>CM042955.1:33390920-36121753 GCA_023678885.1 Pogostemon cablin
AATGAAGACTTTTCTACATTTGCTAAAGATCCTAAAAATGTTAGACTTTCTTTGGCTGCTGATGGTTTTAATCTATTTGGGAATTTGAGTTCCACGTATAGCATGTGGCCTGTCATCTTAGCTCCATTGAATCTTCCACCTTGGGATTACATGAAACAACCATTCCTCATGTTGGGTTTGCTAATTCCTGGAAAAAAGTCACCAGGGAAGGATATTGATGTTTATTTACGACCCTTAATTGAAGAATTAAAATAATTATGGGTTGAAGGGGTGAAAACATTTGATGTTTCTAAAAGGCAGAATTTTCAGATGCGTGCTGCCATCTTGTGGACTATAAATGACTTCCCAGCATATGGAGATTTATCTTGGTGGTGTACAAAAGGATACCTGGCTTGTCCAGTATGCAATGAGGATACATGTTCAGAAAGGTTGCGTGGGAAACTATGCTACATGGGAGGTTGTCGCAATTTACCAAAATGTCATACTTGGAGACAGAGTAAAAAGTTCAATGGTAAAATAGAAGTCAGAGAAGCACCAAAAGAATTAAGTGGAGAGGATGTTTTGATTCAATTGGAGAGAGTTGAGGAGCAAATTCCAGAAAAATATAATAATAAAAAGAGAAAGCGCAAACCAGAGGAGTTGAATTGGACTAGATGGAGCATTCTCTTTGATCTACCTTACTGGAGTAGGTTGAAGTTGAGACATAATTTAGATGTGATGCATATTGAAAAGAATATATGTGAAAGTATATTGGGAACCTTAATGAAGGAAGATGGGAAAACAAAAGATACTATAAAGGCAAGACAAGATTTAGAAGACATGAATATCTGTAAGGAGTTGCATCCAATTAAGAGAACTGATGGAAAGTTTGACATTCCAGCAGCTTGTTGTGTAATGACAAAGAAAGAAAGACAGGTGTTCTGTGAGTTTCTAAAATCCATTAAATTTCCCGATGGATATGCATCTAACATATCTCATCGTGTTAGTGTAAATGAACAGAAGATATTTAGATTGAAAAGTCATGATTGTCATATACTCTTATAACGGATTATTCCGATTGGTATATGTGGTTCCCTAAATAAAGACGTGTCCAATGTGTTGGCTGAGTTGGGTTATTTTTTTCAACGTTTGTGTTGTAAAAAGTTGAAAAGATCTGAATTGGAGAAAATGGAAGAAGATATCACCTTAATTTTGGGTAAACTTGAGCAGATATTTCCCCCAGCCTTTTTGATGTCATGGTACATTTATGTATACACTAATTACCAAGAGAAGTATTATATGGTGGACCAGTTCAATTTAGATGGATGTATCCAATTGAAAGGTAATTCCTAAACTTATTGTCCTGTATAAATTTCTAACCTACATATTATCTATATTTTTTATTAATTTATTCTTGTGCAGGTCATTATGTTTCTCAAAGCAAAGCGTGGGTAATAAAGCGCATCCAGAAGGATTGGTTGCTGAAGCATATTTTGCAAAAGAATGCTTAAATTTTTTCTCAATGTACTTGCATGGAATTGAAACTAGATTCAGTCGGGAAGAGCGAAATTCTAATGTAGAAATTGATGATAGCCTAAGGATTTTCTCACAAAGGTGTTGACATTTTGAAGCAACAACATATGTTAAATTATCAGAGGAGGAGTTCAATATGATACAATGGTTTGTTTATCAAAACTATGAAGAGGTCGAACCATATTTTGAGTAAGTAAAATTTTCTTACTTTCCTATCAAATATTTAAAAATACTTATGATATTTGAAAAATGTATATATTTAATTATTTTAGAATACATAAGAAGGAGCTTCAGCAAAGAGGTTGTTCAAATATAGATGAAGAACACATGAAACGATTTCCAATATGGTTCAAGAAATATGTAAGCTGATTATAAGCTTTTTTATAATCAACAGTTATTTTCCAATTTATTTTCCTTAATCTTTTTCTTTCCAGATGACTCGATTATACCATGAAGATCCATCAAAAGTAAATGAATCCTTATATTCTCTTGCATGTGCACCAAATCGGTGCGTAAGAAAGTACACAGGCTATATTGTGAATGGAGAAGATTTCTAACTATGGAACGTGATAGACGTCGTAAGACTCAAAATAGTGGGGTGGTAGTAGAAGGGAACCATGGAGGAGATTTAATAAATTTTTATGGTATTCTGACTGATATAATTGTGATGGATTATGTGAAGGATAGACATGTTACTATGTTCAAATGTGAATGGTTCGATCTAGGAAAAAAGAATGATACGGGAATAAAGAAAGAAGGGAATATTACTAGGATCAGAGTTTCTGCAAAATGGTATGAAAATGATCCATTCATGCTAGCTGATCAGGCAAAACAAGTCTATTACATCAATGATCCCAAATTAGGAAGCGATTGGCGAGTGGTGCAACCATTCCAACATAGACATATATGATGTATGTGAGCTGGAGGATAAAACAATAGATATTGAAGATTTTTCTCTTAATGAAGATCAAGTATATCAAGAGAACAACATTGATGATGTGTTTGAAGTTGAATTGCTTGGTGAAATACAACTTAATAGGGAGGGCATTGTTCTTGAAGACAGTGAGGGCATAATAATTTCGAATGAACTAGAAGTTTGTGATGAATTAAACTTTGATGAAGTAGACGAGGATGAAATGGATGATACTTTAGTTGATTATTGCAGTAGTGAAGAAGATTCACGCAATAATAGTGGCTCTGATGATGATAGTGATGATGACAATCCAACTAATTGACAACACCACTCTCAAGATGATAGAATTTTGTTTAACTAAGGTACAATAAATTACTATCTTATGCAAGATACAATATTACAATAACTCTTTCTGTAGATATTATTTATTATCTTTTAAATGATCTTTTAAAGGTAAATTCTCAAGCAGTTTTTTATTCTATTTTTATTATTAGTGCGTTTTTGTAATTTAATTTGGCGTATGCGTTTTCAGGTTCTCAAATCACAAGTGTTTGATTGCGATTGCCTTTGGAAGTGATTTGTTACCTTTGGAAGTACTACATAAGGTGAATTTTCTCGTAATGTGGTATATCAACTTACATTTTATGTTTATTTTCGCAATAGTTTAATTGTGTTGTGTTTCAAGACCATACTTTTAGTTATTATCTGTTATGAAATATGATTTTTGATAAACGAGTGAGTGATTCAATTTGATACAAAACATTAATGGAATACTATGAATCAATATAGACCTAAAACATTGCAAAATATATTGGTAAGATGATTACAGAATTTCTAAAACTTACCTTGAATAGAGCAAAATTAGGAATCAATCAACCATTTAGTGCTTTAGGCCCATCTGCTTGGTGGCTCAAACGTATTTTACTCAGAAAGTATACCTGTACATTATTAGCCATCAAAAGAAATAAGACACAAGTAGAATCAAGATCAATGATTACAACAATAAATTTTTTAATAATAAGATTAGTGTAAAGCATGTATTTCGTTTCATTTATTCTCAAATCTCCCTTGCCTTTATTATAAGTTATCTGCAAGTTAATTGTTAATAATTTTCAGACAAAATTAGCATATATCAACTGTTGTGTGGTAGAGTGTTTTAGCTTAATTTCACCTCATTGCTCAAACAGAGACATGACATATCCATACTTTATAAAATTGGTAGTAAATCATGAACATACCTATGAGAGCATACTACTTTGATCTTAATTCAAGATGAGGTTGAAAAAGAAATTATCCACTTCATTAATCACCACTACCTGTAAAGACATCCAAATAGACATATTTTACCTTCTTCCAAGGACCTTCTTCCAACTGTTGACAAATCTCCGTAGCTCTTTTTTTCCTCCTCTTTCTCTTCTTTCCGCATAGACAGAAAATTGTTGAGAAAAAGGCAACTAATTGAGATCATCCACAGATAATGCCAAAAAATATAGAAATACACAAGTGATACTAGACCGTTTTCTTTCATTGTCTTCTTTGATGAATTCTGCTTCAAGAAGTTCACTTCCAATTCGAATTTTTTCCTGCGATTACAAAATTTAATGTCAATGTAGTGAGATTGCATGAAATTCCAGCTGTGGGAAAATAAGATAAGGACATAAATAAATAAATATATAAATAAAACAAATAAATAAACAAAAAAATTGAACACCAACTCTGAATACAGAGTTGGGTAACTCATTAAAATTAGTACATTTAACAGAAAAGGACTATAAAACCTTCACTCTCTCCATACACTCTTCTTCCTTCTCTTTGTTTTTGTGAGCTCTCTCCCTAATCATACCAAAGTAGTGAGAGAGTTTAGTAGAACTAATAAATAAATATATATAAAAAAATCTTAAACATTATATGGAAGCAACATATTCAATATGCAGTATAGCATGAAGCCGCATATTATGATTTAATGAAGCCCAAAAAGAAGACTCAACGTTTCAAAGAACCCACCAAAAAGATCAGAAATGCTAATAAATAGAGAAAAAATAACAAGAAATGTCTTTCAGGTTCATAGACAGATATTGAGCTTTGAGGCAAAGTTAATGTAATTCATTTTCAAACAAGCCAACATAAGTTAAATTGCAAATTAGGGAAGGAGTTCTCACAGTAGGGGTGAGACCATTATAGAATATTATTCAATACAAATTGTCAATAACACATTGACAGAAAACTCATACCAGTGGCATTTTATCAATGTCAGTATATTTTCATGTTTAACTACTCATTTTTTAGCAGTATCCAAGTCAGGATTTCCAGTAGATTGAGCAAAAGTATATTGAGTAATATCATTCAAACAATTTTAGAAAAATTAAAAAAAAAAAACCTCAAAAATTGTGGGAGCCTTACTGCCTCTCCATTCAGTGGGTCAGATGGATTTGGATACAATAAGAATTGTGGTAGGTAAACTTCAAATACATTCACCAAGTCTGCAAGAGTAAGTTGACAGCATTCGTTAAAAGAATAAAGTAAATAATCAGGCAATTGTAAGCTGTGAAGTAACAACATTTGTAATTTTTAGTAGTAGAAGGAGCAATTCAGGAGGAACCCAACAGAGCAGTTGTACAGGGTCTGTGAATAGATGCAGAAAACAAAACCAAATTTAGAAATTTTAAACTGTGAAAGAACTATGGCAGGTGAGCATATTCAAATAACATACACATGAGCATAACATAAAATTTTACTAATCCATAAAAAATTGACTTCGTTAATTAGTTGATTCAGTGGCAATTTTACAAGTAAATTTTTATTTTACCAACAAAAATGTTCTTCTTATAAAAAGAAAAGCCACAAACTCTATTCAATTCATAGGACGAGAACTATAATCAAAGGATTACAACAACTCACCAACCAAAAAGAAAAGGGGAAAAGTAGCATGAATAAGATTAGACAAAAAAAATGCACGGGCTTCAACCATTTTGCGGTAATAAGACATACCTTGGACGAATTTGAATTTGAGACTGGCGATTAATGAGGATTTAAACGAGATACCAAGCCATTGTATATATTACGAGGAAGAAGACAAATGGCAAAGACAGAAGAACTGTACATGGGGACTTTACTAGACAAGTAGCGAGAAAAAATAACACACAGCAACTAAATACCTCCGACTATTGCCACGCGTAAAGTGGATGACCAAGAACTGTACGGTAACTTGATTATAATGTTTTAACTTTTTTCTTATTTCTAATTTAATTTATACATTCTCTTTATCTTATACTCCCTCTGTCTCATATTTATCTTCACACTTTCCGTTTTCGTCCGTCCCACACTTATATTCACCACCCAAAAAAGGAAACTTTACATTAACTAACAACCTCAAAAATTATCTTAATTTCAAAAATATCACTATCACCTCACACACATAACATACTTTATAATTTATTTATTACCTAAAAATACCACAATACCCCTCAAAAGTCAATAAGTCAAAAATCAACTTTTCTTAAACTCCGTATCTACAGTGTCGATGAACTTAACTCCGGGACGGAGGGAGTATATACTTTTATATTGTCTACTTTTTATTCTTTAACCATTAAGTGTTTATGTTGTACTTCATATTTTTAATTAATTATTTTATAAATAAATATGTTGACCCACTAATCCAATTATCAAATCAAATACTTAAAAATAGAGTTTTGTGAGATAAGCTTATTTAAAGAATAAGATAAGAAATATATTACTCACTACTATTACTTCTTCTTTTTTTAATTAATTTTTTTAAATCTTTTCTTTATTTGTGTTATACATAAAGTAATACTCTTAACGAAAATTTGACATAATTATTATTTTATAAAAATAATTTAGTATTAATTAAATGTGATTAGAATTATTAAAAATATCCTTAATGAATAATTGGTATAATTATTATTTTTATAAAAATAATTTGAGATTAATAAAGTTAATGAAATTAAATTTTTTAATCATAATCATAACGTTATAAGAAAATAAAATTATTTAATTCAATTAAAAATTCTTGATTTATTATATTCAAATATACAGTTTTAATTCTTTTAAAAATTTTCTAAATATCACATTTAAGTCATTATATTTATATTTTCATATTTAATAGTATTATTAAAATATTTATAACATTTAACCTAATAAAATATTTTATACTTAAATAATATTATTTTTTTCATTTGATCCTATTAAAATATTAAGTGTGACATCTTTATGAATCTTAAAAGGCAATTTAATTAGCTACTTTGTAACCTCACGTGGGTAATTATTCAAGGTTGATAACAATTCTATAAATATTTATGTGGTCTTTTTTAAGAGTTTAAGGTTGTCATGCAATATAGTAATTAGTGAGGGTGAAAATTTTTATAATCAAAATACAAATTGTTTTTCTAAAAGAATGACAAAATTTTAATGTCACAATTTGAACGACAAAAAATGACGAAATTCATGTGTTGTGTCAATATATAACTCAACTTCTAATAAAAACATGACGATTTCTTTTTATCGTCACCATAGTAAGATATTGGTGACAAAATATATAACGTCACTAATTATTTAAAGGATTCATGATAATTTATTTTCGTCATGATAATATATTTTATTAATGACATTAATGTTCATCGCTAATTACTGAAAATTTATCATTAAAGAGCTGATTATAAATTTTTATTAAAAAAATTATCCATAAATCAAATCTTAACGCATTTATTAAAATCGTCATGAAATAGAGTAAATAGTGACGAATAAAATTACATATAGCAACAATAATAAATTACGTCGCTAAAAGATACATTTTAATGACGAAAGTAAAATTCGTTACTTTTGAATTATAAAAGATGACGAAAATTTTGCGTCGCAAAATTTTTCGTCACAAAATGTGTGATTTTCTGTAGTGTCTTATTAGAACTATCTTATATAGATACTTGTTAATTGAATCTTATTCGGGTTAATAAGTAGGATAAAGAGTATAACTTCATAGTACCTATAAAGGGAGATCATATCGGGTTAGAGTACTAAGTGCACGGGAAATAATTGATACTGATAGTACCTAGAAAGGGGGATGAATTATATCTCTTGCTCCGAGAATATTCACACATATCAAACGCATGTTTACTTGTGTCTATAGGGTAAACTTGCATGGTCTAGTGACGCGTTCATAAACTACAAGGCAGAGTCGGACAATAACGCATGGAAAGAAAATTAATAAGTAAAACTGGATGACCCGAAGAACTACATAATCTCGCACTTGATCACAACTGTATTTTCTTTATTGCTTGTCTATTTAATTTGCTATTCAAATTTATACGTTATTTAGTTTCGTAACTATTCAAAATCGATTTACTAACATAGCCTTAGTTAATTAGAATATAATTGAATTGATAATAATCCGTCCCTTGAGTTCGATAATCACTTGGTCGCCTATCGAGACTACAATTGATATCCTTAATACTTGAGGGTTAATTGTGTGTTGAGAAAACGCTCATCAATGACATTCTGGTGTATAGTCGTTCTTTGGAGGATCATATTCTTCACTTTCGAGTTATACTTTCTATTTTACGTGAGGAGAAGTTCTACGCCTCTCCTAAGAAATGTGTTTTTTGAGTGGACTCATTATTATTTTTGGGGTATATGATCACATCTGAAGGCATTCGTGTTGATAGACTTGCATTTGTGTTCCAGATACTAGTCTTCGTTTGCGGCTTATTAGAGAGCTTCATGGTGCAGGTCACGTAGGGAGAGATCGCACTATTAAACTTGTAAAATGGTCATATTTTTAGCCTACGTTGATTCGAGATGTTACTCGGTATGTCTCTCGTTGTAGAACTTGCCAGGTATCGAAGGGGACTGCAACTAGTGCTGGCTTATACCGGCCTTTACCTATTCCATCTTCTCCATGGACAGCTATTAGCATAGATTTTGTGTTGGGTTTACCTCGTACTCAACACGGGAATAATTTGATTTTTGTGGTTGTTGATCCTCTAAGATGGTGCATTTCATTCCGTGTAAGAAGACGACAGATGTTGTTCGGGTTACACAGCTGTTGTTTAGGGAGGTCTATTGTCTTCATGGCCTACCTTCCTCCATTGTCTCTGACTGCGACACTCAGTTTCTCAGCTTCTTCTGGCGGAGTTCATGGCATATGGAAAATACCCATCTTGAATACAGTAGTGCATATCATCCCAGACAGATGGGCAGACTGAAGTGGTGAACCATTCCTTGGGTAATCTATTACGATGTTTGGTGGAGGAGCATCTGCATTTGTGGGATGTGCGATTGAGTTAGGCAGAGTTTGCTCACAATTCTGCTGTTAACCGTAGCACGGGGTTGGCTCCTTTTCAAGTGGTGTATGCAGTGATTCCTAGAGGTCCAGTTGATTTATTTTTGTTACCTTCTCCTATACGGGTTGATGCTATGGCTGTAGACATGATGGAGGCACTTCATAGTATGCATCGGGCGACTCAAGACCATCTTATTGCATTGACTGAGGCTTACAAGGTGGTTGCTGATAAGGGACGCTGTGCCCTGGAGTTTGAGCCTGGGGATTTTGTTTGGGCAGTATTGACTCGTGATCGTTACCCCGTACATGAATACAACAAACTTGCTGCTCGGAAGATTGGTCCTTTAGAGGTGCTTCAGAAAATTAATCCCAATGCATACCGATTGCACTCCCTTCTCATCTTCGTACTTCAGATGTTTTCAACGTGAAGCATTTAATTCCATACACGGGAGATAATGATGATGACGTGGAAGAGATTGCGGGTTTGAGGGTGAACCTTTTCTTGACGGGGGAGAATGATGTCGTAACACATGAATTAACATATTTGGAGGCCCATGATCCGTTGTTCAAACCGAAATTGTTGCCTTAATCATTTCTACTTTAATTGTTGTATTAAATAAATCCCATTATGTGTATGGGTTCCTAGAATACTATTTATAGGTGCTGAAGACATTATTGGCAGCAGCTTATTTTTGAGAGATTCAAATAATATCGATTACGCCTAGTATACGTAATATCAAGGCAATTGTTTTCTTATTCACGCTTTCGCTATGTCAGTTGGTATCGTGGCCTTGCAATCATCCCATATTCGGGTACAAACTGACGATAGTACCCCGTCAGACCCAGAAATCCTCTCACTTCTCGAACACTACAAGGATGGGGCCAATTCATCACTGCTTGGATTTTTACTGGATCCATCTCCACTCCGGCTGCAGAGATAATATGACACAAGTATTCCACCTTCAAGCATCCAAATGAACACTTCTTTCGATTGGCCTTATATTAGTTGTCCTGTAAGATCTGAAGGACCTCCTTCAAGTGCTTCGCGTTCTGCTGCCAAGAACGATTGTAAATCAGAATATCGTCAAGAAAACCGGTACAAATTTTCTCAAATATGGGCAAAACAAGTCATTCATAGCCTACTGAAATGTTGTCGATGCATTGGTCAAGCTGAATGGTATAACCAGAAACTCATAGTGCCCGCTATGGGTTTGGAAAGTTGTCTTATGGACATCCTCCTCAGCTATCCAGATCTGATGATAGCCGGAACGTAAATCAATCTTTGAAAATAGTACTGCACTGCCAATTCATCCAACATCTCCTGGATTACCAGAATCGGGTATTTATTCAACACCATCGCCTTATTCAACTCCCGGTAGTCCACACAAAACCTCCAACTTCCATCCTTCTTCTTCACGAGTAGCACCGGACTGGAGAAAGGACTAGAGCTTGGTCTAATTATCTGCGCCAACAACATATCCGCAACCAGTCGTTCAATTTCATCCTTCTGTATATGACTGTAGCGGTACGGACGGACAGACACCAGTCTGGATCCTGGGAATATATCAATCTGGTGCTCTATTCCTCTAAGCGGTGGCAAACCCTCGGGTTCGTCAAACACCACCGCAAACTACCGTAAGATGGCGGCCAATTCCTCATCCACGCCCATTCATCCACCGCCACCCTCACTGCTGGCGGTCCACCTTCCATCACCATAACCAAGAGCTCGGCATCCTGAATTTGTAACTGTGGTGAAAAATACATACTAGTACTTGATCAATATTTGGAAGTAGTGAGTTTGTGTTTAAAGCTTGAGGATGATGATGATACACGTATGAAACGGGGGCATCAGCATCAGAAAGCTGAGATCAGCGCAAATCAACACAATTGGTGCCATGTGTGCAAGTGGGGACCAGGGCAGTACAGGTGGCATGCGTGTGATATCTAGAAGGTTCTACACATGGATGTGAAGCTTGTTATGCAGGCTGTGTGATGAAATCAGTTACAACCGAAAAGATTTGATTTAACCACTTAGAAATCCAGCTAAAAATTGGTTACTCGGAGTTGGTCCTGTAACTTTGCAGTGCATGCATAGAGTGTATATAATGATGTAATCTATGCATGAGCTCATTGTAACACATTTATCTTCTCTCTCAATCAATAAAAGATCTCCCTCACAGTAGATGTAGGCTTGGTTGATAAGTCGAACCACTAAACATCCTTTCTTCCTTGATTCAACACAAACACACACACACATACTTTCAAGTTATTATTTTATGTGATCAATTCCTGTTTCCAAACTTAGAGTTGATTGTGAATTCTTAAGAGTAATTTGTTAGATTACTTGGATTGGATCTTCATCCGTGAGAAAGTGGCGCCATCTGTGGGAATCAAAGCTACAGATCAGCAATCAACAGAAGAGGAATCAAGAAGCAGTTGAAGGAAGTTGACACCATGGTTGCAACTAAGTTTGATATTTAGAGGTTTACAGAGAATGACTACGGGTTGTGGAAGATCAAGATGAGAGCCATCTTGGTGAAACAAGGACTTGCAGATGCCATCAAGTAGAAGCCTCCAACTACTGCAGCAACTGCACAATCATCCATAGAAGCCACTGCAGAAGTTGATACTCAAGAAAGAGCATTGAGTGCTATTGTGTTATGTCTTGGTGATAAGGCTCTAAGAGAAGTACCGAGAGAGACATCTGCAAGGGCTGTATGGAAGAAACTTGAAGATCTATACATGGTAAAATCTCATGCTAACCGTTTATACTTAAAGCAGAAACTATATTCCTTTAAGATGGCTGAGGATAGATCAGTCTTGGTGTAGCTTGATGAGTTTAATAAAGTGTTAGATGATCTAGAAAATGTCAATATTAAAATTGAAACAGAAGATAAGGCCTCAATACTGTTGTCAGCTCTTCCAAAGTCATTTGAAAGTTTCAAGGACACACTCCTGTTTGGAAATAGAGAAACTATAAGTCTAGATGAGGTTGAAATTGCTCTGAAGACAAAGGAGTTTCAGAAGGTTTCTGAAGAACACGGAGCATCTGGAGAGGGATTAATGATCAAGAGGAATGATCATGGTAAGAAGAACAACATGAAAGGCAATTTCGATTCAAAGAAACAAGGAAATTAAGCTGATCAGTCAAGTTCAGATAAGGAAGGAAGGAAGTGCTTCCACTGCCATGAACCAGGGCATTACAAGAAGAATTGTTACAAGTTCAAAACTGAAAAGAAAAGGAAAGCTGAGGCTGGTAAAGATGGACAACAAAGAGTGCAAGCAAATCAAGTTGTAAATAATCAGAATCAGGCTACTGATTATCCTGAGGCACTGTTGGTTAGCTCATCAAAAGGATCCATGGATTGGATCCTTGATTCACGATGTACATTCCATATGTCTCCTATGAAGATCTTAAGTTGCAGAATGCTAGATCAGTATTGTTAGGGGATGATCACACATGTCAAATCAGAGGCATTGGATCTATTAGATTGAGGATGCATGATGGAGTTATCAAGACTCTGATAGGTGTGAGATATATTCCAGAACTCAAGAGAAACTTGATTTCATTAGGTATCTTAGATGCTTCAGGTTATGAGCTCAGATCAAGGGAAGGTGTACTCATTATTGAGAAAGATGAGTATGAGGTGATGAAAGGAATCAGAAAAAGTGGATTGTACATTCTTGATGGACACACAGTGGTTGGACAGAATTTTGTCTCAACTGGAAGTGATGAAATTCACTTATGGCATGGAAGACTAGCTCACATAAGTGAGAAAGGATTACAAGAATTATCAAGACAGAATGTTATCAGTATCAGGTCAACAGATAAGCTGAATCAGTGTGAGGATAGCATCTTTGGGAAAGCTAAGAGGCTGAAGTTTGGCATTGGAGAACATACAAACAAATCCAGACTTGATTATATCCATTCAGACCTGTGGGGACCTGCAAGAACATTAACAAAAGGTGGAGGCATGTATTTTATTTCATTTATTAATGATTACAGTAGGAAGATATGGATATATACACTGAAAACTAAGGATGCAGCTTTCATTACTTTCAAGAAATGGTCTTGAATATTGCTCTGATGAGTTCAATAAGTTCTGTAAGGAGAGGGGGATCATGAGACATAAGACAGTACCAGGAACACCACAACAAAATGGTGTTGCAGAGAGGTTAAATTAGACTTTACTTGAGAGAGTAAGGTGTATCTTGAGTAGTTCTAGTCTTTCAAAAGATTTCTAGGGAGAGTTGGTTAGTACTACAACTTTTCTAATCAATATGAGTCCATCAACACCTCTTAAACTTAAGACACCTTAGGAAGTGTGGACTGGAAAAGCTGCTGATTATACTAGGCTAAAAGTAATTGGTTGTCTAGCTTATGCACATGTTAAACAAGATAAGCTAGCCCCAAGAGCTATCAAGTGTATCATGATTGGATACCCCAAAGGTGTTAAAGCTTACAAATTGTGGAGCATTGAAGGTAAAAAGTTTATAATAAGCAGGGATGTTACATTTAATGAGGTTGTTATGCCAAGATCAGAATAAGTATGAAGCTGAGCTTGAGGTGGAGCTTATGAATAAGATTCAGAAGGATCAGTCAAGAAATGAAGGAGAGCCAGTGCAAGAATGAATTGGTTCACCAACTGAAGATGATCAGATCACATCTGATGCTGATGAGCTGCTCAACAGCTATCAGTTGGCAAGAGATATGCAGAGGATGACTATTAAAACTCCAGCTAGGTATGCAAATGCTGATATTGTTCCTGTGCACTATACTCTACAGAGGATATTGATTCATATAAACCTAGAAATTATCAGGAAGCAATAAACAACAAGGATAGTGCAAGGTGGAGTGCTGCTATGCAAGAAGAGTTGCTTTCATTAGAGAAAAATCAGACCTAAAAAATTGTTCAGAGACAAAAGGATCAGAAGTTAGTGAGCTGTAAATGGATTTAAAAGAAAAATATCTCACCAGAAAAGACTGATGTATCAGGTTTAAAGCAAGATTAGTTGCCAGGGGATTTTCTCAAAGGGAATGCATTGATTATACTGAGATATTTTCACCAGTTGTGAAACACTGTTCCATTAGGATATTGTTGGCATTAGTTACTCAGTTTTATTTGGAATTGCATCAGATGGATGTGACTACAGCCTTTCTTCATGGAAATTTGGAGGAGAAGATCTATATGACAGTTCCAGAGGGAGTTTCAGTTCAGAACTCAACTACTAAGGCTTGTTTACTTCTGAAGTCACTATATGGATTGAAACAAAGTCCTAGGAGATGGTATCTCAGATTTGATGAATACTTTATCAAATGTGGTTTTGAGAGAAGCAAGTTTGACAGTTGTGTATACATTAAACAATATAGTGAGTGGTATATCTTCTTGTTATTGTATGTTGATGACATCTTAATTACTTGCAAATCTATGGAACGGATCACAGTTGTGAAGGAGATGTTGAAATCAGAATTTGCTATGAAGGACTTGGGTGAAGCTACTATTATTTTGGGTATGGAGATCAAGAGAGACAGATCAGCTGGTTCTATAGTACTACATCAGAGTTCATACTTAGAGAAAGTGCTCAAGAGGTATAATATGGATCAAAGTAAGGCTGTTACTACTCCTGTGAAGCAAGGATTGAGTTTGTCAGCTCAGCAGTCAGCTAGAACAAATGAAGAAGTATCAGAGATGGAAAGGATTCTATATGCTAATGCAGTTAGCAGTCTCATGTATGCAATGGTGTACTGCAGGCCAGACTTAGCTCATGCAATGAGTTTGGTGAGCAGGTTTATGGGGAATCCAGGAAAAGATCGCTGTGAGGCTGTTAAGTGGATTCAGAGATACATCAGAGGCAGCTTGACAACAGGTTTGCATTTCAATAAGTTTATTTCTAACATTGATTTTCTTGCAGGTTATGTAGATGCTGATTATGCTGTAAACTTAGATACAAGGAAGTCACTATCAGGCTATGTATTCTGCTTATTTGGCACAGCTATAAGTTGGAGATCTACACATCAGTCAGTGGTTGCATTATCTACAACTGAGGCTGAGTTCATCTCACTTACAGAGGTAGTAAAAGAGGGCTTGTGGTTGCAAGGTATCTTATCTGAGTTTGTGGTGTTACAAGAGTCAATATTGGTACATTGTGACAACTCTAGTGCTATACACTTGTCAAGGCATCAGGGTTATCATGAAAGGACAAAGTACATAGATGTAAGGATGTATTTTGTTAGAGACTTAGTTGAAGGAGGAAAGGTTGTTGTTAAGAAGAATGAAACAGCAAAGAATCCAGCAGATTTTCTCACTAAGGCCTTGCCTAGTTCAAAGTTTGAATTATGCAAGAGTCTTATCAACGTGTGCTGAGCATATCAGTGGAGAGTTCAGCTGCTCTCACAAAAGTAGTGTATAAGTTTGTTGTCTTGATAAACAGTGGAGTGAAGGAGTGATTGGTGATGATTGAGTATGAAGTTTTAGGTGGAGAATTGTGGTGAAAACTACATACTAGTGCTTGATCAATATTTGGAAGTAGTGAGTTTGTGTTTAAAGCTTGAGGATGATGATGATACACCTATGAAACGGGGTCATCAGCATCAGAAAGCTGAGATCAGCTCAAATCAACACAGTTGGTGCCATGTGTGCAAGTGGGGACCAGGGCAGTTTGTGGCTGATGTATATGTGGCATGCGTGTGATATCTAGAAGGTTCTACACATGGATGTGAAGCTTGTCACGCAGGCTATGTGATGGAATCAGTTACAATCGAAAAGATTCGATTTAACCACTTGGAAATCCAGCTGGAATTTGGTTACTCAGAGTTGGTCCTGTAACTTTGCTGTGCATGCATAGAGTGTATATAATGATGTAATCTATGCATTAGCTCATTGTAACACATTCATTTTCTCTCTCAATCAATAAAAGATCTCTCTCACAGTGGATGTAAGCTTGGATGATAAGCCGAACCACTATACATCCTTTCTTCATTGATTTAACACACACACACACATACTTTCAAGTTGTTATTTTATGTGATCAATTCTTGTTTCCAAACTTAGAGTTGATGGTGAATTCTTAGAGTAATTTGTTAGATTACTTGGATTGGATCTTCATCCATGAGAGTAACAATTCCCGAGTTCCGATGGGGCTCCGGCACAACGCTGGATCCCCCTTTAGAAGCACCGTTTTGCCCCAGTAATCAAAGGACATGGTCATCTTGGCCCAGTTAGTTCTAACATCACCTAAAGATGACAGCCAGGCCACCCCCAAGATAACATCCACACCACCAAGAGCGAATACATGATAATCCGTCTCTATGGTTATGTTACCCACTGAGAGTTCCACACCTCGACAAAACTCCTCCGACTCCTGTCGCCGTTCATCTCCCAGCTGTACTCTAAAACATCTTGACCTGTCAGGTAACAAACTCAATTTAGTCATCAAAGAGCTAGAAATAAAATTATGACTGGCCCCACTATCAATAAGGATGGTTATATTTTTCCCTTGTAGTTTTCCACCGAAACGCATGGTGCGCGGGCCAATGATACCCGCCATGGAGTAGATAGGCAGAACCGGCTCCTCTTTATCTCCTTCGTTCAAACTGGACGCCAACTCACCCTCCTTCGCTGCCTTACTTCCCTCGCTAAATTCGAAGCAACTCAAATAAAGTGCTTCGTTTTCCTCCGCCAATAAGATATTTAATTGCCACATGGGCCACTGATGCCCCGGCATATACTGCCGCTTGCAGCGGAAGCACAGCCCCTTAACACGCAATTTGGACATCTCCTCGGGTGACATGCGCCCGAAACGCGGGGGTCCAGTGGGCTGCCCCATCGGGAATGTCCTCTCATTCTGGCCTCTGTTCTGCGGTCTCGACACGAGCGTCCCAGAGGACCCAGTCGATGAGAACGTGGGCTGACCCACCGATCTCGAAGAGGGGCTGAAACTGGATCCCATCGAGGAGCGGTTGTAGGTTGTCGGGCGCCCAAAAGTAGCACCCCCAAACAGCCTTGGAGGGCGACTGCCCCTCGTAATTTGGAGGTTTTCCTCTACGTCTCTGGCTAAATCCATGGCCATCTCCAAATCCACTGGGCGCAGAAGACGTAGAGAACTCCGAACGTCATCAGCTAACCCCTGCATAAAGTACCCCAGATAGTGCTCGTCGTTAAGGCCCGGCACCTGACTGGCCAATTGGACGAACGCCGATATGTACTCCTCCACCGACTCCGTCTGCTTGACCGTCGATAGACGTTCATAGGGGCTATCCTTGAAACATGCATCAAACCGACTGGTAAGGGCCCGCGGGAATTCCTCCCAGGACATATAAGGTTTCCGAGCGCGAATCCACGTGAACCAATACAAAGCCGTCTCCTCCATGGCCACCATAGCTGCCGGTAGCTTCATCCCCTCCGGTGTATGATGTATTTCAAATTATTGGTTGGCCCTGGCGAGCCAACCGATAGGGTCAGTACCATTGAAAGATGGAAGCACGGGTGAAAGAGGCGGCCTGTCCCCCGCGGCCGCGACGGTCGCCACCATTCCAGCGGGGTGGAGTCAATTTCATCGATCGCTTGTCGCCGAGTTGATGCCCCCATCGCCATTTTTTCCGCGCTGGACCCGGCATCCGCTGTCCCGGAGGCAGCCTGAGTAGTCGCGATTGACAGCCCAGCCACCGATGCGGTTAGGCTGGATACCGCCTTGGTGATCTCCTTCAGTTGCTGTGTAATGCTTGCTTGCTCCTCCCTGATCTGCTCCATGTTTTCAGCCATCGCCGTCTGCTTATTCTCCAAATCCTCGAACCTTTGTTCGTTGCGAGTGTTTGTCATCTTGGGTGAGTGATCCGGTAAGTCGAACCAATTGTTAGCACTCAGAAATCAAACGTAAGAATAAGCTTGCCAATAGCCGAAGCTCCCAATTCAGTATTATTCAAAAGATGATTCAACGATAGTACATCACGTTCAAAACAAACCCTAAACCCAACGATACGGGCCCAACTACTAAATAGCAAAAATATTCAGAATAATAATAATAGCCAATCAAAGATAGAGAACTAGACTAGACTAAACCATGCCAGCCTTGCCACGACGCCGGTAGACGAGCAACGGCTGTGGCTCCCACTGGTCAGCACGCCGCTCCATATCATGGTGTTCAGAGAAACATTCAAATTAATTACCAATGAAGTTCTCATTTTAAATGTAAATATCATATAGCATGGAGTTAATAAGCTATAAAATAATAGAATAAGGAAAAATGTGTTATGGAGCATTCTGCTGATTGCCGCATCAGTGGGTTCATGGTCTTTTTCTTTTTATTGATGTGATTATTGAATTGTATGGATAGATACAAATGTGTGTGTGTGAGAGACTGAGAGAGAGAATGAATATTTTGTATTTAAAGATCATGTTCTGACACTGTTAGGCACGCATATTTGTTATCTACCATACAACCATTTAAATGGTACTTTAAAATGTTAGTTGCATGCTTTAATTATTCCCCTCCTTTACAGATAAATATAAGGGAAAGAAGAAGAGATGGAAAGGGGGAAGGTTGAGTATGATTCGAAGAGAGTTAGGACATGACTTAGGATGAGGCAATCACCCAAAAGCCATTTATGCTCAGAGCAGAGGTATGTAGTATGACACAATCAAGTGGGTACATATAATTTATTGCTTGATTTTATGTGAAACTGTCTTTGTGTTTCTGCATTTGGGAAAAGGTTGGGAATGTGGTAGACTTGTGACTATGTGTTTCTATTTTACACCATCTTCGTATTACTCATTAAGTGCACTGAATTTTTGTTCATTTTTTTGTAGTTTCATGCTTTTGCTGATACTTTTTTGGTTTTTGTCTCCCTCTTTAGCGAATGATTCCTATATAATTGAAAAGTGGCACAAGAAGTACTTATCTGAATTACTTGCTGGCAACATAAACTGTTTAATGAATATTAATTTATGTAATATTTTCTGCAGAGGCATGACAGGGAAATTTGCAAAATTTATGTCAAATCTTCAAATTTAGTTTAAGGTTTTTGTCTTGCTCCTGTGCAGATGGCTGAAAATTTTAAGAACTTCTACTTATAAAATTTTAAGATTTTGAATTTTTCCACCTCAGTTTTATACACGAGTCTTTGTTCCCTACCGAAACTCAAGTGTAGAAAATTAAAAATCTGTATAAAAGATGGAGTATACCTAAAGAGGGAGTTTTCCACCACCAATTACTCCAATTTTTGTTTGATGTATTGGCATTTAAGCACTCTCCTCCCACTTCACTCACATCTGTGTCCCGGCTCCAACATTCCGAGGTGGTTGGGTTTGGGCATATTTTCTTAGTCTTTTCCCCCTCTTTTACCTGGACTTTGATTTCTTTTCTATGTTTGTGCTGTTAACTGCTCCAAGTGTTTCCTTCTACGGTTGCACTATCTGATTGGTTTGTTGTGCCCTGCAGGAAAGATGTCAAGTAAGTTTCCACTCTTCCAGACTTGATAACAAATTTCAGAGAGTTTCCCAATTATCTCCTCATTGTGTAGCAGGTATACACTCCTACAAAGATAATTAATCAACTCCGAATCAAGTAAAATGTTGATTTTGTTTTTCTCATGTTAGTGTTGATTATGATAGGTTGCATTCATAGAGAGGAATGTAATTGTTTTTTACTACTACATAAACACGAGCACACACAATTTGTCAGCATAGCTCAGGTAAATAGGTGTGGTTCAAACTGCTCTTTACTAATTTATACTACCTCATAAAATTACTTTTGTGCTCCCTATGTTGGTCTTTTAAGTCCTCTCAGTGGCTTGTTTCCTTGAGATTTACTTTTATAGAGGTGTTCAAATTTAAAGATTGTGCAAATTGCTTGTTTGCTTGAGAGTTACTTTTATATAGGTGTTCAAATTTAAAGATTGTGCAAATTGCTTGTCGTGTAATTGGTAAGCACTAACATTTAAATTTGCTCTACTTTGCATGCTCTTCCACACACTATCATTTTAGGTTTTTGATTTACTTAACAAGTATGGATTTATCTATTTTGAACAGGCTTTAGAGTGATTCATATTTATTCCACACACTATCATTTTAGGTTTTTGATTTACTTAACAAGTATGGATTTATCTATTTTGAACAGGCTTAGAGTGATTCATATTTATTCATTATATAGGTTATATGGCTGACATTTTTACACATATAAAACTGTCATGCGTAAAGAAATAGAGTGTGGGATCTGTGCAAGAGCAAGAGCATGCTCTTAAAATAGAGCAAGAACATAATCCATTAGTTAACGCAGATACCAGTTTTAATTTTTTCGTTCACTACTAGAATAACATATCAAGAATAAAATTGTAATTTTATTACTATTGGATATGTACATGGAACTAAACATTCATATCAATCTTACGCTAATACTTACTGCATACTATGAAATTTAATCCATCTCACCTTCCGAGTAATTACCTCAAGAATTGAGGTGTCTTATCAACTAGTTATAATTAAATATACATACTTCATCACAGAGATATGATTAAGAAATGATATTATGACTATTTTATTTTATTAATACGCTTTTTATAATTTTGTGAATATATAATACTCTCTCCGTTCCATAATAAGATACGCGTTTGCTGTTTGCACGAGGACGGTTCTAGGGTCTTTATTTGCTTTTTGAACGTAAATTAAGGAGTATTGTTATTATAGATAAGTTGGGTAATTGTATTAGAGAGAAGTGGTGAGTCATATTGTGTACTTTCTTTATTAAATAGAGGAAATTGATGCATTTTAAGCGGATGTCAGGAATAGTGAAACTTTTTACCTTGTTATGGGACGGAGCGAGTAAAATTTTAAAAAAATTATAATGTGTATAATATACTCTTAAGTATTATATAACTATTTTTACAACAAAATTATGTTAACATTTAACCACTAGGGGTTGGCTTAGCGGTGAGGACTTAAGGTGCCTAAGGATAAAATTCTCAAAGGTCTCAGGTTCGAAACCCGTAGGTGCGATCAACCACTGAGGCAAAGCTCTGGCTTGAAATAGGGGTCCCCACTAGTGAACGGTGCCTAAGGCTAAGGGTGAAATTCCCAAAGGTCTCAGCTAGTAGACGGTGCCTAGGGCTAAGGGTGAAATTTCCAAAGGTCTCAGGTTCGAAACCCAAAGCTCTGGCTTGAAATAGGGTCCCCGCTAGTGGATGGTGGGTTCTGGTCTCTCTTGAAATAGGGGTCCCCACTAGTGAACGGTGCCTAAGGCTAAGGGTGAAATTCCCAAAGGTCTCAGCTAGTAGACGGTGCCTAGGGCTAAGGGTGAAATTTCCAAAGGTCTCAGGTTCGAAACCCAAAGCTCTGGCTTGAAATAGGGTCCCCGCTAGTGGATGGTGGGTTCTGGTCTCTCCTAGATTAGTCAGTCTACGGATCGAATAACACAAGATTTTGCCTACCTATAATGTATGTGTACATTTTACACTATAAGCTCCAAAATGCAAATACTAATAGGAATTTACAGAATTCAAGAGTTTAATTAATAAGGCTAGCTGCAGCCCCTAAAAAATGCTTTGTGTAGAAAATTTCCAACTACCAAAATATTTGTGTGGGATGAATAAAAGTGAAAGCATGTGATATATGAAGAGTGATGATATCTAAATGAAAATTAATAATTAATCAATGAAAATTTATTAAAATGGTTTCACATAAAATTAATAAATCGTTCCTCTTCAATTCGGGAATCTTTCGTTTATTGTCTCTCTCAACATCAACACCATCGTTTTTATGGAAATTTGCCGGATGAATTGCGCAGGCTAAAATCAATTGATTTTGGAAGCAACAATTTGACTAGCTCTATTCCGTCGTTTTTCAACCTTTTCCATAATCTGCAAACCCTATATCTTTCCAACAAAGAATTTTCTGGTACGATCCCAACTTCCGCCGGCAATATTTCATGCGATAAATTCATTAGAAATGTGAAAAAAAATTATACAAAACAAAATGTGCTAAAACAATATGCAAAAGAATTTGTGTAAAACAAAATTGTGCAAACACATATAGGTATTTATGGTATCACAATCTATAATTATATAGTTTTGAGTATTAGAGTCATGTAATTTATAGCAATTATGTATTATTTTATGAATCTCATGGTATGTGACCCTTTTTTTAATAGCTCCTTATGATATTTTAACGTCTAAAATAAATTTAAAAATCTGAAATACGAGGAGGTAAGAGATTTCAACGGTCTAAAAAAATCTTTGAAATTTTGAAATACTAGAATTTGTTATGATTCTGATTTTCTTTGACCTAAAAAAATCTTTGAAATTTTGAAATACTAGAATTTGTTATGATTCTGATTTTCTTTGACCGAATTAAACTAAGTAATCGGATTTTTCTTTTTTTAAACAGTTAATTTTAAGAAGACGATTGTTTTTTTAAATAAATTATCCGCATGGAATTTTAATGGTTAAAAAATTCTTAAAATTGATTATTTTTAATATTTTATTCAGCGCTTGACTTGAGAGTCAAAACTTTTTTTTAATGAATAATTTAATTTTATTTACAAGCATTTTTCAATCAAAAGTGTTGTGCAATATGAAAAGAATAAAATAAAATAGTGAAAAAAATTGTGGCTCCCAAAATCACTTTCAAGCATTTTTAATTTAATTGTGAAATGAATAAGGTGGGATAATATTTTAATGAAAATGATATTTATTAATTGATAAAAGTTGATAATGATGCTTTGTTTTATTAATTAGCCATGAGTGTTGCTTGTAATGGGCTAATTTCTTTTACAATTATAAGGTTTGAATGTTAGATTTAATTGATTTGGAAATCTAGACCAAGATTGTGATTTCATTCCGTTTATATTTTGAATTTATTTAATTTAATAAGATTGTGATTTCATGCTGTTTATATTCTGAATTTATTTAATTTAATCAGACTTTGTTTTTCTGCTTCGTAACGTCTTCATAGTAAAATCATGTCATCCACTATAATGTTTGATTTATTATGTTAGCATGTGTGCGTTCATGATTGATATTATCTATCAATTAGGGATTAAGGTAGTTCCGCTATAAATACTTTAATTCTATGAACTGGTAAATCAGATACTTGAATTGTTTAATGGAACAATGTAATTAGGCACTCAAGTAGAAAGTAGATAAGCATTGTAATACTTTCAGAAAATATCTTGTTAGTCAAACTAACCATCTGGAGGTATTGTTGTTCGCGTTGATTAGTATCTAGGAAGGGGCTTGCTAATATTCATGTGCGTACCTTAGGAAATAAATTAGAATATATATACTATTAGCTTAAAACCGGATCATATCTAATGGGTTAACAGGGTTAAGTAGTGTATTTTAACAGATATCATGAATAATTATTTGGAAGTCTAGGAATCCGAATCAATTGTCTATACCTGATACCATAGAATTGTTGCTATTATATTTTTCTTTGTTTTATTTAATAAGTTATTTAATATTTCAATACTTTAGATAATTAATTCACAACTTTGGATGTTGGTTACTTATTCTGATTAGTTTAGTAATTTTAGAAAATAAATACTTAACTGTCTTTTGTGATCGATAATTTAACTTAGTTGCTTGACGCTACAATTGATATCCTTTATATTTTGGGATTTAATTGAAGTGCGTAATAAACGCTATCATTTTGTATAAGCCGTTGCCATGACTGTCTTTTACAAAAGATGCGGTCAATTCTCTTTAAAAAAATATTTATTATTATTATTATTATTATTATTATTATTATTATTATTATATTTAAAGGTTTCATTCAAAAGCTTTTTACGGCCGAGGCCAAAATTATAAATTTGGGAGAAAAATAAAAAGTTAGAGACCTAAAAATTTCTCAATAATAATAAAGGGTAGACTTTGTGTGAAATGTTAAGATGATACCATTTTAGCTTTGATAATTAATTATATAATTATTAATTTTTTTATTAAAGATACTATCATTTTTCATCAATTGGAACATAAAATTTATCAATTCTTATTCGTTTCGAGAAGTATCTTGTGAGATGGTCACACATGACTATTTGCCTAATAATAATACTCATCTGTGCGTTGCACGGAAAGAATTTTGATTTATTATTATGTTTACCCTCATCCGTGCATTGCACGGAAAGAATTAAGTATATTACAATTATATACATTTAATTTTTTTAACCATAATATATATATAATTATTTATTTATTTATTTATTTGAATTTATGTATTTTACAAAAACTACTAATTATTTATGTATAATATATAAATGTATTTTTTTTATAATATAATGTAATTTTATATTTATAAATTAAATCGCATTGTTATATGCTTATTTTTTATAACATTAAATTTGATTCGGTATTTAAGATAAATAGAGTATATATTAACTTTCTATTATTAATTATATTAAAATTATTTTATTTTAATTGATATCTATTTATTTTTATAAAAATAAATATAATTTCTTTGTAAAATTCAATTATTATTTTTGAAGAAAGATAGTATATTATAATTTATATTTTATTTTTAATTGAATAACATATAAATAAATAAAATATTAAATATTATTTAATATAATAAATTAGAAATATTAAAATAATATTTATGGAGATAATCCTAATGAAATTAAAATTGAAAGAAAAATTAAAATAAATCAAAAAATTTAAAAAATATATTTCATACATTAAATTAAAAGAATATTTATAGAGACGATCTTAATGGAAATATAATTGAATGAAAAATTAAAATAAAATATAAAATTTCGAAAATAAATTTCATACATTAATCCAAGAGAAACGAAAATAAGATTACAAAAAAAATGATACTTCAAATGAGAATAATTGAACCTTCACATATGATCAAATACGAGAATGATTGAACATAAAAATAAGATCAAATAAAAGTATAAAAAATAAAATAAATTAAAGTATAAAAATATGGTTTATAGAATTATAAATAAAATAACAAAATAGAAGAAAAAAAAACAAAAAACAAAAAAGACGAATGATACCTCAGAGAATGAATCTGCAAGATCAAACAAAAGTAAATATAAAAGATAAAACAAATTGAATTATTTCTAAATAGAGTAAAATTGAAAAAATTGAAAACAAAAGTAGAAGTTTAGGTTTGCTTTTATATATGTATAGATAGATAGATAGATATATATGATTGAACCTGCATATAAGATCAAATAAAAGTATAAAAAACAAAACAAATTAGAATAGATTATAAATAATATGAAAGTATAATTTGTAAAAGAGAAGAAAAAAGAAAAGCATTACAGAGAAAAACTAAAAAAATACAAAAATCGAAGAGAAAAAATAAAATAACAAAACATTAAAAAGTATAATAGTACCTTTAAGGATGATGATTGAACCTGCATATAAGATTAAATAAAAGTATAAAAAACAAAATAAATTAGATTATATTATAAATAATATGAAAGTAGAATTTGTAAAAGAGAAGAAAAAGAAAAGCATTAGAGAGAAAAACTAAAAAAATACAAAAATTAAAGAGAAAAAAATAAAATAACAAAAAATTAAAAAGTATAATGGTACCTTTAAGGAGAATGATTGAACATGCATATATGATCAAATAAAAGTATAAAAAACAAAAAATAATTAAAATAGATTATAAATAATATGAAAGTAGAATTTGTAAAAGAGAAGAAAAAGAAAAGCATTAGAGAGAAAAACAAAAAAAAAACACAAAAATCGAAGAGAAAAAAATAAAATAACAAAAACTAAAAAAGTATAATGGTATCTTTAAGGAGAATTATTGAACATGCATAAAAGATCAAATAAAAGTATAAAAAAATAAAACAAATCAGAGTAAAATTTGTAAAAGAGAAGAAAAAAATTATTAGAGAGAAAAAAAAGAGAGGAAGAGTGTAAGAATTTGATTAGGTAATAAAAAAAATTTATATAGAATGATTTAAAGAATGAACGACCGTGATTGAAAATAAATATTTATATAAACGATTCTAATAAAAATAAAATTGATATATTAATTGAAATTAAGCATATATTAATTAAAAAACTAATCAAATTTATATTGTTAAATTAAATAAATACAAAAGTAAAATTTAAATAATAAAATTTATTATTAGTATAATTAAATTTTGTGATTGAAATTAAAGGAAAATTATATGTCCTATGTATATTAAATTAATTATTATAATAATATATGAATATTGAATGATATATTAATTTAACATAAATATATATTGATTAAAAATTAGTTGAATATGCAAAAAAATATCTCTTATATTTACCAAATTTATATTGTTAAATAAAAAAAGTAAATTTAAATAACAAAATCCATTATTAGTATAATTAGATTTTATGATTGAAATAAAAAATATTAATTGGGCGTTCAAGATTAAAATTGAATTATTTCTAAATAGAGTAAAATTGAAAAAAAAAAATAACAAAAGTAGAAGTTTAGGTTTGTTTTTATATATGTATATATAGATAGATATTAATATTAACTAGTAATACTCACGCACGAACTGATATTTATAAAATATATTAAAGAGTATTGTTATTTGTACACCCTTTTTATTAAATATAACTCTTTTAATAAATACACATCCCTTTTTAATTTTTAAATCTTAACTTTATTGTATGCACACCCCTTAAAATCTCAAAATTATCCCTTTAATTTCAAGATTATACACCACCAAAATCCACCATTCAATTTTACTAAATCTAAATGTAAATTCTTCAAATAAAATCACGTAAATAAATATCGATCCATTAATCTATAATCCAAAATACATAAATGTACTGCTTGTAATAATTAAAGAAGATTCTAGTTTATTTTAACATGCAGGTATCCTTATTTTATACTAGTTTTTTTTATCGTTGTCTTCATTATATTTTTCTTTTCAGTTCTTTAATTTTAATTATAATAAATAAATAGATTTAAATATTTTTTTAATTAATCTGACATAACATTTATATTTAAAATTTACCATCAATTTTTTTAATTAATAAGTACTCAACATACATTATATTTAACGCATTATTTAATTAAATATTTTTTAATATTATTAATTAAGTTAAGAAAAATTAATGAGATAAATATTCAATTTTATAAGATAAAAATAATAAATGGTCAAGAAAAAGTGAAATCAAACAATCAAATTGTCTTATAAACAATTATAAGACAAATAAAAAGCGATAATATTTTAATAAAAATTATACCTAATAAATAAAAAGTGACAATTGATTATTCTATAAATAGTTCGTAAAATAGTTCGTAAAATAAATATAATATTTTAAATAAAATTTTATAACTAAAAAAAAGCGATAATTTTTTCCATAAAACTTAAGATAAAATACATATTATATTTTAATAATTAATAAAATATGTCTATTTTAATTTTATTAAAAAAATAAATTATTACAAGTTTGTCTCAATTACGTCTCTGATGGACTGCTTTTTTTTTTTTTAAAGGAGTGTATATTAATGTATAAAGAGCAATTTAGATTTTTAATAATATAATAGTGGAGTGTGTATAAAATAGAAGGAGGTATGCATTTAGAAAATACTTCATAAAATATATGGTGTGTATTTAATAAATTAAAGGTAATTTAGACTTTTTAAAAATATTAATTTTATTATTATAATAATAGGATGTGTATTTATTAAGTGGAGGTGTGTTAATAAGATTGGCCAAAACAAAATTGTAAAATCAAATTGCTGGTAGCTAAGCCAAGGCTACTGAAAACACAAGTCAAAATCACACTGTGGCAGTTCTACGGATACCATGTGTGTGGGAGGGGCTGATAGATGAGAATATTTGGGTTTACGACATGTAATTTTAAAAATATTATTTAATATACAAAATCTTACAATAAATAAATTAAAAAATTATAATTTTTGTGAGAAATATAATAATTTAATGTATAATAATTTAATATATATTGGATAGTTGAATTAGTGTTGTGTGTGAGCCATGAAAATAAAGTGATTGATTCATGTGTGTCACATTGATTAAAAAAGAAAATGTAACTCTTATAGTAAGACGCCCTAATTAGTTAAAATATAATTCTTGGGGCGATACAGAAGGAGTATATAATCATGAATTGTGTATATATATATTTGTCTAGCAATTAATTAATAATTTAGAGTAAAAAAATGCAAGAAAATATGATCAAGCAATAAAGAGATTTAATATAACGAAAGAAAGAAAGAAAAATCTTTAAGAAAGAATGTAGTAGTACGGTATTAGGAGGGAGAGGCTTGTTATATAAGATAAAATAATTATAAAAAAGAAAAGATAAAAATCTTAGTTAGGTTATCAAGTTCTGAAGAGGTATAATTAGAATGAAAACAAAAATTTAAGAAATAGTGCAGTAGTATATTATTAGGAGGGATATGTTTGTTATATAAATAAAATAAAATAATTATAAAAAAAAATTAAAAGAAAATCAAGGGAGGGGTTATCAAGGTTTGAACTTTCATTTTGTTCAACAAATTGGTAATGAAATGAAATTCCTTTGCTGAGATCCACCCAATTAATTTTTAAATCGTATACTAATTCTTGAAATTAAATTAAATAAAAACACATATGGTGTAATGGTATAAATTTGTAATCATGGCCTCCCCGTCAAGATACAGATCGGGTTATCTCTAAGCCCGATTCGCTTGGTGGAGATCATCTCCAAGACTCCAACCCTCTAGTCTGTGTTTTATATAGTGTCTATTCTCAATTGTTGCTCTTGATCAAGCTAATCTCCAACATTAAATCATTGTTCTATAATTTTAATTAGATTTGTTCGAATTTACAAATTGAATTATTATACGTTAGTACTAAAATACCAGATTAATGTTTGCTACCCCATGTGAAACGAGGTTTATTTTATATTTTTTAATGACTTATCAACTTTTTATTATGATAAATTATAGTGTCTCAAATATAAAATACTTACCACCGCTTTCTTTAATTTCAACTCATTTTTATTATCACTTTTTAAAAAAATTAAAATTACAGGAAAAATAACCTCTATATAATTAAAAAATATTTTTTTTTACAAAAACACTAAAATAATAGAGGCTCAGATCTAGGGTATGAATTCGGCATCGAGAACTCAACTATTACTACCCCATGGCTGCGAAATCACCGGTTGCACCCGATATTCCAATATCTTGTGCATCTGTGTCTCCCTGTCAAGATACGGGTCGATACGCATCAAATGCCAGAATCATAAGGTTACCTCCACGTATAAATACTCCTTCCTTAATTAAAACCCTCGTGTTATTAAATTATTTACCTTATTTAAATTACTTTTCTTATTTAACCTTAACAAAACCTAGTCACATCATAATTTTCAGATTAGCGATCACAACAATTCACAATTTCTAAATTAGCGATCACAACAATCTGATACATTATCAACTTTCTTATTTCTACAATGTCTACGATGTATGGTGATTCAGATTCAGAGGGCAAGTAGAATAAATTGGTGGAATTGGTGGTGATGCTGAGGGAAGGGAAGGTTGATTTGGATGATTTGGTGAGTAAGAGTACATCCACACATAAGATTGTATTCGTTGATGAAGATGAACATTAAATTAAAACCCTCGTGTTATTAAATTACTTAACTTATTTAAATTACTTTTCTTATTTAACCCTAACAAAACCTAGTCGCATTACAACTTTCAGATTAGCGATCACAACAATTCACAACTTCCAAATTATTGATCACAACAATCTGATACATTATCGATTTCCTTATTTCTACAATATCTACGATGTATGGTGATTCAGATTCAGAGGTCAAGTGGAATAAATTGGTGGAATTGACGGTGATGCTGAGGGAAGGGAAGGTCGATTAGGATGATTTGGTGAGTAAGAGTACATCTACACATAAGATTGTATTCATTGATAAATAACGACACATAAGATTGTATTCATTGATAAATAACGACAATAACGGGTCAGGTTATCTCTAAGCCCGATTCACTTGGTGGAGATCATCTCCAACCCTCTAGTAGGTATTTTATATAGTGTCTGTTCTCAATTGTTGCTCTTGATCAAGCTAATCTCCTTCATTAAATCATTGTTCTATTATTTCAATTAGATTTGTTCGAATTTAAAAATTGAATTATACGTTAGTACTAAAATACCAGATTAATGTTTGCTACCCCATGTGAAACGAGGTTTATTTGGTATTTTTTAATGATTTATCAACTTTTTATTATGATAAATTACAGTGTCTCAAATATAAAATACTTACCACCGCTTTCTTTAATTTCAACTCATTTTCATTATCACTTTTTAAAAAAATTAAAATTAAAATCACAGGAAAAATAACCTCTATATAGTTAAAAATAAATTTTTTTGAAAAACATTAAAATAATAGAGGCTCAGATCTAGGGTACGAATCTAGCATCGAGAACTCAACTATTACTACTCCATGGCTGCTAAATCACCGATTGCACCCGATATTCTAATATCATGTGCATCCGGGTCTCCCTGTCAAGATACGGGTCGATACGCGTCAAATGCCAAAATCATAAGGTTACCTCCACTTAGAAATACTCCTTCCTCAATTAAAACCCCCCGTGTTGTTAAATTACTTACCTTATTTAAATTACTTTTCTTATTTAACCCTAACAAAACCTAGTCACATCACAACTTTCAGATTTGCGATCACAACAATTCACAACTTCCAAATTAGCGATCACAACAATCTGATACATCATCAACTTTCTTATTTCTACAATGTCTACAATGTATTGTGATTCAGATTCAGAGGGCAAGTGGAATAAATTGGTGGAATTGGCAGTGATGCTGAGGGAAGGGAAGTTTGATTTGGATGATTTGTTGAGCAAGTTATCCACAAACAAGATTGTGGATGAAGATGAAGATAAACATGCACCGCTAAATTCTGCATGTGTCAAGAAGTAACTGATTGTCGTTATTTTCACCTAAATTTTAGTATCTTTTTATATCCGATTCCATAGTATTTTATCTATTTTTATGTGTATTTTGGTGGTGTTAAGTGTTTTATTGATATGTGTGAGAATGAACTTATACGTGTTAAAACAGGTGAAAAACAGAGCAAAAATAGAGTTGGGAGAAAGAAGAAAGCAAAGCAGCACAAAGACGGCCAGCCATGTTTGGTACTTGAGGCGTGTAGCGCACACGGCTCGGGTATCGAACACGGGCCTGCAAGAATAGGCCGTGTGCGAACATCAGAACACACAACACAGCCACCCCTGTGGCCGTGTACCGAGCACGAGCCGTGCGCTGTCCGAAGTTCATCATTGACCATAAACTCTAGACACGACTCGGGTCGTGTACTGAACTCGAGCCGTGTAGGTGTTTGATGCGCGTTTTCTTTGCACGCAAAATTAATCCCCAAGTATTAAGGATATCAATTGCAGCTTAGCAAGCGACCAAGTGAATATCGAACCCAAAGGACGGCGTATTATCAATTTAATTATTTACTAAATTAATTAAGATAATTTGACAATTAAGTTGGAGGTTTAGAATTATTAAACTAATAAACAAATAATTAAAATAACAAATAAAATAAAGTACCACTAAAAGAATACGAAAGTGGATCAAGTAGGAGAATAGGTAGCTCTAGGATAATCTAGTTTTACTCATTAACTTCCCTTCCATGTGTCGATATCCGACTCTGCCTCGTGGAATATGGACGCATCACTAAACCATGCATATCTACTCTATAGACACAAGTAAACATGCGTGTAACACGTGTGAATAACCTCGGAGCAAGAGATATAATTTCACCCCCCTTTCTAGGTACTATCAGTATCAATTATTCCCCCCTAGGATTGATACTCTAACCCGATATGATCTCCCTTTATAGGTATTATGAAATTATCCTCTTTATCCTACTTATTAACCCGAATTCAATTCAATTAATAAGTATTCATATAAGATAGTTCTAATAAGACTTCGGAATCCCTTCACTTAGAATTATAACTTAAAACCCTGCTCAACAGTGAACGCACTCAACCAATAACCATGTTATGTATTCAGACTCTACACAACGATTATTGATGCACAAAACGACTATGAGTATGGATTAATAAAGCACAATCATATATAAACTATATCTACAAGTAGTGTTGTACGGAGTATACTCACGGAAGTTCAATTAACTAGATAAAACCTTCACAACCCTAGTTCTACCAAAAAGGCTCTAGCCCATGGTGTTGTAGGAAACACACATGGGTGTTGGATAGATCTTACCCGGATGTCTGGAAAATACAAGATAAATTAGAAAACGAATAAACCCTAGATGTGGCGTCATCGCGTCCTTCTCGCTCTTGAATCCTCCTCTTGGTTCTCCTCTTGATTCCACAAACGAATCTTCAAAGTGATGGATGGATGGAGGAAAGGATGTGGTAGGGGGTGATCCCCCCTTGTGGGGTGTTGTATGTTGTGTTGTTTTCCCCCTTGATTGGATGTCTTTCTTGACTGCATGAGCCTCCTTTTATACTTGTAATCACGTCTCTAGGGCTTGGAATGGGCTTTTCAAGTGATCATACGCGTTTAGGCTTAGAAAATACGGATTTGGTAAGTTCTCGAAGCGCGGTTCGACCTCCCAAACAGGTCGAACCAACCCCTACAGGTCGAACCAAACATGTCGTGGTCGAACCAGCTATTTTTCCGTTGGGTTTGACCTCGGTTCGACCTGAAGCAGGTCGAATCAATTTGCGCAGGCTCACCGTTTCGCGTATAACTTTCACATCCAAACTTCGAATTGAGTGATGTTTGAATTCACGCGATCCTCTCTTCCTTGGCTTTCTATCCATATAAAGAAATTACAAAAACTCCAAGAATTGAATATGTAACAGACCATGGAAATTAGCACTGTATTTCTGTTCGCACAGCTCGTGCAGCGTCACCATTTTGCTCATAACTTCCTCGTTCGGACTTCAATGATGGTGTTCTTTACGCCAAAACAACCCTCTCTTCAGTGGCTTTCCAACCATCTATCAAAAATTTAATTCAGAGCTCCACATCAATACAGAATAACTACACAAGTTCGACATGCGTTTATCAGCATTCTTGCACAAATTGCACCTTTTCTCAAACTTGGCTCTTTTGATCCTTTTTCCACCTAAAACACAATAAAACACCTCAAGTGCACATAATTCTCACATATATCGAATATAAGACATTTGTGATCATATAAGACTACAATATCAATCAAAAAGGTATTAAATTGGATATTAAAATACGCTTATTTTCACTCTCATTAAACCCCCAAACTTGCCCGTTGCTCGTCCCGAGGCAACAAAATAAAAATAAAGTGTGAGAGAGAGTAAGAAAATTAGCGGGGAAACAAGGACTATGATCAATACCCCATTCAAAATACAATTGTCCTCAACTTAGGTCATGCAACTCTCATTATATGTAATAATCAATTCATAGAATACAAGTTAAGACAATCACCACCAATTCAAATGTTCCATTGACATGTTCTCACGGAAAGTATATATATAATCTCTCACTCAAGTGTAAAAGATGTACACTTATGGGTTAAGGTGTTTACGCTCAGATTCAATTCAAGTGCATGCGTAACCATAAGCTTGCCAAACGTCTCAATCTTTCTACCACTAAAATTATGATTCGACAATGGGATCAATGTTGGCTCTTTGATAAGGGTAGGAAACATATGGATAAAGTGACTCAATTAGTAGAGAATTAAAACCGGAGATCTTATGTACTGCAGATTTTTACACTTCAAGGTTATCCAGCTTCATGCTCTTCTAATTTTCTTTTCTCTCATTTCCTTCAAGCTCAACATACTTTTTCTTTTCTTCAAGCACATCCTTTTTTTCCCGAGGTACCAGTTTCGGGCACTACCTCACGCATCCTCCATAGGGTACTAGATTTAAGCACTACCCTAGGGTTTTTGATTTCATGGAGTACTAGATTTAAGCACTACTCCATGCTTCTCCTTAGATGCATTATCATAATCCATCACTATTAATTTCAACACCAATTTCATTCCTTCCCAAATTGTTATCAAGCACCATTAACACACTTTGACAGCATTTAATTCTCCACTAAATATAGGAATTTAAGGCTCAAATAGGATATCAAAGTGGCTATCTTCGTAGGTTGCCAAAGAAATAAGGCTTTTAGGCTCAACGGGACTAACTACGGATATATAATTATTTGGTAGGGAATTATTTGGCTAAGTGACTTATAAATTCAAGGATGGCCTTAGATCATCTCCCATCATCTAACACACATGTAGTTTCAAGTAAGACAAAAGGCAAGTTCTAGAACACACACACAAGAACGATACTCACCAGAAAAGAAATATCATGTGATTATGTACATGATCAACGAGGCTCAAAATCTCACATGGGTTTTTAACAAGTAACAGAGCACTTTTCATGGTAGGTAATATCCCACAAGTATACATAGAACTTCATATCACAATATAACTCAAGTACACTTCCTTCATCAATTTCAAGAGCATATGAATTCCAAGACAATTTAAAAATAAGCTCACATGGATCACCACCATAAACACAATCCTTCCACTCCTATGAATTAAAAGCACATATAAAAATTAGAAAAAGGAAACGAGGGCACCTGATTTCTCCTTCAATGTATGCACGAGCTCCTCGAGTCAACACCTCAATGTAGAACTCGTCTTGCCACCTAGTTACCTTTTCTATCATCAAAGCTCAAACACACTCATCATCACAGATTCATCAATAATAAAATAGGAGAACTATAAGAAAGAATTAATTGACTATGTAATCGACTCCACACACTAGAAACACCACTGAACACTAGGCAAATTGCAAAAAATCGACATATCAAAACCGATTAAAGTTTCAATATACCGCAAAAATCAACTCCCCTAGCAAACATTACAAAAAAAATATTATATTCTTGGTGCTTCAATGAGGTAAGTACATCACACCCCCCCAAACTTAGTAAAAACGTAAGTTGAAACTAAGTTTGCAAAGATGTAATTGCCGAATAATAAACACCTTAAATATAAGAATTTCTTACTCACACGAAAGAAATAAAGCAATAAAACGGAAGGGGAAGCCCCCATCAGGCGCTCATGTTTAACGTCGTAGAGTCACGACGGTAGAGGACGGTATTTTTCGCATCCTCACCTTCAAATACTTTCTTTCCCTCTTCTTGTCTACACTCAACACCTCACCTTTCTTGGTCACAAAAATATGATCATTGAAATTTTCTTCCTCCCATGGCTGTCTAGACTCCTCCTTGTCAACCTTCCACTTAAATTCAAAATCACCTGTCTTAGAAAAATCAAGAATAAACAAGTTAGAAACCATATCAATGCTCTTGCACGATTGAGTCTCCATGGGCATCTTCATTGCATGATCAAGAGAGAAAACTACATCTTCATTATCCATTCGCAGTCTAAGCTTTCCTTCCTTAACATCTATCATAGCTCCAGCTGTGGCAAGGAACGGTCGTCCCAAAATAAAGGGAATGTCACCCTTATCATCTTCCATCTCAAGTACAAGAAAATCCACGGGAAAAACTAACTTATCCACTCTCACTAAAACATCTTCAATTAAACCCTTCGGACAAGTCATGGATATATCCGCCAATTGAAGAGCAATATTCGTGGGTTTAAGATCCCCCAAACCAAGCCTTTTAAATATGGACAAAGGCATCAAGTTAACGCTTGCCCCCAAATCACACAAGGCTTTATGTGCCGACCCTTTTCCAATGTCACAAAGAATGGTGAAGCTTCCCGAATCCTTTAACTTTGCAGGCAGCTTCCTTTGAAGGATCGAGCTGCAATTCTCTGATAGGTTCACCGTCTCCACTCCGTTCAAGCTTCTCTTCTTTGATATAATATTCTTGAGGAATCGGACATAGTATGGCATTTCCATGATTGCTTCAGAGAAAGGAATGTTCAAGCTTACTTTGCTCATGACATCGTGAAACCTCTTGAACTTTTCTTCCAATCCCTTCTCGGCCAATCTCGAAGGAAACGGAGGAGGTATCTTGGTCTTTGGTCTTCCCCATTCATCACGATCAATCTTCTCCGCTTTCTCCTTTTCGGCTCTCAATCGCTTGGCTCTCTCTCACTTTTTCTCAGCTATTATCTCGGTACTTTGCTCATTCCGAACCACTGGAGCAGCATCAACATCATCGAGAGTGTTCGGAGTAACAACAGGCAATTTTTAGAGGGGTTCGACCAAGGTTCGACCTGTGGAACAGGTTGAACCAGGCACGTAATGGTCGAACCTACCTTCTGGACAACGGCTCTCTTTTTGAATTTGAGGTTCGACCTGGGTTCGAATTGTTTGAGAGGTCAAACCAGGTACGTAATGGTCGAACCTACCTTCTGTATAGTTTATATCCTCCGGTTCGACCAGAGTTCGACCTGCTGGGTAGGTCGAACAACGGGCACCTAGGTCAAACCGACCTACTGTACAGTTTTTATCCTCCGGTTCGACCAAGGTTCGACCTGTTGGATAGGTCAAACCATATCCGTCGTGGTTGAACCATTTCTGCGACAAAACAGAGTGCTCTGAATGATGAGGTTCGACCATGGTTCGACCTGTATGCCAGGTCGAACCCTCTAGGTGTTGGTCGAACCAATGATTTTGAAAAACAGAGAGCTCTGAATGGTGAGGTTCGACCATGGTTCGACCTTTATGCCAGGTCGAACCATCTGGGTGTTGGTCGAACCGATGCTTAGTCATGTCCAAATTTGATTTCGGCCTCGTCATTCCTTCATACTTTGTTCAAGACCTTAACGTGATGGCTTTATCTTCCAATTTTTGTGTCAATTGATTCACGTTCGCGGTCATCTGCCCCATAATCAAAGTAAGCTCCTTCATCTGCTTAGATAAATCTGCATGATCAACATTCATTCTAGCTTCGATGTAGTCAATCCTTGCATCGTTCTCAGCCATGTATCGATTGAAGGTATCTTCATCACTCTTCACTTTGTGCTACTTCATACTAGGCCCCCTTTAGTTTCAACTCTGTAATCTGCCTCTGCTGGGACTCTAGTAGCTTGTTGATGTTAGCTAGACAAGAGACGATCTCATCATCCCTATTCGGCTTCAACACTTGATGTTCAACCTGAGCTACGTCGCCAAGTACATATGATCCTCTATCTCTCTCTACTGGCCAGTCACGTAAATTCATAGAGATGTCTTTAAATAACTTTTCTGCTTCAAGTGCTGTCTTTGATAACAGCGCTCCTCCTGATGATGCATCAATAAAAACACGCGACTCACAATCCAATCCATAATAGAAGATGCTTATGTATTCAGTCTTAGACATTCCATGTTGTGGACACCTCCTGAGCATGTCTTTAAACCTATCCCACGCCTCATCAAATTTCTCACCCTGATTCATAACAAATCGGGTGATCTCTTACCTCATCCTTAAGATCCTTGAGGGTGGCATGTATCTCTCCAAGAACTTCTGCTGCAGTTGGTCCCATGTATTGCAATCGGCTGGATCAAGGGTCTCATACCAAGCTTCCGCCTTATTAATTAAAGAGAACTTGAATAAGGCGATCCGCCTAGCATTATCATTCGCTCCACTGCCCTTTTGAGTGTTTGCATAACCAAGAAATCTTAGGAGATGCTGATATGGATCTTTAAAATAACCTCCAGAAAAGGGATTCTTCTCTACCATGTTAATAAGAGCGGGATTTATCTCAAAATCATCATCTTCCCACCTTACTCCTATCAACCCCATGTTGACATTCCCAAAGTTTGTGAAAATTTCACGAATGGAAACATTATCCAAATTCTGCCTTGCTCCGGCCATGTTTAGATCAATGTGTTATTCCTTCTTTTCCTTCCTCTCCTTTTACAAGCGCACAAGTAACTCGAAAAAATTCAAGGTTAGATAGAAATAAATAATCACAAATAAAAGAAAAAGAAAAAAAATCTTAATCAACTAGAAATAATAAAATCAATAATAACAGCCGTCCCCGGCAACGGCGCCAAGAACTTGATGCGCGTTTTCTTTGCACGCAAAATTAATCTCCAAGTATTAAGGATATCAATTGCAGCTTAGCAAGCGACCAAGTGAATATCGAACCCAAAGGACGGCGTATTATCAATTTAATTATTTACTAAATTAATTAAGACAATTTGACAATTAAGTTGGAGGTTTAGAATTATTAAACTAATAAACAAATAATTAAAATAACAAATAAAATAAAGTACCACTCAAAGAATACGAAAGTGGATCAAGTAGGAGAATAGGTAGCTCTAGGATAATCCAGTTTTACTCATTAACTTCCCTTCCATGTGTCGATGTCCGACTCTGCCTTGTGGAATATGGACGCATCACTAAACCATGCATATCTACTCTATAGACACAAGTAAACATGCGTGTAACACGTGTGAATAACCTCGGAGCAAGAGATATAATTTCACCCCCCTTTCTAGGTACTATCAGTATCAATTATTTCCCCCTAGGATTGGTACTCTAACCTGATATGATCTCCCTTTATAGGTACTATGAAATTATCCTCTTTATCCTACTTATTAACTCGAATTCAATTCAATTAATAAGTATTCATATAAGATAGTTCTAATAAGACTTCGGAATCCCTTCACTTAGAATTATAACTTAAAACCCTACTCAACAGTGAACGCACTCAACCAATAACCATGTTATGTATTCAGACTCTACACAATGATTATTGATGCATAAAATGACTATGAGTATGGATTAATAAAGCACAATCATATATAAACTATATCCACAAGTAGTGTTGCACGGAGTATACACACGGAAGTTCAATTAACTAGATAAAACCTTCACAACCCTAGTTCTATCAAAAAGGCTCTAGCCCATGGTGTTGTAGGAAACACCCATGGGTGTTGGATAGATCTTACCCGGATGTCCGGAAAATACAAGATAAATTAGAAAATGAATAAACCCTAGATGTGGCGTCATCACGTCCTTCTCGCTCTTGAATCCTCCTCTTGGTTCTCCTCTTGATTCCATAAACGAATTTTCAAAGTGATGGGTGGATGGAGGAAAGGATGTGGTGGAGGGGTGATCCCCCCTTGTGGGGTGTTGTATGTTGTGTTGTTTTCCCCCTTGATTGGACGTCTTTCTTGACTGCATGAGCCTCCTTTTATACTTGTAATCACGTCTCTAGGGCTTGGAATGGGCTTTTCAAGTGATCACACGCGTTTAGGCCTCGAAAATACGGATTTGTTAAGTTCCCGAAGAGAGGTTCGACCTCCCAAACAGGTCGAACCAACCCCTACAGGTCGAACCAAACATGTCGTGGTCGAACCAACTATTTTTCCGTTGGGTTCGACCTCGATTCGACCTGAAGCAGGTCGAATCGATTTGCGCAGGCTCACCGTTTCACGTATAACTTTCACATCTAAACTCCGAATTGAGTGATGTTTGCACTCACGCGATCCTCTCTTCCTTGGATTTCTATCCATATAAAGAAATCACAAAAACTCCAAGAATTGAATATGTAACAGGCCATGGAAATTAGCACTGCAATTCTGTTCGCACAGCTCGCGCGGCTTCACCACTTTGCTCATAACTTCCTCGTTCGGAGTTCAATGATGGTGTTCTTTACGCCAAAACGACCCTCTCTTCAGTGGCTTTCCAACCATATATCATAAATCCAATTCAGAGCTCCACATCAATACAGAATAATTATACAACGTCGACGTGCGTTTATCAGCATTCTTGCACAAATTGCACCTTTTCTCAAACTTGGCTCTTTTGATCCTTTTTCCACCTAAAACACAATAAAACACCTCAAGTGCATATAATTCTCACATATATCGAATATAAGACATTTGTGATCATATAAGACTACAATATCAATCAAAAAGGTGTTAAATTGGATATTAAAACACGCTTATTTTCACTCTCATCAAACCCCCAAACTTGCACATTGCTCGTCCCGAGGCAACAAAATAAAAATAAAGTGTGAGAGAGAGTAAGAAAATTAGTGGGGAAACAAGGACTATGATCAATACCCCATTCAAAATACAATTGTCCTCAACTTAGGTCATGCAACTCTCATTATATGTAATAATCAATTCATAGCATACAAGTTAAGACAATCACCACCAATTCAAATGCTCCATTGACATGTTCTCACGGGAAGTATATATATAATCTCTCACTCAAGTGTAAAAGATGTACACTTATGGGTTAAGGTGTTTACGCTCAGATTCAATTCAAGTGAATGCGTAACCATAAGCTTGCCAAACGTCTCAAACTTTCTACCACTAAAATTATGATTCGACAATGGGATCAATGTTGGCTCTTTGATAAGGGTAGGAAATATATGGATAAAGTGACTCAATTAGTAGAGAATTAAAACCGGAGATCTTATGTACTGCAGATTTTTACACTTCAAGGTTATCCAGCTTCATGCTCTTCTAATTTTCTTTTCTCTCATTTCCTTCAAGCTCAACATACTTTTTCATTTCTTCAAGCACATCTTTTTTTTTTCCCGAGATACCAGTTTCGGGCACTACCTCACGCATCCTCCATAGGGTACTAGATTTAAGCACTACCCTAGGGTTTTTGATTTCATGGAGTACTAGATTTAAGCACTACTCCATGCTTCTCCTTAGATGCATTATCATAATCCATCACTATTAATTTCAACACCAATTTCATTCCTTCCCAAATTGTTATCAAGCACCATTAACACACTTTGACAGCATTTAATTCTCCACTAAATATAGGAATTTAAGGCTCAAATAGGATATCAAAGTGGCTATCTTCGTAGGTTGCCAAAGAAATAAGGCTTTTAGGCTCAACGGGGCTAACTACGGATATATAATTATTTGGCTAAGTGACTCATAAATTCAAGGATGGCCTTAGATCATCTCCCATCATCTAACACACATGTAGTTTCAAATAAGACAAGAGGCAAGTTCTAGAATACACACACAAGAACGATACTCACCAGAAAAGAAATATCATGTGATTATGTACATGATCAACGAGGCTCAAAATCTCACATGGGTTTTTAACAAGTAACAGAGCACTTTTCATGGTAGGTAATATCCCACAAGTATACATAGAACTTCATATCACAATATAACTCAAATACACTTCCTTCATCAATTTCAAGAGCATATGAATTCCAAGACAATTTAAAAATAAGCTCACATGGATCACCACCATAAACACAATCCTTCCACTCCTATGAATTAAAAGCACTCCTATGAATTAAAAGCACATATAAAAATTAGAAAAAGGAAACGAGGGCACCTGATTTCTCCTTCAATGTATGCACGAGCTCCTCGAGTCAACGCCTCAATGTAGAACTCGTCTTGCCACCTAGTTACCTTTTCTATCATCAAAGCTCAAACACACTCATCATCACAGATTCATCAATAATAAAATACGAGAACTATAAGAAAGAATTAATTGACTATGTAATCGACTCCACACACTAGAAACACCATTGAACATTAGGCAAATTACAAAAAATTGACATATCAAAACCGATTAAAGTTTCAATATACCGCAAAAATCAACTCCCCTAGCAAACATTACAAAGAAAATATTATATTCTTGGTGCTTCAATAAGGTAAGTACATCACACCCCCCCCCCCCAAACTTAGTAAAAACGTAAGTTGAAACTAAGTTTGCAAAGATGTAATTGGCGAATAATAAGCACCTTAAATATAAAAATTTCTTACTCACACGAAAGAAATAAAGCAATAAAACAGAAGGGTAAGCCCCCAACAGGCGCTCATGTTTAACGTCGTAGAGTCACGACGGTAGAGGACGGTCTTTTCGCATCCTCACCTTCAAATACTTTCTTTCCCTCTTCTTGTCTACACTCAACACCTCACCTTTCTTGGTCACAAAAATATGATCATTGAAATTTCCTTCCTCCCATGGCTGTTTAGACTCCTCCTTGTCAACCTTCCACTTAAATTCAAAATCACCTGTCTTAGAAAAATCAAGATTAAACAAGTTAGAAACCATATCAATGCTCTTGCACGATTGAGTCTCCATGGGCATCTTCATTGCATGATCAAGAGAGAAAACCACATCTTCATTATCCATTCGCAGTCTAAGCTTTCCTTCCTTAACATCTATCATAGCTCCAGCTGTGGCAAGGAACGGTCGTCCCAAAATAAAGGGAATGTCACCCTTATCATCTTCCATCTCAAGTACAAGAAAATCCACGGGAAAAACTAACTTATCCACTCTCACTAAAACATCTTCAATTAAACCCTTCGGACAAGTCATGGATCTATCCGCCAATTTAAGAGCAATATTCGTGGGTTTAAGATCCCCCAAACCAAGCCTTTTAAATATGGACAAAGGCATCAAGTTAACGCTTGCCCCCAAATCACACAAGGCTTTATGTGCCGACCCTTTTCCAATGTCACAAAGAATGGTGAAGCTTACCGAATCCTTTAACTTTGCAGGCAGCTTCCTTTGAAGGATCGAGCTGCAATTCTCTGATAGGTTCACCGTCTCCACTCCGTTCAAGCTTTTCTTCTTTGATATAATATTATTGAGGAATCGGGCATAGTATGGCATTTCCATGATTGCTTCAGAGAAAGGAATGTTCAAGCTTACTTTGCTCATGACATCGTGAAACCTCTTGAACTTTTCTTCCAATCCCTTCTCGGCCAATCTCGAAGGAAACGGAGGAGGTATCTTGGTCTTTGGTCTTTCCCATTCATCACGATCAATCTTCTCCGCTTTCTCCTTTTCGGCTCTCAATCGCTTGGCTCTATCCCACTTTTTCTCAGCTATTATCTCGGTACTTTGCTCATTCCGAACCACTGGAGCAGCATCAACATCATCGAGAGTGTTCGGAGTAACAACAGGCAATTTTTGGAGGGGTTCGACCAAGGTTCGACCTGTGGAACAGGTCGAACCAGACACGTAATGGTCGAACCTACCTTCTGGACAATGGCTCTCTTTTTGAATTTGAGGTTCGACCTGGGTTCGACCTGTTTGAGAGGTTGAACCAGGTACGTGATAGTCGAACCTACCTTCTGTATAGTTTATATCCTCCGGTTCGACCAGGGTTTGACCTGCTGGGTAGGTCGAACAACGGGCACCTAGGTCGAACCGACCTACTGTACAGTTTCTATCCTCCGGTTCAACCAAGGTTCGACCTGTTGGATAGGTCAAACCATATCCGTCGTGGTTGAACCATTGCTGCGACAAAACATAGTGCTCTGAATGATGAGATTCGACCATGGTTCGACCTGTATGCCAGGTCGAACCCTCTAGGTGTTGGTCGAACCGATGATTTTGAAAAACAGAGAGCTTTGAATGGTGAGGTTCGACCATGGTTCGACCTTTATGCCAGGTCGAACCATCTGGGTGTTGGTCGAACCGATGCTTAGTCATGTCCAAATTTGATTTCGGCCTCGTCGTTCCTTTATACTGTGTTCCAGACCTTAACGTGATGGCTTTATCTTCCAATTTTTGTGTCAATTGATTCACGTTCGCGGTCATCTGCCCCATAATCAAAGTAAGCTCCTTCATCTGCTTAGATAAATCTGCATGATCAACATTCATTCTAGCTTCGATGTGGTCAATCCTTGCATCGTTCTCAGCCATGTATCGATTGAAGGTATCTTCATCACTCTTCACTTTGTGCGACTTCATACTAGGCCCCCTTAGTGTCAACTCTGTAATCTGCCTCTGCTGGGACTCTAGTAGCTTGTTGATGTTAGCTAGACTAGAGACGATCTCATCATCCCTATTCGGCTTCACCACTTGATGTTCAACCTGCGCTACGTCGCCAAGTACATATGATCCTCTATCTCTCTATACTGGCCAATCACGTAAATTCATAGAGATGTCTTCAAATAACTTTTCTGCTTCAAGTGCTGTCTTTGATAACAGTGCTCCTCCTGATGATGCATCAATAAAAACACGCGACTCACAATCCAATCCATAGTAGAAGATGCTTATGTATTCAGCTTTAGACATTCCATGCTGTGGACACCTCCTGAGCATGTCTTTAAACCTATCCCACGCCTCATCAAATTTCTCACCCTGATTCATAATAAATCGGGTGATCTCTTGCCTCATCCTTAAGATCCTTGAGGGTGGCATGTATCTCTCCAAGAACTTCTGCTGCAGTTGGTCCCATGTATTGCAATCGGCTGGATCAAGGGTCTCATACCAAGCTTCCGCCTTATTAATTAAAGAGAACTTGAATAAGGCGATCCGCCTAGCATTATCATTCACTCCACTGCCCTTTTGAGTGTTTGCATAACCAAGAAATCTTCGGAGATGCTGATATGGATCTTCAAAACAACCTCCAGAAAAGGGATTCTTCTCTACCATGTTAATAAGAGCGGGATTTATCTCAAAATCATCATCTTCCCCCCTTGCTCCTATCAACCCCATGTTGACATTCCCAAAGTTCGTGAAAATTTCACGAATGGAAACATTATCCAGATTCTGCCTTGCTCCGCCCATGTTTAGATCAATGTGTTATTCCTTCTTTTCCTTCCTCTCCTTTTACAAGCGCACAAGTAACTAGAAAAAATTCAAGGTTAAATAGAAATAAATAATCACAAATAAAAGAAAAAGAAAAAAATCTTAATCAACTAGAAATAATAAAATCAATAATAACAGCCATCCCCGGCAACGGCGCCAAGAACTTGATGCGCGTTTTCTTTGCACGCAAAATTAATCTCCAAGTATTAAGGATATCAATTGCAGCTTAGCAAGCGACCAAGTGAATATCGAACCCAAAGGACGTCGTATTATCAATTTAATTATTTACTAAATTAATTAAGACAATTTGACAATTAAGTTGGAGGTTTAGAATTATTAAACTAATAAACTAATAATTAAAATAACAAATAAAATAAAGTACCACTCAAAGAATACGAAAGTGGATCAAGTAGGAGAATAGATAGCTCTAGGATAATCCAGTTTTACTCATTAACTTCCCTTCCATGTGTCGATGTCCGACTCTGCCTTGTGGAATATGGACGCATCACTAAACCATGCATATCTACTCTATAGACACAAGTAAACATGCGTGTAACACGTGTGAATAACCTCGGAGCAAGAGATATAATTTCACCCCCCTTTCTAGGTACTATCAGTATCAATTATTTCCCCCTAGGATTGGTACTCTAACCCGATATGATCTCCCTTTATAGGTTCTATGAAATTATCCTCTTTATCCTACTTATTAACCCGAATTCAATTCAATTAATAAGTATTCATATAAGATAGTTCTAATAAGACTTCGGAATCCCTTCACTTAGAATTATAACTTAAAACCCTGCTCAACAGTGAACGCACTCAACCAATAACCATGTTATGTATTCAGACTCTACACAACAATTATTGATGCATAAAATGACTATGAGTATGGATTAATAAAGTACAATCATATATAAACTATATCCACAAGTAGTGTTGTACGGAGTATACACACGGAAGTTCAATTAACTAGATAAAACCTTCACAACCCTAGTTCTACCAAAAAGGCTCTAGCCCATGGTGTTGTAGGAAACACCCATGGGTGTTGGATAGATCTTACCCGGATGTTCGGAAAATACAAGATAAATTAGGAAACGAATAAACCCTAGATGTGGCGTCATCACGTCCTTCTCGCTCTTGAATCCTCCTCTTGGTTCTCCTCTTGATTCCACAAACGAATCTTCAAAGTGATGGATGGATGGTTGAAAGGATGTGGTAGAGGGGTGATCCCCCCTTGTAGGGTGTTGTATGTTGTGTTGTTTTCCCCCTTGATTGGACGTCTTTCTTGACTGCATGAGCCTCCTTTTATACTTGTAATCACGTCTCTAGGGCTTGGAATGGGCTTTTCAAGTGATCACACGCGTTTAGGCCTCGAAAATACAGATTTGGTAAGTTCCCGAAGCACGGTTCGACCTCCCAAATAGGTCGAACCAACCCCTACAGGTCGAACCAAACATGTCGTGGTCGAACCAGCTATTTTTCCGTTGGGTTCGACCTCGGTTCGACCTGAAGCAGGTCAAATCGATTTGCGCAGGCTCACCGTTTCGCGTATAACTTTCACATCCAAACTCCGAATTGAGTGATGTTTGCACTCACGCGATCCTCTCTTCCTTGGCTTTCTATCCATATAAAGAAATCATAAAAACTCCAAGAAATATATATGTAACAGGCCATGGAAATTAGCACTGCAATTCTGTTCGCACAACTCGCGCGGCGTCACCACTTTGCTCATAACTTCCTCGTTCGGACTTCAATGATGGTGTTCTTTACGCCAAAATGACCCTCTCTTCAGTGGCTTTCCAACCATATATCACAAATCCAATTCAGAGCTCCACATCAATACAGAATAATTACACAATTTCGACGTGCGTTTATCAGCATTCTTGCACAAATTGCACCTTTTCTCAAACTTGGCTCTTTTGATCCTTTTTCCACCTAAAATACAATAAAACACCTCAAGTGCACATAATTCTCACATATATCGAATATAAGACATTTGTGATCATATAAGACTACAATATCAATCAAAAAGGTGTTAAATTGGATATTAAAACACGCTTATTTTCACTCTCATCAGTGTTAAAATTTAGAAAAATTCCAGATTCCTTCTAGAAGATCTCCAAGGGTATAAATATCATTCCATTCAACATTTGATCATCTTGGATCCAAATTTTCAGCTGCTCACATACCCCACACACCAATTCCTTCATTTTACACCATATCCTTCATCACTTCCATCCATCCATTCACTCCATCATCATCTCACCATAAATCTTTCATCCAAGTGAAGAGAAGAAGCAAGGAAGAGAGGAGAATTACAAGGAAATGAAGGAAATAGCCATTGGAGCCAAGCCAAGGGAGTTTTCATCCCATTTTTGTAGTAATCCTATTTGATTATCATGACTTGTAAGGTTTTTAATATCTATGTTAATTATTTTATGAAGATGGTAGGCTAATCTCCCTTGTGAGATTAGCAACATAAAAGTTGTTGGTTAATTTTGGGGATCTATGTATTTTAATTCATGTGTTGAATGGATTTATGATTTTCTATCATTGATTGTTAATTGTTTGAATTATATTGTTGAATTGTGTGATTAATTGTCATAGGCATGTGATTAGATTGAGAAATCAATTTTATGTTTAGGATAGTTTATTGAATCAATTCATCATACACTTCATGTGCATTACAAGTTTAAAAGAGATAGAGATATCCTTTAGGATTTAGAACCCTTTGATAGGACACCCGATTGGTTTGATCGAGAGATTTATTAATTGTGTGAGGGGATTCTCATTTAAGCTTAGTACCTAGATGGAATTACTTGAGTGAGAACCAATCCATTGAGCTATTTTGGGATTCTTATTTGGATTCACATTCTATTCATTTCGAGAGAAAGTTTAGAAGAAACTAGTGTTGGCCCTTAATCATATATCCATGAAACATATGAGTTGGATACATAATTCCTAGAATTACCACTTCTTAATTATTGTTGATCTCACTTTTGTTTAACTTGGAAAACCACTCTTTATTTATCCATCTTGTTTGTTGATCATTGCTTACTTGTTTAGCTTAATCAATTCAATTTACTTGTTTTACAATCAAATCCATTGATGATGAGTCTCTATAAAATTACAAAAAATGTGAGATTGCTTAAGCACTAGCGCCTTCCTCCATGTGGTTCGATAAATTCTTGAATTGGTCAACCCGACTACAAGTTATGGCTAATCAAATGGCACCGTTGTCGGGGAGGCAACGGTTGCTAGTAGCTTGAAGAAGGATCGTTTTGAGTTATCTTAATAGAGATATTTTTATTTTTTTTATTTACTTGTATTTGCTTTTGAAAATCTTGTTCTAACTTCTCACATTTTGAAGGTGTATGCAAATAAGGTCAAAAGGGAAACAAGTTGAACCTATTGATTTAGAGATCGAACACACTTTTCGGAGAAGGAGAAAGGAGAACAAAACAAAAAAAGTGGCCTAATGGAGAACAATCAAGATTAATGTGTTGATGTTAGGAATGATGGAGAAAGAGTGCAAAATATACAAGACAACGCACAAGCACCCCAAGTCAATGCTAATATTCCTCAACAAACTCATCAAAATTTTGGAGAGCTTAACAATCAAGCTTTACTTCAATAAATGGTACAACAAGACATGCTTCAACAAGGTTTTCCACATGCTTATGCGCCACCTCCACCACCTCCGGTACATCGAGGGCTTCAAGTAGATCCAAGGATGATCTGAGATTTCTTTATGCCAAGGGCAATGCCACAAATGATGGGTCCAGCGATCGATGCTAACAACTTCGAATTTAAGGCGGGCTTGATTTCTATAGTGAGAGAACAACAATTTAGTGGAACTCCGAATGAGGTTCCTAATGCTCATCTAGCTCAATTTATTGAGATTGCCAACGCAGTGAATGGGGTGAGCAAGGATTGTATCAAGATGAGGTTATTTTCATTTTCGTTGAGAGATTGTGCTTGAACATGATTATCTACCATTACTCTGGGTACGTGTAACACTTGGGAGGAGCTTCATTAGAAGCAATAAAACAGGGGAAGGCAAGGTTTGAAGTTGAAAAATTGAAGAAAACAGGGGGCAAGTACATGGTCCTGTAAGGGTTGGCCATGTACTGTTGTCAGAAAACCGAACACACCTAGATCAAGGGCAAGTTCGGCGCACGAGCCATGTCCTGTGCAGCTACATGGTCAGTGTACCGTGCATGGGCCTGTCCAGAAAAGTTTTGCGCTATCGTCAAAAAACCGAACACGGGCACTCAGAGACCGTGTACCAGACACGGGCCATGTCGTGTCTGAAGTCAGAGATTTAAAGGCGAGCCTTGAACTCACATTCCTCACTTCCATTAGCCCTAACACACATTCTATTCATCCGTCCCTCATCCGAAACCATGATTCGACTGCAAACATTCAAGAGTGGTAAGATTGAGTGGTTTAGAGTGTAAGTTTCAAGAGTTTAAATCCATTTCATCCATTCCTTTCGAGAATATTCAAGGTATGAGTTTCTTTCCCTAATTGTCAATTGAATATTTGAACTTAGAAATTTTAGTTTGGGTTTTGAATGATAGTATGAATGAAGCATGTTTTAACTGTTAGAACTTTAATTTTCAAGTTTTAATTGGTGATTTCATTGAATGGTACAAAATTAGGATTCATGTGGTTTAAATTTGGGGATTTTTAGGATTTGATGAATTGAATGCATATGATGATATAAATTGATTGATAATGTTTCTTTGATGATTGCATTGATATGAAATAGCTTAGATATTGAGGATTTGGGGGATAAGGGTGTTAATTTGTCTTTGAAAAATTGCTTTGAAAAAGTATGCATACCAAGTGTTCGATGAAATGCCTAAGTGAATTTTTGAATCAATTTGAGGACTTTACATGAACAAAGAAGCATTATTGATATTGTTAGATAATTAATGCAAGTATGAGGTGAATATGTGATGAAACTCATGAAAATGAAAGGATGCTCTTGTTTGATTGATTAAGAATGTTGTGTAGTTGCTTGTTCCAACTCTTTAATGATTAAGCATGCGGATTGTAGTTTGAAAGAGGATGTTACCATGGAACATCAAAGCAAGATTAGGATTAGCATTTAGTTTAATAATTAGTGATGATTCTATACTTAATTACCCCTTATGATGAAGTTGAGTGTAATGTGAAAATATTGAATATTGCAGATGGCCGAAAGAAGAGTATGAAAATGCAATGAAGACTTTATCATTGTGGAAACTGAGGCAGAAATGGCCAATTTGCCCAATTGATGGAAGATGGGATACATCCTGAGTACTTTGGAGTAGAATTCAAGAAAGGCTAGGAAAAGTATATGTTGAGGTGGCAAGCAATATTCCCGAAGATCAGGCCAACTAGATTTCAGAATCAGGAGACTATGATCGGGCTTGGGGTAGAAGCTGATTTGAGAAGAATATTTAGTAGGAGAGGGATGGAGGAATTCTTTGATAAGAGACCTCCTACCTATCAACACCTTACAGCTGAATTCTTGAGTACTCTTGAGGTGAAGAAGAACGGGAACGGCTTCCCAACATCAATAACTTTCTAGCTGAATAACGAGTTGAGGGAGAAGGTACCCATCTATGTGTTGAATATGTTTATGGGATGCCCACCATGTGAGAATCATGATCATTTTTATGAAGGGGGGTTTCAATCAGCAAAGTTGGCGGAAGACACTAGTCAATGATGGAACAAAACCAGCAGATTACATCCCTAGCGTATCAAAGGGGATGGCTATTAGGAATCCCGTAATGAGATATCTGGAGAAGATTGTCTCAAATACAGTTGTGGCTCGTTACGAAGGTGGATCAGTAGGAGAGAAATAACTTTATTATGCATTGTTTGTATCATGAGCTTGAGTTGAATATGGCAGCCCACTTTATACACCATGCAAAAAGAGTAGCTAAGAGGCAAACTTCACAAGGAGTGATGGTTGGAAGGATAGTTACAATGATAGCCCAAGGATTAGGGATTGATCTCAGAAGAATGAAAAATAGGATGACTAGTGAGGGGCTTAACTATAACCAGCTAATGAGGATGGAATTTTTATCTTTGATAGGAGATAGGTATTGGTTGAGACAAGACAAAGGAGCTCCATTCCCTTTACGTGCTCCGGAGCTAACAACAGTTTATTCTTGAAGGAAAAATGCCTATTTTGTAATAATAAATGCGCAACACTCCACTGTCGTGAGGGAATTTTATCAAAGGAATCGAGAAAGAGTGGAAGCGCTGCTGAGGCAAATGCGTGTTGAAGAAAATTGTGAGTTAGCAAATTTGAGAGCTGAGCCCATAGCTATGGAAGAGGGGGATGAAGAAGACCCACCCTCAACATCAACAGGTGGAATTTGAAGAACATGCTCCTGAACCTCCACAGTTTGAAGAAGAGCAAGATCATCAACAACAGCAGTTCATGGGACAAGGGAAAGGAGATGCAAATTGGAATTTCTTTGAAGGGGAGATTCGAGAGATAAGGCACACATATAACTTGCATGGAGAGCAAATAAGAGAAATCAGAGAAGAGCAGCAGAGGCAAGGGGTGTAGATCGGGGAGATCCACGAGGGACAATGTAGAAAGGGGTATTATGAGGAGAACGTTCAAGCACATTCAAACAATATGGAGGAGATGCTCACGATGATGTTTAATTTTCAGTTCCCTGCCTCACCTCGTGCTTATATCCCTTGGGCACCATGCCAGCCTCGTCCTCTTCCTCATCCAGATAATTGAGGGAGTACTTTTAGTGCTCGTCACTTCATTAGTCCATTTATTTTAGTTGAATTGAATTGTGCTCGTCAATTGTGTTGGATTTGATACTTTTAGTTTTTTTTTTTGGGATGTTTTAATTTTGTAATTTAGGATTTATTTTCAATTAAGGTTGAGATGAGATGTAATTTGCATTGATTATGGATGGGGTGAACTTTATTCTTTATTTCTTGATGTGGTGTTTTGTGCTTTTGGTTTGTGTATGTTTGTTTGTATTTTTATTCTTGTTAAGGTTTTGTTTGGTGGTTTGTTTGGGAGGTCGTGAGTCATTTTGAATGTGAGTGATGATGCATTGTGGTGATAAGTGATAACGGATCATGATTAAGAATCTCTACACTTTCTAATTGTGATATGTTTTATTTAATTGGTTCAATTAAAAGATGAATGCGTTGCAATGAGTCCTTTTAAGTCAAGCATAAACTTGTGAGAATTTGTACCTCGACCATGTATACATGGTATATCTTTTCATGAATGGATCGGTTGAGTTGTGATAAACTAAATACTTGCTCAAAGACTTTAGGAATGAACCCGATTAGTAAAGATTGATGATATGATTTAAGGTCATCCTTGTCATGTATAGTCATTGCCAAATATTTCCTTACCTTTAACATCATCCTTAGTTAACCATTTTTGAGCCTATAAGCCTATTTTTTGTGAATTTAGCACATTACAAGCCTTGATTACCCACATGAGCCTAATATATATACCTTTTGTGTGACTAATCGAGGATATGGTAGCTAGAAAGGTATGATGAAATAACAAAAGAAGAAGAGAAAATGGTATAAAAGGATGCAAAGAGCATAAACAAGAGTGCATATGTGACCTTAAAGTATAAAAAGGAGCGAAGAGACAAAGACGCTCAAGAAACTAAAAATCAAAAGAAGTGAGCATACAATCAAAAATAGTTGAAAATCAAACGAGAAGTGATGATTAGTGCTTGAATGTTGCAAAGAATAAGAAGGGAAGAAAAAGTGGAGGAATGGAAGAAAGTAGCTACCTCTTCGATTACTTACACTTGTTTAGTCACTTTTATCTAAATTCTTCCTACCCTACCAAAGAGACTATCATTACATCCTTAATCAAAGATCTTTTTTATCATCAATTAAAACTTTGGTGGTTTGTGAATAGAGTCTACGAGCAAGTGTATGGTGAGTCGAACCAATTGATTGATGAGTGTTGATTTACCATTTTTAAAGAGTGTCAAGTGAAATTGATAAACTTAGGTGAGGCTTAGACTAAAGGGACTATATTGCACCCTATTCGCTTTTGATTGAACTTGTTAATTTCTCATATTATGAATCTAATATTGTAGGATAACTTAGCATAATTGGTAGTTATTACTGCTATTGATGTGTTATTACTTGCGCTCGTTTAGTCTTCCAGGTGAAAATCTCTCCCTCAATTTATCATTTTCGTTGTTCGGGGACGAGCAACACTTTAAGTTGGGGGTGTGATTGTCGTTATTTTCACCTAGATTTTAGTGTCTTTTATATCCGATTGCATAGTATTTTATCCATTTTTATATATATTTTGGTAGTGTTAAGTATTTTTATTGATATGTGTGAGAATGAACTTATACGTGTTAAAACAGGTGAAAAACAGAGCGAAAATAGAGTCGGGAGAAAGAAGAAAGTAAAGAAGCACAAACACGGCCAGCCGTGTTTGGTACTCGAGGCGTGTAGCGCACAGGGCCCGTGTACCGAACATGGGCCTGTAAGAATAGGCCGTGTGCGAACATCAGAACACACAACACGGCCACCCCTGTGGTCGTGTACCGCGCACGAGCCGTGCGCTGTCCGAAGTTCATCATTGACCAGAAACCTAGACGCGACTCAGATCGTGTACTGAACTCGAGCCGTGTAGGTGTTAAAATTCAAAAAAATTCCAGATTTCTTCTAGAAGATCTCCAAGGGTATAAATACCATTTCATTCAACATTTGATCATCTTGGATCCGAATTTTCAGCTGCTCACACACCCTACACACCAATTCCTTCATTTTACACCATATCCTTCATCACTTCCATCCATCCATTCACTCCATCATCATCTCACCATAAATCATTCATCCAAGTGAAGAGAAAAAGCAAGGAAGAGAGGAGAATTACAAGGAAAGAAAGGAAATAGCCATTGGAGCCAAGCCAAGGGAGTTTTCATCCCATTTTTGTAGTAATCCTATTTGATTATTATGACTTGTTGATGAGTGTGTAAATTCACAAGTTTGGCGCTATGTTTTGTGCTAGTTTTGGAGAGTTTTGATGTGGAAATAGGTGGAAAACCTATATATATTGTGAATTAGCATGAATCAGGTGTTAGTGGAGCTATTTGAGTGTTTTCTTAGCAAAAACGGAGTGAAAGAGCCAAGAATCGAAGAGACGGAGTCGAAGCCATGCGAACCGCCCAAGAATTAGGTGGGTTCGACCTGGTTGGAGGAGGGTTCGACCTCTCCAGCAGGTCGAACCAATGTTGCTGAGCTTGCAGAGATGGATTCGACCACGACTCGAGTGGTTCGACCTGGCCATCAGGTCGAACCATGGTTGAACCAGTTCGCAGGAAAGAGGATTCGACCACGACGTTGGAGTTCGACTTGCCAGTTGGTCGAATCGGGAGCGGGAGTTGTCCAGTGATGAGGTTCGACCTGGGGTTCGACCCAGGCCTAAGTGGTTCGACCTGTCCAGAAGGTCGAACCTGTGCAGAATTCTTCCAGTAGCGGGGTTCGACCTGGGGTTCGACCTGTGGCCATTTGTTCGACCTGTTTGACGTGGTCGAACCTATGCGCGAGAACTTACCTTATCTGGATTTTCGAGGTCGAAACGCGTGAAATCACTTAGAAAGCCCATTCCAAGCCCTAGAGACGTGATTACAAGTATAAAAGGAGGCTCATACAGTGAATGAAGAGAGCTTTTTATCGTCAATCATAAGAGAGATAAGAGTAGAGGTGGTGATCCATCCGGGGGGCTGCGACAGAGGTTCGCTGAAGGTTCAAGTAAGAATGATCAATCTAACCATGATTGTTCCTAGATCAATCATGGGCTAGAACCACCTTGGTAGTTCTAGGGTTATGAAAGTTTCATGATGTAATTCGTATTTCGTGTGTAAAACTCCGTACAACACTACCTGTGGTTTGTTTTATATAAGATTGCATATTTAATCTATACTCATAGTTGTTTTGTGCATCAATGATCGTTGTGTAGAGTCTGAATACATAACATGGTTATTGATTGATTGCGTTCACTACTGAGCATGGTTTATTGTTATAATTCTAAGTGAAGGGATTCCGAAGTATTATTAGAACTGACTTATATGAATATTCATGAATTGAATTAAATTCGGGTTGATGAATAGGATGAAGAGTATAACTTTATAGTACCTAAAAAGGGAGATCAAATCGGGTTAGATTCTAGACGTAGAAGATAATTGATTATGATAGTACCTAGAAAGGGGGGTGAAGCATATCTTTTGCTCCGATGTTATTCACACGTGTCAAGCGTATATTTACTTGTGTCTATAGAGTAAACTTGCATGGTCTAGTGATGCGTCCACAAACCACAGGGCAGAGTCGGACACCATCACATGAAAATACGAATTGCTAGTGAAACTGGATGACCCGACGAACTACCTATTATTCTTATTGATCACAACTCACTTTTCTCTACTCTTGCTATTTCTTTTTGCTATTTCGATTAGAAGTTATTATCCATTAAACCTTTACAATTACCAAATATAGTCTAAAATATACTAGAAGATAACAAAATTGATATTTAACCGTCCCTTGGGTTCGATATTGTAACTTGGGCATCTTCGCGACTACATTGATATCCTTATACTTGAGGATTAATTTGTGTGTTGAGAAAACCCCTATCACTTGTAAGGGTTTTAATGTCTATGTTAATTATCTTACGAAGATTGTACGCTAATCTCCCTTTTGATATTAGCAACATAAGAATTATTGGTTAATTTTGTGGATCTATGTATTTTAATTCATGTGTTGAATGGATTTATGATTTTCTAATATTGATTGTTAATTGTTTGAACTATATTGTTGAATTGTGTGATTAATTGTTATAGGCATGTGATTAGATTGAGAAATTAATTATATATTTAGGATAGTTCATTGAATCAATTCATCATACACTTCATGTGCATTACAAGTTTAAAAGAGATAGAGATATCCTTTAGGATTTAGAACCCTTTGATAGGACACCTGATTGGTTTGATCGAGAGATTTATTAATTGTGTGAGGGGATTCTCATTTAAGCTTAGTACCTAGATGAAATTGCTTGAGTGAGAACCAATCCATTGAGCTATTTTAGAATTCTTATTTGGATTCACATTCTATTCATTTCGAGAGAAAGTTTAGAAGAAACTAGTGTTGGCCCTTAATCATATATCCATGAAACATATGAGTTGGATACATAATTCCTAGAATTACCACTTCTTAATTGTTGTTGATCTCACTTTTGTTTAACTTGGAAAACCACTCTTTATTTATCCATCTTGTTTGTTGATCATTGCTTACTCGTTTAGTTTAATCAAAATTCAATTTACTTGTTTTACAACCAAATCCATTGATGATGAGTCTCTAAAAAATTTATACACATTATTAATTTATTAATTTTTTTATCTAATTTCATTTTATGAAAAAGTTAATTAATTTTTATTTACATATAATTAATTTAATTTAAATTATAATCAAATTTTAAATTAAATTTTTTTATAATAAATTAAAATAATGTTTAAATAGTTTTATTTGAATAGCAATTAATTTTCTTTAATAATTTTTTTTTATTAATTAGATGAAATAATTTAAGCTAAAAATAAATAAATTCTCAAATTTTCAAGATTAAACCACAAATTTCATTAAAAATATTTAATAGTACAACAACACATAATACAAAAATAATACATTAAAATTAAAATATTTCATACTGAAATTAAAAGTTTTCTAAATATTGCCGAATAATTCCCATATGTGATCAACCAAATCGGCGTGAAGTTGATGATGTTTATCTCTATCACGTAATGCTGAATCTCTCTTGAGGTATTCACTGAATCCTCCAATTGGACCTTGAAGAACTACTGGAGCATTATTATCATCGTTGTTATTGAGCTCTTCGGACCAATCAGATATCATATCTCATTCATTCTCTACTATCATGTTATGTAAAATAATACAAGTGTAGTTACTTTGATACCAAAACCTACATGGACCCTCTGATAATTGCCCAACGAGATTGAAGAACACCGAATGTGCGCTCGACATCCTTTCTTGCTGCCTCCTGCATTTCTTTAAATTTTTTTCTTTTGTGATCAAGAGGACACGGAAAACTCTTGACAAAAGTTGCCCACTATGGATAGATCTTATCTGTGAGGTAATATCCTCCCGTATATTATTTGTGATTCACCGTAAAATTAATCTATGGTGCTTTTCCTTATAGAACATCATTGAACAAAGGAGATTGGTTAAGTACGTTGATATCATTGTTTGAACCTGCAACTCCAAAAAAAGCATGCCATATCCACAAGTCCGCAGATGCAACTGCTTCAAGCATTATTGTTGGAACTCCATGATCATCTCGAGTAAATTGACCTTTCCAAGTAATCGAATAATTTTTTCATTTCCAATGCATACAACAAGGCTCCCTAACATTCCAGGAAAACCATGCCTTTGCTCATACATATGAAGCAATCGCCGACAATCATCTCTATCCAGCCTTCTCAAATATCTTTCATCAAATAATTCAATCACACATTGATAGAAGTTGAACAAGCAATCTATGACCGTTGTTTCAGCAACGCGTAAGTACTCATCGTCATGATCGACAAGACCTCCATATGCTAATTAACGGATAGCAACAGTGCATTTTTAGAAGTGGTGAGAAACATTTTCTCCCTGTTGTATCGACCCTCCATTTGAAATATTCGTCATGAGATTCCAGAGCATCAACTATACGAATGAACAAATCTTTTCGCATCCTAAAACGTCATCTAAATATATCACTACTCCATATTTGATCATCAGAGAAGTAATCTTTGACAAGTTGAGCGTGTGCACCTTCACGATCGCGGACCACATATCTTCTTCTTTTAGATCTACTTGAAGAACTTTCTGCAAGTTGAAGCAACTTTTGTTGTTGTTGGAGTATTTGTAAGAACATTTGATCGTCTGAGTCATACCCAGATAAATCATCGTCTTCATTATCGATAAGATTGTTGTAGTTGGGATCGGCAGATATTTTAAAAACTTGAAATTTAGAGTAGCTGAAGCAAGATATGGAATATTGTGCAAATTATGAAGTCTCAACTCCATTATATATGTATCAAAGTTTGCAACGGCTAGTTTATAACGGCTAGTATGTAACGGCTAGTTTGCCACGACTAGTTTGTAACGGCTACTTGCAACTGCTACTTTTTGACGGTTAGTGCTTAAAATATCTTCTGAAACATTAACATATTTTCTGAAACATTAATCTATCTTCTGAAATGTTAATCTATCAGCTGAAATATTATTCTATCTTCTAAAATATTAATCTATCTTCTGAAATGTTAACCTATCTTCTGAAACGTTAACCTATCTTCTAAAATATTAATCTATCTTCTGAAATATTAATCTATCTTCTGAAACGTTAACCTATCTTTTGAAATATTAACATACCTTCTAAAATGTTAATCTATCTTCTAAAATGATAATCTATCTTCTGAAACGTTAACCTATCATTGTTCAACCTTATTTTGTTTTTCATTGTCAATAAAAGTTAATTCAAATTGGAATTAAACCAATTCGTCCAAGAATTTTCATCCATTGTGAATATTTTTCTATACTTCAAATGTGGTTATGTGCTAATGTGGGAATGTTGTAAAAGAATCTAAAACTCATAAATCTATTTATAGAAGTAAAAAAAAAACATGTAGCCGTTGAATTAAAATAGCAGTTCTGAAAAATCTTCTCACCTCCAATATTTCACAGCTGCGCTGTTTTATAAAAAAAAATTGAGACCCTCCACAAAAATTACCCTCTAATTGAAATTAATGGAAGAATCAAATAAAGTGGTATGAGAAAATATTATAAAAGTAAGTGGGACCCACTTTTATTTTTATTTTTCCAAGTATAAAATTTTGTACCTCAAATTCTCTCTCCAATTTGTACCTATCTCCCCAATGATATTTGTACATGGGTTGGTACCCCATTGGGGATGCTCTTAGGTAAAAATAAGGAGGGTTGTTATTTGCACATTCCTTTTTATTAAAATAATATTTTTATTAAATACACACCCCTTCAAATTTTTTAAATTTTAATTTTATTATATACATATCCCTTAAAATTTCAAAATTATCCCTTTTAATTTTAAGATTATGCACCTCAAAATCCACCCTTCAAATAAACTCCTTTGTCGTACATATATTCATCATATCAAATAAATTCCATTAATCCATAAAAAATAAAAACAAGGATTGCACTTAAATTCATATCAAATAAATTCCATTAATCAATAAAAAATAAAAAACAAGGCCGCTTGTAATAATTAAATAATATGATTTTAGTTTATTTTAATAGCATATATACATGGTATCTCATATTCATCCTGCCTTTTTTATTCTTTTCTTTTTCTTTTTATTTTTTATTTTAAATTCTTTAATTTTAATTAAGTTATCAAACTAGTTTAAATAATTCTTTTTTAAGTTAATCTGACATAATTTTTATTTAAAATATACTATACTCCCTCCGTCTCATCCTTATAGTTACGCTTCCTTTGTAATTTACAAAGGAAGTGTAACTATAAGGATGGGATGGAGGGAGTAAATAAATCCTTTTAAATTAGTAACTACTCAACATAAATTTAATTTAACTCATTTTTATTTAAATATATATTTTTTAAATACTACTTCCTCTGTCCCACACTTATATTCACATTTTCCGTTTTCATCCGTCCCACACTTATGTTCACCACCCAAAAAAGAAAATTTCACATTAACCAAAACCTCAAAAGTTATCTTAATTTCAAAAATACCACTCCACCTAACACACATAACATACTTTATAATTTATTTATTACCTAAAAATACAATAATACCCTTAAAAAATCAATAAAGTTGGTCAAAAAATAACTTTTCTTAAACTCCGTATCTACAGTGTTGGTGAACTTAACTACGGGATGAATGGAGTATTAATTAAGTTAAGAAAATTAATAAAAAATGAATATTTAATTTTTTAAAATAATGGAACGTGCTATATATGAAACTATTAAAATTGGATGGTCAATTGGGTTAATCCACAACTCACCATTTTTTTGGACGAATCTATATGAATTTGAGTAATTAGTGATGCGGACATATATGGGTTGGATCGTTAGTGGGTGAGGTGAGTTGGGTCATGCGGACCAAATCTCATTTTTATATTTTCTACATAAAATTTATTTATTAAAAAACCCAAAATAAGCGTATGAAAACAAGATATCTAATGAACGAGTCATAAGTTATGCATGTCATTTACAGGGTGGGCAATTTGCAGATTTGGCTATTGATGAGTTCGGATGGATTGGTCGCGCATGCCAAACCCATTATGACATCTCTAGATATATGAGCAATCAATACAAGAAAACTGCTGAATTCCAACGGCGAGAAATCATTAGAATATGCAAAAATATGTTGGAATTCATGATTCCAACAGATATTCCAACGAATTTTTTCCATTGAAAAAGTGACCGTTGGAATGCTATTTTTTTAACAACATTTCCAACGGTTTCTAAAATCCAACGGTGAATCCAACAACATATTTTTGTTGGAACTTTTTTTTCTAAAAGTGATTTAAATATTTTTCCAACAGAATTTTCTTTTGAAATTACCGTTGGAATAAATTCCAACAATCTTCCAACTCCGTTGGAAATTTTTAACGATAAAAAAAGATATTCATTCGGATTTGAACCCTTGACCTCTTAAGTATATCAGCATATCATCAACCAACTTAGTTAATGTATAATTTATGTTATTAATTGACATTTAAATTTATTAAAGTCTCTTTTTTTTATGGAATTTTAATTGGAACTTTCCAATGGCTTAAGTTTAATTGGAATTCATATTGAAAATTTTCAATGTTTTATCAAGCTATTGGAATTAGCATTGAAAATTTCTAACGGTTAAAATTTATATGGGAATTTTCGTTAGAAATTTCCAATAATTTATTAGGTTATTGGAATTAGCATTGGAAATTTCCAACGTTTTAAATTTCAATGGAAATTTTTGCTGGAATTTTTCAACAGTTTAAAGTTTTATAGGAAAATTTGTTGGAACTCTAAAATTTTCAATGAATTTATTTTTCGTTGGAATTTGACAGTTTTCTTGTAGTGAATGATGATAAATTTAAATAAAAAGTGATAATTAATAATTAAAAAAATAAGAAAACCATCAAATTAAATTTTTAATGAACAATTTGTATGATGAATAAAAAGTGATACTTGATTACGAAAAAAGTGATATTTGTCCCATTGAAGTATTTCATGAACATTTTACAGGACAGATAAAAATAATATTTTTAATGAAAAGTGACATTAATAAATAAAAAATGATAATCATCCAATTGAACCATTTTATGAACTATTTGTGGCGAATAAAAAGTGATAAAATTTTTAATAAAAATTAATAACTGATCAAGAAAAAGTGATAATCGAGTAATGAAATTATTTTTTAAATAATTATAGGATAAATGAAAATTAATAATATTTTCATAAAAAAATAATTCGTAAAATAAATACTCCATATTTTGAATATAAAGTTAAGTCATATAGAAAAGTGATAATTTTTTATATAAAAAATACATATTGTATTTTAATAATTAATAAAATATATCTAATTTAATTTTATAAGAGAATTGAAATAAATTATTACCAAATTTGTCTTAAAATTGCAAAAGCAATTACGTTATAATGATGGGGTTGCTTTCGGTTTCTTTAATTTGTTTAGAGGTGTCAAAGTAATTTAGATTTCTTTATATTATATATTTTTAATTATCTTATCTTAATATCTCAAGTGTGAAGGAGTTGAGAAACTTTTTTTTACTATTTTATCCCTTTTTATTTTGATAATAACCCTTTTAACATTATTAATTATATTAATAATTTTATTAATTTATTTTTAACTAATAATACAAGATTCACTTAATCTTTGTTTATCTTGAATTTATAATTCATGCAACTCTTTATTTCTATCCTAATACAGTTGATCTTGAATTTAATGGGACTTTTGAATTTCTACATATCACCTATATATCCAGTTATTAACTAAAAAAAGTTTGTCAAGTCATTCATCCTAATCAACACTTCTGAAGATTCTATAGAGGTGGTCTCTTCATCTCTCACCCTTAATTCTCTCTCATATACTAACATATATACATGTCTCTTGCGGATTGCATAGCATTATTGGTGGAGATAAAAATCCAAATGTATGCATATATGTATACAAATTATAAGTGATATTATTGAATTAATTAATTACAGCTAGAAACCTGAACAACAAAACCAAGACGTGGATGGATGCTATGAAGCAAAATCACAGAAGTAGAGAGAAGTCAACTACTTAAAACGTGGAAAGTTAAATTTACAGTTAGAAGATCTCTTTTAAATACTGTACAAAGCTAGATTCATGGAGTACTTGAACAACTGCTTTCGACTTCTCTTTATTCACAAAGTTAACTCGGTAGTAGTTTCGATCATTAGTATTAATGTGATGTCGATAGCTGTTGAATGCAAATATATTTATAATTTTTCTTAAGTTGTCCTCTGAATGTGCTTGTTCTAAAAGATTGAATTTTTTTAAGTGATACTTTCAAAGCAGGTTTTACAAAAAAAAAAACCAAAAAAAAAAAACCATGTAGATTTGATAGAAGACTAATGCAAGTTATGTAATCAACTATATACCTCGATGTTATTTTTTGGTACGGAGATTAAGGTTTACTGGTTTAGAGAGGGATGAATAAATTTCAACAACTTATACAAAACTTTAATACAATCCTAAGTGGTTTTTAAGAACACTACACAATATGTCATATAACTTAGTTTTCAACTTCATATATAGTAAATAACATAACTTGAAATGTTATTTTTTATCTCATGAGTTTACGAACAAATATGAAAAAGTAAGATTGTATAAATAAAATTTTAAAAATTAAATATGATTAAAAATTAATTTTATAGATTGATATACAAAACTACATCATCATAATCATAATAATATTATAAGTGGAGAATACATTTTTTTAAATATTTTATGCCCTTTATTTTAATAATTATCCTTTTAAATTTATTAATTATCTTAATAAATTTTTTATTTAAAATTTTTTTCTATTATTTATTAGAATTCAAAATATTATTACTTCGCGAGAGAATAATATTTGTCGTTGATGAGCGTTTTCTCAACACACAATATTAATCCCCAAGTGTGAAAGATGTTATTGCAGCTTTGATAAGCGACCAAGTGATTATCGAACCCAAGAAACGTATTATTATCAATTTAATTATAATCTAACTTATTAAGACTAGGTTGGCAATATATTGGTGGAATAATTAAGTAACTAATAAATAAATAATTTAAATAGCAAATAAAGTAAACAAGAAACGAATGTGAATAAGTGAGAAAATAGGTAGTTCTTCGGGCCATCCAATTTTACTCATTAACTTCCCTTCCGTGTATCAATGTCCGACTCTGTCTTGTAGATCAGTATGGACGCATCATTAAACCATGCAAATCTACTCTATAGACACAAATAAATAAGCGCGTGTTGATTAGAGCTATTTTTACCTACATTTTAGTGTCTTTTTATATGTGTTTTCGTATTATTTTATCCGTATTTTATGTGTTATTTGGTTGTGTTTTGTGTTTTTATTGAAATATGTGTGAATGAGCTTAAACTTAAGATTTTCACTTTTTATTTGATGCTAAACATGATAAGGAAGATGTAGGAAAAAGCAGATCTCAATTCGGAGTTGAAACGAGGAAGAACGAGCCGAAATAGTGAAAGAGGAGAAGAAGCTGCACGTGTGAATATCCTTGGAGCAAGAGATATAATTCACCCCCTTTCTAGGTACTATCAGTATCAATTATTTCCTGTGCACTAAGTACTCTAACCTGATATGTGTTGGCATTTGATCGTTTGGTTAACGTGACTTGTTAGGGTTCCATACGTTTCTAACAGTCAGCGGAAGCAAGAAACATAGAAATATATTACCTTTCACCAGGGTATATTGAAGATGATGGATTCTCGCTACCAGCCTGCGCAGCCTCACCGTTTTGGGCATAACTCTCTCATCTGATCTCAGAATTGAGTGATCTACAGGCCAACACGATTCTCTCTTCCGTGGCTTTCCATCCGTATATCACACGTCCAGTTATGATATCTATACGATTTCATAAAAATCATAGAAAGTGGTGGACAGCAGCAGCAAATAACCTTCCAGTCTTCTGCTGTATTCCCAAGTCTAATCTCGACGTCGTGTGGGCGATGATCCTCGAGATCTTCTCAATCTGCTGTTTCCTAACCCCCTTCACAGTGTTAGGTATGAATTATCAATTGATTAGGGTTTTTGGACAGCTGAGATGACTTATATATGAGCTACAGCAAGGACTAGGAGAAGAAATTAGAGTTGGACCTCCATTGGGCTTAAGTATCCAAGCTTAGCCCAAAACTTATACTTAAGTCCAATAATAATAATATATAACACTAAAATATTATTACTGCACTACCGTTCTAATCCCATAATTATATTATGGGCTCCTTCTTATTATGAGCCGGTTAGTCTCCCCATGTTTAAGATATTCAATGTCCATTAATTAATTAAGTTACTGACAACTTCATTAATTAATATCTCATCCGAGAGTAGTACCACTCAACCTCGTTATTATGCCGGAATAAATCCCCTGCAGGATTTACATGATAATTATTATGAGCTCCTCAAGGGGACATCATCAACCTATAACGAACATGGATTCCTTCTACAATCAACAGCACACCATAGAGACAGCACTACTTCCCAACTCACCGAGTTTATTGATTTAATTACATGTAAATCTCACCCATTGATGAATCAAAAAAATACATACTGCCTTACGTATCGAGGTTATTCTATAGGGATCAAGAGCACGATCATCCATAATAACAGATATAAGTTCTCCTATAAGTCAGTATAAGTCGAACGATCTCAAACGGTTCTACCCAATACACACAAAGTGCACTAATATGATTTTATAGCCAAGACAAGCTAATACTAAACACACTACAACCATCCCGATAGAGAGTCCCTGTCTATCTCGGTTGTGAGCCTCTGTTTATACTTTATAAGAAAATCGATAATATGATCTTCCGCGTGTTGTCGCACAATATATTATCTACAGTATAAAGTAAGTGGACTATTGAATCGTGCATATAAATAAATTATAAGACGCAATTATTTGATCATATAATTCTCATTTCAAATAAATTATTTAAATATTGTTCATACAAAAAACTAGACTTTTAGTATATAATCCAACAATATGATCTCCCTTTATAGGTACTATGAAGTTATTCTCTTTGTCCTACTTATTAACCCGAATAAGATTCAATTAACAAGTATTTATATAAGATAGTTCTAATGAGACTTCGGAGTCACCTTACTTAGAATCATAACATGTAATCCTGCTCAGTAGTAAACGTACTTAATCAATAATCAAGATATGTATTCACACTCTACATAACAGTTAATGATGCACAAAATAACTTTAAGTATGAATTAAAAATGCATAATCTTATATAAAATAAATCACAAATAGTGTTGTACGGAGTATACGCACGGAAGTTCAATTAACTCATAAAACCTTTATAAACCCTAGAACTACCAAAGCGGTTCTAGCCCATGATTGATCGCAGGATAATCATGGTGGTTGGATAGATCTTACTCATAGTCTTGAAAATTATAAGATAAATTAAGAAGCGAAGTAAACCCTAGATGTGGCGTTGTCGCGTCCCTCTCCGTCTTGAATCTTCACTTGGTTCTCACTTGATTCGATAGACGAATCTCTCTCCACAGCTCCGTGGATGATGGTAGGGTTTTGAATGTTGTGTAAAATGAAGGTGGTGAATGACGTCTTATCTGCTGTGTAGGTTCTTCCTTTTATACTTTTAGCTCCTCCAACGGACCTCTAATGGGCTTTTTGGGCGAAAACACGTACTAAAGGTGTAAAAATATAGATTCGGAAGCTTCTCGCATGTTAGTTCGACCAAAGTCCTTGGTCAAACCATTATTAGCTTGGTCGAACCAGCCTGTAATACACTGGCAGGTGGCTGGTTCGACTCAAACCACTGGTCAAACCAAAAGCATCGTGGTCGAATCACTTCTGCAACTCTTTAGGCATTTGGTTTGACCACGGTTCGACCATCATGCCTGGTCGAACCACATCATCAAGGTCGAACCGCGCTGTAACACAATTTCAGGTTGCTGGTTCGACCCGAACTGGTGGTCTAACCACTCGTGTTCTGGTTGAACCAGATGTCTTCATGCCCCTTTTCAGATTTCGATCACTTCCATCCTGTTTTCCTTCGAAAATCTGCTCAAACGGCCTCAAACGCACCTGATTCATAACTTTCCACTATGTATCTTGATTTATCTCTACTTAGGATCAAATCATACATCATTATCACAGAAATGAGAGCTCAAATTACGTGAATTTACACTCTCATCAGTCGTAACAAAGAGTAATACTAATTCTTATTTCAAAAAATAATATTTAATGCTTTGAAAAGTAATGTTTTAAGTAAAGAATACGTACCCACCTTAATTAGTTATAAAATACTAAACCAAATGCATGTATCTAATGTAGGGAAGACTGGACAGTAAAATTGAGCAACGAGTCGAGAAGTGAATCTGATAAGAGGTGAGGCTGAGTCCCAACTCGATGAGTTTAGTATGCTATGGCGAGCTCAACGCATTGAACCGTATCTCTTATGTTAAGATATCTCCTGTCTGTCATTTAAGAGAGAAACAGAACATGCTTGAATGGGGGTGTATTAATATTAATAATGATCTTTTTGTCATATTAATTAAAAAAATAAAATAATTTTATTTTTTTTGTATAATTAGTAGTTTTGGGGGGTGTTAATAGCATGTCCCTACTCCCTATAATTTATCACGATGATTTTTCTGTCCCCTTTTATTATTTTAGTACGTCTTATTGCCTATTATAAAATAAGTATCTTAATACATTATGTAAAAGAAATTAAATTAATAAATTTAATAATATAATTAATAAAGTTAAAAGAATAATTATTAATATAAATGAGGGATATAATGAGAAAATAATATTTCTAGAGATTAGTCATTTATGAACCCATAAATGAGTTGTGTATTTTTTAAAAATTTTAAATTTATAGTTCAAACATTTTTTTCTACTTTCTTTCTTTATGTATTATAATTTCCAGCTATTTTCACCCTTTTTTTATCGATAAATGTTAGTTGGTAGTATAGTCAGTAGTTAGTGTACATTAAATTTCTTTACTCCCACTTCTCCAAGCCTCCTTATATCTCCACTCCTAATTCGTTCCCAATGTGAATCGAAGTTGGGTCTCTCACTTAAGTGAAGAGCCCAGTGGCCAGGTGGATTTTCACCCTAATTAATTCTGTTTATTTCCACCCTCTACGGCCCTACCTATTCTTCCTTTCATCCACACTCCATCTTTATTTAATTTCATACAAGAAATTCACTTTGTGTATTGTATTTGATGATTTTTTTTCATATTTTTTAAATGAGAATGTTGAATTTAAAATTAAAATGTATGATAAAATTATTGTGTTGGTTGTTATTTTTATATTATGGGTTAAAAATATGAGTTCAATTGCGATGTGCATCGGCGCACTGGGCGATATTAACTGTTATATTCATTTTTAATCTAATCTCAATCATTAAACAAAATTATATTATTAATTTTTTTTTTGAAAGATATTAAGTTTCTTTTTTAAAAATATCACCCACTACTCATTCTCTACCCTAAACGTGGTCCAAAATCGCCCCAAAAATATATGACTATAAAAAAACCTTTTATAGTAACGGAGTTTACCAACGTAATTCAATTTAAAGATATATAAGAGACTTATACTATATGATTTATTAAAAAAATATTTATTTTAAGTTTTTTTTAAAAAAAATTACAACAAAAAATAATAATAATAATAACATTACAAGACGTTTTATATAAAAAATATTTACATAATAATAGAACATGATAACAAAACACAAGTAACGTGCAACGCACGTGCTATTATTTAGTATACATAACAATGGAATGTGTATAAAATAAGAATGAGGTGTGTGTTTAATAATTTAAGGGTAATTTAGATTTTTTAAAAATATTAATTTTATTTTCATAATAATGGGGTGTGTATTCAATAGGAGAAGGTGTGCAAATAAAATACTCTCTCCGTCCCACGTATTTTTACCCACTTTTCATTTTGGGTCGTCCCATGTATTTTTACCCATTCCATTTTTGGTAAGAATACATAATATTTTATTATCTACTTTTTACAGTCCCAACAACTTTAATTATTTTTTTACACTTTATCCATCATTCCCAACAACTTTATTTACTTTTTCTTTTTAAATTACTAATTTATCCTTATTTTTTCTTACATTATATATTAAAAAAATAACACGTCTTAATCTCCGTGTCCACAAATGGGTAAAAATATTCGGGACGGAGGGAGTAGCCATAAATTTAACTAAAAGATATTAAATTAGAGTATATAATTTTATTTGACTTGAATTTAAATTTTTTATGATTAAAAAATATTAAATAATAAATGTAAAATAAAATTTTGATAATAATTAAAATATACTTTGCTTGTGATATCGTCAAACAATTTGTTGAATCAATTGAAACCAATTACTTGAATTTAAGTCCAATTACTGTAAGGATATGGGATTACATATGTTTTCTTTTATGAAAATGAAAAAAAAAAACGAAAAAATGAATTTAAATTCGTGATAAAGAATAAGTGTATTTATATATAAAATTCGGCAAGTATTATATTAACATAATAATATATAATATAAATAGAAATATATCATGCTTATTTCGTTATAACTGAGTTGATTTTTTATTAACATTCTAGACACTCTATTATTTTTTAATAAAAATAGTGAGATTTGTGAATTATTTCATTTTTACAAATGAAAAGGCCAATTACTATTCTTTGTTATTAATTACTAGATTTGAATGAAGTTAAAAATTAAAATAAAAAATCAATACACTTAAACCCAGTCTCATCTCCGTTACCCTTTCTCTTTTCTCTCCTATCCATACTGGTTTTTTAGGTTACCCAAAGAGATTTTTCATTCTTATTCCAACAATTTCCGGCGGGTTCCGATCTTCACCCATCGTATCTTTATGTCGGATTCCGATCTTACCTACTCAACTCTGATATTTCCGTCGAACTCTTTCACGTATGAGGAGTTGAAGAGAAAAATTTAGGTATATTCTTAACATCTGTATGGATCTTAGTTATTCTCAACAATGTCTTTTGAGATCTTTGCACAACTTAGATCTAGTCTCAACGGTCCTGAACTACTCCCTCCGTTCCATAGAAGTTGACACATTTTTCTTTTTGATTTGTCCCACTAAAATTGACATATTTCTTTTTTAATACATGGGACCCACACAAAACAGTTAATCTATTCTCATGGGCCCCACATATCACTCCTAATACAACTACCCACTACACATTAAATATTATTTATCTCACTTCACTTTACATTTAATTATTATACTTCTTAATCTCCGTGCTCAAAAAAAATTATACCAACTTCTCCGGGACGGAGGGAGTACATTATATAGATATAGATTGGAAAGTAGGCATCATATCTAAGTTTGTTGAAATTCAGTGGTAAAATAACAATTTTAGGGCCCAATGCATGAAGCCCATATCATATACTACAATTTTTAGCCAACTGGGCCAACTCAATTCGGGCTTTTCTCCATTTAAGTTTTACTAGTCATTTCCTTTCCTCCATGAACGTACACACTTCCAATACTCTCTCTCCACCGATATGCAACTGCTATCTTTATCGGGCCCCCCTTACTGTACCCCGAATCCGACCCGTCACACCATCCGTACTTTTTCTCCTCCACACCTCTCCATTGCACTCGCCGCCGCATCCAACCGATCCGAAGACTTTCTCCGGCGTCTCTCCGCTTCTTCTGTTTTTCTCGTGGGCTTGGGCTTTTGCAGCTTTTGGGCATTCTCTCACCCTGCGTTCTCCCACATTTCTCCCCTCCCTTCCTCATCCGAAACTCAAGGTATAATGCCTTTGCTTCAGATTATTCTACTTTTCTGCTTTGCTAATTGTCACCCTGCCAGATGATTTGCAACCCTGTATCTCGTTGCTTGTACCTTAGTTGTTGCACTGCTGCGATCAATTATACTCTGCGAATTTATTCAAATGTTGTTGGATGAATTAATGAGTGTGAGCTTCCATTGTAATATTTTAATATCTACAAATATCGCATACCTCTTTTTTGCTTTGGTTTTTTTCCCCCTTTATAAATGGTGCAAAAATGTAGTAACTTCTTTCTGATGTTTGAGTATTAGAGTACTGGTATACTGCATACTTCTGCATCAGCCTATGATTAAGAAGAATTTTTCCTGCTTTTGTTTAATGATCTCCTTTGCTCATTTACAGATGCTGGTGATTTTGAAAATTTGGAGACTTTGGAGGATGAGGATACGAAATTAGCATTTGAGCGCTGGAAATCTAAATCATACGCATTGACAGTCCCTCTAAGAATAGTTGCTCTGGAGGGTTCACTTCCTCCTGTTTGGATCAGGGTGAGTTTTATATTTTTCAATCGTGAAATTAAAATTTGGTTGGAGCTAGTCTCCAACTAGAATATTGTATTGCATGCTAAAAGAAAAAAGGGTAAAATATCTATTGCCTTTGTGGAGATATATATGATGGTTTACTGCCAACATGCAGCAATTCTTGCGATCCCAAGGTAAAAGGGTGCGGTTTCGTCCAGAATTCCGTAGAAGTGTCAGAGACATATTTCATGAACTTTCTGATCCATTTCCTAAGGGGAAAATCAATCCTAAATCTGCTGTGGCAGCTGATCTTATTACTCTTGGTGAATCCTGGTTAAATCTTGCCATTGGAAAAGGTTTAGTTGAGCCTGTGATTGGTGCGGAAGACCAGGACTGGTTTCGAGATTTAAGTGACAAATGGAAGGTGAGAATGTACTATTCTTTTAATGTTTCTGTTGTTTGGCTTTTGTGAAACAATGTTCAAGATAGAATTTTTTTCCACTTCCTCTTCATCAGGAAATAATTTACTGTAAAATTGATCTCATTGTGTTGCACACGAGTGGTCATTTATTGCCTTAATAACTTAGCCTATTAAGCATAAATAGTTTCTTACTGTGACCTTCCCAAATGAGAGAAGTCAATAATATTACTCAACCAAAAGCTAGTGAATTTTCTTCTAAAGTTAAAGTATACTACCCCGTCTGATCACACTTATCTTTTGGTTTCATGCACTCAGTGTGATACTGCCACTCTTCAGTTTCCTGATCCCTTTTGACATGCATGAAAGATCCGATTTTTTTACTTTTGAAATAATGATTACAGGTATATTTGCACAGGAGCATTGATGGGAATTTGGATTCTCAAGGCAGAATATGGGCTGTGCCATATCGTTGGGGCAGCATGGTTATAGCTTACAATAAAAAAGAATTTCAAAAGCACAAATTGGCTCCAGTTGAGGTTGCTTTCCTGTCAATTGTGGATCCTTCTTGAGTTCTGATCTAAGATTGCACATACCTCTTATTGTCTGTTGTTATAGATTCAAGTTCAACATTTCACCATTTAATATTGGTTAACTAAGTACAGATATAAATTTAAATCTACTTTCAGGACTGGTCAGATTTGTGGCGCCCTGAACTTGCTGGAAAGATTTCAATGGTTGATTCACCTCGGGAGATTGTTGGAGCAGTGCTGAAATATATGGGAGCATCATATAATACTACTAATATTGATTCTCAAGTAGTTGGTGGGAAAAATGCTGTGCTGCAGCAACTGGATTCGCTTGTTCAACAGGTATGATGTAAATTTTGTAGTGCGCAGTGGGATCACCCAAAGTATATTTATCCTATAACATATTTGAGGTGTGCAAAACTTGGGACATATTTGAGCATAGAATAAAAGAATAGCTTGCAGAGCATGCATTTTATCTCCTATATTATATTTTGTACAAATTGGATGGATTGCTTTTCCAAGGCTTGCATAATTCAGAGGTTTCCATGTTTATATTCTAAGAAAACTCAGTAAAACTAGGCTGGAAGGCATTTTTCTATATTTTCTAGTCTTCATAGTAGTTTAAATCAAATCTTTATGGGCTGAACTTCGTGATCTTATATATGGAGTATATACTATTTAATTCTTTTGATCCTTTTTTTTGTGTTGAACTTATAGAATTACATAACCTCGTTAGGAACTCTGGTCTACAAATGCATGCAGCATAGAAAATATTTTCAGATGTTATTATGTGGACAAGAACACAAAATAAATGGGCATTGTTTGTTACTTTGTTTATCTTTCAATGACCCAAATCTTTGAATACAAATTTTTCATGGTGTCATAATGCAGCCAACATTATATAACACGGAATTTCACAGGTTCGACTCTTTGATACTCAACATTACCTTAAAGCCTTCAGAGCAGGAGATGTTTGGGTGGCTGTGGGATGGAGTAGCGATGTTCTTCCAATTGCAAAAACAATGTCAAATGTTTCAGTAATGGTGCCCAAGTCTGGAGCTAGCTTGTGGGCAGATTTTTGGGTATGTTTTGAAATCTTGTTTTATATCTTTGGGTGATTTTTTTGTGATTATGGCTTTGTGGGCAGTTTTCATATGGGTACTGATTTGAGTCTAAAGCTGTCTTGGACTTCATTTTATATTAATGTATCAATTATGAAATTGCTTGCAGGTTCAGTCTTGATACTGTCAAACAAAGTGACACAATGAAGTTGAATCTGTAACTTAGTGACTAGTGTGACAGAATCGACCTGATTCCTATAATCATTTGATTCTTATCTAATGCATTTATGTTCACTGAAAAACCAAATTTGGTTACACTCTTCATTTGATGTGTTTATGTAATTCGGATTTAGTTAGTATCTTAGTGCATGGGCAAAGGTTGTTATGTGTGCTTGGAGTTTGGGTAAAGTAATACTGGAAGATAGCTCGTTTAGGTTGGTTTCCTTTTGGACTTGGGATATTTAACAGGTGGATATGAATGAATCAAGATTTTTGAATCCTCTCTTATAGTAATGCAGTGAGACATTATGGATTTTAAATTTCTTGCTCCCAAATTGTTCAATATATGAATTTAGCTGTTCAAGAAATGTGGTAGAAAATGAAGATTGATATAATTGCACTCTTGCTGAGATTTGCGAGTTATTAGTTATGTAAAAGCAAATACTTGCCAATCCATCAAACACATTACTTTCTTCGTGTTGCAGGCAATACCAGCCACCACAAGACTGGATACAGACCAAGTTGGGGGAAGAGTTAGAGGGCAATCACCACTAGTGCAACAGTGGATGGAGTTCTGTTTGCAACCAGAACGAGCATTGCCTTACAAGGAAGGGATCATTCCCGGTGCTTCGCCAATTTCACTCAAAACTTCAGTTGAACGGCCTCAGGAGTCTACCAAGGGCAGGCCAAAGTTGGAAACAAATCTTGTTGCTAACCTACCACCAACTGATATATTGTCCCGATGCGAACTCTTAGAGCCATTGTCAGAAGATGCATTATCGGATTATAAGTGGCTAATATGTAGTTTGCAGAAACCTAAACACGGTATCATGAACAAACTCAAGCTTTCTCTCTCTTCTTTGGTTCCGACTTTAATGTCAAAACTGCAGTCCAAGGCTGCATAAAACAAGCCCTTCTGTATATTTTGAACTTGTTTTGGGAGTAAATTAAATGTTAACAATATTTTGAGATGCATGGCTTCCTCTCAGCTTAATATCTTGTTTTTGAGCGCATTATATAAATATTGCTACATTTTTGTCTGATTTGTAAGTTGTTGGTGCCCTTGGCTCATAAATGTTTAACACCTTAAAAATAAGCTCGACACGACATTTTATAGAAACGCCCTGCCCCTGTTTCGCATATGTTGATCTGCACTTATTATTTTAGGCAAAGATGTGTGCAGTGATAAATGTTTGGAACAGAAATGTTACACAAAGATTCATCCTAACTGGATGGAATGTGGGGATAATAGACAATTGAATTACAGAAATTACCAGAAAGAAAATGCATAATCTTTCTCATACAATCATGAGGGCATTGATGATATTACATGAAATCAATTGTGCATAACATATTGTCTTTACTGATAAGAGCCTGTCCATAAAATATAATAACACGTGCGAGGCAAGGTGTTTCTTCAGTAGAACAAGATTGGGGATGGCAGCTTCTGAATCTGATCATGGTATCGAAAAAATGTGGGAGGGTTGTGTTTCTTTCGGGTTGCCTTGTATGATGGACACAATTTTTTGGTCTAAATCTATGACAACTGTGCATAGGGTGTGAAGCAATGGACCTAAAAATGCAGGGCACATATTAATTGGTAGTATAATAACATTGTAATGGGTTGAGCAGAGCATACCTGACATGTAAATAGGATGTTGGGCGTGGTGGTTGTCCCCTAAGAGTGAGAGAAAGTCATTAGTTGATCCCCTGGGCAGCATAGCAGCTCTTGTTTGTCTGCTCAAAGAACTCTCATCTCGTACCTGCAAGTGAAGTGCCACTGTCAGTACCCAATGATTTGGGTCCGGTTGGGTTGGGTTGGGTATGTGCAACCTGCCTGCTCTACTTGAAGATGAAGGTACATGTTGGCATGGAAGAATGGGAGTGGCCCTACTTCATAAACTGAGTGTCGATTTCTTGATGCTGTTTCTACGTTCAAAATCCTTCTTGCGTTGACATCCATCAAATTGTAACAGTCCCCTACGGAAACTTGAGGCGAGCAAATCCTCTCAAGTCACAACACAAGATCAGTCTAGTCTAGGAATGCTATGGTGGGGATATGGATAGGGATAGAGAGTTACTTGCAAGGCATCGTCAATGGAGCGAGCTTGGAGCAAGTCCCTGGAGATGTTCCTCCCAATGGCCCCAGCTTGCATCTCGTGCGTACACGGTGGAACCGAATTCAGGGTGAATGCCTGCACCATTGATCTTATGTCAGTGGTTGAGTGATGACAACAAGGGCAGCAATAGCAACAACAATGACAATAGTAATACCAGACCATAAGTATTGAAGCCAAAAGCACAGGTAGGGAGCTCCCCTGCATAGGTATAAGCAGTGAAGGAGTGTCCATCTGGTAGCATTCCCTTGATGAGGTAGGTATGGCCAAGGAGGGCAACGTTTGCAACCTCGTTGTGAGCTGCCACTGCCATGGACTCACCAACAACGACAACATCAGAACAACCATCATTATCATCGGAACAACCACCCTCAATGAAGGGAAGAATCTCTTTTGTGAAATTCACCAGCATGATCTGCAAAGTCCCGTTAGATAAATAAATAGATAGATAGATAGATAGATACGGATTACTGGTATACGTACCTCGAGAAAGGAGGCGCCGCTGCCTTGAGCTATTCCTCTGAGCTCATCCCAGTATTTGGGGGTACCTCTTCTTGTTGGCTTCCGACAGAGATTTGAGGAGAGTTTGAGTTAGAACTGTGTGCGAATGGGAGCAGCTGCTGCTTCAAAATTGCATCTTTTTCCAACCTGCTTTTTATCACTCTGCTGAATCCCTCTCCAATCACAAACCCCATTTCGAATCCATCTTCAAACGCCACAACTTCTAACATCTCCATCTCTCTCTGCCACTGCTCAATATCTTATCTTCATCAATTATCATATTACCATTCAATATTAAAAATATAGTATATGTATTTTTACTGTGCTCATATTTTAAAACTGCTTTAACTACCAACACTCCACTCCATGCAAAAGAAAATGAATTATTAGTATTTTTATCGACTCCATTCTGCACCCTAATCATTCATGTGTTCTACTTGTTAAAAACTTGCAAGAAATTATAAACACTAATTTTAATCCACCATCTTTGTCTTTTGTAAGTTGAAAATATAATTATACATTTAAATATGGAGTGAAACTGAGGTGCATTTGAATAATTTAAAGGGTCTCTCTAAATACACACCCCGTTTATTGAATACACACCCCATTAATATATAAATTAAAGGTGTTTTTTCAATACAAGACCTGAAAGATAGGTAAACTATCAATTAGGAACTCGAAAGATTTTTTTTTATCAATTCAGAACTCAAAAAATATGAAACTATCAATACAAGATCTAAAACCATGAAATTTTAATGTAGTTTTATTATTTTATTTTTATTAATTTTATGATTTTAGGTCCTGTATTTGATAGTTTCATATCTTTTGGGTCCTAAATCAATAGAAAAAATCTTTCGAGTCCCTAATTGATAGCTTACCTATCTTTCGGGTCCTGTATTGAAAAAACTCCATAAATTATATATTTTTAAAAGTCTAAACTAACCATAATTTATTAAATACACACTCCCTATATATTTTACAATAATCTAATAAGTCTAAAATTTAACACGTTATATATACTCCTGCAAATTATACATAATTCTTGAAAAGGAGAAAGATATGAGAAAAAAAAAAAGATGAAAAAAAGATGAAGAACATATATTGAAATAAAGATAGAAAAGCAAGTTAATATAAGTTAATTTATTATTGCTATAAACGAGTTCATCCATTTAATTAACTTATCAGAAAGAATGCAGAGTCATCATTCATCGACCAAACACCAAATATAAGGCGAAACTCGCCCTATAAACTCAAGAGCAGAGAAGAAGAACAAAGGAATTTATGAAGGTGAAATACTAATTAAAAAACAAATTAATTCAAATTTAGAACACAAATCAATGTAGCACAATGGAAAGATATCGTGGAATTAGTGCGAAGTATCATCAACATTTACAATATACCCATCCTTGAATTTCCTGTAAGGTAAAATCATCCATGTGAAATTGAATTCTGTTACATTATCATAATAATTCATTAACTTGTCATTTAAAACAGAAAGGGGAAACACAACCATAAAGAAACTCAAAGAGCAGTCATCAACCACTAATTAATACAGTATTAACAACTCATGATAAATAAAAGATTTAATGGACGACACGTGGCATCACCTGCTTCATCATGAAGAAATCGAACGTTCTTGTTCTCAATAGCTATCTGCAGTAAATTACAGAAACAGAGGAATGAAGGAGAATGTCGATTTTTTATTACTAGCATTACTGGCCAAATCCCCTTTTGATTCCAAAAGTTAAAGATAGAAAAGAAGGTAATTCTAAAAAAAAATTGGCCAGTTACAGCATATGTGAAAGCTTGAAAAAAGAAGGTAATTTCAAAAAAAAAAAAAAAAAAATTAGCGGAGTTACAGGAGGGTTGTGTAGATATTAAAATAGCGAAAAAGGTCAAATTCGCCCTTAAATTTTAGCTGATGGATCAAGTAAGCCCTTGAAGTAATATTTTGTACAAATAAACCCTTCATCTTTAGAAAAAGATCCATTCAACCCCTCATTTATATCATTGCATCAACTAAACTCTCCATCTATCTTCTTAATCATTCAACCCCTCTTTTTATAATAAATAGATCATCTATACCCTCTACCATCCATATGGTATGGAGTACTAAAAATAAAAAACACTTCACGCCCATTTTTTTAAATTTACTGAACTTTTTTTTCTTTTAAATCCTATTCTTTAATTTAATAGTTTATTATTAATACATATATTTTTATTAAACAAAATTTAACACTGGTTCTATCTTGTTATTTTTTATGTTTCGATTTTTTATTTTTTAATTGATTCTATTTTCTTTAATGTTTTCAATTTTTATATTTTTAATTCGTAAAACTAAAGTGTTTTCCATTTTTATATTTTCTTTAGTGTTATTTTCTTATTTACAAAATAATTTTAAATATGTATATTAAAAATGTTTATCACTTTTTATTTGTCATATAAATTATTTATAAAATAATTTAATTAACCATTATTATACATAAGCTGAAAGATGTTAGTATATGAATTATTAATGAAGTATTAGTTTATATATAATATTTCTAATTAATATATATATATATATATATATATATATATATATATATATATATATATATATATAATGAAATAAGAAAAAAATCAGTAGGAGTATTAAATTTTGTTTATTAAATGAATTATAATAATAATAATAAATATTAAATAAAAGAAGAGGACTAGAAATAAGAAAAGAAAAAGAAAAATAAGAAAATCGACGTGAGGTATTTATATGTTTAATTAATTTATAAAAATGAAGGGTATATTTGATCTACTTATTATAAGAAAGGGGTTGAATGATTTAACAAATAGATTGAGGGTTTAGTTGATCCAAATTATAAAATGGACGGTATATTTGATCTACTTAATTGATGATTTAAGAAGAAGGGTTTATTTGTACAAAAAAAATTACTTTAGGGGCTTACAAGGGTGGGCGGTATGGCATACCGAAAATTTTTTATCATACGAAATATCGTACCGAAATTTTCTACCGTTACCTTACCTAAACTTTCGGTATACCGATATTTCGATATAGGAAAATAGTATACCTTCTGTTTACCGATATTTCGGTATACCGTATCATATCTAAAATATTGGTATATATCATCCTATTAGATAGTTTGCTATGTTGTTATGCACCTAAAATTCAATAAATCTAATTAAAAATTGTACTAGAAAAGAGAAATATAGCTATAAAAAAAATTCTAATAGATAACAAATTCATAATAAGAAAATATACAACAATTCACAAACGACCAAATTAAATAAGAATGAGTCTCATGTAAACCGGGTTTATATGCAAACTCTATTTTTAAAAATACTCTTTAGTATATAAAAAATTACTCTGAAGAGTAATAATTTTTATACAGAAGAGTAATAACTCATATTTCTAAAGAGTAATTTTTCATGTACTAAATAGTACTTCCTCCGTCCACTCTTAATCTACGCATAAAAAGCAAACGAATAGATTGAGGATTGACGGGAGGAATAATCGATAAATCAGGATTTACAAGAATTTGAAGAGTCATTTTTTAATTTAGAAGATTAACAATTTATGTGCTAAAGAGTAATTTTTTATGTACTAAAGAGTAACAGAGTTTACATAATTAATGTATGTAAATCCGATTTACACAATTGTTTGTCATTAAATAAATAGTATCTAAGAGATCTACACAAGAACCATATGGAACTTATATTAAAATCAACACTTTTAAATTTTCATATAGTATATAAAACTATGTAATTAAAAAAGAAGTACAAGATATCATGAAAGCCAATTAACTTTATCACCCATTTATAATTATGAAATATACAGTAGGATATTAGATTTAATATTTTAATTAAATAGTGTATATATATAATTTAATTAAAAATTATAATATATAAATAATAATTATAATTGCATATATGGTGTACCGTATCATGTTACCCAAAAATTGAATATTTTACGGTATTTCAGTATATATCAAATACCGCGGTATTGATAATTTATATACCTTTATCGTACCAAAATTTTCAATACGGTATCATAAATTACCAAAAACTTCGGTATATCTAAAATTTTGGTAAAATCGGTATTTTTCGATATGGTAAGGGCGGTATATCGAAATTTCGGTATTTTTCCACAGCCCTAGCCGCTTACTTGATCCATGGAGTAGAGTTATGATCTTTTGCCCTATTAAAATATTGCGGAGGTTTGTATAATCCTAAAATTAAAAAAGGTAAATTTGGATTTTTACGGGTGTTTATATAATAAAATTATGATTTAAGAAATTAAAAAGGAGTGTGTGTAGTTTATTTAATAGAAAAGGGTGTGTATTTAATAATACTCTAATTTAAACCAATACATTAAATTTTTATTTAATCCTCACACTGAATAAAACAAAATAATAAAAATAAATTAATAATTATCTTAACTTTTATCCTATGAACCTCATATGCACCCAAAATTATCCTTAAAGTTGTCATAAACCAAAACCTAAAAAGGTCATGAATATTATTATAATTATAATAGTAAATCACAATCATACTCTAAAATTCAACACTAAACCCTAATAAACATTAACCCTGGAATAAAATCAACATAAACCACACAGCCAAATACTTTCTTTATTAAATTAAAAAACATTAAGCATTTTCTAATGATATACATATGACACTTTTGTAGTTATTTCATTGGAATATTCAATCCACTTGTAATAAAATATCTGAGAAAGTTGAGAAACATAACAAAAACTGTCATGAGACTCCATTTTCTTAATAATAGCATCATATCTCTTACAACGTAGATTTTCCTTTAATAGAATCACTCTCTTGAAAATATATCATCTCTTGTACAACTCACGCAAAAGTGAAGAGTTTTGTGATACAAGAGTTGTGTAGAAATTGTATACAATTTTAAAAAGTGAGTGTTCCAAGATCAGCAGAACTTGTAAAATGCTGCTACTTCAGACCATATGCATACATATTTTCTCCTTCCACAATAGTATAGTTTTTTATACGTCGTATAAGAAAATAAATCAAAACATATTGCAGTTGCCTCTCAGCTGGAAATATTAAATATATATATATGTATATATTACACAAGAATTCATCTAAACTGCAATGATCATTCAGTCAATTTCCATATACAACTGATTCACATAAGTTACAAGAAAGAGGTGGGCAGGTAACAGAACCTGAAGCAGCACCAGCAAGCATATTCGATCATAGTTTGGGAAAAGAATGAATTAATCTCCTTGAGGACACAATCAAACTCCCTTATGTGCTCGTGTTGCTTCGCTTGCCGCCATATGCAGTAGATGAAAATAAATAACGTCAATCTGAGCTTGAGTCGTAGAAATCACTACGGCATGGGGTCATGACTTCGGATTCAAGTATTTGGACTACCCTGTGCATGGTGGGACGATCCTCAGGGCCTGAACACACACACTGGATGGCAATTGAAAGTATGGCTTCTAGGGTTTCTGCTTGCACTCTTTCGCACGGTGGATCAACGATTTCTCGTTCCCTATTCTCCAAAACCAAATATTTCAACTGAAACATATAATACCCGGTCATGAATCCACTGCCAACATAAAATCAAGCATGAAGTATTTGTAAGAAGAAATTCCATAAAACTCAGAATGTGAGGTCTATAAAATCAAAATTTGTGTTCGTAGCATGCATTTACCAATCCCACAACCGAAATACATTCTCCCAAAACATTTCCCCAAGAATGACTGAAAATAAAGCCAAATATAAACATTTTCTCAAGAATAGAAACTAAAGTTGCATAACATAATTTCATTCACATAAATTTATATGCCCCCTGGGTAAAGGAATGTAGCAGGCTGTTACTCTTCATAACATAAAGTGATGCTTCCAAGAAGAGTAACGACCAGGATGAGAACGTACACCCTAATGCATGGAGGTATCTCTCTTTCATTTTAAGCTATATGTTGAGATATGAGATATCATCTGCACCAGGGAAACATCCCTCGAGATGAGGTGGCTGCTAAGAAAATCTAGCTGACTTAATTATTTTTATAGGAATGTCGGTTCAAGAATAAAATAGGGTAGAAAATCATCTCGTGTTTGGTTTGGTTGCCATTTTATCAAGGGTAGTCAGCTCCTGGAACTGTTAATTAACTAAATGATATATGCAATGGGTTAGATAATAATACACCACGCTTAACAGCCAAAATTTCTCAACCAATCAGTATGTCCCAAGGCACACTGCATACCAACCCCAGTTCAGTTAATTTCCACCATCCAACCTCCAATGTAACTCATACATGACCTCCAATTCATCCACCTCCTTTCTCATGTATGGCCAAAGTGTTCACAAATGCAAATTCTCAAAGAAAAGTAGATTTTCAACATCAGGGTTTTCATTTTTAGATTTTTTTATATATTTTTTTTTAGGAACTCAACCTCCTGTTCTCTTTCAGTAGGTAGTAATGAGCCAATAAGGAAAGGACGAGGCCAATGGCAATCTTAGTTGAGGCAGACAATTACATGTTCCTTGAATTCTCCATTAAACTTCTTTTTTCCCTCTAGGGGCACAAAAGACTAGAAGTTTAATCCTAATTTGTAATAAAGTTTGAAAAGATAGTTCATTTTGTGATTAAAGACTTGAGAGCGTGTCTTGACGTGTTAATGGATGCTTGTTCACGAGACATGAATCTCACCGGCAACAGTTTGTCTCATGATGACTGTCTGGAAATCGTAAAATTTGCTACATGTGAAACCCCGAGTGAAATCTAGGTTTTCTAAAGTTGCTCAAATGCCTTATTTCGTGGACAACATCAATGCCCCGGGGTCCTAACATGAAGGATCATAACCTTAAAATCATTATGTCATAGTTACTTTTAATAACAAAAATTGGATAAACAATAATACTAATATGATATCTCTTAGAACACTGGTTAAGGGAGAACTGTACCCATCCAACAATGTTGAGGCCCTTCTCGATGAAAGATGCATCGGTAGGCCGCTTTCCGCCGACAATTTCAAGCACCAGAACCCCAAAACAATAAACATCAGTCTTCTCAGTAGCCCTGCCACTCTGCATATACTCTGCTCATAACAAATTGAAGAAAAAAAATCAGAAAATCCAACTACACAAAAAATTGTTGAACACGACGAAACAAGCCTCTAACACCAAACAACTACAACGTTCCTCAAACTGCATTCATCTGAAGTCACTAGATAATTCAAATTATCATTTTGAAACAAAATAAATTTCAAATTCTTTCGTATCCAGGTGAAAATGGTGCCACAAAATTAAATTTTTAAATGAAATATGAAGGCAGATAAATACATCTTCAGCTGAAATCTTGAAAACCATTCTCAGTGTATTCACAAGTTTTCTTCTCTCAGTAATGCAAAAACGCAAGTAAAGAACCAAAGCACATAAGTAGTGTCCCCACCTGGAGCCAGATATCCAAATGTCCCAGCAACAATTGTTGTGATGTGGGATTCCTCGTCCTGCAACAATTTAGCTAGTCCAAAGTCAGAGACTCTAGCCTCTAAATTCCCATCAAGCAAAATGTTGCTTGACTTTATGTCACGGTGGATAATTCGAGGTGAACAGTCATGATGCAGATATGCAAGGCCCTTTGCAGCTCCCACGATAATATGTATACGAGTCTCCCAATCTAATTGCTCTGCTCTCTCTGCAAAAAGTAAGAAATTCCACTGAGTTTGAGAACATCAACGACAGTCTCCAAAGACAAGACTTAAATCAGAACCTCAAAAGTAACTATTTAATTGATAATCTTTGAAAAATTATCAAGGGACCTCAAAGAAAAAATAGGTGGTAAACATCAAACTAAATATTTTTTCTCGAACAAAAAATAAAAATTGGTATTAATTTGCAAAGTTTAAATTTATGAGATGCATACAAGCATGTTTTCAAGTATAGACAGTTCAGAGAACTACCTGTTTAAAGAAGTTTAAACATGATAAGTAAAATAAAGGAGATGTAACCATGAAGAGCTTCATCAAGGCAGCCCCCTGATAGGAAATCATATATCAATAATTTTGACTTAGGGGAAATGCAGTATCCACGAAGGTTCACAAGGTATCTGTGATTGATGCTTCCGAGAATTTCAAGCTCTCTCTCAAAAAAGCGATCAAGGCCCTCATTGACCTTAACAATCCTTTTCAAGGCAAATAGATTGCCATCATCCATTGCAAGTTTGTAGACAGTTCCAAAGCCTCCCACACCAATTATATACTCTTCATTTAAAGTCTCTAATTTTTTTATGATGTCCTTTGAAGTGTAGGGCAGCTCCCCATGAAATATTACAACTGAGGCTCCTGATTCAACACCAAAACACAAGATTGAGTACTTGCATGGATAAAAAGACCCAGCGATGTTATCAGCTAATAGTTTGCATATATGATATTTTTTTCATGCATTGATATTTCATCTATACCTCCACTGACATCCACAGCAAGGCCATTGGAATCATTTTTACCAAGCCTCTTATATAGGAAACAGCCCCAGAAACACATAAGCGCCACCAGGAGCAAGACACCCACAGTGGCCAAAGCATTGATCAGAAGCCTTCCTGAGTATTTCTTTCTGCCTTGGAATTGCACTAATAGTACAATAAAGATGAGGTAATGCAATACTTAAGAAATGGATAAATGGAAAAGGTATAGTGAGTATAAGCCAATAACAAACTGCCAACCAAAAAACTACATAACTCATTCCAGTACCACAACTGACATTCAGCATCATCACGAGCTTATGAAATATTTCCAGAACTATTTAAGATGAAGCAAACTTTACAAAATGTAAAGAAAAAATATTTATATTGCGGACTGTGTCATTTTCTGATTTTCTTCATTTTAAGAGGTGCAAATTCTTTCAAGACTAATCCCTCCAGCTTTGTTAATCTATACATTGATAAACCTTTATGGAGCATGCCATTTTATAATTTCATTCGGACAAGCCATAGTTATTAGAAGCACACAAAGGTTCTCTTGGCACCCATACATATCTTGAGCATGAAGCACAATACTTAGAATAAAACTGATATAACTGATTCAACTAAACATAAAATTTGAGTGATTGCATGTTATATTTAATTAGTTACAGTTTGCATCAAATCAATACCCATATCAAATAAATGCATGCAAGAGAATTGCTTTAATGCACATCCCACAGATTTCTTAAAGCTTAGAAACACACATGTAAAAGCAAATAGACTGACAAACACAAATTCCAAAAATACAAGTATGATATAATTGAAGTCACCATGTTCCCAGCATCACTTCAATTAATACTAACACAGCCTAAGTAGCTGACAGGTAGTTGGCTGAAATATAGGAATGGGGGCCTTTTCCTAACTAAGCTTCATATTCTCTATAGATCTCTCCCAGAAAGTAAACATAAGCTTCCTTGTCCCTTCTTTTCTTACTCGGAAGAGAAATGACATAACTAAATAGAGATACTACTGACTCAAATAACTCATTCACAACTAGAATTCTAGAATGATAGTACATGAACCGCACCAATGCAGAACACTGTACCTGAATCTGTAGGCTGTGAAAATGGTGGAGAACCACCACCAGTCCTCTTGCATATCTGAATTTGTTTGCCACACAAACCCCGGTTTCCAACAAAGCTACCAAGAGAATCAAATCATACATTCAAAGTACTAAATAGCATAAGTTAACCATATTTCATTGCTCTCAATTATGAAGGTGCTGAGATACCAGCAAGCAAAACTAAAAAATTCTTGTTTTGCAAAGAAGAGGAGAATAAAAAAGAAATAGAATCAAATGGAGTATAAGAGAAGAATGGATTCATCTTTTCTTTTCTGAGTTTCCTCCATTTTGAGAGAAATCCTTAATAATATTTCATTATTCACACTCAAGGATAACAAAAATTAGTAGTATAACCCTTAAAAATAGAAAATCAACCCCTCAAGGAACAAGCAAAGTGTGCTCACAGAATTTGCAGGCTTTCTAACTTTCCAATGTCAGCTGATATTGATCCACTCAACTTGCGGTTGTGAAGGATCCTTCACCACAACATCATGCACACGTAAGACATATATTCATGCACATAATTTGGCTTTCCATCAACCTAACATAACCTGTAATATTTTAAGTTAAAAGGAAATAGTTCACTTATAGTAAGAACAATAAAAATTCAAAGAAATAACAAGAAAAATCTTATTGATAAAAAATAAACAAATTAATAAATAAAAATAAAAAGAGCAAAGTAACATGGGCAAAGGCCCTTATACCTAATGAGATAAAAGTGAGAGAAAATTCCATTTCAAATACATAACTAAAGAGTTGTTTCTTTAAGTTAAAATAATTGGTATCATCAAACTGCCGTTATTTGTGGTTGGAATCGAGGTAAGATTTTGTGATTTTGGTACTGAAGTCTCCCAGAGCAGCAATTTTTTGATTGGCAACATACGGACCCCATGCATATTCAGCAAAAGTGAGTAAAATTGAACAAGAAAATATAAGTAAGATATGGAAGATTTGAAGAATAAAACTTAAGATTACTTGATGGCTAAGCCGCTAAGGTCTAAATTCTTAAAAGACTTTTTTATTTTATTTTTGGAAATAGTTAAGAGAGATAAGTATTAGTTTAAAAGGAAGTACCAAATCAGAATGAAAAGGCACATGAATTTATGTTTAGGGTGAGTAATGTGTAGTTGGATGGGCCTTTAGTGTGATTCTCCAGTTGGATCACCAGACGCTAGAGGACTAAACATTTTACTTGCAAGATATTTTTCGTCTTCTAGAAAATTAAAATTGTGAAGCAGATTAACATGCTGATGGTATCGTTGCTAAAATACTGATACATGCATTTCAGAAAGATATTCAGACATCTGAAGTTTCAAGGAATTTACAAGGCTATAACTCTATTCGACTTCAAGTTGCATTTTACTCCTTTCCACCTGCATGGGTCCACATCTTCTGGTCTCCATGTTGCAGAAAACCATCTGAACTAACAATGGTTGTCCTAAAGTTGAAAAGAGCTTGACCTGCAAATCAAAAAGGACAAATATAACCTATCCTGCTTCACAATAACGGTTCCAAAATGTACACCCATCAAAGCTTGACTATTATCATTTCTTTATCCATTTCGCACAGACAGTAACAGCATGACCTTTCAACACCTTGCTTCCAAAACCAAGGGCAAAATATTTAATAACAAATGAAAGGTTCTACCAGACTACGCATGATATAGAAGCCCAACCAATTGAAAGTAGACACATTTTGTGACCATTCTGTTTGACATTATGTTGTTAACCATTCCCCATCTATGCCAAGTAGATATATTCTCATTTGAAACTCATAAAAAATAAATGCCTGATTAATGACTGATAAGCATACCATCAGGACTGAGAGGTTCAGGATCTTCTGACAGACAGTAAATCAATAGGATGCATAAAAGCACCTGCCAGAAATTAATATGGAAAATGCTCATTTCGGTGCTAGTCACACATAATAATTATTGCTTAGATCATCCAATGCACAAAATTCCCAAGACATCTGGTAATCATGTTGGTAACACCGACAGTCAAGAGATTGCCAGAAAAAACATCCTGGAAAACAAAATTAATATCTTTAATTTAGTACACTAAGAAAAAAAATCAAAAGTCGAGATGTTTTAAAAAATTAGAAATTTCGTCTTACAGGAATAAATTTTCATTCATAGTGCAGCAAGCATAATTGATAAAAGAGAAAAATTCACATGCATGACAATTTGACAATGTACGACAGTTGAGAGTCATTACCAGGGGCATCCACTTTTCTTCAAATGCAAGCAAAAGTTACAATACCAATCAAATTTTGTTCCGAGAGTTTTAGACGAGACTGGAACTGGTTAAGAGTCAGAAAGCCAGAAACTAAACATTCCTTCTAATAACAATAAAATACAAAATTAAATCGAAAGCATGACCATGCAAGCGATCAACACATCAATATAATATTCGTGATAATCACCAGATATAAAATTTCAAGAACTTGCAAATGTTTAAGACTCAATGCTTTTAATGCTAAGAACGTAATCATCAAAACAAACATCACTTAAACTTCTAATATCAACCACGGCATTCACAAAGGAAAATAATTATTTTACAAGTTCCTAATGTTTAAAAAACCATATATGGAACTTATTAGAATAAAAATATACAATCAATGCTCACCAATCAAGTTTATCCCCTAGACATATGGATTATAATGTCTTCGCAATAAAACAATTTCATAGAAACATTAAATTTTTTCAACAACAGCTCTTTGCCAAAGTAACAAACTGTAAAAGAAGTTTAATAAAGAACGGGCAGGTGATTAAATGTATTTGATTAAAACAATTGCTAGCTCACAGTTTCTTTTAACATGCAAGCTTCGCCTCGGAAAATTTTACCCAGAGATAGGTATGAAGCATGAATAGACTTAACTTTTGGATCTAAAATGTTGCAGATTTCAGGAGAAAGAAACCTCACCCTCTAGACCCTCATCACTCGATATCTTTTCCATGCCCACCCCTTCATCAGTTTACAATGAGTCCAGTGCTCCCACCCTAAATTTTCATTCTTAAGAATCTTCCAGGTTACCATATACTTTGCACAACAGTTGCCACAAACACAATAAATAACACATGGTAGAAGTATCAAGTATATGAGTACGCATGACAGAGAGAAAATAAGACGCACAAACCACAAGATTTAGTGTGGAGTGTTCAAAAGCAGACGACGCCTTTAACTGGAGATGCACAAAACAAATTTCACGTTTCTTTAAAATCAAGGTGACGAGCAATAATCATACAGCGGATTGAGTGAAAAAATGACTAGGATGTCGAAACAGAAGCGCATAAAAAAAGTTTTATTTTTGTTTCTTGCTTCTTTTTTCCTCCGAAGTAATTAACAAAAAGAATTTGTGTTTTGATGGCTTCCATAGCTACTTGATTCCTATTCTAAACCTAGGTGGGTTCTACCTCAAAGTAGAACAGCTAGAACAACAAACAACTGAAAGTAAGGCATAGGACTACAAGCAAAGAAGCAAATGCGTACATAGACAAAATCATTGTGCAGATAGTAACTCTAATAGAGGGAAAACTCCCCTTAATTGCAGTTCATTCAATGGACATATATTTTCACCTTTCAAGTTCGAGTTGGTAGAGAAAGACAGAGAGGGCGTGTGGACTGTGGATGCTCAAACTCGTTCAAAATGGAATGCAGCGTGATCAATGGACCTAAACATGCCTTGGAGGGTGTGGATTGTTGATGATTAGGAATACTGGAAATACTTAAAGTGGTAACAGTAATAAGCCTAGAGTCCTTTCAAGGTTCGAATCATTAAGTTAATGATCTGCTCTTCAGAAATCTTAAGCACTAGACTAATCATCAGCAACATACTTAGCTTCGAGAGGAGCTGACAAATTATGTGTGAATACCTGATAATCTGTTGCTTTAAGCAGAGGTCTCTCATGGCAGCATACCCTTCTTTACTTTCATGACAATAATTGATAACCTGTAACAATCATACAATATCAACCGGCAGATGATTTTGGGCACAACATGCAGAACCAGCAAATAGAACAAGAATGGTAAGACAATCTCTGTTCTCCAAGATTTCATCAAAAGAGTTAATTCTTTCCTCTGCTATTTGGGGATGCATGTGACGTGATGGTGTGAGCACAAAACTGAGATGAATGCTTTCCAATCAAAAGCTATCTTAACTGAACAGCTGATAGCAATCCTCAATGTATTATTCAGACGTAATAGAGAACGTAGTATTTGTTTTGCTTCAGGATAAAAACCAAAAAAATGTATACAAGTGATCATGAATTTTACGTAACAAATTTCACTCTCTAAATTTAAAGAGCCAAATCAACGTCTTCAAAATTGATTGGATTATACAATGTAGTTAACTAATATTGGAAGCGGAGAAAATAAAAGGTTAAATATGAAAAGTGTGTTTGAAGACATTGAAAAATATGATTCTCTAAAATTAGAAATGCTCACTATTTCACAAAAAATGTTCTTCAAATTTTAAAGTCTTTTGGAAATGGTCTTACTATGACTCCAATGTATGTTTTACAAAAGAAAAAACACCAATGACGAAATGCTCTTACTCTTTCAAAATGGAATGCAACGCGATCAATGGACCTAAACATGCCTTGGAGGGTGTGGATTGTTGATGATAAGGAATAATGGAAATACCTAAAGGGGCAACACTAATAAGCCTAGAGTCCTTTCAAGACGGTTTGAATCATTAAGTTAATGATCTGCTCTTCAGAAATCTTAAGCACTAGACTAATCATCAGCAACACACTTAGCTTCTAGAGCTGACAAATTATGTGCGAATACCTGATAATCTGTGCTTAAAGTAGAGATCTGTTATGGCAGCATACTGTCTATCATGGCAGCAAACCCTTCCTTACTTTTCATGACGATAATTGATATCCTGTAACGATCAAACAAATATCAACCGGCAGATTATATTGAGCACAACATGCAGAACCAGAAAATAGAACAAGAATGGTAAGACTATTTCTGCTCTCCAAGATTTCAAAAGAGTTATTCTTTCCTCTGCTATTTGGGGATGCATGTGACTTGATGGTGTAAGCACCAAACTGAGATAAATGCTTTCCCATCAAAAGCTATCTTACTGAACAGCTGATAGGCAATCCTCAATGCATTTTTCTTTTTGAAACATTGCTTTTTGATGATGACATGAGATAATGAAATAGCCTTTTCTTTTTTTCAATTATACTTAAGTTTGTATGCAACTACCAATTCAAGCTCTTTTCTTTCTTTTTAAAAAATGGGTTTGTTCTAAATGATGTTTGGGCTGTGTACACCATTTATGATTGATCTAAAAAGTAACATTCTAGACAAGAGACAAGAAACAACTAAGCAACTCAAGTATATCAAAAACAACAACTAGAGTTCATATTTATAATCAAATTCCAGACAAGAGACAAACAAGTAAGCAACTAACTGCTATAATCAATGCATAATTGGGACACAATAAACGGGGACGGGCATTCCTATCTTCTGGAACTTATTAACTACTATTGGGCAGGGACGGGGAATGAAGATGGGAGCAGGATGAAGCTTCTTCCTCAACTCCAAAAACACATGTAGAGTTAGCAAACTATCCGAACCGGATTGGTGACCCTTCCCTGCAGCCCGGGCCAAGTTCAGCCCACTTGCAACCTTCTCTAAACCACCATAAACCCCACATTTATTGGCCATCTTTTTCACATCAAGAACGGCAGGCCCAAAATAATGACGAACCAATTGTTTAAACTTTTCATAATCGTAGGGGAGTGACTTACCCGTGAGGATCTTGATTAGGTATCCGTAATCGTAACGCCCATCAAAAGTGATCCAGGTGCTTCGGCTCCATTTCAGTACCTTTTTGAACTCGCAGCCAAAATTTTCCAATTGAATTCCTTGCTCTTTGTTCTTCTCAAAATTAATTCCTTGCCGTTTGAGTAGACATATCGACTCTGGATCGTGGGCATCCACATTCTCGTCGAAATTGGTAAAATTAAATTGCCAAACGACGAATTCGTTACCGAATTGAGGGAGATTGCCGTGGGCATCCGACAGGGTAAGTCCCAACTGAATCAGCTTTAGTGCATTCACGTTTCGGCTCATCAATCCAAAGAGCTCCGAGGGCGAAAGGGTGGAGAACGGGAGGGGAGTTTTAAAGATTGTGCCGGGGAACTCTGTGTCGAATGAAGATATGGGGAATCTACGAGAACATGCAATCTTGTTCATTTCTTCACCAAAATTTGCTTCGTACACCTCACGAACTGAAATCGCCATTGCCATGATTTTTTTTTACAGTAATAAACTAACGGAGTAATTTGTTACTTCTGTAGAAATTAGAAAGCAATTCTGAAACTCAAAGGTTGATTATCTGTTTATGAAAACGATGAGTGGTGATTGAGTTTTACTTTTAAACCCTAAACAGCGTTAACGGTCTACAAGAATTTGAAAATACAAAATACTAAAATCTTTGAAGATCTGAAATAAATTAAAAACTTGAGATGCAAGATTATCCGTATTTTTTTTGATTTGATTTTTATTAGGGAGCGGCTATTTGCACCCGAAAATACTAAATATACCCCAAAAAAATTAAGAACTAAACTAATAAGACTAAAATACCTTATGAAAAATGGGTTTATAATATCTTTATTATTCATACCTCAAAACTACTAAATATACCACATTCATTAAACCCTAACTTAATCAATTAAAATCTATGTGCATTATTAGTAGCTTTGAATCAATTTTTTTTTTCTTGACGCCGACGCCCGGAGACACACCCACTCCCATCTCCTTTTCTCGTTTCCACTGCCTCCATGAAATGATGTGGAGAGCACATGCGGGAGATTCATACAAGGACGGGGAGTTGCTACTGAAAGCCGATGAGAGATTAAGGTTGGAGGACAAGTTTGAAAAAATTATGGAGGATTAATATCACAAGGAAAGTGGTTGCACTATTTGTTAGTAATAAAATTCATTAGCAGGTAGTGTTTTGTGGGGATCATCAACAAATAAGAAATCCTTTATTAATTCTTAATATTTACCAACATGTTAAATCCCCTCTTAATCAATTGAATCTGAACGAAGTTAAGTTTAGATGGTTGCTAGCTGTATATCAAATCAGGAACTAGTCATGGATTACTTACTCTAGGATAACATGAAAATCAAGAGTATTAAACAACAAACATAACCTTAAAAAAAAAAAGAAAAAAGGTTCATCTTCATTTGTAGGAGATGACGATCAGGGGCTTTTCTCCGGCGACGACCTTGAAAGGCCAATGTAGTTCTCGACGGAGGGGTCGGAGAAGCGGCGGCCGATGAGGCGCTTGGCGTCGAAGACAGTGCAGTGGGGGGGGTTGATGGCGACTTGGTTTCTGGCTGCATCGCCGATGAAGCGTTCGGTGTCAGTGAAGGCGACGTAGGAAGGGTTTGGATAAACGACCGCATTGAGATCATCCCAAATGTCCAGAACCATTGGTAGCCATTGATGATGAAAGAGAGCTCTGTAAATCATGAAAGGATGTGGACGTATGGTATTTTATGGAGGCGGTGGAGATGAGGAAAGGAGATGGGAGTGGATGGATGTGTCTTCGATGCTGTGCTGGCGTTGTGAATAATATACAGAGATTTTAATTGATTAAACTAGGGTTTAATGAATGGGGGTGCATTTAGTAGTTTTGGTATATGAATAATAAAGATAATATAAACACATTTTTTATAAGGGTATTTTAGTCTCATTAGTTTAGTTTTAATTTTTTTGGGGTATATTTAGTATTTTCGGGGGTGCAAATAGCCGCCCCCTTTTTATTATTGGATTTAAGTAACTAATTAGGTTTTCTTTTTTAAACGGCTGAATTAAGAATGCAACTGTTTATTTAATGAAATTATTCGCGTGGAATTTTAACTGTTAAAAAATTGTTGACTATTTTTAATATTTTATATATATTCAACGCTGAATTAAGAGTCAAAACTTTTTCTCACATTAATTTTGTAAATATTGTATTCCCTCTATTTGAGAAAAGATGGCATATTAATTTTTAAGTATGCAACCCCACGTACCAAAAATAACAATGGAGTAATTCAGTTATTTCTTAAGAAATTACAAAACTCAAAGGTCGATTCTAAAGTAATAAACTAATGGAGTAATTCTCTGGAGAAAATTACGAAACTCAATGGCGATTCTGAAGCTCAAAGGATGAGTAATTCTGTTACTTCTGAAGAAATTACGAAACTCAAAGGCCGATTATAAAGTAATAAACTAATTGAGTAATTCTCTGAAAAATTATGAAACTCAATGACGATTCTGAAACTCAATGGTCGATTCTTTGTTTATGAAATGATGAGTTGTGATTGCTTTAGTTTTACTTTTACCATAAATAATAAACCGGCTAATCTGTTAAATAGTTGTTAAACCCTAAAAAGTTGTTAACGGTCTACTAGAGTTTGAAATTAAAAAATAAAATCTTTAAAATTTGAAATCAATTAAAAACTTGAGATGCAAGATTATTTTTTATTTGATTTTTATTTTTATTACCGAATTTAACTAACTAATCAGGTTTTCTTTTTTAAACGACTGAATTAAGAATACAACTGTTTATTTAATGAAATTATTTGCGTAGAATTTTAACTGTTAAAAAATTGTTGACTATTTTTAATACTTTATATATATTCAACGCTGACTTAAGAGTCAAAATTTTTTCTCACGAATAATTTAATTTTATTTACAAGCATTTTTTAATAAAAATATTGTGTAAAATTATTTCACAACACATGTTATATGAATAGAGCTAAATAGTGGTATGTCTTAGAAGAATCGCTTCCATAATATGCATTTGTTATTGTAGAAAGTGATGATGTTGTGAATTATTTTATTAATATTTGAATGAAAAATGATATTTAGTTAGTGAAAAGTGATAATGGCGTTTTAAAGTATTTTATTAATAATTTATAGTAAATTTGAAAAGTAATAATATTATAAAAATAAAATAAAATATTTTAATAAAAAATGATAATTAATTGCGAAGTGAGACGTTTTAAAAAAATGTGTTCTAAAATAGTAAGTACTCCATCCCATTTATAAGTAATTAGTGAATAGGTGTTAGTTATGATTTTACTTTTTTTCTTTAAATTTTAATTTGAATTGAATATAAATTTTGTAAATATTGTATTCCCTCCATTTGAGAAAAGATGACATATTAATTTTTAAATATGCAACCCCACGTAAAATAATAATGGAGTAATTCAGTTATTTCTGAAGAAATTACGAAACTCAAAGGCCGATTCTAAAGTAATAAACTAATGGAGTAATTCTCTGAAGAAATTACGAAACTCAATGGCGATTCTGAAACTCAAAGGATGAGTAATTCTGTTACTTCTGAAGAAATTATGAAACTCAAAGGGCGATTCTAAAGTAATAAACTAGTGTAGTAATTCTCTAAAGAAATTACGAAACTCAAAGGTCGATTCTTTGTATATGAAAATGATGAGTTGTGATTACTTTAGTTTTACCATAAATAATAAACCGGCTAATCTGTTAAATAGCTGTTAAACCCTAAACAGCTGTTAACGGTCTAAAAGAGCTTGAAATTAAAAAAATAAAATCTTTAAAGAATTGAAATCAATTAAAAACTTGAGATGCAAGATTATTTTTTATTTGATTTTGATTTTTATTACCGGATTTAATTAACTAATCAGGTTTTCTTTTTTAAACGGCTGAATTAAGAATACAACTGTTTATTTAATGAAATTATTTGCGTGGAATTTTAACTGTTAAAAAATTATTAACTATTTTTAATATTTTATATATATTCAATGCTGACTTAAGAGTCAAAACTTTTTTCACGAATAATTTAATTTTATTTACAAGTATTTTTTAATAAAAAATATTGTGTAAAATTCTTTTACAACACATATGTTATATGAATAGAGCTAAATAGTGGTATGTCTCGAAGAATTGCTTCCATAATATCCATTTGTTATTGGTAGAAAGTGATGATGTTTTGAATTATTTTATTAATATTTGAATGAAAAATAATATTTAGTTAGTGAAAAGTGATAATGGTGTTTTATAGTATTTCATTAATAATTTATAGTAAATTTGAAAGTGATAATATTATAAAAATAAAATAAAATATTTTAATAAAAAATATAATTAATTGCGAAGTGAGACGTTTTAAAAAAATGTGCTCTAAAATAGTAAGTACTCCATCCTATTTATAAGTAATTAGTGAATAGGTGTTAGTTATGATTTTACCTTTTTTTTTCTTTCAATTTTAATTTGAATTGAATATAAATTTTGTAAATATTGTATTCCCTCAATTTGAGAAAAGATGACATATTAATTTTTAAGTATGCAACCCCACATACCAAAAATAATAATGGAGTAATTCAGTTATTTCTGAAGAAATTACGAAACTCAAAGGCCGATTCTAAAGTAATAAACTAATGGAGTAATTCTCTAGAGAAAATTAAAAAATTCAATAGCGATTCTGAAACTCAAAGGATGAGTAATTCTGTTACTTCTGAAGAAATTACGAAACTCAAGGGCCGATTCTAAAGTAATAAACTAATGGAGTAATCTTTGAAAAATTACAAAACTTAATGGTAATTCTGAAACTCAAAGATCGATTATTTGTTTATGAAAATGATGAGTTGTGATTGCTTTAGTTTTACTTTTACCATAAATAATAAACTGGCTAATCTGTTAAATAGTTGTTAAACCCGCTGTTAACGGTCTAAAAGAGTTTGAAATTAAAAAATAAAATCTTTAAAGATTTGAAATCAATTAAAAACTTGAGATGCAAGATTATTTTTTATTTGATTTTTATTTTTATTACCGGATTTAACTAATCAGGTTTTCTTTTTTAAATGGCTGAATTAAGGATACAACTGTTTATTTAATAAAATTATTCACGTGGAATTTTAACTGTTAAAAAATTATTGACCATTTTTAATATTTTATATATATTTAACGCTGACTTAAGAGTCAAAACTTTTTCTCACGAATAATTTAATTTTATTTACAAGCATTTTTTAATAAAAAATATTGTGTAAAATTCTTTCACAACACATGTTATATGAATGAGCTAAATAGTAATATGTCTTAGAAGAATCGCTTCCATAATATGCATTTATTATTGTAGAAAGTGATGATGTTGTGAATTATTTTATTAACATTTGAATGAAAAATGATATTTAGTTAGTGAAAGTGATAATGGTGTTTTGAAATATTTTATTAATAATTTATAGTAAATTTGAGAAGTGATAATATTATAAAAATAAAATAAAATATTTTAATAAAAATGATAATTAATTGCGAAGTGAGATGTTTTAAAAAAATGTGCTCTAAAGTAAGTACTCCGTCTCATTTATAAGTAATTAGTGAATAGGTGTTAGTTATGATTTTACCTTTTTTTTCTTTCAATTCTAATTTGAATTGAATCATTGACAAAATCTCGAAAAAGCTCATTAATGAAGCTTCATCTTCTCATATTTCAAACATTAATTGTTTGGACAAAACCAATAGGATTTCATCTGAATCAGAGCCCAATAATGAGATTATTAAAATTAATTTCCAATGTAGAACAAAAGCAATTTATAATAACAGATACACTCCTCCTGATATTCTATTCAAAGAAAGAGCTCACTTCAAAAATAGTTCCAAATGGCCAATCCATCCATGAATGGAACATCGACGGCAAATCAGAATACGAAATCCTTAATACTTTTCAAGAAATGGGCATGGCCCGAGTTGCTTATAAAGCACAAAATTAAAAAGAAGAGAGCGCAGCCGCTCTCATTATTACTGGCTTCATTGGTCAAATAAAAAACTAGTGGGATAACTCCCTTTCTCTCACCGAAAAACAAAATATTCTTCAACATACCATAGAAGTTGAAGAACTTGATGGTACTATTATTAATAAAAATGATGCTTATGATATGCTAATACTTACTATTGGCATGTATTTAATTGGTAATCCTAAAGAAGAACTTGATTCAACACAAGTTGTACTCTCTAATATCAGATGCCCTACATTATCTGATTATAGATGGTACAAAGATGTTTTCCTCACTCATATTCTTAAAAGAACTGATTGCAATGCTTCTTTTTGGAAAGAAAGATTCATAGCAGGACTTCCTAAACTTTTCGGTGAAAGAATTCATCAAAAGCTTAAGGAAGCTACTGGCCAAAGTGACATTCCTTTTGAAACTATTACATATGGTCAATTATTTGCTTTCATTAAAAAAGGGACTTGCTTTATGTTCTGAATTAAAAATCCAATCTAAATACGGATCTGAAAAGAATAGATACCATTAGGAGATTGGAACGTTTTGTGAAGCATTTGGTTTACAAAAAATTCAAGCCCCTTCTTCTAGATTTAAAAATAAAGTAAAACATTTTCCTAAAAAAACGTTATAAAAATGATTTTAAAGAAAAATTTTATAAAACACCTAGATATTCAAAAAGAAAATCTTTTAAAAGAAATTTTGACAATTTTTAAATCACTTGTTTTAAATGTCACAGAAAGGATCATATAGATTTCATAAAGAGTTTATTTCCCATTTGGTTTCTAGAATGGTTGGTTGATTTTGGACCCATACCTTCTATATTATCCCCAGAAATCATGGAAGCCTATACTTATTACATTTTAAAAGCCCCTGTTGAAAAAACTCAAATAGAAATTCGCTTCTTCTTAGAATTTAAAGTTCCCTGGATTCTTTGTTGGAGCTTTGCTTTCAAACGATTTTTTCCTATTCCAAATCCCATCTCCCATCTCCATAGTCAGAGAATTCAAAGTAAAATGGTGGCCAAATTATTTTACATAATATTGTAACCTTCAAGTAGTCAAAATTTTTCTTAACCCCTGGAGTGAAATCTGTATGGGAAAAACCAACCAACAGTGGATCATCCTCAGAAAGAAAGAAGAAGAAAGTAGATGAAGAAGAAAATTGCTCTCTTTCAAAACATCAAATCAAAATATTTCAAATGATCAAAAAATATCCCGATCTTGCAAAAGAATATCTCTAGTTCGTCAAATACAAAAAGAAGAACTCAGATATTGAAGACATTTCATCAGGAAGGTCAAAATTAGATTTTGATCCGTTTGATGGTCCTTGTGCTCAAGACCCATTCGACTTATACATACCTTTGAAAGAAAAGAAAAAGAAAAATGTAAAAATCAAAAGAAAAGAAAAGAAAAAGAAGAGTGAAAAAGAAAAAAAAAAGAAAAAAGCAAAAGAAAAGAAAAGAAAAAGAAGAGTGAAAAAGAAAAGAAAAAAGCAAAAGAAAAGAAAAATGTAAAAGAAATGGAAAAGAAAAATTCAAAATTTCGTTCAGCTGAAAGATTTATTAAAATTCTGAGTCAAAAGTTTCTCGGTGAAACGAGTACTCAATAATTTTGATAAACTCCAAAAGACCAACCACCCTGGTCATTTTATCAAAAGCAGGTACCCATTTTGTCAAAAGTTGGCCAATTTCATCAAAAGCTGGCCATTTTCGTCAAAAGCAGTCGTCCATTATTAAGAAGCCGTCCAATATAACTGTAGCAGCCGACAAGCACTGTAGCAGTCACTGTTCACATCAACTATTTCAACCACTGATGAAGAAGTTTCATCTATAGCACTCAAATCAAATTCAAACTCAGATGAAATCCAAATTCAAATGAAGACTCTGCCTATAAATAAGGCATCTCATTTCATTCAGTATCATCGGAAAATTTTAGAAGAAAAATCTTTAAGTTTTGATCCATCAAACTTTGTATTTCTCAATATCCTCTCTTACACCTCTCATATCCTTGTATTTAATACCTTTCATACCTTTGTAATCCTTTCATATCTCTTGTAATTACAAAGTAAGTTTTATTCTTTTCAATTTGTTATCTTCATCATTTTATCACACATACTCTGATCATTTCATATCATGTCTATCATAAATATTATTATCATGTTTAAGCGATCCATCCCCGAATGGTATCAGAGCCATTTAGGCTGTGATACGAAAAGATTATTTTTAAAATTTTAATTTCTGAATACTTTTTTAATTCATAAGTATTAATTCTTAAGCTTGGGAAGTTCGTTGGTAAGCGTGAATCCGTTAGTCAGCCTGGTAATTGGTGGTCCCGGTAGTGTTCCCAAACGGATCGCTTAAACATGATAATAATATTCATGATTGACATGATGATATGAAATGATCAGAGTATGTGTGATAAAGTGATGAAGATAACAAATTGAAAAGAATAAAACTTACTTTGTAATTACATGAGATATGAACGGATTACAAAGGTATGAAAGGTATTGAATACAAGGATATGAGAGGTGTAAGAGAGGATATTGAGGAATACAAAGTTTGAGGGATCAAAACTTAAAGATTTTTCTTCTAAAATTTTCCGATGATACTGAATGAAATGAGATGCCTTATTTATAGGCAGAGTCTTCATTTGAATCTTCATTTGAATTTGGATTTCATCTGAGTTTGAATTTGATTTTAGTGTTGTAGATGAAACGTCTTCATCAGTGATTGGAATAGTTGATGTGAACAGTGACTGCTACATTACTTGTCGGCTACTACAGTGATATGAATAGTGACTTTTGCTGCTTTTGAATAATGGACGGCTGCTTTTGACGAAAATGGCCAGCTTTTGACGAAATTGGCCAACTTTTGACAAAATGGGTACCTGCTTTTGATAAAATGACCAGGGTGGTTGGTCTTTTGGAGTTTATCAAAATTATTGAGTACTCGTTTCACCGAGAAACTTCTGACTTAAAATTTTAATAAATCTTTCAGCTGAACGAAATTTTGAATTTTTCTTTTCCTTTTCATTTTTCTTTTCTTTTCTTTTGCTTTTTTCTTTTTCTTTTTCTTTTTCACTCTTCTTTTTCTTTTTTTTTTCTTTTCTTTTGCTTTTTTCAATTTTTTTTTTCTTTTCTTTTTCATTTTTCTTTTCTTTTCTTTTGTTTTTTCTTTTTCTTTTTCTTTTTCACTCTTCTTTTTCTTTTCTTTTCTTTTCTTTTCTTTTGCTTTTTTCATTTTTCTTTTTCTTTTCTTTCAAAGGTAGTCATAAGTCGAATGGGTCCTGAGCACAAGGACCATTAAACGGATCAAAATCTAATTTTGAGTTTCCTGATGAAATGTCTTCAATATCTGAGTTCTTCTTTTTGTATTTGACGAACTAGAGATATTCTTTTGCAAATTCTAGATCTTTTTCGATCATTTAAAATATTTTGAGTTGTTGCTATTTAAGAGAGCAACTGTCTTCTGTTTTTGTAATTTCTTCCTATCATTTTGACCACCATGAAAAGTGATAGGGTTTGCAGATCTCTTTTGAATTTTGATTTGATCTTCTTCTCCATTGTCTGTGTCGGGGAACTTGTCCATGGATTTCAGTAAAACTTTGAAGCTCTACAATATTCCTTGAAACTTCCTTTGAATATCTTATTTGACCTTGATGCAATTCTTCCAATTGTTCTTCTATGGTATAGTTGCCACGAGCTTCTGCTCTTTTTCACGCTCGTCGGTAACCTTTCCAAAATCTATTGTTGGCTTCTACTTTCTTTTCTACTTGTTGTCTATACAAAATATTGTAATATTGTTGTATAGACTTGTTTGTTTCATCATATCCAACAGGCCAGTAGGTGCTGTTTCTCCAATTTTGAATCAGACTACTACTTTTGATTACCTGAAGACTATTTTGTTTGAAATTATTATAAACATAAGACTCTGATAGTAAACCTGTATAAGGTTTTGTCACTAAGTTTCTAAAATTAAAAGTTTGAGTAGGTGTTCTAGCGAATTGAGAAATGGAAGGTGAATTTCTAGAGGTACTTGGACTGGGTGTTTGAGTTGGGGTTGTAGGTGCTCTAACAACCTATGAGAATAAAGGTGTTGGTAGGTTTAGAAATTCAGAAAGAACTTGAAATTGGTTAAGGTTGACAAGAGATTTTGAATAATTCTGTGGGGTTTGAGGTCTGGGTTTATTCATGATTTTCTGCAGGATTTTGAAGAAATTCTCGAATCAGAAAATCAGGTAAAGAATTATTATCTCCTTTTATATATTAAATATCAAAATCAAAACTTGAAAGAATAGCTTGCCAGTTGGAAAATATTTGTTTTGAAACAATATTTTAACATCTTTTTGTAAAACTTCTTTAGCAGATTTGCAATCTATTCTAAGAAGAAATTTTTATTAAAAATATCATCTTGAAACTTTGTAATGCATAAAACAATTGAAAGAATTTCCTTTTTAATGGTATAATAATTCTTTTGAGAATCATTCCAAAGACCAGAATAAAAATGAACAAGTTGTTCAATGAATGCATGAGATGTATGATCATTTTCAATTCTATGTTTAAGAATACCTCCATATCCAATATCAGATGCATCAATCTCTATAATCATGAAGGTCTCAGGTTTAGGTATTCCTAGACAAGGAAGTGACTGAACCTGAATTTTAATTTGTTTAACAATATTAGTATGAATATCAGACCAAGGATCAGGATTCTTTTTTTAATCTTTGAAAAAGAGGTTTGCAAATAATTCTAAGTTTAGGAAAGAAATCTGACACATAATTCAAACATCATAAAAATCTTTGTAATTGATTTTTATCCTTTATTACATCATGAAATTTATCAGCAAATTTTATTGCCCTAGCAATAGGTTTTATTGTACCTTTAGTAATATCATGTCCCAAAAATCTAATTTTTGTTTGAAAAAGTTTAATTTTTGAAGCAGATATAACTAAACCATTTTTCTTAATGACATGAAGGAAAATTTTGAGATGTTTAAAATGCTGGTAAATATTTTGAGAAAATATTAAAATGTCATCTATGTATATAATAGAGAAATCAGAATAGTCATTGAAAATATCATTCATAATATTTTGAAATTTAGAAGGAGCATTTTTTAGTCCAAAAGGCATTACGTTCCATTCGTAATGTCCAAAAGGCACTATAAAAGCAGTTTTGTATTTGTCTTCTTCTCTGACCTGTATCTGCCAAAATCCAGACTTGAGGTCGAATTTTGAAAAAATGCATGCTTTATGCAATCTTTTGATAAGATCTCTTTTGTTAGGAATAGGATATCTAATCCATTCCAGAATATCATTGAGTGGTTTGTAATTGATGACGAGTCTAGGGACTCCTCGTTCCTTCTCTGCTTGATTATTCACATAGAAGGCAGGACAACTCCAAGGTGATTTAGAGGGCCTTATTAGTTTTTGGAAAGGAGGGATTTAATTTCTTCTTTGCAGATGTTGAGAAGATCATGATTCATTTGGATGGGTCTTGCTTTTGTTATTATAGATTTTTCGTTGAAACCAGTAATATAGGGAAGAGAAATAATATGCTTCTTTCTTTCCCAGAAAGCATTGGGAAGGTCAGAGCATACTTCATTTTTTAAAACTTTTTCAAAATCTAAAATTTTGTTTTGAATATCCTTTTTAAGTAAATCTTCTTCAATATGAAAATAGAAAACTTCTTCTTCAAGAAAATTTAAATGAGATTTTTTAGACTCAATAACATTTATTTGAGAGATGTAATAATTTTGAAGAAGAGAAACCTCTCTTTCTTTGATGTGATTAAGAAAATTGAAATGAATATCCTTTCCCATGATATTGGTAGTAATACCAGTATTATCAACTTTGAAAGGATAAATTATAGGTAAAAAAGGATTTCCTAATATAATATCTTGACTCAAATTTTTGACAAGAATAAAAGGGGTTTTGAAAAACAATAACTATTGTTATAAATAAAAGCTTTTGAAAATTTATACTTAATATGAAGAGGAGTAGCATTAGCTGCTACAAGCCTTTCATTAGTATTTTCATAATACAGGGATAAGACCTTCTCTTTTACAATTCTGATTAGCTCCACTATCTATAAGACAGGAAGCACTGATCTGAAAGTCATCAATAATCAAATTTATAATAGAATACCATTTTTGAAAAGCTATTTGTTCGATACTTTGGATAGCTTCATTGTCTGAAGTATCAAGGGTGGTATCGATCATCTAATTTTTTGAAGAACTTTCAGGAATATCTTTTTCAAAAATATTTTTGAAAATAGATAATCTGGTTTCCAAATCCAAATCTTTGAGATGAAGATTATTGATTTCTTAATAGAGATTTTGTATTTCAATTTTTAAAATATTAATCTCTCTTTGAAGATCATTGGTATTGACATCAGTTTTGATTAAAGAAGAGGAAGGAGCTTTGTTGAAAAGCTTTGAAATATTGAAAGGTTCAATGATAATAGGAGATTTGTCTTTTTTAGGAATATCATTATTGAGAACAATCTCTTTTAATTTGAGAAGATATTTTTATTTTTCTTCTTGATTGAGAACTTTGTCAATGAGATCGAACAAGAGTTCTTGTTCAGTATTCTCTTTTGAAATTACATTTATGTTTAAAGGGCAGAATACTTGACAAGAGTCCTTATCACTTTCAGATTCTGAGCTTGTGAAAACTTCTTCTAAATCAGAACTTGAATCAGTGGAATATTCATTTTGAGAATTTTCTTCAGAAATTAAAAGAGCAGAAATCTTGTCTCTTAAAACTTCATCGTCATGAAAAACTTCATTAATTTTCTTTTTTAAAGGGCAAGTGTCTGCTTTATGACCCTTTCTGTGACATTTAAAACAAGTGATTTGAAAATGTCAAAATTTCTTTTAAAAGATTTTCTTTTTGAAAATCTAGGTTTTTTATAAAATTTTTCTTTAAAATCATTTTTATAACATTTTTTAGGAAAATATTTTACTTTGTTTTTAAATCTAGAAGAAGGGGCTTGAATTTTTTGTAAACCAAATGCTTCACAAAATGTTCCAATCTCCTAACGGTATCTATTTTTTCAGATCCCTATTTAGATTGGATTTTTAATTCAGAACATAAAGCAAGTCCTTTTTTTAATGAAAGCAAATAATTGACCATATGTAATAGTTTCAAAAGGAATGTTACTTTGGCCAATAACTTCCTTAAGCTTTTGATGAATTCTTTTACCGAAAAGTTTAGGAAGTCCTGCTATGAATCTTTCTTTCCAAAAAGAAGCATTGCAATCAGTTCTTTTAAGAATATGAGTGAGGAAAATATCTTTGTACCATCTATAATCAGATAATGTAGGGCATCTGATATTAGAGAGTACAACTTGTGTTGAATCAAGTTCTTCTTTAGGATTACCAATGAAATACATGCCAATAGTAAGTATTAGCATATCACAAGCATCATTTTTATTAATAATAGTACCATCAAGTTCTTCAACTTCTATGGTATGTTGAAGAATATTTTATTTGTCGGTGAGAGAAAGAGAGTTATCCCACCAGTTTTTAACTGACCAGTGAAGCCAGTAATAATGAGAGCGGTTGCGCTCTCTTCTTTTTAATTCTATGCTTTATAAGCAACTCGGGCCATGCCCATTTCTTGAAGAGTATTAAGAATTTCGTATTCTGATTTGCCGTCGATGTTCCATTCATGGATGGATTGGCCATCATATTTGGAACTGTTTTTGAAGTGAGCTCTTTCTTCGAATAGAATATCAGGAGGAGTGTATCTATTATTATAAAATGCTTTTGTTCTAGATTGGAAATTAATTTTATTAATCTTATTATTGGGCTCTGATTCAGATGAAATCCTATTGGTTTTGTCCAAACAATTAATGTTTGAAACATGAGAAGATGAGGCTTCATTAATGAGCTTTTTTGAGATTTTGTCAATGAGACTGGAACTTGCAGGGAGCTGCATATTTTTCTCAATATTAGTAGGCAGGCTTCTTGGAATGAAATGACGAGTAGAAGTATTATTTGGAAACTTGGGATCAGGAATTTTTTGAATCTATCTTTACCGATAGGTTATCTACCTGTTCTTCAATAGTATGAAGGATTTGATTTGAAAAATTATTTTGCTCAATAACCTTTCTAATATCACTAACTTTGGCTGCATCATTACCTTCTCCCCCCTTTCGAAAAGGAGTGGCAAGGACTTCACCTTTATCAAAAGGAATTTTTATATTTTGTAAAGGAGGATGAACCGAAGAAACAGTACCCGAGGCGAGATTTCATTTTTTGTAAATACTTGTTTGAACATTTATTTGATTTAAAGAGTAAACATCATCAAAAATATTGTCATAATATTGGTTTTATATTTTTGAAGATCTTTTAACCATTCATCTTTCAACTTTTCACGAAATTCTTCATCAAGTTTTAATTACTAATCTCTCCTGAGTTTTTCATCAGGATCATTGAAGCTATAATCAAGGTATTTTAAATTTGGAGAAAAGTTTTCAAAGAAAATCATTGAAATACAATTTTCCATTTGAGAAGCAGTAGGGAAACCTAGGTTAATAGATTCCTGGTAGGAAGGAATAGGAGTTTTGTAGTTGACTTTGTAGTTTTGATAACCAAAGTTATCAGAGAAGGAAGAACGAGAATTGATCTCTTGAATTCTGATTTTAGGAACATCGTCATGTCTTGAAGAGTTGAATCTAAGAAGGATTCTTCCATCAGAATCTTCTTCAATTTCTGAGATCTCATGTCTTTCTATTCCTCTTGGTAATTGGGGATTATTAATAATGTTAGTAATGGTTATTTCATTCCATTTGAGACTTATGGGAACAAAGAAATTAGAGCTGTTTGCTTCTATATGAAGCATAACAGTTTCCTCTTTAGAAGTTGGATTTAAAATGAATTTTGGGTTGAGCTGTGAAGACATAACACAAAAATATATGCGATAAATAATCGCAAAGATTTTTAAACTCATCACTTTGTAAATGAATATCAAGAATTAATGAATCAAAAGTAAATGATCAGTAATATCAACAGAGTAATCAGGAGCACAATTGAAATAAATAGGACCATTACAAATATTTGTTTGAATCATAGCAAGTAAGGAAGACTTGTATCTTTTTAATCTGTTATCTCTAAGTGCAAGATAAACAGGAGCATCAACGCTAATATGAACAAGAGGTTTAATAGCAACTTGAATTAAACCAAAATGAATATATCTATAACCTTTTTCTAAGTATTTTTAATAGACACATTAGACAAAAGAGGTAAACTTTGAAATTCTTTCTGAATTGAAATAGTTTCTTCATGAGTTTTTACTGAAAAAGCAGTTTTGAAATCAAAAGCACCAATTTGATACATAGTTTCAATTTATTATTCAGGTATAGTCCAATTAGAGTAATTATTATCTTGTATATGCAATCCATGAGATTGAACAATACTAGAGCTACTTGGACTGTGTTTCGAAAATAAATTTCAAAATTTTGATGCCATGAATATCTTATTTAACAACAATAAGTTTTAATTGTTTGCTATAAGTTCGGAAACACTACCAGGACCACCAATTACCAGGCTGACCAACGAATTCACGCTTACCGACTAACTTCCAAAGCTTAACAATTAATACTTATGAATTAAACAAGTATTCAGAAATTAAAATTTTAAAATTATCTTTTTGTATCACAGTCTAAATAGCTCTGACATTCAGGGACGGATCGCTTAAACATGATAATAATATTCATGATGGACATGATGATATGAAATGATCAGAGTATGTGCGATAATATAATAAAAATAAAATAAAATATTTAATAAAAATAATAATTAATTACAAAGTGAGACGTTTTAAAAAATGTGCTCTAAAATAGTAAGCACTCCATCCCATTTATAAGTAATTATTGAATAGGTGTTAGTTATGATTTTACCTTTTTTTCTTTCAATTTTAATTTGAATTGAATATAAATTTTGTAAATATTGTATTCCCTCCATTTGAGAAAAGATGACATTAATTTTTAAGTATGCAACCCCACGTACCAAAAATAATAATGGAGTAATTCAGTTATTTCTGAAAAAATTACGAAACTCAAAGGCCAACTCTAAAGCAATAAACTAATGGAGTAATTCTCTGAAGAAAATTACGAAACTCAATGGCGATTCTCAAACTCAAAGGATGAGTAATTCTGTTACTTCTGAAGAAATTACTAAACTCAAAGGCCGATTCTAAAGTAAAAATAAAATAAAATATTTAATAAAAATAATAATTAATTACGAAGTGAGACGTTTTAAAAAATGTGCTCTAAAATAGTAAGTACTCCATCCCATTTATAAGTAATTATTGAATAGGTGTTAGTTATGATTTTACCTTTTTTTCTTTCAATTTTAATTTGAATTGAATATAAATTTTGTAAATATTGTATTCCCTCCATTTGAGAAAAGATGACATATTAATTTTTAAGTATGCAACCCCACGTACCAAAAATAATAATGGAGTAATTCAGTTATTTCTGAAAAAATTACGAAACTCAAAGGCCAATTCTAAAGCAATAAACTAATGGAGTAATTCTCTGAAGAAAATTACGAAACTCAATGGCGATTCTCAAACTCAAAGGATGAGTAATTCTGTTACTTCTGAAGAAATTACGAAACTCAAAGGCCGATTCTAAAGTAATAAACTAATGGAGTAATTCTCTGAAGAAATTACAAAACTCAATGGTGATTCTGAAACTCAAAGGTAGATTCTTTGTTTATGAAAATGATGAGTTGTGATTGATTTAGCTTTACTTTTACCATAAATAATAAACTGGCTAATATGTTAAATAACTATTAAATGGTAAACAACTATTAACGGTTTAAAAGAGTTTGAAATTAAAAAATAAATCTTTAAAGATTTGAAATCAATTAAAAACTTGAGATGCAAGATTATTTTTTATTTGATTTTTATTTTTATTACCGAATTTACCTAACTAATCAGATTTTCTTTTTTTAAACGGCTGAATTAAGAATACAACTGTTTATTTAATGAAATTATTCACGTGGAATTTTAACTGTTAAAAAATTGTTGACCATTTTTAATATTTTTTATATATTCAACGCTGACTTAAGAGTCAAAATTTTTTCTCACGAATAATTTAATTTTATTTACAATCATTTTTTAATAAAAAATGTTATGTAAAATTTTTTCACAACACATGTTATATGAATAGAGCTAAATAGTGGTATGTCTTAGAAGAATTGCTTCCATAATATGCATTTGTTATTGTAGAAAGTGATGATGTTGTGAATTATTTTATTAATATTTGAATAAAAATGATATTTAGTTAGTGAAAAGTGATAATGGTGTTTTAAAGTATTTTATTGATAATTTATAGTAAATTTGAAAAGGGATAATATAATAAAAATAAAATAAAATATTTAATAAAAATAATAATTAATTACGAAGTGAGACGTTTTAAAAAATGTGCTCTAAAATAGTAAGTACTCCATCCCATTTATAAGTAATTATTGAATAGGTGTTAGTTATGATTTTACCTTTTTTTCTTTCAATTTTAATTTGAATTGAATATAAATTTTGTAAATATTGTATTCCCTCCATTTGAGAAAAGATGACATATTAATTTTAAGTATGCAACCCCACGTACCAAAAATAATAATGGAGTAATTCAGTTATTTCTGAAGAAATTACGAAACTTAATGGCGATTCTGAAACTCAAAGGATGAGTAATTCTGTTACTTCTGAATAAATTACGAAAATCAAAGGCCGATTCTAAAGAAATAAACTAATGGAGTAATTCTCTGAAGAAATTACGAAACTCAATGGCGATTCTGAAACTCAAAGGTCGATTCTTTGTTTATGAAAATAATGAGTTGTGATTGCTTTAATTTTACTTTTACCATAAATAATAAATCGACTAATCTGTTAAATAGCTGTTAAACCCTAAACAGCTGTTAACGGTCTCAAAGGGTTTGAGATTAAAAATAAACTCAAAGTCCGATTCTAAAGTAATAAATTAATGGAATAATTCCCTGAAGAAATTACGAAACTCAATGGCGATTCTGAAACTCAAAGGATGAGTAATTCAGTTACTTCTGAAGAAATTACAAAACTCAAAGGGCGATTCTAAAGTAATAAACTAATGGAGTAGTTCTCTGAAGAAATTACGAAACTCAATGATGATTTTGAAACTCAAAGGTCGATTCTTTGTATATGAAAATGATGAGTTGTGATTGCTTTAGTTTTACCATAAATAATAAACTGACTAATCTGTTAAATAGCTGTTAAACTCTAAACAGCTTTTAACGGTCTAAAAGAGTTTGAAATTAAAAAATAAATTCTTTAAAGATTTGAAATCAATTAAAAACTTGAGATGCAAGATTATTTTTTATTTAATTTTGATTTTTATTACCAAATTTAACTAACTAATCAAGTTTTCTTTTTTAAACGGCTGAATTAAGAATACAACTGTTTATTTAATGAAATTATTCGCGTGGAATTTTAACTATTAAAAAATTGTTGACTATTTTTAATGTTTTATATATATTCAATGCTGACTTAAGAGTCAAAACTTTTTCTCGCGGATAATTTAATTTTATTTACAAGCATTTTTAATAAAAAATGTTGTGTAAAATTCTTTCATAACACATGTTATATGAATAGAGCTAAATAGTGGTATGTCTCGAAGATTTGCTTCCATAATATCCATTAGTTATTGGTAGAAAGTGATGATGTTTTGAATTATTTTATTAATATTTGAATGAAAAATGATATTTAGTTAGTGAAAAGTGATAATGGTGTTTTAAAGTATTTTATTAATAATTTATAGTAAATTTGAAAAGTGATAATATTATAAAAATAAAATAAAATATTTTAATAACAAATGATAATTAATTGCGAAGTGAGACGTTTTAAAAAAATATGCTCTAAAATAGTAAGTACTCCATCCCATTTATAAATAATTAGTGAATAGGTGTTAGTTATGATTTTACCTTTTTTTCTTTCAATTTTAATTTGAATTGAATACAAATTTTGTAAATATTGTATTCCCTCCATTTGAGAAAAGATGACATATTAATTTTTAAGTATGCAACCTCAAGTACCAAAAATAATAGTGGAGTAATTCAGTTATTTCTGAAAAAATTACGAAACTCAAAGGATGATTCCAAAGTAATAAACTAATGGAGTAATTATCTAAAGAAAATTACGAAACTCAATGGCGATTTTGAAACTCAAAGGATGAGTAATTTTGTTAATCTGAAGAAATTACGAAACTCAAAGGCTGATTTTAAAGTAATAAACTAATGGAGTAATTCTCTAAAGAAATTACGAAACTCAATGGCGATTCTGAAACTCAAATGTCGATTATTTGTTTATAAAAATGATGAGTTGTCATTGCTTTAGTTTTACTTTTCCCATAAATAATAAACCGGCTAATCTGTTAAATAGCTATTAAACCCTAAACAGCTATTAACGATCTGAAAGAGTTTGAAATTAAAATAAAAATCTTTAAAGATTTGAAATCAATTAAAAACTTGAGATGCAAGATTATTCTTTATTTGATTTTTATTTTTATTACCGGATTTAACTAAATAATTAGGTTTTCTTTTTTAAACGGCTGAATTAAGAATACAACTGTTTATTTAATGAAATTATTCGCGTGGAATTTTAACTGTTAAAAAATTGTTGACTATTTTTAATATTTTATATATATTCAACGCTGACTTAAGAGTCAAAACTTTTTCTCACAAATAATTTAATTTTATTTACAAGCATTTTTTAATAAAAAATATTGTGTAAAATTCTTTCACAACACATGTTATATGAATAGAGCTAAATAGTAGTATGTCTTAGAAGAATCGCTTCCATAATATGCATTTGCTATTGTAGAAAGTGATGATGTTGTGAATTATTTTATTAATATTTGAATGAAAATTGATATTTAGTTAGTGAAAAGTGATAATGGTGTTTTAAAGTATTTTATTAATAATTTATAGTAAATTTGAAAAGTGATAATATTATAAAAATAAAATAAATTATTTTAATAAAAAATTGATAATTAATTGCAAAGTGAGACGTTTTTAAAAATGTGCTCTAAAATAGTAAGTACTCCCTCCCATGTATAAGTAATTAGTGAATAGGTGTTAGTTATGATTTTACCTTTTTTCCTTTCAATTTTAATTTGAATTGAATATAAATTTTGTAAATATTGTATTCCCCCCATTTGAGAAAAGATGACTTATTAATTTTTAAGTATGCAACCCCAGGTACCAAAAATAATAATGGAGTAATTCAGTTATTTTTGAAGAATTTACGAAACTCTAAGGCCGATTCTAAAGTAATAAACTAATGGAGTAATTCTCTGAAGAAATTACGAAACTCAATGGCGATTCTGAAACTCAAAGAATTTGTAATTCTGTTACTTCTGAAGAAATTACAAAACTCAAAGGCCGATTCTAAAGTAATAAACTAATAGAGTAATTCTCTGAAGAAATTACGAAACTCAATAGCGATTCTGAAACTCAAAGGTCGATTCTTTGTTTATGAAAATGATAGAGTTGTGATTGCTTTAGTTTTACCATAAATAATGAACCGACTAATCTGTTAAATAACTGTTAAACTCTAAACAGCTGTTAACGGTCTAAAAGAATTTGAAATTAAAAAATAAAATCTTTAAAGATTTGAAATTAAAAAATAAAATCTTTAAAGATTTGAAATCAATTAAAAACTTGAGAAGCAAGATTATTATTTATTTGATTTTGATTTTTATTATCGGATTTAACTAACTAATCAGCTTTTCTTTATTAAACGGCTGAATTAAGAATACAACTGTTTATTTAATGAAATTATTCGCGTGGAATTTTAACTGTTAAATTTTTTTTGACTATTTTTAATATTTTATATATATTCAACGCTGACTTAAGAGTCAAAACTTTTTCTCACGAAAAATTTAATTTTATTTACAAGCATTTTTTAATAAAAAAAATATTGTGTAAAATTCTTTTACAACACGTGTTATATGAATAAAGCTAAATAGTGGTATATCTCAGAAGAATTGCTTCCATAATATGCATTTGTTTTTGGTAGAAAATGATGTTTTGAATTATTTTATTAATATTTGAATGAAAAATTATATTTAGTTAGTGAAAAGTGATAATGATGTTTTAAAGTATTTTATTAATAATTTATAGTAAATTTGAAAAGTGATAATATTATAAAAATAAAATATAATATTTTAGTAAAAAATAATAATTAATTGCTAAGTGAAACGTTTTAAGAAAATATGCTCTAAAATAGTAAGTACTCTGTCCCATTTATAAGTAATTAGTGAATAGGTGTTAGTTATGATTTTACCTTTTTTCTTTCAATTTTAATTTGAATTGAATATAAATTTTGTAAATATTGTATTTCCTCCATTTGAGAAAAGATGACATATTAATTTTTAAGTATGCAACCCCACGTACCAAAAATAATAATGGAGTAATTTAGTTATTTCTTAAGAAATTACGAAACTCAAAGGCCGATTCTTGGTTTATAAATGAACATATGAGTTGTAATTGTTTTAGTTTTACCCTAAACCTTAAACCAACTAATCCATTAAACAACTATTTTGACGGTCTAAAAAAGAAAATCTTTAAAGATTTGAAATACATTAAAAACTTGAGATGCAAGATTATTTTAATATAATTTTTATTTTTATTACCGTTAAACTAACTAATTATTAAACGCTTAAAGAGTTGTTTTTAGTGCCAATAGCTAAAATTATCCAAAATGAAGAGTGAAAAATTAATACCGATAAACATCTAACTTAATTATCAATAATAACCATTTGATAATTTTTGGACAATATTAGCCGTCCATTCATTTAACCAAAATTACCACTGGGTGGTACACCCATCCCACACCACCCACCCTACCCAAGTCAAATGAATTAATCAAATTTGAACCCACCCTACATATTTTCTCTCCTACATCGTCTCCTTTAACTCCAAAGATTAATGCTCCCACAAATACTCTTTCCACCAGGGACGGAGCCAGGAATTCCGTCTAGGAGGCCCAATTTATTAGTAACGTTATTGTAGGCACCTGAATTTTATTGCCTATTAAATAAAATATGTAGCAAATTAATGCAATAATTATCAATTAATTATTTATTTATTAAGGAATTTAAATAAATTAATTCCTAAAATAAATAAGTAAATAATTGATAATTAAGCCTTATCCAGTCCAGCAGGCTTAATTAAAGAAAAAAAGCCCAACATATCTTTTAAAGGAGAAAATATTTCTCAAGTGGTTATTTTCTCTACATATAAATAAGGGCCTTCAGTCCTCATTCCAGACACACCAAAAACATCTGAAGACGCGCTTCTGAAGAGATCAAGAATACGAGCAGTGCTCCCTTGAGATCTTCAAGCATCTTCAAGTCAAGACTTAAGATCTTCAAGCATCTTCAAGTCAAGAATGGTCTGCGATCAGAGATCAAGGTTCTAAGCCCCTCCGATGCGGCGTTCTTCCATCCAACCGCCTCCGATCGGAGATCAAGGTTCTAAGCCCCTCCGATCCGGCGTTCTTCCATCCAACCGCCTCCGATCAGAGATTAAGGTTCTAAGCCCCTCCGATCCGGCGTTTTTCCATCCAACCGCCTCTGATCAGAGATCAAGATTCTAAGCCCCTCCGATCCGGCGTTCTTCATATCAAATTCATCCAGCAGTCTCCGTGAAGTTAACGTTCTACCAAATTGAACAGCATTCTTCACAATAAATCTTCAAGTCAATATTTTATCCGAACAAAGGCTCAACGCCTCCGGATAAATATTTTAAAGCTTCAAGTCAACCCCGAGCACGGACAAGCTTCATCCGAAGATCCGGCTCAGAAAGTTGATAAAGTCAAAGAAGTCAACTCAAGAGAGGAATCAGAGGATAGCTAGAAATTGTTTACTTAAATTCTCAAGTTTAATCCATCCCGGAATATCATTGTAATATCTTTTGTGTTTATTATTTTAATAAATACAAATTTTGTTGTTACAAATTTTGGCACGCCCGGTGGGACAGTTTCTACCTCTCATCTCCTCTCTTCGAAAGTTTGAAAGTACAAAGTATGGCTCCTCTCAGGATTGCCATAAGAAGATCTTCTACCTTGAAGCCTTCAGAGCTGCAGACTGAAAAGATTCAAAGAACAACTCCACTCAGGATTGCGATACGAAGGTCTACTGCCTCAAAACCTTTAGAGTTGCAAACTAAAGATGTTGAAGTAGTTATAAGGAGTGTGTCTGAAGTCTCCTTAGAGACAAACCACGTAGTGGGGACTATTCTCGATAAGCCAATGCACGACGACAAAGATGGTGAAGAGGATTCTATCTGCCCAACTCCTCGATCCATAGAAAGTTTGGCGTATGACTCATTCATAGCCTACGCCATGGCAACAAATGCTTCGTCTGTCGAAGAACAACTGGAAAGCTTGACTCAATCTGTTGCTGCACTCACCAAACAGAGCCAAGAACAAGGTCTGTTGATATCCAAACTGATGAAAAAGATGGAGATAGCACAAACAAGTCATGTAAATGAGAAACGAGTTGAGGATGAAGACGAGGATGAGGACTCCGCGAATCCCCATCCATATGAAATAAATCCAGTTGAGGAAGTGATACAAATTTCAGCTGACGGAATGCTCTCTATGAATCAACTGAAGAATATCGTACTAGAGACGATAAAAGACAAGTTTAAAGGGAGCTCCAAATCTTCTGTTGCTTACAATAAGCCATATACGAAGAGAATTGACAACTTGAAGATGCCAGTTGACTACCAGCCTCCTAAATTTCAACAATTCGATGGTAAAGGCAACCCAAGACAACACATAGCGCACTTTGTCGAGACATGCAATGATGCTGGAACCTTTGATGATCACATGCTCAAACAATTTGTCCGCTCGCTGAAAGGAAATGCTTTTGATTGGTATATCGACTTGGAAGCTAAGTCCATCGACAACTGGGGGCAAATGGAAAACGAGTTTCTCAATCGCTTCTACAGCACTCGAAGGACTGTTAGTATGATCGAATTGACTAACACTTGCCAGTGGAAAGAAGAGCCAGCACTCGATTATATTAATCGATGGAGAAATCTAAGCTTGAATTGCAAAGATCAATTGGATGAAGTCTCTGCCATCAATATTTGCATTCAAGGGATGCAATGGAGTCTGAGATATATCCTTCAAGGGATTCAACCAAAGACTTTTGAAGAACTAGCTACAAGAGCTCATGATATGGAGTTAAGTATGACATCAAGTCATTTCGAATTGCCAAGAAACAACTCTTATGAATTTGAAGACATTTCACTTGATGAACCTCTCGAGGAGGAATCACATTCAAAGAAGCCGGTGTCAATAAAGATTCAAAGAAATAAAGTTAAAGTAAGAGAAAGTAATGCACCCGATGATTGGGGGCAATGAACTATTAACAAAGTCAATGCTCCTCGACACGAGCATAAACTGTCCGCATGTTATACTCCTTGATACGAGTTAAAACTATCTAAAATTTCTCAAGCAATGCTCCTCGACACGAGCATAAACTGTCCACATGTTATACTCCTTGATACGAGTTAAAACTATCTAAAATTTCTCAAGCAATGCTCCTCGACATGAGCATAAACTGTCCACATGTTATACTCCTTGATACGAGTTAAAACTATCTAAAATTTCTCAAGCAATGCTCCTCGACACGAGCATAAACTGTCCACATGTTATACTCCTTGATACGAGTTAAAACTATCTAAAATTTCTCAAGCAATGCTTCCCGACACGAGCAAAAACTGTCCACATTATGCTCCTTGATATGAGTTAAAACTATCTAACTTAAATCAAATCTCCTTGAGAAGAGACGAAACTCTCTGCATGTTATGCTCTTTTGATACGAGCCTAAACTATTAAACTCAAATCAAATCTCCTTGAGAAGAGACGAAATTCTCTATATTTTACGCTCCTTGATACGAGTCTAAACTATCCCACTTAAATCAAATCTCCTTGAGAAGAGACGAAACTCTCTATATGTTATGCTCCTTGATACGAGCTTAAACTATCCCACTTAAATCAAATTTTCTTGAGAAGAGATGGAACTCGCTACATGTTACACTCCTTGATACGAGATTAAACTTTCCAACTCAAGTTCAAGACTCCTTGAGAAGAGTATAAACTGTCTACAAATCAAATTGAAGACTCATTGACACGAGTATAAATTGTCAGCAAATTCAAGTTCAAAGCTCTTTAACGCACGAGCATAAACTGCATGTTACTCCTGGCCCGCACGAGTATAAACTGTGTACGGCACCCCCTATTCAAACCAAATCATGTCCTTTTGAACTACATTATGACTTGATTCTCTGTGAAGAGGTACGTAGCCGCTTAGCACTTCACTAAGTTCAGTCATAATTCAGGCTATTCGTATCAAGTTGCTGAGACAAGCAATAAAATTCAGTCATGTTGATCAATAATGGAGTGTCGCAATTTGTTCACTTCAACACAAAGGCGTCCGTGAACAAAGTGCGAGGGGGCATTTGTAGGCACCTGAATTTTATTGCCTATTAAATAAAATATGTAGCAAATTAATGCAATAATTATCAATTAATTATTTATTTATTAAGGAATTTAAATAAATTAATTCCTAAAATAAATAAGTAAATAATTGATAATTAAGCCTTATCCAGTCCAGCAGGCTTAATTAAAGAAAAAAAGCCCAACATATCTTTTAAAGGAGAAAATATTTCTCAAGTGGTTATTTTCTCTACATATAAATAAGGGCCTTCAGTCCTCATTCCAGACACACCAAAAACATCTGAAGACGCGCTTCTGAAGAGATCAAGAATACGAGCAGTGCTCCCTTGAGATCTTCAAGCATCTTCAAGTCAAGACTTAAGATCTTCAAGCATCTTCAAGTCAAGAATGGTCTGCGATCAGAGATCAAGGTTCTAAGCCCCTCCGATGCGGCGTTCTTCCATCCAACCGCCTCCGATCAGAGATCAAGGTTCTAAGCCCCTCCGATCCGGCGTTCTTCCATCCAACCGCCTCCGATCAGAGATCAAGGTTCTAAGCCCCTCCGATCCGGCGTTTTTCCATCCAACCGCCTCCGATCGGAGATCAAGGTTCTAAGCCCCTCCGATCCGGCGTTCTTCCATCCAACCGCCTCCGATCAGAGATCATGGTTCTAAGCCCCTCCGATCCGGCGTTTTTCCATCCAACCGCCTCCGATCAGAGATCAAGATTCTAAGCCCCTCCGATCCGGCGTTCTTCATATCAAATTCATCCAGCAGTCTCCGTGAAGTTAACGTTCTACCAAATTGAACAGCATTCTTCACAATAAATCTTCAAGTCAACGTTTTATCCGAACAAAGGCTCAACGCCTCCGGATAAATATTTTAAAGCTTCAAGTCAACCCCGAGCACGGACAAGCTTCATCCGAAGATCCGGCTCAGAAAGTTGATAAAGTCAAAGAAGTCAACTCAAGAGAGGAATCAGAGGATAGCTAGAAATTGTTTACTTAAATTCTCAAGTTTAATCCATCCCGGATTATCATTGTAATATCTTTTGTGTTTATTATTTTAATAAATACAAATTTTGTTGTTACAGTTATAGTACTCCCTCAATTTTGGTAAATTTTTCACTTTAACATAGATACAAAGTTTAAGAAATATTATTTTTAACCAATTTTATTGATTTTTTTTTTTAAAAAGAGCAGCAAAAAAATTAAAGGAAAAATAATAAAAGAAATAAGAAAGTGAAATTTTATTGACCTTTTTATTTAAAAAAAAAGAGCAGCAAAAAAATTAAAGGAAATATAATAGAAGAAATACAAGAAAGTGATAAAATAGGCAAAGAATCAAATTTTTTAAAAAAAGCAGCAAATAAATTAAAAGAGGAGCGCATTAGGTGGGATTAGAACCCACGACCTAGCATTGACAAAAGAATGCCTTCACCACTGAGACAAATCCTAGAGATAAATTTTTTTTAACCATATATATATGTAGGTAAAATTTTTTCAGAGGGGGCCCGGTGCCCCCCTTGCCCCCAGTGTAGTTCCATCCCTACTTTCTACCATTGTTTAACTTTTTCCCTAAGACTATCCCCATTGGTGACACTTACCATAGGTCGCGCACTACCTGCCAAAATAAAAAAATAAAAAATCTGTAATGACTCAGCAACCTATTGGTGTTTCCTTCCTGACACAACCTCCATGAAATGTGCGCCAACCCAAATCCATTCAATCCAAATGTTGACACTTGTCAAGCATTCATTGGTGGGTTTTTATTTTTTAGGATAGAATTTAGATTTTCATTATCTAACATTTAAATTATGTAAAAATAATCAAAATTCGTAATTTTTTTTCTCTCTAAATAAACTACAATATTGATATGCTTTAGACACAAAACGAAAATACTCTTTTCTCTCCATCTTCAATTATATCTTCTTCTTCTTTTTTTGATTTTTTTTATCATTTCTCATGGATCCAAATAATCCAAATTTCTATCCAAACTCACAAAATTTTTCAAGCTTTGATGATTTTATTAATTTTGAAAGTTACTAAAACTCTCAATACCATCAAAACTCCCAATTTTCGCCAAATCTCAATCAAACTTCAATTTCCAAACAAGTTCAAGCATCACAAAATATTTCTCGAAATTTATTCAATAATGTTCAACAAACAAATCTCCCCCCCCCCCAAATATCAAATGGTGTGTGAAGGAAGATTTTGCTCTTATGTCATCTTGGTGTTTCATTAGTGAAGATAGAGTGCATGGAAAAATCAAAAGTCTACTTCACTATGAAAACAAATTAATCAGATATTTCATGACACTCGAGCAGAAAATCCTGAAGATATGAAGGAAAGAACTGTGGATATGTTGAAAGGTCACTTCAAACGAATCAATGAAAGTGCAAACAAGTGGATTGCAGCTTGCAAGGAAGCACATACTCGAAGAAGGAGCGGAATGAGCCAGAAAGATATCGAGAAAGAAGCTTATACAATTTATGAAGCAAGTGGTACTAAGTATACTGATTTAATTGTATTTAATGAAGTCATGTGTTAACATCCAAAATGGGAGCTGAAATTAGATCATGACTCAACACGTTTCCGTACTGAAGATGAGGAGGACAATGACGAAAGTGGTGGAAGTTCCAAAAGAGCCAAAACAAGTGAGGATTAGGAGTATTCTGTTACCGAAAATTCTGAAACTCCAAGTAGTGGATGCTTAATCATTGCACATCCTAGTGGTAAAGATAAGGCGAAAAAAAGGAAAAAGGTAAGGCCTCACAATCTTTTGCTACGAATGAGGTTGCTGCTGAAATTCGTGCATTGAGGATCACTAGAGATAATGAAGTTGAAGTAAAGAAAAATTTGGGAAAAGAAAAAATTGAATTGGAAAGAGAGAAGTTACAGAGGAATCAAATGAGGATGAAAGAACTTATGCTGAATACATTGCTAGCTAAAGATCACTTATCTCCAGAAGATGAAGAAATAAAACGCAAATTAATGGCAACTGTATTTGGACAGTAAATCTGTCTTACTATTATGTATTTTAGATATCATATTTTAATTAATGTCCTTTAATTAAATGTATTTTAAGCCTTTTAATTAATTTCATATAATTTTAATCAAGTAATTGATTGGTCGTTAATAGTCCGGGCGACCAAGCAACAAAATATCGAACCCAAGGGAATTTAGGATTCGTGGCCTTCAAGTTATAGTCTTGTATTAGTTAGGGACGACCGAGAAGAGAGATAATAAAAACAAGAAAAGAAACTAATTATAATATTTTTGGAATTTTCAATGCAAAGGAAATCTTCATGATGCAATTCAAATGGATCAATCATGTAACACATCTAATTGCCTCCCAATTTAAGCTATCATAGTAAGAGCGATCACTATTTTCACCTAAACTCTCTCTCGAGATGAAGAGGATGTAGGCCCTTACAAAGACCCCAAAGTAGCACATAAGATCGATACCATAGCGAACACCTCCCAATAGGTACTAATTACACGTACGAGTTCCCTAAAAGGTACTAAATCATAGGTAATATTCCCTTTCTAGGTACTATGAATTCACTAAGGTTGGGTTCCCCTCACTAGATTAATTGACCTCTCGATCTAACCTCTCTAGTGTCCACTTATGTAGTTCTAAACATGAGAGGTCGTCTCCAACTCTTCCCACATTAATCCACATAACCCACATGATGAAATGATTAAATTAATTCCTAAAACACATAATTGAACTCTCGTTCTAACCACATGCACTAGATAATTAACCACACAAATCAAACATATAGATTAAACAATTAAGCATCCATAAATGAAACTAATCAAAGCCGGGATTGCAATTTAAATAATATCACAAATTAATCCATAATCTAAATATCACTTAAACATCCAAAACATAGAAAATAAAAAGATAATAAGTAGGATTAGATTACACCTTAATGAAGTTTTACATCCATGAGGATCATCCTTTCCTTGGTGTCCCCACCTTCTTGGAAAACAATAAAATCCTAATCTAGAAAAAATATTTAAACTACGGACGGATCCCTCACCCCAAAAGGGGGAGGGATCTCAACTATGGAGATCTTAAAAAGCTCTCTTCAACTATTGAATCTAATGATTCAATTTAATGGAATTTAATGGGTGAGAATTGATCCATGGTGGCTTTCATAGAAGAGGGTATTTATAGTAGTAAGGATGAGAGAAATTTGAGTGAGTTTTCAATGTGGGACAAGTGGGGTCATGTAGTAGTAGAGTGAGAGGAATTTGTGGTAAGTAATCAATGTGGGATAATTTAGCTCATGGCACCAAAAATGGGATTTATAACAATTTTTTCTTTGGCTCGTTCTTGCTCGTTTCAACTCCAAATCGAGCTTCGTTTTCTCCCACATCTTCCTCTTCACTTGTAGAATCAATTTTTATCAAAATCACCCATTTTTCTGCAAAAATAAATAAAAATACCTTTCTCCAAATAATCAACCAATTAATAGTATTTTCATTAAAATCATGCTCAATTATTGAATTAAAGCCACAAAAATCCACTTAAAATCTAGGTGAATTTCACAACGATCAGTAATTGAGTTGTCAACTTTTGTCCTTCATTTGTTTGTATTCTCCCTTTATTCACATGCAATTGTCAATTTTATATTTCAATTGTCATATGTCTTACTTTATTCATGTGGGTTGTTCAAATGGGTTGTTCAAATATCATTATTCAACCTGCAATGATAGCTTTAGTCACATGCATGCACATTACTTTTACTTTATTCACGTGGGTTGTTCAAATGCCATTACTCAACCTGCAATGATAGCTTTTGTCACATGCGCATACATTACTTTAAGATGGCTTTCACATGTTATCCTTGAATTATTTCTCTATATATACTTGTTAAAATTGTTCATAAATTATACACAACTTTTTTTCCTCAAATGCAAAAAATGTCTTTCAATGAAAATTCGTTTGTTGATTCAGATTCAAGTTCTGCTTCCATCAATTTTTCAGAATTTGATAAATGGAAAAATCGAGTTGTTGAAAGCAATCATCAAATTGATAAGATGATTGAGGATGTGATCTTAACAATCCTAATATGATTGTGAAAAATCACACTCCTAGAGCTAGATGAAGATATATTGAAAGAGAACGTGAACTTGGTGAGCAGCGTTAAACTAAATTGTTTAAGTGTTAAACAATTATCTACAAACTATTAACAAAATAACATAAAGTATCCTACCTAACTATATAAATGACTATTTTGTCAGCAAACCAACATATCCTCCTGAGATTTTTCGACGCAGGTTTCGAATGCAAAAATCATTATTTCTGCGTATAGTGGGGACTGTTACTTCCAATGATGAGTATTTCCAATGACAACATGATGCCATAGGAAGACAAGGGATTTCAGCATTATAGAAATGTACTGGAGCTATGAGGGTGTTGGCATATGGCACATCAACTGATTCTGTTGATGAATACTTGCGAATGAGTGAAACTGTGACAGGGATGCTCTCATAAAATTTGTTGATGGTATTATTTCTTGTTTTGGCAATGAGTATCTTAGAAGGCCTAATGAACAAGATTTGACTAGATTACTCTACGTCGGGGAACAACGTGGATTCCCGGGCATGATAGACAATATTGATTGCATGCATTAAGAATGGAAAAATTATCCTACTGCATGCACCGGACAATATGCTGGAAGTAGTGGGAAGTCAACAATCATTTTAGAAGCTGTTGCATCATATGACTTATGGATATGGCATGCATTCTTTGGAACACCGGGTACGTGCAATGATATTAATGTACTCCATCTTTTTCTAGTTTTAACGATATGCTGGAAGGTCGAGCACCAAACATAAATTATATTGTGAATGATCACGAATATGATAGAGCATATTATCTTACTGATGACATATATCCTTCATGGGCTATATTTGTTAAGTCAATTTCTGCTCCACAACTCCAAAAGCATAAGTTGCTTGCTCAACACTAAGAGGCTGTGAGAAAAGATATAGAGCGCGCATTTGGAGTTCTACAAGTTCGTTTTGCATTTCTTAGACGTCCATGTCTTGTTAGGGATAAACTGCAGATGGGTAAAATTATGATGGCTTGTATCATCATGCACAATATGATTGTAGAGGATGGGCGAGATACATATCAAAACTATTATGATCCCACCGAATTTATTACGGATAGGTCTATAAACCGACAAGGAAGAAGAAGGGGAGTACATGAAGAAGATGATCACGATTTGTCATACTCCACTAGACGCATTGCAAGCTTGTCCACTTATATGACTAATAGGGCCAAACTTCGCAATAGAGAAGCTCATAATGCTCTTAAAAATGACTTGATTGAGCATATATGGCAAAAATTTGGTAATGACAGTTGATTATATAATTTGTATCTTTTATTTTTATGATTTATATTTACTGCATTTTTTTTATTTTTGTATCTCAATTATGTAATTTTTATATAATTATTGTAATTTTAATTTTGTTATTGTGTTCTATGTTATTTTTTTATGTGTTTTCAAAAAAAAATTCCTATAATTACGGAATTAAATATTTTTAAAATATAAGATTATTTTAATTTTAAATATATTATTCAAAATAATATAATAATAATATATAATTTAATAATAATTATGTATATATAGATGAGAGAGAAATGAATATTTTATTATAAAGGTAGGTTGAGTTGGGTTGTTGATGAAGTATGAAAAAATTGAGGTTGGGTTGGGTTGTAGGTTGTATATGTGGATGAGAGAGAAATGAATATTATATTATTGGGTTGGGTTGTTGTGGGTTGTGGATGGGGGTAGTCTAATTTCTGTATAGTCCTCCGCCGTCTATGACAGAATATCACCAAGGGGTTCTCTCCCCTTCTCATAGGGTTCACTTCTTGTGTTCCTCCACCGACAGCGACTGCAACGAGCGATGGCCCTCCCACGCCTATTCGCTGACAGATTCAACATCGCGCCTATTCTCTCGCCGAAGTCGGAACTCTTACAGATTATTGGGCACTTGATTGTTAATATTGATGATGCTTTTGATTGTGATTTATTATCTCTAGCTAGATGCATCATATGGTTTGATGTTGCTTGCTGCTCATCCCTTTTATTCAAAGCTCCCGTGTTTGATGATTGTTATTTGAATTTAGATTTTACGGGACTATGCTTATTGGTTGTGTGCGAATTTCAATTGTGTATGGCAGTATGATGAACAGGATTTTTGCTAATTTGCTGTCGACAACAAGTTGATGCCGCTGTTCCTTTTGGTTTATGCTATGTATGATTTTGACTTTACGAGGACCAAGATTGCTTATGTCTACTATTTCTTGGTGGCACAAATTTGGATTGCCCACCTCATGGTTGCCACCATCACATCCAGGCTCTGTTGTTCAAGCTGAATGTGAATATATTATCTTGAAAGGGATGTTCTAGTATAATTTTTATTGTCTGCCTCTTTCTGATATCTCTTAAAGAGTATAGTGCTTGTGTTTTGTTGATTTTGTTATAGGCTACCTTTATGTTCAAGCCATCGTCTCTGATAGGTGCGACCCCTTTTGTGGCTGCGTCTTACTTTCTAAGGAGTCTACATCCTTCACCGATTTTTTTTTATGTTGCCTAGGGCTCCTCTCCTACTTCTTGGACAGAGAAGTTTCATCGTCGTCCAGCGGCTGTAGCGCCGCCACAGGGCATTCAATTGCAAATTAAGGAGCTGTGATGCTAATTCTCTCAGTTTGAACTCGATTTCCAACACTGAATCACTCTGTATCGAATTGACATATTTTCCTCTCATCAAACGACTCTGCAGATTTCTAATAAAGGTTGAGTTTGTTTTGTAATTCCAAGGATCTAACTTCCCAATTGTGAAAAGGGCAAGCCTCATACACCCCCTATTAGTTCTTTTTCAAGTGTAATGTTGATCTAGCTTCCCAAGTTGTTACACGGCTGACCATAATTAGTATGATATTGATTACTGTTTTATTGTATTAATGGAATTCTGTATGTACCTAAAAAAATTCAGATATGACACTGCGTTGTACTTAAACACCAGTAAGCTTTCTGATAAATGAGAGTTGCGTTTATGTAGATATAATGGTTCCCTTGTAAATGAATGTAATTTTTGTAACATATGTGAACATGTAGGTTACCATGTAGGTAATCATGTAGGGGATAATGTAGGTTAACATGTAGGTTATCATGTTGTTGATCATATAGGTGACCATGTAGGTAACATCTCTTATGTTTACTTAGTCTTACATTCACCAATACATGAATTCCATAAGCATAAATCACGATGTTCATTAAAGATGAGGAAGAAAAATTGGAAACGATTGAGGAAGAAAGAAAAAGAACGTGGGGTTCTATAATACATCAAACTATTTTTTGGGAATAATTGAGGAGCAAAAAGAGGAATCCACTAGTAACGGAATGACTCATCTTTTAATATTGGGTTAATGGCTATTAAATACATGACCTTTTCTCCATTTCTCAATTTAATCATGAATTTTTTTTATTAAAAAAATACATGACATTTTCCTTTTGTTTAAATTTAATCACAAACTTTCTTTTTATCAATTAAATACACAACTTTTTTCTATTTTTTTCAGTTTAATCACTAACTTTTTTTAAAAAACTAAATAAATGTTTTTTTTATATTTTACGATTACATTAATAAAATATATGACTAACTCAATTAATAAAGGTCAATTCACATTAAATATTTAAATCTAATAAAAAAATTATCTATAAAATATTAAAAATATAAAATATTTGTATATTACATATATATTTATTATAAAATAATTTGGGATTAAATAATATTTATAGATGAATTGTTTTAATTATAATTTTGTAATACTGTATTTAATATGTATACATATTTATCATATAAAAATTGATGATTAAATAATATTAATAAATTTACAAATATTTATTAATTTACAGTATATAATTATACTACGTACATATAATATTTTTAGAACAATTTGTGGTTAAATAATATTTTCAGATGAATTATTATATATTTTTTAAAAGAGTTCCACTAAATACACACCCCTTTTTATTAAACACACACCCTTATTGTTAAATAATTAAAATATAAATTATAAAAAGTCAAAATTATCCTTGACATCAAATACACACCCTTAAAATTAATTCACGCAACGTCAATCCTCCGGTCCATGACCATCGACACCAACCTCTCCCTTCGCTATCTTGGTTGCCAACTATGGTGAACTCACTCAATTTAGTTGTGCAACCATGATCACTGAACAACACAAGCATTAAAACGACCACTCCGTTGATCATGCCACTAAAAATGAAACTGGATTAAAATTCACTGTATTAAATTAGATTAAATTTTCAATTTATTTTCTTTAATCTTTGTACTGATCTCCAAAGTACACAGAAGAATAAGATATTAATCCCTAACCCTAAAAATTAACATTTCTCACTAAAAATTAAAAAAAAAATTCAGCTATCATTAATATTGTATCTATAAAGTTTACTGTATTTTCTCTCTCATCAAATCAAATCAAATCAAACTATGGCTACACTGGGCAGATGCGGCGGCGTGAAGAGGACGCCGTTTGCAGTGAAATATCTGATGATCACTTTGCAAACAACAACAGTACTGGTGAAGATAACTCACTCAATCTTCAACATTAATAATGGTGTGAATGTAATCAAGCCTCACTCGATTTTGATGCAAGCGACCATGAAAACTTAGGTTCCCCTGTTTCTGCTGTGCATTGTATAGGGATTTTAGACAGGATTTTTAACACGGATAGGCATGCAAGCAATTTCTTAGTTAAGAAGCTTGATGATGTAGGGAGGTTTGGTCAAGTGGAACTGATCCCTATTGATCATGGCCTAAATATTTGGAAGATCCTTATTTTGAGTGGATTCATTGGCCTCAGACATCTATCGTTTCTCAGAACTTGAGTACATTAGATAAAGTGGATGTGGTTGAGGACATGCTTTCTCCTCTCGGTTGAGTGGGAGTGATAGTATAAGTGAATCACCGAGGTGTAAATATTCGTTGGAGATTAAAGAAAGAGTTGAGTGTAATTGTTTATGTTTGAGTGACATTGTTACCCAAATTTAGACAATAGAATCATGTATGTACATGTTGAATGTGCTCTGTATGAATGGTGTTCTTTTCATTTTTTTTTACCTGCGTAAATGAGGTTTATATTTATGTTTTGAGTTATTGGTAATGTTTTGTGGAAATTATGGGGTGTGTATAATTTTTATATTATAAGGGTAATTTTGGAGTTTTTGGGGTGTGTGTATTTAATAAGATTAAGGAATAAAATATAAAAGAGGGTGTGTATTAAATAAAAAGGGGTGTGCATTTAACAACACTCTTTTTAAAATTCTGTGATTAATATGTATGTAAAACAATTCATATATTAAATATAATATTTATTAACTTTTATAATTATAATTATATTAATAATAAAAATTGCGTGAATAAATCATACTAATAAATGAGTTGTTTCATAATTTTTGTAATTTATTTATTATATTTTAGATATTTAATGTGTACTTATTCGTACTAGTCAAATTAGTCATATTTTATTTATTTATTTATATAATAATTTCATGTATTTAATTGAAAATAAAAAAAGTTTGTGATTAAATTGAGAAAATACAAAAAACTTGTGTATTTAATCGATAAAATGAAAGTTTGTGATTAAATTGAGAAAATATAAAAAACTCATGTATTTAATCGATAAAATGAAAGTTCATGATTAAATTAAAAAATAAATAAAATGTCATGTACTTTCCTGATTAAAAAAAATTTGTGATTAAATTGAAAAAAGAGGAAAAATTTGTGTATTTTAATGCAATTAACCCTTTAATCTATAATTAATCCCACCATTACTATAATTAGGTTAGTTAATATATCAAGAAACGATCAAATAAATTTATAATATCAAGTGAATTGGCAATTATTTATCATTGACAAGTGTGGCTAGGGTCTAGACAATTATTTTGGTGAAGAACATAATTGGATTTCAATGTAGAATAGGATTTAATTCAACCGACAAAACATTAGTGGGTCCACATAATATTATACAATTTTCTATAGCAAAAAAGAAAAAAATTCACAACAATAAATTAATAGTTTGATGTATAACACATGGGGAGAGAGGAGGCTTACGTGTGTGGGGTGGGGGGAGGGGGTTCTAGAGGAGAGAGGATGCTTACGTGTGTGGGGTGGTGGGAGAAGGGTGTCGGGGGAGGTGGGGGTGGGTATATCTGCAGGTGGGGTGGGAGAAATTGAATTAAGGGCATTAGAGTCAAGAAAGATTCATTTGGATATATTTGATAACTTTTTTATAAAAATGTCGGTATTAATTTTTGACATTAAAATTTGTATAAAAAAAATTCTCCCTTGTTTTTAATTAAGGTTTTAATGTCTTAAAAAATCTTTAAAGATTTGAAATACATTAAAAACTTGAGATGCAAGATTATTTTTTACATGATTTTGATTTTTATTATAGGATTAAACTAACTAATTAGGTGTTCTTTTTTAAACGGCTGATTTTAAGAATACAATTGTTTCTTTAAAGAAATTATTCACGTGGAATTTTAAGGTTAAAAAATTCTTAAAGTTGACTATTTTTAATATTTATATATATTCAACGCGCTGACTTGAGAGTCAAAACTTTTTCTAACGAATAATTTAAAGCATTTTTTAATAAATAATGTGTAAAATTCTTTCACAACACATGTTATATAATATGAATAGAGTTAAATAGTGGTATGTCTAGAATAATCGCTTCCATGGTATGCATTTGTTATTGGTAAAAAGTGATGATTGGTTTGAATTATTTTATTAATATTTGAATGAAAAATGATATTTAGTTAGTTAAAAGTGATAATGGTGTTTTAAAGTATTTTATTAATAATTTATAGTAAATTTGAAAAGTAATAATATTATAAAAATAAAATAAAACTTTTTAATAAAAAATGATAATTAATTGCGAAAGCATAAAACGTTTAAAAAAAATATGCTTCTAAAATAGTAAGTACTTCGTTCCATTTATAAGTGACTAGTGAGTAGGTGTTATGATTTTTCCTTTTTTCTCTCAATTTAATTTGAATTGAACTAAATTTTTTTTTTCCAGAAAAGTTGACATATTAATTTTTAAGTATGCAATCCCAAATATCAAAAATAAAAAATTAATCATTAAAATGGAATGTTAAAATTAAAAATATATAACCATTTGAAGTGGAATATGATGAGTTTCTTTTTATACTCCATCAAATAAGAGCTAGTCTCATGTAAATCAAAGTATATAATAAACTCTATTTATGAGTTAAAAAGACAACTATATCTCTAAATATTCTAATCCTAAACAAATAAACATTAAAATGGTGATAGTACTTACCAATATGTACGAATTATATTCTATATTAGTGATAAGATGCATGTCAATAAATAAATTATTATTAGATACTCTCTTCGTCCGATTCTAATAAGGTATTTATTTTTTTATTTTTAACGTCCGCTTCAAATGTATTTATTTCCACTATTTAGTAAAAAAGTACAATACAACTACATACTTTATATATAATAATAATATTCCTTAATCCACGTGCAAAAAGCAAATAGATACCTTAAAATCAGACAGAAAGAGTATAAAATAAAAGACTAACTAACCTTATTATTCTTATAATAGGCTGTACATAACATTTTAAGTTACATAATATTTTAAGTTACACATAAAATTGTTCTTACAATATGTTGTACCTAACATTTTAGGTTACACATCACTTTTATATTGAACATAAATTTTATGGAAAGTTGTTGCACACATTGTATGGATAAAAAGAATATTCCAATCTTTTATTTTGTATCTAATAGTAATTAATTTATTGACATGTATCTTATTATAAATGTTAGTGTGCAACGTAAAATGTTATGTTCAGTATAAAAATTTATGGACAGTGTAAATATTGAATAATTGTTATCTCACATTAAATTAAAATTTTATTGGGTAATTGATTTTTTTTATACTTATAAGTAGTATTTTTTTTAGGATGTATTTTTTAATAATTAATATAGTTACTAGAAACTAATTATTTTAAAAATGGTATAATAGAAATTAACCAACAATATGGTACATCCCAGTTACAATGAATATTTTGCCATTATCATGAAGTAATAATACTCATTTAATTCATTTCTTGAGTACTCATTCATAATAATAATAATACTATAAAAATGACGGTCGCCCACTTAAAATTTATTTATTTTTGTCATTTTAATCCATTTCGTTAAAAATATTCTCTTTTTAGTAAATATGGGTCTCAAGTCCAATAATAAAACTTCATAAAATGGTTCAAAATTACATATATCATCCCTTTTATTAAAAAAAAAAGTTGAGACAAAAAGATAAAATAATATTCAAAGCATTAACTGTTTTACTATATAGTATGTAAAAAGCAAACAATAACATGCAGGGGAGGGAGGAGTATTTAATTAAATAAGAGTGATTTAAAAAAAAAAAACCAAAAATAGACTTTTAAAACCCTAAACAAATGTATTGATAGTATTCACATAATGTTAAATTATATGAACTAGGTTCTTGGCCAAAATCTATACTCTGTGATCGACTTTAAAAATAGAAAATTGAGAGCTTAAATTGTGGACTAAATCTCATGTACATGTATACTAATAATAAAATTTACACAAACATCACTTCATAGTTTGATGATCTTGCCTTTTAATTTCACTAGATTAAAAGCGCATGTGTTGTGAAGACACCCCACTAACACAACTACTCACTACACATAAAATAATAACACTTTTTAATTTACATAAAAAAATAAATGGACACATTAATAGCAGGGTGTATATTAGTACGTATTGCAGGAAACTAGAAAGAAGAATCAACAATAATTAATCATTACTCCCTCCGTCCCACCCAAATAGTACCATTTTACTATATTGGGCGTCCCGTCCAAATTGCACAATTTTCCTCTTTTAGTAAAAAGGGTCTACCAATGATCCACCACTACCCATCACATCTCTCTAATACACCTACTCACTTTACATAAAATAATAATACTCCTTAATCTACGCATAAAAAGTAAACGGTGCAATTTGACCGGGATGGAGGGAGTACTATTTAACAACTTGGAAAGAGCAGTATCATTATTCATTGCAAATACTCCACTTTAGTTTTGATACTTTAAATTGAGATGACGTGAAATGATATAGATCGGTTGATTTTTTTTAATAGTTTAATCTTTGATTTGAACGATTTAGAGAGAGTTGTGCATTCTGTCATGGAGATAATATCTCATAAATCGATTTACATCATAAATTCTTGTAAACTATGTAGTCTTTTTTAATTTAAATACTCTAACATAGGATATAATATAGGATTGGGAGGGGAATCATGTTTGTGATTGCCATGACAGTATTTTACAAAAGAAGATGCGGTCAATTCTCTTATAATTATTAGGCAAAATCTCCTGCGCCTCCGGGAACACGGAGGGATATTCCGTGTCCCCATGTGAACACAACCCTCTCCTTCCAATTCTATTTAAACTCATGTATTGCTAGAAGTTTAAATTGTAAAGGGGCATGAAAATTATAAAGGCTCACGGAATATGCTCCGTCCTCACTCTTATTATTATTATTATTATTATTATTATTATTATTATTATTATTATTATTATTATTTTCTTCGTGTTTAACGGTTTCAATCAAAAGCTTTTGACGGCCGAGGCCAAAATCATAAATTTGGGAGAAAAAAAAAAGTGAGAGACCTAAAATTTCTCAATAATAATAAAGGGTAGACTTGTGGGAAATGTTAAGGTGATACCATTTTAGCTTTGATAATTAATTATAATTATTACCTTTTATCAAGGATATTATCATTTTTCCGACATGACTATTTGCCTAATAATAATATGATTCTTACTCATTATTATGCTTATATTAATATTAATTGAAAAGTAAGCATTTAAGTTTGGGGTGATTATGTGGTGCACTTAAAAATTTATAGGGTTAATGATAGGGTGGGTGGGTAGTTATTGTAATTATATTTAATTATTTTATTTTATTTAGTGGTTAAGATTAAATAAAAATATAATCCAACGACTTAAATTATTCAGAGGTAAAAGGGTGCGGTTTCGTCTAGAATTCCGTAGAAGTGTCAGAGACATATTTCATGAACTTTCTGATCCATTTCCTAAGGGGAAAATCAATCCTAAATCTGCTGTGGCAGCTGATCTCATTACTCTTGGTGAATCCTGGTCAAATCTTGCCATTGGCAAAGGTTTAGTTGAGCCTGTGATTGGTGCGGAAGACCAGGACTAGTTTCGAGATTTAAGTGACAAATGGAAGGTGAGAATGTACTATACGTTTAATGTTTCTTTTGTTTGGCTTTTGTGAAACGATGCTCAAGATAGAATATATTTCCACTACCTCTTCATCAAGGAATAATCTACTGTAAAATTGGATCTCATTGTGTTGCACACGAGTCGTCATTTATTGCCTTAATAACTTAGCCTATTAAGTATAAATAATTTCTTCCTGTGATCTAATCAAATGAGAGAAGACAATGAATTACTCAACCGAAAGCTATTGAATTTTCTTCTTAAGTTAAAAGTATGCAACCCCTTCTGATCATACTCATCTTTTGGTTTCATGCACTCAGTGTGATACTGCCACTCATCGTTTCCTGATACCTTTTGACATGCATGAAAGATCCGATTTTTTTACTTTTGAAATAATGATCACAGGTATATTTACGCTGGAGCATTGATGGGAATTTGGATTCTCAAGGCAGAATATGGGCTGTGCCATATCGTTGGGGCAGCATGGTTATAGCTTACAATAAAAAAGAATTTCAAAAGCACAAATTGGCTCCAGTTGAGGTTGTTCTCCTGTCAATTGTGGATCCTTCTTGAGTTCTGATCTAAACTTGCGCATACCTCTTATTGTCTGTTGTTATTGATTCTAGTTCAACATGTCACCATTTAATATTGGTTAACTAAGTACAGATATAAATTTAAATCTACTTTCAGGACTGGTCAGATTCGTGGCGCCCTGAACTTGCTGGAAAGATTTCAGTGGTTGATTCACATCGGGAGATTGTTGGAGCAGTGCTGAAATATATGGGAGCATCATATAATACTACTAATATTGATTCTCAAGTAGTTGGTGGGAAAAATGCTGTGCTGCAGCAACTGGAATCGCTTGTTCAACAGGTATGATGTAAATTTTGTAGTGCGCAGTGGGATCACCCAAAGTATATTTATCCTATAACATATTTGAGGTGTGCAAAACTAGGGACATATTTGAGCATAGTATAAAAGAATAGCTTGCAGAGGAGCATGCTTTTTATCTCCTATATTATATTTTGTACAAATTGGATGGATTGCTTTTCCAAGGCTTGCATAATTCAGAGGTTTCCATGTTTATATTCTAAGAAAACAACTAGGCTGGAAGGCACTTTTCTATATTTTCTAGTCTTCTTAGTAGTTTAGATCAAATCTTTATGGGCTGAATTTCGTGATCTTATATATGGAGTATATCCTATTTAATTCTTTTGATCCTTTTTTTTTGTGTTGAACTTATAGAATTACATAACCTCGTTAGGAACTCTGGTCTACAAATGCATGCAGCATAGAAAACATTTTCAGATGTTATTTTGTGGACAAGAACACAAAATAAATGGGCATTGTTTGTTACTTTGTTTATCTTTCAATGACCCACCCAAATCTTTGAAGAAAATTTTCTCATGGTGTCATAATACAGCCAACATTATATAACACGGAATTTCACAGGTTCGACTCTTTGATACTCAACATTACCTTAAAGCCTTCAGAGCAGGAGATGTTTGGGTGGCTGTGGGATGGAGTAGCGATGTTCTTCCAATTGCAAAAACAATGTCAAATGTTTCAGTAATGGTGCCCAAGTCTGGTGCTAGGCTGCTAGCTTGTGGGCAGATTTTTGGGTATGTTTCGAAGTCTTGTTTTATATCTTTGGGTGATTTTCTTGTGAGTATGGCTTTGTGGGGAGTTTTCATATGGGTACTGATTCGAGTCTAAAGCTGTCTTGGACTTCATTTATCGATGCATCAATTATGAAATTTGCTTGCAGGTTCGGTCTTGATACTGTCAAACAAAGTGACAAATGAAGTTGAATCTGTAACTTAGTGACTTGTGTGAGAGAATCGACCTGATTCCTGTAATCATTTGATTCTTATCTAATGCATTTATATTCACTGAAAAACCAAATTTGGTTAAACTCTTCATTTGATGTGTTTATGTAATTCGGATTTAGTTAGTATCTTAGTGCATGGGCAAAGGTTGTTATGTGTGCTTGGAGTTTGGGTAAAGTAATACTGGAAGAGAGCTTGTTTAGGTTGGTTGCCTTTTGGACTTGGGATATTTAATGGGTGGATATGAATGAATCAAGATTTTTGAATCCTCTCTTATAGTAGTAATGCAGTGAGATATTATGGATTTTAAATTTCTTGCTCCCAAATCGTTCAATATATGAATTCAGCTGTTCAAGAAATATGGTAGAAAATGAAGATTGATATAATTGCACTCTTGCTGAGATTTGCGAGTTATTAGTTATGTAAAAGCAAATACTTGCCAATCCATCAAACACATTACTTTCTTCGTGTTGCAGGCAATACCAGCCACCGCAAGACTGGATACAGACCAAGTTGGGGGAAGAGTTAGAGGGCCATCACCACTAGTGCAACAGTGGATGGAGTTCTGTTTGCAACCAGATCGAGCATTGCCTTTCAAGGAAGGGATCATTCCCGGTGCTTCGCCAATTTCACTCAAAACTTCAGTTGAACGGCCTCAGGAGTCTACCAAGGGCAGGCCAAAGTTGGAAACAAATCTTGTTGCTAACCTACCACCAACTGATATATTGTCCCGATGCGAACTCTTAGAGCCATTGTCAGAAGATGCATTATCGGATTATAAGTGGCTAATATGTAGTTTGCAGAAACCTAAACACGGTATCATGAACAAACTCAAGCTCTCTCTCTCTTCTTTGGTTCCAACTTTAATGTCAAAACTGCAGTTCAAGGCTGCATAAAACAAGCCCTTCTGAATAATTTGAACTTGTTTTGGGAGTAAATTAAATGTTAACAAGATTTTGAGATGCATGGCTTCCTCTTGTTTTTAAGCGCATTATATAAATATTGTTACATTTTTGGCTGAGTTTGTATGTTGTTGGTGCCCTCGGCTGTTAAATGTTTAACGCCTTAAAAATAAGTTTGACACGACGCTTTATTGAAACGTACTGCCCCTGTATCTCATATGTTGATCTGCACTTATTATTTTAGGCAAAGATGCATGCAGTGATAAATGTTTGGAACAGAAATATAACACAAAGACTCAGCCTAACTGCATGAAATATGGGGATAATAGACAATTGAATCACAGAAATTACCAGAAAGAAATCGCATAATCTTTCTCATACAATCATGAGGAGGGTATTGATGGTATTACATGAAACCAATTGTGCATAACATATTGTGTTTACTGATAAGAGCCTGCCCATAAAATATAACAAAATGTGCGGACGAGGTGTTTCTTCAGTACAAGAAGATTGGGGAAGGCAGCTTCTGAATCTGATCATGGTATCGTAATAACGTGGGAGGGTTGCGTTTCTTTAGGGTTGCCTTGTATGATGGACACAGTTTTTTGGTCTATATCTATCACAACTGTGCATAGGGTGTGAAGCAATGGACCTAAAAATGCAGGGCACATATTAATTGGTAGTATAACACACAATAACATTGTAATGAGTTGAGCAGAGCATACCTGACATGTAAATAGGATGTTGGGCATGGTGGTTGTCCCCTAGGAGTGATAGAAAGTCATTAGTTGATCCCCTGGGCAGCATAGCAGCTCTTGTTTGTCTGCTCAATGCAAGTGATGTGCCACTGTCAGTACCTGGTGATTTGGGTCGGGTCGGGTCGGGTCGAGTATGTGCAACCTGCCTGCTCTACTTGAAGATGTAGGTACATGTTGGCATGGAAGAATGGGAGTGGCCCTACTTCATAAACTGAGTGCCGATTTCTTGATGCTGTTTCTACGTTCAAAATCCTTCTTGCGTTGACATCAATCAAATTGTAACAGTGTCCTACGGAAACTTGAGGTGAGCAAATCCTCTCAAGTCACAACACAAGATCAGTCTAGCTTAGGAATGTTACGGTAGGGATAGTGATAGGTATAGAGAGTTACTTGCAAGGCATTGTCAATGGAGCAAGCTTGGAGCAAGTCCCTGGAGATGAAGTTCCTCCCAATGGCCCCAGCTTGCATCTCGTTCGTGCATGGTGGAACCGAATTCAGCGTGAATGCCTGCACCATTGATCTGATGTCAGTGGTTGAGTGACGACAAGAAGGATAGCAACTAGCAATAGCAGCTGCAATAGAAATACCAGGCCATAAGTATTGAAGCCAAAAGCACAGGTTGATAGCTCCCCTGCATAGGTATAAGCAGTGAAGGAATGTCCATCTTGTAGCATTCCCTTGATGAGGTAGGTGCGGCCCAGGAGGGCAACGTTTGCATCCTCGTTGTGAGCTGCCACTGCCATGGACTCACCAACGACGACAACATCAGAACAATCGTCATTGTCATCGGAACCACCACCCTCAATGAAGGGAAGAATCTCTTTTCTGAAATTCACCAGCATGATCTGCAAAGTCCCGTTAGATAAATAAATAGATAGATAGATACGGATTGATGGTATACGTACGTCAATGTCAATATGCTTAGCTCGTTTGTGAGCAATTGGATTTTCACTTAGGAAAACGGCACTCTTATTATCACAAAGCAAAAGAGGACATTCAGGTGGGAGTGCTCGGAGCTCACGAAGCAAATGAGTTATCCATACAACTTCTTGCGCTGCATTAGCTAATGCTCTATATTCTGATTCACAACTTGAACGGGAAACTGTAGGTTATTTCTTTGCACTCCAAGAGACCAAATTGCCACCAAGAAATATCGAATATCCATAAGTAGAACGGCGGGTCTCAACACATCGAGCCCAATCAGCATCCGAATAGCCAATAATCCGAGGGCTTACTTGGTGAGTGAAAGTAAGGCCATAGTTAATTGTTCCTTTGACATACAAATGATCCTCTTGACAGCTGAAAAGTGATCAGTGGTTGGTGAATGCAAGAACTGACTAACATGGTTGACAGCGTAAGAGAGATCTAGACGGGTGACGGTGATGTATTGAAGAGCACCAACAAGAGATCGATATAGCAATGTATCTTTGAATGGTGATCCTTGACTGGCAAGAGAGACTCCAGGTGCAAGAGGTGTTGCAACAGGTTTAGAGTCGAGAAGACCAGCTCGAGTAACAATGTCATGAGCATATTTAGCTTGACTGAGAAACAAACCATTCAGCTGGTGTGATATTTCTAAGCCAAGAAAATAATTTAACTCCCCCAAATCCTTGATGGCAAATTCTTGATTAGCACGAAGAATAAAACGACGAAGTGTAGATGGGTCATTTCATGTGACAATAATATCATCAACGTATAGTAACAAATAAATAATAGTAGATTGACGGAAAAAATAAAATAGAGAAGGATCAGCACGACTACAAGTGAAACCCAAACTTGTGAGAAACGTGCTGAATCGTTGAAACCAAGCAAGGGGCGCCTGTCGAAGCCCATATAAAGCTTTCTTTAGGCGACACACATGATCTGGATATTGGCTATTAATAAATCCCGGGGGGGTTGGGCCATGAAGACTAGTTTATTGAGAAATCCATGTAAAAATGCATTTTTTACATCCAATTGAGAAAAGTATTCCACTATATATAGATACATATGTACAGCTGTTGCATGAATTATTCTAAAAGATCTTATTACGCTGCCTTGAGCTATTCCTCTGAGCTCATCCCAGTATTTGGGGTACCTCTTCTCGTTGGTTTCCGACAGAAATTTGAGGAGACAGTTTGAGTTTAGAATGGTGTTCGAATGGGAGCAGCTGCTGCTGCAAAATTGCATCCTTTTCCAACCTGCTTTTTATCACTCTGCTGAATCTCTCTCCAATCACAAATCCCATTTCGAATCCATCTTCAAACGCCCCAACTTCTAACATCTCCATCTCTCTCTCTCTCTCTGCTCAATATCTTATCTTCATCAATTATCATATTACCATTCAATATTAAAAATATATTTGTATTTTTACTGTGCTCCAATTCTAAAACTGCTTTAACTACCAACACTCCACTCCATGCAAAAGAAAATGTAGTACTCCCACCGTGCCGGTTAGCTTTTCACCGATAATGTAGGTACAGAGTTTAAAATTTTTATTTTATTTTTAATAACTTTATTTATCGACTTTTAGGGATATTGTGACATTTTTAAGTAAATAAGTTATGTGAGTTACGTAAGAATAACATTTTTAAAATATGAGGTAGTGAGAAGTTATTTATTTTGAAACTTTTACTATTTTTTAAGGATAAAAAGTATAGTGGAGTGTTGGACAAACAAATGAGAAAAGAGTAAAAAACTTGTTGGGACGAAGGTGCAAGTATTTCTAGCAACTATACTTTCTGCTCCATAATCATGTTCTTCTACTTGTTAAAAACTTGCAAGCAATTATGAACACTTTCGATGAGCTTGTCTTCAGTTTAACACTTATAGGTTGAAATGATAATTATACATTTAAATACAAGTCAAACTGAAATGCACTTAATACTCTAAACCATTACATTAGATTATTATTTAATACTCACACTAAATAAAATAAATAAATCTCATAACTATTCTAACCTAAAAGTTTACCTTAAGGATATCATAAACCAAAACCTAAAAAAAGTCATGAATTATTGTACTCTTAAGATTCAACACTAAACCCTGGAATTAAAATAAACATAAACCACAACGCCAAATATACTGTCTTTATTCAATTAAAAATCACTTAGCATTTTCTAATGATATACATATAACACATTTGTAGTTATTTCATTGGAATATTCAATCCACTATTATAATGAATGGTATTAATCGCACTTCATTTGCAACCCACTTGTAGTAAAATAGTCAGACAGACAAAGTTGAGAAACATATAAAACAAAAACTGTCATGAGTCACTCTTTTTTTATAACAGCATCACAACTCTTACAACGTATATTTTCTTTAAATATAATCTCTCTTGAAAATATATCACCTCTTATTCAAGCAAAAGTGAAGAGTTTTCTGATACAAGAAGTTGTGTAGAAATAGAGTGAGGATGTCTGAAATGCTGCTACTTCAGACCATATGCATACATACTCCTTCCACAATAGTAGACTACTTGTTTATATCGTATAAGAAAATAAATCGAAACATATTGCAGTTTCCTCAGCTGGGAATATATATATATATATTACACAAGAATGCACCCTAACTACAATGATCATTCAGTCAAATTCCATATACAACTGATTCACATAAATTACAAGAAAGAGGTGGGAGGAATACTGGTAACAGAACCTGAAGCAGCACCAGCAAGCATTATCGATCGTAGTTTCGGAAAAGAATGACTTAATCTCCTTGAGGACACAATCAAACTCCATTGTGTGCTCGTGTTGCTTCGCTTGCAGCCATATGCAGTAGATGAAATGGGTGGAGCTCGAATAAATACCGTCAATCTGAGCTTGAATCATAGAAATCACTAGGGCATGGGGTCATTACTTCGGATTCAAGTATTTGGACTACCCTGTGCATGGTGGGACGATCCTCAGGGCCTGAACACACACACTGGATGGCAATTGAAAGTATGGCATCTAGGGTTTCTGCTTGCACTCTTTCGCACTGTGGATCAACAATTTCTCGTTCCCTATTCTCCAAAACCAAATATTTCAACTGAAACATATAATACTCGGTCAGGAATCCATGGAATTTTACCCAACTGAAAATACCAATACAAGCTTGTTATGCAGATACATTAGATTTTCCAATGAAAAGACATCTGTCTCGGGACAATCTCTACTACTATCAGTAATCCTATTTCTTCAATATCACATGTCACCCACTGCTAACATAAAAACAAGCATACATGAAGTATTTGTAAGCAGGAATTCCAGAAATCTCAGAATGTGAGGTTTTAAAATCAAGATTTGTGTTCTTAACATGCATTTACCATCCCACAACTGAAATACATACTCCCAAAACATTTCCCCAAGAATGACTGAAAATAAAGCCCAATATAAACATTTTCTCAAGAATAGAAACTAAAGTTGCATAACATAATTTCATTTACACATAAATTTGTATGCACCCTGGGACACAGAATGTTACAGGCTGTTACTCTTCATACAAAAAGTAACGCTTCAAAGTAGAGCAACACTCCACAATATAAAGAGCAACACTTCCCCAGGACGGGGAACGTACACCCTGATGCATGGAGGTATCTCTCTTTCATTTTATGCTAAATGTTGAGATATGATCTGCACCAGGGCAACATCCCTCGAGATGAGGCGGCTGCTAAGAAGATCTAGCTGACTTAATTATTCTTATAAGTAATGTCGGTTCAAGAATAAAATAGGGTAGAAAATCATCTTGTGTTTGGTTTGGTTGCCATTTTATCAAGGGTAGTCATCTCCTGGAACTGTTAATTAACTAAATGATATATGCAGTGGGTTAGATTATAATACCCCACACTTAACAGCCAAAATCTCTCAAACAATCAGGATGTCCCAAGGCATACCGCATAGCAACCACACTTCAGTTAATTTCCACCATCCAACCTCCAATGTAACTCATACATGACCTCCAATTCACCCACCTCCTTTCTAATGTATGGCCAAAGTGTTCACAAATGCAAATTATCAACTTCAAGAAAAGTAGATTTTCAACATCAGGGTTTTCATTTTTATTTTTATTATTTTTTATTTTTAGGAACTCAAGATCAGGTTCTCTTTCCATAGGTAGCCATGAGCCAATTACAGTGAGGACGAGGCCAATGGTAATCTTAGTTGAGGCACGCAATTACATGTTCCTTGAATTCTCCATTAAACTTCTATTTTCCCTGTAGGGGCACAAAAGACTGGAAGTTTAATCATAATTTGTAATAAAGTTTGAAAAGATAGTGGGAGTTCATTTTGTGATTAAGGACATGAGATCGTGTTTTGACGTGTAAATAAATGCTTGTTCTCTGATTCTTTTTCATGATACAGAATATTTAAAATGCCAAAAATCCACTTGGAAGCACTCTTAGACATGAGACATGAATCTCACCAGCCACAGTTCGTCTCATGATGACTGTTTGGAAATCGTAAAATTTGCTACATGTGAAACCCCAAGTGAAATCTATGTTTTCTAAAGTTGCTCAAATGCCTTATTCTGTGGACAAAATCAATGCCTCAGGATCCTAACATGAAGGATCATAACCTTAAACTCATTATGTCATAGTTACTTTTAATAACAAATATTGGATAAACAATAATACTAATATGATATCTCTTAGAACACTGGTTAAGGGAGAAATGTACCCATCCAACAATGTTGAGGCCCTTCTCAATGAAAGATGCATCGGTAGGCCGCTTTCCACTGACAATTTCAAGCACCAGAACACCAAAACTATAAACATCACTCTTCTCAGTAGCCCTGCCACTCTGCATATACTCTGCTCATAACAAATTGAAGAAAAAATCAGAAAATCCAACTACACAAAAAATTGTTGAACACGACGAAACAAGCCTCTAACACCAAACAACTACAACGTTCCTCAAAGTGCATTCATCTGAGGTGTCTAGATAATTCAAATTATCATTTTGAAACAAAATACATGTCAAATTCTTTTTGTATGCAGATGAAAATGGTGCCACAAAATTAAATTTGTAAATGAAATGTTAAGGCAGATAAATACATCTTCAGATGAAATCTTGAAAAACATTCTCAGTGTATATTCACAACTTTTCTTTTCTCAGTAATGCAAAAGGCAAGTAAAGAACCAAAGCACATAAGTAGTGTCCCCACCTGGAGCCAGATATCCAAATGTCCCAGCAACAATTGTTGTGATGTGGGATTCCTCGTCCTGCAACAATTTAGCTAGTCCAAAGTCAGAGACTCTAGCCTCTAAATTCCCATCAAGCAAAATGTTACTTGACTTGATGTCACGGTGGATAATTCGAGGTGAACAGTCATGATGCAGATATGCAAGGCCCTTTGCGGCTCCCACGATAATATGTATACGAGTCTCCCAATCTAATTGCTCTGCTCTCTCTGCAAAAGGTAAGAAATTCTAATGAGTTTGAGAACATCAACGATAATCTCTGAAGAGAAGACTTAAATCAGAACCTCAAAAGTAACTATTTAATAAACGGAACTCACATTGATAATCTTTGAAGAATTATCAAGGGACCTCAAAGAAAAAATAGGAGGCGGTAACCATCAAACTAAATATTTTTTCTCATACAAAAAAAAAATGGCATTAATTTGCAAAGTTTATGCAATTTATGAGATGCATACAAGCATGCTTTCAAGTGTAGACAGTTCAGAGAACTACCAGTTTAAAGAAGTTTAAACATGATAAGTAAAATAAAGAAGATCTAACCATGAAGAGCTTCATCAAGGCTGCCCCCTGATAGGAAATCATATATTAACAATTTTGACGTAGGTGAATTGCAGTATCCACGAAGGTTCACAAGGTATCTGTGTTTGATGCATCCGAGAATTTCAAGCTCTCTCTCAAAAAAGCGATCTAAGCCCTCATTGACCTTCACAATCCTTTTCAAGGCAAATAGATTGCCATCATCCATTGCAAGTTTGTAGACAGTTCCAAAGCCTCCCACACCAATTATATGCTCTTCATTTAAAGTCTCTAATTTTTTTATGATGTCCTTTGAAGTGTAGGGCAGGTCCCCATGAAATATTACAACTGAGGCTCCTGAATCAACACCAAAACACAAGATTGAGTACTTACATGGATAAAAAGACCCAGCGATGTTATCAGCTAATAGTTTGCATATATGATATTTTTTTCATGCATTGGTACTTCTTCTATACCTCCACTGATATCCACAGCAAGGCCATTGGAATCATTTTTACCAAGCCTCTTGTATAGGAAACAGCCCCAGAAACACATAAGCGCCACCAGGAGCAAGACACCCACAGTGGCCAAAGCACTGATCAGAAGCCTTCCTGAGTATTTCTTTTTGCCTTGGATTTGCACTAATAGTACAAAAAAGACAAGGTAATGCAATACTTAAGAAATGGATAACTGGAAAAGATATAGTGAGTATAAGCCAATAACAAACTCCCAATCAAAAAATTACATAACTCATTCCAGTACCACAACTAACATTCAGCATCATCACGAGCTTATGGAATATTTCCAGAACTATTTCAAGATGAAGCAAACTTTACACAAATGTATATAAAAAATACTTAAATTGCAGATTAAGTCATTTTCTTCATTTTAAGAGGTGCAAATTCTTCCAAGATTAATCCCTCCAGCTTTGTTAATCTATACACTGATAAACCTTTATGGAGCGTGCCATTTTATAATTTCAGTTGGACAAGCTTATTAGAGGCACACCAAGGTTTTTCTGGCGCCCGTACATCTCTTGAGCATGAGGCACAATAAGTAGAATAAAACTGATATAACTGATTCAACTAAACATTAAATTTGAGTGATAGCATGTTAAATTTAATTAGCTACAGTTTGAATCAAATCAATACCTATATCTAATAAATGCAAGAGATTACTTTAATGCACATCCCATAGATTTCTTAAAGCTTAAAAACGCACATGTAAAAGCAAATAGACTAACAAACACAAATTCCACACATAATTAGAAGGGTTGGAGTAGAAAGCATTGTTCATGACCAAGCAACATCACAGGCCTTTAGTGATAGCGACGACCATCTTCCTCAGGAGGGAGAAAAGCGCCGTGCTATTATAATATCATTGAAGTCACCATGTTCCCAGCATCACTTCAATCAATACTTACACAGCTTAAGTAGCCGAAAGTTGGCCGAAATATAGGAATGGGGGCCTTTTCCGAACTAAGCTTCATATTCTCTATAGATCTCTCCCAGAAAGTAAACATAAGCTTCCTTGTCCCTTCTTTTCTTACTCGGAAGAGAAATGTCATAACTAAATAGAGATACTACACAACTAGAATGATAATACATGAACCACGCCCATGCAGAACACTGTACCTGAATTTGTAGGTTGTGAAAATGGTGGAGAACCACTACTAATCTTCTTGCATATCTGAATTTGTTTGCCACACAAACCCCGGTTTCCAACAAAGCTGCCAAGAGAATCAAATCATACATTCAAAGTACCAACTAGCATAGGTTAACCATATTTCATTGCTCTCGATTACGAAGGTGCTCAGATACAAGCACACAAAACTAAAGATTTTCTTGTTATGCAAGGAAGAGAAGAGAATGAAAAAGAAATAGAATCAAATGGAGTATAAGAGAAGAATGGATTCATCTTTGCTTTTCTGAGTTTCCTCCATTTGAGAGAAATCCAACATAATATTTCATTATTCACACTCAAGGATAACAAAAATTAGTAGTATAACCCTTAAAAACAGAAAAGCAACCCCCCAAGGAACAAGCTAATAGCACAAGAAATGGAGATGGTATTGAACTAGGATTCACAAAATAAGCACAAGTCCCTTGTATAGTGCAAAGATAATCACTTACGAATCATTTTGGAAGTTTGCAAGAACACCATCAGAAGGTATTGGTCCCACCAGAAAATTTGTTGAAACATTGCTTTTTGATGATGACATGAGATAATGAATTAGGCTGATGAAAACACTTTAAAATGAACATGAACTGAAAAATAAATATTTCACTTACAAACTAGAAAGCTTGCTCAACTTCCCAAGTGAAGCAGGAATACTTCCACTCAAAGAATTGCTTGACAAATCACTGCAAAAATCAGAACGCCAATAAGAGATTAAATTTCAAAGATGGCCGTCACCCAGTTTATCCATTTTTTTGAGCGATAAAAAGGTGCATAGATATAATTTAAGACTGTTACAGGCCAGATCTCACAACTGGAAAGCAATCCTCATTAATGGAGAAATAAGGTGATGATTAATCCAGCTCAACGGTTGTATCATATATTCATGAATTAAACTTAATTATTTTATATCATAAGGATACAATGATAGAGTTCAACCTTAACACCTGAACCGTAAGCTGAAGACAGAAAATCTAATGATAAAGATTTGTAACAGCTTTGCAGTGAAAATATACCATTTGTCTCATACTCCAACCCAGATGATAGAATGGTGAAGACTAGAGCATTAAAATTATTGATAGTCACCTTCAGGTACAGTTACTTACAAATTCTCAAGCTGAGACAAGTTCCCTAGTTCACTTGGAATCATTCCACTTAAGTAGTTACCCTGCAAAAATCTGTAGAAAAAGAATAAGAAGAATAACATAGAACAAAAGATAAACAGACGAAACAGAAAGATGACAAACAATAGAAAAAAGATGACAAACAATAGAAAAGGTTGCAGTTATCTAGATCATACTATGCTAGTCAATGATAAGAGAGAAAGTGATGCAACTATGCAGAGTCGCATAATACAGACAAGCCTATGGTCAACCTACCTAGGTTCCTCCAACAACCTAAGGAGTGTCTATGTTCAAAGAAATTGCAGAAGAGACTATCTCATCATGACCCAAGTGCTTCATGCCAAAATACATCAAGGTGATTCAATTGACTTTACTTTCTTACTCAACCAAATGTTGAAAATTCAATAACACTGACATTCACAAGCGTTTTTTAGGCGCACAACAGATATATGTGTGATTTTTAGGTGTCCTACACACATATGACATACTTTGGCATATGGAAGCTCTCGCTCACTGCATTCAATGCCTGGAAATTATAAATTTCATCATGGTCAGCAGCCTACCTTTCAAATGTGTGTGAAAAATGCTTTAAAATAAATGAGGTTCAGGTAAAATAACTATTAGATCATTGATATTACATCAGGTAAAATGGCATCCACATCCATGTCAGCAGAATTCAAATTTTAATAACTTAAGAATTTTACGATAAAAAATCTTACAATGATTGCAATTGTGTACAGTTCCCAAGTTCTGGAGGAATTTCCCCATATAAATTGTTTCCATGAAGAGCTCTACAAACAAGTACTTCATATCATCATCAGCAGGTTCAGTTAAGAATCTAAAGATGCCAAACAAGAAGAAGCATAGTGTCCTCACAGAATTTGCAGGCTTTCTAACTTTCCAATGTCAGGTGATATGGATCCACTCAACTTGTGGTTGTGAAGGATCCTGCACCACAATATCATGCAAACTTAAGACATATATTCGCGCACAAAACTTGGCTTTCAATCAACCTAACATAATCTGTAATATTAAGTTAAAGGAAATAGTTCACTTACAGTAAGAACAATAAAACTTCTGAGAAATAACAAGAGAAAACTTATTGATAAAAAAAAAAAGAGCAAAGTAATATGAGCACAGGCCCTTATACCTAATGAGAAAAAAGTGAGAGCAAATTCCATTTCAAATATAATAATACTTTAGAACACATAACTAAGGAGTTGTTTCTTTAAGTTATATAATTGGTATCTCAAAGTGCAGTTATTCGTAGTTGTAATGGAGGTAAGATTTAGTGATTTTGGTACTTAAGTCCCCCAACGCACCAATTTATTGATAGGCAACATATGGACCCTATGCATATTAGCAAAAGTGAGTAAAATTGAACAAGAAGATATAAATAAGATATGGAAGATTCGAAGAATAAAACAAAAGCTAACTTGATGGCTAAGGTTTAAATTCATAAAAGATTTTTTTTAAGGGAATAATTAAGAGAGATAAGTATTAGTTTAAAAAGAAGTACCAAATCAGAATGAAAAAGCACATGAATTTATGTTTAGGGTGAGTAATGTGTAATTGGATGGGCCTCTAATGTGACTCTAGAGTTGGATCACCAGACACTAGAGGTCTAAACACGTTGCTTGCAAGATATTTTCATCTTCTAGAAAATTAAAATTATGAATCAGATTAAAATGCTGATGGTATCATCACTAAAATACTGATACATGCATTTCAGAAAGATTTCAAGACATCTGAGGTATCAAGGAATTTACAAGGCTATAACTCTCTTCGACTTCAAGTCACATTTTACTCCTTTCCACCTGCATGGGTCCACATCTTCTGGTCTCCACTGTTGCAGAATACCATCTGAACTAATAATGGTTGTCCTTAAGTTGACAAGAGCTTGACCTGCAAATCAAAAAGGACAAATGTAACCCATCCTGCTTCACAATACCGCTTTCAAAATACTCATCAAAGCTTGACTATTGTCATTTCTTTATCCATTTCGCACACAGTAACAGCATGACCTTTCAAGTTTCAACACCTTGCTTCCAAAACCAAGGGCAACATATTTAATAACAAATGAAAGTTTCTACGAGCTACACATGATATAGAAGCCCAACCAATTGAAAGCAGACACATTTTGTGACCATTCTGTTTGACATTATGTTGTTAACCATTCTCCATCTATGCTAAGTAGATATATTCTCACTTGGCTAAACTCATAAAAAATAAATGCTTGATTAATGATTGACAAGCATACCATCAGGACTGAGAGCTTCAGGATCTTCTGACAGACAGTAAATCAATAGGATGCATAAAAGCACCTGCCAGAAATTAATATGGAAACTGCTCATTTTGGTGCTAGTCACACATAATAATTATTGCTTAGAACATCCACTCGACAAAATTTCCCAAGACATCTGGAAATCATGTTGGTGACACCGACAGTCAAGAGATTGCCAGAAAAAACATCCTGCAAAACAAAATTAATATCTTTAATTTAGTACACTAAGAAAAAAAAATCAAAAGTCGAGATGTTTTAAATTAATTATAATTTTTGTCTTACAGGAATAAATTTTCATTCATAGTGCAGCAAGCATAATAGATAAAAGAGAAAATTTCACATGCATGACAATTTGACAATGTACGACAGTTGACAGTCATTACCAGGGACACCCACTTTTCTTCAAATGCAAGCAAAAGTTACAATACCAATAAAATTTTGTTCCGAGAGTTTTAGACGAGACTGAAACTGGTTAAGAGTCAGAAAGCCAGAAACTAAACATTCCTTCTCATAACAATCAAATACAAAACTAAGCAGAAAGCATGACCATGCAAGCGATCAACACATCAATATAATATTCGTGACAATCACCAAATATGAAATTTCAAGAACTGACAAACGTTTAAGACTCAATGCTTTTAATGCTAAGAACGTAATCATCAAAACAAACGTCAACTAAACATCTAATATCAACCATGGCCTTCGCAAAGGAAAATTAATTAAGTTACAATTTCCCAATGTATTAAAAACCATATACAGAACTTATTAGAATAAAAGTACACAATCAATGCTCACCAATCAAGTTTATCCCCTAGACATATGGATTATAATGTCTTCGCAATAAAACAATTTCATTAACATATATCTTAAACCATGCCCATTCAATTACTTCAGCCTGCTTGGAGGATAGCCTAAAAATAATATCTTGAATCTGAAACATACAAGCTTCGCCTCGGAAAATTTTACCCAGAGATAGGTATGAAGCACGAATAGACTTAACTTTGGATCTAAAATATTGCAGATTTCAGGAGAAAGAAAACTTACCCTCTAGACCCTCATTACTCGATATCTTTTTCATGCCTACCCCTTCATCAGTGTACAATGAGTCCCAGTGCTCCCACTCTAAATTTTCATTCTAAAGAATCTTCCAGGTTACCATATACTTTCCACAACAGTTACCACAAACACAATAAATAACATCCACATGGGACATGGTAGAAGTATCAAGTATATAAGTATGCATGACAGAGAGAAAGTAAGACACGCATTAATAATCAAACATTGAAATCAAAGAATGGGATCAAAGGTATAAACAATTTAATAAACTTGCATAATTTAGCCACAAAACATGGGTTTTCCCATTAAGCACCACAATTTTTCAGCAATTCCTCAATCAAACCAATAAATGTACAACCTTTAGAAGCACAGAAGCAACAAGTGACCAAGTAAGAATGGTTTTAGTAACTGTTGAGCAGGATATCCAAATGATCCTACAGCCATACAATATTGATAAGCCACCAGCAATGACAAACAAATATGACAGAGAACAAATGTACACCAGATAGTAGTAATTTTAGGAAACTTAAAAATGAGCGAAGAAATACTTGATATGGAGCAGGAGTTGGAACAGAATTTATGCAAATTCAGAGGCAGAAGGAAATAGAGGATGCGGGTGTAAAGTTAAGGTATGGAAAGGGGAAGGGGTGGGGTGGGGCGGGGCGATGACCGTTTGCATGTAAAGAGAGAGAGAGGGAGAGTGTGCCCTGACTGACACTGAGAGAGAGAGAGAGAGAGAGGAGAGAGTAGACAGAAGCTCGGAATTCAAAGGGCGAACCCAATGTGGACAGGCACGTGAGAGTGCGATGCCTTACACGTGTGACCGACACTCCACATGCCTCGCCTCTATGCAAATTAGATTTTTTTGCTGTCTAGTCTCTTTTTTTTTTTTCTCCAAGAAAATTTAGTGAAATAATCGAGCAACAACGCTTATAATTATCGCATTAAAATTTCATTCATAAATTTATACTCGACCTTAAGGTGGATGGGGTTATTTTCATGATTCAAATTATTGTCCTACCCTTCAAAAAAAATTTCTCTCTCTAGGGTTTCTCTCATTTTGTTATCTTTTGATCATCGTTTAACTTTCCAACATGGAGGAGCCGCCTACCGACGGCCCCTTCCACCCCCTGCATCCAGTCTCCATCATGTTCCTCCTTCCTCGACGCTTCCTCCGTTCGAGGAATTGCTTTATCAAAACCGCGCTAACGCCGGCAACACCATCCCGCCGAGTCAGACTATCGATCGTCTGAACATTGGTTCCATTCCTACGGATGCATTCCAGAATACCTCAGATCGTGTTCCTGGATTTACACAGCCTGCAAATCCTAACTTGCAGCACAAGCAACCCCCCGGGTTTGATCGAAACCCTAACACGCATAATGGATCCCGGCCTGATTTTAATGTGAAAGATTCCTACGCCTCTCACGCTAGGGATGCTGGAGATCCATTCGGTCGTGTGAAGAGGGCCATATGCAAGGGATTCCACGGGGATCCTGTGGCGAGGCCCATAGAAAAAACAGGTGATATCTTGACACTATCAATTAACAAATCATTCTATGAAACTAGTAAAAATTTATTCTCTAAATTTGTTATAATCAGGGCCTTGAATGAGAAGGGAACCAAGCCTCTTTCCCAAATTGAGGTTGATAACTTGTTGAAGAAGATGCTAACTATCAAGGAGTTGTTGATCATCCCGCTTGGCCGAGGGTATTATTCTATCATGATTGATAGTGATGAACAGAGACCTCCCTTTTGAAGCTTAAATTTGTTGACATGGGGAAAGTTCAGTTGAGAATACAGCAATGGTCTCCGTCTTTCAATCCCTGCAAGATCAAGTCTTTTATTGTCCCTATTTGGATCAGAATTTATAAACTCCCTCTGGAGCTTTGCCATGAAGAGGTGATAAAGAGTGTGGCTCGTGCTGTAGGGATGCCAGTCCGAATCGATACTAAATCTTTAGATGGCTCAACAGGTCACTTTGCTAGGGCCTTGGTCGAAGCTGATGTGCAGGAGGAGCTCCCTAGTTCCTTGAACATTGATACTTCGGAGAGCATCATCCGAGTATCTTTTGGCTATGAGTATATCCCGGAATATTGCAAATTTTGTAAAATATTAGGGCATGGTGTGTTGGCCTGTTTCAAGAAGCAAAACAAACAAAATCGTTACAGGGAGAATGGGAAAACTAAAGCTGAGGCTAATAAGGATTTCGTGGCACCTTCTAAGGTTTGGAAACATAAAGATCCGCCTCCACAGCCGGTTCCTACTTTTAATAAATTTTCCAACCTTGATCAGAAGGATAGAGAGGATTTTGAGGATGCTGAACATTATTTGAAAGTACAGGAAGATTGCCATGGGGTGCCTGTTGACCCTAAGGATCGCCAAGATAAGGACAGTCATGGGGATGATAGCGGGGTTGATTCAGAAGAAGAGGGAAGATCTCATGGGAGAGAGGATGATGAGGTTAATTCTGATGGTAAGAATGATGAGGAAGAAGAGGAGGAAGTTGGACAACATACAGATGATGAGAATGCACACAAATTGGCGTTAGTTGTTCGGGAAGAGGAACCAATTCCAGTTGCAGTTTTAAGTCCGGGAGGGGTTGTTGATTTATCTAACCAGATTGTGGTTCACGACCATAAGCCCTCAGTGTGGAAAACCAGTAACAGTGCCTCGACATTTATTCGGCCAGACCCTCCTGTTACTCATTTCCGTGTACTGGATATGCCAGGAGTCAAGCATGACTTACCTAAGAATAAACAATCCAAGAACATGAACTCTGCTTCTTCGAAAGAATGGGGAAGTTCTGGTAAACCGCCGAAGTACGATAAATAATAAAAGTACTTTTTTGGAATGTTAGAGGGGTTGGTGGGAAGCCAACTCAGAATGTCATAGGACAACTATGCAACAAAAATAAAGCAGCTTGGTTAGCTCTTGCTGAGCCAAAGGTGTTATACAAGTCTGTCCCCGGGCATGTGTGGTCTCGTCTTGGGCTTATTCTTGTCGGACATAATCACAGAGATAATCTTCGACCTAACATATGGGTTTTCTACAATCCATCAGTTATTTCTAATATACAGGTTGCCTTCTCCTCCTTTCAAATTATGATATTTGATTTTATTCATAATCCTGCCAATTATCGTTTTGGGTTTGTGCATGCGAGCACGGATCATATTGCCCGACGATAGATTTGGTGCGACATCACTTCTATCTAAGTAATAAAATGATGCTTATTGGTGACTTTAATTCTGTCATGGGTTCTCATGAATGCCTTCATAATACTCGACATGATAATTTGGGTCCAGCGGAATTCAGAGAATTTCTTAACACTTCGGGCTTGCACGACTTGGACCTGCAGGGTGCAAAGTTCACTTGGGTGAGTAGGTCAGCCACTAGAGGCATGAGGGCATCTAGAATTGATAGAGTGCTTGTGGATGATGGGTTTTTAGATGCCTGGGATTGTATTGAAAATTCAGTCTTAACAAGATATGAGTCGGACCACACCCCGATTCTTGTCTCTTGTAAGCAATGGGAGAGCTCTCCAAGGCCGTTTAGATTAGAAGATGTGGCTGCAAGACACAGGATTCTATGTTTTAGCTGAGACATCATGGAAGGAGCCTGTTTTACAAGGAGATCCTATTACGCAATTTGCTATCAAACTGCGAAGATTGAAATTGGTGATTAAAAGCTGGAATCTGAGTACTTTCGGGAATGTCTTTGATGAGGTGGATGCAGCTTGGCACTCATTGAGGGAGGTTTAGATTAGAGTTGGGGTTGAGAGAGATAATGAGGATTTCTTTCTCCAGGAGGTAGATGCCCATATGGCTTTGAATAAGGCGCTCACTAATAAATATGAGTTTCTTGGTTAGAAAAGTAGAGCATCGTGGTTAAAGGATGGGGACAGAAAAATAAATTTTTTCATAAATATCGCAGGGTTCAGCGTTCTAAATTTGCTATCACCAGTATGGAGGTTCAAGGGAATGTAACGGATGACAAAGGTAGGATTGCACAACATGTTGTGCAATATTATACACGCCTCTTCCATAAGCTAGAAGATGTTCAGGGGTGGGAGCAGTTAGAATTTATTAACAACTTCATCCGGGAGGAAGATAATAACATTCTTGCAGCAACACCAGACTTGGGGAAGATTAAGACAGCGGTCATGGAACTCTCAGCAGACAGTGCTCCAGGCCCAGATGGTTTTGGGGGTTCATTCTATCAAAAGTGCTGGCATTTTATAGAGGATGATCTTTGTCATGCTATAAGGTTTTTCTTCACGCATTCAATTTTGCCAGGGGACATGAATTGCAATTTCATAGTACTTGTTTCAAAGGTGGAAGGTGCTAAGAAAGTTGAGGATTATAGGCCGATCAATTTATGCAATTTCCTGTTCAAAATCATCACAAAGATTCTAGCATCGCGCATAGGGCCAATCTTATCGGAACATTTAAGTTGCAATCAGTTTAGGTTTATCCCGGCTAGAAGCATTCACAACTGTATTGCTGTAGCTTTGAAAAGTTTCAATTGTCTTAACAGCTCTAGACGTGGAGGGGTAGGGTTCAAGATTGATATTAGAAAAGCTTTTAACACTCTTCGTTGGGATTTTGTTTTGTATGTGCTATCTAAGATGGGGTTTATAGCAAGTTTGTGGGTTGGATTTCTCGTAACTTTGAATCAGCTAAAGTATCAGTTCTTGTTAATGGGAGTCCTGAGGGTTCTTTTGATTGTGGGAAAGGGGTCAAGCAAGGTGATCCGTTATTTTCTTTACTTTTTTGTATTGCAGAAGAGGTGTTGGATTGATGGATTGAACACAGAATTAGGACATGGGACATCACGCATGCCCTAGCCAACAGGTTTACTTCTTTGCCCCCATATCTTTTTTATGCGGATGATATTGTGTTATTTTGTCAAGGGGATGAAAAATCGATTGATGGGATTCGAGAGACTCTACACGCTTATGCGAATATCTCGGATCAAGAGTTTTAACCCACAGAAATCAAAGGTCTTTTTTGGATCACATGTTAAGTCGGTAGTAAAGAGAAAGATTATTAATGACTTAATGATTCAAGAGGGAATATTTCCTTTTAAATATTTGGGTGCCCCAAAGAGATAGTACCACTACAAGAAAATGGGCCAATAATGACGGAATTTTAATGACATGAGCAAAAATTCATCAATAAATGTAATTTTTAATGAGAGGAATGAGAAAAAGAGTATAGAATTAATGAGAGCCCTTATTTCCTCTCATTAGTATTAATAACCCCCTCATTAAAACAAGCCATTTGAGTAGCCTCTCATTATTGGTATACATTTTTCCCACCAATTTTTTTATTCAATAAAAAAAAGTCAATTATTCCCTCCATTGTTTTTATTTATTAAAAAAAATAGAAATAAAATCAATTATGCTAACTAAAAGGGGTAAATGTTAATATTTCAAAACCTTCCAAACTTTACCCTGCGAGAAACCCTTGTCCTAGAAACCCTTGGAGATTCACGTAGCCACGTCGGAGAGTTGCGGGTCAGGCAAAGGTCGTAGAGTTGCGGGTTTGGAAGTCGGCGGCGTCCTTGAGAGGTTGAATTTCTCTTATTCTAATTTCTTAAACTTCAATATCTCCCTCTCTGTATCTATGTTGCAAGAGTTTGGGTGTGTACGAAGGGTTTAGGTAGGAGAAGAAGTTGTGATAGGCTGATTTTCTTCATTGGATGTTTAATAATCTCAAATTCTGAAAGGGGTTGGTTATTTTCTTCTATGTTACTCTCCTCTAAAGTATACATGAATTTATTTTGTGCTTCAATTCTTCTAATCTAATATTATAGATTTTGAAACTATTAGAGTGTGGTGCCACCTATTTCGAATGGGAATTCATCTTTGAACGACCTGATACATTTAGGGCTTTTGACATACATTTGAATTAGTGGTTACTAACTATTTAGACAGAAATTAATGGGGCTTGGTTGGATACGGAAAGAGTGTGAATAGTTATAGACCTGTTTAACTATGATTTTCTAATTGGGTATTTAATTCTCCATCTTAAACTTACTGTTATATTTGTGTCTGTCAATGCAAATATGTAAAAAATGATGCATTAGTGATAAATTGCTAGTTGTTTCAGTCTTACTTATATACTTTACTCATCTTGAAATTATTCTTGTTTGATGACTATTCCATTCTTAGATGCCCAATACTATTTCCTGTGTTCTTTTTATCTTATTATGATTTCTTGTTATTTATCTCTTCGCCCCATTTAAAATTCAATTCCTATAAGTTTGATGAGTTGCGGTGTACCTATTACTGATATGTTCTTAGCAAATTTCAGAGGTGGAAGGGAAGCACTCTTTCTATGGCAGGAAGCACTCTTTCTATGCCAGACAGAATCTGCTTGGTCAACTCAGTGATTATAGCTACAGCAGTACATGTGATGATGGTTTACAGGTGGCCTAGATACCTTATAAAAAGATTGAAGCTGCATATAGGAATTTTATATGGTCTGGTGATATGAATAAACAAAGCCGTTTCACGATGTCATGGAGCAAGATATGTTTTCCTGAGTCGGAAGGGAGACTTGGAATTAGGTCACTGAGAGCAACTAATGAATCCTATATCATGAAGCTTTCATGGGATATCATGGATGGAGATGGGGCCTTGGCTATGATCAAAGGTCGTTGGTTTGATGAGAGCAGGATGAGAGGGTACACGGTCTCTTCTATTAGAGGGGCTTGTGTAACACACATCAACAGACTGAAGGCAGATGAAGTCTGGGTTGCAGGTTACAACTCCAAAGTCAGGTTTGGCTTGACAATTGGATTGGAAAGTCCATTGCTGATATGGTGGAGATTCCGCAAGAATTTCGATATTGTTTTGATGACACCATAGGAGATTATTTCTATGATGGATGCTGGCACTTTACTGAAAGTTTTACTAACACTTATTCTCATATTGTGGAGGCCATTCTAACTACTAGAATGTCTCCAAGTCTTGATGATTGCAGGCTTTGGAGTAAATCGTTGCGAGGAAAGGTTACATCAAAGATTGCTTACATGCACACAAGGCAATCGTTTCTGCACAAAAATTGGGGTCATGGATATGGGCGAGCTTCATTCCCCCACGATAGTCTATTACAGCTTGGAAGGTGATTTCTGAAGTCCTTACTATTTGGGAGACCCTTAGATATAGGGGTTTCCATGGTCCATCGAGATGTTACATATGCAAGCATGCAGAGGAGACTATGGATCATATTTTCCTTGAATGCCAGGTTTCATTAGAGATTCTCAATAGGATACTAGCTGGATTTTCTTATGGGGTGACAATGAACTTGGAGCAATCGTTCTTGGAATTTTTTCTACAAGCTATTTCAATCACGGAGAGCAAGCAGATTTCAGCAATTTAGAGACTAGCTTATAGTTTCCTACTCTTGGATTATATGGCATGAAAGAAATGTCATGATGTATGAGGGATACACAGATGAGCTCCATGATAAGCAGGTGAGACCTTCACAAGTGGCGGCTACACTTATAGCGTTGATAAGGGAAGATAATGGGCTGAGTATGGGGACTATGCACAATACGATGGCCGATTTCAACACCTTGAGATACTTCAGAATAAAGGAAGTGCCAAAAAAACTCCAAGGGTCATACAGGTTAAATGGATACCGCCTCCGGCAGGATTTGTAAAGGTGAATGTTGATGGATATGTAGGAGGTGTCCCAGGAGTGATGTCGGGTAGAGGGCTCTTTCGTAATAGCTGATGATTCTTCATGGGAGGATTCAGCTTGGGTTTCGGACATGGATTTGCTATGGAGGTTGAACTGGTGGCTACATATTTAGCTGTCGAGCTTGCATCTGAGAAGGGGTGGAATTGGTTATTATTGAGAGTGGAAATTAGCGTGTTTGAGTGTCCAATTTAACACCTTTTTGATGAGAATTATTGTTATATATTAGCACAAGTGTCTTATATTCAATATATGTGAGAAAAAGGTACACTTGAGGTGTTTTATTATGTTTTAGGTGGAAAAGGATGAAAAGTGCAAAGTTGGAGAAAAGGTGCAATTTGTGCAAGAATGCGGAAAACGCACATCTAACTTTCATAATTTTCTGTGTTGTTGTAGAGATCAAAACTATTCGTGTGATACATGATTGGAAAGCCACTGAAATGAGGGTTGATTTGGCGTAAAGAACACCTTAATCGGATTCCAAATGAGGAAGTTATGATCGAAATGGTGACGTCGCACGAGCTGTGCCGAACAGAATTGCTGTGCTATTTTCCATGGCTTGCATTCAAATCTTGGAGTTTTCTTATGTTCATTATATGGATAGAAATCCAAGAAAGAGAGGATCGTGTGAGCACAAGAATCACTTAAATTGAAGCTCGGATGTGGAAGTTATACATGAAACGGTAAGATTGCGCAAGATAATTCGACCACAAAATATGAATTTGACCTGACCATGTGGTCGAATCCTGGTTGAATTGGACGGCAAAAGAAGCAATTCGACCACGACACCTCAATTCAACCTGCTGTGCTGGACGAATCCAGTACCTGAAGCTCGAATCCAGTGTCTGAAGCTTCCAGTAGGGTGATTCGACCTACAATTCGCCAGGGGAGGTGAATTTGACCTAGCTTCGTGGTCGAATTGACATGCGAAAACTTACCATATCCGTATTTTTACACTCTCAATGCATGTGATCACTCAAAAAGCCCATTCCAAGGCCTATAAGGAGAGTTTACAAGTATAAATGGGGGTGTAGATCACACCATTAGGAGAAAAAAAAACAAGTGAGCCATAAGAGAAGCCACAACCATACCACACCCCACAAGGGGGGTTCACCCCCCAACCATAATCCACATCCTTTCCTCCATCCATCCATCACTTTGAAGATTCGTCTGTAGAATTAAGAGGAGGATTCAAGACGTAGGAGGACGCGACGACTCCCACATCTAGAGTTTTATTCATTTTCTAATTTATCTTGTAATTTTCCGGACTACGGATAAGATCTATCCAACACCCATGATTGTTCTTCGTAACATCAAGGGCTAGAGCCTTTTTGGTAGAACTAGGGTTGTGAAGGTTTATACCAATTAATTGAACTTTTGTGTGTAAACTCCATACAACACTACTTGTGGATTTATTTTATATATGATTATACTTTCTTAATCCATATTCACGGTCGTTTTGTGCATCTTCAATTGGTATATAGAGTCTGAATATATATCTTGGTTGTAAATTGAGTGCGTTCACCGCTGAACATGATTCCATGTTATGATTCTAAGTGAGGGGACTCTGAAGCTTTATTAAAACTGTCATATATGAATGTTTATTAATTAAATTGAATTCGGGTTAGTAAGCAAGATAAAGAGGATAATTTTATAGTACCTATAAAGGGAGATCATATCGGGTTAGAGTACCAATCGGCCAGGGAAATAATTGATACTGATAGTACCTAGAAAGGGGGGGTGGAATTATATCTCTTGCTCCGAGGTTATTCACATGTGTTACACGCATGTTTACTTGTGTCTATAGAGTAGATATGCATGGTTTAGTGATGCGTCCATATTCCACAAGGCAGAGTCAGACATCAACACACGGAAGAAAAATTAGTGCGTGAAACTGAATTATCCTAGAGCTACCTATTCTCCTACTTGATCCACTTTCGTATTCTTCAAGTGACTTTATTTTATTTGTTATTTTAATTTCTTGTTTAGTTGTTTAATAATTCTAAACCTCAACTATATTGCCATAATCGTCTTAATTAATTTAGATAATAATTAAATTGATAATACACCGTCCTTTGGGTTCGATATTCACTTGGTCGCTTGCTTAAGCTGCAATTAATATTCTTAATACTTGGGGATTAATTTTGCATGCAAAGAAAATGCGCATCAAGTTCTTGGCGCAGTTGCCGGGGATGGCTGTTATTATTAGTTTATTATTTCTAGTTTGATTAAGACTTCTATTTGTGATTATTTATTTCTATCTAACCTTAAATTTTTCTGAGGTACTTGTGCACTAGGAAAAGGAAAGGAAGGAAAGGAAGAATGATAAGTCATAATTTTACAACATTATTTTAGATGAATTTATATATATTTATGTGAGTTGTGAATTATTTAGTGTAATTACGACTTATTTATATTTTATACACTTGAACTTTAATTATTTTATTTCTTATTAATACAGGCAAAAAATAAGAGAAATTATACAGTTACCATAATTTATTTTGTGGACTGTTACAATAATTTTAATTGTTGGAAATAAAGAGTTGACCAAGTAAAATAAGGGGAGATTTGACTTGAAATTAAGGAGAGATCTGATTTGAAGAGCCTAAGAAAACTTATTAAAGGGAGATTGGAGATACAATGAACCTGGACACTCACGTTGGGAAGGGCAAGGCAGATTGGGAGAAGGCTCCATCATGAAGAACATATCGGTTTATCATTTTTATTTTTAGATTTAATTTTAATTATGTAATTTAGTTTCTAGTCCGAGGGTTGTGAACCTCCCATGAATTATTTATTTTATTGTTTTGAATTTTATATTGCAAACTTTTATATAAATTTATTCTATTACATGCTTTGATGTTCTTAATAGCACTTTGATATTTATTTTAGTCTGGCCATCTAATTTAATTATTTAATTGCTTAACGCTATTTCGTGATCCATAATCCGTAATTGTTGTGAGGAGTGAATTAAGTAGCAAATAGAGATAATTCCCTCTAGGTGTAATATGATCTAGGTTGTATGATTCCTAGCCGGTTTTCGTAGCCTAGTAATTCTATGTTTGGAGTCTTAATGCATTTGCGAGTTCGAATCCATAGGGTCACTTGTAAATAGTTCAATTTAGTGGTCGTACCCTAATTGATGATCTTAAGAACATTCGGGTTAATTTGGTCGTACCATTAGCCTAGGGATTTGAGTTTGTATAATTATTTGCATGTTTAATTCTTGCGATTTTATGAATTAGGATATGGGAGGGGATCAAATCCTTGGACTAGGTTGTTATTTTATTTGTTCTATTATTTAATTTTATGTTTGCTATTTTAATTATTTATTTCCATGTTACTAGTTGTTAGAATCCAATCCATCCCCCCATTGTTACTTTAGAAACACGTTAAGTTCAATTGAAATTCGATTACTCCCTGTGGGTTAGACCCTTACTTAGCCTACTACATTCTTAGTGGGTTTGTTTGGAAAATTATAAATCTTATTTTTGGGTGCCGGCGATAGCACATCAAATTTTGGCACCATTGCCGGGGAGTAATCCCGAATTTTATTGAATTTTTTGTATTTTTAATTTATTTTTTTGAATTTTGCCCAGCAGTGCACTGACACTGATCCCTTCAGTGTCAGGTCTGCCCTGTTCTGATTTTTTTGATTTTTTGAGTTTAATCAATTTCTCCCCTAGTAGGTTTGCTTCTAATGGATCGATATCATGGTTATTATGGTCAGAATGTTCAGCCATGTAGAGTTTGTGCAACCACACTCCATTCCACTCATGATTGCCCATCCTTGATTAATAGATTAGCGGTGAGAAAAAGAGATGAATATTCGAGTGCGAATCAACAAAGAAATTGGAATGATCAACCATATGTCAACACTTTCAATCAAGGGTGGCATAACCCTCATAGTCCCCGATATGTGGACCACTATCATAATCAACCCCACAATTTTCAAAGTCATGGCTACTATGAGCAAATACCTCAATCCTTCAATAATAGTGAATGCTAATATGAGGATAATGTATATTATGGTGATGAACAAAGTTTGAGGGCTTCATTAGAGTCCTTGTTGAACCGGATGGAAATTAATAATTTGATATTTCAATAAGGAACCCAATTGAGTCTTTGGAATTTGGAGCGATAATGTAGCAAATTAGGGATTGAGGTTGAACGTTTGGTGGCACAACAAAGTGTAAACCAAGAGGAATATCATGAGGAGACCACCCAAGATGAGAATTTTGAGAAGGAGACCAAAATTGAGGAGGTTGAGTGTGCTGAAAATTCTGCAGAATTTTTGCAGAAAATTCAGACTGCAGAAACTGACACTGAAGCCTTCAGTGTCAGTTCTGCTGAAAACGAAAATCATGTAAAATCATCTGAATCTGTTTCTATTCATTCTGATATTTTTTCATCTCCATACAGGTTGGAAGAGGTTGCTGATCCTCAAGTAAATGAGACATTAGAAGTTTTTTGCATTGAAGAGATTAAAGATCCTTTTCTTGAGGCGATCAAATAATTTTCTGTGGAGCTTAACATGTTAAGGCTGACCAAGAACCATATAATTTCGAAGGGAGAGAACACTTCTCGCAACTAATAAGATCATTATATTGGTTTGAATATTTTACTCCTATTACATGAAAGGGAAGTGAACGTTGAGCCAACGACGTTAAGAAAAGGCGCTTGTTGGGAGGTAACCCAACTTAGATTTTTATTTTTTTATTTTTAATTTTATTTTCTTAATAAATAATCTTGTTCTTTTGGTGTGTGCTTGTTTGTAGGTTGGAGTAAAGCAACAATGGTGTTGGTGATATTTTTGGAGAAGAGAAAAAAATCCAACATATGGTCAATTCATGAGCTTCATTCGGTGACTTCTTTCCACTCTTATACTTGATTTTCCCTTGAATTTTATTGTTGTTTGTTTACTTGAGGGCAAACAAAATAATTAGGTGTGGATAGGTTTGGTGTGTTGAGTGGTGTTTGAAGTTGCAATATTCTTGGTTTTCCATGTGCATATAATAATTCATTTAAGATCATATGTTTACACTTGTGCACATGTGAAGTTGGTGTTGGATTTATGGTAAAAATGTGCATTTGATATGTGAAATTTTTAGCATGACAAAATAGTTAGATTTGATATATCTATACTTGTGAGTTGTTGGATTTGTCTTATTTATTTTGTGACAAATGTGGAATAATTTTTTGTTTGAGAATTCATGGCAAAATTACAAACTCTATACAAGCTCTATATTTTTCTTGATTGAGTGCAAATTGAACTTGATATGTACATTCTAGAACTTGCTCCTTGAATACATTTTGAGATTTTACATTTGAGCATGTGTACTTAAATTATAAAGGCACCTAGGCAAGCCGTATTTTGGCCTTCTTTTTACCTAACTAATCATATAAATCTTTTAGGAGAGCCAAGTTGAGCCTAACATTTTCTTTGATGAATGAGCATATCAATTTAGCCATGTTCCATTTCTTTCTTGAACTCTTCCATTTGAACCTCCTACTATTTTGCATATTGTGGAATTCATTGAAAAATATTTGTTGTGATTAGATTTATGATGAAAGGGAGATGATGGTTGAGAAAAAGAAGAAAAAAAATGGAGAAAGAAAAAAAAATGGAGAAAGCAAAAAAGAATGGAGAAAGGAAAGAAAAAAAAGGAAAAGAAAAGGAAGAATGGAAGATTGAAAAAAAATGGTTGAAAAAAATAAGAGAAAAGAAATTGGAGCTGAAAAAAAAGAAACAAAGCTGGAAATTATAGCAGAATTTTTCTGTAAAGACACTGAACCCTTCAGTGTTGGCTCTACTTTTCGAAATTTTAAGAAGAAACAGATATGGGTAGGGAGATATACTGATAAAAATCAGAGATTTTATCAAAAGAAAATGAAGAAGTGGATGTGGAAAAAAATGAGAATGGCAAGATGTATCCCTTTGATGTACGTTTTATATGATTAACACAATTTGCAAAGTGGTAAATTTAGTCTTTCTAATCCTTTTCATCCCACCTTATCCCAAGCCCCATTACAACCATTTTAAAGTCCTTTTGATATTTGCACAATATTCATTGAACTTGGTGGAGATTTGATTTGGGAGCAAGCCCATGGTAATGTCTTATCTTGTTTAATTTTGAGTGTTTTGCTACCCATTACATATACTTGAGCGCTATTGAGCGAAACCATTGTGAGGCCATGAATTCTTAAGTTCATTTATTCTACATAAGTTGCAAGATTTTTGTGAGGCATTCTATCACTCATTTGTATTTGGTGCACCTTATTTGGTCTCTTGGAAGTGTCACCGTTTTGCTATCACTTGCACATGATTATCATTTTTCCTTATGCCTTGTTTTAGTCTTGTTTTGCTTGAGGACAAGTAAAGGTTTAGGTGTGGTGATTGGTCGTTAATAGTCCAGGCGACCAAGCAACAAAATATCGAACCCAAGGGAATTTAGGATTTGTGGCCTTCAAGTTATAGTCTCGTATTAGTTAGGGACGACCGAGAAGAAAGATAATAAAAACAAGAAAAGAAACTAATTACAATATTTTTGGAATTTTCAATGCAAAGGAAATCTTCATGATGCAATTCAAATGGATCAATCATGTAACACATCTAATTGCCTCCCAATTTAAGCTATCATAGTAAGAGCGATCACTATTTTCACCTAAACTCTCTCTCGAGATGAAGAGGATGTAGGCCCTTACAAAGACCCCAAAGTAGCACATAGGATCGATACCATAGTGAACACCTCCCAATAGGTACTAATTACACGTAGAGTTCCCTAAAAGGTACTAAATCATAGGTAATATTCCCTTTCTAGGTACTATGAATTCACTAAGGTTGGGTTCCCCTCACTAGATTAATTGACCTCTCGATCTAACCTCTCTAGTGTCCACTTATGTATTTCTAAACATGAGAGGTCATCTCCAACTCTTCCCACATTAATCCACATAACCCACATGATGAAATGATTAAATTAATTCCTAAAACACATAATTGAACTCTCGTTCTAACCACATGCACTAGATAATTAACCACACAAATCAAACATATAGATTAAACAATTAAGCATCCATAAATGAAACTAATCAAAGCCAAGATTGCAATTTAAATAATATCACAAATTAATCCATAATCTAAACATCACTTAAACATCCAAAACATAGAAAATAAAAAGATAATAAGTAGGATTAGATTACATCTTAATGAAGTTTTACATCCATGAGGATCATCCTTTCCTTGGTGTCCCCACCTTCTTGGAAAACAATAAAATCATAATCTAGAAAAAATATTTAAACTACGGACGGATCCCTCACCCCGAAAGGGGGAGGGATCTCAACTATGGAGGTCTTACTTAAAAGCCCTCTCAACTATTGAATCTTAGAAATGATTCAATTTAATGGAGAATTTAATGGTTGAGAATTGGTCCATGGTGGCTTTCATGGAAGAGGGTATTTATAGTAATAAAGATGAGAGAAATTTGAGTGAGTTTTCAATGTGGGACAAGTGGGTTCATATAGTGGTAGAGTGAGAGGAATTTGAAGTAAGTAATCAATGTGGGATAATTTAGCTCATGGGACAAAAAATGAGATTTATAACAAAATTTCCTTTGGCCCGTTCTTGCTCGTTTCAACTCCAAATCGAGCTCCGTTTTCTCCCACATCTTCCTCTTCACTTGTAGAATCCATTTTTATCAAAATCACCCATTTTTCTGCAAAAATAAATAAAAATACCTTTCTCCAAATAATCAAGCAATTAATAGTATTTTCATTAAAATCATGCTCAATTATTAAATTAAAGCCACAAAAATCCACTTAAAATCTAGGTGAATTTCACAACGATCAAACCCCCAAACTTAAAGTGTTGCTCGTCCTCGAGCAACAAAAGAAAAGAAAGAACGAGGAGGGGAATTCACCTAGAATTGAATCAAGATATCAATGAGATTGAGTCACTTCAAAGCTATTTCAATTCAATCAAAACAAGCGACAAGATATCAATTTAAATGCATAGAAATTAAATTTAGGAAATATGCAAGCAAGTGAGACTTTCACTACTCCTCTCTAGATTTTGCTTTTCACTCTCACACTCAAGGGGTGTATGGGAGAAGTGTATACTCTCAAAAATCAATTCAAATGTATGTCATTACCATATGCTTGCCAAAGGTCTAAACTCTCTACCACTTGTATGTGTTAATTATTGAATCAAAAAGGTCTTTAATGGGGTTGTAATGTAGGCTCTTTGGTCTTGGGTAGGAAAATTTAGGAAAAGTAAGCTCAAGATTAGTAGAGAATTTAAGTTGATTGATCACTTCAACTCTTATCCACTCTTTTTCTCTTTTCAACTCAAGAAAAATGTAATTTTCCATCCAACACACTAACGAACCATTTTTCTTTTTTTTTCTTCCACTATTGAGTTTTTTTTTTCCTCTCTTTTCCACAATGGCTCTCTTTCCATTTTTCTATTAGAGCTCCTTTATGCTTCTTTTATACAAGCTTTACTCAATTTTTTTCTTCTTTTCACACAACCTCCATTTTTTCTTTTTCATCTTTTCTCCCTCTTTTCTAGTACTTTCACCATTTTTCTCTTTTCAAACTCTCTTGTAAGCTCAATTCAACCACTTCATCCCCATTAATCCTCTACTAATCGACAAAGGTGATTAGGATATAAAATATGGATAAAAATGGCTAAATTTGTAGGTTGCCAAAGAAATAAGGATAATAAGCTCAAAGGGGCAAACTTCGAAATAATTTCATTTGGTAGGATTAATTTGGCTAAGTGACTTGTCAACACAAAGATGGCCTTAAATCATTTCCAACAATCTTCACACACGTGCAGTTTCAAGAAGACACAATGGCAAGTTCTAGAATGTACACAAAAGAATGATGCACTCAAGAAAGGAAAAACCATTTGATATTACGATTTAATGGCTCAAAAAGCTCACGGACTTGTAGTAGTGAAAGAAACACAAAACAAGCACAAACCATAACTCAACAAGTACATAAGTAAAAATCCATCTCGTCACAAGTTTCAACTAAATATCATAGTTTCAAAATTTCTCACAATGAAGCACGAGAGAGCCAAGAAAGATTTCTCCTTATGGAAAGCAAAAGAAAGCAAGAAAAGCACAAAAAAAAAACAACAAAAAAAGGAGAAAATACGTGCCAAAAAAAAGAGTAAGGACTTAAACGTGCGCCGGTGCAATATGATCAAGTAGGAGTTCATTGATGCAATTTTTTTAATTCAAACCGTAGAAAAGTCAAGTAACAAAGAGAACATACCCCCAAACTTAAATTAGGCAAAGTCGAATTTAAGTTGAGAAGATGTGCGTTACCTCAATTTGCACCACTCCTTTGCTCTTCAAGGCCAATACCATGGTACCACGCTTTCGTCCCTACAAACACAACCATAAAAAAAAACAAATCAAATAAAAATGTCCCTATCCTAGCACTCAACGAAACCCGAAGTCACAAATACAACTAAATTCCCCGGCGACGGCGCCATTTGATTGGTCGTTAATAGTCCGGGCGACCAAGCAACAAAATATCGAACCCAAGGGAATTTAGGATTTGTGGCCTTCAAGTTATAGTCTCGTATTAGTTAGGGACGACCGAGAAGAGAGATAATAAAAACAAGAAAAGAAACTAATTACAATATTTTTGTAATTTTCAATGCAAAGGAAATCTTCATGATGCAATTCAAATGGATCAATCATGTAACACATCTAATTGCCTCCCAATTTAAGCTATCATAGTAAGAGCGATCACTATTTTCACCTAAACTCTCTCTCGAGATAAAGAGGATGTAGGCCCTTACAAAGACCCCAAAGTAGCACATAGGATCGATACCATAGCGAACACCTCCCAATATGTACTAATTACACGTACGAGTTCCCTAAAAGGTACTAAATCATAGGTAATATTCCCTTTCTAGGTACTATGAATTCACTAAGGTTGGGTTCCCCTCACTAGATTAATTGACCTCTCGATCTAACCTCTCTAGTGTCCACTTATGTAGTTCTAAACATGAGAGGTCGTCTCCAACTCTTCCCACATTAATCCACATAACCCATATGATGAAATGATTAAATTAATTCCTAAAACACATAATTGAACTCTCGTTCTAACCACATGCACTAGATAATTAACCACACAAATCAAACATATAGATTAAACAATTAAGCATCCATAAATGAAACTAATCAAAGTCGAGATTGCAATTTAAATAATATCACAAATTAATCCATAATCTAAACATCACTTAAACATCCAAAACATAGAAAATAAAAAGATAATAAGTAGGATTAGATTACACCTTAATGAAGTTTTACATCCATGAGGATCATCTTTTTCTTGGTGTCCCCACCTTCTTGGAAAACAATAAAATCCTAATCTAGAAAAAATATTTAAACTACGGACGGATCCCTCACCCCGAAAGGGGGAGGGATCTCAACTATGGAGGTCTTACTTAAAAGCCCTCTCAACTATTGAATCTTAGAAATGATTCAATTTAATGGAGAATTTAATGGTTGAGAATTGGTCCATGGTGGCTTTCATGGAAGAGGGTATTTATAGTAGTAAGGATGAGAGAAATTTGAGTGAGTTTTCAATGTGGGACAAGTGGGTTCATATAGTGGTAGAGTGAGAGGAATTTGTAGTAAGTAATCAATGTGGGATAATTTAGCTCATGGGACCAAAAATAAGATTTATAACAAAATTTCCTTTGGCCCGTTCTTGCTCGTTTCAACTCCAAATCGAGCTCCGTTTTCTCCCACATCTTCCTCTTCACTTGTAGAATCCATTTTTATCAAAATCACCCATTTTTCTGCAAAAATAAACAAAAATACCTTTCTCCAAATAATCAAGCAATTAATAGTATTTTCATTAAAATCATGCTCAATTATTAAATTAAAGCCACAAAAATCCACTTAAAATCTAGGTGAATTTCACAACGATCATGTGGGTAGTTTGATAAGTCGTAATTTTACAATATTATTTTAGATGAATTTATATATATTTATGTGAGTTGTGAATTATTTAGTGTAATTACGACTTATTTATATTTTATACACTTGAACTTTAATTATTTTATTTCTTATTAAAACAGGTCAAAAATAAGAGAAATTGTACAGTCACCATAATTTATTTTGTGGACTGTTACAATAATTTTAATTATTGGAAATAAAGAGTTGACCAAGTAAAATAAGGGGAGATTTGACTTGAAATTAAGGAGAGATTTGATTTGAAGAGCCTAAGGAAACTTATTAAAGGGAGATTGGAGATGCAATGAACCTGGACACTCACATTGGGAAGGACAAGGCAGATTGGGAGAAGGCTCCATCATGAAGAACATATCAGTTTATCGTTTTTATTTTTAGATTTAATTTTAATTATGTAATTTAGTTTCTAGTCCGAGGGTTGTGAACCTCACATGAATTATTTATTTTATTGTTTTGAATTTTATATTGCAAACTTTTATATAAATTTATTCTATTACATGCTTTGATGTTCTTAATAGCACTTTGATAATTATTTTAGTCTGGCCATCTAATTTAATTATTTAATTGCTTAACGCTATTTCGTGATCCACAATCCGTAATTGTTGTGAGGAGTGAATTAAGTAGCAAATAGAGATAATTCCCTCTAGGTGTAATAGGATCTAGGTTGTATGATTCCTAGCCGGTTTTCGTAGCCTAGTAATTCTATGTTTGGAGTCTTAATGCATTTGCGAGTTCGAATCCATAGGGTCACTTGTAAATAGTTTAATTTAGTGGTCGTACTCTAATTGATGACCTTAAGAACATTCGGGTTAATTTGGTCGTACCATTAGCCTAGGGATTTGAGTTTGTATAATTATTTGCATGTTTAATTCTTGCGATTTTATGAATTAGGATATGAGAGAGGATCAAATCCTTGGACTAGGTTGTTATTTTATTTGTTCTATTATTTAATTTTATGTTTGCTATTTTAATTATTTATTTCCATGTTAGTAGTTGTTAGAATCCAATCCATCCCCCCATTGTTACTTTAGAAACACGTTAAGTTAAATTGAAATTTGATTACTCCCTGTGGGTTCGACCCTTACTTACCCTACTACATTCTTAGTGGGTTTGTTTGGAAAATTATAATTTTATTTTTAGGTGCCGATGACAGCACATCAAAGAATAACGCACAGTACTAAACATGGCCGGAGCAAGGCAGAATCCGGATAATGTTGCCATACGTGAAATTTCACGAATTATGGAATTGGTAACATGGGGTTGATAGGAGCAAGGGGGAAGATGATGATTTTGGCATACATCCCGCTCTTATTAATATGGTAGAGAATAATCTCTTTTCTGGAGATTGTTTTGAAGATACATATCAGTATCTTTGAAGATTTCTTGGTTATGCAGACACTCAAAAGAGTGATGGAGCTAATGATCATGCTAGACGGATTGCCCTATTCAAGTTTTTTTTAATTGATAAGGTGGAAGCTTGATATGAGACTCTTGATGCAGCTGATTGCACTACATGGGACCAACTACAGCAGAAGTTCTTAGAGAGATACATGCCACCCTCAAGGATCTTAAAGATGAAGCACGAGATCACCCAATTTGTTAAGAATCAGGGTGAGAAATTTCATGAGGCGTGGAACAGGTTTAAAGACATGATCAGGAGGTGCCCACAACATGGAATGTCTAAGGCTCAGTATATAAGCATCTTCTACTATGGATTAGATTGTGAGTAGCGTGTTTTTATTGATACATCATCAGGAGGAGTGTTGTTATCTAAGACAGCACTTGAAGCAGAAAAGTTATTTGAAGACATCTCTATGAATTCACGTGACTGGTATGTAGAGAGAGATAGAGGATCATATATGCTTGGCAAGGTAGCGCAGGTTGAACATCAAGTGGTAAAGCCGAATAGGGAGGATGAGATCGTCTCTAGTCTAGCGAACATCAACAAGCTACTAGAGTACCAGCAAAAGCAGATCACAGAATTGACACAAAGGGGGCCTAGTATGCGGCAGCAAGAAGTGAAGAGTGTTAAAGATACCTTCAATCGATACATGGCTGAGAATGATGCAAGGATTGATCATCTTGAGGATACCATGAATGTTGATCATGCAGATTTATCTAAGCAGTTAAAGGAACTAACTTGGATTATGGGGCAGATGACCGCGAACGTGAATTAATTGACACAAAAATTGGAAGATAAAGCCATCACGTTAAGGTCTGGAACACAGTATGAGGGACCGATGAGGCCAGAACTAAAATCAGAGATATTGGGAATAACAGAGCCTCATTTCGACTAGAAACACCAGGATTCGACCAGACCCTCTGGTCAAATCCAGGTCAAATCCTACCATCTGGAGCACTGTGTTTTATCAGAAGTTCGATTCGACCTGAAGCCATCCAATTCGACCAGACCTCATGGTCGAATCGAATGATATAATTCATACAGAAGCTCAATTTGACCAAGAGCACTTCAATTTGACCAGACCTACAGGTCAAATCCAGCAGACAAATAGAAAATGGACTTCCAGGTGCACAATTCGACCACTACATACCCAATTCGACCAGCAGCCCTGGTCGAATCCAGGTCAAACCCAATCATTCTGCACCATTTTTCAAGCCGAATGCTCTACATGATGTTGATGTTATTCCAGTACCATTACATGAGCAGAATACTGAGCTTACAATGGAGAAGAAGTGGGAAAAAGTAAAGAAGTTGAGAGCCGAGAAGCTTAGACTGCAGATGGATAATGAAGATGTGGTTTTCTCTCTTGATCATGCAATGAAGATGCCCATGGAGACTTAATCGTGCAAGAGCATTGATGTGATTTCTAACTTATTTAATCTTGATTTTTCTAAGACAGATGATTCTGAATTTAAGTGGAAGATTGACAAGAAGGTGTCTAGATAGCCATGAGAGGAAGAAAATTTCAATGATCATATTTTTGTAACCAAGAAAGGTGAGGTGTTGAGTGTAGACAAGAAGAGGGAAAGAAAGTATTTGAAGGTGAGGATGCGACAAGACCATCTTCCGATCAAGTAGTTTAAAAGGTTACATCTGTCGTGACTCTCTGATGTTAAATATGAGCGCCTGTTGGGGGCCTATCCTTCCATTTTATTGCTTTATTTCTTTTGTGTGAGTGAGAAATTTTTATATTTATGGTGCTTACTAATCGGCAATTACATCTCTTTGTAAACTTAGTTTCAACTTACGTTTTTACTAAGTTTGGGGGGTGTGATGTTATTACCTCATTGAAGCACCAAGAGTATAATCTTTTCTTTGTAATGTTTGCCAAGGGAATTGATTTTTTGCGGTATGTTGAAACTTTAATCGGTTTTGACGTGTCAATTTTTTGTAATTTACCTAGTGTTCAGTGGTGTTTCTAGTGTGTGGAGTCGATTAGATAGTCAATTAAATCGTTCTTAGAGTTCTTCTATTTTATTATTGATGAATCCTGTGATGATGAGTGTTTGAGCTTTGATGATAGAAAAGGGTAACTAGGTGGCAAAACGAGTTCTACATTGAGGCTTCAACTCGAGGAGCTCGTACATTCATTGAAGAAAAATCAGGTGCCCTCGTTTCCTTATTCTAATTTTTGTATGTGCTTTTAGTTCACGGAGTGAAAGGATTGATTTTATATTTTTGGTGATCCATGTGAGCTTATATTTTTAAATTGTGCCTGAAATTCATATGCTCTTGAAATTGATGGAGGAATTATACTTGAATTATATTGTGATATGAAGTTCTATGTGTACTTGTGGGATATTGCTTACCATGAAAAGTGCTCTGTTACTTGTTAAAAACCCATATGAGATTTTGAGCCTCGTTGATCATGTACATAATCACATGATATTTCTTTCTGGTGAGTATCATTCTTGTGTGTGTATTCTAGAACTTGCCTCTTGTCTTACTTGAAACTACATGTTGTGTTAGATAATGGGAAATGATCTAAGGCCATCTTTGAATTTATGAGTCACTTAGCCAAATAATTCCTACCAAATAATTTTATATTCGTAGTTAGCCCTTTTGAGCCTAAAAGCCTTATTTCTTTGGCAACCTACGAACTTTGATATCCTGTTTGAGCCTGAAATTCCTATATTTAGTGGAGAATTAAATGATGTCAAAGTGTGTGAATTGAATTTCATGGAGTTTGGAAGGAATAGAATATTTGGAGCTGCACAAGTGATTATGAGCTAAAAAAATATGAGCTGAAAAATAAGTTGCTTAGGGGTAGTACTCGAAACTGGTACCCCAAGATGTTAGAGGTAGTGCCCGAAACTGGTACCTCGAGAAAAAAAAGAAAGGAAAGAAAAAGTATGTTGAGCTTGAAGGAAATGAGAGAAAAGAAAATTAGAAGAGTATGAAGTTGGATAGCCTTGAAGTGTAAAAATCTGCAGTACAAAAGATCTCCGGTTTTAATTCTCTACTAATTGAGTCACTTAATTCATATGTTTCCTACCTTAACCAAAGAACCAATAGTACATCCAAAAGAAAAGTCCTTTTTGATCTTATTGTCTAATCATACTTTTAGTGGTGGAGAGTTTGAGATATTTGGCAAGTTTATGGTTACGCATGCACTTGAATTGAATCTGAGCGTAAGCATCTTAACCTATAAGTGTACATCTTTTACACTTAAGTGCGAGTGATATATATACTTGCCGTAAGAACATGTCAATGGAGCATTTGAATTGGTGGTAATTGTCTTAACATGTATGCTATGAATTGATTATTACATGTAATGAGAGTTGCATGACCTAAGTTGAGGACAATTATATTTTGAATGGGGTATTAATCATAGTCATTGTTTCCCCGCTAATTTTCATACTCTCTTTCTCTTTATTTTTATTTTGTTGCCTCGGGACGGAGCAACGGGTAAGTTTGGGGGATTGTTGAGAGTGGAAATTAGTGTGTTTGAGTGTCCAATTTAACACTTTTTTGATGAAAATTGTTGTTATATATTAGCACAAGTGTCTTATATTCAATATATGTGAGAAAAAGGTGCACTTGAGGTGTTTTATTGTATTTTAGGTGGAAAAGGGATGAAAAGTGCAAAGTTGGAGAAAATATGCAATTTGTGCAAGAACACGGAAAACGCACATCTAATTTTCGTAATTTTTCTGTGTTGTTGTGGAGATCAAAACTGTTCGTGTGATACATGGTTGGAAATCCACTGAAATGAGGGTTGATTTGGCGTAAAGAACACCTCAATCGGATTCCAAATGAGGAAGTTATGATCAAAATGGTGACGTAGCGCGAGCTGTGCCGAACAGAATTGCTGTGCTATTTTCCGTGGCTTGCATTCAAATCTTGGAGTTTTCTTATGTTCTTTATATGGATAGAAATCCAAGGAAGAGAGGATCGCGTGAGCGCAAGAATCTCTCAAATTGGAGCTCGGATGTGGAAGTTATACGTGAAATGGTGAGACAGCGCAAGACAATTCGACCACAAAATATAAATTCGACCTAACCATGTGGTCGAATCCTGGTTGAATTGGATGGCAAAAGAAGCAATTCGACCACGACACCTCAATTCGACCTGCTGTGCTGGTCGAATCCAGTACCTGAAGCTTCCAGTAGGGTGATTCGACCTGCAATTAGCCAGGGGAGGTGAATTTAACCTAGCTTCGTGGTCGAATTGACGTGCGAAAACTTACCATATCCGTATTTTTACACCCTCAATGCATGTGATCACTCAAAAAGTCCATTCCAAGACCTATAAAGAGAGTTTACAAGTATAAAAGGGGGTGTAGATCACACCATTAGGAGAAAAAAACAACAAGAGAGTCATAAGAGAGGCCACAACCATACCACACCCTACAAGGGGGTTCACCTCCCAACCATCATCCACATCCTTTCCTCCATCCATCCATCACTTTGAAGATTCGTCTGTGAAATTAATAGGAGAACCAAGAGGAGGATTCAAGACGGAGAAGGACGCGACGACTCCCACATCTAGGGTTTTATTCGTTTCCTAATTTATCTTGTAATTTTCTGGACTACGGGTAAGATCTATCCAACATCCATGATTGTTCTTCGTAACATCATGGGCTAGAGCCGTTTTGGTAGAACTAGGGTTGTGAAGGTTTTTACCAATTAATTGAACTTTCGTGTGTAAACTCCATACAACACTACTTGTGGATTTATTTTATATATGATTATGCTTTCTTAATTCATATTCACGGTAGATTTGTGCATCTTCAATTGGTATATAGAGTCTGAATATATATCTTGGTTGTAAATTGAGTGCGTTCACCGCTGAACAGGATTCCATGTTATGATTCTAAGTGAGGGGACTCCGAAGCTTCATTAGAACTGTCATATATGAATATTTATTAATTAAATTGAATTCGGGTTAGTAAGCAGGATAAAGAGGATAATTTTATAGTACCTATAAAGGGAGATCATATCGGGTTAGAGTACCAATCGGCCAGGGAAATAATTGATACTGATAGTACCTAGAAAGGGGGGTGGAATTATATCTCTTGCTCCGAGGTTATTCACACGTGTTACATGCATGTTTACTTGTGTCTATAGAGTAGATATGCATGGTTTAGTGATGCGTCCATATTCCACAAGGTAGAGTCGGACATCAACACACGGAAGGGAAATTAATGCGTGAAACTGGATTATCCTTGAGCTACCTATTCTCCTACTTGATCCACTTTCGTATTCTTCAAGTGACTTTATTTTATTTGTTATTTTAATTACTTGTTTAGTAGTTTAATAATTCTAAACCTCAACTATATTGCCATAATCGTCTTAATTAATTTAGATAATAATTAAATTGATAATACGCCGTCCTTTGGGTTCGATATTCACTTGGTCACTTGCTTAAGCTGCAATTGATATCCTTAATACTTGGGGATTAATTTTGCGTGCAAAGAAAACGCGCATCAGTTATGGCTCGAAACAGATTCTACGTATGTGTTGCATGCATTTGAGAATGATCAGGCCATTATCCCTTGGCAACTTCTGGCACGATAGTGGCAAGCTAAAAGCATTATTCAACACTCCCGTTTTTGTGTTACTCATGTTTTTCGGGAAGCAAATACGGCTGCTGATGCTATGGCGTCGATAGGAGGAACATACACTTGATTCAATCAACTACCACCTCACTTGAATGGAATCCTCTTTGATGGTATGAATCATCAATATTTTGGATTTAAATAGGATGCTTCCTATTTTCTTTTGAACATCTTTTTTCTTCTTGACTCTGTACTCTTTTCATTTTTATCTTAATAATATGATTTATTAGCTTAAGGTAGATGGGGTTTAGAGCATCTCTTCCCACATCATATTTATAATTTGAAGAGTATTTGATGTAAAATAGAATGTATTTTAAATTTAAAGAACTATTTTTTTATCTCCTCCAACATTCTCTCTATATTTTATTTCTCATTTAGAAAAAATTATTCATAGGTATATACTTTGTACCCTAAATTACTAGGAGTTATAATGAGTTCAAATAATTACTCTCACATACAAAATATTAAAGTAAAATAACAAATTAATCTTAATTTATTATAATCTCATACACTTTTAAACTACAAACCCTAAACCCCGCACCCACCCATTGCCGCCGCCAAACCACCACCGGACCACCATACTTTTTTTACTGCACACATTTTTTGCTACACACACGAACTTTTGCTGCACACAAACATTTATGTGCAGCACATTGTAAGGATAATATTGGAATATCGTTATATATTTATGTAGTTAGTAGTAATATTTTTGTATGTTTGTATCTCATAGTAATAAAGGAGTTTTTAATATACCTAGTAGTAATTATCCCTTTAATTTATTATCTTTTCAATGTCCATTTATTATATTTGTATTTTTTTAATATTATATTTTTCATTTTTAATTTATTTTATCATAGATGTGAAGTAATTAATATTTTAGGTGTGTTGGAAGTAATGAAAAAAGTAAAAGCAATAAATTTTAAAGAGGTACTTTGGCTCTTCAAATTTAGAGAGCCAAAATCATTATGTAAAATATTTTGTTATTTTAAAGAGCCTATTGGACATACATTTTTACATTTGACTCTCTTAAATTTTAACTATTTTTTTCATTTAAAGAGTCTTTAGAAAATGCTCTTAGACGTTAAAAAGAAATGTGATAATCATATATCAAATGCTCTTAGACGTTAAAAGAAATGTGATAATCATATATTAAAATTTAAATAATACTCATATGGCTTGTTTGGTAGGATAGATGGAATTATGCATGATTGATGAATTAAATGATGTCTTATACCAGTTAATATCAGTTTATACATGAGTACCATGTTTGCTTCATAATTGTAAAAGTTTAGAAAAATAAAATTATATTGCGGTTCCATAAAAAATAAATATTTAATAAATTTTATTAGGACACAATAAACTGCTCAATTTACAATTATATCCCTGAGAAATATTTCACTCCACCATATATCGTTGGAAGAAAATTTAACATTCTTGTGTTCTTCCCATCTCTAATTTTCTCACACTCTCTCCGGCCACACAACTCTCATCATCTCTCTTGTTTCCTTAGAATAACATTGTTCTTCTTTCAAATAAAATTATGTAAGATCTACAGCTTACGCTTACTAAAATGAATAACATATCACCAAAATGAATAATCGATCATATGCTTATTTACTATAGAAATTGCTATACAGTTTAAATACATGATCATCACAGTGGAAAAGAATTTATAAAATAAACCAGCAAGCTACTTTTGTCATTCCTCTTCCTAGCTTCAAAATGCCAGAATCTCGCTGCGACCGCCAGAGAAACGCCAATTTCCTTATCGAGCGAATATACTAGTTTATCACTACTACGACAAAGATCATGTGAAATAAATTTTCTAATTGATTAGTTCTCTTTATCTGAATGTATAAAGAACGGATGTCTCATTCCACAATAAGTTCAGGATGTGTAATATGTAATATAGAGGTTTGCCTACAAAGGGCCTATAGTTTTTAACTGGCTTGTAGGTTTACACATTTTCCCAACCAATCAAAGTATTACAAGAGTTTACATATCTAACCCTTGTTAATACCCTCTACCAGATAGTTTAAACGATAAAATTAAACTAGTACTTATATTATTCTCTTGGCTAATAGAATGGGCAAAGTAATGGATCGTATCATCTTAGAAGAGCAATCAGCGTTCATTGAGGGTTGACAAATCCTCGATTGCATAGTTACGCTCAATCAAGTTCTAGAAGAAATCAAGAGTTCCAAAGAAGCATGTTTTTACTTTAAAATTGATTTCTCAAAGGCCTTCGAATCTATCAATTGGAACTTTCTCAATGACATGATGAAGAATATAGGATTCAATGACAAATGGAGAGGATCGATATATGAATGCATCTCGATAGCCCACCTTGATGTCCTTGTTAACGGGAGCCCCTCAGGGGATTTTCAGCTAAGACGTGGTATCAGACAGGGGGATCCCTTATCTCTCTTACTCTTCTTGATTATTGCAAAAGGTCTAAGCTGTCTTTTGAAAAAGCCTATTGAGATCATCTTTTCAACCTTGTGGAAATTGGATATGAGAATATTAAGGTGTCTCATTGATGAGTGATATTTTCACCTAGATTTTAGTGTTTTTTATGTGTGTTTTCGTGTTATTTTATCCGTATTTGTATTCTATTTGGTGGAGTTATATGTTTTTATGGAATTGAGTGTGAATGAACTTAATCGTATGTAAAACAGGTGAAATCAGAGCAAAAATGGAGAAAGGAGACAGAAGAAGGAAGAAGAAAACATGGCAACAAGAACACGGCCAGCCGTTTCAAGTACACGAGTTGTGTCGTGCTATACGAGCCGTGTACTGCAAACAGGCCTGTAAGAGATGGCCGTGCGATGATATCAGAATACACAACACAACCATCCCTTGGCCGTGTTGCGGCACATGACTCGTGTGCCGTCGTAAGTTCGCGTTGACCCAGAAACCCTGACACGACTCGAGGCGTGTTGCAGCACACGATTCGTGTAGGTGCTTGATCAGTAAAAAAATTAGATTTCGTCTAGAAGCTTCTCAAGGGGTATAAGTACCCAATACTTCAATATTTGATAATAATTTTCGAAGGGTTTCATTCTTACACCTAGATCACACATAATTTCCTCCATTTTACACCATCATCTTCATCCATTCTTTATTCATCCATCCACACTTGATCTTCTCCATTAAATCCACCATCCAAGTGATCAAGAAAGCAAAGGAAAGTGAAGATCACAAGAAGAAGAAGGAGATCTCCATTGAAGGACTTCAAAGGGGGAATCTAATTCTAATTTTTATGAACTTCTTTATAGTTTGATCATGGAATTTGTAGATTCAATTGTCTATGTTGTTTTCTCTAAGACTATGATAGGCTAATCTCCTTTGTGAGATTAGCTCCATGATTGGTGTTGGATAATTTAGTTTTTATGCATTTTGATTTTAATCTTGATTGGGCATTTGTGTTATTTCTATCATTGATGTGAATTACTTGATGTATATGTATGATTTGTGTGATTAATTATCATGGGCATGTGATTTGATTGAGAAATCAATTATGTGTTTAGGATAGTTCATTAAATCATTTCATCATACACTTCATGTGCATTAATTTAGAATGAGATAGAGATATCCTTCTAGATTTAGAACCCTTTGATAAAATATTTGATTAGCTTAATTGAGAGAGTAGTTGATTAGATGAGGAGACCCAAGCCATTAGTGAATTCATAGTACCTTAAAAGGGAATATTGCCTATAATTTAGTAACTAATTAGGGAACTCGTAGAGTAATTAGTACCTAGTGGGAGGTGTTCGCTATGGTGTCACTCTTAAGTGCTTTTGGGAGTCTTATTGAGGGCCTACATCCTATCCGTCTCGAAAGAGAGTTTAGGAGGAATTAGTGATCGCTTCTATACCTTGTCCATGAGAGATTAAAATTAATTGTATAATTATTTAATTATCTATGCCATGATTGTTGTTAATCTCATCTTTGCATCACTTGGAATCCATTCATTTTGCATTCATTTTATCATTTATTTCTTGCATTAGTTTAATTGCATTTATTTGCATCTTATCCTCCTTTTCCGTCGTCCTTATAAAATCACGATAAACTTGAGATCGCTTAAACTCTAGCACGTTCCTCCCTTGGGTTCGATAAATTCTTTAATTGGTCATCCCGACTATATATGATCAATCAAATGGCGCCGTTACCGGGAAGGTAATGGTCGCTAGTAGTTTGACGAAGGATTATTTAGAGTGGTCTTAATAAGGACATTTTATTTTATTTTTGCATCTTATATTTGCTTTGGAAAATTTTGTTCTAATTTTTCTTTCTCTTGTAGGTAAATACCTTGAGAAGGAGAAAGAATGAGAACAAGCCCAAAAATATGAGCTACATGGATATTCTTCGAGAAATGGTGAATAGAAGTGCTCATCCCAATATGAACACACAAGGAAATTTTCAAAGATTTCAAATACCAAATTGTGAGCCTAATTTGCAACCGGATTACGGAGTACAAGATATGCAATTCCATCAACAAAGATATGAAGATTTTGGAGTCCCTCATCAAATGCATCAACAAGTATACCCTCAAGGTGTGGAAGATGTTTTTCAAGGTAATTTTTCTAGAAATCAAGAAGGAAATCAACCACAACTATGGGGAGATTTTCAAGACTCCAACACCTCTTATTCCACCCAAAATGACCACATAGCGATGCTTGGAAAAAAATTGTTTGAAATGGTTATAGATCGCTTAGAAGAGGGGAGAAAGTCTAATCAAGCATGGATTGATAGAATCGGAAACTTGTGTGAAATGATGATGAATACAATGGTAGCATTCAATGCTAAGTTGAATTCATTGGAGCACCAAGTAAGTCAAATCGTGTCCACTGTGGAGAGACTTCAAGAAGAGAATAACAAGCCTTCTACCTCCGGAACAAAGAGTGAATGCATGGTTGTTAAGGCTAGAAAAGAGGATAGTTTGGGGGTTGATGAGGTTATAAAGGAAAGAAGAGAAAGGGTGCCTAAGTGGGTGAAAGCCAAAGAGTTGAAAGAAGAGTTGAAGGAGGAATTCGATAGATTTGTCGAATCTCTTGAAGAGATGGTAGAGAAAGTCAAGATTCGAAACCAAGAAGAGATTCATGCCCTTATGGAAGAAAAGAAGCCTCCGGAAACTAAGATCATGGATGCTACTCCCCACAAGCCAAAACCTTCTCATTCTATTGAAATTTCAAATTCTCTTAAGAACTTCCATGATTTTATTGATAAAAATTTGTTTGGTGATTGTAGGAAAAAGGTTGCAAGAGGGCACCAACACTTGTCAATGCCTGAATTCTTACCGGGAATGTGGTTGAAGTTCAAAATGCATATAAAGCCCCATGAAAAAAGTAGAACAAGTGGAAAAGGCCATTCCTTATGAAGAACGCATTCGGAGAACAATTGCTTGAATTATTCAACAAGAAAGGAAACGTTCTTGTGGTTGAGCGTGAGGGCACAAGGCACTACTTCAAGAAGAAACCTATGATAGTGCCTAAGAACTATTCAAGACCACCATGAGCTAAAGACTATCGTCCGGCTTGAAGACGTTAAACTTAGCGCTAGATGGGAGGCAACCCATCATTATCTTTATTATTTTATTTCGTGCTTTCAATAAGGATTATGGATTTGATATTGTTTTGCAATTTTGGTTTATAGGTTGATTGTGTTTGTGAGGAAGATGCGTATTGGAGATACGAAAAATACTTGATTTGAAGTGTATAGGTAAGTCACACCACTTTTTACAAACTTAACTCGAAACTCTTGTTTCAATTTAAGTTTGGGGGGATATGACGTGGTGTGGCATACTTTGTTTTGAAGGCATATACTTTTCGTATTTTTTGACTAATTTTAAAATTTTTCTCATGAGTATTGGTATGATTTTGGTACGTTTGGTTGTGTTGAAGTACATGATAATCCATATTTTTAATGATATTATTGAGCTAATGTATTTAATGAGCTGTTGAGCATGAATGAAGTGTAGTGGAAGCACGAATTTAGCTCGGAGATCAAGTCGAGATTCGTTGTGTATTCAATCCGGAAGCTAGTGCCAACCATTTCCACTACCAAATGCCTATTGAGAGAGTTCACTCTAAACTCTACCACTTCTAGTTGCTTGACATGAATTTATTTTATTTGGATTGGTGTGATTAACATGTTGCTTCATTTGTTATATTTTTGGGAGGTTTATTTTCGTAAGTTAGGATTTTCTTTTCAATCAAAGATGGGGATGTTGTGAGCTTACTTAATCATGGATGATATAGAATGTGTGCTTTATTGTTAATGATGGTGATTTTTGTTTTTGCATGTTATGTGTTTTTGGTTGTTTCTTGTTTGTTGTGTCTTTATTTTATGTTTTGGGTGTATTTTTATTCTTGTTTAGAAATGTTTTGGTGGATAGTTTTTGAGATGTTGTGATTCATTTTTGAATGTGAGTGATGACATGTTGTGGTGATAAGTGATGACAAGTTATAATTAAGAATTTCTACACTTTCGAATTGTGACATGTTCTATTTAACTTGTTCAATTTTGAGATGAATGTGGTGTAATAAGTTCCTTAAGGTTCGAGCACAAGCTTGTGAGCATTTGAGCCTCAACCGTGCATATATGTTTTCTTCATGAGTGGATTGGTTGTGTTTGATAAGTTAAAACTTGCTCAAGGGCTATAGGAACGAGCCCGATTAGTGGAGATTAGTGAAATGATTTAAGGTCATCCTTGTTATTTATAGTCATTGCCATATATTTTCCTACCATGAGTATCATCCCTAGTCAACCACTTTGAGCCTTTAAGTCTATTTATTGTGATATAAGCACATTACAAGCCTTAATTACCACGTGAGCCTTATATATTTACCCTTTTGTGTGAGTGATTGAGGAGATGGTGACTAGAAATGTTTGATGAGATAACTAAAGAAGAAAGGAAATGGTAAACAAGCAAGAAATGGGATGCAAAGAGCACGAGCACAAATGTACATGCAACCTTAAAACAAGAAAATGAGCAAAGTAACAACAATATGCTCAAGTACTTAAAAGTCCAAAGAAGGAAGTATGAATCAAAAGAAGCTCAAAAATCCAAGGAAAGTTAATGATTAGTGCTTGTGAACATTAAAGACAAGAAAGGAAGAAAGAAAATTGGAGAAGTTGGAGAAATTGGCCATCTCTTCGATTACTTGCACTTGTTTAGTCATTAATATCCATATTCTACCTACCCTACTAAAGAGTCTATCATTACATCTTAATTAAAGACCTTTTTGATCACTAATGGAAACTTTGGTGGTTTGTGAATGTAGTCCACGAGCAAGCTTATAGCGAGTCGAGCCAATCAATTGATGAGTATTGTTTTACCACTTTAAAGAGTGTTGAGTGACATTTATAACCTATGTGAGGCTTAGACTAAAAGGGACTATATTACACTATTATTCTCTTGTGATTGAACTTTTTAATATTTTTTTTTTGCATGTTATGATTTTAATGTTGTAGGATGACTTAGCATAAATTGTGATTCTTATTGCTATTAATGCGTTATTGCTTATGTTCGTTTAGTCTTTTTCTAGGTGAAAATCACTCTCTTTGGTTTATCATTTTCGTTGTTCGGGGTCGCACAACACTTTAAGTTTGGGGGTGTGATGAGCAATATTTTCACCTAGATTTTAGTGTCTTTTTATGTGTCTTTTCATGTTATTTTATCCGTATTTGTGTTCTATTTGGTAGAGTTATGTGTTTTTATGGAATTGAGTGTGAATGAACTTAATCGTATGTAAAACAGGTAAAATCGGAGCGAAAATAGTGAAGGGAGACAGAAGAAGGAAGAAGAAAACATGGCAGCAAGAACAAGGCCAGCCGTTTCAAGTACACGAGTCGTGTACTGTAAACGGACCTGCAAGAGATGACCGTGCGAGACATCAGAATGCACAACACGATCATCCCTTGGCCATGTTGTGGCACACGACTCGTGTGCCGTCGTAAGTTCGCGTTAACCCAGAAACCCTGACACGACTCGAGGTGTGTTGCAGCACATGAGTCGTGTAGGTGCTTGATCAGTAAAAAAAATCAGATTTCTTCTAGAAGCTTCCCAAGGGGTATAAATACCCAATACTTCAATATTTGATAATAATTTTCGAAGGGTTTCACTCCTACACCTAGATCACACACAATTTTCTCCATTTTACACTATCATCTTCATCCATTCTTTATCCATCCATCCACACTTGATCTCCTCCATCAAATCCACCATCCAAGTGATCAAGGAAGCAAGGGAGAGTGAAGATCACAAGAAGAAGAAGGAGATCTTCATTGAAGGACTTCAAAGGGGAAATCTAATTCTAATTTTTGTGAACTTCTTTATAGTTTGATCATGGAATTTGTAGTTTTCTCTAAGACTATGATAGACTAATCTCCTTTGTGAGATTAGCTCCATGATTGGTGTTGGATAATTTAGTTTTTATGCAATTTGATTTTAATCTTGATTGGGCATTTGTGTTATTTCTATCATTGATGTGAATTACTTGATGTATATGTATGATTTGTGTGATTAATTGTCATGGGCATGTGATTTGATTGAGAAATCAGTTATGTGTTTAGGATAGTTCATTGAATCATTTCATCATACACTTCATGTGCATTAATTTAGAATGAGATAGAGATATCCTTCTAGATTTAGAACCTTTTGATAAAATATTTGATTAGCTTAATCGAGAGATTAGTTGATTAGATGAGGAGACCCAAGCCATTAGTGAATTCATAGTACCTTAAAAGGGAATATTGCCTATGATTTAGTACCTAATTAGGGAACTCGTAGAGTAATTAGTACCTAGTGGGAGGTGTTCGCTATGGTATCGATTTTAAGTGCTTTTGGGAGCCTTATTGAGGGCCTACATCCTATCCGTCTCGAAAGAGAGTTTAGGTGGAATTAATGATCACTTCTATACCTTGTTCATGAGATATTAGAATTAATTACATAATTACTTAATTATCTATGCCATGATTGTTGTTAATTTCATCCTTGCATCACTTGGAACCCATTCATTTTGCATTTATTTTATCATTTATTTCTTGCATTAGTTTTATTGCATTTATTTGCATCTTATCCTCCCTTTCAGTCGTCTTTATAAATCACGATAAACTTGAGATTGCTTAAACTCTAGCACGTTCCTCCCTTGGATTCGATAAATTCTTTAATTGGTCATCCCGACTATATACGATCAATCACTCATCTTCCGTACGTAGACGATACAATTTTTGCTGGCAAGGCGTTCGGAAAAAATATCTGGTTCCTAAAATGGTTGTTAGTGATTTTAGAACTCATCTTGGGCCTCGGGGTTAACCTTTCAAAAAGTAAAATCTATGGGATTAATATGCAACCTGATTTGATGGATTCATTTGGTCATATTCTGGGCTGCCCTACAGGTTCTTTTCCTTTCAATTATCTGGGAACTATGATTGGCTGCAATTACAACAGAGAAGGGGATTGGAATATCCTTATTCACAAGATCAAGAAAAGGCTCAGTGGTTGGGTCCCTAATAAACTTTCTATGAGTGGTCGAGTCATTCTAGTGAACTCAGTTCTTAACGCCTTACATACCTACTTGCTGTCGCTATACCAAATTCCGAAATATGTGATAAAAAACTGGTGCAAATTCAACGCACCTTTCTTGGGGGGAAAAGAGAACGAGAGAAAAATATCATGGATTAGCTGGAAAGCAATCTGTGAACCTAAAAATAGGAGCGGTCTTGGGGTAAAAAATATCGAATGCTTTAATCAAGCACTTTTGGGTAAATAGATGTGGAGATATCAAATGGAGAAGTCTAAATTATGGGTTAAGATCATTAGGTCGAGGTGGGGAGAGTCTTGGACTAGATCTAACTCGATTCCTTATTCATCTAGAGGGATGGTGATTAGGGGATGGTGGGCTAATGTCATCAAATTGGTTGATTGGAATAGAGGGGGTTGGTTCGAGGAAAATTTGATTAGGGAATTAGGAAATTGAGAGAAGTTTCTTTTCTGGGAAGAAAATTGGAGTGGTGAGGGTATCTTAAAGCAAATTTTTCCTAGAGTTTTTAGACTTAGGATGGTTAATAATGTTTCAATTATGAATATGGGGGATTGGGAGGGTGAACATTGGGTTTGGAAGTGGAATTGGAGAAGGGACTTAGTTGAGACAGATCATATAATTCTTAACCTTTTCTTATCTATTTTGAATAGGTTCCAACCCAACAGAGAGCATGAGGATAGATGGCGTTGGAAACTAATCAAGCATGGCGGATATAAAGTTTCAGATTCATTTCAGCTTCTTCTACAAAAACTCAACAATGGCGCCAGCTTCTGGGACAAAGAATTTAACCAAATCTGAAAAAGCTTTACTATCCCAAAGGTGCAAATGATGGCATGACGTACAATATGGCAAATAATTCCAACCCGTTCACAACTAAGACTTCGTAACATCTTACACAAGACTCAGTTATCTCCTGTCCTTTTTGTGAAGATTATGAGGAAGACATCCATCTTCTACTACTCAACTGTCAAATCTCTCACTCATTTTGGATGAAATGTTTACGTTGGTGTCAGAAATCAGGAGCGTTCCCTTGTAATGTTAGACTCCATTTCCTTTACTTTAGTAATCTGTTTGGGGGAGGTATTGCTAAATCTTTTGTTGTTTCTCTTTGGACCACTGTCATCTGGATCTTGTGGAAAGCACGAAATGAAAAAATCTTCAAATCCAAAGAGATTGATATTGAAAGCTTATTTAGAGAAGTTCAGGCTCGCCTATGGAGCTGGCTATCATGGAAAAAGTTTAAATGGTCGGGCGCTGACTACAAAAACTGGTTAGACAATCCTTTCTCTCTTCTCAAATTTTAACATAGTCAAAGCAGTAGGAGAGAGTTTGGAGACTAATTGCTTCATAATACTTTCGTTGTTTTATTTGATTTTACAGCTTGAAACTTTCTTTGAAATTGTACTGTTTTTGGCATGCCTTATGCCTTTCATATTAATGCATTTCTTTTCCTACCAAAAAAAAAATCTCTTGCTCCCTGTCTAGTTTGCTTAAATAATTTGGAGCCAAAAAAGGTCTCACGCTGGGACCTTTTTTTTAAAAAAAAAACAAAAGATGTTATCACTTTATTTATACTACGAATTATTTATAAAATGATTCAAATACATGGTCCTACAAATTATTTATAAAAAGATTCAAATACATGGTTAGCACTTTCTATCATTTTTCATTAAAATATTTTATCACTTCTTATTCATCTCACGTTTTATCGTTTCTTATTCATCTCACGAAATAGATTATGTAAGACTGTCTCACACGGTGTTTGCGTTAATTTTGAACATATAAAAACCAAGCGTTTAACGCATTTGGTATCAACTACCTAAAATCAAATCCCTCAATGAACTTGTCACGTCGACTCATGAACACAATGTAAACATCTCAAAGAACCCAATACCAAATTGAAGAAGTTCAAAGAGAATAAATTAGATGCTAACAGTTACAAACAATGTCAAATTCCCAACACAGCTGTTGTAAGAAGAGAGCATTGGATGCTTCTTGTCCCTCAAGTGTACTATAACTCCAAGTATTAAGTACAAATCCAAATTTCAGCAAACACAAGTTATCTCAAACTTCCCAACAAATTCATGTCAAACTTATTAAAAGAAAACGGAAGATACTTGAAAACATTTGCCAAATCTAACTATCTAAAGAGTTTTCACTTTGAGATTAAGATCATTAAAAATATGTAACAGACGCAAGTTGCCAACATGGCAACATACTCATTTTTCATCTTAATGTCTATTGAACTTTGGGTCAAACAAACTTATGGTAAAAATCATGGCACTCTAGAATTGAGAAGGTATTAAATGAATTAAAGCAACGTGGTGATCCTTCTTTTCTAGTGCTCAAGAACTCCAAAATTAAATGTGCTTGATTTGGAACAATCTAATGATAGGTGACCTTCTTGGAAGTTTCAAGGAGCATGTGAGTGTGGACAAAGCACGCTTAGAATGAAAAATCTAATGAAGGCAACACAAGTAATAATGCAGTATCCCAAACTTTTATGTTATTCACATTAAATAAACAAATCAAGCAACAGGAAGCTTCAATCTAAAGATTCCACATTTTTCCCTCTAAATTTCTTCTTCTATTGATTTTAATGTTTATAAGTATGGGTGGGTTTTTGCACTACATATGTTCAAGGGAAAAAGGCTAAAGCAACAAGAAAACATGAAAGAAGGCAACTTTTTGAGTTAGAAACCTGGTTCTTTCAATGTAACAACGAACACCCAAAATTTATCCACAGATGCCAGTACACGTGTTTGATCCACAAACTAAACTTCCGTATAAGTTGGAAAACGTGAACATCAACAGTAATCAAAAAATCCAAGCAGACAAGCATGACCACAGCTATCATTAATGCAAGGCAGTAATATTCTTTCAAATACAAATACATGCCACAAAAAAATAATAAATTCCGCATCCCTTTTCTCACGAGTTTTGCTCACTATGACAGGAAGTCTGCTCTGTCTCACTTGACAAACATGACATAAAACAGAAGGTTAGCAATATTAGGACAATGCATGACATTCAGCAAACTCTCTTCTCTCAAACCATAACAACTAAACAAAAACTAATCTGGGGAGACAATGAGTAGAACAAACTTGGAATTCATTACAATGTCTCCAACTTCAGACAAAGAATTATAAGTATTGTAGTCTGACCATACTACTAATCACAGTCATAAATGTTAGGAAATTTATATTTCCTATATAATTTAATTGTGCAATTATATTAGCTATTCAAATAATATGTTGGGCTAAATTAAGTGATTAAATTAAAGTAAAAGCCCATGGACTACACTTGTTTGATATGGGCCAAGGAGTAGATACCCAATATTACTAATCAGGTGATTATGGGTGGCCTGATATGAGTAATATATATAGATACCCTAGGTTATGGTTCCGACACTAAGCTGCACACAGTTCTCTCTTTCCCCATCTGAAGAGATTACGAAGGTCCTGAGGGAATCCAGAGGTTTAGTAGAGGAAGACTTTAAATGTTGCTGATCTTCCGTTTAATTCCGCATAAGAAGATCAATGGATCCAGCTATTCCTCTATTTAATTATTGTATGGATCTTGTTGAATCATATTAGGGATTAAGTATTTGGATTAATGAATTATTTCAACAAGTGGTATCAGAGTCACCCTAATTATGATACTCTGAGATCCGTCATATTAATGTTTATGAATTCACCCTTCTATTTACGAATGAGTATTTGGAATTTCTTGTGAATTTTTAATTCAATTGGTTATTGATTATATTATTAATTGATATAGTCATTTGGGCAGATTGTTTTATTGATTTGAATTATGGTGAACTAAATCAATTATAATGATAATCGATTTCTGTAATTTTCAGTATATTTATTGAGGTTTAAGAATCATATATTCTTATTAGGCTCAGTTTCATGTATTGATTATTAACACCTTAAATTCATATCTTTCTCTGCACTGATAACGCGTGACAAGAGATTTCATCTTTATCGTTGTTTTTTTGACGTGTGTCTAGTTTGCCTTTTCAGCTTATGGGCATAATTGATTGCAATTAATTTTCAGAAAATGGCATGGATATTTGGAAGGGTTGACTTGACTGTCTTTTTCCATTCGGATGAAAGTAGATTTGGATGGTGTGATAAATAATGTAGTAATTAATTATTTTAATACATGTCATTTAATTATGAATCAGTAATTTGCAAACCAAGATTCGTATTTGACTAATTGCCCAACGTCCTAGGATAATTTACCATATGAATAAATTCATCAATATGGCCTAATAAATTTAATTCCACCTGTCGAAATTCATGCTTGTCACCATGATTGAAATTGGGTGAAATTCAGCAATTTGTCACCACTTTTTACTATATTATATAATAATAAGTGGGATTTTCTGTAAACGTGGAACCATTTTGAATTTTGCCATGGAGTAAATTATTTAGCGATAAATATTAAGAACATGATAATTACGTCCTTTCATTGTGTGTTGGTTCCATAGTTATTATTTGATTAACCCTATTGCAGTTTGTGATTTTCTAATCATTTAATTGGCTGCCTGGTTATTTGAGGCGTATGGTATGACAATTTTATAATTATATTTTTCAAATTCAGTTTAATTTATTAATTAAATTTGGTGAGACATTTTTTTATGTCATTCAATTAAACAAAAATAAATTGTTTAATTGGTCTAGTAATTTTTCAATCTAATCAATCAAAACATCATGTTGCCATAGCAGCCACTGTGTGTGGAGAAAGACTTTATTGATATTATATAGATGGGTGTGGAATTATTCATGTGTTCTGTGTTCGGCCCATAGGTAGGCATAGTTTGACAGAATAATAACAGACATGTGATAATAAGTATGTGATAATTTTTTGGATTGTTCATGTGAACATTAGTCGGTCCATAGATAGACTCTTGTTTGACAGAATTTATTGTCAATACTTGATTGTTGCACCAAGATTACCACTGTAGTTAATTTTTGTCCATAGACAAGGTTAATGTTACACTTGGTGTCTTGAGATGGGTCCCCAATTGTTTTACTTATTCGTTCATAATTTGCTTTATGACATGAATATTTTATGAGTATACTTAATTTGTTCTCTATTTAGTTTCTGTTGCTACAACTCCTAACTTCTCTCAACAATTGAATAACATCCCAATGCTTAATGGGACAAACTTCAAGACCTGGAAAGAGACACTTGAGATTGTTCTTGGATGTATGGATTTGGATCTGGATCTTCGGTCTGAACGACCCACTGCTACTGTTGAAAATCCAAATGAGGCTAAAATTGAAAAGTGAGATCGGTCAGACCGAATGTGCATGATGATCATGAAGCGCTCCATTCCGGAGGCGTTTAGGGGCTCTATTGCTGAGAGCAAAAATGTCAAATCATTCCTTGATGCTGTTGAGCAGTATTTTGCCAAAAATGAAAAGGCGGAGGCAAGTAGTCTTTTGGCTATACTTATCTCCATGAGGTACAAAGGCAAAGGGAACATAAAGGAGTACATCATGGAGATGTCTAATCTCACATCAAAGCTTAAGGCACTCAAGTTAGAAATTTCTGATGATTTGCTTGTGCACTTGGTTCTCATCTCACTTCCAGCACACTTTGGACAATTCAAAGTGAGTTATAACACTCAAAATGACAAATGGTCCCTCAATGAGCTTATATCTTACTGTGTGCAAGAGGAAGAGAGAGTGCAGAGAGATAGAGCTGAAAGTGCTCACTTGGCCGTAAATGCTCAAAGCAAGAAAAGAAATCAACCTAAGGATACTGTGATTGCTGCTTCAGAGCAGAAGGGTACTGTGATTGCTGCTTCTGAGCAGAAGAAGCAAAAGATTGAACCTAAGGATGATAGATGCCACTTCTGCAAGAAGCGGGATCATTTTAAGAAAAATTGCTCCAAGTATGCTGCATGGCGTGCTAAGAAGGGTATGCCTCTTACTTTGGTTTGTTCTGAGGTTAATTTATCCTTTGTACCTAAAGATACTTGGTGGGTAGATTGGTGCTACTACTTACATAAGTGTGTCTTTGTAGGGTTGCCTGAGTTGACGGCTACCAAGTGATGCTGAAAGATTCATCTTTGTGGGAGATGGCAATAAAGTTGCAGTAGAGGCTATTGGAACCTTTAGATTGCATTTAAAGAGTGGCTGTAATTTAGACTTGTTTGAGACATTTGTTGTACCGTCTTTTAGACGGAATTTGATTTCTATTTCTGCTTTGGATAAACTGGGTTTTTCCTGATCTTTTGGAAATAATAAAGTATGTCTCTTTCAAAATTCCAATTTTATTGGTGATGGCCATTTAATTGATAATCTTTACATGCTTGATCTTATAAATTCCAATAATGTTATTCTGCAAACATATTCAAGAGGTACAAAGAGAAAATTTTCGGAGGATTCTGTCATTTTATGGCACAAGTGTTTAGGCCATATTTCTAAACAAAGAATTCAAAGGCTTGTGTCTGATGGAATCCTTAATCCCTTAAATCTTGTAGATTTTCAAGTCTGCATTGAATGTATAAAAGGAAAACAAACTAATATGAGGAAATTAGAAGCCGAAAGAGCTAAAGAAGTCTTAGAACTTATTCACACTGATATATGTGGTCCATTCCCTACGGCATCATGGAATGGGCAATGTTACTTTATCACGTTCATAGACGACTACTCTCGTTTTGGCTACCTATATCTGATTTATGAGAAATCTCAATCATTGGACGTTTTCAAATCTTTCAAAGCTGAAGTTGAACTTCAACTTGGTAAGTAAATTAAGGCTGTCAAATTTGATCGTGGAGGTGAATACTACGGTCGATTTGATGGATCAGGAGATCAACGCCCAGGACCCTTCGCACTTTTCCTCAAAGAATGTGAAATTGTTCCGCAATACACTATGCCAGGTTCTCCTCGCATGAATAGTGTTGCTAAACGTTGGAATCGGACTCTTAAGGATATGGTAAGGAGTATGATAAGTCATTCCTTCTTGCCAGAGTCTTTTTGGGGAGAAGCCTTGAAAATAGCAGTATACATTCTCAATAGAGTACCAAGTAAAGCAGTTTCGAAAACCCATTATGAACTTTGGATAGGCAAGAAACTTAGCATTAGGCACTTACACATTTGGGGTTGTCCAGCTGAAGCGCGACCTTATAAGCCACATGAAGGAAAACTTGAATCAAGAACGGTAAGCTGTTATTTTGTTAGTTACTCTGAGCATTCAAGGGGGTTTAAATTTTACCATCCCACATCAAGAACCTTTTTCGAGACGAAAAATGTCAAATTTCTTGAGGATATTGAGTTTGGGAGGGAAGAGATTATGAGGAAGGTTGTCTTTGAGGAAGATTCTGGAGTTGACGATGATTTGGTTACTTTACCAATTATTACTCAAGAAACAACTCCAGAAACTCATATGGAAAATATTATTCCAAATCAAGACAATATTGAAATCCTTCCTCCATTAGCTGATGAACAAACTCAACCACCTCAAGAAATGCCATTAAGGAGATCCACTAGAGAGAGGAGAAATGCTATTTCAGATGATTATATAGTATTTCAACAAGAACATGAGGATGGAGTTGGTCTGACCGAAGATGACCCTGTCACTTTTGGTCAAGCCATGAACAGTTCTAACTCTCAGAGATGGATTGACGCCATGAAAGATGAGATGAAATCTATGAGTGACAATGACGTTTGGGATCTTGTCGAATTGCCTGAAGGTGTGAAACCCATTGGTTGTAAATGGATATTTAAAACCAAAAGGGATTCAAAAGGCAATATCGAAAGATATAAGGCTCGTCTAGTCGCTAAAGGCTTCACTTAAAAGGAAGGCATTGACTACAAAGAGACTTTCTCTCCAGTTTCATCGAAAGACTCTTTCAGAACTATCATGGCACTTGTAGCTCATTTCGATTTGGAACTACATTAGATGGATGTAAAGACTGATTTTCTCAATGGAGACATTAAGGAAATCATTTATATAGCATAACCTGAGAACTTTATCTTCGGAGATGCAAAGTCTACAGTGTGCAAATTAAAGAAATCCATCTATGATCTCAAGCAAGCATCCCGTCAATGGTATCACAAGTTTCATCAAATTATCACCTCTTTTGGTTTTGAGGTAAATGTTGTTGATGATTGCGTATACTGCAAGTTCAGTGGGAGTAAATATGTCTTCTTGGTTCTGTATGTCGTTGATATTCTTCTTGCCAGTAATGATATAGGCTTATTGCATGAAACTAAGAGATTTCTTGCGAAGAAATTCGAAATGAAAGATCTTGGTGACGCCTCTTTTGTATTAGGAATTCAAATACTTAGAGATCGTTCTCGAGGTATTCTTGGATTATCGCAAAAGAGCTATATCGATATGGTTTTAGGAAGATTCAGCATGAAAAGAAGCAAACCACTAGACACCCCTGTGGCTAAGGGAGAAAAATTTAGTCTTAAGCAATGCCCCAGCAATGATCATGAGAAAAATGAGATGCAAAAGATTCCTTATGCGTCGGTAGTAGGAAGTCTTATGTACGCTCAAGTTTGCACTCGTCCCGATATAGCATTTATAGTGGGAGTTTTGGGGAGGTATTTAAACAATCAAGGAGAGCAACACTGGAAAACAGCCAAACGCGTAATGCGTTACTTAAAGAGAACAATAGATTATATGCTCACTTATCGGAGGTTGGAGAATTTGAAGATCGTTGGATACTCTGACTTCGATTATGCTGGATGTCAAGATAGCAAACGTTCCACATCGGGTTATGTGTTTACGTTGGCTGGAGGAGCTATTTCTTGGAAGTCTTCTAAACAGACTCTTGTAGCTTCTTCCACCATGGCTGCAGAGTTCATTGCTTGTTACGAAACATCTAATCATGCATTATGGTTGCGGAACTTTGTCACTAGATTGCGTGTGGTTGACGATATCGAAAAACTATTGAAGATATATTGTGACAATAGTTCAGCAGTGCTATACTCCAATAACAACAGAAGTGCTACTAAAGCAAAATTCATTAAAATTAAGTACCTTGTTGTTAAGGAGAGAGTTTAGAATAAACAAATTATTATTGAACACATAGGAACAAATAGCATGCTAGCAGATCCACTAACTAAGGCATTAACCCCGAAGGTGTTTCATGAGCATACTGCTCAAATGGGTGTTATTTTTTATGTTACCTTAGTGGGAGTTTATGTTCTATGTACTAAACTTTAGATTTGAAACATTTGGAATTCTATAGAATAAAGTTAATGACCTTTTGGGTTGTTCAGGATTACTTAAGTTAATTTCCATTTTATGATATTTGCATTATGGATTGATCTCACTAAAGTTGGATCAGTTGAAAATAGACACGTAGTTAATCATATTTTGCATGTAACTTCCATGCTACTCACCATATTTGATCTATGTCATTAAGTATATTAATATGATGATTGTCGGGACCACGAATAATAATGTGGTGAATGCCGCGGTAATTCCATTGTTAGTATATGAGATGGACCAGATTGTTGAAGGTAGTTTGAATGAATAGCATAAAGTTGTGCACTTAAGGATTCTTAATATAATTGTCTTCGGAAATAATATATAGCCCAAGTGGGAGATTGTTAGGAAATTTATATTTCCTATATAATTTAATTGTGGGCAATATATTAATATTCAATTATATTAGCTATTCAAATAATATGTTGGCTAAATTAAGTGATTAAATTAAAGTAAAAGTCCATGGACTACACTTGTTTGATATGGGCCAAGGAGTAGATACCCAATATTACTAATCAGGTGATTATGGGTGGCCTGAAATGAGTAATATATATAGATACCCTAGGTTATGGTCCCCGACACTAAGCTGTACACAGTTCTCTCTTTCCCCATCTGAAAAGATTACGAAGGTCCTGAGGGAATCCAGAGGCTTAGTAGAGGAATGCCTTAAACCTGTTGCTGATCTTCCGTTTAATTCCGCATAAGAAGATCAATGGATCCAAGTATTTCTTTAATTAATTATTGTATGGATCTTGTTGAATCATAAGGATTAAGTATTTGAATTAATGAATTATTTCAACAATAAAACCTATGTTGCATCATTGGACATCAACCAGATAACCACTCATGAAGTCAGTGGCGGACGCAGGATTTCCGTCGAGGGGGGTCCAACTTTTCTCATACAATAGTTCGTGTTTTTTGTTCTACAAATTTTAAGAAGAATTATTTTATTTTCCAACTTTTATTAACATTTTTCTAAAGATGTTTGAGTGTTTTTAATTGTATTATGTAAGAGTAACAATTTTGAAACTAAAGTCATTAAAATTATTAAATAAATATGTTATTTAGAGGGAAAATAAATAAATAAAAGAAATAGACATTTTTCTAAAGATGTTTGAGTGTTTTTAATTGTATTATGTAAGAGTAACAATTTTGAAACTAAAGTCATTAAAATTATTAAATAAATATGTTATTTAGAGGGAAAATAAATAAATAAAAGAAATAGAAGAGGGGAAAAAAATAACAGTGCTGCATGAATCGAACACGGGACCTTTAAAACTAAAACATCCTCACTTTACCACTTGGACACAAAGGTATTTTAAGAAAATTTATATATCTATACTAGTAATTTTTAGAAGTTCAGGGGGCCCAGTGCCCCCCTACCCACCTAGTACGTCCGCCACTGCATGAAGTGATGAACTTAAGCTGTACAAAATCAAGAAATATTAAAACTACGACATACACACATAGTAAGATCAGCCAGATGCATTATCTGATTTAACAAAGAAAACCCCATGATGAATTCAGCATTTTTCCCTAATTATTCAACAAAACATGCCACATAACTAAGAAAATTGAAAAAAATATCACAAATGAATTAGATTACTCAAAACACAAATAGATGGAGTAAAGAAGAAATAAGTTGGCTGACCTTGTATCTGGTTACAAGATTTTTCCACTTGAATTTGCACTGATCAGCAGTTCTTGGAGTAAAAAATTTAATACTTTTGCACTGTCATAATTTTGTACTCCTTATCCAAGAACTGAATACTTTTGTTATATTAAGTAAATTTAATACTCCCTCCATCCCCTTGAAAAGTATTCATTTACTTTTTGTACGTGGATTAAGGAATATAATAATTTAATGTATAGTAAGGTGAGAGAAATAATATTTTAATGTATAGTGGGTAGTTGTATTAGTGTTGAGTGTGGGGCCATGTATAGTGATCGTGGATCACATCAATCCAAAAAGGGAAATGAATACTTTATAATGGGATGGACCAAAATGGAAAAATGAATGCATATCAAGAGGACGGAGGAGGGAGTAAATCCTAAAACATTGGTGTTTGTTCAAACTGCGACATTTTACTAAACTTCGTGCAAATTCTTACTTTGATACTAATTTAATACTCCAAATTTATCCACATTTAATGAAATTAACTTGATTTACATTTTCGAAATATGGATGTTTGCATACTTTACTAGAATTTATAGAAAAGAAGCTACTATAATGAAAATTTTAAAATTTATTACTACTATTATTTATAAGCAACATATATGCAATGTGTATTGTATCAACGAATAGTTATATCCTATGTACCTTAATATTACTCTCTCCTTACGGAAAAATGACATTTGTTATTTACAAGTAAATTAAGAAGTATTATTATTTAATTTGTAATAGGTAGTTATATTAATAGGTATATGAATCTCATATTTTAATTGTAGTAATGGTTGAGTGTGAGTCTCATGTGTCTATAAAGGGAAATGAGACTATTTGAAAAGGACGCTTAAAATAGCAAAATGTATCCCTCGTCAATTGACAAATGGAGTAATTGTTATTTAATAGTGTATGGTTTTTAATAAATACTGTATATAACTAACTTTTTTTATAATCGCTTTTCATTAAAATAATTAATAAAAACTTTCAATACAAAAGTATAAACTTTTATTTAATAATGCATACTATATTTTTATATATTAGTGTAAACACTAAATATGGGTGCACGATATATCCAGTGTATAAAGGAGAATTTGTGATCAAGAAATTATAATACAAATATATTCATTACATTTATTATTATTATTATTATTATTATTATTATTATTATTATTATTATTATACTCCATTAATTAATAATTTAGCTCCTTGTCATGCTTCAGAAAAAAATAACTTTCATATTCTTTTACTTTCAATATACTATTTCGTAATAGAGCTCAATTACTGGGCTTCCCTTACCCATATTTCCAATGTGTTAAAATTGGTTTTCCAGATTTCAATAAATGTGTCACTGCCAATTTGTATCCAACGACAGCCCACATAGCATTGGATACAGCAAAACTTTAGCTTGCTTTTGGTCCGGTTATCCATTGTTCACCAATAGATTTTCAAAGGATAAATATACTTTTTATCCATTAACTTTTTTCGATTTCGAAATTGGTCCATCGATTTCACATATTTTAAAATTGATTTATTAAATTTACAAAATTCGACAAAATTATCCTCTTACCGGTTATACCAAGTTGCTCAACCAATAATACTAACGTGAAATATTAAAAAAAAAGAAAAAAAAGTAACAGCCATAAATCGTCACTATCCCCTGCACCTTTATTTGTCAATAGTAGAGTGTAGTAGAGTGGCGGTGAATGAGTGTCTTCAAGAAAGAAACCCGTATTTGCAGATACTAAACCATTTTCAATTAAAAGATCCAGTTCTTATGAATTTAGAAAAAAAAAAAAACCTTCTCCACCCTAGTTATTGTCATCTTATAATTATAATACTTAATTGTCATCTTATAATTATAATACTTATGAAATAGTATGTACTTCTTCATCCCACGTTAAGATTTACGTTTTATATTTTGGGTTGTCCCAAGTTAATGTTTACGTTTTCTTTTTTTTGTCAAGTTTGTCTCACACAAAATAATTAATTATTTCATGTAAGGCCCATACACAACACTAATATAATTACCCACTTTACATTAAATATAATTTCTCTAACTTCACTAAATATTAAAATATTATATTTTTTATAGTAAATAGCAAACATAAATATTAACACGGGACGAATGAAGTATATATAATTTTTTTTTTCATCTTGGGTATAATACCCCCATTAACCAACCTCCCTCTGCCACCGTAAAAAAGCAAAGAGTACTTTGCCTAAAATATTATATTATTCCTTAGTTTCTTTTAAATGTAAATATTAGAATATGATTTAAAAAATTAAATGTACCATCTCGTCAAGTTCCATTTATAACGATAATAACGTGGGAAAAAAAAGTGGCCATGCACAAAATTATGTTGGTGCAAATAGTATATGAAAGTTTCACCCCCTTTTTTTTATTCTCAATAAATTCACATCTGGGAATTTTTAAATATATCACGACTTTTTATTTTTGTTAATTTAATACACCATTTATTTAATAATTTCAATTGTATTACAATTTTTTATTTTTGTCAATTCAATACACGATATATTTTATATTTTCAATTCTATCACAATTTTTATTTTTCAACTTGATACATCACTTATTTCATATTTTCAATTCTTCTATTATTATTATTATTATCATTATTATTATTATTATTATTATTATTAAAAATTTTAAAAATTAAAATACATTATAGTTCGAACAAATAGTTTTTTTTTCTTTTTATTATAGTAAAATCATAATTGTAATTAACTTGTGAAAGAAAATTATTTTAATAAAACGACCTTACAAAAAATTATGTTTTACTGTAATGAATAAAATTATTATGAGTGTATATTGGGTGCACTCGGGTGCAAGAGTGCACACATATGTGTATGCCTTTTTATTCTATTTTGTATACATATTATTCTATTTTGTATACGTGTTTTGTAATAATTGTATACTTTTTTCACATTAAGTTTTCATTAAGAAAACTAACATCCATATGTGCATAACTTTTTATTGAATATTATATATAATTTTTCATTAAAAAATTAACAATTAAATTGTATACATTTTTACTCTTAATTGTATATGTTTTTGTTTATATTTGTATATGGGTGCACCATATCTTTAGGAGCACCCGGGTGCACACTATAAATTGCCAATTATTATTATTATTATTATTATTATTATTATTATTATTATTATTATTATTATTATGTTTGACTTTATGACTATTATTATAGTAATTTAAAATTGTAACAAAAATATTGTATAAATATTTATTGAAAATAATAATTTTATAAAAAATGAAATTAATAATTAATTTGAGCTTTAAAAAAGATAGTGTATTAATCCCATTTAATAAATACACAATTTTAATATAATAATAATAATTAGGGGTGTGCATCGGTTGGTTCGGTTAACCGAACTGACCCAATTTCTAAAATTGAAAACCGAACCAAAATATTTTACAAAACGAAAACCGAACCGAAATATTACAAAATCGATATAAACCAGACCGAATTATTTCGGTCGGTTATTTCGGTTAACCGAAAACCGAAATTTATTTTTTAATTTTTTTTATAATTATTTTATCATATTTTCATTACTTCAAAAAAATCTTTAATATATATACACAATAATATTTAATATATAGTACAAGTTTATATTATAATATATATATATATATATATATATATATATATATATATATATATATATATATATATATATATATATATATATATACCACTTGTGAGATTAGAATTATATGTATATTTAATTTAATTTTTTATAATAAAAGTCTATATGGTCTAAAGAAAACATGTAAGAATAAATGAAATTATTTTAAATTTTAAGTAAATTATATATATATATATATATATATATATATATATATATATATATATATATATATATATATATATATATATATATATATCACTTGTGAGATTAGAATTATACGTATATTTAATTTAATTTTTTATAATAAAAGTCTATATTGTCTAAAGAAAACATGTAAGAATAAATGAAATTATTTTAAATTTTAAGTAAATTTTGAAATTGAAAATTAAATAATAGGAAACTATATTTAAGATATAAAAAAAATTAATTGTTAGTAATTGATATTAATATATATATATATATATATATAATAAATTAAATTTCGGTTCGATTTTCGGTTAATCGAAGTTTCAAAATTTGAAACTGAAAATCGAACCGTATTTTAAAAAACCAAACCAAATTAGTATTTCGGTTCGGTTTGATCGATTTTTTCGGTTTTAACCAAAGTTTGTACACCCCTAATAATAATGAATTGAATTTAAATATGAAATAAGTACTGTACCAAATTGCAAAAATAAAAGTTGTGATAGAATTGAAAATATAAAATAGATCGTGTATTGAATTGACAAAAATAAAAGATCGTGATAGAATTGAAACTTTCAAATAGATCGTGTATTGAATTGACAAAAATAAAAAGTCGTGATAGATTTGAAAATTCTCAATAAGGTGATGAATTGTTTAGGAACTAACTTTTTTTTTTTTTTGTTAATAGTTAATTATGAAAATTTAGAAAATGCATATTCAAAATTATAGAAAAGCTACAATAAGTTTTAATGTGGAGAATATTTTATTATTTTTCAATTGAAGTATGATATTTACATTTATTTATATATTATAAAATTGTAATGGAGTAATAAATATATTTTAATGGTGATTAGCAAATTACCATTAATTTCTATCTTATAATAGATCATTTCTATTTATGGAATGCACATTCCAACATATTATGATCCTTTCCCAAATTACCGCCACATGCCTTTTTGTTGGGTTTATCGGCCTCTAGTATAGTCAGGCCGATGTGGGCCCCTAGTATAGTCAGACCCACTGTTGGGTTTATCTGCCTAGGGAGCCGGACCCACTCAATCCAATAGCATGATATTGTCCGCTTTGGGCCGTTCATTGGCCCGCACGGTTTTACCACTTTGGGCTCAAACCCAAAAGGCCTCATGCTAGGGAGAGTTCATCCCTCATTTATAAACCAATCGCCATCCCCACTTCTAACCGATATTGGACTTTGATTGATACCCAACCAATATTTTCCCCTCAAACAAAGTCCCGCAGCTAGACCATCTAGAGTTTGAGGTCCGAACATCCCACCATCCGTCCGGTTAAGTCTGGGGCCTTGCTCTGATACCACTTGTTGGGTTTATCCGGCCCCTAGAACAGTCAGGCCGATGTGGGCCCCAAGAATAGTCAGGCCCACTGTTGCGTTTATCCACCTAGAGAGGCAGACCCACTCAATTCAATAGCATGATATTGTCCGCTTTGGGCTGCCCACTGGCCCGCATGGTTTTACCACTCTGGGATCACGCCCAAAAGGCCCTCATTTATAAATCAATCGACATCCCCACTTCTAACCGATATGGAACTTTGGTTGACACCCAACCAATATTTCTCCCTCAAACAAAGTCCCACAGCTTAACCATCCAGAGTTTGAGGTCCGAACATCCAACCATCCGTCCGGTTAAGTCTGGGGCCTTGCTCTGATACCACTTGTTGGGTTTATCCGGCCCCTAGAATAGTCAGGCTAATGTAGGCCCCTAGAATAGTCAGGCCCACTGTTGGGTTTATCCGCCTAGAAAGCCGGGTCCACTCAATCCAATAGCATAATATTGTCCACTTTGGGCCGCCCACTGGCCCGCACGGTTTTACCACTCTGGGGTCACGCCCAAAAGGCCTCATGTTAGGGAGAGTCCATCCCTCATTTATAAACCCATCGCCATCCCCACTTCTAACCGATGTGAGACTTTGGTTGACCATCGCTATCCCCACTTCTGACCGATGTGAGACTTTGGTTGACACCCAATTAATATTTTTCCCTCAAATAAAGTCCCGCAGTTAGACCATCCAGAGTTTGAGGTCTGAACATCCCATCATCCGTTCGGTTAAGTCTGGGGCCTTGCTCTGATACCACTTGTTGGGTTTATCCGGCCCCTAGAATAGTCAGGCCAATGTGGGGCCCTAGAATAGTCAGGCCCACTGTTGGGTTTATCCGCCTAGAGAGCCGGGCCCACTCAATCCAATAGCATGATATTATCCGCTTTGGGCCGTCCACTGGCCCGCACGGTTTTACCACTCTGGGGTCACGCCCAAAAGGCCTCATGCTAGGGAGAGTTCATCCCTCATTTATAAACCCATCGCCATCCCCACTTCTAACCGATGTGAGACTTTGGTTGACCATCGTCATCCCCACTTCTAGCCGATGTATCGTCATCCCCACTTCTAGCCGATGTGAGACTTTGGTAGACACCTAACGAACATTTTTCCTCAAACAAAGTCCCGCAGCTAGACCAGTTTGAGGTTCGAACATCCCATCATCCGCCCGGTTAAATCTGGGGCCTGCCTCTGATACCACTTTGTTGGGTTTATCAGCCCCTAGTATAGTCAGAGGTCCACTCAATCCACTAGCATGATATTGTCTGCTTTGGGTCGCCCACTGGCCCGCACGGTTTTATCACTTTTGGCTCAAATCCAAAAGGCTTCATGTTAGGGAGAGTTCATCCCTCATTTATAAACTCATCGCCATTCTCATTTCTAATCGATGTGGGACTTTGGTTGACACTCAACCAACACTTTTTAAGTTTATGAGTTCGTAGCCAAACAATTTCGTTTGGGAATTTTTATAATTTTACAGAAATGACGATATTGATCTTAATCATGTTGAAATTAATTAACTTTCTAATCTTCCTCGACCTAATTAATATAGATAGAATAGTTAATTAATTTAAATTAAATTGTCGCAGCTATAACATGTATAAGCTTATCTTCACACTTAGGTCTAATATTAGAGCGCCACCCTATCTAGATAATTGGAAATGTACTAGAATAAATTCTATATGTGGGCTAATATATATATTCGTGCTTTTATTTATTAATTGTGTATGTATAATTCATTTGAATTTTTCTTGCTACTACCATTTCTGATTTATAAATGTTGGCCTTTTGGGGTGTGTGTATACCTGTCACCAATATGGTTGGTTAGTATTTGGTAGACCCTCGTGTTACTTTCCCAATTTTAGGCCTTAATTGTATGGCTAGGATTAGGACACTAAATTAAGTAGTAGTCCACATGAAGGCTCTATAATTTAATTTAATACATTTGACTAATTGATCACACTTATCATATTAATTTAATTTAATACATTTGACTAATTGATCATGATCACACTTATCATATTCCTAAATTCCGTTTGGATAAATATAAATGATCAAATTGATTGGATCAGTGGGGTTATTATTATCCATTTTGCATAATTAACAATATTTTATGACCATTTTACCCTTTTACATATAAAGTAGTAAATTAATTAGAATTTAATTAAGAATTTATATCTTTGATCTAATTAGATGCATTAAATGCATTAATTATTTAGGTAAATTATGGATACCCCACTCAAGGTTTGTCCAAACTAATAAATAGACTCTATGGTTTGAAAACTACTACCTACCCCCTTTCAATCTCCCTCCACAAGTAAGAAAAGAGAGCGAATTTGCTTTCTGTCGGGCCAATCCATCTCCATCGACCTATGAGACAAGGTTTATGCAGTAATAACAAAGGTATAATTTATGACTTTGTTTCCTCATTGGCTTTCTTTAAGGATAACTCTATAATGAGATCATGAATATACCAGTGCTACACTCTATCATCCATTGTCATGTTTTTGACTGTAATAGATTTCGCTTCATCAGCTCATGATCTAAATATCTTGTTCAATCTCTTCTTTTATTTAAATAAAATACAAGTCAAGGGGGTAATTGGTAATTTTTCAAACGTCGAGGTTTATTTAGTAATTTGGACAAACCTAGAGGGGGCTTGATAATTTACCCTAATTATTTTACTTTTCTTATAAAATTATAATATAGGGGTGTATTTGGTTCACTTTAAATTAATAATACTCATTGGGCCTTGAAATTTTCTAAAAATTAGAGAATTTATATGCTAATTGGACTTATGCGGGCTTAATTTTCTTCTAAGCCCATTAATAAAAAGCAAGGGGCCCTGTGAAATACAATCTTGATGGGAAGTGTGTTACAATATCCCATGAAACTAATATGGAATTAAGAGAATTCTAATGTTCATCCATTGCATATCACATTTACAAGCTTTATTAACCCACTTATTAACCTTAGTGAACCAAACACACCCTAGATGTTAATTTATTCTTAATTAATTTTTATAAATTTAATAAATATAAATAAATATTTATTAATATTTTAAATATATATATGTGTTTATAATTTTTAGTAGATAATTATATTTATAATTTTAATAACTAGATTCTTCATTAGTTAGAATGACTTAACTTCAAAGGATAGTACTAAAATAAATTATCTTTTATACTCTTAAAACAATGTATAATTGACTGGACTTTGAAGGATATACTAAGAATTTAAAAGATTTGACTGACTTTTATAGGTTCAAGACTTTAAAGATGGCATGGCATAGGATGAAACAGGAAATGCAAATTACTTTAATAGAAAATCAATGAATAAATCATATGTAGTGTGTACTTTAAATGAAACAAAAATATAGAAGAAGAATGCATACATGATAAAAGAAATGTCAACCACATAAAAATTAGATACAATACAGAATTTCAAGGTTCAAACAAACACATTGCTTGTAAATTATTGCATAGCAAAATATAATAAGTAGTGTAACATATTGAATCACATGAAATTATTTGTAAATATCGATCAAGTTCTAATTGAAAGATAGTAAATTACGGGGTGGAAGAAAATTCAAATGGAATGAAATATTGGTAAATGGAGGAGAAGTTAAACTTTTACGCTTTGTCAACGGCAGCGAGTGATGAATAGCAACCGATTCTATTGTGGACACACAGGGAGATGTGCGGCTATGTGAAATTCCATTAATGATTAATAAATTTTCATAAACCAAAAATGCAAATGGGTAGACAGGGGTGGTATTATGTAAATTTTCTTAACCGATGCAACAACATATTTGAATTTAATTGACATTTTTAATAAAAAGTGATATTTGGATAATAAAAAGTGATACACAATTAATATAATTATTTCATACGTAAATGTAACACAAACAAAAAGTGATAATATTATTGATCAAAAGTGATACTTGTGATTAAGAAAAAGTACACATAAATTAACTATTTAATGAAAATTTTATAAGACATATAAAAAGTGATAATATTTTTAATTAAATGTGATACATGATCAAAGAAAAGTGATAAATGTTCAATTAAATTATTTAATGAATATATTTATCATACAGATAAAAATGATACCATTTTTAATAAAAAGTGACCCATCTTAAAAAAGAAAAAAATATATGATCATTCAAATAAATTATATACAAATAAAAAGTGATAACATTTTTAATAAAAAGTAATCCATCTTAAAAAAGAAATAAAAATATGATCATTCAAATAAACTAATTAATTAACCATTAGTATAATAAATATAAAGTGATAACTATAAATAAAATGAATGCGTCATCCAATTAGTAGTATGTAGTAGTATTATTTTGATATGATTTACCTTAATTGTATTTTTATATATAAGAATAATTTTTTTATTTTATTTACCAATATTTGATATAACTGTAATAAAAAAAATAACTATACATGCTTTTATCAATTAAAAAAAAATAAAACAAACCAAGTGTAACTAAAAAAATTACGTCAAACAGATAATTAAGTTAAGTGGAGATGGGAGTTGCGTGTATTTTGAAGGTAATTCAGGTAGTGAGTTAGGCTCAGATGCGCGAGAATTAATTTGGATTATATTTGACCCGTCTCACGAGATGAGATTAGTGAGACGGTCTCGTGCAAATCTTTATCATAATTATAATACGTATATTTTAAATATTAATAAATATATATATTGTTAAATTAATAATTATATATATATTATCTTATATATACTAATTTAAGCTATTATAAATAAATTTTAAAGTATTATGTGTTGTGACGTGGTTAATCGTTGTATTTTTTATATATTTTTTATTTTAATATTACATATATAATCTTCCTATTTTTATTTATTTATTTATTATTATTATATTAACATTTATTATTATATCACTATTATCTCCAAAATATTTATAACTAAAAAATATTTGAATATATTAAGATTCAATGAGCTGTTATACCAGGGGCGGATCCAGGAAATTTTTTTCGGGGGTACGACGTAATTATAAAAATATTACTCCCTCCGTAAGTAACATGTGTTTTTTGTATGCATAAATTAAGAAAAATTAATTTTTATATTTAAAGTTGCTTAGACGTGTGTAAAAAATGAGTATTTTAGATAATTTAATGAAAATATGTATAAAATTATTGAAATATATGTAAAAAATGGATATTATTGAGATGTATTTTTACAATTTTTAGGAAAGTATATTTGTGCTGAAGCGGATAAAAAAAAGTGTGAAGTAATTAGAGGGATGGAGGGAGTATTTGATATTCAAAATCGTATAATAATTAAATAACACCCTAAAATTATAATTATTGTTGACACCATCTACTTTTTATTTGTAAAATGCAATGTAAGACATTATTATTATGAGTTTATAGTGTAAATTTATTAAAAATTATGATAAATTGTTTATAAATTTATATTAATTAAATAATTTGGGATACAAATTAATTAATATATAACTATTTATATAAAAAATTTTAAAAAGAAATTAGGGGTGGGGTGGGGGTGGGGGTAGGGGGGTTGGGGGGGTTTTGGGGGTACAGCCGTACCCCCTTGTACCCCCCTGTATCCGCCCCTGTGTTATACGAGCCAAGCGGGCCCAAGTAGTTAGTACTCGTGCTCGGGTCGAATAGTTATCGGTCTGAACTCGAGCTCTGCTCGTCAAAGAAATGAGCCAAGAACGAGCTCAAGCTCGCTCGAGTAATTTTCGAGCCGAGTCAAGCTTGATTGGGCTCGTTAAGCTGATCGAGTTGAGTTTATCAAGTTATCAAGCCTTATAGAGCTAATTTTTAATGAATATATCTTATATTAATTAATTAATTTAATATTTATTATATTGTTATATATAATTATATTTATTATTAAAATAATCGAGCCTTGTCGAGTCGAGTCAAGTTGAGCTCTCAAGCAGCTAGTTTATTTTAATAGTCTAAGATCCACCACTTTTTTATATGTAATTTTTAGAAATTAAATTACACTCCTTTCATTTTATTATAAGACTACATTTAAAAATTAATTACTTTAAATATTTTGTATTTAATTACCATAAAACTTCAATTAAAAATAATAACAATGTTTATACAAATATTTATTTAACATAAATAGTATACTATTTATAATTATATATATATATATATATATATTGAATTTATAAATTTAAAATAAAAAATGATGAATATTTTGGGTTAACGTGCTAAAAATATTAGTAATTATATAAATTAATAATTTAATTAAAGTATTTAATTAACATAAATATTATGTTCAAAACAATAATAAAATATATTTAAATTAATTTATTTTATTAATTTAAAATAAAGTATACTAATAAATTCGTGTAGCACATTAAAGAAAAAAAATAGTATATATAATATATATATATATATATATTTATTTATTTATTTTTTAATTAATGGAATTTATGTTCTAACCGGTTGTTCCTCTTTTTTTTTAATGGTTTAAAGTTAATTTTTTTTTTCTAAATAGAAAATCAGAACCGGCAAATTTATCTCTTCTCATCAATTGAATATCAATTATCGTTAATGATATTATCACTTTCATGGACGATCTTACACAATACTTCTCCATAATAAAATTCATTCCCTAAAAACATTATTCACTTAGTCAATACTTGCCCCTAATTAAATTAATTCCATAAATACTGTCATGGGAATTTGCAGAAAACTCACACAAGAAAGACTACACACGAACTCACATTACGGAATAGAAGAAAAGAAAAACAAGACAAGACACTATTTATGTGGTTCGGAGACGAAACTTCTATGTCCACAGGAGAGAGAGATCTTATTGCTACATTGATAAGTGAGGTGGTTACAATTACAATAAGCTGTGAACAACAACTTAAATACACTTGGTGCATAACTACCAAAAGTTACTGGACCAATCAGAGTAGGCAACTTCGTAAATTATAATCAACCTTCAAACGATTACCATTCTGATCAAACTGACTTTCACCAGAATGCTGATGTGTCAAGCTACTAATCCAATTATATAAGTTCTCTAAATTGATCCATCTAACCACCTAAAGTATCAGCTGAACCTACCATGCTACCCATGCATCCAGGTGACTTCATTTAATTGCTGCCTTTGTCATTAGCCAATTCCTAACCTGCATTCCACATATAACACTCATGCAGGACTACCAAACCAAAGCTAAGACACTTTAACAAACCTTAACTAATGCTAAAACCACAATTAGTATAAGGTATACACAACAATTCTCCACCTTATGCCTTATACTATCATAGCAACCCTCTTCTCCATTACACTACTCCACCTTGAGTATTTACCTTTAAACATTGCTCCACCTTGAGCAACACCTTTTATCGTTGCTCAACCTTGAGCAACTCCTACAACGTATCAACGTTGACTTACCGCCAAGCCACAATAAGTTCGAACCAATTTCCTAATGAAAGTGCCATTACTTTGAAGTCGATTCTAACTCACTAGGATTACCGATGCTTTCTCCCACTTGCTCGTTGTTACCGCGCTGCTCTTAAACGCCAATGAGTCCAAGTACCACATCTCCTAGCTACCCCGTATATCGCTACTTCTCCCGAACACCATTCACTTATCGGAAATTTTTTTCCTTACAAACTTGTGTTGAGCTGACCTTATCCTTGTGAAAAACAAGCTGCTGTTAAGCTGATTTCACCCCATGGAAAATCCATGTCTTAAACTCCACATTCAGAGGAGTCCCACGCACTTGATGCATCCCTTTTCCATGCAATTGGTACTACCTTATACCAATTCAAAATTTTGAACATGTACTATAACCTCAAGCCATTTCTGACTCCACCATCTTCACAGATGATCCTCTGCTCTTCTTTGAAAATTGTCCTTCACCTATGAACAACTCTGCTTCTTTCCAGCAGATAGCATCACAACCGTTAGAGACCTTTTCTTTATCTGAGAATTAATTGCTGATGCCTTCAGCAAATTATGACTCACAGAGTCTCCACCTCTGGCCAAATCATGGAATGGTTGCTCTTCTCATCAGAAGATGTCCTCTCCGTATTCACCGCACTTGACCGCTGCCATCGGAGAAACAGCACTACCACGATCTAATGGATTCCGCTGCCACCTCCTTGGCTATCATCACTCCACAGAGTCTCTCTTCACCGGAACTCAATTCCTCCGGTACTGTATCTTACCACGCCGGGCCTCTACCTCCCTTCTACTCTTAGATCGCCGGTGCTCGTGCTTACTCCAATCGCCAGAATTTTAAACACCGCATCAGTTCCATCGAGCCGCTTGGTGTCTCCAGCCGTTGCCCAAATTCACGAACCAGTCGCCGGAAGATCCACCTTCATTTGAAGCCTTCTCTGATTTACACCAATTTCTGCAGATCTATACTCACTGCAAGAACCGCTATCTGTCGTCGTTTAATTTCGAACATCGCCTGACAAACTGCCATTGCTGCCCATCGAAGATTCCTTCCTGACTACCGAAGGAAACGCCTGATACTGTCTTCAACTGCTATCACTGGGCTTTTCCGCCATAAACCTGATTTTCGATACTGATAGCCAGAATTGCTTCGTCGCTAAACCATCAGAGTTCAAGAATCTTTTTCTGTCGAGAACCCCTGTCTTGGAACCTCCTCCATCGGTTTCTTGATCTCCACCGCTTCCTAAATTTTTCGCCGCTAGGAGATCACCGCGGTGTTGGCAATCACCACCTCTTAAACTTCTGATCCTCCGAACGGCCGCCGAAGGCTTCCTTCTCTCTCTCACTTATCTGCAATAATCGCCTCATTTCTTGCATCTCACCATTCTCTCCATCTTCATACCGCGATCAGATTTCATATCTTCTGAAATCTGCTTTCAAACTTCATGGAAACACCATCTTGATCTTCAATCTCCATCTTCTTCCTTAGTCTGCCCTTCTTCCCACAGACGGCGCCAATTGTCATGGGAATTGGCAGAAAACTCAGACAAGAAAGACTACACACGAACTCACATTACGGAATAAAAGAAAAAAAATAAGACAAGACACGATTTACGTGGTTCGAAGATGAAACTCCTACGTCCACAGGAGAGAGATCTTATTGCTACATTGATAGGTGAGGTGATTACAATTACAATAAGCTGTGAACAACAACTTAAATACACTTGGTGCATAACTACCAAAAAATACTGGACCAATCAGGGTAGGCAATTTCGTAAATTGTAATCAACCTTCAAACGATTACCAATCTGATCAAACTGACTTCCACCATAATGCTGATGTGTCAAGCTACTAATCCAATTACATAACTTCTGTAAACTGATCCATCTAACCACCTAAAGTATCAGCTGAACCTACCATGCTACCCATGCATCCAGGTGGCTTCATTTAATTGCTGCCCTTTGTTATTAGCCAATTCCTAACCTGCATTCCACATATAACACTCATACAGGACTACCAAATCAAAGCTAAGACACTTTAACAAATCTTAACTAACGCTAAAACCACAATTAGTATAAGGTATACACAACAAATACAATTATAGTTTTTATGTGTATAATATATCACTGTATTGATCTTATTAATTTAGTCTACATATTGCCTTTATTTAAATTGACTTTAAATTTTAAAATTATATTCATTTCAAACTAATTTTAAATTTACTAAATCATCCATTCTTTTTTAATTTTTGAATAAATAATTATTAATTAAAATTAATTTTAAATATAATATATATAATTTAATAAATCGTCCATGTCTTTTTTTTGCATTTTTAAATAAATAATTATTAGTTAAAATTAATTTTAAATATAATATATATAATTTAAAAGAAACAAAAAGAATAAATATAGTAATAATAAAATAGAATTGACTTATAAAAGATTATGAATATAAACTTTCCTTAATTATTATCTATCTATGAAAGAAAAATAAATAATCTATTAAATGAACTAAAATAACCCAAATTAACTGTAAGGTTATAATAGTAATTGGACTTTGATGAAAGGCTATTGATTCAGATCAAATTGATCCAAATAGCAAGGTCCATTCAGTTTATTACTAATTATTTTAGTTTAGAATTTATAAATTGCACTGAATTTAGAAGTAAATAAATAAAATCTCTTCATTAAGTAATACGCAGTATTATACTTTTCTTCCGTGTAAAAGTTTACATTTGTCATTCACACGGAGATTAAGGAGGTATAATCTTTTAATATATAGTGAGTTAAAAGATTTAATTTATTAATACTCCATCCATCCCATGATAAAAGAGCTATGTTTGTATGCAGATTAAAAAATATAATATTTTAATGTGTAGTGGATTGAGAGATATAATAATTTAATGTATAGTGGATAATTGTATTAGTGTTGTGTGATAAAGTGATTGGTTTATGTGATCACATCTAATAAAATGAAAATGTAACTCTTATAGCGGGACACCCTAATTAGTACTACCTCTGTCTTACCACAAGGATTGCATTTTGTAATTTTCGTTCGTTCCAATACAAGAGGTGAATTTTACTTTTTAGTAAATGAGACCCACATAAAATAATTAATATATGGGACCCACATACCACACTAATACACATACCAACAATACATTAAAATATTATTTCTCTCTCCTCATTTATACATTAAATATTATTCCCTTAATCTACGTGCAAAACAATTTTGCCACCCTTATAGTGGGATGGAGGTCGTAAAATGTAACTTTTATGATGGGACGGATAAAGTATATAATAGGTAATTATATTAGCATTGATTGTGGGTGAGATTTGCTAATTCTTGAACTTAAACACAATGTTTTACCGTTTTCTTCCATGAACCACGTCCACATACAAGCTAAGCCTCATGCAAACCTTTTAACAACACTTAACCATGATGCACTAAAGTTTACTCCACATAAAAAAAAAAAATTAGAATGTATCATACAACAACTAATTTATGAAGAAAAGTAATTAAGATGCATGATTGATAACAATTTTAGTTTTATTGATAAAAAAAAATTGTTAGTGGAAATGGATAGCAAACATTGAAATATGTAAATTTGAAATAGGATGATGAAAATTAATACGGAAGAATTATGAAATTCTGATTTTTTATACATGGAAATTGTTTTGGAATTGGCTATCGGCCAAGTTCAATTTTTCTCGAAACCACAGATAATGTATTAAATTTTCTGTCTTATTTTCATTATGAAGTGAAAATCGAGTTGCATAATTTTCTGAATGCACGATTTCTCATTAAAAATTTTACATTAAGTAATTTACTTATTTTCAGTAATATTTTTTCTTTTTTGAGAAAAAAAGACAATAGACATTTGAGAATATTTGGCTTGGCATCCTGATCCTGTAGTTCATTATCAACAATATAATTGTTACTTAAAAAATGGGGAGGTTTTCACTTGGAAAAATGTTGGATGAATTTGAGTTAAAATTTTGGAATTAATTTATTATCTAATTTCATGAAATATTATTATTTTTAATTAACAAAATAATCAAAGAGGTATTTGAACTTTGAAGGACATTACCGTACTTGTTGTATGTTTTATTATTATTATTATTAATTACTATTATTATTATTTTTTTTTTATATGCATGGAGGTAGGACTAATACCCATAAGACTCATTAAGAATTTTTTCTTCACTTAACAAAAAGATAAAAAGAATAGAAGAAGAATTGGGGATTTATTTAAATAATAATAATAAGTAAATAGAGACAAGAATAGGGGTGGGCGGTATGACATACCGAAGATTTTTGGTCATACCATATACCGTACCAAAATTTTCGGTATATAAAAAATCATACCGTTACCTTACCTAAACTTTCGGTATACCTTAGTTCGGTATACCAATATTTCGGTGTAAGAAAATAGTATACCTTCTACTTACCAATATTTCGATATGCCATACCATACCTAAAATATCGGTATATACCATCCTATTAGATATTTTGTTATGCCATTATACATCTAAAATTCAATAAATCTAATAAAAACATGTACTAGAAAAGTGAAAGATAGCTATAAAACAAACTCTAATAAATAACAAATTCAAAATTATACGACAATCTACAAACGACCAAATTAAATAAGAGTAAGTCTCATGAAAACTGGGTTTACAGGTAAGCCTTATTACTCTTTAATATATAAAAAATTACTCTTTGAAGAGTAATAATTTTTACACTATAGAGTAATAATTCGTATCTCTAAAAAGTAATTTTTTATGTACTTAAAGTAATCGATACATCGTGATTTAAAAGAATTTGAAGAGTAATTTTTTAATTTAAAAAGTAACAATTTATGTGCTAAAGAGTAATTTTTTATGTATAAAACAGTAATCGAGTTTACATAATTAATATATCTAAACCCGTTTTACACAAGTGTTTGTCATTAAATAAATAGTACCTAAGAGATCTACACAAAAATATATGGAACTTATATTAAAATCAACACTTTTAAATTTTCATATAAGATATAATACATAATTAAAAAAGAAGTACTAATATCATGAAATTAGTCAATGAACTTTATCAATAATTTATAATTATGAAGAAATATATCGTAGGATTTTAGATTTAATCTTTAATAAAATAGTGTATATATATAATTTAATTAAACATTATAATACATAAATAATAATTATAATTGTATGTATCATCTAATATGGTAATATCGTATCATATTACTAAAAAATTGAATATTTTACGGTATTTCGGCATATACCAAAATACCGCGGTATTGATCATTTATATACCTTTATCGTACCAAAATTTTCAATATGGTATCATACCTTACCAAAAATTTCGGCATACCTAAAATTTTGGTAAAATCGGTATTTTTCGTTATGGTAAGGGCGGTATACCGAAATTTTGGTATTTTTCCCCAGCCCTAAACAGGAACATTTGTACAGTATCTTTGATCACATGGGATGTGCAAAAGATAATGAATAAATAAATAAATAAATAAATAAATAAATAAATAAATAAATAAATAAATAAAGAGAAAAGTTGTCTTCTGTCTTTTAGCTCATCCAACTTTATTCATTAATTTCCACTCTCTCCTCGTCACTCTCCTCCTTACGCAAGCAATAACGTTTTTATTTTAATTTTATTTTATTTGTTTCTTCACCACAAAAATATATATGAGATATTTTCCAGAAAATTGAACAACATCCATAGAAAATAAATGTAAATATTTAGCACCATTGAAATTTTAAAATTGCGAAAATTCACTAATACAAGTTATATGCTGATATCATGTTTCCTTACGTAATTTCGAAATTTGTTTTATTATGTCGAAATATATTTATTTAAATCCAATAAATTTACAGGGAATCTGTAAAAATGTAACTTTTATTACTCCATTTTTCATTTTGAAAATGTGATCTATCATAAATAATATTTTGAAAAAAAAGTACTATTTTTTTTGAAAAAATTGTACATATTAGAATTCTTCGATAACTATATCTATAAGACAAAGTCTCTTATGAGACGGGTCGACCATTATTAAAGTATGTTTATTGTATAGTTAAAGTATGTTTAATGATGGTTAAAGTATATTTTTTAGAGTATGATGTATTATGCATTAAAGTATGATTTATTTTGTTATAATATGATTTACTATTAATATATTTTAACTACAAATTAGTACTCCCTCCGTCCCGCCTAAAGAGATGCATTTACTTTTTGCACATAGATTAATGAGTATTATTATTTTATGTAAAGTGGGTAGGTGTATTAGAGAGATGTGATGGGTAGTAGTGGGTCATTGGTGGACCATTGGTACTAAAAGAGAAAAATATTGCAATTTGGATGAGACGCTCAATATAGTAAAATGATGCTATTTAGGTGGGACGAAGGGAGTATACTTTAACTATACAATAGGCATACTTTAGTGATGGAGCGACCCGTCTCACATCCGTCTCACAAGAGAGTCTCTCTATCTATAAATTCTTGCGACTACACATAAATTTTCATGTAACATCTCATGTGACTATTCATATAACTATGCTTGCATGCGACTATGCAAATAACCACGCTTGTAATTATATTTGTGATTTTATATACAATTTTTTAGGCGAACCTTTGTGCAACTATATAACTACGCTTGCGATTCCGTGTACTACATGCGATTATATAGGCGAACCTTTATGCAACTATATAACTAAGCTTGCGATTCGGTGTATTACATGCGATTATATTCGTAATCATACGCTGTTTTTTATACAAAATATGTGGGACGGGATAATACATGCGATTGTATATGCAACTATTTATTGATTATATAATGAAGAGGTATAAAAAAGTTAAAAGGTGACAATATTTTATAAATTATAGTAATTCTATATGCGTCTATTCATTGATTATATGATGTAAACAAGCTAAAAGGTAACATTTTTTATAAAAATTACAGTGAGTACAATTTTCATAATTTAATTCTCTGAGTTTAAATACTAACAATTCTTTTAAGTACATATTTTTATGTAACTTTTTCAATGCGAATGCATACATATTTAATGCTGTGACTGCACAAAATAACGAAAGCTGGAAATAAAATTACTCAATTCTATCCATTCATATATTTGGCCACGAGACCACAAAAATTATTATCATACACCATAAATTAAGTATTTCATCAAGTTAAAGTGCAACTAATAATCTAGTGGAATGATATAAAAACATGTTAAATTATATGATCAAAATTGATATGAACTTGATAAAGAGGTAAAAAGATTTTCTTACAAAAATCATTTTATATATACACCAATCAATCAACAAATGCCAAAAACTCAATTTTATGGGAAGAAAATAAAATAAAGGAAGAAAAAATGATTGATTAATCGGAAAAAGAATGGGATCTAGGCAAGATGTGAACCGCCAGAGCTTGGAATCCGGGCGGCACTTCCACCACCCATAGCTTAGCCGCCGCCACATCCACCACCATTATGCTGCCGCCGTCTGCGCTTAGCACGCACACCTTCCCAGCAGCAGCCGCCGCCTGCTTTCAGCCTACCATCCTCCAACACTTCCACCCAGGCATCCGTCACGTGATCGTATGCCTTGAGCGCACCTCTGGACTCATCCACCACGTAGATGGTCTCCTCATCCATCGCCACCGCTGGGCCCCTCCACCCACCCAGCATACCCACCGGCATCTCCTCCCAACAGTTACTCTCCACGTCGTAGACTATCCCTTCCTTGGCGGCGTTCCCTTTCACGTTCACCATGCACAGCTTTCCCCTCCACCCAACGCCGTCGATCGCCTCCCGACTGAATTTCCCATCCTTCAAACCCCCGATCTTCCGCCATTCCCCATTCGTCTCCCACCTCTCAACCGATCTGCCCACCTCCGTGCTGTAGTGGGCCCCAATTCCACTCGCGACGAACACCACCCCGCGCGAGGCTCCGGCCACGCACCACCGGCGCGGCGCGGAGAGCGGCGGACCGGGGATCCATTTATTAGAGAGGGAATCGAAAAGCAGAGGGCGTGGTAGTGCTGGAAGGAAATTGTCGTCGGTGGCGGCGAGGAGGAGGAGTTTACCCGAAACGGCGACGGATTGTGATACGACTCAGCATATTTCATTAGCCCAAGACAGGCCCAATGAGGATAAAGGCCCAACATAGTTAGAATGGCCCAACTCAATTAAATAAACCCTGCTGCGACCGATTTGGGCACGGAAAAGGCAAAACTTGGATACTACTGCTACTTACTAGTTGTATAAAACCCCCCATAAACTACATCATTCACAATTCTGCCATTTCCCCATTGACCATCTTTATTTATGAAAACATGCTAGTGTTTCCTACGACACCGTTTAATACATTCACTTTTTATTATTAATACTCCGACCATTGTAGCTTTGGAATGGGTACATGAGTAAATTATAAGAGATGTTTTAAGTTACTTATAAAGAAGATTATAACTAAAGAGGATTAAATGTTTCACTGCATTAACAAGATATCAAATTTATGTCGATAAGATTTGAACCACCACCCTACATCTATCTATCCGTTTGATTGAAATGTCTTTTTATATATTCACCAAATTATTTATGAATTACCGCATTTATGTTTTGCAACAAAATTTAAAAATACAATATTATAATATATAATGAATAAATTATAATTATATTTTTATCTTTTTCCTCAATTTTAATTTGAATTTATAGCAAATTGTGTAATATTACAAAAATTTTTAAATATTTTAAGGTGTGACACAATTAGTGCACCACAGTAAGACAACTAACTTTGCTATTATCCATTAGAAATAATAATCAATGTTTATATTTAGAGTAACTATGAGGTGCAACTTAATGTTTATAGGTTAAATTAGAGTATAATTGTAATTATACAATTTTTTATTTTATTTTCTTTAATTTAAATTTGAGATTCCATTAACATAACATTTAATGACTTAATCTTTAAGGTATAATAATACACCTAAAGCATCAAGTAAAACTCTTAAATTTACGAAAGACAATTTATTGAAGACTCTAAACTTAGGTCATCTCCAGCAGTTTGCACCATTTTGCAGCACATTTAGCACAAAAATGGTGTGAAAACAGTAATTCATCTCCAGCAGTTTGTACTATTTTTTTCACTAAATAATAAAAAATTCATTTAATCTTTATTTAATCTATTTTCAACATAATATAAATTATTATACATTTAATTATGATATATTTATCTTTAATTTAAACAAAATAAATCAATCTTAAATATTTAAAATTGTCCAAATAAAAATTCCATAAATTTATTAAAATAGAATAAATATAATACATAAATAAATACATTAAATCATTAAAACACATAAACTATTTCATATTTTATCATTAATTAAATTAATTAGTTAAGGAGGAAAAATAATAATAATAACCCCTCATTATACATAAGTAATTAAAATAATAATATATTTATAAATTTGCATAATAACAATAAAATAATAATATATAATTATTTCATTATGCATATAATTAAAATAGAATTAAAAAAAAGTCACTGCATCAAATCATATAATTAAAATAGAATTAAAATTAAAAAAAATAAAAAAATAAAAAAAGAACGCACGGCATCACAACGGCAATTTAGTGCAAATATAACACCTCACACAAAAATGCCGCAGAAATACGGTGACTGGTGGAGCCGATTCTTCGCGGCATAACAGCATCTCACCCAAAAATGGGGCGCCGCTGGAGATGCCCTTAGGTGAGTACGTGATATAATTATCTTATTATTACTTTTTAAATCAAAATTATAAGTCTATTAAAGAAAATGACTTCTCATTTCTCTACAATAACTAGTAGTACAAATTTGTATAAACCTCCAATATAGGGTTAAAAATTAAAATACAGAGGACAATTTTTTGTATGCTTTCAAACTAGATTAATTAAATATACACCTTTTCATTATTACTTTTCACGTTACATGTATTATACTCCTTCCGTCTCGTTTCAATATTTATATTTATTTTTTGCACGTTGATTAAGGAGTATAAATATTTTAATAGATAGTGGGAGAAAAGATATAATATTTAATGTAAAGTGGGTAGGTGTATTAGTGTTGGATGTGGGGCCCATGATGATATATTAATTGTTTTAGGTGGGTCTCATATTCCAAAAAGAGAAACGTAAACATTGAAATGGGACGCCCAAAATAAAATATGTAAACATTGAAATTGGACGGGGAGTACTCCGTACTAGTGTGTTTGTTGTGTTACACAAGATACACATTTTGAAATCTCGAAATTAATTAAATTAAAATATACTCTATCCGTCCCTCCCAAATAGCAAAATTTTACTATATTTGACGTCCCATCCAAATTGCACAATTTTTCTTTACGTGCAAAAAGCAAATGGTGTTGTTTGCCCGGGACGGAGGGGGTAATCTTTTATTATTCGAAGTAATGGAAGAATCACTCATTTTTTATACTCCTATATTTTTTATATTATAAATTACGTCGTTAAAATGCGGTAGTTTTTTTTTTAATGTAAATCTCAAAAAGAAGGATTAAATTGCAATCGAGGTAAATATGGTATTTTATTTTTTTAAAAAAAATTAACCCATTTTAAATTAATTTTAATATTTAAAAAATTAATTAAACACATATTTTCTTTATAAATATAAATTATTTTAAATAAAATCAAATCATAAGAATTTTTTTAAAAAAATAAATTAATTTTTCTTTATTAATATAATACATTTAAATAGAAATCAAATTTTAAGAAACTTTAAAAATACTATAACTTATTAATAAAAAAAGATCCATTACTATTAGTTACAATTTACACAAAATTATTACTTGTAGATACATTATTATCTAAAATAATAACAAATTACTACATTAATAATTAATAAAATGTCATTTTTAACCTTATTTTAATTGTGTTCAAAAAAAATTTAAAAGGATAAAGTATTAATGTAATATTAGAAATAATAATCTTCTAGGATTTATTCCCTTAAAATAGGATGGAAGTTGACTCTAACAAAACCCTTAAAATATGTATTACGTGTGTTTATTGATGTTCAAAAATTATTTATGTATTCAAAAATATTTTTTTCTCTATATTTTTGTTCAATATATTGTTCAAAATTAATGTATTAAGAAATTTTTTTATTCTACATATTTGTGTTCAATATATTATTCAAAATTTATTGTTATTCAAAATTTATGTATTCATAAATATTTTTGTTCAACATATTTGTGTTCAATATTTATTCTAAATCTATGTATTCAAAAATATTTATTTTTAACATATTTGTGTTCAGTATATTAAAATATGTTACGTTATGATGTTATATATTATTCAAAATTTATATGTTCAGAGATATTATTTTCAATATATTTGTGTTCAGTATATTAAAATCTGTTATATAACCATATTATGTGTTGTTCAAAAATTTATGCATTAAAGAATATTTATTTAATATATTTGTATTCGTGAATTATCTTCCGTGATTTGCTTCCAATTGTGTTCAGAGTTTAAAAAATCAATAAAAATATATTACTGTGAGTTCAATTAATCAGTGTTCAAAAATTTGACCCTAACGTTTATTCTTAAGTTGCAAATAAACTAATGACGGACTCTTATTTTCATTTCTTATAACAACCTACAACCTTTTTAATTAATTTAATATTGACAATTTTAATCGCAAATGCTTTATTTCGTTATGTCATTTTTTTTATGCAATAGATCATTCATCTGATCAAGCAAGCACAATTAATATAAGCAGAGAAAGTCTAGTATCTAAGATCATTAATTAGGGTTGGATATATAGTATTGTAACAATAAATTTTGTATTTATAAAATAATAAACACAAAAGAAATTACAATGAAAATCCAAGATGGATTAAAGTTGAGAATTTAAGTGAACAGCTTCTATTTATCCTCTGATTCCTCTCTTGAGTTGATTTCTTGACTTCTTCAACTTTCGGAGCTGGGTCTTCAGATGAAGCTTGTCCGAGCTCGGGGTTGACTTGAAACTTTAAAATGTTTATCCGGAGGCGTCGAGCCTTTGTTCGAATCAAACGTTGACTCGAAGATTTGTTGTGAAGTACGACACTCAATTTGGTAGGGCGTTGACTTCACGGAGAAAGATGGATAAATTTGATATGAAGAACGCCGGATCAAAGAGGCTTAGCACCTTGGTCTTTGATCGGAGGCTGTTTTTGACTTGAAGATGACTTGAACTTGATTTGAAGATCTTGAGTGTTCTTCGACTTGATCTTGATCTTGACTTGAACTTCACTTGACCGGATCTTGATCGAACTTGATTTTCACTTGAATCTTCAGAGTTCTTCAGGTCTTCAGGATTTTCAGAGTGAATGGAATGAGGACTGAAGGTCCTTATTTATAGGTAGAGAAAATAACCACTTGAGAGATATTTTCTCCTTCAAAAGATATGTTGGGCTTTTCTCCTTTAATTAAGTCTGCTGGACTAGATATGGGCCTATTTAATTTAATTAAGTTTGTAGGATTTTGACTTTGGCTTATTTAATTTAATTAAGCCTACTGGACTTGATTTGCTGGGCTTATTGACTTGAGTCGGGCCCACTTGACTTGAATTAAGCCCATATGACTTGAATTAAGCCCATTTAACTTGGATTTTGGGCTCAAATAATTATATTAATTATTAATTATATATTCATTTATTTTAGGAATTAATTTATTTAAATTCCTTAATAAATAAATATTAAATTAATACTTAATATATTTTCTTTTGCATTTATATTTATTAGGCAATAAAACTTAGCTGTCTACAAATGCCCCCTTGCATTTTGTTCAGCGAAATTCATTTTGAAGTGGACAAATTGCAACACTTACACACGTCTTGTATTTTCTTTTGCCCAATTATTCTTGCCATCTCCTAAGCCTATTAACATAAAAAAAAGGATTGGTCTACTAGGCCCAACACTTATATACATCCCTTTAAAGTTTTCAGAACATGACTTCCCAATAGTACACAGCTTATCCATATATAAGTAGTGAATATCTCATGATATTAATGCATGCTTTTGGATATCTTATTAGATATGGAAATATTTTTTATTTTTCCTACTTCAACACGTGAATAACACTAAAGAAATCCAAATATTCTAGAGATAATCCCAAATATTTACAGAGATAATTCCAACTATTCGAGCAAAAGAAATCCTCATCATATATTCATGCAAAAGAAATCCACATCAGATCTTCTCCACTTACTATTACTGTATTAAATCCTCAAAAACATAATCTGCAACTATATTTTGGACATACCATTAAAATTGCAATAGATATGCTCAAATCTTTATCTATAATCTCAGCCAAATCATACCGCATGAACTTCAAGGATACGATACAAAATACTTCTGCAGATGGATTCAAATATTCATGAAATCTTTACAACGATTATCCATATGAGACCTCCCTTCTATATAAGAAGACTTTCACACCTTCAACTTTCACATACCCAATCATCAAACATCGAAGTATACAAAAGTAAAACTCTACCATACTCCCCTCTGTATACTTTCTTTTCCGTGGATGACTTCGATCCTTCTTGCTTTTCACTGATTTTCTCCTTGTTCCTTTTCCAGGCCAAAACCAGAAGCTTAGGGCTCAAGCTACATCGACAACTCCCATACTCAATATTCAACACCATCGACACCATATATCTCACGTACAGTAATTACTTTCTCTTCTCCAACCAATTTTTCTCTCACTTGCTTTTATTTCGGCATGCATATGTTTTCTTTCCTGTTTCTCTCTTTTTTTTTAACTGCATATCTGCCTCTGCGTAATCAAGGTAAGCTTCATCACTCCCTTCCACCTTTTCCCTAGTTTTTCTTTGTTTTCCCTTTTTTTCTTTCTTTCTTTTCCATGCAAAAGAGAAGAGAAGACTTTAACATACACGGGAAGTCAAGACCAGTGACGTCGAGGTGGAGAGCGGTCGACGGCGGATCACCCATGGTGGTTGCTTGTCGGGCTCGCACCGCGGTCAACAGCGGGCTATCTATGGTAGCTGCTTGTTGGGCTCGCACCTCCGACGGAAGTGGGTGGAGAGGTGTTACAAACCCTCGAAGACCTACTTGAAGGCTGAAGTTAGACCAATAGTGTCGAGGTGAAGAGCAATCGACTTCGGACCACCCATGGTGGTTGCTTGTCGGGCTCATACCGTGAGGTAGAGAATGGTCAACAGTAGACCACCCATGGTGGCCATTGGTTGGGTTCACACCTCCGACGATGTTGATATGAAGAGCGAGAGGGAGGTTGACGAGTAAAACGGAAAGAGCACGCTGATGAAGATAACAATTAGACCAGCGGCGGCTTAGCAAGGCTTCGCATTCATCTCCGGAAAGGATGCGTCAGGCTCTGGCAGCAACTCACAACTTCGTCGGTGTGGCTCGGTTGTGCGTGGCGAGGGCAACTTGTGGCTGTGATTCGCGGATCTAATGGCGATGTGTGGCGGTTGCTCGATTTGAAGGTGATGGTGTGTGTTTCCGGTGATGACAGTTCGGTGGCTGCAATAGGCATCTCCAGGCGTGCGGTCTGTGCAGCGGAGTTCTCGGGGAGGTCGCCGGCTGTTGATCGCTGGCAATACGCGACTGCTGCGGCCGCAACGTGCTTGACGGCGCGACATCCTCGGTGGCGGCTGGTGGCAGCAACGCGTGTGTGGCGGCCATGGTTTTCTGCAGTGGCAAGTCCGGCGCACACTTGATAGTGGAAAAAAAATGTGGGTTCGCGTTTCCGGCAATGAGGTGGTGACGGTGTGCTCCTAGCAACCGTTCTATGATTCTCGAGAGCTCGATGGTAGGCGGCGAGAAATGGCGACGACGGTTCCGGAAGCTTCAATTTTGGGGATTTTGGGAGGTGGAAGAACGCTGAATTTTTTCTTTTGAGGAGTGAGAACTCGGCAATTTCTCTGCGTCAAATTCACGCCTTCAGGAATGGAAATTGATTGATTAAAAATCAATTTTGGCTTTACACCAACTTTTGACTTCAATCACACGAGTGCTTTGTTAATAATTTGGGCTTGAATTCCTTACCCATGGATTTGGGCCACAATTTGAATTAATTTGGGCCCAGTAGTCTTTGCAGTAAGTTGAGCAAAAAAAAACTTGGATCAGCTGCAAAAAATACTTGGATCAGCCATTTGGGCCTCAAATATTTAGGCTCCATTTCTTGCCTCCTGCCTTTAATTCGATCCACAAAATTTGGGCTACTTTGGGCCACAGCTCTTAAATGTTTATTTTAATTCATTTGGATTAACATGAACTAACTTAATTGCTCTCCCTCAATATTTTGAACTTCCTCTATTATCAGACGTAGCTTTAATTTATGGTTTTGAATTTTAATAATTAATTGATACCATAAATTTATTTTGGGCCTTTTAATATTCGTCCATTTGTTTTGCAGCTTATCCACTTCTCAGCATGGTTTTCTTCAAAACTGTAACGGGAAAGTCCGGCGCAAGCTATTTGGTTATTCTTGAAGATGCACGTCAACCTTTGCCACAAGGAACTCGTCTTTTACCCGGGCAATCTTTGCTAGGGAACTGTGCTTATGTCCCTCCAAGAAGCAAGAATGAATTTTTCTTGGCATGTTGGTCTCATGAATCTTCTTCAAGTAAAAATAACATAAGTTGGACCTTGAAGGGAGCTGACATTGAGCCAGAAATCAATTCGGCACCTTTACCCTCTTTGGGACGCCGCATTGCAAAAGGAAAAGCATCCTGGGGGGAACCCATCAAGTTTCTTGGAGACTTCCACTACATCAAGGGTTACTGGGAATGGACTGAAGATATTTTAAGCCGATGCGGATCCATTCTTCGAAACACAAAGCTTTATGATGCTGTCTTTGCATCCCTCTTTACCTATGATTGCAGCTGTGAAATCATGAAGGCCTTCTGTGAAGCTTGGTGTTCTTCCACCAACACTTTACTTACTAAATTCGGAGAGATGTCACTTTCTTTATGGGACTTATACAACTTGATGGGACTACCCATAGCGGGTTATGTGTATGATGAAATTGTGCCCTGTACAGAATAATTGCTTTCCACGAAGGATGGTTTACGTATCCCGCGCAGCTGTAGATCTTTACTTGGCGCCTATCACGTACTTTGCAAGGGTACTAACAGAAGAAATGTAACCATTGACCAGTGGGTAGATTTTTGGTCTAAGAAGGCTATAACATACCTTGAACCTCCTACACATGTTGAAAGAAAGACGGCTTCTCGGCCAAAAAAAACTTATAACCCGACTGGCGTTATTTCGAGTCACCAACCCTGGACGTCTGCTGAGATAGATCAATTTAAAAAGTTGGGCATTTCTCAAACTGATCAAGAAGAGACCTATCTAGCTGCTTACTTAGCTTGCTGGCTTTGTGTTTTTGCACTTCCGGGTGACGAAGCAGGCTTGATACGACCAAGTACCTTTAAAGTGGCAAGCTTAATGGCTGCAGGAAAAAAAGTGAGTCTTACTATTCCAGTTTTGGCAAACATTTACCATGGCTTGAATGCGATTTCAAACTCATCGAGTTTATCTGAAATTAAATCAACCTTTCCGGTTCATTTCGTTCATGCTTGGCTGGCTCACTACTTCAAAACTCATTTTCCAGTTGGAAGTAAGATAGCATATCCTCGAATGGTGACATACTCTGGAGAGCAGGGAGCAAGATACTTCGATGCTGAAGATGCTCGCAAACGAATCCACACAGCTGATAATGCCTTATAGACTTGCAATATTCTTTCAAAAGACAAAGCGATCCACTACACGGATGATGGAAATAAGAAATGGGATAATTGAGCTCATCTGGTGGCTATCCGTACTAGCTATCTCACTTTGCGGCAGGGATGTCATTTTGTGATGGAGCCTTACTCCCCTCACAGGTTTGCTCGTCAATTTGGCTTCCTACAAGATGTTCCTAAGATGCTTAGAACCAACCTTCGGAAAGCATCTTTAGAAGAAGGATTCAACCATTGGAGACATTGCACTTCGTATAACTCTACCTCCGAAGCTTACTTTCCATGTGCAACTCCAGCTCCTAAAAACTACTCCACTACTGAATATAAGGAGTGGTGGAAGCAAGTTCACGGAACTTACTTATCTGATCATATCAAGGCTTTGACTACCTTAGTTTCAGAGCCTCTGGAGGAAGAAGTGGACATCATTAATGACCTTGATGATGATAATCAAGAAGTTCAGGATATTTCTCCGGTGTATGATGAAGTTTTACAACCTACGGTGCATAAAAGGAAGAAAAGTTCCCCTCATTCTACAGAAAGTCGTAGCGCCTCTACTGAACGCCATTGGAAGAGAAAGAAATCTGTTGTTCATACTGAAAAACAAGATAATGAGGTTTCTTCCATTCTCTCTCCTCTTTTCCTTTTTCCTTTATTTTATTTCCTTACAAAGCTTTCTTTTATTATTGAAGGTTGCGCTAAAAATTTCTGGCTCTAAGGCTGCTGAAGGAAATGAATTAATTACTGTTGTTACTTCAAAAGCTTTGGCAGATGAGGTTTCCCCCTTTCCCTTATCTTATTTTTCATTGTATATCCTCATTTTTATACTAGCATATTTCTCCTCTTATCAGATCTTGGGCATCTCTTCAAATTCTGGTAGCGGTGACGATTCTGATGAGAGTGATGATTCTACTGAAAGTGATGCATCAACCACAGGGGTGAATTCTTCAAAGGCATGTCTCATGATGTCAGAATTTATATCTAAGAAAATTACTCGTGATCTCAAAGGGAAATTTGCTCGGAGTGCATGGAGTAAAATAAGAAGAAAACTCAAACGGACTCCTCTTGAGTTTTTATCAACTCTGAAACAAGAAATATTTTCCTTGATAAAGGAAGTGAAGGCTCTTAGAATTGACTGTTCCCCTTTAGAGGTATCCCTGGAACCTCTATTTGATAAGGCCGATACTTATACTGCGGCAAAATTGAAGTCTGATGAAGCGGCATCCACGGGAAATCATGCAAAATGCTTGACCAACGTCAAGGGTCGCCTTCAAAATTGCAGAGACACTCACATGACAGAGACAAAAAAACTAAAGACTACTTGGGAAGAGTTGGAGTCGATAGGCAAAGAGATGACTAATCTGCAGAAGGAAGAGAAAACTTTGTCTGAAGCAGCTGATCGTCTCCAACAAACTCTCTGTCATGCTAAGAAGGAAGTTGAGCTCATAGAAGAGGAGATCCTTATGCTTTACAATGCAACCGTCTTGAAAGAATCATCATCTGAAGATGAGAAAGCAGCTCTGAAGTCTGTTTTACAAAGCATACTCTCTGATAACTTTCTTGTTTAGCATAGGACTGATTTTCTTTTAATTTGCTCCTTTAGTTATTTATTTGCTTTTCCCTTTTATGATTTTGAACATCTAACGATATTATCAATAAAGTCCATTTTCTTCATTACTTCACCTTTATGTTACATCATTAATTTGTCTTCTTGTCTTTCATATTTATTTGCTGCCTTCATGCTCCAATTTATTGTTTGCCCCACAAACTTGATGTGAATAGACCAAAGACATGACTGAACTTAGCAAAGTGCTAAGCTGCCTACGTACCTCTTCGCAGAGGATCAAGTCATTACGTAGTTCAAAGGGACATGATTTAATTTGGATGGGGGGTGCCGTGCACAGTTTATACTCATGCGGGCCAGGAGTGACTATTCTTTAACTACTTTAGACAAAGTAGGATATTTAATGCTTTAACCACTTAAAATATCTGAGTGGGGTGAATTAATAGTTTAACCACATATAATTACCTTTGGTGGGTGTCGTGCACAGTTTATACTCATGCGGACCAGGAGTTTGTCGTACACAGTTTATACTCATGCGGACCAGGAGTAACATGCAGTTTAGGCTCGTGCGTCAAGGAGCGTTCCTTAGATTTGACTGGATTACGCATAGTAGCATTTCAGGAATTTGCCATTTATGGGGCTGATTCCTACACCATCTTCAGATATCAACTTGTATGCACCATTTGTATACACTTCTTTCACAATATGTGGGCCATCCCACTTGGGCAAGAATTTATTTCCAACTCGGTGAGTGATGACAATAGGCCTTCTTACAGCAAGGACTAAGTCTCTGACTTGAAAAGAACGTATCTTTACTTTCTTGTTAAACGTTCTGGAGAGGCGAGCTTGATAGCACTCAAGTCTCTGTTGTGCTTCTAGCCTCTTCTCATCAAGTGCCTCTAATTCTTCGAGACGCAGTCGTGCGTTCTCTTCTTCAGTTAAACCTTCTTGTATGGCTATTCTCAAAGATGGTATTTGCTTTTCAAGGGGCACCACAGCTTCAACCCCATATACAAGAGAGTACGGAGTAGCTTGAGTAGGCGTTCTATAAGTAGTTCGATACGCCCATAAAGCTTCATGAATTCTTCCATGCCAGTCTCGCTTTGACTTGGAGACCACCTTCTTCAACAGATTACATAGTGTTTTGTTGAAGGCTTCGGCAAGCCCATTAGCTGCTGCATTATACATAGAAGATTTTCTTTGCTTGAAGTCAAACTTCTCACAAAGCTTATCAATCAAAGAGTTACTGAATGGCCTCCCATTGTCTGTGATAATGTATCGAGGCACTCCATATCTATATATGATGTTGATGCGGATGAAATCAGCCACATTTTCTTTCTTCACTTCTCTCAAGGGTACAACTTCCGCCCACTTGGAAAAGTAATCAGTGGCAGCCAGAATATAAAGATGGCCTCCGGAAGACTTCGTTAATGGCCCCACCACATCTAAGCCCCATGCATCAAATGACCACGAAGAAACTGTTGGATGTAATGGTTCAGGAGGCTGATGAATGAGATTTGCATGAAACTGGCATGGCTGACATTTTTGTGCATAATCTATGCAATCCTTCACCATAGAATGCCAGTAATATCCCATCCTCTTGATTCTGAAATGTAACTTGGGTCCAGACTGATGGGCACCACATATTCCAGAATGAGCTTCCTCCATAGCTTGAAGAGCTTCTTCATCACTTAAGCATCTTAAGAGAATACCATCAAACGATCTTCTATAGAGTGTATCTTTGTAATAGAAGAATCGTGGTGCTCTACGTCGGACATCAACCTTTAGATGTGGATCATTAGAAAGCTTATCATTCTTCAAGTAATCCACGAACGGTTGGCGCCAGTCTTCTTTCTCAATATCAAAAACCTCTATGGCGCAATACTCAACTTCTTCACCATCTTCATCTTCGAAGAAGGGAGGTACCACCCAACTTTTGCAGATTGGTACTTGAACAAGTGCTTCGGGCATTGCTATGGTTGATGCTAGCTTTGCCAAAGCATCGGCTTGCTTGTTCTTGCTCCTTGGTAAATGTTCAATCTCTACGTCTCCAAGCCAATTCATAAGCCTCTGAGCATAGTTATAATACGGAAGTAGTTCAGCTTTCTTAACCTCATATAAGCCAAGCAGCTGGTTGATTATTAACAACGAATCTCCATATACCTTAAGGTGTCGCTGCTTTACATCCACTGCCTCTCCAAACCAAGTATAAGAGCTTGATATTCAGCTACATTGTTAGAGCAATTTTCAGTTAGACTGAATGAATATAGCAGAACTCCTCCATCTGAGGTTACAAATACTACTCCTGCGTCGGCTCCTTCTCTGTGAGCAGCTCCATCGAAATACATCTTCCAAGGAGGAGTGATTTCAATAGCCAATATATCTTTATCGGGAAAATCATCAGACAATTCCCATTCGGCAGGCATGGGATGATCAGCCAAGAAATCTGCCAGCACTTGCCCTTTCACCGCTTTTTGAGGGACGTAGATAATTTCAAATTGCTGCAATTGGAGATACCACCTTGCGAGCCTATTAGAGAGCACTGGCTTTAACATTACGAACTTTAATGGGTTGGCCTTCGAGACCAAGTAAACAGTATGAGCTTGAAAGTAATGCCTTAACTTCTGAATCGCAAATATGAGAGCAAGACAGAGCTTCTCAATTGGTGAGTACTTTAACTCATTTGGAGTCATTGTTTTACTCAAATATTACAACGCACACTCCTTTCCTTCATCATTATTTTGTGCAAGCAAGGCTCCAACTGATTTTTCTTGAGCAGATATGTAGAGAATTAATGGACGTCCAGCTATTGGAGCAACCAACACTGGCGGCTTCATCAAATATGCCTTAATGTTGTTAAATGCATTAGTGCAAGCTTCATCCCATTCAAATGGGCTGCCTTTTTTCATAAGATGCTAAATGGTTGGCATCGGCCGGCCAAATTTGCTATGAATCTTCTTAAGTACGCCAGCTTACCTTGCAAACTCTTGAGCTCATGTATGTTTCGGGGCACCTGCATCTTCAATATCGCATCAATCTTTGCTTTTTCAATCTCAATGCCATGATGTCGGACAATGAATCCAAGGAACTTACCAGAAGAGACTCCGAATGCGCACTTAAGCGGGTTCATCTTGAGTTGGAATTTTCTGAGACGCTCAAATATTTGCCTTAGATCCTTAAGATGGTCATTTTTCTTCTTTGATTTCACTACAATGACATCCACATAACATTCGACATTCTTATGAAGCATGTCGTCGAATATCCTTTGCATAGCTCGTTGATACGTAGCGCCAGCATTCCTCAAGCCAAACGGCATAACATTATAGCAGTATATTCCTTTAGGAGTGCGGAAGGCTGTTTTCTCTTGATCTTCCGGAGCTAGGCTAATTTGATTGTAATCAGATGATCCATCCATAAATGAAAGCACTTCATGCCCGGTCGTTGCATCAATCATAAGTTCTATGATTCGTAGTGGAAAATCATCTTTTTGGGAACCTTGGGAACTTAGAAGTCCTTTTAGCTCCAACTGGTTTGAGTCTTTTGAATACTGAGATTCTTTCTGCCTTTCTATCCTCTCCATGAGACTCTTCTTCTTCAGAAAGAATTTCATCTTCAGTGATGTAGTTCGTGTTTGCCCTTTTGATCGCAATGCGAACAGGTTTATGTGGAACATATCCCAACCCTGTCCTAGTATACTTAGAAGTGCGACCATTACTCTTCAATGTCTCTTGAGTGGTATTAAATTCACTAGGAGTCTTATGAGACTGTTCATTCATCATAGCTTTTTCTTGAGGGTTATAACCAGCTTTCACAAGAAGTTTGTAAGCTTGTGGGCTATATGATTTGGAAACTGCCGCCTCGAATACATCTCCATGCTCAGTTTTAGCTCCTTGAATTGGGCGAGTGAACCCTTTGAGTGGAGGAGGAGATGGCTTCTTAGTGTCAACCTTAGTTAGAGGTAGTGTCAACCCTTCTACAGTCTTGATCAACTGTTTACTTTCAATAGACTTTGTGGATGAAACATCATCTGCATTATCTCTTTCTTGTTTATCATCACCTTTCTCTTGCGATGAACTTCCTTCTGGCTTGACAGCCTTGCTACTCTTCAGAAAATATCTAGCATCTGCAAAATATGACTCAGCTTCTGTGAATGGCCTTTCATCGCCAAACACCTTTTTTATGTTGCCTCCATCGCAGTATTTGAAGCATTGATGTAGCGTAGAAGGAATCACTCTATTTTCGTGCAACCATGGGCGTCCCAAGAGCATGTTATATGATGTTTTAGCATCAATGACATGAAACAGAACTGTTGAGACCATCTCATCTATCATTAAGTCCAAGATCGTTGTACCAAGTGTTCTCTGGCCTTCTTGATTGAACCCATGAATTGTCAATCGACTACTGCCGAGCTCGTTGGTAGGAATTCCTAACTTCTTAAGCGTGGATAGGGGCAAGATATTGACAGCCGAACCTCCATCAATCAATATTTGATTAACCCTTTGCTCTTGAGTATAACCAGTTACGAATAAAGGTCGGTTATGAGATTATGAACCGAGCAGTAAGTCTTCCTCTGTGAAGGTTATTTTTATAACATGGGTCTTACTTTCGTTCCCAGATTCACCCTTAAGTAGCTTAGCTTCGCTTGCCATATGACATGAAGAATCACCGCCTGCAGAAATAGAGTTTGCAGTTGTATCTTCATCTAGAAAGATCTTCCCTTGCTCAACCAATCGCATAACTTTGTCTTTAAAGACAAAGCAATCTTTAATAGAATGACCCACCAGTCTATGATACTTGCAATATTTCAGATTGTCAGTTTGTCCCGCCTCTTCTGGTCGCTTCATTTCAGGAAGCTCGATAAGTTTATCTTTGAACAGATCATCAAATATGCCTGGGACATCTGAATCAAGGAATGGGTACTTCCTTTCTTGCATCTCTTTCAAGGTCAATCTTCTTCGCCCCCTTTCTTGGGGATCACTCCTCACTTTATCATCCTTTTCGTTCTCATTCCTTCGAAACTTGACAGTTGGTGCATTTGTCGCCATGGACTCTTTTTCAGAAGATTTGTTGTAGGGTTTCCCCCTTTCCTGGCCTCTTGCTTTTCTTTATACTTGTAGGATCCGGGAATCGGTGGTTCAACCACTCCACTTATCCCCATGCTTAGCTCCATGTCATGAGCTCTTGTGGCTAAATCTTCAAAGGTTTTAGGTTTAATCACTTGAAGTATGTAACGAAGGCTCCATTGCATTCCTGCTGTGTACATCTCAATGCCAGAAACTTCAGACAATCGATCTTTACAATTTAGGCTCAAATTTCTCCATCGATTAATGTACTCAATTACTGGCTCTTCTTTTAACTGACGAGTGTTAGTCAACTCTATCATGCTAACCGTTCTCCTAGTGCTATAGAAGCGATTAAGGAATTGATATTCCATCTGATCCCAACTGTCTATAGAATCAGCCTCCAGGTCGGTGTACCATTCAAAAGCATTTCCCTTTAGAGAACGAACAAATTGTCTCACCATATGATCTCCGTCAGTTCCAGCATCATTGCATGTTTTAATGAAATGTGCTATATGTTGCCTTGGATTACCTTTTCCATCAAACTGTTCGAACTTGGGGGGTTGATAGTTCGGTGGCATCTTCAAGTTGTCAATCCTTCTAGTAAAAGGTTTAGCATACATGAATGGAGGTTTGGAGCTCTCTTCAAATTGGTCATTCATTGTCCCAAGTATAATACTTTTTAGCTGGCTGATAGGAACCATTCCATCATGGGAAACATTCAATTCTTTTTCAATCACCTTTTTCCCCGTCGACTGGTGTTTCGCGGAGTTATTTACTTCATTTTCAGCACCTTCTTCTTGCTTTTCGTTTGCATGGCTAGTTTCAGCACCAGCCATTTTCTCCATCAGTTTGAAAATCAAAGTACTTTGTTCTTGGTTCTGTTTGGCAAGTGCAGCAACGGATTCAGTTAAGCTTGCCAACTGTTCTTTGACAGACGAAGTGTTTATTGCCATTGTTGAGGCTATGGATGAATCTGATGATGGACTTTCTTCAGATAGATGAGTTGAACCAACAAGGTTGTCCTCCTCATCTTTAGCATCATAAGGTATTCCTTTGGGGATAACTCCCACTAAAGAATTTATCTCCGAAGAGGCTTCAGACCGCGCTTTCCTTGACATACTTCTAGTTGTCACATTAACGTCTTCAACTTGTAATTCTGAAGACTTGAAGGCAGAAGCTGATCTGTTGACTTTGACTCTTAGCGGAACCATCTTACTTTGCTCGAAGAGGAGAAGAGAGGTAGAAACTGTCCCATCGGGCGTGCCAAAATTTGTAACAACAAATTTTGTATTTATAAAATAATAAACACAAAAGAAATTACAATGAAAATCCAAGATGGATTAAAGTTGAGAATTTAAGTGAACAACTTCTATTTATCCTCTGATTCCTCTCTTGAGTTGATTTCTTGACTTCTTCAACTTTCGGAGCCGGATCTTCAGATGAAGCTTGTCCGAGCTCGGGGTTGACTTGAAACTTTAAAATATTTATCCGGAGGCGTCGAGCCTTTGTTCGGATCAAACATTGACTCGAAGATTTATTGTGAAGTAAAACACTCAATTTGGTAGGGCGTTGACTTCACGGAGACAGATGGATGAATTTGATATGAAAAACGCCGGATCAAAGAGGCTTAGCACCTTGGTCTTTGATCGGAGGCTGTTCTTGACTTGAAGATGACTTGAACTTGATTTGAAGATCTTGAGTGTTCTTCGACTTGATCTTGATCTTGAACTTGAACTTGGTCTTGATCTTGACTTGAACTTCACTTGACCGGATCTTGATCGAACTTGATTTTCACTTGAATCTTCAGAGTTCTTCAGGTCTTCAGGATTTTCAGAGTGAATGGAATGACGACTGAAGGTCTTATTTATAGGTAGAGAAAATAACCACTTGAGAGATATTTTCTCCTTCAAAAGATATGTTGGGCTTTTCTCCTTTAATTAAGTCTGTTGGACTAGATATGGGCCTATTTAATTTAATTAAGTCTGTAGGATTTTGACTTGGGCTTATTTAATTTAATTAAGCCTACTGGACTTGATTTGCTGGGCTTATTGACTTGAGTCGGGCCCACTTGACTTGAATTAAGCCCATATGACTTGAATTAAGCCCATTTAACTTGGATTTTGGGCTCAAATAATTATATTAATTATTAATTATATATTCATTTATTTTAGGAATTAATTTATTTAAATTCCTTAATAAATAAATATTAAATTAATACTTAATATATTTTCTTTTGCATTTATATTTATTAGGCAATAAAACTTAGCTGTCTACAAGTATAGCCAATCTTTTTCAAGAATTTCGAAACACTCGTACTACAAGAAATAGAAATGCAAATTACAATACCCTAAATTGAACAAAAATTAAATAATCGAAAATTAACACAAAAATATATGATCAAGACACAATCTCAGCGGTAACCATCCTTTTCTCCACCTCCAGAACTATGCTCTCCGGTGAGTAATAGAACTTCCGGCGGCTAGATGAGGCACACTACGAACTGGGCGGCTGGGCTCACGACTTCCACCGGCACGAGCACGATTTTCAGGTGATCATCGGCTGGAGATTGGGTTTTGAAAGAGAAGAGAGAAGATTTATTTCTGTGGTGTTCAACGATGATTATATTGCGTAAAATGTGGAAGGTTAGTTAGGAAGGTTATATTAAGATTTTTACCATAATATATTGTATCTATCTATAATATTTTTAGCTAATGTATCTATCAGTAATATTAGTATATATTTTGTATTGGGTAGTAATAAATCCTAATAAAAATGTAAAACTGCAATAAATATAAATAAATAAATGAACTAATAGGAGATAACAAAGAGTTGGGTGAGATCGTCTAACAAATCCTTTTATGTGAGACGGATCATCCATTAACCCAATTAGATAATTTTAAAGGGCCTTGTTTGGTTATTATAAAATTAGAAAATTGAAAAATTAGTTGTAGAGTAAAATTAATTGGGCCTAAATAAATTTAAAGGGCTTGTTTGGTTAATATCAAATTGAAAAATTAAAAAATTAATTATGAAAGATAAATTAATTAGGATTTATATGTTTTTTTACGCTTTTCTTATTTAATTTATATTTTTTTTTATTTAAAAATATAATAATTCAAAATTTATTATTTATTTAATTTAAATATTATAAATTTATAAAATGTGATAATATGCGACAATATGTAATAACCTTTATAAAGTGATACACAATTGATGAAAAGTGATAATAGTGTTGTGAACTATTTCATAAAATTTATAGTTAAAAAAGTGATAACATTTAAAAAAAAAGTGATAATATCTTTAAATAAAAGTGATGACTAACTACAAAACTGTATTTTACGAACAATTTATAGAATAAATAAAATGTGATAATATTTTTAATAAAAAGTGATTCCTAATCAAATAAAAATGATATACGTCTAATTAAATTATTATTATTTTACGAACAATTCACCGGAACAACAAAAGTGAAAATATTTTTAATAAAAAGTGATACATGATAAAGAAAAAGTGATAATTGTTTAATGAAATTATTTTATGAACAACTTGTAAAATGAATAAAAAGTGATAACATTTCTAATATAAAGTGCTGATCAAGATAAAGTGATAAAGAATAGTTTAACTATATAATAATTGATTATTATTATAATTGAATAATTAACAATAATAATAATAATAATTATTATTATTATTATTATTATTATTATAAAATATACTAATATTTATTAAAATTGGAAAATGCTTGATTTGAATTATCTGCCATTTGCGTAGATGTCCTGACCGGCTCAAGGCTCTTGTTTTCTTAATTGTTTTTTTATTTTTCATTTTTATTATTATGTTAATAGATGAAATAGGATCCATCTCCTATAAGAGATTCATGAGACGGTCTCATTCAATACTTACTCATAAGAGATTAGCACAAATAAAAAAAATCAACAATTTACAAAATAACGACACATATACTTTTTAAAAATCTATTTTAAGAAACGGAGCATTTCTCAATTAAAGTTTTATTACTATGGTGCATTGAATTTACTATGGTGCATTTCTTAATTTTTTAATTATCATTATACCCTGTTCTAAACTTAAAATTTAGGGATTCATTGGTTTACCCCAAAATTACCTGTAAGATTTATATTGTTAATAATGGTTAATAATTTAAATTTTAATATATATTGTTAATGATGGTAAATAATTTAAATTTTAGGGTAATTCTTGGGTGACCCGTGGTCACCCATGACCCTCTCACATGAGGGGGTGGGCCCCCACCCCTTCATGTGAGAGGGTCATGGGTGACCACGGGTCACCCAAGTGGTCCTCTAAATTTTAATATACATTGTTAATGGTGCTTATAAAATTTTATTATTTATAATTTACCTTAACACCTATCACCTACCCATCAACCATCTCTTCCCATCCCCATCCCCATCCCATGGAACAAACTCATCTCACCCTTTAATCTTCATTTCTTTCTCATTCTTCTTTCATTCTAACCCACTCTTCTTCAATAACTAAAACAATACTTTAGTAAATATATTAGAATTAATTTTATTATGACAAAATTCTAATAAATTATATATTTTAATTATATTTTGTATATATTAATTGTAATTATCTCAAATTCTCAATAATATATGAGTTAATTTTGAATTTATTATATTATTTATAATAAATTTAAATTTATAATTATTAAATTTTTTTTATCGTGCAGCCCGCAGGTTAGGCCCAACCCGAAGCCCATTAGAACTAAGGTAAAATTCACCCTTTAATAATCCGTTTAAATAGATCAGATTAATTATTAGCTCGGAATCCGTTGAAACTGAACCTAATAGGATAGGGCTGGCTGGTTTAACACCCTACCATTTATCCAATGTGTCTAATATATTGAATAAGGATATATTCGTACGAATATTTAATTTAATAATTTAAATAGAAAATGTTAAACCTTTAATTTTAATCAAATTAAAATACAAAGTTTTCTATCCTCATAGAAAGATAAAAGTATAGCAACCACGCTACATTTGATTTTACTTTTGAATCATTAATTAATATTAGGGGGAAATTAATTCTGTGACATCATGATTTTCCTTTAATTTGTATATATAAGAATAAATTAATTATACATGTTGGTCATTACCTAACTTTCAGTAACTAATCTGTCGCCATCATGGACCTTTAAGCCTTAATCACATCAGTAATTAAATACAATTAGGCAAACCCAAAAAAAAAAAAAACCTAATTAATTAAAACAACACATGGGTTGCACGTGGGAAAGCTAGGGACAACATCAGTAATTTCATCTGCTTAAGAAATAAGAAGCACTAACAAGTAGGAAATGTTATGTAAAGTTTACTTGAAAATTGGCAGATATTAGTAATGACAAAGGAAATGGACAAAATGGCATTAGAGGGATATAGCGCGATGGATAGGAAAAGGATAATGCTATTTAGGAAATAGAAAAATAATTTTATACACAATAATTTATGCTTACATTTAAATTAAAAAAGAAAATTTCTTATTTCAAAACTTGAAAAATATATAAACTATTCATTCGAGATCTGAATTATTTTTTCTATCGATTAGGGGATTGAATTACACAAAACTATCAATTCAGAGTTTGAATTTATCACATTCTCTCTCCTATTTTATCCATTCAAGTCCTAAATTTAGGCCCTGAAATGATGATTTTATATAATTCAGACCCCAAATTGATAGTTAAACCATGTTTTGGGCTTTGAATTGATAAAGCTCCATTAAAACACTATACTCCCTTGTCCCATATTTATACTCGTTTATATGGACACGTAGATTAAAAAATATATTATTTTAATATATAAAGTAAGAAAAATATGAGAATGTTGATAATTTAAAAAGAAAAAGTAAAATTATTGAGATTGATGAATAAAGTTTAAAGTTAAGTAAATTTATAGTGTAATTTTACTCTTAATGAAACATGCATAAAAACTAAAACATCTCAAATTAAAAATATATAGAAATATGTGGGACGAAGGGACGATTATTTTTTAATATCTTTAGAAAAAAATATTTAATTATACAAATTACATTCAATTAGTTGCTCACACAAAAACTTAATATATTGCGTGAGATTAATTATTATTTAATTTAAATTTTATTATGTGGGTGAAATTTGTCGAAAAAAATACTCCCTCCGTCCCACCCAAAGAGTCTCTTTTTTTCATTTTGGACGTCTCACCCAAAGAGTCAACTTTCTTTTTTTACACACATGGGCCCGTACACACCCACTAATACAATTAAAATATGAGACCACACTCCCACTAATACAACTACCCACTGGCCACTACACATTAAATAATAATACTCCTTAATCCATGTGCCAAAAAACAAAAACTACCCTTGCCGTGGGATGGAGGGAGTATTATATTTTGTTGGTTTTTTTTTTTTCAAATTTCAAAGGTTGAAATTAAATTACAATTAAAGTAACTGTGATGGTCTTTCGTATAATGAAAAAAATGACGTGGAAATTGATGTGATATAGGTCAGCTACGTTAGCAATCAGGCCGTACTTAACTGCTCGATGGGTGCGATTTTACAACAAACTTTAAAAGTTAGGTCATTTTTGTTAAACCACAAAAGTTGAGATTAAATTGCAATTAAAGTAAGGGTAACTATTTGTACCTCGATTCTACCAAATAAACCCTATAAATTTATAGATTAAAATATTTATATTTGTTAAGACGTATATATTCCTATATAAATTATAAATTGAATTATTTGTTGCTGCATTATCTGTTTCATTTCGTCCCCATTTCCTTCAGCCTATTTGCTTCTCCTTCACCGCCTCCATTTCCTTCAACCTTTCCACGTATCTGTTGCTGCATTATCTGTTTCATTACATCTTTCATTGAAAACTTGTTTGAAACCGCAACCCAAGCGCGTTGCTAGAACTCCGCAACAATGGAGAAAGGGTATGTTTAATGTGTACGATTGGAGATGCTTATACATCAAGCTGGGTAGGAGCCTTCAGGTCATCAAGTTCAATGTGTACGATTAAAAGGGAGAAAGTATTGACCCAAATTTAGATGTTTAGTGTTTAAATTAGGGTAAAATGGTCTAAAATGGGACACGTTTAGTAATTTGTGTATATATCTTCTAATTTTAATGGAGTTTATTTAGTAATTAGGGTTTATTTAGTAAAATATTTGGGTGCAAATAGATGTGCCCTTAAAGTAGAGATGGTGATTATTTTTTTTCTTTCAATTAATATACTTAATTAAAGAGTAAATTTGCAATTTCAAAGTTTAAGATATATTTTATTCATAGGTTAGTTATAAAAGTACACGGAATTGTTACTATGTAGTACAAAATATATAATAATATTATTAGTAGATATATAGTATATACTCTTTCCGTCCCGAGTAAACGTTTACATTTGCTTTTTGTACGTAGATTAAGAGATATAATATTTTAATGTGTAGTGAGGTGAGAGAAATAATATTTAATGTGAAGTGTGTAGTTGTATTAGTATTGTATGCTGGCCCTACGTGGAATAATTAGTTATTTTGTGTGGGCCCAATTTGACAAAAAAGGAAACATAAATCTTAACTTGGAACAAACTAAAATAGAAAACGTAAACTTTAACGCGGGACGATGGGAGTATTATATTACTATCAGGTACAAAAAATATATAATGAAAAGTCCCAATTATCCATTTCTACATAACTAGTTGAATTACATAACATCTAAATATAAGTGAAATTTAATCAATACTTTTGAAAGCACGACATCCAACTTAATAAATCTGAAAACTTATCATCTGAACACCATTAAACTAAACTCAATTAATAACCAGGTGGCGTAGCTCACCTGATGGCCACTGAGCTCCTCACTTAAGTGAATGACCCAAGTTTGATTCCCTTTGGGAACAAATTAAATAAAAAAGTATAAGGTGGCTTGGAGAAACATTGGAGCATTTGAACTTGGTGAACTAACTATATTCTAACAATAATAAAACAACAACAACAACGTAATTGTTTCTAAATCAACTTCTAAATACAGATATATGACTTTTGAACACATATATGAAAAATATAAATAAATTTCTTATCATAAATGAAACCCCTTGTGCTCGCACTGATTGGAAAATAGGTATGCAAGTATTTAGATTTATTTATTTTTATCTTTGATCTATTTTTGAAAGATTGAGTGATCTCCACCTATTTTTGTGGAGAAATTAGTGGGATATTTATCTTTATATTATTATTATTATTATACATCATACTTAATAATAGATTAATTTCTGAATACAATTAAAATAGGGATAAAAGTGGTATTTTATGCATTCAATTTGTATTGATCAGTAATATAATTTACCTTATGTATATAGTAGTAATATATGTACATAAAATGTATCTATTAGTAGTGAAACCAAAGTATAATTATAATTTTTTTTAGAGCATATTTTACTTTTAGGATTTAGATGTAATTCTAAGTGTATAACTTAATTTCACTCTTGTGATTTACATATTTTACCTTTATAATTAATTTTAAGAGTAGACAATGATTAGGGTGGAAGGAGTACCAATTTTGAAATTTACAACTTCATTCATTCACCTTCAGTATGTGTTTTCCTTTTTTTTTTTTAATTTATTGTTACTGTTACTATTACTTTTTTTTGTTTATTTTTCTATTTTTTATTTATTTAATTTTAGGGATATAATTGTAATTTTACCCTTGTGATTTAGAGTATAATTTATCCCTGGAGTTTAGGGTTTAGGGTATAATTATAATTTTACCCTTGTGGCTTAAGGTATAATTTATCTCTAGGGTTTAGGGTTTAGGGTATAATTGTAATTTTACCCTTTTGGTTTAGTGTATAATTTATCCCTAGGGTTTAGGGTTTATGGTATATAGTCAATTATATATAATAAATTTAAAAATAAAATAAAAAACAATATTAATGAAGGAGTAGAAATTAATTAAGAAGATTGGGGCTTAAGGGGGCACCAATTCAATTGGTAGCCTGGTTGTACCCTAATCACTCTCCCTATAATTATAATTTCAATTTTGTACTTTATGACATTTTACTTCTAGAATTTAGAGTATAATGCTCTTTTATTTGTTAAAAAAAAACAAAAATATTAATAAAAGGAGAAATTTAAAACATGTAGGTACGTATCTAAGATACGTCTATATAACGCTAGTTATACTCTAAATTATGTAAATTTGAACAGTATATATTACTCCCTCCGTCTCAACTTCAACTTCACACTTTCCATTTTGGTCCGTCCCAATTTCAACTTCATATTTCCATAAAAGGAAAAGGTACAAAACTAATATCCCTCTAACATACTTTAATTTCAAAAGTGACATCACCTTTTTAACACACATAACATACTTTATCATTTATTTATTACCAAAAATACCAAACTACCCCCAAAAGTTACTCAAAAAGTGAATTTTTTGTGTACAGTAAATATGAAGATGAAAATGGGACGGATGGAGTATATGAAGGAAGTATCAATTTTTTAAAATGAATACATTTTTATTAGTGAGGAGAAAAAAAATACATATATACGGTATAAAACAGTATTGTTTGATGTAATATTATTACAATCTTTTTTGTTTTGTCTTTTCCTATTTTTTGTGTTTTTGTTATTAGGATGTGGCGACATTATTGGCAATAAGTTTTTCATAACTACTGAATTAATGTTTAGATAATGTTAAATCCTTCGAGTTGAATTTGTTATACGCGGAAGTTGGCGGGAGTTAGGATAATAACAACCTCTAACCACCACAATTGTCGTTAAGATCTATTTACATTAAATCAAATTGTTTATAAATAAGGTGGAATTAGGTTTAATTAAAGATTTAGAGAGAGTATTCAAACATTAATACTTTAGAAATTCTGTTCTATTTTATTTGTTACGTTGAGAAAAAAAGTTTGGAAACTTCTCTTCCATGGGTTGGAATTTGTAGGGATAATTGTTATGGTTGAGTAAATAGATTTTTTTGTATTTTATCACATCATTCATGAGTGTTCCGTTGAGAAAAAAGTTTGAAAACTTCTTTTCGATTGGTTGGAATTCGTAGGGATGATTGTTATGGTTGAGTAAATAAATTCTTTTGTATTTGATCACATCATTCATGAGTGACTGTATTTTAAACTTTGTTTTGGGAAAAATGTTGTCTTATAATTTTAATTAACACAACAGGGATTGTGAGTCTTTTTTACTATTGGTAAAACATCCAATAGAAAGTTTTAAATCTCTAGTCTTATCTTTCCTTTTAAATTTTTATTGTGCTTTATTATCGATTTTATCAAAATATTTTCTATAACATTAAGCTCGCTTCGCTTTTCTCAGGAAGTTTGTGTTTTTAGCATAAAAAGGAGAATGGGATAAGAAGTGAAGAAAGTTGTGTAAAGTAAGTGGAGTATATTAATATCATTTTAATTCTTTAACACTAAAATAAATAAATAAAATGTTTTAAATCTAATTATATCGGTACAGCTTAAAAGATTTTTAAATTGCATAAGTAGCTAGCACAAATCATTTCTATTTTCATTTCATCAGTAAATGTTAGCACATTGCTAATAAATATTTAAGAAATCATTTATTCAATATATATTCTAGTTGGAATATAATTTATGAATAATGTTACTGGATAATAAATTAGTGAGAAGAAGAAAAAGAGTACAACGTGGAAAAGTGAAAAACTCCGAAATTTCACATGGAAAATGAGTATTTTGAAATTAAATAACTAATGGCTACAAACATGAAATTAAACCGCCCATAATAAATGCCAACTACTACTTCACAACTTTTGGAAATTAAAAACACTGACCACCCCAAAAATATTTTATACACAGCTAATTATAATTATAATGTGCATCCGGTGATTCTATCAAAACCTAAAATAGGGTGTACCCACTTTAAAAAACATATACAATTATGAACAAAAATGTATACAATTTAATTATTAGTTTTTTAATAAAAAATTAAGAGTAAAAAAATATACAATTATTAAAAAACATGTATATACTATTGAATAAAAAGTTATATACACATGAATGTTATTTTTTTTAATGAAAAACTTAGTGTGAAAATAATACAATTATTAACAAAACACGTATACAAAATAAAATAACATGTATATAAAAAAGAAAAAAAAGTTATACACGTATAGATTACCCTTACACCATGTGCACCTAATATAAACTCTTTATAATCCAATTTTTATCAATAAATAATACTACTACGTCACTAGTTAAATTCACTATGAATACGTAGCCGCAGTGTATAAATAATTTTACAAACCCTTACTATACATACTCCAATATTTTATCAATAAATAATACTACTACGTCACTAGTTAAATTCACTATGAATACGTAGCCACATAGTGTATAAATAATTTTACAATTCTTACTATACAGATTAATTATATTTATAAACTCTAAGTCATCCCATGTGCAATAATCATTTATATGTGTATCTCTCTATTATATGTTTAAAAATCATTGTTAAGAATATTTTACACAAAAATTTAAAAATAAATATTAAATTTTAAGGAATAAAATATTACATAAATTGTATAGATAAATATTAGATGAAGAATGAAATTACAATTTTACTTAAATAATTACCATAAAATCTTAAGAATAAAAATATAATTATAAAGTAAAATAGAAGATAAATCACAGTAATATAAATATTAAATACCACGGAATGCATGGAAGTATTTGTTATATGGGTATGTCTTGCGAGAGACCGAGACCATTTTATACTTTTTAAAATAATTATCACTTCGCTATAAAATATTATTACTTTCATTATAAAATGTTATCACTTTTCGTTTATACTATAAATTGTTCATGAAATAACAGTATCACCTTTCATTAATTTAATATCACTTTTCAGAATAGGAGTTATCACTTTCTGACAGTCTCACGTAAGCCCTTACATGAGACAGTCTCCCACAAGTCTTTTCCTTGTTATATATAAACTTTATCGCCACAAAAAAAAATTATTTTTTTAACAGTAAAATTTACCAATCGAATTCAATTTGTTTGCCAGTTACTAATGGATTAACAATAAAAATTATATTTATTTTTTAACAATTGAATGCCAATGAATTTATTCTCTATTTTATCAACGGAATTCAATCCGTTGTTAATTATCAGAGTGAATTAGTATATAAATTACCAATGAAATTATTAGCAACGGATTACCAAGGGAATTTAATTTTCTTTGCAAAAAATTTACTAACCATCACTTTGCCAACATATTTCGTTTCTAATATGTTGGTAAATCAATTTAAATATAGAATTAAAATTTTTACTAACGAAATATTCCGTTGTTAAAAATTATATTTTTTAGTGCGTCATGTATGCAATAGCCCGACAATTCATTTATTTATTCATTTTAATTAATTTAATATAAAGAATGGGTAAGATTGTCTCACGAAATGATTTTCGTAAGAAAAATAAGAAATTATGATATTTTAATAAAAAATAATATTTAATTGGTGAAAAGTAATTATGATGCATTGAATTATTTTATAAATAATTTATGGTGATATATTATTAAATATTAACGACTAAGGTAAAAGAATATTTTAAGATATAACTATAGTTTTATTTTCATCGCAGCTTATTCTATCCCCCAAATTCTTGAAACTCTGTGGCTCATTTGCTATTTTACGTACAGGATTTAGTGTATTAATTCTAATTGTATAATGGTGTACCCCACCATTAGGGGCCCCCACCGCCCCTGCCCTGGGGATTGGTGGAGGAGGTAAATCGCAGGATGTGCCTCAAGTGGCTTATAGGGAGGGCTCACTGTTAAACTTGTGCTTGCAAGGGGCCAAATTCATGCAAAAGGCAGGATTCGAACCCCCACCCTGCAGCAACCAAGCTCAGCTGGAAGGCCTTTCCACCCTCCCCTCTACCACTTGAGCTATGCCCTGGGGGCATTCTAATTGTATAATATTCTTGCGGTTATGTGATACTCCCATCGTCTGCCACAAAAGGATCAACTTGCTTTTTCATGTGAATTAAAGAGTATTATTATTTAATGTTTAGTGAGTAGTTGTATTAGTGGGTGTGTGTGGTCAAATTTTTAGTTGTATTAGGGGGATATGTGTGGATCTCTTGTATGTAAAAAAGGAAATGAGACCCTTGGGGCGAACGCTCAAAATGAAAAAATGACTCTTTGGAGCGGACGGAGAGAATAGATGAAAGTTTTTTTTTTTTTTATTAATGTTTAAAGTAAGAAAGAGAATACTCCCCGCATCCCACATTAACATTTATGTTTTCCATTTTCATTTGTCCCAAGTTAAAGTTTACATTACCTTTTTCGTCAAGTTTGGTCCACATAAAATAAATAATTATTCCCTGTAGAGCCCCCCACACAATACTAATACAACTATTAACTTTACATTAAATACTATTATTTCTCTCACCTCACTACATTACAACATTATCTCTTAATTTACGTGTAAAAAATAAACATAAACGTTAACACGGGACGGATAGAGTAAATATTTTAGTTAATTTAATATGAAAAAAGTATGTAAAGTTGTTATAATTTGTGTAAAAAGTGAGTATTATGTTGGGATGTGTGTAAATGGTAATCCCCCTGTCCCTTTAAAGAGTTTTTTTTTTCATTTTCTTCGTCTCACTCAAATGGTCTCATTTACTTTTAGCACATATGCGACCCACACATACCCCCACTAATACAATTAAAATATGAGCCACACACACCCACTAATACAACTATCAACTACACATTAAATAATAGTATTACTCTTTAATCCACGTACGAAAAGTAAAAGACCATCTTTAAAGGGTACATATGGAGTATGTATTATTATAGTGTCTTATTTACCACTTTTAGTAAAAGTAAAATATCAAATGCTTGATGGGACAGAGAAAAAATGAAAGTGTGAAATGTAGGAAATAAATCCAATGATCTATATACTTTAATCCTGATAAATTGAGATCTAAACCGTAAAGCGAAAACGTACCTTGAGTTCGGCTTAGTATATTGGGGACCATAACTAAGGAGCCTTTATATACTATACAACTGAGCCACACATAATCACACAGTCATTTAGTACTCCCTCCGTCTCGGCATAAGAGGGGCTTTTGCTTTTTTACACGTAGATTAAGGAGTATAATTATTTAATGTGGAGTGGGTAATTGTATTAGTGGGAGTGTGGGCCCCATATTTTAATTGTATTAGAGGGGATACGTAGGTCTCATGTGTGTAAAAAATGAAATGGGACCCTTTGGGTGGGACAACCAAAATGGAAAAAATACCCTCTTTGAATGGGACGAAGGGAGTATTGAGTATCTACTCCATTGACCCATATCAAAATATTATAACCCATGAACTTATCACCATAATTGGATTACTTAATTAAGTTCATAAAATAATTAAATAGCTAATATAATTACATAATAATATATTGTACACAATTAGATTATATTAGAAATTAAAATTTCCTAACATGAAATACTATTTTCATAAGCAATGATTCAATTGATGAAAAATAATAGTAATGCAATGAATTATTTTTGAACAATTTATAGTGTAAATAAAAAAAGTGATAATATTTTTAAATAAAGTAATAATTCATAATACAAAATAATAATTAATTAAAATAATATAAAATAGTTTTATGGCGAGGGGGTTGTTATGCCACTTAATAAAAAAAATATTCCCTCTGGCCACTTACAAGGTACTCGTTTACTTTTTGCGCGTGGATTAAGGAGTATTATTATTATATGTAAAGTGTGTAGTTGTATTAGAGGGAAGTGGTGGGCCACAGGATGTACTTTTTTATCAAATAAGAAAAATAGATACCTTTGAAGTGGATACCAAAATGATAAAATGGATACTTTGTAAGTAGCAGGAGGGAGTAAAAAAATTTAGTTAAAAGTAATTTTTGATATGAATAAGTAAAACAGTGATGAAGTTTCTTATTAACCTAGAAAGTAGTTAAATATGGTTATCAGATTAGCGAAAGACTTTTTGTGTAGATTTGGTTCACTGAATCAAGATGAGTATTTAAATATTTTTCTGTCACGTCGACTGAAAATACTTTTGCCAAACATTAAAATTGTTTAAATTTAATTATTTTATTTTATAATAATAATAATAATAGAAAAGCTAGTCTCTGTCATCAAAAAAAAAATTAAAGTGTTGGGGTCCACTAGCCAGTGGTACAGTGACACGTATTATGATGGCTGTAATTTTTGGCTTATTTAGGCCTCCCCCAATGGGGAGGTTTTTTGATTTGTTGGCAATTATAAAACCTCAATAAAAAGGTTTTTACCAATGGGAAGTGACGGGGTTTTTTCCTTGGGTTTTATGCATAAAACCTAGGTTTTTTGCAAAGAGGGAGAGTGGAAGAAAAGAGGCTGCATCACACGCTCCAACCATTGGGCGAGTAAAGTGGACACGAGAGTGTGTTTAAAATTTTTGTAGGGTCCACGCTTTCTTTCTGTCACCCATCCCCTTGTTAATTATTTTTTTTCTTTTTTTTAAAAAACATAAATTAGTACTTATTCTCATTTCAATTTTCATTTAGGCTTCATGGAGAGAGGGACTATACATAGTCAGTTTAATTTTTTTTTAACACACAAAAGTGAGAATAATTACAAGAAAATGTGTCTTTTTCATTTTGGTTTCATGAATTGAGAACTATATAGTGTATACGTTAATTTTATTTATATATTTAATTGTTTAATTTATGAACTTAAAAATAAAAATAAATATTCACACATTAAAAATTTATGAATTTAATGGATCGAGTTCGTTAGTGAAAATTATCTTTTTAATGTTTAAGCTTAAGTTAAATATCAACTAAAAAATAAAATGGAAAAAGAGTATTATTGTCAGGCTTTGAAAACACACCGGTGTGTTTTAGTGTAAATTTAATGGTGTCCATCCCATTTACTTTTCGCCCATCTCATCTTTTTAAAAATGACATTTAAACACTAAAACACACCGGTGTGTTTTAATGAAAATTTAATGGTGTCGCACTATCAGCAAAACAATCAAAAAAAGTGATTCAAAAAAATAATTTATGCTAGTTTTGAAGAGTTTGAAGGTTGAAATAGGTGGAAAACCTATATATATTGTGAATGAGCATGAATCAGGTGTTGTTGGAGCTATTTGAGTAGTTTTGATAGCGAAATCGGAGTGGAAGTGCCAAGAATTGTGTATTGAGAAAACACCCATCACTTCGTATGAAAACTCATCAATGTATTTCTTTTCATTTTGAAAACTAGCCATTGTGAATCCACAGGTTTATTTAATGAAAACACACCGGTGTGTTTTAGTGAAAATTTAATAGTGTCCATCTCATTCTTTTAAAACATGACACTAAAACAAAATTTCTCTTTAAATTTCCCGAAACAACCGCTGTAGAATATCTCTTTAAATTTTGTCGGTGTGTGATCGAACTTTTTGGAGGATACTACTTGAGAAAGCCTAATGCCCTGGATTGCCAAAAATTGTTACAAATGCACCAAGAAAGACACTGGATCATTCAATGACTACGTCAGGAGAGGTGTTCAACTACGAGATAAGCAGAAACATCTCCAGCTTCGACAAGATTTAATTGAGCATGTTTGGACCCAATCCGGAGAATAATTATTTATACATTAAATTGGTCGGATCGAAATTTACTTTGTTACTTTTGGAAGTTTTATTTTTATATTTTAATGTGTGTCTTTTTTATTTGTGTTTTTATGTTTTATGTAATTCAAAAGAATAAATAATTGAAATATATAATTATTTATAATTTAATTGGAAATTAGATAGAAAAAGTTGATAAATTAAATGAGAATAAAATAAAATTGGTGTGGGTCCTACCAAAAAACCTGCCTTTTAGTTTTATTGTTTGGGAGGAGTTTTGTTTTTGAGATAGGGGTTTTTACTTTTGAGATGGCGCTGATGTGGCGGGCAAAAAACCTGCTTTTTTGTTTTATCATTGAGGAGGGCCTTAGAGATCGTTATTCGTTGAAACAGCGATTCACGTCACGCGTCTTCCTCTTTTTGCCATAACATCGCTATTCTATCCCGGACCACCCACCCACCCCTCTTAATTAACTCTTTTAAATGTAGTGGACACTGTTTTGTATGACGAACAGGAATGTTAAATGGACTGTACCTAAACTTATAGGGCTAAATGGCCACGTGTTAAGCGGTCCATGTTAAATGGGCCGTCATTTATGCAAACCTAACCCTAAAGCCGGCAAAAAGGCCGGGTTGGGCCGGCCCGATACCAACCCACCAGGCTAATGCACATTTACGGGCCGGGCCCATTTTTTGGAGGGCCTTATTTTTCGTGGCCCAGTCTAGTTCATACTGGGCCACCGGACCATTTCGGCCCATTAATATTAATTTATTTTTTAAAATTTTAATTTAAAATTTTTAAAATTTATTTATTTTAATACGTGTAATAATAATTATATAAGTTAATATTGAATGTTATCCTCAAATTTATAATTAGATATAAATGGTGAATAATCTATTCAAGTTAATTATTATTATTTTAAGGAAAAATTAGTGTACCCCTAATTATTATTAGATACATTGATTTAAAATAATTACCATCACATACAAAATATTAGAGTAAAATACCAAATATAACCTTAAACTCATACATTTTTAAACCACAAACCCAAACCTCCACCCACCGTCGGACCACCACCGGACCGCCGTCGGTCGATCACCAGAGCTCTGCCGGATCACCGCCAGACCACCCCACTTTTTTGCTGCACACATTTTTTTACTGCACACACTTTTTTACTGCACATACTTTGCTGCACATGAACTTTTGCTGCACACAACATTTATGTGTAGCATATTATAGGGGTAATATTGGAATATCACTATATATTTTTGTAGTTAGTAGGAATATTTTTGTATGTTTGTATCTCATAGTAATTAAGCAATTTTTTTGTACCTAATAGTAATCCTCCCTTATTTTTAAATCAAATAAATTAGAATTTATTATTAGGGGTCGATTGTATTATTAAGTGTTGTTAAATAATGAAATGGAGCTATTTAACAGTAGTAATCACGATTATTATGTGATTAAATTATATTATTAACATCCAACTTATTTCATTATTATAATATAATGGAATTTAAATCCAATTTTAACAAATTTTAACGACATTAAATCTCATACACAATTATTTTTTTCCATTCTATAGAGTAATTATTATTTTTCTTTCTCCTTAACTTTATTTCTATCATATACAATATTAAATTTCATATACAATTTATCACATTATTTTATATATTTTCTTTCTACTTAACCTTATTTCTATGATAGAGTAATCAAAATATCCAAGTAAAATAGAAAATTCATAGTATATAATTTGAAGATTATAACTATTTTAGAAAGTTATTTTTATGACTATTTTTATATATTTAAATTTAAGTTATTTAAATATAATTTATAAATCAAATAAATTAAGTATCACAAATAATTTATGATTAAATATTAAATTAAATATAAATAAAATGACGGGCCAAAAAAACCCAAAAAAAGCGGGCCAAAAGCGGGCCGGCCATTTGGCCCATCGGGCTTGATGGGCTGGGCCAAAATGGCCCGGTTCTTTTCGGGTACATTTTAATGGCCTAGCCCAGCCTACTTATGACGGGCTACGGGCCGGCCCATCAGGTCGGACTATTTTTGCCGGCTCTACCTAATCTTAACCTTAGCGGTCCTCGGGCTAAACGGGCCACTAACAGGTCGGTGAATAAAAAATATTAATTTAGTTTGAAACATAATTAAACATTAAAAATACATCAAATGTTGTCCTAACATTAATAATAAACTATAAATTTATAAGTTTATATGTAAAAATAAAAAAGAATTTTAGAATACCAAATACGTTAATATTATTTGTGAATTACGATAGTTTATTTTCAATATTACTTTTTAAAATATCTCATATACTTTATTCTTAAATTATTTTATTTTAAAATGACAAACCAACAAAAATGTAGTAAGTTATAGGGTATTAAATTACTATTAGATATAATTATCAATAGAAATTATTTGTTATCATAAAAAATTATTATTAATTTTAATAATTTAAGTATATTATTAATAAATTTTTTATTATAAAAATCTAATCTGACTAACCGGGCCAACATTATTAACCTACGGGCTAGCCCTATAGGGCCACGAGCTAATCGGTTCGGGCCAAAAAGGACCTAATTTCAACGGACCACTATTTACACAAATCTAAACCTATATTTTTTGGGTTAAACGGGCCGGACCTACGGTCCAGAACTGTATTAACATCTCTATGCTTTATACACATATGAATTTCGACAATTTATAATTAACTTATGATTAATCAACTCTTTAATTTTAGAGTCCGACTGCTCTGTACCTGGTGCATCAGTGCACCTAGACGATCTTAACTGTTAGATTATATTTTAATTCGATCTCAACTATCAAATAAAATAAAATAATTATTTTTTTAAAAAAACTACCCACTCCCCCTATTTTTAACCCACTAACTACAGGTGCACTGTAGAATCACCCTTAATTTTAATAAGTTTTTTATTTTGTGGGATTCATACATTTCAACAATGCAAATTGTTGGACTTTTCCTAAGTCCGATTATGTTTTGATCCATGATATGTTTAATTGAGGCCCAAACAATTTTCACCATAAAATCTAAACGTTGGCAACCTCTATTCTCATTCACGCGTGAGTAATTCCTCAAATCCCTTCTTGGTTTTCTGATACGTTGGATATTTGATTTCTTGGGAGTATGTCTCCAGCCGTAATCATTTACTCCTTGGTCTCTTCCACACCCAATTTAAATTGGGATTTTCTCCTTTGGTGAAGTGAGTGTGATGGAACATATTAGTGTATTGAGAGGGTGAGAATTTGGTGAGAATAGAGTGTTGCCCATTTGGATTGTGAGTGAGACTCTTCGTGAAACTATACTCTGCCCCAAATGCTGACCAACTACCGAATCCGGAACCACAGGATACATGAGCCCGTTCCTCCTCTGACTCTTCTCATGACGGCGTGGTGGCCTCGATACCCAACAGTGGTATCAGAGCCACAGTTTTCGCCGCCATCGCTGAGCCTGGTCGACCGTCCGCCGTTGCTGTCCGTCTGCCACCGACCGCAGACCGCCTTCGGCTTTGGTCCTGGTCCGGTGTTCGTCCACCGCTTTAAGGGAGTTTTTTCGTTCCTTTTAACTTTGTGTTTTTTTTTATTGATTCAGTTCTGATATATCTCTGTGATACCCTGAGGCGGTTGATCCTCCTTTGTGATGCTCTGAGGCGGCTGGTCCTCTTTAATTATTCTTGATTGTTTCTATGTGAATCTGGGCTTTCAATTCCGCTGCTGTAAATCTCACTTTGTGTGTGACTAGGGTAGTATACAGGCCCTGAGTGATCCCTTGCGCAATCAATAAATCGATCTGCAAACTGGGATTGCTTCAGCTAACCTGTTGTGTGCACTCTTGATTGTCAGTTTATTTCTTCTTGTGGTTTGGGCTTTGTGCTTGAAAATTGCTTCCAACTCCTTAGGCATGACTCATTTTGATGGTAAAACTGATTTTAAATTTTGAAAACAAAAGATGAAATGTGTTTTGGTTTGACAAAATGTCTTTAAGGACATTGATGGAACGCATGCTAAAACTGTAACTGAAGATCAGAAATCTGAAATGAATGAGCTTGCAATGAATCTCTCTGACTCAGTGTTAAGAAATGTTGGTCACTTTAATTCTGCTGAAAAGATGTGAAAAAAGTTGGATGAATTATTCAATGTGTCATCTCTGCCTAGTAAAATGTTCTTACTTGAAAAAATTTTCGATTTTAAATTGGATTTGAATAAGGACATTGATGAAAACTTAGACATGTTTACAAAGCATATTATTGATATTAAGCAATCTGGTGATAAGCACATTGATGAGTACTCTCCTATTGTCATGTTAAATGCTATTCCTAATACTTATAGTGATGTGAAATCTTCCATTAAGTATGGTAGAGATGAGATTTCACTTGATACCGTGACTAATGCTATAAAAAGTAAAGATTTAAAATACAAAGAGGTACGTGATCAAAATTCAGGGGATGTTATATTGGTCAAGGAAAAGCATAATAATAAATTTAAGGCTAAGAATCGTAAATGCTATAATTGTAATGAGCGTGATCATTATGCTAACAAGTGCCCTCACCCCAAGAAGAATAAATCTAGTGAACAAGCCAATATTGTGATTGAAACTGAAAGTTATTGGGATGTTTACTAGTTGTGTTCGTGTGAATTACTTGAGCCTTTAATTTGTATGTTTAAATGGGGCTTATTAATTCTGCATGTTTGTTGAAAATTTTATTTTTCTGAAAATTTGTTTTTCTTGTGTGTTTTTCTCTTGAATCTATGTGTTTTCTTTATGTGAGAAACTGCTGAAATTTATTTTCTATTTTGTGCTTGTTTTGTGTGTCAAACTTGTTATGTTTTAGGTTGCTCTTTGTAAAGTGGAGCATTAATGTGTTTACTATGTGTTAGTATTTGTTATGATTGTGTGCCATTTACATGCTTATTTGTTTCTATATGTGAGGTGGATCATGTTGTGTGACGTTTGATTGTTAATTACTGTGTGTGCTTCTTTGTGGAATGTCTTTGTGATGTTAAATGTGATAGCTAGCTTGTGTTTCTTTGTGTTTAGACTATGTGTCTCTAGAATTTGTATTCTATTCTTGGTGATAAATGTTATGAATTGTGTATTTATGATCTTAGTGATCTTATGTTAGCTTTGTGCTTAGTTTATTGCTTTTTGTGTGAATTGCTTGTGTGTCGTGAGAACTGTGAGTTCTAATCTATGTGATTACACTATGTGAACTTTGTGATATCTTGAGAGCTTTGTGCTTTTATCTTTGTGATAATGTGAAATTTTGTGACTGTGTGTCTTGACTTACTTTGTATTTGTCAATTTTTTTGGATCTTGCATTAATACTTTGTGTTTTATTTTTTGCAGGTTTTCGAAGGCGGGCGATGATGAAATCCTGTGGATTCTATTATGGTTGTGGTGTTTGGTATTGGGCCAAAAGGTGGAGATTTGTTGGGCTTTTCCTAAGCCCGATTGGGTTTTGGCCCATGATATGTTTAATTGAGGCTCAAACCATTTTAACCATAAAATCTAAACGTTGGCAGCCTCTATTCTTATTCACGCGTGAGTAACTCATCAAATCCCTTCTTGATTTTCTGATACATTAGGTAGCTGATTTCTTGGGAGTATGTCTCCAGCCGTAATCATTTACTCCTTGGTCTCCTCCACCCCCAATTTAAATTAGGGCTTTCTCCTTTGGTGAAAAGAGTGTGAGGGAACATATCATTGTATTGAAAGGGTGAGGATTTGGTGAGAATAGAGTGTTACCCATTTGGATTGTGAGTGAGATTCTTCGTGAAACTATACTCTGTCCCCAAACGCTGACCAACTACCGAATCCGGAACCACATGATACCTGAGCTCATTCCTCCTCCGGCTCTTCTCACGATGGCGTGGCAGCCCCAACACCCAACACAAACACTTGTGTAAAAAGTTTCACAGTGTAAACTCTATACTCCCCCTTCCAATCCTATATACCCTATATATTGCTAGGGTATTTAAATTAAGAGGACCACATGGTTCATAATGGTTTATGATGTAACTCTAATTTATAAGAGACTAACTCATTCAATAAATGCGAATGTATTTACAATATAAATTCATTTTTGTGTTCTATCAAACTTGTCCAGGTAAATCGTTGTCGTTCAACTATATTTTTCGTCAATCGTGATTAGAAATCGATAACAACCGATTTTATTAAACTTCGTATCTATAATAAAGATGATGAGTTATTTGGAACGGAGAGAATATCATATTTATATAACATATATAGTGCTTAATTATGAAGATACTCTACCACAAAAGGATAAATTTTAATATACACTAAACATACCTTAACCTCATACTTTATCCAATAGTATCTTATTGAGAAATTCTCATCAACTCAATGCAAGAATCTTGAATTTTCTCTCAAGAACTCACACACTATCTTATGATCACTCACTCATTCACTCACGTATTGAATTCTAAATGATAAAATAAAAAAACGAGAGAGACAAAAGGATTATAGTGGTTCGACGTCAGCCTTGCATCCACACTTAAGGAGAAGAACACTCTTATGATGATTTCAGATTACAACTCACGAAGATGATGATGAACTCAACTTATGAACCCTAATTGATGATATAGTTCTAACTTGTAACCGATGTGTATTAATAATGAACTTAAACTGCTATGCACATGCCTTATATGCTGAACAACAATTCCATCAATCTGATGCATGTTTAATCTCACGTGAATACTCCAGCTAGCACAACAAACTAACCGAATAACTAACTTTGATTTCCTTTTAATGCATGGGTGTGATGCACTCGATCCAACGACTCTTATATTCCATGCAGCTGATCCTTATACACACTCCTTATCCAATCATCATCTTCCACATGTTTATTTGTTGCTATATCACACATACTCTACATGCATGCACGTCTACACAACATAGATCAATTACACCTTTTAGTCATACTTTAGAATAGATTAAACATACTCTAAATTATTATATCATTACTTTTAATGAAATAACCACAAAATATTTTTGCATCTTACCTATGATACTTTAGCATATGCAAATGATACTTTTAATGTGTCAGAAGTACTCCAATATTTACAATAATACGTACAAAATATTAACATATACATATGATTTTTTTTACATTTTGCTAAAGACACTTTTATCCATAATACCGTCACACTCTAACCATGTATAGTTTCAATGTTAACAACATATATTTTGAAACAAAATCAAGATACCTTACATAATATAACCATAATCACACATTCATCGCCATTGTCTTCTTATTCTTCGTAATATGGAACAATTCCATGGGCTCTACTCATTATGGTGGATAAAGTCGGTTGTAGTCAATTTCCAATAACAGTAAATAGTTGAATGATAGAGTGGACGGTTGACGTGGTCAAATTCGGTGAAACACAATTAAAATTAAAGGAGATTTTCATGGTAAGTCCGTTCGTATCCATTAGAGGTCCTGCCCATTCACATCATTGAATGCTGAGGAAGGAAGTTGATTAGATGAATTCCAAAAAATAAGGGACTTCTTGAAAGGAATTGACATGAGATTTTATCGAAATATGTTTATTCTTAATTAATGAATGTCAATTATTCAAAAGGTCAGGTCATTTCATTAAATAAATTAAAATGGGTATTTTTCGCAAGTTTCTTGGACAAAGTTGTATACCCTATAGAGTAATCTCAAATGACCAAATTTATTATCGAACTCAAAGGTGTTAATATTAAGTGCAGTACTCGAACTTACACATAATCATTCTTTATAAAGAGTGTTGAATATGATTTTGATTGATTCCACTAACAAAAAATATAATTTAACTAGGTAAAGATGACATATATAGAATAACAAGTAAACAAGTATCACAATCAAATGATGTAGGGGATATGAAAGAAAGTAAATCTAAGGAAAAGAAAAACAAAGAACACTATGGTTATGTATGTCTATAAACTTATACAATAGTTTATCTCATGTTAGAACCTGGTGCGTGCACATAGTAGAATTCTGATCGGGGTGTACATTGTTACACAGAATGTTACAACAAATATAGTAACAGTGCACAACGGAAATTTAAAAGGAGAGATTAACACAGAGATCTTTCAAAACTTTCTACTGGGTGTTTCACCAGTAGGACCTTCAGGGTAAAAGACATATCATTGCTGACATGTTTATGAACAAATACAAGTTGACTCTTACAAGAAAACTTGAACAATGACACTTCATGGAAGTGGTACAGACTTAGAGGAATTGATCTATCCTAACATAACAACCATACAGATCGTTATAGGCACACAACTGACGAGACAAGTCTAGAAAGACTATCTTCTTCTCTCAGTACAAAAAGGATAGAAAAGAACTCCCAAAGTACAAACGTATGAAAACCTCTCTCAATATCTAATCTCTAATCTGTAATCTCTGCATAAATCTGATCACACATCCCTTATTTATAGATAATTAGATGTGGATAGATCTTCATGGTAGTTGTGATGGTTATAGGTGGTTATAGGTGGTTATCATCTCAATTCCTACCAACTCCCGTGCAACTCCATTGTAAAATCCGATCCTGGATGGCTCTAACAACATCTGAAAAACTTTAGCAATTATGAATAACCGTTTTTGACCATATCCATTCAGAAAAATAGATTTATTGCTGATAATGTTGGAACATCCTGAATAACAAAATCACGAAAAAACAGGAAAAGACAAAACTAAAAAGATTGTGATAATACCACACCAACAATCTCTCCATTTTTGTCTTTCTCCATACAAATTAAAAATAATAACAGATAAACAAAGAAAAATACAAATAATCAAGAAAATACAAGGAAAGGCAAAACAAAAAAGGATTGTGATAATATCACACCAACAAACTCCTCTTTTTTGCCTTTCTACACAAGCTAACACAAAAAAGAAAAACAATAATATATATAAAAAAAATAAAATCACAAAACATGCAACACAAACAGAACTAAAAAAGACGTACATGCTATGACATAACATGATAACAAAAGACTTCCTAATCATCACATAGCTTCATCAATGTTATCAATGTTATCAACTCCCCTTGCATACACTCCCCCTAAATCTGATCCCAAGATATCAAGATCATAGCACAAAATATCTTCCCCTACACTCCACATCTCCCTCTACCTTTGTTCTTAGGCCAACAAATCTTTCTCCTACATCTTCTCTCCCTGCTTGTGGAGAAAGGAAGGAACCCTAAGGTAAGCCAAATTATGAATGACGAAAGAGATCAAAGTTTTAAAATGTTGGAAGGCTTTGTTACAGCAATTCGGATGACATTATCATCTCAACAACAGGTTTCTTCAAGGCTTCTGTAATCTTAACAAGAATCATGGAGAGTGTTATGAGATTAAGAACAGTGATGAATTTCTGAAATGGAAGCTCTTTGATGGAGGTATGTGTTTGTGATTGAATGAGGATGAACGAGACTCTAGGAATGAATGTTTCAAGCAAGAATGATATTGTCACTCTTATGTCAGACCAAGACATTAAACACTTAAAACCACAATAACTTAAGCAAGAGAGACAACTCATACAATTAAGTGATAAGGCAAATTGATATTTCAAAAAGAATGATATAGAAATGAAATATGAATACATATACTAATATAATATATGCATGAAATCCCAAGAAACTATTCATTAGAAAGTTCATCCACTAAATGAGCAGTTGTAAATATATGAGAGGCACAATCTCACTAAAAAAGGAAAAAGAACAATATTAATATACATAAATATAATATACACACAAAAAAAGTGATAACATATACAATAAAATTTTTATTTTGCAAGAGAAATTAATGAGTCAGAATTTATTCAATTTTTATAAATGGGCACACACACACCTTTCGTACTTTACTAGTACGGATGATATTTTTAAGAAAGTATTTTTTCATCACCTTTAGAAAAGAACACATCGTAGTAGCCACCTCCGTGTGCCTAGTTACTCAGTGATGAATCAACAACCTTGAGATATATAACACTTTTAATCATGACTTTTGCATCTCGAATATCATCTTAAATTTTCTTTTTGACTATTTGTCTTTTTCTCTCAATTTTTTATAAGATGTATGTCCAGCAGCATGAATTTTTTGACTCAAAAATTTCTTTTGCAACCCAAAAATAAAATTCTACATATCCACATTTTACACAAAAACACATGAGAGAAAAACTAATATTATATATTGTTATCCCACAAATAGATTTTCAAAAGAAGGAAAATCTCAAAAAGAAAGTGCCTTTAAAAAAAACCAGTCAACTGCTTATTTGTAGAAAAGTCTTCCAATTTTATAATTTCTTGTTCAACCAAGCCACATATGAAATGATGTCTCATGTCTAAGTGCTTAGCGTGTAAGTGTTGAATGGGGATTTTTGAAATATCAACAACACTTGAATTATCACAAAAATTTATAAGAGTATCACTCTCATATCCATTGTCTTCAAGAGCCTCGAAAGCATATTTGGATTTATGAACAGACAAACAACATTCAGTACCAACAAAGTTTGCCACAGGACTCAGGCATATGAAATCAGCAATATCATTGAATTTAACAGATGACATGCATGCAGGCCTAACCACATTTCGTCGAGTTCTCACTCCAACTGTTGCATTACCAATAATGAGAGTCGAATGGTGGTTCTTTTGAATTATGCTGGAAGGCTCCTTCTGAGTATTTCTGAAAGGAATACTTTATGTATTTTGTTCAGATTCACCTTCTAGTTTGGCTGATGTTGTACTGGATGTTACAATATTTGGTCCAACATTCTCAGTTCGATTCCTGATATCTGGTTCTTTCCAAAAACTTATTAAATCATAATCAATAAGATTTTCAGAAGGTCCTAAAACACTAGAAAGATCATCAAAAACAACATCTGCACTTTGTTGAACAATTTTCAGTTTGATATTAAAAACCCTATAAGCTTTGCTATTTTGAGAATAACCTAGAAAAATTTCTTTTTCATCCTTAGAATCAAACCTAATCAAATGTTTTCTATCTTTCAAAATGAAGCATAAACAATTAAACACATGAAAATGCCTAAGATTAGGTTTCCTACCATTTAAAATTTCATAAGAAGTCATCTTGGGATCTGATCTTAAGTAAGTTCGATTAATCACATGACATGCAGTGTTTACAGCTTCAGCCCAAAATTTTTTAGAAAGATTTTTCAAAACCAACATAACTTGAGTCATTTCTTGAAGAGTTTGGTATTTCCTTTCAACAATCCTATTTTGATGTGGAGTTTTTGGAGATAAAAGTTCATGAGAAATACATTTCTTTTCACAAAAACAACAAAATAACTTGTTTACAAATTCTTTTCCATAATCCGTTCTTAATCTGCAAACCTTAGTGTTATACAGACTTTCCAAATATTTTACAAGTTTTTTGAAAATATCAAAAGCTTCTGATTTTTCTCTTAAGAAATGAACTCAAGTAAAATGTGAAAAATCATCTACACACACAAAAGTATACTCCTTACCTCCCAAACTAACAACCTTAAAAGGACCCATCACATCAATATACAACAACTCAAAACAACGTGTCGTGGTGCAATGTGATAACTTTTCATGTGACATAGATTCACCATTTTGACAGAAACCACATACCGAACTTCTTTTAAAAGATAGTTTAGGAATACCTTCCACAGCTTCACACTTGATGAGTTTTTTGAGATCTTTGAAGTTCACATGCCCAAGTTTAAAATGTCAAATGATAGATTCATCAAGATTCACATTAAGACCAGATACATTATTATGAATTAAATAACAATTGTTAATGTATCTTTTACCAGACATAACACATTTGTTAGAATCATTAAAAACTTGACATGATTTTTTATCAAACTCAACATGAAGATTATCATCACATAACTGACTAATACTAATAAGACTAGCAAGAAGCCCTTTAACATGCAATACGTTAGATTACCTAGGAAAACTTTCAAGATTCAGCGTACCATATCCAATGATTCTCCCTTTTGAACCTCCTCCGTAAGTAACATTTCCATCATCAAATTTGTGATAATTACACAAAAATTCAATGGATCCGGTCATATGACGTGAACATCCACTATCAAAATACCAAAGACCTGGAACTGCAGCTTTTAGAGAAGAACAAATCATGTTACACGAAATACTAGAAAAAATATGAACATCCATATAAACACACAACAAACCCAAGGATCTATACTAAGTGACGTCTAGTAGTGGCTCTGATACCAATTGTTAGAACCTGGTGTGTGTGCATAGTGGAATTCTGATCGGGATGTACATTGTTACACAGAATGTTGCAACAAATACAGTAACAGTGCACAACTGAAATTTAAAAGGAGAGATTAACACAGAGATCTTTCAAAACTTTCTACTAGGTGTTTCATCAGTAGGGCCTTCAGGGCAAAAGACATATCATTGCTGACATGTTTATGAACAAATACAAGTTGACTCTTACAAGAAAACTTGAACAACGACACTTCATGGAAGTGGTACAGACTTAGAGGAATTGATCTATCCTAACATAACAACCATACAGATCGTTATAGGCACACAACTGACGAGACAAGTCTAGAAAGACTATCTTCTTCTCTCAGTACAAAAAGGATAGAAAAGAACTCCCAAAGTACAAATGTATGAAAACCTCTCTCAATATCTAATCTCTAATCTGTAATATCTGCATAAATCTGATCACACATCCATTATTTATAGATAATTAGATGTGGATAGATCTTCATGATAGTTGTGATAGTTATAGGTGGTTATAGGTGGTTATCATCTCAACTCCCACCAACTCCCATGCAACTCCATTGTAAAATCTGATCATGGATGACTCTAACAACATCTGAAAAACTTCAGCAATTATGAATAACAGTTTCTGATCTTATCCATTCAGAAAATAGATTTGTTGCTGATAATGTTGGAACATCCTGAATAACAAAATCACGAAAAAACAGGGAAATACAAAACTAAAAAGATTGTGATAATATCACACCAACATCTCATAAAATTGGAAATTTGACCAGTTATGTAATACCCGAGCTTCTCACTACTCGTGTGCCAAAAGTCAAAAGTTGCTGCCAATTGATGTTACGTGATGGATGGGCAGCCATAATTGATTTAGGAATAGTATTTACATGCTTTGTTTATTAAAAAAAATTTGATTGGCTAGGGGAGCCGTGTGTTTCCCACTCACCCCAACCCCTTTTGCCTATATATATGGGTGTTGAGGAATTCATCACCTCACACCCCAGATCAAGTGAAAAAAAAGAGAAAGAGAGAGAAAGAAAAAGAAAATGAAGGGTTTGTGCCGGGACGGAAGATAGGAGATTAGTTACGATTCTTTACGGGTCTATAATGTTACTATTGTTGGAGTTCAAGTAAGTAGAAATCTAACTACAATGAATAAACATATTGTGTGTGAATTATTTGTGATTAGTTTAATTATCTTATGAATTATTTGGGATTAAATTGTGATACCTGCTGTGGATTTATGTTATTTGAGGTAAGTTGGTATTCATATGTCACTAAATATTATTTTATAAATTATCTATGATAAACTTGTTATACAAGTTGCGGATCTATGTGATTTTAAATAATATCATTGTCCTATATAAATCTATGTGATTGGAAACTGTTGAAAATATATCTGTATGATTTGAGAAGATATTAGTTATAAGGATCTGTGTGATTCAAGATGAAGTTGTTGTTCCAAAAAGGAATCCGTATGATCCAAGATTAAATGGTTATTTTATAAATGGATCTATTTGATTGGGGTGAAGTTGTTATTCCAGAAGTGGATTTTTGTGAATTGAAGTTAAATTGTTGCTTTATTGTGATTAAATATTGATATTGATATCGTAAATGGTTTATGATGCATATTTAATTGCCCTAATTCATACAATGCATAATCATGAAAATATTTTCCCCAAAATTAATAAGATACTAATGGTGTGTGCGACCACTATATATGCATCTTGTTTGCCTATTTTTGTAGCACTCACGAGCAAGAATACTCGATCGTTGTAGTAGTATATCCCAAGAAAAATTATCAATCCACAAAGGAGTTATGTTCGGACTAGCAAAATACGTGAGCTCATGTTCATGTTGTTTTTGTAAAGATGATCGGGGGTTTTGAGATGATTTACCACTTAAGCAAGTAGCAAGTAAATAAAAATAGCGAATAGGAGAAATGACAAGTAAAGATGAATAACAAGTAAAGAAAATGGGTGCTAAAGTTCAAGTATGAAAAACATGGGATTAGAAACATCTAAGCACACTCGATTCATATTATCATGCAAAAGGAATTCAACTCAATTGATGTAGACTAAGGGTGATCACGATAGTATCCTAAGCTCCCTTTCGGGTTACAAAGGTTGTTGATCCATTTTATACTCCCAAAAGCACTTAAGATCAAAGCCCAACATTAACCCCTTCCATCTAGGTACTAGTTAGATTAAACTCTCCCTTTTTGTGTACTAAGGCCAACGAATGGATTGGTTTCCCTCATTGAATTCAAATATCCTTTCGGTCAAACCCAAACTCAATGTCTATTCATGCCTTCCTAATCCTATAGAGGGTCGTTTCCGTCTCACTCCAAGCAATACATACATGAACATCATGATAGCATTTAATTACCATAAATCAATTCATTGATCAACAATCCATTAAACAAATAATCAATTATGAATAACAAACCATGCCATCACAACATCAAGACAATTAAACTCCATGAATAGAAATCAACATCAATTAAATCAAAAACCAATTTAATCCACATGATAATACAAATCTAATATGCTCTTCATGTTCCTAACCCCACTAGAGGGATTAGCCTAACATGATAAAGGTAACAAAACAAATAAATGATTCATTACAAATACCCATAGTCTTAGATCCAAAAGAAAATCAAAAGAGATGTGAATCTTCCCTAACAATTTCTTGTAGAGAATCTTCAATACTCATGGATCTCCAACTCTAGCTCTTGATTTTGAAGTCTTTAGCACCAAAAATGGAAGATATGATGGGTGGATGAAGATGGATGAAGATGATGGTGGAAAATGGAAGAAATGGTGTGTGATGTGTGTGTAGAGGATGGGAATTTCGGATCTGATCTGGCCCAATGTTGAAATGGGATCTATTTATACCCCATATGGGTCTTCTAGAAGATTCCAGTAATTTTCTGCATTTTGCACCAACACGGCTCGAGCTCCGCCGCACGCCTCATGTTCTAACACAGCACACGGGTTGTGTTCCGCACTCGGCCACAGGGGTGGTCGTGTTGTGTTTTCTGACGTTGTTGCACGGCTTTCTGGACAGGCCCGTGCACGGTGCACGAGCCGTGTGTTTGCACTGGGCACGGGCCGTGTTCTGCACTAGGCCATAGGCGTGGCCGAGTTGGTGTTTCGAGTGTCAGCGCACGGCCATTCTGACAGGGTCGTGCGCTGCACACGACCCATGTTGTGCAGCTTCCGTTTTTGCCCGTTCTCCCTCGTTTCAACTCCGAATTTAGATTCGCTTTTTCCTATGCCTTCCTTATCATATCTAGCATCCAATAAAAAGTGAAAATCATAGGTTTAAGCTCATTCACACACATTTCCATAAAAACACAAAACACAACCAAATAACATACAAATACGGATAAAATAAAACAAAAACACATATAAAAAGACACTAAAATCTAGGTGAAAATAGCGCCAATCACATCTCTATCAGGGTTCGAAAAAATTGTTCCCGATACTTTATTCTGGGTTCAGAAAAATTGTTCCCAGTACTTTATTCGGGGTTTAGAAAAATCATCCCCAACACTCTGCCAGGGTTCGAAAAAATCATTCTCGGCACTTTTTTTGGAGTTTGGAAAAATCATCCCCATTGAGCTCATTTGGGGTGCATATCATAAGTGTATCGTGGGGATCCCGCAACTTGAACATTTTTCAAAATAAAAGAGACCAACTAGAAAGACTGGGAAATAGGCGATGGAAAACTAAATGCATTTTCATGCACTGACATGCATGATTTATACTTACTGAGATTTTTGTCTCACTAGTTTATGCATTGTAGGTGAGCCTGTTGATGATTGAGTTTTGTGATGTGACTGTGCAAGCTGTGGAGCTTCTACAGGATTTTGAGCTGATGTACATAGATGACGACCTGTTGGGCTAGACCGTGGGTTTATTTTGTTTCCACTGATATTTTATTTTGTCATATAATAAGTATGGTCACAAGTTTGAGTGGTTTGAAGTGTTGTCAGCAACTAGTTACGTATGTTGAACTAGTGTGATGGTTTTGGTTAAAAATATATTATGTAAAAAAATGCAAGTTTTTATAATGATGATATATATTAATTAGTATTTGAATTATAAGTTATGTAAGGTGGGTCATGACAGAGTGGTATCAGAGCACGGTTTGGGTCCTGCAGACTGTCTATGTACATAAGCTCATTCCTTGGGAGTGCAGCCTTGCATATAAGTGTTATTTTCCTTCTATGTTATGTGTTTTATAAATTATATTGGCTATGTGGTGTAGGACTCATAGTTAATAGACAAAATGGTAAGGACTACAGGTGAAAGTTCTGAAAGTGATTGAACTGCTGAGCAAGCAGCACCTACTGAAGAAAATAATCGTGATGCGGTGATTACTCGACTGATAGAATTGGTAGAACTCCAGTCCCAGCAGATACAACAACTAATTCAGCAAAGAGACATGGGTGGACAATCAAAGGTTAATGCTAATCAAAATAGATGTCAAGTAGAACATGTGAAAATGGTTTGTGAGAGGCTTCGAAAGTTGAGCCCTCCAATATTAGAGGATGCAGCAGACCCCACAGATGCAGATGATTGATTACGTATGGTGGAAAACATGTTTCAATACAGTAGAATTTCAGATGGGGACAGAGTGCTGTGTACTTCTTTCATGCTACAAGAAAGTGAAGGCCACTGGTGGGATACCATTAAAAGTATCGAGGACGTCACAAATATGACCTGGGAAAGGTTTAAGGAGCTTTTTAGAAACAAGTACTTTACGGCACCAGTGAGAGCATTGAAGATGAATGAGTTTATACAGTTGAAATAGGGTGGTATGTCAGTCACAGATTACCTTCGTAAGTTTGAACAGTTGTCGAGATTTGCAGAACACATGGTGAGTACGAAGGCATTAAAAGTGGAAAGGTTCGTGGGACGCTTAAGACCTGAGCTTTTCAGAGATGTGAGTATGGCAGGCTTACAAGGAGCAACATACTCACAAGTTGCAGAAAAGGCCCAAATTGCTGAACAAGCTGAGATGAGGATCAGGCAAGTGCAGGCTATCAGATTCCAATTTCAGCAGAAACCAGTGCAGCGGTTTGGGAGAAATAATAAGAGGCCAATGCCATTTCAGAGGTCGAAACCTAATGCTCCAGTGAATCAAGGACAAACACAATGAGAACAAAATAAGCGTCTCAAATTCGATCAGGGTAAGGTGCCACCATCGCCACCACTACCCAGATGTCCTAATTATCTGAGATTACATGGTGGGGAGTATCACATTCCTCTGAGAATGTGTTACACTTGCGGGGAGAAAGGACATGTGACTACTGCTTATCCTAAGAAAGGGAAGCAAGGACAACAGGGGAGAGTTCCAGCAAGAGTATATACTTTGACGCAGGAGGAGGCAGATGTGAATCCCTCAGTTATCACGGGTAAGTTTTCTATTTTTGGCACTTCTACATATGTGCTATTTGATTCTGGAGCAATACATTCATTTGTATCCACTGAGTATATGAGAAAACTGGATGGAATATCTAACTTGATAGAAGCTAATTATGAGGTGATGATATCTTCTGGTGAATCAAAGCAAACTAATCAACTTCTTTGAGGTTGTGTTATCCTATTGAAGAAAGACAACTCCTCGCTGACTTGATTGTGTTAAGTATGAATGATTATGATATCATATTGGGCATGGACTGGCTGTCAAAGTACGGTGCTACAATAGATTGTCAGAAAAAGAGTATTACATTTCAGCCATTGGGGGGAGAACCATTCTCTTTTATTGGGATCAAGAAAAACTTCAGATTTCCTGTGATATCAGCAACAAAAGCACAGCGGTTGTTGGAAAGTGGTTGTGAGGAGTATCTAGTGAGCGTGATGAATGTTGAGGGATATCAATGTCCAATCCTCGGTGATGTACCAGTAGTTCGTGAATACCCAGAGATGTTTCCAGATGATCTTCCAGGGTTGCCACTAGACCGGGAAATAGAGTTTATTATTGAGTTGTAATCGGGAACTGCTCCTATATCTAAAGCACCATACAGAATGACACTAGCTGAACTGAAAGAATTAAAGATACAGTTGCAAGAGTTGCAAGACAAAGGATTTATCAAACCTAGTTTCTCACCTTGGGGAGCACCAGTACTTTTCGTTCGAAAGAAGGATGGTACATTGAAGATGTGCATCGATTACCAAGAGCTCAACAAAGTTACAGTCAAGAATAAGTATCCATTGCCTCGCATTGATGATCTGTTCAATTAACTACAGGGTGCAGCTATCTTTTCAAATATTGATTTGCGGTCGGGGAATCATCAGTTGAAGATTAAGGAGGAGGATATTCTGAAGACTGCATTCAGTACAAGGTATGGACATTATGAATTTTTGGTGATGCCATTCGGTTTGACAAATGCTCCAGCAGCATTTATGGATTTAATGAATAGAGTATTTTAGGAACTCCTTGATAAGTTTGTGATTGAGTTTATCGATGACATTCTGATTTACTCTAAGAATAAGGAGGATCATGCGCTGCACTTAAGAAAGGTGTTGGAGATTCTGAAGGAGAAGCAGTTATATGCGAAGTTCAAGTAGTATGAATTTTTAGTTGGACCGAGTTGTTTTCTTGGGCTACGTAGTATCGGGAGAAGGAATTTTGGTGGATCCAAGTAAAGTTAAAGCAATCTATGATTGGCCACAACCCTCAAATCCCACTGAGGTGCGTAGCTTTCTTGGGTTGACTGGATTTTATCGAAGGTTTATTGAAGGATTTTCTAAGATCGCTTCACCATTAACACAGTTGACCAGGAAGAATGTGAAGTTCACATGGACGGAGGCATGTGAACAGAGTTTTCAGGAATTGAAGAGAAGGTTGACATCAGCACATATCTTAACTATTCCTACGGAGACAGAAAATTTGAAGGTTTATAGTGATGCTTCGAAGAATGGTCTTGGATGTGTATTGATGCAGAATGGGAAAGTAATAGCATATGCATCCAGATAATTAAGGGAGTACGAGAAGAACTACCCAACTCATGATTTGGAGTTAGCTGCAGTGGTGTTTGCACTCAAAATTTAGAGGCATTATCTATATGGGGAACGTTGTGAAATCTATACTGATCATAAGAGTTTGAAGTACTTCTTCACTCAGAAAGAATTGAACATGAGGTAGAGAAGATGGTTGAAACTGGTGAAGAACTACGACTGTGTTATCAATTATCATCCAGGTAAAGCCAATGTCATTGCTGATGCATTGAGCCAAAAGGCAATACAGAGTGTGGCTGCTACAAGCCTAAATCAGAAACCAGAGTTGCTTGACTTGCAAAGGATGGGTGTAGAGATCATGTAGGAAGGATCGTTGGAAGCAAAGATGATAGCTTTGACACTTCGACCAACTTTAATGGATAAGATTCAACAGGGACACGAAGTGGATAAGTTGTTTGACAAGATAAAGAATAATATCAGCTCTGAAAAGTCTTTTGACTTTCAATTAAGAGATGATGGCATGATTCATTATAGAGGTCGATTATGTCTACCTGAAGTGGACGACATTCGGAAGAAAGTGATGGCAGAAGCTCATTCAACACCGTACTCTATACATCCAGAAACTACTAAGATGTATAGAGACTTGAAGTTACATTATTAGTGGCCAGGGATGAAGAGAGATGTCGATCAATATGTGGAACAACGTTTGACTTGTCAGCAAGTTAAGGCCGAGCATCAAAGATCAGCAGGAACTTTACAGCCTTTATTTGTTCCAGAATGGAAATGGGAGAATATCACTATGGATTTTGTTACTGGACTACCGAAGACAGTAAAAGGTCACAATGCCATTTGGGTTATTGTGGATCGTTTGACTAAGTCAGCTCATTTTCTTCCTATTTATTCAACGTATTCTATGGATCGCTATGCACAACTATATATACAATAGATCGTCAGACTCCATAGAGTACCACTTACCATTGTATCAGATAGAGATACGAGATTCTTGTCTGCTTTCTGGAAGAGTTTGCATAAGGCGTTGGGGACACAATTATCTTTCAGCACTGCATTCCATCCATAGACAGATGGTCAATCGGAGCGTACGATATGATTTTGGAGGATATGCTTAGAGCATGTGCGTTAGATTTTTAGGGTCAGTAGAGTAAATTTGTGCCTCTGATAAAGTTCTCGTACAATAATAGTTACCAGTCCACTATCGGAATGGCACCATATGAAGCACTGTACGGGAGGAAGTGTAGGTCTCCAGTACTTTGGGATGAAGTTGGAGAGATGAAACTTTTGGGTCCAGACTTGATTCGTGAAATATCAGAAATTGTTACCCGTATTTGAGAAAAGATAAAAATTGCTCAGGATCGGTAAAAGAGTTATGCAGAAAAACGAAGAAGAGAGTTGTAATTTGAAGTGGGTGATCAGGTATTCTTGAAAGTATCTCCAATGAAGAGGATAATGCGGTTTGGAAGGAAAGGAAAACTTAGTCCAAGATATATTGGTCCATTCACCATCATTGAGAGAGTTGGAAGTGTTGCCTATAAGTTGGAGTACCAGCATCAATGTCTAGAGTACATGACGTGTTTTATGTGTCTGTTTTGAGAAAGTATATTCCAAATCCATCTCATGTTCTCAGGTAGGAACTAGTTGAGTTGAAAGAAGAGTTGAGTTATGAGGAAATACCAGTTGAGATTTTACGGCGAGAAGTGAAAAAGCTCAGGAATAAAGAGATACCATTAGTGAAGGTGTTATAGAGAAATCAATTAGTGAGGAGGCCTCTTGGAAAAGAGAGGATGAGATGATGGCTAAGTATCCAGAACTCTTCAAGTAAGTAAATTTCGAGGATGAAATTTTTATAAGGTGGGGAGGATGTAATACCCAAGCTTCTCACTACTCCTGTGCCAATATAATTTAATTTGTATTATGTGCATTTTATAATTATGTGATAATTATGTGGCAATTATGTGATAATTGTTTCTGCATTTTATTTATCTTTACATTTTATTTGATACATCCGTGATATAAATGGTGATAATATGTGAATATATGTGTGCATAAATATTTACGTGCAATAATTTGGATATATATATTAAATTATTTTATGTGTATAAATATATTATTTCTTAATTATTAAGTATCACACGTGTTCTCGTAATAATAATAGTGGTAAGAAAATATACATGTATGTATCATATCTTAGTTATTAAGTATTGCAAGTATATTCATAATAATAATAATAAAAAAAAGGAAAAAGGGATAGTGGCGGCTGGTCAACACACACACATATGGCATACATGGCTATATTGCAGCCGTGAATTTCAATTTATATATATATATATATATATATATATATATATATATATATATATATATATATATATATATATATATATATATAAAATAAAAAGTCAAAAGTTGCTGTCAATTGATGTTACGTGATGGATGGGCAGCCATAATTGATTTAGGAATAGTATTTGCATGCTTTGTTTATTAAAAAAATTGATTGGCTAGGGGAGCCGTGTGTTTCCCACTCACCCCAACCACTTTTGCCTATATATATGGGTGTTGAGGAATTCATCACCTCACACCCCATCAAGTGAAAAAAAAAGAGAAAGAGAGAGAAAGAAAAAGAAAGGAAAGGGTTCGTGCTGGGGTGAAAGATAGGAGATTAGTTATGGTTCTTCACGGGTCTATAGTGTTACTATTGTCAGAGTCCAAGTAAGCAGAAGTCCAACTACGATGCATAAACATATTGTATGTGAATTATTTGTGATTAGTTTAATTATCTTATGAATTATTTGGGATTAAATTGTGATACCTGCTGTGGATTTATGTTATTTGAGGTAAGTTGGTATTCAAATGTCACTAAATATTATTTTATAAATTATCTATAATAAACTTGTGATACAAGTTGCGGATCTATGTGATTTTAAATAATATCATTGTCATATATAAATCTATGTTATTGGAAACTGTTAAAAATATATCTGTATGATTTGAGAAGATATTAGTTATAAGGATCTGTGTGATCCAAGATGAAGTTGTTGTTCCAAAAAGGGATCCGTGTGATCCAAGGTGAAGTGGTTATTTTATAAATGGATCTATTTGATTGTGGTGAAATTGTTATTCCAGAAGTGGATTTGTGTGAATTGAAGTTAAGTTGTTGCTTTATTGTGATTAAATGTTGATATTAATATCGTAAATGGTTTATGATGCATATTTAATTGCCCTAATTGCATAACATGCATAATCATGTTTCCCCAAAATTAATAAGATACTAATGGTGTGTGCGACCACTATATATGCATCTCTGTCAGGGTTCGAAAAATCATTCCCGACACTTTATTCTGGGTTTGGAAAAATCATTCCCAGTACTTTATTTGGGGTTCGGAAAAAATCATCCCCAACACTCTGTTAGGGTTCAAAAAAATCATTCTCGACACTATTTTTGGGGTTCCAAAAAATCATCCCCATTGAGCTCATTTGGGGTGCATATCATAAGTGTATCGTGGGAATCCCGCAACGTGAACAGTTTTCAAAATAAAAGAGACCAACTAGAAAGACTGGAAAATAGACGATAGAAAACTAAATGCATTTTTATGCACTGACATGCATGATTTTTACTTACTGAGATTTTTGTCTCACTAGTTTATTCATTGTAGGTGAGCCTGTTGATGATTGAGTTTTGTGATGTGACTGTGCAAGCTGTGGAGCTCCTACAGGGTTTTAAGCTGATGTACATAGATAACGACCTGTTGGGCTAGACCGTGGGTTTATTTTGTTTCCACTGATATTTTGTTATGTCATATAATAAGGTATGGTTACAAGTTTATGTGGTTCAAAATGTTGTCAGCAACTAGTTACATATGTTGAACTAGTGTGATGGTTTTGGTTATAAATATATTATGTAAAAAAAATGCAGGTTTTTATAATGATGATATACATGTTAATTAGTATTTGAATTATAAGTTATGTAAGGTGGGTCATGACAAGTTAATATACACCTAAACTCTATGAATAAAATGAATAGGATGTGAACTCATTACAAGCCCCAAAATAGCTCTTAGGATTATCTCCAAAGATCTCAATTCCAAATAGATACTTCTAAAACTAAGAATTCCCTTAAGAGGTACTCTCCTAACCCTAAGTTCCCTTTCTAGTTACTATGATTATATTGGCTTGGTTCCCTTCATTAGGTCAATTATTCGACTAGATTAATCTTTCTAATGTCCTATCTCAAGGGTTTTAAGCATAAGAAGGTCATGTCATACTTATAACTAGCTATCCTCACACTAAATAAACCTTAAAATTAGTTGATTAAACTAATCATCCAAACATCTAATTGGAATTATCATTATAATCAAATGCAAGAGTAAATTAATCATACAACTCATTATATAATTTAAGAAATATAGAAATTGAGATAAAAATTGCAATCCAATTCAATAAACAACAACAAATGCATAAATCTAGAAATCACTAATCACTCATATTGCTAGTCTCCCAAATGAGACTAGACTAGTACAAATTCTGTGAAAACACTAACAAAAGTATTACATATATAAATAAAAATGCACAAAATAACTACAAATAACATCACTAAATCTAAGTGGATATGACAACAATCAATCCATCTCAACTTCGTTTCATAAAAGCAATGTTTAACAAGATATATTGTCTCGAATAATTTTACTTTGTTTTTTTATTTTTTATTTTTATTTATAATTATACTTCATATATAATGATCTCATACCCATTTCACAAAAGAATATAGTATAATTTTCTCAAACAATTTTTTTACTAAGATTGATATATAATATATTGTTGTGTTTAGTAAAAGTTGAACTTTGACAGACATGATTAAATAAAGTTAAATAGTAATCTCTCCATCCAAACATATAATGCACATTATTTATTTTCATTCTTACAAATTTTATACACTCTTTCATTATCTTCAGTTTGATTAAAACTCGAGCCACGAATTTTTGATGTCATTTTTTTCTCTGTGTAAGCTAGATATTTGAGAAAATGATAAGTATAAGACTATGAGTTATGAAGACATGGAAGCTATATTTATAGATTGAATTGAGTGAGATCACAACCCACCAACCAGTCTCAACGGCTAGGATTGAAAGCCACCAACCAGTCTCAACGGCTATGATTGAAAGTCACCAACCAAAATTGAATGGTTGAGATCGAAAGCCATCAACCAAAATTAATGGTTGAGATCAAAACCTACCAACAAATTTTTTATTATATAATGGGTACATTGCTTATCAATCATACACATCATTTTCCATATGTGTTGTTTATATATTTCTTTAATTTCATTTTGATATTTATTTTGATGTAATTTGTAAAATTTATACAACATTTAAATTTAGAAATTAAAATTTAAATATAAATTAATTAATACAAAATAGAAATATATTATTTAATTAATAATTTAAAATTAGAGGGATAAATAATCAATTTAGAATATTATAATTATTTAAATTTAATAAAATAATATTTTGAATAAGATTCTATAGAATATTCCCTTTTGCACCAAATTTTGAATAAAAATCATTGGAGGAGATATGATCCAAATCACCAAAAATTTGGATATTTGGTGATTTGGGTCATATTACCCATGGTTGCCCTAATTGAGTGAGGATGGGGAGACAGACAGAGACAGGACATGCCCTCACTTTATGAAATTATTATGGGGGAGAGAGAGAGAGCATGTCACATTCTCAGTTTTTCATCACTTCACTCCATAATACCAAACCATTATAATAATAATGAGCATGACTTGGGTGACCCGTGGTCACCCATGACCCTCTCACATGAGGGGGTGGGTTCCACATGTCAGGGGGTGGACCCCCACCCCCTCATGTGAGAGGGTCATGGGTGACCACGGGGTCACCCAAGAATTACCCAATAATAATGCCATCTTTCAAACCAACCAAGGGTTGCTCTATCAATATTCTTCATTCATCATTTCTTGCTTTTCCAACTATTTCTTTACAACCTAACATAATTAATTAATTAATATGAATTTCAGAGTCTCTTTAGAGTTTAGATTATTTAATTGAATAATTATTTTTGTAAATTTTAAATAATTAAGGTCTACATGAAACAGGATTAGTAATATTAGAGATTACAAGTAAATTCATGACTGATCCGGTTCGGATCCTTGTAAAGCGCGATGAGTTAACTCTGGAGGTAAGCTACCTTTTCTTTCCCTTTTTTGCTTTCTACCTGTAAGTCTGCACCAGGAAAGGGGATATTGTGAAATTTTTAGGTTCTCAGTCATTCATGATTTGTACCAAGAAGAGTGCCTTTCTCAGATGGAGAAACATGTGAAAATAGCTTACAATATGACTGCATATTTGATGTTTGGCTAGATGAGATTCTAAATTGTCAATTTTCTGATTCTAAACTGCCTGAGAATCCCATTTCCCTTTTTTATGGCAAACTTAAAGAAATCTTCCTCAAAACGATATCTAGCTTTTTAGGTGCTGAATGAAGTCAGATTTTATGTTTTGTACTTTCTCTTTTTTCTTTTTTTCTTTTTTTTCTAATTTTTCTTGTTCACCCATGGCAGGGCATCAAACAATTCTTTGTTGCGGTGGAAAGAGAAGAGTGGAAATTCGATACTCTATGTGATTTATATGATACCCTTACCATTACCCAGGCTGTAATATTCTGTAATACAAAGCGGAAGGTAATTGTTTCCTTCCCTTTAGTTCATATTCTTGCTAATAATAGTACCATTACCAATCCTAAATTGGACATGAAGAAAAAATTATGTCAATCAACTTCATATAGTGTCTACAGTTTATTGCACTATGCATAGGTATTGGTATTTCTTACTCTTATTAATATTTTGAACAGTGCAAATAATTTGGTGAAAAGAATTGTTCTAGACCTTGACTTTGGTGTTGCTTCATAAGCTATTTTAGCTCCCCTTTTCCTAAGTATATTCTAGAGGTATCCTAATATATGTGATACGCATTTCGGAATTTGTCCATCCTCCAGGTGTCATTATTCCAACAACTTGAGATTTTAAATGCTTATTTCTTCCAGCTCTGTCGTAGATAAATATGGTGTTTTTGGCACCTAGAATGACTACTGATCTGTTTCCTGTGTAATTTGTGTGCATAGGTTTCACTGGTGATTAACTATGATCTACCCAACAATCGAGAGCTCTACATTCATCGAATTGGCCGGTCCGGTCGTTTTGGGAGAAAGGTATTTCTACAGGATCTTAGGAATTTTTTCAAAATACCATCATCTATAAAATAATTGAAAAGGGTGACTGTTGAAGTCCAAAGAATCAGAATTATTTAGCCATCCCTGTATGGACCCACAGAGGTTCCACTAAATTAGTGTTTTGGTGCTTAGACATTCCATAGCATGTGTCTGTCTGTGCCTCATTCACACACAATCACGTGCATGTGTGGAAAATTAGTAAACGTTGGCTAAGATGCGGCTACTGCTGCTTAGAAACATAAGTTATGTATAGCATTGCTCTAGGAACTTTTTTTTTTTTTTTTTGGAAGGTGCTCTAGGAAACATTTGGTTACAATAATGATGTGCACTGCAGGGCGTGGCCATAAATTTTGTGAAAAGCGACGACATCAAGATACTTAGAGATATCGAGCAATATTACAGTACGCAGATCGATGAAATGCCAATGAATGTGGCTGATTTAATTTAAGATGTGATCCTGCCCTGGGTGGTTATGGGGTTCTTTTTGTGTACTCCATATTTTTCCAGAGTTGCTGTTGATAAACTGGATGCATATTTCTTTCTATTTAATTTTGATCTTCTTTTAGGCTTGTGATTGTATCATTTTCTCTTGTAATGCAAGCAATATCCCTAATTCTGATTGATTTCCATATGCCCTTCCCTTCACTTGCCATTCATCTCCTTCACTACTCTTTTCTCCCTCATAAAGCACACACAGAATACACATAATTTACATAATCCTTGACTCTATTTAAGGCTACATCATACTCTCCAGCATTAATTGTGAATGCATAGTTGAGATGGAGGGAGTTTTTGTGTGCAGTTGTGACACGATGGGACCTCTTAGAGTCTAATGATTATTATTAGGGTATGGTGCTAATTTAAGGATATAATTATAATTTTATATTGTAGGTCATATAATATTTTAATCTTCTAGTTTATGACTTGTATTATGTCTCGATTACTTAATGGTTCTTATACTACTTTATTATCAGAGTTTAATTTTTACTCTTAAAATGAGTGTAAAAAAGAAAAATATAGTGGTAAATACTGGTTTGATTTAACACGAAAACCCAATGGGCCGATCCATTAGAATTAGTAGCCATGTTCTCCAGGTTTGCTCAATCCTTGTTATCAATCTTATCCCTTCTTCTCTCCGTCTCAACTGAAATTCTCTTCAGTATCATTACTTCCTACTCTGGATCTTAAGATGGCCATGAAGGGCAAACAAGAGGTTGCCAAATCGGATCTCCCCAAAATGGATATCGAGTCCATTCTCTCTCCTTCCTCTTACTGTTTGCTTATTTTTCTCTCTTTATCCATCGAATTTGCCTCCGATGTGAATTAATGTTTGCGGGTGACAAGTGAATTCCTCGATAATGTTGAAATAACATACGAATGCTATGCTACTCATATTTTGATTGTTTAAACCGATTACCAACTAAGTCCATTCCCTATTTGTATACATAAATAAATTGATAAAAAGGTGCCTGTAGTCGCCCATCAATTGATTTTCTCATCTTTCAAAGAATGGCTGTTTATGCAGTTATGTTGTTGTGGACACATGACATGGAAACAGAAGAAGGACTTGGAGAACAGGAAGGTTGTGTCACTTGGTGGAAAGGTCAGCTCTTATTTCATTTCTTCATGTGAACCTCCAAAGTGCATACATGAACTGTTAAGGGCTCCCAAGAAGCAGCGTTGCACGAGTTCAGATGAAGAAACAAAAGGAGAGAGAAGAGAAAATGCTTCAAGAGGTGACAATTGCAATTATTATGAGTTAAGTTGCACACTAATAGTGACAGTAAAATAACTGGTGGTTTCAGAGAGCAATTCTTGGAAGATTTGGAGCCTTTAGTAGCAGTAGTGGTGGTAAAAGGGTGATAGAGGCAGAATTTTGAAGGCTACGGAAGGCAATTTCAGAAATGGTGTGCTCGATGTCAAACATTTCTTACAATCCTCAAGCCTCAAACGAGAAGGGCAGACAAGCTATGGGTAAAGGGAAGAAAAAGAAAGGGGGTAACAGTGGCCATGGCAAAACAAAAGCTCGCGGCACTAGGAACATTTCAAATATTTTCTTTAATCTTTATATGCTTTGTTTTTAGATCAAAAGAAATAGTAGCAATTTTCATTTGGTGGGTAGTGAGCAAACTTGTTCCTTTTGACAACTCTACTTGCTAGTTGCTACTGATGAAATTGTAAGTTCATAGAATTAGTAGACTGCACAGAAATACTCATGAAATTGGAAGCAATTGATTTGGGAGTAGCAAAGATGTACAATGAGGTCACTGCACTTTGCTGAATTTTATCATTACAACATCTCACAGTGTAATTTCCATTGCATGTGTGATTAATACTCACAGAGCAAGTTTAATTATCTTTTTTTTTTGTTTATTTATAAAAAAAAAAGTATTTATGTCATTTATCTACGTTTAGCATTTGTAGCTGCATGTAACGATCGGAATGGTACATTATGAACATGATAATGGTGATGGTGATTTGGGCCCTGGTTGCGGCCATTCCCTTCCAGGAGAGGAATGGGCTGACGACCCATCTGCAGACTCCGAGGAATTTGGGGTGGGTCGTCCCGACAATCGGGCTGCAGGAGAAGATCGGAGACGAGTGGAAGAAGAAGGAGAAGAGGGGGACGCCAGGTTTGCTGAAGGAGTTGTAGGGGATGGAGAAGGCGGCGCGTTCAACTCATGGAGGTGTACGCGTTTCCATTGGAGGAGGAGAAGGAGGCGGGCTGGTGGAAAGGCCACGCACAGTTTCTCCACGATTTTGACAATTTAGGGCTGAAAGGTGGATGATTATGTTAGGAATTTAGACACACACACGCACACGATGACACGAATAACACGAGATTTGTTTACCCAGTTCGTCTTTCGACTACATCTGGGGGCAATGCCAAGCCAGGATTTTTCTTACCTTGTTGGACAAGTCAACTACAATGAGAAAACATCTTGATCTAGATAACACAATGGATAACTTCTTGATCAAGATAACACAATGGATAACTTCTTGATCAAGATAACTTGCCCTAATCCTAAGCCCATTAGGATCAACTGGGCCAAAAGAAATACGGGCCCAAAGAATTTAGGCTCCATACTCCAACAATCTCCCACTTGGAGACTAAATCCTCCATGTAGCATATCTTCTAGTTCTCCTCCCGTATCCGCTTGGCATTGCCTAGCCTTTTCTTCAAGTTCCAAGGCCAATTGAATTTCTCTAAGGTCACCACCTTAGTAAACATGTCCGCTGGATTCTCATTTCCAAGGATCTTCATAAGCTGTAAGACCTTCATCTCCAAAAGGTGACGGATGTAGTGATACTTCAATTCATCATGCTTTGTTCTTGAGTGAAATGCCGGATTCTTTGCAAGAAATATAGCACTTTGACTATCACTGAAAAGAGTACTATTTTCATGCTCCTTCCCAAGTTCCCCCAAGAAATTCTGCAACCACACCATCTCCTTACTTGCCTCTGTCACAGCTATATACTCTGCCTCCGCATAAGACTCAGGTTCACCACCATCAGTAAGTAACAAGTAGTAGTTAGAGGGCGAATACCTATCAGGTGCACGTCGCTCTCTAGCTGGTCTCTGCAACGGATCCTCCAATGGTGGTGGTGGTGTCCTTGGTTCTCCAATGAGATCCTCTTCCTCATTCTGACTCTCCTTGCTCCCACTCGAGTTTGAGATGTCTAACTCGACTTCTTGGGTATTAATCTTGTCAGAATTTGATGCCTCCAATATGTTCTTGTACATAACATGTTCATTGAAAACCATATCTCTAATGCGAATAATATTTTGGTTGTTCTCATCCCAGAGTCTATAACCGAACTCATCACCACCATAACCAATGAACGTACACTTAACAGATTTAGCATCTAACTTGCTTCTATCATTAGAACTAATATGAGCATATGCAACACAACCAAAGGCACGCAAGTAAGACAGATTTACCTCTTTTCCTGTCCATTCTTCCTCTGGTATTCTGTTTTCCAACGGAACTGATGGATCTCTGTTAATTAGGTATGCTGCTGTGTTTACTGCATCTGCCCAAAACATCTTAGGCATTCCACTCTTCAATCTCATGCATCTAGCTCGCTCATTCAAAGTTCTGTTCATTCGTTCTGCCACTCCATTCTGCTGGGGAGTTCCTCTCACGGTCTTCTCCATGCGAATCCCATTCTCAGCACAATATTCCTTGAACTCACGGAGTTCATATTCACCTTCATTGTCAGAATGAAGACACTTTACTTTCAGCCCCGTTTCATTCTCTACAAGGGCTTTCCACTTCCTGAAAGTATCAAATGCATCAGTTTTATTTTTCAGAAAATAAACTCATACCTTTCGAGTGGAGTCATCGATGAAGGTCATGTAGTACTCCGAACCACCAAGGAACTTCGTGGGCGCTGGTCCCCATAGATCGCTATGCACCAACTTTAACTTTTCTGCCTTCAAGGTTCTGCCACCTCTCGAGAAACTTACTCTTCTCTGTTTCCCGAAAACACAGTCCTCGCATAGGCCAACTTCAACAGATTTCAGCCCTGGAAATCTCTCTTTTGAACACATTACCTTTATCCCTTTCTCGCTCATGTGACCGAGCCGACAGTGCCACAAATCAACATTGGTCGTAGCTCCTGCAAGATCAATGCAGTCCTTGGAGTTAGTTGTAGTATACAACGTCCCCTCCTTCTTTCCTCGCGCTACTACCATTACTCCTTTACTGATCTTCCAACTGTTGCTGCCAAAAGTCACTGAGTATCCTTCTACATCAAGCTGTCTAATTGAAAGCAAATTTCTTTTCAATCCTGGAATGTGCCTAACACCATTCAGCTTTAATGTCGATCCGTTTGGTGTGGATATCCGAACATCTCCTTTCCCCACGATCTTCAAGGGCTCATCATCAGCAAGGTAGACTTGTCCGAATTCACCAGACACATAGTTCTCCATTATTTCAGCATCACTGCATGAGTGAAATGATGCTCCAGAATCCAACACCCATGATTCCAGCGGACTACTGACACTCAAGACCAACGCATCTCCAATATCATCTATGGTTGCGTTTGCTGTCTTCTTCTCATTCTGTCCCTTCTTGTTTTTCTTGGGCGCTGTACACTGATTCCTGTAGTGACCAAACTCATCACAATTCCAGCACTGGATTGAGTCTTTGTCTTTCTTGGATTGACTCTTTCCTCTGGACTTTGATCTGCCACGATTCTGCCTACCCTTTGATCTGCCCCTATCCTCCGTGTTCAGCACTGACCCTGAAGTAGATCTAGACTCTTTTCTGCGAACCTCCTCGCTAATCATCAGATCTCTCACTTCGTCAAGCTTCAATTTATCTTTCGCGGATAAAGCACTAACTGCAGTTACTGTGGCAGCCCAACTATCTGGCAAAGAAGATAACAAAACTAAAGCAAGTACCTCGTCAGTGAATTTGATTTCGACTGAACACAACTGCCCAATGATCATGTTGAACTCGTTCAGATGTTGCTGCACAAGTGTGCTCTCCGACATTCTGAGGTTGAACAATCGTCTGATCAAATGAACCTTGTTTGCAGTTGTGGGCTTTTGGTACATCTCCTCCAGGATTTGCAGCATCTCCCTTGCGGTACATCTCCTCCAGGATTTGCAGCATCTCCCTTGCGGACTTGGCTTTAGTTGTGGAGTAGGCTACGTTCATGGACAACGATAAACGTATCGCACTCATCGCCTTTCTGTTCAACAGATTCCACTCCTTCAGATCCATCTTTTCGGGTTTCACCTTCTCTTCTAAGGGCACATACAGATCTTTGCCGTAGAGATAATCCTCGATCTACATCTTCCAGAACCCAAAATTTGATCCGTCAAACTGTTTGATTGAAATCTTCTCGTCGCTCATCTTGACTGCTCCCTTCGAACCCGAGGCTCTTGATACCAGTTGTTAGGAATTTAGACACACACACGCTCACGATGACACGAATAACACGAGATTTGTTTACCCAGTTCGTTTTTCGACTACATCTGGGGGCGATGCCAAGCCAGGATTTTTCTTACCTTATTGGACAAGTCAACTACAATGAGAAAACATCTTGATCTAGATAACATAATGGATAACTTCTTGATCAAGATAACACAATGGATAACTTCTTGATCAAGATAACTTGCCCTAATCCTAAGCCCATTAGGATCAACTGGGCAAAAGAAATACGGGTCCAAAGAATTTAGGCTCCATACTTCAACAGATTAAATTGATGAGGCAACAGCCATCGGATTGCAATGGCAGCGGCACTTCGACAGCAGACTGGGAAACGCGGCGGCGACAATCTCGGCGGCTCGAAACGACGGGAGGCTATGGCAAGATCTGATCGGGAGTGGCTTAGTGCGTGGATTTTTTGGTTCCCAGCTAGGAGCGACGAATGGCAAGCAGATCTCGGCGGAATGACGCCAGACTCCGGCAGCGGCAGTCAGGACGTGGCTCTCCAACACGGCAGCGACGATCGATGGGTGGCGGCGACGGACTGGCGGTGAGATGCGGCAGATCAGGCGGTCTCGATGGCTGGCAGTGACACTAGAGGGTAAGCAACGGACGGTGTTGTTCGCGTTTTCAGCGTCGGCCATGCGACAGTGGCGATTGGCAGCGATGATGGTGAACACGCCGGAGAGGAACGTTAAAGGGAAGGTTTTTCCAGTGGGAATAGAACTTCCACTTTCTTACACGTAGGAACATACCTTGATGAAATGGCAGTCAAAGAGGCGATTTTTATGCCACGTGGGATTGGTGCTTTTGGAAAATGTCCAAAATTAAGTCACCGATCATTCTCCGGTTGTTCCTAATTTATTTTAGAAAAATTAACTAAAATTAAAAAAATTGAGATAATAGGACTAAAATTGGATTGAAAATGACTAAAATTGATAATTTTAAAAGTTATAGGATCATTTGTGGGTTTGATCATACTTAATGGACCATTTATGATAATTTCTCTTATCTTTTGTTTTGTTTTCTTGGGTGTCTGTGCTAATAATCTTTATTTAGACAAAAAAAAAAAATTACTTCATAATGCTTTCCTAAATGGTTATTTGATCTTTATTTTCAAATTACGAGCACCGAAGAAAAGATTAAATATGTGGAGAAAGTGTAAATTTTGGTACACCCAGGGAATTGTAATTTTTGGGTGATGCGTGATAAGTCACCCTCGGGAATTGTTTAATAAAGTTACAAGCCTATCTAAATTTCAATTATTTGATTTGTCACCACTTGTACCACTTCTTCTCTCTCATAAGTTCACTCTTCTTTCTCTGTGTTGCTGGCTACTACATTATCAACCTTTAATTACAGCAGTAACATGTACGGATCAAAACCCATGGCCACAACCAAGATTATCACACCTCCTTTCCCATTTCACTCCCAAGAATTCTTCAGACCAAGGTACTGTCCATTTTACTACAAAATGTGCGCATTATTTTCTATGCCTGTGGTAAGATTGCATTTTTCCATTCTCTTTTTTTCTTAAAAATCAAAATTCTCCTCAAGGAAGGGAAATGGGGTGATGAAAGTAAGTATAAAGAAAGCAAAACTTTCAGAGTCAAACTCAAAGAAAGCAAATCTATCTGCCACAAAGAAAGAGAGGATAAGGCTGCCTAATTATGGCGATAGTGAAAATGGAATTCACCACATTAGTGATTTTTTGAGGCATCCATCTGGGATTGAAGCAATCTTGAATAAAAGGGCCCTGCAGAGTTGCGACCCCATTGATTCCAACTTGTACAGGTGAATTGCTTTCTTTTTAAACTATTTTTGAATGTTTGCATTAATAGCATTTGGTTGATGTCCATTTTGGTAATTCCTAATTGCATGGATTCATGAAGAAAACTATTGGTACTAATTAGATGTGCATTCAGATGTGTGCTACCACAGGTTCAACTTCTAAATCTTGAGGTTGCGCCCATTCTAGATTTGCAAGTAACCCCTACTGCTGAAGAGTGTGTGGTTGAGTTGATATCTTGCAAGGTATGTTTTAAATAACCCTACTATCTGTGGTGTTTACTGTTTGACTTGGTCTGTATTAAATACAGTAATGATATACTACATTTTATGTTGTTCTATTCTTAAAGAAAGATTGGATCCAAATCAATGATGTCATGTGATACTAATGAAGCAGTAGTGTCATTTAGCAGTGATGGGTTTATTATGTTAATTAGTTATTCCCTGCACTTCTAATCCTACCAAGGCACGAGGATTAAAGTGATAGAAAGTGGGTGCATCAATATCTATTTATGGATTCTTTCTTGGACATGATGGTTAACATGTGTTGCAGTTCAAAGGTTCTGATGCCGTGGAACGACAGAACGAGCACTTTTCAGGTAGGCGATTGTTCACATAACAATTTCACTTGAGATTGTCTATTCCAGTAGTGTTGAACACATCCACATGGTGTTGTTGGAACACTTGTAATCACAATTTGGGCATTGCAACTGAATCATTTGTTTGGCAGCTTCCATGCAAAATCGAATAAAATGGGAGACAGTTGGCGGTGAGCAATTTCTAAATGTTGATGTGAGATTAGACCTCGTCCTTGAGGTAATTTTATTTTAATCAATCAAAGCTTGGTCTGCCCTGTTTCATGCATTCTTACTCCAATCAACTAGTGTGTGTGTGCAGATATACACAAAGCCATTTACTTTGCTTCCCCCATCAGCTGTGGAAGGTCCGGGAAACATGTGAGTAGTCACTACCCTTCCCCACCCCACCCCACCCCACCCCACCCACCCTCAAATACCATATCTTACTCTGTTGAGTTGAGTTGCTTTGCAGAATGATGCAAGCTCTTGTAGACCAGCTGGTGCCATTGCTTCTAAACCAACTGCTCCAACAATACCAACAATGGCTCTCTCTCCAATAACACCACTCTCTCTCCTCACTACCATATTTACCTATTGTATCATACATGCCATGCCACCTATATTCATTATTTTGTCACACTAACATCACACATCAACACAAACTTTAACAACATACCACCACCAAACAACAAATCCAAAAGGCCACTCATATACAGCAATATTGCAACCATTGATTTGTATTTTACACCACATTATAAGAGAAATAGAAAAAACAAACATCAAAATACAAAAGGATGCTTCATGGTCCTACAATTTCTCTTTCTCACACAAGACAAGTTCTTAACAACTCCGCCGAATCCATTACCTCAGCACAAGTGCCCAATAGTTTCTCAGTTGAGCCAGCCAGAGTAAAGTAGGACTGCAACAACACCACCAAAAAATGAGAAGTTAACTTCATTTGCAATCAATTTTGATAAAAATAATACACAACTGCCTAAGCAGTGCATATACAAGTTACGTCAGGTATTGCAACAGTAAAAAAAGCATCTGACTTCAGTAAAAAAAGCATCATGTAAATATAGAAAAAAGACCACATCTGTACATCATAAAACTTGTGCCAATGAATAAAGACTGAAAATTACTGAATAATACTAAATTTCAGAAAACTTACATTCTTCAATCAACCTCGACACATCAACATATGTTGTTATTAACGGCGCCTAACCCGCCTATCATCGCCCCGGTCATCCTCATATCTTCTTCCACTAGGACGTTCATCATCATGTCGAGCCCTCTTTGAGACATAGTCTGCATCATCATCATCTCTATTACTGACATGCTTCTCTTCTGTCTCTCTTCCACGTCCTTGACGAGGTTCATGATCTCTCTTGTGTAACCCTCCATCACCATGCCTTTCATGCTTTCTGCCACGACGTTCTTCATCATCTCCTCTTTCTCTCCTACTTCGTCCATAGCCTTCACGATCCTCATTACTTCTTTCATGCTTTCTTCCATAACCTTCACGATCCTCATTACCACTTTCATGCTTTCTTCCATAACCTTCACGATCCTCATTATCTCTTTCATGCTTCCTGCGGTCTTCATCATCCCCTCTTTCTCTCCTATTTCGTCCATAATCTTCACGATTCTCATTATCTTTCCTATTCTCATGTCGAGATGCATCCCTATTACGGGTTGGATCACCTCGATCATCATCACCCTCATTCTTATATCCAGTTTCCTTTGATGAACCCAGCTTCCTAGACTTCCGTTCTGGTTCTTCATTCTGATGTCCATCATCTAATTTCCGCTTACTCCTCAACCCGTCTTCACTTCTATCTCCAGTTCCATCTCCCTTCGACTTGTATAATTGCTCCAATTTCTTGAATGTGTCCATTCCATCATCCTTAAACTTTTTATTCTCCCTATCATCAAAATCATGCGCAGAATCTTTCTCCCTGCCTCTGGCCCCTGAAGCCCGATTCAAATCTTTGTGAATATCCTCCTTACCACAATCACGATTCCGATCTCTTTCATAATGACCATCGTGTCTACCACCTCCAGCACTCAGTCTGTCCTTATTTTTATCATATTGTTCCCTTTTTTTAGTCGCTTCTTCAGAGTCACTATCTTGACCATACTTGCGACCAACTTTATCATGTCTGTCAACCTTGATATTCCTATCATCACGGGGATGGTCATCTGCTGCAACTTTATCCTTCCTATCAACCCTGATTTTCCTACTATTATCACGGGGATGGTCGTCTGCTGCTACTTTATCCTGCTTGTCAACCCTGATCTTTCTACTATTATCGCCAGAATGGTCTTCCGCTTTGGCAGTTTTCTGTTGTGATCGGCCTTTTTCACCTTTCTCTAATGATTCATCATCAGAATCGTATCGCCTGCTCTTAGTAGAATCATTCTCCCTCAGAGACTTATATCTGAGGCCATCATTGTCTTTATATTTATCGTCAAAGTAAAATTCTCTACGTTCTTGATTTTGATATCCTTTACGATGGAGTCTACGGTCATCATCAGAACTATACTCATGTAGTCTGCTCTTTGACTTGTGAACATCACCTTCGTTTGAATCATATTGTTTGCGTTTCGACTTTTTATCATATGAAACATGGTCTTCATCAGAACTGTCATCATCATGACGGCGTCGACCGTCATCATCAGAACTGTACTCAGGACGTCTGCTCTTCGACTTATGAACATGGACTTCACTAGGATCATGTCGTTTGCCCTTCGACCTACTAATATTGGAAACACGGCCTTTACCGGAACAGTCATCATCAGAGTCTACATGTTTGTTCTTTGAAGGCTTCTTTAACTTTTCCTTTCCACTCTTAGGACTCTCATCAGAGCTGTAGTCGTCATCAGAATCATGTCTGCGACGAGACATCTTAGATTTTTTCCCACCAGAATCTGAATCTGAATCTGAATCTGAATCAGAATCAGAATGAGATTCGGAGTCAGAAGAGCTGCTGTAATGCCCTTTTCGGTGTTTACTAGACGACATTTTCCGTTTCTTCCTAACATCTGCACCAGAATCATCACTAGCACCTGTACTTCTACTGTCTTTTTTGCGCTTTTCTTTAGTCTCATGCCTAACAATTTTATCTGAATCGGAAGAATCATCAGGCCTCCTTTTGAATTTATCCTTATTCTGACGCTTGATTTCATCCCTATCAGATTCAGTTTTCTTTGCAATCTTTCGCACATCATCCCTCCCAGCATCCTTTTTGTGGATGCTTGCTAGTTCACCCTCCTCAAGACTCTCTTCAAAATCTGGGGCCTCAGCATCACCACGCTTCTTTTCTTTATCAGCCTCGGTTTCTATTCCAAGAGCAGCTTTGAGTGTTTCCATCTTTCTTTCCTTCAATGCAGCTATCTGATGGGTCTGAGTCGATGAAACCCTGATAGTACCAGAAGATATTCAGTCGAAGTAACTCAAAATAACAATCTCAAAATTCTCAATATGCAAAGACTGCACTCAGTTTCATTCATTTAAGACTTTATTAAGAAGCATATGAATATCTCATACAGCGAATGACAATCATCTGTCTGCAGTTGTAGCTACTCATAAAGTAGATGATGGCCATGGAGTTATGGATACTCCAAGATAATTATTTGAATGAAACACGCACATGACAAAGAACACATAAGAAACTTAAGCAGAGGTTAACATGGATAAAGATCAAGCTTCCACAGATAAAAACAACTGAGGCCTCCAAATATAAAAAATATTGAGGCACATACTAAGGAAAGCTAATTAAAGAGGAAAAGCAAAAGAATTAACAATGACAATGTGTATATTGCAGGAACCAAATCAATGCAAGCCAATGAAATTTAAGAAAACAATTGCATTTACACAAATTTGAAAGGTTTTAACTAAGCTCATTCAAAAAACCAAACAAAAAGCAGCGAAAGCCACTGTAAAAACGCCAAAATGAATGAAATTTTGAAAAAACGAACATACTTGTCTGATATATTATTTCCTCCTTCCCCACTCTCCTTGTCTTTCGCCTCAAGCGCCTTCCTTGCCTCATCAAGCTTCTCAGCAATCTCGGCATCTGTATATCCTTGATCAATCAGCTTCTCCTCCAACACAAGAAGCTTCAGCTGGATTTGACGCTTGCGATCATGGTCCAAAATGTCTTGGTTGGGTTTCCGGGTCATGCCGGCAGTTCCTTGGCCCGATTCGAATCCCTTGGCCGAATCCGTGATGACTTTGTTCGTCTTCGGCTTCACAAAGAACTTATTGGACTGAATGTAACCATTCGTTCCGGATCCCCTAGGGGTCTGCAACCCTATTCCGTTATACATGATTGAAGATTCAAAACCACCGCAAATTGAACAAAAAGTGTGAGTCCTAATCTGATTAGAACGGAGCAATAACCCACAAACAGGGTCAGTGATTCCTTGACACCTGAAGACGAAATGAAGGGTTAGGGTTGGATCTGAAAAAGAGGATAATGATTGGAGAACTGCGCCATTGAAGATGGCCTCCGGTGTGGGTTTGTAGTGTTGCCCTATTTTTACAGTATTATTATTGGGCTAGGCCTGGCCCACTAATTAAACTTTCTAGTTTATGATCTACTTACAGGTTTTAAACGAACTGAGCCTACTTATTAAGTTGAGTTCACACTCGACTCGTTAAGATTAAGGTAATTAGCTTATATATGGTCTCGGCTTGGCTTAGTTTGAAAAATATTGGAGCGAGTTTGAGTGTGAGTTTGAGTTCGGCTCGTTAAGCAAAAAAAAATTGAGTTTTCGAGTCGAGTTGAGTCAAGTCGAGCCTAATATTAATTAATGTATTTTATATTTAGGGTCAGTAACTGTTAGGTACAAAATTATCTACGTATTTACTACGTAGTACATTGAGTTTTTAGATTTACTTACGCATACAAACTTTAATTCTGTAGTTCCCATTATACACATACATATATACGCACTCCTATCTCTCCTTTCTCCCACTACATTCCATCAATCTCAACCCAAATCCTCTCTTTCCTCTCGTAAAATCCGCCATCCATCGCTGATGGCCGCTCGTCGCCGACCTGCTGCTCCTCTGTCGATCGTTGTCGAATCTGCTGACCGCCACCAGAACATTGGCCTAATCCGTCGCTGGAGCTTCACATCCGCCGCCGCTGTGTGCAGCTGTTGTCCGACGTCCGTCAGTGGTCACCGCTGCTCGCTGTCATTCGTCGCTGCGCGCTAGGGTTCCGGTCAGCGGTCAGATCAGCAGGGTTCCGTCGCCGCCAGCACAGCCGGAAACGCGATCTGCTCGCGACGCTAGGGTTCTGGCCAGTTTGGTTGCAGCAAGGCTAGATCGCTATCAGTCAGCCGTCCGGCTGAAACCGCCGCCGTTGATCTGTTTATTAAAATTCCGCCTCCACCGAACTGTTATTTCAGGGCCGGATTCGTCCGGCCCTGCTTCGGTTGCGGGGATGCAGCCGCCCCCGCCGTCTAGGGCTGCCTTCGCCGATGCCTGACGAAACCACTGATCTCTTCGCCAGCGCTCAGGTGGTGGCTACCGCCGCTCAAGCCCAGTTCAGCAACCAGCCGAAAAAGCTACGACAAGGGTAAGGCCGCCAACACCGCCGCCGATCTTCTCACTGTACACCAATGTACAGATGTTGAATTCACTGTACACCAATGTACAGTAAGTAAACAATTGAACAATTTTTTTTGAATTGGGTCGGGTGTTGTAATTTTTTGTTAAATCTAATGATTTTAGTGTTACGGTAACAGAATTTGATTGTTGGTTGAGAAGTTTTCACAAATTTTATATTTGAACATGGGTGTACATAAATACTCTAACTTATTATTCAAGCGTATAATCTTATGTTGGTGTCATCAGTGTACAATAAAAGCAGGAGGAAAACGATTGTGCATGCGTGTATTTTTGTCTATTGAATTGCTTAACATTGATGTATTTTGATCATTAGTGTTCATTGTTGTATTTTGAACATTAGTGCACAGTCGATTGTGTGTTTGTGTTGTTGACATAATTCGTCCGTGTCCGTGTGTGTACACCGAATTGTACATCTGTGTTAAGTTTAACATCTGTATTAAGTTTACTAAGGGTAAACTTGAAAAAATAAAATATTATAATGTATCCCTTAGTACTTCAATTTAATTTTGTATCTCCTAGTAATTAGTCTATGAGAACACGTATCTATCAGTAATAAACCCTTATATTTATTAATATTTAAAATATTTATTTTATTATATATTATTATAATTAAATAACAATAATAATTAACAATATTAATATTATTAATTATTATTTTCGAGCCTTAACGAATCTAGATGAGCTCAACTCATTAATTAAACGAGTATAAAAACGAGCTCGAACTCAAGTTCAAATAGGAACGAATTGAGTTGAGTTTGAGTCTGATTGAGTCGAGCACCTTAGTTACATTAGTAAGGCTCGTTAAAAATATTTTATTTTTTTGATAAAGCACGTAAATTAAAAAGAATTAGTACTATACATAACATTGTATGTATTTGTCCTTCTTTATTAGAAAAAAAATCTTTAAAATGAATGCCCAAAACACTAAAATAGATATTTGGGATGGGAAGTAAGGGACCGTTTGGTATTTAACTAGGAATGAAAATAGGAATAAGAATGATAGTATAGAGGAATGAGATTATTTAATTATTTATGATATTTTAAAATTTATTACTTCATATTATTTTAAAAGAAAAATATATTATTTTATAATAATTATAAAAAAATATTTTAATTTTTTAAATGAAAAAAATTGTTTTTATAATAATTTTTTTATTTTAAAATTATGTTTAAAAGGAAAAAAAGGAAAAAAATTATATATAATAATATGTTAACACTTTTCGATATCATTTCATGGTGTATGAAAGTGTTCAAACAAACACCAAATTTTTATCCTATTCTTATTCCAATGATTAAACCATGTAACAAGTATTCGAATGGTGCAAATTCTTTTGTGTATACGTATGAAAAGAACTTGTACAGCAAACTTTTTATTAATTTTTTAATTAAAAACTAAATATAAAACAATTATATATTTATTTATCAACTCATCTTCTATCTTTCTATCTATATAATAAAGGAGGAGTATAGTATTATTCTTCTGTAGATACTATCAGCATCAGGACAGTGATAAAGTTCTCTAAAAAAAATGCTATAGCCTTCAACTCTTAATATTTTATCAAAATAAGTGAGATATGATCAAAATCTTCATTTAAAAAAGAAAATTGAAAACCTAATTCTCACATATCTTTCATAAAATAATAAAATTTGAAGAAAATTTTTAGTATATATTTGAAACGAAATCGTACATTATACAACTTTTATAAGAACAACATCTAGGGTGATTCCTTATCCTACACAGAACCAAGATGAGAAGGTTTGGACAGTTTACTACAGAACATTTTTTAACCTTTCTACTGAGCTCTAGTATACAATGACACCATTTGGCCCCGTCTTGCATTGCATTCGCTCTCGGAAATCACAGTGAAACATCGGGAGAAAAACCTATAGCCCAACCCAGTATGAGCGACCGTTGGTATTGTGCATAGGTGAAGATGATGGAGATGAAACACACCACTCGTACCAAACCTGTTATTTCAGCAAAATAATTAATCCACATTACGTATAACCTATTCCCTGCTGCCAGGGAACTAGGTGCATTGGGGTGTTAGATGCGCTTAGGCAGGTTCATTTGGGGACTAGGGATGGTGAAGGCACGACTAAAAGATTGGCAGCTGAATGGATAATGAGAGATCAGCAGAGTTGTGTACCTTGGTAGAACCCGAACAGCGCCAAAAATGGACTTCTAAAGGAGTACCCGGTTGAACATACACTGGCGTCCTTAATGGAAAAAATATCGGGAACCTGCTCACATGTAACAAAAAGAAAGTTATCAAGTCTAATTTCAAGAATAAACAAAAAACAGTATCAGGCGAAATATGATGCAAAGATTTTCTCAAGAATGTCTCCTAGTACAAGCATAAGGTTACCGATGAATACACAAACATCAATTGCTAATTCCACGTTTAAAATGGCTTTTATATGATCTCCAGGGATGCCAATCCTATATTTAAGATAGTACGAATACATAAATGCCTGCATGAAGATTCAAGACCATACCAGCTAAACATGTTTGGGGTAGCTGTTGATGGTTCAATACCAAGATGTACATCTTTATAAAGTGTTGCATCAAAATAACCTGCAAATCCTGTAGAGATGGGAGAAGAAGGATATGTCAAGAAAACGTAGAAGAACCACACATCCTATAATCTCCATCATCAGAGAAACAAATAAATAGCGTGAAAATTGTTTGTTATATTCAGTCAACAGACATTCGGGTTTCAACTGTAAATCATTGCTCATAATTTAGCTGGCTTTGCTTACAGACGTGTATATAAACTTTAGATTTACTTGCATTGGAAGATTCTGACAATAAAATTACAAATATTTTAAATTCTTTTACAGTGAACTTTCACAAAACCTAACAAAAAGTATTCCAGGTGTTCTACAGATAAAATGGTTCCTGGAAGGCTATAAATTAGAATAGTGAGATAATTTGAAACACTTCCATTTTTAGCTTCTACAGCAGTCCTCCTGTTCATATCATCTCATATTCCAGATTGAACAAAGCAGCAAAACCTTATTATGATGCTTCTACATCTGTACTCAAGGCTATAATAAGCAATAATTACTGTTTCATTAAACAATCACTTAAAAGAAATTTGTATCTAGACAATAGACATCTGCACTCATGGATATAATCAGCAACAATTACTATTTCCTTAAACAAAACTTGAATTTATAGAAATTTGTATCTAGACAGGGGGAAGCAAATCTTATAAATTTCCTGCAATAAATCATTTTCAAGTTGCAGTAGTTGCAAGGGTTAAGTATCTCTGCATTGCATATTTATTTAAGCACATTGAACATAAAAAACTTCAGAACACGCACCATGAATTAAGGATGAGCCAGTGTCACTTGGAATATCAAACAGAAGCTTTATATAGCGGTCATTGCTCGCATTAGCTGAAAATTCTGGATGGGTAAATGAAAACACCTATTCAAGCAAATGGAGATGTGAACTACATAAACCAATCAAAAAAATGCTACGAAATATAAATTTAATTGCAGCATGAAGAAGAAACTCACAGGTTGAGTACGTGCAAGTCTGGCCACACGATGCAACTTGACCACATAAGCAGTTTCAAAGTGCACAAGATCTTTATGTGACTTTATCTGTACATATCCAAAATAAAACACAATAATGTAACTGATGGGAAAAACTAAGTAAATGTTTGAACTATAAAGCAGACTAATCAAAGATGATGCCAGGGTTTTACATCATTGTAGAGTTTGCAAGCTGTCACAGGCTGAATGAAACTTGTATACCTGCCAAGAACACATCAAAATATATTTCAGTATGATAAATATAGATCCTAGAAAAAAAAATTAGGTTTCTTTTACCAATTACGTCAATGGGAGAGAGAGACATTATAGAATGCAACGTAGACAAGTTTGCAGGAAATACATTCCTGCAGTCTTAGGCATGGATTTCCATATGTCCTAAACAGCATAAACTCAATCATATACAATAACAAGAATTTGCCCACTGAAGAAAGCACTTCACACAGGACAACTAATCACTTTTAACCACCAAAACACTGTACAAGCAACCACAAGGCAGAAGCTTGACTCCATATGAAAGGCAAATGATATCATTTTTAGAATTTAGGAAGGAAACCAAGAAAAGCACAACGAAAAGCAATAATATAAGACCACCAGGACACTTAAGACATGGACCTCATGGTACATCTAAGGGAAATCTTCAACTAGAAGAAATTATCAAGTATGAAGTATCAGGACTAGAAAGCAGGTTAAACATGTAAGAGAGGACTTGCTTCAATAGTTAATTTCAAGCCAAAAAGAAAATATGGGTGAAAATGTTGCAAAACTTACGATGATGGGATTGAGATTCCATCTTCTTTTAAAAACCTCTGGGCTCCATCAAGACACTCAGGAGAGAGTTCATTGTCACCAAAAGATCCCAGCAACTCACTGACCTGCATCAGGTTGAGAAGTAGAGAATATAAGAGCAGAAGACGGAGCAGTATAGCGAAGAAAATACTACCCAAAGCCTTTCTTTTAATTAAATTCTCAAAAGAACAGATACCAATATGTCAGCCTTTTCTGGAGCATCCCAATCACGCATGTCACTAGAAACAATTGTAACAATCTCTTCCCATCCTTCTAGCTTGACCAAACTCTGTTTTAAGGACATTAAGATACTATTCGTATCAGGAACTTACACATCATATACATAGTTTATCCTAATTATAAAATGTAACACGCACATGGGTGATGCTAACGCTTAAGAAGAAAGAAGATTAGTTTCTGGCAAACGTATCTACTTTAGAATAAAACATTTTTTGTACACAAAGTAACTCATTCTCATGAAACATTTTCATCAACCAATATGCACCCCCGTATCACTGAGTTAGTCTCTTGTAAATCAGGTTTACATCATAAACCCTTGTAAATCCTGTGGTCCCCTTAATTTAAACACCCTAGCAATACATAGAGTATATAGGATTGGAAGGGGGGACCATAGAGTTTACACCGTGAACCCGGTTTACACAAGTGTTTGAGCGTATCACCATCAATGAAAGTTGGGAGTTACAAGGTATGTAAGACCTCTCACATTTTTCCAGCTGCAACAATTATACAACTAGATTTTTTAACAGAAAATAATTCCACGAGTCATACAAATGGCCAGTTCATATGCAAAAATCATATCTAAATAATAAAACCATGATCTATTTAACATCTCAAACTTAAATTTAAAAACCCATGATCCTTCGAGCATCTTAATATATAGCGCGGCAGATATTATATAGCAATTCTAAGAGCATAAATGGATATTACAAAGATCACAAGTGAAGAGAATTTCGATGTCTAAGTTATGGATAGAAGATGCATTTTGCATGGTGAAACTTGAACTTCAAAAAATATTTCCGATAACCCAAAACATATCTTCACCACTACCACATGGAGATGCATATTGCATACACATAATATCAGATGAACAAAAGAAGTATTCTAAAACTTACATGAAGTGTTACCACAGCATTTGGATTTTTTTCTACCGCATATACTTTCAATTTGCGCTCCGTTTCTTCAGCTGCCTATCGAACAATAGGATAGAAACAAAAAAAAAGGAATAACCCAGTAAGATTACAGAATTATCAAATTCGCCTTCTAGTTTCCATATATAGTCCTAGCAGAGCGACAGGAAATGACCTGAAGTGATGCCCTGACAAGAGGTCCTCGACCAGCACCAACAACCATCAACACCTAGGTAAAGGAGAAAGAACTTGTCATAAGTTCCATATCACCCCAACTGAACTATATTGACAATTATCACAGTGATAATATTTAACTCACAGTTGTAACTTTAGAAGCATTTTCATCTGGAACACGGTCAAGCAAAGCTTTAGCAACTGCTCTTTGGTACTGCAAGACGTGACACAGATATTAACGCTGAATGTAACAACCATGAAACAATTATGTTCTTAAACTGAAATATGCATGAGTGATCCTCCTTTTATGTTGTCTTCTATTTAAGGCTTGAACAGATATGTAATCATATAAAGTATATACAGGGTGCAACAAAGAAACTTGACGTCCACCATGTTACAACATGAAAGGAAGAGAAAAAAAACCATCATAAATCAGAGCGACACTCAGTCGGACAAGGTTATTCTGTCCGTGCAAGCACATAGATTTTCTCAAATGGATACCTATAAGAGAGAATTTTCTAATTCTTTGAGTATTTATATGGTAATGCGGTACACCAGACTTCAATTTTTCATATACCTGACTATATTTAACTGTGTCCTTTTCAAATATTTCATATGTTTGGGCCTCCAAATTGTCCATGAGAGGCTGCAGATCAGATAGTTTCAGGTGAGTCAGAGTAACTGGCGCTAGAAGAATTAAAGATGCAAAAGTTTTGAAGGATATAAAGGAAACAAAAAGTGAAACTTGAGATAGATACTCACTTGCAAGGGTGATTGAAGATAATCTCTGTAGCCAAGCTGGAATATCACGAGGAGGAAGTTAACAAAAAAACACGAACACAAATATTATATAATACCACATGAAAAGGCATAAGAGGGAAGTGGGTCTTAACCTCAAATCGCTCCTGTTCAGGAAGAGGATCCATCTTTTGATAAAGGTAAGCAATATAATCTAAGTAAGACTTTAAAGGGTGTCTCCAACCTCCTGAGAAAAAAATGTCATTAACATACCTAAATGAGCAATTAACACATCAGCAGAAGAATACAACTCAAGCACAGGACAACTTTTTCAAAATAATAAGTGTCATGAGAACTGCTAAAGAGAAACCCAATAATAGATTTTATTAAAGATAATCAGCAATATAAGAAAAAATATAACATAGCTCAGAAAGTCTTACCCTCAATGTGGTTATCAGCCTTTAATTCTGAATGTATTGGTTGGCCAGAAATCACTATCTGTATTGTATCATGGTAAAAACATATACAAATTAAGAGTTCTAACCCTCTAACTCAACAGGTTAATATATCCCACATTTAAAATTTTAAATAAGCATCTTCAATCTATAATGACATAATATTTGCTGCTGGCAGCACTAAAATTTATACTTTATTCAGGAGACCGCAAAGAATGATAGTTTACATGGAACTTAAATCAATGAACAGGAAAATAAAAACTCAAAGAGCAAAAATTAATTTTAGTAAGCTAACACGTTATAGCATCATTCCCCATCGCCCCACCCTCCCAAAAAAAAAAGGCAAGAATTTAAACCATGCATCTATGATAATTTTGTGCACAACATATAGCAAGTTAAAATACAACAAAGCATCTATGCGTAAAGTTTCCTAAGAATACCTGAATTGAGTGATTGAAAAATGCAGTTGTTAAACTCTGGTGACGCTTTGACAGACAAGGATATCCCTTTGCATTGGTTAGAAAAGACTGCAAAAGAACAACTCATCAGCGAGAAAATTAACCGACTTACACCAGAAGGCAAGCATGCTTATCAAACATCAATAGAACTATAGAACAATGCATATGACTATAAAGAGTATTGTAAAAACTCAGCAAGGAGTTCATAATTGAACATAAAACCCACAAAACTTAAGTGGTATTCTTCAATTGCCCATGCTATTATGAGATCACATAAAAACGAGCAACAATATCAAACAGCAAATAATATTTTAACTGTTTCAAACTTTCATTCAGTAATTTTGCTGCTATATTTTTAAGATCTCTGACTACAGAGAATTAGTATTTAACAGAAAAAGAACCCCAGACAAGCTTTTTAAGCTAGGATGCCTCAAGTTGTTGATGAACATGGCGTCTAGAGTGCTCTTGCCATCAGTGTCTTTTTCCCAGGCAAGCTTTTTCACTAAAAAATAAAAGGACCTCCAGGCAAGCTTTTCATGACAGGATGCTTCAAGTTGTTGATGAAATAGAAAGCACGGGCATCAAGAGTGTTCTCGTCTTCAGTTTCTTTTTTAGGTTTGCTTCGGATATGCTTAATAGGCCACTTAAAGTTGAAACCAGAACACAGGCAACCACTTTACAGATCACACAGTTGTTGCATTACTAAATGTTTTGGCATTCGACTGCTAAAGTTGATTGACATTTGACAATAATGTAAGAGATATCAAACAGATGTTGGCAACTCTAGTACAGACATAACTTATTTGATAACATTGCAAAGGTTTTTGAGTGTGTTTTTTATAATCTTTTAACAACTTGCTTTTCTAGAATGTCCTTCACTGAGGTGACTTAGCGCTTAAAGTGGTTACCATACTAATGAGAACCTTTTAAGTAAATAAAAAATGACAATATCCTGTGTAGTTTACATGTGTATTTATTATGGCTGCCCTAACAGGTTCTCCAAACCATCGTGAAACAGAAGACGCCGAAGGTAAAGATGACCTGAACAACAAAAATAAATAAACCTTGTCAGGCATCAAAGATAAATTAATTTAGAACTATCGGCAAACATTACAAGAGTATATAGCTCACAAAATATCGAGTGCAACCGAGAGCTGGCTATGGTGTTCACAAAGAAGCCGAAAGGAGTTCCACAGCTCCCATGAATCAGCTGTCCCTTCACTCTGGGGATTTACAAAGAGTAACATAGTACTTATAACAATATGATAAATAATAAAAACTTTCTGAAGCAGTATAAGAGAGCTCAATACAAGTATGAAAGATAAGAAAAGGGTAACAGTTAGTTGACAGAGAATTTTAAGAGCCAATATTTATACAACACATATTATTATTCAAGACAAAAAAGAAACGATGTCAACAAAAAAGTAAACAAGTAATCAGTTCATGACAATAGGATAAATAATTGCATAGAGCCACCCAACTCTTCTTTTCAGAGAAGTAGAACATAAAATTGGATGCCCTTGTGCTAATGAACATGACTCACTGCATTAAAGAGTATACTTACCATGTAATCTGGGCTCTTGGCGTCTGTCTCATCATCAGGCTTCATCAGGGGAATCCTAAGCCACAACTTTTTATATCGGAAGTAAATAACAAGGATAAAAAGGAAATGACGAGAATAATAAGAGATGCATTATTTATCAAGACAATAGACTAATATAAATTTTATGTAAATGTGAATGTTTCAAATTGTACCTGCAAGCTGCCTAAGTTCTGTAAGATCTGATTCAAACACCTTGCATAATTAGCACAAGAAGTTCCCTTAGGTGTAGGCAGAAGACAAGCCTGCAAAACAAAAGCCATAGATTCTAAAGGAGAAATTTGACTTCTCACAAGCACAAAAGACAGCAAAAAATGTAAATTGAATGATTGGAATATAAATGAAAATCATGAAATCTACACACAATGGGAGTGCAGGTGAACTGTGTACTATTGCAATTATCTCAATTAAAAGACAATAGTCATAATAGGGTACCAAATGCCAGTATCATGATTCACCTGCAAAGATAGATGAGTAGCCCAAGCTATTTCTTGTTTCAATGTAATTTCAGAATCCTTCCGAAGTGTATCATCTTCAGAGTCCAAGTCGATCCAAGAGCTAATTTTGCCTATATAGAAAGTGAAAAAGTCAATAGAGTCGATTAATAAAAAACTAACAAGCAAAAGCAGATAGATACCTAATCAGCTAATTTTCCAAAGGATGTTTGTTTTGGGTTTCAATTTAAAATCAAGTGGATTTTTAAATCCTGATTATTAGCAATGCTGTGTGTTTATTTTGGTTGGATATTATTCAACTAAGTGTCAAATAAATATGCAAGAAAGGGGGGAGGTGAAAGTAATATTATATTATTGTAAGTGATTTCGCAGTGTTTGTAATGGTTGAATATGGTGAATATTTTAAAACTGAATTTTAAAATCCCAAAGTAGAACAGTATTAGGATTTTAAGAACCAAATCAAACACAACACGTAATAAAATGGGTTGATAATTTAAATAGAACGTTATTCATTGAGGAGACCAAAAGAGGAAAGTAGCACCATGTTTTGCTATGCAGTAAGTATGTAAATCTCATGTCCGGCTACAAATGAGTCAATATTACATAGGAGCCTATTAACTAAAACTAAAAGAAGGGAAAGTAATATTATATTATTGTAAGTGATTTCGCAGTGTTTGTAATGGTTGCATATGGTGAATATTTTAAAACTGAATTTTAAAATCCCAAAGTAGAACAGTATTAGGATTTTAAGAACCCAAATCAAACACAACACGTAATAAAATGGGTTGATAATTTAAATAGAACGTTATTCATTGAGGAGACCAAAAGAGGAAAGTAGCACCATGTTTTGCTATGCAGTAAGTATGTAAATCTCATGTCCGGCTACAAATGAGTCAATATTACATAGGAGCCTATTAACTAAAACTAAAAGAAGGGAAAAACAACTGAGATTAGGATTTGGAACTAGATAGACAGGGACAAAGAACAAACCAACAACATGACTGCTCCATTGGGAAGGGCTTAGAACCAAGTCTGACCCAGCAAATGGCAGAGCTCGTGATCTACTAGTACTGGCGTCTACTAGACTAGGCCTATATTCAGGATCCATCTGCATGAAGCAAATTTGCAAGTGCGAGCAGGTAGCCAGAATTAGAAAATTAATTTTTTCAAAGCTTCATTCTCCCAGTTAGTATGAATCTTGTTTCATAATCAAAGAGAACATTAACACAAAAAATTAGGCAATTATTAACACAAAAAATTAGGCAATTATCAAATCAATTACTAAACATATAAGCATTCACTTGGCACCATCATGTACACGAATCATTTTAATCCCTTTCATATAACAAACATTGAGGAATATGACATAGTGATATGACTGTGACGATATCAATTGTAAGATAATATCAATAACGTAAGTTATTATCAATTTACAAATTGTAAGGTTACAATTGTGAAGGCATTTTTACATTTCTAGTCCAAAGAATAATCAGTAGTGAAGATGATGACATAATTTTAATTAAAAAATATTATCATGATAGAAAATCATATGAAATAACTGACCAACATAATAATTAATAATGACCACTTCATCTAAAAGCTTAAGTTGTGGTCAGAAATGTGTATCATTTAATTTCTAATCAATTACTTTATTATGCCCCCTCACATGCAGGCAGGTTAATTTGACCAAATTCCTGCCAGTAGACTTTTTTGATAGATTGTTGGCAGTGAGGTTTGAAGCCTTTAACTTCACTTAACCTTGCTCTCATATCATGTTTAATGACTGCCTTCTCTAAAAGCTTAAGTTGTTAGAGATGTGTATGGTATAATACTTAATCAAATTCCTCAAACAGAGAAAGAGACATATATATAAAAGTTCCTACGACATGGATATTAGTTAATATCCTCAAGAGAAACTACAGTTTCCCAAATAGGAGGCTATCAACTTAATGATTTAGGTAGGCATACTGACCATTCACACAGATTGACAGCCTTTCAGCTGATGTATGACTGGCTAATTGGCCACCATAAGTAGACTAAAAAGAAGTGAAAAAAAAAATTGAAAACCTATCCTTATTTGAGATTGATTGTTTGCACATCTCTCATGATTTGTCATGTAAGTGCCTTGATTAGTCAAGTTTATTTTATCAGCATATGAATATCTATTACTCTCTCCATCCCGGAGAAGTTATCGCCTTTTTTATTTTTGCACAAAAAATAATAATTTAATATGTAGTGGGTTGAGAATAATATATAATATTTAAATGTGCAGCGGGTAGTTGTATTAGTAGTGTGTGTGGGCCCCATGGGAATATATTAATTGTTTCGTGTGGGTCTCATGCACTTAAAAAGGAAATGTGTCAACTTCTATATGACAACCCAAAAAGGAAAAATGTGTCAACTTCTGTCAAAGGGAATATTAGTTTTTGGACATTTTCAATTTAGAATAGTGAATATTATTTTATCAAATATGAAACCATATGAGTAGAATTAGGTAGTTTCAATCCAAAGAAACCAGAAGATGCAAGTTGTTCTTGTTACTTGAGAAAAATGTAAAAACATCATGCAATGGTAGCATCATACATGAAGACAGATTATTCAATCATATACAAAAATCAAACAATAGGTCCATCAATGCGGCATCGATAAGCAAAAGTTGAGCGTAATGCTTAACTCCAACATTTGGGAATTTTATGCTGATGAAAATACATCAATAATGCAACATAGAAACCAAGTGGCATCTTCATTACAATTGGCCTTTAGCAGTGAAATCAATCAAAGGCTGTCAAGCAAATGAAGCTGTAAGTGACTTGTTCACAATTCATCGCATGATTGGCTTATTGCTCACCTTTGTATTTAGGTCAAAGAATTGTATATTAGTGAACGCTTACCACATTACTACAAGTAATTTTAGTAGACTTTCAGATGTCCTTTTTCAAAAAAAAATAAATAAATAATAAAGCTTGATTATACAATACAATTAGCATTCTGATGGCTCCAAGAAACAAAATCCAATTCAGAATATCGATAGCAGACAAAAGAAGAAATGAAAGCAAAAGAAGAAGGTAGGAAAGTGAAATATCTGACCAAAGAAGCAAGGACGAAATCGAAGCCGCCATGAATGTTAACGGAGAGGAGGTTTGGCATGTCATCATTGAACTCCGTCTCTACGCCACAGTAGCGAGACTCGCTTTTGTCTCCACCGTATCTCTCTCCCAACGGCATTTTTACTCTGAGCTTCGACTTGGAGTTGGAGAGGCGGAAAAGGGTTTAAGCAGGGTTTTGTTCTTTTCCGGTTCAAATATATGTTTGTCTAGGGTTTTTCTTGCCTCTTAAGGCCCTCCTCAATGATAAAACAAAAAAGCAAGTTTTTTGCCCGCCACGCGCCACCTCAAAAGCAAAAAAACCCTACCTCAAAAACAAAACTCCTCCCCAACAATAAAACTAAAAGGCAGGTTTTTTGGTAGGACCCACACCAATTTCATTTTATTCTCATTTAACTAGTATTTACCCGATCCGTGCGTTGCACGGTCATGGGTTTTTATAATAGAACTATATATGTAATGGGTTGTTTAATTTTAGGGGAAATATGGAACATTACAATCCAATTATGCGATTGTAAAATTTTAATAACTGGATAATCAGAAAACATTTAGTCAGATTTTTATAAAAAAAATAATACATACATAAATGAAAATTTGATTATGATACATACATAAATGAAAAATAATACATACATAAATGGTGAAGATGAATTCTTAAATAATAAAGGATTATGATTAAATTAAAAGGTTTCCAAAAGAGGTATATATGTTCATCAATTAAAATAGACAATTAAAAAAAATAAAACTCTAAAACCCCAAACCCTTAAATCCCTAAACCCTAAACCAGACTGAGATTATTGAGTCCAATTTTAGCAAAATCATTTTGTTGAAGGGGGGGGGGGAAATTGAGTCCATGTACTTAAAATTTGTTGAATAAAAATATATAAATAAATTAGAAAAGGAGGCACTTAAAATTTGTTGAATTTAGAAAATGAGGTACTTAAAATTTGTTGAATAAAAATGTCAAGGGATGGTTAATGGTGAAGATGAATTCTTAAATAATAAATGATTAGGATTAAATTAAAAGGTTTCCAAAAGAGGTAAAATTAAAAAAAGGGGGAAAATTGAGTCCAATTTTTAAAAGGTTTCCAAAAGAGGTAAAATTAAAAAGGGGAGAAAAATTGAGTCCAGGTACTTAAAATTTATTGAATAAAAATATATAAATAAATTAGAAAATGTGAATCCAATTTTAGCAAAATCATTTTGCTCAAAGAATAGCTAATGGTGAAGATGAATTCGTAAATGATAAAGGATTAGGATTAAATTAAAAGGTTTCCAAAAAAGATAAAATTAGAAAATGGGGAAAAACCAAACCCTAAGAGATTTGTTCCTAAACCCTAAAGGAGGCACTTAAATTTTTAAATGACAATTAAAAAATATAAATAAATTAGAAAATGATTTACTTAAAATTTGTTGAATAAAAGTGTATAAATAAAATAGAAAATGAGGTACTTAAAATTTGTGGAATAAAAATGTCAAAAGAGGGTTAATGGTGAAGATGAATTCTTAAATAAAAAAGGATTATGATTAAATTAAAAGGTTTCCAAAAGAGGTATATATGTTCATCAATTAAAATAGACAATTAAAAAAATAAAATTCTAAAACCTTAAACCCTAAACCCTTAAATCCTAAATCCTAAATCCCTAAACCCTAAACCAGGCTGAGATTATTGAGTCCAATTTTAGCAAAATCATTTTATTGAATAAAAATGTCAAGGGATGGTTAATGGTGAAGATGAATTTTAAATAATAAAGGATTATGATTAAATTAAAAGGTTTCCAAAAGAGGTAAAATTAAAAAGGGGAAAAAATTGAGTCCAGGTACTTAAAATTTGTTGAATAAAATATATAAATAAATTAGGAAATGAGGTACTTAAAATTTGTTGAATTTAGAAAAGGAGGCACTTAAAATTTGTTGAATAAAAATGTCAAGAGATGGTTAATGGTGAAGATGAATTCTTAAATAATAAAGGATTATGATTAAATTAAATGGTTTCCAAAAGAGGTAAAATTAAAAAAAAGGGGGAAAATTGAGTCCAATTTTAGCAAAATCATTGGTTAATGGTGAAGATGAATTCTTAAATAATAAAGGATTAGGATTAAATTAAAAGGTTTCCAAAAGATGTATATATGTTCATCAATTAAAATAGACAATTAAAAAAAATAAAACCCTAAAACCCTAAACCCTAAACTCTTAAATCCTAAACCCTAAATCCCTAAACCCTAAACCAGGCTGAGATTATTGAGTCCAATTTTAGCAAAATCATTTTATTGAATAAAAATGTCAAGGGATGGTTAATGGTGAAGATGAATTTTAAATAATAAAGGATTAGGATTAAATTAAAAGGTTTCCAAAAGTGGTAAAATTAAAAAAGGGGGGGAAAATTGAGTCCAGGTACTTAAAATTTGTTGAATAAAAATATATAAATAAATTAGAAAATGATGTACTTAAAATTTGTTGAATTTAGAAAAGGAGGCACTTAAAATTTGTTGAATAAAAATGTCAAGGGATGGTTAATAGTGGAGATGAATTCTTAAATAATAAAGGATTATGATTAAATTAAAAGGTTTCCAAAAGAGATAAAATTAAAAAAGGGGGGAAAAATTGAGTCCAATTTTAGCAAAATCATTGGTTAATGATGAAGATGAATTCTTAAATAATAAAGGATTATGATTAAATTAAAAGGTTTCCAAAAGAGGTATATATGTTCATCAATTAAAATAGACAATTAAAAAAAAATAAAACCCTAAAACCCTAAACCCTAAACCCTTAAATCCTAAACTCTAAATCCCTAAACCCTAAACCAGGCTGAGATTATTGAGTCCAATTTTAGCAAAATCATTTTGTTGAATAAAAATGTCAAGGGATGGTTAATGGTGAAGATGAATTTTTAAATAATAAAGGATTATGATTAAATTAAAAGGTTCCCAAAAGAGGTAAAACTAAAAAAGGGGGAAAAATTGAGTCCAGGTACTTAAAATTTGTTGAATAAAAATATATAAATAAATTAGAAAAGGAGGTACTTAAAATTTGTTGAATTTAGAAAAGGTGGTAAGTAAAATTTGTTGAATAAAAATGTCAAGGGATGGTTAATGGTGAAGATGAATTCTTAAATAATAAAGGATTATGATTAAATTAAAAGGTTTCCAAAAGAGGTAAAATAAAAAAAGGGGGGAAACTTTGTAAAAGGTTTCCAAAAGAGGTAAAATTAAAAAAGGGGGGAAAAATTGAGTCCAGATACTTAAAATTTGTTGAATAAAAATATATAAATAAATTAAAAAAGGAAATAATAAAGGATTATGATTAAATTAAAAGGTTTCCAAAAGAGGTATATATGTTCATCAATTAAAATTGACAATTAAAAAAAATAAAACCCTAAAATCCCAAACCCTTAAATCCTAAACTCTAAATCCCTAAACTCTAAACCAGGCTGAGATTATTGAGTCCAATTTTAGCAAAATTATTTTGTTGAATAAAAATGCCAAGGGATGGTTAATCGTGAAGATGAATTTTTAAATAGTAAAGGATTATGATTAAATTAAAAGGTTTCCAAAAGAGGTAAAATTAAAAAAGAGGGGGAAAATTGAGTCCATGTACTTAAAATTTGTTGAATAAAAATATATAAATAAATTAGAAAAGGAGGCACTTAAAATTTGTTGAATTTAGAAAATGAGGTACTTAAAATTTGTTGAATAAAAATGTCAAGGGATGGTTAATGGTGAAGATGAATTCTTAAATAATAAATGATTAGGATTAAATTAAAAGGTTTCCAAAAGAGGTAAAATTAAAAAAGGGGGAAAAATTGAGTCCAATTTTTAAAAGGTTTCCAAAAGAGGTAAAATTAAAAAAGGGGGAAAAATTGAGTCCAGGTACTTAAAATTTATTGAATAAAAATATATAAATAAATTAGAAAAGGTGAGTCCAATTTTAGCAAAATCATTTTGCTCAAATGATGGCTAATGGTGAAGATGAATTCGTAAATGATAAAGGATTAGGATTAAATTAAAAGGTTTACAAAAAAGATAAAATTAGAAAAGGGAGAAAAACCCTAAGAGATTTGTTCCTAAACCCTAAAGGAGGCACTTAAATTTTTAAATGACAATTAAAAAATATAAATAAATTAGAAAATGAGGTACTTAAAATTTGTTGAATAAAAGTGTATAAATAAATTAGAAAAGGTGGTACTTAAAATTTGTGGAATAAAAATGTCAAGAGAGGGTTAATGGTGAAGATGAATTCTTAAATAATAAAGGATTAGGACTAAATTAAAAGGTTTCCAAAAGAGGTATATATGTTCATCAATTAAAATAGACAATTAAAAAAATAAAATCCTAAAACCTTAAACCCTAAACCCTTAAATCCTAAATCCTAAATCCCTAAACCCTAAACCAGGCTGAGATTATTGAGTCCAATTTTAGCAAAATCATTTTATTCAATAAAAATATCAAGTGATGGTTAATGGTGAAGATGAATTTTAAATAATAAAGGATTATGATTAAATTAAAAGGTTTCCAAAAGAGGTAAAATTAAAAAGGGGGAAAAAATTGAGTCCAGGTACTTAAAATTTGTTGAATAAAAATATATAAATAAATTAGAAAATGAGGTACTTAAAATTTGTTGAATTTAGAAAAGGAGGCACTTAAAATTTGTTGAATAAAAATGTCAAGAGATGGTTAATGGTGAAGATGAATTCTTAAATAATAAAGGATTATGATTAAATTAAAAGGTTTCCAAAAGAGGTAAAATTAAAAAAGGGGGGAAAAATTGAGTCCAATTTTAGCAAAATCATTGGTTAATGGTGAAGATGAATTCTTAAATAATAAAGGATTAGGATTAAATTAAAATGTTTCCAAAAGAGGTATATATGTTCATCAATTAAAATAGACAATTAAAAAAATAAAACCCTAAAACCCTAAACCCTAAACTCTTAAATCCTAAACCCTAAACCAGGCTGAGATTATTGAGTCCAATTTTAGCAAAATCATTTTATTGAATAAAAATGTCAAGGGATGGTTAATGGTGAAGATGAATTTTAAATAATAAAGGATTAGGATTAAATTAAAAGGTTTCCAAAAGAGGTAAAATTAAAAAAGGGGGAAAAATTGAGTCCAGGTACTTAAAATTTGTTGAATAAAAATATATAAATAAATTAGAAAAAGATGTACTTAAAATTTGTTGAATTTAGAAAAGGAGGCACTTAAAATTTGTTGAATAAAAATGTCAAGAGATGGTTAATGGTGAAGATGAATTCTTAAATAATAATAGATTATGATTAAATTAAAAGGTTTCCAAAAGAGGTAAAATTAAAAAAGGGGGAAAAATTGAGTCAAATTTTAGCAAAATCATTGGTGAATTCTTAAATAATAAAGGATTAGGATTAAATTAAAAGGTTTCCAAAAGAGGTATATATGTTCATCAATTAAAATAGACAATTAAAAAAAATAAAACCCTAAACCCTAAACCCTTAAATCCTAAACCCTAAATCCCTAAACCCTAAACCAGGCTGAGATTATTGAGTAAAGTTTTAGCAAAATTATTTTGTTGAATAAAAATGTCAAGGGATGGTTAATGGTGAAGATGAATTTTTAAATAATAAAGAATTAGGATTAAATTAAAAGGTTCCCAAAAGAGGTAAAACTAAAAAGGGGGGAAAATTGAGTCCAGGTACTTAAATTTGTTGAATAAAAATATATAAATAAATTAGAAAAGGAGGTACTTAAAATTTGTTGAATTTAGAAAAGGTGGTAATTAAATTTGTTGAATAAAAATGTCAAGGGAAGGTTAATGGTGACGATGAATTCTTAAATAATAAAGGATTATGATTAAATTAAAAGGTTTCCAAAAGAGGTAAAATAAAAAAAGGGGGGAAAATTTGTAAAAGGTTTCCAAAAGAGGTAAAATTAAAAAAAGGGGGAAAATTGAGTACAGGTACTTAAAATTTGTTGAATAAAAATATATAAATAAATTAAAAAAAGAAATAATAAAGGATTATGATTAAATTAAAAGGTTTCCAAAAGAGGTATATATGTTCATCAATTAAAATAGACAATTAAAAAAACTAAAACCCTAAAACCCCAAACCCTTAAATCCTAAACTCTAAATCCCTAAACCCTAAACCATGCTGAGATTATTGAGTCCAATTTTAGCAAAATCATTTTGTTGAATAAAAATGTCAAGGGATGGTTAATGGTGAAGATGAATTTTTAAATAGTAAAGGATTATGATTAAATTAAAAGGTCTCCAAATGAGGTAAAATTAAAAAAGGGGGGGAAATTGGGTCCATGTACTTAAAATTTGTTGAATAAAAATATATAAATAAATTAGAAAAGGAGGCACTTAAAATTTGTTGAATTTAGAAAATGAGGTACTTAAAATTTGTTGAATAAAAATGTCAAGGGATGGTTAATGGTGAAGATGAATTCTTAAATAATAAATGATTAGGATTAAATTAAAAGGTTTTCAAAAGAGGTAAAATTAAAAAAGGGGGGAAAATTGAGTCAAATTTTTAAAAGGTTTCCAAAAGAGGTAAAATTAAAAAAGGGGGGAAAAATTGAGTCCAGGTACTTAAAATTTATTGAATAAAAATATATAAATAAATTAGAAAAGGTGAGTTCAATTTTAGCAAAATCATTTTGCTCAAAGGATGGATAATGGTGAAGATGAATTCGTAAATGATAAAGGATTAGGATTAAATTAAAAGGTTAACAAAAAAGTTAAAATTAGAAAAGGGGGAAAAACCCTAAGAGATTTGTTCCTAAACCCTAAAGGAGGCACTTAAAATTTTAAATGACAATTAAAAAATAAAATAAATTAAAAAATGAGGTACTTAAAATTTGTTGAATAAAAGTGTATAAATAAATTAGAAAAGGAGGTACTTAAAATTTGTAGAATAAAAATGTCAGGAGAGGGTTAATGGTGAAGATGAATTCTTAAATAATAAAGGATTAGGATTAAATTAAAAGGTTTCCAAAAGAGGTATATATGTTCATCAATTAAAATAGACAATTAAAAAATAAAATCCTAAAACCTTAAACTCTAAACCCTTAAATCCTAAATCCCTAAACCCTAAATCAGGCTGAGATTATTGAGTCTAATTTTAGCAAAATCATTTTATTGAATAAAAATGTCAAGGGATGGTTAATGGTGAAGATGAATTTTAAATAATAAAGGATTAGGATTAAATTAAAAGGTTTCCAAAAGAGGTAAAATTAAAAAAGGGGGAAAAATTGAGTCCAGGTACTTAAAATTTGTTGAATAAAAATATATAAATAAATTAGAAAAGGAGGTACTTAAAATTTGTTGAATTTAGAAAAGGAGGCACTTAAAATTTGTTGAATAAAAATGTCAAGAGATGATTAATGGTGAAGATGAATTCTTAAATAATAAATAATTAGGATTAAATTAAAAGGTTTCCAAAAGAGGTAAAATTAAAAAAGGGGGGAAAATTGAGTCCTGGTACTTAAAATTTATTGAACAAAAATATATAAATAAATTAGAAAAGGTGAGTCCAATTTTAGCAAAATCATTTTGCTCAAAGGATGGCTAATGGTGAAGATTAATTCGTAAATGATAAAGGATTAGGATTAAATTAAAAGGTTTCCAAAAAAGATAAAATTAGAAAAGGGGGAAAAACCCTAAGAGATTTGTTCCTAAACCCTAAAGGAGGCACTTAAATTTTTAAATGACAATTAAAAAATATAAATAAATTAGAAAATGAGGTACTTAAAATTTGTTGAATAAAAGTGTATAAATAAATTAGAAAAGGAGGTACTTAAAATTTGTGGAATAAAAATGTCAAGAGAGGGTTAATGGTGAAGATGAATTCTTAAATAATAAAGGATTATGATTAAATTAAAAGGTTTCCAAAAGAGGTATATATGTTCATCAATTAAAATAGACAATTAAAAAAATAAAATCCTAAAACCTTAAACCCTTAAATCCTAAATCCTAAATTCCTAAACCCTAAACCAGGCTGAGATTATTGAGTCTAATTTTAGCAAAATCATTTTATTGAATAAAAATGTCAAGGGATGGTTAATGGTGAAGATGAATTTTAAATAATAAAGGATTAGGATTAAATTAAAAGGTTTCCAAAAGAGGTAAAATTAAAAAAGGGGGAAAATTGAGTCCAGGTACTTAAAATTTGTTGAATAAAAATATATAAATAAATTAGAAAAGGATGTACTTAAAATTTGTTGAATTTAGAAAAGGAGGCACTTAAAATTTGTTGAATAAAAATGTCAAGAGATGGTTAATGGTGAAGATGAATTCTTAAATAATAAAGGATTATGATTAAATTAAAAGGTTTCCAAAAGAGGTAAAATTAAATAAGGGGGGAAAAATTGAGTCCAATTTTAGCAAAATCATTGGTTAATGGTGAAGATGAATTCTTAAATAATAAAGGATTAGGATTAAATTAAAATATTTCCAAAAGAGGTATATATGTTCATCAATTAAAATAGACAATTAAAAAAATAAAACCCTAAAACCGTAGACCCTAAACTCTTAAATCCTAAACCCTAAATCCCTAAACCCTAAACCAGGCTGAGATTATTGAGTCCAATTTTAGCAAAATCATTTTGTTGAATAAAAATGTCAAGGGATGTTTAATGGTGAAGATGAATTTTAAATAATAAGGGATTATGATTAAATTAAAAGGTTTCCAAAAGAGGTAAAATTAAAAAAGAGGGGAAAAATTGAGTCCAGGTACTTAAAATTTGTTGAATAAAAATATATAAATAAATTAGAAAATGATGTACTTAAAATTTGTTGAATTTAGAAAATGAGGCATTTAAAATTTGTTGAATAAAAATGTCAAGAGATGGTTAATGGTGAAGATGAATTCTTAAATAATAAAGGATTATGATTAAATTAAAAGGTTTTCAAAAGAGGTAAAATTAAAAAAGGGGGGAAAATTGAGTCCAATTTTTGCAAAATCATTGGTTAATGGTGAAGATGAATTCTTAAATAATAAAGGATTATGATTAAATTAAAAGGTTTCCAAAAGAGGTATATATGTTCATCAATTAAAATAGACAATTAAGAAAAATAAAACCCTAAAACCCTAAACCCTAAACCCTTAAATCCTAAACCCTAAATCTCTAAACCCTAAACCAGACTGAGATTATTGAGTCCAATTTTAGCAAAATCATTTTGTTGAATAAAAATGTCAAGGGATTGTTAATGGTGAAGATGAATTTTTAAATAATAAAGGATTATGATTAAATTAAAAGATTCCCAAAAGATGTAAAACTAAAAAAGGGGGGAAAATTGAGTCCAGGTACTTAAAATTTGTTGAATAAAAATATATAAATAAATTAGAAAAGGAGGTACTTAAAATTTGTTGAATTTAGTAAAGGTGGTAAGTAAAATTTGTTGAATAAAAATGTCAAGGGATGGTTAATGGTGAAGATGAATTCTTAAATAATAAAGGATTAGGATTAAATTAAAAGGATTCCAAAAGAGGTAAAATAAAAAAGGGGGAAAAATTTGTAAAAGGTTTCCAAAAGAGGTAAAATTAAAAAAGGGGGGAAAAATTGAGTCCAGGTACTTAAAATTTGTTGAATAAAAATATATAAATAAATTAAAAAAGGTGAGTCCAATTTTAGCAAAATCATTTTGCTCAAGGGATGGCTAATGGTGAGGATGAATTCTTAAATAATAAAGGATTATAATTAAATTAAAAGGTTTCAAAAAAAGGTAAAATTAGAAAAGGGGAAAACCTTAAGAGATTTGTTCCTAAACCCTAATGAGGCATTTAAATTTTTAAATGACAATTAAAAAATATAAATAAAAAAATAAATAAATTAGAAAAGGAGCTACTTAAAATTTGTTGAATAAAAATATATAAATAAATTAGAAAAGGAGGTACTTAAAATTTGTTGAATAAAAATATCAAGGGATGATTAATGGTGAAAATGAATTCTTAAATAATAAAGGATTAAGATTAAATTAAAAGGTTTCCAAAATAGGTAAAATTAGAAAAGGGGGGAAAAATTGAGTCCAATTTTAGCAAAATCATTTTACTTTTATATATGTATAGATTTATCAACTTTTTCTATCTAATTTCCAATTAAATTATAAATAATTATATATTTCAATTATTTATATTTTATAAAAATAAAAAAATATATTGTTTATTCTTTTGAATTACATAAAACATAAAAACACAAATAAAAAAAACACATATTAAAATATAAAAGTAAAACTTCCAAAAGCAACAAAGTAAATTTCGATCAGACCAATTTAATGTGTAGATAATTATTCTCCGGATTGGGTCCAAACATGCTCAATTAAATCTTGTCGAAGCTGGAGATGTTTCTGCTTATCTCGTAGTTGAATACCTCTCCTGACGTAGTCATTGAATGATCCAGTTGATCATTGACTTACTTGTGGAGGCGAAATGGCCACATTTGGATCGTCGGACCAATCGATCGCTGCATTTCATTCATTCTCAATTATCATGTTGTGCAATATAATGCAAGTTAACATTATATCCTTCAAGTTATTCTTGTACCAAAAACGAGTTGGACCGCTAACCATTGCCCAACGAGCTTGAAGCACTCCAAAGGCTCGTACGGCTAGTTTATAACGGCTAGTTTTACAACGGCTATTTTATAACGGCTACTTTCACAACGAATAATTTCACAACGGCTAGTTTTCAACACGAAAAGAAATACATGACTAAAAGTAAATATCATGTGACACCATTAAATTTTCATTAAAACACACCGGTGTGTTTTAGTGTTTTAGTGTCATGTTTTAAAAGGATGAGATGGACACTAAATTTCCACTAAAACACACCGGTGTGTTTTCAAAGCCTGACAATAATACTCTTTTTCCATTTTATTTTTTAGTTGATATTTAACTTAAGCTTAAACATTAAAAGATAGTTTTCACTAAAACACACCGGTGTGTTTTCATTAAATCTGGACAATCCACTATCCCACAATCATCTAGTATTTCAACTTTTATTATGATAATTAAAAAAATAAAAGGAATAGGAAGTTAACGTAAACCTGCCAGCCAATTGACATAGCCCAACAATATGGGCCCACCCAATTTCTCATTATTCAGCGCGTGAAGCGCACGCACGTATTGAGTGGGCGGTTGCCTTCACCCTCTTCCTCCCTCACTCTCTCCCTCATCAAAAAACCTAGGTCTTCTGCATACTACCTCCCCAAAAAACCTCTTCCGTCCCCAACAATAAGAATCAATATTTGAGATTTTATAAAGTGCCATCTCAGCAAAAAACCTCCCCATTGGGGGAGGCCTAATACACCACACCAATCCCCACATTTCTTAATTAATTCGTGCTCCTTTATTAATATTATTTTTTATTTTATTTTTAAATTTATTATACTTAAATGACTATTATAACTTAAACCCTAAACCCACAATAAGAGTAAAATTATAATTATACCTAAACCCTAGGGATAAATTATACTCCCTTAAATCACTAGGGTAAAATTACAATTACACCCTAAATCCTATGAATAAATTATACCCTAAACCACAAGGGTAAAATTACAATTATACCCTAAATTCTAAATCTTAGGAATAAATTATATCCTAAATCCTAAACTCTAAGATTTAAATAGACTCTAAATCACAAGAGTGAAAATTATAATTATATTCCTAAAATTAAATTTAAAAAAACAGCTAAATAAAATAAAAAACAAAATTAAATGAAACAACAAATTACATACCGAAAGTGAATGAAGGATTGTAAATTTCAAAATTACTGCTCACCCTATTCATTGCCAAAAAGTTATATTCCATTGTTTTAAATGATAATCTTTCACTGATTTCACATAATTTTTGCAGTATTTTCATAATTAGCTTGCAATTGCAATGATGGTACTAGAATATTTTATTAGTAGAACAATTATTGAATCACCCTCCAATCATCAACACTGAGTATTTTCAAAAAAAAGAAAAAAAATTGGGGGAGGATTTCTATTTTCTATGAACTAAGTAATGAATTAAAAATGGTGGGAATTAGAGAATATCAGAAAGAACCAATGGCGTCCTCTCCTGCTCCAATCTCTAACGTCTTCGTCTACGGCAGCCTCCTCGCTGACGACGTCGTTCGTGTTCTCCTCGGTCGCCTTCCTCCCTCTACCTCCGCCACCCTTCCCAACTTGTCAGTCATTCTCTCTCCCTCCCCTCGCTCTCTGTGTTTCATCCGCTTATTATATTTGGAATCACACAGCTTCCGTTGCCTGATAATGTTGTGCCTTTGTGCTGGGCTAAAATCATAGTTAAAATTTGTATATGTGAACAATTAGGATTTCCAAGTTGATTTATAGTGTTAGTATTGCTGCAATTTATGCCATTAATCGCTTGATCCTTCTGCAATGAGCTCAACTTTTGATATTAAGACTGTAGTTGAACTACTAATCAGAATAAGGGAGAGAGGTGCGTTGACTAAAACTGCGAAATACATGATTGTGATGTGTTATAGGTATTTGATTCTGCTGTAAAAATACCACATTCTTAATGAAAGAGGTATATTTGTTTGCCTTGTACTGTGTGATTTGGTTTTTAGTATTTTAAACGTTTTGTTATATGGTGTTTTGTAGCCAAAGGTTTAGCATCAAGGGACGTGTTAGGCGGATAGGGTCGTCATCGTCGTCCGTGTTCGTCGTCTACGCCGGAGAAGGTGGTCGAGGGAAGAACTCCACAGTGCTCAGATTCCCGTTGAACTCACAAAAGAATTCAAATCCACGTTCTACCCGAGAGGGTCACAAATGGGGAGATCAAATAGGCCACAAGTGTAAGGCTATGGGCCAAGACAAACTTGGCCCAATACTTTGAGAAAGAAGACCGGCATTTGGGCCAAAAGCCCAACGGGCCCAACAAATCTCCACCTTGGCCCAAATCATCTACCCTTGTGTATAACTAAATGGGAATTCATCATTGCACTTTTCCCGGACACCTGCAAAACGAAAAGACACAAAGTCAAATGCAAGATCCAGAAATTTGACACAAAAGTCAAGGTATCACAAAAGATACACAAATCTAAGCCGACGCAAAGATCACGGACACATAGTCACAAAATGTTTAAAATATCCCAAGGACAAAATAAACGGAGCACACAAGCTCAAGAGTGGACACAACATCCACGGAAAGAACTGCATACAACATGCTTCAATCAAGAGAGTCGAAATTTAAAGTCCTCATGCAAGACCTAAATTTTTCAACAGATAAGCATTTAGTACCCATATCAGCAGGATTAAACTCAGATGCAATCTTTTCCAGGTTAACAATACCTTTTTCCACAATATCACGAATGAAATGATACCTAACATCTATATGCTTGGTTCTATCATGGAAAACAGGATTTTTACACAACTGAATCGCAGACATACTATCAGAAAACACAGTGGCACATTTGTCAAGAAAACCTATTTCATTCAGAAGGCCTTGTAGCCAAATAGCTTCCTTTAAAGCATCAGTAATAGCCACGTATTCAGATTCAGTTGTAGATAAAGCAACCACATGCTGTAACTGAGACTTCCAACTTATGCAAGAGCCACATAAAGTAAACACATAAGAAGTTGTAGACTTCCTATTATCCTTATCATTTGCATAATTGGAATCAACATAGCCAACAAGGCTCACACCATTTGCAGATTTGGAAAAGCGTAAACTTACCTCCATGGAGCCCTTGAGGTATCTCAAGAGCCATTTCAAAGCCTCCCAATGAGGCGCACCTGGATTAGCCATATACCTACTCAAGCAACTAACAGAATATGCAATATCTGGTCTAGTGCTAACCATAAGATACATAACAGACCCAATGGCATTGGAATAAGGAACCTTTTCCATTTCAGCAATTTCAGAATCAGTCTTTGGAGACTGATCCTTACTTAACACAAAGTGAGCAGCAAGAGGCACATTCACAGTTTTAGCATGCATCATAGAGAATTTACTCAAAATCTTTTCAACATATGAAATCTGATTAAGCAAGAGAACATGGTTCTTCCTATCTCTATCAATGTTCATTCCAAGAATCCTTTTAGCATCTCCAAGATCTTTCATATCAAAATTATCACATAGACTCTTTTGAACAAGCTCAACATACTCAAGATCAGGGCTAACAATTAGCATATCATCCACATATATGAGCAGAAAAACAGGAACAGAAGTATCAATCTTGAAGTAAAGACAATTATCATGCAAGCTTCTCTTAAACTTCAACGATGTCATGCATTGATCAAACTTCTTATTCCACTGTCTAGGAGATTGTTTCAAGCCATACAAGGATTTCTTCAAATAACATACATGATCAGGATTTTTGGGGTCCACAAAACCCTCAGGTTGTTTCATGAAAATCTTTTTGTCCAAATCACCATTAAGAAAAGCCGTTTTTACATCCATTTGCTTCAATTCCCAATCAAAGTGAGCAACTAATGCAAGCATTATACGAATCGTGGTGAATTTAACAACAGGAGCAAAGATTTCATTATAATCAACCCCTTCCTTTTGAGTAAAACCTTTTGCTACCAATCTAGCTTTAAATCTAACATTTTCAGGCTCATGTTTCACTTTGAAAAGCCACTTGCAATCAACAACAGAGCAATGAGCAGGTTTTGGAACCAGAGTCCAAGTATGATTAACATGCAACGATTTCATTTCATCTTTCATAGCATTTAACCATTTCACAGAATCGTCAGATTTTAAAGCTTCTTGATAGGTCTTAGGTTCATTATCAACACTTTCAAACGCATTACAAGCATGAGTATCAATATGAAAATCATCATACCTAGCAGGTGGCCTAATATTCCTTCTAGGTCTATCCCTAGTCAACACATAGTCATCATCTTCAGGAATATCATGCACATTTTCATCATTGATAACAGGTTCATTGGCAACAAGTTCTTGATCAACAACAGTGTCAGGCAAGTTTTCAACATCAGATAACACAGGAGACAACTCCACCTCACTCGAAGAGGTGGTAGGATCATGTAAAGGCACAACATCAGGCAAAGGAGCAGATAAGCAAGGAAATTCAGATTCATTAAAGATCACATCCCTACTAATCACGATTTTGAAACCAGGTTCAGAGATATCCCACAGCCTATAACCTTTAACACCCTCAGGATAACCAAGAAAAACACATTTTCTACTCCTAGGATCCAATTTGTCATGTTTCTGACGCACAAACGCAGCACAGCCAAATACACGTAGCACAGAATAATCAATATTTTTACCAAAGAACACATAGTCAGGGCACTTACCCTTCAAAGGCACAGAGGGGGATTTGTTTATTAAAAATGCTGCGGTAATAAGCGCCTCACCCCAAAACTTTTTAGAAAGTCCAGAAGACACCAACATGCTCCTCACCCTTTCTAACAAAGTCCTATTCATCCTCTCAGCAACCCCATTCTGTTGGGGAGTGTAAGGAGCAGACTTGTGTCTCACAATTCCAGATTTGACACATAAATCATCCATGGCATTATTGCAAAATTCCAATCCATTATCAGTTCTAAGATACTTAATCTTTTTACCCATTTGATTTTCAATCAAAGTTTTCCAATTTTTGAACTTTTCAAAAACATCAGATTTGTTTTTAAACAAAATTACCCACACTTTTCTTGAAAAATCATCAATAATGGACAGAAAATACACATTGCCACCTTGAGTTGGCTCACTAGAAGGCCCCCACACATCAGCATGCAGATACTCAAGTATATCACTACACGAAGAAGTCTTAGGGTATGGGGAAACAGGAAATTTCACCTTCGCATGTTTGCCTTGCACACAAGAATCACAGAAAGGAATGCATGTCAGCTTATCATTACCAAAAGAACCAGCTTTATGCAATATTCCAAGACCTTTTCCACTCATGTGACCTAACCTACCATGCCAAATATTTGTTTTATCTTCTTTAACCGCGTTAGCAGACATAACAACAGATTTAGCACAACAAACATACAGGTTATTCCTCTTTTCAGCATTAAAGATGGGCACATAACCCTTTACAATGGACATGCAACCCTTTCCCCACCTACCCTCAAGCCCCTCATCTTCAAGTGCAGCACAGGAAATCAAATTGTTACACAAATCAGGCACATGTCGCACGTTTTTCAAAGTGAACACAGAATCATCTTCAAAACGCAAGCAAATGTCACCCACACCAAGCACATCACATCTTCTTTCATTAGCCATAGACACAGATCCATGAGAGACATTTTTATATGAAGAGAAAAGATGTTTAAAAGGTGTCATATGAAATGTGCAACCGGAATCCACAAGCCATTCACTATCACACAGAGATGGATGCACAGAATTCACACAATTATCAGAAATAGCAAACACATCACCATAATTCACAGATTCAGAGGCAACATTAGCATGATCATTAGAATTATTCCTCTTAGGATGAGGACACTTGTTTACAAAATGTCCCCTTTCATGGCAATTAAAGCATTTCTTATTTTTCTTGTCCCCATTCTGATTATTCTGGGATTTCACATCAGAATTTTTGTCCTTGTTCTTATTGTTGTTCTTGTTCTTGTTACGATTGTTAGGTTTCCCCTTAACATGCATAACCTCCCCAGAATTCTTAACACCCCTATTTTGTTTTAAATCATGCTCTTTGCTTTTTAAGGCATTCACAACAATATCAAGAGTAACGTCATCACGACCATACTTTATAGCAGACTTGACATCATTGTAAGAATCAGGTATAGCATTTAAAAGCACAATAGGAGTGTATTCATCAATATGCTTGTCACCAGTTAGCTTAATATCTTGAATCAATTTTGTGAACACATCCAAATTTTCTTCAACATCTTTGTTTAAATCAAGTTTAAAACGAAAGAATTTTTCCAGAAGAAACATTTTACTAGGCAAAGATGTTTCAGTGTACAGCTTATCCAACGTTTCCCACAAAACTTTTGCGGACTCATGCACACCAACTTTTCTAAGCACAGGATCAGAAAGATTCAAGATAATCGCAGATAAAGTAAGCTCATTCATCTCAGTCTTTTTAGCAGGTGTATCATCCTTGTCATACGAGTGATCTACAGCTTTGAATACCCTTTGTTGAATAAGTATGCACTTCATTTTCTGTTTCCAGATACTGAAGTCTCGCTTACCATCAAACGGTGCTTGTCCAAACGAAGACGAAGCCATGGGTATTTAAAGTTGAGTAGAACACACTTTGAACGGAGAAAATACAGAAATACAGAGCAACAATCTATCACACACCAGGTTGACACTACTCTAATCACACACAAAGCGAGAAACGGAGCAGTATAACACACAAGGACAGATTTTCAGCAGCGGAAATAGAAAGACTAAGATAACAGTTTCACAAAAGAAACAAACAAGAACAGTAATAAGAGGGCCAGCCGCCTCAGAGCATCACACAAGAGCAAATAAGAGGGCCAGCCGCCTCAGGGCATCAGACAAGAAAATAAATTAAGAAAGGCTCAAGCTATTTCACCAGAGCGGTGTCTCCGACGAGAACACCGTACCACCTCTACGAGCCACCAGCCCGTTACTTAACGGGGGCGGATCCCTCGTAGTCTTGTTCACGTACCAAACACGAACGGGGCAGCCTCCACTCCAAGTTTCAACCTACACACAAAGTGAGAAATATTGGAGTTAGTGAAGGCACAATTCTGAAAAAATTTCAGAAAAGAACTATTCGAAAAATTAACAAAACCAAATCTGAAATTTTTCGAAATAATATAAAAGGAGAAGAGGAGAGACACTTCCCTTCCTCACAATGGTCACTCCAATCTGACCGGAACCCAAGCTCCGGCGGTCAACTCCGGCGGTCAACGGCGGCGGCGGCGGAAGGCTGACGGTCAGCGGCGGCGGTGGTCAACTGCTGGCGGCGGCGTCTGAAAACCCTAGCTCCGGCAGCGGTGGTCAGCTCCGGGCGAGTAGCTCCCGGTGGCAGCGCGAGCTCCGGCGGTCGGCTCCAGGCGAGCAGCTCCCTCGTCGCGATCCCGGCGGATCTTCAGCAGGGCGCGTTCCCGGCGACTCCTCAGCAGGCAGTGGACGCGATCTGGAGGCTGGCGGCGGCGGCGCGTCGATCGGCACCCTCGGATCTGGTCGCGGCTCGTCGGTCCCGGCGAGGCAGCGCTGAAGACGAGCGGCTGGAGCTCACCGGTCGCGATTCCAGCGGCTGCTTGGCGAAGGCGGCGCGAGCTCCTCCCTGTCGCGTTCCCGGCGAGACAGATCGCGAGGCGTGCGGCGCAGATCGCGAGGCGGCAGCGCAGATCGCGAGGCGTGCGGCGAAGATCCAGGCAGATCCGGCGTCGCTGCGACGCGATTCCGGAGGCGGCGGCGCGATCTGGAGCGTGCGGCGGCAGGCGCGATTCAGGCAGATCCGGCGATTCCGGCGACGGCGACGTCAGATCCAGGCAGAGACGGCGACGGGCGGCGTCAGATCCGAGGCTGGAAGTGGCGGTGCTGGCGGTAGATCGCGATTCCGGCGGAGGAGCCCTAGCTCCGGCGCGATCGCGAGCAGATCCTTCAGATCCCGGCGAGGAAGTCCGGCGGCGGCCGGACGGCGGCGATCTCCCACCGGCGGCTGACGATCAGCAGCTTCGGGAGACAGACGGACGACGAAACCCGCTCTGATACCACTGTTAGGCGGATAGGGTCGTCATCGTCGTCCGTGTTCGTCGTCTACGCCGGAGAAGGTGGTCGAGGGAAGAACTCCACAGTGCTCAGATTCCCGTTGAACTCACAAAAGAATTCAAATCCACGTTCTACCCGAGAGGGTCACAAATGGGGAGATCAAATAGGCCACAAGTGTAAGGCTATGGGCCAAGACAAACTTGGCCCAATACTTTGAGAAAGAAGACCGGCATTTGGGCCAAAAGCCCAACGGGCCCAACAGGACGTGTTTACCCTGCCATTGTACCTGCTGAAGATAAGAAAGTGTTTGGGAAGGTTTGTCCACCATTAAAGCAGTTTTGCATACAATTTGATATTAGTTCATTATAAGTGTGGCCTCTTTGAGCGTGTCTCAATTGTAGGGTGGGTGTTTATAAGAACTTCCAGGCACACTGTTATAGGCATTATGTTTCTTCAACCTTTGGAGATAGCAACCATTTATGTGGTGAAGAGGGATCCATCTTAATTGCCCTGAGAATCTAGGAGTGCATTGTGCTTATGCGCGCGTGTGAATATAGTGCTTTGCTTGCTTCTCTATCGTAACAATGATCTGATTAGTTATCCTATGAATGAAAATATCTTCTTGAAGATTTCCATTAAAGTATCTGAGTCTTATATGCCTTTTCCATTTGATATAGGTGCTTCTTGGGATCACTCCTCCTGAACTTCACATTCTGGATGAATTTGAGGATTTTGAGTATGAGAGAGCTACTGTTGATGTTTTCTTGAAGGTGTGTCAATTTGTTTTCATTTTTACATCTATCCCAAGTGCTAATCATTCTTCAATCTATGAGCTTGAATTCAATGTAGCAATGCTATTGTCCAATATGCAGTAACTTTGTAAAATTACACCCACTTATAAGGTCTTTCTAAAATCTGAACTGAATAGATTTCTTGTTTTTGGCAGGATGGTACAGAGAAATCGGAATCCTACACGTGTGGGTAAACAAGACTGATCCAGACTTATATGGCGAGTGGAATTTTGAAGTAAGTTTCCACAGTTCCTGTGACAATTTGCCCATATTTTTTGTTTCCCTCATATATAGTCTTATAGAGGTTGAAATGAGCATTTTCTTGAAATGTTGTTTTCCATTTTAGTTGAAATGATAGAATTGAACAGAACTCTTCTAACCCTGAACAGTGAACACTGGATTCTTATTTTATTCAAACAAGTTTCTTGCATAATCATTTTATTATTCCTCATTATAATTTCATGTTTATTACAATTATGCTAGGAATGGAAACTACTGCACATGGAGGACTTCTTGAAGATGACAAGGGGTTTCATTGAGGAAATGGATTCAAAGTCGTGAGTTGCAACATTTGAATCCTACTACGAAGGAACAGATAACAATCCCCCCAATCCGTAGTGTCATAATGTTATACTTAGTTACTTACATCATACACTGCCTCTTAGTAATCTGTCATTATTGTTATAAATGGCGAAAAAGGTCTTTAGCATGAAACCCACTTACAGCCATTTATAAGCATCAGAAACTGTAGAAATAAGATTGCATAAGTAACATATTTCACATGTATAATCTTGCTCGTGTATATGAAAAAGCATTCAAGTTAGCAATGTGAGCATTATACACTTAGCACTCTCTGAATACATGAGATTATTATCATAATTATATGACCTTTAGTACCCAAGATCTTCCATATGTTAGGACAAGATTTTAAGGGACATGTTCTTGCGTTTAAGTAAGGAATATTTTCGATCAAATGCCTGAAAAATGGGTAAACTATCAGTCCGGGTATGATTTTTTTTAATTTTATTTTTTATTAATTAGGGATGTGAAATATATAAAACTATCAATTTGGGGCATGAATTTGTCACATATTATCTCATATATTATCAATTTAGAACTTAAATTTAGGCCCCAAATTAATAGTTTTATATATTTCAAGTCCTAAAAAATAACAAATTGATAGTTATTGATATGTATCTAGATTTTTTCAGTAGAGTTGATGCTTTTCTTTCTTTGTTCTCCCGTGTACATAACATAAGCCTTGGAATGATCTGGAAACTTAGTTGACAACAGCTACCTTCCAAATTAGGTCACTAATAGATGGTGGAGAATCTAATTAGCATCACTTTACTTAATGAGCAAGAATGCTCACCAAACGTGGAAGATACATGTTATACCACTTCTTGGAGCCCCCATTTTGGCTCACTATCATTATTATTTTAATATTGAGATAGTATTTGCAATTTATTAGTCATTCTAGAACCAATAAGTTTTTCAAACATTAATACAACTTGAGAACAATTTTAAATTATTAGTTGCAAAAGCCTTTAGTTTGTGTTGGAATCCTTGTCAGTGGATTCAAAATTCATAGTAAGAATCCATTGAAGTGGTTAGGATTGAAGATTAACCTGAATAAATTTAAAGTCATTTTACTTTAAAATCTATAATCCAAACAATAAAGTGGGAGTATGAAAATTGGGCTTAATAACTAAAAAATCACATGGTCTATTTTCAGCCCATCCACTTGGAGTTTTAAATTATAAATACGTAGGAAATGTGTAAAAGATTTAAAAGACATTGCCAATAGTTTTATTTATTTATTTATATTAATAAAAGCAGGTTAGTAGAAAAAAATGACCTAATTGCTTAAGACAAGTTGGTCATAAAAGCGAAGTTGTGCAATAAAACCATAGTATCTTTAACAAAAGAAACAAAAAAAGTAGGAGTGAGTTCAAAAGTTGAGTGTGACAATGTATCAATTATTAATTAACACATTTACAACTTTTGAAAGGGTCGGTGCAGCCCTAAATTAATTTCCATTTCTCTGTCCCACACCATATTATAGAACCCTATACTTGCTCAAATTTACCACTTTCTACCAATTTCATAATAATAATAATAATAATAATAATAATAATAATAATAATAATAATAATAATAATAATATTATTATTATTATTATTATTATTATTATTATTATTATTATTATTATTATTATTATTATTATTACTTCTTTGTTTCAGAAATTCCTGAAATTCTCCATATAATGAATGATTATTTTATGGGATATTGTTTCCAGAAAAACTTCCAAAAATATTCTGGTTTATTAATTTTTGTTTTCCAAATTGTGAAATTATAACCGGAGGCCTTCCTCTTCCTCCTTCTCTATAAGAGGACCTTCCTCGACTTAGCTCACTCATGTATGCAAATATTCTCTGGTTAGAAAATCCGGAAGATGATTATCTTCTCCTTTTTTATAAATAATTTCAAAATCAAAAGGGGCTAAATGAGCTTGCCACCTAGCAAACATTTGTTTAGAAATATCATGCTTGAAATCTTTGTAAAACTTATATTTAGCAGATTTGCAATCAGTCTTAGTAATAAATTATTGATTTAGAAGATCATCTTGAAATTTTAAAACACATTTAACAATAGCAAGAATTTCTTTTGCCACAGTAGAATAGTTTCTTTGAGACTCATCCTATTTTCCTGAATAAAATCTAATTAAATATTCTTGATTATTATCATCAACTTGTTTTAAAATTCCTCCAAAACCTATATCAGAAGCATCTGTTTCAACAATTTTCTTCCATTGAGAATTTGCTAACATAAGACAGGGTAAATTTTTAAAATTTTCTTTAATATTTCTAACAGCTCGTGTAAGTGAATCTGACCAAGGTAAAGGATTATTTTTTAACCTATCATATAAAATAGCAGTATCTTTATTAAGATCTTTAATATAAGCAGAAATATAATTTAAACTCCCAAGAAATCTCTGTAGTTGTGTTTTATCTGTAATTATATCAAGAAATTTATTACTAAACTCTATACTTCTTTGAATAGGAATTATTTTTCCTTTTTTTATAATATGACCAAGAAATCTTATACTGGTTTGGAATAATGATATTTTTTATTTTGAAATAAAAAGACCATTTTGATTGGTTGTTTATAGTCGGGATGACCAATTAAAGAATTTATCAAATCACAGGGAGAAAAGTACTAGAGTTTAAGCGATCTCAAGTTTATCGTGATTTTATAAGGACGACGGAATGGAGTGGAGGATAAGCGTGCAAATGAATACACCTAGATTAATGAAAATAAGATAAAAGCAAAGATAAATATTGGGTTCCAAATGATGCAAGGATGAGATGAGCAACAATCATGGTATAGATATTAAATAAGTCATGCAATTAATTCCAATATCTCATGGACATGGCATATAAGCCATCACTAATTCCACCTAAGCTTTCTCTCGAGATGGATAGGATGTAGGCCCTCAATAAGGATCCCAAAAGCACTTAGGATCGATACCACAGCAAACACCTCCCACTAGTTACTAATTACTCTATGAGTTCCCTAATTAGATACTAAGTCATATGCAATATTCCCTTTTAAAGTACTATGAATTCACTAGTGGCTTGAGTCTCCTCACCTAATCAACCTATCTCTCGATTAAGCCAATTAAATGTTCTATCAAAGGGTTCTAAATCTAGAAGGATATCTCTATCTCATTCTAAATTACTGCACATGAAGTGTATGATGAAATGATTCAATGAACTATCCTAAACACAAAATTGATTTCTCAATCTAATCACATGTCCATGACAATTAATCATACAAATCATACATATACATCAAGCAATTCACATCAATGATAGAAATGACACAAATGCCCAATTAAGATTAAAATCAATTTGCATAAAACCTAAATTATCCAACACCAATCATGGAGCTAATCTCACAAAGGAGATTAGCCTATCATAGTCTTAGAGAAAACAACATAGACAATTGTATCTACAAATCCCATGACAAAACTATTAAGAAGTCTACAAAAATTAGAATTAGATTCCCCCTTTGAAGGTATTCAACGGAGTTTCTTCTTCTTCTTCTTGTAATCTTCACTCTCCCTTACTTCCTTGATCACTTGGATAGTGGATTTGATGGAGGAGATCAAGTATCAATGGATGGATGAAGAATATATGAAGATTGGGGTGTAGAATAAAGGAAATGGTATGTGATGTGTGTGTCCAGCAAAAACCCTATGAAGTCTCTCCTTTGAAATGTTGAAATTGGGGGGGATTTATACCCCTTAGAAAGCCTTGAAATCGTACTTGACACTGGAATTTTGCATAAAAATTCGATCGAGTTTCTCCGCTTCGGTCGAATTTTTCGTGATTTTCCCTATTTTCCAAATCTGTCTGTCAGAGAAACTCGACCGAGTTTTTGTGCAAACTTTTCAAAATCACACTGTAAGAGAAACTCAGTCGAATAATCAAAAGTTCAACCGAGTTTTAATTCCATGCTTTGGATCTTCAATTTCATATCTATTTTTGCTCTGTTTTTACTTGTTTTTCATACGTTTAAGCTCATTCTCACACATTTCTATAAAAACACAAAACACAATCAAAATAACATATAAATATGGATAAAATAATATGAAAACAGATATAAAAAGACTCTAAAATCTAGATGAAAATATCACTCATCACACTCCCAACCTTAAAGTATTGTGCATCCCCGAACAACGAAAATGATAAACCAAGGGGAGAGATTTTCACCTAGGAAAAGACTAAACGAATATAAGTAATAACACATCAATAGCAATAAGAACCACAAATTATGCTAAGTCATCCTACAATATTAAACTCATAACATGCAAAAAATATTAACAAGTTCAATTTAAAGAGAATAAAAATATAATATAGTCCCTTTTGGTCCAAGCCTCACATCGGATAATAATTTCACTCAACACTCTTTTAAGGTAAGGTAAATAAACACTTATTAACCGATTGATTCGACTTGCTATAAGCATGCTCATGGACTACATTCACAAACCACCAAAGTTTCAATCAATGATCAAAAAGGTCTTTCATTAAGGATGTAATGATAGGCTATTTGGTTGGGTAGTAAGAATATGGGTAATAGTGACTAATCAAGTGTAAGTAATCGAAGAGATGATCAACTTCATCAACTTCTCCACTTTTCTTTCTTCCTTTCTATCTTTGGTAATCACAAGCACTAATCATCAACTTTCCTTGGATTGAGCTTCTTTTAATATATACTTTCTTTCTCGGACTTTTAAGTTCTTGAGCATATTGTTGTTGTTTTGCTCATTTTCTTGTTTTGAGGTTGCATATACATTCGTGCTCTTGCTCTTTGCATCCCTTTTCTTGCTTGTTTACCATTTTCTTTATTCTTTTTCTTTTCTTATCAAACGTTTCTAGTTACCATCTCCTCAATCACCACACAAATGGTATATATGTAAGGCTTAAGTGGGTAATCATGACTTGTAATGTGCTTATATCACAAGAAATAGGCTTAAAGGCTCAAAATGGTTGATTAGGGATGATGTTCATGGTAGGAAAATATATGGCAATGACTATAAATAACAAGGATGACCTTAGATCATCTCACCAACCTCTACTAATCGGGCTCGTCCCTATAGTCTTTGAGTAAGTTCTAGCTTATCAAACACAACCGATTCACTAATGAAGAAAAATCATGTATGTACGGTTGAGGCTCAAACTCTCACAAGCTTATGCATTGGACCTTAAGAAACTTGTTACACTACATTCTTCTCAAAATTGAACAAGTTAATTAGAACATGTCACAATTCGAAAGTGTAGAGATTCTTAATCATAACTTGTCATCACTTATCACAATAATATGTCATCGCACACATTCAAAAATGACTCATGATATCCCAAAAATAAACTACCAAACATCCCAAGACAAAATAAGAAAACACACAAAACAAAAACACAGACTCACCAAACAAGAAACAACACAAAAACTCATAACATGCATGAAACAAAAATCACCATCATTATAAAATGAAGCACACATTCAATTCATCCAAAACAATTAAGCTCACAAACATCCCCATTTTTGATTGAAAATGAAATCCTAAATTACAAAAGTAAACCTCCCAAAAACATAACACATGAAGTAGCATGCTAATCCAACAATTCAAATCCACATCAAGGCATGCTAAGCACATAGAAGTGATGAGATGTAAAGTGAACTCCATTAGAAAGACATTTGGTAGTGGAAATGATTGGCACGAGCTTCCGGATTGAATGCACAACGACTCTCGACTTGATCTCTGGGCCCACTTCATACTTCCATTACACTTCTTTTATGCTCAACAACTCATCAAAACCATTAGCTCAACAATTTCAATAAGAATATAGCTTAACATGCACTTCAACACAACCAATCGGACCAAAATTAATCCCAAACTCATGAGAAAAATTTTAAAATTGCCCAAAAAATATGAGAAGTATATGCTTACTAACAAAACATGTATGTCACACCACACAACATCCCCCAAACTTAAATCAAGGCAAGAGTCGAGAATTAAGTTTGCAAAAAGTGATGAGACGTACCTACACACTTCATGAAGCACTTCTCGTATCTTCAATACATTTTTTTCCACAAGCACAATCCTTATTAAAAGCACTAAATAAAGTAATAAAGATAATGATGGGTTACCTCCCATCTATCGCTAAGTTTAACGTCTTCAAGCCGGACGATATTATCTAGCTCATGGTGGTCTAGAATAGTCCTTAGGCACTGTCATAAGTTTCTTCTTGAAGTAGTGTCTTGTGCTCTCACGTTCAACCACAAGAATATTTCCTTTTTGTTGAATAATTCAAGCAATTGTTCTCCAAATGTGTTCTTCACAAGGAATGATACTTTCCACATGTTCCACTTTTTCCATGGGGCTCTACATGAGTTTTGAACTTCAAACATATCCCCTGGTATGAATTCGGGCATTGACAAGTGTTGTTGACCTCTTGCAACCTTTTTCCTACAATCACCAAACAAATTTTATCAATAAAATCATGAAAATTCTTAAGAGCATTTGAAATTTCAATAGAATGAGAAGGTTTTGTCTTGTGTGGAGTAGAATCCATGATCTTAGTTTTCGGATGTTTCTTTTCTTCTATAAGGACATGAATCTCTTCTTGGTTTCGAAGCTTTACTTTCTCAACCATCACTTCAAGAGACTCGACAAATCTTTCGAATTCCCCCTTCAACTCTTTGCTTTCACCCACTTAGGAACTCTTTCTCTCTTCTCCTTCATAACATCATCAACCCCCAAACTATCCTCTTTCTGATCTTTAATGGCCGTACATAGATTTGTTGTCCCGGAGGTAGAAGGCTTGTTGTTCTCTTCTTGAAGTCTCTCCACGGTGGATAAAACTTGACTAACTTGGTGCTCAATGAAATCCAATCTAGCATCGAATGCTACGATTGCACTTGTCACCATTTCACACCAATTTCTCATTCGATCCATCCATGCTTCATTAGACTTCCTCTCATGTTCCAAGCGCTCCATAATCTTTTCGATCAACTAATCTCTAAGCTTTTCTATGTAGTCATGTTGGGCAGAATAAGAGGTGTTGGAGTCTTGAAAATCTCCCCATAGTTGTGGTTGATTTCTTTTTTGATTTCAAGAAAAATTTCCTTGAAAAATATCATCCACACATTGAGGGTATACTTGTTGATGCATGTGATGAGGAACTCCAAAATCTTCATAGCCTTGTTATTGGAATTGCATATCTTGTACTCCGAAATCCGATTGCAAGTTTGGCATTTAAAATCCTTAAAAATTTTCTTGTGTATTCATAGTGGGATGAGCACTTCTATTCACCATATCTCGAAGAATATCCATGTGGCTCATATTTTTGGTCTTGTTCTCCTTCTTCTTCCTTCTCAAGGTATGCACCTACAAGAGAAAGAAAAATTTGAACAAAATTTTTTAAAGCAAAAATAAGATACAAAACAAGAAAAATGTCCTTATTAAGACCACTCTAAACAATCCTTCGTCAAACTACTAGCAATCGTTACCTCTCCGACAATGGCGCCATTTGATTGGTCGTTTATAGTTGGGATGAACAATTAAAGAATTTATCGAACCACAGCGAGGAAAGTAATAGAGTTTAAGCTATCTCAAGTTTATCATGATTTTATAAGGACGACGGAATGGAGTGGAGGATAAGCGTGTAAATGAATGCACCTAGACTAATGAAAATAAGATAAAAGCAAAGAAAAATGTTGGGTTCCAAATGATGCAAGGATGAGATGAGCAACAATCATGGTATAGATAATAAAGAAGTCATGCAATTAATTCTAATATCTCATGGACATGGCATAGAAGCCATCACTAATTCCACTAAAGCTTTCTCTCGAGATGGATAGGATGTAGGCTCTCAATAAGGCTCCCAAAAGCACTTAGGATTGATACCATAGCAAACACGTCCCACTAAGTACTAATTACTCTATGAGTTCCCTAATTAGGTACTAAGTCATAGGTAATATTCCCTTTTAAGGTACTATGAATTTACTAATGGCTTGGGTCTCCTCACCTAATCAACCAATCTCTCGATTAAGCCAATTAAATGTTCTATCAAAGGGTTCTAAATCTAGAAGGATATTCTCATTCTAAATTAATGCACATGAAGTGTATGATGCAATGATTCAATGAACTATCCTAAACACATAATTAATTTCTCAATCTAATCACATGTCCATGACAATTAATCACACAAATCATACATATACATCAAGCAATTCACATCAATGATATAAATAACACAAATGCCCAATTAAGATTAAAATCAATTTGCATAAAACCTAAATTATCCAACACCAATCATGGAACTAATCTCACACAGGAGATTAGCCCATCATAGTCTTAGAGAAAACAACATAGACAATTGTATCTACAAATTCCATGACAAAACTATTAAGAAGTCTACAAAAATTAGAATTAGATTCCCCCTTTGAAAGTCTTCAATGGAGTTTCTTCTTCTTCTTCTTGTAATCTTCACTCTCCCTTACTTCCTTAATCACTTGGATGATGGATTTGATGGAGGAGATCAAGTGTAGATGGATGGATGAAGAATGGATGAAGATTGGAGTATAGAATGTAGAAAATGGTATGTGATGCGTGTGTCCAGCAAAAACCATATGAAGTCTCTCATTTGAAATGTTAAAATTGGGGGTATTTATACCCTTGGAAAGCCTTGAAATCGTACTTGACAGCTGGAATTTTGTATAAAAATTCGATCGAGTTTCTTCGCTTCGATCGAATTTTTGTGATTTTCCCCTGTTTTCCAAATCTGTCTGTCAGAGAAACTCGATCGAGTTTTTGTGCAAACTTTTCAAAACCATGCTGTCAGAGAAACTCGGTCGAATAACCAAAAATTCGACCGAGTTTTAATGCCATGCTTTGCATCTTTAATTTCATCTCCCTTTATGCTTCGTTTTCATCTATTTTTCATACGTTTAAGCTCATTCTCATATATTTCCATAAAAACACAAAACACAATCAAAATAATACATAAATATGGATAAAATAATACGAAAATAGATATAAAAAATACTAAAATATAGGTGAAAATATCACTCATCACATTTTCTAAAAAAATTTCTTAAACATATTTAAATGTTTAAAATGTATCTCAATATTATTCGAGAAAACAAGTATATCATCAATGTAAACAATAATAAAATTACTATAAGGACTGAATATGTCATTCATGATTTGTTGAAATTTAGAAGGACTCATAATGTCCTATAGGAACATTAAAGGCAGTTTTGTATCTATCAGATTCTTTAATTTGAATTTGCCAAAATCCTGATTTTAAATCAAATTTGGAAAATATAAGAGCATGTACTAATCTATCTAATAAATCTTTTTAATTAGAAATAGGATGGCTTATCCATTTTAAAACTTTATTAAGAGGTTTATAATTTATGACTAACCTGGGAACTCCTCTTTCATGTTCTGAATGTTTATTGACATAGAATACAGTGCAAGACCATGGTGATTTTGAGGGTCTAATTAACCTTTTTTCAAGAAGTGATTGAATTTCTTTCTTACATAACTCTAAATATTCAGAGTTCATTTGGCAAGGTTTAGCTTTAGTAGGAATATTATTATCATTAAATCCATCTTCATATGGAAGAGAAACAATATGTTTTTTCCAATCCCAAAATACATTTGGAAGATCACTGCATATATCTAATGCAAAATTATTATAAATTAATTTTATTTTTTCTTGTAATTTAGGATTATTAATTTTTTCATCAATAGTCTGAGCATTAATCTCAGATTTTAAAAAATTTATTTGAGAATTTTTTTCTTCTTAAAGTATCATGTAATTCATTTAAAATTTTAGGAACATGCTTAGTTACAAATTCAAAAAATATTTCTTTTCCTTCAAAAGCCCCTGATAAACCTCTTGTATTAATAGAGTTTATGGGGTATATTTTATTTATAAACGGTAATCTGAGAATCAATTGGCTAGAAATATTTTTTGCTAGTAAAAATTTTGTGGAAATACATGAACCATTTTTGCAAATATATGCAACAGGTGATTTATATTTTATATCAAGTAGATCTCCTCCTGCAGTAGAAAGAGAGTGACTAGTTTTATGAGAATATTGTGTAGGGATTAATCCTTCTTGTATAACATTAAGATCGGCCCCACTATCAATCATATCTATCAATTTTTAAAGTAATTTTTGTGTACCATTTTTTAGAAATGAATTTGTTTATTATAGAAAGATAATTTTCTTATTTTTCATTTGATTCTGAAAGAATATCTTTACCTTTTTCCAAATTAGAAAATATATTTTCTTTATATTTTTCTATTTTAGAAAGTCTATTTTCAAAAATGTAATTTTTGTTTTGTAAATCTTTTATTTCTAATTTCAAAATTTCTATTTCATTAATTAAATCTTTAACAGTTATCTGATTTTCATTAATGTAATTATTTTTTAAAAGATCTTCTACTTCTTTCATAGAATATTGAGTTGGAGCATTTAATCTATGTTCCTTTCCAATATTTCTACTAGTCGAAGGTATATCAGTTAATTGATCTATAATATCAGACCTTAACTTTGAATCTTTTAATAATTTAAATAATTCTAAAATATTACTCCCTCCGTCCCAAGAATACATTCGCGTATTCTTGGGCACGAAGTTTAAGAAAAGTAACTTTTTGGGGGTGTGATGTAAGAAAGAGAAGGGGTATTTTGGGTAATTGAGTAGAATAAAGTGTATGATATAGTTGACTTTGACTAAATTGTGTGTAAAAAGAAGGTGGCATTTTTGTAATATTGTAGTATTGTAAGGTTATTGATATTGTGTATTGTTTCCATTTTTAGGGGGCGAATGTATTCTTGGGACGGACCAAAATGGAAAGGGCGAATGTATTCTTGGGACGGAGGGAGTATCATTATCAAGAACATTAATATTTAGATTAAGATCTTGAAATTGTGATATAAGATTATAAATATCATCATCTTTCACATTTAGCTGGTTAATACATCTATCTTTTATGCAGGGTTGTCCAATAGCACATACATCACATTCACTTTTAATATCACAATTACTATTATCCTGAGAATAAATAGATTTATTTTCGATATTATTAATATCTTCTTAATTATAAGATGAATCATCAGAAGTAGTTATCTCATATTCAATATCACTGTTATGTAACACAATATTATAAATTTTTTCTTTAAGATCTTCTTCTATATTAAGATTTTTAATTTGTTCTTTAGCCCAACATTGATTAGCATAATGACTTATTTTACCACATTTATGACAAACAATTTTTTTCTTTCGTTTATAAAAACTTTTCCTTTTACCCTTATCTTCTCTTCTTTGTTCTTTACTTTTAAATTTTTTATCTCTATATTTTTCAGAAAAATATCTTATCCTTTTATAAGGAATTTTTATTTCATTTTCATGATTATTGTTTTTCTTCGGATTTTCCATACCAAATTGTTCACAAAATTGACCAAGCTGTTTCTTTTCAAGTAAATTTTGTTTCTTTATTTGTCTTGTGAGTTTTAACTCATTGCAAATTGACAAACCTTCTTGTATACAAATGTTTATAATATTACCATAAGTAAAAGCATTATAATCAATAGAAATATTATTTCCCCTCATAACCTTTTTAATTCTTTCAGCAAACAAATAAGGAAGTCCATTGATAAATATAGCCTTCTAGAACTCATTATTACAATCTTGTAATTCATAGACTCTGGATAAAAATGTATCTTTATACTATCTAAAATCTTGTAATTCATAGACTCTGGATAAAAATGTATCTTTATACCATCTAAAATCTGTAAGAGTTTTGCAATTTAGGTTAGAAAGAAGTGTTCTAGTTTTTTCACTATTATCAGTATATCTGCTAGTAAAATATTCAATAATAGTACTTAATAAACAATCAACAACATTTTTATAAGGTTGTCCATCTTCTATTTTTACTGATCTAATAATTTCTGCTTTATTTAATGAAGATAAATAATGATCCCACCAGCCTTTTAATTGGCCAGTAAAGCTAGCTATTATCATTTTCGCAATATTAACATCACTATTTCCTGCATTTTTGCAGACTTGACTATACATAAACATTCTATGTATAGTGCTATAGATCTGATTATCAGGAAATGCATCTATATTCCATTCATATATACTTTTTCCATTATAACTATTATTAATCAAATAATCATTTTCTTCATGAATAATATCCATAGGGGTAGGTCTTCTATAATACTCCCTCCGTCCCGGAGTTAAGTTCATCGATACTGTAGATACGGAGTTTAAGAAAAATTATTTTTTGACCAACTTTATTGACTTTTGAGGGGTATTGTGGTATTTTTAGGTAATAAATAAATTATAAAGTATGTTATGTGTGTTAGGTGAGAGTGATATTTTTGAAATTAAGATAACTTTTGAGGTTGTTGGTTAATGTGAAGTTTCCTTTTTTGGGTGGTGAACATAAGTGTGGGACGGACGAAAACGGAAAGTGTGAAGATAAGTATGGGACGGAGGGAGTAAAACTTTTCTGTTACAGGCTTTCTATTCCATTTAATTTTATTTATCTCATCCTGATTATTATCAGTTTGATTTAGGGTAAAATTATTTAATTTTTCTTTTAAAAGGCTTCTCAACTCATCAACTTTAGAAGAATATTTAAAATCTGTAACAACAGGTGGAAGTTGAAAAGATGCAGAAGCTATTTGTGAAGAAGAGGATCATGTTTCATCGGATGAGGAAGATGCTGGATCTATATTTTTCTCTTTTTCTATATTTTTATTTTTTCGACTGTTTCTATTATTTTTTCAATTCTATTATTTAAAGAAGATATTTCTTCTCCAATAATAGTTAAATACAAGTTTGTATAGTTTTGATTTTTCAAAAGTTGATTTAGATGTTTGACAGTTAAATTAATATTGTCTTATTCTATTAGTTTAGAAAAACTATTAAAACTTAAAAGTTTATTACCTCTCTCCATATGAAATTTATTTTTAGGTGGATATATCCCTTTCAAAACTTTTCCATTAGAAAGTGTATATTCTTTCAAGAGTATTAATTTCTTTAATAATTATTTTAATAATCCAATAAACAAAATGTATTTTTTTATTTTGTTTTTCACAATATTCATAAAAATTTTTTCTGATATAATCAAGGTGTTCTTGAAAATGTTCAAAATATCATTTTCTAAAAAGACTCCATTATAGTTTTTGAAATTCATCATTAATCTCCTTTCTGGTTGGAGAGCCTTTTGAAAAATTAATTTTTTTGTAATCCATAAAATTAAGGAAAACTCATATCTGACATAGTGTCATTTTTTTTATTTTTAATTCCTTGAAATCCATGAACAATATGTTATTTATTAATTTTTACTTTATTAACCTCATTAGACCAATCATTATTAGAATCTCTTACCTGTGAGGTAGAAGCTCTAGATGACTCTGGTAATTCTACTTCATAATCAAATGGTGATATATAAGATCGCGTTGACTTGTATGATGAAGAATGTAAAAGTCTCAAAAATTCTACATCTACTTTACCATTTATCTGCCTTATTTCTTTTAACTTATTATTAATGGGTTTTATGGGTACATCATTTTCTATAGTCCATTTTTCAGGAAATACTATTTCTTCCCATCTTATAGGTCTTCCAGTAGTAATATTTGATTTTTCAAAACTTGATTCTATAAGAATGTTTCTTTATTATCCTTATTATCTCTCATTATACACATAGGATTAAGTGTCTTTAATAGTTTATAACAAATTCGATAACATATGCAAATAATTTCAGATCCTGGAGCATAATTATATCCATATGTTTTAACATTTAAAATAATAGAATCTAATATATTTTGTTCCATCAAATTTAAAGAAAGATCTGGATAAACATTAAAATAAACAGGGCCATGAGCCAAACTAGACTGTATTATTCCATTATAGAACTTTTTCAATTTAAATTTCTTCCATCATGAAGAGCAGCAAGAAAACTTTCTGGCAAACCTTTTAAAGTTAAAAGTCTAAAAGCAATTTGTATTAATCCAATATGTAGCCAATTATATTCTTTTTTATAAGGTGCAATATCACTATTATTTAAAAGTCTAATATCAATTTCTTCATCCTATATAGGAATAGAAGATTCAGTAGTTTTAACTATCTGCTTGTGATTAAATATATCAAAAGTATCAATTTTATATATTTTCTTAGGTTCAATTTTAGGAATTGTCCAATTATTTAATTTATCTAAATTTCTTGGAATATCATATTCTTCAATTATACTGTTTTTAACAATATGTTGTTTACATCCCATAAGATTATTCATCATATATATTTTGTGTTAAACCGTAACCATCAATAAATACATACCATACCCCATGACTCTGATACCATCTGTGAATAAGGATCATATGATTATGTTATGTTAAGTATGACCCATAGGTACTATTACGAGACTAGTAGGATTTCTTCCAAACAGTGCCATTCATCGGCTAAATAGGCTTAAGGGCATAAAATATTAAATCCATATTATTCTTTGCAAGCTTAAACCTTAGTATCAGCCTTGATCAAACTTAACATAATTAATCATAGATTCTTAACATCAAATAGATTTAGAATCCATGGAATGAGTATGTATCTATAGAGGCATGGTTTAACACAAAGAAATTAGCTGGCCATAATAGGCGGCAATAATAAATACAATAATAATATTATAATAACAATAAAATAAATCACTTATTTGCTCAAAGATGCTTCAAACAACTTCAACATTTATTTAATACCACAATATTTTTACAAGGGGAATGGAGAGAAAAATGAAAACTTTCTAAACACACTTCAAAATACTTGTCTCTAATGAAGAAAAACTAGTCCTTTTATAGGAGCAAAACTCCTAATAGGACAAAATACAATATTTTCTACATACATCATGATATATACTTTAGAAAATATTTTAATTATTTTCAAAAGTATATTAATGGTGAATAGTGGTCAATATTCCACTTATTCCATTTTTTTCTACACATTCAACTTCTTCTACTGGATGTCTTATATGCTTCATTCGGATAATATTGAAACTTAATTTTCTGTTCTCCATAGAGTAATCTTTAGCTTCACAATCTCTATTTTGAAAATTCTCAAATTTGGGTCATCTGGGTGATCTTGAACATATTCTTTAAGATCTTCTGAGTATGACTTCAAGGCACTAATTTGATACTTAACTCAATGATTTATATTTTTGAATTTTCTGACTCCTCCTTCCTTGGATACAGATTCAAAATAAACATATGGTTCATCCCATATCATATTTAATTCATCCCACATCAAATCTGGGTCTCCATATTCCTGATAAGTTTCTTTTAGAATAACTTCTCTTTCTTCTATTATGCTGCTATTAACGAACTTATTTTTTGGAGCCTCCATAGAGTAACCTTTATTCTAAATATTTCCATATTAATACGTTCTCTGAATATTTCATCATAAAATTCATATTCTTTAAAATTTCTCTGAAATGTTATTAGAGCTCCTTGTAAGGCTGGAATCTGCTCTCTGATCCAGGCTCTATGATTTTTGTATCTTTTTATTCCTCCATCGCGAGTCCAAATATGAACAGTTACTAATGGTCTTTCCCATATATCTTTCATGCATAACCAGGCAAACTCATGATATTCTTTATTCTGGATTTCCTCCATGGCCTGTAATATCATTTTCTTTTAGAAATATCTTTTAAGGATTCTTTTAAATATTCAAGAGCTGTAGATATATTTATTTCAGCAATATCTTCATCTGGATCTTGAGCATCTTGAAACATGCTATTTTTTACACTTGACCCAGACGCCATTGAGGAATCTGATTTGTTATCTTTCATATTAGAGGAAGACTTGCAAATATCATTTTTTATTTCTTCAATATACATATATATAATCTTATCTTTGGGTAGAGTTCCAGAGTATCTTTGAGAAATTTCTCCGAATGACTTAAGAGAAATATTATTCTCTTTCGAAGCCTTTTCTTTTTTATAAACATCAATCTGAATTCTGATCTTATCAAGATCTTCTTGGAAATATATTTCCTTGGTTTCAGAATTTATTCTTGTTAATTTTTCTCAAAATCTAGTAGAAGATATTCTCCAGAGACATGGCGCACCATATTCAGTATAACCAAATTCTGGTTTCCATATTCCTACCCAAGATATACCAAATTCAATGAAAAGTAACAGACAGATTGACCTCTTATTTTACAGCTATGATGAGTGTGTAAATTCACAAGTTTGACGCTATGTTTTGTGCTAGTTTTGGAGAGTTTTGATGTGGAAATAGGTGGAAAACCTATATATATATTGTGAAATAGCATGAATCAGGTGTTAGTGGAGCTATTTGAGTGTTTTCTTAGCAAAAACGGAGTGAAAGAGCCAAGAATCGAAGAGACGGAGTCGAAGCCACGCGAACCGCCCAAGAAGTAGGTGGGTTCGACCTAGCTGGAGGAGGGTTCGACCTCTCCAGCAGGTCGAACCAACGTTGCTGGACAATACAGAGAAGGGTTCGACCACGACTCAGTTGGTTCGACCTGGCCATCAGGTCGAACCATGGTCGAACCAGTTTGCAAGAAGGAGGATTCGACCACGACGTTGGGGTTCGACTTGCCCGTTGGTCGAATCGGGAGCAAGAGTTATCCAGTGTTGAGGTTCGACCTGGGGTTCGACCAAGACCTAAGTGGTTCGACCTGTCCAGAAGGTCGAACCTGTGCAGAATTCTTCCAGTAGTGGGGTTCGACCTGGGGTTCGACCTGTGGCTCGGGGTTCGACCTGCTTGACGTGGTCGAACCTGTATGCGAGAACTTACTTTATCCGGATTTTCGAGGCCGAAACGCGTGAGATCACTTAGAAAGCCCATTCCAAGCCCTAGAGACGTGATTACAAGTATAAAAGGAGGCTCATACAGAGAATAAAGAGAGCTTTTGATCGTCAATCGTCGGGGAGACAAGAGTAGAGGTGGTGATCCATTCGGAGGGCTGTGACAGAGGTTCGCTGAAGGTTCAAGTAAGAATGATTAATCTAACCATGATTGTTCCTAGATCAATCATGGGCTAGAACCACCTTGGTAGTTCTAAGGTTATGAAAGTTTCATGATGTAATTCGTGTTTCGTGTGTAAAACTCCGTACAACACTACCTGTGGTTTGTTTTATATAAGATTGCATATTTAATCCATACTCATAGTCGTTTTGTGCATCAATGATCGTTGTGTAGAGTCTGAATACATGACATGGTTATTGATTGAGTGCGTTCACTACTGAGCAGGGTTTATTGTTATAATTCTAAGTGAAGGGATTCCGAAGTATTATTAGAACTGTCTTATATGAATATTCATGAATTGAATTGAATTCGGGTTGATGAATATGATGAAGAGTATAACTTTATAGTACCTAAAAAGGGAGATCAAATCGGGTTAGATTCTAGACGTAGAAGATAATTGATTATGATAGTACCTAGAAAGGGGGGTGAAGCTTATCTCTTGCTCCGATGTATTCACACGTGTCAAGCGCATATTTACTTGTGTCTATAGAGTAAACTTGCATGGTCTAGTGATGCGTCCACAAACCACAGGGCAGAGTCGGACACCATCATACGAAAATACGAATTGCTAGTGAAACTAGATGACCCAAAGAACTACCTATCATTCTTATTGATCACAACTCACTTCTCTCTACTTTTGCTATTTCTTTTGTTAATTAGATTAGAAGTTACTATCCATTAAACCTTTACAATTACCAACATAGTCTAAAATATACTAGAAGATCACAAAATTGATATTTATCCGTCCCGTGGGTTCGATATTGTAACTTGGTCATCTTCGCGACTACAATTGATATCCTTATACTTGAGGATTAATTTGTGTGTTGAGAAAACCCCTATCAAGTTCTTGGCGCCGTTGCCGGGGACGGCGTAAACTATATTTTTTTTGTATTATTTCTAGTTTATTAGGACTATTTACCTTGTTTTGTTGTTTTCTTTCTTATTCGTTTTAGGTGTATGCTCACAAGATCAAAGAAAGGTAATCTTGAACCGTATAATCCTGAGATTGGAGCATCATCAAGAAAGAAGAAAAAGAAGAAGAGCAAGGCAAAGGCAATAGATTCAACTGAAGCTCTGAATTTTGGAGTTGAGGTTGACGAGCAGATTTCGCAAGCGATTGAGGCTACAACTGAAGTTAATTTGGAAGTAGTAACAGTCAACATGGCAGCGAATCCGGATAATCTAGCCATCCGAGAGGTTTTCAGAAATAATGGGGCTGGAAATTATGAGCTTTTAGGAGCAAGGGGAACTAACACAGCGTTCGATCTTCATCCCGCTCTTATTAGCATGATAGAAAGGAACTCCTTTTCAGGAGGGTCTTTCGAGGATCCGCAGCAGCATCTGAACAAGTTCTTGGGCTATGCAAGTACTCAAAAAGACGTAGGAGAACATGAAGATGCTAGGAAGATCCTTTTGTTCAAATTCTCGCTTACTGAAAAGGCGAGGGATTGGTACGATACTATTAATGCAGCTGAGTGCACCACGTGGGAGCAATTGAAGTTAAGATTCTTGGAGAGGTATATGCCACCTTCGAAGGTGTTTAAGATGAAGCAAGATATTAACCAATTTGCTATCAGTGGGGGAGAGAAATTTCATGAAGCGTGGGATAGATTCAAGGACATGCTCAGGAAGTGTCCTCAACATGGGTTATCTAAAGCCCAATATATTAGTATATTTTATAACGGATTGGACTGTGAATCAAGAGTGCTACTTGATGCTTCTTCTAATGGAGCATTGCTTACAAAGTCATCCGTTGAGGCCGAAAGATTGTTTGAAGACATATCAATGAATTCGAGGGATTGGCCCACTGATAGAGTTAGAGGTACGTATGTTCTTGGAAAAGTAGCTCAGGTTGAACAAGCAATGGTGAAGACTAAGAGAGAGGATGAGATCATTTCGAGCTTGTCTAATATCAGCAAGCTACTTGAGTCTCAACAGAAGCAGATCAGCGAGATATCCCAACGAGTGCCAATCTTGCAGCAAGAGATGATGAATAATGGAACCATCCAAGACGAATTGGAGGAAGCAAATTATGCCATGGGTCAAAGTATCCAAGGAACGAGGTACCCAAATCAAGGAAACCGGAACTACCAAGGGAACTATCGAGGGAACTTGAATAATCGTGGTCCATCTGGTAGTTATCAACAGCAACCAAGGAGGCCTGAATTTTCATGGAGTAATACGAACAATGCAGTGCAACTTCCGATGGGTGTTGATCCGGGAGAAAAGGTGGAAGAAGGAAAGCCTGGGTTCGAGGATACTGTGAACCGGTACATGGTAAAGAATGATGAAAGAGTGAATCGCCTTGAGGCAAAGCTTGAGAAAAAGATTGATGATCACCACAGAGATTTGTCCACTCAAGTGAAAGATCTCACATTGTTGATGGGTACAATTGCAGAGAATGTGAACACATTGACTCAAACAGTAGGAAAAGGTAAGTTTCCGTCTCAGAGTATAGAGAATCCAAAGTCGTGTAATGCCATCACACTGAGGTCAGGAACGCAGTACGAGGGACCGATGAGGCCGGAATCGAAGTTGGAATTTTCTAAGCCGCGGTTCGACCAACACGCAGAGGGTTCGACCAACTCATCAGGTCGAACACAGGTCGAACCTCATCGGCCAGAACACTCTGTTTTGACGCAGGAGCGGTTCGACCACGATCACGAAGGTTCGACCAACTCTTCAGGTCGAACCCAGGTCGAACCGAAGGATGGAAATTATACAGTGAAGCGGTTCAACCAAAGGGGCAGTGGTTCGACCTCTAATGTTGGTCGAACCCAAGTCGAACCTCCAGAGCAGAATGAGATCAGTCTTCCAGGAGAGAGGTTCGACCAATACAGCCCTGGTTCGACCTTTCAGCCTGGTCGAACCCCAGCCGAACCTCGCCGAGATGTGTTGTTTGATGCACCTGTTGTTCCTTTTGATGTTGATGTAACTCCAGTGGTACGGAATGACCAAAGTACAGACATAATAGCTGAGAAAAAATGGGAAAGAGCGAAGCGATTAAGAGCCGAAAAGGAGAAAGCGGAAAAGGTTGATCGTGATGAATGGGGGATTCCCAAAACAAAGATACCTCCATCGTTTCCCTACAAGCTAGTGAAGAAGGGATTGGAAGAGAAGTTCAAGAAGTTTTCAGAGATAATGAACAAGATAAGCTTGAACATCCCTTTTTCAGAGGCAATCATGGAGATGCCATATTATGCTCGGTTCCTTAAAGACATATTGATGAAGAAGCGAAGCTTAACCGAAGTTGAAACGGTAAACTTATCTGAGAATTGTAGCTCAATTATTCAAAAGAAGTTGCCACCAAAGATGAAAGATCCAGGGAGCTTTACTATTCTTTGTGAGATCGGGAAGGGGCCAGCACGACGAGCTTTATGCGATCTTGGGGCAAGCATCAATTTGATGCCGTTGTCCATCTTTCAGAAGCTTGATTTGGGGGAGATGACCCCGACAACTGTTGCTCTCCAATTGGCAGATAGATCAATGACCTTTCCGAAAGGAATAGTTGAAGATGTTCTAGTAAAGGTGGAGAAGCTAGTTTTTCCTGTGGATTTCCTTGTATTAGAAATGGATGATGACAAGGATAATGTTCCTTTAATCTTGGGGAGGCCATTCCTTGCTACAGCTGGAGCTATGATAGATGTTCGGAAAGGAGAACTGAAGTTGAGAATGGACAAGGAAGAAGTACTTTTCAACTTGGACAAAGCAATGAAAATGCCAATGGAGTCCCAATGTTATAGTATTGACGTGGTGGAGGAGATTGTGAAGGAGGATATGTCTTTGATCTTGTCAAAGGATCCTCTTGAGACATGTCTGATGGAATCTCTTACTTATCCTACTACGGAGCTTGACGGACTTTCTAACGAGGTATGTATTGAATTTCTTGAAAACTTACTTGCTTTGGGTGATGACAGGTTTGCATTGGAGAGAAATAAAGTGGAAGAAGTCAAATGGACAAGGAAGTACTTGCCTTTGGATAATGAAAACACTCCAGTGGAGAAAAGAAAAGAGGAGTTGAAACCATTGCCGGACCACTTGAAGTATGCTTTTCTCGGTGATGATGCACAATATCCGGTAATTGTATCTTCTTCCCTTAATGATGATCAACTTGAGGAGTTATTAGATGTTTTGAGGAAGTATCAGTCTGCAATAGGGTGGTCACTTGATGATTTGAAAGGTATTAGTCCTTCGTATTGTATGCATCGGATTAGGTTGTTGAATGAAGCCAAAGCTAGTGTTCAGAATCAGCGTAGGGTGAATCCCGCAATTCAAGAGGTGATAAGGAAGCAAATTCTTACGTGGTTGGATGCTGAAATTATATATCCTATTAGTGATAGTCCCCATGTGAGTCCATTACATGTAGTTGCTAAGAAGGGGGGTATGACTGTAGTGAAAGCTGAGGATGGAGAGGCGATAGCCACGAGAATTCCTACGGGATGGCGTACATGTGTGGATTACAGGAAATTGAATGAGAACACGTGTAAGGACCACTTCCCTCTTCCATTTATGGATCAAATGTTGGATCGTCTTGCAGGGTATGAGTTCTATTGTTTCTTGGATGGATACTCGGGGTATAATCAAATCATGATTGCTCCCGAGGATCAAGAAAAGACCACTTTTACTTGCCCCTACGGGACCTTTGCTTTTAGGAAAATGCCGTTTGGATTGTGTAATGCGCCTGCTACTTTTCAGAGATGCATGATGGCGATTTTTGATGGTTTGATAGAGAAGATCATAGAAGTATTCATGGACGATTTTTCAGTTTTTGGTTCTTCTTTTGATATGTGTTTGTCTAACCTTGTTGTTGTTTTGAAAAGGTGTCAAGAAACTAATCTTGTCTTGAATTGGGAGAAATGCCATTTCATGGTGAAAGATGGGATTGTTCTTCGGCATTATGTTTCCGCCAAGGGATTACAGGTAGACCGTGCTAAAGTGGTGGCAATTGAGAAGCTTCCACCACCGACCAATGAAAGAGGAGTGCGATCCTTCCTTGGACACGCCGGTTTTTACAGGAGATTCATTAAAGACTTCTCAAAATACTCTAAGCCCTTATCTCATTTACTTGAAAAGGATATTCCTTTTGTGTTTAATGATGAGTGTTTAACAGCTTTTCAAGTTTTGAAGGAGGCGTTTATTACTGCCCCTATCTTGATCACACCGGACTGGACGCAACCGTTTGTACTTATGTGTGATGCAAGTGATGTAGCATTGGGTGTGGTGCTTGGGCAGCTAAGGGAGAAGAAGTTCTGCGCCATTTACTACGCGAGTAAGACTTTCGATGCGGCACAGAAAAATTACACGGTAACTGAAAAGGAGTTTTTGGCTGTTGTGTATGCATTCGATAAGTTTCGTCAGCATTTGGTTGGCATGAAGACGATTGTATATACGGATCACTCAGCGATTCGTTATTTGATGGAGAAGAAGGAGACAAAGCCTAGGATTATAAGATGGATTCTACTACTGCAGGAGTTTGACTTGGAGATTCGGGATAAGAAAGGAACAGAAAATGTGTTGGCCGATCACTTGTCAAGGTTGGAGACTAGGGAGCATTGTGATAATTCTTTCGAGTATATTGAAGAGATGTTCCCTGATGAGAAGATCATGGCCGTGGCTGTTGAAGGGGCCGAGCGAGCATGTGTGGTTGCAGCGCAAGGTATGGATCCATGGTACGCGGATTATGTTAATTACATTGTCGTTGGTGAAATTCCAAGGGATCTCAACCGATATCAACTTGCGAAATTTCGTAGGGATGTTGAGACATTTATATGGTATGATCCATTTGTTTATAAGATTTGTACAGATTCTATTGTCCGAAGATGTGTACCCGAGATGGAAATGGAAAGTGTGCTGGAGTTCTGCCATGCACAACCGAATGGGGGGCATTTCGGAGCGCAAAGGACTGCAGCTAAGGTCCTTCAATCCGCTCTTTATTGGCCTACTTTGTTTAGAGATAGTGAGAGCTATGTGGCGTCTTGCGATAGATGCCAGCGCATGGGTAATATAGGTAGGCGAGATGAGATGCCATTGCAGCCTAGCTTAGTAGTGGAGATATTTGATGTATGGGGGATCGATTTTATGGGACCTTTTCCCCCGTCGAATGGGTTTCTCTATATTCTTCTTGCGGTGGATTATGTTTCGAAGTGGGTGGAAGCAATTCCTACTCGTGTTAATGATTCGAAAGTTGTTTTATCTTTCCTAAAGAAACATATTTTTGCCCGTTATGGAGTTCCGAGAGCATTAGTTAGTGATGGAGGTTCCCACTTCGTCAATAAATTTCTGGGGAAGGTGCTTAAGGATTATGGTGTTAGGCATAGGGTTACTACACCCTATCATCCGCAAGCAAATGGGCAGGCGGAGGTCTCCAACCATCAAGTAAAACAGATTCTGGAGAAAGTGGTAGGAACTAATAGAAAAGATTGGGCTATGAAGCTTGATGATGTGTTGTGGGGGTTCCGGACCGCTTACAAGACGATATTAGATATGTCACCATATCAAATTGTCTATGGGAAGCCGTGCCACTTACCCGTAGAAATCCAACACAAAGCGTTTTGGGCTTTGCGTCGCTTGAACTTGACCCTTAGGGATGTAAAGGAGTTGAGGCTAACTCACATGAATCAATTGGATGAGTTTAGGAGTCGTGCTTTCAAGAACTCAGAGATTTATAAGGAACGAATGAAGAGGTGGCATGATTCTAAAATTTCGTACAAGGAGTTCAAGCAAGGAGATGAGGTACTACTTTTTAACTCTCGTTTGAAGCTCTTTGCAGGCAAGTTGAAGTCTAAGTGGACGGGACCGTTCATGATTCATCGAGCCTTAGGAGGGGGGAGTTATGAGCTTATTGACAAAGATGGTGACGTTATCGCGGCGAATGGGCATCGATTGAAGCATTATAGGTCGCCGGATGATGCGTGTGTCATTTTTGATGATACCTTGTTCTGATTTGGTACCGTCGTGACTCTACGACGTTAAACATGAGCGCCTGTTGGGGGCTTGCCCTTCCGTTTTATTGCTTTATTATTTTTTCGTGTGAGTAAGAAATTTTTGTATTTAAGATGCTTACCAATCGGCACTTACATCTCTTTTCAAACTTAGTTTCGACTTACGTTTTTACTAAGTTTGGGGGGGTGTGATGTTATTACCTCATTGAAGCATTAAGAGTATAATCTTTTCTTTGTATTGTTTGTTAGGGGAATTGGTTTTTGCGGCCTTGTTGAAATTTTAATCGATTTTGATGAGACGATTTTTTACAATTTGCCTAATGTTCAGTGGTTTTTGGTTGTGTTTTCTTATACGGAGATACTCATGAATGATATTATGTGGAACAATTTCTGAAGTTGTGCTCTAGATTATACCTAATGAGGTTGTGTTGAAGCTTGAAGTATGTAGTGAATGAAGAACACTCAGTTTTGGAAATCAGGAGGTAGGTTCGACCAAGTCTAGCAGTGGTTCGACCTGAGCCAGAGGTCGAACAAAAGCAGAGGAAGTCGAACCGGCGTTGAAAGTTGTCCAGAGAGGAGGTTCGACCAATGCCATAGTAGTTCGACCTGACCATGAGGTCGAACCTAAGGTCGAACCCGACATTGAAAGTTGTCCAGAGAGGAGGTTCGACCAAAGCTATAGTAGTTCGACTTGATCATGAGGTCGAACCTAAGGTCGAACCTGTCAGTCGGAAGCACTCTGTTTTCCAGAAGAGGGGTTCGACCAATTCAAGAAAGGTTCGACCTGTTTAGCAAGTCGAACCCTTGGTCGAACCAAGAAGATTGTTTGTCCAGAAGAGAGGTTCGACCTCGCCATCCATGGTTCGACCAGTACAGGTGGTCGAACCCGAGGTCGAACCAAGCAAGGTACGCATTTTAAGTTCGAATTTTCAGAGGGGTTCGATCACTTTTTCGAAACATCAAACCTCGAACCCTCTTCGAACCTCTACACCCTTGCACAAATTCTTCAATTACACTTGATTTCGCACCGATTACACAACATTACACCTTGAATTATCGATTTGGTCGTGGATTTGGGCGGATTTCGTCGCGAGTTAGGGCTGAAATCGCGTTTTTGGGTGTTTTGTGTTTTCGATCGGTTTTTCACCATGGGCAAGTCACAAGGTACGTTTTTTCCAACTCAATTACTCTAGGATTGAAGGTTTAGGTAAGCAATTTGATGTGAAATAGAGAATTGATGTTGAGTATGGTTGAATTTCATGGTGAATGTTGATATTTTGATTGGTTTCATATGAATTCTTGTTTCGTGGATTGTGGTTGATTGATTATTGATAGAACTTGGATTTTTTATGTGAATTAATCAAGGATATAGAATATACCATAGAATAAGCATGTTGATTTGGTTGAAATTGATAAAATTGAAGTAGTTTATGGAGGAAAGCATGTTGAATTTTTGATTGAATTGCTTGAATTGCTTAATGCATGCTTGTTGGTTATGTTTTGATGATTAAAGAAGGTATAATTGAAGATGTTTTGAAAATGTTGAATAAGCAAGTGGTGTTGAGATGATAGTTTGTATGAATATGCATTGATGCTTGAAGTCTTGAAGTAGAGTATGTGATGTGCTAGTACAATACTTGCTTTCTTGTCTTGTTGGTTGGATTGAAGTATTTGTTTTTAGGAAAGGGACAAGTATCAAGCAAAGGAAAAGCAGAGGAGGAGAGATCAAAGAAGAGGCATGACAGGCCTTCAAACTTGGACAAAGTAACAAGAAAACTGAGGCTACAAGACCGTTTACCTGATAACTTCAAGATTAGGATGCAAGGTTGGGATGAGATTAAAGAGAAGTGGGAAGAAGTTTCAGACAAGATAGCTCGCACTCGATACCAAGATGATGAAGCGATGAGGATAATGAGAATAGGGGATGATATATTTTGGATGTTTGATCAAGTAGGGATCCGAAGATTCATGGAGTTGAAGAGGCCGACGTACTTCCATGTTACAGCGGAAGTGGTTTGTTCGTTTGAGATGGAGAAGGACCCGCTTGGATATCCCTATCAGTGTACGTTTCAGCTTGGTGGAGTGAGTAGGAGATGGACGTCTGAGGATTTCAACGAGCTGTTTGAGACACCTTTGGAGATCCCTCGTTTAGAAAGTGCTGCATTCGGTGTAAAGCGATTTTGGAGGGAGATCACAGGGGAGATTCATGATTACAAGACTAGACAGGCTCGTGCTTCCGCAATAAAGAACCCTGTCTTGAGGTACATGGACCGCATCCTGAGCAACACGTTGTTCGCCCGCTCGGAGGGCAGTGTTGTGTCTAGAGGAGAGTTATATGCCTTGTGGTGTATGTTGCACGGAGTGAAGTTCAACGTTGGAGCCTATTTTATTGCGCAGCTGAATCGATTCAAGACCATTGGTTTTCAAAAGGTGAATATTGGAGGGTTATTGACGATTTTGGCTGAGCATTACAACTTGGACCTCACCGGCATTACACCAGTAGAAGGAGAACCCGATTTGATTATGAGCACGTGCGCGAAGGGAGGGTTTGCCCATTTTAGAAATGGAGATTGGTTTTTCACGAGAGGTGTCAAGCCTTTCGAATTTATGTTCCCCTTCGACGTGAGCAACTTGACAACTATTAGGGAAGCAAGGAATAGACTAATGAATTCTCTAGGACACACCGCTTTATCCGTGGCAGCGAAGTCGGGTGGTGATTGGAGAGCGGTAGCACAGATGTGTGCTGAGGGAAGGATGGCTGAGTTACAGCAGATTGTTGATCGAGGAGAGTTCCGTCCACCTCAGCCACAGCAGTCTGAAGAGGAGGATCAGGTAGGGGAGCAGCCGGAGATGGAGATTCCGGAAGGAGAGCAGCATGATGCGCCTCAGCATGCTCCAGAACCGCAGCAGCGGCGAGCAGTTCCAGGTACTCGGGAGCAGCTTCGCTTGATTCATGAGCAGCTGATCGCGGTGGTAGCTGCACAGCAAGAGACGAACAGGCAACTCGCGCTCGCTAACGCCAACTACGCAACGCTGAACGAAAAGTACTCTTCCTTGGATGAGCGTGTTGGTAGAGTGAGTAGTCGAGTGGATATGATGGACAAACACATTACCAGTCTGTGCCGAGCTGTGGAAAATAGAATGGATGAGGATGACGATGATGATGAGGATGATGATGCTCTTAAGGAGTAGTTTCAGGTTTTCTTTTGGTTTCTTCGATTCATCTTATCTCCCATTCTTCTTTTTATTTTTACAGATTGGGGTGTGATTCATGTGTGAGTGGAATGTACTTGATATAGTTGATCTTGTATCGTTGCTCTGTATATGGGTGTTGATTATGTTCATTCATATGTTTACGTGTTTATTTTCATTTGGAAAGAGCATGAGTAATTTGTTAAGTATATGGAATTCATGAGGAATTGATTTTGATTATGTGCTATGAGGAGTATTAGGAATTGATTACCTATGTGAGGATTTGAGCCTTCATCATGATTAATCATGATAGTTTATTCTTGAGAGAATCATTCGTATGAACGTATTCTAGAACTTGGCTTGGAGTCTTGTGTGAAACTTACAATTGATGAAATATTAGGATATGATCTTAGGCCATTTTTGATTAATTGAGTCACTTAGCCAAATTTCACCTTTCCTAATGATCTTATAAATCTTTGGTAGCCCTGTTTGAGCCTTTTAAAAGCTTTTTCTTTGGCAAGCCAGATATACGAGCTTTAATTACCTTATTTGAGCTTTGAAAATACCCTATCCATTGGTAGAGAGAATAAGGTGAATGAGTGTGGAAGAAACAAAGGGAAGATGGAATGAGGTTCGGTAAGAAATATGCATGGTTAAATCTTGTTAGGGATAGTGCCTGAAATTGGTACCCCGAATTGCTTATACATGGGGCTTGAAGTTTCTAAGAAACAGCCGAACGATGTTCGAGAAGGGTAGTGCCTATAACTGGTACCCGAGCAATTAAAAGAAGAATGATGTTGATGCAAGGAAGAGAAGGAAAATTGATAATTGCAAGTGCAAGAGAAGAATTGGAGGAGAATATGAAGCCGAATGAGAAATCAAGAACCTCCAAGGTAACTCTCTGCTAGTGTATTAAGTTACTATGACCAAATTTTCCTACCCTTTCCAAAGAGCCGACATTACAACCTAGAAACAAGTCCTTTGTGATCCTAGTGTTAATCTAATGTAAGTTGATTTCTGAGACCTTTGCCAAGCTTATGGTTACGCGTGAATATGAATTGATATGAGTGTTTATACTAGCCTATAGTGCCTCACGCACGAGTGAATGAGTGTAAAGACTTATCTTGTCAGTGAGATTACTTAGTGCTCCGAATGGTGTGTGATTAGATTGATTTTACATGAGTGACATATTTGATGCAAGTAATTCTTGTTTGATTCAATGAAGTGGCATGTGTAATATGTGTTGTACTTGATCTTGTTGAATTATACACGACTCCTGTGGTTTAAATTGGTTGCCTCGGGACGAGCAACATGTAAGTTTGGGGGTTTGATGAGTGTGTAAATTCACAAGTTTGGCGCTATGTTTTGTGCTAGTTTTGGAGAGTTTTGATGTGGAAATAGGTGGAAAACCTATATATATATTGTGAAATAGCATGAATCAGGTGTTAGTGGAGCTATTTGAGTGTTTTTTTAGCAAAAACGGAGTGAAAGAGCCAAGAATCGAAGAGACGGAGTCGAAGCCACGCGAACCGCCCAAGAAGTAGGTGGGTTCGACCTAGCTGGAGGGGGGTTCGACCTCTCCAGCAGGTCGAACCAACGTTGCTGGACAATACAGAGAAGGGTTCGACCACGACTCAGTTGGTTCGACCTGGCCATCAGGTCGAACCAGTTTGCAAGAAGGAGGATTCGACCACGACGTTGGGGTTCGACTTGCCCGTTGGTCGAATCGGGAGCAAGAGTTGTCCAGTGTTGAGGTTCGACCTGGGGTTCGACCAAGACCTAAGTGGTTCGACCTGTCCAGAAGGTCGAACCTGTGCAGAATTCTTCCAGTAGTGGGGTTCGACCTGGGGTTCGACCTGTGGCTCGGGGTTCGACCTGCTTGACGTGGTCGAACCTGTGTGCGAGAACTTACCTTATCCGGATTTTCGAGGCCGAAACGCGTGAGATCACTTAGAAAGCCCATTCCAAGCCCTAGAGACGTGATTACAAGTATAAAAGGAGGCTCATACAGAGAATAAAGAGAGCTTTTGATCGTCAATCGTAGGGGAGACAAGAGTAGAGGTGGTGATCCATTCGGAGGGCTGTGACAGAGGTTCGCTGAAGGTTCAAGTAAGAATGATTAATCTAACCATGATTGTTCCTAGATCAATCATGGGCTAGAACCACCTTGGTAGTTCTAGGGTTATGAAAGTTTCATGATGTAATTCGTGTTTCGTGTGTAAAACTCCGTACAACACTACCTGTGGTTTGTTTTATATAAGATTGCATATTTAATCCATACTCATAGTCGTTTTGTGCATCAATGATCGTTGTGTAGAGTTTGAATACATGACATGGTTATTGATTGAGTGCGTTCACTACTGAGCAGGGTTTATTGTTATAATTCTAAGTGAAGGGATTCCGAAGTATTATTAGAACTGTCTTATATGAATATTCATGAATTGAATTGAATTCGGGTTGATGAATAGGATGAAGAGTATAACTTTATAGTACCTAAAAAGGGAGATCAAACCGGGTTAGATTCTAGACGTAGAAGATAATTGATTATGATAGTACCTAGAAAGGGGGGTGAAGCATATCTCTTGCTCCGATGTATTCACACGTGTCAAGCGCATATTTACTTGTGTCTATAGAGTAAACTTGCATGGTCTAGTGATGCGTCCATAAACCACAGGGCAGAGTCGGACACCATCATACGAAAATACGAATTGCTAGTGAAACTGGATGACCCAAAGAACTACCTATCATTCTTATTGATCACAACTCACTTCTCTCTACTTTTGCTATTTCTTTTGTTAATTAGATTAGAAGTTACTATCTATTAAACCTTTACAATTACCAACATAGTCTAAAATATACTAGAAGATCACAAAATTGATATTTATCCGTCCCGTGGGTTCGATATTGTAACTTGGTCATCTTCGCGACTACAATTGATATCCTTATACTTGAGGATTAATTTGTGTGTTGAGAAAACCCCTATCAAGCTATCAGCCTTGGGTAACACAATAGACCACTCTTCCATAAGGCTTCTTGCAATATTAGGAAGTATTTTTGCTGTTGGTGGTCCAAACATTTTCCACCAAGTGAAGAACCAATTAGGAATTGGTTTGTGAAAAATATTTTCACATATTTTTATGAGCCAAATATGAATTTTCTTTTGATTTTGATAATAAAGGGTTTTATAAAATCCCTCTAAATAATCCCAATAATTTACTTTTGCATTCATAGGGGGATTATTTGGATTAGCATTAGGAGATATAATCTTTTTTTCTGCCATTGGAGTAATACCCCATTCTTCTGCAGATATAATCATTTTTATAACTAATTTGGAATAACTATAAATTCCTTTGGCTGCCATTACTGAGTTATTTCTACACTTCCTGTCTGTTTTAGTAATGCTTCGTGAAAACCCCTGGGTTTATAAATACCATTATTAGAATATGTAGAAAGAAAATATCTTTCCATTATCATCCAAGGATTTTCACCCAATTGGGTATCCTTTTCTTCTAATAGAATTATTAATTCTCTGTGTTCATTCTCATGATATAAATGAGAATTAAGTTTCCTCTGTATCAGTAGCTATATCTGCACATGTTTCCGTTTGAAGAGAAGTATTACTTCTTTGTTTCAGAAATTCCTGAAATTTTCCATATAATGGATGATTATTTTCTGGGATATTGCTTCCAAAAGAACTTCTAGAAATATTCTGGTTGATTAATTTTTGTTTTCCAAATTGTGAAATTATAATCGAGGCCTTCCTCTTCCTCCTCGTCCTCTATAAGAGGACCTTCCTCGACTCAGCTCACTCATGTCTGCAAATTATTATTATTATTATTATTATTATTATTATTATTATTATTATTATTATTATTATTATTATTATTATTATTATTATTATTATTATTATTATTATTATTATTCAATTATCATTTCTAATTCGTTTTAATATAATTCAATTGAATGTCTCACACCAATATTTTAAACGAAATCAATAATGCTGCATTTTTTATAGAGTTAGATTTGATATGTACAAAATTTATCTAATTATAAAATTAATGTGATAAGCATGTTGGTAACTATATCATTTGATATACTATTTGATTGGTAATTAGAATATCAGTACAATTTAAATTCTCCAATAAAAACTTATCTAGCTCCAAAATATCAATTTATTATTATATTAATATATTAATAATACTCTCAATCCATATTTTTAAAAAAAAAATTGTATTGAAGGTAGTAGTTTAACATGTATTTTGATGTATCATTTATTGTGTCAAACAATAGGAAAAGGACAATATAAACTCAATAAAAATAAAAGGTTGGATTTCCTCTATCTCTTACATATCAACTATATAACGAAATTGGAATGTCTTGTTACATTTTGATATTACATTTAAATGAGTGATATGTATGCTAGTAAGAAAATCTCATTATTTTTTTTAAAGTCAATAATCTAATAATTTACAATATGAGATGCTACACAATGTAATAAGAAATACAATACGTCATATAGGCAATGTTTGATTTGGGTACACTTTCAAATTTAGATTTATTAAATTTCCATTTCCCTTATATAAACCTATTAATCCTATTAACACTTACCCACCTCTGCCATATATTATATCTCCTCAATTGATATTTTTTATTTCTTTCTTTCTCTTATTTTTATCCATTTTCTCACCTCAATTAATACTTAATTTTATATAGTTTAAATTTATCATACTTAAACTTAAAACAAAACCTAACATATATAAAATAATACTATTCACTTTTATATAAATCAATTTAAACACATAACAAACATCCCCGTAACAATCAATTGAGATCACTTATTCCACTCCTTTGTTTCATTTCCTATTCCATCTATTAGATGTTTGCCATGTGTATTAATCAAGACCTAAAATATAATCACATGCCTCAAAAATTTAATGGTTATTAACTAAAATATATTATTTTTATGAAAAATAAGTTATGAAATATAGGGTGAAACATAGAACACGGGATTCGGATTACGTAACAATTGACACAGAGAATCAAGGGTAGTTAGCACTCCTTCACAGTTCACAGTGGCAGGCTCGTAATAGAGTTAGATAGGAAGGGCATAAAAGTGAAATAGAAAAGAACGAAGTACATCCTAATGTGACTTGCATGAAATGATTCCTCTCTCTCTTCAGAAAAGCCACTTTGGCTTCTTTTGCTCATTTCATCTCACTTACCTTTTCTCCTTATAAACATCACTCCCTCCTCCACATTTCTTCCCTTTCCCCCCTCTCTCTCCTCCACACTCTCTCTCTCTCCCTCTCATACTCCTTAGCACGCACTCCTGGACTGGCAGTGAAGTGGGAATTATAAAACCAAACCATTAGGTCAAATTAGTCCATGGATAACAAGAAATCAGTTGTCAAGAACACCTCCATCTATGGTTACAACGACATGAAGAGGAGCCATTCTGAATTGGCACTTGCGGAGCTTTTCGCCCCTGCAGATCATGATCACAAGAAACTTCATCACAAACCTGATATCTACGAACCCTTTGATTCTTATCATGCTTTCTTCATGGACCATGCTGATCACACCTCTTTTGCTTTTAAGAATTCGGTTAGCATCCCTCCTTTAAATCTCAAATTTAATCTCTCTAGCTACTTTTTTCTTTTATTCTACGTATATTCCTTATTCTGCGTGGTTTCAACGCTTTATGTTGGTTCATCACGTAAGCAGAAATTCCTTTCTCTTTCACCATCAGGAATTTGTTTTTAGTTTTGAGCGCTTTAGGCAGAAAAATTGAGGTGGGGCATTTGATTTTGATGTGATCTTGTATGATAGAAGCACAAGAAACCTTTTTCTAATACATATACATATAATTTACTAATGGGTTGGTGATAACTGATAATGACTTGCCTTCATTAGGTAGAAATAAGTATTTTCCTATTTGATTCAGAAAAATGATGAAGAATTGAGAGAGAGATCTTGTTGTTGCAAGTTCTGTGAATTTATTTGGACAGTTGTACGGTATGGCGGCCGCTGCAACGGCTTAGATCAATCCATGCTTGTGATTCGCTTTGCTGTATTATGGGAAAAAAGTGATATGCTAAGTAATGATGTGAAGTAAAGTAGCGTTTCAATATTTTCAAGTCATAATGCTAAAGTAAAACTTAGCTTTATCAAAGTTATATGGACCACTTTAAACTATTTTCGTCTTTAGCTTGGGTTTGGAAAGCCATGGTTTTTCTACATAAGCTACAATACAAAAGTTACATGACTCGTATCTACATGCCTATATGCGCGTGTAATTCAAGTGTTTTCGGTTTGAAAGCAAACATGGCATAGGTGGAATGATTATGAGTCAACCTCTTTTCCTAATCCCTTCTCTAGTCATGCCCTATATGTGCTAATTATGCATACCAGATTCAATCTGTTTAATAGTTTCAATCCAGACCATCCACTGTTGTGAACCATGGTTGTTCAAAAATTGAAGTGATTGTCAAGAATGAATTTAGACTCTGTTTTTTATTACTCCTATCAATGGCTTGAAATGTGCATGGTTTCCTTTTAGTTGTTTTGTGTACTGGCCTCAACTTTTTACTTCGGTGAGTGCTGGTATATAATAAAGTTGGCAAACTGAAATCTGACCCTTTATGTATTAAAGAAGATGAAAAGTTCTTGGAATTATGTATATGTCTTCCAGTATGTGTATCTTGACCTTTTCTTTCTTAAGCATTTGTTTCTAATGGATGTCTGTAGCTATCAGATTTGGCTTGGAAACACCACATGTAGAGAGTAGGTAGGTTGTATTTCGAATATTACCAGCTTTAGAAAAGGTCACTTAGCATTATTACATGTTCTTTGATAAGTACTCCATTATTTAATAGAAAATTGAGATAGATCCCCTGTTTAAAACGGCAATGGCACGATCTTTATAAGACAGAGTTTTGTGAAGCTTGAGGCAGTTCAATAGTTGGGACTCTTGGAGAAAAGAAAATTTGTATTTTAAATATAGGAGTAATTTAAATGGCTAGAAATTTTAGTCCCCTTTTTAGTTTCATGATGCATGATTGTGCATCTGAATGGTTGAAAGTTGCTGATAAGGAATAACATGATAACAAAATTATGCATTTTCACTTGGGGAAACGGAGATTGTTTCACCAAAGAGCTTTCTTGCTTGTAATATTTGAGATTTATGAGGATACACTTGTTTGTCATAAAAAAACTGAGAAGGGCATGGGCATGTGGTGTATACTAGTAGAATTCTATTCATTGTTTTCTGTTTTATGATTTATAGCTTTCACTGCATAACACCCCTTTATTCTTGTAGTGTTGGTAAACTTTGCATGTATTTAAGAATTATCATCCTTGCACATTATCTTTTTTATCATTTCTACCAGATTGAGTACAGAAGATTCTCTATGTTGAAGAGAAGGTTCAATAAAATTTAGATCCTTCTCTTTTCCTCTATATCACGATAGCCTCTAATCATGGTACACTTCTTTCAGTTTACGTGTCCTCCTACTACATCAACTAGTGCTTTTCACATACAAAAACCTTTAAATCTTTTCATTAGGTGCTTTCTTACGGCCTTAGCTTTCTCTTGGTTGTCAGGATATTCGTAAAGGATTACCAAGTGTTAATGCATTGGCTGAGAATCCATTTTGGTCTCAGGACGTTCCTGTTCCTATTGAATCCCAATCTTCAATTTGTGGTTAGTCGTGAGTTTCGATTTGGTGTTGTTTAGGCTCATTGTAACTTGACAACTGAAGTTGGTTATCAATTCTGCAGTTGATAGCCCTACCTCGGCGTATACTTACAAAGGCACAGATAATCAAACAGTCGGAGCTAGCAGTGGTTCGTCTCACGAGCAATCAGATGAAGATGAGTTGGAAATAGAAGCTGGTTCTTGTGAACAAAGCACGAATCCTATGGATGAAAAGCGCATCAAAAGGTATGCATATGAGTTCTCTTCACTAAATGTAGCACGAGAAGCCTAAACGCTTATAATTTGGTTCCAGGATGGTTTCCAACAGGGAGTCGGCCCGTCGCTCAAGAAGAAGAAAGCAAGCACAATTAGCAGATCTTGAACAACAGGTATACATACACAATTTGCTACATCGTAAAATTTCTGTTTCTAGAAACCGAGTTATAGACAGCCGCCTCTAACTATAGGTTGAGCAATTACGAGGAGAAAATGCATCCCTGTTCAGACAACTCGCGGACGCCACACAGCAGTTCAAAGATTCCACCACGAATAATCGGGTGCTGAGATCTGATGTTGAGGCTCTAAGAGCCAAGGTAGAACCACTACTCCTTTAGTCTAAACATTATATACTTTGAAAATGTGAGTTGTAACATGCATGAAATGTAACTATCCATCCATATGTTGTATTGATGAAGGTGAAACTAGCGGAAGACATGGTGACTCGTGGGTCGTTTGGTCGTGGCACATTGACCTCCAGTGTCAGCCATCTTCTTCAAAACTACAGGAGCACACAGAAGGAGTGCGTAAACAACCGGATGGATGCCATGGTGCCTTCTGCATATGCGGTCGGACACAACATCTACAGCAGCAGTGGGGTGGTTGGTGATGCAGGCAGTCCATTGTCTGATGTATGGAACTGGGAATCTCATGTTGCCACAGTATCAAAGTGAAGAAGAGTTGGTTTGATGGATGTTTGATTTAGACTTGGTGTGGACATTTGAATAAATTGCCTTCAATTCCTCTTCACCGTCTAACAACTTCTCTCCAATTTTCTGCATTTTATTCCATCTCCATTCCATTCCCCCATTTTTAAATCCATCAAAACTTGAATTATAGCCGCTTATTGTTTTCATTAAACTCCTGAAATTCATTTATTTTTAATTTCAAGATTATAAGTCCGTCATCAAATACATGTAGCTATATAATACGTGTGTGGTCAATATACCAACTTACTATTACATCATAATTATTATCGACATAATTGACTTAAGTTGGAGAGATTAACGCATTAGTATCAAATTATGATTAAAAGATGAAATTTTGCTTATACTACTATACTAGTTACTTTAAAATGGAATTGAACTTGAATTTAGTTTCATGTGTTATATTAAGAATGCAAATTGGAATAAATTTGCGAAAATTGGAGCTAACTTACTACCTTACATTGGGGATCAGAAATTGATAAATGAGGTGAACTAATTAAAAAATAATACTGACATGATATATACTTGACACCATTTTTACATTATTTAAATAATTATCACTTATTACAAAAGAAATATTTACTTTTTCTTAAAAATATTATCCATTTTATTTATATTACGAAATATTCATATAATAACTTATTATATCACTTTTAAAATATTCAAGCATTACTTTTTTATTAAAATGTTATTATAAGATAATTTCACACAAATATTTAGCAAATATCTTTTATATAATTTAAATTGGGCTCAAAGAATATACGTTTGTACATGGGCCAAAAATTCAGTTTTGTTATAATTAGATTAGAAATTATAATTTGGGAAGCAAGATTTAACAAGTTTTTTAAGTTTTTAGATTGGAATTTATTAAGATAGAAAAAAAAAACTTATATTATATCATAATGAGCTATGAACATCCCCTGCTACCTTTAATACTTGAAAATTTTAGAATAAATACCATGCACCATTTAATTTCCCAATACAATAGTTGTGATAAATAATTCAATGATTGTCTGCACTTTTTATAAAACACTTGTTCAGATAGAATAAATTCAATTAAAATTTAGTAGTAATTAACAAAACTAATGTTATATTAAAAAAAAAAAAGTTAAGAAAAGTAATGCAGAAGAGTGAGTTGTTGAAGTTGATAAAAATTCAATTTTGAAGTCTCCATATTTAAATTAAAAAGTGAATGCATATATAAAAATGATGAAACAAAGAGAGTGATAATTTATTGGCGAGGAGTGAAAGAGTAGAGTTTCAGACAGCAGTGGAAAGAGTAGTTTGATTGATTGTGTCCTCCGAAAGGATGTCGAGATTGTATAGCAGCGGCAGCATGGTGGCGGACCCCACAAACACCAGCAGTGGACCGAACATCCACAGCACCATCGGCACCGCACTGTAGAACACCCTATTCCCCACCGTATTCATCACCACCCCCCTCTCCAACACCTCCGCCACGTACTCCTCCGCCACCTCGCCGCCGCAGTTGATGAGGAAATTCACCTGGTTGGTGAACCTCAGGGAGAGGGAGTAGCAGACGAAGGCGAAGAGGAAGAGGAGGAGGAGCGCGGCGTATTTCAGCGCCACCAAGTACTCGCCGTGGGCCCCGTAGACGGCGTCCTTGAGAGGGATCTTGACCGAGTAAGTGCTGCTGATGAGGGCGGCGAGAGCGGTGCAGAGGATGACGGAGGTGGTGGCCATCAGGGTGGAAGCCATGAGGGTGTTGCGGAGAGATTGGACGGCCAGGATGTTCTTCTTGTCGTTGTCCTTGATGACGGCGGAGACCCAGGAGCGGCGGGCGTGGGCGTTGATTCCGATGACGGTGTGGAATGGATGGGTTCGGAGCTTATGCCATAGCCATAGATGGTATGATATGCTCATAAGCAATGAGAGTGGCACTAGTAATAAGTCTAGATAGTAATCCCTCCATTCCATATCTCTCTCTCTCTCTCTCTCAAATGAATAGATTCATCTATTGGTTTTTTTTTGGATTGAGGGTTATGAGTCATGACTACACACATGATTTATATACTCAATGTGAGTTGTAGAGATACACACACAATACCAAGCTTACATTTCCATTGTTTCATGTCTAAGTGGGTTTTTTAAATTATATAAATGATGATATGCAAACAAATTATGTTAACATTATTATCATCTTGTTTAATGTTTATTTTTAATTAGCTAGTTTTAGAATATTTAAGAGTATTATTGTCTTTACAATTTTAAAATTACAGGGTTTATATATGTGAACTTAATTCACTCTATGTGTAAAAGAATATTAATTAATGTGGGACATGAAAAAGAAAGATTAAAATAATAGAAATGTGGGGATGAAATGTTTTCTTATCAGTTAGCTGAAGAGTGCTTGAGATAAAAATTAGCGGGTTTTATCAATGATGTGGAAAGAATAATTCCACTAGTTGAATTCATTTTGAGAGCTTTTTTTTCTTCTTCCTATCAATGAATTAATCGAGGAGAAAAAAATTTGTTTGTGCTATGTTAGTAATATGGAAACATAGTGGTATAAGAACTACAAGAACCGATGGCGAGAACAATTTTTTCTAGCAAAAAGTACCCTCATGGAATGGAGCTCAACAAGAAAGGTCCCAACTAGGAGTATAGCACAAACAAAGTTTGCAATTTGTGACATAAATCTCCAACTTCCTTTTTGAAAATTAAATTTGATGCAGCTATTTTTAAGACTCTTCGAAAATTGGAATAGGTATATGGTGATCATTTGATATGACGAAAGAGTATTTGTTGTTGGCAAATCATTGATCCCCAATTCTTTTAAAATTGATGAAGGTGAACCCCTAATATTTAATGAGGCCTAGTTATGGATTAAGAAAATTGATTTTGTTTAGGTTATTTTTTAAGTGTTTGTTAAGATAATCTATAGCGCGATCTCAAGAAAAGATATGGAGAATTTGGTGTTTGAAGATTTCATCTCTAAGGGCTTCTCAAAGCCGCATATCAGCCTGCAACTGCAATTTCCATCCAATTTCCCTCTTCAGAAGTGTCGTATAATTGGCTGGAAAATGAAGAGATGCAAATATTTTTTTTCTTTTCTTTTTTTCATATTTCAATTATTAATTACTGCAATTATTTTTCTTTTTTTTTTTTCATATTTCAATTATTAATTTAAAAACATAGAACATTAATTTAATTGGTTAATTTTTTTTTTAAATTCTTTTACTTATTTATAATAATTAATTTAAATAATTAAAAGGTTATTATGACTGTTAAATGGTAAATTATATATATATATATATATATATATATATATATATTTATTTATTTATTGTATATGTGAAAAAAATTCTACATTTTAAAATAAGTTTAAAAAAATATTTACTTAAATAATAAAATATATTGAAAATTTAAATTACATTACATATTAAAATCCTAAACACAAACTTACATTACATTAATATATTATAAAACATACCCTTAATTGAAATAAATTGATAAAACAACATTACTAGCATAAGAAAAAAATAAAGTACATAAACATAACAAATAAACACACAAATACTAATAATCACTCTGACCATCCCCGTACGCTGCTCCAATATCTCGAATAAATTGGCCAAAGAAATCGAAAGCGGTATTCGAATTTTGTTGTTCATCTAGTCTTCTCTTTTCCATGATTTTTTGTTGCTCACGTCTAATAAAGTCACGTCATACGTGGTCTGAAATGGTGTCCAAATTCACCATTATGAGTTTGTCTTCTCACATTAATTCTTTTAATTTATTGTTATGCTTTTTAGCTTCAACCATTTCACGCATTATAGCAGCATTTCGATCCTTTTTTCAGTAGACATGTGTAACATTTCACGCATTTTTTCACCCTCTTCTAGTAACATATTTGCTACACTAGATGTTTCTTCACCTTGTTTCCTTTTCAATTTAGCTTTTTTTATCCCCTCCGGTCGCATCAATGAAGATCCTCCACTATCATCGCTTAAATTGATTGCAAATTCTGACAATGAGGCTTGCGGAGATATAGGAGATGCCGACGTGTTTACTTGAGCACTTGAACTTTCTTCCTCTGTAACTTCTTCTACGTATTTCTTCATAATAGACCACACATGCGCAAATTTAAAACCATCTGAATATTCTTCAATTTTAGACATCAACTCGTTTGCCTTGTCCTACTACATATATACAAAATATTAAATCAAGTATGAATTATAATAAACTAAGTATGATTTATAATTAAAAGAAAACAAAATATTCCACTTACGATGTCTTCATCATTTGCACCACTTGGATGAGAATATCGAACTTGTTGTAGACATGCCCAAAATTTTCTATAATCTTTAAGTATGATTCGAAAACGGTATTGTAAGGATTTTTTAGTACGAGAGACTGATTGCGATGGTTTTTCAGAATTGAATTTTTCAGTAATACGAAGCCAAAATTTATCTTTTGTTTGGTTTCTACCAACAATTGGATCTTGTGAAACATCAAGATAACAAGTGCAAAGATTTTTATCATCGGAAGAAGAGAAATTTTTATCTCTTTTAGACAATTTAGAGAGAAGAAAATACGAAAATAACAATAAGTTGAGTGTGAGAAGAGAAATTGCAGAGGCTTGTGGTAGGATAAGGGTTGTGTGTCACTTATTTATAATAAATAATAGACTTCTCATATTTTCCAAAATCATCATCCAACAGTTGAGATTTAAAGATGATGTTATACTAGTGATTTAAAGAGTATGGATTGTGCTTCTTTTCTCTCTACACTTTTATCCAACAGTTGAGATTTAAAGATAATATATTTTATCAATGGTTGAGATTTTAAGTACATGGATTGTGCTTCTTTTCTCTCTACTTTCATCCAATGGTTGAGATTTAAAGATGATATATTTTATCAATGGTTGAGATTTGAAGTAGATGGATTGTGCTTCTTTACTTTCTACACTTTCATCCAACGGTTGAGATTTAAAGATGATATTTTTTTATCAATGGTTGAGATTTTAAGTACATGGATTGTGCTAATTTTCTTTCTGCACTTTCCAAGATCATCATCCAACGGTTGAGATTTAAAGATTATATTTTTATCAATGGTTGAGATTTTAAGTACATGAATTGTGTGAAATTTTGGATTATATAATAAACACATGCTACCACTTACTAGTACTTCAAAATCAAAATTTTTCATCACTCCACTCATACATACAATAATGAATTTTCATGAGATATTTTCTTCCTCATCAAGCTCATCAAGTGATGAGTTTGATGTATTTGCTCAATCAATATTAGAGAATTATGATACTGAAGAAAAATAATTGTGTAACATCTACGAAACAACAATGTATTGATGGCTGAATGTCTTAGCCAACAAAATGCAAATTCAAGGCATGGAGGATCAATGCAAGGTCGAAGAACTATTTTTTGTGATCGAAAAGCTGCTGCAGAAAATCTCTACAATGACTACTTTGCTGAAAATCCAACGTATAATGAAGATCACTTCCGCCGACGCTTCTGAATGTCTAGTGATTTGTTTCTTAGAATCGTTGATGCTGTAAAAAATCACGATGATTATTTTATATAACGAAGGAATGCGACTGGAATGCTTGGTTTGTCAACTTTACAAAAGGAGACGGCCATAATTCATATACTCGCATATGCAGTTCCAGCTGATGCAACCGACAAATATATCAAGATTGGAGAATCTACATCCATCGAATGTGTTAAAAGATTTTGTCAGCTGTTGTTGAAATTTTTTCAGAGCAATATCTAAGAGCTCCTACTGCCAATGATGTTGCAAGACTACTCCACATAGGGAAGCAACGTGGATTTTCAGGTATGTTAGGAAGTTTGGATTGTATGCACTGGAAGTGGAAAAATTGTCCAACGGCTTGGGCGGGACAATATTCTGGTTGTAGTGCATCTCCAACAATTATACTTGAAGCTGTAGCTGACTATGATTTATGGATATGACATGTATATTTTGGGATGCCGGGTTCCAACAATGATATTAATGTGTTAGAGACCTCTCCTCTTTTCTCTAACCTTACTAGAGGTATTGCTCCTCGAGCACATCATATCATTCAAGAAAAATAATTTAATATGGGGTATTATTTGGCCGATGGGATATACCCCAAATGGGCAACAATTGTTCAAACTATCCATGAGCCTGTTGGGAAAAAATATATATTTTGCAACAAAACAAGAAGCTTGTAGAAAAGACGTTGAACATGCATTTGGAGTTCTACAAAGTCGATTTGCAATTGTTGCAAACCCAGCACATTTTTTAATAAAGATGATTTGAAAATGATTATGTGTGCGTGCATAATAATGCATAACATGATAATTGAAGATGAACGAGATCTTAATGCTCCAATTGAGGAAGCAAGAGAAGTGCCACTTCTGGATGTTGAATTTGCGGATAGTAATCCTGCTCGATTCCAAAACTTTCTTACTCGATATGCACAAATTAGAGATACTGATGCCCATTTCGACCTTCGAAATGCTTTAATTGATCATTTATGGAAGAAGTATTCCAACTCGGAGGAGTAGAAATAATCATTCGTAATTTTAAGTATTGTAGTTTTAATTATTGAGTTGTAATTTTAATTTGATGTTTATGTATTTTTTAATGTAAATTTAATTTTAATTGTTATCTTAATTTCATGTTTAAATAAATTATATCGTAATTTTAATGATTATATTATTTTAATTTTAGACATATTAATATTTTTATTATATTATTTTTTGTATTCAAAAATAAATATAATAATGAAAATGAATTAAATGTAAAAAATTAATAAAAATAGTATTAATAAAATGAATGTGCTGCAAAATGGAGTCAACTGCTGGAGAATATTTACTGAGTTATCTGCATTTTAGGGGTAAATGTGCTGCAAAATGGGGTAAACTTCTGGAGATGACTAAGTCTAAAAAATTTATGTCATTAAACAATTTTTATTTTGTTAATTTTATTAGTCATACTATCAACTAAATAGCACACTGCATAGATTGGACTTCGTGGTCTGTAGCAAGCTCCTATTATTGGGTTGAGTTTCCTTACTTTGTGGATGACCTTCTCAATAGCTCTTGTTCAATTCCTATTCAACTGAATATATGTTCACTTATTTGATTTCTAAAATAACAAAAAATCACCATAATCGAGCTTATACATATCACATAATTAAGCGATTTGGGATCGTATAATTATTTAAAAACTTTCAAATAAAGATGCTGCTTTCTTTCTTTTTTTAATGTGAAAGATATTGTGGAACAGGCGAATGAGAAAAATGCAAATCCTTTTAAGAAAAACGAAGGAAGTATCTCAATATTTTATGGTTTGAAATTAAAAATTTTGAAACTCTCGTGCGCATCATAGTCGATCCATAGATGCTATATGCAGGGCCGGTCCTAGTTCGGTGAGGCGGTCAACTCAGAGCCTATGAGGCTTTTTTTTTTTTCAAAAATAATTATAATGTGTGTGCAAACATCTATATAATAATAAAGTATATATATTTATAAATTGTTTTGTAATAATGAAACATATTCTATTTAATTCGATATGTTATTCAAATTTAAATCTTAATTATATTTTCGGCTCTATTATTTTCTTTTTTGTCTTCTAAAATTTCACTTTTTCATTCTTCTCATGTACTTTATTACTACAATTTAATTTTTTTTAATTCTAATTTATAATTTCATTCTTAACTATTCTTTTCATTTTGTATCCTTCAATTTTAAAAATAAAAACTTTTACATAAATAAAAACTTTTTTTATTTACTCTTTTTTTTTCAGACAAATTTTTTTCCTCCTTCAATATTCAAACACGATAACTAAAAAATAGATTACAAAAATAATAAATCATTATCTTTTGTCTTTCAAAAAAATTAGCATTTGAATAATATTTCTCAGCCTCAATTTCAAGTTCATATTTATCCAATAATCTCTTTTGGTGAGAAATTATGGTTCTCTAAGTATTACTAAATCCACAAATGATTCTTTATCTTTTGAAATTTTCAATTTTAGTCTTTTTAGTTCTAATTTTAGTCCTTTGTTATCAATTTTTGTTCCATTTCTTTAAAAATTTTCAAAATTTACCGGATGCGTGTTCTCACGTAGGATCTTGCTGAAACGAGTGCACCGAAAATGTACCAAAATTAAGAAACCAATGGGCCTCCGGTAAATTTTTTGAAAATTTTTAAAGAAATTGGACTAAAATTGATAATAAATAACTAAAATTGGAACTAAAATGACTAAAATTAAAAATTTCAAAAATACAGAATTATTTGTGGATTTAGTAATACTTAGAGTAGCAAATGATAATTTCTCTAATTTTGGTCATACTTGTTCATTATTAATTACATTTTTTATGTAATTAATTTCATGAATTAGTTTTCATATGACACTAGTTATATATATATATATATATATATATATATATATATATATATATATATATATATATATATATATATATAAAATCTTTATAGTGATAATTTTGTCAAAAAGCGAATCAGAGTTTGAAAAGGAATTGAACAATTCTTCAATATTACCTTATGAATCATGAGAACAAATAGAATATATATAAAAGATAAAAAGTTTGTTTGGCCTTTATATAGTTAGAAATCAAACTTATGTAGCAACATTCCACACTATTTAATCCAAACCTAATCATATATGGTTACAATTTCAAACCCAATTTAACATATATATATATTGATTTTAGTTCAATTAAAAATAATAATTCCAGAATCGAAGTGCGTGGGCACTTTGTCGGGCCAACAATTTGGAAATTAATGTTGCTCCAAATTAGATAGTAACTAATACTTACCATCCGTAAATATTGTTACATTTTATTAATTAAAATATTTCACAATTATTATTACTTTTTTTTATTTTTGTTAGATAAAACATCACAAAATAATTAATTTATCTACGGAAGCTCACATACAATACTATTACAACTACTTAATACTCCATCTGTCCCAGATAATGAGGGCCGGAGACCTTATAGTTAACATAAGGTCTTCGACCCTCATTACCTGGGACGGAGGGAGTATACAATAAAATATTATATTTTTCAACTCATTATATATTAAAATACTACTTCCTCTGTCCCATTTAAATCTATGTCCTCGTTCCGACATGGAAATTAAGAAAAGTGATAACTTTTAGGGATAAAATGATACTCCCTCCATCCCATAATACTTTTCACGTTTACTGTTCCACGTTGTTTAAGAAAATGTGCACTTTTTGACCAACTTTATTGATTTTGGAGGGTATTGTGGTATTTTTAGATAATAAAAAAGTATAAAGTAATGATATATGTGTGAAAAAGGGGTGACAATTTTGAAATTAAAGGAACTTTTGAGGTTGTTAAATAAAGTGATGTTTCCTTTTTTGGGATGTGAAAGGTTTTGTGGAACAAACAAATGAGGAAAGTGTGAAAGATTTTATGGGACTGAGGGAGTATTTTTTATAAGGGCTAATTCCTAAAAAATTCACCACCTTATTGGGGATTTTCAAATCTATCACGACCTTTTATTTTTATCAATTCAATACACGGTTTTATCAAGACCTTTTATTTTTGTCAATTCAATACCGATTTATTTAATATTTTTAATTTTATCACAAGTTTTATTTTTACAATTTGATACACCACTTATTTTATATTTTCAATTTAATTTATTATTATTATTATTAATTTTGTTATTATTATTGTAAAACTGTATACTTATTAATTGATGGGATTTATACTCCATTCTTTTTTCTATTTTATTTTAAAATTCAAATTAATTACTAATTTCTTTCACTATAAAATCTTTATTTTTATTATTATTAATTTTTTTTTTATTATTGTAAAACTGTATACTTATTAATTGATGGGATTTATACTCCATTCTTTTTTCTATTTCATTTTAAAATTCAAATTAATTACTAATTTCTTTCACTATAAAATCTTTATTTTCAAGAAATTTCATTTTATTTTTATTATTGTGAGTTTACTATAATAATAGTAATTAAGTCGAATAAAAAAGAAAAGAATTTTATTAATTATAGTTAAAAATAATTTTACAAAAGGTCAACCTATTAAAATAATTTCCTATCACAAATTAATTACAATTGTGAATTTAATAACAGAAAAAAAAAACTCTTTACGAAATAAGTCTTCGACCTATATATGTATTTTAACTTTAGAAAACTTTTAATAATAATAATAATAACAATAATAATAATAATAATAATAATAATAATAATTGAATTAGAAGTAGTATGAAATAACTGGTGTATCAAATAGTAAAAAAGAAAATGATAAAATTGAAAATATTAAATAGATCGCGTATTGAATTGACAAAAATAAAAGGTCGTGATAGAATTGAATTTATTAAATAAATCATGTATTAAATTGGCAAAAATAAAAGGTTGTGATAAATTTAAAAATCCCCAACAAGTTGATGATTTTTTTAATAATTAACCCTTTTTATAATAAGTGAATGATTAAGTGTGTTAGGCATGTATGGTTTTTTTTTTTTTAAATAAAGTGTGTGGGGGAAACGGTAATTGTGTTTGATTTACTATTTTTTTTTGAATGTGTAATTTTGTGGGACAACTAAAATAAAAATGTGTCATCTTAATAACAACAATTGTGGGAGGGAGGACGGAGGTTACATCTTAATAAATTAATTTTATACTGGACTTTATGGAGACAATAAAAACTATCATAATTTCTATCTTAAGTTATGAAGAAAAAATTAAATAATTCATTGAAGTAGTTAACTCTTAGTTTATAGAAAAAGCCATCATCTTCAGAAATTTACTATATAAAGAGTAAAATTGAAAGACGAATAATTAAAAAGAATAACTAATAATTATTGAAGAAACCATGATTTCACAATTTTTGGATCATGTCATAATTTGGTATCAAATTACCAAACATGATGTTGAGTAAATTTTGTAGATTTGTGTTGTACAATATATGTATACGCATGAGTTCAATATTGGAAAAATATATAAATGTGCACAAAGAATATAATTATACCAAGAAAATTAATACTCCAATTAAACTATGTGACAAAAGCTTAAAAAAAATGTAGACATCGAAATGCGATAAAGTAATAAGAGAATTAGTGAATTATTAATTTTCTAAGAAAAAAAAAAAACAATTGAAACATAAAAATAAAAGAGTATATGAAAATTTTGGTGAAGTTTGCCTAAATTTTGGTGGATATAAATCGTGCAAATGAGAACTACACTCATTCAATGTTAGTCTTTTTAATTAAATAAAATAGAATCCAAGAAGTAGTTAATTAGAAATTTAAATATTGAAAATGGTACTTTTATTCAGAAATCAATTACTTCATTACAATTCATCTAAAACCAAGCAGTTAGAATTAAAGAATGAAAATTTTAAATTCGACTGATTATTTAAAATAAGTGCATTATGAATAAAGGGAAAATAATTAGTATTTAGTTAAAAGAAAACTTATGATCTCACAAGTCACAACAGTAATATATTAAGTATTAAAATTGAGTCCTCTAATTAAATTTATGACTATTGGTTAATATTTAAATGGGATGATCATATTTAATTAGAGTTACGTATTGGACCTAATTTAGGTGTGGAAAAATAGAATCTCCACCACACAATTAACACCACAAGTGTAATACACGTGTGTTAAAAGTTGTTTATTAGTATTACAACAATTACCTAATTAAAATATTGTTTACTCCTACGTTTCTAATGGCTGTCTACCACTAAACTCCTCTCATCATCGTTTTTTTTTTTTTAACACATTGTTTGATCTATGATCTCCTCTTTATCAACAACATGCTTTTTTTTTTTTTGTTGACTTTGGTTGATTTCTCATCCTCAAAACAAACCCACCAATAAACCATCTATTTAAATAAAATATTAATATTTCTGATTATTAATTTTATCATTGTCCATTTTTTTCCTTTCCTTTTCTTTTTTTTAATCAATTCAAAACTTTGTAAACTTATTACTCCTTGTTTTGTTTATTTTCTCTCATGGAGTTTAGGATTAATAGTTTTAAATTCAACCAAATTTAATCTTACCATTCTACCCAATATATATCACTAAAAAAAGCTAGTTTTAAATATCACTACCGACATTTGAAATAGTTAATTAAAATTAAAGATGTAAACTTTCTGATAAAAAATACGCCGACAATTCCAAAAATATCAATTTTAACATTTTAAATGTTAATTTCAAAAGTATTCCATTTTTTTTAAAATTGAGGGTTTCACAATTACAATCCAATATTCAAAGAAATAAAATGTAATTATTGATTTAAGAGTGTATAACACATTTATTATACTCCATGGAATACTTTTACAATCGATCTCTTTTATGTATCCCTTATCAAACACAAATTATTATTTATACTTAAGTATACATAAATTCAAATTTTACACTTTTATTTTTTAAAATAATAAATTGACATTATTATTAAATTTTTGTAAGTAAAAGATATTACTCCAATCAACTTCTATTATATATATATATATATATATATATATATATATATATATATATATATATATATATATATATATATATATATATATATTGTTGAGATGAAAAATATTTTTTTTAATTTTTTGTTAAACATAGAAATTGTTAATTACTCTAAAAGCCAAATGTTGAAGTAGCAAAGAGTAAAATTGGAGTTTAGTCACACCAAACAAGTTTGTTGTGAAATGATAGTATAATACAACAAAATGTGGTATTGGAAATACGGGTCAAATGGGTGAAATGAAGAACGTGGAATCAGTTAATTAGTATGATTCATGAAAGTAACAAATGCCATATTTTATTTATTTAACGTTCACCCAAATATTTCCTCGTAAAAAAATGGTCAATCGTACATTCTCATCACTATCGCCCTAAATCGACCAAATTCGTATTGAGCTTGTGAGACACCATTTATGTGAGCTGAGATGTGTCAACTTATGATTGTTATATTATTGAATATATTTGGATTTTAATATAATATGTGTTGGGTATATGGGGCAGTATTTAAAATTGTTTATGCATTACTTTTGGTAAAGTCGAGTCAAGAGTTACACTTTTTCTCCTTAAGACGAAATTGCTCCGTACTTCAGGTACTTACAGACTATAGCAATCGCCTCCAAGATACAATGACTTTGAATTTCAAACTTGTAGCACAACGAGTCCAAAATTATCGGCGAATGAACTAATATTTAGAACTTTCGGACTTGAGTAGGATAATTCTAAAATTAATGGATTAGAATGTAATATGCAAGTTTTGTATGCAGGATTGGAATAATCTTTGCAAATGAATTTGGGGGTCTATTTATAAGAGTTGAAGAGTCATGGTGCCCCTTTTGAAAGGATATTTCAGATCATTCTGAATCGTCCGATCGCGCCTCTTGATCAAACTCTGACGGCCAGGATTTCACCCTTTCATTTTTGAATTTTGAATTTATGAATTCAAACTTTTGGAGCCAAATTTTACCCTCCATATTTTTGGTTTGAACAACGACACGCGGGTCAAACCCGATCCGAATCCGATTTGTTCGGGCAGGCCCCGAATTCAAGGTTACCCGACCGACTGACCCAGCCCGACCCGGACCGTCCGGTCCACCCCATGTGGACCCAAAATGAGTGCGACTATGTGCTAGTATGAGTGTGGCTCGTGGCTTGGTTGGTTACACCATGTGGTTCACACATTTAATTTAATTCAATAATGTGTGTAGGTAATAATAAGGAGTTCATTTCTTTCATGTTTTTCCAATGTGGGATAACTTCCCACTTCAACCTTTAATCTTCACTTTTCTTCTTTTTCTTATAATTAAATTGCAAACTTCATGTATTAATTACTCATTCACTTGGAATTGGATTTGAGCAAACTTATACATTAAATTTATCTACTCGAAATGTAGGTTCCGAATATGTAATTTGTTTTTATTTTTGACAAACAAAAATTACAAAAACATTGGTCAAAGATGAGCTTGACCCACTTCTATTACTTAACTAATTCCAACAATGCCCCACATGAATGTAATTAATGCATGTAGACTCTATCGAAAGTTCATACGAACTGCTATTGCATCAGGATAGGTAGCTTCCTTTGAACCTTCCTTAGTAGAATGTCATTGGATTAACTTGCTACTTAGTGAACATAATGTCTTGAACTAGTCAGCGTTTTGGGTAAACCAAGACAATGACACCCACACAATAACAGTTCTAATATTCTTCATTCTCATGTTGTATCCAATTCGGTCCTGGACCATCTTGAATTCTTAAGTATTTTTTTATTTGAAGTGGCCAAACTTCACATTTATATAGGTGATCTCCTATGTTGGCGTTTGATCATTTGGTTAACGTGAACCGTTAGGGTTCCATGCGTTTTTAAATCAGCGGAAGCAAGAAATATAGAAACGTATTACCTTTCACCAGGGTATGTTGAAGAAGAATATGAATTCTCGCCGGCAGCATGCGCAGCCTCACTGTTTTGGTCATAACTCTCTCATCCGATCTCCGATTTGAGTTATCTACGCGCCAAAATGATCCTCTCTTCAGTGACTTTCCAATGGTGTATCATACGTCCAGTTTGAAGTTCCACATGATTTGAAAAAAATCATAGAAATTGACGAACAACAGCAGCAAACAACCTTCCGATCTTATGCTGTATTCCCAAGTCCAATCTTGACGTCATGTGGGCGACGATCCTAAAGATCTTCTCAATCTGCCATTCCCTCACCCTCCTCACAGTGTTAAGCGTGATTCAGTTAGGATTTTCGGACAGTTTAGATGACTTATATATGGGCTACAGTAGGGACCAGAAGGAGAAATTAAAGTTGGGCCTCCATTGGGCTTAAGTATCCAAGTTTAGCCCAAAGCTTATACTTAGGTCCAATAATAATAATAATATATACCACTAAAATATTATTACTGCACTACCGTTCTAATCCCATAATTACGTTATGAGCTCCTTATTATGAGCCTGTTAGTCTCCCCATGTTTAAGATATACAATGCCCATTAATTAATTAAGTTACTGACAATTCTATTAATTAATATCTCATCCGAGAGTAGTACCACTCAACCTCATTATCATGCCGGAATAAATTCACCTGCAGGGTTTACATGATAATCCATATGAACTCCTCAAGGGAACATCATCAACCTATTTAATAGGACACAGATTCCTTCTACAATCAACAGCGCACCATAGAGACAGCCCTATTCCCAACTCACCGAGTTTATTGATTTAATTACATGTAAATCTCACCTATTGATGAATCAAAGAAATACATATTGCCTTACGTGTCGAGGTTATTGTATAGGGATTAAGAGCACGAACATCCATAATAACAGAGAACAAGTTCTCCTATATAGTCAGTATAAATCGAACGATCTCAAGCGGTCCTGCTCAATACACACGAAGTGCACTAACATGATTCTGTAGTCAAGACAGACTAATACCAAATCACACTACAACCATTCCAATAGAGAGTCTCCATCTATCTCGGTTGTGAGCATCTGTTTATACTTTATAAGGAAACCGATAATATGATCTTTCGCGTGTTGTCGCATGATGAGAGTGTAAATTCATGTACTTTTGAGCTCTGATTTGTGTGGGAATTGAGCACGATTGAGTATTTTATTGAGACAAATCGGTATGTTTATAGAAAAGGCACGAATCAGAGTGTACAAGGGCTTTTTTAGCATATTTGTACAGGAAAATAGGTCCTAAGGGCTCGGAATTGGAAGACACGATTATTGAGGTAATTTTCGAAGGCCATTTGACTTCAGGACCGTGTTCGACCATCATCACTGAGGTCGAACAAGGTGGCCAAGTCGAGCAGAATATGCTGCAACGTATAGGGAGCTTGCTCGACTTGGAGATGTTGCTCGACCAGAATTATCTTGATCGAGCAGATGAGGAGATGTCGAACAAAATGTGCAAAACTTACAGTGAGCTTGCTCGACCATTGCTCGAGTTGAAGGCCTTGCTCGACCAGTCAAGGTGTTGTCGAACGGATTCTCGCTGCTTCTATTTTTTAAAATTCCGGATTCATTTTACCAAATTTGACGTGTGCTTCAAGAAAAAGCCCATCCTAAGCCCATAAGGATATTCCATGAGTATAAAAGAAGAGCTTTCGCAGGAGAAAAGGGACGACACACATTATTCATCGTCCATCCACCATCGAAACCCTACCATCGTCCCAAGGAGTCGTGAAGAGAGATTCGTCTGGCGAATCAAGTAAGATCATACCAATTCACCATGATTGTTCCTAGATCAATCATGGGCTAGAGCCGCTTCGGTAGTTCTAGGGTTATAAAAATTTTATGAGTTAATTGAATTTTCATGTGTAAACTCCGTACAACACTACTTGTGGTTTATTTTATATATGATTGTGCTTTCTTAATTCATACTCATAGTCATTTTGTACATCATTAACTGTTATGTAGAGTCTGAATACATATCTTGGTTATTGATTGAGTGCGTTCACTGCTGAGCAGGATTTCATGTTATAATTCTAAGTGAAGGGATTCCGAAGTCTTATTAGAACTATCTTATATAAATACTTGATAATTGAATAATATTCGGGTTAATAAGTAAGATGAAGAGTATAACATCATAGTACCTATAAAGGGAGATCATATAGGGTTAGAGTACTAAGTGCACGGGTTAGAGTATATCTCTTGCTCTGAGAAAATTCAAACGTGTCATACGCATGCTTGCTTGTGTCTATTGAGTGAACTTGCATGGTTTAGTGATGCGTCCATAGACCACAGGGCAGAGTCGGACATCAACACATCGAAAGAAAATTAATAAGTAGAACTAGATGATCTTATGACCCGAAGAACTACCTAATTTCTCACTTGATCACATTCGTATTTTCTCTATTGCATATTTACCTTATTTTGCTATTTCAAATATTTGTTATTTAGCTACTAAACACCACAATAATTTTTCAACGTAGTCTCAATGATCTAGAATATAATTGAATTGATAATAATCCATCTTTCGGGTTCGATAATCACTTAGTTGCCCATTGAAACTACAATTGATATCCTTACGCTTGAGGATTAATTTTGTGTGTTGAGAAAACGCTCATCATCGCACAACATATTACCTATAGTATAAAGTAAGTGGACTATTGTATCGGACATATAAATAAATTATAAGACGCAATCATTTGATCATATGATTCTCATTTCAAATAAATTGTTATAACATTGTTCATACAAAAAGCTAGACTTTTAGTATACAATTCAATATCCTATATAGAGTATCCTGCTATACTCCACCTTTAAGGTATAGGAATCATTAAAAACTTTTAAGGCTTACCCTTTACCACACTTCTGCAAGCTTGCACTTGATTTGTTTGAGAATGAGTTAAAATTATATTTCAAGTGCTATTTCGGAACATTTATAGCTTAGTTGTCTAATTGAACCATGTTCTCAGGATCTCTAATCGTCATGGTTAAGTTACCGCTATAAACGTTGATAGCATATATTTGCAACACAAATTTAAACACTCACTAATATGCAAATGACACTATATTCCGCAAATATTCGGGATATATGTAGCAAGCAGATAGGTAAGGTATCGAATCCACATGGAATGAATTAAAATCTAATTAATTAAATACTTGTCCAAGAATGAGGAAAATATCAGGATGTTTGAGAATTAAATAAATAATAAAATAAAATAATAAATATGCAATGACTGGACTCAACAGATGCAGAATATGAATTGGACACAAATAAGAATAATAAAAAAATTCTAGGTATTACATTTTCACTTGGTTTGTCATGCAGTGGATGGAACTTCTTGATTCAATTCAAGCATAATTTCCTAAAGCAATCTGTAATTTATGTAATTAATTCTTTCGAATCTAATCACAAGTAGATCAATCAATGAATATAACAGTAACGTAAATATCACATCAATTAACTCCCAACAGATTTATCGGATTGAATTCTCTCACACTTTTTACCTCACAGTAACGATACAACTACTAAATGTGTTATATATGTGCAGTGATCAATGTTAACCCTCAACTTTCGTTTCTCGATTTAATAAACAAATATGAATAATTAGTCGCGAAACAATTAATCATGTAGAGAAATCACACATATAAAAGAAATAAAGTACTTGAATTAAATAAAGGGTTCACGTACCAAAACAATCATAAACCAAACTACTCGTGCAACCCTAGAATCTGGAAGTTTAAGCTTCCATACAGAAAATAAATAAAGAAAATAAATCTAAATTCAACATGAAATTAAATAAACTGATGAAACTCGGATGAAGGAATAAGCATCGTCTCGTCCCTAGACTTTCGTCTTCGTGACTCCACGATGTTCTTCGAATGCAAACTGACTCTGTGGATGAATGTGTGAATGACTTGATGAATTAATCGATGTTCTCTCTTTTCTGTTTTAATTGGGTATTTATAGGAGTAGAGATCCCGTGGAATAGTGGATTAATGGGCCTAGGCTTGGAGAGCAAGTTTGATGAAGAATAAATCTCACGCATTAAAATCTCATTAACTCTACCAAACTAATGGATGATCCGACCAAACGAATGCTTTGGTTGGGTCCAACGAAGTGATGATTCGACTAAACCATGGATGATTTGGTCTAACGATCAGCGTCAATTTTCTGGAAGTTCACGACATGACAATTAGCATTCAACTTGGTCCAATACACGAAATGATTCGACCAAACAATGGTTTGGTTAGACCAAACAAGTTTCCGTTCACCCAAACGAGACTTCTGTTCATCTAACGTATGTTGGCCGCTAATCAGCTGTCACGTTGCTCCCTTATTTCATCTCTTATCTTTTTCAATTAAAGTCCTTCTTTTATTCTTCAATTAGGCCTAAAATCTGCAATAACTCCAAAATACCCGTGAAGTTCAAATATTTAATAACTAAGCATATAACTCCACACAATAAATGAAGTCCTGCAATAATCAACTATGGAACGCATATAAACACACAAAATCCGTGTTTATCAACTCCCCAAACTTGAACTGTTGCTCGTTCCGAGCAACGCAAAGAACAAAAGAAAAATAGGACGTGACAATGATTATGATGGTTTCAGAAATATTTTACAAAACTCAATTCAAGTAAACCAAGCAAACAAACATGTGATACATCATGAAAAAATTACTATTAATTAACTAGATTACTGCCTTAGTACATGGAGATTCACGGGATAGTGTATCACTCAACCCTCTAGTGTATGGGCTTTTATTTCACTCAAACTGATTCAACTGCAGTGTTTAATCATAGGCTTGCCCATTGTCTCTACTCTCCTTTTACTTGTAATTAATAAGTCAAGGATCAGAAAGGTCTTTCTATTGGTTGTAACGTAGGCTCTTTGGAAGGGGTAGGAACTATATGGATAAGTGACTAAATACTTGGATCAAACAAGTAAACTCTTTTGATCTTTTATCTTCACCAATTCATTCAGCACAAAAATTGGAATTTCCTAATTCTCCACCTTAACTCCAAATTCATCACTTTTCTTCTCAATCAACCACAGTAATGTTGGATCTATCAACTCAATGTATAAGAGTTTTATATTTTTTAATAACTCTTCTACAAATTTTTCAATGCTTTAACCCAGACATTAAACTTTGATTTTTTTTCCCTTTTTCTTTTCTTTTTCAACTCCAATAGTTTTTCTTTTTTTTCCACTGTCTACTATCAATTTTGATTTTTTTTTCTCAATTCATTCTCCTTCTCAACTCCAACAATATAAGATTCTTCCTCTAACCTCTTTCACAAATTTACTCAATCAATCCAAGTGGCTCAAAGAAAAATCAAGTATTGATTAGGCTCAAACAGGTTATAAAAAAGAATTGGTGTTTAAAGCTCAAAGGGGTTGACAAAGAATTAAATGAATACCGGATAAATGTGTAGGATAGAGATAGGGTAAAAATCAAACATGGCCTAAAATCATTTCCAAGACTCACTAAATTATCTCGAATATTCAAGGAGACTCAGGGCAAGTTCTAGAAACACTTACAATTAATCATGTTGGCGTTCGATCGTTTGGTTAACGTGATCTGTTAGTGTTCCATACGTTTCTAACATACAGCGGAAGCATGAAGACAAGAAACGTATTACCTTTCACCAGGGTATATTGGAGAAGATGAATTCTCGTCACCAGCTTGTGCAGCCTCACCATTTTGGGCATAACTCTCTCATCCAATGTCGGATTTGAGTGATCTATATGCGAAAATGATCCTCTCTTCCGTGGCTTTCCGTCAGTATATCACACGTCCTGTTCTGAAGTCTGTACAATTTTAGAAAAATCATAGAAAGTGGCGGACAGCAGCAGCAAACAACCTTTCAGTCTTCAGATGTATTCCCAAGTCCAATCTCGACATCGTGTGGGCGACGATCCTCGAGATCTTCTCATTATGCTATTATCTAACCCTCCTCACAGTGTTAGGTATAATTAATCTCTCAGATTAGGGTTTTCGAACAGCTGAGATGACTTATATATGGGCTACAGCAGGGACCAGGATGAGAAATTAGAGTTGGGCCTCCATTAGGCTTAAGTATCCAAGCTTAGCCCAAAGCTTATACTTAAGTCCAATAATAATAATATATACCATTAAAATATTATTACTTCACTACCATTCTAATCCCATAATTACGTTATGGGCTCCTTCTTATTATGAGCCCGTTAGTCTCCCCATGTTTAAGATATATAATGTCCATTAATTAATTAAGTTACTGACAACTCCATTAATTAATATCTCATCCAAGAGTAGTACCACTCAACCTCATTATCATGCCGGAATAAATCCACCTTGAGGGTTTACATGATAATCCTTATGAGCTCCTCAAGGGGACATCATCAACCTATGACGGACACAGATTCCTTCTACGATCAACAGTACACCATAGAGACAGCATTACTTCCCAACTCACCGAGTTTGTTGATTTAAGTACATGTAAATCTCATCCATTTATGAATCAAAGAAATACATACTGCCTTACGTGTCGAGGTTATTGTATAGGGATTAAGAGCACGACCATAATAATAGAGATCAAGTTCTTCTATAAGTCAGTATAAGTCGAACGATCTCAAACGGTCCTGCTCAATACACACAAAGTGCACTAATGTGATTCTATAGCCAAGACAAGCTAATACCAAATCACATTATAACCATCCCGATAGAGAGTCCCCGTCTATCTCGGTTGTGAGCATCTGTTTATACTTTATAAGTAAATCGATAATATGATCTTCCGCGTGTTGTCGCATAACATATTATCTATAGTATAAAGCAAGTGGACTATTGCATCTTGCATATAAATAAATTATAAGACACAATCATTTGATCATATGATTCTCATTTCAAATAAATTGTTATAATATTATTTATACTAAAGCTAGACTTTTAGTATACAATCCAACAAATCAGACTCTCAAGAATTGAATTATTAGGCTCAAAACTCACAGGGTATAAATTAATTCCAATGACTAAGGTAATCTAGCAATTCATAATTCTCATGACAACACAATTAAATCCACTTAATTCACAAGAATCATAAAATTTTATCACAGAAAAATTTTCATCATTAACCAACCAATCATGTCATTATGCCTAGAATTTCTATCAAAAGTGTTCAAGCTCATAGTAAAATAAACAAGATAATACGGTTCATAATCACCCAAGAAAAAAATATATACCCATGAAAATTAACTCACTTACCTCACATGAGTAGCTCCCGAAGTCACCAAATTAAAAATAAATTTCTAGGAACCACACTCCCCCTCCCCAAACTTATTTTTGATAGAATATCGAAATAAGTTTAAAAAGAGTGAGGGGCCTTGAAATTTCATTTAATAAGTACATGGTGATGTGGGTATAATATGGTACACAGTTGATGTGTTTATATAGGTAAGAGAGAGTAAAAAGAAACAAATGTGTGTGAGAGAAAAAATTGAGATTTATTTGGTAGTAAAAGAAAATAATAAACAAAAATAAACAGCCCACTTACCTCTCTTACCTATGTGGAGAAGGGGAGAAGGCTAGAGTACTCGCCCCAACTTCTCCATCAATTCGCCCAATTGAACCAACGATTTAAGAACTTGGTCTAACCGCCAGATGATCTGCCCAGATCTCTTTGCTAATTCGCCAAAAGTGGCATGAATTTTTCGAAAATTTTTTGTAAAGTCCTTCTTATTATCACTTCAACACTTAGAATCATAAAACAGAGAAAACACAACCCTGTATCCAAAACAGAGAAAAAAGTAAAATACCCGATTACCACTAAAATTAAAAACAACATATACTAATAAAATAAAATACGAAAGCACTAAAGATAGCATTGGGGTGACTCCCAACAAGCACTCACGTTTAACGTCGGAGAGTTCGATGAAATTATGACTTTTAACCAAAGCCAAAACGGTTGCGCCCAAAATCTTCTATTATGTAAGCGCGCTCAGGACCTTTCTCATCTTTCAACTTCTTTAGCAATTCCATCTTTGTGATTTTTTTCACTTTATCTTGCACATGGAATTCTACTATTTTCTCCCCATGCCTCAAAATCAACCTTCCTTGATGCACACCCACTATAGCTTTTGCAGTAGCTAAAAATGGCCTCCTCATTAAGAGTGAAATTTCTTAATCTTCCCTCATATCCATGACAACAAAATCTGTAGGGAAAATAAATCCATTCACATCCATCAAAACATCTTCAGTGATTCCTTTAGGCTCAATCTTGGATCCATCAGCCATTATCAATTTAATTGTAGTGGGCTTCAAATCTCCGATTCCTACCCTTTCAAAGATAAAGGCATTAGATTTATACTTTCTCCTAAATCACATAAAGTATTAACAGTTTTATTTCCTAAAAAGAGCATGGAAAAATAAATCAGCCTGGATCTTTTATCTTTTCAACTTTTCCAAGCAAGACTGCTTGGCAACTCTCCGTGAGTCTAACCACTTTATCTTTCAGCTTCTTTTTTTTAGAAATCATCTATGTCAGAAACTTGGCATAAATTGGTATTTGCTCCAACGCCTCTGCAAAAGGAATGTTTATGTTAATTTCCTTGAAGATTTTATAAAATTTCAAAAATTGCTCATGCAATTTATTTTTCTTTTCAGAATTTTGAGGGAAATGAACAGGAATATTTTTATGTTCACAAAAAGTAGAAGGAAGAGAAGGGAGAGGATTGGATTTTGACTTCTCAGCCCCTTTTTCAACATGTAGAGGACTCTTGTCTTCTTCTGGTACAGCCTCCTTTTCATTCTCTTTTCTCTTTTCTCCTTCACTTATCAACTTAATTGCTTTGATATGCTCATGTGGATGGCTTTGAGTATCACCGGGGAACTGTCCCATAGTGTCTTCCATGTTCTTCAGTTTTCTTTCCAACTGTATCACCATCTCTTTCATTCCGTTCATTCTACCTTCCATAGACACCTTATCTGCCTCTTGCTTCTTTTCCAAGATGTCAAGCTTATCTAACTTTTTTGAAATTCCTACTAAAATTTCAGTCATTTTTGATTCATCAATAACTCCATTAGTGACTGAAAATCCAAGAGGGGGCTGTAGAGTGTTCCTTTGATTCCCATAAGGTAGATTCTCATGGGTTCTCCAAGATGGATCATAGGACGGATTACCTCTAAAGCTTCTTCTAAATCTGGATTTATCACCTTTGGTGAAGAGTAAGGTGATATGGTTAAAAGATTCATGATAGTGTCCAGTTTAGACGTGACATCTGAATCATTCACTTTCGCCACCCTTCTAAGTACCTTTCTCTTACCTGGCAACTGATAATTGTTTGCAGCCATCTCCTCTATCAAATCAAATGCTGTCTTTGAATCCAGATTTGCTATGCTTCCTCCAGCTGATGCATCCACCATTGGACGAGTGTTTCCATCTAACCCTTGGTAAAAGTACCAAATCTGATCATCAACTGAGAATCCATACATTGGACATGATTGCATAAGCTCCTTGTATCTATCCCAAGCTTCAAATAATGGCTCATCATCATACTGCTTGAATTGTGAAATTGAGCTTCTCAACCTCATTGTCTTACTTGGAGGAAAATATTTCAGTAAGAACTTTTGTTTTGTTTCCTCCCAGTTAGCCAATGGAGGATCATGAGATAGTAGCCAACTCCTCGCTTTATCCCTTAGAGAGAATGGGAAAAGCTTGCAGCAATTATACTCTTGTGGGACCCTGGTGATGTACATCATATCACAAAATTCCATAAACTGTGATAGATGTGTGTACGGATTCTCATGTGAAAGTCCCCCAGAAGTATTATTATTCACCGTGTTGATCAGTATGGGATTGATATTGTGTTTCTGCACAGCTTGATCAGCATGGTGTTGTGGTGCTATCCCATCATATCTCTGATTCCCATCAGGTATGAAAGCATGTCTAATAGGCCTTGGTGGGATTGGTACACCTTGATTCTGAATTCGTGGGATGACCTGTTCATTCTTGTTATCCACACCATCTCGATCATCCTATGGTGGATCAGCTGGTGGATCCTGACCATTAATCTTAGTTCTTTTTGTTCTTAAAAACTTTAATTTCCTTGCAGTTGCTTCAATTTTCGGATAAAAAAGCAATTCTTTTCTTGCTTGTGATCTAGTTATCATAAACTCCTGCAATAAAATTAATAAATTTAAGCCCATTTGAATAATAATAAAATTAAATACTTATTCAATGAACTTATATTAAAATTAATCAAATTTAATTCATGACTCCCCACGCAACGACGCCATAAACTTGATAGCATATATTTGCAATACAAATTTAAACACTCACTAATATGCAAATAACACTATATTCCGCAAGTATACGGGACATATGTAGCAAGCAGATAGGTAAGGTATCGAATCTACATGGAATGAATTAAAATCTAATTAATTAAATACTTATCCAAGAATAAGGAAAATATCAGGATGTTTGAGAATTAAATAAACAATAAAATAAAATAATAAATATGCAATTACTGGACTCAACAGATGCAGAATATGAATTGGATACAAATAAGAATAATAAAAATAATTCTAGGTATTACACTTTCAATTGATTTGTCATGCAGTGGATGGAACTTCTTGATTCAATTCAAGCATAATTTTCTAAAGCAATCTGTAATTTATGTAATTAATTCTTTCGAATCTAATCACAAGTAGATCAATCAATGAATATAACAGTAACATAAATATCACAATAATTAACTCCCAAAAGATTTATCGGATTGAATTCTCTTACACCTTTTGTCTCACAGTAACGATACGACTACTAAATGTGTTATATGTGTGAAGTGATCAATATTAACTCTCAACTTTTGTTTCTCTGTTTAATAAACAAATATGAATAATTGGTCGCAAAATAATTAATCATGTAGAGAAATCACACTTATAAAAGAAATAAAGTGCTTGAATTAAATAAAGGGTTCACATACCAAAACAATCCAAAATCAAACTACTCGTGCAACCCTAGAATCTGGAAGTTTAAGCTTCCATACAGAAAATAAAGAAAGAAAATAAATCTAAATTTAACATGAAATTAAATAAACTGATGAAACCCGGATGAAGGAATAAGCGTCGTCTTATTCCTAAACTTTCGTCTTCGTGACTCCACGACGTTCTTCGGATGCGGACTGACTCTGTGGATGAATGTGTGAATGACTTGATGAATTAATCGGTGTTCTCTTTTTTCTGATTTAATTGGGTATTTATAGGAGTAGAGATCCCGTGGAATAGTGGATTAATGGGCCTAGGCTTGGAGAGCAAGTTTGATGAAGAATAAATCTCACGCATTAAAATCTCATTAACTCGACCAAACTAATGGATGATCCGACCAAACGAATGCTTTGGTTGGGTCCAACAAAGTGATGATTCGACCAAACCATGGATGATTTGGTCTAACGATTAGCGTCAATTTTTTGGAAGTTCACGACATGACAATTAGCATTCAACTTGGTCTAACACACGAAATGATTCGACCAAACAATGGTTTGGTTAGACCAAACGTGTTTCCGTTCGCCCAAACGAGGCTTCTGTTCATCTAACGTATGTTGGCCGCTAATCAGCTGCCACGTTGCTCCCTTATTTCATCTCTTATCTTCTTCAATTAAAGTCATTCTTTTATTCTTCAATTAGGCCTAAAATCTGTAATAACTCCAAAATACACGTGAAGTTATAATATTTAACAATTAAGCATATAACTCCACACAATAAATGAAATCTGCAATAATCAACTATGGAATGGCCTATATAAACACGTAAAATCCGTGTTTATCAAACGTTCTTTAGTGCGTGGATTTTAAACCCATTCCCATTACTGCACTTGTCATTAGATCTCTATTTATACCTTTTGTTAGCAAATCCGCGATATTTTCCTTAGACTTTATATAGTCGATGGAAATTATCCCACTAGAGATCAATTGCCTAACAATATTATGTCTCCTTCTTATGTGTCGAGATTTATCGTTGTACATGTTACTTTGTGCTCTCCCAATAGTTGTCATGCTATCGCAATCTATCATTATAGGAGGCACTAGTTTGCTCCAACAAGGAATATCCTCTAAGAAGTTTCTAAGCCATTCTACTTCTTCACCAGCTTTGTCTAATGCAATAAACTCCGACTCCATTGTGGAACGAGCTATGCATGTTTGTTTAGAGGATTTCCATGATACTGCTCCACCACCTATGGTAAATACGTAACCACTTGTGGATTTGGAGTCTTTTGAATCAGTTATCCAATTAGCATCCATGAATTCTTTGACCACGGCTGGATATCTTGTGTACAGTATGCCATAACTTATAGTATGTTTCAAATATCTAAGTACTCTTGTCAATGTTGTCCAATGTTCTTCATTTGGATTGCTTGTGAACCTACTAAGTTTATGAACAGAGTATGCTATATCCGGACGTGTACAGTTTGTTAAGTACATCAAGCTTCTGATAATTCTTGCAAATTTTTGTTGTGATATGGGTTCGCCTTTATTTTTGGCTAGATGTAGATTCACATCCACATGAGTTTTAGCCGGGGGTAAGTCAAAGGCATCGAATTTCTTAAGTACATTCTCTACGTAGTGAGATTGTGTTAAGACAATTCCGTCAAGTGATTTAGAGATTTTTATCCCTAATATGACATCAGACTCACCCATATCCTTCATGTCAAAATTCTTTTTCAACATGTTCTTAGTATTCACAATCACTTTGTGATTACTTCCTATTATGAGCATGTCGTCTACGTATAGACATACAATTACATACTCATTAGTCGTGCTTTTTATGTAGACACATTTGTCACATTCGTTGATTTTGAATCCATTTGATAGCATAGTTTGATCAAACTTTTGATGCCATTGTTTAGGTGCTTGTTTTAATCCTTATAAGGATTTTATTAACTTGCACACTTTCTTTTCTTGGCTAGGGGCAACAAACCCTTCAGGTTGTTCCATATATATCTCCTCTTCTAATTGTTATGCAAAGCTGTAATTACGATGAGAACTCTAATGGATAAAATTCTTGTTACAGGTGAATATGTATCGAAGAAATCATATTCTTTCTTTTGTTTGAACCCCTTAGCCACCAAGCAAGCCTTGTATTTGTCAATTGAACCATCTGCCTTGTATTTCTTCTTTAGAATCCATTTACAGCCTAAAGGTTTGTTGCCCGGTGGGAGATCGACCACCTCCCAAGTATGATTTTGCATAATGGATTCAATTTCGCTGTTGATAGCTTCTTTCCAAAGAGGAGCATCTGGACTGGACAATGCTTCTCGTATTGTCCTTGGTTCATTTTCTAGCATGTAGCTTATAAAATCAGGACCAAAGGATTTTTCCTTCTTGGTTCTTTTACTACGCCTTGGTTCTTCATCCCTTTGAGGTGAACCTTTTTCTATAGCGTCATGAGTTCTTTTATGCGAGCTCACTTCTTATTTTTCCTTCTTAGAAAATATGTTCTCAAAGAATACTGCATTTCTAGATTCAATAATCATTCCCTCATTCATTTCGAGAACTTCCGACTTGTGAACCAAGAAACGATATGCACTACTATTGTATGCATAGCCAATAAAGATGCAATCAACTGTTTTGGGTCCTAGCTTCACTTGTTTTGGTTTAGGTACCTCAACTTTTGCTAGGCATTCCCATACTTTGAGGTAACCGTATGATGGTTTCCTTCCTTTATATAATTCAAATGGAGTTTTATCTCTTTTCTTATGTGGTAGTTTATAAGAATGTGGTTTGCCGAAAGCACAGCTTCACTTCACATATTCTGGGATAGGCCCGAGCTAATCAACATAGCATTCATCATCTCTTTGAGAGTTCTATTTTTGCGTTTGGGAAATGCCATTAGATTGTGGTGAGTATGGTACAGTGGTTTGATGAATAATGCCATTTTGCAAACAAAATTCTTCAAATTGAGCCACATATTCTCCACCTCTATCACTTCGAATTATTTTGATTCTTTTGCTAAGTTGATTTTCGACTTCATTCTTAAAGTTTATGAATGAATCTATTGCTTCATCTTTCCCTCTTAGAAGATATACATAACAATACCTTGTGCAATCATCGATAAATGTAATGAAGTAATTTTTACCCCCTCATGTTGGTATGAACTTTAAATCACATATATCAGTATGGATTAGTTCTAGAGGTGTAGTACTTCTTTCCACTGAGTAAAATGGTGCTTTTGTCATTTTTGCTTCAACACAAATTTCATATTTCTTTTGTGGATCTAGTTCCATTATTGGCAACAAATTTAAGTTGACTAACTTTCTTAGTGAATTTAAATTTGCATGTCCTAATCTATCATGCCATATATTAGAACTCTCGTCCAAGTAAGAAACAACTTTTCCTTTATTTTTAAGATCACGGTGTACAGTCATTACATTTAACTTGAAGAGCCCCTTTTCAAGGTAGTCTTTTCCTACAAACATACCACTTTTGGATAATACATATTTGTCAGACTCATACACTTGTCTAAATCCGGCTTTGCTAAGCAATGATCCAGATACTAAGTTCTTACGAATATCAGGGACATGCAGCACATCCACAAGTTGGAGCTCTTCTCCCGATGTCATCTTCAACACAATTCTGCCTAGTCCAACAACTTCAGATGTTGCAGAATTTCTTATAAATAATTTTCTACCATTTATCGGGATGTAGGTAGAGAATATTTTCTTGTCCGAGCAGATGTGTCTTGTAGCTCTACTATCCACAATCTATTCTTGTGGATTATCCACGAGGTTTGCTTCAAAAACCATAGCGGCTAGGTTTAGTTCAGACAGGTTGGTGGATACTGACTTCTCTTCCGCTAGGTTAGCTCGGCTGTTGTTTTCTTTCTTTGGTTGACGATAGTTTTTCGCCATGTGTCTGGGCTTATCACAGTTGTAGTAGTTGCCTTTAATTTTCTTTGCAGGCTTTTGTGTTTTGTCATTCTGCTTTCTCTTTTTGTTTGCCCCTGATTCAGCCAAGTTAACTCTTGCCTCTTTGCTAGACTTGATTTCAGACTTTCGATTATCTTCTTCGATCCTTAGTCTCACGATCAATTCCTCAAGCCCCATTTCTTTTCTTTTGTGCCTGAGATAGTTCTTAAAATCTTTCCACAGAGGCGATAACTTTTCAATTAAAGCTGCTACTTGAAAAGATTCACTCAATTTCATACTTTCGGCATGGATGCCATGTAGGATCAATTGTAGTTCTCTAACTTGATCCAATACAGTCTTGGAGTCCACCATTTTGTACTCAATGAATCGTCCGACTATGAATTTCTTCATTCCGGCGACATCCGCTTTGTACTTATTTTCAAGTGACTCCTATAATTCTTTAGAAGTTTTAAAATCTGTATAGACATTATAAAGTGAGTTATCTAACCCGTTTAGAATGGAGTTACGGCACATGAAATCGCTATATTTCCAGACATGAACAACAATTTTCTTTTGTTCATCAGTTTCATCTTCTTCAACCGTCGGAGCGACTTCTGTCAGAAAATAAGTGAGGTTGAGTGTTGTTAAGTAGAACAACATTTTCTGTTGCCAATGCTTAAATTCCGTTCCATCGAACTTAGGTGGTCTTTCAGCGTGAACATGTGCAGTAGTAACAGTAGCAGGTACATCAACAGGTTCAGTAGTAACAGTAGCAGTTACATCAGTAGCCGTCTTTAAATACTAATAATTTCATCTTAAGATTATTGGGTATATGGGGTAGTATTTAAAACGGCTTATGGATTACTTTTGGTAAAGTCGAGTCAAGAGTTACACTCTTTCTCCTTAAAATGAAATTACTCCGTACTTCAGGTGCTTACGGATTATAGCAATCGCCTTCAAGATACAATGACTTTGAATTTCGAACTTGTAGCACAACGAGTCCAAAATTATCGATGTAATATGCAAGTTTTGTATGCAGGATTGGAATAAACTTTGCAAATGAATTTGGGGGTCTATTTATGAGAGTTGAAGAGTCATGGTGCCCCTTTTGAAAGGATATCTCAGATCATTCTGGACCGTCCGATCGCGCCTCTTGATCAAGATCAAGATCTGACGGCCAGGATTGCACCCTTTCATTTTTTGAATTTTAATTTATGAATTCAAACTTTTGGAGTCAAATTTTACCCTCCATATTTTTGGTTTGAGACAAAACCCGTGGGTCAAACCGACCCGGTTTGTTTCGCCAGGTTCTGGATTCAAGGCAACCCGACCCAATCTGGCTGACCCAGTCCGACTATGACCCGGAGACCCCAACTGTTCCGAACTCAGGGTAACCCGACCTGACCGACGGACCCAGCCCGACCCGGACCGTCCGATCCACCCCATGTGGGCCCAAAATGAGTGCAACTATGTGCGTGTATGGGTGCGGCTCGTGGCATAGTTGGTTGCACCATGTGGTCCACACATTTAGTTTAATTCAATAATGTGTGTGGGTAATAATAAAGAGTTCAATTCTTCCATGTTTTTCCAATGTGGGACAACTTCCCACTTCAACCTTTACTCTTCACTTTTCTTCTTTTTCTTGTAATTAAATTACAAACTTCATGTATTAAAAACTCATTCACTTGGAATTGAATTTGAGCAAACTTATATATTAAATTCATCTACTCGGAATGTAGGTTCCGAATATGCAATTTGTTTTTAGTTTCGACAAATGAAAATTATAAGAACATTGGTCAAAGGTGGGCTTGACCCACTTCTATTACTTAACCAATTCCAACAATATGTTGATTAGAAAAATGTGACAGATAATCAAAGAATGAAATTTGAGTTGAGGTAAGAGTTACACTTTTTCTCCTTAAGATGAAATTGTCCCACTCTGTTTACGGTACGATAGCAAATATTCAAATTACAACGACTCATATCTTGTGATAGTAACATTACAAATTATAAATACGGCGAACCAAACTGTATTATAAACTCATCTAAGGAGTATGACGACTTAGATATACACTATGAATACATTGTTAGGACGATTTGACTTCACTTGACTTTTTTGGATATCCACAATATATGAGTGATGTTTTCGAAGTTGATGTAGGAATTGATCAAGTGTTGTTCAAGTGAAATTCAAGTGATGAATTATGGAACGAGAGAGATTATTTATAGATTTAATTAAGGCGTCTTTACGTGAATTATTGCGACTATTGGATTTGATTTTAAATTTAAAACTCAAATTTCCTTTCATGAAAAGACATATTTGTTCAACAATCACATACTTTGATCACACATCTTCATATACACACTTTAATATACTAAACACCAATTTAAAGTGATTTTTCCATTCATCTTAAATTTCCAACATATATAATTAAAGTACTCCATATTTTTTAAAAGTATGATAAATGATGTATTAAAGTATGATCTTAAGTGCTATAAGTCTTAATTCCATTGTTAAATTGGTATACTAACAAAATTCATTGGTAAAGTGGTGGTTGGTAAATTTTTAATAGTAAATATTTAATTCCGTTAGTAATCCGTTGTTAATAATTCAGTTGAGAAAATAGCAACATATTTTATTCTATTGGTAAAAACGAGAAAATTGTAATTTTTGTTGGCAATCTGTTAGTAATTACCAACAAACTGAATTTCTTTTGTAAATTCCATTGCTAAAAATGAAAATTTTTGTAGTGAATTATTCAACTACTAACATACTTTAATTATCAATAAGAATATTTTACCTATAAAATAAACATATTTTTAATAATGAGTCGACTCATCCCAATTCGTCTCACATATATCAGGTTGCCCCAAATATAAATGATACTCAATTTGATATAATAGGGCTCTTTTTTGCCACTTGAAAAATATTTGTTTATTTTTTACGCTTAAATTAAGGAGTATTATTAATATTATATATATATATATATATATATATATATATATATGTATAACAAATATTTGTATTAGATGAAAGTGGTGGACCATAAAATTGAGCTTTTTACTAAAAGAAGTGAATATGGATATATTTAAGGCGACCACTCAAAATAATAAAATGAAACCTGGCATAGAATATATTTAAAACATTTAAAATTTACATATAACAAATCATGTCCAACAATGTAAGTATTTATTTAAAACATTTAAATTATATAAAACAAATCATGTGCACAATGTAAAAAAGTAAACATGCGTGCAGGTTAATGGGCCACTAAGCATTGTCCTAATATATGATCTGCTAAAGTGAATGCGTGTTTTATTAGTCAACTCCAATTACAAGACAGTAAAAAATTAAATTATTGTAGTAAGCTGTAGAGTAAAAAAGTTTATAATATTGAGGCTATGGAATTAATATTTAATGAAGTGATGGATGCACTTTGTAAGAATAATATAAGTGGAGTAGCTAATTGTAGCAGCAATTCAAATTCTCTACATAACAAACATCTGCTAATTGTAGTAGAATGATAGACTAATTATTATGATAGTTTGAAATCCAAAAAGATGTGATGCGATTGTGTGTGTAATGTTTGTGAGGAAATAAATCCAAAATCAGTTAGGGGGTGCATCATTAAGGTCAGGAAATGTAACACATCTGTAAACTTTGCATTTGGAACAGATGGTGCTTCCAATCTGCAAAACATAGGATTATAATATTAATTAATTAGGAGTAATTAATTAATATGTAGAGTAATAATGTAATAAAGAGACAGTACTGCACGACAGTTGGGGCAACGACGGTAGATTCTGTTAGTCTCCGGTGATCGGACATTACTCTTTTGGCCTTTGCAAAACTCACACACCATCCATCCTCTCCCACTGCAACATGAGCACTCCACATTGCAAACCTAACATATATCTAATGTAATTAACCAACACATGAAATTAATTAAGGATGTTCATTACCTGTTGTTGTTGTTGTTGTTCAACTGGCAAGCAATTCAAAGCTTTTACCCCTGATCCTGCACATGAATTCTTGTGAATCATAACATAATTCAAACAATGATTTGTTAAGCTCATTCTTTCTTTTCTTTTATTTTGCCACACTGCACCATTCTCATCCCCTTTTATTTTCTCTCTCCTTTCCATCTATCCTATCCTAATATCCATGCCTGACCACACGTTATTTTATCGCTACTTAATGTATACTTCCTCCGTCCCATTCAAACTTACCCGTTTCCTTTGTAATTTATAAAGGATGCGCTTACGTTTCAATGGGACGGGACGGTAGGATATATATATTCTCAATTTCTGCTTCTCCACTACTATACCATTTCATCATCATCATACAAATTCATTGCTGGATATATATATATATATATATATATATATATATATATATATATATATATATATATTCTTTTTTATTGATTTAATTTCTAGTATTACATTATTTAATTAATTAGTAGATTAACTCCTCCATAATCTGCACTGCAAAGTAGTGTAAATTAAATACTTAGCCATCCAGGTTAATTATAATGTATTGCAGTATTGTATATATACATACTGACTGGATGCTGGATATTAAAATTCTACAAGTATATGTCATGAATGAGTTAAGTTGGATTTCAGTAGTATATTTTAAATTCTTGAAATTTGAAAATCAAAATAATAGAGATTATGTATGTTGTACTATGTGTAATGTCAATGTTGGAAAAGTAGATTATGAATGGAAAAATAAATAAAATTAAACTGAAAAAAACTATTGAATTATTTAATACCGCAGCAAAGCAATCACTGTGGAATTTCAAAATCTATTTGCACCTTCCATCGACAGAAACACTAAAAATAATTAAACACTTATTATTAAAATTAACAAAAAAGAATACATTTAACCAAAAAAAAAAAAAAACAGCTTAATTAATTCTTGGCATGCAGAAAAAGAAAATTAAAAAAAAAAGATGATATCACATCGTCCATGTTGTGTTATAGATCATGAGGCTTTGAGAAGGAGAAATTGTCATCGGTGATGGCAGAATTAGAATACACATCTCCTACTTCGCTGGCGTACGACGTCGTCGAGTACTCCTCATCACTCTCCCTCTCCTTGAGCTCCTCAATCCTCTCCACAGCTTCATCCATGTCCCACCTTCTCTCCACATCCCACTCACAGCAGCACATCCCTATCCTCAGCAGCCTCAGCATCTGCCCTTCACCTCTCCTCGCCCCGCCCATCTCCTTGTCGAACACCTCTCCCGACCACTCCTCCCGTACCACTGAGCTCACCCACGTCGCCAGGTCTGAGCTTGGCCCTCGTCCCTTCTTCAGGTAGTTCGCTGGGAACCGCCCCGTAAGGACCTCCAGTATCAGGATCCCCAGGCTCCACACGTCCGTCTTCCTCGACACCGTGTCCTTCTGCATAGACTCTGGCGACTTGTACGCTGCCATGAACTGCTGCGAGTGATCCTTATTCATCACTGGCGCCAGCGCGTAATCTGCCAGGATTGCTTCGAACTTGGCGTCCAGGAGGACGTTGGAGGATTTGAGATGTCCGTGTGGAAGTGTTAGTGTGGGAAGGTGTTTGTATAGATGGGATAATCCTCTTGCAACACCTTTGATGATCTTTAAACGTGTTGCCCAATCAAGACCTTGTTGTTCGCCGCTTCTCTTACCTGCATGCATGCATCAATGATTTAAAAATGTGTTATATCTCCTGTTACATTGATCACGACTCAAAAAGGAGTTTACTTTTGATGTTATGGTGTGACATAGGAGATGATACACTTAGCTACTTACCATGAAGGTGACTTGCTAAGCTGCCATTTTCGACGAAATCAGTAACAAGAAGCTTCTCTTCTCTTCTATAATAGAAGCCAACAAGAGGGAGCAAATTAGGGTGTGTTAGCCTCCCGAGTCGTCTCATATGCTCGTGGAATTCGGCTTTTCCGACCTGATTCATCTGTCGAAATCTCCTCACAACATAGGGATGCCCTGCAAGAAGCACTGCTTTATATGAAGACCCGAAGCTTCCACTTCCCAGCACTTCAGCAGATGCTCTCAGCAGATCTTCCAGCTCAAACCTCTCTCTCTCATTCCGCACAAAATGGATCTTCCCATGTTCACTCCTCTTGTAACCAGTTCCACCATTGTTCTTCTTCTCTTCTTTTGTCTGAAAATGATCTACCGACTTCTCGTACCTGAGTGGTTTTGATCTCCTAAGACACACCATGAAGAGTATTACAAACGCTGCTAATGCGACTCCCACAACAGCAGCAACAATGAACATGATTTTCTTGATCGAGTGCTTTCTGCATGGAGCTAAAGGTGCACCACACAGGCCAACATTTCCTGATTTAAAAAATAGAAATAACATTTAGTTGAGTTAGTATTCTTGATTGACTGTAAAAATAAACTATTGATCAATTTGTATAAATAATTAATTAAGGATGGCAATGCTAGCTGCATTATTTAAGATCAACGTGCGTCCCATTGTTTGAAAGAATATATCATCTTTTAAGACAAGAATCTGTGCAATATATATAGTAATTAATAATTAAAGATGCGGGGTTCCTTAATTTTTTTTTTGTTTTGCATCTCTCAATTCAATCAAGGTTTGGGAATTTGTTTCAGAATTGAATAATTGAGTTAGGAATTCGGTCTCAAGGAATGCGAATCGTGAAACAGCCTCACCCAAGAACTTGACCAAATTAACAACACATTATTGAGTATATCATCAAACAAAATGAAGATTGATAGCAATCAAAGAATAAAACCCAGGGTAGTTACAGCTGCCTTCTCATGTTGTCTAAATAATCAAATTTGAATAAACATAATTCACCCAAATCACAGACAGAAAGAAAATGTACAAACTGTAAAAACAAGAAAACATATATACCTTGAAATGATGTTGCACCGTTGTTTTGAAGTGAATCTGGTATGGCACCTTGAAGCCTGTTACCAGAGAAATTCACTGTCAAATTGAACTGCAAAAACCCGGGTATTCGACCGCTGAACTGGTTGTTCTGCAGCTCCAACACATGCAGCAGTGGCACCCTAATCAAAGACACAGGAATCTCTCCACTAAACAAGTTATCCCCCAAATACACTTCCTTAAGGGAGTTCATCCCCAAAAAAGCATCACCAGAAATCTCACCACTAAAATTATTACCATTCAAATACAATCTTCTCAACCTCCCAAGCTTGTTTATGCCCCCAGGAAATGCCCCTGTAAAGTTGTTATTCTTAACACTAAAACTTAACAATGGCAACTCTGAAAGAGCATCGACATCTATTTTCCCACCTAAACTCATGTTTTCCAGCCTTAAACCATTGAAAGTTTTGTTCTTGCACACGACACCAGTCCACGAAGATTTCTTGTCGTCAAAGCACAAAATATGATCAACTGGCTCTTTCCAGTCATTCAACTTGTCAGCGTTGGTAAGAGATTGTCTGAACTTGAGGAGGGATTTCATGTAGGACCTGTCGTCCGACAATGCTTGAGGAGGAGATACAGACAACATGAACAGCATGAAGAACCAAGAACAAGTAAAGTGAAACTTGTTCATGATCAACATGGCCATTGCTGCATGTTTTTTTTTTTTTTTTTTTTGGAGCTATCAAGAAATTGTTTTAATGATGGAGGATTGATTGTAATGAGGAGGTAATTAATATGATCGAAGATCACAAAGATTTTGTTATGTATGATGGGATTCACAAAGTCGGCCAAAAGAATGAGTCATTCTTGTTCATGGCCGGCTATTATTTATTAATTTATTATTAAATATTAAAATTTTCAAAATTAAATTTGTAGAGAGGTGGTGATTGCTAGAATATTTGTAGAATTTGGACCCCCATTTCCCTTGTAAAGAGTGAAGGTTTATTTAGCTTAGTTGTCATGAGTTGACTCAGTTCTACTCACAATCATGCGTTATATATTTGTGAATTTGAATCAATTTAGAGGTCTAATTTTCACAAAACAACTGTCGTTTTATCGATTAGTAGTAATGTTATTCTCCAAAGTACCCTTATGTTGCATTCATGATGGTTCATTATTTCCCAATATCAAGAAACGTTAATTAAGGGTTGACTAGGAATTTTAAATCGAGAAAGATTACAAAATTAGTGCTGTAATTTGTATTTCGTCTCAAAAAGCAATCTTATATACATATAATATAGTATTTTTTAATTATATCCATTTTCTCTTTTAATTGTTATTGTTGCAAAATAAATAAATCTCATAGCTTTCAAACTACAACGATTTTAATCCTAATTGCCTAGAAATTTGGATCCTCAATTTTAATAAATATTGAAAACTAGCTAGTCAATTATGGATCAAAATTGACAAGAATTGAATATTATAGGATTCATTTTGCAACGATAATAATTAAAGAACTGAAATGAATAAAATAGATAGATAAATGACTACATATAAAACAACATACTCTATAAATCTAGTTACTAATTTCATAATTTTCTCATTGTGAAATAAACTCTAAAACAGACCTTATATGGAAATAGAAAATTTACATTAGACACGGTGGTGAATCGAGCATTCTATGTCATACATCACACAAGTGATATCATTCATTTAATACATGCAAGTGATGGACTTCTTAGAGAAAACCAATATTTACAAAATGCAAGAAATGTCTGAAAAGTACCTTAAAGCATTGAGGTGAATCAGTTGCATTTGTGGGCCATGTCACAGAGCTGGTTAAGAGTCGACGAAATTTTACTGAGGCAATCTATAAGCTTATCGCCTTGCCGTCTAATACAATCAGTATGTACAGCTTCAGCGTTCTTCAGATCTGCCAATGTGTAGTCGACATCATCGGCTACTTTACCTTCCACTATCGCCTTGATCTGCAACGCATTTTCCAGCAGTAATGTGGCCATTATTTGCTCCTTCGTATCTGTATTGTTCTCCTCAAGTGTGTTTTCGGTGATGTCATTTGTGTTCTCCACCTGTTCAGGTGTGCTGGTACACTCTTCAAGCTTTATCTTTGTGCTTGTGAAGTATCCCCAAGGGTTCCGAGGTTCAACACTTCGTTTTTTACGCTTCATCCTGCGACGTTGTCTATCTGAACCTAATTATGCAAAAGAATTTACATTCATGTGAGCAGAAGTGGAAAAATAACAATAATTCAGACTTGTTTGTTATAGGATTTTGCTAAATTTTGATATACTATCCTCTTCAATAGATCTTTGTTTATCGAAATTCATGGCATAGACACAACATCGGATGTGAAATTTAGGCTTACAGAAATTCCTACTTTGAGAACACGTGGTTTACATATGATTGTCAATGTACTCAAAAGAGTATGAGACCACATGCTATTACAGGAGAAAAATAGCAGCTGCAAACCATGATATCATGAAAACACAACTTCACATCATCTTCAAAGCAAAGGAGTTCAAGAAGTTGACCTCAATTTCTGTTGTTTGACAAGTAAGGGCTTATGCAAACAGGGATGCATTGGTATCAATTAGCACAACTCTATAGCACAGTGTACAGTGCTTCAGAGTCATTCGTCAAACCAAGTTCCTAAAATTCACTCTCAAGTGAAATACATCTAATTTGATCAAGAAAATAAAGTACGCTCACAAAGATGAACCGTAAACCATGATTTTTCAGTTCCCAGAAATAAATTTCATAATCCAAATGATCAAGACAATTAGAAATGGAATAACTCAACGGCTTACTAACAAGAATTCACAGATGTTCTAGGTAGGAATTTCTAGATTAAGGTTTACACAAGACAACCCTGACTATCTAAATTCATATGTTCACTTATACTAAAATTCATGAATAAAGAACATTTGTCTAAAGTATCAAGAAATTTATGACCTCCACATACACATATATATAGGTCCATGGTCATTAGAGCACGAAAATTCTAAACCCAACCACGAATATACCCCTACTCTTAATATTCAACATCGGCTACCATAGAAAATATTGAAATGCAGAGACACATCCTAACCTATGCAAATTACTAACATGGAATGGCACATAAAGCTACATCATTGAACATTTCAGTATACATAAGGATAAAAATGAGCTCAAGAAACTTCACTCAAATTTGGATGTTTGCATTTGAAGAAGAGTGTAGAATGCATCAAAGTGATGAATTGATATTATCCTAAAAATACCATCTTGAAACTAAAGCATGTGAAGTAGTAAAACAAACAACCAAACAGAAATGAATTATACATTTTTCCTAGTAGTAGTAAATGATGGTAGTCAAATGAATTAAAAATAATTCAAAGCTATGTTTGGACTTGGATTTCAGGCAAAAATCAATTTTAACAAGAGCAGAAAAAGCTTGAAGCAGGAATATGAATTAGTACCGGTTGGAAGGATGAAATTGGTGAGGTGACCCTGCGCTTCCGGGTCGGAGTCCGGATCAGTCTGTATAGCAAGTTCGTCCTCAACGGCGTCGTTTTCCCCTCCGGTACCGGTACTAACACGGACACACATGTCAATGGCATTGAACAGCTCAACAGGATTCAGCTGCGCTTCGCCGTTTTTAGCTCGACGATAGTCGCTCAACAGCGCGTCCCACTTACGCTTGCACTGATTCAAGTTCCTGGAAACATCGAGCGCGTTGCAATTCTGGACGATCTGCTGCCATTTCTGAAATGAAGAGAGCGTTGTTCCCCACTCCGATTCGACGGCGTTGATCTCGTTCACCAGAATTAGGGATTCTTCCACCGTCCAATCGGGAGCCGCCCTCGACCGCGTGCGGTGCGATTCATCCATTTCTTGCAATCTGCACTGTGAACTGACGGCTACTAATAACGTTTCTGTTCTGGAGTATGTCTTTCTCCTTTGGGATTTGGCTGATGCTAAAACTAAAAGCCTCTCTTTTATGTTGGTCTCATGTAATGTCCTCCGTCTCATATTACACGTTTACTGTTTATTGTTTCACGTTGTTTAAGAAAAAATATATTTTTTATTAAATTTATTGACTTTTTTTTAAGGATATTGTAGTATTTTTACGTAATAAAAAATATATAAAGTAATGTTATGTGTGTGAAAGAAGAGTGATAAATTTAAAATTAAATAAACTTTTGAGGTTGTTAGATAAAGTAATGTTTTCTTTTTGGGGTGTGAAAAATTTTGTGGGACAAACAAATAAGGAAAATATAAAAGGTATTATGGGACGGGAGTATTAAATAGGCAGCGCATATTTACACTATTATTTTTACTTCATACACCGTTTTCTCAATACACACTAACTAAAATATAAGAAAATTAAAATGATTGATACACCCATATTTAAAAGAGATACATACTCTTAAGTAATAAATTTCTAAAATTAAAAATAATTTGTGCTAACTTAACACATATGTCCACTGCCACATCCTCATCCATAAATCAACCTCTACACCTCCACAATTTGTAAACACTCGTACACCTCAATATCATCCAATTTTCAAACACCATCAGACTTCAAGTGAAACACCACCGCCTCCAACTCAAGCACCACCACCTCCATCTCTTCCACAAGAATCACAATGAGAGATGGAAATCCTTTACGAAGATTAATCATAAATCAAATAACAAGGTTGAATAAATTCAAAAAGTTTCGACCAAGAATATATGCCGGAAGGTCCTGTTCAACCAACGTTGGACGACTCATAACTAAAATTTTCAACCAACGTTGGACGATAGACCTTAGATTGTTCGTCCGGTGTAGGACGAAAGTTTATAAAGTTTCGTTCGTTGTTGGACGAAAGTTACATCTACTTTCGTCCGGCGTTGGTCGAACAATATAATAATTCTCAACCCTTATTCGACGTGAGTTTCGTGACGACATGTATATACAAATGCTTAAAATAAATTTTAAATTGGTAAAATATTTAAAATGACGTATCTTAAGTTTCTTAATTACTTCTTCCTCCGATATAATGTTTTGTGGATGATTTTTTTGGGTTTTGGGTGGATTGAGAATTAATCCATTCAATATTTTCCTTTAAAAAAAACAAGAGGTGAATGTAGAGGTGGTGAATGAGAGGTGTATGATTTTATGTTATTTGAATTGAATTGAATTGAATTGAATGCATTCTTTTAGTTGTGGGTGTATGACTTAAATTTTTTAATTAAAAGCAAGTGTGTGAAGTGAGTGAAACTCATTAGGAGCATTTTAAGGTTTTTAGTATTTGGTATTTTTGTAATTAAGAGGAGATGGTGTATGAAATAAAAATAGTGGTGTGGATATCCGTGGGGCCTATTAAATAAAACTATCTCTTTTTTTCTATATAAAGATAATTTTCCTAATAAAACATTAAGAGACACCATCATGTGAGATGTGTTATTTGTGAGATTGGTCGACTCATCACTTTATACTTATTGTATAAATAAAATACGTTTATTTGTAGTTAAAGTATATTAATAATAAATCATATTATAATACGCTAAAAGTATACTTTAATGCATAATTCAGCATAATTTAGAAAACATATTTTAACAATCATTAAATATATTTTAACTAAATAATAGACATACTTTAACACGTCTCACATAAGTAACGTCTTACAAGAGACTTTGTGGAACAATTATATCATTATTAATTAGAGACACTCTATTGTGAGATGAGTTGTAAAATGGGCCGATCCATTACTAAAGTATGCTTATTATATAGGTAAAGTATGTTTATTTGTTGTTAAAGTATATATCAATAATGAATCATATTATAACATTTTAAAATCATACTTTAATTCATCATCTTCATACTTTAGAAAACATACTTCAACAAACACTAATTAAGTATGTTTTATCATATAATAGACATATTTTAACACGTCTCACAATTCGTGTTACAAAAGTAATGTCTCACAAAAAACTTTGTCATTAATTTAACAAGTAAAATATTAATATTAATGGATCTTTTCAATAAAAAATAAAAAATCCTTATTAATTTAAATGAATATCTTTAAGAAATAAATCTACTCCCTTTATCCTTTAACATTGTTCATTTTTATTGTATCATGGATAATAAAAAAATATTATTTTTTTATTATTTTTATTGACTTTTAGGGATAATGTGATATTCTTATACTCCCTCCGTCATGGTCAAACTAAACCGTTTGACTGTATAAAGCTCTCACAAAAGTTACAGTAAACGATGCAATATGGGCGGAACGGAGGGGGTATGTAATAAATAAAGTATGAAGTATGTTATTATATATAAAAAAAAAAGGTATAACAGTTTTGAAATTAATATTTATTTTTGAGGTGTTAGATCAGAATATATTGTTTTCTTTTTAGGGATAAACAATTATATGGAATGAATAAACAAGAAAAGAATAAACAATATTCAGAAACAGAGAAAGTAATATCTTTAAATATTTGTGCACCCACAAGAGACCATAATTCTTGACCGATTGTCTTCGTTGTTGGATGAATTTCAATTAGTAACTACACAGTACTTCCCCCCGATGACACGTGACAAAGTGTGCAAATGGAGATGTTAAATTAAATGAGCAGTTGAGTAGCTCGTCTAATGCTTGTCAAGTTAATAAGTTGAGTTCTTAAGACTCTATAATAATTAAATAATATATTAAAAATTCTTTAATTATAATGTTATATATTAATATAATAATTACTAAATTTTAATAATACATATAAAATATATTAATTAAAAATGAGCTTGGCTTGACTTAATTTACTTAATGAGCTCTTGCTTAATATTCACTATTCAAGTTCTTGCTAGATTCGTTTAACAACATCATGTGCAAATAATCACTGGACTAGAGTAATATAAGTCAATAAACAAAATTATCTAATTTGATTAGGTGGAAATCTTTGCCAACAATAATTTAATTTGCGAAAAAAAAATCCAATTTGTAATTAAAAGTTTTAAAATGATATTTTTAACAAAAATACATTTTGACTTGACCTTAAATTTTTTGACTGGTTTAAGTGTTGGTTTTAGTCAGTCTTCCAGTGACAAACCAACAAACATCCGTCGATCCTCCACCGACAATCCAACCGACATTCATCGGTTTAGGATATTGATTTCAATTGGTCCCCCATCAACAATCGAATGTCATCCGTCGATTCTAGTTAGTCTCCTACCGAAAATCGACATATATTGTAGGAGGTAGGTGGTGGTATTTTTATTTTGACTTTTTTTAAATAGGACCAAAGGATAATTTTGTTTTATTACATTGAATTGATTAAAAAATATTACAAGTACTTATTTTATGTTGGCAATGATTTTGTACTACAAATAAAAGAGTATTTTGTGTAGGAAATTTATCCATGAAACCTTAACCCTATTATGATTAACGAGATTTAAACCGTAAAGTGGAAGCGTACCTGATCCAATGAGTCTCTAGGCGGAACACGAACTCAGGATCAGTGGTTATATGACCTTCCTCAACTAAGCCTCCTTATTCCTTATGGGGACCGTAGTAATCCCTCTCGATGGGGAGAAGGGAAGATCATGTGCGGCTTAGTATATTGGGGACCATAACCTGTGAGCCTTTATATACTACTTGATTAGACTACCCATAATTACCTAATCACGTAGTATTGGGTATCTACTCATTTGGCCCATATTAATTATTATTATAGCCCATGGACCTTTAACCTTAATTGGATCACTTTAATTAATTCCATAAAATAATTGAATAGCTAATATAATTGTATAATAATATATTGCCCACAATTAGATTATAATGGAAATTAATAAATTTCCAACAATCTCCCACTTGGGCTATATATTTTCCGAAAGCAATTATATCAAGAGTCCTTAGTTGCACAACTTTATGCTATTCCTCTTCAGGCTATACTTAACAATCTGGTCCATCTCATATACTAATATGAAACTACCGCGGCTTTCACCACATTATAAATCGTGGTTAAACCCCGACAATCACCAATATCAATATACTCAATGACATAGATCAAATATTGTGAGTAGCATGGAAATTACATGAAAAATATGATCAACATCATGTCTATTTCCAACTGGTCCTACTTTAAACTTTAGTGAGATCAATCCATAATGTAAAATATTACAAAATGAAAAATTAACTTAAGTGAATTCACAATGAATTCAAATCCATCAACTCAATTCTGCAGAAAACCGAATTATCTAAAATCAAAGTGTCTTGAAACTTTAAAGAGCAATAGATATAGACTCCCACTAAACCAATGTATTCTAAAACCATATAACACCCATATGAGTAGCTAGCTCATAAAAATGCAGGGCGTTGAATACATAATTGGTGGATCCATATTTAGAGTCTATCATAATATGCTCTACCAAAATTTATCCATAAGAACACTTTCTTTAACAACCAATAATTCTATGTCAATATGCTTGACTTATAAGAACTCTTATTGCTAATATTGTACTGCGAACTAACTGTCACAATGAACTTTATGTGACAAAGCTTCGCAACCTTTATTTCATGTTTGAACGCCCCTTAGTGTGCTACTGATTCTGTTGTCATGGTTAATGAGTTAAAGTGTTTGCTTAATACTTTTACTTGTATAGCTCTCTAGACCAACAAAAGATGTAGCCTGAAGTGGATCTTATATCGTATTAGCATCCAACAAACTCATAATCAGACTATTTTATGATCTCCTACTAATCTGATTATCTCTAATGTTAAAGCATGTTATCCTTAGTTCTCTGTAAAGATCCATACTAGAGTTACTTAAATGTCTACTTAATACACCAACAACAGAAGCCAAATTAAGTCTTGTAGAGACCTCATCATACAATAACTTCCAACAATCAAAACATATAGAATGTTTATACATTTCTTAAATCTTTAATTTAACTTTAGGGCACCTTATTGAGACTCCACTTGTCTCCCTTAATTTAAACATTCTCCCACTGAATCACATAATTATCTACATTTGTCTCAAAACCAAATGAGACAATTAATTCATGAAAATACTTGTGATTCCTTTACGAAAAAGCTTTCTTGAATGCATAGATAGATTTCCTTTTGGTTCTTAAACTTATAATATCGTATCATGTTGCCATCAAGGAACTTTATCTTTACATCCATCTAAATGATTCAAGATTAAAATGTACTAATAATATCACGATTATCTCAAAACAATGCCTTCCTTCCCTTTAGAGTATAATCCTTTATCAAAATGCAAACCTAATAATCTTGTATTGATTTATACTCATAACTTATGACATTAACCCACTTTCGAGTATTTGGATCTTGCATGGTTTGATGAACATTGTTTGAATGTTCTACCATTAATTCCATAGTGTCCTTTTTATTTAGGAGAAAACTACATAATTATCCGAATTGATTTTCTCCCAACTCTAGTGGTTTTCTTAGTGACATTAATTCTTGAGGTTGTTGATTTTATTATACCTTAAATATTATTGACATTGTCCCATTGATATTCTGAATTTACATAATTTCTAAAAGTTTAAGTAGGGACCGTATTGACTCCCCCTCAAAGACAATGTCTCTAATATTATTCTTCTCCCAAATCAACATCCTCACAGAATACCGTATTACCCGTCTCAAATATGATCCGATTAATTGGATCATAAACTTTTATTTTTATTCATAACCAATAAAGTAGCTTACATTTATTTGAGTCCAATTTTCTTTAGTAGATCCCAATGATCTAGCTTTAGTTGGACATCACCATATGTGAAACTCAAAGAGTTCTCACAACTACTTTGGTTAAAAATTTATTGAAACCATAAGTTGCAATCTTAAGTATTTCTCACATTAGTGACCATATGTTGTGGAGTTCAATTATGTCTTTTAACTGCACCATGCATACTGAATAATTTAATGCAGTGTATTATAAGACAATTCCACAGTCCTTTAGGAGAAAACAAAAGGTTATATTTTAGTTGTCTTTAGCAGCTTTCTTAATGGGATTTCTTGTATTGCCCTTATACTTTATTGAGATTAAGTTTGACTTATTAGTCTCATTCTTATTATGGAAGTTCACTCATCAAGTATGATTTTGTTGTTGATATATGGAAAACTTAATTAGCAGACTTCTTAATTATACAGAGAATTAATGCAAAATAATTTTTCATGCTCGCATTAAACTTTATAATCTTTCAAAAAACTTTATAGTCTTTCAAAATTTAACTAAATTAGAATCATCTTGAAGATTCGAGCACAATATTAGTATCAAGTCTTTGGACAAAAAATACTAATTTAAATGATGCTCTCATGCAGTAGTCAAATACTGACAATAAAACTGTCAAGCAATAGCCTTCCTGTGGGCCGACTTATTACTCACATGTCAAACTAAATAATTATCACGTATTTACCACCACAGGTGCTTGTGTATTTCTGCCAAATATTAATCTACCTGTGGGCCGATCAATACCCGCATGAAGATACACTTGCACAACATTATTAATTAGGGACCCATCACAAGACACCTTGTACAACATTAACCTCGTCTGTGGACAAAAATTAACTGCAGGGGTAATCTTGGTGTAACAATCAAGTATTGACAATAAGTTCTGTCAAACAAGAGTCTATCTGTGGACCGACTCATGTTCACATGAACAATCCAAATAATTATCACATACTTATTATCACATGTATGTTATTATTCTGTCAAACTGTGCCTACCTGTGGGCCGAACACAGAACACATGAATAATTACACACCCATTTATGTAATTTCAATAAAGTCGCACTTCACACACAGAGGCTGCTGTGGCAACATGAGGCTTCGATTGACTAGATTGAAGGTTTACTAGACTAATTAAATAAATATTAAAATATTTAATTTAATTAAACCACATTTAATTGTCTCCCCAATTTAATTTTATTCCACTAACCAAATAGGAATATTAGATGATTCACACATATTCAAAATTAATGAAAGATTTCTTTAACTTAATTAGATATTCCGAATTCTAATTTAATATAAATTAAATTAGACAAATATCCTCAATTAAACTGTCATGCACATGGCTCAAATAATAATTATGTTTATTGGCCACCACTTAAATATTCCGAAATTACATGAACAGTAATTAAATACCAATTCCAACGGTAATTCTTATAACAGTGATCCACTCTTCATTTAAAAATACAAGCAATTGTTACTGGATCCAAAACTTAATCACGCTAATGGCTATAAACGAAAACACGCCATTTAAATTCCAAATGTGATATATAGCAATTTTTAATTAAGCACAATAGAACCGTAATTAATTCACGAATCAATAAAGCAGATTGGCTTTATTCATAATAACCCAAAAACGGAATGAAACTATAATCCTTAAGTATAACAGTCTTGACTTTTCATTATCGACAATTGCACTTCACGCATATTTATCACCAACGACACATATATACTATAACCTTATACCGGAAACAAATATGTATATATAACATAGATACGATCCAGATTAGAATTAATCCAATTCGCTAGTTGCGAGTAACAAGCATCGAATATAATTCGATTAACAGTGATTTAATCATTCTGTAATTACCGATAATTACAAACAAAACAATTGATGTGATTAAAATTAAAAATAAATAAACTCAATTCTGAATTTACTATTCTCAATTATCAAAATTAAAATCATTAACCAAAATATATAAATGAGATCACGCATTATCACACAATTGACAATTGTAATTAAGGAAATGGCCATGTGTTACCACTATGAAGCTTCCGCGTATGTATTTCAATTGGTATCACATTAATCATTAAATTTACAATCATTCAGATCCTTAGATGAAATATAGTAATTATATTCCAAGTAATTGTATACTACCAATTTTATTTATTTATTTTAAGAACTTGATATTTCGAGCAGCGTAGTAGTTCAATTAAGTAATGATCAAATATAAATATTTTGATCTAAACACAATTCTTTCAGATCTCAGATAATCACAAATAGGGTGGCTCTGATACCACTTGTAGGAAATTTATCCATGAAACCTTAACCCTATTATGATTAACGAGATTTAAACCGTAAAGCGGAAGCGTACCTGATCCAATGAGTCTCTAGGCGGAACACGAACTCAGGATCAGTGGTTATATGACCTTCCTCAACTAAGCCTCCTTATTCCTTATGGGGACCGTAGTAATCCCTCTCGATGGGGAGAAGGGAAGATCATGTGCGGCTTAGTATATTGGGGACCATAACCTGTGAGCCTTTATATACTACTTGATTAGACCACCCATAATCACCTAATCACGTAGTATTGGGTATCTACTCATTTGGCCCATATTAATTATTATTATAGCCCATGGACCTTTAACCTTAATTGGATCACTTTAATTAAGTCCATAAAATAATTGAATAGCTAATATAATTGTATAATAATATATTGCCCACAATTAGATTATAATGGAAATTAATAAATTTCCAACATTTTGCATTTCTATAGTATATATACTTCAATTTGTCATATGTGAAATGGATAAATCGGGCAATTTTTAACATAAAATGATATCCTCCCCAAACTTCAACTAAAATTTTATGAACTATGAATCCATAAAAAGTTCCAATATCTTGTGCCTTATAATAACGAGTTATACTCCATTTAACGAAACTCTCTCATAAATGGTGCTTAGGCTGGTAGAATAAATAAATAGATAATAAATTAATGTAAGTGTGGAGCCTAGTGAATTATTGGGCAGTGTCACATGTGGGGAATATCCAAAATTTTTGCCTGCTTTTTTTTTTTTTTTTTTTGCTTCAATCCCATAAATTTTTTGCTTCAATCCCATTAATTATCTTACAAAAAATAATTACAAATCACAATTCTCCCATTGTATATGAGATAATATTTAATAGATACACCAATTAAGAAAACAAATCTCATCTTGCCCTGAATTTTTTCAAGTCAAATTCAAATTCTGGATTTATGATAGCAAATTGAGAAGGGTGACACTATTGGCACCCGAATATTTATTTAAGGCACTTGTATTGAAGACGAAAAATGTATGAAATGTCAATTATATCCTTAACTCATTTTATAAACTCTAATCCATTTGTTAATTTATTTTTAAAAAAAAATTACTTTGTACACCCACCCACCACTGCATCTAAAATATACACTTAAAACACACACTCACACCATAAACACGTACTGACACACACATCAACACGACTGCAGAAAAAAGGAGATAGAAGAGAGGAAAAGAATAATGAATTGAACCTAATACAGAATTTTATAGTAGAGAATAGTGAAGAAGAAGACAGAATTGAACTCACACACGTCACAAAGACCTAAAAAAACAAAGAGTGAGAGTAGAGAACTCCTTGACTTTTTGATGCCTCTCTTTTGGATTTGTGGGTTAGTTAAATTTTATAGTTAATTGTCAAAAGTGAATTAGTAAATTTATAAATATAACGTGAGTTTAATAAATTATAATAATATGAATTAAAATTGTAAGTTATTTGGATATTGAAAATCAAAGTTGTAAGATTTCAGAACTAGTTCATCAAAAACATTATCAAATTTTGGCAATATGTTGCCGAAAATATGTAAAAAATTTCATTTCTGTATTGACGACATTTTTGTCCAAAAATTCAATGAAAGGTTTCCGAAATTTTATCAAAATTTTTGTGAGGGTTAGTCGAATTATTTAACCATTGGTTTTATAAACTGTGCAGTAGGAAGACAACTCCTCTACTAATATATAATCCATAAAATTGAAGAGAGAGAGAGAGAGGTGTCCATCAAAATATTCAACTGCGAGTTATCTTCTTTCTCTTTTGCGGTAAGTGGGATTTGCGTGATTTCAGTTATTACTTCTTCTTTCGTGTGTGTGAGTAGGTGTGTGTTTTAGGTGTGGTGGTAAATGGGTGTATAAAGCAATTTTTTTCTTTTATTTAACACAAGTGGGTTAAGTTTTATAAAATAGAATAAGGACATTTTTTTTTTTTGTCTTCAATACGGGTGCCTTAAGTATAATCTCGGTAGCAATAATGCCGCTCAATTGGCCACCCGCTAGAAAGAGAGCACTTTGCTCATAATTACTTTAACCCAATCTAGTTCTGGACTTAGGGCGGCCCAATAGTGCCAAGTCATTAGTTTGAATAAACATCACCTATTCTATTCAACCCCATTATTAGTGCTAATTTCTCATTTTATTTATTTATTTATAGTAAATTTTATTTGACCTTTTTTACACAAAGAATATATACCCAAAAAAATGAAAATTAAAAGAATGTAATAGGTTTAAAATAAAAAATTTCAAGAAAAGTATTACTTTATTTTTTTTTTTAAAATTACTAGTAATATTTATTGAGAGAGTGAGTACACATCGAATAAATCCATATTTAGCTAGATATCTGTATTTATATTTATTTTTAAGAAAGTGAGTTGCATTAGGGTTCCATGCAAGTTTCATAATTAAAAATCTCTTCAAATAGGAGTACTTATTTCCCAGGTTTAACAACTTGTATTTTAATTTTTGGAGCAATTATTTGTTGCATCCATCCTTATACTCTATTTATGACGTCTTGTATATTACTTAAGAAGGTATAACTCTCACACCCAATATTTTGGATACTGGATATTGAATATTAAAATTTATTTAGACTTGTGTAAAATCTTTGTCTAACAATCATCAAATCAATTTATTTAATTTAAACGAATTTTTCTACTTGTATTTTTGTATAATATATCATGTGCACCCGCGCACACGAGAAAATCTCTAACGATGTGTATATATTTTTACTCATTAATATATAGAGTAACTTTTTATAAAATTTCTAAAAATGGGTGCACGGTGCATTCGAGTGTGCAAAATCATTTGCCACTTATATAGTACTCCATCCATCCCATTAATTAAAACGTATGCGATTTTCCATTTTAGTCCGTTCCAATACAAAGTGTGCATTTTCTTTCTTGGTAAAGAAGACTCACACATATTAATTATTTCTATTTCCATGGCTCACATGTTATACTAATACATCTACCCACTTTACATTAATATATTTTTTCTCTCACCTCACTACACATTAAAATATTATACTCCTTAATCAACGTGCAAAAAACAAACTCCCACATTTTAACTGGACGGAGTGAGTATATAATTTAGTGAAAATATATGAAAGTACCTTGTACACTTTTTTATTATTTGATAAACAACAAAACCTTAAATTATTTTTGTTAAATTAATTATTATTATTATTATTGGAAATTAAACATGACAAAAAAAATTCTTCTTTAAAGCCAATCAAGTTGATGGGCTGTATTAATATGTTGACATTGCCAATTGTCATGTTGAATTTCACTTCATAGAGCCCAATTTAATTTAAGCTAGAAATTCTAATCACTTTGAATAATAATGTATTTAATTAATGTTCTGTACTACTTGTATGTCTATAACTAGTGTATGATATAATTATCACGTTACTATGTATAAGATACATTTGATATTGTATTAAGTGAGGTTGCGTGGCCCGGTACATAACGTGTACTTTTAGAATTTAGTATTGTACATTATTTTGTTCTAGAGGGTGTACACTTTAATTAATAATGGTATACTCATTTTGTTCTAAAGAGTATCCACTTTTCATTAATATTTTTTTATTTTTCTTTAGAAAATAAAAGGGTACACATCTTTATATTAAAGGGTATACTCCCTCCGTTCCAGGAAAGATGACACACTTTCTATTTTGGGTTGTCCCACAAAAGTTTGCACATTCCTAAAAAGCAAAAAGTCAAACACAATCACCCTTCTCCATATACTTTATTTACAGAAAAATCACTCATACCTAAGACACTTAACATACTTTATCATTTATTTATTACAAAAAAATATCATAATACCCATAAAAGTTACCACTTTCTTAATCTCCGTGTCAGAAAAGGGGGTACAATCTTTCCTGGGACGGAGGGAATATAATTTAACATAAAATTCTAAAGGCGCACGAAGTTTGCCCCTGTGCGTCTGGTGCACACAAGTTTTTGTCTATCTAAATCTAAAGTAATATAATAACAAAGTGAAAAAGTCAAAATTGAGTCAATTTTTAATTTACACCCTTGAATTTGATTACTATAAGCCATTTTAAATCTCATTCATTCATCACATTATTGAATCTCATCCATTAATCACAATTATGAGATTAGATCTTAGCTATTAATTTGATACCTTATTTAAAATATATCTTATTTAATTTTTGTCATAATGATACCATATTTAACTAATTTTAATTTTAAGATTTTGAATTTCCATATTATAGTTTATATTATGATTTATTTTTGTAATTATAATTATAATGTATTTTTTGAAACTATAATGTAGTTTGAACAATTAATTCATTATTAAATTATTTTCTTCTTTATTAATAATTTGAATTAATATTATTGGTCATAACATCTTAATAATTTAAAATGTGTATGTGTAATCAACGGGAATTGATAAACGGGTTTGGAACGATATTAAATTATTTTCTTCATTATTAATAATTTTGAATTAATATTATTAGTCCTAACATCTCAATATTTACCACTAGTTAATGGTAAGAGTCTACATAGCATGTTTCTTGATTTTCGTACTACTAAAAAGAGCATATGTAGAAATTGAGGGATTATATTATATAAAATGAAAATTAAGATAAATTTTAAATCAAGATATACTTATTTTATAAAAACAAGTAATAGTGCAACGCACATGCACTGGTCTAACCATAATTATGTTACGTTCAATAAAATAAAAATCAGACCTAATCAAACACTAAGGATGACAACGTGATGGATATTTTTGGATAACTGATTTATCCAAACTCAAAAAGAGTACGGGTAGTTCAAAAAAATATCATTATAATTTAAAATGTGTACGTGTATGAAACGGTACGAATATGAGTAGTTGGCTATTGATAAACAGGTTTGGGACAGGTTTCTTCTTAAACTGAATAGGCCCTCTTCTATTTTCCCAGCCATTATCTTTCTGTTTAAATGTGTATAATATTCATCACCGCACTGACTTCGTTGGGTGCGATATCACAGGTAATAAAAAAAACCATCATTGCTGCTAGCCCAAATAAAATACCGGAGTGTCCACCCCCTGCTCATCTTCTTCGTCCTCATCGAAGAACTCCTCGATATCGATCACATTACATTAAATGGATAGACTTTATCAAGGACGAGAGATAGCAGACGAGCATAGCCCATTAATTTTTTTATCATAATAATGATATCTTATTTAATTTGAGATGATACCTTATTTAAAATGATTCCTTATATGTGTGATGAATATTTTTTTCATTTTAAGTTTTCATCTTATTAAAATTTCCTTTACGAATTTTTTAAAACTATAAAGTAGTTTTAAGTTTTAACAATTAATTCATTATTAAATTATTTTCTTCATTATTAATATTATTGGTCCTAACATCTTAATCATAATAATTTTAAATGGGTATGTGTAATCAATGAGTATTGATAAACAGATTTGGGACGGGTATAAGTATCATAATATTTTTTTAATGAAACATATACAAATATTAATATTATTGGTCCTAACATCTTAATAATTTTAAATGAATATGTGTAATCAACGGGTATTGATAAACGAGTTTGGGATGAGTTTGAGTATCATAATATATTTTATATATTAAGAATACGGAATATTTTATATATTTAATCAAACATTGTAAATTTTTCTATCATATTTTTGTGATAGAATTATATTATATTTATTTATATTTAATTAGTAATAGTATAAGTTGATTTAAAATATTAATTGTAATTAATAAAAAATACTTTAAAAAATAGTATTAAACGGGTATAAGTAATTTACGGGTATTGATAAAAGACTTTGACACTGATACAAAATATTATAATGAATTTTTAAAATATTAATTTTTAAATGATATTTATTTATACACGGGTACGAGTGATGTGCTGTCACCGGCACCCAAAAATAAGATTTATAATTTTTCAAACAAACCCACTAAGAATGTAGTAGGGTAAGTAAGGGTCAAACCCACAGGGAGTAATCGAATTTCAATTGATCTTTACGTATTTCTAAAGTAACAATGGGGGGATGGATTGGATTCTAACAACTACTAACATGAAAATAAATAATTAAAATAGCAAACATAAAATTAAATAATAGAACAAATAAAATAACAACCTAGTCCAAGGATTTGATCCCCTCCCATATCCTAATTCATAAAATCGCAAGAATTAAACATGCAAACAATTATACAAACTCAAATCCCTAGGCTAATGGTACGACCAAATTAACCTGAACGTTCTTAAGATCATCAATTAGGGTACGACCACTAAATTGAACTATTTACAAGTGACCCTATGGATTCGAACTCGCAAATGCATTAAGACTCCAAACATATAATTACTAGGCTACGAAAACCGTCTAGGAACCATACAACCTAGATCCTATTACACCTAGAGAGAATTATCTCTATTTGCTACTTAATTCACTCCTCACAACAATTACGAATTGTGAATCATAAAATATTATTAAACAATTAAATAATTTAATTAGATGGGCAGACTAAAATAATTATCAAAGTGCTATTAAGAACATCAAAGCATGTAATATAATAAATTTATATAAAAGTTTGCAATATAAAATTCAAAATAATTAAATAAATAATTCATGGGAGGTTCACAACTCTCAGACTAGAAACAAAATTACATAATCGAAATTAAATTAAAAAGACAAAACCGATAACACTGATGTTCTTTGTGGTGGAACTTCCTCTTCCAATGGTTGCCTTCTAACTTCCTGCGGTGATGAACGTGTGTGTCCGGATGTGAGATCCCGGATCGTGATGTTATATATTCCCCAAAATCATAAATTAAATCCTCTAATTAAATTCCTTGATCACCTTCCCTTTTTTTTTAGTTGTCCAAGTTCATTATATCTTTCTCCCTTTGGTAAGTTTTCTTTTTCTCTTCAAATCAAATCTCTCCTTATTATTGCTTGGTCAACTCCTTATTTTCCTGCAATTAAAACTGTTGTAACTGTCCCACAAAATAAATTATGGTGACTGTATAATTTATCTCAATTTTGGCATGTTTCAATAAGAAATAAAATAATTAAGGTTCAACTATGAAAAATATAAATAATTCATAATTACACTAAACAATTCACAACTCACTCATAAAGAAGTGAATTTCATCTAAAATAATCATGTAAAATTACGACTTATCAAACTACCCACACCTAAACCTTTGCTTGTCCTCAAGAAAAACAAGACTAAAACAAGGCATAAGGAAAAATGAAAATCATATGCAAGCGATAGCAAAACAATGACACTTTCAAAAGAGACTAAATAAGGTGCACCAAATACAAATGAGTGATAGAATACCTCACAAAAATTTGCAACTTATGTAGAATACAAGAATTCAAGAATTCATGGACTCACAGTGGTTTCGCTCTATAACGCTCAAGTATATATAATGGGTAGCAAAACACTCAAAATTAAACAAGACAGGACATTACCATAGGCTTGCACCCAAATCAAATCTCCACCAAGTTCAATGAGCGTTGTGCAAATGTCAAAAGGACTTTAAAATGGTTGTAATGGGGCTTGGGATAAGGTGGGATAAAAAGGATTAGAAAGGCTAAATTTACCACTTTGCAAATTGTGTTAATCATATAAAACGTACATCAAAGGGATACATCTTGCATTCTCAACAATTTTCCACATCTCCTCCTTCATTTTCTTGTATGAAAATTCTATTTTTTCATCAATACATCTCCTACCCATACCTGTTTCTTTCATATTTTTGAAAAAAAAGGATAACACTGAAGGGTTCAGTGTTACTTTCAGAAAAATTCAGCAACAAATTTCAGCTTCGTTTTTGCTCATTCTTTCCGCCTCCAGATTTTTTTTCTTTTTTTCCTTTTCAATCATTTTTTTCAATCTTCATTCTTCTTTTTCTTTTCCTCTTTTTTTTCCTTTCTCTATTTTTTTGTTCTCCATTTTTTTTCTTCTCCACAATCACCAATTTTTCCCTTCATCATCAATTCAACCACCAAAAATATTTTTTTCAACGAATTCCACAATTTGCAAAATAGTAAAGGTTCAAATTGAAGAGTTCAAGAAAAAAATGGAATATGGCTAAATTAATATGCTCATTCATCAAAGAAAAGGTTAGGCTCAAAGTGGCTCTCCTAAAAGATTTATATGATTAGGTAGGTAAAAAGAAGGCCAAAATATGGCTTGCCTAGATGCTTTTATCATTTAATTATACATGCTCAAATGTAAGATCTCAAAATGTATTCAAGGAGCAAGTTCTAGAATGTACATATCAAGTCCAATTTGCACTCAATCAAGAAAATAGAGTTTATATAGATGATAGCTCTTCAAGGCTCAATGCTCACAATAATAGGGTAATTTTGCCATGAATTTCCAAACAAAAATTATTCCACATTTGTCACAAAAATAATAAGACAAATCCAACAACTCAAAAGTATTAGATATTAAATTCAACTCTCTTGTCATGCCAAATATTTCACATATCAAAGGCAAAATCTCATCATAAATCCAACACCAACTCCACATGTGCGCATGTATAAAAATATGATTTCAAAAATAATATTATATGCACATGCCATTAACAAAAAAATTACAACTTCAAACACCACTCAATACATCAAACCTACCCACACCTAATTATTTTGCTTGCCCTCAAGCAAACAAAACACAATAAAATTCAAGGAAAAGTCAAGTGTAAGAGTGGAAAGAAGTCACCGGGTTGAGCTCAATTTGATTGACCACATATTGGGATTTTTCTCTTCTCCAAAAATATTACAAACACCATTGTCACTTCACTCCATAGCACATCCTAAAAATTAGCACACACCAAAAGAACAAGATTATTTATTAAAAAAAATCAAATAATAAAAATAAATTCTAAATTGGGTTGCCTCCCAACAAGCGCCTTTTCTTTACGTCGTTGGCTCGATGTTCACTTCCCTTTCACGTGATAGGAGTAAAATGTTCAAACCAATATAATGATCTAATTGGTTTACGAGAAGTGTTCTCTCCCTTCAAAATTATATGGTTCTTGGTCAGCCTTAACATGTCAAGCTCCACAGAAAATTATTTGATCGCCTCAAGAAAAGGATCTTTAATCTCTTCAATGCGGAACTCTTCAAATGTCTCATTTACTTGAGGATCTTCAATCTTTGGCAACCTGTATAAAGATGAAAAGGAATCAGAATTAGTAGAATTTAATTCGGGTAGCTTTTTCTCATTTTTGTTTCTAACAGAACTGACACTGAAGACTTCAGTGTCAGTTTCTATAGTCTGATTTTTTTGCACAAAATCTGCAGAATTTTCAGCAACTTCATCCTCTTCAATTTCTGACTTAATCTCGAATTTCTCATCATGGGTGGACTCTTCAATACATTCCTCATGATTTGTACTTTGTTGTGCCACCATACGTTCAACCACGGTCCTTAATTGGCTACATTGGCGCTCCAAACTCCAAAGACTCAATTGGGTTCCTTATTGAAATATCAAATTACTAATTTTCATCCGTTTCAACAAGGACTCTAATGAAGCCTTCAAAATTTGTTCATCATCGTAATACCCATCATCCTCATAGTAGCATTCACTATTATTGAATGATTGTGATCTTTGCTCACAGTAGTCACACCCTTGATATTCGTAAGGTTGATTATGATAGTGGTCCACATATCGAAAATCATGAGGATTACGCCACCCTTGATTGTAAGTGTTGACATATGGTTGATCATTCCAATGCCTTTGTTGATTAGCACTCCAATATTTATCTCTTTGTCTCACCGCTAATCTATCAATCAATGATGGGCAATCATGAGTGGAATGGAGTGTAGTTGCACAAACTCTACATAGCTGAATATTCTGATCATAGTAACCATGAAATCGATCCATTAGAACTAAGCCTGCAAGGTGAGAAAGTGATTATTCATGAAAAATCAGAAAAATAAAAACAGGGCTGACCTGACACTGAAAGGTTCAGTGTCAGTGCACTGTTGGGAAAAATTCAAAAATAAATAAAATAAAAACACAAAAAAATCAACAAAAATTCGGGATTACTCCCCGACAACGGCGCCAAAATTTGATGTGCTGTCGCCGGCACCCAAAAATAAGATTTATAATTTTCCAAACAAACCCATTAAGAATGTAGTAGGGTAAGTAAGGGTCGAATCCACATGGAGTAATCAAATTTTAATTGTTCTTTACGTATTTCTAAAGTAACAATGGTGGGATGGATTGTATTCTAACAACTACTAACATGAAAATAAATAATTAAAATAGCAAACATAAAATTAAATAATAGAATAAATAAAATAACAACCTAGTCCAAGGATTTGATCCCCTCCCATATCCTAATTCATAAAATCGAAAGAATTAAGCATGCAAACAATTATACAAACTCAAATTCCTAGGCTAATGGTACGACCAAATTAACCCGAATATTCTTAAGAACATCAATTAGGGTACGACCACTAAATTGAACTATTTACAAGTGACCCTATGGATTCGAACTCGCAAATGCATTAAGACTCTAAATATAGAATTACTAGGCTATGAAAACCGGCTAGGAATCATACAACCTAGATCCTATTACACCTAGAGAGAATTATCTCTATTTGCTACTTAATTCACTCCTCACAACAATTACGGATTGTGGATCACGAAATAGCGTTAAGCAATTAAATAATTAAATTAGATGGCCAGACTAAAATAATTATCAAAGTGCTATTAAGAACATCAAAGCATGTAATAAAATAAATTTATATAAAAGTTTGCAATATAAAATTCAAAACAATCAAATAAATAATTCATGGGAGGTTCACAATCCTCGGACTAGAAACAAAATTACATAATCGAAATTAAATTAAAAAGACAAAACCGATAACACCGATGTTCTTCGTGGTGGAACTTCCTCCTCCAATGGCTGCCTTCTAACGTCCTGCGGTGATGAACTTGTATGTCCGGATGTGAGATCCCGGATCGTGATGTTATATATTCCCCAAAATCATAAATTAAATTTCTTGATCACCTTCTCTTTTTTTTTAGTTGTCCAAGTTCATTGTATCTTTTCTCCCTTTGGTAAGTTTCCTTTTTCTCTTCAAATCAATTCTCTCCTTATTATTGCTTGGTCAACTCTTTATTTTCCTGCAATTAAAATTATAGTAACTGTCCCACAAAATAAATTATGGTGACTGTACAATTTATCTCAATTTTGGCCTGTTTCAATAAGAAATAAAATAATTAAGGTTCAACTATGAAAAATATAAATAAGTCGTAATTACACTAAATAATTCACAACTCACGCGTAAAGAAGTGAATTTCATCTAAAATAATCATGTAAAATTACGACTTATCAACGAGTATTATGAAATATAAGCAAGTATCTTACATAATTAATAAACATAATTATTTATTATGTTAAAATAAAAATTTTAATGGATATGTGTAATCAACGGGTATTGATAAACGAGTTTGGGACGGGTATAAGTATCATAATATATTTTTTTAATAAAACGGGTACGAATATGAGTATTTTATATTTAAATTGATACGAGTACGCAATAATTATTCATTATTAAATTATTTTCTTCATTAAATAATTTTGAATTAATATTATTAGTCCTGACATCTTAATAATTTTAAATAAGTATGTGTAATCAACATGTATTGATAAACGGGTTTGAAATTATTTATTTATACATGGGTACGAGTATTACGAAATAAGCAGTATCTTACATAATTAATAAACATAATTATTTATTATGTTAAAAAATAATTATTTTATAAAAACGCTCAATATTTACCATTACTTTCTTTCGTTATATATTTAAAATAAACTTTTTCTTAATCTTCTTACTGCTAAAAAGGAACATACTAGCATGGATTGAGGGATTCTATTATATAAAAATTTTAATTTAGATAAATTCTATGCGAATATATACTTATATTTCATAAAAACGTAGAGATATATTATAATGGTTTATCTAAAAGGCATGATTTAAGCTTCTCCTTCTATGATTTAATAATATATCATAACACCTTAGTCCCGTGCAACGCACGGGTTCAAACGCTAGTTGTATTTTCAAACAAAACGTCACAAATTACATTGAAGATTTCAACATTTCAAACATTTTTATTTTAAAGAAAAAAAATCAATTAATCATAAATGAATTTATCTTGGTGCCAATTAGCAAAAATACGAAATATGAATAGCAAAAATATTTGTCAATAATTAGATAGCTTGTGATCAATTTTAACCAAATTTGAATTTTTGAACTAAAATGCCCTTGTCGATTTTACCGACAATCAACTAATGTCGCTCGGCTCATCAGTGGGGGTCGATAGCCACCGACACTCGGACCGACGCATGTCGGTCGACTCGTTGGTGGACCAATACTTGGACCGACCACGTGAATGGGGGACCGACTGATGTCGATCAGCTCGTCGATGGGGGACTGACAGCCAACAACGCATGTCGGGTTGGCTCGTCGGTGGACCGACACCCGGACCGACGCATATCGGGGGGATTGACTGAAATTGACACCCAGCCTGACAAGACCAACAGATGTTGGTCAGGTAGTCGGTGAACCGATACCTGAACTGACATATCAACTCTATTTGATCTGAGGGTATTTATGTCTGCATACATTAATTTGATTAAAATAGAATACATTTAATTTAATGTTGGCAAAGATTTTGTATTAAAATAGTGGTTACTATTGCATTTTACGTGGATATTCAAGATTTTGAGGGGTGCAATCTTTTATGGAACGGCGGCGAGGTAATATTTTTTTATTAAAAAAAAGTTGATGTGGATTAATGTATATGTATATTAATATTTAATTAAACTAAAATATAAATATAATAAATATTGAGGAGTGAGTCATGGATTAATCCCACGATGTAACTGCACTCCTAACTCTAAGGAAATTGAGGGTTTTGTGGCAAAGGTAGCGGGTTATGCTGGTGCAAAGGTGGACTTATTTATACATGACAGAAAAAAGAAAGAAAGGTATAATATCTTAACCCAACTAGATTTTTTTTAGAAAGCCCAAAATCTATTTATTTATTTTTATGGCCCAAAAGGTCAGCCCTATCTTAGCCCAACTAGATTTTTTTTTAGAAAGCCCAAACTTATTTATTTATTTATTTTGTGGCCTAAAGTTTCAACCCACTTAAATGGCCTGATATATAATTATTAAGGCTCAAGTTAAAAAAAAGAAAGAAGAACGGGAGAAGAAAAACAAAAGAGGGGAAAGAAGAGAGTGAAGAGGAGAAACCCTTGTTGATCAAATTCTCCCTTACAACCCTCATCCTAGGTGGTTTCTAAGTTGTTTTGAGGTAAGTGATGTGTGAATTAAGCTTCCTTCTTCCATGGTTTTGTAATTTTGTGGGGTTTTTCTTTTTGGCATGTGGGTAATTCACATACTGTTCAAACTGATTTTGACATAGCTATTGCCCTCGAAAGTTTGCAAACTTAATTTCTGTACGTAGCTGAACTCGTCAGCTTTCCGTAGCCACTTGAAACGCCTCAATTCGATTATTCTACAATTAGTTATGATTTTTCTCGTAAACTGCCGCTAGCTGAAAATTTTCAGAATTTTTATGTCGAATTCCAATTTATTTTCTATCGTTTCGTTTAGTTAATGTATTGAAACGGGTTATGTGGGATTGGGAACTGATGTTAAGGAGTTACATGCTATTTTTATTTAATATCGACTCGTTCGAACTCGACTAGGATTTGTTTTTAGCAATGAAAGGTGATGTTACCGCTAATAGTTAGTTATATTTGATTTGTCTTTAATTGCTCATCTCCTTTCTAGGTAAAGAACCATCGACGAAGGGCAAGGGACCGACTTCAGATTCCGGAGAGAGTTAATCACTTCCTTGTGAGTTGATAATTCTGGGACGCCTTCTCTTGTGGGAAGTGTGGACCCTCGATAAATGTGCATTTATTTTAGTTTTAGTTAATTGATAAAAAAATTATTTGGTATTGTGTTATGTGGTAAAGAGTCTGATTGGCTCGATTGCTCTGGTTAGAGTCCTGTTAGCCATTTTATGAGTATTATTTATTTTAATTTATGTTGAAGAGCCTTGCCGGCTCGATATCTGATAGCATTTATTGTGAATTATTTGAGAATTGATTTCTGGTTATTCCTGTGTGCCAATTAAGACTCTAACTTGAGTCGTTATTCATCTTATGATGCATATGTATGCCTGGTACCAAGGTTAAGTAGCCCGAATTGGTCACGGTTCGGGTGAGTTGGAGCGACATTGATTAAGTAGCCCGAATTATCGCGGTTCGGGTGAGTTAGAGTGACAACCAAGTTGCCCGTTGCTTGGCAAACCCGAGTGAGTTAGATCTAACGGGGCACCTGTCTATTTGCCAAATACTGATACTCTGGAGGATGATCGTTAGATGGATCAGTCTATTATAGGCTCAGTCAACGTCATCGGTGTGGGACATGCATGTCATATATGTTTATATGTTTGATCATTTCAAGTATTCACGTCGATATTGAATTGTGAACTTTAGCACTTGGCATGTTGAGAAAGAATATTAATGTGCATTTTATCTAGAGTAACGGTGACGGGCTTGGACTGTCTCTCGACGGAGAGCTCAGTTCGAGGAGGATATTGACTACCCACGCGTCTTTTATGTGATAACATGTTGTTTGAACTAATTGTGTTATTCGTATATGTGCACTAAGGTTTTTATTTTCATTAATATGTATACTGAGTGAGAAATTGTTATTGTGGGACGAAATGTTGGATTTTATGTTATGAACCGAGAGTGAGAATACATGCTTCGTATAAGGGTCGGGGTGACCGGCTTATCACCTCACTGAGCTAGTAGTTTTGCTCACCCCCATCATTCTTTCCTTTTCAAGCTGTTGATATCGTTTTGGTTGGAGGTTTGCCTATCGTTTGCTCGTCATCCAATCAGTGTTTTGGGTACTTTCTCTTTTATGTAAATTGATGGATTCATTGGCGAGATTGTATAGTTTATATTTGGTGACCCCCTTGATGTTCTTTTTGTACCTTCGCGATGTTATATCGTTCATGTATATTTTCTTTAAACTAAGTTACATCATTGTATTTTGTACCTTTGTAAATCCTTGTTGATACTTTATGAGATGATGTCATCGGGTTGTACCCGTTGTTATCAGTTGTTCAGTTCTACAGGTACTTGATAGCAAGCCTTACGTTTTCTATAAACTTTGTGGAGTGGAGTGCACCCATTCCGCGAAATTTATGGTTAACGTGGCGGTTGTCGCGTTCTGTCTGGGGTCAGGGCGTGACAAAAGGGCATCAAGTGTTATTATTTTCCTTTCAAGTAAGCGTAATCTTTTAAATATATTGTAAGTAAATCATTGACTTGAGTGTCGGAGGGCCTACGCCGGAAACCCCTTCCGGGGCGTATTTTTGCAGGCAAGCGTGGAGTCCAAGATTGTGTTGTGCGAAGGGCGTGATTAAAACTTAGCAGTTCAATTCTTTGAATTAGTTCTTCACATTTGTACTCATCAAAAGTGATGTTTAGACTTGAAATCGTTTCTGATTCATGCGTAATATCAATTTTTATTCGTAATACGAGCATTGGGTTGAGAGGAGAGGGAGAATTTGCATTGATGTGAAAGCATGGTTTGTGGGTTTTTGGATATGGGTCTTTGGTGTGGATTCCAGTACGACCAAAGAGTTATCGGATTCGTCAAGAACTACGGGCGTGTGTTTCACATTTAGAATAAATTTATTTTACTTTGAATAACCTCTTGTCAAATTCTCAACCACTTAGTTTAAACTTAAAAACTATAGGATCGATAAAGGTTCTTTTTTCTTTAAGAGAGAGCCTTAATTTTTAATAAGATAATATCGAGAAACCTCTTCTACTATAAAGGAGAATCTGTTGGCCTCAAATTAATTTACTCCATTTTTTATACTAAAAGGCATGACATTATGCTATAAGTTTTGGAGGAAATCGAATATATGTACTCAGTGAAGAATTTACATATCTAGCATACAAATTAATATAAATATAAAATAAAGTAATCCTATTCCTAAGACTTGACCTTGTGAAGAAAATGAAACGGAGATTGGGTGGCGGGAAGCAACCGACGGGGACTCCGTCATTCGCGTGGTCGTGCGTGGTGGTGGTAGCGTCGCTCCTCGGCGGCGCTTCCATTGTTCATAATATCTACAAGCCTAGTCTGGTACATGTCTCGTAATGTATGCCCCACAAAGTGTTCGATGAAATGCGCCACTGAATTTTCTGTGTTTCGTTTTGTGTGCAGAGTCTCCCTCCAGCTGAACACGTGGTTGGGGAAGAGACGGACAAGATATGACCATTGATTTTCTGAGATTTCTTAATAATGTTACTTTCTCCTAAACATTTTTTTTTCCCTTCTGCACAAAAACTTGCTACTCCTGTGTTGCCATAATTCAAGGGTTGTGACTTGTGTGTGTGACAGTGTGAGTTGAGTGTTATTGGACGCGATAATTTAAAGAGTCATAAAAAATTGAAATAATAATAAAGCATTCATTGTATGGACTCAGTTTTGAGCTAAATTGTCAACCATACAATACAGTGTTCAAAACTTCCACATAACATTAGACAACGTATTGCTTCGAACACAGGAGTTGCTAAGAGTCAAATTCGGGAAAAAAAAATTCAACTTAATCCTTTGCTAGTTTAAAAACTTGAGAAAATTAAATTTGAATATTTCTATATTTGCTATTTAAGAAAATTTGTTGTATTGACTTTTCAAGGTAAAATTGAATTTTTAAGTAATGAATAAATACTGTATAAAATAACTTATGTGTATTAAGTGAGGATAGCATTAAAGGGATATTCTCTTGTGAGACAGAATGAGAAACGAGTCGACCCATTGTTAAAGTATAATAGTAATTGTTATATAAATAAAGCTTGCTTATTGGTACTTAAAGTATATATTTGTAGTGAATCGTACTATAACACTTTAAAAATATACTTTAATTTATTATTCACCATACTTTAATAAACATATTTTATCTATGAAGTTTCACAAGAAACCTTATCTTATAGAAAATATGATGCATTGAGAAGTTATTTCTTTTGCAACTTTTACTAGAGACACATAATAAGGAAAGAGTGAAAAATCTTTGGTATGGAATGTTGAATTAGATTTCCTATTACTTTCCGCTAATCAAAGTATTGTTTTTAATTTTTACTTCACATTCGTTTCACACAATTATTTTGCAGACATTATTTCTTCTTTCTTTCCAAATTGTGCCTCGAGCTCCCAAATTTTTTTCCTACGCATTATTATTATTATTATTTGCATTTTAGCAACCAATGATCACGCAGTATGATACTGCACAAGATATATAGAAATAGAATTAATAGTTCTAGAAAAGGGTAAATAGTGTGCAAAATACGAGCATAGTTTTGAGGCTTTTGCTTTAGGGCTAACCTAGTAGGATTATAGTCTCTTTTAATTGTACTTCTTCTTACTAGACGGATCATCTGGTCATGAATGAATTTGATTCCTAAAAATGAGAAACAATAAACAAAGGTCTCTGAAACCTTAGTTTGATAAAATCTGCTCTACAAAATTAAATTACAACTAAAACCCGCCAAGACGAAGCAATGGAGACAAAACAGTAGACCATATATCTTCCGATGAAAAAGGCCTCTCTGCACCAAAAAACTGTGGAGTATAAACGTGACGATAAGCAAACAAACTAATATTTCACAGGTTCAGAGGTGCAATAATTTGAGAAATCCTTTAATCACTTCCTCTCTAATCTGCCAGTATTTTGAAACCAGTTTTAATACCAACTTGGAGTAGGGATTCAACCCACCAGAATTAAGGCAGGTTTTGGAGTCATTGGCTCAGGTTTCAACCATGGGTTCAGGACCAGATGACTCTGCCTGAGATTTGCCGGACTGTCGAACTGAATTGAAAAGAATATCCTTGATCACCTACAACAGAATTATACAAATGTTTACTGCCACCTAAAGAATATTTTGAATTTGAGTTTTATAGACACATATAAAATGTTGGACGAGGGAAGAGAGCTACAGTTACCTGTGACATCAAACCATGAACCTGCTCCACAGTTATCTTTGCACTATCACGAGTGATCTTGGTTAGCTGAGATTCTTCCTGGAAACAGCACATAGAGCCACTTTTATGAATATTTAGATGATATGGTTAAAGAGATGATCCAAATGAGAGAAATTTTAAAAACTTAATTATAGTGTCATTCAGAACATGTCCCAATTCCTCAGTTGCATCATTTGGAAAGGGCAGTTTAATTGCTAACATGCATATCCACCAGAAATGACAGAAAGCTTAGTAAATCGGTTTCTCTAATACTTTCTTAATAATCATAGATGAATAGTATTTTAAAACACATTAATAAGAACAGAGAATGAGACTATGATGTGGTGCGCATTGGGGAGTCCACCCAGCCGGGGCCACTGCTCGTGTATCGCCGTCGCCGGCACCGGGCTGGGGGAGAGTGCTAGTGGGCTTATTATTATTATTATAATTACTATGAATTAGTTGGGCCCGTATGTTTGGGCTTAGGGTTAGCTTGCTATTTAATCTCTATGATGTACTCTCTTTTGGATTATTACATATAGTATTGATTTGGGGAGCCGTATCTGGCTATTGGCAAACGAGTTCGTTTAATTCCTGAGTGCTAACAATTGGTCCGACCTGCCGGATCACTCACCCGAGATGACGCAAACTCGTGAACAGCGACTTGACGAGATGGAGAGGAAGCAAGCGGAGATGGCAGAACACCTTGGGAAGGTTGCGGTTGAGAAAGACAAAATTCTACAGCAACTATCAACGATCACCAAGTCGATCACCGGCCTGACCGCATCGGAGGAAGGGTTGTCGATCGCGACAGCTCGAGCAGCCCCCGGGACCACCCCTGGTTCCGGCACGGCAGCCGAGGGCTCTGAATCGGCTACGCAGCAGAAGGGTCGCGACACGGTGGAAACGGCACCCGGGACGGAGGTGATAAGCGTGAACACCGCGGCCAAGCCGTCGGCACCACCTGCATCCCCTACGCCCCCCATACTCCTAACCTTACGGATCCGATTGGTTGGCTGGCCAGAGCCCATCAGCAGTTCAAATTGCATCAGACACTGGAGGAGATGAAGCTACAGGCGGCCATGGTGGCAATGGAGGATTCGGCCCTCTATTGGTTTACATGGATGGAGACCCGGAAGCCCGACATGTCTTGGAGTGAATTCGCTGAGGCCCTGATTGGCCGTTATGACTCGTATTTCATAGGAAGCCCCTTTGAACGCTTGTCCTCCGTACGACAGACAAATCAGTGGAGGAGTACATAACAGTGTTTGTGCAACTGGCAAGCCAGGTGCCAGGTCTTAGCAACTAACACTATTTGGGTTATTTCATGGCCGGATTGTCTGATGAGACCCGCAATTGGCTCCGCCTCTTGCGACCACCAAATCTGCAGACAGCGATGAGATGTTGAATTCAGCCTTGGGGCATCGGGCGGTAGCTATTCCGTGAGGCCCCCGGCTAGTTCCTTTGGTCGAGCACCGCCGTCCACACGCTTCCCGACGTCGGCAAGCCCGTCCTTCATGCCCGGTGGGAGGTTCAGCGGCTCGTCGGCCGGGTCACAGGTGGAGGACGTGGAATTATGGGTTCTAGTGGCGGAAGGTGCTTCGCCGAGGGGGATGGATCCAGACTCTGAGGAGGTCGCGGCCGTGCTGTCGCGTTATGGGGCCGTGTTTGGCGAGCCAGAAGGTCTGCCCCCAGCGCGCGATGCGCAGCACCGAATCGACATATTACCGGGTGCCGGACCTGTTTCAGTGAGACCATATCGCTATGGTCAGGTTCAGAAGGATGAAATTGAGCGATTGGTCGCTGACATGCTCTTGGCTGGTATTATCCAACCTAGTTCCAGCCCATTCTCTAGCCCAGTACTGATCGTCAAGAAGAATGATGGAAGTTGGGGTTTTTGTGTTGACTATCGGGAGCTCAATAAGGTGACAGTGTTGAATAAGTACCCGATACCAGTCATCCAGGAGATGTTGGACGAACTATCGGGAGCTGTGATATTTTCAAAGATTGATCTCCGTTCGCGTTATCATCAGATCCGAGTGATGGAGAGTGATATCCATAAAATAGCTTTCCGAACTCATAGTGGGCACTATGAGTTCCTGGTGATGTCGTTTGGTCTTACCAACGCCCCAGCAACTTTTCAGGCAGCCATGAATGAGTTATTCCGTCCTTACTTGCGAAAGTTTGTTTTAGTGTTTTTTGATGATATTCTGGTTTATAGCAGGTCTTGGCATCAGCATAGGGAACACCTAGCAACAGTGTTGCGTGTTCTGCAGGAGAATCAGTACAAGGCAAATAAAAACAAATGCTCTTTCGGTTGCCGGAGGGTGGAATACTTGGGGCATATCATCTCAGGCGCAGGGTTGGAGATGGATCCGTCTAAGGTGAAAGCGGTGGTGGAGTGGCCGCAGCCCAGGAGCGTTCGTGATGTTAGGGGGTTTTTGGGCCTGACAGGGTACTACCGCCGTTTTGTCCGCGAGTATGGGGTGCTGGCGCGGCCGCTAACGTCGCTACTGAAGAAGGAGGCTCCAACCCCTTTTACGTGGTCAGACGCAGCCGATGGGGTGTTCCGAAAATTGAAGGAGGCCTTAACATCTGCGTCTGTTCTAGCCATGACCGATTTCAAGAAGCATTTTGTTGTGGAGTGACGCTTATGGAGTCGGAATTGGCGCGGTGTTAATGCAAGAAGGGAGGCCATTGGCCTACTTTAGTAAATCCTTGGCCGATAGGACGCTCACCAGATCAGCCTATGAACGTGAGATGATGGGGCTGGTGTTGGCGATTCAGCACTGGAGGCCGTATTTGATGGGTCGGCGATTCATCGCCCGAGCCGACCACAGCAGTTTGAAGTATTTGTTGTCACAAAAGATTGTGACACCTTCTCAGCATGTTTGGGTGGCCAAGTTACTGGGCTACGATTTTGTAATCGAGTACAAGCCGGGAGCGGCTAATTCGGCCGCGGATGCCCTTTCTCGCCGAGGAGAAGGGGGTACCTTGTTAGCGCTCAGCAGTGCAAAATGGGGTGAGTTGGCGGATGTGCTATCCGAGCAGTCAAGGGACGAGTTTGTGCAAGGAGTGATGCGCGACCTTCGGGTTGATCCGAACAGTCGCGCGGGCTACGAGGTGGCAGGAAGCTATATTACAAGGGGAGGATAGTGCTGCCCTCTAATTCCGCGTGGGTTCCTAAGTTACTTGAGAAGTTTCATGATACGCCCATGGTGGGCCATGCGGGAGTCCTGCGGACTTATAAAAGGTTGGCAGCCAGTTTTTTCTGGAAAGGTATGTTCCGGGCAGTAAGGGATTATGTGGCTAAGTGTTTGATTTGTCAAAAGGCAAAATATGAGTCGCTGTCACCGGCGGGTCTGCTGCAGCCTTTGCCCATTCCGGAGTTGGTGTGGGAGGATATTTCGATGGATTTCGTCACGGCACTCCCTAAGTCACAAGGTTGCACAACGATAATGGTAGTGGTGGACCGATTATCAAAGTATGGCCACTTTGTCGCCATGAAAGTGGCCGTAACAGCGAGATCCATGGCAAAAGTTTTCACGAGGGAAATTGTCCGCCTTCATGGGATTCGGGGTCCATTGTCAGTGACCGCGACCCTATATTTGTGAGTGCCTTTTGGAAGGAGCTGTTTAAGATGTCCGGGACTCATCTCAAGTTCAGCTCAGCTTATCATCCAGAGACTGATGGGCAGACGGAGGTATTGAATCGGGTGTTGGAAACTTGCGTTGTTTTGCAGGAGAGCAGCCGAGGAGGTGGGTGAATTGGCTGCCTTGGGCTGAATATTGGTACAACACAGCCTATCAGACTGCAGCCCAAATCACTCCATTTGAAGTGGTTTACGGGCGGCCATCCCCGACGCTTCAGCGGCACCTGCCGAGAGAGTGTCGGGTAGTGGCCGTAGCCGCCTTGCTCCAGGGGCGTGAAGCTATGTTTTCGCATTTAAAAGAGAACTTAACGCTTGCAAGGGAAAGGATGGTGCGTTTTGCTAACTGTAGCCGTCGTGATGTGAATTTTGGGGTTGGTGACCGTGTGTTTGTAAAGGTGAGGCCTTACCGGCAGCAGTCATTGGCGTCAAAGGCTCATCAAAAGCTCACAGCCAAGTTCTATGGGCCATTCACTGTGGTGGAACGCATCGGACCGTCGGCTTATCGCCTGGAGCTTCCACCGGCTAGTCGCATCCATCCTGTTTTCTACGTCTCGCAGCTCAAGCGTGTAGTTGGTGACCATCCTGTGGAGGACTTTTTGCCCGAGTCCTTGGAGCTGCCGGAGACTCCGGTATTTGAGCCTGAAAGGGTGTTGGCGAGGAGAATGGTGGGTGAGGGGGCTGAGCAGAAGGAAGAGTTGTTGGTGAAGTGGGTGGCTCAGCCGGATGAGGACGCCAAGTGGGTGAAGTTGGAAGAATTTCGTCAGCAATTTCCTTGGTTCAACCTTGGGGACAGGGTTGATTTTGAGGAGGAGGGAGTTGATGTGGTGCGCGTTGGGGAGTTCACCCAGCCGGGGCCACTGCTCGTGTATCGCCGTCACCGGCACCGGGCTGGGGGAGAGTGCTAGTGGGCTTATTATTATTATTATTATTATTATAATTACTATGAATTAGTTGGGCCCGTATGTTTGGGCTTAGGGTTAGCTTGCTATTTAATCTCTATGATGTACTATCTTTTGGATTTTACATACAGTATTGATTTGGGGAGCCGTATCTGGCTATTGGCAAACTAGTTCTTCGTTTGATTCTTGAGTGCTAACAGACTACACCAAGCTTCATGCTTGCCAATACCTATAGATCAAACAGAATAGGGTTCAAAAGGTCCAAAAATCATGTTTGTTGAAAGACAAAGTACGTTAGCAAAGCTGGCAAGCAATGACTTTCTATGGCTCTACTAATATAGCAATCATCAGCATCAAATAAATGACAGCACATATATGCCCACAAAAAGACGTGCAAATTTAGTTGAAACTGAAGACAGGTTTATTCTACAAAGCAATAAAACAATAGAAAAATGCATGAAACAGCATGCTCCAAACAAGGAGCAATAGTAATGTAAGAATAATTTATGTACCTCTTTCTTCCTTTGAGGAGCTGCTAATAAGGACCCAAAGCGTGAATGAGACAACTGGTTCTCAGCTTGCTCTATTTTCTCAGCTGTATCAAATAGAGAAGATCAAATAAGTAGAAAACTATGCGTGGAAAATGACTACGAGGGAGTCATTGCCTTGAAAAGCTGATGAAGTAAAGAATTCATTGCTAAAACTTTACCTAAATCGGAGATTTGACCAGCAACATAGTCTCCATTACCAAGTAACGGAGAAGAAGACAGGGTGTTCACCCAGTACTTATTCCATAGTAGATCCAAAAGATGACAATCAAGAGATGACTTGAAATAAGTGATGTCCAACGAATAATACTGTGAACAACAAGATTTGGTTAAAGGAGCATATTCTTCTGATTGAACTTCGAAAGCACAAACAATAGATATTCTTTTATCATCACCTGTTTACAGTGCACACCAAAGTCTTCGATTTTGTTTAAGGGGATTGTCTGATACTCAGAGACGGGCTCATCTGGAGGTTTGTACCCATCAGGGTATGTCCTGAAAGCACCAATATCAACTTTTCCAGCAGAAACTGTCCTTGTTGGGTCAATAACAACCGCCAAAAAGGGCTCCTGAAATTGCTGATTAAGCATTTGTGTGGTAACATCAATACCAGAAAGCCAGCATCCATAACCAGGGTGAGAATGATACCATCCTACAACATTCTCCAGGCGACCAGCCTTGTACAAGAAAAACTAATTTTAGAAAAATATAAGTAATGTGTGTGCCTATCAATAAAATCTAGATATAAAACAGTGAAACTCTAATTACTAAGCAAAGGTGATGTAGAATATGCAAATCACCAGTACAGATATGGTGCATAATAGAAGCACAGTTACTTTGAAGGGAAGGTTAAAAACAGATGCACCATTCTACTAAATTACTTGACAAACCCACAAAACAGTGGAAGAGATGAGACACATATCGAGCTTGAGTTAATGAGGAGTAGAAACAAATTTTCGAACCATGAACAAGCAAGCAACCTTTAAAAAATTTGGATACATTTCTTCAACAATTGACTTTTGGTAGCTCAATCAAACAATATAGCCAATCAAACAGTAAAGGAAGTTTCAAAATTCCAACTCAGTCCAGGATATAAGCCTAAAATTTAGGACATTTCATACATGTAAAACAGGAGTTCATATCAGAAGGTAGTATTGTTTCTAGTATTTATACCGAAAGCAACAGTATAAGAAAGGACGACCTTAAAAATTACACAGATGAAGATCGATTATATGAATCCCTAGTCTAATCACCAGTTAGATCAAAATTCCATGAAAAACCACAAAACAGAAAACAATAACAATTCATTTACAAAAGAGCATAAATATTAAACAATTCGTAACACGTTATAATGACCTGTTTATTAGTCTGTGAATAATCAACCATATACTCATAAGCATCGGCCTGCGCGTTAACCCTAGTTTCAGTACCCTCAACGGGAAGGGCAAAAGCGTCCATAACAATAATGGCATCTCCGTCTGTCTTCCCCTGCATAAGGCCCATGACCTCAATCGTGCCACCGGAGCGGGCGTGGACGACCATCTTGAGGAGAGCGAGAGCGGATATTTTGACGCGCTTGAAGTAGTGAGGGTCATTCGCCCATGGCTTCTCCAACTGGAACTTTCCCTGCGCCGACTCGTCGAAGTAGAATATGGCGTCTGAAGCGGCGGAGGATGAATCTCCGGCGTCGGAGGTTGTGATGTTGTTCTCCAGTTCCCACGTTTGCCGCGCAATCGTTGCTGAAGAGAAGGGATCCATTGTTAAGGTAGAGAGAGAAATCAGTCGTGAGTCAGTTCAAGGGCGAAACTTTGGGAACTTTTGGGCTGCCAAGGTTTATATACATGTGCACATATGATATCTTTCTTTTTCTTTTCTTTTTTTTCTTTTTTTTTTAAATACATAGTTACGTACGATACAACGTGAGTTCTAAAATTAATTGAAAAGGGAAATAAAGAACAAATAAATGTTACTCTTTCCCGTCTACTAAGAAAGTTTATGTGAGAATTAAGGAATATACCCCTTAGTCTCTTGAAAGGAATGTATTTCTCTTTTCACTTAGATTAATGGATATGTTATTTAATAGTATTTACATGAGGAGAGAGATATAGTATTTACATGAGGAGAGAGATATACTCCCTCCGGCCGCTAGGGTTAATGTATCTATTTATTTTTTGCACGTGAATTAAGGAGTATTATTATTTTATGTGTAGTAGGTAGTTGTATTAGTGAAGGGTGTAGATCCCATATTTTAATTGTATTAGTAAGAGTGTGGGTCTCATATGTCTATAAAGGGAAATAGATAGATTGAGAGTGGACGTCCCAAAATAATAAAATAGAAAATTAACAATGGAGGGAGGGAGTATTATTTATTAGGTAGTTATATTGATGTTGTGTATGAACTATATTAAAATATATTAATTGTTTTGTATTGTCTCCTTTACTAAATAGGAAAGTTCACTTCTTGTATTGGGACTAATGTTGTTAAAATAAACAAGCTACTCGAGAGCTCGCTTGATTCGTGCTTACTCGAGCTCAAATTCTCGTCTTATTCTCGTTTTGTTAACAAGTCGAGCCGAACTCAACTCGATAAGACTCTACAATAATAATAATAAATTAATTAAATAAATGGCTCAAGAAGGCTTGGTAAGACTTGATAACCTCGAAAAACTCGACTCATTTGAGTTGAGCCGAGCTCGAGAATTATTCGTTTGAGCTCAAGAACGGCTCGAGAATTACTTGTTTGAGCTTGATCTCTAACTCATGTATAAGATCATTTTCTAATCAAGCCGAGCTCGAGCATGTGATATTCGGGCTCGTTCGGCTCGTTTAACAGGCCTAATTGGAACAGATTAAAATGGCAAAATGCATTTTTTTAGAGGTACGAAAAAATAGTATTTTAATATGTATTGAGATGAGAGAAATCATATTTTAATATGAGAGGGACTAGGATACAACCAGGGGTACCAATTCAATTGGTACACCCTTGGTCTCCACTCTTCTTAATTAATTCATGCTCCTTCATTAATGTTTTTTTATTTTATTTTTAAATTTATTTTATTTAATTGACTAATATTATACCCTAAACCATATGGATAAATTATATCCTAAACCACAAGGGTAAAATTACAATTATACCCTAAACCCTAGGGATAAATTATAGCCTAAACCACAATGGTAAAATTACAATTATACCCTAAATCCTAAATCCTAGAGATAAATTATACCCTAAATCATAAGGGTAAAATTGCAATTATATCCCTAAAATTAAATAAATAAATAAATAAAACAGTAACAACAACAGTAAAAAAAAGAGAGGAAAATACACACTGAATGTGAAGGAAGGAGGTTGTACATTTTGGAATTGGTATGACAGTTGTAATCTAGTCTTTACCTTTTAATATATAGTGGGCAATAGTATTAGTGTTTTGTTTAAAATTTTTGCGTGGGTCACATTTACTAAGAAGAAAAATGTAAACCTTATAATAGAATATCCAAAATGAAAATACAAAAATTTATCTGAGACCGTCTCACGGATTTCATTTTATGAGACGGAGCTCCATTGAACATTATAAAACCCGCATTTCAAATTATGTAATTTACGGATGAACAAATCATACTAAGACTACCCCCATCCACAACCAACAACAACCCAACCCATTAATATAATATTCATTTCTCTCTCATCCACATATACAACCTACAACCCAATCCAATCTTAATTTTTTCATACTTCATCAACAACCCAACTCAACCTACCTTTTTAATAAAATATTCATTTCTCTCTCATCTATATATACGTAATTATAATTAAATTATATATTATTGTTATTATATTTTTTTTGAATAATTATATTTAAAATTAAAATAATCTTATATTTTAGAAATATTTAATTCCGTAATTATAGGAATTTTTTTTTTGAAAACACATAAAAGAATAACATAGAACTCAATAACAAAATTAAAATTACAATAATTATATAAAAATTACATAATTGAGGTACAAAAAGGAAAAAAAATGCATTAAATATAAATCATAAAAATAAAAGATACAAACTATATAATCAACTGTCATGACCGAATTTTTGCCATATATGCTCAATCAAGTCATTTTTAAGAGCATTATGAGTTTCTCTATTGCGAAGTTGGGCCCTATTAGTCATCTAAGTGGATAAGCTTGCAATGCGTCTAGTGGAGTATGATAAATCGTGATAATCTTCTTCATGTACTCCCCTTCTTCTTCCTTGTCGGTTTATAGGCATATCCGTAACAAACTCGGTGGGATCATAATAGTTTTGATATGTATCTCGTTCATCCTCTACAATCATATTGTGCATGATGATACAAGCCATCATAATTTTACCCATCTGCAGTTTATCCCAAACAAGACATGGACGTCTAAGAAATGCAAAACGAGCTTGTAGAACTCCAAATGCGCGCTCTACATCTTTTCTGATGGCCTCTTGGTGTTGAGCAAACAACTTATGCTTTTGGAGTTGTGGAGTAGAAATTGACTTAACAAATACAGCCCATGAAGGATATATGCCATCAGTAAGATAATATGCTCTATCATATTCATGACTATTCACAACATAATTTATGTTTGGTGCTCGACCTTCCAGCACATCATTAAAAACTGGAGAACGATGGAGTACATTAATATCATTGCACGTACCTGGTGTTCCAAAGAATGCATGTCATATCCATAAGTCATATGATGCAACAGCTTCTAAAATGATTGTTGGCTTCCCACTTCTTCCAGCATATTGTCCGGCCCATGCAGTAGGACAATTTTTTCATTCCCAATGCATGCAATCAATACTGCCTATCATGCCCGGGAATCCACGTTGTTCGCCGACGTAGAGTAATCTAGTCAAATCTTGTTCATTAGGCCTTCTAAGATACTCATTGCCAAAACAAGAAATAACACCATCGACAAATTTTATGAGAGCATCCCTTGCCACAGTTTCACTCATTCGCAAGTACTCATCAACAGAATCAGTTGATGTGCCATATGCTAACACCCTCATAGCTCCAGTACATTTCTGTAATGCTGAAATCCCTTGTCTTCCTGTGGCATCATGCCGTCGTTGGAAATACTCATCATTGGAAGAAACAGCCCCCACTATACGCAGAAACAATGATTTTTGCATGCGAAACCTACGTCGAAAAACCTCAGGAGGATATGTTGGTTTGTCGACAAAATAGTCATTCATCAAACGCTCCTCACCAAGTTCACGTTCTCTTTCAATATATCTTCGTCTAGCTCTAGGAGTGTGATTTTTCACAATCATATTAGGATTGTTTAAGATCACATCCTCAATCATCTTATCAATTTGATGATTGCTTTCAACAACTCGATTTTCCCATTCATCAAATTCTGAAAAATTGATGGAACCAGAACTTGAATCTGAATCAACAAATGAATTTTTATTGAAAGACATTTTTTGCTTTTAAAGAAAAAAAGTTGTGTGTAATTTATGAACAATTTCAACAAATATATATAGAGAAATAATTCAAGGATAGCATGTGAAAGCCATCTTAAAGTTCTGTACATGCATGTGACTAAAGGCAAGTTGAGTGATGGTATTGAACAACCCACGTGAATAAAGTAAAAATAATGTGCATGCATGTGACTAAAGGCAGGATGAGTAATGGTACTGACAACTGCATGTGAATAAAGGGAGAGTACAGACAAATAGAGGAGAAAAGTTGACAACTCAATTGCTTGATTAAAATTACACGAAATTAATTAAAAGGCTTAAAATACATTTAATTAAAGGACATTAATTAAAATGAGATATCTAAAATACATAATAGTAAGACAGATCTACTGTCCAAATACAATTGCCATTAATTTGCGTTTCATTTCTTCATCTTCTGGAGATAAGTGATCTTTAGCTAGCAATGTATTCAGCATAAGTTCTTTCATCCTCATTTGATTCCTGTGTAATTTCTCTCTTTCCAATTCAATTTTTTCTTTTCCCAAATTTTTCATTACTTCAACTTCATTATCTCTAGTGATCCTCAATGCACGAATTTCAGCAGCAACCTCATTCGTAGCAAAAGATTGTGAGGCCTTATCTTTTCCCTTTTTTTTCGCCTTATCTCTACCACTAGGACGTGCAATGGTTGAACATCCACTACTTGGAGTTTCAAGATTTTCGGGAACAGAATACTCCCAATCCTCACTTGTTTTAGCTCTTTTGGAACTTCCACCACTTTCATCATTGTCCTCCTCATCTTCAGTGCGGAAATGTGTTGAGTCACGATCTAATTTCAGCTCCCATTTTGGATGTTTACACATGACTTCATTAAATACAATTAAATCAGTAAACTTAGTACCACTTTCTTCATAAATTGTATGAGCTTCGTTCTCGATATCTTTCTGGCTCATTCCGCTCCTTCTTCGAGTATGCGCTTCCTTGCAAGCAGCAATCCACTTGTTTGCACTTTCATTGAGTCGTTTGAAGCGACCTTTCAATATATCCACAGTCCTTTCATTCATTTCTTCAGGATTTTCTGCTCGAGTGTCATGAAACATCTGATGAATTTGTTTCCATAATGAAGTAGACTTTTGATTTTTTACACGCACTCTATCTTCACTAATGAAACACCAAGATGATATAAGAGCAACATCTTCCTTCACACACCATTTGGTATTTGTTGGTGGGGGGTTTGTTTTTTGAACATTATTGAATAAATTTCGAGAAATATTTTGTGATGCTTGAACTTGTTTGGAAATTGATGTTTGATTGAGATTTGGCGAAAATTGGGAGCTTTGATGGTATTGTGAGTTTTGGTAACTTCCAAAATTAATAAAATCATCAAAGTTTGAAAAATTTTGTGAATTTGGATAGAAATTTGGATTGTTTGGATCCATGAAAAATGATAAAAAAAAAACTCAAAAAAAGAAGAAGATATAATTGGAGATGAAGAGAAAAAATAGTGTTTTCGTTTTGTGTCTAAAACATATCAATATTGTAGTCTATTTATAGAGAAAAAAAATTTACGAATTTTGATTATTTTATTTTATTTTTTACATAATTTAAATGTTGGATAATGAAAATTTAAATTCTATCCTAAAAAATAAAAATCCACCAATTGTTGATTGACAAGTGTTAACATGTGGATAAATATATATGGGTTGGCACACATCTCAAATTGGTTGTGGCAGGAAAGATTCCCCAACCGGTTGCTGATTAATTGAGAATTTTCCTTTTTTTTTTGTCAGCTAGTGAGCAACCCACACATGGTGTCACCGATGGGGATAGCCTAAGACTACCCCCATCCACAACCAACAACAACCCAACCCATTAATATAATATTCATTTCTCTCTAATCCACATATACAACCTACAACCCAATCCAATCTTAATTTTTTCATACTTCATCAACAACCCAACTCAACCTACCTTTTTAATAAAATATTCATTTCTCTCTCATCTATATATACGTAATTATAATTAAATTATATATTATTGTTATTATATTTTTTTTGAATAATTATATTTAAAATTAAAATAATCTTATATTTTAGAAATATTTAATTCCGTAATTATAGGAATTTTTTTTTTGAAAACACATAAAAGAATAACATAGAACTCAATAACAAAATTAAAATTACAATAATTATATAAAAATTACATAATTGATGTACAAAAAGGAAAAAAAATGCATTAAATATAAATCATAAAAATAAAAGATACAAATTATATAATCAACTGTCATGACCGAATTTTTGCCATATATGCTCAATCAAGTCATTTTTAAGAGCATTATGAGTTTCTCTATTGCGAAGTTGGGCCCTATTAGTCATATAAGTGGATAAGCTTGCAATGCGTCTAGTGGAGTATGATAAATCGTGATCATCTTCTTCATGTACTCCCCTTCTTCTTCCTTGTCGGTTTATAGGCATATCCGTAATAAACTCGGTGGGATCATAATAGTTTTGATATGTATCTCGTTCATCCTCTACAATCATATTGTGCATGATGATACAAGCCATCATAATTTTACCCATCTGCAATTTATCCCAAACAAGACATGGACGTCTAAGAAATGCAAAACGAGCTTGTAGAACTCCAAATGCGCACTCTACATCTTTTCTGATGGCCTCTTGGTATTGAGCAAACAACTTATGCTTTTGGAGTTGTGGAGCAGAAATTGACTTAACAAATACAGGCCATGAAGGATATATGTCATCAGTAAGATAATATGCTCTATCATATTCATGACCATTCACAACATAATTTATGTTTGGTGCTCGACCTTCCAGCACATCATTAAAAACTGGAGAACGATGGAGTACATTAATATCATTGCACGTACCTGGTGTTCCAAAGAATGCATGCCATATCCATAAGTCATATGATGCAACAGCTTCTAAAATGATTGTTGGCTTCCCACTTCTTCCAACATATTGTCCGGCCCATGCAGTAGGACAATTTTTCCATTCCCAATGCATGCAATCAATACTGCCTATCATGCCCGGGAATCCACGTTGTTCGCCGACGTAGAGTAATCTAGTCAAATCTTGTTCATTAGGCCTTCTAAGATACTCATTGCCAAAACAAGAAATAACACCATCGACAAATTTTATGAGAGCATCCCTTGCCACAGTTTCACTCATTCGCAAGTACTCATCAACAGAATCAGTTGATGTGCCATATGCCAACACCCTCATAGCTCCAGTACATTTCTGTAATGCTGAAATCCCTTGTCTTCCTGTGGCATCATGCCGTCGTTGGAAATACTCATCATTGGAAGAAACAGCCCCCACTATACGCAGAAACAATGATTTTTGCATGCGAAACCTACGTCGAAAAACCTCAGGAGGATATGTTGGTTTGTCGACAAAATAGTCATTCATCAAACGCTCCTCACCAAGTTCACGTTCTCTTTCAATATATCTTCGTCTAGCTCTAGGAGTGTGATTTTCCACAATCATATTAGGATTGTTTAAGATCACATCCTCAATCATCTTATCAATTTGATGATTGCTTTCAACAACTCGATTTTCCCATTCATCAAATTCTGAAAAATTGATGGAACCAGAACTTGAATCTGAATCAACAAATGAATTTTTATTGAAAGACATTTTTTTGCTTTTGAGGAAAAAAAGTTGTGTAATTTATAAACAATTTCAACAAATATATATAGAGAAATAATTCAAGGATAGCATGTGAAAGCCATGTTAAAGTTCTGTACATGCATGTGACTAAAGGCATGTTGAGTGATGGTATTGAACAACCCACGTGAATAAAGTAAAAATAATGTGCATGCATGTGACTAAAGGCAGGATGAGTAATGGTACTGACAACTACATGTGAATAAAGGGAGAGTACAGACAAATGTAGGAGAAAAGTTGACAACTCAATTGCTTGATTAAAATTACACGAAATTAATTAAAAGGCTTAAAATACATTTAATTAAAGGACATTAATTAAAATGAGATATCTAAAATACATAATAGTAAGACAGATCTACTGTCCAAATACAATTGCCATTAATTTACGTTTCATTTCTTCATCTTCTGGAGATAAGTGATCTTTAGCTAGCAATGTATTCAGCATAAGTTCTTTCATCCTCATTTGATTCCTGTGTAATTTCTCTCTTTCCAATTCAATTTTTTCTTTTCCCAAATTTTTTATTATTTCAACTTCATTATCTCTAGTGATCCTCAATGCACGAATTTCAGCAGCAACCTCATTCGTAGCAAAAGATTGTGAGGCCTTACCTTTTCCCTTTTTTTTCGCCTTTTCTCTACCACTAGGACGTGCAATGGTTGAACATCCACTACTTGGAGTTTCAAGATTTTCGGGAACAGAATACTCCCAATCCTCACTTGTTTTAGCTCTTTTGGAACTTCCACCACTTTCGTCATTGTCCTCCTCATCTTCAGTACGGAAATGTGTTGAGTCACGATCTAATTTCAGCTCCCATTTTGGATGTTTACACATGACTTCATTGAATACAATTAAATCAGTAAACTTAGTACCACTTGCTTCATAAATTGTATGAGCTTCGTTCTCGATATCTTTCTGGCTCATTCCGCTCCTTCTTCGAGTATGCGCTTCCTTGCAAGCAGCAATCCACTTGTTTGCACTTTCATTGAGTCGTTTGAAGCGACCTTTCAACATATCCACAGTCCTTTCATTCATTTCTTCAGGATTTTCTGCTCGAGTGTCATGAAACATCTGATGAATTTGTTTCCATAATGAAGTAGACTTTTGATTTTTTCCACGCACTCTATCTTCACTAATGAAACACCAAGATGATATAAGAGCAACATCTTCCTTCACACACCATTTGGTATTTGTTGGTGGGGGGTTTGTTTTTTGAACATTATTGAATAAATTTCGAGAAATATTTTGTGATGCTTGAACTTGTTTGGAAATTGATGTTTGATTGAGATTTGGCGAAAATTGGGAGCTTTGATGATATTGTGAGTTTTGGTAACTTCCAAAATTAATAAAATCATCAAAGTTTGAAAAATTTTGTGAATTAGGATAGAAATTTGGATTGTTTGGATCCATGAAAAATGATTAAAAAAAAAACTCAAAAAAAGAAGAAGATATAATTGGAGATGAAGAGAAAAAATAATGTTTTCGTTTTGTGTCTAAAACATATCAATATTGTAGTCTATTTATAGAGAAAAAAATTTATGAATTTTGATTATTTTATTTTATTTTTTACATAATTTAAATGTTGGATAATGAAAATTTAAATTCTATCCTAAAAAATAAAAATCCACCAATTGTTGATTGACAAGTGTTAACATGTGGATAAATATATATGGGTTGGCACACATCTCAAATTGGTTGTGGCAGGAAAGATTCCCCAACCGGTTGCTGATTAATTGAGAATTTTTTTTTTTCAGCTAGTGAGCAACCCACACATGGTGTCACCGATGGGGATAGCCTAACGCTAAAGTGGTTTGGGCTTTGGTGAAGGGAAATGTGTTCGGTGGTTCAACCCACTTTCATACCAATTTTTTTTTAAAATTTAGTTTTTTATTAATTCATAGTAGTTTTAATTTAAAATTAGAATTTTATTTTATTTTATTTTTTTAATACTATTGACTTGAAAAATTACGAGATGAATTTCTATTTTTAAATTTTTATATAAAATGTGATATCCGATTATGAAAAAGTAATATCTTTTCAATTGAATTAGTAATTATTTTTTAAAAATATTTATATACATATTTTTTTGAACCAAACTATAAAAATATTTATATGAAAGAATAATAAGTGATTAACGCTTTTATAGAAAGTGATACCTTATAAAGAAAATTTAATGTGTCCAATTAAACTATGAAATGAACCATTTTGTATAATGAATTAATAGTGATGATATTTTTAATATAAAGTGATATATGATAAAAAAAATTATATGTTCGATTGAAATATTTCATGAACAATTTATAAAAAACATAAAAAGTGATAACATTTTTAATAAAAGTGATACCCAATAAAGAAAAAGTGATAACCATTCAATTAAATTATTTTATGAACAATTGCTATGACGAATAAAATGTAATAACATTTGTAATAGAAAATGATACTTTTCTTTTTAATGAAAAAGTGATAATCATTCAATTAAACTATTTTATGACTAATTAATAAGATTAATAAAAAAATTGATAATATTTTTAATAAAAAGAGATATTTGATCAATCAAAAGTGATAATGGTCTAATTAAATTATTGTATGAATAATTTGTATAACAAATAAAAATATTATAAATTTTAACAAAAAGTGAGTATATATATAATTATAAAAAGTGATAATGTTTTTTAGAGATACATTGTTAATGAAAAATTACATTTATTAAATTATATTACTCCTATTTTATAACTAATTTATAATGGATAAAAATTTAATAAAATAATATATATTAATTCTTAATAAATATACTAACGAAGAAAAAAAAATATTAGTAAACTTAATTAAATGCACGCGTACAGCAGCATATTAGCGGCATGAATTGAGATGTGAGCTGCTTTGAATTTATAATTTGGGTTAGTGAAGATGATTCGCACAATACCTACCAAATAAAAATGGGTAAACATTATTGTGGTAGAGTCTTTATTTTGTTTCAATCTGGTCAATTAATTTTTATTTTAATTAGTAATAAAATATAGTTTGCACCCAAAATATACTAAATGAACTTTAATTACTAAATACATCTTAATAATATTACAATAAACAAACATTAATCATTAAACATATAGCAGGCAAGACTATATTACCATTTTAATTAGAATTAAACATGTGATATAACTTTTATAAATAAACCCCGTGAATCCATCCAAACATAATACTCCTAATAACTTAGGATTTGAAGCTCCAAATACAGTATTTTCAGATTTCTTACAATTAAGGTCCTCGTTCCATCAAAAATTTGCCTTTTCTGATTCTCTTCTGTCTCCTCCTTCTCTGCACTTTTGGCTTAGGAATCTTCGCCTCCGTTAACAGAAACCCTCACCCACCCACTCCCATGCCTCATCTTTGGATGTTGTGCATGCGAATGTTTCATTAAATCCCGAAGTCCACTCTTGGGAATTGATTGATTGATTGCTCGTTTTATTTAGTTTGATTTTAAATTGTGTAATTTTAGCATGGGTAGGATGACTATTGAGTAATATTGGTGTTTATATTCATTGTGCATTGAAATTAGGGTGATTTAGTAGCATGATTTGGGGATTAGGTTCGTTTTTTAGCGTGTGTCCGAACAGTTTTGTTCTGTTCGATCACACCACTCGAACATAAGGCATTGTTGGGTTCTATGCGGAGTGTTCTTCAAAAGCAGATCAGAAATACCGCACAAATCACAAGAAACAACGAAGGCGTCTCTGCCGCCTCTAACGGCCGTCCCAAGTTACGATGAGTAGGTGCCCTGCTTTGGAGCAGGAAGTTCTGATAATTATCTCTCTCAAGTTGGATTCCCCAGGGCACTTTAGAGAATAGTTATACACATGCGGTTAATGCAGATTGGAGAAGGAAGAATTTTCAAGTTTTGTAAAATGTCGAATATAGTATAAATAATTGTATCATAATTCCGATAGTTTTATAAATATAATGTATTATTGCTTGTTCTGAGTTTTCATTATTTTTGTTTGTTAGCTGATGCAGAATTCATAGGGTTTAAAGTTGATCGTGTTTATTGATTATAACAATGGGTGCATTTAGTAGCCGCCCCTAAAATATAAATTGAAAAGACAGCAGCATAAAAAGACATGAAGTATTCAAAATTCAAATTACTTTATGAATTTTCATGAATGCCTTCTCTACGATTCCTCATTAGTCATTCCATTTTATTATTGCCAAGCATCAATAAATAAATGTATACTCATTTATATACATATTCACATTATATTATCAAATTACAATTAGATATAGAGGAGTGGACCACTTTTGTGCCCGTGTCACGGGTAACCCCCTCACAAGGAGGCCCTTAGATATAACTCATCTCATCTGATTTATATTCTAATATATCATGATTAATTAAATGACATGCACTAGTAAAATAAAACACAAAAACAAAACAATATTTACCAAATAGAAATCCACAGATTAATTAATTAAAAAAAAGAAGAAAAAAAACCCCTAAATCAGCTATCAAATGATGAAATGATTCTGCTGTTCTACATAAAACTACAGACCTCTACAAAAAAAACAGAGGGCTCATAAATTAACTCAAATGATTTACGTTCTTGACTACAATACCTCACAAAAGTAATCCTAACACAACAGTGGAAGATCTTTGTCACGATAGGGTACACCATGAACTGCTCCAATAGAGCATATCTTATCCCATCAATTTACCTCTCCCTCTACCTCTCCCTCTTCGACTGTATTTACCCGGTTTTCTTCCCTGTTGCTTCCTGGGCGAAGCTTCTACCTTTTCCTCCATAGAGAGCTGAATAATCTCCACAGGTGCTTCATCATATTGCACATCCAAACTAATCTGAGAATCGCTTGCAATGCTGTTCGTCTCATTTGCAATAGGTACTTCCATGTACGTGTCACTCAAAAGCTCACAATTATCTTCATCATTCGTCACATTCTTTTCTCTGTTCTCACTTACAATGTTATCATCATGGTTTTCCTCGGCGTGCTGCTCATTTTTCTGCACCGTAGCATCTCCAGGAGACAAACTATACAACATAACCAGCTTAATTTGGGACTAAATATAAACTGTGAAAAATGGGGAAGAAGATGGCATTGTTTCTGATTTTACCTGGCTAGAGATTCTGAGAAGCCATTCGCACAGTGTTTTCCTTCACGTCTGTTCATCTTAGTAGAATGTGGATCTGCAAAAAGGAACTTGAGATCATGAATTTAATTTAATTCAATAATGAAAATAAGAAAAGAATAATTGATTGAACTAATATCTTGACATGGAAAAGCATAATCTTGCAGCTGGTACTCAGCGAACGCCTCCAAATGCTGATCAAGTATCAATATTCGACTAGAGGGATATAAAATTTTTGAAGCTATGCTGCATCCTAATGATGAAACAAATAAACTCTTCTGAGAATATTTACATGCACGCCCTTTCATCCTTATTTGTCATTATTATAGGCTTCTAGCTTATAAAGCATTGTTGCTCTATTTCTATCTACCTATCTCCCACTCAACCTATATATATTGTTGTTGTGGGTGTTGACTGTTCTCCTTGGGCCTTCTCCACAACTTACTTTTTAACTTTAGTCCTAAAAATCTGTGTATCACCCTACTTTTCTCACTAAATAACATGACAATAGGACAAGCACCCATTTCTTCAAACAAATAATGTGTACACTTGTAAGCAGAGAAAATGGAGGGATCACAGAAACTATAGTAACACAGAGAAAGGACTACAGTATCTAGGAAAAATAAGTCATATTAAATCCTAATTGCAATTTGCACTTGAATAAACTCTATTACTGTAACAATATATTTCTATACGTCAGCTATTGTAAATGCCACATAATCTATCTTTCCTCTAGCTCCATCTAACAAGTTCAAGTTTAGGGAAGAAGTCAATAAGTTTGTAAAATCCTCATTTCAGGAAAGTAAAATCCAGATGCAACAAAAAATATCCAGTTGCAATTTAGCAGACGTAAATAACAGCTTCTATTAGCTAAATAACATTCATGAATCAGGTATTTCTACATATTAAATAAACCGAGTTAGTAAAGAGGGAAAAGTTTAAGTCCATGTACCAGTATGCTGCTCCCCAAAATATTTGGGACCTGAAGGGTCTGTGGACTTATGTGGAGCACTAGCACTATCAGTCGGAATAGCTTCTGAATCCTTTAGACAAAAAAATACCACCTAAGCCAATTGTTGTGGAAATTTCACATGTAATTAGATGTTATTGTACCTCATCTTTTCCAGAAATGGAAGCATCCAGATACGACGATGGTCCTTCACTGGCCTTATCCTTGCCATCGTGTCTCGACTCTAATGCTGAAAGGGCCAAAGAAAATATTCAGAATAAACGTCATCAAAGAGAGGAAATTTAGATTAGCCAAGATGCAAAAGAATATCTCAAATTGCAGAGAGAGGGGGGAAAAAACACTAAAACCAACCTACAATGGCAGGATCAGAGCTCACTCCTATGTCCCTCAATGCATCTGTTGGCTTGGTTTTCCAAGAAGAATGTAACTCAGATATTCTTTCTCCTGCACCAAAGATTACTTTACCAGCTTCTGCAGACTGCTCTCTAATAGGTGCAACTGCAAACAATGATGAATCAATTTTTGCAGGTGGAGAACGCAGCATATCATCAATAGCCTTTGAACGCACTTTTCGTAATTCTTCCTGGATATTCCAGGATCCAGAGGCATGAGAATTCCTTCTCTGAAATATAACAATTAATGATGATTAATAAGGGGGATACATTAGATGAATTAGGAATCAAAAGTAACTGGATGTATCAAATGAGAGAGCAGAAATTTTAGCATTAACAAGAGTATATTTCCAAAAATAATATACAGACATTGTCCATCAATCTACTAAGAAAGAAATACTGGCCTATTTGCATTTATACAGTAAATTAGGTGACCACAGTCTAAAGTGCACTTATAATGGGTTTGAATATTATAACCTGTTAAGAATTGATTGGGACAGGACAGGATATCTTAATTTGAGACAAAATCATTCTCAGATGTATCATATTAACAAGTGGTTTAACAAATATAGATAATTTTGGACCTTGTACAACCCAAATTGAAGTGTACTCATTAGAAAGGAAGAACACTAGACAATTAGGTTTGGCATTCTAACAAATTAGTAAGAGTAGTAGTTTTATAGGCTTATAAGCTAGTTACTCTTCCTCAAATATTTCAACATGGCATAACTCGTATGTGACATATTCAACTTTGGTTTTATATGCTTACAAGGTAGTTACTCTTCTTCAAATATTTCAACATGGCATAACTCGTATGTGACATATTCAACTTTGGTTCTACTGTTAATACTTGAATTGATCAAGACAATGGATAAAGATACACATAATTACCAACAAAATGTGTAAATGCCTAAGTGAAGAAAAAAAAAGCATGTAATTATGTAAAAGAACAAAGAAACACCATAGATGGCGAAATTGGCAGAACACATAGAGAGACTCACTCTGATGATACAGGAATAAATGGGTACAGAAAGATAATCAGAACCACACCTTTGATGAAGACAAAGCATCATGATTAGCTGAATATGGAGATCCTTCCTTGAAAAGCTTCATCGTTGTTGTTGATGGGGTTCTTAATTCTACATTGTCCTTTGGAGATGACCAAGGAGGCCTATTCCTCATATAATACCGAGCAACATGCACTGGAGAACCAACTCCAGATTCTACCTGTATCACCAAAAATTAATGTCATCTAATGGCACGTCTTACACATCAAGATTTCTTTACAAAGCTAGGAAACACCCAAAAAATAAAAAAAACTTGCACTCAAGGTAAAATCAACAGAAAAATATATCTGACATGTCCCATTGATCTAATATAGGCAGAAAAGGAAGAATGAATTCTCAGGTATAAACATCTCTTTCGCTGGCAATCTATCATATAAGACTGAGACTAACATGGTTAAACACGGTGGATGTAGGATTACAGGTTCCATGAGGCAAGTCCACCACAGCACTTGACCCAGCTTTCTTCTCTTGCAACCATTTTTTTTCTTCCATAACAGCTTTACTGGGTACATTGACATCCTCTGTTCACAAAAATGAGAATTATAAATGAACCAAAGGCAAAGATTCAGATGTAGGTTTGTCACTAGATTTCCTACTGCAATACCATGGGCAGCTGTTTGCTCAGGAGAATTCGCAAATGACATTTCCTCTCCAGCTTCTGTTGACCAGTCCATAACTCGTGAATTAAGAACTTTTGTCATTCTATCACACTCCTCCCTGACAATAAACACAAAAGGTAGAATTTGTGGGTAAGATATAATCAAAATGTTGAAAAAATAAATAAAATTACTCATCAGAGCAGTAGTCAGATGACCGGTTTTACGTCAGGTACACCAAACATTTAACAAATTCTGCATGAAGATGTATAACATTGTCCAATTGTACAATAACAACTTTATATTTGAGTCTATTCACTAAGTTATAACGTATCAGTCATCATGTTTTCAAACAAACAGAACTCACACTGTAAAAAATTTATAGATGCTAAAGTAAGATAACAATAGTTTGAAGAGTGTTAGATGTTATATAGCCATCAGTGAGTTTATCTGGAAGAAGTAATATGCATAACTAAGAACAAGCAAATGACTTTTACAGTTACTTTTAGCTTATGTATGCAAAGAATAACAATGGGATTGTAGCTGAACAAGATTTCATGACGGCAGCTACCTCGAAAAATACTCCTGCATAATAAGGCGCTCAATTAATTGCTTTGTCTCAGTTCTCTGAGCAGTGACCAAACACTCTCGTCCATGTTGCACAATTTCTGATGAAGTCAGCTTTTTCTGAGAAAAAGAAAGAGTAATAAAGATATTTATTCATAGCTAGAAAGTTTGATAGAAATCACTACATATCATATCAAGTAGGCTATCTTACAAGACGCAAATAGATATCTTTGCATAACATCATACCAAGTAATCACTGCATAACATCATACCAAGTAAGCAATCTACCAATACGCAAATAGAAATAACTGCATAACATACATATCAAGTAGGCAATCTTATAACACACAGTACTGAAATAACAACCAACTTCATGATTTCACATGAAGCATTTGGTGACAGGCACAAGCAGGGAAATTTTTTTCCAGGATGTCATCCATGGGAAGGAAAACGTACGAACAATTCTTTACATGACGTATAAAACTCAGATTTTTTCAACTTTTCTTTCACTTATGTTAAACAAATGGTAAAACTGCCCCATTTTTCTAGTGATAACTCTGTTCAAGCCAAAACAGAAATATAAATAAATATAAATCAACATTGTTGATACTGAATGCAAAATTGCAAAACCATGCCTATCAAATTTAGCCGTTCCACTAAAATATGGCCCAATAAATGGGCAGTGTTGGATTGAAAGGAACTCTTTATGTGTTGAAGGAATCATATAATTCTCCAAGGATAAACCATACAAAAGTATAGAATTATAAATTATTAACAAATCAACAACAACAGAGATTTTAGGGCAAACAAATCAAACATTGTGCAGAGTAGTATATAATAACATACTTCCCCAAGGACTAGGTCAAAATTGGTCAAAAAATCATGCTCTTAAAGATAAACTGGAAGTTTTACAATTTGATCAACAACATGGCACAAGAGAGTTTCCAGTCTCTTGCCTTCCAATGAAACCCATCTTCTGAAATGCGAAAGAACAAGACGTATAGCGTGAAGCTGAGTCAAGGTTCCTCTTTCAAGGAATTGGGTATATCCCTTTCCTGATTGAGCTCTTGTATTTTTCAATGCTCCAACAGAAGGCATAGAAAATCCATATGCATCAACCAAAGAAATTACATCAAAAAATCATGTACCAGAAGATGCAGCAGGTTACCTCATTTAACGCATTAATCTGATCATACGGGCTTTTATTCTCGTTAACATTGTCAATGTCATCTTCTGGCTCTGTGAAACAAAGAAGAAAGAGAAAACGACAAGGCCAGGAAGAAAAATTCATGTCAGAGGAGCAGACTTTTAAAGTAGAATGGCAATTTAACATCATTTATTTATACTTAAGCCATTAAAGCACTCTATATATTTAAGCACTTGAGTAGTGACAGCAACGTTGACCCAACTCTAAACAACAGAAAACTAAATTAGGAAAATTAGAAGATATAATCTCTCTCTCTTACTATTTCCTAAAACTCTCAACTTCTCTTATTTCATCTTTTCTTCCCATCTCCCATTTTGTCATCAAGCATATCAATATCTAAGGAAAGAATGTGTCAAAAATCAAAATGAAGAACGTTTAATAGAATAAGAACACAACTAATCGAAAAACATTAGGTATCCACAATCTCCATGGGAGATCAAAAGATGATTGTTACATACATGCCACAAGAAAGAGAGAGAGCACCAAGCTACTCAAACATTTTCTTTAGTTGCATAAAATTTTAAAGGATACATTTAAATATAATCAAAATCAAGCTGAACAATGATTTTAAACCTGATGAGCTATAAAAATGCCTTGAAATGAACTTATATTGTTGAGATTTACGCTTTGTGCCTAACAATATCAATGACGCAACTCATATAAATTAAGCATAGGAATCAAGCTCAAAACCAACTTTGTTTATATTTTAGCGTTTAAATTCGGCGCTTCGTTCGGTATACGGTTTTATCAGAGGAGGAGGAAGCAACATAACAATTAAGCTCAAAGGGACGCGTACAAAATAAACCATAGTGAGAGCAGAACAGAGAGAAAATGGAAACGAATTAAGAAAAACATGGAATAAAGATGAGAGCGCACCCAAAGCGAAGTCGGATTCTTCAGAGGACGAGGATGAGGATTCAGAGTCGAAGAAGATGGCGGCGGATAGGATTTTCCCGGCGCCAGAGGCCACGGCACGAGCGCGTGGTATAAGGACCCCGGTAAACCAATTAGGGCTTGTAGAAGGGGGAGCGGGAGGCGGTGGACGGTCGTAAGGAGTGGTGACAAGGCGGCGCCTTCGCCGATTTGTAACGATTTTTCCACCGGCTCCACCAGACAGAGTCGCCATGTGAGGGAAATCGAAGAAATTTGAAATGAAATGATTGGACTCTGGTCGGGATCGTTTCAACTGTTTTTCTCTCATGTAATAGGTAAGGACATTGTCTTTTACACCTTCGCACAACGCACATATTTTGAATAAATACAATTAATTAATAAGTTAGTGTATTATAAATCGGGTTTATAATGTACACTTTAATTAATGAAGTAGTTCTCAGACTCAGAGTTGTTAAATGAATCGAGCCGTTCGAAGAGCTCGGCTTGGCTCGATTCGTTAAAGCTCGAGCTCGGCTCGACTCGTGACTACTCGATCTCGAGTTCGAGCTCGTCGAAATGCTCGTTACGTTATCGAGCCGAGCTCGATAATAATAATAATATTAAAATAAATATTATATAATGATAATTATATATATTAATATAATAATTATTAAATATAATATTAAATATATTAATTAAAATCCGGCTCGATTAGGCTCGAAAGCTCGACTCGTTTTCCTTAAATGAGTCGAGCTCGAGCTCGGATGAGTAATTTTCGAGTCGAGCTCGAGCTCGCTCGTAAGCTCGTTATCAAATCGAGCCGAGCTCGAACTCAGCTCGATAACTACTCGAGACGAGCTCGAATATGCACTACTCGAGCTCACTCGACTCGTTTAACAGTTGAGTCTCACCCAACAAAAATATTTAATTTTATTTTTTTAATAATAGAGATTAAAGTAAAATTTAATTTAATTGTTAACGTCTTGAGCACTTAGTTAACCCATTTATTGTTAAGATCTGAGCACCTTATTATTTGGTTAGTGGGTGATAACATTTGCTCCTCTAAGAGCTTCTCCAGCGGGCCTGCAATCTGCAGATGCAGCCCAAGTATCTCCCTCCAGTGGTGCTGCAATCTTGACTGTAAAATTGGGAATTCTACGGTAGCGGCTCAAAAATACAGCCACTACAGTGTTGGTTGCATCTTTTTTTTTTAATTGTTAATTTCATGTAGTAAGTGAAATGAGTTGTGTGTGAATATATACATTATAGTATTTTAATTTTGTAGATATGATGGTTGTTTAATTTTTTTATTATTTAAAACTATTTATAAAATTTTAATAAATAAAAATTAATTAATTTTAATTTTGAAAAAATAATTTAAAATATTAAAAATAAAGATTAAATTGCATATTAAATTAATTTTTAATTGTAATTTTTTTAAATTTTATGTTTAATTGAATTGTAATGTAATTTTAATTAATTGTGTTAATTTTATTTTATGCATATTATCTTTTTATTTAAAATTAAAAATGAAGAAGAAATAATAATTTAGGTTTAAAAATAATAAAATATAATAAAAAAATGAATATATTATTATTTTAATTTTTGGAGTAAAAAATGGAGTAAACCGCTGGAGATGAGTTATTGAGTTGATTGCATTTTAGAGTTAAATGTGCTGCAAAATGGAGCCAACCGCTGGAGATGGCCTAAGCATGTTAAATGTGGATTTGTTCATTTTATTATTGCAGGTTTAATTTTAGTTAATTTTTGTTCAATTTTGATCTAGATGAATGAAACTTGAAAAAAAAAAGTTACGCTAAAATTGAGAATAGCATTGTTAGAAGCCAAATGTGGATTTTGTATATGGGTACACCCTTTCAAATAGTGTTAATTTTTATAATATCCAATATTATCATTAAAATGATTAGGATTGCTCTATTGAAAGAATTCGTAAATAATAATAATATTACTCGTATAAAAGAGTAATTTTCTTTTATACAGAAAAATATTCTTAATTGTACTTGTTGGTATATTGAGATAACCGTGCGGACAAATCAATATCTTTTCTTAATTGTACTTGTTGCCAGGGGCGGAGCTAGCCTATAATTCATAGGGGGCTAAGGGGAAAAAAAAAAGAAAAAAGAAAGAGAGTACTCCCTCCGTCCCTCCTTAAGAGGGTCAATTGCTTTTTGGCACATGGATTAAGGAGTATTATTATTTAATATGTAGTGGGTAGTTGTATTAGTAGGAGTGTGGGTCCCAATATTTAATTGTATTAGAGGGGGGTATGGGGGTCTCATATGTGTAAAAAATGAAATGAGACTCTTTGGGTGAGACGACTAAAATGAAAAAATGACCCTCTTAACCTGGGACGGAGGGAGTATATCATTATAATTCAAGCCTACTAATACATTCGAGGCTCAAGCTTTCGTCTTATTAAAATTTTTACATTTTGTCTTACTAAAATTTTTACATTTTCTTTTTTTTTAAATTATACTTTCACACCTTGAAAATAAAAGTTAATACTTGTATGAAATCGTCTTACGATGAGTTCATTTTACATTGTCTTAATTAATAATTACTTTTCATTGAAAATATTATTACTTTTCATTTATATTTTTAATTATTATCAGTTAATGAAACAATATGATCATATTACCATAAAAAATCAATGAAATTGGTAATTAAATGCTCTTATGTCCTGTAATTAATCTTTAAACTACATATTTACTATAAATATAAAGAGGGTTTTGGGATGGATTTAGTAACCTATTAAAATGATAAAGAAATTAAGGGGTACCAATAGGAAATATGAAGTGTTTTTGGGAAGGATTGAGTAACATATTAAAATGATAAAAGAAATTAGGGTACTAATAGGGAAATTTTGAAAAGTTTGGGGGGCTAAAGCCCCCTAGCCAACCATAAGGATACGCCCCCTGCTTTTTGGTATATATTGAGATAATTGTGCGAATGCATCAATATCTCATATTTTTCTTGTGTCTATTAAATTACCGATATACTCGATAGTGTTGGACTACGGAAGGTTTAAAGTCACAAGCAAACTATCCGGATATATTAATATTTTTCGAGAACTGGATTATGTTTCTACATTATATAGGCGCTTAATTTACTCATGTGGGGGAATTGTTGGGGAATTTAATTGGTTTATAAGGATTAATTAATAAATTAATCACCAATTATATAATAATTAAATGAGTATAGTGGGTGAATATAATTTGACTCATCTACTAGAGAGGTTATGTGAAGCGTAACGGGGATTAATACGAAATTATTATCCCACGTTGAATATGTAGGAGGGGTCAAGCCGTGAAGACGAATCACGTGTGTGTAAAGATTCATTGAACCAGGAGTAGGTTCATTGAATCGGGACGCAGTAATCCTCCATAATTGCTGATTAGATGTAGTTACTCCATCAGCAATTAATTCGTCATAATTGCTGATTAGAGAAAATTACGCCATCAGCAATTAATACGTCGTAAATCACGTCCATCGCCATTATGGCTGAATGGAATGGTGCGTCTATAAATAGGGTCATTCGACATGCATTCTAACACAACAAACACACCACAATCAATGAGCATTTGCATCACAAAGCATTTGCATCATAGTTACTGTGACGCCTAGGTCTCATTTCACTGAATCATGTCACTCGGCGAGATGAAACTTTGACGTCATTAAGTGAACGAGCTTATTCTAGTTGATTTGTTTTAGATGCACTGAAACAAATGAAAATAATATGTATGTATATAAGATTTACAAATATCTTTCGGAAGCATGAATATTTTAGAACTTACAACATAGTTTAAGAGTCTGATGTCATTTAACATGTAATATGACGTCTAAAGAAAAGGTTCAGAAAAGTATGTTACAAACATGGTATTTATAAGACTTATTAGTAAACTTAATATATAGAGGGTAACTCCATATCTCGTCACTGCAGCCATCTTTAAATCCTCAGCTTGAAAATTTTAATAAAGGAGGGTGTGAGATAAATTCTCAGTGGATGACCTGAGGTTGTTACATAAGTTGGATGGTACATCGTAGTGAATATTTCCTCTTAATATTTCTTAATCAAAAGCACATCTTCTATATGACTCGTCAGTCATCTTCTATCTTAGATATATCGGAAGGCCCCGCTAAGGCTGGATGACTCTGAAGTTCATCCGTAATCTTTAACTTGTGACCAATAGGTCGAATATCATGTGTATATTTCACAATGGTGTGACATTAATCAATTAGGAGTAGACATACTCTAAGTGAATTACTTCACAATAGATTTTGTACCATTCTTAAATGACTACGACCACTAAGTGAGAAAATGTATCATGACGACTTAATCTTCTTATCAATTAGACGAATTGGACGCATATCCAATAATGTAACATTGATCTTACCGTGTGACAGAATCACCCACCTGACTGATGATAAAAGAGATTGGAGTCTTCGAGATTTAATTGCACCTTGCGAAAGATCACATAATTTGCTATTAAGGATAATTGTTTACTCCCTTTATTTACTATTTTTATTGTTATTATTATGTTAGTTAAGGTTACGTATTTATTTGAATCTTGTGATTACCCAATTGGGATTTAATATATATATATATATATATATATATATATATATATATATATATATATATATATATATATATATATATATATATATATATATATATATATATATATATATATATATATATATTAACTATATTAACTATATTGACATATTAATTTGTTTGTATCAATTATTATGAAGTTATCAAGGATATTTATAAAACTTTTATCAAGAAAATAAATAGTTCTTACAGAAGATAAAATGAAGAATATTAAATGATTTAAAAAAAAATTGATAAGCATCATCTTTTGCAAAGGATAAAATAAGTGTTTCATTTGCTCCTAATTACAACTATTGATTCTTATACATGACATCGTCTTTATTTTTATAAAAGAAGGCAACCAATGTTTTTGATTCATTGTTAATAAATCGCCTATTGTATATTTTTCTTTCAATAGATAAGGGATTATAAAAGAGTGGGAAATAACTATTACAGTAGAGTAGGCTATGACTTATCGAAACTAAAATGCGATGCTTCCTTTGAATTCTACGAGGTTGAGCAGTAGTTTGAGATTTCCCTCTTATTCAAAAATTTTGAGGATAGGATTTAGTGTAAAAACCATAAATTATTTACCCAAAACACCTCATAATCTATTCTAACTTAATAAGAATAGAACACGACAAAATTACATCCAAATATTGTCAAATTCTCTTCTCTTTTTTTTAATCAAAATTTGCAAAAATTTCATTAAACGAAAGAAAAGAAAATTTTTGATAAAATATCTTCATAACTATAAAGTAGAGATCCAAATCACACTGTAAATTTGGAAACATCAAGTCCTATTATTATACGTATTATCATCAATTATACATATATAAATATTTTTTTCAAAAATGATAAATTAAATATACCAACCTAAGCTTTCGGAGAAATATCAGCACCGAGGAGGAAGAGGAATAGTAGCAGCACCGATGAGAAGAGTAATAACAGTGGTTGTAACGGTGGGAAAAAAAGAGAAGTTTTTTTTATAAGCCGTAAGGGAAAAAAGAGTAAGGGTAAGAAAAAAAAGCAATTACATGACTACGGGATGTTACTGCATTAACGTGAAGTAAGATGAAGGAGCAGATGACCCTTTTAGAGGGATGATGCTACATTTCTTTTTTTTTAAAAAAAGGAGAAAGAGAACGGTGAGTCTTTGCTGCAAGGTAGAGACGTTTTTATAGAGGAAACAGAGTGTAAGAGATCCAATCCCTTTTTACCACGTTTCTTAATCTGGTTGGGGAAACGTTCTTAATCCATGTGGATGTAATGCCTCTCATCCCTGTCCAAAAAACTAAATTATTATATTCTTTTTTTATTGTACTGCTTATTTATCATTATATATTTATTATATTATATATATTATTAAAAATATATATATATATACATATACTTTTGTTTTTATTTATTATTTTTATTATACATCTTTTGAGTGTAATTAAATCTGAATATCCAGATCATGTCTCTTAAAATAAATCTTGAGAAAAAAGAACATGGTTAGAAAAATAATTGTAATAAATGAATAAAGAACACATGAACACACTTATATATATATATATATATATATATATATATATATATATATATATATATATATATATATATATATATATACACATATCGCATATGTGGGTACGTATTTATTTATTATTATTGGATATTACATCCTACCCACCTTTGAAAAACTTCGTCCTCGAAATTCATTCATTAATTTCCTTGCAATGGGAGTATTTGGCTAAGATCTCATCCTCTCGTTCCCATGTAGCTTCTTTTCTCCCATGTCTACTCCATTGAACTAAGACTAATGGTATTTCCCGATTTCTAAGACTTTGTTTCTTCCTTCCTAAAATTGTAACGGGTACTTCTTCATAAGATAGATTCTGGCTCAACTTCACACCTTTGAGATTAATGACATGATCAGGATCCGCAATATATCTTCTAACCATAGAGATATGAAAAATATTATGCATCATCGCCAATTCGGATGGTAAAGGCAATCGATACGCAACACTCTCCACCTTTCCTATAATCTCAAAAGACCCTATGTAATGTGGTCTTAACTTCCCTTTCTTTCCTAAACGCACCATACCTTTAATTGGTGTCACTTGAAGGAAAACTTTATCCCCAATTTCGATGTGTAAATCTTTTCTTCGTACGTCGGCATATGACTTTAGACGATCTTGTGCAGCTTTAATCCTTTCTCTAACCATTAAGACAATTTTTGTAGATTCTTCTACAAGTTCAGGCCCCAAAATTTTTCGAACTCCCACTTCATTCCAACATACATGAGTACGACACCTTTTTCCATACAGTGCTTCAAACAGTGCCATCTTGATGGTAGTTTAAAAACTGTTATTGTAAGCAAATTCCACAAGTGAGATGGGTCTCCCAATTCCCTTCCAAGTCTAGAGCGCAAGTTCTGAGCATATCTTCTAAAGTTTGTATGGTCCTTTCAGACTGACCGTCTGTTTGAGGATGATAGGTTGTGCTAAACTTGAGTCCTGTTCCCATTGCTTCTTGAAGATTTTTCCAAAATCTTGATGTAAAACGAGGGATCTAAAATTATAGACACTAGCACTCCGTGGAGTCTAACAATCTCATTTATGTACAAATTGAGCAAACTGATCCATTGTATATGTCATGCGAACAAGAATGAAATGAGACGTCTTTGTGAGTCGATCGACAATTACCCAGATTGCATTGTAGTTCTTAATTGTCTTAGGTAAGCCTGTCACAAAGTTTATAGTGACATGCTCCTATTTCCACTCTGGGATTTCTAATGGGTTCAACAATCCGGCTGGTCGTTGGCGATCTGCTTTAACTTGTTGGTAAGTTAAACACTTTCTAACAAATTGTGCAACGGATCGTTTCATTCCTCTCTACCAGAAGTTTTCTTTCAAATCCCTATACATCTTTGTTTCACCTGGATGTACAGTGTATGGCGTGCAATGAGCTTCTATGAGAATTTTCTTTCGTAACTCTTCATCATCAGGCATACAAAGTCTCTTATTAAATATTAAAGTTCCATCAGACGTTAGAGAAAATTCCTTTAAATCTCCTTTAGTGAGTTGGTTCTTCATTTTTTTAAGAAATTTATCTCATTTTTGGGCTTCCTTAATTCTTTCCTTCAATGTTGGTTGGATTGTTAAGGAGGAAATAATTATTGTGATACAGCAAGATCTCGCAAAATTCAACTCCCTCTTAGAGAATTCTTTAATCAAAGATTATTCTTTGGTCGGCATTGATATCCAATAAGCTTTATTTTTCCAACTTAAAGCATCTGCTACCACATTTGCCTTACCAGGATGATAATGGATAGTACATTCATAATCCTTTACAAGTTCCAACCATCGCCTTTGTCTCATATTGAGTTCCTTTTGTGTGAAGAAATACTTCAGGCTCTTGTGGTCAGTGTAAATTTCGCACTTTCCTCCGTACAAGTGTCGCCAAAGTTTTAGTGCATGGACTACAGCAGCCAGCTCCAAATCATAAGTTGGATAGTTCAACTCGTGTGGCTTCAATTGTCTTAAGGCATAAGCAATTACTTTTCCTTCCTGCATCAAAACGCATCCCAAACCAAATTTGGATGCATCCTTATAAATTACAAATTCCTTAAGCCCGTCGGGAATGGTCAAGACAGGTGCCGAAACTAACTTTTGTTTTAGTTCCTGAAAACTTTTCTCACATATGGAGGACCAAGAAAACCTTTCGCCTTTCTTCGTTAGTTGGGTTAAAGGTTTAGCAATATGAGAGAAATTTTGGATGAATCTACGGTAGTAACTTGCTAATCCTAGAAAACTTCGAATTTCTCAAACATTCATTGGAGTTTTCTAGTTTAATATTGTTTCTACCTTTGTCGGATCCACTTCAATACCCTTTGCAGATATGATATGCCCCAAGAAGAAAACTCAATCGATCCAAAATTCACACTTAGTGAATTTGGCGTATAGCTTTTCTTGTCTCATTATTTCTAATACTATCTTAAGGTGATCTTCATGTCGTTTCTTTTTTTTTGAATATATAAGTATGTCATCAATGAACACGATCACGAACTGATCAAGATAGGGATGAAACACTCGATTCATAAGATCCATGAAAATAACGGGGGCATTATTTACTCCAAATGGCATTACTGCAAACTCGTAATGGCCATATCGAATCCTAAAATCGATCTTAGGTATGTCTTTTTTCTTGACCTTCAATTGATGGTAGCCAGACCTTAAATCAATCTTGGAAAATATGCTGGCGTCTTTTAGTTGATCAAACAAGTCTTCTATCCATTGTAACAGATACTTATTCTTTATGGTCAATCGATTTAGTTCACGATAGTCGATGCACATTATCATGGATCCATCATTTTTCTTCACAAAAAGGACCGGCGCTCCCCATGGTGAGACACTTGGTTGAATGAATTTTTTGTCTAAAAGTTCCTGCAGTTGCTCTTTCAATTCTTCTAGCTCCTTTGGGGCCATTCTACATGGAGCCTTTGATACAGGCACAACTCCTGGCATCAATTCGATCATGAATTCTGTTTGTCGATCCGGTGGAATCCCGGGTAGTTCATCTGGAAAAACTTCAAGGAATTCTTTCACAACTGGTATTTTGGTAGGTAGATCCTTGCCCTTTTCTTTCATCGTAATCCTCACAAGATAACCCTGTCACTTTTCTTTACGAAGCATTCGCATAGCTTTAATCGCCGATATAATATTTGGTTTTGAACGAAGTTTGGTACCAGTATATGTGAAATGACGTCCATCACTCCCCAATAGATCTATCTCCCGATCAACACATCTAATAGTAGCCTTATATTTGCTTAACCAATCCATGGCCAAAGTTATGTCAAAATCTTTCATTTTAAGAACATGGAGATCAGCTTCTAGTTCGTGACCTTCCAGGTTTATCTTAACATATGATCTTTATAGGACTTATTAGCAAACTTATTATATAGAGGGTAACTTCATGCCTCGTCACTGCAGCCATCTTAAAATCCTTAGCCTGAAAATTTTAATAAAGGAGGGTGTGAGATAAATTCTCAGTGGGTGACCTGAGATTGTTACATAAGTTGGATGGTAAATCGTAGTGAATATTTCCTCTTAATATTTCTTAATCAAAAGGACATCTTCTATATGACTAGTCATCTTCTATTTTCGATATATCGAAAGGCCCCGCTAAGGCTGGATGACGCTGAAGTTCATCCATAATCTTTAACTTGTGACCCATAGGTCGAATATCATGTGTATATTTCACAATAGTGTGACATTAATCAATTAGGAGTAGACATACTCTAAGTGAATTACTTCACAATAGATTTTATACCATTCCTAAATGACTACGACCACTAAGTGAGAAAATATATCATGACGACTTAATCTTCTTATCAATTAGACGAATGGGGCGCATATCTAATAATGTAACATTGATCTTACTCTGTGACAGAATCACCCACCTGACTGAAGATAAAAGAGCTTGGAGTCTTCGAGATTTAATTGCACCTTGCAAAAGATCACATAATTTGCCATTAAGGATAATTATTTACTCCATTTATTTACTATTTTTATTGTTATTATTATGTTAGTTAAGGTTACGTATTTATTTGAATCTTTTGATTCTCCAATTGGGATTATATATATATATATATATATATATATATATATATATATATATATATATATATATATATATATATATATTGACGTATTAATTTGTTTGTATCAATTATGAAGTTATCAAGGATATTTATAAATCTTTTATGAAAAAATAAATAGTTCTTACACAAGATAAAATGAAGAATATTAAATGATTTAAAAAAAATTGATAAGCATCATCTTTTGTAAAGGATAAAATAAGTGTTTCATTTGCTCCTAATTTCAACTATTGATTCTTATACATGACATCGTCTTTATTTTTATAAAAGAAGGCAACCAATGTTTTCGATTCATTGTTAATAAATCGCCTATTGTATATTTTTCTTTCAATAGATAAGGGATTATAAAAGAGTGAGAAATAACTATTACAGTAGAGTAGGCTATGACTTATCGAAACTAAAATGTGATGCTTCCTTTGAATTCTACGAGGTTGAGCAGTAGTTTGGGATTTTCCTCTTATCCAAAAATTTTGAGGATAAGATTTAGCGTAAAAATCATAAATTATTTACCCAAAATCTCTCATAACCTATTCTAACCTAATAAGAATAGAACACGACAAAATTATATCCAAATATTGTCAAATCCTCTTCCCTTTTTTTTTATCAAAATTTGCAAAAATTGCATTAAACGAAAGAAAAGAAATTTTTTGATAAAATATCTTCATAACTATAAAGTAGAGATCCAAATCATACTGTAAATTTGGAAACATCAAGTTCTATTATTATACGTATTATCATCAATTATACATATATAAATATTTTTTCCAAAAATGATAAATTAAATATACCAACCTAAGCTTTCGGAGAAATAGTAGCACCGATGAGAAAGAATAATAACAGTGGTTGTAGCGGTGGGAAAAAAAGAGAAGTTTTTTTTATAAAGCCGTAAGAGAAAAGAGAGTAAGGATAAAAAAAAGCAACTACATAACTACGAGATGTTACTGCATTAACCTGAAGTAAGATGAAGGAGCAGATGACCCTTTAAGAGGGATGATGCTATATTTTTTTTTTTTTTAAAAGAGAAAGAGAACGGTGAGTCTCTGCTGCCAGGTAGAGACGCTTTTATAGAGGAAGCAGAGTGTAAGAGATCCAGTCCCTTTTTACCATGTTTCGCAACCTGGTTGGGGAAACGTTCTTAATCCCTGTGGATGTAACGTGTCTCATTCCCGTCCAATAAACTAAATTATTATATTCTTTTTTTATTGTACTGCTTATTTATCATTATATATATATACACTTTTGTTTTCATTTGTTATTTTTATTATACATATTTTGAGTGCAATTAAATCTGAATATCCAGATCATGTCTCTTAAAATAAATCTTGAGAAAAAAGAACATGGTTAGAAAAATAATTGTAATAAATGAATAAAGAACACATGAACACACTTATATATATATATATATATATATATATATATATATATATATATATATATATATATATATATATATATATAATTACGATCCAGTTCTCCATCTTCTTTCGTTCGTCAGAGTTCCAGCGATCGCAGTGCTGCCTCGTCGGAAAGGAAAAGCTGTTTTATCTTTGAAAAAGTTCCGCCAAGGTCGAAGCACTAACGGGGCGTATTTTTTCTTGCGGGAAGAGGTAGACCTTGACTCGACTTCTACACGATGTTTCCTTCGAAGATTCTGTACAAATGTGTAAGAAGATCCTCTGCTTCTTCTCCTTTAATTTCAGCAATAACCACCAGAAGGTGCATGATTTCCCATAAATGATTTAAAATGGCGACGTTTCCAAGAGAGTCTTGTAGGCAGTTCTGAAATCCCATAAAGCATTATCCAACTTCAATGCTCAATCCTTCCTACTTACTCCAACCGTCTTCTCCAACACTTGTTTCACTTATCGGTTCGAGACCTCGGCTTGTCTATTGGCTTGAGGGTGATAAGGTGTTTCCATTCTATGTTTCACACCATAATCCTTCAACACTTTCTCCATTAATTTGTTGACAAAATGTGTCCCTTCCCATCACTAACAATCACCCTTGGTACTCCAAATCTCAAAAATATGTGCTTCTTCAGAAATTTTTTTACTACTCTGGCGTTGTTCGTCTTTGTTGGAATCGCTTTCACCCACTACGAGACGTAATCGACCGCTAGAAGGATGTAGAATAATCTATTAGACGGAAAAAAGACTCAATAAAATCGATCCCCATACATTGAAAATTTCTACCACCATGATGGGCTGCAACGACATGTAATCTTTTAAATACCAAAATGCCCCCCATTTGACTGCGAGTAACAGAACTCAAGCATACTATTCCATTCAGCTTCAGACACGCATTTTCGGATTATGGAATCCTGGCAAATTTTGTAGACGATGGGATCATCCCGAATGAAGTTCTGAACATCATACATGAACTTTGCGAACTGATGCTTGCTTAATTAAATAAGATGATAAACATGATTGCATGAAAATTAATTATACAAATTAAATTGTAATAGGTGAGATTAAATGAATTACTTTAAATATGTTTTATTAACTACTTTGAAATCTTATTATAAATTCTATAATTAACATGTATTATTTTATGTCTTTTTGAATTTATAATTTTTTTTATCTTTGTCATATTATATCATAAGTAACAAAAGAATGAGAAACAATTTTTAACTATAATATCCCTATTTAATTTCATATTTACCTGCTTCACCATCCATTAATATTTTTATAATTATTAGTATTAATTAATTATAATTATTGTCAAGACTTACAAGAGAATGTATTATGTATCTAATTAATTTTTACATTAATTATAAATAATGTCTTTTCACCTTCTTCAATTAAATAACACCCCGACACAAATATCGTCATTAGCGTCATTCGTACTCTTTTCAAGTTTAAGACAAAAAATATTGTATACAAAGGGGTCTTAATGTGATTTGAAATAAAATATTTTATTGATATTATTAAATGATTTATTGCATATACAAAAGTTTAAAAATGATTACTGAATATAATTACTTAAATTGTTCATAATTATGTTTAAAGAAAAAGTTTTCACAAGAAGGTATTACATATAAAAGTAGAGATGTCAAAAGTGGCCTAGTCCAACCTGACCCGTGACATTTGTGGTGGACCCGACCTGGCTCATATTGAGAATGGGGTGGGTCTGGGTAACAGTGATGGTCCAGTTTGGCCCGTTTGAACCCGTTTACTCTATTAAATATTTACGTTATATAATATATTATGTGTATAATATGTATATTTTATTTATATAATTACTATTTAAATTAAATAATATAAATTACATATTATTTATAATAATTATAAATACTTAAAATAAAATAAATAAAATGGGCCAAAAATGGGGTGGACCCGCCCTGCCCCGCGACAAAAGAATGGGTCTGGGTACTCAATTACCTGCCCCGGCCCATTGACATCCCTATGTAAAAGACAAAAAATTACAATACATAATATGACGTGCATGTGATATGTAACGCACGTTTGAAATTTAGTTTTTATAAAATTGCATAGGTTGCTACCTAGTGTGAGCACATAGTAGAATCCTGACAAGAGTGTACATTGTTACGAAGAATGTTACAACAAAAAACAAAAACTGTGCACAACGAAAATTTAAAAGGAGAGATTAACACAATGATATGTTTATGAACAAATATAAGTTGACTCTTACAAGAAAAACTTGAATAACACACTTCAAGTTGTTCAAGTTCTCCAATCCTAAAAGTACAACATCTTAATAAATTTACTACTTTCACTTAACACACATAACATATTGTTTATTTATTACCTAAAAATCTTACATTTTCCTTCAAAAGTCGAAAAAGTTGATCAAAAAGTAACTTTTTTTAAATCTGTAAAGAATAATATGGCACAGAGATAGTACATTTTAATAATATCTACTGTTATACACATCCCAACGGTATACTAATTTTTTACACACATTCTAACAACTTACTCACCTATTTTTATTAAACTACCAAAAATATTCGACAAATACTTGTATGAATCGAGTCACATAGTTAATCACTTAATTATTCACCCTACTACTTTTGGGTGTCCACTCCAAACCAAAAGTAATCATTTCTACTTTTTAGTAAAAGAGCCCCACATATAGTTTACCATTCATTACTAACACAACTACACATAAAATAATAATACTCCTTAATTTACATGAAAAAACAAATGACCACCTTTAAAGTAGACTGAAAGAGTATATTTAATTATACCTTAAGATTGTATTTGGATTGAATCATTTCAAATCCAATAGATTTTAAATTGGGTTCCTTGAATTTTAATTTGAATTCCACCGTTCAGATGAATTATGAATTTATGAAAGAATTTCAAATCCATAATTCAACAATTATTTTTAAAATAGAATTTTATTATATTAAATATTAAAATCTAAAATTTTATTAAAAATAATTATTTTTTGGAGGGAACTCTACCACCCAACCTGGTACCCTACCCACCCCCACCCCCATCCTAATTTTTTTTTGTAAAACTTTAAATTTTAATATTTAAATAATAAAAATATTACCACTCAACACTACCCCCAAACCCCCGCCACTTTCACCCCCAAATTTTTTTTATAAAACTTTAGATTTTAATATTTAAATAATAAAAATATTACCACCCATCCCTATCCCCCCTATCCACCCTCCCCCTCAAATTTTTTTCTAAAAAAAAATTAAATTTTAATATTTAAATAATAAAAATACTACCACCCAACCCTACCCTCTACCCACCCCCAACGAACTGGATGGGGTAGGTTGGGTAGTAATATTTTTATTATTTAAATATTAAAAGAAATAATTACTGATAGGTACACACTTTGTACCCCTAATTACTACTAGATACATTGATTTAAAATAATTATTATTTAATACAAAATATTAAAGTAAAATACCAAATATACCCCTAAACCCATATACCTTTAAAACACTAACCCCAACCTCCACCCACCACCGGACCACCGCTGCCGCTGCCGGACCGCCGCCGCCGGCGGAGCTTCGGCGGCCGGTCGCCGGAAAATCTATTCGTCAGAAAAAAAAAAAAAAAAAAAACTGGTCGCCGGAAAGCTGCCGCGCCGCCGCCGCCGGAGCTCCGGCAGCCGGTCGCCAGAAAAACTGTTCGTCCAAAAAAAAAAAAGAAAAAAAAAAAACTGGTCGCCGGAAAAACTGCCGCCGCCGGAAAAGCTGCCGGACCGCCGCCGCCGGACCACCACATTTTTTTGCTACACACACTTTTTTTTTCCTGCACACACTTTTTTTGCTGCACACACTTTGCTGCACATGAACTTTTGCTGCACACAATATTTATGTGCAGCACATTAATAGGGGTAATATTGGAATATCACTATATATTTTTGTACCTAGTAGTAATACTTTTGTATGTTTGTATCTCATAGTAATTTAGGGTTTTTTTTGTGTACCTAGTAGTAATCCTCCCATATTAAAATTTAAATTTTTTTATTTTTTTTGGGGTGGGGGCGGGGAAAAGGGTGGTGGCAGGGGAGGATAGGAGGGTAGGGCTGAGTGCTAATATTTTTATTATTTAAATAATAAAATCTAAAATTTTATTTAAAAAAAATTGGGGGTGGTGGCAGGAGGTGGGTGGTGTGGGTAGGGTTGGATGATAATATTTTTATTTATTATTTAAATATTAAAATCTAAAATTTAAAAAAAGGTGGATGGATATAAGATAGGGCTAGATGGTAATATTTTTATTATTTAAATATTAAAATCTAAAGTTTTATAAAAATAATTGTGAGGTGATTGGGTTTGGGGGTTGGGTGGGAGTGAATAGGGATAGGCTGGGTGATAGGGTTAAAAAAAATATATATATATATTTATTTATAAATATATATTTTTTAATTAATTTATTAATTTTATATATTAATATATCAATTACACAACAACGGAAGGATTTTAAATGACACGGTTTGAGTAAGGATTTGAAAATCCATCCAAAACAACTAAAAAAAATCAAAATCAAATCCATGAAACTAAAAAAATCCATGATTTGAAATTCATTGATTTCAAGTTGCATCCAAACAAGAAGGGGTGATTTGACGGAAGGATTTATAAATCTATCCTCAAATCCTTCCAAGTTCCATCCAAACACACCCTAAGGTTCAATATTATTCTTTAGAGTTAAAATATTTAAGTATATATGTCTTTACATTAAAAAAATATTCTTTCTTAAATTCTACCCATAAAAATAAGCGGGATACTTTTCAAAACAAAAGGAGTACTCTCCCGCCCCATCCTAATAGTTACATATTTATAATTTAAGCGTTCCATTCTAAGGGTTACATTTCTCTTTTTGGTATATGAATTCACACACAACAATTATAATATCTCCATGGAACCCACCTACAACACTAATACAACTACACACTATATATTAAAATATTATATCTCTTGCCTCAACACACATTAAAATACTATGTTCCTTAATTTCCGTATAAAAAACAAACATAATTATTAAGACGGGATAGAGGGGATACATTATACCAAAATCCAAAACTAATACAATTATCACTTCATCATCTCAAAATCTTTATAAGCTAAAACAAATACATAATTTGTCCACCATTAGTATAATATTGTGCAATTATGATTACAGTTCAAAATACACCTAAACAATAACAATACCAACACCAAATAACTTTTATAATAATTCTAATAAATTGCACGTTAAAAGGTCCAAAATCTACCCACACCTCTCTTACTTCCCCCTCCTGCCGCTGCTGTCCATCGCCTGGTGTTTGTCTATTTTTAGCACTCACGAGGAAGAATACTCGATCGTTGTAGTAGTATATTCCAAGAAAAATTATCAATCCACAAAGGAGTTATGTTCGGACTAGCAAAATACGTGAGCTCATGTTCATGTTGTTTTTGTAAAGATGATCGGGGGGTTTTGAGATTGATTAACAACTAAAACAAGTAACAAGAAAATAAGAATAGCAAATAAGAGAAATGACAAGTAAAGAAAATGGGTGCTAAAGTTCAAGTATGGAAAAACATGGGATTAGAAACATCCAAGCACACTCGATTCATATTATCATGCAAACGGAATTCAACTCAATTGATGTAGACTAAGGGTGATCACGATTGTATCCTAAGCTCCCTTTCGGGTTACAAAGGTTGTTGATCCATTTTAGACTCCCAAAAGCACTTAAGATCAAAGCCCAATATTAACCTCTTCCATCTAGGTACTAGTTAGATTAAACTCTCCCTTTTTGTGTACTAAGGCCAACGAATGGATTGGTTCCCCTCATTGAATTCAAATATCCTTTCGGTCAAACCCAAACTCAATGTCTATTCATGCCTTCCTAATACTATAGAGGGTCGTTTCCGTCTCACTTCAAGCAATACATACATGAACATCATGATAGCATTTAATTATCACAAATAATCCATTGATCAACAATCCATTAAACCAATAAACATTCATGAATAACAAACCATGCCATCACAACATCAAGACAATTAAACTCCATGAATAGAAATCAACATCAATTAAATCAAAAACCAATTTAATCCACATGATAATATAAATCTAATATGCTCTTCATATTCCTAATCCCACTAGAGGGATTAGCCTAACATGATAAAAGTAATAAAACAAATAAATGATTCATTACAAATACCCATAGTCTTAGATCTAAAGAAATACAAAATGAATGGATTCTTCCCTATCAATTTCTTGAAGAGAATCTTCTATTCTTCTTGATCTCCACCTCTAGCTCTTGATTCCTTGAGATCTCTCACACCCAATGGAAGGGATGAAGTTTTGATGGAGAATTAATGGAGATGATGAAGATGGATCAAAATGGATGAAAGTGGATGAAGATGATGGTGGAAAATGGAAGAAATGGTGTGTGATGTGTGTGTAGATGATGGGAATCTCGGATCCTCTGCCAATTGTTGAATAAAGGGGTATTTATACCCATATGGAGGCTTCTAGAAGGATCTGGAAATTTCTGCAGGAAAATACACAGCACGAGTCGTGCTCTGCAACACGGCCACGAGGTGGCCGTGTTGTGTCTTCTGATGCTTCCGCACGGCCTCGCCTTACAGGGCCGTGTTGATGACACGGCTCGTACTGCCAACACGAGTCGTGTGTTGTAACACGGGCACAGGGTGGTCGTGTTGGCTCTTCTGATGTCGCCACACGGCCACTTCTTACAGGGCCGTGTTGGCGACACGGCTCGTGCTCCCGACTCGACTCGTGCAACTGGACACGACCTGAAGTTGCCCGTGTTAAATGACTAGATGTCGCCACACGGCCAACTCTTACAGGGCCGTGTTGGCTACACGGCCCTTGTTGGTGCTGGTTCCTGCATTTCTTCACTGTTTTGGCTCGTTCTCCCTCGTTTTAACTCCGAATTGAGATCCACTTTTTCCTACATCTTCCTTATCATGTTTAGCATCCAATAAAAAGTGAAAATCTTAAGTTTAAGCTCATTCACACACATTCCAATAAAAATACAAAACACAACCAAATAACACATAAAATACGGATAAAATCATACGAAAACACATATAAAAAGACACTAAAATATAGGTGAAAATAGCTCTAATCACCTGGTCGCCGCCGCCTACCGATCGCCAGTTGCCTCCGCCCGTCGGTCACCGTTATGATCACCGTCACTCACCGATATCTATATCAATATGGGATACTCACCGACATCTATACCGACATACGACACCTTGAGTATTATTAGTTGAATAGTAGGGGCATTGAAGTTAAAAAAATATATATTGGTTAGAGTATACAAGTTGTTTGTTGTTGGTATTGTAATTTAGTTAAATAAATGGGTATTTTTAGAAATTTTCCACATAATATTTACTATTTATGCATATATATAATATAGTTATATTTGTAGAGTGATACATTATTTTATAAAATTTAGATTTGTATATAACATTATTTTCCATTTTGGGCGTTCGTGTCTAAGGGTTTCATTTTTCTTTTTATACACATGAAACCCACACACATCCCTCTAATACAACTACCCACATGCACATGAAAAAAACAAATGCGTTTCTTTAAATGAAGTGTATAATATCAACTTATTAAGACACTGCATAACTAGGGCAATAGCCCTTATTGGATAGAGTCTTCGTAAATAACCTTCTCGACATCTCTTACTCTTGCAATTTGAATTAATTCTACGTTCTCTTGCTTAAAAAAAAAAAAGAAGCATTACATAAAATACATGTATAAGATTGAAGTACACAGCGAAGACGCATTGCATTCACATATGTACACGCGCATTACATAGGAAGGAAATGGCGTCACCATTCACTACCTTGTGTGTGTGACTCTGTGTATCACCGCTTGAATGTCCTTTTTCCTGCTAAAAGGCCAAAAATTCCTGCTAACCCCCTTTAAATTTCAATGTCTATTCATGTAACAGAACCCATACTCACTACTTCACTTTTCATTTCAACACCTCTCTATTCTCAGAGACCTTGATTGCAATCAGGTTCCACCCCTCTTCCCTTCTGCATTGCACAATCTTCCCTCTTGAATGCACTATTGGACTCGTTTCTCTAATGGGTATCTCGAATTTTATGGATTCCTCAATTGTGTTGTTTGATTTTCTTTACATCATTGTTTACACATGCCTTGAACTTCAATGGGAGGGTATTTCTGGCAGGAATCTGTAAAGACCGTCACCAAGATCTGTGAAAATGGATGCTTAAGAGGGTGATTAGTGTCTGAATATGTTGGTGTTTGATCATGTTTGTTTATACTTTTTTGGTGCTGAATTTGAACTGTTTCTGTTAGCATTTTTGGTGAATTGCTTCGTTTTGTTCTTAAACCTTATACGAGAATGAATCAATTTATAGTTTAAGAACTGATTTTCTGTGCTGTTGGATGGAGCAGTGGCTGAGTTAGTGATATGGTAACTGCTGTATGAGAAAATGAAATATAATTGATGTGCGAGTGAGAATGAAACATGAATTATATAATACCATAGAAAGATTATCTGAAATGCATCAACATTTTAGGGGCAATTTTTTTTTGGGATAATTGAGTAATTTATGTATTTGTTTTTCTGTTTTTGCTTTTAAAAATAATGGTGGATTTGATTTTTCTATTTTTGCTATATATATAAATCTTTTATAGTCATCTTTTATACCCTACTAATCTATTTCTGATGTGATGTCTTTAGTTGTAATCAATGGAGAAAGTGACTACACAGATGATTAGTTTACTTGCATTAGTAGTTCATTCGGTCGTGCTCTTGATACGTCATGCATTATGAATTTGAAAATTTTAATATATGCATGGGCTTCGTGGATCTTTTCTGTTGGCTTGTCGTAATGTAGACATAACGGATCAGTTGGAAGGGAATGAAAGAGCAAATGAGGGAAAACTAATGTGTTTCCATAACTACTGGATGGATTATTTACTTTTTTGCTGATTTATGGACATGTAAAGTAAGAAATTGTGTACCGAAAACTTCTTGATAGTTCAACATTACCACCTCGATTCTTTTATATTGATCTTATGTTCTCCTCAATTGACTGTTTTGACTTGCATGTCTGGTTTTGTTTGTCCTGATTAATTTTCCTGAGCACCTTTTATAGCTTATTTCTTGTAAATATACATATTTGTCTATTATTCAGTGGTCTGATTCTGATTTTTAAACCCAAAAAGACTGAAGGTACTTGCCTATGGCCGGGGAGGGATCTGGATCAATAAGCACTTCTCTGGAGCTGGCTCCATTGTGTGTCAACTGGGATGATGTCACTTGTCCAATATGCTTGAACTTTCCTCACAATTGTGTTCTCCTCCAATGCTCATCGTATGGAAAAGGATGCCGACCTTTTATATGTGATACAAATCATTTACATTCCAATTGCTTGGACCGTTATAAAGAAGCAAATGGGATGCTAGCTGGCCCAAAATCACGAGATTCTCGCGTGGATCCAGAATCTAATAGCAAACCTGCATGTCCCTTATGTAGAGGAGAGGTTACTGGATGGACCGTCATAGATAAGGCTCTTAAGCATTTTGATGTGAAGACCCGATGTTGTGAAGAGGACAAATGCTCATTTACAGGCTCCTATTTGGAACTCCAGAAGCATGCAGAAGTGGAGCATCCTCATGCATGCCCTTCGAAAATTGATCCAGCACGTAGACTTGATTGGGAGAATTTACAAAGATCCTCCGATCTTATTGATGCTCTGACCACCATACATTCAGATTTCCCGAATGGGATCATTTTGGGTGATTATGTGGTGGAATACGAGGAAGATAACTCCGGGGATGATGCTGATGACTTCCATGGGGATGAGGGTAACTGGTGGAGATCATGCATTTTGTATCAGTTTTTTGGAAGTTTTACAACATGTAGAAGCAGAAGAAGGCCAAGGGATGGTGAATCTCGAAGAGGAAGCCAGCGTTCAAACTCCGATGAAGGTTCTGTGTCATCAGGAGAACATGCAGATGCTAATGCTGATGATGGAGTTGCTGAAATTACAGGTGCAAGGGAGCTGTCTAGAGAGAGAACTGGTCAACATAGGTAAGTGAACAGTAACAAGATTTTACCGGCATTACCAATTTGCTGATCATAGTTGCACATTATGCAATTTATTTTTACGTTTATGTATAGTTATCAATTCAACATGCAAACGCTAGGTCATCTAAAAAAGTAAGTGTGAAGTCATAATTCGCAGGATACGCGGAAACCCTAGATATATGACCTACCACATAATAAGTTTATAAGATATGGAACTCCATGCTTATGAGAGTAGATAATCTATGCTCTTGATGTGGTAGTTTGTAACAAGATCATTTGTGGTGTTTTTGATGTGCTTTGTATTAAATGAAACTATCGTATTCTTTCCATCTCGGCTCATATTCCATATTCTGGATCAATTTACTGTATTCATTTTTGAACATGAATAAGCTCAATTGGGTAGCTGGACTAGTCCAGAAGTAATATGTTGTACACATAATTATGTTAGTTGACCTACATCACTTCTTTGAAGTCGCTTGTTTCTTTTTCTTACACCCATTATGCCTTTTTCTCAGCTCTCGAAGGCATCCCTCCCGTTTCAATGACAACTAGGTAAGAAGCATCCAGGTATCTCTTCCATCCTCTTTCAAATTATTGTGAAGACCAGGGTTTTCCCAATGAATGTTAAAAAAGAATCATATTTATAACACCATCACCAATTTTATCATCTTTTCTTCACATTCTTCTATCTATCTATGCAGGGTTACCATTACAACAGAACATACATTTGAATTATATATATACTGAGGTAATCCTATAGATTGTCATTCAAGAATGTAAGGTTGAGTCCAACTATGGCTAGAACATAATACTATTCTCAAGTAAATTGATATACAAAGCATGTAATATATAAAGTTTTATCTTATTGAACGAGGTTCGAATTTCTTCACCATGCATTACTCTTCAGGTATATTCAGAAGTTGTCATAGACATGTTGTACCCAGTATCAATGCTGTCGTCGGTATTGTTGACATAGTTGTCGTATGTTATGATTATTATTATCGTTATTGTTGTTGTCATTTGTTGTTTGCTGTTGTCGTGAAATCTTATTATTGTTGTTGTCGTTGTCATTGAAATCTTGTTATTGCTGTCGTTGTCATTGTTGTTTTCGTTGAAATCTTGTTATTGTCTTTGTGGTTGTTGTTGTTGTCGTCATCATCGGGATGTCTGTGTGTGCATGCAGCAGGTTTGCAAAATGTTTTCTTGTTCCCAAAAACTGTTCTTGTAAACACACACATACAAACCCTATGTTTTGAAATACTTCATTTTCCATTTGATTCTAAGTAAATCATTTTGAATGTTGCTGTCGCAGATCTTGATGTGAAATTCTTGAATTATAAAAACATGATTTTTAATGAAAATGTTGTAGGATATTTTTTATTATACAAGGACTGATATTATCTTGTTATAAGTTCATAAGAAGCTTTGAATTAGCTGTGATTTGGATCCTCCATGTCATAGATTTTGACAAAAAGAAAATTTGGTGAGAGGGTCTTTTTTTCTTTCTCGAAGACTGCATGAATATAATTTCTATTTTGGTTGAACGAATCAATAATTTTCTGGATTTAAGTTCATCAGGTTTACAATCTGGATCACATTTTTGTAAATTAATACCCCACATCATTTTAAAGGACAAAAGGGGTTTGAAGAAATTACATTTTTTATTTTTTTTAATGAGTTTTTTCAATCCAAGCCTTGAAATTATGATTAATAAAATTTATTGAATTATTTAATTTTAAGCTAAAATTGTGAATTAATTACTATAAAATGAGAACCAAGAGTGAAGTTAAAAACAAAGGATTTTTAATCCTCCATGATAAATAATACTCTTCATTTCAAAAGCTCCATGATAAAAACAAAGTTAATAGATGAAAACAAAGTTCAAAACAAAGGAGTACTATTCATTTCATTAATAGATAAAACAGGGGGAGTATAAAATAATCATAGAAAGACAAAATAAATATCAATCATGAAAATTTTATTAGCAAACTTGGTATTGCACAAAGGCAGCCAGTGAGTGTATCATACAGTTTTCACCAGAAATGCCAACGAGCTTCAATGTAAAGTCACTGAGATATTTTATACAGATAAATTTTTTTGAAGAAAAGAAAAGATCAAGAGCTGCAAATTCTGTACAGAGTAAAAGTTGCATTACGATTGTTGTGGAGCAGCAGCAGTCTTGCAAATAGGGCACCAGTTCTTCAGCCGTAACCACTGATTTATGCACACGGTGTGATAAACGTGGTGGCATTCGACCAGCTTCCCTATCTCGTCTCCAGTTTTGTACTCCTCCTGCAAAACACCACCCGTTTCAGCTATAATCGTGTCTGCTATTTCTTTCGTGTTTTTTTTTCTTACTGTCCATGATGCATCTTGATACAACATAGCAACTACAAAGATAATCAGCTGTGGAATCTCTAATTAAATCGAAAGACCATATCGAACCAAGACTTGATGCTGTAAGGTTCAAATACAAATTCCCAACAAATTTTGTTTAACATCTCTTGCTATAGTTGTTCGCTTCCTATAATAATAACCCCAATACGTACTACGAGTATTATAAGACAATCATTATACACATGCCACGTTGATGATGTTGAGTTCCTTCGGTTTTCACTATTGCAGCTATGAAACATGATCTTCAATTTATGGTTATCAAGTTAATATATGTTTCTTTTGTCTGTTGCTCTACTCTATCCAACATATTTGCTTGTGACAGCAATCTTAAATAACGAACGCAGAAATTTAGTTTTAATGAGCAATGTTAAGAGTAAATATATAACCTGGCAAATGCTGCAGTTGACATCATCTCCATCTTTACCCGATCCTGTGAATCTTTCTTCTGACTGGTTCATCTGATACGTACTTCTCTTCACACAATGCAAAAGCGCGTCTTCTGAAAGCGCTGTGCTAACCGTACCCATCCTATCCCCTAGAGCTAATAATTCCTGTAATATGATTCAAATCAGATAGATGTTATATAAAACTGTAATTCTTGACAAGGTTTAGACCAGATACTCAAAGACTGTTCTTAAGAGATGGGAGTGTAATACGAGGTTATACTTATATCAGTTAGGCCATGATAAAAAGAGAAACAAAATCAATCCAACCTCGTAAGACATGTTGTCGATATCCAGTCTCATGTCTCGGTGTTGGTCATACAGGCTGAGGCTACTCAGAAATAAACTCGTCTCCAAGGCAAGTATTTGCTGTCAGGAAGGAAAAACGAGTTAACACCGAAGGGTCCCATTCGTGAGTATTATAGAACAAATGAAGATAATGAGTACCTCATGCGTCATCTCTTCATCCTGTTCGATTCTCTCAAGTTCTAACAATACCTGCAGAATAACAAATACATACAGCGCCATGAGCACCAGAATTCAGAAACTCTGCATATAACATGCATACAGAAGAGTACCTCAGCAATGCCATCCATGTTACTATAACGTTGTAATGCATCACGGTTCATTAAATGGCTGAAGCTAAGATCGGATGAGTTAAAAAGCGATTGGTTGTCATCATTAATGGAAAGACTATAAGAACTTGAAGCACTTGAGGACCCATGTGCAGAAAACGGATGCAATAATCTTGATGAGCCAACATTGGTATGTGGTTCAGAATCAGGAAATTGGGAGGTGCGGAAAGCAGGGTCTCTACCACAAGAACTATTTCTTCCATTTTGTCTGTATGAAAGCCCTGTCCTGTTCTGGTTTACATATGTTGACTTCCCTGTCCGAACAGAAACAGCACCATTGCTATACCCTCCAGAGGTGCAACTACTTCGTCTAGAGGCAGAGATGGAAACACCACTAGTTGAGGCAGAAGCATGTCTATCAACGGATGCTGTAGCAGTTGTGTTTCTTCCTCTACGAGAAAAACTGCTCTCCCCTTCGGAGCTTCTCTTCTTCAGCACATTTTTTCCAACTGACTTTGATCCTGATGATGAACAGTTAGACGGTACAACATCTGATAAGTTGCATTTTAGATTCCTCAGACACCGGCTTTTTTTACTATTATCTCGTGTTCCTAGGCCAGAGCTATTAGAAGTCGAAGGAACAGAAGAAGCCGACCCTGTGTTTTGCATAGTCGAGCCCAGTTTATGCTGAACTACTTTTCGAGGTCTAATGTTTGATGGCACACTCGAACTCCTGAATTTCGTCTCTGTAGGCTTGTTTGTTGATACAGAATGATGACTTGATGGACTGGCATCCGATGAACACATCAGTTGTGGACCTTCTGAATTGCCTGATTGACTACTTTCCGATTGATCAACCTCAGATCGGGAAGACAATTTTCTCTTTGAAACAAGATACGAACTTCTTGCCCTGGTAATCGCAGAGCCACTCCTAGAGGAATTCCCATCGACTTCATTCACATTTGAAGAACAAAACGAGGGCTTGGAGCATTTGGATTTGTCCGAGCTTCCAATCCCCGTGTTCTGATTGCTGTACTTAATTCTTCCTTGGCATCCTATTCTGTTACAGAACTGAGAACTTTGATCTTTTGAAGTGGTTGAATCTATAGCACCCATTTTAAATGCTTTTCGAGAAGCCATACTCCCTGTCGTACCTCTTTTGCCAGAGTATCTATCCATGAATCAACTTCGTATACCTGGTTCACCAACAACAAAAACAAATTGGATTCCAGAATTCTAAGATTGATGCTTCACAAGTGTCATCAAATAACAATCACCAGATCAAATGAAAATAATAACCAACATAATTTGAAAATGGTACACCATATCAGAAAAAAAACAATGGCATATTAGCTCAACAGTGGAAAGAGGAAATCGTTTATGCAGATGTGGATGAATAGAAAGCAGTCGAATTCCAAATATGGTGATAAATCCATATTATTAAAAGTAAAATCAAACACCATCAAAAGATGGAAACAGAAATATCATCCAAATACCATATCAGCAAAGAACTACTCTCTTTAACTGTATCTAAATGTGCAACACATTGAGGAGCAAAGAATGTATAAAAGCCAGTTATGACCGAAGATAAATAACGTTACGGAAACAACATTTGCACACACCAATAAAATATGCCAAACTTAGGCACTTTCCTAACCGGAGATTCTCAACGAGGCTAACGTCTTAAGAAGCGCATATCACGACACAACTGGTAATTCTAACATCATAACAAGGCCAAAGAAACGAGAAATTGCGTTCCACATGGAAAAGACAAGGCTCATATAGTCCACGTAGAATTTCTACAATCAAACCCCATAAAAGATGTATTTCCCTATTTTTTCCTACAAGTGGAAATCATAAGATAAGCCACATGATTGGCCCATTCTTATATTCTTAAAAGGAACACTTTTATCAGAATCTAAGTTACTGAAAAGTTCAAGCAAAGATGATGCCACGCTCTCTTCAACAACAAACAATCCACATAGCTTTAACAGAGAAACAAATACTCTTATTTATCATCTACAGATAATGAAACAAATAAGCAAGAGAAACATAATCAAAGAGGATGAAAAAATTCACAATAAATAAATGAGTATTTTCAGCAAAAATAGACTATTCAGCAAGAAAGTCAAATTTCAACATAAGACAAGGGGCTTACAATCAAGATTACAGATAATTGGAAAACATCCAACCAAAAGGAAAAAAGACAACTGATAAACATAGCCCATATCAAATAATCAAGCATGGAGACACATTAATGAACAAAAGAGATAGATAACCCATATTACAATCAGAACACTCAAACAAGAAAATATTTCTATTTGATCAAGACAAAATCATCAAACACGAAATGAATACATTAGAACCAATAAAAGCTAATCAGGAAACAAACCGATTAATCGATGACAATCAAGAAAACTCAACACTCTCGATCACAAGCAGAAAGAAAAAAAGAGGCAAAAGCTTTGAAGTTTGAACCTTTTTCTTTTATTCTTTACTTTTGCTCCTCCCCCCATTTGACTCTTTATTATTATTATTATTATTATTAATATTAATATTATTCTTTCTTCATCAACAACAAGATAAAAGCAAGAGAGAGGAGTCCAACAACTACATGAAACGAGAAGGGAATCCACCTTTCATAAGCGAGAGAGAGAGAGAGAGAGAGAGAGAGAGAGTGTTGAATAGAATATATATTCACAGAAAATTAGATTAATCTATATATGTTGGAGATCCGATGCTATTGGGAGACTGAGTTTTAGGCAGAGATGACTTTTTACCATGAAACACAAACAGATCCTTAACAAACACACGCTGAATTGCCGTCCTGCCTTCTGTCTTGTCAGCATTTTTCAGCCGTCGGATTTGTGGCCGTAGATTAGACGGTCACAGATTGGTAGCTTTTGGGCCGCCCACCGGTCAGCGTCTAGGGCCCACTGGGCTTCCCCTTATCCCTTGCCTGTAATATGTATGTGCTTATATTGGGCCACATATCATATGCCCCTCGGAATTACTCAATCCGTCCCACAATTTTGTTCACGTTTCTACATTTGTTCGTCCCACAATTTTGTTCACAACCTAAAAATGACAAATGTCACTATATCCAATAACCTCAAAAGTTACTTTAATTTCAAATTTGCCACTCCATTTTTACACACACATCATTACTTTATACTTTTTATTACCTAAAAATAGTACTTTACCCTCTAAAGTCAACAAATTTGGTCAAAAAGAACACTTTTCTTAAAAAACGTAGAACAGTAAACGTGACTATAATCCCGGGACGGAGGGAGTATTTAATTAATTACTACTAATTAATTAAAATTTGGGAGAATGACAATTTTAATATTTAAAGTTGAAATTATTGTCAGCCAAACAACTCATATTTATCCTGTGTTGGGATGGGATTTCGATACATCACCGATCATGAATAATAGTAAAACAAAGGGGTTTGGAGGTATTTTGGTAAACTAAAATGTTCAAATAAATATAATTTCCTAGTTTACAATGATTTTTAACAATTATAGGTGGCTATATTTCACGATTGTCATTTAAAAATTTGGACATTTAAAACAAATCTTTTTATTATTGTTTTTTATTTCATTAAATACTTATAATTTTTATTTTTTTAAAATATCATCTGGAGCTAGTTAGATGACAAAAAAATGAGAATTTTATTGGCTGCTGCCCAACCCTATTAAATGCCATATTTTGATGAAAATGCCGATATTAATTTATTTCTGATAAGGAATGTGGATGATACGTATACTCAACCAACTATATGATTTGATGTCATTTATCACACAACGTGACACAATTATAAGAAATAAAAATTAAGTGCTTATATGCAGAAAAATAAAAAATTGAAAAATGTATTGCATATAATAAGTGAAATAATGATAAAGCATGGTAAAAAATTAGAATTTTCACGACGATTAAATTATATATCTAAAATAATTAATCCTGATGTGGTAAACATGAGTAATATGTAATCTATGCGCTAAGTTTAAAGGGTAAACACTCTGGGTGAGAAAATTTTAATAAAAATTGCCATTCGAATTAATAAAAGTAATAGAGGTATAGTCATGAATTATTTAATAAATAATTTGTTATATAAATAATAAATAATAGTAATATTTTTAATAAAAAATAATAATATACTATTTAATAAAAGACAATAAACAATTTAAAAAATAATGTTGTTATTTGCACACCTCTTTTTATCAAGTACAACCTTTTAACTAAATACACCTCCCCTATAATTTTTTATTTCTTAATTTTATTGAATACACACCCCTAAAATTTCGAAACTACCCTTTAAAAATTAAAATCTACACCCCCACGCAGATTTAAGTTTATCAAAATATATATGATCAATTTTTCACGACACATATCAACTAAACTAATGTTAATCTATCCATTAATATATTGTAATAAAATATTTGTTTCATCATCATAACCATTCAATAAGCTTTCTGTACTGAAATATATTATGCAAAAAATTATTATTGTAGAAAACAAGAACAACGAGCCGGTTGCATATCAAACTATCTTATGTTGGAAATTATTAATTTCTATTATAATCTAATTATGAACAATATATTATTATATAATTATATTAGCTATTCAATTATATTATGAACTTAATTAAGTGATCCAATTAAGGTTAAAGGTCCATGTGCTATAATAATAAATGATATGAGCTTATTGAGTAGATACCCAATACTACGTGATTAGGTGATTATGGGTGGTCTAGTCAAGTAGTATATAAGGTTACCCGGTTATGGTTCCCAATATACTAAGCCGCACATCGTCTTCCCTTCTCCCCATCGGGAGGGATTACTACGGTCCCCATAAGGAATAAGGAGGCTTAGTTGAGGAAGGCCATAAAACCACGGATTCCGAGTTCGTGTTCAGCCTCAAGGACTTATTGGATCAGGTATGCTTTCGCTTTACGGCTTAAATCTCGTTAATCATAATAGAGTTAAGGTTTCATGGATTAATTTCCAACAAGTGGTATCAGAGCCACCCTATTTATGATTCTCTGAGATTTGAAAGAATTGTGTTGAAGTTCCAAATATTTATATTTGAATTGTGCGAAATCACAATTTTACGGGAATCATCTATTTGTTTGATGTTATAATATTATACACTGAATTGTGTCGATAATGCATTCGCATTCTGATTTTATACACTCCTTGCATAATTGAATTTTCATTGTGTATTTTGAATACATGTGTTATATTCACGTCAGTGTATGAATGGACATTATTCTGTCATCATCCTAGAATTCAGATCTATTACTTTAAAGATGACATATAAATTTATGGTTTGACTAGTATGTCTTTCATGTACTTTAATTAGATTAGCTTTGGGGTGGTGATTATGATTAATGAAAATATTTGTGTTCAGTAATATTGATGCACAGTCGATATATTTTTTTTGGTCATGTTGACTACTATTATTGAATTGGTAGTAAATAATGGTATAATTGACATCCTTGTGGATTGTAATTCTAATTTCATTAATTTGATAACTGAAATTAGAATTAATATGATACATCATTATTTATTTATATAAGGATATTTGCCTAATTTGATTTCATCTAAATTAGGATATGGAATAATTAAATTAAGAAATCTTTCATTATGGTATGAATCATCTAAAGTTTCTATTTAATTTATTGAATTAAATTAATAAAATTGGGGAGACATTATTTTTTAATGTCGTTCAATTAAACGTAATATTTTTTTTTAAATATTTGTTTAATTGGTCTAGTAATTTTTCAATCTAATCAATCAAAGTCTCATGTTGCCACAACAGCCTCTGTGTGTGAAGTGTGACTTTATTGAAATTACATAGATGGGTGTGTAATTATTCATGTGTTCTGTTTTCTGCCCACAGGTAGGCACAGTTTGACAGAATAATAACATACATGTGATAATAAGTATGTGATAATTATTTGGATTGTTCATGTGAACATTAGTCGGTCCACAGATAGACTTTTGTTTGACAGAACTTATTGTCAATACTTATTATTATACCAAGATTACCCCTGCAGTTAATTTTTGTCCACAGACGAGATTAATGTTGCACAAGGTGTCTTGTGATGGGTCCTCAATTAATAATGTTGTATGAGTGTATCTTCATGCGGGTATTGATCGGCCCACAGGTAGATTAATATTTGGCAGAAATACACAAGCACCTGTGGTGGTAAATACGTGACAATTATTTGGTTTAACAGGTGAGTAATAAGTCGGCCCACAGGAAGGCTATTGCTTGACAGTTTTATTGTCAGTATTTGACTACTGCATGAGAGCATCATTTAAATTAGTATTTTTTGTCCAAAGACTTGATACTAATATTGTGCTCGAATCTTCAAGATGATTCTAATTTAGTTAAATTTTGAAAGACTATAAAGTTTTTTGAAAGATTATAAAGTTTAATGCGAGCATGAAAAATTATTTTGCATTAATTCTCTGTATAATTAAGAAGTCTGCTAATTAAGTTTTCCATATATCAACAACAAAATCATACTTGATGAGTGAACTTCCACAATAAGGATGAGACTAATAAGTCAAACTTAATCTCAATAAAGTATAAGGGCAATACAAGAAATCCCATTAAGAAAGCTGCTAAAGACAACTAAAGTATAACCTTTTGTTTTCTCCTAAAGGCCTGTGGAATTGTCTTATAATACACTGCATTAAATTATTCAGTATGCATGGTGCAGTTAAAAGTCATAATTGAACTCCACAACATATGGTCACTAATGTGAGAAATACTTAAGATTGCAACTTATGGTCTCAACAAATTTTTAACCAAAGTAGTTGTGAGAACTCTTTGAGTTTCATATATGGTGATGTCCAACTAAAGCTAGATCATTGGGATCTACTAAAGAAAATTGGACTCAAATAAATGTAAGCTACTTTATTGGTTATGAATAAAAATAAAAGTTTATGATCCAATTAATCGGATCATATTTGAGACGGGTAATACGGTATTCTGTGAGGATGTTGATTTGGGGGAAGAATAATATTAGAGACATTGTCTTTGAGGGGGAGTCAATACGGTCCCTACTTAAACTTTTAGAAATTATGTAAATTCAGAATATCAATGGGACAATGTAAATAATATTTAAGGTATAATAAAATCAACAACCTCAAGAATTAATGTCACTAAGAAAACCACTAGAGTTGGGAGAAAATCAATTCGGATAATTATGTAGTTTTCTCCTAAATAAAGAGGACACTATGGAATTAATGGTAGAACATTCAAACAATGTTCACCAAACCATGCAAGGTCCAAATACTCAAAAGTGGGTTAATGCCATAAGTTATGAGTATAAATCAATACAAGATTATTAGGTTTGCATCTTGATAAAGGATTATACTCTAAAGGGAAGGAAGGCATTGTTTTGAGATAATCGTGATATTATTAGTACATTTTAATCTTGAATCATTTAGATGGATGTAAAGATAAAGTTCCTTGATGTCAACATGATACGATATTATAAGTTTAAGAACCAAAAGGAAATCCATCTATGCATTCAAGAAAGCTTTTCCGTAAAGGAATCACAAGTATCATCATGAATTAATTGTCTCATTTGATTTTGAGACAAATGTAGATAATTATGTGATTCAGTGGGAGAATGTTTAAACTAAGAGAGACAAGTGGAGTCTCAATAAGGTGCCCTAAAGTTAAATTAAAGATTTAAGAAATGTATAAACATTCTATATGTTTTTATTGTTGGAAGTTATTGTATGATGAGGTCTCTACAAGACTTAATTTGGCTTCTGTTGTTGGTGTATTAAGTAGACATTTAAGTAACTCTAGTATGGATCTTTACAGAGAACTAAGGATAACATGCTTTAACATTAGAGATAATCAAATTAGTAGGAAATCATAAAGTAGTCTGATTATGAGTTTGTTGGATGTCAATACGATATAAGATCCACTTTAGGCTACATCTTCTGTTGGTCTGGAGAGCTATACAAGTAAAAGTATTAAGCAAACACTTTAGCTTATTAACCATGACAACAGAATCAGTAGCACACTAAGGGGCATTCAAACATGAAATAAAGGTTGCGAAGTTTAGTCACATAAAGTTGATTGTGACAGTTAGTTCGCAGTAAAGTATTAGCAATAAGAGTTCTTATAAGTCAAGCATATTGAAATAGAATTCTTGGTTGTTAAAGAAAGTGTTCTTATGGATAAATTTTGGTAGAGCATACTATGATAGACTCTAAATACGGATCCGCCAATCATGTATTCAACGCCCTGTAATTTTATGAGCTAGCTACTCATGTGGGTGTTATATGATTTTAGAATACATTGGTTCAGTGTGAGTCTATATTTATTGCTCTTTAAAGTTTTAAGACACTTTGATTTTAGATAATTCGGTTTTCTGCAGAATTGAGTTGATGGATTTGAATTCATTGTGAATTCACTTAAGTTAATTTTTCATTTTGTAATATTTTACATTATGAATTGATCTCACTAAGGATTATAGTAGGACCTGTTGGAAATAGACATGATGTTGATCATATTTTTCATGTAATTTCCATGCTACTCACCATATTTGATCTATGTCATTGAATATATTGATATTGGTGATTGTCGGGGTTTAACCACGATTTATAATGTGGTGAATGCCGCGGTAGTTCCATATTAGTATATGAGATGGACCAGATTGTTAAGTATAGCCTGAAGAGGAATAGCAAAAAGTTGCGCAACTAAGGACTCTTGATATAATTGCTTTGGGAAAATATATAGCTCAAGTGGGAGATTGTTGGAAATTATTAATTTCCATTATAATCTAATTATGGGCAATATATTATTATACAATTATATTAGCTATTCAATTATATTATGGACTTAATTAAGTGATCCAATTAAGGTTAAAAGTACATGGGCTATAATAATAAATGATATGGGCTTATTGAGTAGATACCCAATACTACGTGATTAGGTGATTATGGGTGGTCTAGTCAAGTAGTATATAAGGTTACCCGGTTATGGTCCCCAATATACTAAGCCGCACATCGTCTTCCCTTCTCCCCATCGGGAGGGATTACTACGGTCCCCATAAGGAATAAGGAGACTTAGTTGAGGAAGACCATAAAACCACGGATTCCGAGTTCGTGTTCAGCCTCAAGGACTTATTGGATCAGGTACGCTTCCGCTTTACGGTTTAAATCTCGTTAATCATAATAGAGTTAAGGTTTCATGGATTAATTTCCAACATCTTAAACAAAATTATCCTATAGGTTAGAATCATTTTTCTCTCCAGAATTTGATAAGCAAGAGAACAAAAATAATATGAAGGTAATAATCAAAACAACATAAAAAATGCGTGCAGATCATCATAAACATATTTAGTTGTTTGTTCGTCCACAAGTAACTAAATCTTTAAAATGTATTTAGACCATTCTCAGTTAAACAGGAATATATATAATTAGTTTTTATCATCTCTTAAGCAGGTACCTATGAACTTGTTGATTTAGAACATCTACATGGTTTGATAATCCCGCTTCATTTGATATCCTCACAAGTAAATGATGATTTATTAAGTTCAGAGTCTAGTTCAGTATCAGCACCTCTCTCACATAGCAAATGAGTATACTCTCACCCTCCTCACCATTAGAAAGGATGACAATATATGCAAATAGGTTCGTCTCTGAAAGACAGACTGGCAATTCTTAATAAAACTCTTACATCTTTTTGGTTTTTTAGTTTCCGCCATCGGCGCTGGTTGAAGACTTCATGAGACTTCGTAATTAGCAAACAAACATGAGAGAGAAATACACAAGTAGAAGATAAAAGTGGTGGTGTGTATTTAATTAATTAGGGATAATTTTGACTTTTAAAAAATATAAATTTTAATTATTTAATAAAGGAATGTGTATTTAATAGGAAGAGGTGTGCATATAAGATTATCCTTAAAAAAAAAAAGGTAAAAATGATATCACATAAATCAATTACAATGTTGCATATTTTGAAAGAGATCGTAATAATCAGCTCAAATCATAGGCTATCATAGCATCATTTCCATTACATCACATATTCAATAACTTTAAATTTTCTTTTTAAATAACTTTCGTATTTATTATATATATATATATATATATATATACAGTAACTATTACATTTAAGTTAAGACAAATTCTCTTGTGAGACGTTAATTTCATGAGACGCTTTGTGAGACATGTTAAAATATGTCTATTATTTAGATAAAATATGTTTAATGATAGTTAAAATATGTTTTCTAAAGTAGGCTGAATTAAATATTAAAATATGATTTTAGCGTGTTATAATACGATTTATTATTGTCATACTTTAATTACAAATAAACATATTTTATTTACACAATAAGCATACTTTAGTGATGGGTTGACCCGTCTAACAAGAGAGTCTCTCTTAATTTAATCTATATATGTCCTGTCCGATTGTTCTATTTTTGTTATTATATTTTTGTTATTATATTATAAAAGGAAAAATATTAACATCAAATGTAACAGTACAGGTGCCTTGATCGACTGCACTTAAACTTTAAAAAAATGAACAGTTTAGTTTATAACTAGGACCATTACGGACAAACAAATTATCGTGAGTTATTCTAAATAAAATTAATAGCATTCAATCATTAGCAAATACTATATTAAGGAGTAATTTAGTAGGCACACACATAGCTAACTAACTTCAATAACATGCTCTAATTAAATTATGGAATTTGATATCTATCTATTTCAAAAAAAATTAAAGTAATTTTTGTTGTCCCACAAAAATTGATGCATTTTTCTTCCTAAGTATATAAAATCCATACAAAATAGTAAATATATTCACATGAAGTGCATTAACAATATTAATATATTAAACTACACACTAAAAATTAAAATATTTTATCTTCAACCTACTTTATATTAAATTATTATATTTCTTAATCTCCTTACAAAAAAAATGTTAATATCTTTAGAATGGAAAAAATAGTATATTTTCAAACGAATCGATAGATATGTAAATTAACTTAAACATTATAATCCCTTCGTTACATTGAAAGTGGTGTTTGCTTTTTGTACGTAAATTAAAAGAAAAATACACACTAGACGAATCAAAAAAACAAAATACGCACATTTCATTGAGGGGGAGGGAGTATTTATTATTAATATCATTTGTACCTTTTTAGTTCTAAATAAAATTTACAGAAATAATGAAATATAAATACATTAATTAATTAAGTATCAAATACTCAACTCTATTTAACACATGGAATTAAACCCTAGTTTAATTATAAGAAAGTTATGTCTACCTATATGTGCAAGAGTATATATGGGATGGAGCAGGCGCATGCATCCATTTTGAAAACCATTAATCTTCAAATATATTGAGGATTACTTTCCAAACGGTTCTACAATAATTTTCTACAGAATCAATCAAGAATTTTGTTTGAAAATGCAAATTTTAAAAAAATATATTAAAAAAAAATTGCTTATTTGTCCCTAGAAAATGACAAAAACCTAACTAACTAACATAAATTGATAAAGAACAAAACAATATCCATTATGGGTGTACATAATTTGGTTAATGTATTTGTGGATGGAACTAATCACCAATTCCTACCACTAACCTTAGAGTGCAACAAATGCCCAACATAGTCCAAGACAAGTATCTTGACGTGAGATGGAGTAAGAAGAGTAGACATATTATTAAATTATTATTATTATTATATAGTTAAAGTATGTTTTTAAGTAAAATATATTTTCTTAAAGTATGATAAATAATAAACTAAATTATGCTTTTAAAATGTTATAATATAATTTATTACATACATATTTTAAATATCAATAAGTATAATTTACTTATATAATAACCACATTTTAATAATTGATCGACCCGTCTAACATATATTTATCTCATAAAAGAGTAGTTTTTCGTCGTCCCACAAAAGAATTTTAACATTTCTAAAATAATAAAAATATTATAGCAACTGACCTGCCTCATACATTTTATTTTTAAAAATATTACTCCTACTTAACATATTTAATATATTTTATTATTTATTTATTACTAAAAAATACCAAAATATCTACAAAAGTAATCACTATATATGTAGGGCCCACATTAATATATTTTAGATATATTTCACTCTTTGGTAGATATGACACATTCAAAACAATTAATATATTTTTATGAAATTTACACACAACACTAATATAATTACACGCTATACATTAAAATATCATACATATCAACTCACTATACATTAAAATACTATATTTATTAATTTCCACACAAAAAGTAAATGTAAAGATTAAAATATGACGGTTGAAATATACACTAATTAATAAAAACTTATACACGTTTTCTAATGATTTTTTTTATAAAAATATTGTTTTTCTTTTGAAAAATTAATGATATCATAAAAAAGTACTCCTCTGTCCCAAGAATATATTTGCATATTTGGTGGCACGAAGTTTAAGAAAAGTAATTTTTTATAGTAGTGATGTAAGAAAGAGAGGGAGTATATTGGGTAATTGAATAGAATAAAATGTATGATATAGTTGATTTTGACTAAATTGTGTGTAGAAAGAAGGTGGCATTTTTGTAATATATTGTAAAGTTATTGATATTGTGTATTATTTTTATTTTTAGGGTGCGAAAGTATTATTAGGATGGATCAAAATGGAAAGTGCAAATATATTCTTGGGACGGAGAGAGTAACATTTATTAAGAAGACATGTACATTACAAACTAGCACAATTTGTTATTTTTACAAAAATTGGATGCATAAAATTATACTCACTAAATAAAACAAATACTTTTTGAGACAGTCTCACAAAAGATATTCACCGAGACCATTATGTGAAATAGATATTTTTTAGAGTCCCTTCATTCCACAATAACGTTTATGCATTTTTTTTAGGCGTCCCATAAAAAAATTTATATTTTTTTTATGGTAAATGAGACACACACAATACATTTAAATATTTTCATAGGCTCACAATAATACACTATACATTAAATTATTATATATCTCACTTCAATACACATTAAAATACTACTCCCTCTATCCCATAAACAAATTCACACTTTCTATTTTAGTCAGTCCCATAAACAAGTTCACACCCCCCAAATAAGGAAATACATACAAATCAATAACTATACAACACACTTTAATTTCAAAATTACAATCCCTTTACAACTCACATAACTTACTTTATAATTTATTTATTACCTAAAAATACCAAACTACCCCTAAAAATAAACTTTTTCTTAAACTTCATATCTACGGTAACTGTTAATTTCTCTTTGGGACGGAGGAAGTATATTTCTTAATCCCCATGTAAAAAACAAATGTAAACATTTTAACGAGATGGAGGGAGTAAGTAGTAAAAATGTTTTAACAAAATGCGATACTTGATTAAAAAAAAGATAATTATTCTGTAAATTATTTGATGAACAATTTATAATATAAATAAATAATAATAATTTTTTAAATAAAAATAATGAATTAAGAAAATTAAAAACAATCTCAAATGACGGTGTTACAATTGTTGCTAAATAATCTTGGAATGTATGCTATATTATTAGGCAAATTATTTTGTGCACCGACTTTAAAAAACATACATTTATGAATAAAAATGTATGTACTATGTTAGCGAATCTTTTGTTAGCTTTTTTTAATGAAAGATTAAAGGTAAAAAATGTGTACAATTATTAAGAAATATATATATATATATACTGTTGAATAAAAATTTACACAATGCACATATTTAACCAGATGCACAAGGTGACAACTATTATTATTATTATACATGCACCGCCTAATTGTCAAGCTATTCAAAAGTAGGTACTTTAATTTGGAATATGGAGTATGCATTAATTTTTAGGTTTTACTATTTACTCCTTTTCATATTATTAATCAAATTATTATTGTCATTATTATATCATAAGATAGTTATTGGTCCCATCGACAAAGGGCCAATTTCTTACAAATCATGATATGATTATTTCATTAATTATACCACTTTACAAACACCCTATTGAAGTGAATAGTGTTTAGATATTTTTGCAACACAATATATAAGTTATTGGATGTAGATTGCATGAAATAAGAGTAACAAATTGAAATTTGAAAATGGAAAAAAGAGCTTTGAATCAAATAAGCCTTTTCTCAACACCATTCCACATAGTCCTAAAAAAGTTCCTTGAGAGTGAAAAGGGGAAACTAGCCATGGGATTTGCAGGTATTGCCCTCTTCATCATGAAGTAGAGTGTAGTTTGAGGTGCTCACATTTCTAAAGTAGCAAGATTTATCACTTGTTGAGTGCTTCCCAATCCACTCACAAGTGAGCTGCCTTTCACAACCATGTTGCCCTCAGCATGTTGCAGGCTCTTCACCCTACTCTTCGACACACCGAAAACCGAAGCCTTCTTCTTCTCCGCGTCGAAACCCAACCTCACATCAGCAACAGATTCAAAACTTCCATTCCCTCTGTCAATGTTATCAATAAGAAAATGAAGCATAAATGTTGTGTGTGATTTGGTAGAATTAAAACAAGTATCAACATTGCTGTTGAGTTTAATCACTTGATTCCCATCCTTTCCCATCACCATTGCATTAGTGTACTCCAATCTTAAGAGGGCCATGAGACGACTTCACCCATCCGCCAGAAACTATAGACCGAGTGACGTTTGTAAGGCACAATCACATCTAAACCAGTGAAGTTAGAAAGAGTAGATATGAATGTATTCCACCAACTTACCATGTGTTCTTACACTCTTTTTATCCAACCAAAGATGCAAATTTGCATCAATATACCAAACATTCAAAGCATTAGTCACACTGAATGCAAGCTCATGGCTTTCTCCATCCAATAACTCCCCCAAGAAAGGGGTAATCTCAATATCATAAGAAGGGAGATCAAAGGAACCAAATTCCAGTAATTGGCCTCCAAAAGAGGGGATTCAAACCACCTGTGTAGATCACAGTAAATGGCCAAATTGCACTCACCACCCTACCATCCAACCTAACAACCACATCCCTAAACGGCCCGTTTCCGGACGTCCCAGTAAGGTTATTCGCGGAGATATACTCACTCGGATAGTTTCCATACCAAAACTCATCGTTTTCATGGAAAGAAACATACACTTCCAGTACAGCTCTATAAACATTCCGAGGAATCTTGAACACCTTCAATTCCACATCCGTGGAATTCTCAATCTCGTACCACAATCCATCATTCAAAGGCAAAGTTGTAGAAATAGGCATGATCAAATCAGCCACAGCCTCAGTGTGACTATTCCTCTGTTTCTCAACAGGGTAAAAGTGGAAGGTAAGATTGACATGATACACAGCTGTGTACTTGCTATTGACAACGTTTCCTAAATAAACTGCAACAGTTTGATTACTCATTAATAGAGAATGATACCTCCTTTTTAACTGTCCAAAAAATGCCTTTGGCTGTCGGCTCTGCAGTGCAGCTTCTGAGGATCTCAACCCCACCTAACCAAACTCCAAAAATTCTATCGAATTGCTTCCCTCTGCAAGTTGCATTCCACTCGAGAACGATTCTTGAAAAATTGTGAGATGGGCAATGAGAAGGGGGTTGGTAGTTGGCAAGAACAGGGGGTTGGCCATAGGTGTTATTGAAGTGGTGTTGAAGGACAAGATATGAGCAAGGTTTGGTGTTGGGAAGTGGGATGGGTTTTGAGACTTGGAAAAAGGTGGTGGGAAGTAGAGGGGTGGGCTCACGATGGATTGATGAGATTTGCGGCGGAGAAGGGTGGTGGGACTGAGAGACTGCATACTACTAAGAATAGCCTGAAAACCATGCTACTTAGTGTTATTAATATTATTATTATAGTATGATATGATAATTAAATAAAAAAGATTTTGAGAGTACAATACAATTATATTATGCAATGCTGTAACTTCCATTTTCCTTTGGAGGGAATTAATTGTCTACCGTTACCCATTTTGAAATTTGTACTGTCATAAAACCTTGTACCTTGATTAAAATGCATCAATTTTACTCAATTAATACAATCAATTTATTCAGTAATTTAATTCTTGCTTCTTTAATACTCCTTTGGTCACACCCTCTTTTACTTTTGTACATGTATTAAAGAGTATTATTATTAAATTAAATGTGTGATGGATAGTTATATTAGTTGGGGTGTGATCTCCATACACTTCATATTTTTATCGTGTGTGGAGATTTCATGTGTATTAAAAAAAAATGATTGGTGGGAAGCAAAAATGAAAAAAAAAATCTTTAGAGGGGTTGGAGGGAGTATATTAAAGTTGTATAAGAATTTTGTCTGAATCGAGCCTTCTATTATTGGTGATGAAATTAATTTAATTGAGAGAATCATTTTGATTTAATTGACTTAATATAATTGACGAAGGCATTTCTTTCCATTCGATTTCATTGACCGAATTCATTTAATTTATTTTAACGGGCAGAATCAATTTAATGTAATTGAAAGAATTCATTTAATTGACAGAAGACATTTAATTTCATCAAAAATGTTTCCTAACATTGATTAAGATTGACTGAGATTGGTTCAATCAATTTAGTTTAATTGATAGAAGTTTATGGAAAATTCATTGAAATTTAATACCAAATTAATTATATGAATTTAAATAATACATATTAAATTACATTACTTATTTATAAATTAATATCATTTAATTAATTTATTCATGTCACTTAATAAATTTACTCAAATTAAATTACTAATTAATTTGAACAAGTTACATATTTGGAGCATGTTAATTTTGATTGAAATTGATTCACACAATCAATGGAAATTTTTAAATAACTTATTAAATTAGCACATATATTTTTCAAATAAAATTAGATGTTTTTTCAATGAGTGAGACTCTTGTGTGCCCGGGATCCGTGCGCCCACCAAGTCAATAAATAGTATATAATGTTAAAAAAATAGATTTGGGTCATTTTCAATCTCACCTCCGTTGCAACCCTAAGCAAGCGATCTCATTTTCCTTTTTACTACCGCTAGAAATCTCAATTTTTTTTTATTGACATATTCATTCTAATTGATCTCTTTAAATGAAATTGTGGCCATAGATCAGAAGAAAAATGTGGCGTGATGTATGGGAAGTACGAATTGGGGCAGCTCCTAAATCACCGGATGTTTGTGAAAGTGTATCATGTGAGAAATTTGCAGTCGAATCGGAGCATCATGGAATTCGTTTGCGGCGGCGAATTGTCAGTCAAAATCGCGCGAGTGTGGCTACGCGAAGCAGCTTCTCGATTTCTGCCACAACTGTGGTTACCATCGCGATTTGAAGTCGAAAATATGTTGTTGGATTTCGGTTTGAGTGCTTTTCAATTGCGTACATCTTTAAAGGCATTTTCGAGGGGCAGTAGAGGAGAGAGATATTAGTAGCCCGATTGAACTGAGATTTGCTTTTGCTTATTATGCAGAGGTGGAACTATTAGAATTACAAGTCCAGAATGCCTTCAGATTTGTTGTAGTGAACATAGTGTTTTAGAGTTTCAATTGTTTGGGTTTTTTATGCCATGGAAGCTATTGTCACAAACTGCACTGCCTTCATAATTTTTCTTTTCCTCTCAATATTCTATGGAAGCTATTATAATTTTCTTTCATAATTTACAAGCCCAGTGATTTCACATATAAAATAGAGATGTCTGCGGATGTTCAATTGTTGGTCGTATCTGAAGGCAAATCAAATATCATGCCTGCTGATCTTGTTCTTCCTTTCCGACCATCTACGACAGGCTCTGTTTTTGTAGTGGATGGAGAAATTCTGAAGTTCAACAATGAATGGACGCACGCTGACATTTCCACGCTCAACTTCTATTTAGGATGAAGGAAATATCATATTTTTTGTCCTTCATTTACGCTTTGTTAATTTGTATTTGATCTTAATTAATATGATTGTTTACTGCAAATGGTATATTATTATTATGTAAAGGGTACATTTTTATTATGCAAGGGTATATTTTTGTCATATAAATTGTATGGATTTGCAAAGGGTATATTATTGATGAATAAATGGTACATTGTTTATAAGCAGATGATACATTGTTGTCATTCAAAGGGTACGAAATTTAGAGTGTTTCAAGTTTATTATAAAAGATATTATGACATGGTAAAAAGGGTATAATGTGTATAAGCAAAGAGTACATTATTGATGAGTAAAAGATACATTATTGATGAGCAAAGGGCAGTGACGGAGTCAGGAAATTTGTTCAGGGGGGCAAATGTATTTACATTTTCTTCACAGTATTAGAGCTCCATTAAATAATACTCTCTCCGTCCGGTTCTAAGGTGTCCGTTTGCTTTTGCATATGAATTAAAGAGTATTATTATTATATGAAAAGTGAGTAGTTGTATTAGAGGTAAGTGGTGGACCATGAGTACTTTTTTACTAAATAGAGGAAATGAATACCTTTTGAACCAGGTGCCAAAAATAGTAAAATGGACACCTAGATTAATTTATTATCTAATTTAATTATAATATAAATATATGCATACAAAATAAAACAAATATTATAGGAATTTTTAAAAAAAAATCTAAAGTGAAAATAAATTTAATAAAACATTAAAATATAAGGAAGAATGTGCAAAATAAAGAAATTATGATTTTAAATATAAAAGGAAAATTTTAAAATAACAACATAATTTGAAAGATGAACAAATAAATTTATATTTTAAATAAAGAGAATATTTTTTTTGAAAAAATATAGTACACATGTATATACTTAAAATTTAAATTGAAAGAGAAAAGGAAGATAATAAAATAAGTATTAATGATTTATAGAAAATAAGAAAATAATGATTTAGAAAGAAAAGACAAAAAATGATAAAATAAATTATTAAAATTAAAAGAAAGTTTGAAAATAAAAATATAAAAAAGAAAAGACTAAAATTGATGGTCAATTATCGCCGTTGAAGAGGTTCGAACTTGTACAGGTTGGGAGCGTTATAATGCACAAAACCACTAGGCTAACAATACATCTTTAGAAATCATATATATATATCATATATAGTAAAAGTCAAAATTCCAGGAGGGGCCAGCGCTCCCCCTAGTCCTTTACTGGCTCCATCCTTGGAAAAGGGTATAATGTTTGTTATGCAAAGGGTATACTGGTCATGTAAATTTTATAAAGTTACAACGAGTTTATTATAGATGAGTAAAGGGTACATTGTTATAATAAAAAGGGTATGGGGTTTAGAATGTTCCAAGTTTTATGTATTATGACATGGTGTAAAGGGTATATTGTGAATAAGTAATGGGTACATCATTTTTTATTTGAAGGGTATATTGTAGTCATGCAATCTGTATAGAGTTGCAAAGGGTATATTGTTTGTGAGTAAATGGTACATTGTTTGTGAGTAAAGAGTACATTATTTGTCATATAAGGGGTATATGGTCATGTAAATTGCAATTTCTCCATGCAATTGAGATATACAAGCTATTATAGAATTGAGAAAACATAAGGAATCTAGATTTTATTAGGTGTAAATCATATTATATTGTAAAAGCAGAAATGATTACAGCTAATTAAGATGATCTCTAGACTCTAATATTCACTCAAATTATCATTTAGGACTTGATTACTTGCTATGAACTACCTTAAGTTTGTTTTATGTTGCTTTGAAGTGGGAGCCAACCAACATCTTTGCACACTCTTTTAGCTGATCTTCAGAATAGGCAATGTAGTGCTTCATAGTCTGGGTCCACAAAGGGGTGCTTCTATGAAAGGTGAAACGAGTTGCGTATATGACTGAAGCAACAAGCTCTGAAGGCTATAGTGTATGATGGTTGAGTAGTTTATCACTCCAAATTTAACATAGAAGGATGCCATGTTCTCCATCTCCTTATCATCTTGGACAGAAGCTGCTTTTATGTATCGAACCAAGAAAACATAAGGAGAAGGAACTGTTAGATACCACTCCAGCTTCTTGCTTCCTCCATTACAATCATTTACACTGCTTAACAACGTAAACATAAAACACTGTTAACATATGTGCACTAAATTAATTTTCATAAGCATAATGTCTACAAATATAATAAATGCATATGCTTCTCATTCGTAAACTACATCCTTTGAACTCATAAGATAGTACAGTTTTAAGCCTTCTCCATTCTCATTCTTTATACTTTCAATGAGCACTTGTATTACGTTGCCAAGAACAAATTAATATAAACACTTTCTCAACCAAAACACTAAATTTCAATTATATATCACTTTTGAGATGCATTTACATAAGATTAACTCATGGTTTAAACACCCTCAATGACAATGTACTACAATTCACATTCATACTTTTAACACCATATACTTCAAATAACTCACAAATAAGATCTTTCACATATTTATACCAACACCAACACATTTGTTCTAAGTAAGAAATAATTAGAGTATAATAAAACAATTCTAAGACATCTTTAGTAATATCAATTTCCGTAACGAGCAGTGATCTTTAAAAAATCAGTTTCCAAACAATTGGAGGACCTCTGTAAAATGAACATATAAGCAAACTATTAAGAACGAACGATGTTTACAAAATCAATTTCCAAACAATTGTTCGATTAATTAAAAGTAATAAACACAAAAAAGGTCATACAAATTTACATACATTGGAGAGTGCGAGAGAGTTTTCATGATATCGCAATGAAATTTAGGGATGTATTTATTCACATATTCAAAATTAAACAACCATCGAAAATCTCTGTAGATAGCGATCTTCAAGAAGCACAACCACCGTATAGAGTTACGTTCGAATTTCAAAGATGAAGAGATTGATATTAAGAATGCAATCGATTGATTAAAGGTGCTAAAAGTCCAGAGAAGAGGATGAAAGAGAGTGAGGAGAGCCCTAGTTAGAGAGAGAAATTTTAAGAAAAAAAATAAAGCAAAAAATTAGGAATTTTTATTATACTCACTGGGTCAAATTCTTATTTGGGTCAAGTTGGATTCGGGCACACGAATTAAAAATTAGGAATTTTTATTATACTCACCGGGTCAAATTCTTATTTGGGTCAAGTTGGATCCGGGCACACGAATCTAAATCCGTGTGCTCGGGCGCACAGGAGACTTTGTCTTTTTCAATACATGATCGTAAAGATAGATTAACTATCAATGAGGGACATAGAAATATTTTTTTATTAGATTAGATCCAAAAGATATAGGGTAAGTCTTCGTGAGACGTGAGAATATTTTATACTTTTTAAAATAGTTATTACTCTCGCTATACAATGCTACTATCATTTTTCATATTATAAAATTATTCATGAAATAACAATATCACTTTTTAGTAATTTAGTATAACTTTTTATTATACTTAAAACTTATCATGTTCTGACCGTCTCACCTAAGACGTGAGACGGTCTCACACAAGCCTTTGCCAAAGATATAAAACTATGAATAGGACCTAAGTCCTAAACTACATTTCAGTCAATGATATTCTCTTGTGAGACGGCTATATGTAAGACGAGTCAATTTATTATTAAAGTATGTTTATTAGTATATAGGTAAAGTATTTTTATTGTTAGTTAAAATATATTTTTTGTAAATCATATTACAACAACATAGTATCATTCTTAAATATATTATTCATCATACTTTAAAAAATTTTACCCTCTTCGTCCCACGGAAAGGATTGCGTTTGCCATTTTCGTCCGTTCCAATACAAAGGGTGCGTTTTCTTTTTTAGTAAATAAGATCCACACAAAATAATTAATATATTTAGGACACCCCACTAATATACCTACTCACTATGCATTAAAATATTATTTCTTTCCCTTCGTCTATATGTTAAATATTATATTCTAATTTTATGTGAAAAAAACGTCCTTCTTTCAGTAAACAAAAGTAGTACTTTAATTATTGATAAATATATTTTATTTATATAACAATTATATTTTTATAAGTATTACACTAAGATTCTAATCTCAGACTTTTTATTTTTATATTTTTAATGAACTCTCAATAACATTCAGTCAATTAAATTAAATTGATTCTTTCAATTCTAGAAAGGAAAATAAATTGACTATAAGTTGATTGAACCAATTCAATCAATGTTTGGAAACCTTATGTCAATTTCTCTTAAACATTAATCAATTTCTAAATTATCTTGTGTTTTAATGATCAGAATATAAAATTTTAATAAAAAAATAAATAAATTATAAAATACGAGGTAAAATATTATTGTGGAATAGTTCTCGATCCTTTTAAAGTATTAAGTATTGAATGCATTTAGGTCAAAAAGGAACATTATTGTCAATTTACTAAAAGTGGATTTATTTTATTTTATTTTAAGGATAGTGAATAGTTTTGATTTTTTCAATATATTGGCAGCGTGTAGAAATAATTAATTCCCTCTATTTTATAGTCATTTTATTTTATAACTATTATTAATACTTCCTCCGTCCCGTCCTTATAATTACGTTTGCTTTTTGCACGGGGATTAATGAATATAGTATTTTAATGTATATTGAGGTGAGAGAAATAATAATTTAATGTAAAGTGGGTAGGTGTATTAGTGGGATGTGTGTGGATCCATATGCTAAAAAGGGAAATGTAACCATTAGGATGTGACGCCCAAAATGGAAATATGTAATCATTAGAATGAGACGGAGAAAATATGCTATATTTATAAAGAAAAAAAAAAAAGAGGACATTAGGTAAATTATGTAGTTATTGACTTACTTCTATAAGCTAGGAGGGCAGCACCTCAATTATGCTGGTATATAAGATCACTTATTCCATTTCATGTTTCATCTCTTACTCCATGTATTAGAATCTCGTCACGTGTTGTAATTAATGTCCAAATTTTCACCACATGCCCCAAGGATTTAATGATTATTAACTAGGATATAATATTTTAATAAGAAATAAATTATCAAATAGGAAGAAAAATATCAAAGTGGAATATTGGATTCGGACCGGGTGTACAACAACAAAGGAGATGGAAGATGGTTTTTGCACTCTGCCACCAGAACCAACAACTGGATACACAAGTACAACAAATTAGTGATAAGTCATGAGCACAACTGCTTGTGAGATTTTTCTTTTAAAAAATTGTTTTTGCTCATTAATATATAAAAGAGATATTAATGCAAATAACAATGCAAATAACAATGATCATTTTCATAGTTTGTAACGAACTGCAAGGCGGATGAAATATTACTTACAGCTTCAGCACCTTCCTTGATCAAAATCAATGAACCTTCAGTTCCATCTAACCTCGTATAGTACAGCTGCAGTCACAATATAAAGTTGAAAGATAATTGGAGTAAATGATTACAAGGTAAAAAGAAAAAGAAAAAAAACATTTATGAATTGCATAAAATCAATTTATTGTGCAAAATCTATGAGAAAGCATAGAGTGGAACATTTGAAGTCATTTTGTTTAACAAATTAGGGAAATGTTAACAGCACAAATATCTCAAAGCAACTTTGAAAATCACATCTAGACAGAAGACATACTCCAATAACAAATTATCTAATTTGAAGTAATTAGTTGTGTGCTATGAAGCAGATTGGTAAATATGGAGTCACATTTAACAAGCAACATTGGCTGAAAGCATTTAATTAATTTTGTGAGGATATGCTTAGATGTGAATGAGATTCACAATAGGGTGAGTTATAAGTGAACTGAAAGATAGATGGATTAGTATCAAGTTCAAATTAGCACATCTATCAGGAGCAACAATTCAGTTGGAATTTCATAATAGAGTTAAAAGGTATTTATGGGAGTGAAACAACCCACTTTATTATAAAAATGTAAATAACATTTTAAGAGAAATTTTTAGATCTAATATGATTTAATTAAAATAGACTGACACATTTTACGAAAATATAAAACTTGTTTGCAGTGGAATTTAAAATTCAAAAGAACAATAATTAACCATATTTCATAGCATAGTTAAAATGAGAACTACCTTTCAAAAATAAATGATCATGAAATTGAACATTAAGCACTTTATTTAAAGTAGAAGTAAATGTTGGGATAAGCAGATCCCCATTCATTCCTAAGGGACAAATAAAGAAGAATAAAAAAAACAAAACACAAGAATTTACCTGAAAACTCCAAAATTGGAGAAAAACCACGGACCGAGAAAATATCACTACGTGAAAATTTTTTATAATCACACATAATTTCTCTCTCCCGACCCCAATCCCTACACTCTTACAAATCTTTGACTAATTCACACTTTTATCCCCATTCTCACAACCGAGAATCCAAGAAAGAAATTAAGAAGAATCAAACATAAAGATTAAAGTGTACTTGATTGGTGCACTTGACTTCAAGTCCAAGGGCCTCCTTATATAGCCTAAGAAATCCCTCCCCTTTTACTCTTCATTCGATGTGGAACAAAGAAATAAAAGAAAACCCCTCTTTTTATTATTGACAAACCCAACAATCTTCACTTAGTCAAAATAAAAGAAGACACATTGTCTCTACCGACAATTATTCTCAACCCCGAGAATCCCTTAGAATCAACTATTCTAAGAATCATTGTCTTCACCGACAATCCATTCTCAATCCCGAGAATCCTACCCCACCATATGAGTAGACCACTTAGAATCAACCATTCTAAGAATTTCCTACGGCACATATCGAAAACACATGCTGATATTTATGGTGCTACTTCCAGCTCATGGCTCCCTTAGAAGTCCATCAGCCATCGATATACATCCACCACACACCCTACATCACCTGCCAAGTCAATGTCCGTGTGCAAACTTATGGACCAGCTAATATTATTACACCTTTTTTCCTGACAACTGAACATGTCATAAGAATCCCCAATAATATTAACTCAACATTCAGAGCTGTTGCTGCACCAATTCCTCCTTGACCAGCAACGTCATCATTGCTCCATCTTAAGCAATTACCGTGTTATTGCTCCACCTTGAGCAACCACCGCACCATTGCTACACCTTGAGCAATGCTCGTTTATACCGACATGACGTCGTTGCCTTTCACCACCAAGCTACACCAGGTTTGACCGAACCCTTTTCCTACTGAAAATGTCGTCACTTGAAGCCAATTTCAACCCTCTAGAATTCACGATGCCTCATACTTGTCGGTTGAATCCATGCTATTCTTTACCGTTCTATTGCCACCCGATACCAAGCCACCACATCGTCATCTTCCCTGTTGAATCGCCGCTTCCCCACGCCATCAGTCATTATCGAAAAACTCCGTTCCTTTCAAACCTACTTGAGCCGACATCCATAGAAAATCCCATGCTGCTGTTAAGCCAACTCCACCACTGGGAGTCCCAACAACTCACATTGCTGCAAGTCAAAAAATTCTACCAAAAACTACTGCCCCGTAAATCCTACCCCTTGCCACGCCATTGTTGCCACAGTCCGGCGCATTTCACCACAAGAAATGACATGTCACCGCATCAGGCTGATCATCTGACCCCCTTGTGCCACTAGTTTTTCCCACTTCTTTCATGTCACTCTTAGCCTAATGAATACCCCCTCATAAAGTCTTTTCTGATGTGGAAGGTCAGACTATACTGCAACTACAGAGCATACTAAGAACTTTATAAGTGCCCGAACTAGGCTCTGATACCACTTGTTGGGATAAACAGATCCCCATTCATTCCTAAGGGACAAATAAAAAAGAGCATAAAAAGCATAACACAAGAATTTACGTGAAAAACTCTAAAATCGGAGAAAAATCACGGACCGAGAAAATACCACTATGTGAAAAATTTTTACAATCACACAGAATTTTTCTCTCCCGACCTCAATCCCTACATTCTTACAAATCTTTGACTAATTCACACATTTCTCCCCATTCTCACAACCGAGAATCCAAGAAAGGAATTTAAGAAGAATCAAACACAAAAATTAAAATGTACTTGATTGGTGCATTTGACTTCAAGTCCAAGGGCCTCCTTATATAGCCTAAGAATCCCCTCCCATTTTACTCTTCATCCGATGTGGGACAAAGAAATAAAAGAAAACCCTATTTTTATTCTTGACAAACCCAACAGTAAATACATTAAAAGATTCTCATTAAATTGAATCACCTATAATGAAATAAATAATTAGGAAGCTCTTACTATTAAATGAGTTTATCATGATAAACATGTTAATGTATATAAACAATGAAATAATAAAGCCAAATAAATACCAAATAATTACTTTATCACCCATCGTCTCTCTCTATACTCCATCTCCTTTAATCTGTAAAATGTTTAAATGATGGGATGAGCGAACCACAGCTCAGTGGGAAAATATTTGTCTACAATATATAACTCACATATAAACAATAATAAATCACAACCAACACATAAATCTTATATGTGAACATGTATGTGAATGATCGATCATGAAGTACGGCGGGCGTTATCCGAGGATTATTTTAAAATCCCGACACCTGAAAGTGCCCTTACTTAAATAAATGTACTAGTACGACAGGCCTTCCAAGGACCTTTTACAATTCAAGTATTCCCAAGGACCTTTTTATCAGTCCTGAACCCATCTCACGGTCCCTAGCTACATGTCTATGAATAGTATTACGAATACTCTATGTCCGTGGACAGTACTACGAGTAATACTCTATGACTGTGATGCAAGCAATAACTTATCAACGTAAACACATAAGCACATACGATAGACAAAGTTTAGATTTCTCCACCTGGAATGAATGTCGATGATGAATGGATGCACTTGAATGTAGATGATAAATCCGTGCTTTGTAATAACTTTCATCTATCATAAAACTATATTTATCTCAAATTAATATACAAACTTAAAATAGAAATAAGATAATAAGTTTAAATCTCTAGAATATAGTGGAAGTGATACTTCAATATTTGAAATAAGAGAGATTAATGGAATTTACTATGAATGGTTTTATTAAATACGAATGTATAGATAATTTATAACTGACAAAATAAAAATAGGATCAGTTCAAAAATTAATATACATGTAATCTTTTGTGATTGGAATAACATATCCAAATTTAATAATATAATAAGGTGTACAAATATATGTGTTGGATTTTTAAAGTGATTATAGTAAAAGCTGGAATTTCTTATATGCAAATGATAATAATTTAATATATTTAAATTTAAATGATGAAATCAAATAAAAATCACATGAACTATAAAATATATAGTAATATAAAACATATTCGAAAATAATAATTTTTAAGGATTAGTACATATGATTTTCATATTTTAAAAAATTAGGATAAGATATTGTTGAAACAATTTAAGCAGTAATAGAATATTATTAATAAATAATATATAACACCTATAAACTTAAAAATTATACAGTAAACTTAAAATATTAAAATATATGACATATATGAAAATCATAGTATTTAGATTCGTGAAAGTATTATTTCATGATTTCAAATCAGAAAGAAGAAATAGGGACGAATAAGATATTGCTGTGATATAAAACCAATGTAAAATCATGTATATTCTCAAAATTATTTAAAAATATTTCTAATAACTTAAAACTACATAACATATGATATATAATAAAATTACAATAATTTGATGTCATTAAAAATGATTTTAAGATAGTAACAATGAAAATAGAATACATAATAGTTCATGTATAGAAAATCATTATACATTTAATTTAAAATAATTTACTTATTTATTCAATAGGTAATTTTTATTGTGCATCATAAATAATGTAATATAAAATATATAAGAATATAATAATATTTGAAGACCTCTAAATATTTTATTTATAATTTCAAATCAGTAGTGAGTTCATGATCTAAACTGAATGTACTAATATTGTAAAATTTATATTAAAATATACAGTACTCCAAATTACATGAAATTTTCATATATTACCAAAAACACCATATAATATTACATATACAAAAATAAGGATTTTTAAAGGCCTTTAAATATGCTTTCAAAAATTTCAAATAGAAAACTAAACATATTTGGCAGCATGATCAGAAATATTGAAAATTTAATACAAAATAATTTAATTGTCCTTTCATAATAAAATTTTTTAGAATATCATAAAATTCATAATTCATAACATATCCAAAATTCAGATCATTTGAAAAGGTATTAATTATATAATTCGAATTTTCTAGTCACGTATCCATAAAAATTCAGATTCTGCAGGCATATGTATAAAATTCATATAAAATATAATACAATTCCAAAAATCATGAAATTTTAACTATATGTCTAAAACTAAATATTAAACTACATATTAAAATTTCGTATCAATTGGAAATAAATAGTACAATTTTGAAATTTTAAGAATGAGTTACCTTGAAGGTATAATAGGGTTAAAATCTGAAAATCTCTTCCCATGGATGTTTGATGATTGAAATAATTTGGATTTTGCGTGTGAGTTTTGAAATGGATAGAAGGTGAAGAAAAGTTTATTTCTGCTCTTTCTTTCGTAACCCTAACTGTTACGGCGTTGGAGAGAATGAATTTTTAAAAAGAACGAACTCTTTTATTTTAAATATAAACATAAATAAATTGGGCTTGAAATTATTGGACTTGGGCTTAGTCATTTTTATTCTATAAATACACTTAAATTAAAAAGGAATTAAAGTTAAATACTTTTAGAATAACTAAAAGTTTAATTGGCTTTAGGTAAAAATATTTATTATGATTTAAAAATATATAAAAATATCGGGATATTATATTCTCTCCTACTTAAAAATAATTTCGTCCTCGAAATTCAGAATACTATAAATTTATAAGTGAAGAATATATGTATGAATGAATTTATGCACTTTTGCATATAAATATTTTACCTTTGTAAGTATTTCAATTTTAACTTTGTTTTAACAAGGAGAACTAAATAAATCCACACATCCCTTTTTAAAAAAAAAATTCGTTGATTTTATTTTGCTCTGCATGTAATCAAACTTGATGATTTTAAAATAGTGTATGAAATATAATGAATATAAAATACTTGAAGCATTATGAAATATTTATATTGGATGTAGCAAATCTTGAGGAAAAGATACTTGAGCTCAACTGTAAAATTGAATGATTTGTCATTTTAGAAGTGAAGATTATGTAAAGAATTTATGTATGCCTCCCCCCCCCCCCCCTTTTGAAACTTACATAAAAATAATGAAAACTTTCACTTCCTTCTACTTAAAATAGGGCATGATATTAGACATGCACAAAAAAACTAGAACCGGCGATTCGAACCGGGGAACCGCCGATTTCAACCAGAACCGAAATCGCCAGTTTCGGAACCGATCAAAAAAAACCAAAACCGGCTAAGGAAGGTTTGGTTCTAGTTCCTCATATTTGGAAAAAAAATCAGCAGTTTCGGTTCGAACCGCCGATTTTTCAATTTTTTTTACTTTTTACGCTTAAAACAAAAAAAAAATTAAAATTGGAACCGGCGGTTCCGAAGTGGAACCGGAACCATCGGTTCCGGAACCAAAACCTTCGTACCCCGGTTCGATTCCGATTCTCCCTATCTTGGAACCAGAACCGTCAGTTTGGAACCGGAACCGGCGGTTTCGAACTGGGTGCATGTCTACATGATATCATCAATAACTAAAGGTTTTTAGAAAATCAAGAACTGTCCAAATACACCCAAGATAGAAATAATAATAATAATAATAATAATAATAATAATAATAATAATAATAATAATAATAATGAATAATTCCATGAAATATAAAATTTCAGTTAGAAGAAATAGTTAATAATTTTGAAATCTCTTACAATTAAGTAAACTATGGAAGTCATATGACATCTGAGAAATGCTATGAGAAATGTTATAACATCTAAATGTATATGAGAAATAATATTTTATGTTTCATGTAAATGTATGGTGTTGAATGAAATGCACAACTGCATAAGCGTAAAACTATGTCATTGAAATGCGTGAATCATATCACCGAAATATTTGATGTATAAATATAAAATCTTGAATGATAAATATAAACTTGATTACATATCCGTGATATCATGTTTAAAATGACAACTTTGAACGTGATTTATGAAAAATATGTAACTTGAAAAGTGAAGTTCACGGTTAAAATAATTTCTAGAAAATAAATGAAAAGGCAATTATGTTGAGATATCGATCAATACATTGTAGTAGAAAACTAAACCCTTTTTTTTTATGGTAAAAATCTTAAGTCGGGATAAATTCATTTATTTGAAATATACTTCAAATAGGAATATATATATATATATATTAAGAAGATTTGGAGATGAAATGATAAAAGAGAAATGATAATTCTTTTTCTTTTCTTCTTCTTTTTTTTTCAATGAACAACTGTGAATGATAATAAAATATGAAATTTTGTAAATTTGAAATGACATTCAAAATGAATAAAATTTCCGAATTATGAAAAAGAACTTGTTGTTTAAATTTAAATTTTATGAAATCAAAGTTGCAATAATTAATTAATTATAATGGGAGTCGAGTTTTTTTTTTTATATATAATAGGAAAATATCAATGGTTATGGTAACCGTTTGAAACAACTAGTCTCACATATCTATTGAGGATTTGAAAATTTGTTGGAGTTACATATGAAATTTCATACTTAAATGTTTAAAAATCAAAATTTTACATTTAGACTTTCTTTTATGGAAAATGATAAAATGAAAAGATTTAAAATCTCTAAATTATATATTTTGAAGGTTTACATTATAAACTTGAGAATTAAAAACTATGATCAAGAAAATCGTAATTCAAAAATTTTATGTCAAAAATCGAATAATTTTCAAGTTATACAAATTATGAATCATGAATATTATTAAAATTATGCTTGAATGTAAATATTTTTCTTGAAAAATGAAAAGTAAAAATAAACTCTAGGAATCTAAATAACTTGAAAAACTTTAGAATTTGAATATTTAGAATTAATGAAAATATTGATAAAGGAATTTATAACATAGAATACTTCCTTGCTTACATTATTTTGAAACAAAGTGGAAATGATAAACAATTGCAGATGAAATAATGATCATTTTATGAAATGACACAACTTGACACTAAAATTTAGTTTGAAATTTGTGACCAAAACTCATGAGTAAGTGACTTGTATAGATTGCAACAAGATATTAATTAGAAGACAAATATTTTGAATTTGACTGAATATATTTGAAGATCATGTCTCATGTTTCGTGTGATGAAATGTAAAATAACTTGGAATGATATATACTAACGTATTACTGTGTCATTAAGGTATTTGAATCCCTTCATGTGATACTTGATTCATGTCATTGAAGTATTTCGTAACTATACCATGAAGATACTTGAAACATATCTTGAGAAACTTGAATCATGTCATTGTAATACTTGGTACTTGATGCTTGAAAGATGAATCATGAAATGAAATTTAAGATGCGCTTGATGATATGTCCATGGCATCACTCTTAAATGACGACTTTGAAAAAAAATGTAAAATGACATGCTTTAAATGATAATTATGAAGAAGACATAAATTATCATGTCATGAATGTAAATCAAATGTTAAATGAATGTACCTTTTGGAGTTGGAGCGGCGAGACGGTGATGGGTGATTTTTTTGAATTTTATTATTATTATTATTATTATTAATGAATAAAGTGATCGTTGTCATTTTCACCTAGGTTTTAGTGACTTTGTTCGTGATTTTTGCATATTTTTATCCGTATTTGTGTGACTTTTGGTGGAGTTATTTTAATTATGAGAAATATGGTACGGATTGATAGAATTGTGTAAATGAGCTTAAATATGTGTAAAACATGTCAAGAAATGGAGAAAAACGGAGTCGGGAGCAAAATGGAGACGGAAGTATAGGGCACGCTCGGACACGGGCCTTGTGCGGAACACGGGCCTGTCCGACGTGGCCGTGTACTATCATCAGAATGACGAGCTCGCCCAGGAGGAAGTCCGTGTTCTGGCGCACGAGCCGTGCACCAGCGCACGCTCCATGTGCAGAACACGGGCCTGTAAGAGTAAGCCGTGTAATGTCGTCAGAAAACGCTACACGTCCATGAATGAGGCTGTGTAGCGCAGCTAGAGCCATGTCCAGAAGCACGCACAACACGCCAAACTAGGTGTGCACTACACGAGCCATGCGCTGCTACACGGCCCGTGTAGGTGCAAAACCAGTGCAGATTTCAGAATATTCTGGAAGCTTCTAGAAGGCCCTTAAGTGATATAAAAGGATGACTTGTGCGAAATTTAGAGGGAGATCATAATTAGAGCAGTTACACACACTCCACACCACATTTTCACACACTAGATCCATTAGATTCATCTCCATCCTTTAGATCCATCAATTTCACTTGATCTTCAACAATCCATCCATTACTCCATCCATCAATCCATCCATCCACCATTTGAGAAGAGAAAAGCATCAAGGATTGAAGAAGTTAGCATTTTGAAGAGAATGAAGGTTTCTCCATGAAAGGAAAGCCAATCTACTTTTCATTTGTTGATCTTCTTCTCATTTTGACTCAAATGGAGCAAGCCTTTGATTATATTGATATAAACACAATGTGTAGTGGCTAGTCCTATAGTAGGGCTAATTATATGATTGGTTGAAAAGAATGCTAGATATGTAGGATTTGAGATGTTGAATTGAGTTAATTTTGGCCTTTCTTTTATGATTAATGAATCATGTTTTATTTCAATACTTGTGTGATTAAATTCTCTATTCATAGTGTTAGGATGATCATTCCAATATTATGATTAGATGTTAGGGTGAGCATGCATGTTAGTGTGAGGGGAGGTAAGCCATACCCTTCTTATGCTTAGAACACTCATAGAGGGACACTTAAGAAATTGAATGAAAAGAACCAAACTTATGATCATAGTACCTTAAGGGAATTGAGATTAAGCACAATCTTAGGAGATTTAGACTTGTAAAATAGTCGAGAACCTAATTGCCTTGGCCATAGGGATTAGGGGTAAAAACGTGATTGCTTTTAGTCCACAAATTAATGAAGTTCACCATCAAGAGTTATGCATATCTAGCTAGATTCTTAACCATGATTATGATTAGCCTTGCTCTCTTCTTAATTGAATTCTATCTCCATCTCATTCATCATTTGTTTATTGTTTGATCCAATACGTTGTTAGTTTATATTCTTAGTTAATTGAGTAGAACAATAAGTAGTAGTTTAAATACCAAACAACAAATCTATCATTCTTACAAAGCATAAATCAATGGAAAATCCAGATATAATCATGAGTTTACTTTCCCTTGGGATGACAATCTTATAAATTTTGTACTTGGTCACACGTGTACTCGACGATAGAGTCTCTTACTCTTAAATATTTTACAAGAAATGCGACTAAGCTCATGGCGCCGCTTGCCGGGGAAATGTTAAACTTTTGGTTGTAACGAGTTTGAAGTTGATTAGTTTTGATAAGAATATTTCTTTTATTTGTTTACTTGTTTACTTGTCTTGGTTACTTGGAGAGCTAATTTGAAAATTCTTGTAGGTACATGCGAACTCGTTCAAGGTCTCAATCTATTGAACATTTCAACTTGAAATTGAAAGCTACCTTAAGAAGACAAAAAAGATGAGTGTCAGAGCCGACGGAGAAAATTATGGAAAACGTAAGGGATAATGCAAATATGATTGATGAAGAAGGTAATATGAGGAATTTTCTAGGAGGTGATAATGTTCGAGGAGGAAATATTAATTTGGAGTTTGTGCCACAAGCTTATGCGCAACAAATGCACTTGCAAAATCAACAGTTGCAAGCAATTATTCAAAACTTGATGCACAACAAGAAGCTAGAGATAATCAACAAGCTCCTTCGGTGGTGCAAAATCAATCTCGAGGCCATGGGCATAATGGAGCGGGGATAAATATCCGAGGTTATTTTCAACCTCAGCTTGGAAATTACGCCATGGGGCCGCCGCTAAATATTAATAATTTTGAGATCAAGACGGGATTAATCAATATGGCGCAAGCAAACTAATTTGGGGTGGAACGATGGATGATCCAAATGCTCACCTATCACAGTTCACGGAGTTAGCTAATACCATAAAGATCAATGGAGTGAGTGACGATATTATCAAGATGAAGCTCTTTTCCTTTTCATTAAGAGATAGAGCCAAGGCTTGATTTTATACTATACCGTCAGGATCTTATAATACATGGAGAGAGTTAGCTCAAAAGTTCCTAAGCAAGTATTTCCCACCATTAAAGATGTTGCATCTAAAAGGTCAAATATTACAGTTTAAGCAAATGCCTCTTGAAACTTTTAGTGAGGCTTGGGACCGGTTCAAAGAAATGCTAAGAAAGTGTCCACAACATGGATTTCCCGAAGATAAACAAGTAAGATTTTTCTATACCGGGTTGAATGGAAGTGAAAGGATGCTTGTGTTGGATTGTATACTAAAAGTCTAGCTTTAGTATGGACAATGTCATAACAATTTTTTGAAATGAGAATCATTGATCAAATGATTGCATCTTATAATTTATTTTATATGCATGATGCAATAGTCCATTTACTTTATACTGTAGATAATATGTTGTGCGACAACACGCAGAAGATCATATTATCGGTTTCCTTATAAAGTATAAACAGATGCTCACAACTGAGATAGACGGGGACTCTCTATCGGTATGGTTGTAGTGTGGTTTGGTATTAGCTTGTCTTGGCTATAGAATCACATTAGTGCACTTGTGTGTATTGAGCAGGACCGCCTGAGATCGTTCGACTTATACTGACTTATAGAAGAACTTGATCTCTGTTATTATGGAAGTTCGTGCTCTTAATCCCTATACAATTACCTCGACACGTAGGGCAGTATGTATTTCTTTGATTCATCAATGGGTGAGATTTATAAGTATTAAATCAACAAACTCGGTGAGTTGGGAAATAGTGCTGTATCTATGGTGTGCTGTTGATTGTAGAAGGAATCCATGTCCGTTATAGGTTGATGATGTCCCCTTGAGGAGCTCATAAGGTTTATCATGTAAATCTTGCAAGTGGATTAATTTCCGGCATGATAATAAGGTTGAGTGGTACTACTCTCGGATGAGATATTAATTAATTTGAGTTGTCAGTAACTTAATTAATTAATGGGCATTGTATATCTTAAACATGGGGAGACTATCGTGCTTATAATAAGAAGGAGCCCAGAACATAATTTTGGGATTGGACGGGTAGTGCAGTAATAATATTTTAGTGGACTATATTATTATTATTGGATTTAATTAAAAGCTTTGGGCTAAGCTTGGTTAATTAAAATTCAATTGAGGCCCAGCCCAATTTCTCCTCCTGGTCCCTGCTGTAGCCCAATATATAAGTGAACTCAGCTTCCTGGAACCCTCAGATTATTCCTGCGCCTCTTTTGGTGAGAGAAGGGAAGAGAAGCAGATTGAGAGATCCTGCAGACTGTTGCCCACACAACAACAGGATCACACTTGGGACATACAGTAGAAGATCAGAGGTGTTCTACACTACTGTTCATCCTCTACATCGACCCAGAAGTACGGTAAACAATTATTTTTGCTTCCGCTGATTTTTGTTTACTCGTTGTCCTAACGGATCACGTTGAACCGCACGATCCAATTGCCAACAATTGGTATCAGAGCGTTGGTTTCGTGGTGATACGTGAATCGTAAGGTTGGGTGATTATGTGATTATGTGAAATAATCTGATTATAATTGCCTGTGTATAAGGGGTTTGTTATTATTATTATTTAATGCAAAAATCCCATCTGCTGTTCATGTAATTGTGCGATCCCTGTTCTTGGTTGTTCATTGGTGGCTGCACGAGTCAAAAAAATATGCTTGGAATTTTTCTCATCGAGAAATCAGAAAATCTAAAACCCAGAAGTACGTGTTGATTGCACACACGATTGGACCAACACAACTGCTGCTGTGCGATATTGTTGGGCAATTCGATCGATCACATACACACTTACACCATGAACGACAAAGGAGAAAAAGAAATCAGAATCTATCAGCCTGAAGGAGCGGCAGTTTTCCGGCGACGTTGAACGCCCTTGGTGACAATCTGTGAAATCGATTGCTGGGATCGATGGCCGGTGATTGTTGAAGCCTTGAGCGAGAAACAACGACTGGATAGAAAGGATGGATGAAGGTGTCAGCCATATCGCGATTGAGACAAACTGCGAGGAGATCACCGGCGAGTCCCTTGTTGACTAGGGTGTGTCGAAGCAGGCTGGAGAGCCAGGGTTGATGATCGACGACTTGTGACTAAGTAGTCAACGGGAAGCATCTGACCTGGACAGCGCGCGACGGACGTATCGACGGAGAGGGTGAATGCAGGTGTCGTTCGCCGGTGGGATTGTGGCGGAACTGTCGGGCCTTGACGGCGCCAGGCAAACTCCGATCGCGCCCAGCAGCTTCCGAGCGAGTCATCTTCTTTCCGGCAGAGTCAGTGATGACACCAGAAGCGGCTTCGGCTGATGCGGAGGCGAGTCATCGCGCATTTACAGCTGGTGGCCGTCGGTGGTTGCAGCGTGATGTATCAGTCGGCAGCCCCGGCGATGGCCGGCGAGTGAAGGCAGCAGGCGATTGAGACGACCACTGCCGGCTGGTGGACGAGTGTTGGCACCGCTGCCCGGCGATCGCACACAGTGAACGATGGTAGCACGCGGTCGGTGGGCTGACGTCTCGGTCCCGTCGGTTGCTACTGGCGTGGCCGCCGGCAGCAGTGGCGGCTGGTGGCGCCGGTGCAGCTGCGTGTGAGGACAGATCTTGCGGCTGGTGCTTTTAGGGCAGGGGAGCTGGGCTTATGGGCTTGGTGGCTCATTTCATTGGTTTTGCGCTTGGTTTGCTGGGCCCAATTATTAATTGAGATGTTCATTGGGCTTATTTCTTATAATTGGTTTTGGGCTGCTGGCCCAATTTTATTAAGGAGTTTATGGGCCCAATTCAGTAATTAAATAAAAGGCTGCTCAATTTTTAATTTGGTTTTGGGCTGTTGGGCCCAAATTTTATTAAAATGGAAATGGGCTGCTGGGCTATTATTTTATTGCTGGTTTTTAATTAATTGTAAATAATGGGCCAAGCATGATAAATTAATTTTATTAATGGACTAATTTTGTGCTAGTGGGCTTGGTGGACTTAATTTAATTTTGGGTTAAGATTATGGGCCATGGATAATGAGCTTGATTAATTATTTAATCTGCTGCTCATTTTGTGCTTATTTGTTGCTCTTGGGCCCAAAATTGATTGATCCACTAATTATGCAATTAATTAATGTTATATAACTGATTAATTGATTTAATTGTCAATTATTGTTGTATATGTTAAAGGCATGTTCTATGTGATTTATTTATTTAAATTGCTGTTAATAGAAGCATGTCTTAGTTGTATATTTTATTCTGAAATATTATATGCATGTTAAAAACCCTCGGTAATTAAATAACTAAGTGGGAGAGGGGATTGGTAATAAATTCCCGCGGCCTCCATTATTGGTTTGTAAGTGATGTGAGTAAACTTGCGCGTCGGCATTAGAGCCTTCCTCCCTAACGGATGAGTTTATTCACGGATCACTAGTACAAACTTCTTTAAATAGTTATTGTTTGTAATGTGATGCATATGGACTTGCGCGTTGGCTATAGTGCCTTCCTCCCTAACGGATGAGCTTATATGCGGTTCACTAGTACAAACTTATATAATTGATGGTTGTAGAAAGTTATCTGAGCGTGTGTGTACTTCTCTAACAGTAAGGCACATAAGCTTGGGCAGCGGACTTGGGATCAAATAATGGTGTACACTTAGATGTAAATAATTAGTATCCTCCCCAACGGAGTCACTGCTATTATTTACATGGCTAAAAAGGAACCGACTATTAATTATTTTGTCATAAAGTTAGGTTGACAAATAAAATTAATGGGTAAAATCTTCTCTTGTAAATGTTCGGGTTTGTAAACGTCCACCCTAACGTGGCTTGCAGACTCACGGTGCTTGAGATGTCGGTGAATTTTATTTTTATATTGTTTTGAGGGAAACAATATAAAAGGATAAAATTCGAAGATTTGATCGGAATATTTATTTGTGATTCTCTGAATTTCGAATGGTTTTATTTCACTAATTATTAACTAAAAGACATTATATTTACTCGTCCATATTAAATGATTAGAAAAGAATCTTGGTTTTGAAAATTACTGCTTAAGAAAATACATGTGTATTCTCACATAGGACGTCTCATGATGCCTATTAAAGTCTCTAGTGAAGAGATGAGAGGTTCATAGAAATATGATGATCTCATGTAACTCTTCGGATACTTGAGTAAATTAAAAGGGCAGAAGATCATGGTTGAATTGATGAATGAATTGGAAGAGCTTGGAATAGAAATTGAAAGGGAAACCTAAATCAATTTATTCTTCACAATTTGCCTGGATGTTTTGTGCAAGTTCTACCTGAAATACAAAAGGTTGTATATGGTGGGAAACTTCTAAACAAAACATGGGGCAAAAGAAAGCCAATTTTCATCATGATGTGAACAAATTTAACATCTCATTTACTAATGGTTTAAATATGATTAGTGATGGCATCTACTGATACGAAGTATGTAGATACTGGAATCACTAAATGTTTATCACTGAGTAAGGATAAGATTGTTAATAACATGGGTAAAACTACAAAGGTAGTGACTATTGCAGTGGGAGTTGTTTATTTATCTCATGATAAGAATAAACGATTGATTATGAGAAATTGTCTTTACGTACGTTTCATAAAAAGAATTTAATATCGGTTTCTATGCATTAACGAATGGATACTTCATTTCATTTAAATGACATGATCATAGTAATGAGGAATGAGGCTATAATCCGTTAAAGTATGTTGGTGGATAAAAAGTATACTCTTGAATCATGTACATCCCACAGATGCAATAAATAGTAATTAAATAATGAATCTTCTAATATTAAGAGAAAGGAACCTTCGGAAATGAACTAAACATACATTTGGTGTCTATGACTAATTCATTTTACTTAAGTAGGATTCAAAAGTTGATAGCCGATAGACCGTAAGGTTTATCTGAAGTGAAAACTATCGGACTTGCGAGTCTTGCTTGGAAGTAAAAATGATTAACTGTCTTTTCAAGGCTGTGGGGTGTAGAGCCAAAGATATATATGTTGGAATTAGTTCATTCTGATTCAAGCAAACCTAACAATATCCAAGCGAGAGATGGTTATGAATATTCAAAGATTATTCTGGGAACCGATATATTTATTTGATGCACTGCATGTCTAAGTTCTTGGATTAATTCAAGAATTGTAAGGCTGGTACAGTGAAGCGTCATGGAAAATATATTAAGTCATTATGATTCAATCATGATGGCGAAAACCTCTTGGGATAGTTAGGAGCTATTGATCAGAAGTTGAGATTAAATCTCAAATTGACTACACCGGGTATGCCCCAGCTGAATGGTGTGGTGGGTTGAAGGCATTAGGCTCTTATGGTTATGATTAGATAGATGATGAATTATTTGAAATAATTAAATTCATTTTATGGATATGCCCTAGATACAGTAATTCGTGAAACGTTTGTCTGTATATGGGATATCCTAGAAAAATGAAGGGTGATTTATTTAGTCCAAAAGATCGAAGGATAATTGTTAACTCAATAACTAGATTTTTGGAAAAGGACTATGTAATAAATCACAAACCCATGTATAAGTTGTTCTAAAGGAAGTGAGAGGAAAACACTAAGTATAAGTACCAAGTGTACAAAAGGATATACCACAAGGTAAACTGCAACGCGTGTCACGTCTGATACACAATTACATGTAGTGCCTTGTCGTAGTGGGAGGGTTGTATGATAACCCATAAATATATATTTTGGGAGAGTCGTGAGACTTGATCCCTAGTAAACATGATATTGTCCCACGAATACGACGTAGCACTACAAGATTAAAATGCGGAATCTTAGTAAGTTGCAATGTATGTTGAAATAGAATCTACGGATTCTAAATTAAGTCTGGAGCTTAAAGCATCACTAAAATGGTGTAAAAGCCATTGCAAGTGGTCAAGGGAAATAAAAAAGGAACATACGGAAAGGTGAAAATCTTGGAAGCAAAGCTTGTTGCGAAAAGATGTACTCAGAAAGAAATGGTTCGATTATGAGGAAACATGTTCGCTAGTAGCTATGCTTATGTTGATCCGGATTCTTTTATTTATTGCTGCTCATATTGAATTATGAGGAACAGCAAATAGATGTCAAGACAGCTTTCCTGATTGGAAGTCTTGAGGAAAACATCTATATAAAGCAACCAGAGTAATTCATTGCAAAGTGCTAATAGCATCTTTGATAATAAGCTTAAAAGTGTCCAGCGATGGACTAAAGCAAGCTTTAAGAGAGTGAAGCATCTGTTTTGATTAGGTAATCCAGTGGCATGGATTTAAATCAATGAGCGGATGAGTCTTGTGTGTTGTAAAGAGTGACGGAAACGTGGTGGTATTTCTTGGACTATATGTAGATAGTATCTTGCCCATTGGAGACAATGAAAGAGTATTATCGGACGTATGGGTATGGTAAATAAAGCGGTAGAGATGAAGGACTTAAGAAAGGCAAAATATATCCTTTTGATCACGGTAATACGGATCACAAGAAAGGATATTATGCTTATCTCAAATTTCATAAAATGATACAGTCCATACTCATTTAGCATGTAAATTTATCTAAATGAATGTGTCTTTGAGACACAAGAAGAAGATAAAGAGGATGAAAGCGGTTCCTTATGCTTCGGCGAATAAGGAAGCTTAATCTAAGGAATGCTATGAACGATGTTGGATATCTATTTTGCTGAATGCATGAACAGTGGGTATCAACGTAACCCGGAACAAGAATGATGAATTGTGGTAAGACATTTATAAAGTGCCTGAGAAGGACTGGAAATTATATGTGGACTTACTGGACAGATTCACTGCTTCTTGTGGATTACGTAGATTCGGATTTTTTAGTCAAATTGGACGGTAGTAAATTCTCCTCAAAGGTTATGTGTTTAATTTTAAGAAGTAGAGTCATAATGTGGAGGAGTATTATATAGAAATATATTTCAAACTCCGGACTCCATCATGGAAAGATGATAAATTGGAGCCTATGAGGCAGCCAAAGTATCTATATGACTCTAGAGACTTCATGATGGACTTTCAAGTGTTTCTAAGTTTGCCCAAGGTAATCACAATTTACATTGATGATATTGGTGCAGTTGCAAACTTGAAGAAATCACAAGTCCATAAGGCAATTAAACACATGGAGCGCGAGTACCACATGTTACGAGAAATCGTATGATGAGGGGAAGGTTGTTGTCGCCTAGATTGCATCGGATGATGACCTAGTAAACCATTTACAAGGACCTTAAGGCGAGAGCTTTTAATGGTCGTGTAGTGGGAGTAGGAATCAGATGTATGGCAGAAGACATGACAGCATAGTCTTTTAGTATAAGTGGGAGATTGTTGGATTGTATACTAAAAGTCTAGCTTTAGTATGGACAATGTCATAACAATTTTTTGAAATGAGAATCATTGATCAAATGATTGCATCTTATAATTTATTTTATATGCATGATGCAATAGTCCATTTACTTTATACTATAGATAATATGTTGTGCGACAACACGCAGAAGATCATATTATCGGTTTCCTTATAAAGTATAAACAGATGCTCACAACTGAGATAGACGGGGACTCTCTATCGGTATGGTTGTAGTGTGGTTTGGTATTAGCTTGTCTTGGCTATAGAATCACATTAGTGCACTTTTGTGTATTGAGCAGGACCGCCTGAGATCGTTCGACTTATACTGACTTATAGAAGAACTTGATCACTGTTATTATGGAAGTTCGTGCTCTTAATCCCTATACAATTTTCTCGACACGTAGGGCAGTATGTATTTCTTTGATTCATCAATGGGTGAGATTTATAAGTATTAAATCAACAAACTCGGTGAGTTGGGAAATAGTGCTGTATCTATGGTGTGCTGTTGATTGTAGAAGGAATCCATGTCCGTTCTAGGTTGATGATGTCCCCTTGAGGAGCTCATAAGGTTTATCATGTAAATCTTGCAAGTGGATTAATTTCCGGCATGATAATAAGGTTGAGTGGTACTACTCTCGGATGAGATATTAATTAATTTGAGTTGTCAGTAACTTAATTAATTAATGGGCATTGTATATCTTAAACATGGGGAGACTATCGGGCTTATAATAAGAAGGAGCCCAGAACATAATTTTGGGATTGGACGGGTAGTGCAGTAATAATATTTTAGTGGACTATATTATTATTATTGGATTTAATTAAAAGCTTTGGGCTAAGCTTGGTTAATTAAAATTCAATTGAGGCCCAGCCCAATTTCTCCTCCTGGTCCCTGCTGTAGCCCAATATATAAGTGAACTCAGCTTCCTGGAACCCTCAGGTTATTCCTGCGCCTCTTTTGGTGAGAGAAGGGAAGAGAAGCAGATTGAGAGATCCTGCAGACTGTTGCCCACACAACAGTAGGATCACACTTGGGACATACAGTAGAAGATCAGAGGTGTTCTACACTGCTGTTCATCCTCTACATCGACCCAGAAGTACGTTAAACAATTATTTTTGCTTCCGCTGATTTTTGTTTACTCGTTGTCCTAACGGATCACGTTGAACCGCACGATCCAATTGCCAACAGCTTGTTGATGCTTCGGCCAGAGGTTCTATATTGGGGCAAACTCCGGAAAGAGTTATTGCTATATATGAAGAGATTGCTTTTAATACGAGTCAATGACCTATGGATAGAGTTGCGGGCATGTATGAAAGGGAGAGAATAGCTAAGATGGAAGAAGTGTGCTTGCAACAAGTTAAAGAAGTAGAGGTACCTAAGGAGGATATAACCGATAAGGCAATCACGGAGATACTTAAGAGAATGAATGCTAATTTGCAAGTGTCTCCAGATTCTTTATCTAAGTCTATGGTGAATCAACAAGTTCTTGCGAGTCCTCAACAAGGTAGTCATTGCCTTTGATGAATCAACAAGTGTTTTCTAATCTTCAATAAGGAACGTCTATGCCTAATATGGGTCAATCTTCTCAAAGTTGTCAAATGCCTACATCTATGCCTCAACAAGGTATGTCCTCTAATTTTAGAATTCAAGATACTTGGTGCCCATCCGAGATGTCACTTGAGGAAGTTGCCTTCATGCATGGAAGGAACTTTCAAAGAAATTATGGTGGTAACGTTAGTAATCATGGAGGGGGATATCCACAAAGGCAAGGAGGATGGAGGCAAGGAGGATGGGGGCAATGTAAGTTTCAAGAAAATTTCAATCAACCTCGTAGGTATGAGAATTTGTCATATGGAAATCAAGAAAATGCCCTCACTCTTCCACCGGGCATTAATCCGGGAGAGAAAGCTCAAAATGGTGAAGGAAAGCCTACGATGGAAGATCAAGTGGCTAAAATATATGAATTTATGAAGGAAGATAAGGAAGAGAGAAGGCAAAGAGATGAGGTGAATGATAAGAGAATCAAAGCCTCGGAGACACAAATGAGTCAGATGGCAAGTGAAAGGGGTGATGTTCATCGTCAAGGGAAATTTCCATCTACAACCATTACTAATCCGAAGGAGTAATGTAAGGCTATTGAAATTCGTAGTGGAATAAAATACGAAGGGCCTTCTATGCCGACGGAAGTAGAGGAGGTAGAGTGTGAAATTGAGCCTATAGAAAGATTGGATGAAGAAGGGAAAGAGAAAGAAGTTAAGATTGTTGAAAAAGATAAAAGTACCCCTATACTTAAAGAAGAAAAGGTGAAGTTTCCAAAGAAGTGGGAAAGATGTAGAGAAGCAAAACGTAAAGAGAGAGAAGAGAAGTTTGAAAGGGATGAATGGGAAATTCTTAAGTTGCCCGTTGCAATTCCGTTTCCACAAAGATGCTTGAAAAAGGAATTAGAAGAGAAATTTGCCAAGTTTGTTGAAATATTGAAAAAGATACATGTGAATATTCCTTTTGCGGAGACTTTACTCAAATGACCAACTACTCCAAGTTTTTTAAGGATATTTGTCAAAGAAAAGAAGCTTGGGAGAGTTTGAAACGGTAAATTTAACGGAGAAATGTAGTGCGATCTTGCAAAAGAAACTTTCCCCTAAATTGAAAGATCCGGGGAGTTTTACTATTTCATGTGAGATGGGAGAGCATGAGAACTACAAAGCCTTATGTGATTTAGGGGCTAGCATTAACTTGATGCCCTTGTCAATTTTCAAGAAGTTGGGTATTGGTGAGGTCTAACCAACGCCGGTCACACTTCAATTAGCCGACCGATCGTTGACATATCCAAAAGGAATTGTGGAAGATGTTTTGATCAAAGTTGACAACTTTGCATTTCCCATGGATTTTGTAGAACTTGATATGAATGAAGATGCTAATGTCCCGTTGATACTTGGGCGTCCGTTTCTTGCACAGGGAAAGCATTAATAGATGTAGAGAAGGGAGAGCTCACTTTGAGGGTGAATGAGGAAGAAGTGATATTTTCATTAAAAGAGGCTATGAGGTATCCGAGAAACAAGGAGGAATGTAGAAGAGTGGAGGTAGTGGACAACATTGTTGAAGAACATATGTATCACCTTCACTCCAAGGATCCGTTGGAGATTATCATAAGCAATTTTTACTCTATTGAATCTATAAAATCTAAATCTTCTTTTTGTTTAGACAATGAGGAAATGATTGATGAATATGAATTGCAAGGTTTAAATGCTTGTAGGGAACTCACAAGTGAGGAAGCAAAGGAAGAAAAGAAGGAGAGACTTGATGAAGAACCAAAAGAAATAGTGCAAGAGAAGAAGAAGGTAGAGTTAAACCATTACCGGAGCATTTGAAGTATGCTTACTTGGAAGAAAATAAAATATATCCGGTAATCGTATCTTCTTCCCTTAATGATTTAGAATTAGAAAAGTTGTTAAGAGTTTTGAGAGAGCATAAATCCTCTATTGGTTGGAGCATAAAAGATTTAAAAGGTATTAGTCTATCTATGTGTATGCATAAGATTCATTTGATTGATGATGAGAAGTCTTGTGTGTAAAACCAATATAGATTAAATCCTATAATGCAAGAAGTGGTAAGAGAAGAGGTGTTAAAATGGCTTGATGCGGGAATAATCTTTCCAATTAGTGATAGTCAATATGTAAGTCCCTTACATGTAGTGGCAAAAAAGGGTGGTATGACAATTGTGCGATCCGATACAAATGAAACAATTGCCACTAGAACTATCACGGGTTGGAGAGTATGTCTTGATTATCGTAAATTGAATGAAAATACTCGTAAAGATCATTTCTCATTGTCATTCATAGACCAAATGTTGGATCGACTTGCGGGACATGAGTACTATTGTTTTCTTGATGGTTATTCCGGGTACAATCAAATATTGATTGCACTGGAAGACCAGGAGAAGACAACTTTCACATGTCCCCATGGTACATTTGCATTTAAAATGATGTTGTTTGGTCTATGTAATGTCCCTGCCACTTTTCAGCATTGTATGATGGCTATCTTCGATGGTTTAATTGAAAATATTATGGAGGTTTTTATGGATGATTTTCCGTGTATGGTTCCTCTTATGATATATGCTTGACTAATCTTATTGTTGTGTTGCAGAGGTGTGAAGAGTCAAATCTTGTACTAAATTGGGAAAAATATCATTTTATGGTGACTGATGGGATAGTCTTGGGGCATCATATTTGATAGGTTTTTTTTGCGCACTATAATTAAATCCTCAAGTATAAGGATGTCAATTGTAGTAGCAAGCACCCAAGTTAAATTATCGATCCCGCTAAGACAGTTAATTATTTATTTACTATAAATTACTAATTAATCAGAATTGAGTAACCAATTTCCAATGTTTGTAGAGAATTAATCTAAATAACAAAATATTAAATAACTGAATTAATTAAAAGCAAGGAAAAATAAAAGCAAGTTTCTAATCAAGAGATAACGAACAGTTCTATGGTATCAGGTAGAGACCAATTAATTTGGGTTATTAAACTTACGATTGTTCATTCATGCAATTTCACTGAAAATACACCACATATCCATGTTATCCCACCGAATATGATTCGATTCTAAGCTAATAGTATAATCTGGTTTAAATCCTAAGGTGCGCAAATATTACCAAGTCTTATTCCTAGATACTAATCAAAGCAAGCAACAATACCTCCGGATGGTAAGCCCGACTAACAAGATATTTTCTGGAATTACTACAAGGTTCTATTCACTTCCTACTTGATTGTCTAATTGCATTGTTCCACTAAACTAATCAAGTATTTGATTTACCAGTTCATGGAATTAAAGTGCTTATAGCGGAGCTACTCTAATCCCTAACAGATAGACAATACCAATCATGAACGCGCACAAGCTAACACAATAATCCAAGCATTATAGCGGATGTCATGGATATATTATGAAGACGTTACGAAGCAGAAAAGCATGTCTTAATAAAATAAGTAAAATCAAAAGCTCAACTGCATAAAATCCCAATCTTTGGTCTAAATCCCCAAATCAATTAAATCAATCCATCAAACCCTAGGACTGTATAGGAAATTAGCCCATGAGATTACAAGCAATCCTCATGGCTAAGCAATTCATAACAATAATCAAAGTAATAGAAAGGAATAGATAGGAATGGTGAAACCCTAGTGTAGGAGCAATCTCACGTTCCTTCTCCGTCTCTTCAATTGCTTGATTTTCCCTCAATTAGCACTTGGAACCCTCTTGAAAGTGGATGGATGGTGAAATCAGGTTGTCAACCTGATATGGAAGTGTTGGAGGTGTGAATGGATGATGGATGGTAGGGGGTAATCCCCTTGTGGAGGGTGGTGTCTCTTATGAATAATGATGTGAGATATATATAGGTGTGAGAAGGGAATGAGATAAGGAAAGAATTGTGCTCTAAGAAATAGCTAAAATTGGCTAATTTTCGGAAATTTTCGAAAATTCCCATTGGCAGCTGCGCAGTCTCACCGTTTTGAACATAACTTCCTCATACGGACTCCAATTTGAGTGATTTTTGCGCCAAAACGATTCTCTCTTCCGTGGCTTTCCAAAAATATATCACATGATCAATTTGGACTTCTACACGAACACAGAAAAATTATTCAAGTGGACGTGTCTTTTTCACCATTCCTTCACACTTTCACTCTTCATTCCAACTTTTAACTTTTGATCATGTTTTACCCTTCAAAACTCAACAAAACACCTTAGTAGCATCTTAATTATGCAAGATATGAAAATCACTCAATTCTACCCAAAATCATGGCCACATTCTATCAAAAATGGTGTAATGTGAGACCTAAATCACGTGAAATTTCACTCTCAACAAACCCCCAAACTTACTTGTTGCTCGTCCCGAGGCAACATCATAGAAAACCAATAGCGTAATTGAGAGGAAATTTCACGGCTTCACATCCAAGAAAATTTAACAATTCAAAAATCATACTTCAAATACTAAGATAACCATCCATCTAAGAACATACAATTCAAATCAACTACTTCACTTTTTCGGAATGCTCATCCACCCATTCTCACGGGTAGTATTTACGCTCATCGCTCAAGTGTGAGATATACACTTCAGGGTAAGGTGTTTACACTCAAAGTCAATTCAAACACATGCGTAACCATAAGCTTGGCAATCATCTCAACTCTCGACTAAAGGAATAATTTCAACAATATGATCACAAAGGTCTTGCATTAGATTGTAATGTTGGCTCTTTGGTAAAGGTAGGAAATATATGGATATCGTGACTCAATCACTAGTAGAGAATCAAAGAAGACTTACAGCTTTTCAACAAACAACTTTACTTTCTTCTTTCTTCTTCAACGCTCTTCAATGCTTCTTGCAATTTGATTCCTCCTTCACTTTTAAACACCACATCCTTACTTGAAATTTTTTTTCTTCTTCCCTCTTTTCTTTTCTTTTTTTTTCTTTTTTAAATAAGGGTACCAGTTTCAGACACTATCCTTTTCATGGGGTACCAGTTTCGGACACTACCCCTTTATGCAATAATTTAAGCTATCTTTTCAACAATTTTCATCACTTCCAACTTATTCTCCTTTTATGTTTCTTCTCAAGATACCAAATTGACTCCTTCAACTCTCTACTAGGTAGGGATTTTTAAAGGGTAACAAAGGGATCAATTGGCTAATCACGTAGGCTTCCACAAAAATAAGGCTTTTAGACTCAAAAGGGTTAACTCCGGATAATTTCAATAGGTAGGATAATAATTTGGCTAGTGACTAATAAATAACAAAGATGGCCTAAGATAATTTCCTATCATTTAATTAAACACGTAGCTTCAAGCAAGATATAAAGCCAAGTTCTAGAATACGTGTGTATGAACGATACTCACAAGAATAAACTGAATCATGCAATTTGTCATGATTTCAAAAGGCTCAAATCTCACATGGCTATAGGAATGAACGAGCAATCCTAATAAAGTTACATAGCTAATCTCTCATGCACATAAATAAATTTCAAGCATCTCAATATCAAAGCACAATCTCAAATTGTTTCTCAAGTACAATCATACAGCATGAATCAATAACACATAACTCTATGAATACCACCATGAACTCCTAATCAACAATCCAATATCATCCATCCACACAATATAATACCCTCAAGTGCTAAGAAAAATTGAAAAAAACATCACAGAGATCCATAAATCGACTATACTAACACTAGGACCAACAAACAACACACAAAACAAAACACGAAACCTGAAAAATCGCAAAAAATCGAACCCTCAATATTCTCAAATAAATCAAAAATATTAAGAATCCGCAAAAAATTGACTCTCCAAGCAACAACACAATGTAAAAATTCTATTTCGACACTGCAAGACAAGGTATGTACGTTACCCCCCAAACTTAGATTAAACGAAGTGAGAAAGTTTGCAAAGAAGTATATACCGCAGTCAAGCAACACCTAATAAAACTCCTACACCAACACAGACATATAAAAGCAATAAAACGGAAGGGACAACCCCCAACAAGCGCTCATGTTTAACGTCGGAGAGTCACGATGGGATACCTCTTTTCAACTACTGGATCGGAGGATAGTCTTCTCTCATCTTTACTTTCAAGTACTTCCATCCTCTCTTATTTTCTGTACTAACCATCTCACCCTTCTTTGTCACTGAAATATGACTCTTTAAATTCGTTTCCTCCCATGACTGGCTTGATTCCTTCTTGTCAATCTTCCATTCAATTGTAGGCTCAACCTGCGTAGTAAAATAAGGATCAAACAAGTTAGAATTTTCAACATCAATATAAGAATAAAAATCCGGAGGTATGTTCGGAGGCTTCAGATATGGATCATCCATCTTTACTGCAACTAAAAGATTATCAAATATCTCATTAGAGTTAGTAGTAGGAAAAGTAAGAGATATGCCTGGTCCTGCGATCTCCTCTACCACTTCAATGCTTTGGCTCTTTTGCTTCTCTTCCTTAGCAGCAGGCTTCATCCCCACTTCAATAGTGGACCTCTTATTCCGATTCACTATGTCAGCAGTAGTCTTCCTTATCTGTTCATCCCTTGCATTACCTAATGCAAGTAACTTCTCAAGATAGTCAATACATGCATCATTGGACAAACTCTCGAACTCTGCATCAGACAGGATAAAATTCTCATCATGCTCTGTGTCCACTACATCCACAGACTTGCACTGCTGCTGATCCGTGAGCCACTGCATCTCCTTATTCAAAGAAAAGACAATCTCCTTATCATCAGCCCTAAGCCTCAACTCTCCTTTGAACACATCAATTAGAGCCCTTCCAGTTGCAAGGAATGGACGCCCCAAGATCAGAGGCGCACCATCCTTTTCATCCTCCATGTCAAGTACAAGGAAATCCACAGGAAAAGTCAAATTCGACACCTTCACTAGTACATCTTCAATTACCCCGTCGGGATATGTCAACGACCGATCTGCTAACTGTAGGGCAACAGATGCAGGTTTCAACTCCCCCAAACCAAGCTTTTTGAACACTGATAAAGACATCAAATTTATACTGGCTCCTAAATCACATAGTGCTCTCTTAGATGGTTCTTTTCCAATTTTACAGGGAATGATGAAGCTCCCTGGATCCTTCAATTTTTCTGGAAGTTTTTTCTGAATAATAGAGCTGCAGCTCTCTGTCAAATTAACTGTCTCCACACTGTTAAACTTCCTCTTTCTGGAGATAAGTTCCTTGATGAACCTTGAATAATGTGGCATCTCTTCCAATGCTTCCGAGAAAGGAATAGTGACTTGGACATCCCTCATGACATCAACAAACTTACGAAACTTCTCATCAAGGCTTTTTGACATGAATCTTTGAGGGAAAGGAATTGGTACCTTTGTAATTGGAAGTCCCAAACTGTCTTTCTCGAATACCTGTTCCGCTTCTCTCAGTTTCTTCGCTCTCTGCCACTTTTTATCAGAAATTTCCAGATCAAATTGACTCTGTACAGAATTTGGATGCGCAGAAAACCCTGGAGGGCAGCTCGCCGGCTCGCTCGGCTCGAGCGGAAGTCGAGCGGTGCTGAGCTGGGTCCCACCTGAACTGGAAGACACGTCGGAACTAGCCAGAGTCCCGCTCGGCAGCATCTGAACCTGCTCGGCAGTCTGCTCGGGCTGAGCCGGTAGCCGAGCGGCGACTAATCGGTCCTGCTCCATTCCTATTTCGTACTGCTTCTGTTCTGCTTTATTCTGTACAAGTTCTGTGACGTCCTGCATCAGTTTTGGACCTTTACAATGCTTCTCGGATCTCAACGTGATCGCATTAACACTCTCCTTTGGGTTGATTTCCGTATCCGAAGGAAACTTTTCTTTCTGCAACTGCACTTGCTGCTGATTTACTGTAGTGGAGATCTGCCCTATGTTATATGACAAATTCTTCAACTGCTTGTTCACTTCCTCATTCTGTTTGGTCATATTCGAGTCCATGAGAACAATGCAGTTATTGATCTTGTTTATGTCGGCATCATTCTTCTTCATGTATCTTGCTAACACATCGTCAATACTGGACTTCCCTTCTTCAGTCTTAGCGCCATGATCAAAATTAGGAGGATATGGAACTGCGTTATTCGGATTTGAAAAAGAGAAGTTCTCATGTCTCTGATTCTGCCAATTTCCTCCTTGATTATTAGGACCTCCCCCTTGGAAATTCCTCTGGTTCGAATTACCTTGAGGGAACCTATTTCCTTGCCAATTTTGAGGAGCTCTCGAACCCTGAAGACTCTGCCCCATAGCCCAATTAGCATCCTCGACCTCTTGAAGGTTCATCACCACATCATCACTTGCAGACACTCGGTTGCCTCCCCCATTATTACCTGATATAAGAGTAATCAGGTTCTTATTCATCTGTTCCAATTGAGCGACAACCTTATCATTCTTATCAGCTTTAGAAAATTTCTCTTCAACCTTTGCAACTTTACCAAGTATATAAGTCCCTCGGATCCTCTCAGATGGCCAATCCCTTGAGTTCAAAGAGATATCATCAAATAATTTCCCTACGGCATTGGATGTTTTGCCAAAAATTGTTCCTCCCGCAGAAGCATCAACCAACACTCTAGATTCGTTGTCAAGGCCATTATAAAAGACACTGATGAGTTGCGACTTTTTGAATCCATCTGTGGGCATCTCCTCAACGCATCAGTAAACCTTTCCCAAGCCTCTCCAAACGACTCATCTCTCCGCTGCTTGAATTGATTGATCTCCTGTTTCAGTAAAAGAACCTTTCCTGGTGGCATAAATCGATCCACGAACAACTGCTGCAACTCAGTCCAGTTTGAGCAACTGTCTCCCTTTAGCTTATCATACCACTCCCTTGCCTTATCAACCAATGAAAACTGAAAAAGCCTCATCTTCCATCTATCATTAGTAGCATCAGCAGCTTTCACTGTATCCATGTAGCTGTTGAAACGCTTAAGATGGCCATAGGGCTCATCAAAAACGCCTCCGGCAAAGGGGTTTTTCTCCACCATATGAATCAGGGCTGGCCTTATGTCGTTCGTTTTATCAGCTTGAACGGCTCCAACTACGCCTGATCCTTCTAGATTGGTGGACTTAAAAGTTTCTCGGATGACGATGTCATCCTCATCGACTCTTTCTCCCATTGATACTGTTTCAGGTTCTGTCTCAGATTCTGATTCAAACTCCGATTCAGCCTCTTCTAGGATAGCCCGATTCTCAATCTGCACTTCTTTCTCCTCTAAAATTACTTTAGGAGGTGCTTTGGTATTCTTTGATTTTACTCTTCTTTTCCTCGCAGAAACTTCAATTTCCGGATCAAATTCAAGATCTTGTGCTCTCGTCTTTGACCTAGTTTGCATGCAACTTCAAGAAAAATCCAAAGTAAAATAATAAAATCCCAAAGAAAATATTCTAATTAACTAAGTAATAAAAGAAAATAAATAATTAAAATTGTCCCCGGCACAACGGCGCCAAAAACTTGATAGGCTTTTTCTGCGCACTATAATTAAATCCTCAAGTATAAGGATGTCAATTGTAGTAGCAAGGACCCAAGTTAAATTATCGATCCCGCTAAGACAGTTAATTATTTATTTACTATGAATTACTAATTAATCAGAATTGAGTAAACAATTTCCAATGTTTGTAGAGAATTAATCTAAATAACAAAATATTAAATAACTGAATTAATTAAAAGCAAGGAAAAATAAAAGCAAGTTTCTAATCAAGAGATAACGAACAGTTCTAAGGTATCAGGTAGAGACCAATTAATTTGGGTTATTAAACTTACGATTGTTCATTCATGCAGTTTCACTAAAAATACACCACGTATTCCTGTTATCCCACCGAATATGATTCGATTCTAAGCTAACAGTATAATCTGGTTTAAATCCTAAGGTGCGCAAATATTGCCAAGCCTTATTCCTAGATACTAATCAAAGCAAGCAACAATACCTCCGGATGGTAAGCCCGACTAACAAGATATTTTCTGGAATTACTACAAGGTTCTATTCACTTCCTACTTGATTGTCTAATTGCATTGTTCCACTAAACTAATCAAGTATTTGATTTACCAGTTCATGGAATTAAAGTGCTTATAGCGGAGCTACTCTAATCCCTAACAGATAGACAATATCAATCATGAACGCACACAAGCTAACACAATAATCCAAGCATTATAGCTGATGTCATGAATATATTATGAAGACGTTACGAAGCAGAAAAGCATGTCTTAATAAAATAAGTAAAATCAAAAGCTCAACTGCATAAAATCCCAATCTTTGGTCTAAATCCCCAAATCAATTAAATCAATCCATCAAACCCTAGGACTGTATAGGAAATTAGCCCATGAGATTACAAGCAATCCTCATGGCTAAGCAATTCATAACAATAATCAAAGTAATAGAAATGAATAGATAGGAATGGTGAAACCCTAGTGTAGGAGCAATCTCACGTTCCTTCTCCGTCTCTTCAATTGCTTGATTTTCCCTCAATTAGCACTTGGAACCCTCTTGAAAGTGGATGGATGGTGAAATCAGGTTGTCAACCTGATATGGAAGTGTTGGAGGTGTGAATGTATGATGGATGGTAGGGGGTAATCCCCTTGTGGAGGGTGGTGTCTCTTATGAATAATGATGTGAGATATATATAGGTGTGAGAAGGGAATGAGATAAGGAAAGAATTGTGCTCTAAGAAATAGCTAAAATTGGCTAATTTTCAGAAATTTTCGGAAATTCCCGTTGGCAGCTGCACAGTCTCACCGTTTCGAACATAACTTCCTCATACGGACTCCAATTTGAGTGATTTTTGCGCCAAAATGATCCTCTCTTCCGTGGCCTTCCAAAAATATATCACATGATCAATTTGGACTTCTACACGAACATAGAAAAATTATTCAAGTGGACGTGTCTTTTTCACCATTCCTTCACACTTTCACTCTTCATTCCAACTTTTAACTTTTGATCCTGTTTTACCCTTCAAAACTCAACAAAACACCTTAGTAGCATCTTAATTATGCAAGATATGAAAATCACTCAATTCTACCCAAAATCATGGCCACATTCTATCAAAAACGGTGTAATGTGAGACCTAAATCACGTGAAATTTCACTCTCAACAATATTTCAAAACATGGTTTAAAAGTGGATAGAGCTAAAGTGATAGCCATAGAACGTCTTTCCCCTCCTACTAGTGAGAAGGGGGTGAGATCGTTCTTAGGCCACGCGGGCTTTTATAGATCTTCATTAAGGATTTCTCTAAAATTGCTAAACCTCTTTGTAAATTACTTGAAAAATATTGTCCATTTAACTTTGATGATGAATGTTGTGTATCATTTCAGGTGCTCAAGGATGCTCTCACTTCATCTCCAATACTCGTTATCCCGGATTGGAGTTTACAATTTGAATTACATTGTGATGCTAGTGACTAATCCATAGGAGTGGTATTGGGGCAAACGAGGGAGAAGAAGTTTACAGCAATATATTATGCCTCGAAGACATTGAATTCGTGCCAAGTCAATTACACCACAACGGAGAAGGAATTTTTAGCCGTCGTGTATGTTTTTGAGAATTTTGACCATACTTGGTTGGAACACAAATGATTGTTTACACGGATCACGCGGCCATAAAATACCTAATGAGTAAAAAAGATGCTAAACCTCGTTTAATCCGTTGGGTGTTGCTTTTGCAGGAATTTGATGTGATTATCAAGGATAAGAAAGGCCTGGAGAATGTGATTGCGGATCATTTGTCTAGATTGGAAAATGGAGGTGAGAATGAAGATATTAAGCCAATTGGGGATGAGTTTCCAGATGAGAAAATTTTGCTAATAGAAGTTGAGCAAGTGTGTACTCTCATGGTGAATGTGCCACCTTGGTATGCCGATTATGTCAACTTTATTGTTTGTGGAATCAAGCCCACATTGCTTAATGAGTACAAGGAAAAAAGGTTTTATGTTGAAGTGAAGAAGTACTTGTGGGATGAGCCCTTTTTGTTCAAAATTTGCAATGATGGAGTAATAAGGAGTTGTGTGGCCGAGGAAGAAGTCATGGGGGTTCTTGAGCTATGTCATTCATCTTTATGTGGAGGTCACTTTGCTCATCAAAAGAGGGGGCTAAAATTCTACAATCAGATTTTTATTGGCCAACATTGTGTAAAGATGCAAAGAAGTTTGTGGCTAAATGTGATAGATGCCAAAGAATAGGGGGAATAGGTAAGCGAGATGAGATGCCCATGAGCTTAAGAATTGATGTGGAAATATTTGATGTATGGGGCATTGATTTTATGGGACCATTTCCTTCTTCCAAAGGATATGTGTACATCTTGCTAGCCGTGGATTATGTGTCAAAGTGGGTAGAGATAATCCCCACTAAGATAAATGATGCTTTGATTGTGCAAAGGTTCTTGAAAAATAATATTTTTGCTAGGTATGGAGTTCCACGGGCCTTAGTGAGTGATGGAGGATCTCACTTTGTAAACAAGTTGATGGAGAGTTTGTTAAAAAGATATGGAGTGAAACATCGAGTGACTACACCTTACCACCCTCAAGCAAATGGTTTGGCGAAGGTCTCAAACCGCCAAATCAAGTTAGTTTTGGAGAAGACCATTAATGGGGGGAGGAAGAATTGGTCGGAGAAGCTTGATGATGCTTTATGGGCTTATCGGACGGCTTTTAAAACCATTCTTGGTGTGTGACCGTATCAAATGGTCTATGGTAAAGCTTGTCATCTTCCCGTGGTGTTCAAACACCGTGCATTGTGGGCTATCAAGCGCCTCAACTTGGATGAAAGGGAGAGTGGTCAAGCAAGGTTATTGAAGTTGGTTGAGTGGGAGGAGTTTAGAGGAAGAGCATTTGATAACTCAATCATCTACAAGGAGAATATGAAGAGATGTCATGATGCTAAGGTAAAGGAGAAGACGTTTGTTCCCGGGAACAAAGTTCTTGTATTCAATTCGAGGCTCAAGTTGTTTTCTGGGAAGCTTAAGTCTAAATGGATGGGGCCATATGAAGTGCTTGAAGTGTTGAGTGGACATACGTTAAAGCTTAAGGGGTGTCCTAATAATGAGTTTGTGGTAAATGGTCATCGAGTGAAACATTACCTATCTCCTTCTCAAAAGGAGATAGTGTATGTAGATACCCTCTCTTCTTAAACTTCTTTGATTATGTAGTAGTGTAGATTTTATTTTCTCTTTGTTTAATAGTTTTCTTGTAGATTTGGTATGTAGGTGGTGAAGCTCATGGAGAAAAGTGCATATGATGAAAGACAAGGGTGCTAAAGGTAAAATGATGATGTATGCCACACCACTCTTTTCAAACTTAAATTTTAACACTTGTGTTAATTTAAGTTTGGGGAGAGGTTGCGTGGTGGACATACTTAATCATATGTGGATTGTAAAAAATGCACATGAGTCATCATGAGGTAAGTTCATGAAGAGCTTTGGTGGAAACGACAAGGGTATGTTTCACCACTTTTTACAAATTTAATTCTCAACTTATTTCGATTTAAGTTTGGGGAAGAGTGCGTGGTGTGACTTATACCTTGTTTATGCTTTAGTGTGTGATGAATCATGTGTGTTGTTGTTATATTGTCTTGTGGCAAAATAGGTAAGTTTTGAAAATTTTCTCATGAGTTAGGATTGTTTTGGTATGTTTGGTGGTGTTTAAGTACATTATAATCCATTTTTATCATAATTGTGGTGTGAATAATGTTTTGAAGTATTTTTGAGCATGAATAGGGTGTCTGAGAAGTGTAAAAACAGGGCAAAAATGAGGTGAAGTGTGAAAGTTGGAAAACAGGGCAAAAACTCTACACGGGCCAAGTTCAGTACACGGGCCTGTAAGGCCTGGCCGTGTACTGACATCAGAAGTAGCTGCTCGCCCAGGGTCTTGGGCGAGCTCCGAGCTCGAGCCGTGCAGAAGAGGATGAACATGGGCCGTGTGCGGAGCATGGCCATGTAACGCGTGGGCGTGTTCGAACGTCAGAAAATGCTACACAGCCACATTTGAGACCGTGTAGCGCTACGCGGGCCGTGCAGGGTTTAAAGCCAGTTTTTAAAAAGGGCCAATCCGTACTCACTTCCACACACAACATCTATTCCTTACGCACTGCTATCACACCAAATCCTTCTCCTTGAGCATAAATCGACACACAAAGGTTAGTTTTGAGAGATTGAGAGTGAGTTACTTCAATTGTGCACACCAAGAACACTTCTCCACATCCAAGTTTGAAAGGTATGAATTCTTTGAACCCTAACTTTTGAATTTTGATAGAAGTTTAATGAATTGATGTATGGGCTTTGTGATATTATGAGTTTGGAATGAATTATTGATTGATGAACATACATGTATCAATTTAATTTGTGAGTTGAGAATGAAATTAGGGTTCATGAGAAGGTTGAATTAGGGAATTTGTGAGAATGATGGAATTGGATGCATGTGTTGAGCAAATTGAATTATCATATGTGAATAATACTTAAATTGTGAATGAATAGTCTTAGATGTTGAGGATTTGGGCATGAGACCATGTGAATGTATTGAAAATTTGTGCACACCAAGTGTTCAATGAAATATCTAAGAGAGAATTTTGGTTAAATTTGAGATCATATGCGCATAGTGATTAGTGATGGTATAGTTTGGACTTCATGTGTGCAAGTATGATAGGAATTGAGATGAAGTCATGGTTAGTTGAGAGGAATGATGGAAAAATGAATGTTGTGGTGAAGTTTGAAGTCATAATAATGTGAATGTGTAATGTTGATGCATAGTATATTTCACACTAAGTTGAATGACTATGGTGGAATTTAAACTTAGTGCATTAACATTTTTATTGATGAAATTGAATATGACTTGAGCATTGTTGTAAATTGTAGATGGCCGAAAGGAGAGTAATACCAAGAAATGAGGATTTCATCGTCATTACCGATCCAGGGGAGTTGGCTAATTTGGATGCTCAGCTAATGGAAGAAGGGGTCCATCCAGATTACTTTGGGGTGGAATTTGAAGACTATTGGGGTAAGTATGTGCTTCATTGGCAAACACTTGCTCAGAAGATCAAACCAACTCGATTCCAAGATACAGAAATAATGAAAGGGTTAGGAATTGAGGACGATTTGAGAAAATTGTTTAGATTTGCACAGATGGAAGCCTTCTTCGATAAAAGGCCGCCTACATACCATCATCTAACTGTTGAGTTCATGAGCACCTTTCAAGTGAAGAAGGATCGGAATGGTTTTCCTATTTTAGTGACATTCCAACTAGATAAAGTGATGAGAGAAAAGATTCTTTTGCCTGTGTTGAATGAATTCTTTGGGTGCCCACCATGTGAGAACCATCAGAGCTTTTATGAAGGAGGTGGATTCAACCAGCAGGAATGGTGGAAGAGCTTGGTGAATGATGAGACAGAACGAGCAGGATATGTTTCCAGTGCTTCAAAGGGAACTGCAATAAGGAACCCAGTCATGAGATACTTAGAAAAGATTATTTCGAACACCATCTTAGGGAGGTTTGAAAGTGGAGCTGTAGGAGAGAAGCGGTTGTACATCATGTTCTACATCTATAATGAGCTAACACTGAATGTTGCAGCACATTTTGTGCAACATGCGGAGAGAGTAGCCAAGAGACAAACGTCTCAAGGATTGATGTTGGGAGGTATGATCACCATGATTACTCAAGGCTTAGAAATAAATCTTGCAGGAATGGAGAACAGGATGGTGAGTGATGTATTGAACTATCAGCAGTTGATGAGAATGGAATTTTTGTCTATAGTTGGGAATCCGTACTGTCTAAGGCAAGAAAATGGAGCTCTGTTTCCTTTGCCAACTCCAGAGCTCATTACAGTGTATACTCGAAGGAAGTTTGCTAATTTGGTAATAGCTAGTGCTAACCACTGTAGGGTTGTAAGAGCTTTTTATAAAAAAAACAGAGATGAAGTGGAAGAGGTTCTTAGACAGATGAGGGTTGAAGAGAACCTCGAGCTAGCTAATTTGAGAGTGGAGCCAGTGCCTATGGAATGAGATGAGCAGGATGCACCACCTCAGCGGGTGGAGTTTGAGGAGCAAGCCCCTGAGCCACCACAGTTTGAGGAAGAAGAACAGCAGCCACCAATGGGACCAGGACAAGGTAATGATCGATGGAATTATATGATGGATGAGGTGAGAGATATGAGGCATGTTCAGCAAACATATGGAGCACAGATGAGGGAGATTCGAGAGATCCAGCAGGAGCAGGGAGTGCATATTCAGGAGTTAAGAGCTGGACAACGTCGGAGGGAGTATTATGAGGAGCAGTCGTGGGTGCACTCTAACAACATGGAAGAGATGATGACAATGATGTTAAACTTCCAGTTTCCCGGGTCTCCTCGTTCATACATTCCATGGAATACGTATCATCCGCTTCCACCTCCAGAGCCATGAAGGGAGTACTTTGAGTGCTAAGCACTTCCATTAGTTCATTTTAGCTATGATTAGACACTTGATTTGATTTGTTAGATTTGGATTGGAATGTACTTAAATTGTTTATTTTTGGAAGGTTTTTACTTTGGGATTTTTATTTTCAGTTTTATACGATTTACTTTTTCTTATTTTTGGTATTTTAGTTTGATTTTCATTATTTGGATGTAATGAGAATTTGATCTTACTTGTTATGGATGTGAATTGATGTGTTTTGATATTTTGAGATAGATGATTTTGTTTATACATTTTATGTGTTTTTGTTATGTTTCTTGTGTGGTTAGTTTTTGATTTTGTGTTATGTTTATGTTGTTTTTATTCTTGTAGGGATAGATTGGTGGTATATTTTGGGAATATGTTGAGTGTTTTTGAATGTGAGTTATGATGCATTGTTTGTGATAAGTGATGACAAGCATATTAATGTTTCCTACCTATTGAAATTGTGACATGAATTATATAATTTGTTCAATTTTGAGGAGTATGAAAGGTAATTAGGTTTCTTTTGGTCTAAGCAAAAGCTTGTGAGAGTTGAGCCTCAACCGTGCCTCCATGATTAATTCTTGATGAGAGGACCGATTGTACTTAGACAAACTAGAACTTGCTCATGGACTATAGGAACGAAGCCCGAATGGTTGAAAATTTGTGAAATGATCTTAGGTCATCCTTGTTGAATGAAATCATAGCCATAAAATTCCTTACCAAAAACATTATCTCTAGTTAGTCAATTTGAGCCTACAAGCCTTTTCTTTGTGATTTAAGCACAATACAAGCCTTGAAAATTCACTTGAGCCTTATATATAACCTATGTGTGGGTAATTGAGGATGATGATGGTTTACAAGGGAAGATATGAAAAAATGTGCAAGTAAATGGAAGAAAGGTTGAATCAAGAAAAAGGATGAAAGAGCTCAAGTTAAAAAGCAAGTGCAACTTCAACAAAAAAAAGCGGAAAAGGAGCAAGATCATAAAATATGCTCAAAGGATACAAAAGTTAAAGAAAAAAAGTATGCCATTCAAAAAAAGCTCAATACATCCATGGTATGTTGATATTTAGTGTATTTGAACAATTGACAAAGGGAGGAAGTTTGAAAGTGAAGAAGTTGGAGAAAAGAATCATCTCTTCGATTATCTACACTAGAATAGTCACTATTACCCAAAGTTTCCTACCCTACCAAATAGCCTAAATATTACATCCTAAGATAAAGACCTTTTTGATCACTTATTGAAACTAGGGTGGTTTGTGAACATAGTCCATGAGCAAGCCTATGGTGAGTCAATTCTAACCGGTTGATGATTGATGTTCAAAACCTTACTCCATAGAGTTTTGAGTGAATTTGATATCCTATGAGAGGCTTGGATTGAAAGGGGATTGATTACTCCTTTGTCATTCTTAAGATTGAACTTGTTAATCTTTCATGTTATAAGTTTGATGATGTAGGGATACTTAATGTGATTTTGTAATCCTTATAACTTGTGATGTGTTGTGGTTTATGTTCGTTAGGTGTTTTCTAGGTGAAAATTACTCCTCTTGTTTATCATTTTTTGTTGTTCGAGGACGAAAAATACTTTAAGTTTGGGGGGTTGATCGTTATCATTTTTACTTAGGTTTTAGTGCCTTTGTTCGTGATTTTTGGATGTTTTTATCTGTATTTATGTGACTTTTGGTGGAGTTATTGTAATTATGAGAAATGTGGTATGGATTGATAAAATTGTGTAAATGAGCTTAAATATGTGTAAAACAGGTCAAAAAATGGAAAAAAATTGAGTCGGGAGCAAAATAGAAACAGAAGTACAGGGCATGCTCGGACACAGGCCGTGTGCAAAACACGGGCCTGTCCGATGTGACCATGTACTGTCATCAGAACGACGAGCTCGCCTAGGAGGAAGGTCGTGTTCTGGCGCACGCCCCGTATGCAGAACACGGGCCTGTAAGAGGAAGCCGTGCAATATCATCAGAAAATGCTACACGCCTATGACTGAGGCCTTGTAGCGCAGCTCGAGCTGTGTCCGGAATCACGCACAATATGCCGAACTAGGTGTGCACTACATGAGCCGTGCGCTGCTACACGGCCCGTGTAGGTGCAAAAACCAGTTCAGATTTCAGAATGTTCTAGAAGCTTCTAGAAGGCCCTTAAGTGATATAAAGGGATGACTTATGCGAAATTTAGAGGAAGATCATAATTAGAGCAGTTACACACACTCCACACCATATTTTCACACACTAGATCCATTAGATTCATCTCCATCCTTTAGATCCATTAATTTCACTTGATCTTCAACAATCCATCCATTACTCCATCCATCAATCAATCCATCCACCATTTGAGAAGAGAAAAGCATCAAGGATTGAAGAAGTTAGTATTTTGAAGAGAATGAAGGTTTCTCCATGAAAGGGAAGCCAATCTACTTTTTATTTGTTGATTTTCTTCTCATTTTGGCTCAAATGGAGCAAGCCTTTGATTGTATTGATATAAACACAATGTGTAGTGGATAGTCCTATAGTAAGGCTAATTATATGATTGGTTGAGAATAATGCTAGATATGTAGGATTTGAGATGTTGAATTGAGTTAATTTTGGACTTTCTTTTATGATTAATGAATCATGTTTTATTTCAATAGTTGTGTGATTAAATTCTCTATTCATAATGTTAGGATGGTCATTCCAATATTATGATTAGATGTTTAATTGAATCATATATTAAGGTGAGCATGCATGTTAGTGTGAGGGGAGGTAAGTCATACCCTTCTTATACTTAGAACACTCATAGAGGGACACTTAAGAAATTGAGTGAAAAGAACCAAACTTATGATCATGGTACCTTAAGGAAATTGAGATTAAGCACAATCTTAGGAGATTTAGACTTGTAAAATAGTCGAGAACTTAATTGGGCCATAGAGATTATGGGTAAAAACGTGATTGCTTTTAGTCCACAATATAATAAAGTTCACCATCAAGAGTTATGCATATCTAGCTAGATTCTTAACCATGATTATGATTAGCTGATGAGTGATATTTTCACCTAGATTTTAGTGTCTTTTTATATGTGTTTTCGTATATTTTTATCCGTATTTTATGTGTTATTTGGTTGTGTTTTGTGTTTTCATGGAAATGTATGTGAATGAGCTTAAACCTACTATTTTCACTTTTTATTTGATGCTAAACATGATAAGGAAGATGTAGGAAAAAGTGGATCTCAATTTGGAGTTGAAACGAGGAAGAACGAGCCAAAACAGTGAAGGAATCAGGGCAGCAGCAACACGACTGGCCGTGTCGGTGGCACGAGCCGTGTCGCAGTGCACGACTCGTGTAGCTAACACGGGCCTGTCCAGAATGGTCGTGCGGCAACATCTATTCATCCAACACGACCACCACTTGGCCGTGTTGCGGAGCTCGACTCGTGTTGCAGCACACGACCCGTGTAGCCAACACGGGCCTGTAAGCGATGGCCGTGCGGGAGCATCAGTTCACGCAACACGGGCACCTCATGGCCGTGTTGCGCCACACGACTCGTGTCGTGTCTGGAATCAGAAAAAAATCAGAATCCTTCTAGAAGGCCCAAAAGGGTATAAATACCCATCCATTCAGATTTTATAAAAAAGATCCGATTTCCACCCCTTCCACACACACATCACACACCATTTCTTCCATTTTCCACCATCACCTTCATCCATTCTTCATCCTTTGGATCTACTTTCATCCAACCATCAAATCCTTCATCCAAGTAGTTAGAGAAGCAAGGAAGAGAGGTGAATTGCAAGGGAAAGAAGAAGATCACCATTGGAGACATCCAAGGGAGTTTTCATCTACACTTTGTATTGAAACCTATTGTTTATCATGTTTTGTAAGGAATTTAATGTCTATGTTAATTTTCTTATGGATATGAGAGGCTAATCTCCCTTGTGAGATTAGCAATATGAATTGTGTTGGATAATTTTTGGTATTCTGCAATTGAATGATTATGTTGATTGGGTTAATTGATTTTCTATCATTGATGCTTTAGATCTTGAGGTTTATGATGATTTGTGTGTTTAATTGTTTTAAGCATGTGATTAGATTGAGAAGTCAATTGCATATTTAGGATAATTAAGTGAATCATTTCATCAAACACTTCATGTGCATTATAGATTGTGAAGAGATTGAGAAGTCCTTCATAGTTTAGAACCCTTTGATAGAACATATCATTTATTAGATTGAGAAGTCAATAGATTATGTGAAGGGACTCTCATTTCAAGCTTAGTACCTAGTTGGAATTGTTTGAGTGAGAACCAATCCAATGAATGTCATTCCATATCCTATTCATTCCGAGAGGGAGTTTAGATGATCTTAGTGTTGGCCCTTAGCCTTTTTCCCATGACACATATGAATTCATTGCATGATACCTAGATTTTCCATGCTTTAAGTATTGTTAATCTCATCTCTATCTACTTGGCTCATTCATCCATCTCCCATTCATCTATCCATTTATTTTATTGTCATTTCTTGATTATCTCCCCTTCTCGTTCTTCTCTATAATACTATGACAAACACGAGATCGCTTAGACCCTAGTACTTTCCTCCCTGTGGTTCGATAATTTCTTTAATTGGTCATGCCCACTATATTATGGCTAATCATTAGCCTTGCTCTCTTCTTAAGTGAATTCTATCTCCATCTCATTCATCATTTATTTGTTGTTTGATCCAATACGTTGTTAGTTCATATTTTTAGTTAATTGAGTAGAACAATAAGTAGTAGTTTAAATACCAAACAACAAATCTATCATTCTTACAAAGCATAAATCAATGGAAAATTAGGATATAACCATGAGTTTACTTTCCCTTGGGACGACAATCTTATAAATTTTGTACTTGGTCACACGTGTACTCGACGATAGAGTCTCTTACTCTTAAATATTTTACAAGAAATGCGACTAAGTTCATAAAGTAATTCATGAAAATAATACAATTTAGATACATAAATTAGCGAGTCTGCAGAAATGTACACCTACTCTGATACCAAATGAAACGACCCACTTTATTATAAAAATGTAAATAACATTTTAAGAGAAATTTATAGATCTAATATGATTTAATTAAAATAGAATGACACATTTTATGGAAATATAAAACTTGTTTGCAGCGGAATTTAAAATTTAAAAGAACAATAATGAATCATATTTCATAGCATAGTTAAAAGGAGAAATACCTTTCAAAAATAAATGATCATGAAATTGAACATTAAGCACTTTATTTAAAGTAGAGGTAAATACATTAAAAGATTCTCATTAAATTGAATCACCTCTAATAAAATAAATAATTAGGAAGCTCTTACTATTAAATAACTATTAAATGAGTTTATCATAATAAATATGTTAATGTATATAAATAATAAAACAATAAAGCCAAATAAATATCAAATAATTACTTTATCACCCATTGTCTCTCTCCATACTCCATCTCCTTTAATCTGTAAGATATTTAAAAGATGGGATGAGCAAACAACAGCTCAGTGAAAAAATATTTGTCTACAATATATAACTCATATATAAACATCAATAAATCACAACCAACATGCAAATCTTATCTGTGAACATGTCTGTGAATGATCGATTATGAAGTACAGCGGGCGTTACCTGAGGATTATTTTAAAATTCTGACACCTGAAAGTGCCCTTACTTAAATAAATGTACTAGCACAGCGGGCCTTCCAAGGACCTTTTACAATCCAAGTATTCCCGAGGACCTTTTTATCAGTCCCGAACCCATATCACGGTCTCTGGCTACATGTCTATGAATAGTATTACGAATACTCTATGTCCTTGGACAGTACTACGAGTAATACTCTATGACTGTGATGCAAGCAGTAACTTATCAACGTAAACACATAAGCACATACGATAGACAAAGTTTAGATTTTCCCACCTGGAATGAATGTCGATGATGAATGGATGCACTTGAATGTAGATGACAAATCTGTGCCTTGTAATAACTTTCATCTATCATAAAACTATATTTATCTCAAATTAATATGCAAACTTAAAATAGAAATAAGATAATAAGTTTAAATCTTTAGAATATAGTGGAAGTGATACTTCAATATTTGAAATAAGAGAGATTAATGGAATTTACTATGAATGATTTTATTAAATACGAATGTATAGATAATTTATAACTGACAAAATAAAAATAGAATCAGTTCGAAAATTAATATACACGTAATCCTTTGTGATTGGAATAACATATCTAAATTTAATAATATAATAAGGTGTACAAGTATATGTGTTGGATTTTCAAAGTGATTATAGCAAAAGCTGGAATTTCTTATATGCAATGATAATAATTTAATATATTTAAATATAAATAATGAAATCAAACGAAAATCACATGAAAATCACATGAACTATAAAATATATAGTAATATAAAACATATCCAAAAATGATGATTTTTAAGAATCAGTAAATATGATTTTCATATTTTAAAAAATTAGGATAAGATATTGTTGAAACAATTTAAGCAATAATAGAATATTATTAATAAATAATTTATAATACTTATAAACTTAAAAATTATACAGCAAAGTTAAAATATAAAAATATATGACATATATGAAAATCATAATATTTTAATTCGTGAAAGTATTATTTCATAATTTCAAATCAGAAAGAAGAAGTTGGGACGAACAAGATATTGTTGTGATATAAAACCAATGTAAAATCATACATATTCTCAAAATTATTTAAAAATATTTTTAATAACTTAAAACTACATAATGTATGATATATAATAAAATCACAATAATTTGATGTCATTAAAAATGATTTTAAGATAACAATGAAAATAGAATACATAACAGTTTATGTATAAAAAATTATTATACATTTAATTTAAAATAATTTACTCATTTATTCAATAGATAATTTTTACTGTGCATCATAAATACTGTAATATAATATATATAAAAATATAATAATATTTAAAGACCTCCAAATATTTTATTTGTAATTTCAAATCAGTAGTGAGTTCATGATCTAAACTGAATGTACTAATATTGTAAAATTTTTATTAAAACATACAGTACTCCAAATTACATAAAATTTTTATATATTTCCAAAAACACCATATGATATAACATATAAAAAAATAAAGATTTTTAAAGCCCTTTAAATATGCTTTCAAAATTTTCAAATAGAAAACTAAACATATTTGGCAGCATGATCAGAAACATTGAAAATTTAATATAAAATAATTTAATCGTCCTTCCGTAATGAAATTTTTATAAAATATCATAAACTTCATGATTCATAACATATCCAAAATTCAGATCGTTTGGAAAGGTATTAATTATATAATTTGAATTTTCTAGTCACGTATCCATAAAAATTCAGATTTTGCAGGCATGTGTATAAAATTCATATAAAATATAATACAACTCCAAAAATCATCAAATTTTAACTATATGTTTAAAACTATATATTAAAATTTTGTATCAATAATAAATAGATATAATTTTGAAATTTTAAGAATGAGTTACCTTGAAGATATAATAGGGTTGAAATCTGAAAATCTCTTCCCATGGATGTTTGATGATTGAAATGATTTGGATTTTGCGTGTGAGTTTTGAAATGGATAGAAGGTGAAGAAAAATTTATTTATGTTCTTTCTTTCATAACCCTAACTGTTACGGTATTGGAGAGAATGACTTTTTAAAAAGAACAAACTCTTTTATTTTAAATGTAAACATAAACGAATTGTGCTTGAAATTATTGGACTTTGGCTTAGTCATTTTTATTCTATAGATACACTTAAATTAAAAAGGAATTAAAGTTAAATACTTTTAGAATAACTAAAAGTTTAATTGGCTTTAGGTAAATATATTTATCATGATTTAAAAATACATAAAAATATCGGGATATTACAGGGAGTTACATAGAATAAAGTAAATGCAAGTTCATTAATAATTCCAGTCTTGGAAGTTTATTCAATACCACTTTTGTTTGTTAATTTCATCACCCTATTCCACATGAATTATAGCCACCAAATATAGAGAGTGATCATTGCTTTAGAATTATTAAACCTTGAGGTTGTGTTTGGATAAGATGATTTGAGGAGGGATTTATAGATCCTTTCTCAAATTCTCTCCTCATATTTTGCTTGGATGATATATCAAATCAACAAATTTATAAATCCATAGTTTTAAATAAATGGATTTCAAATTTTGAATTTAAATTTGATATTTTTGTAGCTGTTTTGGAATGATTTTCAAATTCTTATTTAAATAGTGTCATTTGAAATCTTCCTTCAAAGGACCAAAAAATATCTTAATATTTATAAAAGAATAAATTAATAATTAAACAAAAATAAATAAATAATTTTCAGAAAATACTCCTTCCATCCCATTAAATTCTTTATATTTTCCTCATTTGTTTGTCACACAAAACTCTTCACAAATTAAGAAAGGAAACATCACTTTATCCAAGAACCTCCAAGGTTACTTTAATTTCAAATTTGTCACTCTTTTTTAACACACATACCATTACTTTATATTTTTTTTATTACCTAAAAATACTACAATATCCTTTTAAATCAACAAAGTACTTTTTTTAAATAACGTGGAACCGTAAACATAAAGTATTTTTTGAAACGGAAGGAGTAAAATGTACTTTTAAATATAGAAATATTATGGAGTGTATCTGGTGCATTGGTGCACCCTAGGTTTTATAAGCTAAATGCATGAAGTGGTGGGTAGTTTCTATTTTTAATTTTTAATTATTTAATATATAATTAATAGTATAGATTGAATCATAGTTTAATCGTTCAGGTGGACCGATGTCATAGGTGTACTGATGAAAGTGAAAATTCACGTGTTTTAAGCTCTGATTTTCTTGAAATTGTGTATGTTTTGATCTTAAGTTGAGAGGAAGCAGGTTATCTAGTGAAAAATCAAGAATCAGATGCTGTGATGGTCGTTTGAGCTATTTTTGGCAGAAAAATAGGACGAAAGTGGTCAGAATCGAAAGTGGAGCATTTTGAAGGTCCGTTCGACCATTTGAAGAGTTGTTCGTCTAGAGCAACAAGTCGAACGGTGGTCGAACGGCACACCTGGGAGTTCGTCAGATTACCGAAGTCTTGTTCAACCCTTTTTCGACCAGTTCTGACCCAATTTGACCAAGACTTTACGTCGAACAGGCGTGCATAATAGTTCTGATCCATATTTTTATACTCCCAGTGCGTGTATATGCGTGTTTTGACTTTAAAAGCCCGTTAGAGGTCCATTGAAAGAGTTTGGAGTATAAAATGAATACAATTTACATCCAGAAACATAACATCCTACACCCAAGCCGTACCCTATCATCATCCATTCAATCCCATCATCCGCAGAAGCTGTAAAGATTCGTCTGTCAAATTAAGAGGAGAACTGAGAGGAGGATTCAAGACAGAGAAGGAAGCGACAACTCCCACATCTAGGGTTTATTTTGTTTCTTAACTTTATCTTGTAATTTTTCAGACCTATGGGTAAGATCTATTCAACCCTCGTGATTGTTCTTTGCAACATCATAGACTAGAACTATTTTGGTAGTTTTAGGGATTATGAAAGTTTTATGAATTAATTGAACTCTCTTGTGCATCTTCTGAAAATACTACTTATGGATTTATTTCATATTTGATTGAGCCTTTTTAACTCATATCACGGTCGTTTTGTGCATCTTCAACTGTTATATAGGGTCTGAATGTATATCTGATTGTTGATTGAGTGCGCTCACCGCTGAATATAGTTTTATGTTATGAATTTAAGTGAGGAGACTCCGAAGTTTCATTAGAACTGTCTTATATGAATATTATTAATTAAATTAATTTTGAGTTAATAAGCAGGATTAAGAGAGTAATTTTATAGTATCTTTAAAGGGAGCTCATAGCGGGTTAGAGTACCAGGCGCGCAGGAAATAATTGATATTGATAGTACCTAGAAAAGGGGGTGAAATTATTCTCTTGCTCCAAGGTGATCACCACGTGTTACACGCATATTTACTTGCGTCTATAGAGTAGATTTACATGGTTTAGTAATGGATTTATAGTCTACATGGCAGAGTCGGCCAATAAACTTGTGAGGAAAATTAGTGAGTGTTGAGAGTGGAATTTCACGCATTTTATGTGTGCACATTATACCATTTAGCTTAGGAAAGTTATTTTTTTAATGGAATTATGTACGTTTGAGTATTTACACGATTTTGAGGCTACTAAGGTGTTTTTATGAGTTTTGAAGGCTAAAAACAGAAGAAAACATATAAGAATCGGAAGCAGCGTGGAATAGAGTTGGAACGGACCAGCTCGGGAGCCGCTCGGTAGGCAGCTCGAGCCGAGCTGGCATTGCTCGTCACTCCAACCCAGCCAATTTGATATCTAGAGGGGCCTAAGTGACGTGGCAAGCCATCCATGCACCGCTCGACAATATCTAGACCCAACTCGAGCCGAGCTGGATGCCGAACGGGGTGTTTCTGGGCCCTGTCGCGGTATGTTCGATCCAACAGTGTATTTTTTACTTTCAGATCGTAATTTGGCATATATTCGACGCGAGAAAGCCCTAAAAATATCCCAGATATAAAAGGGGGAAAATAACACACAAGAAAGGAGAACCCACATAATCCATCGTTACTTCGCACATCAGATTCCATCATCCATCCATCTTGAAAGGGTTCCAAGTGTAGATTGAGAGAGATCGGACGATAATAGAGACCGAGAATGAACGCAGATCTACGCTGACGTTAGGATTTTGTGTTTCATATCTTTCCCTTTCATTTGTTTTGATTATTGGTAATTTCATAGCCATGAGTATTACTTATGACCTCATGGGCTAATTTCTTTTACAGTTCTAGGGTTTAAAAGTTAGATTTAATTGATTTGGAAACCTAGACCAAGATTGAAATTTTATGCAATTAATATACTAAATTTATTTAATTTAATCAGACTTTGCTTTTTTGCTTCGTAACGACTTCATAATAATTTTATGACATTCACTATAATGCTTGATTTATTATGGTAGCTTGTGTGCGTTCATGGTTGGTATTGTCTATCTGTTAAGGATTAAGGTAGTTCCGCTATAAATACTTTAATTTCATGAAATGGTAAATCAGATACTTGAACTATTTAGTGGAACAATGCAATTAAACATTCAAGTAGGAAGTGAATAAAGCCTTGTAGTACTTTTAGAAAATATCTTATTAGCCGAACTTGTCATCCGGAGGTACTGTTGTTTGCGTTGATTAGTATTTGGAATAGGGCTTGGTAATATTTACGCACCCTAGGATTTAAATCAGATTATACTGTTAGCTTAAAATCGGATCATATCTGATGGATTAACATGGTTATATAGTGTATTTTCATTGATGTTGCATGAATAAACAATTGAAAGTCTAGGAACCCAAATATATTGATATACCTGGTACCTTAGAACTGTTGCTCTCTCTTGATTCACACTTGAATTATTTTTATTGCTATTAATTATTTAATTATTTATAATTTTAATATTTTTAGAGAATTAAATTCATACTCTTGGAAAATCGGTTACTTAATTCTGATTAGTTGGGAATTTAGAATAAATAAAGAAAAACTCTCTTGTGAAACGCTACATATGTGAGACGGTTTGTGAGACGTGTGAAAATGTGTCTATTATATATAGATAAAGTATGCGTAATGATTGTTAAAGTATGATAAATGATTAATTAAAGTATGATTTTAGGGTGTTATAATATAATTTATTATTGACATACTTTAACTACAAATAAGCATACTTTTATCTATATAATAAACATACTTTAGTCATGGGTCGACCCGTCTCATAATCGTCTCACAAAAAATCTGTCTCACAAGAGAGTCTGAGAGTCTCTCATAAATAAATAATTGATTGTCCTTTTGGGATCGATAATTTAACTTGGTTGCTTGCCGCTACAATTGATATCCTTCACACTTGAGGATTTAATTGAAGTGCATAAAACACGCATTAGTGAATAAAATTGGATTACCCTACAGCTACCTATCCTCCATACTTGATTCACATTCGTATTTTTCTAGTGCTTCATTTATTTTCCTTGTTATTTTAATTAATTTGTTTAGTAGACTAATAATTTAAATCCTTTACTTCTATTACCGACTTAAGATTTAATTCATTTATTTATAATTAAATTAATAATATTTCGTCCATTGAATTCGATATTAAATTTGGTCTCTTACTTAACCTATAATTACATTCTTTATTACTTGGGAATTAAATTGTGTGTAAAGAAAATACCTAACATGCACCGTAATTGAACTCTTAAATATATACCAATAAATACTCACCCCACCCCTCCCCACCAGACTAACTTCCCGCTTCACACTCGGCTCAATCCCTGCCCCTTCCCCCTCCTACCCTAATCCTAACTCCAAATATAATAATTAATTTTAATAAAATTACATATCTTAAGTATACTATAGCAAAAAAATTTCTTGCTGACGTGTCATCTCCAAAGCGCTCTAATATGACGTGTAATTTTCTCAATTTTTTGAATTTTCAATACTTTTTTTTTAACATTTTCCTTATTTACTTTTAATTAACTTCCTTATTTAATATTTTTTTTTTAAATAATGTGTTTCTTATTTTTAATAATGATTAAATTTTTAATATTTTATTTATTTATTTGAATATCATTAATTATTTACTACATCATTTAATGTAATAAATTAATTAATATCAAATTAAATCATATATATATATATAAAGGGAAAAAGAATATTTCATATAATATTCTTTCACACTCACTTATAAATAAGACCTTTTGGTTATTTATTCTAAATACACACATTCGATTCTCCAAAGAGGAATATGAGCTTTCTTCAAGTTCCTCTAGAAAATTGATTTATAAAAGTATAAAAATTTATTTCGTTAGAGCGAAAGTACTCTTCAAGAAGAAGAGAACTACTTGATTTACCTTTTAAGAATCGATTCTTCATGAATCGATTCTTCAAGAGGAAGAGAATCGATTCGAATCGATTCAAGTATGGAGAATCGATCAAGAGGAAGAGAATCGATTCAAGTATGGAGAATCGATTCTAGTTTTCTTGAATAGATTTACATCTTAAATCAATTTTTCAAGAGTAAGAGGATCTTATTTTTAATAATGAATCTCAATTAGGTAATAAATTTTAAAAAATTATAGAAATTAAGAAAAAATATTAATTAAAAATATTTATTTAATTGTTTATATATGTGGTAACAAATAAAAAAATGTATATAATTAGGAAAAAAATTAATTAAAAACATATATGTTAATTAAAAATATTATTTTTCTTATAGGTTGTCATGCCTCATTAATGACGACCTACGCACGGTGGCACCTCAATTGTATTATGTTATAAGGTAATATTTAAAAAAAATACAAGTCAATGTTATTTCAAAAAATTAGAATATATAAACATATATATTAACTATACACATGATTTAATTATATGTCACATTTTTAAAAGTTAGGAGTAAAAGTTATATTTTTTTGTAAATTCTTTATATTGATGAAAGTAGTTGTCTGGCTTTAAAAAAAAAATCTTCCTAATTAATGTTGAATTGTTATATGACACATATTATTTAATTATAAAATATAAAATAAAAGTAATAATTAAATGATCTCGCGTAGTACGCGGGTTTCATACTAGTATTTAATATAATAAAATTTTATTATTGAACTATAAATTTGAATTTTTTTTTATAAATTTATAATATGAATTGGTTTCTTGTATCTCTAGGTACACAAAGTGTGTAAGTACACCATTTTGTTCGGAAGGGTATAAACTTTTCATTAATATTTTTTATTTTTTTGATCAGAAAATAAAGGGTACACATCTTTATATCAAAGAATTTACAACTTAATACTAAAGGTTATGGGCGCACGGCGTGCCTCGGGGCACGCAAGTTTTTGTCTTATAATATATCTACATATATATTTAATATAATAAAATTTTATTATTGAACTATGAATTTGAAAATTCTTTTATGAATTCATAATATATCCAAACAACATGATTCAAATGAATTGATTTAAAATCCTTGAAATTCAAAATCCCTTAATTTACAAATCCATTAAATTCAAATGATTCAATCCAAATACAACCTAATTTACCAAAAATTTGCAAGATTTGTAGGATTTTTTGCAAATTTAATTTTGGTATTTAATATAATAAAATATTTTTATTATTTATCTATCTTTAAAATTAAAAACTAAAAATTAATTGTTGGACTATCCATTTAAAAATTCTTTCATAAGTCCACGATACATTCAAACAATATAATTCATCATTTCCAGTAGTGGCAGCAGCATTTACACCTTCATTTCCAGTGGCGATTCAAGAAAAATGTTAATTGTAAAGATTCCATTATTATATATATATATGAACGATCAGTATCAATAAAAAGTAAGAAATCTTACCAAAACGTTATCCTACTTTGTTTATAAGAGTTGAAGTTTCTGAACAAAAGCTCAACATCACTTAATTCCTTTTGGTAATAGCTATAACTCATGATTCTTCTTTCACACTATATAAATAGGATAGATTACAAAAGCTCTGCCATTATTGGTTTCACTTGTGTCTCTTCCCAACGTACTATGGATTTCATTGTATTCATCTCTTAATTTTCCTTCCCACCTGTTTATTTCTCAATTTACCTCTCTCACCCTTTTCTCATTTTCGCTGGAAGACGACAACAAAACCTCTTTGGGTGAGTGCCCCCTAATTTCGTGCACATTTGAATCATGTTCCACTGCAATGCTGTTGAAAAGAAATTAAACAGCAGTTGATAGTTTTAGAATCAATAATTTATGGTATACATTATCAATTAAATTTGCATAATGGAAACAATGAAGCAGTTATGACTTATGAGCATACATAACGGGGAATTAAGAATAAATCAATTTTTGGTTTCCATCCAAGTCGAAGATGAACTTTAATCAAAACTTCAGAGTACAGTGAGAGGTAGTATTCCTTAACCAAGAAAAGAGAAAAATAAATAAGAGTAGAGTTGGACTACGTTAGGAAATTTTTATTACCTATATAATCTAATTGTGGATAATATTATGCAATTATATTAGTTATTCAATTATTTTATAAGCTTAATTAGTTTATGGGCTTTGGGCTATAATAACTACATGACTAGCTAGGTAATTATGAGTGACCTAGTTGGGTAGTATATAAAAGCTCACTAGGTTATGGTCCCTAAGCCGAACACAGTCTTCTCTTCTCCCCATCGGAAGGGATTAGAGGACTCGTTGAATCAAAGTAAGCTTTCACTTTACGGTTCATAATAGGATGGGAGAGATTAGAGGACTCATTGAATCAAAGGTACGCTTCCACTTTACGGTTAGATCTCCATTAGGGTTTGAGATTTTAAGATATATGAATTTATTTCCTACGTACTATTCTAATTCTAATAATAACAGAAATTATTTAAAATGAATTAGTGTTTTCTATTCTATATTACAGTTTCTTTATAATAAAATAAATAAAATATAAGTGATGTCTAAAATAGATGGGGCAGTCCATGATTTAAGGTTTGATTCCCATTTTCACAAAAGCCTCTCATTTTTTTGTCTTTCATTTACTCTCAATTTTCTCTCATTACAACATGAAACCTTTTTCATCTTTTCATTCATCTTCTTTTATCATTCTATTTGGGAAGAAAAAGGCTTCATCATATTTGCATCATCTAAGGTCCACAATGCCAACTCATCTTTTATTTAGATTCATATATTCTTTCATATGTTTGTTTGTATTAATTCTGAATGCATGCAGTGAGATGATGATACAAATAATAATTATATAAATGTGAAATCACCATAAGAAGATGAGATTTCTTTTAACTTTTTATTTTTTAAATATTGTATTGAATTCTCTATACTAGGATAGGATAGAATCATTTCATTGTTTTTATATGACAGTACTTTGCTATTGGAGTTTTCTATTTCTATAGCACTTTAGTACCAAAGAGTTAAAAAAAATCTACAATGCATGCATGTAAAATATCATGATCCACTTTTCTATTGCATCTCGTGTTGTCGTTTGACAGGATAATCATTAAATTGTCTTTTTTTTTTAATTATTTTATTGCTCTTTCACTTATTATTTTACTTTGTGGGACAATGTACAATGTATACAACACTTTTGTGCATCATGGTCGAATTAGAAGAGCAAATCCTGTTTGTGTGACGTTACACTTTCTAGAATCATCCACTTGGTTGAATTTTCTGTTTCATATCGTATTTCACCTCACATAAATCATTAAGACCGGATTCCGTATTTAATCATTAAGACCGGATTCCGTATTTCATCTCGTATTTCACCAAAAAGAAGCCTTGCTAACATGAATGGCCCTCAAATGCAGGGACTGATCTCTTCTGCTCATCAAATGGCAACAAAAAGTAGAGTGGTTGCTGTTGGCAAGGATAAGAAAGTCTCTTCTTCACCAACAGCAACAACAAAACTCAGAGGACCCTCAAATCAACCCTCAAAAACAAATGCTTCTACTTCATTACAGAAACCTAGTCTGATCAAACCACCATCCAGATCAACGGTTACAGATGTTTCCAAGAAACCAGCCTCCACAAACACACCCAACAAACCTACACTTGCCAGAACCAACAAGGATCTGTCCCCAACTCAAAAACCGCGTGTTGGAACGACAAATGCATCTTTGTTGATTCCCAGAAAACCGGTTAATGCATCTACGGTGGCCAGAACAACCGTAGATTCCCAGAAACCGGCTGCTGGTAAGAATCTAAAAACCCCAGTTGGGAAACAGCGTTTGGTGCAAGCGACGAATGCTGGTAATGTGAAGAAGAGCAGTGTTGATACTAAGAAGAAAGAGATTGGAAGTGGTTCTTCAGCAGCAAAGGAGCAGACCACTTACATCCCTCATGAAAAAGTTGAGATTCCAATCATGTCGGATGTTGTAGAAGCTGAAACACAATCTCAAGATCAGGAATCTCATGACATTGTTGTGGTTGATCAAAAGGGTACAGACGATTTAGTGGAAGAAGATCAAGAACCTTTAGGTGTTGCAAAAAGTGAAGCTGAGTCCGATCAAACAGATGCCAAGGCTGAGATTTCCGAGCTTCCAACTACTTCAGAGCACGAAAATGTCCCTCACGATGTCAAGGGATGGGAATTAGAAGATGAATCCGCTAACAATGGAGTGTCGGAAGAACACCAAGTGAACAATACAAATGAATGCACAAAAGAGGAAAGTCTTGGAGAAGAGGTGAAGGACATGGAGGAAGTGGCAAAAGAACAAGAAACAGCATTGATCAGGAGTGACGACGTGGACAGTGGAAGTGAAGATCACGAGTCGAAAGAAACAGAAGTAAAAGTAGAGGAAAAGAAGCACGAACCGGAGAATGAAGCTCCAAAACAAGTGGGAAGAGCACACGGGAAAAAGGATCTTGCACTTTCCAACGACGTAATCGAGGAGACTGCAAGCAGGCTTCGTGAGCAAAGGAAGAACAGGGTCAGAGCTCTCGCGGGAGCCTTTGAAACCGTCATATCCTTGCAAGAAAAGTAAGTGAAAGCACCCATACCTTAGATATTTTGGATTAAAAAAACCAACTTCCATTATTAGGTCAAGGAAAGATTTTTTTCTCTTTGGATCCATCTGCATGCAAACATCAGTAATTTATGTACAAGAGAAACATACTGTACTGTTCAAACTGAATAGTGTATGTATGATTATGCTTTTTTTTTTTTTTTTCAAGCTTCTCTAAATTTATGGTGGATTCATAATCAAGACAATTGAGCAGTGCATTCCTACATTCCTAACTTAACTCCTTCACGCATGATAATACAACAGCTGTAAGCTACAGCTAGTATTTTTCAATCTGTACAGTATTTTCTGTTCAAAAATATACAACACTATTGTGGTTATTCCCAGAATGATCTTCGTATCAAGCAGATAATTATATCCAGATTATCAAATGGATCGTAAGAGTGGAGCAGGTTTATCTTCTACATACACTTGTACATTCCTATTGGTAACCCGGACCGATGACCAGTGAACCAATATATACATGCATGTGTTTGTGTGTGAGAGAAAGAGAGAGCAGGCAAAAGCAAAATATTGGGAAAAAAAGCCAACGCATAACTCTTCTTAAACATGTATGAAGCTTTTTGACGGGCAAAACTGCTCATCAGCAATGACTGATGAGTTTTTTGTAAGTTTACATAGTTGTTCATTGGTAAAAACTCCTACAGCCCTCAAACTTGAGCCCAAGAAAATCATCGTATTTGACAATTACTACCATTTTGTACCTCTTCTCTAACATAAGATCAATGAGACAGCCAACTGACGTTGAACTCGTAACACAAGGTGGTGGACTTCTCATTAGTGTAGCAAGAGGGGCATCAAGCTACAGGGGGAAAAAAATCATCAAAATGTATGAAATATGATATAGGCGTCAAAATTCATCATAATTCAAGCAGTTAAAAACGCAAGATAAATTACCTCATAACAGTCTTCACAGTGCAGTATCCCCACACAACCTCCCCACTCATCTATGATGGGAACAACCGAGTCCTTGAAAAAACGCATAATCACTTGCTTCAATTGCAAAGTGGCTTGAAGTGGTGAAGCCTCTTCAAACGGTATCATGATTCGCTCTACTGCATCTCGAAGGGATACCTAAGATAATGAGCTGAATTAGACCTTGTGATGTATTTCATACATCACTGTAAATTGTAATCATCAAACACTGCTCAAATTATACGAGAAATTGAACCTGAGGGATTATACGAGGACTCAACATAGATCTGTTTAAACCCATCAATGCCTCAAGTTGTATGGCAACCTGAAATGTGATGACTGTATTAACTCAACAGAGCAAGGAAACACAACATAAATATTGTCTTAAGAGCAGAACATGCTAACACTTCACAAAATTCAGTAACAAACAGTGGGAATTCCCTACTGACAGAATTTGATAAATAGCAGGCAAGAGACAACTTATGAAACCTCCTCAAGGCTAAACCAGCGATCCTAGTAGTTAAGAAACTTTTACAAGCACCTATGGGTGACATAGTGAGTATATTATGCAAAAAAAAAAAAAAAAAAGTGAACTAATTTGTATGTAACTTGCAAGGACGACCTACTGCATTAGTGTAGCTAACATCATGAGGATTCTCCAGCAAATGCAATACAATATATGAGTAACTAGGAGAATTATACTCATGATATCCAATACATAATGCTCTAAATTTCCCCTGCGAATGTCAAAGCTCACTGCTCTACAATTGATATCAGAACCATCTCCAGTTCTCTTGGTAGAAAAGGAGCCTGCATAAATGCGAAGGCTACACAGCAACGTACATATATAAACTGCATGTCTATTCACATATATGCTGCACACCAACGAGCATATTCCTTCACAAGGTGTGCCATGAATGCCAAAATACTGAAAACGATCACAATAATTTCACATACATCAATACATAATTATATCTTAAGTATCGTTGTTTCCTTGAAGATGGGAAAAATCTCAAGTAAAGACTGCAGAACACATTGTTCAGAAGATAAGAATAACCCAGACAGAAAAATAAAAAATTATACATGTTGCATGGATGGAAACGTAGTTACCCAAACATGCCCTAGAATCTGAGAACCCAACCCCACTCGCCTGGGGAAGGGTTTGACGTTATACTTTTATAAATGAGTTTAGAGGTCTAGAGGATTTTCTTATTCAAATCGAAACCCATATTATACAATGATTATATATATTTTTAAAATTTGTTTTTACATACATATTGTTATTTGAAAAGATATATCTTCACAATATTAAGTTTCATAAATTTTTTAAATAATTTAAAGTGGAACTAATGGAAGCATAACCTAACCTGTAGGGAGAGGGCTCAGGTTTTGGTGAAATTCCGATTGTCTATATTAAAGGAAAGGATTTGGGTTCCAAGCACAGATTCAAAGTCCATAATCTAATTTGACAAACCTACATGCTTTACGCATGCAAAATATGTGACTGCATAAACTTCTGAGCATCTTAACGCACTTAAAAAAAGTAAGCCATAAGCTTGGAAAAGGACATCGCTAACATACCATACCACCCCGACTGTTCCAAGATATGTCTCTCCATTTCCACATAACCTGTTTAAGTTTTTCTATAGCCAAGTCAACCTGCAGGAAAATCCAGACCAAAAATTACCATGCAACCGGCAAGATGACTTGCATTAGCAAGTGATAGATATAACATGAAAAACTAGGGTTTTCCACAGAGAAAAAGAACAGTAATTCCAAGCTTAAGTTGTCATCCAGAAGCATTAAAGATATAAAGCTTAAAGATTGCAGTGTCATATAATAAAAACTAATTTTGAACTCAAGAAAAATACTTGCTACTATATGATATGTTGATGCCTACAGAATAAAAATAGAGATGAGATATTTTATTATTCTGCAGTGGAGTCTTTAAAAGGTTTCAATCATAAATGGAAAAGAAATGAAAAAGAAAAGTTAACCAAATGGATAGCTACATGCATCAAGAACTGCTTCTAAGAAGGCTAAGAAACTTTAAGGTGTAATTCATCTTATGTGTCATGACTCATGACATTACCATGAACAAGTTAAAAAATATATGAGCAGATAAAAGAAAGTAGTGACACTGGCAATTAATTGTTGACCCTACAACAAAAATGTTAAGTAAATATACCTGGCCTTGGTTTAAAGCTGCCTCCATTAAAAGATGGTCAGATTCTGCTTGTATTGCAGAAGAAATTGTTCCTGTTGAATCAATCCACATCCGTTCGTGGAGTTTTCTAACCATACAGTAATCTCCCAGTGCAGCAAATGCACGCATTAACGAAAGAAAGAGGTGAGGCTTTGGCCTCATTGTAGGGTGTCGGCCAGCTCGTTTTAACATCTCTCCAAAGACACACAGAGCACCTAAGAATTATTCAAGAAAAGACAGCATAAATAACTGATATGTGATTAATAAATTGGTGTATAAAGAAATATAGTAGTGCATGAGCAAGGTAGTGAACAATACAATAATATGTAAACATAACAATTACAAGAATACCAAGTACAATATGCTGGAAAGGCGGGGAATACAATCACAAGCAATCATAGACATTACATTTAATTCAGAAAAAATGCATTGAAATTTATGGTTATCGTTTCTAACAAGAATTTCTGTAATCATAAAAAGGGAAAGCAATTGGCAGAATTTTTTTTTGGTAATTTGAGTTGCACAGAAGACATCTCCCATGGACCTGTGAAGTTTTTGGTTCATTGAAAGCAGCAAAATTAAGAAGATCTAAGTTGCACAATTTAGCTATAACAAAGTTCAGATCCCTAGAACTGAAAAGCCAACCTTGGTAAAGTTACATCTTTTTTTCTTCTTTGTCAAAGATCTAATTCTTAAAGAAGTTTCTTGCTCAATAGTCAGAACACAGTCTCTATCATGTTTGTGACCAACTGTAATAAAGGGTGGAGCTTTACATGGAAGCAATGTTTCAATGAAAAGAAGTGGGTCACAAACATTAATATGTAATACTTTCAACAAAACTCATCAAGTCAAACAATGGATGGACTTAACACTGATAATATTTCAGAAAGTAAAATCTAGATCCAAATTAGAGTTGTATCAAACACCTTTCTCCTTCTCTTAGATTATCACTGAAGGCCCATCAACAACTATACATTGATGCAATCTAGAAATTAAGTACCTTTAATTGATCCACAGTTTAGCAATGCATCAACAATAACGCTGTATGCAACACGATCAATAAGAAATTTCTGGCATGATTTCATTTCTGTCAAGATCTTCAATACCAACAAAACATCCTTAGCACGCCCAGACCCCTACGAACATATGGTGTCCCACATATCAATGAAACAAGAAAATTATTGATAACTATGAATGGTTCTTTTTTTTTTTTTTTGTGACAGATCTATGAATGGCTCATTAGATTGCTTCTTAGTGAGCTAAATAAGTCATTTTCATAATGATTTCATAATTTCAGCACAACAAACACCAAAAGAAGGTTTCTGCCTAAATTGCACCGGTATATGGCAGAAAGGACACACCTGTAATAATGTTGTGTAAGTAATAAGATCAGGGGAAACATCAAACTGTTTGTTGTTCTGTGCTTTATCCTGTAACAAAAAATAAAGATAGTAAAAGAAATTGCCATTTTATCTATATAATACACTCATTAATGAGGCTCTAAACTAGCCTTTCAGACACGTGCATGAGACCTTCATTTGCTGAAAAAGTAGAATCGCTCTGTCTAAGTTCCCATTCTTGATACATGCAGAAATTAAAGTATTGTAGCTGAGCCTATCAGGATTTAGCCCGTGCTTCAGTATATCATCGAGTACATCTATTGCTGATTGAGGGCTTCCAGCAGTTATATATCCCTGAAAAAGGAAATACATATGTTCATTTGCCAGCTTTGCAGCCAAGATGAAACAATACATCTGTGGAAAGGACTATAAGTTGAAAAAACTCCACCAACATTCCAACAGATCACATCTGATTCAGAATTACCTTCATCAATAAGTTAAATGTTAAAATTGATGGATTTCCACCTTCTTGAAGTACATAACCATATCTTGCAAGAAGCCCATTAGCACGGCGAAGATCCCCTGCACTAGATCATCAATAAGAAAAGAAAGATGAGCAAGCACAGACATTTGAAACTGGAGACACTCATATTAAGTGAATCCTAGTGTCAATGCAAAATGAAACTAGGAGGGTTATTATAAGAATAAGACACAATAATCGTTCAAATTCAAGATTATGGCCTAATAAAAGAAATTTGAAGATCTACCAGCAGCAAAAGCAAACCAAAAATATGCTTAGAGTGGAAAATCTAACCTGATTCAGTTAGAGCATTCAATAGGCCACAAATCATTGGTGCAGACAATTGTGGACTGCCAACAGCTGTACCTAGTTCCACTGACTCAAGCAATTGAAATGCTTCATCAACTCTCCGAGTATCAGCCAAACCCTTCACGAAAGAAGCAGTTTCTCAAGGAAAATACACATCTATTTCACCACATATTAAGGGGAATGCACTATTAAATAAAGAAATAAATAATGAAACATGCGAGAATCTTAGATCACAATGTCCAACTCTTAGAAATAGGACTTCGTTATTCATTTATTGCTATTATAATCTGTTAACAGCACGGTTTCCAACACAAGATGCATGATGCGCAACAACTAAGTACACGTATTTTTTCCAGACTCAACAACAAAATCATTACATCCTCATCAGACCTTTTAATGACCTTATAATGACTATCAAATCACCAGTTTTTTTTTTCCCTTTCAGATCCCACACAATCCAATCTACAAATTTCAGGATCTTAAGATAGAGATTTTCTATTTCTGGAAGGACCACATCCATTCCATGAAGAGAGCAGCAGAAAAGGCATTCAGCTGGCGGAAACCAGTGGTTGCTTACCATGTGAAACAAATTTATTACATCATCTGGAACTTCATTATTCTCTCATACGCTGTTTCTCTTTTAGTAAACTTCCACACATCATTATCAATTGATTTTTGAATCTAGGAAGTGACAAGGTGGTTGACTCCTGTCTAACTCAACCTATATATGATCTAATATTAACAACCCCGTGTAAATTAACAGTTGTATTAAAATATTCTTCTGTAGGTACACCACATCTCACACACAGCTTTGAAGATGTATAAGCTCTAAGACAATACAACTCTGATGTTAATTGATGATAAGGCTGTTCATAAGAAACTCTCTTCCATGGAACAAATTACAAGCAAATCAGAAAAGGTTAACAATTTTTTTTTTAATAAAAAAAAAGATTATATAAACAACAAAATAAAAAGGAATGAGTCATCATATGATATTTAAATTAACAAAGATGTAAAATATTAAGCTTCATTTCATACGATAATATAAATATCGTCAAACCGCACATTCAACCACTACAAAACTCATTCAATAACGGAAGTTTAAGTACCTTCAAAAGCGTACCATAAGTTACATCATCTACCCCGCAGCCTTCTGGACTTGACATTTCATCAAACACTCTAAGAGTTGATTCAATGTCACTGCAATGAACACAAGCCTGCATTACAGCATTCATCACAATTATGTTCAGCTTCCCATGTTTCTTCTTCGCAATATCTATTTCCTCAAATATCTAAACAAAACAAAACCAAAAAAAAAGGATAAGTTATTTAATAAAATTATAATCTACAAATTAAAAAAATAAAAAAGAAAGCTTGACCCAAATTAAAGTCTCTTGTCCTATACTCCCTCCGTCCCCCAAAGTATTTCACACTTTCCTTTTTCATCCGTCCCTCAAAGTATTTCACACTTTACTTTTACTAAATTTGGTAAAAAATACATTATACTAATACTCACTTTTTACACATATCCCAATATAATACTTACTTTTTCACATCTCCCAAAAACTTTACACACTTTTTCCACATCTCTCAATAACTTTACACACCTTTTTCATTAAATCAACTAAAATATATATTCTCTTTCTTACTTTATACATAAAAATACAAAATTTTCTTAAACTCCGCGCACTCCAATACGCGAAATACTTCCCGGGACGGAGGGAGTATAGTATATCAGCCACGTAACCAGGAAAAAGACTGATTGAGTAAAATCATATCACTTGAAATGTAATATCAAGAGAGTTTAGACCTACAGTGCCCAAAAAGCCACCATGACGCTGCAATTTTTTTGTTAATGCGAAATTCTAATTTCAACTCTTCATCATCTCTTCACTGGCTTATCCTAATTTCAACTCTTCATCATCTCTTCACTGGCTTAGGATATGAACGAATTCTCGAAGTTCTTCTTTTAACGCTAAACCATCATTTCCTCCTAATGTTTAAAAAACTCCTTTCGGCAGCTTTTACCCAAGGAATTCACACAAAAGAAACAGCCTAATGATTGTAGTGTATATATTATTCCACTCGTTTAAAAAGATATCGATTTGATTAGATTATTAATTACTTATTACGAAATTCAAGCACAGAAGACGAACAAAGCTAAATGAAATGTCAAATGCACCCATCAGCAAAAACGTGTAACCTGAAGTATTTATCCTATCATAACCTACTCGCACACAAAAGGACATTACTGAATTGAAAATCATATCCACCAGAAAACAACAAACCGGAAACTTCAGCACTGAATCAGCAGCAGAGAAATCGTTAAATGACCTGAGAAAGCTGTCGCCGGCGAGTGAGCTGGACGACGAGGGCTGTGAGTGACTTGAGATTGAGTGAGTCGGAGGAGGGCGAGCGAGGGCGGCGCGAGAGCGGCCATTTGCTAGGATAGTGTTTGCGAAAAGGTCTCGAAGAAGATGAGCTGCTGCAAGAAAGCGACGACGAAATAAAAACCGGCGGAGTTCCAGGAATCGACAATCCTGGCAGAAGCAGCCGCATGTCTAGATACCGATCGAAATTCAGGAAGCAGCCATTGCAAATTGGATGAGGAATGAGAGGCAGCGTTTGGGAAAGAAGATAGATAACTGGATATTGCAGAGGATAACGTGGGTCTTTAACACCATGTCAGGTACTTTTCCAGCAGATTCTCCTTTCCCCTTCCTATTTTTATACTACACCTCTTTTTCTGTTGTATTAAATTTTCTTAAAATTTGAAAAATAAAATTTAAAATTCATAGAGAATTTCTTTTTAGATGAATTTTATTTAGTTTTTTTTTTTTTTAAATAATACTACTAGAGCCAGAGGATTTATTGCTCGCATATTAATAATAATTATGGATCATAATGAATCGACATAAGCAAAGTTTGTTGGAGTGATATTATTGGCAAGTGTCAAAAACTTTGTTCTATTCTTCTCAATCATAGTCCATCGTCATAAGAGTTAACATTTCTTGCTCCTAAGCCAAATTTGTATGCTACAAACTCTCTCACATCATTGCTCTTTTCCAAGAGACTTTGTATTAATAAATAAATTCATTCGTAAAGATATTCAATTTATACCATAAAAAATCATTTGTCCCCTTGAATGTCCAACAATAACAACAGCAGTTAAAATCTCCGAACTGTAACTAATGCCATATTGATTGTAAAGACCCAACCCGACTACTTACATACAAATAAGCCTACCAAGTTGAATACCCTTAGTCTTGGAGAATGCATGCAGCCCTGCGCCCGTTGTAGAATATGAAAGTGAACTTTAATCACGGCATCAGAGATCATCGTTTCATCTTCTTCTTCTTCTCTGAAGTAGGTTCCCGATAGAAACCGTTACCCAGTAGAGTACAGACCACCAAAACCTAAAACATGCCACAAAACAATCTCTAACAAGGTAAGGATGATGCAAAAACAATTATCTCAACAACACAGGACATCAGACGAATAAATTACCTTCTGCAATTAATTCTTACAGCTATAGCCTTCTAGAAACACTTTCTATCTTCGTTTTTGTTCTCCCGACGCCAGGTAGCAAGGGCAAAAAAGGAATCTGTACTGCTACTTACTAGTGACACAACTGTAAAACAGAATGTATGTGATAAATGAATAAATAAAGTTCCGAATTTCCCTACAATCGGAAGTTATTGCATCTGGAAAGGGTTACTGAGCATGATGCCAATATATACACATCAATTGGCAAACGACGGCTTTCATCATGGAAACCATGCATGTAATCGCATCAGCCATCAGATACGTTATCACTTAACAGTCGGAGAAGTTTGATGCTGATCCACCGCCCCGTTGTTGAATTTCCCACTCTGTTGCCTCATCTTAAAACTACCCTGCTTAACTGGCTTTGGATGGAACAGGGACACCAGCATTTTCTCCAGAATTTGAGCGCTGTACTTGGCGTATTTACTTGCACTAGCGTCCTGCTCGACTAAGGGCCCGTAATTCTGCATGTAGCTGCGATACACAGGCACGATTGTTTGAATAATGGACTGACATGTTTTCTCCCGTAAGTCTTTATCTGGGATAACAAAGTTGGACTGCTTAATATACATTTCATCAAAAGCTTCGTTGAAGGCTTTCAACCGCTGTTTTACTAGATTACGAGCCGTTGCACGACCACCAGAAAACAAAATCAGACCTTCCCTGCTTAAAAGTGCAGGAAGTCTACCCCAGCTCTCTCTCAAAAATGTAGCAGAATAATACTCCTTGTATTGTTCGTGTTCGTTTAACCAATGATCTCCGAGAAGATTCCCAAGCTTCGTGCCTTTCAGATACTTGTATAAATGCCAGTGATTGTTCATCGAGAAAAGACAAGAGGAAGCAGCATCCTCATAACCCTTGGACCACACATCCAAATTCAGCTCGATGGCTTTAACTAGATTAAGAAGCTCGTTTACAAGGATCTTCTCTTGGAATTTTTCTTGCTTCCAGCTTCTTTCAATGACCAGAACTTGTGTGAGGATCGGCTTGTACTCGTCTCCGAGAAGGTCGTTACAATAACTGGAGATAAAAGTTACCACTCTAGGAATACTGCAATCTGAAGGAGGAGGGGTTTGTCTTTGTAGTTCGACTTGGACCAGTAGCTCCCAGAAAATCTCACACGCCCCTCCGATTACCCGTTTAATCAGATCCCTAGTCATGTTTTGGATGTCAGCACAAGCAGCTCCACCAAAGAGACGGTTGAAATCCAATCTTAGCTTGTTTAGAGAAGCAAATATATCCAAAAGCTTCAATAGCTTGATAGGATCCTTCTTACTTTCTGCGACGGTTTTACCAAACTGCAAGAAAGCCAGAATTCCCGCTTGAGCGGCTATTTTAGGAAAACAGTTCTTGCACACATCGGATCCCATCCTCTCGAATACATCGTTGCAAAGTTTGTATTCAGCCTCAAACAGGTGCTTCATGGCAAACTCCAAATGCTTGCCCCACTGAGATATGTAACCCTCAATGCTTGCTACGTTATTGAATTCGGAGACCGAAATTTCAAGATAATCCAAATTGAGGGCTTGCAAACTCGCACGAACGTTGGAACTCCGGACATCTACATAAATGGAAATACACTTTTCAAGCCTTCCATGTACAGCCAATCTTCCTAAAATAGCTTGCATTTTCTGAATCACAGACACGGGCAAAGGTGACGGAGCAATGCACGCTTGTTCACCAGGCATAGAAGGAGACAACAAAGGCAACGGAGTACTAAACTCTGTCAACAGCCTACGGAGCTCATTCTCCAATCTATCCAAAGCAACTTCTAGTAGCCCACCATCAAGATGACCCTTTTCCTCACCACTCTCCAATTCATGGAGATTGTTCAATGCCTTCTTCAAACCCGAAATAAACCGTGAATCAGCAACCTTATGATCCTCCAAATACTCCACAATATCAGCCAACCATTGGATAGCCATCCCACAATTCTCTCCCAAGAAACCCAATGCCTCTACAAGTCTTTTAAGCACACTAAGATACCCAGGGAGATTAGATTGAGGATCGGACAATGATTTTTCAAGGCCATGGATGGCATCGAAGACCTTGAGGACGGCAGCTGCAGGGACCACAGCTCTATTTATATGACCACCAACAGCACCGAGGGCATCAGTCTCAGCCCGTATAGGTCGAATCGCTACTTCCATTGAGGGCAATCTTTGGTTTATCTCATCTAATCTTGGCCCAGTTTTCTCTAATGACAACCTCAAAGCATGTGTATTCTCCACACTTGCTTTTAACAAATTCCTAGCAGATATCAAATGTTCAATTCCCTTATCCATCGGAGCTACTCAATTCAAACTACTTAATCCAACAGCTTATTTTCATAAAATTTCAAGCAAGATTACCTCACTGAGAATCAAATTCACTCCTTTTCACTTACTCCAATCTCTTACGCTCAGAAAGCCACCACATAAAAGATACTAATCTGGATTATTGTAACAATCAACCTTCATTCTTTCACTTCACCCAAACTTCACCAACTCTTGACCAAAAAAACAAAATGGGCAAAATCCCAACAACCAACGACCCAAACAAAATAACAATTAATTCCACAGAGATAACCAAATTACCCCCCTTTGTTGGTGTACCAACAGAAAACAGTGAAACAAGAATCAACAAAAGGGAAAAAGGAACCACGGGGAGTATGATCTAAAAGCCGATCCCTTACAACGGTAGTAATGTTCCAAAAGATAAAAATAAAAATATTTAAATAATCACACACGATTGATCCCAAATGTTTTGATTCGAAGTGGATACTTACACTGAGCGACAGAGAAGAAACAAGAAGAACCCTAATTCGAGAAAAAATAGTTGGCACTTTAGCTTAAGTCCAACGAATCTTGCCAAAGAGCTCGACAGAAAATTTCAATAAAAATATCCTCTTTTTCATAATTTCGGAACCTTTTTCACTTGTTTTCTTCTACGCTTCACCGGTTGCTTTAGTTTAAACTCCAATTCAACTTTTCCATTTCTCTCCCATTGGCTAATGGGATCATCATCACCCAATTTGCAGTTATTGCAAAGAAGAATAATTAATAATGGAATCGAAGTCGTAATTATTAGGGTTAAAAAGGAAAGAAGATTTAATTACAACCTACTTCTTGTCCGGTCGTATTTTTGCATATTATATTACAATGTCGGTGGTAATTAGCATAAAATATTGTTTAAAATGTTTTTTTTTTCAGTGAAATTAGTTTTTCTTAAAAATAAAATAAATTGAAGGCAGCTATTTATATCCTCAATCTTATTAAATTACCAATAGATAGAAAATATTTTAACTATTTCTATTCCAATTTTATAAATATAACCCCATGAAAACTAGTTGCTAGCAATATTGTTATCTTGTATTAGGGCCTAATTACATATAAACCATGAGAGGATGAAAAGAATATCACCACTAATTAGGTGATTATATATTTATAATTACATCAGGAAAATAAGGAAAAAATAAATTATATGATTATACAAAATATATTTTATATGTGCTCAGTCTTCCTTAGAGCATTCGCATCCTAGGTCAAAGCCTTTTGAGTCCTAAAAAGTATTGAAAGTCGATGTCAGTGCTGAAAAACCCACGTTTACAGACCCACGATTGTGTGAGGTATCCAAAAGTCTTGTTAGAACGAAGAACTGGAGCCTCTAAGAGCTTCCCGACTGTTGAAGAGTCAAGGGATAAAAGGTCTCAATCAATAGAAGGAAATGGTCCAAGAAGCTGTTCTTCAGTTTAAACTCAAATATTCCACTCAATTCACTTGTATATATTTTCCCATTATATTAAAACTATATCATAAAAGAGATATTCAAGGATATTATATTACATTTAATATTTTACAATTTTAAAAAATTATTAGTCAGATATTATTATATTAATATTTTTTAAATTCAACAAATCATTTTAATTAGTAAAAAAAATACTTTTTTAATTAAATTATTAAAATAAGTAGTTTAAAATAAGTGTTGTTATAGCCAGATCAGAGGTTGAACCGATAAAGGCAACAATTCAAAGTTCGATCAAAAAAAATTAAATTTTACATATTTTCAATTATATTTTATGAAATCATTATTTAAAAAAAAATTAATTAACAAAATTATTTTACAAAGCAAAAATTTCAATTTAAATAAAAGTATGATAAAATAAAAATATGTATAATTTATAATGCATACATAGTTATAATATACATATATAATACCATAATGCATATTTAATTTAATATTTAAATAATGTTCTAAAGAAAATTATAAAAGTGAAACATCATATAAATAAAAATAAAATTTCTTTAAAAAAATTAAAAAATATATATATAAAACTCATACAGATTACTGATCATTTAAGCGTGAAATTACGACTTTTACCCATGTGATTTATGTTATATTTTTTCTCAGTGGTTTAGATATGGATGGCAATAGGACGGGTATTTCCGGGTACCCGTCCTACTCGAACCCTATTGAGAAGGGTACGGATAGTTGTAAATGGGTTTGGGATGGGTACAGATAGTTGTAAAAAATATCATTAGAGTTTATAACGGGTATGGGTAATGCCTCAATACCAGCGAGAATCCTATTTATATATATATATATATATATATATATATATATATATATATATATATATATATATTCATAAAATTTAATATATGGAGTATTATATAATGGCAAATACTTGTGTGCGCCCGGGCGCACGGGAGCACATTACATGCGCCTTTAGAATTTTGTGTTAAATTGTGTACCCTTTAATATAAAGATGTGTACCATGTCAAAAACTTGCGTGTGCCCGGACGCACGGGAACACATTCCGCGTGCCTTTGAAATTTTATGTTAAATTGTATACCCTTTAGTATAAATATGTGTACCCTTTATTTTCTGAAGAAAAATAAAAAATATTAATAAAGTGTATACCCTTTAGAACAAAATGGTGTACCTTTATTAATTAAAGTGTATACTCTTTAGACCAAAATAATGTACCCTTACACATAATACTAAATTCTAAAGGTGCACGGAATGTGGTCCCGTGCGCCCGGGCGCACACAAGCCTCACTCTTATATAATTTATATATTATGATATATTTTATATCTTTATATAATAGTTATAAATTTTATTTAATTACATTTATTACATATTTATTTAAAATAATAGAACTTATAGTGTGTATATATATAATATTTAATTAATAATAACGTAATTATAATTATTATATTTATTTAAACAATAAAAAAAATATATATATATATAAAATAAATGAATATTAAACGGGTACGGATACACACGGGCATTGATAAACGGGTATGGAACGGGTACGGGTAACATAATAAATTTTTTAAACGACATAGGTACAAGTAGTTGTTACTTAATCGGATACGAGTACGGGTACCCCAAAATAAGCGGGTACCCGTACTTGTGCGTATACACTATACAGTTATTAAGAAACATGTAAACACTATTGAATAAAAATTACATAAATATGGGTGCAAACATGCACCTATATGCGTATAATTAGAGTTTAGGGTTTAGAGGTTTAGGATTTTAGGGTTTAAGGTTTAGGGGTATAGGATTTTAGAGTTTAGGGTTTAGGATATCAACTCTTAATAGTTATAAGTTTTTTTAATTATATTTATTAAATTTTATTGAAAATAATAAATTTTATATTATATTTATATTTAATTAATAATAATATAATTTTTATTAAAATATTAATATTAATTTAGAAAAATATATAAATAATAATAAAATAAACGAGTATCGATTACAGGTATAGATATGATTAGCTTATATTTAAACGGATACGAGTACGAGTATTTAATGAGAGTGAAAATTAGCGTATTTTAGTATCCAATTGAATACCTTTTTTATTGATATTGTTGTCATATATTAGCACAAGGGTCTTATATTCAATATATGTGAGAAAAAGGTGCACTTGAGGTGTTTTATTGTGTTTTAGGTGGAAAAATAATCAAAAGTGCAAAGTTGGAGAAAATGTGCAACTTGTGCAATGAATGCTGAAAAACGCACGTCCAACTTGTGTAATTTTTCTGTGTTTGTGTGGAGATCAAAACTGGCAGTGTGATACATGGTTAGAAAGCACTGAAAAGATGATCGTTTTGGCGTAAAGAACACCTCAATCAGATTCGAAACGAGAGAGTTATGATCAAAATGGTGACGTCGCGCGAGCTGTGCCGAACAAAACGACTGTGCTACTTTTCATAACTCGTTACAGATTCAAATCTTGGAGTTTCTGAGAATTTTTTATATAGATAGAAAGCCAAGGAAGAGAGGATCGCGTGAGCGCAAGAATCACTCAAATCAGAGCTTGGATGTGGAAGTTATACGCGAAACGGTGAGACTGCGCATTGCAGTTCGACCAAAGTTCGACCACGACATGAGCAGTTCGACCAAGTGTCGTGGTTGAACCCAAAGCCTGAACAAGCGCAAAATTGGGATTTTTACCCCCTGTTCATGAATTTTCGTGCTTTCCAAGAAAAAGCTCATCCTAGGTCCATAAGGAGAGCTTACAAGTATAAAAGGGGAAGTAGATCACACCAAGAAGACACATTACAATATAATACAGATTGGATACAACACAACACAATCATCCTACAACCCACAAGGGGGGATCACCCCCCAACCATCATCCCCATCCTTTCCTCCATCCATCCACCACTTTGAAGATTCGTCTGTGGAATCAAGAGGAGAACCAAAAGGAGGATTCAAGATGGAGAAGGACGCGACGACTCCCACATCTAGGGTTTCCTTCGTTTCTAATTTATCTTGTATTTTTCAGATATATGGGTAAGATATATCCAACACCTATGATTGTTCTTCGTAATATCATAGGCTAGAGCCTTTTTGGTAGAACTAGGATTGTGAAGGTTTTTACGAATTAATTGAACTTTCGTGTGTAAACTCCGTACAACACTACTTGTGGATTTATTTTATATATGATTGTGCTTTCTTAATCCATATTTACGGTCATTTTATGCATCTTCAATTGGTACATAGAGTCTGAATATATATCTTGGTTGTAGATTGAGTACGTTCACCGCTGAACAGGATTTCATGTTATGATTCTAAGTGATGGGACTCCGAAGTTTTATTAGAACTATCATATATGAATACTTATTAATTGAATTGAATTAGGGTTATTAAGTAGGATAAGGAGTGTAATTTTATAGTACCTATAAAGGGAGATCATATCGGGTTAGAGTACCAATTGGCCAGGGAAATAATTGATAATGATAGTACCTAGAAAGAGGGGTGGAATTATATATCTGCTTCGAGGTTATTCACACGTGTTACACGCATGTTTACTTGTGTCTATAGAGTAGATTTGCATGATTTAGTGATGCGTCCATATTCCACAAGGCAGAGTCAGACATCAAAACACGAAAGGGAAATTAATAAGTAAAACTGGATTATCCTATAGCTACCTATTCTCCTACTTGATCCACTTTCGTATTCTTCGAGTGATACTTTATTTTATTTGTTATTTTAATTCATTGTTTAGTAGTTTATAATAAATTCACAACTTTATTGCCAATTCGTTTTAATTAATTTAGTAAATAATTAAATTGATAATACGCCGTCCTTTGAGTTCGATATTCACTTGTTCGCTTGCTTAAGCTGCAATTGATATCCTTAATACTTGGGGATTAATTCTGCATGCAAAGAAAACGCGCATCAAGTTCTTGGCGCCGTTGCCGGGAACGGCTATTATTATTAGTTTATTATTTCTAATTTGATTAAGACTTTTATTTGTGATTATTTATTTCTAACTAACCTTAAATTTTTCTGAAGTACTTGTGCACTAGGAAAAGGAGAGGAAAGAAAGGAATAAATAACACACTGAGCTAAACATGGCCAGAGTAAGGCAGAATCTGGATAATATTGTCATATGTGAAATTTTCACGAACTACAGAATTGGTAACATGGGGTTGATAGGAGCAAGGGGGAAGATGATGATTTTGAGATACATCCCGCTCTTATTAACATGGTAGAGAAGAATTCCTTTTCTGAAAATTGCTTTGAAGATCCATATCAGCATCTCCGAAGATTTCTTAGTTATGCAAACACTCAAAAGAGAGCTGGAGCTAATGATAATGCTAGGCGGATTGCCCTGTTCAAGTTCTCTTTGATTGATAAGACAGAAGATTGGTATGAGACTCTTGATGTCACATATTGCACTACATGGGACCAACTACAGCAGAAATTCTTGGAGAGATACATGCCACCCTCAAGGATCTTAAGAATGAGGCAAGATATCACCCAATTTGTTATGAATCAGGGTGAGAAATTTCATGAGGCGTGGGATAGGTTCAAAGACATGCTCAGGAGGTGCCCACAACATGGAATGTCTAAGGCTGAATACGTAAGTATCTTCTACTATGGATTAGATTGTGAGTCGCGTGTCTTTATTGATGCATCATCAGGTGGAGCGATGTTATCTAAAACAGCACTTGAAGCAGTAAAGTTGTTTGAAGACCTCATCATCAGGTAGTTGTATTAGTGGAAGTGTAGACCTCATATTTTAATTGTATTAGTGGGTGTGTGTGGGTCCCAAGTGTGTAAAAAAGGAAAGAAGACTTTTTGGGTGTGACGACCAAAATGGCAAAAAGATACTCTTTGGGTGGGACGGATGTAGTATATAGGTTTTAGGGAGCCACTCTTATAATTAATTGAAATAACTGGGAGCCACTCTTATAATTCATTGAAATAAGTAATCAAATTATGGCTAAAGTAGAAATATACTAGTTTTTAGGGAGGTTTATAGAAATGTATGAGTGGGGGGTTTTCATTTTTCAAAAATATAATATCAATTTCACGTGAACGATCTGTTAAAATTTTATTTTTTTATTTATTTATAGAATCTGTATAAACCGAGAAAAAAATTACATATGAGTAATAATTTTTAACGGTTCCAATATCAATTCATTCACTCTTCGATTCTAATATTAACTAATCATACGAAATGCAATACATAATAACTTTATTCTCTGCTTCTAAATGCCCCTAAAATCTTTGACAATACTTTCTTTCATTGTATATTTAAAATGCATTATTTTCTGTTCTTCTTTCTGTTAAAAATGAACATATGTAACATGGATTGGGGGTCAATATTTACTACTACTTTTTTTCGTTATATATTTAAAGTTTGCTGTTTCTTGATCTTCTTACTGCTAGAAAGGGACATACGTAGCACGGATTGAGGGATTGTATTATATAAAATTTCAATTCAGATCAAATTTAACTAAAAATACACTTTTATTATAAAAACGCGTGATCGTGCAATGCACGGGCCGGGTATGCACTAATCTAAGTAAATGAATTCTTAAATGATGGTTATAATTGATCAAAGTTCAAACATAATTAGTTCTTAACATGCTTAGCAGTGTTGTAATTCAATACTCACATTATTTTACATGTAACTAACCTTTCTCATCATTACATATCTATAATCTTCCTCATGAAAAGTTCTATTTAATGTGACAACGAATTTTCATATTCTTCCAAATATTTAGTTCCATGCTCAAGCTCTATTACATGCTAATATCAACAATTGAGAAATTCAACCTAGAACGACAAACGTGTACTCATCAATCTGATCAACATCACCAGATAAAACTATCACATTTCTCATATTTCTTCCCAAACTAAGCATTTCAGTCCTCATAGTTGTAGATGACATCGGTTTAAGAATCACAATCAAATCATACATGAGATCGTTGTGATTTTAGATTAAACTAAATTATTCTTCAATTCCAAAGGAATTTTATTAACCTTATAAAAAACAAGAGTTTACATACAAAAATATTTAAAAAAATATGCCTGTCCGCGCAACGCGCGGCCGGGTAAATACTAGTTACATATAAACCATAAGAGGATGAAAATAATATCACCACTAATTAGGTGATTAAGGATTTTCACTATATATTTATAGTTACATCAGGAAAATAAGAAAAAAATAAATTACATGATTATACAAAATGTATTTTATATGTACTCAGTCTTCCTTAGAGCATCCGCATCCTAGGCCAAAGCCTTTTGAGTCCTAAAAAATATTGGAAGCCGATGTCTGTGCTGAAAAACCCACGTTTACAGACCCACGGTTGTGTGAGGTGTCCAAAAGTCTTGTTAGAACGAAGAACTCGAGCCTCTAAGAGCTTCCTGGCTATTGAGGAGTCAAGGGATAAAAGGTCTCAATCAATAGAAGGAAAGGGCCCAAGAAGCCGTTCTTCAGTTTAAACTCAAATATTCTACTCAATTCACTTTTATATATTTTCCCATTAAACTCAATTAACACCCACATTCATTTTTCAATTTAAACTAACTATTCATGGGACCCACTATTTCACTTTTTTTACCACATAATATAATACATTTTTTTACCAACTAAATATAATACTCTTATATATTCATTTAATATATATTACATATTTGTTAAATACCCTAAACAATAAATTATGATTATACTTATATTTTAATTTAATTTATTTTAAATAAAATTATATATTTATATTATATAAACTTAAAATAAATAAATAAATAAATATATATATATAGTAGTAATTTAATTAAAATGTGTTCAAACATTAAAAATAAATGAGTACAATAATTAACACAATGCATAATACGAAAAAATAAATGAGTACAATAATTAGGACTATGCATAGTACGAGAAAATAAAAAATTATTACTCCCTCCGTCCCAGGAAAGTTTGCACACTTTTCATTTTGGGTTGTCCCACAAAAGTTTGCATATTCCTTAAAAAGCAAAAATTCAAACACAATCACTCTTCCCCATACACTTTATTTACAAAAAAACCACCTCTATCTAACACACCTAACATACTTTATCATTTATTTATTACAAAAAAAATACCATAATACCCCTAAAAGTTATCACTTTCTTAATCTTCGTGCCAAAAAGGGTGTGCAAACTTTTCTGGGATGGAGGGAGTAATTGTTACCAAAGCGTTGTCAAATGTGTTGAACTAAATCAGCACGAAATTGGTGATGAGCATAATTATCACGCAACTCAGAATTTCTTCGAAGATATTCTTGAAACTCTCGATTCGAGCCATGAATAGGTTGTGCATGATCATCACCTTCGTCATTTGACCAATTTGTGACCATGTCTCTGTTGAGAGTGAAAATAAGCGTGTTTGATTATCCAATTTAACATCTTATTGATGAGAATTATTGTTATATATTAGCACAATGGTCTTATATTCATTATATTTGAGAAAAATATGTACTTGTGTTTTTATTATATTTTAGGTGGAAAAGGATCAAAAGTGCAAAGTTGGAGAAAATGTGTAACTTGTGCATGAATGCTGAAAAACGCATGTCCAAATTATATAATTTTTCTGTGTTCATGTGGAGCTCTGAACTGGAAGTGTGATATATGGTTGGAAAGTCATAGAAGAGAGGATCATTTTGGCATAAAGAACACCTCAATCAGGGTCCGAAAGAGAAAGTTATGATCGAAATGGTGACGTCGCGCAAGCTATTTCTACTCAGCGCGACTATTCCACTTTACATGACTTGTTACATCTTCAAATGTTGGACTTTTGGTGAGATCTTTATATTTCTCTCCAAGGAAAATAGAATTGCGTGAGCATAAGAATTACTAAAATTGGATATCGAACGAGAAAGTTATGCTTAAAATCGTGAAGTCGCGCAGCTGCCAACGAGAATTTCTGAGAATTTTTGAAATTTTCCGAAAATTACCTATTTCTTGGAGCACAATTAATCTTCTTATCACATAATCCTCCATGATTCACCCATATCTTTTATTTCTTTATTTAATTCCCTTCTCACACCCATATATATTTTACATCATTATTCATGTGATATTGGAGAGAGCCACAAATCCATACTACACCCCACAAGGGGGGATCACCTCCCAACCATCATCCACATCCTTTCCTCCATCCATCCTTCACTTTGAAGATTCGTCTATGGAATCAAGAGGAAGCCTAAGAGGAGAATTCAAGATGGAGAAGGACACGATGACGCCACATCTAGGATTTATTTTATTTCTTAATTTATCTTGTAATTTTCCAGACATCCGGGTAAGATGTATCCAACACCCATGATTGTTCTTCGTAACATCATGGGCTAGAGCCTTTTTGGTAGAACTAGGGTTGTGAAGGTTTTTACGAATTAATTAAACTTTCGTGTGTGATTTTTACGAATTAATTAAACTTTCGTGTGTAAACTCCGTACGACACTACTTGTGGATTTATTTTATATATGATTGTGCTTTCTTAATCCAATTCATGGTCGTTTTGTGCATCTTCAATTGGTATATAGAGTCTGAATATATATCTTGGTTGTAGATTGAGTGCGTTCACTGCTGAACAGGATTTCATGTTAAGATTCTAAGTGAGGGGACTCCGAAGCTTCACTAGAACTATCATATATGAATACTTATTAATTGAATTGAATTCAGGTTATTAAGTAGGATAAAGAGGATAATTTTATAGTACCTATAAAGGGAGATCATATCGGGTTAGAGTACCAATTGACCAGGGAAATAATTAATACTGATAGTACCTAGAAAGGGGGGTGGAATTATATATCTTGCTCCGAGGTTATTCACACGTGTTATACGCATGTTTACTTGTGTCTATAGAGTAGATATGCATGGTTTAGTGATGCGTTCATATTCCACAAGGCAGAGTCGGACATCAACACACGGAAGGAAAATTAATGCGTGAAAATAGATTATCTTAGAGCTACCTATTCTCCTACTTGATCCACTTTCATATTCTTCGAGTGATATTTTATTTTATTTATTATTTTAATTAATTGTTTATAGTTATTAGATTAAAATCCCAACTTTTATTGCCATTCGTCTTAATTAATTTAGTACATAATTAAATTGATAATACGCCGTTCTTTGGGTTCAATATTCTCTTGGTCGCTTGCTTAAGCTGCAATTAATATCCTTAATATTTGGGGATTAATTTTGCGTGTAAAGAAAATGCGCATCAGTCTCCTTCATCTTGGACAATCATGTTGTGCAAAATAATGCAAGTTAACATTATAAGTTTCAATTTCTTTCTATACCAAAAACGAGCTGGTCCTCTCACGATTGCCCATCAGCTTGGAGAACCCCCAAATGCTCTTTCGACATCTTTCCTTGTAGCTTCTTGTTTTTCCTTAAACAATCTTCATTTTGGATCTTGTGGATATGGAAATACTTTGACAAAAGTCGCCCACTCTGGATAGATTCCATCAGTTAAATAATATCCTTGTGTATATTGCGTTTTATTCACGGTGTATTCAACAGTGGGAACATTTTCTCGCAAAATATTTAAACAAATGAGATTCATACAATACGTTAATATCATTGCGTGAACCTGCAACTCTAAAAAATGCATGTCATATCAATAAATCCTGAGATGCAACTGCTAAGAGCACAATCATGGGTGAGCCATGACCTCTTGTAAATTGACATTTTCATGCAACAGGACAATTCTTCCACTCCCAATGCATACAATCAAGACTGCCCAACATACCAGGGAACCCATGTTTCTGCTCGTGCATTTGATAAAGACGTTGAATGTCATTATACGTCGGTCTTCTCAAGTACTGACAACCAAATATTTCAACCACATTTTCGCAAAATTGGAAAAGTCATTTCATTGCGGTTGATTCTCCCATTCGAAGATACTCATCAACATGGTCGGCGCAGACTCCATAAGCTAATTGGCGAATAGCTGCTATACATTTCTGTAGTGGTGACAAACTTTGTCTATTTGCAGCATCGACCCTCTGTTGAAAATAAGGAGACCGACTCTCGAGTACTTCTACTATATGAATGAACAACTATCTCCACATTCGAAATCATCTTCTAAATAAATTATCCGGATACACAGGACTTGTGCAAAAATAATCATGCACAAGTCTTTCATGTCCGGATTCACTATTTCGTTCTATGAACCTTCTTCGTTGTGGTATCTCGAATTGTCGTTGATATTCTTCAAGAAGTTGTCGCCCTTGATTGACTAGCATTAACATGAATTCTTCGCCTGGCGAATTTAGTCTCTCGTAATTTTTGACTTCATATTCTTCATCACTGGATGAGGCGTTGTTATTGTTAGAATATTGAGACATTTTAGGGTGGAAAAACTTTGTGTGAGTAGAACAAAATATTTGAGAATGCAATAATTTCATTGATGAAGCACATATATATAGCAAACTCACTTTGCAATGGCTAGTTTTACAACGGCTATATTCCAACGGCTAGTTTTACAACGGTTATATTGCAACAGCTAGTTTTTACAACAACTATATTCCAATGGCTAGTTTTAACGGTCAACTATGAAAAAAAACTTATATAATAAAATATTAATTTAATAATGCAAACTAATAATATTTTAAAATAGAAGATTACATTAAACTAGTGAAAATTACAAACATTAAGAAAAAAATATTAAGAACATTCTACGAATAAATAATAAACAAATACAATGACTAGTTCTACTTATTTTGAGAGTTCCATTTTTCCATGATCTTCTTACATAGTTGCTCGTGCAAGATGAGGCAATCCCTAGATATTTTTGATGTATCTGCATTCATAGTTTCCCACTCTTTCATCATGATATCGCGCTCCTTTAACTCAATTTCCTTTTTCTTCACTTCCGTATATTCTGAAAACTTCTCGAGCACATTTGAGAATTTCATGGACATATCATCAAATCTTTCCAAGTTTTCACCTGATTTAGTGTTTCCTTTTCCTTTAGTTTTTCGCTTTGCTGCCTTTTGTCCAATTGGACGAGGTACATCATCATTTAGATCAATATTCAGATTAAAATTTCTATCCGATGATGTATTGCTTGCATCCGACTCCGACGTCCTTGCTTTCTTTGATGTCCCACGGTAATCACTATTTCGTGGACAATACATTGGACGATCTTTCACTATTTTCCAAACATGCTCAAGATTAAATGCAACACCATTATTTTCATCTGCATATTTAGCATAAGTCATGGACAATATATCTGCATCAATGTGACCACTTCTATATATCTCGTATACACTATTATAGCAAGCATTGAATTTATTCACCTTTCGATTAATTGTTGTATACCAGTGTGATTTCATCACGCTTTCACTTCTTCTGATTAATCCTGCGGGACGATTTTCGTTGTAGTAGGCTGAAACTCGCTCCCAAAATGCACTCCCTTTTTGATCGTTGTCGATTTTTGGGTCATCACTCATAGTGATAAAAGAATAGGCGACTAGTTCATCTTTTGCTTTGCTCCATCGTGACTTTTTTTTACTACTAGCACCGCCTTCACCATGCTCTTCTATCTCTACTTGAGTAGGATTGTTATAAAATTGTGTTTCTGGAGTGAATGATGGAAATTGAGTGGATTGATTGAAGAAAATTTTGAAAATTTTGTGGAACTTGTGAACTTGGAGAAGAAAATAATTCATCGGATATATTTTGAGAATCCAAAAAAATTCTAAAAACCCTACTATTGTTTTTATCCATGTGAGTAGACTTTAAATCAAGAAGAATAATAAGAAAAATGATAGAGTATAAATTTTTTGTGATGGAAAAAATAGAATATTGTGGTATATATGTATTTAAAATAAATTTCTTACCTCATATTTATAGAATTTTTTCCAAAAAATTACCGTTGGCTCAACGGCTATATAATCTTTTTTCTGACAAAGATTAAATGTCATCACTGAAGGTGTTTGGAACAATTCTTTCCATTATATATAAATTTAAATAATAATATTAATGTAACGATAAAAATATATTAATACATATTAATGATAATACATATTAATTATAAGTACTACAGAAAATTTTTTTTAAGGCTTTATGGTTAAGAAATAAGATAGAGTAAAATAATAATACATAAACAATTATCTTTAAAATGTTTTGATAATAACTCAATTAAGTTATTTTAATTTGTTAAAAATAGGTATACAATACATATAAGAAATTAAATGCAAAATTACTTCATAAAAATTTAATTTTACTGAAAAAAATATAGTATAAGTATGTTTATAAAAATTCTAGAAAAATTATAAGAATACGTTAAATAAAACAACAGAATACTCAAACATAACAATTTTAAAGAAAATGTTATAGTATTTTCATTTTTATAAAAATTATTTTTGGAAAACAATTTTAAAAAATCTACAGTTAAATTGATGAATTGATAATAAATCAATTTTGTTAGTAGGCCTCTCCATTATCTACATCTCCACCTTCTTTCTTTATACGTGTAGTGCACTTCCCATTGGAAGTTGTGTGGTGTCCCCTCATGCACATGAGTTGAAGCAAATTTTGATTCTCCCATTTTGTAAATAAACTCGTTTCATTGGGTTGAACTTTCAAAAGGTGTTTGGGTTTAAACTCACAATCACATTGGATAGTTCAATTCAAAAGTCAGTTTAAACTAAAAAATATACCACCGATGTGGATGCTCTTATTGTCTCCACGGATAGAGTTGGAGTAACATGTGAAGTAACAACAATGAATGCATGCATCATTCATTAAACATGATAAAGTGGAAGAAATGATACACCTCTCATAATACCCACATTATAGATATTGGGATTAATTACTTTTTAGTTATTATTATTAAATACAAAAAATTGGAGTAATATACCTAATATAACCCTAATATTTATTAAATATTTAAAAGTTAAAATCTTATCTATAACTCATCTCATCTCTCCTATTTATATGCCTAATTAATAGGTACAACACTAATTTAAGAACGTCACGTCTTCAATTCTCGTCCAGCAGACAACGAGGAATAGTTGGAGCGCCGCCGCAATAAGCAACTAGCCCATACTGTTTCGGTGTCTTCGACGAAGGTGATGGCTTGATGAGTAGCATCGGGTATGGGTAGGATGTATAAGTCATGATTTCTGACTCTGGACTGCTTTTACTGGCTTAATTGATTTTCATTAGTTGAGAGTTATGATAATTCCAATGACTGCTTAGGGTGTATTTCGAATTTTTTTTAAAATGAATTAAATTATATTGTATAAAATTATTAATTGGTTGTGAAAAATTATTCACTAATTGTATAGAATTATTTACGTCACTGTTCGCCGGAAAAATATGTACATAAATTATTGTGTAAAATTATTCCTTAGCTGTGCAAAATTATTCATGTCAAGTTTACTGTAAAAATATGTAAAGAAATTATATTGTGCAAAATTATTTACTAGTTGTGCAAGATTATTCATGTTAAGTAGTTCGCCGGAAAAATATGTAAAGAAATTATATTGTGCAAAATTATTCAAAAGTTGTGCATAATTATACACTAATTGTGCAAAAATTTTCACGTCAAGTTCGCCGGAAAAATATGTAAAGAAATCATGTTGTGCAAAATTATTTACTAGTTGTATATAATTATACACTAATCGTGCAATGTAGTAATTAAAATATTTTTCTTATTATAATAAAATGAAGTGAAAGGACATTATCAGAATTGCACAACATAATTTTGTACCATGTAGTTAAAAATTGAAGCCTATGTATCTAATATAATAATAATAGGAGATGTATTGTACCTAATGGAGTAGTAAATATCCCTGGATATTAATGTCTACATCAAAAATAAACTATTCTAAGACCATTACAAACTATGAAAAGTAGTAACTTCATGTTTCTATACATGCTTGCAATTCTTTTTCTAAAGTGTAATTTGTAAATTTTATCTATTTTAATAAGTGGTGGCCTTGAGGAGGGGCGAAGAGGACGACCGTCCTGACCCCAAAAATATAGGGGCCCAAAATTATATATATATATTTAATATAATTATATTTTAATAAAATACATAATTTATATTAGGTCATTGGAATTGTCATAAATTGCTCATCAATTTATTGGACTTGAAAATGGGTCTTATATTTAGATATTAAAAAATATGAATTTAGTTGTAAAAAAAAGGAAAAAATAAAAAGATTAGAACATTTATTTTAAAGAGGAGCACTAGATAATTTTTTTTCAAAAAAATCGAAAGATTCAAAAGAGTAAAAAATTTAAGAAATTTGAATAAATATATAAATAAATAATTTGGCTTTTCTTCCACGAAAAGAAAGAGTTAATGGAGAAAATAATGAAAAACCTTTTAGTTAAAGAATATATATAGAGCAATTATAGGGCCTATTCTTTATATTCGCCCCGGGCCTAGGAAATATCAGGATCGGCACTGACTTTAATGTTGATCTTTAAAACATGAAATACCATGTAAATAAGTAGTGTTATTGACAAAAGAAAAAGAGCTAAAATAGCAAGCCAGCACAGCAAGTCTCACTTTTGAATTATAGTTTTTGTTGGAGAAATCACTATCTCTTCATCTCAATCCGATTCTTTTCCTGCCCATAGTATTGAATAAAAAAATAGAGTTTCTTATAAGCTATGAGGATTTTGCATTCTTGTATAATGGTCTGAATCATCTCTTGCTAAACATGAAGAAACTCAGAATATGTTCACTTATATTGATTCAGTCTAAACATTTTGTCCAATTTAAATCTGATGTAGATCGAAGGTGCTCGTTGCAAGAGCTCTTTCTTTTTTCCTTAATATGGTGAGTGTGATGGTTCTGACTTCTGAGGGTGTTTATTTTGATTCCTGACAAAGACTTCCCTAGGACCGTCTTTTTTTTATAAATTTGGTAGAACCGGATCATTTAGCCCGACACCTCACCCTTTTCTCTTTCGCTGCCCTCCAGACAAGTATAATCTTCTCTCTCCTCTATCCTTGTGATTTTTTTCTCTCCCCTATTCTCTCACAATAACTGTGGCTTCTTTCATTTCGCCCTCTCTTGTCACTGTCACCCTTTTCTTCTCCGCTGCTGCCAATATCCTCTCCGGTTTCACAATGGCTAACTTTATCTTTGGTGACGCTTTCGCCCTCTTCCAGATCTGCAAATTCATCGTCCACAAGCGCGCCGCCGACCAAGAATGTATTGTCACCGCCGAGGGGCGCATCAACCCACGCAGCAGCGGTGCTTTCTTCATCCAGAACTAGCAGCGGTGCTTTCGTCATCTAGAATGGAAAATCAATTCTATGTGTACGAGCAGCCACAACCGTAGTTATTCATCCCGCCAGCATCTGTTGTTTTCCGTCATGCGTCTCCAGCAAATTCCGATGGGTACACCATACATCTTTGATACATTGGACATGCATCGGATTGGGATCATGATGCTGGCTGCTTTTGCAGAACCAGTTCCCCCACCGTCCAATGACTCGCCGAACCCTTTTATTGGCCGTCCCGACTTCTCCCAGACCCATGGGCGGGTTCTCATGTCGGTGCCCCTGTTTTGGGTCCTCTCTGTCTCGAGGCTGCCATGCCGACTTCATCCAGGCCCACGGGCGTCCTTATTCCGCCGCCCCTGTTTCGTGGCTCCCTGTTGTTCCATCGCTTCGTGCAATTTTTGGCCGTTTCAGACTTGAGCAGTTGGCCCTGTTGTTGCCTGGAGCGCGCGCTGGTAGCGGCGCTGCCTTTATGAGCCTCTTTCTTTACAGTTCTAATTTCTGATTTCATTCCAATTTAACGGAGTTTGCTCAATGTTTTTTAACATGAAGAAACGTTAAGGTTCTTGAAATTGGTTGGCAAATTATTACAGGTGATGAGAAGCATTATTACCTGATGAAAGATTCGAGTTTGGTTCATGTTGATGATGTTGCAAGGGCTCATATTCATCTGTTTGATGGAACAATTCGAGTTTGCAAAGAGAAGGGTCTTCTTTAGATTTTATGGCGATTATTGTAATTGGAAATTTGTTACTGTCGTTTCATGAACTTCTTTAATGTTTGTTGTGTTTTGTTTTGTTTCAATAAACGTTGTAATTATGTATTGATTATTTCATGATAGTTAGATTTGTAATGGAAGCGTAGAAATCGATTTAGTCTCACTATGATTATTTTATTTATTTATTTTTTTTTAATAATTGGGTTACTCTTTAAAATAATTTCGTTTATTATTAATGAGTTTTTAGATTACTATTTCTTATTAATTAGATTACCCTAAAAAATAATTAGGTTATTATTATGTAACTCTTTATAATGAATTGGATTACTCTATAAAAATAATTAGGCTACTCTTAGAAATATATTAGATTACTCTTTATAATGAATTAGATTACTTTTTCATTTAAAACTCCGATTTTCTAACAATAAAGTCTTTTTTATAATGAATTAATTGGACTACCTTATAAAAATAATTAGGTTACTCTTTGGAATTTATTAGGTTACTCTTTATAATGAATTGGATTACTCTTTGATTTGAGACTCCAATTTTCTAACAATAAAGTCTTTTTTATAATGAATTAATTGGACTACTCTATAAAAATAATTAGGTTACTCTTTTGAATTTATTAGGTTACTCTTTATAATGAATTGGATTACTCTATAAAAATAATTAGATCATTCTATATAATGAATTGGATTACTCTTATATTTGAGACTCCGATTTTCTATCAATAAAGTCTTTTTTATAATGAATTAATTGAATTACTCTATAAAATTAATTAGATTACTCTTTGAAATTTATTAGGTTACTCTTTATAATGAATTGGATTATCCTTTGATTGGAGACTTCAATTTTCTAACAATAAAATCTTTTAAAAATTACATTATAAAAAGTTTTAGAATCCATCAACCAACGTTCACTTAATTTCAATCTTTATCAGATTTGACGAGCCAGAAAAAAAAATTGGCCACTGTGGAAACCAGTGTTATCGGAATCGGACCGGACCGGCCGGTTCGACTGGTTGGACCGGGAATCGGTCCGGTGTCCGATCCAACTACACCGTAGTTACCGCTTTTGAGGGAAAATCGATCAAAACCGGTCAGAATCGGACAAAACTTGTAAAACCGGATGAACCAGAAACCGTCGATTTTTACTTTTTTTTTAAACCTACTGATCAATTTTTAAATTTTGACTCAATTTCAAAATTCTAAATTTCTAAGATGTTGTCTTGCTTAGTTTATTTTCTTGTGTTAGATTATGCATTGGTTGATATTCAAGATTTTAAGTCTTAAGTATTTATATTGGATGGTGAATGGTATTTCACTATTTTGTTGTTTCTTTGTCACTTTGTTGTCGATATTTTAATGTTTACAGGTGTCTGCTACTCATATATAATGCATTTTTTATTTTTGATTGTGAAAGTGCTATTAGTATTGATGTAGATAATGATTTTATTTTTTAAGTGATGAATTTCATATAAATTAAAATGTTAAATAATTAATATATTAATATAAGTAGTAAAATTATATATAAAAATAATTAAATATTATTAAAAATAGTGAATTTTTTGTTTTTCCGGTTGAATCGCCGGTCCAATCGGTCCGACCGTGAACCGTTAGGCTCTCCGGTTTGACTTCCGGTTCGGTTATGAAAACACTGGTGGAAACAATGTCTTGATCCAAAAAAGTAGCGCTCGACACAAAAAGGGTCAGTATCAAATTGCAATTTCATTCAAATTCTTGCGAGATTGTCTAGATCATTTCTGTTAAACAGAGATTCAATCCCAACAATTTAATTAAAAATAAATAAATTTATAACTTGTCTATAAGTGCTCTTTCCTCCCTAATTCTATTTCCCTTGTCATCTTTCTTGCGTATGGAGAATCTTGAGGTTGCTTCCTTGAGGATTACCTGCAAAAAGGATTGCTTTTGGATGTTAATAGGCTTAATTGTGAGCCCATGAAGGATGGGTACAACAGAATACATAAAGAAGGATTGTAGAGAATGGCAGGCATATAAGAAAAGAAGGCTGAGTCGCTGACAAGTATGAAGGTGATTCAACTTCAATCATCCCTCTCCCTTTCCTCAACAAGACCTAAGCATATATGAGTTGCAGATGTAATTTGCCTAAATCTTCTTCTTATTCATAAGAATGAAGACTTTCTGCAAACTTTAGAAAGAAATCAAGGTTATCACTCAGACATTGAATTTGAGTGTTCCTTGAAATTCAACAGCCACCACCTGCAAGATAATCAACAAGTGCCGTCCCACTGCTGCACCGACCCTTCCACCTCCAATTCTCCTGCTGATTTGGGCTCGGGGAGGCTGGACTATGCCAGCGCTATCCCCCGGCCTCACTAACGGAGTTCACTCTCAACGGTGATTAGGGCTTCGACTTCTACGACGTCAGTCTCGTCGACGGGTGAGAAGAAAAAATTGCCAATTCACCGACGCTGAGCAATACATAGTGGAGGATTCTGTTGACATAGACGGAGAAGAAAGGACAACGAAGAGAATTGGAAGAACGATGAGAGAGAAAGAGAAGGTAAGATCCGACAGATCCAAAACCCACGAGACTTTATATTGGGTGTGAATTGGGATCCGGTTCCATAAATATTTCATAGGACTGGTTCCACCATAGTCCCTCTCTTGATTCCTTATGAATTATAATTGGAGTTTAAATTAAGGGTAGATATATAATAAATGATGTATGTTTAGTAATAAATATATCTTTTATTAAATTATATCAAATATATTTAAGTAATTTGGGTGTGTTTAGTGAAACTAGATTTTTAAAACATGCGTTGCACGTTGCTTTCAATTTATACTTTTTTGTAATACTATATTTTAAATTTTTTTATGTAGTTAAACCAAAATATATACCGTTCGGTGCAGTATCTTTTCCATAGAATATTGTAGATAAATGATTTAAAACGGAGTATTTTGAATAATTCAAAAAGAAAATACAAATTTGTTGAATTTAAGTAAATATAATTTAAATAGTATACAGTGCTCCTGTAAAAATGTTCATGTTGTGATATATTACTCCCATAATCATAAATCCATTAAATAGATAGGTTATATAAGGCTTAATTCCTTTATTTTTCCCATCTCCTATAAAAATTTTAATTCCATCATGTCATTTTTATTTGAGTTTCCTATCCTATGCATCCAAATGCATATTTGTATCATATGCGTATAATTTTTTTTAATACTACATATATATATATATATATATATATATATATATATATATATATATATATATATATATTAATAATTATATAATTTTTTTACATTCTATTTTTCATTAAAAAATTAATAGAAAATTCACTAACAAAATATATACTCCCTCCGTCCCAAAGATATTGACACACTTTCCTTTTTGGGTTGTCCCACAGAAATTGACATATTTCCTTTTTAAGAACATGGGACCCACACAAAAACAATTTATTTATTTACATGGACCCACACACCCATCACACTCACCACTAATACAACTACCCACTACACATTAAATATTATTTCTCTCACTTCACTTTATATTAAATTATTATACTCCTTAATCTCCGTGCCCAAAACAAATGTGTCAATACTTCCGGGACGGAGGGAGTACATTTTTACTTGGAAAAATTGTACATTTGATCCCATACAAAAGTTTCATTTCATTTTTTATCCCCAACTTTATTTTCCCCAAAAATTGCTATTTTGATCGTTTAAGTAAAACGTTAAGTCCAATAAATAAGCAAATTAAGTCAAATTGGAAAGGAATTGACTTCCACCCTTTCAGAAAGCTGCCAGGTGCAAATGTAAGAATCAAGAGTTAAATGTCAGATTTTTTTTAATTAAAAATGCACATATAAAACTCATCCAAATTATGAAGTCAAATTCCAATTTGGCTAATGTCTTACAATAATATATAGTATCTTACAATATAAGTCATGTTTCAACTAACAGGTTCAATAAAAAAATAATAATAAAAATAAAAAGAAAACAGATATTCATTCCAAGATACATTAATTAATAGGCAAACTGATTGAAAAGGAATTATGTACTTTTAAATGAGACTGGAAGCAGCTCAAGTGAAAATATAATTGCACTTCACCTCTAATATCGAAAGAATTAAAGAACCGATGTATGAGGATTATTGTTTGTGAATCCATCCCATCCTCGGACACTCATACAAACATGTAGATGTGTAAGCATATTGAGGAATTTTTCTATTAGGTAACAACCTCTAAGAAAGTTGAACCCCTAATTTGGCCAGCAAGAATGTTTCATTTCTCAACAAACACAAGAATTATTTTAGAGGCAAATTAACAAAAAAAGAAAAAAAGTTGCACACATCAAAACAAACATTAAAGGAAAATAATATCGTGATCTAATTATCTAGTAAGAAAATGCTAAACTCAATACACCTCCTTGATTACCTCACTTCATTTCATTTTTTTCATCACTCAACCCCTTACAAAAGGGGCAAACTGCTGCCTTAATGTGGGATCAGAAACTCCAATTACCATTCAAAGACACTGATTCCCTTGCATTTCTACCACTATTGGATATATCTAGTGTCTTCTCAAGCACATCTACACCACAGATACAAATTCTCAAATCATTCAGCAAGAAATCACAAAATTCATTAATTAAAGATTTCATTTACTCTTTCAGGGTAAATATCAAAATTAGTCCTGTAAGTATGACGTTTTCCAACTTTAGTCCTTTTTCTTTTGCAATTCTCAATTTTGGTCATTTTTTGTCCACTTTTATTCCTTTTGGTCCAGTTTTGGACCTTTTTTCAAAATGTGGTCCTTTTTTTGTTCATTTTTTGTCCTAAATGTATACACTTTCGGACCATTTTTGGACTTTTTTAACATAAAGGACTAAATTTGGACAAAAAGGATAAAATTTGAGAATTGCAAAAGAAAAATGACTAAAGTTGGAAAACGCCATACTTAAAGGATCAATTTTGATATTTACTCTTTCATCACATATAAACATCAACTTCTTTGTTTACTTGGTAAAAGAGAGGTATCTATTTGATTAGAGAATTCTAGAGCCTCAATGGCCAGATCTGCGATTATTGAACCATATAGATTGCATGCCAGCTTGGTAGTCTAGCTTCTAGGATGCAACAGAAATTAGCATGCATCATATTCATATTACCTTACAAACTCTAAGCACATCACTTTGGCTAAAAGATTATAAAGCAACAGATGCAATTTGGAATTTCAAAACTATTATAAAGCACTAATGCACATGCAGAATTTGAAATTTCAACCAATGTACCTCTTCTATAATCTCTTATTCCTTACTTTCTTCCTTTTCTTTGCCTTCTTCTCCTCCTCATGAATAACCATGTTTTCTGCTAGTACTCAACCTCTTCCAATGCTTGCATAAATGTTCGAGTAGACAACATAAGCTCTTCTGCCAGTTTCTTTTGGATCATTAAATATTTCTATTTTACGGATTCAAACCTCTAGGGTAGTTGCAAGCAGAGTTATGTATTAAAAAATTACAAACAATCCATTAGTGAAATGCTTCAATAAATGTCATCTAGTTTGTCAATAAACTTACCAACCCACCCAGGATGCTTCCATACAATGACTGAAAATGCATTCATTTGTTCTTAAATGAAAAAGTACTTCATCGATGTGTGATTGGCAACAAAAACTTGCACATTCTGTTTAAAGAATGATTAAATGGTCATGTAAACAGGATCATGCTTAGAAAAGTAAGACATTCTAGCAACCAGTTTCGAGGGTGCCTTCAAAAGATTAAACAAATGCACTTAAAATAATAGAATTAAGATACATGAAACAACTAAAAAGAAAATTAACATACGATCAACATAATCAAGAGCAATTACAAATCAAACCAACTATTAATCAAGAATTAACCAACAGAAAGAAATAGGTATGAATGCAGCACCTGAATAGAATTCCAGTCGTAACAATCTTTAAGTTGCCCATTATTAGATAAGTGGATGTATCAACATATGTCAATATAGCAAATTGCACATTGTTTTGAATAAGATATATGATTGATGGTATTGGAAATAATCGTACCCAGCGCCACTCAGTTGTCATTTTAGGAAGAGGTGACCTCTTGCATTCTCTCTTCACCCAAGAAACACGTATCAATACCGACATAGCGGTAGTATTGTGTGATTACAAATATTAAATTAAACATAAAACACCCATAATTTCCGGGGAATTTTTGTATTCAAAATTCCAAGACTATTATAAAGTGAATTAACCATAACATCTGAATTAAACATCTAAAATAATTGAAAAATGAATGTGCTCATCAAAAGACGGAGAGCGATCTTAATTTTAATTAAAAGAGCTATCTTCAAATGAACACCATTCACAGAAAAAATAAATAAATAATAATAGCGAATACGAAGTGAAGTAAACTAAACTAAACATGGAGTGTTACCTTAAAATTTTCATCAAGAAATAGCACAGTGGCATAGTCATATTTGTATCTCCCATTACTCTGTGATAATGTTGTCAATATCTCATGACAAATAGGTATGAATGCAGCACCTGAATAGGATTCCAGTCGTAACAATCTTTAAGTTGCCCATTATTAGATAAGTGGAGGCATCAACATATGTCAATATAGCAAATTGCACATTGTTTTGAATAAGATATATGATTGATATTAGAAATAATCGTACCCAGCACCACTCAGTTGTCATTTTAGAAAGAGGTAACCTCTTGCATTCTCTCTTCACCCAAGAAACACGTATCAATACCGACATAGCGGTAGTATTGTGTGATTACAAATATTAAATTAAACATAAAACACCCATAATTTCTGGGGAATTTTTGTATTCAAAATTCCAAGCCTATTATAAAGTGAATTAACCATAACATCAGAATTAAACATCTAAAATAATTGAAAAATAAATGTGCTCATCAAAAGACGGAGAGCGATCTTAATTTTAATTAAAAGAGCTACCTTCAAATGAACACCATTCATAGAAAAAAATAAAAAATAAATAATAATAGCGAATATGAAGTGAAGTAAACTGAATTAAACATGGAGTGTTACCTTAAAATTTTCAGCAAGAAAAGGCACAGTGGCATAGTCATATTTGTATCCCCCATTACTCTGTGATAATGTTGTCAATATCCCCTGACAAATTCGACCTAAACAAACTTCCATTACTCCAGAGATCTCGTTCTGGCAGCAATCATGTAATTAAATTCCTACAGACATGGATCAAGATTCGAATTAAGAGCTACAATGGGAGAGAAAGAAAGCGAACCTGAGAGCTTGTGAGAATGTGAGTAGTGAAGCGACGTAGTACCACTGCATCTCCTCCTCTTCACACACTACGCGCACTGTGGATTTCTCTGTAGGAAATAAATCAATTTAACGAGGTCTAAAATATGAAACGGAAGCATACCTTGGATCCATTGAGTCCTCTAGGCGGAACACGAACTCGAAGATCTGTAGGTATTTGGCCTTCCTCAACTAAGTCTCCTTATTCCTTATGGGACCGTCGTAAATCTTTCGATTGGGAGAATATAGAACTATGTGCGACTTAGTATATTGTGGACCATAACCTAGGGTAACCATATATACTACTTTAATCAGGCCACCCATTATCACCTAATTACGTAGTATTGGGTAACTACTCAATAAGCCCATATCAATTATTATTATAGCCCATGGACCTTTTATCTTAATTAGATCACTTAATTATGTCCATAAAATAATTGAATAGCTAATGTAATTGCATAATAATATATTGCCCACAATTAGATTATATTGGAAATTAAAATTTCCTAACAATCTCCCACTTGGGCTATATATTTTTTCGAGAGCAATTATATCAAGAGACCTTAATTGCACAACTTTATGTTATTCTTCTTTAGGCTATACTTAACAATCTGGTCCATCTCATATATTAATATGGAATCACCGCGGCATTCACCACATTACAAATCGTGGTTAAACCCCGACAATCACCAATATCAATATACTCAATGACATAGATCAAATATGGTGAGTAGCATGGAAATTACACGCAAAATATGATCAACATCATGCCTATTTCCAACTGATCCAACTTTATTAATCTTTAGTGAGATCAATTCATAATGTAAAATATTACAAAATGAATAAATTTACTTAAGCGAATTCACAATGAATTCAAAGTCATCAACTTTATTCTGCAGAAAACTGAATTATCTAAAACAAAATGTCTTGAACAATAAACATAGACTCCCACTAAACTAATGTATTCTAAAACTATATAACACTCACATGAGTAGCTAGCTCATTAAAATTCCAGGTGTTAAATACATACGTAGTGAATCTTCATTTGGAGTCTATCACATATGTTCTATTGAAATTTATCCATACTAAACACTTTCTTTAACAACCAAGAATTCTATGTCAATACGCTTGACTTGTAAGAACTTCTGCTGCTATTAATTAAATACTTTATTGCGAATTAACTATCATGATAAACTTTATGTGACAGAAAGTCGCAACCATTATTTCATGATTGGATGCCCCTTAGTGTGCTACTATTTCTATTGTCATGGTTAAGAGCTACAAGTGTTTGCTTGACACTTCATCATAATATCACTCTCCCGACCAACATAAAATGTAGCCTAAAGTGGATCTTATACCGTATTAGCATCCAACAAACTCATAATCAGACTACTTTATGATCTCTAACAAGTCTGATATCTGATGAGCAAGCATGTTATCCTTAGTTCTCTGTAAATACTTGATAAAGATCCATACTAGAGTTACTTAAATGTCTACTAATATACCAACAATAGAATCCAAATTAGGTCTTGTACAGACCACATCATATAACAACTTACAACAATCAAATCAAAATATATAAAATGTTTCTATATTTCTTAAATCTTTAGTCTAAATTTTTGGCACTTGATTGAGACTGCACTTGTCTCCCTTAGTTTAACTCAAACTTCTTCCACTGAATTACACAACCATCTACTTTTGTCTCAAAACCAAACGAGACAATTTTCTCATGATGATACATGTGAATCCTTTATGAGAAACTTGCATGAATGTATAGATGGATTTTCTTTTAGTTCTTAAACTGTTGAGATTGTTTCATCAATGTTACCATCAAGAAATTTTATCTTTACATCTATCTAATATGATTCAAGATCCAAATGTGCTACTAATATCACGAATATCTTAAAAGAATCTTTCTTAGAAATCAGATAGAAAGTCTCTTAAAACAATGCCTTCTTTTTCCTTTTGAGTATAATCCTTTACCAAGATGCAAACCTGATCATCTTGTATTGATTTAAACTCATAACTTATAGCATTAACCCACTTTTGAGTATATGGACCTTGCATGGCTTGATGAACATTGTTTGAATGTTCTACCATTAATTAATTCTATCGTGTCCTCTTTATTTAGGAAATAAAGAGAAGAACTATTGAATCATCTGAATTGTCTTTCTCGCAACTTTAGTGATTTCCTTAGTGACATTAATTCTTGAGGTTGTTGAATTTGTTATTCCTTAAATATTATTGACATTGTCCTCTCGAAGTTCTGGATTTTAAACATTCTTAAAACCTTTAGTAGGGGGTCGAATTGACTCCTCCTCAAAGACAATGTCTCTAATATTATTCTCCCCCCCAAATCAACATCCTCAAAGAATTCCGCATTGCCCGTCTCAAATATGATCTAATTAATTGGATCATAAACTTATTATCTTTCTTCATAACCAATAAAGTAGCTTGAATATATTTAAATCCAATTTTCTTTAGTAGATCCCAATGATCTAGCCTTAGTTGGACATCACCATATGTGAAACTCATAAAGAGTTTTCACAACTACTTAGTTGGAACTTTATTGAGACCATAAGCTGCAATCTTTAGTATTTCTTTCAACTATATCTTGTGGAGTTCTTATTTTGTCTTATAACTACACCACTTACATTGAGTAACCTTAATGTGGTATATTATAAGACAATTCCACATGCCTTTAGAAGAAAACAAAAACTATGCTTTTAGTTTAGTCTTTAGCAGCTTTCTTAATGGGTTTTCTTGCATTGCCATTACACTTTATTGAGACCAAATTTTCTTGAAGCCTACTAGTTTCATCTTTATTATTGAAGTTCTCATCATGTATGATTTTGTTGTTGATATAGGTTAAGCTTAATTAACAAACTTCTTGATTATACAGAGAATTAATCCAAAATGATTATTATGCTTGCACTAAACTTTATAATCTTTCAAAATTTAAATAATTTAGAATCATCTCGAGGAATAGAGCACACCATTAGTATAAGTCCAATGACAACAATACTAACTTGTAAGTGATACCCTCTACATAGTAGTCAAATACTGACAATAAGAACTGCCAAGCAATAGTCTTCCTTTGGGCCAACTTATTACTCACATGTCAAACTTGCAAATAACTGTCACGTATTCACCACCACAAGTGCTTGTATATTTCGAGCCAAATATTAATCTACCTATGGGCCGATCAATACCCGCATGAAGATACACTCGCACAACATTATTCATTTGGGGACCCATCACAAGACACCTTATGTAACATTAACATCGTCTATGGACAAAAATTAACTGCATGGATAATCTTGGTTAATAATCAAGTACTGATAATAAGTTCTGTCAAACAAAAGTTTATCTTTGGATCGACTGATGTTCACATGAATAATTCAAAATAATTATCACATACTTATCATTACATGTGTGTTATTATTCTGTCAAACTGTGCCTACCTATGGACCGAACACAGAACACATAAATAATTCTACACTCATCTATGTAATTTCAATAAAGTCGTTCTCCACACACAGAGACTGCTATGGCAACACGATGCTTTGATTGACTAGATTGAAAAATTACTAGACTAATTAAACAAATATTTTTTTATTTAATTGAAAGACATAAAATATGTCTCCCCAATTTTAATTAATTAAATTCTCAAGCTTTACAAGAATATTAGATGATTCGCACAAATTTAAAAATATTGAAAGATTATTTAACTTAATTAAGAATTCCAAATCACAATTTAGAACAAATTAAATTAGGCAAATATACTTTATAAAATAACTCAAAAATTTGCTTAAATTGCTATAGAACATATGCAAATCAGTATCACGCATAATTGACAATTACATCCATTAAGTGAAGAAACCTTTGATCTATTATATAAAGATACCAACGTATCCATTAGCATATGTCAATTCATGTAAGGATCAAAGCAATCTAAAGCAATTCAATAAATTTCAATAAATTTATACAATGTTCATTCTTTATGAAATTTCAATAAATTCTGCACTTAATGCACATCTTTACCAAATGGATAATCACTTATAATAAAATTTTGAATTATCTCGTTCACTTGAACCTGACATGGATACCTCCAAAAATTGAATACGCATGTTGTTCATATAAATGCAAAATTTATCAAGTGCCTAGTCAGCACACTTGAAAAAATGAATAAACCTTAATCACTTTGTAATACTTAATCATGTATCACAATACCAATTATTATAATCATCAACCCAAAAATGATTGAGTATTAAATAGCATATTTATGGGCATAATTAAATCATGTGCATTAATTAACAATGCGTAACAGCAACCATATGGGGCAAGTCTCATTCCTTTTATTTCCATAATTATTAATATGGAACCTAAATCACATCCTAAAAGGAAATAACAATTTTAAAAGTTGATTACCCATCATAAAAGGATTTTAAGTTTGTATACATACATGATTCCAATCCATTATAATTCATTGAGATTTTATGTGGCACGCTATAATGGTTTAAAAAATAGGTGCCATAATTAATGAATTGATTTTGATACTGGAGGGCGCCATATTAATATGACAATCCAAATCATTCCGAAATTAAAGGCACAATTTAAGAAATCAAGAGTTTAAATTAAAGAATTTAATGGAAGTTTTCTTTTAATTCAATATATCATGCCTCCAATTATGAATCCAAATGGAGTTAATCAAAATTTTAAAAAAACGAACACAATAGATGTCAATAAGTAGTCCACATGCCTTAAGAAATTAGCATTTCAAGACAAGTGTTCTATTCTAAAGATGGAACTAAAACCATATGCTCTCAATCATTAATGGTAATCTGGAGTTCTAATTTATCAATTCCATAATAATCAGAATATGGATTCTCTACTGAAATTTCATTATTTAAATCAAAATTAAACAAATACTAAATTGCAAACCTTTAATATGTAGGTAACATATAGACGGTACAAAGTTGAGACTAAATTTTCTAAAGTTCAGAATAGTTGCAGATGTGTGGTTAGTTTACCATAATGACGGCATTGACTGACAAATTATAAAGTTGATAAGATTATTAATATCAATCTCCCAGTCCACAATTCCACATATCTCAACAAGTTAGCATGTCTAAATAGTAAATTAAGAATATGTTGATGCCACCCACAAAAGTAATTAAAGGATCTGAATGGAAATATTTAGTCTCATTCCATTAAGAATTGCATAGCATAGAAGTTATGTGCTATTGATAATCAAATCAAATTAACAGCACATTTACGACAGACAATCTAAACCCATTCCATTAATTAAATATTATTAAATCCAAAATCATGGAATGAATAATCATAACAAATTCAATTTTCCTGTAATACAAACACTCAATATGATGATGGGCCTTATAGAGTTAACGATCCCCAATGCTATAAAATGGTTCTGACTCCATTATTTCAATACCGATTATTAAATTATAAAAATCAAAATTACAATCCACAAGGATCCTTTTATCTCAATTATTGAAACTACATGAATCTCCATTTTCACATTATCATGTTATCAAAATTCCTGATGTGACCGCCACATTTAAAGTTTGGAAAATTGATATTTGAGAATTGAATGCATTGTTAATAACTCAAGTGCTGCATATGCTTGAATAGCATCAAAATAAAATGGCGATTAATAATTCAAAAACTCATGAATAAGTTTAATCCTTAGATTTAGAAATGTGGCATCAAATAACGATTTATTTGAATCTAAACATAATTCTTTCAGATCTCAGATAATCGTAAATAGGGTGTCTCTGATACCACTTGTAGGAAATAAATCAATAGATCCTAAACTTTAAACCCTATTACGATTAAATGAGGTCTAAAATATGAAACGGAAGCATACCTTGGATCCATTGAGTCCTCTAGACGGAATACGAACTCGAAGATATGTAGGTATTTGGCCTTCCTCAACTAAGCCTCCTTATTCCTTATGAGACCATCGTAAACTTTCCGATGGGGAGAAGGGAGAACTATGTGCAGCTTAGTATATTGGAGACCATAACCTGGGGTAACCTTATATACTACTTTAATCAGGCCACCCATTATCACCTAATTACGTAGTATTGGGTATCTACTCAATAAGCTCATATCAATTATTATAATAGCCCATGTACATTTTATCTTAATTAGATCACTTAATTATGTCCATAAAATAATTGAATAGCTAATATAATTGCATAATAATATATTGCCCACAATTAGATTATATTGGAAATTAAAATTTCCTAACATTCTCAACTACACATCAGAATGAAGAGTGAATTTGATCTACACCTCTAGAGATTTGTAATAGTACCCTTTCAGTTTGGATATATATATATATATATATATATATATATATATATATATTGCAACTCTGCAATCTGAATCCATGTGGTTCGCAGTTTCGCATCAGTTCAATTTATCTCATATTCAATACCTCACCAATTGTGGGCCGATTCAGTATGATGGCGGGATGGGATAGGATGGGTACGATGGCGCGGTGGAGCCTTTGGATGGGAAAAGATTTAGGGAAGCTACGATAGCTTACTTTGATTAAATTAAATTAAATGGTTAGAAGTTTAAGGGATTGGAATCAGTAGAGTCAAGTAACCGAAAGAGCTCAAGAGTCAATAGATTGGAAAGGTGGAAACATTACAAATAAATAGGGGCAACACACTAACATAGTCAGTAAAAATTAAATTTACAAATAAATAATATTATTATTAGAGTAATTAATAAAGATAAAAGGGTATGAAATGTGGTGAGGACAAAACAGGAAAAAATGTTTTACAAAGTCTAGGTACTTTTAGGATATTAGGATTAGGATATGATAGGATATGATAGAGAGAGTATGAATAACCGACCTCTTTTAAGGCACTGTTGAATTAAATGCACAAAACCTAAAAAATACTCCCTCTGTCACAAACTACCCTTCCCGTTTACTATAACACATTGTTTAAGAAAAATTACACTTTTTGACTAATTTTGTTGATTGTAGAGGGTATTGTAGTATTTTAAGGTATTAAAATACTCCCTCCGTCCTAAATAAATTCACATTTTTTTGCACGAAGATTAAGGAGTATAATAATTTAATGTGTAGTTGTTTGAAGATATAATATTTTAATGTATAGTGATAGTTGTATTAGTTGTGTGTGTGATGTGAGTGTGGACCCATATGAATATAATAATTTTTTTGGTGTGGGCCCATATGCTTAAAAAAGAAATGTGTCAATTTCTATAGGACAACCCAAAAAGAAAAGTGTGTCAATTTCTTTGTGACATAGGGAGTATTATAAAGTAGTGGTGTGTGTGTGAAAAATGAGTGAAAATTTTGAAATTTAAGTTACTTTTGGGGTTATAAATAAAGTGATATTTCCTATTTTAGAGTGTAAATTGTGTTTTGAGACAGACGAATAAGGAAAGTGTGAAGAGTGGTGTGCGATCGAGGGAATACTTATTATAGTTATGAGTTATACACCCCCACAAATCTACCTAAAATTTTTTTTTGCCATATTTTGGTGCTATATTTATGTTGCGAACGTTTGATGAAAGACATGTACTCCCTCAATTTCATAAAAATATGAACGTTTACTTTTTACATGTAGATTAAGGAATATATAATATTTTAATGTGTAGTAAGGCGAGAAATAATATTTAAATGTAATAAAGTTGGTAGGTGTATTAATGTGATAAGAGAGAAAAGTAATTAATTTGTGTGGATCTTTTTTACCAAAAAAGAAAGATGTATATCTTGCATTTGGACAGACAAAAATGATAAAATGCATACATTTCAGCAGAAGGAAGGAAATAATATATAGTAGTAAATAAAATAGATACCCCTGAAAAGAAAAGGCTACCTTAATTAAAGGGAATAATTTAGATGTTTCTTCAATGTAAATGTCACTCGTAATAAAATATCTAACGTCAAATATAATAACTGGATCATTTGGTGGAAAAAAAAAACTAACTAATTCACTATTCTTAATTGGACAATGTTTTTCTTACAACTTTTTTACTATGGTGTTTTTTTTATTTTTGAAAAATAACATATGTTTACTTATTTATTTATTAGAAAAAAGAAAATCTATTATCACACACTTATGATCCATTGTATAATATTTAGGAAAAAGACTTGTGTGAGACCGTCTTACATAAGGACTTACGTGAGACGGTTAGAATGTGATAATTTTTATAATGAAAAGTAATACTCCCTCCGTCCCAACTTCAACTTCACACTTTCCATTTTGGTCCATCCCAAATTCAACTTCACACTTCCATAAAAGGAAAAAACAACAAACTAATATCCCTTTAACATACTTTAATTTCAAATTTGCCTTCACCTTTTTAACACACATAACATACTTTATCATTTATTTATTACCCAAAAATACCATACTACCCTCAAAAGTAAGTCAAAAAGTGACTTTTCTTAAACTCCGTATCTACAGTAAACGTGAACTTGAATTTGGGACGGAGGGAGTATTAAATTAATGAAAAGTGATAATATTATTTCATGAACAATTTAAAGTATAAAATGAAAAGTTATACTCCCTCCGTCCCAGGAAAGTTTGCACACTTTCCATTTTGGGTTGTCCCACAAAAGTTTGCACCTTCCTTAAAAAGCAAAAATTCAAACACAATCACCCTTCCCTATACACTTTATTTACAAAAAAACCACCTCTATCTAACACACCTAACATACTTTATCATTTATTTATTACAAAAAAATACCATAATACCCCTAAAAGTTATCACTTTTTTAATCTCCGTGCCGAAAAGGGTGTGCAAACTTTTCTGGGATGGAGGAAGTAATAATTTATAGCGAAAGTAATATCATTTTATAGCGAAAGTGATAACTATTTTAAAAAATATTTAATCTAATGTGCAATTGGTGTACACTAAAAACAGAATCCATATTTAAAAGTGGGTCAACTATATAATCCTAAAATATAATATCGATCCTAAAATATACTATCGGGTCATTCGCGTTGGTATCTCTCCTCTCTCACAAATTTACGCTCTCTCTCCTCTCTCAGGATCTCCTCTTATGGATCTAGAGTCCTCTCTCTCCTCTCTCCTCTCTCACGTGATTTGCGCTCTCTCTCTCTCCATAGATCTACGCTCCTCTCTCTCCTCTCTCAAGCTAGATCTGTTCTCTCTCTGCCTTGTGCCCTAACTCCTCACCTTCTACCTACTCTCAACGCCTCCTCCACTTGCTCCGAATCCTTTCCAGGCAGCGCAACACCTTCCAGCTGTTCATCACTCTGCCTCTGAGTTTTTCCATTCCTATGTTCTCAAATCTACAGATGCTCAACAATTTCAGGTTGATAAATTTTAAAAAATTAAAGAAAGTAATACGCTTGTGAAGAATAATATATACAATATTGAATGATGTTCAACAATTTCAGGTTGATAAATTTTAAAAAATTAAAAAAAGTAATACGCTTGTGAAGAATAACATATACAGTATTGAATTATAATTAATACAAATAGTTATCAAAATTTCAAAATTATCATACATTTAAGAATAAAAATAATACATCTATTTTATGTGATGCATACACTAGTTAGTTAGAACGTATACAACACTTAATTACAAATAATTAGGGGTGGTATACCGTACCATACCAAAAAAATCTAATCATACCGTATACCGTACCGAAATACTCGATATTAAAAAATTTATACCGATACCGTATCGACAATTCCGGTATACCAAAATTCAGTATACCGAAATTTCTGTATGTTAATAACATATACCACTTTTTTACCAAAATACCGAAATAAATCTTCACATTGGATTTAATTCCACCAGTACAGACTACCAGTTCAGAAAAGGAAAATAATGTAAAATTCAATTCAATACATATCAATAATCCAAATTTCTGACAAAAACAATAACCAATAAAATAATTCAACAGCAAAAGAAAATATTTAAAAAACAGTAAAAATACAATTAAAAAAAGTACAAAACAACAATAAACGATCCTCTTCACTTTCGTATCTTGAGATGAGGGGGCACAATCGTTGTCGAAGAATCCAAGAAAAAAACAGAAAAGAAGAGTTTGGAAATCGTTAATATGTGAAGAGGGATAGATCTATCCAAGGAAAGAGAGGAAAACAAAAATAAAAATAAGAACCTATCCAAGGAAAGAGAGGAAAACAAAAACAAAAATAAGAAAGTGAAGAAAAGTAAATGGGCGCCAGAGAGGAGGAAGATTGGTAATTTAGTAGTGGAAAGAGAGAAATTGTGGTGATGGGCTTCCGAAGGAGGAGGAGTGAAGGACCGATTGACAAGGAGAGAGAGGATAGTGGGTGATTTTTTCCAGCAGAGAAATTAAAATGGAAAGGGAAAGAGAAGAAGAGGTTGGGGCTGGGGCGGCTGGGAGAGAAATGATAGGCTTTTTTGGTTTGTCAATATATATTGATAATATAGATTTAATATATTTAAATTAATAGTAGAATAATAAAATGGGCAGATAATTAAAATTATTATATTATTAAATCAATTTAAAATCGGTATAATACCGATATATGCCGAAATACCGATATTTTGTGGTATTTCGGTATATACCGAAATACCGAAATTTCTCAAAATCACTTATCGATACCGTACTGAAAATTTCGGTACGACATCATACCGTACCGAAATTTTTGATATATCAAAATTTTCGTTAAATTAGGTAATTTTCGATACGGTAAATGCGGTAGACCGAAAAATTGGTAATTTTATCCACCCCTACAAATAATACAGTTAGTTATTAAAATAAATAATCAATATTTATCAAAATAAAATATCAATATTGATAAATTTTAAAAAATACGTTTATGAATAATAACATATACAATATTGAATTATAATTAATACAGTTAGTTATCAAAATTTCAAAATTGTCATACATTCAAGAATAAAAATAATACATCTATTTTATATGATGCACACACTAGTTAGTTAAAACTAATACAAATAAAAATTCGAAAATGTTTGATATTTGTAGTTAACGCTAATAAATACATTGAAGAATAAAAAGATATATAATTATTTTAATGATATGATACATTAGAACCCATCCATCGTCTTTCTCAACTCAGCTTCTTCAAACTCAAACTCTTCATCTTTTTAATCAAACTCTTCTGGTTTTTCTAGCACAACTTTAAACTCTTCTTCAAAATCAAACACAAACTCAAATTCTTCATATTTTTGCTTCTCCATGTGCTATATCTATGTAAATCTCAAAACCAAAACCAAATTGATAAATTACTATTCACTTACATATTGAAACATATAAATTAATAAATAAATAAAAAGTAATGCCAAAGTTTGATCAATAAAGGTAACAAAAGAGGAAGATAACCTGATATAAAAATCTTAAAAATTTCTCCACTGTTAACAAATCTTTGACCTTGTTCAGATCTGATTGGGTGAGGGCAAACTTTGTTCGTTAGAGGTGGATCCATGCCAAAGGAGGCGAGAGCTAGTGCCGGCATTGGGGCGGAGAGAGGTCGGTGAAATGGCGTTGGGTGGCAGAGATAGTGATAGATCGGGAAGAGAGAAGCGTGAAGAACAGAGGAACGCATGGCAAGAGGTAACGTCGGTGTCGAGCGGCGGAGGGTGAAATGGCGTCGGCTGTGGAGAGAATGACAGAGCGGGGAGAGAGAAAGGAGAGAGAGTGCGGGGAGTGAAGCGTGAAGAATGGGAAAGAATGACCCGTGAAATAAAATATCTATAAGTACCCGGGTCACCGGGTCAAATGTGACTCAATTGCACCTTAAAAACTGGTGTACAATAGTAATTGCCTTTAAAAAATGTAAAACGTGAGACGATCTCGCGCAAGACCTACCCAATATTTAGGTATGTGTGATTGGACAAAATTCTAATAAAATGTAACAATTATACTTTTTATTTTATGTAATAATAATATTATTATTAATATACTTCTTTTAAAATAATTAAGGTTTATTACTAATAGATAATAGTATTAATAGCCAAATTACTGCATAATACATTAACTTTAAAACCAAGTGCACCATATAATAATCCTAAAATAGTTGTGTTTTTTTTAAAATAAGAGCAATGCTATCGATTATCAGTACTATAATAAATAATAAATAGTTTTATATACCAATATAATAAATAAATAAATAAATAATAGTAATAAAAATTTTTAAATTTTAAATTTTAAGTGTTTTATTCATAATTTGCAAGTACAGTATTGTACTCTATACATTTAAACTAAATTTTATTTATTTTTATTTGAAATGTTTTTTATAATCTAATTTTTTTAATGAAAGGGTAGTTTAGACATTTCCAATATGCAATTTAATTTCAGGAAACTTAAGGGTAGCAAAGTAATTTCATAACAAACGGTTGCCGCTTAAAAGGAATACGAGTGCACAGCCCCTGCTCATTCGGATCTTCAATCAGCCTTCAACAGCCGCTAGGGTTCACAGGTAAACTAGGGTTCAGACATACAGGTTTTCTTCCTTCTCCCTTGTACTTTTACTCTAACGAATGCTTGAATACTAGGTTACGTGATACGGCGTTCAAGAATTTGTGTATTTTTTTTTTAATTATGTATGATTTCTTTTGATTTATTAATTGTTACAGTGTTTCGTTTAATCGTTTTTTCCCCTTTTCCCGTTGAGATATTGTTGATTTTAGTTGAATGGACTGACGGATTTAAAATTTAATTTTGGTGTTAGGGTTTTATTTCTTGGAGGTTTGATTTAAGATGTCAAGGGTGTACGTTGGAAATCTGGATCCACGAGTCAGTGAACGAGAACTCGAGGATGAGTTTCGTGCTTTTGGAGTCATAAGAAGGTAAAATATTACTATATGGTACTTCAGTTAATTCGTAGCTTAATAGTATTTGTTTTTACCTTGAGTGGAGTATATGTCGGGGTCGTAATGTAAGCTTTCGTTTTCGGAGATATTTGTGTGCTTGGATAAACTGTTTTGTCGATTTCCACTTCAGGGCTGTTTGGCTATATTATTTATAGAGTGCACCAATTGAGCTGATGATTTTTTCCGGATCTGGTTCTCTGGTTCTCGTGTATTTGTTTTGCTAGCATTGGTTCCCAATTCTAATATTTGTCGAATTTGATATGCATTTTGTTCATTGAATATTTAAATGAATTGATCAATTCAAATCTCCTGTTACTTCTGCTTGAAATTAGAAAAGCATTATGCGCATACAATCATTTTCTGCAAACAAAGTTATTATCATTCAATTTGTCTTTAGCTCTTGTTTAGGCAAACTCAGTTTTGTAAAATTGTTTGAAAATTTCCTGCAGTGTGTGGGTTGCCCGGAGACCCCCTGGTTATGCTTTCATTGATTTCGATGACCGCAGAGATGCCCAGGATGCTATTAGAGAAATTGATGGTGAGCTTTTGCTGTTTATTATTTTATTCATTTATTGTTTAACAATTTAAAATCTGATTATCATAGTTCATATGAATGATCAATGGTTTCAGTTGTATTGTTTTTTGCTGCTGTTGTTCGCTCTCTCTCCTTCATGTTCTTTGTTCTTTGAATTATCTTCCAATAAAACATAAGGAATGATATAGTTGGAATTTAGAATTACTCTTGACTGCATGTCTTGAATACATCACTCTTTGGTGGAAGGCAGAATATTATTTATTTATGTAGCATGGGAAGATGGTCATTCTAGAGGGAATGTGGTAGTTACGTTGTCTCTTTCCCTGACTGAATATGTGGTTGTTTCTTACTTTTCTTCTGCAAAATCACGTTTGATACCATGCCATGGTCTTCTCTTGGTGTATAATATTATTGATGTTGCCTTAACTTACAGTCCCTTTTTTTTGGATCAGGTAAAAATGGATGGAGAGTTGAGCTCTCTCACAACTCCAGAGGTGGAGGTGGTGGTGGACGCGGCGGTGGACGTGGACGGTCTGGGTCAGATTTAAAATGCTATGAATGTGGTGAACCTGGTCATTTTGCCCGTGAATGTCGAATGAGAGGAGGTTCAGGAAGGCGAAGGAGTCGTAGTCCACCTAGATATCGCCGAAGCCCGAGTTATGGTCGAAGGTATGATTAATGTTACATGCTTTTTATGTAAAATGAACTGTATTTTTGTCTTTAATAGTTATCTATAATTATCACTTCAAATTTACAATCTTACTTCTGTTTAATAATGGTGTAGGAGTTACAGTCCACGTGGTCGTTCCCCTCGACGCCGCAGCCCATCACCCAGAGCTCGCAGCTACAGCAGGTCACCTTATCGTGCACCTGCACGGGAGGAGGTGCCATACACTAATGGGTATGATCCTTCTATATTTTAAATTTTTAATGCATTTTTTTTGATGGTACGATGTTCTGGATTGAGGTGAATAATCTATATCCAGTTTCTTGTAGTTAAGGATAGCTTCATCTGCAGACTTGCATTATATGGTTAAATTTAGTTTCTTGATGTATTGGTTGCTTTATTTTTGCTTGCATAACACTTGTTGTAGTTTCTGTATGGTTTAAAATTTCTATTATTTTCAATCTATATACCCGGACATGCTTGTAAAACTGTGCACCTGAATGGCTGTATTGGGATCTTTTATATGCTTGGTGTGGTACTTCCGCTATTTTTCTAAATTGTCATTTTGTTACATTATGCAGAAATGGAATCAGGGACAGAGTTGACAGACGCAGGAGCAGAAGTTGAGCTCCAAATCTTACTAGGCCTGCAATCTATGCTGAAGTTTTTCGAATTGTGTGTTTACTATGCATGGACTTATTTACGACTGTGTTAAACTGGGCGACGCCCTGTGCTTCAACTCGTGGATTTGGTTGATTGTCATTATTACTTAAGTAGTAAGTTTGTTGCTTTATTTTAATTATCCCTTTTACTCGTGAACCATTTCATAACTTCTCTGTGGATCTGATGTTACTAGTTGCAATTTTCCATAAAAAAATTATAAAGACATTGCTAAAAGTTTATGATTTTGTTTTTATGTCGAGGTGTCTTCCTGGTACTGCTTCATTGGTTTTGTGCATCTGCACCTAGTGGTTTCGACCTTCACTCCCTGCCCTGCTGTGGGATCTTCAATTTGAATGATTGTGGATCCCAGCTGGCTACTCTGCATAGATGCTTCTTTTCATTGCATGTCTGCGGCTATGATGCGCCTCTCCTCAAATAGTTATGGTATTTGATTAGATTTAAGGGTGATGATCGTCTTCACAAGCTTCATTGGTTTTGTACATCTGCACTCGTGGTTTCAACCTTCCCTTCCTGTTGTGGAATCTTCAATTTGAATGATTGTGGTTCCCTGCTGGCTACTCCTCTGCTAGATGCTTCTTTTCATTGCATTTCTGCGGCTATGATGCGTCTGCTCCCCTATTTGTGGTATTTGATTAGATTTAAGGATGATCTGCTTCAAACGCTTCTGGCAGGTAATTAATATAATATACTGAATTTGAGTTTATCCTTGGAACTACCCTAAATCGTTGTTTTCACCCCTAACCCCTGGCTCAAAAGTGATTTTTAGCATGCATAATAGTGCGTTCTTATATTTACAGTCAGCCTTCCTGCTCTGGTTAGCTTCCTTACTTTGACTGGAGGGATGTTTATGCCAAAATGTTTTATTTTACCCTTGAAAAATAAAAAAAAACTTCAGCCTAAGCCTTTGATTCTTCGGTTTATCAAATTGATGTAACTATCAATTTCCTTAAATTTCTTTATTTTGGAGTGGTATGCTTCTTAACTATATCCGCAGAAAGAATGTGCCACGTGTTTTTCTGTGGAGCGTTCCCTCGATGCCATTTAAATTCGGGATCCAAGGTCCTTTGTTTTTGGCTCTTTATTTGACTGACTTTGATGTCCGCCTCTAATAAGTTTCTGCAAAGTTGTCTGCTTCAATCTTGGCTCTCTTCTCCGTGTTTGCCCTTTTTTGGTTGAACGGTCGAAGCTTATGTCTCTTCTGAAGGCAAGACTTCTTATTTGAGTTTATTTATCTGTTTGTATTATTATGTGACATGGTATAGGATTTTAACATATGCTGATTCGAAACATAAGTTATGTTTAGTTATTTGTTGTATCTCGATTGATGAATTGAGTACCTCACTTCCTTTTTTTGCTACGATTTGAGTTGCTCTTTCTTGCATTTGTAAATTGGAGTTTATGTCAATTTGTATTGTTTTATGGTTGAGGTGAGTAATATATACTCTCTTTGGTGTTCAAAGGTATTTATTTTATTACTTTGAGTGGCAAATCCAAACTTATCCATATTCCCTTTTTCCCTTTGAAGGGCTCACCTAATAGCTCTCCACTTTCTTCTAATACAACGGCTCATTATATATACTCTCTCTGTCTCGCGTTAAGGTTATATACTCTCTCTGTCTCGCGTTAAGGTTTTTGCTTTCCATTTTGGGTTGCCCCAAGTTAAGGTTTACATTTTCTTTTTTATTAAGTTGGGTCCACACAAAATAATTAATTATTCCATGTAGACCCACACACAAAATTAATATAACTACCTACTTTCTATTAAATATTATTTTTCTCATCTCACTACATATTAAAATACTATATCTCTTAATCTCCGTGCAAAAAGCAAATATCAATATTAACGCGGGACGAAAGAAGTATAATAATAATATATTGGCTCATCTTATTTGCACATCTCCTCCTATTAACTACACACCCCATTATTATAAAATCAAAATAAATAATTTGAGAAAGATTAAATTACCCTTAAATTATTTAATACACATCCTATATATTATATTTTTTAAACACCAGTATTCTATACATATTATCAAATAAATAAGGAATCATTAAAATAAATAAATAAAGCCTCCAGAATAGATTTAATTCGACAAAGATACTCTGAAAGAAAGAAAGCAAAACTAATAGACAATATGGTGCTGTGAAGACTCAGATTTGGTATTCTAAATAGAAAATAATTCTTGAGCAATCAATAGTTTAGTTTTTCATCGATTCTAGAATGAACAGATTGAGAGCAGGATGTGGAAGAAAAGGATGATAAACCTTAGCTTCCAAAAGAGAATTAGTACAAGACTTCGCCTATTTTTTTCCATTATTTGGTCGGCAGCAGTTGATAAATTCCTCCCTACAAGATTGCGATTATGATTATGGTTCATTAATTCGTAAAAATACTGATTGTGATTATGGATCATACAAATTCCTCCCTGCAAGAATTATCAGTTTTATAAATTGATCTTGTATCATATCTTTTTTTTTTTTGAAAACGATCTTGTATCATATCAAATCGTAGACATTCACGCCAACATTCTAGCTTCCTAACCTAATCATACTATTATTGATTTGATCAGAGAAGTGAATTTATCATCCACCATAGTCCACACGATTCCTCGTATCTGCAATTCGGGTTTCCACCATAGTTTTATGTACTCTTGCTTCATTGCTTCGCTCTGCAATCCCATTCTGTTTCCCTCATCGGATGAAAATTTGGCAGAATTGGTGGATTGAGCCGATTTCTCCACAAGTAAAAAATGTTGATTGGCGTAAATATTTACATTGCAATTGTTGGGATTAGAGGAAAGCAGATTCAATCTGTAGACGATATAAGTAGCTTCGAAAATGCTTTATCCTGTAATCGATCCCTACTCTAGGTTGGCATCTCATCGAATTTGTGAAGTAAACCATATTCATGCATGGTGAAGTGTTGAGATTGGTTTACAGAATGAGAGCATGCATGGTAAAGTTGCATGCATACGTCAGGAATGAAGCAGCGTGTGTATACATGAAATCATGCAACGGTGACACAGTGTGGGCAGGCTGTTTTGGAGAAATTTTGTGGTGGTTATCTAAATCCTTCTAGGTTGGTTATCAGCTGGTTTCTATAGTCCTACACGTGGTCTATGCAAGGGAGTTTGATTCAGTTCAAAACTCAATCGTTCGATAATCGAAATACAGCTGCAAAGTTGGCTTTCAGCTGCATGAGAAGCTTGTATATATAGCTGTTCTATCAGCCTTCTTTGTAACTTGTACACCATTATTCACTTTGATCAATAGAGAAGCTCATCCTATAGTGGACGTAGGTCATTCCCGATCGAACCACTCTAATCTCTCATCTCAATTTACATTCTGAAAACACATACACACACATCATCTTTATAGTTTGTTCTTCTTCATTCAAAGCTTCTTGATTCCAAACGTTTTCTATGAGAATTACTATCAAACACTTAGCGTGTGTGGTGAGATATTCTCGTCAACTGACGCCGTCTGTGGGAAGCGCAGACCAGATTAGAGACAATCAAGAAGGTGATTGAAGAAAGGAAGACAACATGGTGACTACAAAGTTTGACATCGAGCGGTTCACAGAGAAATCCGATTTCGGATTGTGGAAGATCAAGATGAGGGCCATCCTAGTTCTGCAAGGGCTGGTGAAGGCGATTCAACAGGCTCCTGAAAACGAAGCTGTTGCAGTGGATGCACAAGCACTGTTAGCAGAAAATGAGATGCAAGAAAAGGCATTGAGTGCTATAATCTTGTGCCTCGGTGAGAAGGCACTAAGGGAGGTTCAGAGAGAAACAACCGCCAGAGGATTATGGAAGAAACTTGATGATCTTTACACGGTAAGATCTCTGGCCAACCGTTTATATCTTAAGCAGAAGTTGTATTCTTTTAAGATGGTAGAGGATAGGCCTATCTTGATTCAGCTTGATGAGTTTTCTAAGGTTCTAGATGATTTAGAAAATGTTGATGTAAAATTAAGTGATGAAGATAAGGCTGTGATCTTGTTGTCTGCACTTCCAAAGTCTTTTGAAAATCTTAAAGACACTTTGTCATTTGGAAGTAGAGCTCAGAAGAGGTTGTAATGACTCTGAAGATAAAAGAACTTCAGAAGGTTTCAGAGGGGGACAATGGATCAGGTGAGGGATTAATGGTCAAAATAAATGATCATGGCAAGAAGAATAACAAGAAAGGAAGGTCTGACAGGAAACAAGATAAGAAGAATGATCAATCAGGAGACAAAGTATGTAGGAAATATTTCCATTGTCATGAACTAGGTCACTACAAGAAGAATTGTTATAAGTTAAAAGGCATTGAAGGCCAAGAAAGGTGAAGCTGATAGGCAAGGACAGAAAAACCAAGCAAATCAAGTTGCTGGTGTACAAGATCAGAATGATCAAAATTACATTGAAGTTCTGTCCATTAGTTCAACAAAAATGGCAGATGGATGGGTACTTGATTCAGGCTGTTCCTTCCATATGTCCCCAATGAAACAGTGGTTCAGTGATTTGAAAATCTACAATGCTGGATCAGTTCTTCTTGGTGATGATCACACATGTTAGATTAAAGGAATTGGTTCCATCAAGTTAAAGATGCATGATGGAAGAATCAGGATGCTCTCAGATGTAAGATATGTTCCTGCCTTGAAAAGGAATTTGATCTCATTGGGAGTACTAGATGGCATGGGATATGTCTGTGAATTAAAGAAAGGGATTCTCACAGTAATGAAGGGAGAATCAGAAGTCATGAGAGGCATCAGACATAGAGATCTATACTTGCTTGATGGCTGGACACTTGTTGGTCAAAACAATGCAGCATCAGTAAGTGATGAGATGTATCTGTGGCATGGAAGATTGACTCACATCAGTGAGAAAGGGTTACAAGAATTGGCTAGACAAAAGGCTTAAATTTGGAGCAGGTGTTCATAATAGCAAAAGTAGGCTTGAATATATACATTCAGACCTATGGGGGCCTTTAAAAACACCAACAAGAGGTGGAGGCAGGTACTATATGTCATTTATAGATGATTACAGTAGGAAAGTTTGGGTATACATCTTGAAAACAAAATATGAAGCCTTTCAAACTTTCAAGAATTGGCTTGTTGAAGCAGAGAATAGTTGTGATGCCAAGGTAAAGACATTCAGGACTGATAATGGGTTTGAATACTGCTCTGAGGAGTTTAACAACTTCTGCAAGCAAAAGGGAATTGTGAGACACAAGACAGTTCCTGGTACACCTCAACAAAATGTGTAGCTGAGAGGTTGAATCAGAACTACTGGAAAGGGTAAGGTGCATACTTAGTAGTTCTGGTCTTGCCAAGAGTTTCTGGGGAGAAATTGTTACTTCTGTTGCTTTCCTTGTCAATAGAAGTCCTTCAGCTGCACTGAACTTTAAAACACCACAGGAGATGTGGTCTGGAAAGCAAGCAGACTACAGCAGGCTCAAGGTATTAGGTTGCTTAGCTTATGCACACATAAAACAAGATAAGCTAGCACCTAGGGCTGTTAAATGTGTGATGATAGGATATCCAAAGGGTGTTAAAGCATACAAGTTGTGGTGCATTGAAAGTAACAAGTTTATAATAAGTAGGGATGTTACTTTCAATGAAAGTGTAATGCCACTTATGAAACAAGCTCAGAGAAGTAATGGAGCTGAGCTTGAGGTGGAGTCTTCCAGAACTGATCAGAGAAAACAACAACAAGTTATTGCTGAATCTGATCAAAAGATAAGGAAAGATGCTGAAACAGGAGATGATGATATTTCTGAGACTGATGAGCTATTGAATAGCTATCAGTTGACTAGAGACAGAGGGAGAAGGACCATTAAACCTCCTGCTAGATTTGCTGAGGCTGATATGGTGTCTTTTGTTCTGTAGACTGCAGTTGATGTAGATGTTTATGAGCCTAGGAACTACAAGGAAGCTGTTACTTGTAAAGAAAGTGATAAGTGGTATGTTGCTGTACAAGAAGAGTTGTTGTCTCTGGAGAAAAATGAGACATGGAAGGTTGTTAAAAGGCCCAAAGATCAGAAACTAGTCAGATGTAAGTGGATATTCAAGAAAAAGGTGGCACCTAAGGATTCAGGTGGAGTTAGATTCAAAGAAAGGCTAGTGGCAAGAGGTTTTTCACAAAGAGAGGGAATAGATTATACTGAGATTTTTTCTCCAGTTGTTAAACATTGTTCCATCAGGATCTTTCTAGCTTTGGTAGCTCAATATGACTTGGAATTACATCAGATGGATGTTACTACAGCATTCTTACATTGAAAGCTTGAGGAGAAGATTTACATGGAGGTTCCAGAGGGAGTTTCTGTACAATAACTAGAAACTAAAGCATGTTTACTTCTTAGATCACTGTATGGATTGAAGCAAAGTCCAAGCAGATGGTATATAAGATTTGATGAATACATAATCAGCTGTGGATTCAAGAGGTCTTGTTATGACAGTTGTGTATATTTCAAGCATGACAGTGAGTATCATATGTTCTTACTATTATATGTTGATATTCTCATTGCTTGTAAGTCCATGGAGGGTATTTTAGCAGTTAAGAAGATGCTTAAAGCTGAATTTGACATGAAGGATTTAGGAGAAGCAAAGGTAATCTTGGGGATGCAGATTGATAGAGACAGAGTTGATGGATCAGTAATGCTTCATCAAAGTGTGTATTTGGAAAAGGTGCTCAAGAGTTATAACATGGACTTGAGCAGATCAGTTACAACACCAGTAAAGAAGGGTATCAGTTTGTCTACTATGCAATCAGCTAAAACCAGAAATGAGATAATGGAGATGAAGAAAGCTCCTTATGCAAATGCTGTTGGAAGTTTAATGTATTCCATGGTATGCTGTAGGCCGGATCTTGCATATGCAATGAGTCTAGTAAGTAGATTCATGAGCAATCCTGGTAGGGAGCATTGGGAAGCAGTTAAATGGATACAAAAGTACATCAAAGGAACACTTACATCAGGTTTGAAGTTCAAGAAATTCACTTCAAATAATGAGTTTCTTGAAGGTTATGTTGATGCAGACTATGCAGCTAATCTAGACACTAGGAAGTCTTTGTCAGGTTATGTGTATTGCCTATTTGGGACAGCCATTAGTTGGAAGGCAACACATCAGCCAATTGTGGCTCTGTCTACAACATAAGCTGAGTACATTGCACTAACAGAGGCAGTAAAAGAAGGAGTGTGGCTGGTTGGAATCCTAAGTGAATTTGGGATTGAACAAAAATCAGTTGTCATTAGCTGTGATAATCAGAGTGCTATACACTTGTCTAAGCATCAGGGATTCCATGAGAGGACTAAGCACATAGATGTAAGATTGTATTTTCTGAGAGATATGATAGAAGAAGGAAAGGTGGTAGTCTGCAAGGTTGATACTTCAAGGAATCCAGCAGACTTCCTAACTAAGGCTCTTGCAACCTCAAAATTTGAGTTGTGCAAGAATCTGATCAGTGTTTGCTAAGAGTTTGAAGTTGAGTTTTGTGCTGTACTCATTAAAGAACAGCAAAGAGAGTGGCTGCACTCATTACAAAGCAGTGTAATAGGATTGAGGATTGATGGTGATGAATAAGGTTTAAGGTGGAGAAATTGTGAAGTAAACCATATTCATGCATGGTGAAGTGTTGAGATTGGTTTACAGAATGAGAGCATGCATGGTAAAGTTGCATGCATACGTCAGGAATGAAGCAGCGTGTGTATACATGAAATCATGCAACGGTGACACAGTGTGGGCAGGCTGTTTGGAGATATTTTGTGGTGGTTATCTAGATCCTTCTAGGTTGGTTATCAGCTGGTTTCTATAGTCCTACACGTGGTCTATGCAAAGGAGTTTGATTCAGTTCAAAACTCAACCGTTTGATAACCGAAATACAACTGCAAAGTTGGCTCATCAAAATCGTTCCACAAGTTTTCAGCTGCATGAGAAGCTTGTATATATAGCTGTTCTATCAGCCTTCTTTGTAACTTGTACACCATTATTCACTTTGATCAATAGAAAAGCTCATCCTATAGTGGATGTAGGTTATTCCCGACCGAACTACTCTAATCTCTCATCTCAATTTACATTCTGAAAACACATACACACACATCATCTTTATAGTTTGTTCTTCTTCATTCAAAGCTTCTTGATTCCAAACGTTTTCTGTGAGAATTACTATCAAACACTTAGAGTGTGTGGTGAGATATTCTCGTCAGAATTCCATATGATTTTTTCCGAATTGTGATGAGCCACCTTCATTGTTCTTCATTAGTTTACCAAAGAATAGCCAAATCCGCAACCGAGGATGCAGATTTCTCCAACATTCAGCAAGAAACAAAAACTAATTTCATGTGAAGGGTTTAAATTAATCGATTTTGTTCATAGTCCAACTGAAGGCTTGGACATCCAAAAATCATCAATTGCCCTCGTCAAGCTTCTCAATTTGGCACCAATCAAACGCCTCTCATCTCCAAAAGTTGAGTGGTACTAGGTATTTTATGGGTGTGCATGCAGTAAAATTATGAAAACAAAAAATTAAAAAGGATGTGTATTCAATAAAAGAGGTGTTTTTAATAAATAGGGGTGTGTAAATAGCACCACTCTAATATATTTTAATTTACGCTTACAAAGCAAATAAATATATTTTAAGTGGCTGAGATTATATATATATATATATATATATATATATATATATATATATATATATATATATATATATATATATATATAAAGAGGGCGGTAGGTAATGTTTGGTTTGAAGTATGGTTGAATAATTCCTAATTGCTTTAGAATGGTTTCAAATATGGTTGATTTTTAATTCCTAATAATTGCTATGGAATATATGTTGGGTAAGATTTAGCGTGATCCAATATTGAAATAATGAACTTAATTTAACTAAATTAATATATTGTGCTAATATCAATAAGTAAATTGGAGATGCATTTTGAAATCTGATTCAACAAAGGTGGCTAGCACATCATTGATTATGGAATCAAATATTCATAACAATGACATTGATTCTTCGTAATACTTATTTTTTAATGTATCAAATTATAAATATATATTTCTATGTGAACAAACAATATTGAAACTGGGCACGATCAAGTCTGTCACTGTCGACATGGATGAAATCAATTAAAACATTAGCCAAGTTCCAAGTTGAAGCCGTTCTGCCTTATGTTGTTTATTTGTCCTGTTGTTTTTTAAATTAATTAAATTAGAGTATTAGACTAATTCAACCCTCACAAATATAGTCCAATCAAGATCAATACGCCAACTTGCAAGCATATGGCAAGGTTTAATTTAATTAATGGTTTTGATGAAAACTCCACCAGATAGTCAACACAAGTTATTTATGTATATCTAATTGAAAGCTTATTCGCTAACACAACATTTCCAATCTCTTATTTTACAATGATGTTTCATTTTGTGTTTTATAACTTTTTTTTTTTTTATATATACTAATAAATACCATTAAATTCTTGCACATATAATGATAATTTAATCATTAATTATAACATGAAAAATATCTAATAAGTCGAATAAGAGAGGAAATGGAAATGGAACATGTGATCAGTTAGCACATAATACAAGTTTCTACATTAAATTCAGTTTTGTAACTAATATTGTATTAAACTCACCTGCGAGATTAATTTAGGCCTAAAACTGATAATGGGCATCATATTTAGCTAACATAAAAGCTTACTCACAATAACATATCATATATAAGATAATAATTAAAAATTGTAATATTGCCCTTTCTACCCTTGTATTATAATTAAGAAATGACAATCTAATTAAAAGCATGATTAAACTATATTTACGAAAGTTTTATTAAAAGCACCATAAAATTGAGAATAAACTTTTATTCAAAGTAAAATGATAAAATTTTAGATAAAGATTATTTTGACACTTGTATATGATTTAATTATAGTTGTGATTCATCGTTAAAGTATGTAAAAATCTTTATTGGTGGGAACTGCTCTTTCCGTTTCATTCATAAATCTTTATTTTAAATTATTATTATTTTTATATATAGTGTGGAGATTTATTAGCAGTGAGGGGTAAGTTGGGGCATTTTTACTAAAGTGAAAAATGAGAAACTTAAGTAGGGGTGAGCATAAATTTTTCAAAACCGCTCAAACCGCCGAACCGCACCGAATTGCACCGCCACTAACAATATAATTACATAAACCGTAGTTTATTTTTATTTGTGAAAACTGCACCGCCTTAACGGTGCAATTTCGATTTTTTCCTAAAATTGCACCGCACCGCACCGACAACATATATTATGTACATGTATACTATATGTATGGGATTTAAACTAATTTAAATGTTTGAATCTCAACTTGTTATACACTTGTAACCCTTTGCTATTATCAAATTTTATGATCTTAAATTTTCTAACAAATGATGATAACTTAAAAAAAAATACATTATAATTTATTATTTAAACTCTATAGAAATATTTAAACTCATGATTAGAAAGAGATACAATATAAATTTAAAATAAAAATGAGTTCTTACTGTCAAGAAATTGATATTTTAGACTAATTTAGAATTATACAATTGTAATTGTTATCATGGGTATATTTATTGAAACATATAAGAAAGCCCTAATTGTTGTTACTAGGGGTGAGCATAAATTTTTCAAAATCGCTCAAACCGCACCGAATTGCACCGCCACTAATAATATAATTACATAAACCTTAGTTTATTTTTATTTGTGAAAACCGCACCGCCTTAACGGTGCAATTTCGATTTTTTTCTAAAATTACACCGCACCACACCGCCAACATATATTATGTACATGTATACTATATGTATGAGATTTAAACTAATTTAAATATTTGAATCTCAACTTGTTATACACTTGTAACCCTTTGCTATTGTCAAATTTTATGATCTTAAATTTTCTAACAAATGATGATAACTTAAAAAAAATTCATGATAATTTATTATTTAAACTCTATAGAGACATTTAAATTCATGATTAGAAAGTGATACAATATAAATTTAAAATAAAAAATAAGTTCTTACTGTCAAGAAATTGATATTTTAGACTAATTTAGAATTATACAATTATAATTGTTATCATGGGTACATTTATTGAAACATATATATTTATCTATATTTAAGTTTCATATTATTTATATAGTTGTATTCAATCTTATTATTAAAACCGTTAAACCGCCAAAACCGATCGTCAAATGGCAAAAAACTGATCGATGATTTATAGTTGAAAAACCGCGATTTTAAACTAAACGTAAAACCGAACCGCCCATAGCAAGACAATTTAAATTTGGTCGAAAAACCACCCAAACCGCACTGTGATCACCCCTAAACTTAAGGGGTGAGAGTAGCATATTCTTTTTCCTAAAACACCAAATCATGTGCCCAACTTGTGAATGAACTATAAAGTTGTCATCACATTTGACTAAATTCCAATTACCTACTACTCCCATACTTATCTTCACACTTTCCGTTTTCGTCCGTCCCACAATTATGTTCACCACCCAAAAAAAAGAAACTTTACATTAACCAACAACCTCAAAAGTTATCTTAATTTCAAAAATATCACTCTCACCTAACACACATAACATACTTTATAATTTATTTATTACCTAAAAATACCACAATACCCCTCAAAAGTTAATAAAGTTGGTCAAAAAGTAACTTTTCTTAAACTCCATATCTACAGTGTCGGTGAACTTAACTCCGGGACGGAGGGAGTACTATATTATACACTACTACTATAGATGTAACAAAATTTGTAAAGAGTTATCAATACATATATATAAACCAGATAAAATTCCTCTGATCTCAAACAAAATAAGAATTTCTCACTAACTATAATTTTATTAAAGTGATGTAATTATGACATAGTAAAGCTTTTATGAAAAAAAGAAAATGGCATTAGGTCCATACAATAAATAAATATATATATATATATATATATATATATATATATATATATATATATATATATATATATATATATATATATATATATATATAAATTACAATCCATTATAATTTTGTCTTATTTAAATTATTACTCCTATTATTTCCTGATTTTTTTTAAACAGTTCAACTTTATTCTCCACATTTGTAAGAGTCTCAATTTATTTATTTTTTTTCATTTTGAGCGTTTATTCTAAAAAATTTCATTTTCCTATTTAAATAAATAACACACATGCACATTACTAATACAATTAAAAATATGAGGCTCACACACTCCATTACACATTAATTAAATAATAATATTTTTTAATCTAAATTAAAAGAATAAATTACACCCTTAAGAAAAGATGGAGAGATTAGTATTTTAATGTTGCCTATATTAAAATTTTAGTGTCACATCAGAGGGCCAGCCTTGAAAACTTTACCTTCATTTCTTTGATACAATGACCATATAAAATCAATAATATTAAAATGAATTAGTAAAATGGAGAATTGAGGATTAGAATGTTAAATTAGGTATTTTAAATTAATAATTTTGCAAGAAATATAAATTTGGTGTTTTTTTAATAATTTATGCGTAAATATTGTTAGCTTCTTGAAGAAAAATAAAAATTTACATAGTGATTTTGTATTTTTAGGGGATAAATGATAAATATCATTGATCAATGATTCCATTAAAAAAATATTTGTTTGATCCAATAATATCAAATTAATTTGGTAGCATTATTATATTAAATAAATTACAAACCCAATTTGTAAATAGTTAATTGAGTTTAAAATTTAATCAAACTTAATAAATACTAAATATATATTGGGCCTAAATTTTAATCAACACAATATATAAATAGGAGGATTACTACTAGGTACACAAAAAAATCCTTAATTACTATGAGATACAAACATACAAAACTATTACTACTAACTACAAAAATATACAGTGATATTCTAATATTACCCCTACAATGTGCTGCACATAAATATTGTGTGCAGCAAGAGTTCGTGTGCAGCAAAGTGTGTGCAGTAATAAAAGTGTGTGCAGTAAAAAATAAGTGTGTGCAGCAAAAAAGTGTGGTGGTCCGGCGGTGGTCCGACGAAGCTCCGGCGGCGGCGGTACGGAATTTTTCGGTGATCGGCCGCCGGCGGTGCGGAATTTTCCAGTGACCGTACGGAATTTTCCGGTGACCTGTCGTCGGCGGTACGGAATTTTCCGGCGGCGGTGGGTGGGGGTTAGGGTTTGTGATTTAAAAGTGTATGAGTTTAGGGTTATAATTGATATTTTACTTTAATATTTTATATTAAATAATAATTATTTTAAATCAATATATTTAATAGTAATTAGGAGTATAAAGTGGGTACATATTAATAATTAATTCTATATAGGAAATATACAGAGATATTAAAAAAATGGGCCCCTAAAATTTTGGGCCGATGGTAAGGGCCTACCACCCCTCAGGGCCCGGCTCTGGTCACATGACGTGACATGATCGTAAAAATGGAACATTATATTTGAGTTAGTGTCATGGCCTTCACGAAATCACGACGCCTGTCACCTAATTAATTAATTAATTTCATAGAATCTTCATTTTGTGTTACTAGAAAAATAATAGATACTCTCTATTTCCAAATTTGTCAGTATTGTCAATTTCCTTGAGTTACGTGAAATTCTTATCTAATTGCTACTTATTTTATTGATTAATATGAAATTGATTCACTTTACAACCAATACTTTGGAATGAGATTTGCTGTTTTATTTTTCTAATAATACACATCTTTCCTTATGCATAAAATGATAATAATCACATTAACAATAAGTACTAAACATAATGTATATTAAAAATAATCAAATAATAATAATAATATGATTAAAAACAAATTTCTTTTCTTTTCTTTTCCTTTATTGCAAAAACAAAAAATAAAAATCCTCGTACTTAATTCCATAAAGCTTTTAATTAAATGAGAAGTCAACTACCAACAGACATTAGTCCCCACCTCATCCCCATATACACATTTTTCTTTTCCAGAATTTGTTCTTCCCATATGCAAACACACTCTAATTACCTTTGACAAATTCTTCAACTCTCAAATCCATTTTTTCCACAAAGAAATCACTGCATCACAACATCATGAATTCAGAAGGATTTGAGCTTCGTTTCTTAGATTCAGATGAAATAATCTGCACTGAAATTTGATACATTTTCATCTGCTAATCGCAAGCCATGGATTTCAAGAAAGAGAAGTTCGTTAGGTAGGGTTAATTCTTGTCCTCACTCTGTTCTTTTCTTTCTAGTTTAAATTCTCCTCCCACATTTTGTTTTTTGGTGCAAATTTTAGTAATGAGCTGACTGCCATTATCGCATACTAGGTTTCACAATGAAGAAAAACGAAATCTTGAAGTTTTCATGGAGAAGATTGAGGCTCTAAACCCAGAAAATCCACTCCCTCTGTACAAAGATTCAAGGAAATCCGACAAGGTTCACAAGTTTGGTAGGTCTAAGGTTTATCCAGAGGGAGAGGGGGGTCAACATCCAGAAGCAAGAACAATTCTTGATCCTGGAAGTGAGGTTGTGTTGAGATGGAACAAAGTTTTCTTGATTTCTTGTTTGGTGGCTCTGTTTGTAGATCCCCTGTTTTTCTATATGCCATCTGTGCTAAATCAAGACACTTCTTCGTGTATGCAAACAGATTCGAAATTGGGGATCATTGTGACCTGTTTTAGGACAGTGGCTGATGTGTTTTATATGTTACATGTTGTACTAAAGTTTAGGATTGCTTATGTTTCGCCTAGTTCGAGGGTGTTTGGGAAAGGCGAACTCGTTATGGATCGAAGTATGATAGCAAAGAGGTATTTGAAGTCTGACTTCTTCATTGATTTCATCGCAGCGTTGCCTCTCCCTCAGGTAACTTCAATTCTTACCTCATGTCATTAATTTCGTTATTAGGTAGATCAATTTAACGATGGAATTAAGACTTTTACCAATGGAATTATAGAGAGATTTAGTCTATTCTCATAAGGATTATACATCAAAATTGTGAATTTCCCTCAATATGATGATCTATCGTGATGATTCTCACTACCAAAAAGCTGTTTTTTACTGATGTAATTTTGCTTTGGTAAAAACATAAATTTCATCGTTAGATTGATTTAGTAACGGATTAACAACGAAATTCATTAATTTTTCGTTGGTAAAGTTTTAGCAATAAAAATTTAGTTCTGTTGATAAATGATTCCATTAGTAATCCGTTTTTTTAGCGTATGCTGTAAAGACTCTCTAGATCGATTCGATTTCCCACTTGTGATTGTTGCAGATTGTTATATGGACCATATTACCAGCAATTAGAAGCTCTCATGCTGATCATACCAACAATGCTCTTGTACTCATTGTATTGCTACAGTACATTCCCAGATTGTATCTCATTTTCCCATTGAGTTCTGAAATTATCAAAGCTAATGGAGTTGTGACTAAGACAGCATGGGCAGGAGCTGCTTACAATCTGGTGCTCTACATGCTAGCAAGTCATGTATGCCAACCCAACCCAACCCAAGCTCTTCCTATTTTCGTTTCATTCGAAAAGTTGTAAACGATTTCTTGCAGGTGTTAGGGGCCGCCTGGTACTTGGTGTCGATAGAGAGACACGCGACGTGTTTGAAATCAGCGTGCAGGGACGAGTTCAACACTGCCAGCTGCTCTCTCCGTTTCCTCGACTGTGGAACATTGGGCCATACTGATAGGCAAGTTTGGTTGAACACAACACAGGTGTTCAGTAATTGTAATCCTGACAATGACAAATCTACGTATTTCGATTATGGAATCTTTGGCGATGCTGTTTCTAAGAATGTGGTATCATCTGAGTTTCTGGAGAAGTACTTCTACTGTTTGTGGTGGGGTTTGCAGAACTTAAGGTATTTCAGACATTCTAATACCTCTTGTTTTGGATCACAAATGTTCTTTCTAACTTGTAGTTTCATGTTGGCAGTTCTTATGGGCAGACGTTGTCGACTAGCACGTTTATTGGGGAAACGTTGTTTGCCATAGTCATAGCCATCTTTGGGCTTGTTCTGTTTGCTCATTTGATTGGAAATATGCAGGTATTTTGTGATTCTCCTTTGTCTTATTTCAGACAACACATTCTCATCATCTGTTAACCCGACCTTATGCTGTTATTGTAGACCTATTTGCAATCCATCACAGTGAGGCTTGAGGAGTGGAGGCTTAGGCGTCGGGATACCGAGGAATGGATGAGGCATCGACAGCTCCCCGAAGAGTTAAGGCAGCGCGTTCGACGTTTCATGCAATGTAAATGGCTTGCCACAAGAGGAGTCGATGAAGACTCTATCCTCTCCACTCTGCCTACTGATCTTCGTCGTGACATTCAGCGCCACCTCAGTTTGGATCTCATTCGTCGTGTAAGATTCTTCAATCTTGTGTTCGTCGTCTTGTTTGCTCTTCCACTCACACCACGTTTTTTTCAGGTCCCGTTTTTCTCACAGATGGACGACCAACTCCTGGACGCCATATGCGAGCGCCTGGTCTCGTCCCTGAGCACCCAGGGCACGTACATTGTACGTGAAGGCGACCCTGTTTCTGAGATGCTCTTCATTATCCGGGGGACGCTGGAAAGCTCTACCACAAACGGAGGGCGTACGGGTTTCTTCAACTCGACCACACTGAGGTCGGGCGATTTCTGTGGGGAGGAGCTCCTCGCCTGGGCGCTGCTCCCCACATCAACCCTAAACGTGCCGTCCTCCACGAGGACAGTCAGATCACTCACTGAAGTGGAAGCATTTGCACTAAGAGCAGAAGACCTCAAGTTCGTAGCAAACCAATTCAGACGGCTTCATAGCAAGAAATTACAGCACACTTTCAGGTATCACTCCCACCATTGGAGAACCTGGGCTGCATGCTTCATCCAGGCCGCATGGAGACGATTCAAACGAAGAGCCATGGCAAGAACCCTCAGCGCGAACGAGTCCTTATATGTCCCTAAAAACGAGCAATTACAAGACGAGCAAGATGAAGAAGATGAAGCATCCAGTTCTGCAATACAAAACTTTGGAGTAACTATACTAGCTTCGAGGTTTGCTGCCAAGATCAAGGACGTCGAGCTGCGCGCGCTGCAGAAGCCCGAAGAGCCCGATTTTGAAGCTTTTCATGAGCAAGAATAGTGCATTCATTTTTACTACACTAGCTAGCTAGGAGCTTTCTTTATACAGGAAGAATGGTTTCACTTACACAACTCAGCTTTGAAATCATCTATTCCACGTTTATGACTTATCTCGTGTGACACGAGACAAGACATAAACGGGGAAGAGATGTTTCTCATATTGAAGCAGACAGACGTTCCTTTCTTGTTGATGCAACCCTGGTTGTAAGAGAGGAAAAAAACATTGATTATAGATTTAAGTGTTCAAAACATGTTTCCAACCACATCGCAACTATCCAAATGAAAATTTGCACATTACTACATAAAAAAAAAAGAATTATGGGTAACTGTTAAGATTTAGAATTGAGGCTCTCAGGTTTCTGTCGTATACCAAGACAAATACACAAATACAAGAAATTGCTAATAAACCCCGAAATTTCTCAAGTCAATCAATATTATCCTTTAGGCAAAAAACACCTAAATTTGTATACTTGGCTTGTAGCTTGATCATTCAATGCCTAAGAATTTGCTGGAATATGTGTTCCATATATGTGTTCAACGGCACTTTGAGGTAATCTACGATGAAATATGTGTTCCATATAGTCTCCGAATGCCTACAAAATTATGGAAATCATGGCCTGGATTAATCGGACAATACCAAAGTCGAAAAATATCTAAACTAACAACAAGAAGTTGCTGCTGTATGTGAGATTGATCATGTTAATCATCTACTCGTATCTGAACTATCCTCAACAGTGTTGACTTAAACAAGTTTACTTATCCCTAATAATCGAAAGTAAGAGAGCATAAGTCATATATTTCATTGAAAATGTAATAAATGCACCTTCTTTAATCAGAGAAAAATCTCATTTACGGTGCATTTCCACATCTGACATCAGCTTAGGCAACTTGTTTTTCTTCTGAAGGTATTTAGCAAACGAATACCAGATGCCACCTGCGGTGTTGATTACCAACCCAATTACGTTCAAAGCATGAATCTCCACTCCTCCGAGTAGGACAAAGCCAAGGGTCTGCCAACGTAAGAACATGAATCATTCACAAGATGAATCCATTTGATGTTTGTAATTATAAGCATTCTTAAGAATATGGAAGACAGAAAACTTGCAGTCGCATACCGTGGAAACGACTCCCTTGAGGACACCGACTATGGTTGTTGTTAAAGCAGAGTTGACAATCGTACATAAGAACATAGTGTAGTTCAGAATTATACCCATCACCAGAGAAAGAAGAAGAAGACCCATAAACCATAACGAGGTACTCTGTCCATCAAAAAAATTGTGGATGTTAAATAATATAAGCTACTACTTAAAACTTATAATAAATACAGAACAGGGTTACCTTTGCATATAGTATTGATAAAGAATCTGGAAATTCTCCAGTAGCTATAATGAGGAAGAGAAGAAAGGGTAGAGACAAAATGCTGTTATAAAACATTATTTCAACTGAGTTAAGTCCATCTTCTGCACCAGATTTCTCTACCAAAACAAGGTACATAGTCTGGAAAAAACAAAAAAGAATACATATAAGCATGCATATCTGTATAACCAGAAATCTTAGAAATGTGCAATTTCGAAGTTCTGAAAAATGCAAAGGTTTAGCCACTGAATACTATGTTTATATCTGAAATTAAAAGAAAAAATATATATGCAGCTAACCTGGAAAAAGACAGAAATTAAGGCCATGCTATAGCCTGTAAGATCAAAGGAAAAATCTCCGAGTGCTGCAATGAGAACTCCGGCAGCAGTCAGGAGTACAGATAGAGTGACCTGAATAATTAAGATTTATTAGAAACTCAACTTTTTATTAAAGATTAGAATTGCTGATACCAATTTAGTTGAATGCACATTGTAACTAGTTATAAGTATGATTGAAAGGTAATATGTGTAACAATAATTTAAGACAATTTGAGAGTTAGTGTGGCAAAGCTTTTGATAACAAAATTGTTTTCTTAAAACTTCGAGTTTCATAGTAAATCAGTCACCTAAACTAAAGCAAGAGACAAATAGGCATTCGATAAATGATTGAATAAATTAAATAACCACATTCGGGAAATATTTATTGCAAGGAGCTATTTGATAATAAAATACAACCAAACACATGTTTTAGAAGTACTCTTAAAAAGAAGTGAAAACAAAAAAGGTTCATGGTCCAATAACTCTCCAGTCAAACACACAACTGAATATAGTATCACTGCAACGTAATTAGAAAAGATGGGAAGAAATTATGTAAAATTCAGCTACACAAGAAGAGATATATTTTCATGACGCCATGGTTTGTAATGAGTTTGACAGAAGAAAACCAACACTTATTATTCCGATTCTTTAGAGTTCATTTAATCATTCACACAATTTTCCATTAAGTCCCACCATAACAAAAATTCCCTTAGAGATTAATACAGCATAAGTTCTAAACATAAACCAAACACAAGTTTTGCACTTTGCAAAGTTTAGCTTGGTAGAACATACAAACCTGAGTTGTAGGCCTCCCTTTTCCAGAAAAGAATCCAGCTATAAGTACAGCAAGTGGTGTGAGCCTTTTAATGGCTATGTAAATTGGAATATTTACCCCTTTAAGGCTTGCCAATGCAAAGGCCACATTTGCATTATAAAATAAGGAAACGAGCAAAAGTTTTTTCCCTGTCTCAATACTAAATCCCCTTGCTTTTGTGTATCCCATTACTCTACCAAATCGTATAAGCAAAGTTGTCATCAATTGCTGATAAAAACTCAAACAATAAAAGAAAAACTTTCGTTAATGATCCAAATAGTGAACACCGTCATAAAATTGGAAGAACACGTAAAAATGCCGTGTACCTGAAGGGTAAGAAGACTCATTGAGCTTGCATATTGCATAAGCACAGCTTTATTGATAAAGACCATCATCATTGAGGCAAGGCCATATGACAATGCAGCAAATAAACTGCATTTTGCATTTGCATAAATTAATAAAGAAGAGCAATCCCCAAAATGCTTCAATAATGATTAAGATATTGATAATTGTATTATGAAAAGGCTCCTCTCAACAGCAATAGTGTAAAAATGATTTCATTAAAGGCTTCAAATCCAAACAAACAAGTAACAACCCAGCATTTTCTGACAGTGTATTAACACTCTCGCAAAATTAAAGAAATAGATTTCATCTGTCCTAATATTTACACTCAAAATGTCAGAACAAATAAATGCTAGCTCAGAGCTTCTGGAAAGGACAGTAGGACACTGTTTGCACAAAATCTTGCCATAAATAAAATCACAAGCTCAGAAAAAACATTAACTGATTATATCCATAAGGGTAAGAAAATCAAAATTAACCTCGAATGTGGAGGTGGGTCCGCAGTGAAATCCATCTTCAGGAATGCAATTTATTCAACCCCCAACAGTAGATTGAATTAAATTACTTCGTCTTCATTAATCCAACACCACGAAAAACCTCCTAAAACCACACAAGATCAAAATTTTACAACCAAATCGAGTCAAGCTGCATAAATCACAAAAGGGACATCAAGAAAATTCACTGTTTGCCTGAAAAAAGATCAAATCTTGACAGAAAAACATATGGGCTTTTGCTCTTCTTTCAGATCAAGACAGAGGTGTTGGGAGGTGGTTGTAGTGATAGCGGCGATGCGTGGAACTAGTGAGAAAAAGACAGTCGTTTGCAAAGAACGAATGTGGCGAAAATAAATGAAGTGAATAAAATAGAGAACTTGCATGCTCGCGAGTAAAACAAAGATGTGAAGGATAAAAAAAAGCCATCGTAAATCGTAATCAGATGCGAGCTTGGCGGTTTCTTCTACTTATGCAGTTTTAGTCTCACGCATCTCCCATGTGATTCCAATTTTCTAATCTTTTTAATTTAATTTAATTTAATTTTGAAGCACTGTAGATGAAGGGAGAAAATATATCATAAAAAGATCAAACTAATAATTTCAATATATTAAAAAAGTGATGATTTTTAGTGGAAATTTTGGAGTAATTATTTACTTTTGAATCTCATCAAATATTTCTTGAATATGGTTGTTTACATTAAACAAGATTTATTTTTTTAAACATAAAGCATAATTAAATAGTTGGATTGACACCCAAGATTGTTTGAAAGGCTACGTTTAGATGCAATCTCAACTTAGAGTCTTTATTTTTACTTTTATTAGTACATATATGCAATGGGATTATGTGAAAAAAAACCTTATTTATCGTAGCCCTAATCATAATGATGGATTGGATCATTGTGAAAAAAAAATAAAAAAAAAAAGGGGATCGCAAAACATGAGTCGGGATTAACAGTGCATCAAAACTCCAATAGTCCCTTCATGAAAAATATAAATATTTCAGTGATCAATTCATAATCCAAACAGATAAGTGACGTGGATATGTCTTATTTGGGATGTTGAATTTAGTCCTATAGATTTTAGTCCCTAATTTCAAATTTCCATATCATACTTGGGTGATGTGATGATAGTTATTTAAAAAAAACATTTAATTATTTTTAAAACATCATAAAATATACGCAATAAAAAAGATTTATTTTTAGAACTATCAAATAATTCTGAAAGTAAAAATAGTATTATAATAAGTATCTAGGTTTAAAAAGAAAAAAAAAAGTAAATAATATGGAGTAAGTGTAAGTACTTCTTTTTCATTTCTCTTGGTTAAACTAAAAATTTAAAAGACAAATGTATACTGAATCGAAATCAGAACAAGTCACATGTCACTAGGATTGTCAATGGGTTGGGTATGGGACGGGTACCTAACTACCCAGACCCTACCTGTTTTAAAAGTGCATGTCTCGGACCTGCTCTGGACCCATACGGGTTTTATTATACAACCCAAGACCCAGACCCAAACATGGCGGGTCTGCTCCGTCCCGCTCTCTTTTTTTTTAATTTTTTAAAAATATTTTCTAATTTTTTAAAACTTATGTGACACTCATAAATCATTAACTCTCTCACTTCATCATTTTTCATAACTTCAAGTAATAATTATGTCAAAAAAAATAAATTCAAATAATAATAATAATAATAAAATTAATAATAAAGTATTAGTATTTTAAATGATTATAAAAAAAAATATATAATATTTATATTTAATACGGGGCGGGTCGAATACCCGCATGCTGAAGTAATACCCAAACTCAGCCTGTTTCAAAACATGTCCAGGGCAGGTGTAGGCTTGCCCAAATCATGCGGGGTGTGTGGGTACCCGCAGGTTGGGCCCAAATGACACCTCTACGTGTCACGGTAGGTCAACTAATTAGTATAATTGAGCAAGGTTAGGTTTCTACAGTAACACACCCCACTTGCCCACCCTACTATGTACTCCCTCCATCCCGTTTTAATGTGTACGTTTATTTTTTGCACGTTAATTAAGGAGTATAATATTTTAATAGATAGTGGGTGGAAAAATATAATATTTAATGCAAAATAGGTAGGTGTATTTAGACATGCACCCCGGTTCGGAACCGCCGATTCCGGTTCCGAACCGGCGGTTCCGGTTCCAACGGAGGGGGAACCGAAATCGAACCGGGAGCTAGGGGTTTCGGTTCGTGAACCGGCGGTTCCGATTCTGGTTCGGAACCGCCGATTTTTTAGTTTTTTTTTGTATTTTTTTGTTTCTTTATGTTATATTTATACATCATACATGTGTTATCAGTTATTATGTGTAATTTATTTATTAAATAAGTGAAACATGTGTAATTGAAAAAGTGAAATATCGAATTTGAATTAATGTAATAATAATATCATTAAAATTGAAAACATGATGTATGCACTATGCAATATTCAATAATGCAAGTAAAAATTTCAAAGTTGATATTAAATTCCTAATAATCATACAATATTAATTAATGTGATCACATAAAAAATTTAATTATTAAAGTCTAAACCATTACAATTTACAAATGTAGAAGTGTAGAGAACACTACAAGTTTACTTCCATGTCAACTACTCTATTGTTACACTTCAAAATTTTAAAAAATACAAACTTTATAAGATAAAATACAACAACATAATAGAGGGGGGAAAAAAATGACTTGAGCTTAAATTTAGGGTTAAACTTGAAAATTCAAGTTCAACTTAAATTTAAGTTGCCTACGTATCCTCGAAAGGAATCAAAGCCCACGTAGTTCTCTTAACTTACCTCAACTTACCTATTTGGCTCGGTGGAGGTGAATGGTGATGGCCTTTTTTGTTTACCCTACCAATCTAACTCGCTTCCATATTCCGTAATTTCATCATCCGATCGGTCTTCTTCAATTTGATTTTGAATCCGTCTTTCCGCCTTTGACCAATCATCAAGCAAACACAAATTTTCTAAATTTGCCACACTTAAATTGGATCGTGTCGGATCCAAAGTGAGATTACCAAGACTAAATGCTTGTTCGACGGCAACCGTAGAGGCGGGAGATGCAAAAACCTTTTTTACAATCAATGATAAAATAGGGAATGACTTTGTTCTCCTTGACCACCACTTCAAAATATCAAAACTAGTTCTGCTTGTTTCAAACTCAAAAGTGTTAGTAAAATAAGAATCAAGTTCTTGAAAAGGATTAGATATAACCCGTGCACGTTTTTGAGATCTAGCATCATAAAAACTATAAAAATTTTGAAGAGCATCATATTTCCTAGAATTATCAACACTATCACTACTATCATCACCACTAGATTGATCATCATTCGTACCATTTTGTTCTTTATACTCCTTAAAAAGATCATTTAGTAGATTATAAGTACTTGCAACTATGTCTTTAAGATTAGGAGCTTGTTGTCTAGTAGGAGAATCACAATTAGCATACAATGAATCATAGTAAAGCGTTAACAATTCTTCTAAACCATCCGTTCTAATACGTGGGTCCAACAATTTAGCAACTAAACACAAGTCCGGGATTTGAAAAAAATATTTTAACCACTTAGATTTCATGGAAAGAATAGCATTTGACAACAACGGGTGTGCTTCATTATCACTAAAAACCATAGCAATTTTAACACAATTATCAACAACTAAATTTGAAGCAGGATAATAAACACCGGATAGTTCTTCCGTAGCATCATTAAAAATTTGCAAAACATCACATAGAGTATAACATGTGTCCCATTGATTAGCAAACAAGATTTGACCACCCGCATCTTGTGAGTAAAAAGCACAAATATGATCTTTATAATCAAAAGAGTCATGCAACATTTTATACGTCGATTTCCAACGAGTTGAAACATCTAAAGGAAAATTTTTTTGGTGAATGTTCACAGATTGACAATATCTTTTCCACCTTTTAGTAACGGAAGGGTTTCTCATTATATACCATATAGCACTTTTAATAGGTTGAATGTATGTTTTCAAAGCACTTATACCATCTTGAACACATAAATTCAATATATGACAAATACATCTAACATGAAAAAATCTACCACCAATTGAGGGTTTGCAAATATCAATAAGACTTTCTAAACTAGCCGTATTAGCACTGGCATTATCAAATGAGATTGTAAAAATTTTTGTAACTAAACCATATTCTTGCAAAATAGTACTAATTTTGTGTGCAATATTAACGGCGGTATGAGGAACATCAAATGATCTATAAGCAATTAATCTTTTTTGCAAATTCCATGAACTATCAATCCAATGACAAGTAATACCCATATAATCCGCTTTTTGCCAAAAATTGCTCCAAATATCCGAACATATAGACACTTTATGAGGTAATTATTGCAAAATTTATTTTAAAACCAAACCATACTCTTTAACAACTTTAGCAACACAAAGTTTACATTTATTACGATGCAAAGGTGGGGCTTGAGGATTTAAAGTGAGATTTACATAATCTTGAAAAAAAACATTATCGGCAAACTTAAATGACAAATGTTTGGTGCACATAAGTTTAAGGTATAATCTCAAATAATTAGATTCATCAAATTTAAAAAGAGTGTTACCCGACGCCGATGAACCTTCTCCTCCGGAAGAGGCTGTGAACCCTCGTCCTATTTGTGTTTGACCGATTGAGATGCCAATCTTGTCCGGATGCTTCGAGTTGATGTGCTTGATGAACGTTCCATATCCTCCGCCATGCTTGAATTTATACTTCGTGCCACAATAGTTGCAAATAACTTTGAATTCATTCGAATTCTCAATCGCCTCCTTCTTGAAATGAATGGAAAATATATCGGAACGTAACACTTGTGGGGAACTTCGAGTCGAACCTCCGCCTCCGCTAGAGCCTCCGGCTCCATCTCCGGTACCCGTACCACCCGAGGTTGGTTGACTTCCACTCGCCCTTTGTTGTGATTGAACTTGAGTATTATCGTTGTCGTCGTCTAAGGGGAAATCATCTCCAAGTATCTCCCTAACATTCAAGTTGAACAAATGAGGGGAGATTTCTTCATCCGAAGGAATATTTTCAAGTTCAATATCTTCTAGAGTTGGTGGAAGTTGGCGTGGAGGTGGTGGAGGACAATTTAAGGTGTTAGGTATGGATTTTTCTCTAGAAGAAGAAGGTGAGGCACCGGATGAAGAAGAACCTCTTCTAGGCATTTTTTTTAGATTGAAAAAAGGATGAATATATAGGATTTATGAACTAAAACTAAGAGACTAGAAGTAGAAGTATACTAATTAGTAGTATATGTGTGGGAAAGAATAGAAAATGATAATGAGAGAATTGAAATGAAAGTGATAATAAGAGAATTGAAATAAAAGACTACAACTTTTTTTTTTAGTTTGATATATATGAACTAAAAAAAGAAACTTGAGACTTGAGAGTTGAGATGAGATGAGATTGAGAACTTGAGTAGTTGAGTAAAAATGTAGAATCAATCAAGAATGTGGAATAGAAGAAGAAGTAGTGTAGAGAAGAGAGTGTAGTAGTAGTAGAAGTATTAGATTGAATGTGAATGTTGTGTGCCCAAATTGATCACACTTGGGGGGTATTTATAGAGGATTGGAAGTGATCTCATCCATCCATTTCAAATTTTAAACACAAAAAAAATCTCAACCTCAACCCTTGAATTTAAAAAAAAAAAAATCGGTCGGAACCGCCGGTTCCGCCGTCCATCTCAATCGTTGATCTTCAACGGTCACACGATCTCGGCCGCACGTTTGAATTTTCAAAATTCAAAAATTCTCGCCCGGCCCGCCTGAACCGCCGGTTCACCGCCCCAACGGTCACTTTTTTTGGGCCGTCGGATCTCCAACGGACAGTCGATCTTGGCCGTTCAAAAAAAAAATAGAGTAACCGCTGATTTTAACCGTGAACCGACGAACCGGCGGTTCCAGTTCGTGCGCGGCTGGAACCGAAACCGAACCGTGTTCTACCTGTTTCGGTTTCATTTTTCCCGGTTCTGAAACCGTCGGTTTCGATTCCGGTTAAAACCGCCGGTTCTCTGGTTGGAACCGGCGGTTCCGGTTAATCGGTGCATGTCTAGGTGTATTAGGGTTGGATGATATATTAATTGTTTTAGGTAGGTCTTATATTCCAAAAAGGAAAACGAAAACATTAAAATGAGACGCGCAAAATAGAAACGTAAATATTAAAACGGGACGGAGAGAGTACTGAGTTATGACCTACCTCATTACTCATAAGTTTGGTTCTTTTGTCATAATGGAAAGTTAATTGCATTTAATGTTAGTATTTTCTTAAATTTTTTTTGAATAATTCTTATCAGATTATGACTTGGGTGGAACTAGTTACACCGAATGAATTGGTGGAATTATTGGCTCCCACCCTTCTTAATTAATTCATTCTCCTTTATTAATGTTGTTTTTTACTCCCTCCGTTCGGTTCTAAGGTATCCATTTGCTTTTTGCACGTGGATTAAGGAGTATTATTATATATAAAGTGGGTAGTTGTATTAGAGGGAAATGGTGGGCCATATTGTGTATTTTTTACTAAATAGAGGAAATAGATACATTTGAAGCGGACGCAAAAAATAATAAAATGGATACCTTAGAAGCGGATGGAGGGAGTATTTTATTTTTAAATTTATTACATGATTATTACACCCTAAAACTAGGGATAAATTATATCCTAAATCACAAGGGTAAAATTACAATTATATCTTAAACCCTAAACTTGAAGATTTAAATATACCCTAAACCACAATAATGAAAATTATAATAATATCCCTACAATTAAATTTTAAAAAAAAGAATAAAACAAAAAAATAAAAATACAAACAACAATAACCGTACAAAAAAAACAAACAAAATTAGATAAAACAGCAAAAAAGGTGAATGGAAGATATTATAAAATTTGGATTTGGTGGACTAATCCCACCCAAATTGTTGCCTTCTTATTATGTTAATTATAACGGTGGCACGGTCAATACTTTGACACATTATATTGTTTGAAACTCATGGCTTATTACTAATCTCCATTGGCCAAACCTCCTAAATTTATGAATAACTTTCTGGATATCTTTTTTTTTTTGTTCTATTTAATATACTTTCTCCATTTCATAGTAATAATTAAATATTATCAATTTGAGCGTCTCACCCAACTTTTATAGTTACATTTTCTTTTATTTTAATAGTTACATTTTCTTTTTCTTTTTTTATAGATAGGATCCACACAAACTACACAACACTAATACAACTACTGATCATTTTATATTAAAATATTATTTCTCACACCTCACTACACATTAAAATATCATATTTCTTAATTCCAGTGAAAAAACAATAGTAACTGTTATTGCGGAAAATAGTATAGTCTCCGTTGGTTAAAAAAAATTAGTACTATACTACACTATACTAGTAAAATTTCATATTATGAACATAGTACTGTAGTTGGGTTTCAAAAATATAATTGAGGAAGTTCTGTGGTGAACTGACATACTCTAAATCAGTTATAAATAAAAAAACTACTCCCTCCATTCCACTTTAGTTTCTACATGTATCATCATGAAAATTAAGAAAGTGATATCCACTTTAATTTCTACCCTCATTCCATCACAAAGATTAAGAAAAGTGATTATTTTAAGGGGTTGATGATATTTTTTGATAATAAATAGTAAATAATTAAAGTATGTTTGGTTTATTAGGTAGGAATAATTTTTTTATAAATAAAATATAGATGATTGTTTTGACTTTTTAAGAAACGTGCAAATTTTTTAGCAACAACCAAAATGGAAAGTGTGCATTTTGAGGGAAAGTGTGCATTTTGAAAAGAGACGGAATGAATACATACATTTTTTAATAATAAACCGGCTAACTAGACAGGCAGAAGGTACCAACACATTGATTGTGGGCACGTTTGAAGGAGGAGAAATTGATACAGTGCGATGGACTATTTTTGAACTCATTTCAAAGAGAAGCTATAAATAAACAAAAGAGTGGCGTGGGAGTGAAGCCAAGGGCAACCAAAAACTCTGTAAAAATACAATATAGTGGAAATCTGAATATTGAATATAATAATAAAAAAAAAAAGGCTTATAGATAAAAAAAGAAGAGATCTAAATTTAAAAGGAACAGAACTACAAAGAAATTAATTAGATTTTAAAATTTCAAGAATGGATACCTTTCGTTAAATACTAAATTAGATGTGCATAAGTACCTTCTTAATTGACATTAGCTGACGTAGAGATAATCCCAACTTTTCTTCAAAACTGCCAGATTATCTCCACTTGCCCTTCCTACTTGGGCTCCCAATTCTACTTCACAACTTGAGATTTCACTCGTGATAAAAATTAGAGGAAAAGCATCACTTTCAGTGAATCAAAAGGGAAATGACCTCTTTCCATTTGATCTCTTAGCTGCGACGTTCGTATTATCATCAGGTGACACAGATGCAGAGCAAAGCTCCTTCCATGGTTGTTTGCCAGAAAAACCGGGAGGAAAAAGTGGTTCAAACGTAGCTCCAGAATGTTCTCCATTTGATGTTTTGGATCCATCTATACCATTCTCATTGGCGTTTTTAGGTTTACAAGAGGGATGATCACAGTTCTCATCACGGACCTCATTAGCTGTAACAAAGGAAGTATCACTAATGCCGTTTTCCTCAGACTTACAGTTCACAGCAGGTTTCAGCTCTTCAGATGATGAACTTTTATAAGAATCTCTTTCAATTCCAGGTGAAACGGGAAAACCATTGGTATCGTGAGGTCCACTAGCTACACATGATGCCTTATCAACATCCTCTGCATCGTTGTCTTCATATTTTATAGATGATGATGATATGTGCTCACAGTTGACCTCTACTTCTAAACAGTTAGCAGATGATAAGTGCCCAGAATTAATGGATTCCCCTTCATATGTTGCAGAAGACGAGCATTCCCTGGCTCTTGTCAGGGAAGGGTCTACAGTTTGTATTTCTACATTTTCGTTTTCTTGCTTCTTTAACATCGCAGCAGGGAGTAGAGATGATGGACGAGCACAAATCCTGCCAAAACCCATAATTAGAAACACGATTATGCAAACATGCACCCAGTAGTAATTAAGACATTACTTCCCGAAAAGGGTAGAGCGTTAGTATTAATCCATCCACTTATCTTAATGCAGCAGTACAGATGTACGAAACGTAGAAAGAAACAAATGTTTTTCTAGCTGGAAATAAAAATTCACATAGCCCTTATTTAATTCCACTATGTTTAAAAGCTACTTCCAATGTTTACACATGACTACACATATTGAAACAGGAAATAGTACAAAACAAGTGCAATAGACTCCTGAAGAACTAAATAAAACTGACATCCGTACACATGATGTTTGATGCATCCTGCATAATCCAAAATAAGAGAAAATACCTGCTGTATAAGAGCATATAAGCTCCCTGTGAAAGCACCTCATTCAAATCAACGCGATCAACCTGATAAAGGACCAAACCATAATGCATTGTAGTAACAAACATGTCAATACAAGACTAGAAAATCTACCGGTCATAAAATAAAATAACTAGAAAGAAGTCCCAGAGAGACAGGTGCAAACAATAAAAATGATAGAATTCTATAGATTAAAAGTTAGCATAAATACCTTACAATCATCAATCATGTACCAATTTCCGCGGAAGTCCTTGACGTAGCATATATAATGGCCAAAAAATGATGCATTCAGCATGTCCAGATGAACAATAACAGCATATAACTTGTAGACATCATTTCCATCTTCTAATTCACTCATGTAAGAACTGAGATCCAGAGTCTCTGGGAACGAAACCCTCTTGTTAAGTTTTCCAAAACTTCCACTCTGTCAAGAACAGTTTGTAGCATTTTGTTAAGAACTTGCTTTCATGAATTGCAATATCCTTTTATAAACAATTGGCTTTGGGTAACCCAATATCAAAGAGTAGACCTGAAATCTTTTTAAAGCAATTGTAAGAATGTTTGGTGCACGCTGAACAGATAGGCGCTTCCATGCCATGACATAATCTCTGCAACTGCATTGACAAGAGAGGAATGCATAAAGTTGAACAGAGCAAAATAAAAAAATTGAAAAGTTTTATTGAAATTATTCATTTGGAAATTCATTCTTAGTATTCAAAGCAGGATAATCATTTAAATATTAAAGTATATTCCTATTAAAAGAATTTGGAGTCAAGAAGTTCCAAATTAAATAAAATTGGTTCAGAAAGTCAGAACAATATCAGCTCCAGAGTGATGCACCACCAAATGAACAAAAGCATTAGAACAACATTTGACCAAATCATTGGTACAAGGAAAGAAACATTAACGATCTCAGAAACTACAAATTGATCATTTCCTTTTCTTCAAGGCTTGAATATGATTTGACTGCTTTATGGAAAAAAATCAGGCCATACTGAGGGGATAGCTGCAGCAGCTTTAGATCTATAAATTAGTGCATGAAGGCTCATCGGAGAAGAACTATTGAATCAGCTTGAGCTGGTGACCACACTAATCTGGGTCTGACAGGAGCAAACATTGTATCCTTCATAATTTACAGTTCTTTACTACAATCTCAAATTATTTTTTCACTCCTAAGAAATTCACTAGAGCATATCTTGTTAATCATTACTCCATTAAATCTTTTACAAATCACACATATCCAGCTCTCAGCAAATGAAAGACTAACAACAAGGTGGTAAAAATGAATCAACTCATCATTTGATGACCCAATTGGTGCAATTAAAAATAGAACAGTCTCATACTATAAACCTGTAATCCTGGTTTACTTTGTATAAAACTTCAAAGCATCAGTTAAGATAAAGGCAGTAAATGCAACTGAGAGTCATATAACAAGATAATGAAGGCATAAACACAAAAGTTATACCATTTTACTCCGCACTTTGGGACATCCAAATGTTCATCTTCCGTTTGTTAATTTATAACTCCGAGCCGTACTCAACCTTGCATTCAAGTCATCCATATTCATAAGTCTACAAACCTAAGCAAAATGATGGGTGTGTAACCCAATTCAAGCTCACTCCCCTATCCACATAATGATAAATATTTTTGCTGGCATTCCTCCATCCATTAAATATGCGGGCAGCATACTTGGCATGCAAACATTTCCTAGAAAATTTTTCTTTTGTTCTGCAGTAATTATAATTGTACCTCTTCTTATTCAGATCTTTATGTTTTTATGTATACAAAGGTTCTTCAAATTTCGATTTAATTACTTCTAAGCAAAAAGTAGAATAATAAAAAGGAAAGAGTGTGACTCACACTAGCATAAAAACAATTAATAAAAAGGCTCTGTCATGTGTTGACAATCAAACAACAGTTCATTCAGCTATTGTTTTAACAATTTGCATATCTTTCAAAACACTGCGTTCAAATTTACATGAGCAAATTCAACGTATAATTAACTGAAGAAAATAAAAGTAGACGTGTATATCTCATCGGTATCGTAGCAAAAAATTGAGTAATTAAAAAAAAATATATACAAAAATAGTACATACAATGCAAAAAAAAAACACTAACCGATCACATTTATACATATTATCTCCATGAAGCAACTCTTTTGCAGTGAATTGATCCAAGCAATCCTCCAAGGATTCAGCATCCCCATGAATTTCAACAGTTAAATCCATCATGTTCTCAAATGAGTTTGAAACATTATCGCATCTGAAGCATATAACCTGAAAATGAGCAAAATATAATCAAACAAGTTAAAGTCTTAAGAAGAGGAAGATAAGAAACTATTAGGTAAACGGTAGTAAAAAATAAGGTTTTGGTTACTTTGAGTGAATGAATGAAGAGTAATTTGGTCGAAAATCTAAATGGCATTGCCTGCTAGTTATCCAAACTTCCTAACAGTTCTTTTTCTAACAAATGAAGCTTTCACCAGTCACAAAATGAGCTGATTCATGAAAATAACGATCACCTGATTTTTTTGATCATGTTCATCCAATATCCTATTAATATAGCTGCTAACCTCTAATTTAAAAATTGTTACCAATAAAACAGTGGACTGAATCTTTTACCCATTCAGGACATGCAAAATATTCAAAACAAAAGAGCACACGAGAACATAAAAGCACATGATCAATTGGCAAATGCTACCTGAGATTGAAGACGACCACCAAATATATGTTGAACAAGGGTTGTCTCTTGATAGCTAGGATGAACCGCCATTTCTCCACCAAATTCATTGAGGCAAACAGATTGCATTGTACCTATGGCAAACCTAATGATATAATTTTTTTAATACATAGATTAGCTATGTACCAGAAAAGTAAATTCATGTTGATAGCTTGTATCTTTGGAACTCCAAAAATTGTAAAAAATTAAGTATATCAAACGAAATGCATAGACTTAGGACCTCATGAATTCATGTGCATCCTCCTGCTTCCCATACTTAAGATTACCACCAATATGTGGCAATTGCGAAAGAATATTAAAAGGAGAAAACGGAGTATGGCTCCAATTAGCTCTTTCCACAAGAGCTTGAAATTCACACAAGAAGCACCATTTGTCCATCTGACCTGCAAAAACATAAAGATGCCATGAACAATAATGATGGTCCAATAAAATACAATAAAGTATAAACACTGCTCTTAGCATTTTAAGAATTGTACTGAGACAGATAGTATTATCAAGTCAATTACATTTTATCTTGTGGCCTTTCTCCAGCAAGTAGGCAACAAGCGGCCGAGTGCCTGAAAGGCACTGAAGAACCACATTAGCGAAGCAGCTGCCAGAATCAAGAAGATTTTGAAAAGGCTGCACCAAAACTTTAGTGATGAACATACTAAATATGGAATACAAACTTCACTTGCCTATTTCCACAATTCATAAGTCCACAAGGAGGATAACCCAGCTCGCTCCAGTTGAAATATTGTATAAATTCCTCATACGGGAAAAGAATCTAAAGTCAAGAATAAACTAATCCAGAGTCAAAGCAAATTTGGAATGATAATTAGTCAGTAAGAATTGACCTTAGGTACCTTGCTTGACTGATTGAGTGTTCTTGAGCTTCCACCATTTGAAACCAGTGAACCATCTCTTTTCCTCAATGCATGCATTGCTCGTTCAGTATCAGTTCCCTTACACCTTGCCTTATGCTCAGAATTCCAGTGAGATTTTTGACAGGCTTCAGAGCTAGAATTACGGAGCAAGATGAGTGCCAGCTATGTAGTGGGAATATAATCCACAGAAGCATTTTTTGCATTATGTTATGTGCCTATTAATACTATTAATTGATATATGAGAGCATCAAAAATAATAATAGGTGTCACAATGAAAACACTAAAACCTGGTGAATTCTACTCTTCATACTTGCTTAGTCTGCAAGTGATTTATCATTACTGGCCTATTAACTGAATTGTAAAATAATTAAAGAAAGTGAGCTGACAAGATCTAACCAGATGGTTCAATTATTTTGTGACCTTAATAGCAGGCGAAAGATCTGCTTAAAAACACTGGGATAAGATCATAGGACCCACCAATTTACTTGGATAATAGTTTTATGCATGAATCAGCTTTTGTTTTACTCAAATCAACATACCACATAATAAATACTAAGCCACAGTTAGATAAAGTTTCAGATGAGCCATACACAATTAAAAAGTGAGTATTATAGTCTTCCTTGCTAAGAAAGGGTCCTAAAATCATGTTATCAGTTGCTTGCATAACACCAAATTAGCTGCCGCTTAATCAAAATAGTTTCTTGTTGAATTTAAATTCATGGATATTGAATTCAAATGACCTAAAAGGCACATGGCGAAAGAAGTTTCAAAACCAGTTATGATCAAAGAATATAATCTTATTCTAATTGCTTAAATTTGCACTAATCTACATGCTACATGTCATCCAAACATTAAGCTAAAGCACACATGACACATGAAAATTAATTGATCATATAATCTTCACTTAAAGCAGTTCTATCAACACATAATTGTTAAAACATGAAGTACAATTCTCTTCCTTCTAGTCAAAAATCTACACCATTACATGCAAACATGCACTTAAACATACACAAAAGAAACCAAAAAAAGTAGAGACGAAGATTACCAATACTTAACCATCTTGCAGTCGCTGCACTGTTGCGACGTGAGAAGGCCGCACACGGCGCATGAATCAGGAACCTCCGCGGCTCCACCGTCATCCGCCGCCATCTCCTCTCTATTTTGGCAGTCGAGAGATGTATCAGCGGCCGAGGAGCCGAAATTGGAGTCGACCACAAAAAACCTAGAGGAAGAGTCCTGAAGCAAACACAGAAACCCAAACACCGCCGCCGACGCAAACACCACGAATTGCAGTAACCAGTTCAGATCCACAACCAACATGCATTAAATGTAGTACTTGAATAGCAAATATAACATTCAAATTAAAAAAAAAAAAAAAAAGAAGCAAATTATGAATCAAACAAAGCAAACTGCGAATTTCTGCGAATTTTATGGCGTAGGAGGGATTCTTGCGCAGAATTGCTTGAAGATTCTCATAAGTATTAGTTATTTCACACACACATACATAAATATGTGTGTATTGGTGGACTCCAGAGTCCAGAGAGTATTATATGCTGATTAGCGACCACCGAGATTCTATTGAGATATACTCGTAATTTAATTGACCTTTAAATTTTGCTTCATGGATTTCATCATTTGGGCCGTCAGCCCAATTAACACAATTATGTTGTGCATACTTAATGGGCAATAGGTATAGCTTAGCTTTACATCACACATGGGCCCAAATCAAGGACCAAATCCAATTTTGTATTTTATATAATTTACTATACTAGTGTTTCAAATTCTTGAATGATATCATCTCATTAATTATATTATGTGATGCAAGGATTCAAACTCAGCTGAATAATAAATATTAATATTAATATGGTTTTTAGTTTGTTGAAGATTTTAAGAAAAAAGTGAAAAATTAGAGAAAATGGTGATGTGACATCATTAATTCTAATTAGTCCCAAAAATTGTCTTATAGCAAAAGGATTTGCAATTGGGGCAAGAAATTCCGAAATGGTGTCCACTTCCCATCTTTTTCTACATGCATATATAGCTCTTCTACTGTTCAAGATGCAATTATGCAAATAATAAAGGAAAATTATTCCTTTCATTTTACTATATGAAAATATTCTTCTGTACATAAAAATTTTATATAATAATAAATTATTATTCTTCTGAAATAAAAATATTATTCTAGTTAAATTTTAACTTTGTATGATTTTTAATATTTATTTTCAAATGAGTAATATTTTCATTGAAATGAGTAACATATTTTCATTGAGATGGGTAACATTTCATTAATTTAAATAGTCTTATGTATTAAATAATAATTTTGATAAAATTAAGTAGGATATATAAAAGAGCCCACAAAGCCCGAGCATAAAAGTCGAAGATAAAGCATGTTCATGGCATAACCGACGATCAGTAAATGCCTAAAGGCCAATAGCAATGAGGCCCAAGTTCGTCTGGGCATGTAACCATAATATCAGGGTAATACTGGATCAGTGTAGCTACTTCATATTGAACCGACCTTAAATACACTTGGCTCAACTTAGCATAAACTCGGCTAACTCCTTAGAAATTAGTATATCAAAAGCACATTAGCTATGACCACCTAGGAACGGAAAAGAACACATCACTCTCATAAATCTTGACAAAGGACAACACACAAAAGACATTAATAAGCTTTCAATTACTCCCTCCGTCCCGCAGAAAGGTGCGCGTACCTTTTCACGGGACGGAGTTAGTAATATAAACTCTCTCTAACTTGGGGACCACTCACATAACAACATTTTGCAGAGTTGGTCTCCCATAGGTGGCAAGTTTGATCGCTCTCGCTCAAGAGCACATTTTTTTTTCTCAGGAAAATAAACTTTCATTCCAAAAGGGTATGAGAAGTACCCTAAATTACAAATAAAATACCAACAAAAAGCCAAATCCAATATCACGACAACCTAAACTATTCCTGACTTCCAAGAAAATCAAAATCAATTAGAATTAAACAAGAAAACTAAGAGGGTAAACTAACCAATCTCTATAACTTAATTCGTGATTGACATTCTTTAACTTCCAAGCATACCAAGACCATAATTGAGCTTTTAAGGCACGCGCCAAGTCTTGTTTTATATGTGAGGGCAAATGAAGAATATATATATATATATATATATGTAAAAAATTATCTTTCTACACTTCATAGAGAGAGTTGGGAGGTTGAGAGTGTAAAAGAAAACATTCATCAATACAGTAGAGTGTGCTCCTATCTTTCATTCATATATTGTGTTTGATTGACTTTGTTTTCGTCACTCCATTTCGCTACTCCAAGTCCAACCCATCTATTACGACGAGGATAACCATATTAAAAAAATTATTTGCACTCAGTTCATTTGAGTGATATTTCAATGTTATTGAATATATATAAATGTCTTTTGAAAAAATATACTCTTTAAAATGTGGATTGCTATTGAACATACTTCAAGTATTTTTTTAAAGTGTTCTTGAGAGATCAGTTTTTCACGAAAAGCTCTCAAAATAATTGCTAGATCATGAATTAAAATGTCAAGCTCTCTCCTTTCAATATACAAGTCAAAATTCTTCGTCATTCTTCATGATATAAGTTCCTTCCAATTCAACGATGCTCATCTAAAAATCATGCGCATTAACTAATCGCCTCATTATGAGCTCAGCTTTAAAATTTTGAGAGTATCATCTACTCCCTCCCAAAATTGGTCATTTACATTTTGCATGTGAATTAAAGAATATTATTATTTTATATGTAGGGTAATTGTATTAATAGTGAGTGATGTGCCATGTGTGTGGTTCTTTTACTAAAAGAGAAAAATATAACCTTTAAATAAGACACCTAATATAATAAAATATGCGGCTCGGATTCTCTGTGCCATAATTTCTCTCTTACGTATCAACCACTTAACGCGTGGCACAGGAGATGATGCACGAAAATGACACATAAGATCCGGTGTGTAAAATGTGGATCTTTCGATTGGATGGAGAGAGTAATATTTAATCAATTTTTCTCTAAACACACCCATTCACTTACTATATCAATTCAATTAAAAATTTTTATTTAAGGACAAACTAACATTGCAATTACTTTAACAATTTCATCAATTTATTTATCTTTATAAAAACCTCTATATATTTAATTATAGGACGACATTATTGCCACTCGAATCTTTATTAAGAGCACCCGATATTTCAATTTTATTTATTTAAAAAGACTAAAATAATCCTAAAATAAAATTAAATAAATAACCACCCAAAGTTAATTTATCGTCTGCGCCTTGCAATCTCATTCTTCAGAATTAATATTGTGAATCAATATCAGGGCTGGAGTTGTGAACTGGTACACCAATTCATTTCAACATTTAATTTTCTATCTCATGTGATTATTTCACCTATGTTTATTAATTCATTAACGATGAATTAGAAAAAGTAATAATCAAAGTTATAATTTTTTTCTTTGCTGTGAACAAGATTAAGATTTTGAAATTTGGGTGTTTGAAGTAATAAGGCTTTTAAAATCAAGATCACTTCATTCTTCAATTCGTGAACTCCTTGTGACGATGTTTTTGATAAATGCTTCACAATAATTTCTTCTTCATTTTCCAGCATCCCCTAAAGACAAAATACCGTTTGTCTGAATTCACATAAAAGCAGCATCAATTTGTGAATTTTTTTGTAGATTATACATACCCTTTAAACAGATCCAAATCCACCTCCACCTCCACCAATCCTGTTTTGAAATGAAAAATCATTTGTAGCTCTCTGTTGAGCGCATGCTATTAATTAATTTAATAATAATGAACATATGATGAAGGAGATTGCAGTACCTAATTAATTTTGGGTGATTATTTATTTAATTTTGTTTTAGGGGTATTTTAGTCATTTTATATAAATAAAATTGAAATATCGAATGCCCTTAGTAAAGATTCGGATGACAATAACTCCGCCCTTAATTATATTAACAATATATTTTCAAATTATAATACATTATAAAACAGGACAGTTTACATTTCAATCTCAACGGAACAGTGCGCCCAATGATTTAATCATAATTAATAAAATGATTTGATGGATTCAATCATCACTTCCTTACAACTTAAATGTATACCACTTGTCTTAGTCACCTGTTCTTGTTTATAACCTTTCACAATTACTGTCAACAAGGAGTAATATACATTAAATAATTTTTTTTTTAAAAATATATGTAAAATTTGAATTTTGCTAAGGCAATTTGTGAAATACTTAATATAAATTTAACACATAATTAGGTTAAAAATATCATTTTTTTTAAAGGATCAACCATTCATCATTTCTACTTATTGAATATAGTATCATCATCTAAAAATGAATCTAAATTTTGTGTTTCTTGAGCTATGTAATTAATCTAGACTTTGCTACAATATTTTTTTTTTAAATTAATTTTACCAAATAAAATTACTTATGAGACACTACAAAAAAAATAATTTATCAATGAAATTTACCAACGAAATTCAATCCGTTGGTAATTACCAATGAATAATGACATTTTTCTATTAGCAATGAAATGCCAACAGATTTATTCTTTATTTTACCAACGGAATTCAATCCGTTGGTAATTACCAATGGATTAACATGTGAATTTTTATGGAGTATAAATTACCAATGGAATTTTTAACAACGAATTACCAACGAAATTATTTACCAACGGAATTGATTTTTTGTTGCTAAAAATTTACCAACCACCACTTTATCAATAAAAATTTACCAACGGATTCCGTTGCTAATCCGTTGGTAAACTAATTTAATAATGAAATTAAGGCTTTTACCAACATAATATCCCGTTGGTAAAAAAAAAGTTTTTTTTTTGTAGTGAGACAATTACTTTTAATAATAATAATATTATTATTATTATTAATAATATTATTATTATAAGATAGACTAAAATAATCTGTTGAAATTAAAGGGTTTATGAATGTCACATGGGGGAAATGTTAATTTAATAATAATGTGGAGAAAATCGACAGAAGAAAGAACTGGGAGACGAATATTGCTTAGCTGTGTATTGTATTAAACAATACAACAATTAATTAAAAGTTTAATTATAACATCACCATTCACCATGTCCCTCCAACTAATTATATTCATTGTGTCGACATTTATTCAAATAATTGGACTAATTAAACTATTACATTTTCTTTAATTATTTAATCACTGCTTAACAATTTGCATTAAAGATATCATGTTCAACTAACCCCATCTTCATATTTTAGTATAAAATTAATATAATAATCCAAAAAGTTATAATTTAAACTTTATAAAGACCAACCATTTTGTGTCATATTAAACTAACTCAAACCATACATATAGCTGCAGACGTGTCAAAATATTTCTGAAGCTTGGAAATTATTTAAACTTACTTACTAAGTTCCATAAAATAAAAAAATAAAAAATTCCTTTAGGTACACTTTATATTGAGTTTAATCAAAAGAAAAGATTTAAATAAGCAGATTTTTTTTAATTTAATCAAAACCTTAAAAAATAAGTTAATTATTAATTTAGAGTCTATATATATTTAACTTATAATAATTAAAGATGCGAAAATTTTAAAACTATCATTTCAATATCTAAATAAAAAATTCGTTTAAAATAATTTAATGTCAACCATAAAAAAATTGAATGTATTAAACATACTACTATTATTTAATGAATTTTACAATGTTGGATCTTAAATTGAAAATTTAATATTTTTAAAAATTTCTAAATAAAAAATGTTTAAAACTTCTAATTGCATGCCTTCCACCTATTTTCTTCCAATGACAAAGTCTCTTGTGAGACGAGTTATTTGTGAGACGGATGTGAGACGAGTCTACTCATCACTAAAATATGCTTATTGTATAGATAAAGTACGTTAAATGATTGTTAAAGTATATTTTCTAAAATATGAATTAAAGTATGATTTTAATGTGTTATATTATAATTTATTATTAACATATTTTAACTAAAAATAAGCATACTTAACTATACAATAATCATACTTTAGTTATTGGTCAACCCGTCTCACATCAGTCTCACAAGAGATTCTCGCTTTTCCAATTTTTAATTGAAAAAATTACTTTAAATAATCATCAAGTTGATACATTTAAATTAATAATAATTATGATTTATAAATATTAATCCTAATCAAGTTTAATACCTAAACCAAATATTATAATCAACCCTAATAAATAACAGCAATGAAAAGTAATGTTTTTTTTTTCAATTGGCATTTGGCATCATAAAATAATAGTATTTTACGTAAATAGTTGGATTGAATTATTTAATCTAAAAAAGACGTGTTATTTTTACTTTTTATTTGGACATTATTTTTTTAATATATTACATATTTAAACAATTAGCAATGCTTGTCACGAATAAAAAGGTCCACGTGGCCACAAGGCCATAACCATGACATTTGCAAATTGCAAGATCCAATGGGCCTTTTATTAAACTACATGCAGTAATTAATTATTTTAAGCTTTAATTAATTTATTATTTTTTAAGGGCTAAGCTTCTTTGTAATAAGATTCTTCATATCCTCCTCCTTGTTTTTATTCTTAATTTTATTACCATTATTTAATTTCAATTTTAATATATTTCACAACTTTTTTAAAAAAAATATGAAATTATCAAATTTTCTTTTTATAGTACGATTCAAAATATAAAAGTATTTCATTATTAAATATTAATGAAATATAAATGTACCCAAATTTTCTTTATTACGTTTTAAAATATAGAAGTATTTTTTTTATTAAACATTAATTTACTACATACAAACGTACCAAAAATTCATTTAACTTATATTAATTATTATTACAAATTAATATATTAAATAAAAAGATTTAAAATAAATTATAGTATTAATAATTATAAATTTAATTTATTTGAAATATTAATCGAATCAATTTTAATTATTTATTGCAAATGATCTCATAAATCACTTCCCAAATTCCATTCATAAACTTTATAATTTTCGTATGAGATTAGCAGATAATACTTTACAAAATAATAAAAAAAATCAAATAATCACATAAGAAAATACAAGCCATAAACTTTCCAACTTAGCGTGTAATTTACACGCGCCACCCATATGCAGCTGACCTCGGAAATGGCGGGGGCATCCATCTTCACAATTTAAAAACTCTCTCTCCCCCTCCTCTTTCTCTCTCTCTCTCTCTCTCTCACACACACAGCCCCAGCACAAATGCATGTGATTGATTGAATGAATCATTTGATTATCTCTCTCTCACACACACACACAACACTCTGAAGTTAGCACAGCTCGAGGATTTAAAAAGTCGACGTTATATTTAACTGTTTTAATGCCATTGGAACTTTCTGCAGATGCATTCCATGAATCCAACCAAGAAACACACCCACAACATACACTAAACACGTTGTCAGAGAGATGAATTTTGCATAAAACAAACATACAAGCAATCATATTATTATTTTTCCCTCAAAGGGTTTCTCTTTTTTCCCCCCTTAAGCCTAAATCTCTCTTGGATTTTCAATTTCCAATATATTTTTTAAGGTTTTCGTCGGGTTTCAGCACATGCTCCTCCCACCGCCCACCTCATCTCTTCTTCTCTCTCTACATTTTCTATTTCCTCCAAAAACTTGGCTTATTGTCATTATTATTTTATTTGACTGACCACCTCAAAGAGATTCTTCCAGATCTACAGTGAAAAGTTTTTAGGCTGTGGATCAACTTAGCCTTTTTCTTCTTCCTGAATGAGAGAGATTATCTGTCAAGAATTTGAAGGTCAGCTTTTGTGGGGGGTTTTTGCTTGGGTTTTAGCACCTGGGATTGAATGGAATGATCATAATCATGTTGGAATGCGTGTTGTTTCAATCATTTTCAGTGAGATGAATCTCTCATTTTGTTCTTGATATTGCTTGATCTTTGATAATCTTGATGTTTTGTTTGGCCTGTTACAAGTTTCTTCCTAAGTCAATGAGTTTCATAATCTTGATAATTTGATTTCGCCTGGTGAAAATTTAGTGTTCAAACATGTTCTGTTCAGCTTGCAATGTTGCTACTTTGTTAATTAAAATGCTTCTTCTTCTCTGTACCTATTTTTGGTTCTTGGTTGATGCTCTAGCTTCTACTGTCATAATTCTTTGCAGAGTTCAATTCGATCCCACCAAAATCATGCTCAACTTAAAAAATACTATGGATTAAAAAGGGTTATCCAAGAGAGATTCATAAGAGTATAGTAGAAATGGGTTGTGAAATGGAAACTGATCAATCTGAGGAGCTGGATGTTGTCCTCTCTTCAATGTGGCCGGAAGAGATAAACGAAGCCGGGAGGCAATTCAATGTTGAAAGGCCAGGAGGTGAGCAAGATATGTTTGAGGAGGTTACAATCAAGAAAGAGCCTAATATAGTTGATTTTAAGCGATTGATGGAGCTTACAAATTATAGTGATAAGGGCAATTGGCAACTGGCTAAGTTGATAAAGAATTGGGAGTACAGGCAGGCGAATGCTGTACGTCTTCTCAGGGAGGAGCTTGATAACCTTAGCAAGCAACAGCAAGAAGTTGAGCTCAAAAAGCTCGAGATATTGGAAGATTATAGGTTTGAAAGAGATGAATATGGTGATAAGCGTCCGATCTCTGTTCTTGATGATAGTCTAAGGTACTTGTATCAAGATGCTCCTAGGAGAAAGAACGATGTTATTTCCCAAGATGAGAGAGTAGAGATAGATGCGGAGTATGACAGCGTGATATACTGGAAACAACGAGCTGGGCATCTTGAGAAGTTGTTAGAGGCGAGTCTAGGACGAGAGCAGATATTGATGGAGAAGTTGCAAGAGAGTATAGAAAACTTGGAAAGGCAGTCATCTCCTGTGGAGGAATTGTCACAGGTCTTGGAGAGAGCAGATAACTTCTTGCACTTCGTACTACAAAATGCACCTGTTGTTATTGGTCACCAGGTAGACTTTCATGGCTATGGTTTGTGAGCCTGTGCCGACACACAATCTTTACTAGTTCTAATGGTTTCTTGATCTCCATTTTTGTACAGGATAAAGAGCTCCGATACAGATTCATATTTAATCATTTCCCAAGTTTGGGAGAGCAGGTAATCCACTCTGATATGTTACATCTCATGGGTAACTTGGATATGATCATGTGTACTTGATGTCGACTGTCTAGTTTCCTTATGTTTCCAAAGTCTTGAGTGTAGTGTCTGGCGCTAGAACTCCTCAAAATAGCTGATTTTACAGGACATCATAGGCAAAACAGACGTGGAGATCTTCACTGGAGCTGGGGTAAAGGAGTCTCAGGACTTCAAACAAGAGGTTATGGAACGCGGATTGCCTGCAAAGAGGGAGATCACATTTGAAACAGAACTGTTTGGTTCAAAAACATTTTTGATATATGTGGAACCTGTTTTCAGCAAAGCAGGAGAGACTATCGGAGTGAATTACATGGGAATGGAAGTAACTGATCAGGTTTGTTTATTTTCTTCCCATATCTGTACTGTGTTTACTCATTTTATGTTTAAGTTGTAGATTGATTGGAACCACCATTTTTTGAGAATATTGCAGGTTAGGAAGAGAGAGAAGATTGCAAAGCTTAGAGAAGAAATGGCTGTACAAAAAGCCAAGGAGACGGAGCTTAATAAAACGATCCACATAACAGGTAATTCTATATTCAGCTTGTAATTACATGCATTGGTTGGATAATATCTATATCAAAAAGATGTTCGTTCATTATGTAATCTGTACTACTGTGATCGACAGAGGAATCCATGCGAGCAAAACAGATGCTGGCAACGATGTCTCATGAGATAAGATCACCACTTTCTGGAGTTGTGAGCATGGCTGAGATTCTTTCCACTACTAGACTTGATAAAGAACAGAAGCAGCTGCTGAGTGTAATGTTATCTTCTGGTGATTTGGTTCTTCAACTAATTAATGACATTCTTGATCTTTCCAAGGTGGAGTCAGGTGTGATTTTGATCTTTTGAGACATTTGACAAGGTTTTTTCTGCATAATTCGCACGAGGAATAGATATAACTAGATTGATCTAAATTTGGAGTAGTTCTTGTCATTTTCCAGGAGTTATGAGATTGGAAGCCGCTAAGTTTAGACCACGAGAGGTCGTAAAGCATGTTCTCCAAACAGCAGCAGCATCATTAAAGAAAATACTAACCTTAGAGGGTCATGTAGCAGATGATGTCCCTATTGAGGTAAATGCTATCGTTGTTATGTTTATAATCAATAATACAAAGCCATATTATTTAAGAATTGGTTGACAATCGAGACCTTCCATTCCAGGTTATCGGTGATGTCCTAAGGATTCGACAGATTCTTACCAACTTGCTTAGGTACTCCTGAGATACACTACTAAGACTAGGTATGAGTTTTAGTAATGGTATTATGGATTGATATTTTCAATGTTTGTTAACAGCAATGCAATCAAGTTTACTCATGAAGGCAAGGTTGGAATTAATCTCTATGTGGTTAAAGAGCCACCCAACATAAGCAGTTCACAGAATATTTCTCAAGAACAATGTACTGCATCATCCAATTCTAGGAAAGACTTGTCAATGTCTAAAAGCAACGGCAATGAGTGTGACTCGTGTGAAGATCAACAACTTAAGAACCGACCTTGTAGTCCAGTTCAAGAGAAAGACCAAACCCACAAGAGTCCTGAAGAACCAGTCGTGTGGATTCGCTGTGATGTCTATGACACAGGGATTGGAATTCCAGGTAGATTATGATTCACTCTTCCGTTTCCTGAGAATAGTTGAATCTTAGGAAAAATATAATCGGTATTGCCCTTTTAAACTTGATGTTACAGAGAAAGTTATACCGACTCTGTTCAAGAAATACATGCAAGCTGGTGCAGACACAGCCCGAAAATATGGAGGGACAGGATTAGGCCTTGCAATCTGTAAACAACTGGTGATTACTTTTTCCGTCTAGGGCATTTGAGACTGATTGAAGATTGTCATTTGATCTGAAGAAGCTAACATAATCTGTGTTTATGAACAGGTTGAGCTCATGGGAGGCAATCTTACTGTATCTAGTGTAGAACATCGTGGTTCTACTTTTACATTCGTACTACCTTACAAGGTTTCATCAGTGTCTGATAATTCTGATGATCCTGATGAACTATCTGATACGGACAACCAAGATTCCTTAGAAGATGGAACAGAAGAAGATCTATGTTCAGGTGTATTTGTGTTCCAACCACGCGCTTTGTTTCCTAGTCAAAGTTCTACGAGGATCCCGAAGCTAATATCAAATGGTTTTGGATTGAATGTAAACAAAATTGATGGTTTACTAGATGACTCTCCATCACACTCTAGTAACATTACATGTAAAGAGATCAGTTTAGAAGAAGATGCTAACTCAACAGCTGGTCCTATGGACACATCATCTGAACTAGAAGTCCCCAAGACTCGTTCGTCGGGTTTGAACAGCGTAAAATCATCTCCTAAACAAGAACATTCCCGCCCTGATGGGAGTGTCCGTTTTCATCCTTATGATCACCCCAAATCTTCAAGAGAGATCCACTCTCACGATGGAACTCCAGAAACTAGTCTAGCCCGAGTAACGAGTCATGCAGAGGCTCAAGCAAATGCAAGTCCTAAAACTCCAAAATCCGAGGTGAAACCTAAGATCCTTCTTGTGGAGGATAACAAGATCAATGTAATGGTAACGAAGTCTATGATGGAGCGGTTGGGCCACAGCATTGACGTCGTCTCCAATGGAGCAGAAGCAGTTCGTGCTGTCCAATGCAACACTTATCATCTCATTCTTATGGTATGATTAAGCTTTTTCCATGTGACTTCACTCATTCATCTTCTTCAAACATATATAAACTGCACAGTGGATACAACCTTGCAGGATGTATTTATGCCAGTGATGGATGGTCTTCAAGCTACAAGATTGATCCGATCCTTCGAGGAAACGGGAAGTTGGGAAGAAGCAGAAAAGGCAGGAATAGAGAAGCAACCCTCTAATCCACAACAGGAAAGACCAAGAAAGAGGACTCCTATCATTGCAGTAAGCATTTCTTTAACAAAACATTGAATCTTAAACAACACATGGGAATCTTAATGCATAACTCTTCATATATTTACAGATGACAGCAAATTCTTTATCAGAAAGCGCAGAGGAATGCTATGCAAATGGGATGGACTCATTCGTGTCGAAGCCTGTTACCTTTAACAGCTTGAAACAATGTTTACAAGACCATCTACCATGAACTGCACCTGTAAATGGTATCCAATAGAGTGATCTTGTACAGCAAAACGAAATGAGTTAGGACAGTTTTGATATCATCAATGTGTACATATAGCCTTTTTATTTTTTTCTTCTTTTATCAGTTCTTCATCATTAATGTTTCAATTGTTTAGTCGTCTGTAAAGTTTAGCATCTTCTTCTGAGTTTGCGATGATTGCCTTATCGATCTTCTCTTCTTGTTTTGTCCTTCTTGCCCCCGTTTCATACTTCTGATTGGTATATATGGTTATCATCATTTGTTGCAGTTTGTATAAGATAATGTACAATCTAAATATTTTGCGTTAGTTTTCTTGAGTTTGCAAAATTCGTTATTAGTGATTAAATTTGTTACTTTTGAACTGATTATGAGTACCAGTGATATGCGTCTATTACCAACTTAAGACATCTTGTCTAAAATTTCTCATCAAAGTACTGTTTAATTAGGAGATATCTATTAAATGTATGTATGTATATGCGTATGTGTGTGTTTGTATATATATGTCTATAATATAAGTTCCATTTTGAACCTAGTTGTGTTTGTGTACACGATGTATCTCTTGGCAAAAATGGTTTCAAAAAAATAAAGGCAAAAAACAACAATAGCACCAATCGGCAATCAGATGTACCAAATTACACATTAATCTTCCAAATTCCTGAAAAGGTTAGCAGATGGGACCTAGTCAGCATTAAGTGCTTCGAGTTGTCTTCTCAGATCGTCCAGGTCATCGATCGGAGTGCAGGGTTCGTCCGATGCAGGTGGCTTCTGAAACTCGTCTGCACTTGGGAGCTCACGAACAAGGCCTTCTGGTATAGTACCTAAAGTAGATAGAAAGTTGATCAAAAGAAATCCCAAAAGATGTAGGATTTAAAAGAACGTGAAATATATGTTTATCAAATTTGATCTCAAATCCACAAAATCGTTCAAGAATGAGTTCAAGATGAGAGTGTGTTGGGTTTTAAATCCATATCAATCCAAATAATTACCAATGAATTTGCAACCAATAGTCTTCAAACCCTCCAATCTAAACACAGCCCAGGGGCTACTTGGTAGAAATTAGAAGTCTTGATTTTGTGAAACAAGTCAAAAGCAGTTAAAAATTGCGTAATAAAAAAGATACAGACCTGGACTAGCATTTGAGCCATGTACATCACTATCATCAACAACACTGAATCACAACAGAGATGAGAAAAATGTCATAAATCCAGATAAAATATTTAAGAGGAATTAGTAGAGCTGCAGATACTGGCATAACTAACCAGTGTATTATAAAAAAAATCCATAAAAAGTAAGTAAACGAGTCTGCTCAATTTAATTTGTTTTACACACTTCAAGTTTTAAAGCAACCAAAATTGGTAAAAAAATCATGAATGAGAAATTGGTTAAAATGCTACCTTATATTCCATTCATTATCTTCATGGAGGAACTCGGGTTCTACTAATTCTTTGGAGTCCATCTTGGCTTTAGCAGCAGCATCATCCCTGGCAGGCCTTGCAAGAATGTACTCTTTCTGCACCATCGTCAAAATAAAAAATTAATATAATCTAGTGCAGATTTGAACAATAGATCAATTGAAAAGCTCAAGCTGTGCTTCACCTGTCTCTCCAAACAAGCAGCATTTGAACATTGAGGATTTGGCTTCATTTCCATAGTTGGAAAAAAGTCTTTGAGGGCATTGTAACCCTAATCAAGGAATTTTGATATATTTTTATAATCATGCTCTAACATCAAGCCATGAGAATAATTATAAAATGCAGTCCACAAGCTAGTCAGAATTTATTTCCATCAAATATCAGAATACAACTGGAAGGGGATGCACTCATATGCATTGCACAGACTATCAAGAACATTATATGTCAAAATGAAGTTTAATAAACTTCCATGCTTACTTCTTGGTTACCAAAGATTAAACTTATGTAGTATATGAATCTTCTAAGTAATACTACAAAAGAAAATAAAAATTATTCCTTTATGTAGTTTGCTGATTTTTAACTTTGTCGCAGAAATGAATGTCATGAAAGTTTCTTCCATGCTACATATATGACAAGGTAGTACGAAATCAGTCAAAAAAAGAAAATCTTATTCTCTTAGTAGATAGCATGCTACATGGGTTGAGCAGAACGTGCATTAGTGCATTTGTGTGTGTGTGTGTGTGTGTGTGTGTGTGAGTAAGTCATAAAGAGAGTCACCAGATAGGGTGTAACACTTCCAAACTTCAGCAAATATTTAAGTGTGTTCTGAACAAGGAGTCCTGCAACAATTCCCTGCAGGACAACTTCAATAGTGAGCACAAAGATAGGTACTAAAGGAGAGAGGGAAAAAGTGCTAAAAATATGGGCGAAGCAAAAATTGCTAACCATCGTAGTTGGCAATGATGCAGCACAAACACCTTCACGCTTTAGTGTACGTTCATCAACCCCTGATGCTACGACCTAAGACAATAGTTTCACTGATTAATGTATGATTTACTTTATAACAAGAGGATGCAACGACCTACAAACAGCACTTTGCAACATATCCAATATCAGAAATTCAAAATCAGGCCGGAATGTTGTTTACCGATAAATATCTGGACATTTTAGCTTTTTTTTTTTTTGGCCTTTATAGTCTTAACAAAGCATCTAATTTTAATTTTGAAAAAAAAATATTTTTTGCTAATAAACATACCAAGGGTGGTGCACATGCAAAACATGCAGTTTCACCGGGAACCAATAACTGTATATGACCAGAAACAGCATTCTCAGAAACACCTGTACAAAAAATTTCTCACATTAACTGCATCCATAAATCAGCAAAACAGTAATTTTAAAATTTTCATGTAGGATCACTCAAATGCATTACTTTTTTTTAAAAGTAACAGATGGAAGGAATTAAACCCGGCTCATTAAGGCCTTGACTTCCAGATGACTGTAGTCTCAAATGAGAAGATCCATTAAGGCGTCTAAAATGAGTCAAATTACACAATTTCTCTTTCATCGACATAAATGAAAACTGAGAGTAGCTAGCAGTAATTACCGGACTCCATCCATGTTTGGTTCAACTCATTACAGGCCTGCACAATGTAAAGTATGCATAAGGAAACAACAAATTTAATCTTCCTAAGTTCAGTTCAATCATTCTCATTTGTAGCATGATGTACAAAAATCAGAAAGCATTTAATTAAAGAATGGCATTTGTATAAAGAGTGTGTTCATAAGATATTGGTTCGAACCTGATTTACCACCATTCTTGCTTCATAATTGTCTACGCAGCTTAAAACAAGATCAACTCCAGCACCTTCTTTATCTGGACGAAATGATTTATTTTTAAGACTTGACATAAAGGTCTCAAAGCCTTGTACTGTCGTGATGTTTAAAGTATAGCTCTGAGAAACAAAATCAACAGATGAATCCACAGGAAAAAGAAGAAGAAGAAGAACATATTATATCCATGTATATTGGTCACACAGGCTAGTTCATGACAGAGACAACTGAAAGAGCAAAGTCCATCGTAACTTTACCTCAAGTACAACATCAGGGTTTATGTCTGAGAGGGTCTGGAGAGCAGCATCGGTCTTAGTCATCCCAGCCTTGAAAGAAAAACAAATGCAACTATTTTAGCTTGAATAAGGATAAAAATAAAGCTAGAATTAACTATATTGCTTATAATTTTGGTCTCAAGTAGTTAGCAAAGCACCTACTAGATGCACCTTAACTAATACAGTTCAAATAAAAAGAGGAAAACACTAAATTTCTTCTTCAATGCTTTTTTCTCTCCTCACCTTAATACTAAGAAGGAAAAGCTAAAATTGCTCCATTCTTGATAACAGATATTTGACAACTAAAAAAATTCAAAGATATAATATTAAAAAACCTGTTCAGGCCGGAAGAAAAGCCTATTCATGTTAGCTAACTCCACTTTATCATAGTCATACAGCAAGAGCCGGCCGATCCCGCATCTTGTTAGCATCTCAGCTGCAACACTGCCCACCCCACCTATACCCTGTAAAGTAAAAATATTTAATGAGAACCAAGTCAATAATTTAACATTACTTACATGCATAAAGCAGCACAAAAATTAAAAAACCACAGAATGATTTATGCATTGCGCTTAAGAATATAAAAATAGATGGAAGAAAGTACAGAATCTTATGAACCAAGAATCAGAAAATTTTATATAATGTACATTGATTAATAAAATGCCAAAATTATAACCTGAGAAAGATGAAATAGCATAACTGTGTACTTTCTGATTAAACAGCATTATAACAGGGGGCTGCTCTTAGAGAACTTATCATCAACATTTATAAGTATAATTTCTGAGAGAACTACGCAGAAAAATTTATAGAAAATAAACTATTGACGAGAAAAATACAGACAACTATGGCGATTGAAAATTCCCGAATTCTTTCATAGTTTTCAACGATACCCATCCTCTGAAGTGCCATAAGTCTACTGTAAGGATTGCTATCAACCACCTCAGCACTCATATTCTGCATTGCAATGTAAGAAATGTCAATGAATAGAATCCAGTGAACCATGAAGTACCGAATAAGCAAAACACTGGAAGACAAAGACAATGATAACCTCAATTTTGGAACGCTGGAGATTTTCCAACTTTTCTGTTGCAGAAAGATGCTCAACACATGATCGCATCTACAAGAACAAGATAGATATTCAGTGCATGAAAAGCTTACATGAAACTGGTTCATGAAGATTGATATTAAACTGCTCTCCAGAACTGTGTCGGTAGATCTAATCATTTGGGTGAACATGAAATAATTATGTTATTAGGTGAAGGTTTGTACTAAAGTAGCAAAAATAGGAGCAAATGATAACTTTGCACCACGTCTACAGTTGTTCCATATCTGTAGTTCTTCTTATCCCTTAGATTCATAATCTAGAAACTAGCTCCCTGGATTCTTTCAATTAACTCTCATTACTCGTATCCAATATCTCTACCAATTATACAACAAACATGTCTTCAAATTCAAATGAATCAGAAATCCTCCCGAATAGTCTTTAAATGCTTTTAATTTTTGCCAACCAAAAATCACATTTCCGCAGTTAAACTCCTAAAACAATAAATTAGAAATGTTAAAACACTTCTTCCACCAAATTTCAACTTCTCCAGTTCTTTATACTCCACAGATCACCAAAACTATTTCAAATTATATTTCACCATAAAAACATCAGTCAGAGACACTTCATTAACCAGAAAAATAAGAAAATTATATCTAACGCAGACAAACTGAGATACCTTATTAACTAAAGCTTGCTGAGAGGGATCACGCAAAGATATCTCGAGAGAGTGAAGATCACTCAACAATCCTTTCAGTTCCGCCTCCATTGTATCAGAATTACACCTTTTTGATCCAAGTTGCCTTTATTCTTCCCCAAATTACACTTCCGATCCGATTACCTTAAAATACAAATCAAAATCAAAATTGAGGTAAAATAACAAGTTGAATTGGGATCCGGAATTTTATCAATTTGGGGTTTATTTTCACCCTTAGAGAATGAATGAATTGGGAACAGGTTTTATTAGACCGGCGATCGGTTTATTTTTAACAATCTTGGACCAGTGGCGGTCTGCTACGTATTTTTCAGAAGAAACAACCAATGACTAGTTGCCACGTCAAGTTAATTTTTTCAATTTCCTTGGCAGCCCACTCTTTTGAAACTGGCCCAAATCCATCCAAATATAAATGGGCCGAAAATAATATTATATAGGCCCAATTTTCTCATTGTTGGGCTAATTTTATACTCCAATATACAGTTATACCCAAGCCCGAGATTCTCCTCGGCGAACCCAACTCCACCTATTTCTCTTCAGCTCAGAGCCGCCGTCGCCATTGCTGCCGCCATCGTTAAGGCGTCGCTCCACCGGCACCAATGCAATCCGTAAGAATTCAAATTTTGCATTCTCATTTCACACTATATACTGTTATCATAACTTTTTGTTTTTCTTTTTTTTTTTCCGGTAAAAATCATTTCCAGCTCCTATTACCCGCTCAGGAATCAAATTTTTTTCTCCGTATCTTGAACGGAAGTGTGCAAACACTCGAATCATTAAAGGAACAGATAAATCTCTACCTTACGCAGCGTTTTCAATCCAGTTTTGATTTAACTGAATCCAGGTAAGAGCATTTTGGTGATGTATTGGTGCTACTAATTTTAAATGAATGGTCAGATTAATTTTTATATCTCATCCCGAATTAGGAGCATAAGCAGCGATCAAAATGAGAAGAAGGAATTTTCAGATGGCCAAGGGGAGCCTAGGGGCGCAGTTTTCAACGCATTGGATACAATGTTAAAAGGCAATTTGGATCGGTTAAAAGCCATGAGGTAGGTTTGTCGATTTAAGTGATTTTCGTCAGTTTCGACTGTATATCTTTCTTCCGTATGAATTGAATTCAAACATTGATTAGTTACATTTTTGTTTCTGATTTTAAGCTAAAGAAATACTACTATGCAATCTTAAAATGGCATTGTTCGAAATACTAGGCATTAAAGTAAGATACCATCAACTCCATCTGGTTTGTTTAAATTGTTATATGGAGATATTTTTTTATAATTTCTCTTAACTTCACATCTGTAGGAGCTCTTTGTAATGTGATTTTCTGATAGATGTTTATTGCATCTGTTTCTGTATCCCTGTATTACAGGGAAAGCATAGTTTGGGGGCATACTAGTAGTAGTTCTATTGCGGAAACAGTGTATGAGAATGATGCAAGTATGATAAGAGTTTTGTGTCTGGAAGGTAAGTTGGGCACAGCTTTATGGAAATGGAGGACAGAGGTTAAACAGCTTAGAATTCCTGATGTCATCACTCACAATTATCTTTTAAATGCACTTTGCAAAAGAGGTGACCTTGAGACGGCCGAGTGGCTTGTTAGGGAGATGTTACACCAGGGTCCTCCTCCTACTTGTGCTACCTACAACACTTTGATGAATGGTTATTGCCTTGTTGATAATGTAGATAAAGCTCTTGATATTTTTTCCTCCATGGCTAACTGTGGGGTATGGCCAAACAGAGTCTCATGCAATATTCTTGTACATGCTCTCTCCCAGAAGGGCTTATTGCGGAATTCAAGAAACCTGCTTGAGAAAATATTGGACCGTAGCAATGATGGAGAAACTTCAAATTTAATCACTTCGACGATACTTATGGATAGTCATTTCAAGTCTGGAGATATGAAAGGAGCTCTCACTTGTTGGAGTGACATATTACAAAGGGGTACAGTAGTGGATGCTGTTGCTTACAATGTTATTATACATGGATACTCGTTGAATGGGTACATAAATCTTGCCTATAAATCTGTGTGTGAAATGTTCAAAAGAGGTCACATACCTAGTACTTATACATATAATTCTCTCATCGGCAATCTTTGCAAGTCAGGCATGATTGACGAGGCTTGTTATGTTTTCAGTGTTATGTCAAGTATGAGTGTTCCTCCTGATGACATCACATACAAAATTGTTATCCAAGGTTTGTGTATGAGTTCTGATGTAGTTAGAGCAAATTATTTTCTATCCCAAATGCTGGAGAACTCAATTATACCCAGATCTCTTGTTTGGAATGTCATGATCGATGCCTATGGGAAATGTGGACGATTGCAAGAAACATTGTTTATGAAAAATAAAATGACTGAACTTGGCGTTGAGCCTAATGTTTACACGTACAATTCCTTGATTCACGCACAGATTAGAAATGGAAATATTGACAAGGTTCACTACCTAAAGAGAGAGATGCTCTTAAATGGTCTTTTCCCTGATTCAGTCACTTACAATTTGTTGATTGGTGCTGCTTGTGATCTTGGCGATATAGATTATGCTCTCCTGCTACATAATGAAATGCTGAGGGGAGGGTATGAACCAGATATTATAACTTATACCGAAATACTAAAGTGTTACTGCATGAGAAACAAAATGAAGGAGGCTGAAGAGCTATTTTTCAAGATACTGATGTCAAATTTACCAGTAGACCATGTTCCATTTTTAATACTGATGAAGAAATGCTTCATGCTGGGGGAGCTAGATAAAGTGTATGAACTTTATCAAATATGGTTAAGAGAACTTTGAGAAGTTTTTGACTGAAAAAGCAACATATTCCACAATGATCTCAGTTTTCTAAGATGGAGCTTTTTGCTCTATGTTGCACAATGATCTCAACATACTGTGGCTGGGATCTGCTAGTGGAGGTATTAATTTTCATAATGGTACTTTTTTTTTGTCCCTTCTTTAGCTGCTGTTTGTTTCTCCTCTCTTTTATCTGAGTATTTGTTCCTTTATGCCTCTTATGCTTTCCACTTCTTGATTTTAGCTAGCCAATTGTCATTTACTTAAGAACCAAAATTGCTATGGCAAATTATCAAAATCTTCGTCAGAAGTAAACGTACTTCATAGATGTCTTTGATCCAGTGATGACGTGCATACAGATTTAATATATTCCTCTTTCATATTAGATCACAACAGTGCTGACAGTGATAGTGCTTCGGTCTGCTGCCAACTATAACTTGAAGTATGTCTTTCATCTGTATTCCGAATTTAAGAACCATTCCCTTATATCTTTTATGACTAAGCTTTTGATTGAATGAACAGAATGCTGCACTTTTGAAGACATCTATCACAGCTAACAGGTTACTTATTCAACTTCACCTTTTCTTTTCTCTTCTTCTCTTGCTCTCTTTTCTTTTTATATTGAGAATGAATAGTTGTAGAGGTTCAATCTGTTATATAAGCAAAAATTGCAAGCACTGGATGAATGATAATTCAGAGCTTTGAAGAAGTTAAGGCCTTAGCTCTGAATTCATCATGGTTGATCTCACGTTTTAGATTTGATATTCTTACTTTTGTATTCTTAATCTCAAAAGGTTTGCATCACATTTTGTTGTGCTTTTGTTTCTTAAATTAATGCAGTTCATCCAGATAGACCCTTCTACTCCTGGATATTTCGGAGGTATAACGACTGTCACCAATTCAATGACGATGGAGAGGGATCAAGAATGCCTTTGGCGATAAGTGAAAATGTTCCAAATCTAGTCCCTCCGAGTCTATGCTTCAGGATCCTCTATATGCAATGCAATCTGAATCACCAAAGACGGTGGTGCGACGCTGGAGGCTACGTCCAAGGTTTGATGACTCACCCTACATCTGTACTTTGAAGAACATTAAGCTCTTTGATAGATTAAATCTTGCTGTTGAAAAATTACTCAACTTCTTAGATTCCTATAGGCAGAATTAGGATAATGTATGGACAAATCATCTATGAATCCGAACATACAATAAATAAAATGAGAACCCCAATTTGAATTGATTAAAGATAATTATGCAGTCCCCACCATAGACTCACAAATTCACAATCCAAGCTTGAAATTAATTTCTAGAACATGTCATTGTCTCCTAACATCTCTCACATTCCAATTCCAGCTAAAAGTTTTTCTGTTTTAGCAAGGCATTGGATTGGAATGGAATAATTGAATAATGGCAAAAGCTCCTGCGCTCCTGGAGACACGGTCCGTGTCCCCATGTGAACACAACACTTCCCCTCCCTATTCTATTTAAATCTATGTATTGCTAGAGAGTTTAAATTGTAAAGGGGCACGGATTTAAATCCGTATGCCCGAACGCACAACAGACTCACTCTTGAATAATACAAGGTTAAGTTGACCCAACCTGTAATGGACCCGATTCCAGAATGAACCTGCCCTGCCTCCTATCTCTCCCTTTCATACTTTTCCCCTTTTGATCAATCAAACTCATCCCAACCCCACAACATCATTCAAGATTCTTTTATCTGTTTTCACCCTAAAAGATTTTCTTATTTACAGTGAGAGTATATTCTTAGTGAAATAAATACTGTACATTATTAAAGATAATACTCATACTCAATATTCTTATCTCTCTCTCTCTCTTTTATCCTATGATAGACATGCTACCAAGAATCGAAGTTTTCAAATACATAGTAACTAACGTAGGACAATGAAGTTAAACATTGTATTAAGAATGATAGAAGCAATATAATGTGAAAATGAGTATTTATTACAGTGTAATATAAGATTGATTAAGTTATAGTACTGTAGAATGTAATTTCATCAATTGATTTTAATTTAGTGTTATAATTTAACTTATTTTATTAATTCACTTGTACTTGAATGTAATTTTGTCACGTTTATTAATAAAAATAAGTGTTGGAGATAATATATTTTGGTTGTGTCAATTCAATAATTAAATTCCTATTTTGCTAGCCGAGACTCATATCTTAAGACCAAACAAAGCAATTACTCCGTCACTGAATATCGTTCACCATTTCATCATTTATTTGTCCTACACAATGGTTCATCTCAAAAAAGGAATATCAGTCTAATCTAACACATTAAAAGTACACATTTATTTCAGAAGTGTTATTCCTTTTTTTTTACACATAAACATACTTTATACTTTATTTATTACCTAAAAATACTAAATTACTCCCAAAAGTCAATAAAGTTAGTAAAAAAATATTTTCTTAATATTCGTGGTACATTAAAGGTGAACAATCTAGTGGAATAGAGAGTATAATATTATATCTTTAAATTACCATAAATCAAAATACTACTACTTTCTTAATCTTCTAAAAAACGAATGTAACTCTTCGGATGTGATAGTGAGAGTAATATCCACATAATGATTGTAACAAAATGACAAAATGGGGGGTGAATTTTGGGTGTCTGGTTAAATCTTGTAATAATTTTGAAATTAAAATATATTTTGAAATTATGAGATTGATATAATTTTTACTATTATTATTATTGAGTTGAAGTTTATTGTGGGAATTACATTTTAGGGGAGGGATTAGTTACATTGTGATTGAATCCTTTATCTCATTTGGATTAGCTACATAATAAATCTCTTTCTGTGTGGCTAAGGAGTTGCCACGCGTCACATTCTCATAGGCTGTTCAACTGCTTTTCCATACAGCCTTTTTTCCCTGCTTTTCCGAAAGAGCTCACTTAAGTCTTAATCCTCACTCTAGTCTATTCTCTATACGCCATACAGACTTTAAAGCAACTACCTCAAAACGATCAGTGGCACTGTTTTCTTCTCTCTCTTCACCAATCTCTCTCTCTCTCTCATTCTAAACTCAGCTCAACGGAGTTGAAAAATCAACGATCGTGTTAATGGGGGGTGAAAATTGGAGCTTAACGCCGAAGCCGTGCGACTCATGCAAGACGGCGCCCGCCGCCGTCTTCTGCCGCCCGGACTCCGCCTTCCTATGCATAACCTGCGACGACAGAGTCCACGCCGCCAACAAGCTTGCTTCGCGCCACCCCCGTGTCTGGATGTGCCACGTCTGCGAGCAGGCTCCCGCCACCGTCACCTGCAAAGCCGACGCCGCCGCGCTCTGCGACAACTGCGACGGAGACATTCACTCCGCGAATCCTCTCGCCCGCCGCCACCACCGCCTCCCCATAGTCCCCTTCTACGACGCCGTTAAATCCTCCCGCCCTACGGAAGCAATTTCCGAGGAGGAGGTGGAGGCTGCTTCCTGGATTCTGCCCGATCCGAACACCAAGCAGGCCGAAGATTCCGGATCGCCCGATTTGTTCAGGGATGTGGATCCGTATTTGGATCTTGATTTAATTTCCGGAGTTCAGAAATCGGGTCAAATTATAGTCAAAGAATTAAAACAGTATTCCTCCGATGGAGTTGTACCGGTTGAAGAGAAGAATGAATTTGGGTCGGGTCAGTATACAGACCCGGTCGTTGACTGGTTTCCGGCTTACAATTGGGACTGCTCCGGATCAAAGCCTGCCATGTTTAGCTTCACCTCACCATCCATCAGCCAAACTGTATGTTCTTAATCCGTCTCACGATTTTTATTGATAATTTTTTCTTAATTCATATATTAAAGTCAGAAGTTTGTTGAGTAATTAATTGAATTAAATGTTTTTGGTTTGGTATGAGAGTTTGGTGGCATACAATATTTCATCTAATTATTAGATTAAGACATTCACATGTATTGTAATTATCGAAAAATCGAAGATATACATAACACAATTTAGAATTTGCAATAAAAGAATCTGGTCGTGTGCATTAATAATAATCAATATAAAATTATCAAAATAAAATCAAGAAATCATACTAGCATTTTATTAATTAAAAAATTATGATAGGTATCATGTTCATCATTTGATGTGGGATTGGTGCCGGACCACAATACCACAAGCAACACACAGAAGGATGACGATGCTCCCACCCGAGCCGTAGGGCTCGAGAGAGAAGCCAGAGTGTTAAGATATAAAGAGAAACGAAAGAACCGGACATTCAATAAAATAGTACGCTATGCGTCAAGAAAAGCATATGCAGAGACGAGGCCGAGGATCAAAGGGAGATTCGCTAAAAGGTTGGAGCTTGAAGCCGATGGTGTTATGGTATGAAAGTGTGCATAGATGAAGAACAAGCATTATCGAAGCAACATCGGAAAAGATAAATAAGATAAGAAGTAACTCTTCCACAAACTTACGTTTGTGGCGGCCTCATGGCTAAACATTTCACTAAACTTGGAAAAATAGTAAATACAAAAGTTTTCAAGGACACAATTCAATCTCTATAATTCAACCTATCAAACTCGTAAAGTAGACCTATTACAAAGATCTAAAAATGTGATATGGAATCACCAAACTATTCTAAAGACGAAGATTGTAAATGGACAATTACAATATTCTAGCATGTGAGAAAAGATTGCTAATCTTTTCAACGCTCCAAAAGAATAGACAGATGCAAATCCAAGTATTGTAACACCAGAACCAACACACAAGCAAGACACCTTTTGTATTGTCAAATATCAGATGTTCTGCACATCCAAGATTAAGGCTCCGAGCCCCTTTATGTAAGAGAAAATATCATGTCTTCTTCATCAACTTCATGATCATACCTTCGTGGGCTTTTCTTGACCATGATCTTCTCAACCGCAACCTCCTTCCAACTGCTTCCTTAAAAATAGGTACTTTGAACTCCCAGCTATCTCACATGCTTGACCACATCATCTGCTTCCAATCTATATACATGTCTTCGTTGAAAATACCTGAAAAACAGCTAAACACACAAACAGGAAAATACAAACAAGTGATAGGTGAAATTCATAGTGTCATTGCAAGTGAGACAACACAAGCAACTACACTAACATGGTATCATCCCGACTCTGTGATCAACCATGACTCATTTAGAAAGATAACTACTCCATAACTTATGAATGAAGAAAGTTGTGAAGACGACGTGATTTGTAGTGTACATATTCTAATGTGGGAGGGATTATGACTATGTTCTCAATCATCGATGTATATCTATTGATTTTGTGTAATGCAATCAAATTTTGGTTAACAAGACTTAATACTTCCATGGCCTATTGATGAAATTCGAATTGCAAATTTTCTTAAATTATATTTTGAGTTTTTTTATACAACCCGTTTATGATGATGAGTGTAAGAGAATTTAATTCGCTAGGATTGTGGACATATATAGTTGTGTTGAATTGAGTATTTAATTTTATTAAAGCTCCACTCGACATAAAACACGATAAACTTGATTTCAAAATCTTAAAAAAAAAATAAAGTTACACTAGATGTTAAATTTGAAAAAAAATAAAATAATAATAAATTAGATGATCTAGTAAATCTAACAAATAGACCATTTTTGTTTTGGAGATTAATTAGGGTAAATTTTAACTTTTTTATTATTATTATTATTATTTTACTCATATAAACAATACACTTTTTTTTTTCTATTTGCTTGTATCAAAAAGATCTTCACAATTTTTTATAAAGGAAAATACACTTTAATTTTAAAATAACTATCACACTTTAACTCGTATTATATACTTTAAAATTAATTGTTTATATATATATATATAAAAGTTATCCTTAAAAATTGGTCATTTTTCTTTTTCTTAGAATATGTTTTTAAGGTGTGGTGTTTATTTTAAAAACTTGTTTAAAATTAGTATTTATTAACTTATAAAGTTGTGTATAACTTTTAAAACACTGTAATTCTACAATTTCTATTAAAATAGTATATATAAACTTTGAAATTAAATAGAATATAAAAATATATAAATTTATCTATTAGTCAATATTAAAATAAATTAAAATTTTAAAAAAATTAATAATTAAATTTAGTAATATTTTTCTTATATAATATGCCGTGCAACATGGTTAAATTACTTAGTTATTACTTCCTTCGTCCCGGAAAACTTTTCACGTTTACTGTTCCACGTTATTTAAGAAAAATTACACTTTTTGATCAACTTTATTGACTTTGGAAGGTATTAGTATTTCTAGGTAATAAAAAAGTATAAAGTAATGATATGTGTGTGAAAAAGGAGTGGCAAATTTGAAATTAAAGTAACTTTTGAGGTTGTTGGATAAAGTGGTGTTTCCTTTTTTGGGGGCGAAAGGTTTTGTGGGACAAACAAATGAGGAAAGTGAGAAAAATATTATGGGACGAATGGAGTATAAAATAAATGAAGAATTAATTTATAGTTTGAAAAAAGAGTTAAAATTTTTCTAAAAAAATATTCCAAAACATATAAAAAAAATAAATTAAATTAAATCATTATTGTTTTAAAAAAAAAACTAATTTATTATTATCTAACATTCATATATGCAATTTTCATCAATTAAATTAAAAAATGAAATTCAATCACGTTAGAAAAAAAAATAAAGATCGGAAAGAAATTAAAAAATGAAAAAAAAAAAAAACAAAAAAACTCAAGAACGTCGGAGTATTAAAGAAGAGATCAGCAGGTAAACGTAAAGAAAAGCAGCAGGAAAGCGATTCGAAAGTAATTAAACAGTTGAAGATAGAATGAGGTAAACGAAATGAGTTACGTCGTAAAATTAAACTGTATGATCATATAAGATTCGATTCGATGACGAAATACGAGTAAAAAAAATCAGTTGTACGTAAAATCAACAACATTACCAATTAACGAAAAAGCAGTAAACGAAACATTGAAACATTAAATTGGATCATATGAGATCAGATTCGACGAAACATTGAAAATTTAACGCATCGCATTGTATGATATGAGAAGGATCAGCTTACGAATCAGAGGAGATGTCGACTATGTAAAACGAGGAGTACAACAGCAACAGCGATCCCAAGGAATACCAAGAAGCAGAGAGTCATCAATAAGGTGTTGCGATGTTCTTTGGAGACAGTGCGGATGAAGTAGCTGAGATTGTTGTCGTCGTTCCCCCCATCGCCGTCAATTTCCAGTGCGTGCTGCCCATCGCCGCCGTCCATCTTCAGTTCACCCAGCAGAGTCTGTTCTGATAATGCAGAGAGAGAGTGAGAGCGAGGGGGAGAGGGAGGGAAATTCTGTGTCAAAATATCTATATTTATAGGCCTCCGTTTGTAACTGCCTCACGTGGATTCCATTCTTTAGCGGTTTCGAATCTTGGATTGGAAACTGCTGACGTCATATTTTTTAATTATAAATCTTTAGGTCCATTTCTCACCTCTTTTTCCAGCCCACTTCATAAATTTAATTACGGCCCATTTCGAATCATTCCATAAACCTTCTGGCCCAATTAATCTCTCTCTATATTATCCTAATCCTATCCAATCATAATTCTAATCTTCTTAGGGGTCAGTTTGCTAGTTGGTACGGAATACAGAGTTATCGTGTATAATGAAATTTGTTTGACTTGTGATTAATTGTATTATTATTTAGTATTATAAAAAAATGAGATTGTTGATAACTAGGTGTTCAGCACGAAATTTCGTACCTTTCATAAGCCGTTTGCATATGATTATTGCTTAATTTTAGCCTAGTTTGTGGAGTTTATTATTTATTTTCATATTTTCTATAACTTCACGGGTGTGGTTGAGATTAAACCTATTTTAATGTGAAATTGATGAAATAAAAGAATGAGTCGTCGCTGATGAGGAATAGGAGGTTGTGTTCGTTACTGAGTCGCTACTCTTACGGATTAAATCGTTATTGGAGGCTGATGATTTGTTAGCAACATGAACTTAGAAAATAATTGTGTGCCACGTTATTAGTAGTCTGGATGCAAAGAGAGGTTATCAACTGGGCCATGTGAAAATTGAATTAAGAAATTCAATTTGTGATGTGACGTAATTAAACTATGTTAATCCATTAAGTGGGGGCCACCACTATTTTGGTAATTTATACAAGAGACGCGTTTGTTTCAAGCCCATCACACGGCCGCTTCAATCTTCATGCATGTTAAGCCCACGCTGCCATGTGGAAATTGCCATGAGAAAGTCCAATCACCCGCGTCTTACAACTACATACATAAAGTCGCTCTTTCACAAAAGGGGACGGAAGAAAAGAACCGAGAATGTGATCAACACAGAACACGCTCAACGTCACTTCCGCCTTTCACCACTACCTTTCACACACCTCTCATCCATCATTCCTACACACTCAGTCACGGTATTTGCGAGAAGGAGAACGGAGGAGGATCATCAAAACTGAAAAAGAAGACGGGGAATTACGCCGGACGAAAGGGTTTTTCTTCTCTCTTTTATTTCTTATATTGTTGTTTCATAGACTTATGGGTAAGGACAATTTTACCATGATTATTGCTTGTAACACCATGGGGCTAGTTTCCTCTTGATAGTTTTAGGGTTTGAAAGTTTATCATGTTGATTTAAAATTTTAGACATTGTGGTGATAATTTTGCAGAATATTATTCCTTATTTAAGTTTTATTTTAGACTTGTATGATCATGTTTCTTAATTCTTATGATATTATCATTGATTGATGTATGATTCAGTTTGAATGAGTTCTATGATTATATTTGCTATTTCGTGACAATTGAAGGGGATTGACCAATATATAGTCTTTGATTGTTTGACCATCAATATAGGATACCTTATTATCTTTGCATGACCATTGTTAAAAAGAAATAGGGTAAGGAAGCCCTAATCCAATTCCTTTAGTACCTAGAAAGGATAGATCTTTTGCACTAGTCTATATGAAATTTTGCATGTGAATTGCCTATAGAGCGAATAAGGGGTTGTGGGTATTTAATTTCCTTAGTATCTAGAAAGGGAATAGGGAATTATCTTATTAATTTGGTATTAGGAATTTATGTTCTTTAAAATTGTTAAATCTCACATGTCCATGAGTGGTTTAGAATACTTAAGTGACCATTCCTATAAAATTCTGCATAATTTGATTCACTTGTCTATTTGCCTTATTTCACATGATAAACTGGATTTTCCTAAAGCTATCTTGTTCTTATCTCTTGAAACACCTGATTGAGTGTGGCTTCTATTTATTTTATTTATTTGCTATTTAATTTTCTGCAATATTAGTTTAATATTTCTCAAACTCTCTTGAAATGTTATCTCGCCTTAATTATTAGTGGTGATAATTATTTAGTGCGTATCTTGTTTAACTCTAATTTCTTGGGTTCGATATTTTATTTATTGGTCACTCGTTGTACACAACGGTAGAGTATTCTTGCTTTATAAACACGTAAGCAAAATTACGATCACTAGGCATTAATTATTTTATGTTTATTAATAATAATAATAATAATAGAAATTGGGTATAATGGTAAAAGTAAGTATAATACCTAGGTATTAAATTGTGGTATTGTGTAACCCACCTCTTGAGGTGAGATACATAATACCAATAAAAAAGTATTATTAATTTCAGGCTGAAATAATACCAAACTAAAAGTATTAATACATCGAAACAAAATTGGTATATACTACATTAATACCTACCAAACGAGCCTAAGTGGACAGTATATTCTAACGGGCCAACCTTTTAATATAGGGGTATGTTTGGTTCGATAACCTCGATATTGGTTAGTGAATTCATGTGGGCTTTTTAAGTAGTTATTATTATATAATATTAATCCGTTTGCTTCCATTTTCTCTTTAAATAAATTTTATATATTAATGAATTATACACATGTAAATTATGCAACTATCCTTATGAATTATAATTAATTATTTTCGCTGCATAATTTGCGTACCTCTCTTCCATTATTCTTCTAATTAACGGATAAGAAGTAATTGCATTTTAATAAAAAAAATAATTAATTTAAAATACATAAAATGATGTGAAACAGTCTTATGCAAATGTTATACTCCCCCTGTCCCACCCAAAGAGTCTATTTTTTCCATTTTGGACGTCTCACCCAAAGAGTCCACTTTCCTTTTTTTCACACATGGGACCCACACATACCCACTAATACAACTACCCACTACACATTAAATAATAATACTCCTTAATCCATGTATTAAAAAACAAAAACTACCCTTGTTATGAGGTGGAGGGAGTAATTTTTTTGACTTATTTTATAAATTTAAACATTATTTAATTATGAACATGAAAAAAAAATACCACATTTTGTTTGTGCATTTTTTAATTGTTATTTTTATACTTAAATTTTTTAAAAAAATAAATGTTAAAAATATATATAATAAAAAAATTATCAATTAATCAAAGTACTAACTGATGAAGTGGTGAAATTTGACAGAAATGGCCCGAGTATGTATGATAGGGCTAAAATGGTCAAATTAAAAATAATACTCCGTCCGGCCACTTGAAAGGTAATCATTTGCTTTTTGCACGTGGACAGTTCTAAGGTCTTTATTTACTTTTTGTACGTGGATTAAGGAGTATTATTATTATAGGTAAAGTGGGTAGTTGTATTAGAGAGCTTTTTTTCCATTTTGGACGTCCCACCCAAACAGTTCACTTTCATTTTTTACACACATGGGATCCACACATACCCACTAATACAATTAAAATATGGGACCCACACTCCCACTAATACAACTACCCACTACACATTAAATAATAATACTCCTTAATCCACGTGTCAAAAAGCAAAAACTACCCTTACTATGGGACAGAGGGAGTAATTTTTTTGATTTATTTTATAAATTTAAACATTATTTAATTATGAACATGAAAAAACAAAATACCACACTTTGTTTGTGCATTTTTTAATTGTTATTTTTATACTTAATTTTTTTTTAAAAAATGTTAAAAATATATATAATAAAAAAATTATCAATTAATCAAAGTACTAACTGATGAAGTGGTGAAATTTGACAGAAATGGCCCGAGTATGTATGATAGGGCTAAAATGGTCAAATTAAAAATAATACTCCTTCCGGCCACTTGAAAGGTAACCGTTTGCTTTTAAAAGGTAACCGTTTGCTTTTTGCACGTGGACAGTTCTAAGGTCTTTTTTTTTTTTTTGCACGTGGACAATTCTAAGGTCTTTATTTACTTTTTGTACGTGTGTCATATTGTGTACTTTCTTTATTAAATAAAGAAAATTCCCATAGGTTATGATCGGCCGGGCCCAAGCGTGTTTATCTACCGGATAACATCTAAACTTTTAATTGGCTTATGAAACCCACCCTTCCCATGCCTGCGTGTTTATCTATCTACCCGACTGCAGATAAATATCGGGCCAAAATAATTAATAGAATAATCTATGTTTATTCAAGGGTCTTTATAACTCCCTTATATTCGTTTTCAGTGAAAATCGAATCCGAGTCTGAAAATTGAATCCGGATCACTCACTTATGTGAGGAGTCCAGTTGCCAGATAGGCTAGCCCATCTGATTTATCTAACAACATATAAGGCGGTATTTTACTTAGGGCTGGGAAAAAATACCGAAATTTTGGTATACCGCCCTTATCATAACGAAAAATACCGATTTTACCGAAATTTTAGGTATGCCGAAATTTTTGGTAAGGTATGATACCGTATTGAAAATTTTGGTACGATAAAGGTATATAAATAATCAATACCGCGGTATTTTGGTATATGCCGAAATACCGTAAAATATTCAATTTTTTGAGTTATATGATACGATATTACCATATTAGATGATACATACAATTATAATTATTATTTATGTATTATAATTTTTAATTAAATTATATATATACACTATTTTATTAAAGATTAAATCTAAAATTCTACTGTATATTTCTTCATAATTATAAATTATTGATAAAGATCATTGACTTACATGATATTAGTACTTATTTTTTAATTAAGTAATTCTATGTATATGAAAATTTAAAAGTGTTGATTTTAATATAAGTTCCATATATTTTTGGGTAGATCTCTTAGGTATTATTTATTTAATGACAAACACTTTGTAAAACGGGTTTAGATATATTAATTATGTAAACTCGGTTACTGTTTAGTACATAAAAAATTACTCTTTAGCACATGAATTGTTACTTTTTAAATTAAAAAATTACTCTTCAAATTCTTGTAAATCCCTATGTATCGATTACTTTAAGTACATGAAAAATTATTTTTTAGAGATACGAATTATTACTCTATTGTGTAAAAATTATTACTCTTCAAAGAGTTATTTTTTATATATTAAAGAGTAATATTAAAAAATAAGGCTTACCTGTAAACCCGGTTTTCATGAGACTTACTCTTATTTAATTTGGTCGTTTGCAGATTGTCTTATATTTTTGAATTTGTTATTTATTAGAGTATGTTTTATAGCTATCTTTCACTTTTCTAGTACATGGTTTTTATAAGATTTATTGAATTTTAGATGTATAACGGTATATCAAACTATGTAATAGGATGATATATACCGATATTTTAGGTATGGTATGACATACCGAAATATTGGTAAGCAGAAAGTATACTATTTTCTTATACCGAAATATTGGTATACCGAACTAAGGTATACCGAAAGTTTAGGTAAGGTAACGGTATGATTTTTTAAATACCGAAAATTTTGATACGGTATATGGTATGACCAAAAATCTTCGGTATGCCATACCGCCCACCCCTAATTTTACTACATCTTAATAGTACCCCTTATTACTCCTTACCAAACGAAGCCGGGAGTTTGGCTAAAATTCCCTGGTGACAGCCGGTTGCCTACCACTCCTTTCTTTCATTGTGCAGAGCCACGTGTCATGTTAATTCATTTTCACCTCCACCTGCCCTTTGCATAAAGGCTATGTTTCGTCTTCCAATTCTTACTCCCCCTTCATTCACTTCCATTGATACGCCACACCCACCTCGCCAGCGCGTCGATTCTCACAGTGAGGTGTGCGACTTCTCGCCGTCGCCCGTCGATTCTAACAGTGAGGCCTCTGTGCTCTCCTACATTTGTGTAATTGTGTAAGTCTATCTATCACTCCACCTCTCTCACACACTTTCATTACCGCAGTAATATGTATAAATCCCTCCTCGCCCGTCGATTCTCACAGTGAGGTCTCCGTGCTCCCCCACGTTCCTAGCCTCGTCAATTCGACTCATTTCTCCTTGGTTCACCATTTATTTACTTCTTATTCTGTGATTTCCCTCATCTCGGCCTACCACTTCCCCTCCCAGTGTCACGTGTCTTGGTTTTTAATTTGCGATTCCTTACACTTTGATCAACTTACTGTTAATTCGATGTATTTTCGAACTTTTTGTAATTCTATTTGCAAGTTAATGTGAATTTGATGCCTTTACACACTTCTTCAAAGGTGCCGCACGTCTTTCCCCTCTCAAGCGACGGCCTTGGGTACGCTCTTCCTTAATCAAAGCACATCTATTGTATTTTTTTTTTTTTGGGTGTTCAGCTCGACATTCTATTGAATGTTGTACTTCTAAAATGTTTCACTTCCATTTTTTCTACTTCTCCTGGGCCATTTGCTTCATTCCCTATCATTATTTATTGGCAAACTTATTAGAGAATTGACACAATATACTTTATGTCTGCTATTTAGCCTAATTTGTGCACATGGACTAATGGCCAATTTAATTATTTGTTCAAAGCTGCATTTCCCATGTGTCTCAGAGGAATTTTTGTTTGTTACTTGTTTAGCAGAATGCCTCAATCAGGCTATTTATCAAAGTACACTGCATGTCACATTAGGGCCTGTACTGCAGAAATGATTTTCCCTTGTCATGCTTTTAATTCTTTCATTTTAAGCTCAAGTGTTGTACTAGATTTCCCTTTTTCGTTAAACGGTTGTATAGTGGAACAACATGAACTATATGCAAGTGACATGAACCTTCTACATTTTCCGAAAATGGTGACTTACAAGGTCGCTCAATTGTCTGTGTAATTGTGCGTTCGCTTCTTGTTATGTTCATGTATCAAGTCCAATGTATTTGTTATATTGATTTTTCAATGATCTGTTGTGGAACTTGTTGCAGTTCCATCTGTACGAGGTGGTGGGGAGAACTCTGCCAATGGAGACGGAGGAGCACCAAAAAAATTTCCGCATGAAGCTTTGGACCACCAATGAGGTCCGCGCCAAGGCTAAATTTTGGCACATCCAATTACAAGCCAAACATCTGGAACTACGATCGCATACAAGCACTCACCACCAAATACAATGTACATATACCACTTGCATCACTACTATTTACATCTTGATTTGAATATTTACTTATTTGATTATATATGATCAGGATGAGAAATATGTAATAGAAGCTGAGACGCTGAAAGAGGAGATTCGGTCGAGCGTCCTCTGTGCGTCGAACAACATGGATCCATTTCATAAGCTGGAACTTATAGATTGGATTCACAAATTGGCTCTCTCTCATTTATTTGAGGGTGAGATTGATGAGTGTCTGACTGAGATGAATAACATGAGTGATGTGAGCATGCACAAAGATCCTCACACCATTGCCTTGTACTTCAGGATTCTAAGGCAGCATGGCTATCATGTTCCAATATTCATTATCATCTCCCTCCATGATTAAATTTTGTTATTTATTTTTCCTTATGAATATATAGTTAATAAATTCCAGCGAAGTATTTACACTAGGGTGATGCTGCATTCTACACAGATGAAATTGTTCATTTGTTAGACGAAGAGAAGTCTGTGGGAAGCACCGAATGGGACGACAAGTCGTTGCTAGAGATAATTGAAGCCTCCTATCTTGAGTTTGAGGATGAGTGCTTGGTTGAGAAAGCAAAAGCATTTGCTGCCAATTTGAATCTTAGTTCAAACAAGAAGCTGATATATTCAGCTGACTACCCTTCCTACAGGAGTGTGAGCTGGTATAATGCCAAGAAATACATCAGTCCAACCAATACCTCTCTCCTGCACAAACTGGCAGCACTCAGCTTTAACATGATTCAAGCTCAGCATCAAATGGAACTCAAGGAGATTTTAAGGTGATAATCAGCATAAAAAATTTGCATGCATATAAGATAAAGATATACTGACACTTGGGTATGTTTGAAGATCAGATGGTGGAGGAGTCTGGACATACTACAAGTTATGCCCTTCACAAGAGATCGAGTGGTTGTAAGTTTTCTGTGGGCAGTGGTAGTGGCTTATGAGCCTCAATATGGGAGTCTTAGAAAAAGGCTCACGAAAGCCATCGTGTTGGTTCTCATAATCGACGATGTGTATGACATATATGGCTCGAAGCAAGAATTGGAGCACTTCACAACTGCTGTTGAAAGATAACTAATGTTCTTGGTTGATTTCAGGTGGGATCCAAGTGAGATTCAAGACCCAGAAGCCATTAAAAGATGCTTTTGGACTCTACACGACACCGTTGAGGAAATCGATTGCCAAGTTCAGAAACAAAAGGGCTGCACATCAGTTTTACCTCATCTAAGAAAAGTGGTATAATACTTCCATCGTGCTCCTTTAAGTGACATGCATACCATTAATATCTTAGTTAAAAACCAGTGGACAGGTTTTTGCTAAGCACTGCATGTGGAATCAAAGTGGTACATGCAGAGCAGCGTCCTTCCCTTGGAGAGTACTTGAAAAACGGGTGGCCATCGTCGTCCGGATCTGTTCTTTCACTCCATATACTTTTAGGCATTGCTCAGGATATTGCCGCATCCATTGCCACCTTCAACACCAACCACGAAATCATCCGCCTCGCCTCGCTCATTATTCGACTCTGCAACGATCAGAAAACTTCTAAAGTACATAATATCTGTGCACGTGAATACAACTATGGATACAGCTCTTCTCAACTTAGAGTTACAAGATGAAAGTCTTACTGTTAAATGTATGCTCATTTTTCCATTTGGTAAAATTTTTAATATTCTTTCCCCTACTTCTCACATTACCAGTCTTTTCACTGGAATTTTACTTTCTTTAGTGCTGTGGAATTATTTTGGGATAGGAATATATTTTTCTTTTGTACAAATTTATATCTACAATATATTGATAGACTAACTATCAGCTAGGCTGCTAGGGTAATAGTAATTCAATGCTTGCGTATTAATATTTATGTTTAATTAAATTAATAGAGGTACATCTTGAGGAAGCTTAAGAAGGTGAAGAAAAGCAATGGTCAAGTTCTTGCTACCAATGAGGTATATATTCTTGATGTTTTATGAGGATATTTTAATCTAAATGGAGATTTAAAAGCAAATGATGTCTTTTCACAGAACATGTTTGGGACTTTTTATATTTAATGAGTAATGTTTTATTTTCTATACGAAGATATGAAAATATATAAGCAATTAATGATATTTTGGGTACTTTCCACATATTATCATCTACGATAGTTGTAAAATGCTTACAAAAACTAGAGGTATAATGATGGCTGTGTACTTTAAATGAATTTTGTTTATTTTTGTATTCTATGAACTTTTCCCCAAGTGCTAGTAGTCGGACTGTGGCATTTTCTTATGGTAATTTGTAACTTGGGATCTGAAATGTATGATTTGTTATGACATGTCCTGACATTCGTAAAGTGCATGTGCTTATTGGTTGGAAGTTTCAGTCAAGATACTATAATCTTCTCTCTCATGCAGTGCCAGTGTTGAAATCATTTGCATCTCAAAGATCTAATGTTTAATTTAAGGATGAGTTAGCAGTATTCTAAGCAAGAACTATAGCATGACATTCTGCAAAATTGGTTTTATATTCTATTTTTTTTTTTTTATATATTCTTACATTAACAATAACACGGAAACTGTTGTCATCCTTAAATAAAATACTTCTATCCTGCAAATCATCTTCAAATGAATCACATTTTAACACAAATCAATTTACTCAGCATAGAAAAATACAAAGTTCAATATAAATAATGAAATTAGAGATTGTTTGCAGAAAAAAAAGTGGAACATTATGGACTAATTTAAATTAGTAGTGTCATTCTTAAACCATCTTTAGTACCAAAGTGAAGAAAAGAAGTGGATTGGCTAACTCGTTAGAACGGGCGCCTTATGCTTGATGCGAAATGAGTTATAAAATGAATTATTATATTTAAAGAAACACGAAAAATATTATATTGGATTCATAAGATGCATATAGGGTTGGTTCATCCCACATATAAAGTTTATTTTTTTAACTCATCGATATTTGATTGTGGTTTAATTTCCTTTATGTGACATTGATGACTCAATTGTGATTTGATTTAATTTTTAGTGACACGTTTATTTTAATTCCACGCCAAACTTCTTTAAGAATCTAAACCAAATGCTGATCGAGCAACTGTGTGTAAATTACACTTCGAGACAAATTGTGGTAAATGTATATATTAACAATGGGAACAATAAACAACTTTTGTAGAGTAAGCACTAATATAATAATTGTATAAATGTATAAGTTGTTTATACTAATTATTTGTATTACAAACAAGGTAATAGTTTCAGGGTCGGTCCAATGATTTTAAGGCCTGTGCGAAAAAAAAAATGGAATATCTTTTATAAAATTAAAATTTATTATTTACACATAAAATAAAATAATAAAAAAAATTAATTGGTGTTAATGAATTCATTAAATTGAATAATTAATATAGGGTTAATTGAAAAAAAAAAAACCACGATTTTTACTCCTATTGCAAATTAATCATCACTTTTGAGAAACTGCAAAAAAAATCATCACCTTTAAGTATTGTTGCAAAAAAATCCAAAAAAAAACTATACTTTAATTAGAAATTGGGTGCGTTTTGCAAAAATACTTAAAGATTGGGATTTTTTTTGCAATTTCTTAAAAGTGATGATTAATTTGCAATATGAGTAAAGTTTGTGGTTTATTTTGTAATTAACCCATTAATATATTATATTAAATTAATTATGGGTGAAATATAAAAAATTAAATAGTATTTTTAGAAATTTTTATTATTATTTTAATAAAAATAAATTGGATTAATAGTATAATAATTAAAAAAATGAAGGAAATAAATAATACAAAATTATTATTTAAGAAGAGAAAATAATAATAAGTATGGTAAATACCAAATAAAACACTAAAGAGATGAGTACTAAATACTCCTTCCGTTCCATTTAAAATGACATAAATTTCATTTTGGGTTGTCTCACAAAAGTTTATATATTCTTAAAAAAGTAAAAAGTCAAATACAATCACCCTTTCTCATACACTTTATTTACAAATAAAACCACCCTATCTAACACACCTAACATACTTTATCATTTATTTATTACCAAAAATACCATAATACCCCTAAAAGTTATCACTTTCTTAATCTTTGTGCCGGGAAGGGGGGTGCAGAATTTCATGGGACGGAGGGAGTAGTTTAATATGAGAATTTTTGAGGCAAAAGAGAAATTGAAGAGAGAAATGTAAGATTTTCATGAAAAATAGTTCATTGCACTATTATCAAATTTTATCGATTGAGTATCACTTTACATTAATATTCACTTTTTATCCATCCCACGTAAGATCTTATATTAATATTATCACTTTTTATCCATCTCACGTAAGGTTTTACATGAGATGGTCTCAAATAAATCTTTGTCTAAGTATTATTATTATTTTATATATAACTAGTAATATATCCGTGCGATACACGAAGAAAATATAATTTTATATAATTTTAAAATAAAATTATAATACTCCCTCCGTCCCGGGTATTTTTACCCGTTTGTACGGGCACGGAGATTAAGACGTTTTATTTTTTTAATATATAATGTAAGAGAAAGTAGGGATAAATTAGTAATTTAAAAAGAAAAAGTGAATAAAGTTATTGGGAATGATGAATAAAGTGTAAAAAAATAATTAAAGTTGTTGGGATTGTAAAAAGTAGGTAATAAAATATTATGTATTTTTGCCAAAAATGGAATGGGTAAAAATACGTGGGACACCCCAAAATGGAAAGTGGGTAAAAATACGTGGGACGGAGGGAGTATAAAATATATCTCATCAAAAGTATAATACGGTCAATCTCGTGTGAGACCGTCTCAGATAAAAAATATAATATTGAACTATTTTATGAACAATTTATAGTATATAAATAAAAAGTAATAATATTTTATAGCGAAAGTGATTTTGACTATTATCACTTTTTATCCATCTCACGCAATGACTTTCTTATACAAGTCTTTACCATAACAATATTAATATTTTAATTATATTATCACTCATAAAACAATTTCATTTTACTAACGCCTAAATGTATATAATCAGAGTTTTATGATCATATAATGAGTTGTGAGATAATGTATCCAAAAATCAATAATTTTATTTTAGTAAATTATACCTTAATTACATTTTATAAATCTAAAAATTGTTGTACTACTCTAATAATATATCTATTCATGATATATTCTACTTATAACCCATTCAATATAAGTATTGTATCATTAAATTAAAAGACTGTTCCAAATTCCAATTTAATAAACTCATAAAAGCAATTACTTGTTTGAATTGGGTTAACATATGCCTGATTAATTACTCTTTGATACAAAATTGAGATTAGTCTTTAATGCTCCCGTCACGGTCAATCTATCTATTTTATTATTTTGGGTCGTTCATCCTTAATCTATCCATTTTCCATTTTGGACTATGGGACCCACACCCTCCACTAATACAAATAAAATATGGGACCCACACCCTCACTAATCTAACTACCTACAACATATAAAATAATAATAATTCTTAATCCACGTGTAAAAATCAAATGAATACATTGAGGATGGAGGGAGGGAATATAAAAATTATTTTAAGAGGAATAAATTATTACTTTTCTAATGAAAAATATTCTTTAAATTCTTAAGTGTAATTGAAATGGGCAGCAAGTGGGATTCCCTCAAATTATTTAATAACTGGAAGTCTATGGGCAACATTGTAGAAAATAATACTAAATGCAATGCTAATAATAAAGTAGAGATTTGTACTCTAACTTCACTCCACCACCACCAGCATTTAAATTAAGAATACATAACATCGGTAAAATTGACACTGCACGAAATGAAATTTGTTATATAATAAGGCAACAGGCAGACATGCGTGTTTATATACCTCAAGGGTTAAGGCACTTACACTCTTATAGAGGTCTTATTTATTAAATCATAATTAATTATTATAATAATTTGAAGGTTCACATATTTAGTTCTCCATATAATATGAACATGGAGTCATGAAATAAGTTAAGAAAAGATTAAGAAATACATCAAAATTAAGGGTAACGATTTAAATTATTAAAATGTACCGATGCACTGACTCCAAAATTAATTTAATTGAAGAAAATGAAAAGATAATATAAATAAATAAATAATACTACTATATTATAATAGATAAGGTTAAATTCGAAGATATTAAAAATGAATAGGGACAAAAGTGTAAAATGGTGTTTCTCGTCTACTATCTTTATAGGAAATACTAGGTAGGGTGCACTTCATAAATGAGGTGCTAACTCGGATTTATATTTCATAATACAAAGAGACACATATTTAAGAACCCCTCATCAAACCCCCAGGGGTTGACCTAGCGGTGAGGACTTGAGGTGCCTAAGGGTGAAATTCCCAAAAGTTTGAGTTCAAAACCCGCAGGTGCGATCAATCCCTGACCGTCCATAAAGAGCGCAAAGCTCTGGCTTGAAATGAGGTCCCCTCTCAGGTTCAAAACCCGCAGGTGCGATCAACCACTGAGGGGCCAGTCCATACAGAGCTCAAAGTTCTGGCTTGAAATGGGATCCCCGCTAGTGGATGGTGGGTTCTGGCCTCCCCCGAATTAGTCGGTCTACGGATCGGATACCGGTGCATCAAAAAAGAACTCTTCATCACATGAAGAGTACCCATAAAAATCTTGCTCAATCATCACGAAACAATTAAGACATGGGAAATTATACATGTTTATCACATGATTAATGATGGAAGATACGTAACAGAAATTTTCACTCATGGCTTGAGAGCCAAAGCCAACCCAAACTTGGCACTCTTATCAATTGACTTGGTATCCACCTTGGTTGACACGGTGATGAGCGACTTAGGACGCCACTCATGCTGGATCAGACCACTAACCTTGCTAAAGTTGTTCACCCGTGCCTTTACAGTGGTCAATGGATCCAGTTAACGTTGTGTACCAACCGTGATGGTGTTCTCGTTGCTAGAAAAGATATGGGTCACCTCAGCACCAACAACAATGTTAGTCAATGTGCTAACCGTGTGGTAGTATGAGACACTCAAGGTGCCAAGCTTGTCATTTCTAAGAGAAAATAGATTTTCTGGTAAGAAAACAGATATATATATATATATATATATATATATACACATGTTTTTGAAGAGAAATGCACAACTTCAAGTTTACCTTTGACATTTTCTCATTGTCACCACAGGGGACATTGATTTGATAGAAGAAAAACAGATAAAGACTCACCGTTTTTATTAAAATAAGCCACGAACATGTGGGAAAGCCTTTTGTCCGATGAATATTATATGTTTGTTGCACTATAAGGCTATGTATAAGCTTGTTCTGCACATGCAATTTAAGCTAAGATTTCTCGTTTTAGTTTTGATTCTCGTTTTCGTTTTGATTCTCTTAGCTGCTGGAAAATACATGAATATAGAATATCAAATGAGATGGCTTGATATACTTGGTTAAGAATGTGCAGAGAGAGAGAGATAACCATCAGGCTATTGCTTTTCTTCAATAAAGCTTAGACCCTTGACCACATATATCTCTATTTCTTTCTCAACAAATGATAACTGACCATCTTAATCATGGAAACTTCTAAAAATATTAAATACCAATAGCATCATCATAATGCATATGGACTGTATCATTTCAGAAATTTATAGTAAGCAAACATCATTAGTTCGAATGAAAGGAAAATTAGGATACCAACGTACGAGAAAAGATAAAAGTTTGGTTTCAGTGAACATTCAGGCATAAGGATGACGTACCTCCATCCCATGGTGTATCATTAAGACCGCAATCCATATAAGAAAAGAAACCATGAAATTGATTATTTTTAACTAAAATTCAGATATATGTTGAATACTAATGATTGTGTTTGGATTGAGTCATTTCAAATTCAAAGGATTTGAAAATCAATGGATTTATAATTACTTATATTTGAAATCCATTCATTCTAATCTCCTCATTTGGATATATTATGGATTTATGAATGAATTTATAAATCAATTGATTTCAAATCCATTGTTTGGCAAACATTTTTTTTTTATTTTAAGAGATTCATCAATTGATTTCAAATCCATTGTTTGGCAAACATTTTTTTTTAATTTTAAGAGATTCATTCATAATTAATAATTGATAAAATAATATAGTAATTTCATTTTATCATTGTAAAATACAAAAATATTGAATATATCAAACTTTTTATTATGTGCAAATTATTAAAAAAAAATACACAACACCAAATATAATAACATGTGTATACCATAGTATAATAACTGATCATAAAAAAAAATGAAACAACTATAATATGAGGGAAGACAGAACATGTTGGAGGAACTTGATTGACATCATCATGTTCTGAGAGAGGTATGGATAATCAAGATTGTCTACTTCTCTTGTGAGCAAACTGTAGAAACCACTCACAAGGAATTAGAATGGCTGCTCATCATGGACTATCAATAACTGATCATAAAAAAATAAAAAATGAAACAACTATAATCTATTAGCTTGATATTCCTCAAACATCTCTTGAGCAAGATTATCCCGAAATGCAGTCCATTCAGTTGTAGTTCTAACAACTCTTATTTGCTGACTTGTCCGAAGTTCCCTTTCATAAGCTTTATCATGATGACTTGTCCGAAGCTCTTTCATTAGATATCTATCATTGTACCAAGAACCAATAATGCTAATTAGGAAGCACAATAATGAAATAATTATTTCAGCCTCTTCATCATCATTTTCCTCATCTTCTCTTGGGCGTTTTCGGTTGACATTATCCATCAATGTTGGTGGGGAAAAGATGATGAATATTTTATGAAAACTGATATGCCAGCAAGTAATCCCTGTTAACATAGTTTTCTTTATCAAATACATGGCCTCCAGTACTTAATCAATCATTGAATAAAATTAAAATAAGAAAAAAAAGAGGATTATATAGAATAACAATAATAATACGCTAAGGACCAATTCCAGATATAACTGCACAAATTATTGCAAGTTTTCACCCCTATTTATACTTATATCAAAGTCAACTTGATATTTACTAAAGTAGATACCAAGTAAAGATTGTTACTAGTATAGAACAAATTAACCATGTATGATTGTACAAAAAGTAGAAGCATTAGTTAACAGAAATTAGAGGGATAGATACATTTCGGTTTTCATAATGTCTAGAGGTGTGTTTATATTCGACTTAATTCCCAAGAGGCAATATTTGAATGGAACAAGACCAGACCTGATCATGTACTTCTTATCATCTTTTTCAACATCATTAATAACCAACAAAACACACTCTACACACACCTAGCTACTTTATATCAATCACTTAATTCTTGTAATGCTAACAAGTTTAGAAACTAAGATGCAAAAGGTGAAAACCACGGTTATCCTCTAAGCCTCCGCGTAATATCTTCACAAACCAACATTTAGAATTTTAAAATAAATATAAACAAGACAGAACATGAACAAACCAGATTCAACCAAATATCAGTAACTTAAAAATAAATGTCAGATGTACCCTCTCATTTCATATAGATTGCAGAATACGGCCACGAGTAAAATAAACATGCAACAAGTGTACAAAACAACATTTTTAAAACCAAAATAGAGATTATAAACCAGCAAGAATGCAATTCATTTCTGTTATGTTTACAAAAATAATTTTATTTTTTTAATATAAAACTGAACTACCAATATATTTAAGCACCAATTCATTAACATTTTCAATGTTTCCATGAATTTGTCCACCTGAATCTCAAAACAAAACTTTTTAAGAGACTGATTCAGTAAAACAATAAAGAAAATCTCTGAAATAGGGAAATCCACAAACAGGTTGACTGACTGATGGCCTAGAAGGCTAGAAGGGGTATAAGGTATCAGAAGGAAGGTCTCATTATAGTTTTTTCACTTTTTTGTGACTTAAATCACTATAGAAACAATTTAAAAAGAAAACCATTCTTAGCCCCAAATATAACATGAAAATAAGCAAGCTAGTCAAAGAGACTACTAGTCAAGCCATATAACCTTGAGAAGATATTCATTGATGGTTTCTTCAGGTATGTACTCTCCATTTTGCCTTAATAGGAGCACTTGGTCAGTTGGTCCACTGTAATAAACATCAAGAGCATCTATACATCCCTTAGGAATAGTGGAGCCATCCCGAGCACATGGGACAATATGCTACAAAGAGTAATTATCCCATTAAGAATAAAAAGGGAGTAAAACTTGTTTGGATACATATCAGACATGTCAAAGCTATGAGCCTCCATAAGTTTTCTTTCCATATTGTCTCTCAAGAAATGATGGTTTTGATGTAAATATTGTCAAATGCCAAGCAAGATTTATGTGACTGAGTAGAAAATGACACATTAAACATGCTTCAGGCTTGAGGCTTCCTGAACAGCTTAACAGAAATAATGCAAAAATCAATATCTAGAAAGAGAGACTAGACCTTATACATGAAACTTTCCAAGTGAGAAGGAATAGTAACAAAACAGAGAAGATTACGTGTCTATTAATTCCCCCATTTTTATAGGGAATATGACGTTACATGATTAAGGTATGTTTCACAATAGGATGAGGAGCCTCATTCTTTACAAAAATAGAAAGTTAAGTTTGATTTGTGGAAAATAGAATTCTTATGGTTTGATAGGATAAATAAAAAGACATGAACCTCAAACATTGTTCATTTGACTGATTTTGTTTGGATCATGTTGTTTAAGGTTGTATGAACATGATCATGCCATTATAGCAATGTGATTACAATTAATCCATCACAATATTATAATAAGAATAGGATCAAAGGTTAATAATTAGCAGTTGAAGAGAATAAATAGGGAAACCCATAAGCAGAACCTGTATTGTATGAGTGAGAAACAAATTGCAACCCAAACTCTCATATGCTAAACTAACATGGCTTATAACAAATACGTAAACAAAAACCTTTGCTTACAGTAAAGTTCCACCTTGGCAAATTAAAACATGCCTACTAATTCCAACAATAGTAAAGATTCAAGACTAAGTAATAGATTGCATTAACAATTTAATAGAAGATGATAAACTCCAATGTTAAGTTGTTAACAGTAAAGACTGAAGACTTAAGTAATAGATTGCATAAATAATTGAATGGAAGATGATGAATTCAAAATAGTACTAAAGATTCAAGATGATCACTAAGTAGATTGCTGTAACAATGAATGGAAGAAAACTATGGTTCAATTTGCTGATGAGGTTGGAGCTGAGAAACTTGAACAAAAGATAAGAGTTCCATTCTAGATAGTGACATACCAAGTTACTTTGAATTACTTCGAAACTCAAGGAGATATTACATGAATTCAAAATTCACAAAACCCATTAACACCAAAATACGACTAAAAAAGTACCAAATTTCACATTTCAATTGGTTTCCATTTTCAACATCTTATCATCCAGTATTCCACTAAAAATAAAAATCAACCTCAAAATTGAAGCTATCATATCAATCAGACGAGCATTGATCTTTACCTGAAGTGTCGTTCTCTGTAACAGATGGCGGCGAAGTGCGCTTGATTAGTGATTGGGAGATGCAACTGCTGCTTGATTGGAGTGAGAGAGAGTGAGACCACCGAGACAATTGAAGAGCGCGAGGTTTCAGAGACCAGCGAAACGATCGAGGAGAGCGAGATTTCAGAGACCAGCGAGACAATCAAGGAGAGCGAGATTTCAGATTTCAGTTGGAGAGGAAGACCAGAGGGATTTGAAATGAGTAGGTTTAGGAAAGGATTTGAAATCCTTGAAAAAAGGCCTAAAAAATTTCAATTCTGAATCCAGGATTTAGAATCTACGGATTTGAGAAATAGAATTTAGAATCGATGGATTTGAGAAAACAGGATTTCAAATCCACTGATTTGCATCTCGCCATTAGGGATTTCAAATGAGGATTCACAAATCCAGTGTCAAATCACTCCATCCAAACAGGGCCTATGGGTTGTAAGATTGCAAAGCACTATAGTACCTCATGTAAGGACATGAACAATTATATGTATATCAAAAAGAAGTCCTTAAAGCTCTCTCCCTTCTCTTGGTGCTTCTGACTTTTGTGCTAATCAGAAACATAACTGATTATTGCCCATCTGGTGAAAGTGGCTAGATTTTCAAAACATGTTTAGTGGTCTGATGTGTTGTCAGCTTAGTGGATAGGCTGGTTGTAGATGGTCTGGTGTGCTGTTAATATAGTCTCGTAATTTTAATTATTTTTCTAGCTGCTTTTGCTTCTGTGAATTATATTCCACTACACTACAACGCCATTCGAGCTGCACATTTTTAAAAAGTATATCAGTAGGAGGAAATCAATGCAATCTCAAAGTGAAAAGAAAACACGATAAGCACTATTTGAATTCTTACTTTTGTAAACTATTCATGAAGTTTCGGGCATCTAGCTTCAAGTGCTGCTCTCTCCCTTAAGCAACATTGCTTGTAGCTCTTCATGTTCTCTTAAAAAGAAAAAAAATATAAGCTTGACTACTATGAAAAATAAACTACTCCCTCCGTCCCAAATTCAAGTTCATGTTTACTGTAAATACGGAGTTTAAGAAAAGTCACTTTTTGACTTACTTTTGAGGGTAATATGATATTTTTGGGTAATAAATAAATGATAAAGTATGTTATGTGTGTTAAAAAGGTGATGACAAATTTGAAATTAAGGTATGTTAGAGGAATATTAGTTTGTTGCTTTTTCCTTTTATGGAAGTGTGAAGTTGAATTTGGGATGGACCAAAACGGAAAGTGTGAAGTTGAAGTTGAGACGGGGGGAGTATGAATGTTTAATAAAACTTCAATAATGCAAGTTCTACAGTTTCATGATTGGATTCCAAGTACTTAAAAAATAGTAAACTATGAGAGTGCAAAAGTTTTAACCGAACAGACTCATCTGCCAATATATTCTGTAAATGCCCTCATTCTTCTTCAAGTTTTAAGTCCGTAATATTCTGAAGGCTTCCAATTAGAACTCATTCCTCCACTCACCCTCTTGTACTATTCTATTCATAACTCCTTAATAATTTAGACAACAACGCCTAGAGTATACGTTAGTTCAAGTATAACATCCTGAGCAATAAGTAATCTAAACGCACTCATCATTCTTGTCACTATTCGCTATATGTTAACAAATGAAATTTTCCCCCTCTTACTTACATTTTAACCAGGAATTCACATTTAGTATATTAAATTAGATCATGCGGTTACAAGGTTTAGCAGAAAAAGATAGTAAATATAGAACCACCACTGTAAATAGCAGCCAAGGCAAACTTAACTTCTCAATCAATAAAAAATCAGCACAAGATGTTATAAAAAAAAAAAAACAAACCAACAAACTGCAGATAATTGACAAATAAAATCATCATAGTACCACCGGCTACTTGAACCACCCTCAGCGCCTCAATAAACTATTACGAACCATAAAACTTCCTTCCCATTCCTGGTGGGGCCATAACAAGAGCAAGAGAACAATCCAACATATAAATTAGTAATGTAATTCTACCACACCATCCACAGTACTCTGACCATAATTCCAAAATTAATGGAAATAATAGTAGTAATAATAATAACATTACCCATAGAACCACCAATCAGGCGGTGCTGACTGGCAAACACAGACCCAAGCAGCGGAAAGTGATCGCACGGTGCAAGAGACCCAAGCAGTGGACAGTGGCCGCTCGGTGTAAGAGGCCCGGGCAAACGAAAACTACATTACAAGGTAACACATTATTATATCATATGAGAGTCATACATGTGTGTGCACAAGTGATCGCCAAAAACTAAATTGGAGAGTAGAAGAAGTAGAGACAAGCTTACCTTTAATGACTTGTTAAGGCCAGTGCTTTCAAGTCTATTAAGTTCATAAACTATTGATCCATTCATACCACCTACAAGAATGAAAGAAATTAGCCAGAGAGTTCTACATAAACAAAAAAAACCATATGTAGGGGAACAATATGGGTGTTATACAGGATCTAAAGTCCAAACATAAGTCAAAAACTAAATTTCTATTTCAAAATCGATGCTAACTATGACTAATTAACTTGTATTTTAAATTCAAGAGTTAGTATGTTCATTGCATAGATAACTCCACACACTTGTGCACATAGATTTAATATCTTTCCTTCCCATTTAAAAGTTTCTACTTTAGAATTGATACATGTTTTACCACCATAGTCAGAAGTTCTAGCATCATGAAAAACTAAACTAAGTAAACCAGCAGCTTTGCCCTTAAACAATATCTTTTTGTTTTCATCTTGCAATTGAGAGCTTTCACTGACACAAAAAATCTTGAGGTCAATGACTTACAATTTGTATGTGTTGGTATTTTTTTTCCACTAAAGCTCAACTCAACTAACATAAGTTCGTCATTTGTATATAAAATTTCACAAACATCTAAAACGATTATAATGATTATTCAATATTAGAAGCAATTCTAAATCCCTTAATGTAAGAGAATCGTGAGAGTTATAAATTATCCAACCATTTGCACTTTCCAGAATATATAAAAAGTCTTAACCTTCTTATGTTCACTCAAAAATTAGGAAACAATCCAATACATTAAAACATATTCACACTTAAACATTTCATCAAGCATCTCAGAGGCATTTTGTGAATCATTACAATTCTAATAAGAAACGACAGTGAGTGCTGTTCTAGTCAAGATGGAAGATAGAGAGTGTACTCCGGTATACTATATAAGCCAGGGGCTAAAGGAGGCAGAGTTTCGATACCCGGTGTTAGAAAAAATGGTGTTGGCATTAGTCATGAGTGCAAGAAAGCTCAGACCATACTTCTTGGAGCATACAATTGAAGTATTGACAACGTTACCATTGCGTCAGGTATTGCAAAGACCTGATGCGGCTGGAAGACTCTTAAAATGGTCCGTAGAATTGGGGCAGTATGATATCCTATACGCCCAAGAAAGAAGAGGCCGGAAACTCCCCTTAGACGCTGGCTAAAGCTGCCAAATAAAACCAGGAAAGATCCTTCAATAACCCAGGAATAAGGGAAAAGACAAACCCAGATAGCCTCAAGAGATAACCCCGGTATATAACAGCTTTCTCCTTGGAATGAATAAATCCAGGAAGTAGGAAGAAGTGTGAAGTAAAGAGAGGGTTGTGGTGGTCCCACATGTCCGTTAGTCTTAGATTCTTCACCAACCAATAAGAAGCAAGAAGGCACCAAAAGTATCAAATTTATTATAGGATGATTCTAGAATAGTAAACATGGCAATCATTGATTTGAAGGAACAATCTAGAAGCAAATAAGAGAATCTAGGCCCAATGAATTGGGAAAAAAGAGTATACATAGAAAGGATCCAAGCAAAAGTGTAGGTAATTGCACTTTACCAAGAAGAATCAATAAGAAAATATCAAGGCTCAATAGCCAAATCAAGTGCATTCTTCTTTTACTTTTTCTCTCTTCCATCAATTACCTCACGTTGGACCTCGTTTGAGTCTCTATGACAAAAATAGGCCACAACATTGGCGCCGTCTGTGGGAACGACTGAATTTTGCAACTGATCTTGCTTCCTGCTAAAATCTGGTGATGATGGAAGGAGAAGAATCATTTCAAACACCTGGAGGTACTCGTCACCGGAGACAGGTGATACGAAGTGCCAGCAATGTCCACGTTCAAATCCCAACTCCACCAAATGTGCAACCTGTTATGGATCTAACGATGTGCACACCACCCACAATAGTGAAGGTGCCAATCTTGGGCAATCTAGAAAAGACCCGAGAATTTCAAAAACTCCAGTCGTTGTTCAACGAGTATGCCGTCCCTTCGGTCCCTCCAACAAGACTGAATTTCGAGGAAATGCAGCAAGCTCCACCAGAAGATCTTCGTGACAATCTCAATCGCAGAAAGGAGGTTTCAGAACAATGGAGAGCTGATCCTCCACCCAATGATGCAAGGCGAGTTATAAATGAAGCAAGGGCTCGACAAAGTCCGCAGGAGTAAATTGTCAACAAATTATCCTGGGAAAGAGTCCATGATCGCCTGGGTCCTAATGGATCGAAATGGCATCTCTTCACAGAAGGGTCAGGAGAAACCCTGTATAGGGGGGAGCATAGTGAAACCTCAAGGAAAAGAAAGGCCATACCTCTGCGAAGAACACATAGCACTCCCCATCGCCAGGTCCAAACGAGGAACCAAGAATCCCAGGAAATGTCCAGGGAGAAAGAAGGACGGAGTATGGGGATATCGCCATGGTCAGTCGCTTGCTGAAAATAGTGGAGGATTTGGAGAAAAAGCAACAGGTGAATGAGGAGGGGCGCTCCCAATCAGATTTGGGCAAAACTCCCTTCACGGAGAAGATTCACCTAGCACCAAGGCAATTGAAAATTAAGGTACCAAATGAGGCTTTATTTAACTTTGAATCAGACCCATATCAGCATGTCAATACTTATTTGTTATGGATGAGAGCTTAAGGAAGTTCGGAAGCTATCCAATGTCGTATGTTTCCATTAACCCTGGGAAATAAAGCCAATGATTGGTTTTCTACCCTACCTCCTAATTCAATTGGAGGATAGGATGATTTAGTAAACGTATTTATCACTTAATACTCTTATTTGGGTGTGGTTAAGGAACCAAAATATAAGTTAGCAAATATTAAGCAAGGATCAACAGAATCGATCCGAGTGTTTTTGAAAAGGTTTAGCGATCAAAGAGCTAAAGGAGAGTCTATGGGTGATGAGGCATATCTAGTTACAGCCATGTGAGCATTACATCTTGAATCGGCATTGTGGAAGGTGGTGCAGTTCAAATCGCCAACCACGTATGGAGCATTCCTGGCATTAGCCAATGAGTAAAGCCAAGCAGAGGAGACCTTAGCCAAGACAAAGAAGGTGGAGGAATAGAATAAGAAAAAGCCCGTGAGCCATGGGAATAAGGAATACAAAGCTCTGGCAAAAATTTCGACCATTCACGAACTGGATGAACCACCAAATATCTAAGTTTTACAAGAGGAGATGAGATGTTCAGTGGAAGAAATTTTCTATCAAGTGAGAAATCAGAAAGTGCTCTGAGAGCCACGCCAAATATGGGCACCCCAGGACAGTTGGATCCAAGAAGGTTCTGCCAATATCATCAGTATTCAGGGCATAACACATATCAATGCCGAGATTTATTGTTAGAACTATGGAGATTATTCAAAAGTGGAAGGTTGAAGGGAATGTTCGCACCAGCTCCATATCGACCTGGAGGTGGAAAAAATTATCCCCGAAACCAAGGCAGACTACAAGAGAAACCTCAGGAGGGACATAATTTACCACCACCTCCACCAGGACTACCACCGTCGGGAGCAACTCAAATTCAAGCACCTGGACATCATCGCCCTGGAGAAATTCTCATGATAGAGAGTCAAGAAATGGAAGGATATATTGGGACTTCTCAAGCGATAACAGAATTGTCAAGGAAAAAGAGAAAAGCAGAGCTGAAAGAACTGGATCAACAAAGTCCAAGGGTTTATTCTCTATATCCAGTAGAAGGACCGTATATCACATTTACAGATGAGGACTTTTATATGGTAAAAAATCCGCATATCGATCCTCTAGTTATTTCAGCTAATATCTCGGGAATAAAAGTCCATAGATGCTTGATAGATACGGGGGCGTATGCAAATATCATTTTTAAGTCAGTTTTTGACAAGTTAGGAGGTGAAAGGCATCATGCGGTTCGTCCATGCCGTGATGAAATCAGAGGATTTGGTAACACTTTAACCAAACCTCTAGAAGAAGTTTATCTAATGGTTCAGATAAAGAGTTCAGATGGCAGGATACAAGTATTATACTCGGTCAACTTCAAAGTGGTAGATCAGATATCATCCTACAATTGTATAATGGGAAGACCGTTCATTCATACGTTTGGAGCAGTCCCATCTATGTTACATCAGTGTTTAAAATTTCAAACAAAAGATGGACGTATAGCTATATTGATTGGGGATCAAAAGAGTGCTCGGGAATGTTTGTTTATAGAAAAGATGGAGGGTTTGAGTTGCTATTATTCCAATTTTGAGATGCTGGCCTTCGAGAATATGATGGAAAAGGATGATAGAGATGTCGAGGAAAAAAGAGAAGGATATGATATAATGGATATTGAACCAGAAAATCAAGGGGATATAAGGGTGCATCCTCAAGAAAAAGAAATTGCGGAAGAATTTACTTTGCACAAGAATATCTTTCAATTGCTGGAAGATCCAGTAATTCCTGAGATGGATCCTCGGGTTATATTGCCATAGACCTCCTCGGCAGGGGAAGAGACTGTAGAAGTGCAAATTGAACAAGAGAACCCTGAAGTAAAAGTAAGGGTAGGAGTTACACTACAGGGGCAATACAGGGAAGAGATGATTGCCCTACTTAAGGAAAACTCAGATGTCTTTGTATGGGATTCCACCACAAAGCCAGGGGTAGATCCAAAGCACGCATGCCATCGTTTAAACATTGATCCGAAAGCTCAACCATTTTATCAAAAGAAACAAAAATTTAGTCCTGAGAAAGATACAACATTGAAGGCTGAGGTTACACGGTTATTGGCAGGAAAGCTAATTCGGGAATTTGAATATCCAAAAAGAGTCCAAAATCCCATGTTAATCAAGAAAGTAGCTACCAACACCTGGAGATTATGTGTGGATTTCACTGATCTAAATAAGCAATGTCCGAAGGATAGTTATTCTTTACCAGCTATCGACATGTTGGTGGAATCAATGGCTGGTAATGAAATCATGAGTTTTATGGATGCTTTCTCAGGATATCATCAGATTCCAATTATCCAGATGATCAGGAGGACACAACCTTTTTCGCAGGAATGAGAATATACTGTTGGTATAATATGTCGTTTGGTCTAAAAAATGCAGGGGCTACATACCAGAGATTGGTGAACAAAATATTCAGGGACGAAATCGGAAAATTCATGGAGGTATATGTGGATGATACTCTGGTAAAGAGTCTAGAAGGAAAGAATCATTTTGAACATCTGGCTAAAGTATTCTCTATCTTTAGAGAATATGGTATGACTTTAAACCCGAGAAAATGTACCTTTGGGGTATCCTCGGAAAAATTCTTAGGGTACATTGTCAGCAGGCGGGGGATTGAAATGAATCCAAGTAAGGTTAAGGCTATAATGGACATGCAACCACCCAAGCATGGCAAGGAAGTTTAGAATTTGACAGGGAGGTTAGCAGCATTAAACCGATTTATATCAAAAGCTTCTGACAAATGCAAGCCTTTCTTTGATATCCTGAGAAAAAAGAAGAAATTCGAATGGACATTGGAGAGTCAGGAGGCATTTGATGTGATAATAAAGGAACTGTCAAACCTAAGAATACTGTCGAAGCCATCACTAGGAGAAAAGTTACAGTTATATATTGGAGCTTTAGAAATCGCAGTGAGTGCTGTTCTAGTCAAGATAGAAGATAGAGAGTGCACTCCGGTATACTATGTAAGCCAGGGGCTAAAGGAGGCAGAGTTTCGATACCCGGTGTTAGAAAAAATGATGTTGGCATTAGTCATGAGTGCAAGAAAGCTCAGACCATACTTCTTGGAGCATACAATTGAAGTATTAACGGCGTTACCATTGCATCAGGTATTGCAAAGACCTGATGTGTCTGGTAGACTCTTAAAATGGTCCGTGGAATTGGGGCAGTATGATATCATATACGCCCCAAGACCCACCATAAAAGCACATGCTTTAGCAGATTTCATGGTAGAGTTAACCTTACCTATTCATTCAGAGGATAAGGTCGAGGAACCATGAAAATTGTATATGGATAGCTCTGTTACAGCCACAGCCTCGAGAGCCGGGATTGTGTTAGAAAGTCCTTCTTCAGGAAGGTTCTCATCAGCTATAAAATTTGGGTTTAAGGCTACGAATAATGAAGCTGAATATGAGGCCTTATTAAATGGACTAAGGATGGCAATGTCACTGGGAGAGTAAGGCTTGGTGGCCTATATTGATTCTCAACTGGTGGTAAACCAGATCAGAGGAAATTTTGCCACAAAAGATAGTCAGATGGAAAAGTACAAAGATTTAGTGGTGGATGCAATGAAAAAATTCAAATAGATCTTTGTCAAATACATTGGGAGAGAAAGGAATTCAGAGGTAGACGCGTTAGCCAGGTTAGCAACGGCAGGAATTCAGAGGCAGGCGCGTTAGCCAGGTTAGCAACGGCAGTAAACGCTGAAGAGATGAACAACATCAATATCACATGCCAAGAAAAGCCCAGCAATAGCATGATCTTGATAATAGACGAGTCTCTAGAGGAGGAAAATTGGATGACTCCAATTGTCAAATTCATCAATACTGAAAACAGCCTTAGGATGTTATAAAAGCCAGAAAATTAAGATTAAGGGCTGCAAGATACACCGTACTGGAAGGAATTTTATATAAGAGAGGATATTCAACACCCTTGTTAAAATGTTTAGCCCCAGAAGAAGCCGAATACGTATTAAAAAAAATCCATGAGGGGATTTGTGGAAACCATACAGGCTGGAGAGCATTGGCACATAAGGTAACGCGCCAGGGGTATTATTGGCTGACTTTAAAAAGAGAAGCCATGCAATATGCAAAGGCTTGCAAAAATTATCAGAGGTTCGCTCCAATAGTGAGGTCACCCCAGAGGAATTGTTGTCAATTTATAGTCCCTGGCCATTTGCTAAATGGGAGTAGATTTAATCGGTCCGCTACCAGCAGGAATGAGAGGTGTAAAATTTGCAGTGGTAGCAGTCGATTATTTTACAAAATGGGCGGAAGCAGAACCCTTAGCCACTATCAATGAAGCGAAAATGGAAGATTTTTTTATGGAAAAATATTGTATGTCGTTTTGGTATCCCAAATGCCATAGTGACAGACAATGGAAAACAATTTGACAATGACAAAATCAAGAAGTTTTGCGAGAATTTAAAGATCAGAAAGCTGTACCCAACTCCATATCATCCGCAAGCTAATGGACAAGTAGAGGCTGTGAATAAAATTATCAAGCATACATTGAAAGCCAGGCTGGAAGGGCTTGACAGAAAATGGTCGGAGACGCTACCAGGAGTATTATGGGCCTACAGAACCACCACAAGGAATGCAACTGGAGAAACCCCATTCTCTATGGCTTATGGAGCAGAGGCAGTAATCCCAGTGGAAATTGGAGAATCTAGTTTCAAAGTTTCCCACTATTCAGAAGAAGGCAGTAAAGAGGCATTAAAAATAGAACTGGATTTGTTGGAGGAAAAGAGATTGGCAGCAGATATACAGAACGAGATGCTAAAAAGAAGGTCTGAAAAAAGTTACAACTCCAGGATGAAGCTGAGAGAGTTTAAACAAGGAGATCTAGTCTTGAGAAGGATTCTACAAGCAACCCCGGGAACGTTTGGGAAAGAATGGGAAGGCCCATTCATCATTGCCAGAAGACAAAATGAGGGGCATACAGGCTAATTAATGAGAAGCAGAAGGAGGAACCACACCCATGGAATGCACAACATTTAAAAAAGTTTTATCAGTAAACAAAAAAGGAAGGCAAGTTATGCTATTTTATCATTTTCAATGAAACACCATGATGTAACCGATGAAAAATTAACTCATTTGAGTAAGAATCATGAGAAATTATCAAAATTCAACCAGTTTATCATCATACTTCACATGTTTTAAAGATAAAAGTCTCAAGCATTCAGAGATAAGCTAGGAAGGAGATAAAATGAGTGATAAGACATCATCATCCAACATCCTGAGGATAGAAGATAAAAAGTCTAGAACTGAAGCAAACTATAAAGAGAGGAAAGTAGAAGGATATTAGAATCCATTGTCAGACATAACATAAAGTCATTAAAATAGTTAGGAAATTAGTAGAAGAAACTCCAAAGGGACTGTCAAAAGATCAGGAAAAGCTCAGATCTCGGTAAGCTTTCAATTTGGCCTCTGCAGCTTCAGCCCTGGCCAACAATTCCCTCAAACGCTTATTTAAATTAGTATTCTGAGCTTCAAGAGCAGTAACTTGAGCAGTCAGACGGGAATTCTCCTCAGAAATTGGTTCTGGAACACTTGGAGTAGGGGTAGGATTCACCTTCTCCGGACGAAATAACCTCTGACATTCAGCTAGATCCCTGGCCATAGAGGCAAAGTTGGAGATAGTTCTACCAGAATTTGAGCTTAACCCCTTATCAGTATTATCGCCGAGAACAGCCTCAGAGGTCCGGGGAATAGGTTTCACAGTCTGACTTTTCTTGGCTGCAATCGAACATTTTTCTCGAGCAATCCTTTTCTTTCGAGTCTCTTCAGAATCCTTTTCAGAGAATGCGTCTGACTGGTTTTGCTCGGCAATACCTCGAATGGCTGAATGGGTTTCAGATTGTGCTCTAATGCCAGGAGAAGATCTATTTTCGGGCATTTTCTCTACAACATCGCCAGAAGAAGATCCCAAATCTTTAGGCAGTTCTTTTTCTTAGAAATCTGAAGCAGCAGAGGTAGCTTGACGATGTGAAGGACCTGTAATACCATACTTTCTTTTTCGGCCACGAGAAAGACCACGTCCAACATCTTCATAAGGAATCAGAGACAGAAGAAGCTTATCTGCAGAAAGAAAATAGAAAAAACAGATGAAGGAATTAGACAGGGAGTAAAACTGAAGGTAATGAAAAGACATCACCTTCAGGGATATGGCACCCACGGCGAGCAAGATCAGCAGTGATTAACATCTCTTCAGACAGAAGAGCAGAAGCTTGAAAGGGAAAGGCCATGTCCATGTGCCGATTATAAGCCTTCCTAAAACTGCGGCTAAGACTGGCAAAGGCGGGACATTCAGGACCTGGAAAAGAAAAAGGATGGACAGTGATATCGTCAGCCAGGCAACACATTTTAGTCAGCAGAAATGAGCACAAAGAAGGGAACACACAAAATAAAAGAAAGAAACACTTGTTACTAGTAGACAGAGGACGAAATCGCAAAGCAGACAACGACGAAGTATCAAAACCAGAGGAAGCACGATAATGCCCCTGTAACCAAAACCACGAGGATTCCCATCCGCAACCAACAATGTCACTTCCTCCGATTAAATTTGGCCCTCGTGGCATCAGACAATAATAACCAGCATGATGGAGAGCAAAGGTAAACAAGAAATCAATCTTTTTGGCTCAATAAAGTGATGCCCCACCAATCGAAACAAATAAATAATAGTAAGCAAGTTTACCCATGAAGCAGGAAGTTTTTGGATAGGGGTTATCCCCCAATACAGACACAGATGCATAATGAACGAGGGCAAAGGCAGTCGTAACCCGGCGGTAAATAATACTTCATTAAAGGGAATCACGTCGTCAGGAGGAGCATTAATCTTGGCATTAGGACCGGGAGCAATGAACTGCACATGATTATACCCATGAATATCATGCAGAAGATCTACATTATGCTGGAAAATCTGAATGGGCCAAGAATACGCGTCTCCCGCAGCAGAAGAATTTGGAATGACATGAACCGTCGAAGTAGCAGTAGGCTCAGGGGCTCACCGAGACCGGGGAGTGACTAGAAACTGGGAAGTAGAACCACCACCATGAACACGAACACTACCACAGCCACAACCACAACCACGAGAACTGGCATTCTGGTTAGAGCGACGCAAGGCACGAGCCGATGATTCTTCAGGGCTCGCATCGGAAGAATGGACAGACATGGAGAACTCTTGAGAGGCATCAGAGTTGCTGCTAGCCATAATAGAAGGAAGGAAGGAGAAAGGCAGAAAAAGATAAGAGGAGAAGAGGAAGAAGAGAAGAGGAGAGAAAAGGAAAAAGTGGGAGAAAAGAAAGAGAGAAAGTCGAAGAGACAGTTGCGGAGCCCTAGGCCAGGTGCTGATGACAGCAGCCCAATTCAAATTCAAAAAAGAAACTGTCAAATCGTGTGAAAACATGGCCCACACATACATTCATACATAAAAAAATAAATAAAAAGGGGGGGAGTATGGGGGTATAGAACCCATAAAATAATGGGAATATTTTCCATTAATATTCGAAGTTAATTGAAATAATGGAGAAGCTGGAATTAAAAAAAAGCAAAAATACACCATGACTCAGTTACACCAGCAGATGCCTTGGATGGAGGATCCTCAGAAGAACCAAAGATATCGATTGAATCAATAGGAGCAGGGGCTGAAATAATCAGAGGATCAATTTGGGAAGAAGGAGAATGATCATCCCCGGGAAGTTTGGTGTTAGCTGCTTCCTCTTGAGCTTCAGAAAGAAAAGACTTGTCTGACAATAAAGGCACTTCAGAAGAAACATTTGCCTCAGACGGGTTCTCCACAAGAAAAGCTGAAGAAATAAAGTCCTCAGACTGAGCATTCTTTTCAGAAGGTATGTCAGTGATGAAATCGGAATAAGTACCAAGTATACCGAATTCAAGATCATCCCTTAAGCTATCTTCAGGGGGCATAGGCACTTCTGCCAAACTTTCTTTGAGTTCAAGACGGATGACTTCCAAGTCATCAACAAACAATTTTCCAGCAAGTTTTTCAACTACTGTTATATAAGCTGAGCAAAAACAAAAGATACGAGCAAGAGGAAGAGCATGTTCACAGGTCTGAGTCAATGAGTTAAAAACTTTTATATACTCGGCATGCCAGAATGCGCGAGCATTAACATCAGTGATGAGTGTGTTAATTCACGAATCTTGCGCTTGGATTTGTGCTATTATGAAGTGTTTGAAGGATGAAATCGGTTGTAAATTGATATATATTGTATGAAGTCACAAATCAGGTGTTGTTGGAGCCATTTGAGTGGTTTTTTTGAAGGAAATCGGAATGAAAGTGTTGAAAACTGAAGAAAGGAAGTCAAAGCCATCCGTTTGGGCGAAGCAGGAGTACAATTCGACCAGAAGGAGGTCAATTCGACCAGGCCTTCAGGTCGAATTGGCAGTACACATGAGCAGAAGGTGGATTCGACCACGACAGGGGTGATTTGACCTGGGCATCAGGTCGAATTGAGGTTGAATCGGTTGGCGGAGATGCCGATTCGACCTCGTCACTTTGATTCGACCAGATCAGTTGGTCGAATCGAGCACCTGGGACTTTCAGTGTGCCGATTCGAACTGCAATTTGACTTGGAGGGGTCAATTCGACCTGTTGCTGAAGTCAAATTGAGGCTCAGGAAATTACCATATCCGTATTTTACACCGTCAATGCGTGTGATCACTTAAAAAGCCCATTCCAAGCCCAGGAGACGTAATTACAAGTATAAAAGAAGGCTTATGCAGCAGTAGAGACATCATCTATCATACAAGAAGACGTGAAGATGTATAATTGGGAGGAGATCGATCGTCCATCATCCGGAGGGGCTTGACAGAGGTTCCGCTGGAGATTCAAGTAAGATTGGTCCAACTAATCATGATTGTTCTTAGATCAATCTGGGCTAGAGCCGCTTCGGTAGTTCTAGGGTTATGAAGGTTTCATGAGTTAATTTGTCTTACATGTGTAAACTCCGTACAACACTACTTGTGATTTATTTTATATAAGATTGTGCATTATTAATCCATACTCAAGGTTGTTTTGTGCATCAATAATTGTTGTGTAGAGTCTGAATACATAACTTGGTTATTGGTTGAGTGCGTTCACTGCTGAGCAGGGTTTTATGTTATAATTCTAAGTGAAGGGATTCTGAAGTCTTATTAGAACTATCTTATATGAATACTTATTAATTGAATCATATTCGGGTTAATAAGTAGGATAAAGAGTATAATTTCATAGTACCTATAAATGGAGATCATATCGGGTTAGAGTACTAAGTGCATGAGAAATAATTGATACTGATAGTACCTAGAAAGGGGGGTGAATTATATCTCTTGCTCCGAGGATATTCACACGTGTCATACGTATTTTTACTTGTGTCTATAGAGTGAATTTGTATGATTTAGTGATGCGTCCATAAACCACAAGGCAAAGTCGAACACCGTCACATGGAAGATGAATTAATAAGTGGAACTGGATTACCTGAAGAACTACCTACTATCTTAATTGATCACAACTCACTTATCTCTTCTTCTTGTTATATTTACTTGTTATTTTAATTAATAGTTGTTACTAAATCTCAATATCACCACCATTATAATTTCCAACATAGTCTTAATATACTGAAATATAATTAAATTGATAATTATCCGTCCCTTGGGTTTGATATTCACCTGGTCATATTTGAGACTACAATTGATATCCTTAATACTTGGGGATTAATTGTGTGTTGAGAAAACGCTCATCAATCAGCTTGTACTTCAGAAGATAACTGCTCCTTTTCGGTAGATGCATTTATACGCAAAGCCTGAAACTCTTTCTCCAGACTTGAAAGATCTTCTTGACAATGATCATATTTTCTTGAAAGGTCGGTGAAGGATTTCTCAGAACGATGGCGAGTCCCTTTCTCTGACTCATATTGATCCCATAAATAATCCCGAGCTTTTATCAGATCTAGCTTTTCTTGTTCCATAGAAAAAAGTTTAGCCTTCAAATCTTCCAGCTCATGGGAATAGACCTTATATTCCCGGGATAACCTGTCTATATCCTCAGAAAGGTTGGCAATAAAATAGGAAGCTTGACCAAGGTGACCCACTGCACACATAGATTTTGCCCAGGGGCTCATTTGAGAAAGGGCAGTGGAATTTTCTTCTGTCCATGATCTGGAGGGGTAATTCATAGCAGTTTTCAGATAAGGTGGAAGACTGGCGGAAATTTTAGTATCTAACGATCAGAAATAAGTAGCTCCAACTCCATCCAGAAAAACATCAGCCTTAGAAAGGATAGCATTCCTTTTAGGATCCACGGAACCAAACGGAGTGGATTGATTTTTAAAGAGAGCAACACCAGGAAGTGATTTGGAAAAACCCTCTGAAGTTTTATTGGAGAGCTTTCGGGGGGCTGCTTTGGTGGATTTTCCTTTGGATTTTGAGGAAGATATTTTCAAGGAAAAAAGGGTCTCATTCCCAGAAGGGGAAAAAGATCGTCAGAGATATCAATCAAGCTAGGGGCACTAGAAGATTTTTATTTGTCTTGAAACGAGTCTGAAGGGGTCACCCGGGGCTTCTTGGGGACAGGAGTATCCCCGGGTGGACAAAGGATAGGCCTTTTGGAATAGAATGGGCAGAAAAAGATGCGAGACGCTCACTGGCAGGAACTAAATGGGAACGTTTTCCTAAAAAACAAAATAGGGGAAAGTTATTCCGCGAAAAAAAGATAGTAAAAATACAAAGTCAGAAAATAAAGTATTACCAGTGTTTGAAGCCATGGGAGCAGCTACAGAAGATAAATGATAAAGCCGAAGATTCTCGTCAGTTAAGAGCTCTGTCAGATGACGTTTTGCAGGTGGCCAGGACAAAATAGTCTCCAAGTGATCTATAAAGCGGCGTTAGAGGCGATCAGACGAAGGGACACCTGAAGCTATACACAAGAACACCAGCGAAAAATCAGATAGCTGAAATATTATGGCCAAACATCAGGAAAAGTATAAAAAACTACACTCACAAGGAGGAGAATCTTGAAAATAATTAGGGATGACATCTTTCAAGGAAGCCGATGAGCTGCTATCTAAACAAATAGGGACATCCCCACCCCAAGGGCCAGAAACCCAAAACCATTTATTTTTCCAGCCTTTATTAGAATTGGGAATACCGTTAATAAGGCCCAGGTGGCTATGAGGTTGCAAATAATAACATCCCCGAACATTATTTTCAGCTGTAAAAGCATAGAGGAAGTCAATCTCAAGAGGAAAGAAAGGGATAACCAGATTTGCGAAATAAGATGAGCAAACAATACAAAATGGACCATCCATTAGGAGCAAGCTGGGCTGGAGAAATCCACCAATGAAGAAGGAAACAAGAGATAATCGAAGGAAGGGGAAAACGCACCCCATTGTGCAACATCAGTTCATATGCGCTGACATGACCATGAGGAGGCCAACACATACGACCTTGAGGATTTAGTTTATGAAGAGTAATCGAATGGGGGCAATTCAATTTAAGAATATCCAACTTTTTCAAGGATAGTTTGGAGTAACAAACACTAGCCGTGAAGTCAGAGCCATCCACACAAGTAGTCATATCAATATTAGGAGAAACATTAATGGGGATTTTATCATCGCTCTCGGATAAATTGGAAGAAGTATCCAGAGGATGGACCAGTGAACCAGAGGGAGACGGAGAAGGTACGTAGTCACTATCGAAATCCATAAGTGAAAGAAGAATGATTCAATATCTGAGAGTGAAGATAGAATTTTCAGAGTCGATCCGCACAAGGAAGGTAGACGAAGAGAAACCCTAATAAAATTGCAGGAGAAGGCGAACATGCGAAGAAACCGAAGAAAGAAGAAAGTAAAGGCGGTTATAGGGATTGGGCCGGTTATAAAGCCCATTTGAATGAAAAAGAAGAAAAAGGTTAGAAGTAAGACGAAATGCCTGAGAAAAGGTTCGACCTCGGAAACTTTCACTGCGTGTAATTTTCCGAGCTCGAGGGACTAATGTTATGGGGAAAATTCACGACCCAAACTATTCAGAGGGCAAGCCCAATAGCACAGGCCCAAGAAAGAAGAGGCCGAAAACTCCCCTCAGACGCTGGCTAAATCTGCCAAATAAAACCAGGAAAGATCCCTCAATAACCCGGGAATAAGGGAAAAGATAAACCTGGATAGCGTTAAGAGATAATCCCTGGATATAACACCTTTCTCTCGAGAATGAATAAATCCAGGCAGCAGGAAGAAGTGTGAAGCAAATAGAGGGTTGTGGTGGTCCCAAATGTCCGTTAGTCTCAGATTCTTCACCAACCAATAAGAAGGAAGAAGGCACCAAAATCATCAAATTTGTTATAGGATGATTCTAGAATAGTACACATGGCAATCATTGATTTGAAGAAACAATCTAGAAGCAAATAAGAGAATCTAGACCTAATGAATTGGGAAAAAAGAGTATAAATAGAAAGGATTCAACAAAAAATATAGGTTACTGCACTTTACCAAGAAGAATCAATAAGAAAATATCAAGGCTCAATAGTCAAATCAAGTGTATTATTCTTTTACTTATTCTCTCTTCCATCAATTACCGCACGTTGGACCTCGTTTGAGTCTCTATGACAAAAACAGGCCACAACCCATTCCTCCAAATCAGCTACCAACTTTCCCATTCATACCAATAATCTACTTTAACTGTTATCTTAAGAATTACAAATCTAATGAGTTAAAATAAATTCATACTTGGACATTTTATGAAGGATCATATAGGCATGCATTTAAATCAACTATGAATTTCTATTACATACTCTCATAAAAAAGAAATAGCCTAAGAAAGTGAGGTAAAGTTACGGTGATACATTAAAGTAGACAACATGCAGTGGGATTTTGAAAGAGTACAGTTGCCTACCTTGGGTCGCGGTTCACAGGGAAAAGGGGTGCAGCAGGCGGTGGAGGAATCTGGAGCGGCGGTCGAACCTCAATCGAGAAAATCAAACGACGGTCGAACCTCAACCAACTTGAGAAGGAAAGCAAGATTAAGGCAAAAGTAGCAAAGAGAAGAGGGAAAGAGTACAGATGAGGTGAAGAGTGACAAAGGCGGAGGTAGAGTTTGGCTGTATCTTCATTGAGAACTGACGCGTGAGTGAAGTGAGATGAAGGCAGAAGGAAATAATTGAGGGACACGTATTACAAAAGTGACCAGAGATTGACGCGTGTGGATTCTTACGACCAGCGACTGAGAGTTAACTGGCCAACTTACCGACTATTCTCCTTTTATATAGTAGTGTATGTATGCATGTATATATGTATAGATGTATAGATTAGGATTATTATATATAGAGAGAGAGATTAATTGGGCAGAAGGTTGGTTGAATGATTCGAAATAGGCAGTAAGAAAATTTATGAAGTGGGCTGGAAAATGAGGTCAGAAATGGGCCTAAATATTTTTAATTAGAAAATTTGATGTCAGCTGTTTCCAATCAAAGATTCGAAACAACTAAAGAATGGATTTCATGTGAGTGGGGAGTTAAATACGGAGTCTGATACAGATAATCCAATTAAGTTAGCCCATTTAAAAGAATCAATTGAACTCAACATACCAAATGGTAAATCAAAGGCCCAACAAGCCCATTATCCAAAAGGGTACAAGTTTGTTGCATGTCATCATTCTCCATTCCTTTTGAATGTTAGTGGTTTCTGTGTAGTGAAGATTATTCCTCTCTCCTTCTTAATTTCACTCTCACTCTCACTCTCTCATCTCTCTCTGTATTATCAGAACAGAACACACTCTGCTGAAGATGGACAGTGGGATCGCTCTCACCAAAGAACATCATAACTTCGTATTGAAATGGTGTACCCACCATTAGGGGCCCTACTGCCCCTGTCCTGGGGATTGGTGGAGGAGGTAAATTGCAACTGCATATTAAAATGTCTTTGCAGCTTGGTGCTATTTTTGATCGTTGTTGCTGTGGCACTGCTGGTTTTACATATTCGCCATCTTCTTTGATTTCTAAATGCTAATGTAGTTGCTCTTCTCATTTTACGTACAACTCATTTTACTCCTATTTCGTCATCGAATCTGTAAATAATAATTAATATTATTTAATTATTATTTATTTTCCATATATGATTTGTGGATAAGTGAGAGACAGGAGTTAAGATTGGTTACTTAACTCCCATCTTTTGGGAATAAAAAAAACTACACCATGCAGTTGTCGAAAATGCTCATACGTTGAATCGGTTCATGTGCAAGGCAGAACACAAGAACACTGAACGCGAAAGCGTTTCTCTCCCTTGTCAATTCTTCATATTCTTCAGACTAATACTATATCATGAAAATATATTCTCTCAACCCCGTGTTGAAGGATTAATCCAGAGATCACAGTCTATCATGAGTACCAATCGGTTCAGACGATCAACTTATTTCTTCCGCTGCAACGTAAATTCTATGAAGAGAGGCAAGTGAGATTCCTCTCTATGCATGAATAGGATTTATGTGTTTATGAACGTGAGTTTTCCAACATTGGTATCAGAGCCAATGGTTGGTACTCCGTTTGATTTTCTGGAATTTAGATATTTCATGAGTTTTAGTTTTTTGCTTTTTATCTTGTGTTGATTTTACTCATACATATTTTTATGGACTGGTATGATTGTTGATTTATGGGGTGTTGATTGATCATATGTATGAGTTAAAGGCAGAATTTTAAACTTCCAGTGGCTATGTGTATTTCAACGTTGTAATTCACCGTTCATGCTTGAGGGTATAATTTTTTTGTCATTTTTCTGTGCTAGAAAAAGCATGTTTTATTTATACCACTAGAAAGGTCTCGTTGAGAGGAGTCCATCAGTATTTTTTGTGCATTTTTTGGCCTTCTAAAACTCAAGATATGATTTTTTGAAGTTATTTTCTTTATTGGGCCAAATTTGCAAAGTTTCAGAAAGTTTGGGGGTCTGTTTTGCAAAATTCGATAAAGGCCAGGGTTTTTTTGTAATTACTAAAAGCTGTGAGTTGATCGGATTGGACCAGGGTCAAACCGAGTCAGACCACCCTGAACCAGACTAAACCGACGAGGATCAGACTGGACCGTGTCAGGAGCAGCCGGAGGACTGCCAGTCGGCAGTGGAGCATAACGAACACGCGTCGGTGAGCGGCAGCTTCAGTGTAGCGCGTGCATCCCACGTGCCAGAAACCAAAAACTCCAATTGTGGCGCGTGAACACCACGTGCCGATGGACGGAGGCATCGATGGTGGCGAGTGAGTTACACGCGCCGAACGACAGCACACCAATAGTCGGCATGTGCAGGCACGTGTGAGCGCATGCGGCGCGTGCGAGTGCCTGCTGGCGTGTGGGTGGCGTGTACGTGTGCATGGTGGCGCGTGGAAGTCTCCTGGCGGCGTGTGACGGCACATGTCGGCGCGTGGAGGCATTTTCTGGCAATGGAAAGATTTTCCCAACATATTTCGACGCGTGGAGTCCAATGTTGATGTTTTCGAGAGCGTTCAAGGTCATCTTTAAGTGTGTATGTGTGGTTTTACTTCATTTTATGACATATTTGTTGAATACGAACCTTTGGGGTTGCTATTTGGTTGCAATATTTGGTAATAATGCACCTTAATATGTCATTTAATTCTAAATTCATGGTGTTAGTATTGTTATAATTGTTCAAACTCCTGTAACCTATGAAAGTGGGAGCCAAAGTGAATTGGACTGATACTCTTGTGAATATGCCTATTGCATCTTGGAAAAGTTATTTCCATATGAATTATGTGGAGAGAAAATTCATATGATATAGTTTGACTAACACAGGTGTGTTTGATATTTGGTTGCTCATTTTACTCAGAGGCATGTCAGGATTGGGAACAATTACAGAAGAAGACATTAGGACTAAAGATGAGGTCCTCCATGAATTCTTGAATTATAAAATGAAGCCTACACACAACATAAGAGACCACACAATTGTTTTGATTGAACTCTACAACCAGATGATGCGCTTGATTTATAGCAAAATGGTTTCAAGTTGGGCGAACACTTTGCCTCCCCACCTACAAAAGGATTTTTGGGCTCAGTGGGAGACTTACCAAGTAAAACCTAATGGTTATTTCATTATGCTTGATTTGGTCGATGCTTCTGTGGCAGAAGATAGGACACAGACATTGAGATCAGCCTGCTTAAGGATGGGGAGGATTCGACGTTCTGATTTTTTGAGACTGAGTGGTCGAGACAAACGTCAGATAAAGAATTCTCATATAGATCCTCTAGGGCAAGCTGTCTTTAGTGTGGGGACTAGAGAATTTGATTGGGAACGTTATTTTAAATCTAGTGATAAATTAAGAGATACAATCAATATTCATCGCTAGTTTTTATTTCCATTGTATTTCAAATTAGAAACTCAGGGAGTTCATTAGAATTTTATGTTCTTGACTTGTCATACTTGGAGTTTTTGCTATTGTGGATGGTTGTTTAAGTTCTGTTTATAAGTGGCTTTTCAATGTTATTATTAATTAATTGAACCTTAAATGTGTTTTACATTTTGAAATAAGAATCTAGTATTATGATACTTGATGAGATTGATGATTAGTAGTCTCCAAGCTATTTTTTGAGATCAAGTCTTGTGTTATTTATTGAGATGTCTCTGTTTGGCCTAACGTAAAACTTAATAAAACATTATTAACATATTGTATCACTTTAATCTTTATCAAAGAAATGAGCTTCGAAATCTATTGTCGCTGAGTTGAACAAAGGTGAGAAACTCAATGGTGATAATTATGATACAAGGTATCATAAAATTTTGTAATATTGTATGAACAAGATGCATTAGATGCTATGAACCAAGTGATGACTGATCCAGGATTGGGTATTGGAAACCAAAGGAGGCGTGACCAAGAAGCGTACTAGGCATGAAAAAGGGAAATTCCATTGCACAGGGTATCCTTGTAAGCTCAGTAATCGATCTAATGATACATAAATGTGATCAACAACCCACCGCATATGATATCTGGGTGTATCTACGTGAGAAGTATGGTGGTACATCGGTTACAAGGCTTAGACAGTTGACTATTAAGTTTGACACCTTCAAAAAGAAACCTGATCATAACATTAGACAACATCTCAGGGAGATATCTAATATGATTATCAAACTTAATACTGCCGGTCATATACTCTCTGATGAACAGTAAATCCAAGCCCTGATCCGATCTTTACCTGATCGTTAGGAACTTCTCAAAGACAACTTGACACATAATGAAAACATCAAAATTTTCAATTATGTTGCTCGTCATGTTAATCTAGAAGATGAGAGGCTCGGAGCCTCAAAGCCTTCTTCTGGGACCTTCTATGCCAGTTCTACTTCTAAGGGAGCTTCAGGCTTAAAAAAAAGGAATTGGAAGAAGAAAAAGAAGAGAAGACGATCTGATGGTAGTGGTGGTAAGCCTGACAATAATTCAACTACAAAACTGATGAACGAAAAAGGAAAAACAAGCGTGACAAAACGAATAAGAAAAATAAAAGCAAGATGCCATGTTACAATTGTAGTAAGTTTGGTCATTATGCTCGTGAATGCCCTGATCCCAGATGGGTAAAGGTAGATTCATCTTATTCTGTTTTGTATGAAATTAATGTCTCGAGTACTGTCTGTCTATGTGATTCTTATCCTTTGAGGATTATAGACTCAGGAGCAACGGATCATGTGACGAGAGACAGAGGAGTTTTTTATAGATTTTTGCCATGTTCCGAAGGGGACTAGGTAGAAATATGTGGGAAACAATGCATGAGTTGAAGTCAAAAGGACTTGGGACTTGCATATTGGATCTTAACGATGGTCCGGACTTTATCCTACATGATGTTCTATATGCTCCGGAGAATCACGCGAAATTTAATTTCTGTTTCAGTTCTACTTAATTTAGGTTATATGTCTCTAAAGGCATTATGGTAATGAGCATCAATGATACTTGTTATGCATCTGGACATATAACTGATGGCTTTATGATTTTAAATAGTAATAGAATGACGTTTAGTTATTATGATGATTATTCATATTTGCTAAATGCTCGTTCTTCTAGTAATGCAAATGTGAATGATGTTTGGCATGCTAGATTTGGTCATATTGGACAAGATAGGATGAATAAACTTGTGAAAGAAGGATTGTTGAGTCTTTCTTCTAAGGTCGAATGATCCAAATACGAACATTATCTTGCTGGCAAAATGACTTGAAAACTTTTTGGTAAAGCTATTAGGTCTGAATCTTCATTAGAAGTAATCCATTCTGATATATGTGATCTTATAAATGTGAGAGCACGACATGGAGCTCACTATTTCATTATGTTCATTGATGATTATTCACGTTTTGGATGCCTATCTGATATCTCATAAGTCTGAAGCATTGGATTATTTTAGATGATACTTGAGTGAAGTTGAAAATCAAAAGACAAGTCTATCAAAGTTCTAAGAACTGATAGAGGACGTGAATATCTATCAGAACAATTCAAGAAATTCTATAATGAAATGGTATAATCCGACAATTAACTGTTCCTTATACACCTCAACAAAATGGTGTTACTGGAAGAAGGAATAGGACTTTGTTGGAGATGGTTAGATCCATAATAGCACAAGCTAATCTAACGAGATGCGTTGCTTACGACAGCTTATGTGCTTAATCACGTGCCTTCAAAGTCAGTTGCTTCGACTCTATATGAATTTTAGACGGGTAGAAACCTGACTTGAGTAACCTTAGAGCTTGGGAATCAGCAGATTAGTACATGATTCATCGAGTCAATACGGAAAGTTAGGTCCTAGAGACAAAAAGTGTATCTTCATAAGATACTTCATACATTCTAAGGGTTACGTGTTCATAGGAGATCAGGAAGGGAGCTTAACTGAGATAGAATCACATAATACTCACTTTTCTGGAAACGGAATTTCCTAGTAGAGGGGGCATCAGGGATGCTGAACCTATTTTCGAGGTGGTAGAAAACCAATATCTACAAGCTCCAAGTGGGAGTAACAGTTTAGCTGATGGTGTGGATCTTGATAGATATTTGCTGATTGAGGATCAGACGATTCCCAATGAGAGCATTTTATCTACAGAAGATTATCAACAACTATCTCAAAAAAATTTTAGTAAACATGTGCCCAAAAGGCAATATGATATTGAAGAATATGCCTTCTTTGTTTTACCAGAAAATGGAGATGTTTCTCCTGTTGATGAGGAAGAGCCCAGAAATGTTAGAGAAGCTCTGACTTATCCAACAAAGGAGAAATGGATGAAAATGAGATGGAGTCTATGAGTCAAATCAAGTCTGGGAACTTGTAGATCTTCCGAAGGGACGAAAGGCTATTGGGAATAAATGGATTCTCAAAATCAAAAGAAAGTCTGATGGCTCAATAGAGAGGTATAAGGCTCACTTGGTGGCAAAAGGTTATACTCAATAAAAGGGTATAGAATACGAAGAAAATTTTCACCTGTAGTGAGATTTGCCTCGATTCGTCTACTGTTGGCTATAGTGGCTAGTATGGATTTGAAATTACACCAAATGGATGTTAAGACTGCATTTCTCAATGGAAAACTAGAAGAAGAAATCTACATGCAACAACCTGTAAGATTTATTCTTCGAGGTCAAGAGGATAAAGTTTGTAGATTGAAGAAGTCGATCTACGAACTTAAACAATCCTCCAAACAGTGGCATTTGAGATTTCATACAATGATCATCTCATATAACTTTGTTATGATAAACGAAGACCACTGTGTTTATGTTAAACGATCCAATGGTTGTTTTGTGATTCTATCCTTGTATGTGGATGACATACTACTAGCTGAAAATAACAAAGAGTATCCTGAAACCATAAAAGGATGATTGTCTTCGAATTTTGAAATGAAAGATATGGGTGAAGCAGAGTGCATACTTGGTGCGAAGATCCATAGGGATCCTTCAAAGAAGTTGTTGGGTTTGTCTCAAGAGACTTACATCAAGAAACTTTTAGAACGATTCAAAATGAACACCTGCAAACCTATAGATACTTCCATTGTGAAAGGCGAATCATTGAGTCAGCAAATGTGTCCCAATACTCAAGATGAAAAGAATGAAATAGCCAGAGTACCATATGCCAATGTGATTGACTGCAGATTATTCTATCTGTTATCAAGGGAATAACAGTACACTAAATGAGTATATAGACGCTGACTGGAGTGATAATTTAGATAAATATAAATCAACTCCCGGTTATGTCTTATTGCTCAACAATGGAGCAATCTCATGGTGTAGCAAGAAACAGACTTGAATAGCACTGTCCACTGATGGAAGCCAAGTTTGTGGCATGTGCGTCTGCAGTTCAAGAGGCTATTTGGTTGAGAAGATTCATGAAACATTTGGAGGTCTCAAACACTTCAGTGGGAGCTGTTTTTTAATTAATTGTGATAATCAGGCGGTTATTACTTACACAAAAGACCCCAAAGTATCATGGAAAGACCAAACACATTGACATAAAGTTCAATTTTGTTAGAGATATTGTAGACAAGAAGAAAATGATTCTTAGTTACATTTCTACTCATTTGAGTCTGCGAATGATTTAAAACGATGTATTGAATATGTTTGTGTATGTTAATGAAATGGTTAATGGCTTAACTATTTATATATGTTTTATTAATTATAATATTATGTCGGCAAGTTATGATTGTCTCTCTCATACGAGCAATCGCCTCTGGCTCAGTGGGAGCGCAGAGATGAGATTACGATAGCTAATGTAATCAGGATAGATTTCGCCATGAATCTAATCCAACTTGTTGTAAAGCTAAATCGACGGAGATCCTATACGTTGGAGGGAGGATATCCAGGTTAAGTGTATGAGACACACTTGAACTTTGATTTATATGATGTCTAAATTAGATGAAATACGACATACGCTTTCTTGGAAGGAAGTTGAAAATATTGTGACATGTGTTTTAGAAAAACGACATGTGCTAAGTTGACCCCAATAGGATTGAGAAAATTATCCTTATTTTCTCAAAAGTATGAGTCCTTATCTATTGGTTACCCTTATGACTTTCTACTATATTCTAAGTCTTCATTTTGGTGTTGCTACTTTAGCATGTTACCAAAAAAGCTATGGTTAATAACGGCGATGCGGTACATGTCTAGGAAAATAGCTATAGTGGGAGACTGTAGATACTTAGTGAGATGGGAAGAACGTCTTAATTTAACATATACTATTGTGATTCATTGACTAGTCAATCAAGTAGGGTCTTGATTATGAATACATAGTTATTTGCAAAAGGGTTGAATATGCTCTGACAAATTCAGGGATTGAAAAGAGATATGTCAACTTATGTTAAATGTTCAAGAGTTCTGGGGTATAGCGAGCTTATTGAGTTTCATTGATAAACTGGTTGAGTTGCTATATATCTCAAGTGTATAGCGATTAAAACTCATATCTCATGGTTTACACGATGTATTAATTTGTACGAGAATATAATTCATGAAGGAAATGAGCCAGACGACTTTTGACTTCATATGTGAGTGGGAGATATAAATAATAATTAATATTATTTAATTATTATTTATTTTCCACATATGATTTGTGGATAAGTGAGAGACAGCAGTTAAGATTGGTTACTTAACTCCCATCCTTTGGGAATAAAAAAACTGCGCCATGCAATTGTCGAAAACACTCATACGTTGAATCGGTTCATGCGCAAGGCAGAATGCAAGAACACTGAACACGAAAGCATTTCTCTCCCTCTTCAGTTCTTCATCCCCGTGTTGAAGGATTGATCCAGAGATCACAGTCTATCGTGAGTACCAATCGGTTCAGAAAATCAACTTATTTCTTCCGCTGCAACGTAAATTCTACGGAGAGAGGTAAGTGAAATTCCTCTCTATGCATGAATAGGATTTATGCGTTTATGAACGTGAGTTTTCCAACATAATCCAATCTTATATGATCATACAGTTTAATTTTTTCAATGTAACTCATTTCGTTTACCTCATTCGATCCTACTTCTTTTTCAACTGTTTAATTACTTTCGAATCTCTCCTGCTGTTTTTCTTTACCATTTTTTAATTTCTTCAATTTTTTTTCTAACGTCATTTTAATTTAATTGATGAAACTTGCATATTTCATTTTTTTAAATTTCTTTCCGATCTTGATTTTTTTTATCTGACGTGATTAAATTTCATTTTAATTTAATTTATGAAAATTGCATATATGAATGTTAGATAATATACTAAATTAGTTTTTTTTTTTGAAAACTATATAATGATTTAATTTAATTTAATTTATTTTATATATGTTTTGGAATTTTTTTAAAGAAAAATTTTAAATCTTTTTTTTAAAACTATAAATAATTAGTTCTTCATTTATTTTATAACTAAGTAATAATTTAACCCTTTGCACGGTATATCATATAAGAAAAATATTACTAAATTTAATTATTAATTTTTTTAAATTTTAATTTATTTTAATATTGACTAATAGATAAATTTATATATTTTTATATTAGATTTAATTTCAAAGTTTATATATTATATTTAATTTCAAAGTTTATATATATTTAAATAGAAATTGTAGAATTATAGTGTTTTAAAAATTATACACAACTTTATAAGTTAATAAATACTAACTTTACACAACTTTTTTAAATAAACACCACACCTTAAAACACAGATTCTAAGAAAAAAATTGACCAATTTTTAAGGATAACTTTTTTTTATATATAAAAGCAATTAATTTTAAAGTATATAATATGAGTTAAAGTGTGATAATTATTTAAAATTAAAGATGTTTTTCCTTTATAAAATTATGAAGATCTTTTTGATGCAAGCGAATAGAAAAAAAAAAAAAGGGTGTGTATTGTTTATGCGAGCAAAATAAAAATAAAGTTAAAATTTACCCTAATTAATCTCCAAAACAAACATTGAGGATTTACTAGATCCATTTAATTTTAAATCTACATCTATAACTACAACAAGATGGGCCTATTTTCGCCAAAAACAAACATCATCTGGATGGGACTACTTTTCCTTAGTCAAGAATTCTCTTGGGAGTAGAAGTTAAATTTTCCCATTATAATTTGCGGTCATTTTATTATTTTTTTTCTCAAATTTGAACACCAAGTGTAACTTTTTTTTTTTTTTTTGGATTTGAAATCAAGTTTATCGTGTTTTATGTTGAGTGGAGCTTGATTTTAACAAAATTAAGGGCATTTCTGACTCAAGTTCACACATGACCCGGATCAGCATCGATTGTAGGTCATCCAATCAACAACTAATGTCAGCAATTCAGTTTTATTGGATATAGCAGAAATATATAACCAAATTTTATTGCAATAAAGGCTAACATATGCACCCCTAACACTGCACTGCGTTCGCTACATTTAATCTAATCCCTTTCAATTTCATCCTTGACCCTTTGTATCTCATCACTGCAGTAAAAATAACCATGTTCCTATGGCACTATCAATCTCACCATCTCATCGCACCCTAATTCCCTATCACCCCCATTTACTGTCATCTCATCTCCATATGTTCAACATTGCGACCTGAAATTTTTCTTTCCAATTCCATAAAAATGTCTATAAATTTTATTTAAAGTTTGATATTATTTTATTCTTTAGGACATTTCTCTATTAAAATATCTCTAGATTTATTATTAATATTATATTTGGCTATAGGATCGTATGTATATCAACGTATAATCTCTATTTTCTAAAATATTTTCATTATTACAATTATCTCAAAGTTCTAAATGTATGTAAATTCATGTTTCTCAATGTGATTATAAACCGACTCATCATCTCTTTCTTAATTTAGCAAATCTTCCTCATCAAATTATTTTTATATCAACTACACTAGCAAATTTTTATTTATCATTTAGCTTTTTGAAAAAAAATTATTTAAGTCATTTTTATTTTCTAACTTTTATTCCATTAAAAAAATATAATTCATTACTTTTTTGAGTGAGGCTTGTGTGCACCCGGGCGCACGGAACACATTCCGTGCGCCTTTAGAAATTTTGTATTATGGGTAAGGGTACATTAATTTGGTCTAAAGGGTATACACTTTAATTATTAAAAGGTACACAATTTTGTTCTAAAGGGTATACACTTTTCATTAATATTTTTTTTTCTTTAGAAAATAAAGGGTACACATTTTTATACTAAAGGGTATACAATTTAACACAAAATTCTAAAGGCGCACGGAGTGTTGTTCGTGCGCCCAGATTTTTCTTTAGAAAATAAAGGGTACACATCTGTATACTAAAAGGTATACAATTTAGCACAAATTTCTAAAGGCGCACGGAAAGTGTTCCGTGCGCCCGGGTGCACAGGAGCTTTTGCCTACTTTTTTTTCTCATACATGTTCATTTAATTCTTTTTTATTATTTACTCTAAGAACACTCATTTATAAATTCTTTTTTATTATTTATTTGAAAAACTCTCGATTATAAATTTATGAAGTGTATCTATTTTAGAATCTAACTTCTTTTATTTATTTATTTTCTCCCATGTATATTTTTATAAAAACAATATTCATATTAAAAAACACTTAATAGCAAAATTAATAAAAGAAATGTATAAGATACCATGGATGAAAAATTAATTAAAGAAATGTATAAGATATTATGAATGAAATGGTAAAGAAGGAATAGACAAGCAAAATTAATAATAATAAAAAATGTAATAAGATATCATGGATGAAATGGTAAAGATGGACCTAAAGTATGCTTATTGTATTGATAAAGTATGTTTAATAATTGTTAAAGTATGTTTTCTAAAAGTATGATGGATTATGCATTAAAGTATGATTTTAGTGTGTTATAATATGATTTATTATAACATACTTTAACTACAAATAAGCATACTTTAATGATGGATCGACCCGTCTTACAAATAACCCATTTCACATAAGACTCTCTTAATAGGTAGATGTGGAAGAGATGTACAACAATAAAACTTTAACAAATAACATAAATTAAGGAAATGGTTAGAGTTTGATAAATAAAGAACTAAAAAATGAAGAGATTAAGATGATCTTTGTTCTCTAAAATATTTTCATTATTAATGTTATCTCAAGCTCTAACACTCTTCATCATCGCTTTTTTTATTTCGCAAATTTTCCTAGTTAAATTATTTTTATTATAAATTACACTGGCAAAATTTTATTTTTCATTTAATTATTATTTTTTTAAAAAAACCTTATTTTAAGTCATTTTTATTTTCAACTTTTATTTCATTATAATGATGTAATTCATTACTTTCTCTCCACTCCTCTCTTCTTCATTTCATTTGATACATGTTTATTTAATTTTTTTTATTTACTCAATAATGTAATTCATTACTTTCTCTCCATTCTTCTTCATTTCATTTGATACATGTTTATTTCTTTTTCTTTTCTTTTTTTACTTGAACAATCCGCTTTTATAAATTTATGAATGAAATGTAATGTATAAGATGTCATAAATGAAAATGATAAAGAAGGAATAAATAAATTTGTATTAAGAAATAGATGTGGATAAAATGTACAATTACCAAACTTTAATAAATAAAAAAAAAGTTAAAAAGAAGGGATTAATGGTCAGAGTTTGATAATTAAAAAAAAATCGAAAGGATCGGGATTTTTGAAAAAAAAAATTAAAATCAAGATTTCCCTTATCTCTTATTACAAATAGAGTAGGTCTTGCATGAGACTATCTCACGGATCCTATTATATGAGACGATTATATGAGACGGGTTAAAAGAAGCGTGTAATTAATGCCTGCTATTCTTCAATTTAATAGTCAATTCCGGCTGCCCGTCCATGACGTCGTTTCTTTAATTTCGTTATTTCTTCTTTAATTTTAATATATTATTACTTGTGTAATCAATTATTTTATTTTAATTTTTTAGTTAAAATTTAAACAGCACTCAATAAAAATTAAATTTAACACATTATTATATTAAAATAGTCCAAATGAACTAATAAAACATTTTCGTGATAATAAAAAAAAATATTTTTTTATTATAAATGTTATGTTATTATTTTTTATTCATCCTATAAATTCTTCACACATGAAATGATTTATTTGGGGTTATCACTTTTTTTAATTATATATTACTTTTTATTAAAAATATTATCACTTTTTATTCGTTGTATTAATTATTTTTAAGTGTAACTGGGTTATCACTTTTCCTTTATTGAGGAAGCATTATTTTTTATTAAGAATATTATCACTTTTTATCCGTTGTTTTAACTATTTTTAGATGTAATTTAATTGAACGTAATCACTTTTCCTTGAGTATAACTTTTTATTAGAAAAATTATTACTTTTTATTCATTGTAGGAATTGTTAACGAAATAATTTAATTGGACTATATATCATTTTTTAAAATATATGTATCATTTTTTTATTAAAAATATTATTAATTGGACTATATATCATTTTTTAAAATATATGTATCATTTTTTATTAAAAATATTATCACCTTTATTTTTTATATTATTTTTTTTATAAATATTTCAGTTAGACAATTACTATCATTTTCCCTCACTTTTTATTTAAAATATACTCACTCTTTATATTCGTTATATAATTATATGAAACAATTTGATTGAATGAACATTACTTTCTTCTCGATGGTATCACTTTTTAAAAATAAAATATTATCATTTTTACCCAAGTCACTTTTTAAAAATAAAATATTATCTTTATATTCGTTATATGATTATATGAAACAATTTGATTGAATGAACATTACTTTCTTCTCGATGGTATCACTTTTTAAAAATAAAATATTATCATTTTTACCCAAGCTATTTTTTATTAAGATAATTAAATTAAAAAAAAATTCATGAAATAATTTAAGGGCAAGTTTTGGGTGATACCATTTTAGGTGAGATTATTTTACACCTTTTAAATTAGTTATCACTTTCGTTATAAAATGTTCTCACTTTCGCTAAAAATTATTATCACTTTTTAATTATTTTATAAATTGTTCATGAAATAAAATTATCACTTTCATTATAGAAATTATAACTTTATAATAAGAATTTAATAAAAAGTGATAAAGTGAAATTATTATCCAATTTATTTTTTTCAATTATATACTCACAATTTACATTGATTGAGTTCCTAGGAAAAATGTTTTCTTTATTTACAAATGGTAATATAGATGTAAAATAATAATAGTAGACGTATTAATAAATTATATATAGTAATAAAATAAAGTCTAACTAAATTTGAGAAAAATAAAAAGGTCAAACCGCAAAGTGAGGAATGAATTTGTTAAGCTGATCAGTTGATGAAAAATTAATGAGCAGGTAACAGGTTGATGCAGATCCGCGACTTTTTTATTGGGTAAATATTTGACCCGTCTCACAGAATTAAAATTTTAAGACGGTCTCGTATAAGTTTTTGCCTTACAAATATTGGGCACTAGGTTAAAGTATCCGTTGCTTTCTATTTTGTAGGTGCATAAGACTGTCACCTTAAAAATTTTCCACGTCAACACATTATCTACAATGCACTCCTCTTTCAATTATATACACTGCTTAGCAATTAGTGAGGGATTATGTGAGATAAATTGCTTGGTGTTGATTTAGCACAACATACTTTGGTGCGCAAACTAATTTAGCGTTGTATACTTAGATATTAGATTATTGCACGGTGCATATGTCATTAATCTCGTGGTGGTGAGCAAACTGATTTAGCGCTATATACTTAAATGGATTATTACACAGTGCATATATTATTAATCTTATTGTGTTGATGATGTATGTTAGAAAGTCACCGCGTAGATTATTGGTAGCGTAGCGGTGCGGAGTTGGAGAATAAGTGATGAATTTGAGCCTTCATGGAGAATTAGTGGAATGTATTGTCAGCTTTTTGGGAAAAAAAGTTTTTCTCTCTCCATAGGATAATGAGCACACTATCTTGGAAATTGCACATGTTTTCTTCTTTTTCAAGTTGAAACATGTTTAATAGGTAATCTTTAAATAAAAAAATATTATTTTTTAATCCAATAACTTAGATTGAAAGAAAATTCATCCGATGATCAAAATTCACCTGGGTTATGTGTGAATCAGGGTCAGCTAAGTAAGACCCAAAATTAAATACTCAATTCAACACAACTATATATGTCCAACCCTAGCGAATTGAATTCTCTTGCACTCATCATAAATGTGTTTTATAAAAAAACTCATAATATAATTTAAGGAAAATTGCAATTCGAATTTCATCAATAGGCCATGGAAGTATTAAGTCTTGTTAACCAAAATTTGATTTGATTGCCTTACACAAAATAAATCGTTATACATCGATGATTGAAAACATAGTCATAATCCCTCCTACATTATAATACTAGTACGAATCACGCGTAATACAAGGAATATCAAAATTTTTTATGGAATCGGCTATTTGTATCTTCGAATTTGCTAAACGTACTAAAAAGATAATTAAATTAAAATATTCAAAATTAATAAGACATAAATATTCTAATAATTAAAATTTCATATTGTGTTCGGTTGTAGTACAGAATACTTTATTGTGTGTTTGGTTGGAGTACCCGAAAGATATATTTGATTTTATATTATGTTCGGTTGTATACCCAAAAAATATAGTGTATTTGGTTGGAGTACCCGAAACATGTATTTGGTTGGAGAAATTGAATGGTCCTTGAGGGATGGTAATAACACTTTCACTATGAAATGTTATCACTTTTATTATAAAATTTTATCACTTTTCATTTATATTATAAATTATTCATAAATAGCATTGTCACTTTTCGTTAATTGTATATCATTTTTCATTATAAAGATTATTACTTTTTATGCATATGACGTAAGCCCTTAATTGAAAGGGTATTACACAAGTATTTTTCATAATATTAACAACAACTCCCTCTGTCCCCTTGAAACGTAGCCGTTTGTTTTTTGCACATGGATGAAGGAGTATAATAATTTAATGTATTTTGAGGTGAGAGAAATAATATTTTAAAGTGTAGTGAGTAATTGTATTAGTGTTGAGTGTGGGGTCATGTGTGGTCACATCAACCTAAAAAAAGAAATGAATACTTTGTAATGAGACGGACCAAAATGGCAAAATGGATACGTATCAAGGGGATGGAGGGAGTATATAATAAAAATAATTTTATTCATAAAAGTTTAAATTTTTCTAATATTAAAAATTTAAATAAAAAAATTATACTACACGTTAAACTTTTTTAATGTCTATTAAAATTTCAGAACATTATAGTATAAATTTACATATAATTTTCAATATTACATTGTCAACACAAAACATATATTTTTATATATTAAGTTCTTGTATTATCATATTTAAATTATTACATAAAAAGTATTCCCTCCGTCCCACACTTATATTCACACTTTTTGCTTTCGTTTGTCCCACACTTATCTTCACCACCCAAAAAAGAAAACTTCATATTAACCAACAACCTCAAAAGTTATCTTAATTTCAAAAATACCACTCCCACCTAACACACATAACATACTTTATAATTTATTTATTACCTAAAAATACTACAATACCCCTAAAGAGTCAATAAAGTTGGTAAAAAAATAACGTTTCTTAAACTCCTTATCTACAGTATCGGTGAACTTAACTATGGGACAGAGGGAGTATAATCTTAAGAAATCATAATTAAGCATAAAATTATTATTAGGGATGACAGCGGTAGGGTATCCACTTATTTTTTGGTACTCGTACTTTAATGCGATTTTTTTAAAACTAAATGTACACATCCCATTTAAAAATTTTATTAGGGTTCTCATACCCGTGGTACCCGCACCCATTTAATATTAATTTTTATTATATAAATGTTATATCTTTTATATTATTTAAAAATTTATTATTATGAATTAAATATATTAAATTATATATATATGGGTACCCGCACGTATTGATGTATTATTCGTACCCGTTCTAAACCCTAATGAGGTTTTCACAACTATCTATATCTGTTTCAATTCTGTTTATAGCTATCCATACTCGCCCTATTAAGATTTGGATAGAACTGGTACTTGAAAATGTCCATATTATTACCATCCTTAACTATTATCTTTTAATAAATAAAATTAATAAATATATTTAACATTATAAATTATTGTATAATTAAGGATAAATTATTAAATATAATAAAATTAATAATTAGAGATTAAAAATTTATGAAAATTAATCAATATTAAACAAATATTTTTTTTTATCATAAAATTCCTTATTTAGAATCTTATAATTAACTAAATTATTAAACTTAAAAATTCTAAGGATAAATAGATCAAATATATTAAATAATTTCTTGCTCTTCTGAAAATATTTTATTTATTAATATATTTTATTAAAGAATACTTTACAATAAAGAAATTATTATTAAATTTAAGAATCTATTTCTCTAATCATATATTATTGATAATATGGATGTCAAATTAAAGATCATGAAAAAAAATTAATTTGATATAATTTTTATATAAATCCGATTTAAAAATAAGAAGTTAAAAACACTTAAAATTTTAGGTAATTTTTTAAATAAGATAAAGAAGATAGAAATATTTTGATTGGTTGTTTAAAAAAAGGAGTGTATATTGGGCGCACTCGGTGCAAGGGTGCACCCATATGTGTATGACTTTTTATTCTATTTTGTATACATATTATTCTATTTTATATACGTGTTTTGTAATAATTGTATACTTTTTTCTCACTAAGTTTTTCACTAAAAAAAACTAACATCCATATGTGTATAACTTTTTATTCAATGGTGTATACATGTTTTTTTAATAATTGTATATTTTTTACACTCAATTTTTTATTAAAAAAACTAACAATTAAAATATATACATTATTGCTCATAATTGTATATGTTTTTTGTTATATTTGTATATAGGTGCACCCTATCTTAGGATGCACCCGGATGCACACTATAATTAGCCAAAAAAGTAATTACAATATCTTTCTTTGAAGTTTATCATTAAAAAAAAATTAAAATTCTATGAAAATGATAATCATCTCTAAATTGCTCCCATGATATCACCTAATAAATTCAAAACCCTCCTTTAATTTATAGTATATTATGGATTGATTAAATATTTATCACAAAATTGATTACACTCATTATATGATCTGCATTCAATTTATTATCTTTTTTTTTATTATTTTTTTTATAGATGTATACAATGATTATATCTTCTGTAAACGTCACGATCTTAAAGGCAAATAATCATATAATGATTATTTTAATTTTTTTATATTTTATTTTATGATGAATGTTATGGGTAATATATCCCTCATAATTTATCAGGCCCAAGAGGTACAATAGACCCATTAGACCCATGACGCTAGAAAAGGGAGGCCCAACCCCTCGGGGGCCAATTGAAGGACAGAAAACTGAAGGGAACCAAGGCAGCTTAATAAGGAATGTAACAGTCCAAAAGCCCAGCCCATAATGAATAAGGTCAAACCCGCTGAACAAGTACATAACTGGGAGGCGAACCTCGGCTTCGGAGGAACACCTCGGCAGTTATCCTCCCTCCTGGCCGAGACCTCGGATGGGCTCCTCAGCAACGAGAATAACCTATCCAAAGACCGAAGGAGGACGACAAGAACAAGATAATAAAGGACAGGCATCATAATGAGAGAATATAGGTACTATAGGCTAAAGGACAACACTAACAGGAAGAGAAGATGTCTTGGACAGTAATCCTAACTAGAAGACAACAACGGACTGGCACGCCCTACTCCAACAACCAATGGGAGACCAGCAAAGGATGGAGACACCCTGCAAATCTCCTGCTGCGCAACAAACGGCGTCCAGGTTCCCTCTGCAGTCGGTCGGCATACCAGACAACTGCATTGAAGGCAAATTGTCTTCATCTAGGTGACGTAACAATAGCGATTATGTTTAAAAGTAAAGGTAAAATACCAAAACACCCCTGATGAGTGTGTAAATTCACAAGTTTGGCGCTATGTTTTGTGCTAGTTTTGGAGAGTTTTGATGTGGAAATAGGTGGAAAACCTATACATATTGTGAAATAGCTTGAATCAGGTGTTAGTGGAGCTATTTGAGTGTTTTCTTAGCAAAAACGGAGTGAAAGAGCCAAGAATCGAAGAGACAGAGTCGAAGCCACGCGAACCGCCCAAGAAGTAGGTGGGTTCGACCTGGCTGGAGGAGGGTTCGACCTCTCCAGCAGGTCGAACCAACGTTGCTGGACAATACAGAGATGGGTTCGACCACGACTCAGTTGGTTCGACCTGGCCATCAGGTCGAACCATGGTCGAACCAGTTTGCAAGAAGGAGGATTCGACCACGACGTTGGGGTTCGACTTGCCCGTTGGTCGAATCGGGAGCAAGAGTTGTCCAGTGCTGAGGTTCGACCTGGGGTTCGACCAAGACCTAAGTGGTTCGACCAGTCCAGAAGGTCGAACCTGTGCAGAATTCTTCCAGTAGCGGGGTTCGACCTGGGGTTCGACCTGTGGCTCGGGGTTCGACCTGCTTGACGTGGTCGAACCTGTGTGCGAGAACTTACCTTATCCGGATTTTCGAGGCCGAAATGCGTGAGATCACTTAGAAAGCCCATTCCAAGCCCTAGAGACGTGATTACAAGTATAAAAGGAGGCTCATACAGAGAATAGAGAGCTTTTGATCGTCAATCGTAGGAGAGACAAGAGTAGAGGTGGTGATCCATTCGGAGAGCTGTGACAGAGGTTCGCTGAATGTTCAAGTAAGAATGATTCATCTAACCATGATTGTTCCTAGATCAATCATGGGTTAGAACCACCTTGGTAGTTCTAGGGTTATGAAAGTTTCATGATGTAATTCGTGTTTCGTGTGTAAAACTCCGTACAACACTACATGTGGTTTGTTTTATATGAGATTGCATATTTAATCCATACTCATAGTCGTTTTGTGCATCAATGATCGTTGTGTAGAGTCTGAATACATGACATGGTTATTGATTGAGTGCGTTCACTACTGAGCAGGGTTTATCGTTATAATTCTAAGTGAAGGGATTCCAAAGTATTATTAGAACTGTCTTATATGAATATTCATGAATTGAATTGAATTCGGGTTGATGAATAGGATGAAGAGTATAACTTTATAGTACCTAAAAAGGGAGATCAAATCGGGTTAGATTCTAGACGTAGAAGATAATTGATTATGATAGTACCTAGAAAGGGGGGTGAAGCATATCTCTTGCTCCGATGTTATTCACACGTGTCAAGCGCATATTTACTTGTGTCTATAGAGTAAACTTGCATGGTCTAGTGATGCGTCTACAAACCACAGGGCAGAGTCGGACACCATCATACGAAAATACGAATTGCTAGTGAAACTGGATGACCCAATGAACTACCTATCATTCTTATTGATCACAACTCACTTCTCTCTACTTTTGCTAATTCTTTTGTTAATTCGATTAGAAGTTACTATCCATTAAACCTTTACAATTACCAACATAGTCTAAAATATACTAGAAGATCACAAAATTGATATTTATCCGTCCCGTGGGTTCGATATTGTAACTTGGTCATCTTCGCGACTACAATTGATATCCTTATACTTGAGGATTAATTTGTGTGTTGAGAAAACCCCTATCAAGTTCTTGGCGCCGTTGCCGGGGACGGCGTAAACTATCTTTTTTATATTATTTCTAGTTTATTAGGACTATTTACCTTGTTTTGTTGTTTTCTTCCTTATTCGTTTTAGGTGTATGCTCACAAGATCAAAGAAAGGTAATCTTGAACCGTATAATCCTGAGATTAGAGCATCATCAAGAAAGAAGAAGAAGAAGAAGAGCAAAGCAAAGGCAATAGACTCAACTGAAGCTCTGAATTTTGGAGTTGAGGTTGACGAGCAGATTTCGCAAGCGATTGAAGCTACAACTGAAGTTAATTTGGAAGTAGTAACAGTCAACATGGCAGCGAATCCGGATAATCTAGCCATCCGTGAGGTTTTCAGAAATAATGGGGCTGGAAATTATGAGCTTTTAGGAGCAAGGGGAACTAACACAGCGTTTGATCTTCATCCCGCTCTTATTAGCATGATAGAAAGGAACTCCTTTTCAGGAGGGTCTTTCGAGGATCCGCAGCAGCATCTGAACAAGTTCTTGGGCTATGCAAGTACTCAAAAAGACGTAGGAGAACATGAAGATGCTAGGAAGATCCTTTTGTTCAAATTCTCGCTTACTGGAAAGGCGAGAGATTGGTACGATACTATTAATGCAGCTGAGTGCACCACGTGGGAGCAATTGAAGTTAAGATTCTTGGAGAGGTATATGCCACCTTCGAAGGTGTTTAAGATGAAGCAAGATATTAACCAATTTGCTATCAGTGGAGATGAGAAATTTCATGAAGCGTGGGATAGATTCAAGGACATGCTCAGGAAGTGTCCTCAACATGGGTTATCTAAAGCCCAATATATCAGTATATTTTATAACGGATTGGACTGTGAATCAAGAGTGCTACTTGATGCTTCTTCTAATGGAGCATTGCTTACAAAGTCATCCGTTGAGTCCGAGAGATTGTTTGAAGACATATCAATGAATTCGAGGGATTGGCCCACTGATAGAGTTAGAGGTACGTATGTTCTTGGAAAGGTAGCTCAGGTTGAACAAGCAATGGTGAAGACTAAGAGAGAGGATGAGATCGTTTCGAGCTTGTCCAATATCAACAAGCTACTTGAGTCTCAACAGAAGCAGATCAGCGAGATATCCCAACGAGTGCCAATCTTGCAGCAAGAGATGATGAATAATGGAACCATCCAAGATGAATTGGAGGAAGCAAATTATGCCATGGGTCAAAGTATCCAAGGAACGAGGTACCCAAATCAAGAAAACCGGAACTACCAAGGGAACTATCGAGGGAACTTTAATAATCGTGGTCCATCTGGTAGTTATCAACAGCAACCAAGAAGGCCTGAATTTTCATGGAGCAATACGAACAATGCAGTGCAACTTCCGATGGGTGTTGATCCGGGAGAAAAGGTGGAAGAAGGAAAGCCTGGGTTCGAGGATACTGTGAACCGGTACATGGTAAAGAATGATGAAAGAGTGAATCGCCTTGAGGCAAAGCTTGAGAAAAAGATTGATGATCACCACAGAGATTTGTCCACTCAAGTAAAAGATCTCACATTGTTGATGGGTACAATTGCAGAGAATGTGAACACATTAACTCAAACTGTAGGAAAAGGTAAGTTTCCGTCTCAGAGTATAGAGAATCCAAAGTCGTGTAATGCCATCACACTGAGGTCAGGAACGCAGTACGAGGGACCGATGAGGCCGGAATCGAAGTTGGAATTTTCTAAGCCGCGGTTCGACCAACACAATGAGGGTTCGACCAACTCTTCAGGTCGAACCCAGGTCGAACCTCATCGGCCAGAGCACTCTGTTTTGACGCAGGAACGGTTCGACCAACACGCGGAGGGTTCGACCAACTTTACAGGTCGAACCCAGGTCGAACCTCATCGGCCAGAGCACTCTGTTTTGACGCAGGAATAGTTCGACCAACACGCGGAGGGTTCGACTAACTTTACAGGTCGAACCCAGGTCGAACCTCATCGGCCAGAGCACTCTGTTTCGATGCAGGAATGGTTCGACCACGATCACGAAGGTTCGACCAACTCTTCAGGTCGAACCCAGGTCAAACCGAAGGATGGAAATTATACAGTGAAGCGGTTCGACCAAAGGGGCAGTGGTTCGACCTCCAATGTTGGTCAAACCCAAGTCAAATCTCCGGAGCAGAATGAGATCAGTCTTCCAGGAGAGAGGTTCGACCAATACAGTCCTGGTTCGACCTTTCAGCCTGGTCGAACCCCAGTCGAACCTCGCCGAGATATTTTGTTTGATGCACCTGTTGTTCCTTTTGATGTTGATGCGACTCCTGTGGTACGGAATGAGCAAAGTACAGACATAATAGCTGAGAAAAAATGGGAAAGAGCTAAGCGATTAAGAGCCGAAAAGGAGAAAGCGGAAAGGGTTGATTGTGATGAATGGGGGATTCCCAAAACAAAGATACCTCCACCGTTTCCCTACAAGCTAGTGAAGAAGGGGTTGGAAGAGAAGTTCAAGAAGTTTTCAGAGATAATGAACAAGATAAGCTTGAACATCCCTTTTTCAGAGGCAATCATGGAGATGCCATATTATGCTCAGTTCCTTAAAGACATATTGATGAAGAAGCGAAGCTTAACCGGAGTTGAAACGGTAAACTTATCTGAGAATTGTAGCTCAATTATTCAAAGGAAGTTGCCACCAAAGATGAAAGATCCGGGGAGCTTTACTATTCTTTGTGAGATCGGAAAGGGGCCAGCACGGCGAGCTTTATGCGATCTTGGGGCAAGCATAAATTTGATGCCGTTGTCCATCTTTCAGAAGCTTGGTTTGGGGGAGATGACCCCGACAACTGTTGCTCTCCAATTGGCAGATAGATCAATGACGTTTCCGAAAGGAATAGTTGAAGATGTTCTAGTAAAGGTGGAGAAGTTAATTTTTCCTGTGGATTTCCTTGTATTAGAAATGGATGATGACAAGGATAATGTTCCTTTAATCTTGGGGAGGCCATTCCTTGCTACAGCTGGAGCTATGATAGATGTTCGGAAAGGAGAACTGAAGTTGAGAATGGACAAAGAAGAAGTACTTTTCAACTTGGACAAAGCAATGAAAATGCCAATGGAGTCCCAATGTTATAGTATTGACGTGGTGGAGGAGATTGTGAAGGAGGATATGTCTTTGATCTTGTCAAATGATCCTCTTGAGACATGTTTGATGGAATCTCTTACTTATCCCACTACGGAGCTTGACGGACTTTCTAACGAGGTATGTATTGAATTTCTTGAAAACTTACTTGCTTTGGGTGATGACATGTTTGCATTGGAGAGAAATAAAGTGGAAGAAGTCAAATGGACCAGGAAGTACTTGCCTTTGGATAATGAAAACACTCCAGTGGAGAAAAGAAAAGAGGAGTTGAAACCATTGTCGGATCACTTGAAGTATGCTTTTCTTGGTGATGATGCACAATATCCGGTAATTGTGTCTTCTTTCCTTAATGATGATCAACTTGAGGAGTTATTAGATGTTTTGAGGAAGTACCAGTCTGCAATAGGGTGGTCACTTGATGATTTGAAAGGTATTAGTCCTTCGTATTGTATGCATCGGATTAGGTTGTTGGATGAAGTCAAAGCTAGTGTTCAGAATCAGCGTAGGGTGAATCCCGCAATTCAAGAGGTGATAAGGAAGCAAATTCTTACGTGGTTGGATGCTGGAATTATATATCCTATTAGTGATAGTCCCCATGTGAGTCCATTGCATGTAGTTGCTAAGAAGGGGGGTATGACTGTAGTGAAAGCTGAGGATGGAGAAGCTATAGCCACGAGAATTCCTACGGGATGGCGTACATGTGTGGATTACAGGAAATTGAATGAGAACACGTGTAAGGACCACTTCCCTCTTCCATTTATGGATCAAATGTTGGATCGTCTTGCAGGGTATGAGTTCTATTGTTTCTTGGATGGATACTCGGGGTATAATCAAATCATGATTGCTCCCGAGGATCAAGAAAAGACCACTTTTACTTGCCCCTATGGGACTTTTGCTTTTAGGAAAATGCCGTTTGGATTGTGTAATGCGCCTGCTACTTTTCAGAGATGCATGATGGCGATTTTTGATGGTTTGATAGAGAAGATTATGGAAGTATTCATGGACGATTTTTCAGTCTTTGGTTCTTCTTTTGATATGTGTTTGTCTAACCTTGCTGTTGTTTTGAAAAGGTGTCAAGAAACTAATCTTGTCTTGAATTGGGAGAAGTGCCATTTCATGGTGAAGGATGGGATTGTTCTTGGGCATCATGTTTCCGCTAAGGGATTACAGGTAGACCGTGCTAAAGTGGTGACAATTGAGAAGCTTCCACCACCGACAAATGAAAGAGGAGTGCGATCCTTCCTTGGACACGCCGGTTTTTACAGGAGATTCATTAAAGACTTCTCCAAATACTCTAAGCCCTTATCTCATTTACTTGAAAAGGATATTCCTTTTGTGTTTAATGATGAGTGTTTAACAGCTTTTCAAGTTTTGAAGGAGGCGCTTATTACTGCCCCTATCTTGATCACGCCAGACTGGACGCAACCGTTTGTACTTATGTGTGATGCAAGTGATGTAGCATTGGGTGTGGTGCTTGGGCAGCTAAGGGAGAAGAAGTTCTGCGCCATTTACTACGCGAGTAAGACTTTCGATGCGGCACAGAAGAATTACACGGTAACTGAAAAGGAGTTTTTGGCTGTTGTGTATGCATTCGATAAGTTTCGTCAGTATTTGGTTGGCATGAAGACGATTGTGTATACGGATCACTCAGCGATTCGTTACTTGATGGAGAAGAAGGAGACAAAGCCTAGGATCATAAGATGGATTCTACTACTGCAGGAGTTTGACTTGGAGATTCGGGATAAGAAAGGAACAGAAAATGTGTTGGCCGATCACTTGTCAAGGTTGGAGACTAGGGAGCATTGTGATAATTCTTTCGAGTATATTGAAGAGATGTTCCCCGATGAGAAGATCATGGCTGTGGCTGTTGAAGGGGCCGAGCGAGCATGTGTGGTTGCAGCGCAAGGTATGGATCCATGGTACGCAGATTATGTTAATTACATTGTCATTGGTGAAATTCCAAGGGATCTTAACCGATATCAACTTGCGAAATTTCATAGGGATGTTGAGACATTTATATGGTATGATCCGTTTGTTTATAAGATTTGTACAGATTCTATTGTCCGAAGATGTGTACCCGAGATGGAAATGGAAAGTGTGCTGGAGTTCTGCCATGCACAACCGAATGGGGGGCATTTCGGAGCGCAAAAGACTGCAGCTAAGGTACTTCAATCCGCTCTTTATTGGCCTACTTTGTTTAGAGATAGTGAGAGCTATGTGGCGTCTTGCGATAGATGCCAGCGCATGGGTAATATAGGAAGGAGAGATGAGATGCCATTGCAGCCTAGCATAGTCGTGAAGATATTTGATGTCTGGGGGATCGATTTTATGGGACCTTTTCCCCCATCGAATGGGTTTCTCTACATTCTTCTTGCGGTGGATTATGTTTCGAAGTGGGTGGAAGCAATTCCTACTCGTGTTAATGATTCGAAAGTTATTTTATCTTTCCTAAAGAAACATATTTTTGCCCGTTATGGAGTTCCGAGAGCATTAGTTAGTGATGGAGGTTCCCACTTTGTCAATAAATTTCTGGAGAAGGTACTTAAGGATTATGGTGTTAGGCATAGGGTTACTACACCCTATCATCCGCAAGCAAATGGGCAGGCGGAGGTTTCCAACCGTCAAGTAAAGCAGATTCTGGAGAAAGTGGTAGGAACTAATAGAAAAGATTGGGCTATGAAGCTTGATGATGTGTTATGGGGGTTCCGGACCGCTTACAAAACGGTATTAGATATGTCACCGTATCAAATTGTCTATGGAAAGCCGTGCCACTTACCCGTAGAAATCCAACACAAAGCGTTTTGGGCTTTGCGTCGCTTGAACTTGACCCTTAGGGATGTAAAGGAGTTGAGGCTAACTCACATGAATCAATTGGATGAGTTTAGGAGTCGTGCTTTCAAGAATTCAGAGATTTATAAGGAAAGAATGAAGAGGTGGCATGATTCTAAAATTTCGTACAAGGAGTTCAAGCAAGGAGATGAGGTACTACTTTTTAACTCTCGTTTGAAGCTTTTTGCAGGCAAGTTGAAGTCTAAGTGGACGGGACCGTTCATGATTCATCGAGCCTTAGGAGGGGGGAGTTATGAGCTTATTGACAAAGATGGTGACATTATCGCGGCGAATGGGCATCGATTGAAGCATTATAGGTCGCCGGTTGATGCGTGTGTCATTTTTGATGATACCTTGTTCTGATTTGGTACCGTCGTGACTCTACGACGTTAAACATGAGCGCTTGTTGAGAGCTTACTCTTTCGTTTTATTGCTTTATTTCTTTTGTGTGAGTAAGAAATTTTTATATTTAAGATGCTTACTCCTCGGCAATTACATCTCTTTTCAAACTTAGTTTCGACTTACGTTTTTACTAAGTTTGGGGGGGGTGTGATGTTATTACCTCATTGAAGCATTAAGAGTATAATCTTTTCTTTGTATTGTTTGTTAGGGGAATTGGTTTTTGCGGCCATGTTGAAATTTTAATCGATTTTGATGTGACGATTTTTTACAATTTGCCTAATGTTCAGTGGGTTTTGGTTGTGTTTTCTTATACGGAGATACTCATGAATGATATTATGTGGAACAATTTCTGAAGTTGTGCTCTAGATTGTACCTAATGAGGTTGTGTTGAAGCTTGAAGTATGTAGTGAATGAAGAACACTCAGTTTTGGAAATCAGGAGGTAGGTTCGACCAAGTCTAGCAGTGGTTCGACCAGAGCCAGAGGTCGAACAAAAGCAGAGGAAGTCGAACCGGCGTTGAAAGTTGTCCAGAGAGGAGGTTCGACCAAAGGCATAGTGGTTCGACCTGATCATGAGGTCGAACCTATGGTCGAACCTGTCAGTCGGAAGCACTCTGTTTTCCAGAAGAGGGGTTCGACCAATTCAAGAAAGGTTCGACCTGTTTAGCAAGTCGAACCCCTAGTCGAACCAAGAAGATTGTTTGTCCAGAAGAGAGGTTCGACCTCGCCATCCATGGTTCGACCAGTACAGGTGGTCGAACCCGAGGTCGAACCAAGCCAGGTACGCTTTTTAAGTTCGAATTTTCAGAGGGGTTCGATCACTTTTTCGAAACACCAAACCTCGAACCCTCTTCAAACCTCTACACCCTTGCACAAATTCTTCAATTACACTTGATTTCGCACCGATTACACAACATTACACCGTGAATTATCGATTTGGTCGCGGATTTGGGCGGATTTCATCGCGAGTTAGGGCTGAAATCGCGTTTTTAGGTGTTTTGTGTTTTCGATCGGTTTTTCACCATGGGCAAGTCACAAGGTACGTTTTTTCCAACTCAATTACTCTAGGATTGAAGGTTTAGGTAAGCAATTTGATGTGAAATAGAGAATTGATGTTGAGTATGGTTGAATTTCATGGTGAATGTTGATATTTTGATTGGTTTCATATGAATTCTTGTTTCTTGGATTGTGGTTGATTGATTATTGATAGAACTTGGATTTTTATGTGAATTAATCAAGGATATAGAATATACCATAGAATGAGCATGTTGAATTTTTGATTGAATTGCTTGAATTGCTTAATGCATGCTTGTTGGTTATGTTTTGATGATTAAAGAAGGTATAATTGAAGATGTTTTGAAAATGTTGAATAAGCAAGAGGTGTTGAGATGATAGTTTATATGAATATGCATTGATGCTTGAAGTCTTGAGTAGAGTATGTGATATGCTAGTACAATACTTGCTTTCTTGTCTTGTTGGTTGGATTGAAGTATTTGTTTTTAGGAAAGGGACAAGTATCAAGCAAAGGAAAAGGAAAAGCAGAGGAGGAGAGATCAAAGAAGAGGCATGACAGGCCTTCAAACTTGGACAAAGTGACAAGAAAACTGAGGCTACAAGACCGTTTACCTGATAACTTCAAGATTAGGATGCAAGGTTGGGATGAGATTAAAGAGAAGTGGGAAGAAGTTTCAGATAAGATAGCTCGCACTCGATACCAAGATAATGAAGCGATGAGGATAATGAGAATAGGGGATGATATATTTTGGATGTTTGATCAAGTAGGGATCCGAAGATTCATGGAGTTGAAGAGGCCGACATACTTCCATGTTACAGCAGAAGTGGTTTGTTCGTTTGAGATAGAGAAGGAACCGCTTGGATACCCCTATCAGTGTACGTTTCAGCTTGGTGGAGTGAGTAGGAGATGGACGTCTGAGGATTTCAACGAGCTGTTTGAGACACCTTTGGAGATCCCTCGTTTAGAAAGTGCTGCATTCAGTGTAAAGCGATTTTGGAGGGAGATCACGGGGGAGATTCGTGATTACAAGACTAGACAGGCTCGTGCTTCCGCAATAAAGAACCCTGTCTTGAGGTACATGGACCGCATCCTGAGCAACACGTTGTTCGCCCACTCGGAGGGCAGTGTTGTGTCTAGAGGAGAGTTATATGCCTTGTGGTGTATGTTGCATGGAGTAAAGTTCAACGTTGGAGCCTATTTTATTGCGCAGCTGAATCGATTCAAGACCATTGGTTTTCAAAAGGTGAATATTGGAGGGTTATTGACGATTTTGGCTGAGCATTACAACTTGGACCTCACCGGCATTACACCAGTAGAAGGAGAACCCGATTTGATTATGAGCACGTGCGCGAAGGGAGGGTTTGCCTATTTTAGAAATGGAGATTGGTTTTTCACGAGAGGTGTCAAGCCTTTCGAATTTATGTTCCCCTTCGACGTGAGCAACTTGACAACTATTCGGGAAGCAAGGAATAGACTAATGAATTCTCTAGGACACACCGCTTTATCCGTGGCAGCAAAGTCGGGTGGTGATTGGAGAGCGGTAGCACAGATGTGTGCTGAGGGAAGGATGGCTGAGTTACAGCAGATTGTTGATCGAGGAGAGTTCCGTCCACCTCAGCCACAGCAGTCTGAAGAGGAGGATCAGGTAGAGGAGCAGCCGAAGATGAAGATTCCGGAAGGAGAGCAGCATGATGCGCCTCAGCATGCTCCAGGACCGCAGCAGCGGCGAGCAGTTCCAGGTACTCGGGAGCAGCTTCGCTTGATTCATGAGCAGCTGATCGCGGTGGTAGCTGCACAGCAAGAGACGAACAGGCAACACGCTCGCTAACGCCAACTACGCCACGCTGAACGAAAGGTACTCTGCCTTGGATGAGCGTGTTGGTAGAGTGAGTAGTCGAGTAGATATGATGGACAAACACATTACCAGTCTGTGCCGAGCTGTGGAAAATAGAATGGATGAGGATGACGATGATGATGAGGATGATGATGCTCCTAGGGAGTAGTTTCAGGTTTTCTTTTGGTTTCTCCGATTCATCTTATCTCCCATTTTTCTTTTTATTTTTACAGATTAGGGTGTGATTCATGTGTGAGTGGAATGTACTTGATATAGTTGATCTTGTATCGTTGCTCTGTATATGGGTTATTGATTATGTGCATTCATATGTTTACGTGTTTATTTTCATTTGGAAAGAGCATGAATAATTTGTTAAGTATATGGAATTCATGAGGAATTGATTTTGATTATGTGCTATGGGGAGTATTAGGAATTGATTATCTATGTGAGGATTTGAGCCTTTATCATGATTAATCATGATAGTTTATTCTTGAGAGAATCATTCATATGAACGTATTCTAGAACTTGGCTTGGGTCTTGTGTGAAACTTACAATTGATGAAATATTAGGATATGATCTTAGGCCATTTTTGATTAATTGAGTCACTTAGCCAAATTTCACCTTTCCTAATGATCTTATAAATCTTTGGTAGCCCTGTTTGAGCCTTTTAAAAGATTTTTCTTTGGCAAGCCAAATATACGAGCTTTAATTACCTTATTTGAGCTTTGAAAATACCCTATCCATTGGTAGAGAGAATAAGGTGAATGAGTGTGGAAGAAACAAAGGGAAGATGGAATGAGGTTCAGTAAAAAGTGCATGGTTAAATTTTGTTAGGGATAATGCCTGAAATTGGTACCCCGAATTGCTTATACATGGGGCTTGAAGTTTCTAAGAAACAGCCGGACGATGTTCGAGAAGGGTAGTGCCTATAACTGGTGCCCGAGCAATTAAAAGAAGAATGATGTTGATGCAAGGAAGAGAAGGAAAATTGATAATTGCAAGTGCAAGAGAAGAATTGGAGGAGAATATGAAGGCGAATGAGAAATCAAGAACCTCCAAGGTAACTCTCTACTAGTGTATTAAGTTACTATGACCAAATTTTCCTACCCTTTCCAAAGAGCCAACATTACAACCTAGAAACAAGTCCTTTGTGATCCTAGTGTTAATCTAATGTAAGTTGATTTCTGAGACCTTTGCCAAGCTTATGGTTACGCGTAAATATGAATTGATATGAGTGTTTATACTAGCCTATAGTGCCTCACGCACGAGTGAATGAGAGTAAAGACTTATCTTGTCAGTGAGATTACTTAGTGCTCCGAATGGTGTGTGATTAGATTGATTTTACATGAGTGACATATTTGATGCAAGTAATTCTTGTTTGATTCAATGAAGTGGCATGTGTAATATGTTTTGTACTTGATCTTGTTGAATTATACACGACTCCTGTGGTTTAAATTGGTTGCCTCGGGACGAGCAACATGTAAGTTTGGGGGTTTGATGAGTGTGTAAATTCACAAGTTTGGCGCTATGTTTTGTGCTAGTTTTGGAGAGTTTTGATGTGGAAATAGGTGGAAAACCTATACATATTGTGAAATAGCATGAATCAGGTGTTAGTGGAGCTATTTGAGTGTTTTCTTAGCAAAAACGGAGTGAAAGAGCCAAGAATCGAAGAGACGGAGTCGAAGCCACGCGAACCGCCCAAGAAGTAAGTGGGTTCGACCTGGCTGGAGGAGGGTTCGACCTCTCCAGCAGGTCGAACCAACGTTGCTGGACAATACAGAGATGGGTTCGACCACGACTCAGTTGGTTCGACCTGGCCATCAGGTCGAACCATGGTCGAACCAGTTTGCAAGAAGGAGGATTCGACCACGACGTTGGGGTTCGACTTGCCCGTTGGTCGAATCGGGAGCAAGAGTTGTCCAGTGCTGAGGTTCGACCTAGGGTTCGACCAAGACCTAAGTGGTTCGACCTGTCCAAAAGGTCGAACATGTGCAGAATTCTTCCAGTAGCGGGGTTCGACCTGGGGTTCGACCTGTGGCTCGGGGTTCGACCTGCTTGACGTGGTCGAACCTGTGTGCGAGAATTTACCTTATCCAGATTTTCGAGGCCGAAACGCGTGAGATCACTTAGAAAGCCCATTCCAAGCCCTAGAGACGTGATTACAAGTATAAAACGAGGCTCATACAGAGAATAGAGAGCTTTTGATCGTCAATTGTAGGAGAGACAAGAGTAGAGGTGGTGATCCATTCGGAGAGCTGTGACAGAGGTTCGCTGAAGGTTCAAGTAAGAATTATTCATCTAACCATGATTGTTCCTAGATCAATCATGGGCTAGAACCACCTTGGTAGTTCTAGGGTTATGAAAGTTTCATGATGTAATTCGTGTTTCGTGTGTAAAACTCCGTACAACACTACCTGTGGTTTGTTTTATATGAGATTGCATATTTAATCCATACTCATAGTCATTTTGTGCATCAATGATCGTTGTGTAGAGTCTGAATACATGACATGGTTATTGATTGAGTGCGTTCACTACTGAGCAGGGTTTATCGTTATAATTCTAAGTGAAGGGATTCCAAAGTATTATTAGGACTGTCTTATATGAATATTCATGAATTGAATTGAATTCGGGTTGATGAATAGGATGAAGAGTATAACTTTATAGTACCTAAAAAGGGAGATCAAATCGGGTTAGATTCTAGACGTAGAAGATAATTGATTATGATAGTACCTAGAAAGGGGGGTGAAGCATATCTCTTGCTCCGATGTTATTCACACGTGTCAAGCGCATATTTACTTGTGTCTATAGAGTAAACTTGCATGGTCTAGTGATGCGTCCACAAACCAAAGGGCAGAGTCGGACACCATCATACGAAAATACGAATTGCTAGTAAAACTGGATGACCCAATGAACTACCTATCATTCTTATTGATCACAACTCACTTCTCTCTACTTTTGCTAATTCTTTTGTTAATTCGATTAGAAGTTACTATCCATTAAACCTTTACAATTACCAACATAGTCTAAAATATACTAGAAGATCACAAAATTGATATTTATCCGTCCCGTGGGTTCGATATTGTAACTTGGTCATCTTCGCGACTACAATTGATATCCTTATACTTGAGGATTAATTTGTGTGTTGAGAAAACCCCTATCAACCCCTACCATATCTATTAGTGAAAAAGAAAAGCACTTCATTCATAATAGATGGATTACAACTACAACGGAAACAACTCAAAGCTCTATCAACTTATAAAATAAAAAGAATGCAAGAAGATACAAAATGAGCTAGTGGCTCGGGGATACTTCAGGGATCAGCTATAAAGGTCTCAGGACCGGCTATCTCCATAGGTTGAGGATCCTCATTTCTCAGAGCCACATCTTCGAAAGAATCCAAGGAAGCCTCGGCAGTAATCGACTTCGGGAGAATGTTGGCATCAGCAGTGCGGTCCGAGGCAAAACCAATCTCGGGGATCGGCAGAATTGAAAGGGCAGCAGTGCCCTCGGCGGGTGGGTTTTCGGAAACAACAACAATGGCAGCTGAACCCAGATCTTGCGTATCGCGAACGACAGGAAACTCAGCCCCCACAAGGGTCTCTTGAACCAGCACCGCACCAGACTTAATAGGGGGTACGACAGATGGCCCTCCAACCTCAGAATCACCTCCAGCAAGATCCAAAACACCTTCGGCAAACTCCTCATCGGATCCAACCTCCTCGGAATCATCGAACGACCCCATAGGACCCTTTGGGGACATCGGTGATGAAGTCGGAATAATTGCCGAGCACCCCAAAATTGAGATCATTCTTCAGGGTCTCTCTAGGAGGCATTTTCTCCTCGCTAATAGCCTGATGAAGAATATCGCGCATGTCGTCGAGGCAAGCAGGATAAGGCTTCTAGGCAGAAGCCTGGGCAAAGGCGGAAACGCAAGAACAGAAGCAATGAATCCTATTTTTTGGGAGAATAACATCCTTATAGTACAAATTATCAGCCTCTGACAGGAGGAAAGCCTCTTTAACCCGCTCTACCTCGGCTAAGTCCAGGTCGTGCTCCCTCATAACCTCGGCAACCACTTCTTCAGACGCCTTGATCCTCTGGGCATGAGAAACTTCAAACGCCTCTTTCTCTTGCCGCACCTTGTCAAGTTCCTGTTCTGAGGACGCTCAAAAGGCTTGGAAATTATTTTGAACCCGAGATAGCTCGGCTTGGAGCTGATTCTCCTTGGTTGTGATTTCTTCATGATGCTTAGCCTTCAGCACGGCAATCTCATCCAAAAGCACCTAGTTCCAAAGCTCCAAAGCACTCTTATCTTCTACAGACTTACCTAAGAGGCTATCATATCGAAGGCGGAGGACATCAAAGGTTCCTTAGAGCTCGGCTCTCTTATCTTGCTCAACTCTCAACTGTCCTCTGACTAAAGCTTCGGCCTCACCGGCCACGGAAGCACTCCTCTCATATTCCCTTAACTTTTGGGTCAGCGAGGTAACTTCATCTTGCCAGCGGGAGTCACTCCTTTCTAGCTCGGAAATACAATGTAAAGCATTAGTGGTGTGGAGCGACAGTCGCCCCGCATGGCAGAAAACACTGTGAAGAGAATCCTTGGCAGACACATTCTCCATGTGTCCCAGGAGCTCTCGAGTACACCCTTTAAACGGAAAGGTGGTAGCACGGGCCAAGCACGCGGGAGCATCAAAATCAGACAGAAGCTCCCGAGTTCGGAGGAAGGTCTTTCCCGCTTCATCCAGATGACCATATTTCGACAGAAGCTCCTGATCGACCATAGGGTCCACAGGGAGGAACGGAGTAGCATCATCAGACAGGGGCAAAACAGGAGGAGCACCCTCGGAGAAAGAACTGTCGTGCGACCAGAAACATAGAGGAGTCTTCCCATGGAAGTACTACTACATGTCGGAAGGGGAACAACCGGGTGCGGGACCATAAGAGGTACCACCAAAACTCTGCTGAACCCTGGAAGGTGCGGCACCACTCTGAGCCCCCAAGATAACAAAAGGGGAACGAGTAAAAGCATCAGGAGAAGGGGAGGAATTGATGTCACAAACTTCAACTGTATCCGGAGGAGCCACGGAGGAGCTTACAGTGATAACACTTGTACCATTATCTCTGGCCTTCTTTGAAGGACGTGTAACTAGAGCAGTACTATCATGAGTATCCTCTTCGGAAACATCGTCCACCAATTTAAGCTTCCGCTTCAAAATGAGGGTTTTAGAGACTGCAGTCTCGGACCCCCCTTTCTTCAACTTCGGGGCTCGAGGGGCTTTTTGGAACCCCTCTCCGGAAGATCCACACCTGGCTCCCGCACAAGATCGGATTCCAACATTCGAGAGATAAAATCTGAAACCTCCCCCATCCTAATCGAGGTAAGGGACTGCACGGCGAGTGAGACCCCAGAAGTTTTCAAAGAGGAAGTCTGAGAAGTCTTCTTCTTCCCTTTGGAGAGTGCAGCCCGTTGGCAAGCAGAAGGGAGGGTACCCATGCGAGCAGAAAGGATGGTACCCCTAGACATGATAGAAAAGACAAAGAAAGAGTTAGTACAAGAAGGAGGAGCTATACGATGAACAATCCAACCGAGAAAGTAATCACGGATATACTACCTGGCATGGATATAGACGTGGTAGTAAAGCCGGTATCAAAAAGATTGGATTCTCGGAGAACCCACTGGTAACTTTGCCTTTTCTCGGAGAGTCTGCAAATACGATGCAAAGCCTTTCGGAATCCAGCCGGCAGAGTCTCGAGGGCACACGTGTCACCTACTGCATAGAGCAAAAGAAAGAAATGTTCAAAAGAAAGAAATGTTAAGAGTATCCCACATAACATGAAAAATAACCGACGGAAATATACATGCACTAAGGTCAGGTTTGTAGAAGGAACTCTGAGAGAGCACGCCGGGATTTTGAGGGTCCCCAAGGTCATAAACGGAGTCCCCTCTCCAAGACCCACGAACCCAGAACCACAGATTCTTCCATCCCTTAACTGAATTGGGTAAAGAAGAAACAAGTTTGGTATGGCGTGGCACCAGATAGTAATACCCCTTTGTCCGATTATTCGGGATGAGTCGATAGAGGAAATTGATCTTGGCAGTGGTCAAGAAGGAGTACTTCCTTTTTCAAAAAAGGACTAAAATTCCCATTAATGCTGCCCAACCGTTAGGAGCCAATTGAATGGGGGCTATACCCTAGAATTCGAAAATCTAAGGCCGAGTTCAAGTTGCAACTCATAAGCAGCTACGCCGTTCGGCGGAGCATAACACATACGGGCATCAGGAGAAGGAAGATAGAAATCAACGTCCTCCCCGCAATGAAACTTTCCAAGAGTGAAAACAGGGCTCTTCCGCAACCATGAGTCATCAAGGGATGAAGGAACCCCAGCAGCAGAAAAAGGGGTATCCTTACCCCATAACGAAAGCTCCCGAGATGGCCCAACAACCTAGGACCAGCGTCCACCATGTCAGGGTTGGGCTCCAACGTAAAAGCAGAGACAAAATTAGCCACCTGTTGGTCAAAGGCAAATCGAGATGGAGAGGGAGGACCTGGACGCTCCTCCAGAGACGAGAAGGATGACGGTGAAGATGACCCAGAACTATCGAGAGAGGAATCAGTAGAATAAGAGGGGGATCTGGGAGATCCAGGGAGAAAGAAAAAACCCTCGCAAGCCATAATCGAAAAAAGAAAAGAAACGCGGGGAGAGGAAGAGAAGGAGAAACCCTAATGCCACGATAGTTATAAGTCCAGAAAAGCGAAGGGAGATAATTAAGAAAAGACAGGAAAAGAGAAAGAGGGGAGAATAATACCTGGAAGAAGAGCACAGGCGCACCAGATAAAAGGAACACTAACCGCCGGCAAAATCAAAGGGAGAAGTAAGGGGAAGCGAGAAAAGGAAAACTGGCAGAAAGGATTCAAAATTCAAAATTCAAATTGACAGATTACACCCAAATACCAGAAATACCCTCACTAGAACGAAAGTATCTCGAGGCGACACAGATAACCAGACGAGATAAGAATATAGCAAAAGGAAGACAACGGAGGAGAACAACGAAAAGCCAAGATGGAATGAGCCCTAATATCGCAGGCGCCGAAGCATGAGGGATATAACCTATGAAGTACAAGTCGATCCTGAACAATCTCAAATCATGAAATTATCCAGTCTTGAGGGGCTAATGTTATGGGTAATATCCCTCATGATTTATCAGGCCCAAGAGGCCCAATAGACCCATTAGACCCATGACGCTAGAAAAGGGAGGCCCAACCCCTCGGGGCTCAATTGAAGGACAAAAAACTAAAGGGAACCAAGGCAGCTCAATAAGGAACGTAACAGTCCAAAAGCCCAGCCCATAACGAATAAGGTCAAACTAGCTGAACAAGTACGTAACTGGGAGGCGAACCTCGGCTTTGGAGGAACACCTCGGCAGTTATCCTCCCTCCTTGTCGAGACCTCGGATGGGCTCCTCAGTGGCCGAGACCTCGGATGGGCTCCTCAGTGGCGAGAACAACCTATCTGAAGACCGAAGGAGGACGGCGAGAACAAGATAATAAAGGACAGGCATCATAATGAGAGAATACAGGTACTACAGGCTAAAGAACAACACTAACAGGAAGAGGAGATGTCTTGGACAGCAATCCTAACTAGAAGACAACAACGGACTGGCACGCCCTACTCCAATAACCAATGGGAGACCAGCAAAGGACGGAGACACCCTGCAAACCTCCTGCTGTGCAACAAACGGCGTCCAGGTTCCCTCTGCAGTCGGTCGGCGTACCAGACAACCGCATTGAAGGCAAATTGTCTTCATCTAGGTGGCGTAACGCGATTGGACCAACTGGAGGATTTTAGGGATGATATAAGTGAGAGAGGCAGGAACAACAGTTAACAATGAGGATTAAACAAAAAACTAATACAAAAATTAAGATGATTCAAGTGCACCAAGGACATTTTAATTGAACTTGTAATTTCGTAATTTCTTTATATTTTAAAAAAATTCATAAACTTTTAGATTTCATTTTAAAAATAATAAATCATTAATTTAATTCGATTTTCATTAATTATAAATTTAAAATTAAAAAATTGTATAGATTTGAAAATTTAGGTGCGATTAATGTAGGCAATTTATGGTGTGCACCCGGGTGCACCTAAAGATAGAGTGCATGCATATACAAATATAAACAAAAACATATACAATTAAGAGTAAAAATGTATACAATTTAATTGTTAATTTTTTTAATGAAAATTTGTATATAATATTCAATAAAAAGTTATACACATATGGATGTTAGTTTTTTTAATGAAAACTTAATGTGAAAAAAGTATACAATTATTACAAAACACATATACAAAATAGAATAATATGTACACAAAATAGAATAAAAAGACATACACATATGGGTGAACCCTTGCACCCGGGTGCACCCAATATACACTCATTAATGTAACCACTCTTTTTTTAAATTAAATATTCATATCATATGGGTGTTATTTTAAAAATCATAAATTATTAATTTGATAGTATTTTTACTAATAATAAAAAAAAAATTTAAAAATCTGGGTGAAATTTGTAATATGGCACATCGTCAATTAAAAACCTCTTTTACCATAATTAAGATATATGTAAATCTTTTCTTTTTGTTTTTATGAAGTAAAAAATTTAATAATTTTGAAATATTGTTATTTATTTGTATTTTATATAAGCACAATGCATATATTACAAAAGTTTCATCTACATTATTTATAAAAATGCTTTATTATTGATAGATACACAATTTAGAGGGTAATTACATCCCAATACAATGAAAAATAAAAAACACTCTCAGTTACATAAATTCATATTAATCTTCATAAAATATCCCTTGCATTACCCTTTACAGGCGACGACGCGTACGACTCAATCTTCAACGGATTTTCATTGCTTGTAGGCTTCCTCTTCTACTAGCAGGCCGAACTGGTTACGGATCTAGCGACGGCCCACCACCGTCGAGCACACCAGTCGTCGTTCACGAGTTGGTCGTTCTCCTGTTTCTCCACTGCCTAGGACAGTCTCCACCACCGTTGATTAGGAGCCTTCTGCTTCCACCAACGGCGCAACTTTCAGATTCAAACGCGGCAGCCACGTTTTGCTATCGGCCGTGATATTCAGATCCGAACCTGACACTCGCGTTTGTTGCTATCAGCCTGGCTGATTTCTCTATTTTCCTCAGCCACAGCTTCGCGCTGCCCTCGTAGGCCCGGTCGCGATTGTTGTTTCTGATTTCGCTGCCTAGAGCGCCATATCCACCGCCATCGCTTCCATCGGTGTGCCTCCCAGTGCGAACGGCTGCCATCTCCATAGATCTGTGCACCGCCGCCAGCCGCGCACCCTTCACGCTGCTCCCATTTCTCACCTCTGGACGCCCGCCTTCAACCATAACCACCCGTCAACTACCATCGCGCTTCGCAAAATGGCATCTTGACAAGAAGAATGGTGAGGTGCCGCCACTTCAAATTTTCAAGACAGTGAAGCTTATCAGGTTAATTGCTCAATTGATTTGATTGGATTCTATTTGTTTAATTAGGTTAATTGCTCGATTAATTTGATTGGATTCTGTTTATTTAATTGTATTTCTGTCTCTGTTTGTGTACGTGTTTGGGGAAGAATGTGCCTTTTTTATTAGAAGTTGAGAACTCAATTTGTGTATTATTATATTAATGCAATCTGAGACGGGAGTATTATTTTGGTTGAAACTATTATCCTAGTTTAAATACAAAACCAGAAATGCATAGAGAAATATGTTGAGAAATGCTGAATTGGGTAGCAGATCAAATGGCCATCTTTGATAAGAGCAGTCACTGGCAGCTGATAGTGTTTCATTGCTGCCATATTTCTTGTAGCATTGGGTAGTTTATAATTTAGAATTATTGAAAGCAATTTATGGCAGATGTAGGCTTTGCAGTTTCGCTTTCCCTCAATTTATGGGGTTGCTTCTCTTTAGAGTATGTGCCAAATATCTTTAACTTATATTATGTTATATGGCACTGTAGTTCTGGTTATTGATGTTGTACTTCTGTTAAATAAGAAATTTAAATTATAGATTTACAAATTAAAGGTGTAGAGGCTTTTCCAGCGTCTAAACAATGGATTATAAAGAAATTTGGCTAGCCATGTTTCTCGTGGTTGTAATACGCCCTATACGCTATAGCTTCCGTCAATATAGTATCCATTATTTGTATTCCATACTTCCCTTTGGTTTAGATTTAATTGTGTTAAGTATGGAAGATACTGCCTTATATCCCATTGCAATCTGGTTTCAACTCTATGTTGATTCAACTATGTATTGTGTGTTATAAATTACCGAGGAAAAAAATTATGTATGCTCAAGTGCTATATTACTGTTTTAATCTTTGGTTTAATTTTTTAAACTTGGTGTTTTTCGAGGTCTTCTACAAAAGCTGCATCTTACCATTGGAAAGAGGGATGTTTCACTATATGAGAGTTAAATGAAATGTGTATTATTAGCCTACTTCCTTTATACTTTTAAGGGGTATTTTGAGTACAAAGAGTTGTATTTATTGGGCATTTGTATCGTTTGGATTTTTTATCATCACTTTCTTAGATTAAAATGTACTGAAATATTATATAAGATAATTGTGCATAAAGTTAAAATTTACTGAAATATTATATAAGATAATTGTGCATAAAGTTAATATGTGAAGAATAACTATGCATAAAGTTAAAATATGTTGAAGTATGTTGTTTAGATTAAAATGTACTGAAATATTATATAAGATAATTGTGCATAAAGTTAAAATGTGAAGAATAACTATGCATAAAGTTAAAATATGTAGTATGTTGTGATGCAAATCTGCATAAAGCTAACATATCAAAATTAAATTTGCTGATTGTATAAAATACATGTGTAGAGAAAAAAATGTGCAAAAATAAATGTGAAAAATAAAATGTGCAAAAAAATAAAAATTACAAAGCAAAATGTTCAAAAATAAAATGTGCAAAACAAAATGTGAAAAAAAATTCAAAAAAAAGTGAAACAAAATGTGAAAAAAATATATAAAAAAAAGTGCAAAACAAAATTGTGCAAAAATTTTTTTTGCAAAAACAAAATTGTGCAAACCAAACTGTGCAAAATAAAAACAAAATTGTGTAAACCAAATTGTGCAAAACAAAATTGTGCAAAACAAATTGTGCAAATACATAGGGGTATTTATGATATCACAATCATAATTGTGTAGTTATGAGTATTAGTACTTTGAGTCATGTAGTTTATAGTAATTATGCATTATTTTATGTATCCAATAGTAAGTGACCCTTATAAAAATGATTAATAATTATTTTTAAAAAATATAGGGTCCATTACTTATAGGTACAATTTATCTACCTATATTACTAGCAGATACAATATTTAAATTAAAATATTATTCACTACAAATTGAACCCATCATATACCCCTTTTAATCCTATAAAGATATATAATTTTAATATTATAAAAAATCTTTCCATTATTTATTCCTAAATATGCGTGAGAGTAATTTCAAAAATTCCCTTAAAACTCTCATTCTAAAGCGCGATATACTCTGTACTCTCATTCTAAAGTGCGATATACTCTCCATGTTGGTATTCAAAAATATTTTGATTTGGTATTCAAAAAATTTTTTTTGTTACTACGTTATATATGCGATATACTCTGTCCATTGATATTCAGAAATATTTTTGATGTGGTATTCAGAAATACTTTTATTTTACTACTTTATATGCAATATACTCTACCCATAGGTATTCAAAAATATTTTTATGTGGTATTCAGAAATATTTTTGTTACTACTTTATATTCACAATACGTCACTTCTTGTTTGTGTTCAGAAATATTTTGATGTTCTTACTTGGTATTTAAGATATTCTTGCTTGGTATTCAAGATATTCCACTCATTGGTATTCAGAAATATTTTGGTGTTCTTGTTTTGTATTCAGAAATATTTTGGTGTTCTTATTTGGTATTTAGGATACTCTCCATATCGATGTCCGTTCATATATAAACTCACTTGTGTTCAGAAATAAATATACATGGTATTCAGGACATCCGTATTCAAAATTTAATAATCAATGATTTATACATATTTTCGGTTTCCAAGCTTTAATTTTTGTGAGGGTGAGAAGGATGTTAAAAAAAAACTAAAGTCTTTTTGAACACCACGAATAGCAAAATTTGAGTGCGAAATCCGTGAAAGAATTCCTCTCCTGAGGAACAAAATCTCTAGCTGGATGCACCAACAACTTTTTTGCTTCATTAATGAAGCAATTTCAGAGTATTCAAATTTCACTGTATTAAACATGAATTAGTCGAATAAAACCCAAAATTAAGTAGAGGATAAAATAATTAGTGTTAAACGACCACCTCATCTGAAAGCTTAAGCTTGTAGAGAGTTGAATCGTTTAATACTTTCGTTTAATACTTAATCAGATTACACTATAACACGCCCCTCACATGCAGGCGGGGAATTTTTGCCTCAGGCCTAGCATGTGGATTTTTCTCATAAATGGGTAGCGGTGATGTTCGAACCCTGGACCATTGTTAACCATGGGTTCTGATACCATGTTAAACGACCACCTCATCTGAAAGCTTAAGCTTGTAGAGAGTTGAATCGTTTAATACTTTCGTTTAATACTTAATCAGATTATACTCTAACAATTAGGACGTGGGGTACTAAATAAGAGGTAGGCAGATTGAACGATGTTGAGTGAGGAGTCAGGAGAAATTTAGCGAACTTCTTCTTTTGCTATTTCTGCCACTCCTTTGATCTGCTATTAACAACACACACAATAAAAAAATAATTAATTGAAGAAGTGAATATAGATTAACCAATGCATATGCAATTGAATTAACTAAGAGAAAGAGGAACAGATAGAAAGAGAGGGGTAACTATGTATTCAGTTACTCCAAAGTAGTCACTTTGACCCTTTACGGGTGTTGAGGTTCCTTGAATCTACATCATCTTATATTCAGATATTCTAATTAAATGGACAGCTCATGTACAGTAACCTGTGGCAGCGAGAAAATTAAAATTCGCAAAACAATTCGACAGTGCGGCGACGGTATAGCTATTTCTTTTGTGTTCATCGTGGAGTAAAGATAAGGGTTTTGAAAGAGAGGCTGCACATAGGGAAAAGGATTGTTTCTTTTGTGTTAATCGTGGAGTAAATAGTGGATATTGTTATATCAATGATTAATTAAGAAGGTTATATTGGGAATTTCATCCTAATGTATCTACCAGTAATATTAATGTATATTTTGTATTAAACAGTAATAAATCCTTTATATTATTATATAATTTTAACATATTTTCATTTATTGAATAGAAATACTTTTTTAAAAGTAAATGATTAGACAGAAAGAGTTTCTATTTTTTTATTTTTAATTATTTTATTAATTTCATATAACATGTTTTAGCCATCTTCTATATCATTCAAATTTTGTTGACAACATTTTTTGTTCTTTTTTTATATGCTACTCAGTATAGCTATTTCTTTAACTATTAATCCATAAGGGTCCGTTTTCTTCATGGGTTAATGATGATTATCCCTTGATGAACCCTGGTTAATGGTCATTTATTTTTAAGGTTAACATGAAGGGATAACCTTCGGGCTTTTTTGGGCCCGATCTCAAAAACGTCTCAGCGAGGGCTAACCTGACCCTCAAAGAACGGGGGGATAAAATTCAACCCGAGGGTTAAGGGGGAAAATTATAAATTCACCCCTCAATTAAAAAAACTCCAAAAGTACATCTTGATCAAATCTGCCGTAAAAAGAGAAGAAATTGGGTGAATTTCTACTTTCTCTATCAAATCTGCCATTGGGTTTCTTCTTTCTCTCTCAGATTTGTCGTGAAAAGAGAAGAAATTTGGTGGATTTCTACTTTCTCTATCAAATATGCTTTCTTCTTTCTTTCTCAAATCTGCCATGAAAAGAGATGAAACTAGGGTGGGTTTCTTCTTGCCAATCTCTTCCGATTCAAATCCAGAGTACTCACATTTCTCTCTTCTCATCAATTTCTTCAACCCCACTCTTTTCATCTTTCCGCTTTGGATTTACACACATCTGCAATTTAATTTCTTGCTCACATTCTATCTATCGTCAATTTCTTCTATTCCCTCACTTGAACCCAAAAATAGTGCTACTAAATTTGTCGCAAGCTATTTTTTTCTTTCTGCTCAAAGTTCTACTGTGAAAAGGAATAGTGGAATTAGAATATATGAGTACTGCTGGTTTATGAATCCCTCAACCCTATCCAGATCTAATTGGATGGGTTTGTGGCTTCTATTAGGGGTGGGCATCAGATCGAATTTTGGATATTTCGGGTACCCGAATCGAGTACCTAAAATTTCGAGTTGGAAATTTCATTATTCGAACCCGATCCGAAATATCTTAGACCCAAAAATTCGGGTACCCGAAAATTCTCTTTTTTATCTTTATATTTTTTTAAGTATTCTTATAATAAATTAATTATGTGTGATTTAAATAATTTTTTTTAATGTTTAATCTTTGAGACAATATTTTATTTGATCTCTTTTATCATTTTTTTCTTCATTTTTAAATAATTATAAAAGAATATAATAAATTCATATCACATCATAATAATATTAATTTTTATACTAATGTTAGGATTTAGATAGTATATTTTAATTATGTTGTGATATATTTAAATTTATATATTTTTATATGTTATTTTATCTAATTAATTAAAAAATGTATACATTAAAGTATATGATAACTTAAATCATATTAAAATTGAGTGAGGCTTGTATGCGTCCGGGTGCACATCATGCGCCTTTAGAATTTAGTATTATGGATAAGGATATATTATTTTATTCTAAAGGGTATACACTTTAATTAATAAGGGTACACCATTTTGTTCTAAAGGGTATACACTTTTCATTAATATTTTTTATTCTTCTTCAGAAAATAAAAGGTACACATCTTTATACTAAAGGGTATACAATTTAATACAAAATTCTAAAGGCGCACGGTAAATGCTCCCAGTGCGACCGGGCGCACACAGTTTTTGCCATTAAAATTAATGATATAATGAGAATTCAAATTTAAATTTGACAAGATAAGAATGTAATAATACAAAATTGTGTTTTTATAATGTAAAAATAATTGATAATTTAAAAAATAAATAAATTTAATTAAGCAATGTTTAAAGGATAATATATATATTTTATGATAAAAAATTAACAATGCATCAAAATTTCAATATTTCATGAATCAAATTATTTTTTATAATTAACATAAGAGTGTAAAAAAAACTTTGGGTACCCGATCGGGTAATTCGGGTATATTTTCAATACTCGAAACCCGAACCGAAGTTATAGCTTCGAGTTCGGGTAAACCCGAAACCCGAAATAACCCAAAAAAATTGAGTTTTTTTGGATAATTTTTTTCGGGCTGAATCGGATACCCGAAACCCAAAAAAATGCCCACCCCTAGCTTCCATAAACGAGGAGCTTCATTTACCCATGTTTGAAAATTGAAACTTCTTTAGATTGAAGGAGCTCTACACTTTTGCCTTTTTTCTGGATCAGATTCTGATTGGTCTAATGATCTTTAAATTCTTGAATCTTGTATTTTAGTTTGCTATATTTGAGGTCTGAAGAATGTCAAATGTGTATGTGGGAGCTTATTCTTTAATCTTTTGGGAGACTTTTGTATTGTGTTTATTTTTTTTAAGCAATCCAACAGAAGATTGCTTAGAGGGATTTAGCAGAAAGAGTTGCTGGATTTGTTTCTTTCCCCTCTGTAGAAAACTCTCCCTTGGAATTGTTAGATTTTGCATTGTTTTAGCAACTTTTGTACTAAATCTAATCTCATTTCATTCCTTGTACATAAATCTCAATTCGTAGTTTGAATGGCTATTTTGACATCAATTTTTCCTAATTTGCACTTCATGATCTCTTTTTATTTGTATTGTAATTAATTTAAATTTAATATAATTACGTAAGGGTATTATTGTAAAATTTTAATAATAAACCTGCAAAGTAAATAGAGTACCCCAATATTTACCTGAATGGTTAATCTTAACTCAACCCTTTCTTAACCTTTACTAAAGTTTTAATAACCCTAACCTTTTCCCCTAAAGTAAACGCACTCTAAGATGTGTTCAAATATTTTGTTTACAATATATCTATATATATATATTATATGTTACTCAGTATAGCTATTTTTTTAACCATCAATCTATAAAGATGTGTTATTTCTTATTCTATATACTCCTTCAATGTCTCAATTATAGATCATATAATTTTTTACCATAAAAATATTTGTTTACAATCTTTTTGTTTTATCGTTTTCTATCAATTATAGATCATATAATTTTTACCATAAAAATATTTGTTTACAATCTCTTTGTTTGATCGCTTTCTATATAATTCAAATATTTTGTTTACAATCATTCCTTTATTATATAACTATTTCTTTAACCATCAATCTAATATGTTCTTTCTTTACCGTGTACTCTTTCAATGTCTCAATCATAGATTATATAACTTTCACAAAAAAAAATAAAATATATATATATATATATATTATCTTTCTTTTGCAAATTCAAAAAGTAGCTTTGAGGCAAATGTTGCAATTTCTAAATGGAAATTCCTTGTGCAAAATGGTATCACACTGTACACAATGTATGAAAGCTATTTTCAAGCAAATAGCTGCCTATTTATTATATAAAGACCTATAGCAGAGATGATAGGCATTAGATACAGTAACAATATAAGATTGCAGTGATATATTAGAAGATTACAGATGATAAATGTAAAAATAGATGGAATTATTCAATAGAACAGATTTACTATCTAAAATTAGGAAAGCATGTACCCATGTGCTTCTGAAAAATTTTCTATGCAAATAGTTCACCAATTACAAATGAGGCAAGAGTCATTAGGTTGCTCTCCCTCTGCCCTGGCTCCATCATGAGTTTCAAGTAAGAGATTTACAGTGCGAGCTTGTATTTTCACCCCATCCCCAGCCACAATCTGATACAAACAAACTACATATATGGCTACAAATTCATTACGCTAGTCATCTTTGTTGAAGTTTTAAACATGATTTTCATGCTTCAAAAAAATAATAATAATAATCAATTACTCAAGACAATGATGTGCAAATTGTGCAATCATACAATAGAAGAAAATAAAATTTGTAAGGCAATGATATTTTTAATCGTAACAATATATGCAAATTGAGGCAGTCATCTGAGGAACAAAGAACCTTTTTTGTGAATAGGGAAGCCCCAAAAGTACAAAACAAAATCAAGTAACATTTCCATTTTCTCAATTCTTGAAGATCAAACACCATCTATTTCGCACACTAATCTCTACCACACGAATCTGGACTTTAACAACCACACCAACACACCAAAAATCGCAAAATTTTTAGCATAAAAATCAATTAAACACTGTGGTTTCACTCATTCACTACAGCTAATCACCCTAACATAATTCTTGTATGCAAGTATGAACTGAATTTCCACACCATTCCTTTTTTCTTTCTCCACAATCATCACCAAGATTTTCTATTTCCCAATCCTAACACCATTAAAACAGATCCCCTAACATTCAAAATTTCGATCTCCTCACATTCAAAATTTCATCCAATCAAACTTTAAATTAATGAAATACTAAGATTTGTCATCCAAAGATAATATTTCAAATGTATATTATTACTTTATCCCACATAGTATTAGATTTCATATTCATATTAGCATCAAAATAGGAACATCCAAAAGGACCAGAGAGAGAGAGGGAGGGAGTTTACCTTTTTCTTCTTACCACAATTGGATTTCGCTGGCTTCGATGATGGTGGAAGAGCTTTATCTTCTTCGGCGTCTGCAAGATTAGGGCAGAGAAAGGGATTCTTTTGTTTGCAGATGACGTTCGCTGGAAGACTTGCAAGTTGGGATTCTTCTGATTGCAGATGACATTCGTCGGAAGATTTGGACGATGATGGAGGAGTCCTACCTTCTATTGGAGTCTGCAATTTAGCGGGTGGGGTGGAGAGTACTGAATAGGAGTAGTCGAGTAGAAAAGAAGCTTAAAATAAAATTTTGCATCTCTTACATTTTTGTCCTAATAATTATAAAATTTGCTAAGGAGCCCCTATAATACACTAAAATAACCACATGGGCACCGAATTCTTACAAAAATAAAAAAATAACAGAATTCCAAATTCTAATAAAATGCCACCTCAATCTTCAAATTAACATCGTGCTGCTACCTAATAAAACTTAACCCTCCTTTAGTTTATTAAAGATGTACACTACAACTCACGTCTTCACCACTTTCTTCATTCATAAGTTAGGGAGTAGTTATTTTTTTAAATGAGTCATGGTTGATCACAATGTCGGGACGATACCATAACTCACATCGACTTCAAGCTCCGAGCGTTTTTGCGAATCTCCCTTTGATCCTCGGCCTTGTCTCTCCGTACGCTTTTCTTGATGTATAGTGTACTACGATAACCAACTTTCCCTCACTTTGCAAGAATCATATGCTACGCATTAATAAAATCAATTGCAGATTTCATCCTCGCCATTGTCGTAATCTTCCACACCTGTCCCCAAATTATGACTGAAAAATGAGGGGATAGGCTTTGTTATGGGTGTTTATACCCCATATAAGGGCGTGATTTATACGCGCGGTACAACCGGTAGATAAGTTGAGGCTAAGGATAAGAGTGAGATTTGAATACACGCTGATGGGGTAATAGGCACATGAAGCCGAGATCGAAAATAAGGCCTCGGCTGACTGGGCAGAAAACGGAAGGTAGACCGACACCAAGAAGGCAGAATTAAGTGCCGATACCGAGGATAAGGTTGGCTTTCGGTATCGGCTATCGGGTATTACCTCGACGCTAATCATCAGGCCATCGGCCATCAGCTGATCAGCCCATTAGATTACTATCGGTCCATCAGTATTATATTCCAACTATAGAAAGATATGCGTCCTGCATGGAGACAACATATCAGGATCTCATCGTACCTTCCTGCCAGATAAGATTCCCTTGGAAGGATACGTGGCAACGTTTGGCAAATCAAAGGGGGACCATCTACAAAATATCTCCTATAAAGACAAGGAAAATATATGCAAGGACAGGATACTTGGGTACACAAGACTTGGTTGGCACTCCACTCCATCTTCATCTTCTCCATTCTACTTCATCTCTCTAAAAAACCCACTTGTACTTCTCTCTCTACTGTGTAATGTTCCTTCATGGAACTTGGAATGCCAACATCAATAATAATGGAAAGGGCTCCCAATTTACGGGGCGACGGAGGAAACTATTATGTTTGATGTGTTCATTTTAGTGTTGGTTAATCTCTATTCTAAACTTGATTTATCTTAATCTAACTTGCTAAAAACGACCATCAACATTTGGAGCCCAGGAAGAAAGGAAAAACCCTCGCAAGCCATAATCGAAAAAAGAAAAGAAACGCGGGAAGAGGAAGAGAAGGAGAAACTCTAAGGCCACGACAGTGATAAGTCCAGAAAAGCGAATGGAGATAATTAAGAAAAGAAGGAAAAAGAGGAAGAGTGGAGAATAATACCTGGAAGAAGAGCACAGGCGCACCAGATAAAAGGAACACTAATCGCCGGCAAAATCAAAGGGAGAAGTAAGGGGAAGTGAGAAAAGGAAAACTGGCAGAGATGATTCAAAATTTAAAATTCAAATCGACAGATTACACCAAAATACCAAAAATACCCCCCACCAGAACGAAAGTATCTCGAGGCGACACAGATAACCAGACGAGACAAGAATAGAGCAAAGGGAAGGCAATGGAGGGGAACAACGAAAAGCTGAGATGGAAAGAGCCCTAATATTGCAGGCGCCGAAGCATGAGGGATATAACCTATGAAGTACAAGTCGACCCTGAACAATCTCAAATCATGAAATTATCCAGGCTCGAGGGGCTAATGTTATGGGTAATATATCCCTCATTATTTATCAGGCCCAAGAGGCCCAATAGACCCATTAGACCCATGACGCTAGAAAAGGGAGGCCCAATCCCTCGGGGGCCCAATTGAAGGACAGAAAACTGAAGGGAACCAAGACAGCCCTATAAGGAACGTAACAGTCCAAAAGCCCAGCCCATAACGAATAAGGTCAAACCCGCTGAACAAGTACATAACTGGGAGGCGAACCTCAACTTCGAAGGAACACCTCGGCAGTTATCCTCCCTCCTGACCGAGACCTCGGATGGGCTCCTCAGCAGCCGAGATCTCGGATGGGCTCCTCAGCGGCGAGAACAACCTATTCGAAGACCGAAGGAAGACGACGAGAATAAGATAATAAAGGACAAGCATCATAATGAGAAAATACAGGTACTACAGGCTAAAGGACAACACTAACAGGAAGAGGAGATGTCTTGGACAACAATCCTAATTAGAAGACAACAACGGACTGGCATGCCCTACTCCAACAACCAATGGGAGACCAGCAAACGACAAAGACACCCTGCAAACCTCCTGCTGTGCAACAAACGGCGTCCAGGTTCCCTCTGCAGTCGGTCGGCGTACCAGACAATCGCATTGAAGGCAAATTGTCTTCATCTAGGTGGCGTAACGCGATTGGACCAACTGGAGGGTTTTAGGGATGATATAAGTAGCCTCTCTCGCAAGAGATAGGTAGGACAAGAGCACTCACTTTAGACATTACACTTGAAAGAATTTGGGAAAAATGAGTGTTGTTCTAAAAGAAGAGTAATAAAATCGGTGATGTTCTTTGGTGGAATTTGAGTTTGGATAAGCTTTAATCTCTTTATTTGTCTTGATTTTATAGATTATTATGTTTGATGGTATTCGTTCTTGGTGTCATTAATTAAAATCTTAAACCTTTTACATATTTAATTAGCGAGCCAAGAACAACCGTCAACATCTGGAAAGGGCTCCCAATTTACAGGGTGGCGGAGGAAGCTATTATGTTTGATGTATCCATTTTAGTGTCGGTTAATCTCTACTCTAAACTTGATTTATCTTAATCTAACCTGCTAAAAACAACTGTCAACATCTGGCACCGTCTGTGGGAAACTCGATCTGTCTATTTCTTGTGGTTTTCTCTGTCGTTGCCGCCATCACCAACAGGAGTTAATTTATTTTCACCATTCTTGTTCTTTCTGCTACTGAAAAAACCCAAAAACCCAAAACTCTCTCTTATTTCTCTTTCTAGAACACAAAAGGAGAACTGGTTGCAAAGCTATTTTGTTTGAAACATCCTACCATCTACTCTAAAAAATCTTTTCCTTTGTGGGGGAGATCTAGAAGCTATGAGCCATCTTTCTATGTGGATTTCTACAAGGCCTTCTACTTCGACATGGAGAAGAAGGAGAAGAAGACTCGGTGGTGCAGTTGGTTAGCGCGCGTAATCTCTATTACCCGAAAGAGAAAGGGGATCCCGTGAAGAAGACATAAAATGAAGCGGATCTGGAAGAAACTATCGGTGCAGCGTGTACCGTTAGGAAAGAAGACGACTGAGGTAGCTCGATTTGTTACAGCGTGTGCCACACCCAAAGAAAGTAATCATCCACAAATTCTTCACAGCAAGAAAGTAATCTTCTGTTTTTAGTTTTCATACTCTGTTCTTTTTTTGTTGGGAAAAGATCTGAAAAAAATACTGGAAGTCAATCCCATGGAAGAAGCGATGGACTATTACCCGTGAATAAGCCTCAACTCCCTCGATTCTGCCGACAAGGTCGAGCTTCGGCGATGATCATGGGATGGTTGCACCGTGACAAAAGAAGAAGAAAGCTGGGTATAGCTCAGTAGATTAGAGCGTGGGTCGCTCATAATTGGAAGAGGGCCGAGGATGTTTAGCACATCCCTCTTGAGAAGAGGCTGAACCTCCCTACATGAAGAAGAGGAATGACTCATCTTAAGAGATGACTCAAACCACGAGAGGATGATGGACCATTATCCACAAAATACCTCAGCTCCCCCGGTTCAGCCGACAAGGTTGAGCTTCGACGGTGTTCATGGAGTCCGAAATCCTTCTGATGAAAGAAGAGGAACCATTATCCACGAACATGCCTCAGCTCCCTCGGTTCAGTCGACAAGGTTGAGCTTCGGCTGTATTCGTAGAGTGGCCGCACCGGTATTTGAGATAAAAATAAAGAAAAAAAGGAGAAAAATATGTATCGTTGTGGAAAGAAGAAAAATGATGGGTATAGCTCAGTTGGTTAGAGCGTGGGTTGCTCGTAATCGAAAGAAGGAGGCCGAGGGTTTTTAGCACATCCCTCCAGATAAGAGGCCGAGATTCTCTACATGAAGAAGAGGATGTACTCATCTTAAGAGATGACTCGGAGCTTACGGACGAAGAAAGAAGAGAAAACTTGGTGTTGCGTTTGGCTAGCGCGTCGTATCCCCTATTTTTAAAAGAAGAAAATGAGATCTGATATCTGGAACAAGACCAACGTGTGTCGCTGCTCACCAAAATAAGAAAGAAATCACAAAAAAGGAGATCCTGAGACAGAGAAGAGCATGTGTCGCTTAAACTAAAGCAGAAAGGAGAAGAGGGTGTGTCGCAGTGCGGAAAAAAGAAGAAGGCAGGTATAGCTCAGTTAGTTAGAACGTGGGTTGCTCATTATGGAGAGGCCGAAGTCCTTCATGTGAAGAAGATGAAGGATTCATCTTTAGAGATGACTCGGAGGTAACATCTCCAACATTAAATTTGCAAAATAAAAAAAATATGGAAGAATGAAATAAGAATAATATGGCATGTTCTACGTATTTTCTTACTATGTTATGCTCAATCGGTTAAAGCGTAATTTACGTATGCTTTATGATAAATTTGGAGAAGAAAGAATATTTTATGTGTTCCTCATGTTAATTAATGCTAAGCGTGAAATAGAGAAAGCTTTGGGTTTAGGGTTCAGCTTCAGTTAAGACGTGTTGTATAGCTCTGTCGATTAGAGCGTGTACATGTTGGAGTAAGACCCATAAGGAAAAAGAAGAAATAATAAGAAAATAAGAAAAGATACCGAGGCCAAGAGAGGGTGCCGATGGTTTACTTCGGATGCCGAGGTTCAACTTTTGGAGATGAACCCACGTGAAAAAGTAAGAAGTGGAAAAAGAGGTAGGAAAGGAAACAGTTATAAAAACCAAGGCCTGAAGATGAAGGAAGATATGAGCTGGAATAGCTCAGTTGGTTAGAGCGTGTGTCGCTCATCAATTGGGAAACATGCCAAGGCCGATCAACACAAAGAGAAAGGAAAGCAAAAATAGGGTGGCCGATGATATTTGGGAAGATAGCTCAGTTGGTTAGAGCGTTCCATCAGCTATAAATACGTTGGGATGAGACCCACTAAAAGGGAAAGCGGAAATATGCATCTAAATAAAAAAAAGAGAAGAAAGAATATTGAAAGAGCCGAGACCATCAACAGTTGAAGGAAGCCGAAGTCGAGGCATTAGTTTGGGTTCAACTGAGATCTCATTTATAGCTCAGTGGATTAGAGCTTATTTTTCATATCAATGGTAAAGGTTGGGATTATGCCAGAAAGGAAATTTAAAAAAAAGAGGTGCCGAAGCCGAGTGCCGAGGCTCGAGTGCTGAGGCCGAGGAGAAAAGGTTTAGCTGGCCGAGGAGAAGTCTAAGTTTGAGTTCAACAAGATCTCATTTATAGCTCTGTTGGTTAGCGCATGTTTTTTTCTCATCAACTGTCGGGATGAGATCCATAATATAAGAAAAAAAAATCCCATGTGGCAGAAGATCCGAGGAGGGACGAGATGAAGGAAGCCGACCCAAGGCTGAGATTGAGGAGAAATCATAAGTTTGGGTTCACCTTTGTAGCTCAGTACATTAGAGCGTATTTTTCTCATCAACTGTCGGGGATGAGAAATGTAAGAGATAATAAAAGAAAAGCCAACATGGCGGAAAAGTGAAAAAAGCCGAGGCCGAAGAGAATCGCAAGTTCGGGTTCAACTAATATTTGATTTGTAATTCAGTTGATTAGAGCATGTTTTTCTCATCAACTGTTGGGACGAGATCTATAAGAGATAAGAAAAGAAAATCCCACGTGGCAGAAGATCCGAGGAGGGACGAGATGAAGGAAGCCGAGCCTAGATCAAGGAGAAATTATAAGTTTGGGTTCACCTTTGCAGCTCAGTACATTAGAGCGTATTTTTCTCATCAACTGTCGGATGAGATCCATAAAAGATAAGAAAAGAAAATACCACGTGACAAAAAAAGTAGGATATGCCGAGGCCGAGGCAGAGCAGAAAAAAAATCAAGAAAAGAAAAGACATAGCTTAATCGGTTAACGCGTGGGGTATGGTTACATGCAAATTGGACGAGGAAGATAAGGCTCCACCCAACCGAGGTGTAGAAGCATGTTCCATCCATATGAGGTGTAGAAGCTGGGCTCCACCCATATGAGATGTAGAAACAAAGACTCCACCCGGTTGGGGTGTAGAAGCCAACGCTGCATCCAGACGAGGCATCGTAATTGATGTTATGCCCAAGGTATAGAAGAGGCTTAACCCATGGTGTAGAGCTGATGCTCCATCTATTTGAAGAAAACGTAAACATAAAGCATAGTCAGTTAGAGCGTTTGAGGGCTGACCTTGCATGAAGAAAGAAATTGGTGAAGAAAAGAAGATAAGAAGTTAAGAAAGGAAAAGGGATAGCTCATAAAGTAGAGCGTCTGATAATCGACTCTTCAGCAAAGAGTAAGAAGTTTAAATTCAACGTAATTCGGATAAAAGAGCAAAGGTCCCACATCGGCAAAGGGTAGCTCCGTTGATTAGAGCGTTGCTACTAGCCATATCTAAAGAAAATAACATCTAATTGGGATGAAGGTGACGACATTAAATAGTATATTGGCGCAAAAGGGTATCTTAGTTGATTAAAGCGTTGCTATTAGCCATATTTGAGATTAAACATGGGAGAAGAAGTTGAAAAGAATTTAAGATAGCTCAATTGATTAGAGCGTAGTGATTAAATTCATGCTGAGAACCTAAAGGAAGCTGGCCGAGGTCATATGTTTAGCTGAGGTTGTATGCTAACATGAACTCCAAGTACTATCCAAAAGAAAAAAACTGAGGCCGAGGTCCGATGAAAGAGCAGGTGGTCAAGAAAGAAAGAAAAAAAAATGACGATAAGGAAAAGGTTGATCGGTATATAGCTCGGTTGATTAGAGGGTGTAATGGATAAGAAAAGTTGGTCGGTATATATAACTCAGTTGGTTAGAGCTTGTAATGGATCGGTTCCATCCAACTCATTGCCGAGGTCAAAAGAAAAGAGAAAAAATATGAATAGGAAAAAGAAATGACGATAAAAAAAAGGTTGATCGGTATATAGCTCGGTTGATTAGAGGGTGTAATGGATAAAAAAGTTTGTCGGTATATATAACTCAGTTGGTTAGAGCATGTAATGAATGGTTCCATCCAACTCATTGCCGAGGTCAAAAGAAAGGAGGAAAATATGAATAAGAATAAGACTTGACAAAAGTAGCTCAGTTGGTTAGAGCGTTAGATATCAACTACCAGGAGCAGAAAAGAAGAGAAAATCAATAAAAAAAAGCCAAGGCCGAGGTATGAAGCAGTAGGTACCCAAGAAAGAAAGAAAGAAAAATAATAAGAAAAAGGTTGGTCGGTATATAGCTCAATTGGTTAGAGCGTGCAGTGGATGAGATTTCACATGAGAAATAAAGATTTCAATTGAAGATGTGGAAGCCGAGGTCTCCATCCAGCTGGTACCGAGGATGAGATGCAAGGGGAGACCGAGGCTGAGGTCAGGGTCTGAGGCCGATTAGGCAAGAAAGAAAGAGATCACAGGTCAAACGTGTAATTTCAAGAAGAAAGAAAGCATGTAGCTCAGTTGGTTAGAGCGTGGATTGAAAGAAAAATCCAACCTCAACCATCCATCGGTGGTTGTATATTCTGCCTCTTACCTCGGACGTCAGCGAAGATCATGTAATCTTCAAGAAAAGAAAAAAAGCATGGATTGAATGGAAATCCGACCTCATCCATTGGAGATTAGATATTCCGTCCTCATACCTCATAGATGTTCGGATACACTCACCTTGGAGCGTGAAAAAGAAAAGAAAGAAAATAAGGGTAATCATATGCGATGGTGGCGCAATTGGTTAGCGCGTAAATAGAGAAAAAGAGAAAAGAATACATAGCTCGGAAGGAAAGAACTCAAAATCATCGATTAAAAAAGGGGGTCGGCAATTGCTAGCCTGGGCTCAGTTTCAATCCTCAAAGATATAAAAGGTTGGGTTTCTTACAGGGCAGTTGAGTAACATCTTATGCTGCTAAAAAAAAAAATAAAGATATATGTATCGGTATTGCATGAGAATTTTATGGAAATAATGCATGGAAATTTATGAAAAATCATGGTATCGGAATTTTATGAAAATTTTGGTATGAGAATTTGTTGAAAATTATGGCATCGGCATTCATGAAAAACTATGGTGTTGTAATTTGTGGAAATTATGATATTACGGTATCGGTATCGAATTTCATGAAAATTTTGGTATTGGATTTGGTGAAAATTATGGTATCGGTATTTGAAAATTTATTTCGGTATCGGATTTTATGGAAATTGTGGTATGGGAATTTATTAAAAATTATGGCATCGGCATTCATGAAAAACTATGGTGTTGTAATTTGTGGAAATTATAATATCACGGTATCGGTATCGGATTTTATGAAAATTTTAGTATGGGATTTGGTGGAAATTATGGTATCAGTATTTGAGAATTTATTTCGGTATCGATATTTTTGATACTTCAGTATCGGTATTTATAAATTTATTTTGGTATCGGTAATGTGGGAATTATTATGGTATCAGTATTTAGGAATTTATTTTGGTATTGATATTGGTGGAATTATTACGAAATCGGTATTCGGGAATTTACTTCGGTGTCGATATTTTTGATACTTCGGTATTAGTATTTGGGAGGTGCTGGAATTGTGGTTTCGGTATATCCAAAATCATGGTATTGATATTTGGGGTGGAATTATTATGGTTTCGGTATTTGGGAAATGGTGAAATTATGGTATCAGTATTTGCGAAAATCAAGGTATCGAAATATACTTTGGTATTGATAAAGAAAAGACGAATCACATCATCATATCATCACCATAAGCATCATCATATCATCATCATAAGCATCATTATCATATGCATCATCATTAACATCATCATTGGCAGAAGAATCAGTAAAAATTCAAGGCATGACTTGCAAGTACAGCTCAGGGGCTCACAATATGAATAATCAATGTAGCTCGGGGGGTCACAATGTGAATAACCTCTCTATGAAGAGAGATAGCTCGGTGGGTTAGAGCGTTTTGCTCAAATACTCAAATGGAGATGTAGCTCGGGGGCTTGTAATATGAATAATCAATGTAGCTCGGAGGCTCACAATGTGAATAATGAACGTAGCTCGGGGGCTGACAACGGAATAATCTCTCTAGGAGGAGAAAGATCGATTGGATACAAATGGGGTTATATCGACAATCTTTCTATGAAGAGAAATAGCTCAGTCGGTCAGAGCGTTTGACTCAACTACTCAAGGGAAGTGGTTGAAAATAAATGGATCAAATCAGCAGGATCTTTCTCGGCAGGATCTTTCTAAATTTCGTAAGTTTGGAATTATGTTAAAGTTATTACAATTAACTCGATTTTGCAGGATGGAAAGAAAATAAAATAAATTCTGAACCCGTGTGTACACTTCGGGGGCTGAAGTTCCGATTTTAACAAAAATTGAAGGAAATAGCACAATTGTTTAGATGATGGATGAAATATCAAATTAATGAAAAGCGGATCAAAACACTCAAAGGGAAGTAGAGAGAGAAAAGGCATTTGGGAAAGTGGAAACAAAAACATCGCATGCAGATGCCGATGCTAAACTAAAGAAATATACTGGATGAAAAGCCGATGAAACACCTCGAATTAGAATAGCTTGATCGGTCAAAGCATAGAGAAAAATCAGACTGATGTCCGAAGGTGAAATGCCGATCACACTGCAGAGAAAGATTCAGAACCCGACATTCTATCTCGGGAACTTAGGGGCTGAAGATAAGATCGATACTACATCTCGGGGGCTGAAGAAAGAAAGTTAAATCAAATGATCACACTAAAAGGAAAGATTAAGAACTCGACACTCCATCTCAGGAACTCGGAGGATGAAGATAAGGCCAAGACTACATCTCGGGGGCTTAGGGCTGAAGATAATCCAATAAGTATTCGATGGGAAGGAGATTCAGAAACCGAGACTACATCTCAGGCACCCAAAAACTGAAGAAGGAAAATCAAATCAAATTACTCGGTTGATTAGGGTATGGAAGAATATGACAATTCCGATCGGATATCGAGGTTGAAATCAACGATCGGACAAAGTAAAGCAGAAAGAAGAAAAGGCTTCTGACCACTACGCTTGTGCGACATTCACACTGATGGATAAGCAGATAGAGGAGGGTTCATTCTGCATCAGAGTTCTAAAGTTCTTACGGTACTCTTTTTCCTACATATGAGTTTTTCCCACTGGGTTTTCTCGTATGGAGGTTTTTAACGAGGCCGACGGAATTTTAGAGCTCGGGTTCCAGATTGCTCTTTGTAGTTTTACACAAGGAGCAACCTCAGGGGCTAATATTATGGGTGTTTATACCCCCATATAAGGGCGTGATTTATACGCGCGGTACAACTGGGAGATAAGTTGAGGCTAAGGATAAGAGTGAGATTTGAACACACGCTGACGGGACAATAGGCACAAGAAGCCGACACCGAAGATAAGGCCTCGGCTGACTGGGCAAAAAGCAGAAGGCAGACCGACACCAAGAAGGCAGAATTAAGTGCCGATACCGAGGATAAGGTCGGCTTTCGGTATCGGCTATCGGGTGTTACCTCGGCGCTAATCATCAGGCCATCGGTCATCAGCTGATCAGCCCATCAGATTACTATCGGTCCATCAGTATTATATTCCGACTATAGAAAGATACGCGTCCTGCATGGAGACAACATATCAGGATCTCATCGTACCTTCCTGCCAGATAAGATTCCCTTGGAAGGACACGTGGCAACGTTTGGCAAATCAAAGGGGGACCATCTACAAAATATCTCCTATAAAGACAAGGAAAATATATGCAAGGACAGGATACTTGGGTTCACAAGACTTGGTTGGCACTCCACTCCATCTTCATCTTCTCCATTCTACTTCATCTCTCTAAAAATTCCACTTGTATTTCTCTCTCTAGTGTGTAATGTTCCTTCATGGAACTTGGAATGCCAACATCAATAATAATGGAAAGGGCTCCCAATTTACGGGGCGACGGAGGAAACTATTGTGTTTGATGTATCCATTTTAGTATCGGTTAATCTTTACTCTAAACTTGATTTATTTTAATTTAACCCGCTAAAAATGAATAGGCTTCAATATGGGCTTGTGGGCAGTTTCTTTAAACTCGAGAAATAATTGATATTGACAGATGGAGCAACACCCAATCATTCCAAATTTGTTAAAATTAATATTTAATTCATCGACACTTCATCATATCATTTGACGGATCACATCATTACAAGGGTGCAGATACATACGTTAGCACATGACATTCAAATAATTATAGTAGTTTCGTGAAACTGTGTGATGCTTGATCAAGATTTGGAAGTGTTCGTCTTGGTGCTCCTGCCTTCTTCGCTTTCGTAAGTTCAGCAGTGTACAGATAAATAAATTATGAGAGCGACTATTTATACCCCATAATTGTTATTTATATCCAAAAAACATATAAGTTTTAAATTTTTTTAATTAATATGACAAAAATACCCATACTAACTAAATATATATTTGAGAATGCGACGATTCGCTACCAGGGCATAGCTCAAGTGGTAGATAGGAGGGTGGAAAGACCTTCCAATTGAGATTAGTTGCTGTAGGGTGGGGGTTCGAATCCTGCTTTTGACTTGGATCAAGTTAAACAGTAAGTCCTCTCTATAAGCCACTTGAGGCAGGATGTCCTCTCTATAAGCCACTTGAGGCACATCCTACGATTTACCTCCTCCACCAATCCCCAGGTCAGGGGCGGTGGGGCTCCTAATGGTGGAGTACACCATTATAGGATGCGACAATTCAGATTAAATTTCACTTACTAAATTTTAATCCTTCTCCACTTCTTCAACCCATACCCTTTCTTCTCTATAAGCCACTTGAGGCACATCCTACGATTTACCTCCTCCACCAATCCCCAGGGCAGGAGCGGTGGGGCCCCTAATGGTGGAGTACACCATTTGAGGATGCGACAATTCAGATTAAATTTCACTTACTAAATTTTAATCCTTCTCCACTTCTTCAACCCATACCCTTTCTTCATCGTCTGAGAAGGCAACGATTTAGATTTCACCTTCTCATGATCATCACTTTCCTTTTCCTTAACACCAGAAAACACCTCATCTTAAAAACACCCATTGTTGTGAACCTCATCATAATCCCTAATTTCTAATAATAATACTCCTTAATTTACGTGCAAAAAAGCAAAAGCCCCTCTTATTTTGGGGTATGAATAGCAATTTCGAGGGTGTGAATAGCCGCCCTTAAAAATTATTATATCACAGTTAAAGGGTAAAAGAGTCAAAAGGGGTTGGTTTCGTAATACATACTCCCTCAATCCCATAATAAACTTCATATTTTCTATTTTCGTTCGTCCCACGTTAAATTTCACCACTCAAATAAGGAAATATCACATCAATTTTCACCCCTAAAGTTCATCTTTATTACAAATTAATCACTCCAACCTAACACACATAACATACTTTATAATTTATTTATAATCTAAAAATACTACAATACCTTCCAAAACTCAATAAAGTGGGTCAAAAAATAATTTTTTTTAAAAAGAAAGACGGAAGAAATTGGGGTGTATTTTTCATAACATACGGTAGTGTATTTTTCATGTGTAGTTAGTAATTGTATTAGTGGGAGTGTAGGCCCCATATTTTTAGTGTATTAGTGGGTGTCTGTGGGTCCCATGTGTGTAAAAAAGGAAAGAGGACTCTTTGAGTGGGACATCCAAAATGGCATAAAAAGACTCTTTGAATGAGACGGAGGGAGTATATATATATATATATTGGGTGTATTTAGTAAACGGGGTACGTCAGTACTTAAAAAGAAAGACTTGCACAGCGACAATATCTCCTACACACCGGGCGCACGAATGTATACTCGACCCGCTCCATATAATACAAATCGACCCCGCTCCAATTGATTTTCTTTTCTCTGTTGGTAATACAAAATTTCCGAATCGCATACTCCCTCCGTCCCACTCAAAAAGTCTATTTTTTTCATTTTGGACGTCCCTCCCAAAGAGTCAACTTTCCTTTTTTACACACATGGACCCACACACACCCACTAATACAATTAAAATATGTTACCCACACTCTCACTAATACAACTACCCACTACACATTAAATAATAATACTCCTTAATCCACGTGTCAAAAAATAAAAACTACCATTACCGTGGGACGGAGGGAATATAATATTGGTCGCTCATGTTGTGGTTTAGGTTTTCTGCGTGATTGCTGAACTTGATTTTTTCTTTGGGAGATTTCAAATTATTAATCAGTATTGGAATCGGATTGAAGGTATATTGTAATGTTTTCGGGTTAAGGTTCATGCTCCAAAAGTGAAAGAGTTAATTGCGGTAATTTATTAAAGGTTAATTTCTAAAAAATTAACCACAATATTTTCAAATCAATTCAATACATGATTTAGTAAATATTTTCAATTCTATCACAATTTTTATTTTTTCATTTTGCTTTTTATTTTTGTCAATTCAATGCGAAATCTATTTAATATTTTCAATTCTATCACAACTTTTATTTTTTCATTTTAATACACCACTTATTTTATATTTTCAATTTAATTCATTATTATTATTTTTTTTTTAATTGTGGGTTAATATTATAATAATGTCTTTTCATTTTGCATAATAAAACTGGAACGGAAAACAACCATAACTTATTATCATTATTATCATTATTATTATTATTATTATTATAGTGACAAAGGGTATACAGTATTATTTTTCGATTTTTGTTTCGTTATTTTTATAACTTTTTTTTAATATAATAAAGGTGTATATATAAATGAATTATAAAAATGGACGAATTAAAAATTATGAAGTTAATGAGAAAGTAATAATAAAAAAGTTAGTTAGTGTATATTAATTTTTTTTAGGGAAATGGGTCACATAAGCCCCTGATCTTATATCAGAGGATCAAAGTAGCCCTTCATCTTTTATTTCGTTCATCTAAACCCTTTTTATTTATAATTTGGATCAATTAAACCCTTTATTTTTTTTAAAATAAAACATTGAGGCACTACCGTTAAAAATCCATGAACGGTGTCAGAAGATTAAGGCATGAGAATCTGCTCTCTTCACTCTTCCTCTCGCCTGTCTTTTCTCAGAACCCTATCCCTCCTATGTCTACTAAATCTAATTCAATGCTATTGAGAATCAGGGACCCTGTTTTGAGAGCATCTGCACAAAGGAATACCACCCACACCAGCCACCATTCAACACTCAATAGAGAAATGAATCAGAGCAAAACACCAACCAATAATCAATCATGCCTTTCAATGGGAAATAGCCCTTGTGAATTTAAATTTTAAATTGAAGATAGCCCAATGTCCCACAAGCGCTGATAGTGAAGAATAGAATCTCTGGGATGTTGAAATAACTAGCTCCTTCGAGAGTGAAACTCATGACGCCGTCAGAGACGGAGATGATGCAAGAGATTGGGAGCAAATCGGATGAACGAGTGAATTTTGGGGCTAGGTTGCAGTTTCTTTGAAGGACGCAAATCCGATGTCGTTTAATTTGACAACCTCTCCCTCGGACTCTCCTTGCTATCATCAAGGTCATATAATTTACCACAAACACAACCCATTACCCCCCCCCCCCCCAACAAAACACAATTATTCAACAAATCACAACCCCATCTCTCTTCCATTCAAGAACTCCTCCTCCATTGCTTCGAGACTATAGTGGATTATCCAAAGACTCCAAAATTAAACCTAAGATTCAACTTGAGGCGAAATTCTAACTCACGCATCATCAAATGCGCAGCTGAATTGGTCAAAAGCAGTAGTCAGCAGACCATATGGATGTAGAGTACATGTGGGAATCTGAAAAATACTTACATGTGGGATATAAATGTAGAGTTGCGAGGAAGACGATCATGAAAATCCACATTCAAGAGGAAATTTCACTAACAATATCTATTAAAAAAATAGAAGAGCAGATTGTATTTATTTTACCGCAATAAATGAAAAAGAAGAAAGAAGGAAATGATGTAAAAGTGAAGAACCGATAATACCAAATCTAACGCCGTTAGTGATTTCTTATCACTTGTGCTTATTTGTTTTATTTTAAAAAGATAAAGGGTTTAATTGATCCTATCTAAAAATGAAAAGGGCTTAGACGAATAAAAATAAAGGTTAGGAGCTTACTTGATACCGTGAAGTAACCCTTTTTTTAAGAATATAACTTTTAAAACCAATAAATCTATCACAATAGCTAGTCCTAAATAACTCACCGGATATTTTATATTATTATTATTATTATTATTATTATATTATTTATGAAATCGATAATTAAATTAAACTAACACAATAGCTAATGCTAAAGAATTCGAGTGAGTCTCTTGTGCGTCCGGGGGCACGAATTTAGATCCGTACTGTAACAATAAATTTTATATTTATGTTAAAATAAATACAAATTGGGGTATAAAGATAATCCAGACGGATTTAATTTGAAAGATATGTAAACAGGTTACAATCTCAATCAATCCTCTGATTCTTTTCTCAAACCAATTTGTCTTGACTTGACTTGTGTGTGTTGACTTTGACTTCTTTGACTGGAGTGTATGCTGACTGTGTTGACAGCGTGTGTATTGACTTGTGTGTTGAGTCGGATCTTCGTACGAAGCTTGTCCGAGCTCGAATGTGTAGTCTTATGACGTTGATCCGGAGGCGTTGAGCCTTTGTTCGTGAAGAATCGATATTCTTAAGAAAAACAACATTTCAATATAAAACAGAAATGATATTCTTACACCAACTGTGTTTGAACATGAATCAGAATTAAAGCAGAAGACACTAGAAACGATTGTTTAAAGAGTCGGGATGACTTCGCCATTCCCTCGGAACCCTTCATTAGAAGATCACAAGTATTACAGACTCCATCTTAATACTTTCACTCTAAAGACGTTCCGGCCTTACGGACTTTTTCCTACTTAGACATCCTATCTAAACAGACCCTATTTCTCTGAAATAGACACTCTCGTATTTTTACAAAACCATGAAACTCAACTGATAGGAGAGGTGATCTCCTTCTCCAACAAACGATAATTTAAATAGATGTGACAAAATCTATTCGTATTTATGATGCACTAACTTCTTGATCCACAATTCTTGCTGGTTGCCATATATAATAATGTAATAGCAAATTGACTATTCGTGTAACTGAGACTTGATTTCCTCCCTTCACTCTTGATTCATGTTGGTTAATTCATCATGCATTAACCAAGCTTCACCAAATGGACTTAATTCACACCAACAAAAATATCCTACACATAGAAAAGTAACGCCCACTTAAATATGTTTTAACCATGCCATAATTCTATATTCTACAATCTCCCCCTTGGCATGTGGGAACATAAAATCATGAAATAAGAATATATTTTCTAGCATTCTCCCCCTTAGCATTTGAATCAAACACTAATAGTGGGTAAAGCATCATTCATTCCAGCTCACAACACAAAAATCTCATTCCTGAAAATTGAATAGAGATTAGAACATAGGATGATCAAGATGGTCAATACACCATATCAAGGATACCAACATCATAGGACACCAACAATAAATCTCGCCCTTTTGATTCAAAAGCACATCCAAGTACATTAAATCCAATCATCATAAGATTATGAATATAATGATAATAAATTCAAGAGTCCAAAAAGAGTTCCAACTTTATTATCCAAGACTTTCAAATTCAATCAAAATCAATCACATATTTAAAAAGTTCATTATCTTTCAGGAAGGATGCAACATGCCTAAAGAAGTAGATAAAATAAAAATGAACACATCCATCTCCATAGGTTTATCCTTTTCTCTCTTAGAGGATTTGTTTTTATCTTCATAATTCATTTCTCCCTCTTTCTTTTTATATTATTTCAAGAAGACCCTAAAATTTTTTCCAAGTGCAAGACATCTAATCTCCATGACAAGTGTATTACCATTTCTTTTGGTCACTGTCATAACAATTTTTATAATCAATTGCACCGAAAGAGTTAATTAAAAAATTGAAATATATCCATCCTTATAACTTTTTTTACTCAAAATAAAAGAACCTCATTTCTTTAAAGTCAGCGGCTTTCTCCTCGCGTTTCATTTTCTGTGTACGTAGCCCTTTTTTAAAAGTATGGTGGCTTTCACAGTACATCATTTTATCGCAGGTAGCCCTATACTGACTGAGGTATGAACATGAGGGAACATAGGAAATAACTCAACTCACCTCGTAAAAAGAATTGGATATTTTTCTGGAGATGTACGAACACACAAGCAAAATGACAAGTAAAAATGTCTAATGAAAATCCTATTATGACAAGCGAACATGCAGCGTTCAAAAATGAATAAACTCTACAAAAATAGTGTGCAAACATCAATGAAGACAATAACCCTAAGATCTTTTAGAGAAATAAATTGAATGAACATTACGAGTTATGGAAAAAATTTACAGCCATTAGTTTTAAGTGAGAACCCATTTCGAAACAAATGAACCACCTCTCATTAAATTCATAATAAGATGAGATTGAATGTAAAATTACTTAGTAGGCTAACATTTTTCTTTCCGAACCTAACTCTTCTCAATTTCATGATTTTTTAAGTCAATTTTCTGTTTAGGGGTTTTAGAGGGAATTCCTTCAAGGTTCCATTCTTTCACATGTCCATAATAAATATCATTATGCATCATATGACACTTAAGATGAATATGACCTCTAATTCCACAATAATGACATGTAGGCACAAATTTGACAATTTTCTGAAATTTCATGTTCTGACATGAGCACCTAACTGAACGATTTTCAAAAGTAGTAAATTTTGGTGAAGGTTTAGCATGCAATGATTTGACAGAACTAGATCCATGAAAGGGTTTAGGATACTTAACTTGGACTCTAATGCGTGAAGACAAACTTAGACCTTCTTGTATTTTATAATGGCATGAACTAGTATGTCATTTCACTCCACAATTATGGCATGTTGGAATAGCTTTTGCTGATTCCAAAGACTGACCCTTCATTATAGTAACAAGTCGGTCAGATGGTGCTTTAGGGACTTGCATTTTGTCCTCCTTTGGTACAAACATCTTGTGAGTTGCTCTCACAAATGTAGTTTTCATGTTCTTACTTTGTTCACCTATGTACCCTAAACTAACTTTGTCGTACACGTCGCTTGCCGCAAGAATCTCATTCAACTTAGCTTTTCCAGTGTTTAAGCAATAGATAGATTGGTTCAATCTTTCCAACTCCAACTTGTTTTTCTCAATTTTTATGTTCTTCTTTTTGATCACTTCCATCATAACTCCATGCTGCTGCATCAATTTCTTCAAATGTTCCTGCAAAAATTTGATATTTTCTTCATTTTCATTTTCTCTTTTTGCATAGAAAATAACTCAGATTTTATATTATTAATGACTTCCAAATGATAGTCATTTTCTTGTTTGATCAGATTAGAGGAATAAGGAGCCAAAGCTAGCTTAGATTCAAGCTCAACCATCTTTATTTCTCCTTTTTTAATAACTTCTTCAAGAGGAATTATTTTGCTTTTCAAATATGATTTTTTCTTTATAAGATCTTTATTTAAAGACGAGAGTTCAGATTTCTTAGATATTACCTCATCTCGACTCGATTTGAGTTCAATTACATGCCCTTCGTATTTTTTAATCAATACAGCAGCTTGGGCACATTTTGAGGTCATTTGTTTGTACACGTTTTCCATGTCCTCAATGGTACAATGTGTCTAATCATCTGATTCGGACAGATTATCATGTTCGAACATGTCTGAAATTATCAAAAAATCACCTGCAGTAAGACAAACAAAATTATTAGAAGATGAATTTAATGCACGATGGTTTATACCACCAGTTTGTTCTTCAACATCTGATTCGGAGTCGCTCCATCCAGCTTTCTCAGACATGTTCTTACGCAAGAAGTTTGGACATTCATCTTGAAAGTGTCCAAAACCCTTACACTCATAACATTGCCTTTCCTTTATTCCAGAATCAAAGTTAGATGTTCTTTCAGCAATAAAAGAAATATGTTTATACTTAACATCATAACCCATATTTATCTCAAAAGTTCGAAGGTCACCCATAAGCTCATCCAAGCTAATTGGTTGGATTTTACCCAATGTCTCTATGGCAGTGACTTTCTCTCCGAATCTTTTGGGGAGAGTTCTCAAAACCTTTTAGACCTGTTTCTTTTTATAAATAACTTCATCAAGCAAATAACATTGATTTATAATAGAAGAAAAATGAGTATAATATGCATCTATAAATTTATCATCTCTCATGCACAAGTTATCATACTCAATCATTAACCTTTGTAGTTTTGACTCCCAGACTGAATCAGTTCCTTCAAATTGAAGTTGAAGGATGTTCCATGCTTCTTTGGCTTGGGTGCATCTAATAATAAGACTATGTCTTTGTTGATCCACTGATGTTAGAATAACATACAGCGCCTTGTTATTTGCAACATCGGCCAACTTTTCTTCGTACGTCCACTTTTCTTGTTTGAGAGTCTCTTTTCCATGCTCGTCTTTGACTACGGGATGAGTTCACCCATCTTGAACAGCTTTTCAAACACCTTCTCCTTAGGCTTTGAGGAACACAATCATCATGGATTTCCAGTACGGATAGTTGGATCCGTCTAGATATGGATGACTGATTATTGACCCTGCTTCGCGAGCATTCATGGTGAGTTTTCAAAGAGGTACCAGAATCGAACCTGTTTACAACTGGTTCTGGCTCTTGATGCCAATTGAAGAATCAATATTCTTAAGAAAAACAACGTTTCAATATATAACAGAAATGATGTTCTTACACCAACTGTGTTTGAACATGAATCAGAATTAAAGCAGAAGACACTTGAAACGATTGTTTAAAGAGTCGGGATGACTTCGTCATTCCCTAAGAACCATTCATTAGAAGATCACAAGTATTACAGACTCCACCTTAATACTTTCACTCTAAAGACGTTCCGCCCTTACGGACTATTTCCTACTTAGACATCTATCTAAGTAAACCTTATTTCTCCGAAATAGACACTCTCGTATTTTTACAAAAAAATGAAACTCAACTGATAGGAGAGGTGATCTCCTTCTCCAACAAAAGATAACTTGAATAGATGTGACAACATCTATTCGTATTTATGATGCACTAACTTCTTGATCCACTATTCTTGCTGGTTGCATATATAATAATGTAACAGCGAATTGATTATTCTTGTAATTGAGACTTGATTTCCTCTCTTCACTCTTGATTCCTGCTGGTTAATTCATTATGCATTAACCATGCTTCACCAAATGGGCTTGATTCACACCAACAAAAATATCCTACACATAGAAAAGTAACGCCCATTTATCTCTAATCGGAGGCGGTTGGCTGGAAGAATACCAGATCAGAGGGGCTTGACACCTTTATCTCTAATCGGAGACAATTGGATGGAAGAACGTTGGATCGGAGGGGCTTAGAACCTTGACCTTGGATTGGAGGAGGTTGGCTGAAAGAACGCCGGATCGGAGGGGCTTGACACCTTAATCTCTGATCGGAGGCGGATGGCTGGAAGAAGGCCGGATCGGAGGGGCTTAAACTTGATCTCAGATTAGAGGCGGTTGGCTGGAAGAATGCCGAATTTGAGGGGCTTGACACCTTAATCTCTGATCGGAGGCGAATGGCTGAAAGAACGTCGGATCGGAGGGGCTTAGCACCTTGATCTCTGATCGGAGGTGGTTGGATGGAAGAACGCCGGATCGTAGAGGCTTAGAACCTTGATCTCGGATTGGGGCGGTTGGCTGGAAGAACGCCGGATCGGAGGGGCTTGACACCTTAATCTCTGATCGGAGGTGGATGGCTGGAAGAACGTTGGATCGGAGACTGTTCTTGACTTGAAGATGCTTGAAGATCTCAAGGGAGCACTGCTCATATTCTTGATCTCTTCAGAAGCATCTACATCTTCAGATGTTTTAGTGTTTCTGGAATGAATAGAGGAGGGGTCCTTATATAGGTGAAGGGTGAGGATGCCCCATAAATAACTCGCAATTTGATTGGTCAGTGGCTGATTTGATCTAATTTTACGGGCTTGGGCCTATTTGACTGGATTTGTCCCAATTATCAATTATTCACTAATTTATTTTAGGAATTTATTTATTTAAATCCCTTAATAAATAATTAATTAATTGATAATTATTGCAATAATTTGCCACATATTTTTCTTTAATAGACAATAAAATTCAAGTGTCTACACGTTCCCCTTTGCAATTTTTGTGCCCTTTTACAATTTAAACTCCCTAGTAATACATAGGTTTAAATAGAATATGGAGGGAAAGAATTGTGTTCACATGGGAACACGGACCGTGTCCCCGGGAGCGCAGGAGCTTTTGCCGAAGAGGTCACCACGTATTTTATAGTTTTAATTAATTTAGGAAAAATTACATGTAGGTGCACATTTTATACTCATAATTACTGTGAGATACATTGATTTAAAATAATTACTCTGACATACAAAATAATAAAGTAAAATAATATATATAACCCTAAACTCATACACTTTTAAACCACAAACCCTAAACTCTCACCCATCGCCGGACTGCCACCGCCGCCGACGGCCGGTCGCTCGCTGGAAAATCGCCGGACTGCCGCCGCCGGAGCTCTGCTGAATCACCATACTTTTTTGCTGCACACACTTTTTTTACTGCACACACTTTTGCTGCACACAAATATTTATGTGCAGTACATTGTAAGGGTAATATTGGAATATCACTATATATTTTTTTAGTTAGTAGTAATATTTTTATATATTTGTATCTCATAGTAATTAAGAATTTTTTACTGTACCTAATAGTAATCTTCCTTTTAATTTAATTTATTATATTTCTTTTAAGAAACCCACAATTAAATAATACTAATAATAATAACAATATTGAACTGAATTGAAAATATAAGATAAAAGGTGTATCAAATTGAAAAATAAAAGTTGTGATAGAATTGAAAATATTAAATAGATTACGTATTGAATTGACAAAAATAAAAGGTCGTGATAGAATTGAAAATATTAAACAGATCGTGTATTGAATTGACAAAAATAAAAAGTTGTGATATTCTGATAGATTTGAAAATCCCCCTGAAATTTTTAGAAATTAACCTATTTATTAATCAGGGATTGACTAAAGGAGAAAAAATACTTGTTGATACTGGATGATGTTTAGAATGAAGATGCAGATGTTTGGGCCCAGTTCCGAAGTTAACTTCGATTATAGTCACCAGTCGTCTGTATATAGTTGTAGATATCATGGTCACACGTCCATTAGTAGCTCATAGGTTGACAGGGTTGTCGGAAGAGCAGTGTTTAGGCTACGAGCTTTTGGACAAGAGAATGAGCATGATAACTTGTAAGCTATTAGTAGGAGAATTGTGGAGAAATGATATGGTGTTCCTCTGGCAGCTAAGGCTCTCGGAGGTCTTCTACGTTCCAAAAGAGACGAAAGGGAATGGATTCGTGTCGAAAGAGAAGAATTCAATCTTGCCACTCCAGAGACCGAGTTATCACCATATCCCTTTTGTACTAGTAAGGTTGGTTTGCATATTGTGCAGTCTTCCCAAAATACTATAAAATCAAGAAGAGGGATTTGATCTTTTATTGGATGGCTCATGGATGCATAATTGCATATCATCACAAGAAGTGGAGGACGTGGGTGATCAAATATGGTGTACGAAAAAAATTCAATCAAATCAATTAACTTTCATATTCAACCAACTACCATGCCTACTCCTCTGTTTCATTCCTTCTTGACTATATTCTTCTATCATTAATTAAACTTCCAAACCTTCCACATAAACCACAACTCTCATTTCAAATATTATCTATAACCCATATTCCTAAATACCTAATTCTTATCAGTGGCATCAGAGCCTCGTTCGATACTATCGGGCGTTACTATGGCTGACACATTCCGTACTATTCCAATTCCAATTTTTCGTGGTGACAACTACAATTTTTGGGAGATCAAAATGAAAACCTATCTTTGTATTCAAGATTTGTGGTATATTGTTGATGTTGGATATACAATACCAAAAGATATCTCCACATTGAATGAAATACATAGAAAGGAAATTAAGAAAATCAAAAGAGGGATTCTCAAGCACTTCTAGCTCTACAGATGAGCTTGCAAGATGAATACTTTTCGAGGATTATGGGAGCAAAAACATCTAAAGAAGTGTGGGATAAGTTGAAGGAGGAGTCCCAAGGCAATGAAAAGGTACGCGCTACTAAACTTCAAACTTTGAGAAGAAAGTTTGAAAATTTGAAGATGTTAGATTCTGAGACTGCTAAGGACTATTATGCTAGAGTAAATGAAGTAGTTACTCAACTACGATCCTATGGAGAAGATTTTCCTGACAACAAAATAGTTGCTAAAATTTTAATAACTTGCACAGAAAAATATGATCACATAATAACAGCTATTGAGGAGTCTAAGGACATAACAAAATTAACAGCCAACGAATTAATGGGATCTTTAGAAGCTCATGAAAAACAATTAGAAAGGCGTTATGAAAAGGACATAGATAATGCCTTTCAATTTAAGGTAAATTTGCAGTCTCAGAATATTAAGAAGAATGAAGAAAAAACTGATGACAATAATAAATTCCCACCATGTGGTATTTGTAAAAGAAGAAATCATTTGGAAAAAGATTGTTGGTTTAAGGACAAACCACAAAATCAAAAGAAATTTGGACGTGGAGGAAAGGTCAATCGATTTAATCTAGACATCAAGCTAATTTCTCTGAAAGTTTAGAAATTGGAGATTATATGTTTTATGTCTGCCAAGCTGCATCTAAAGAAGAAAAGGACACTTGGTATTTGGATAGTGGTTGTAGCAACCACATGACTAAAAATAAGGATATCTTTTGTGAACTGAAAAAGTTAATACAAAAGTAAAACTAGGAAATGGTGCTTTTATGGAGGCAACTGGTAAGGGAACCATTGCCATAGACACAAATAAAGGAAAAAGTTATATAAGTGAAGTCCTCCTAGTCCCAACAATAGAAGAAAACCTACTAAGTGTGGGATAAGTGACCGAGAAAGGCTACTCCTTACACTTTGAGGGAAATACTTACACAATCTACGATAAAAAAGGAAAAATCCCTCATAATCACTAAAGTCCAAATGAGCAACAATAGATGTTTTCCCATCCAATGGAGATATGCAAACAACGTTGTAATGAAAGCTCAAGTGGACGATGTCTGGCTGTGGAATATAAGGTTTGGGCATTTCAATCTACAAGGATTGAAGTTTCTAAACCTGAAGAATATGATGCGAGACTTGGCATCAATAAAAGAGTACAATGGAGTCTGTGAAGGGTGCATGCTCGGGAAACAACATCGACTACCATTCCCATCCGGAAAATCTTGGAGAGTGAATAAGCCATTGGAGCTCGTGCACACCGACATCTGTGGTCCAATGCGTACTCTATCACACAACAAAATAGGTACTTCATCCTATTTATTAATGATTATACAAAAATGACATGGGTCTACTTTCTACGTGAAAAATTGTAAGTTTTTGAAATTTTCAAAAAATTCAAGACCTATGTCGAAAAATAAAGTGGCTACAAGATTAAGACTATTCGAAGCGATCATGGAAAGGACTTCCAACCAATTTACAAAGTTCTGTGAAGATGAAGACATGAAGCACCAACTCACAGTCGGATACGCTCCAGAACAAAATTACGTATCTGAAAGAAAGAAGAGGACCGTGATAGAGATGGCAAGATCTATGCTAATGGAGAAGGGCCTTCCAAAGATATTCTGGGCAGGGGCCATGAGTACTGCAGTCTATCTTCTCAACAGATGTCCAACTAATACAGTAAAATATAAGACACCAGTTGAAGCATGGAGTGGACGGAAACCATCGGCGAAGCATCTAAGAGTCTTCGGGTGCATTTGCTATGTTCACTTCCCTAAGGAAAAAAGGAGCAAGCTTGACGAGAAGACGGAGAAAGGAATTTTTCTGGGCTATAGAACTCAATCAAAAGGTTATCGAGTCTATAGCTTAGAAAATAAAAATCTAATCATCAGTCGGGATGTAATGTTCAATGAAGACGCAGCTTACAACTGGGAGACAGATCAAATTGAGAGAAAAACATCAACTTACCAGTGCCAGCCCAACAACAAGAAGATGAAGTCGACCCATAAGATGAGCCGAGATAAGCCACAAATGAAGAAGCAGTCGCATCTCCAGAATCCATTCCAAGAAAGTTTCGATCCTTGACAGAGATCTACGAAAGATGCAATTTTACAACCGTGGAGCCAAACACGTATGAAGAAGCTTCTATAGAAGACATTTGGATAAAAGCAATGGAGGAGGAGATACGCATGATCGAGAAGAACGAGACGTGGGAGCTCACAGATCTTCCTAAAGACAAAGAAGCCATAGGAGTTAAGTGGGTCAACAAAACAAAACTTAACTCTGATGGTTCAATACAAAGACACAAGGCAAGGCTTGTTGCTAAGGGATACGTACAACAATATGAAGTCAACTACAATGAGACATTTGCTCCAGTTTCCAGACTCGACACAGTACGAGCATGATCGCGCTAGCAGCACAAAAGAGGTGGAAAATCTACCAGCTCGACGTGAAATCAGCATTCCTCAATGGATATCTTGATGAAGAGATCCATGTAGAGCAACCTCAAACTAAAAAAAGCTATCTACGGATTAAAGCATGCCCCACGAGCCTGGTACAGCAGAATTGATGACTATTTCACTGAACTTGGATTCGGGAGTAGCATGAGTGAGCCAACACTCTACATCAAGAACAAGGTACGAAAGACACACTCATTGTCTCTCTATATGTTGATGATCTCATATTCATGGGGAACAACGAGACAATGATCAAGGAGTTCAAAGAAGACATGATGAAGAAGTTCGAGATGACAGACTTGGACTTGATGCAATATTTTCTCGGCATTGAGATAGATCAATGAGAAGATGGTATCTTCATCTCTCAAAAGAAGTACGCAGAAAGCCTGCTGAAGAAGTTCAAGATGGAGGGTTGCAAGACCGTAGCAACTCCACTCGATAACACAAAAGCTCTATAGAAAGAAGATGGCTCGCCAAAAGCAGACAACTCAAAGTTTTGAAGCCTGATCGGAATCCTACTCTACCTGACGGTGACTCGACCAGACATAATGTATGCAACAAGCTTCCTATCAAGATTTATGTAGGATCCAAGTCAGATACACTATGGAGCAGCAAAAAGAATACTCCGATATCTTCAAGGAACGAAGAATTTTGGCATTTGGTACGCATCAACTCCTGACTATAAACTAACTGGCTATACAGACAGTGATTGGGCAAGTTCAGTTTATGACTTGCGAAGCACATCTGGCTACGCATTCACAATGGGTTCAGGAATATTTTCCTGGGCATCTAAGAAGCAAGCTACAGTCGCACAATCATCAGCCGAAACTGAGTATATATCAGCAGCAATGACTACAAGTCAAGCAATATGGTTGAAGTGAATACTTGAAGATATGGGAGAGCCACAAGAAGAAGTTACAAAGATCTACTGCGACAGTAAATCAGCAATCGCTATGGTGAAAAATCCAGTGTTCCACAGCAGAACCAAGCACATTAAAATAAATTATCACTTCATCAGAGAAGCAGAAGCCAACAAACAAATTAAGCTGAAGCATTGCAAGATGGAAGAGCAGCAGTAGATATTTTCACAATAGCAATACCACGAGGGAAGTTCGAGATATTACGAGAGCTTATCAAAGTTACAGAAATACGCCCCAAGGAGGAGTATTAAAATATGTGGTGCATATTTCTAAAATAATTTAGAATGAAAGTTCTAGAGAAGTAAGACTAATTAGCAGGTTAAAGTTATCTAGAATTATCAAGTTGATGCAATATTTCCATTGTAATCTAGATTAGTCTAAAAAAGGAAAGCTTCACCACCATTCTAGAATATAGCTACTATAAATAGGTGGTGAGGCATGATATTTGGTGTACGAAAAAAAATCAATCAAATCAATTAACTTTCCTATTCAACCAACTACCCTGCCTACTCCTCTGTTTCATACCTTCTTGACTACATTCTTCTACCATTAATTAAACTTCGAAACCTTCCACATAAACCACATCTCACATTTCAAATATTATCTAAAACCCATATTCCTAAATACCTAATTCCTATCAATCTCGTTCACGACCTTGCTCGAACAGTCTCTGGGGAGAGCAGCAGCTCCAGAATAAGACAGATTCATTGTGACACATTTCCTAATATTGGTTCTTCACCCATTGCACTGCAATTGCCCTCACCTACCACCATCATGAGCTACACCTATTTGAGAATTCTCAAGATAGGTTATGCGTGTGAATTGGAAGAGTTGCCTAGTGAAATAGGCAAGTTGAAACTTGGAAAATTGTTCCCATGTTTGTACACTTTACCATCTTTACAATCTGCAGGTTTTGATCTTGAATCTGCACATGAAACCTCAATAAATTGGTGTTAAGTTGGGAAGGCAAAGAGTTTTATACAACAGTCGCTATGAAACCTCATTCAAATCTTGCAACTTTGAAGATAGATGGGTTTCCAGTGTGGATGAAAAACATGAAGAATCTAACTAAGATAGTTGTCAGAAATTGCAGGCATCTGGGAGATCTTCCTCTTCTGGATTCGTTGAAGTTGAGCTCCTTGGAGTATATCAATGTGGGGGTTTATGAGAACTCAGTTTCCTTCATTAAACTCGGAACTTCTGCCCTGTCTAAAGGGCTTGTTTAAGGAGGAGCCAAAGCTGACTCAAGTGAAGTGCCAACTAATGATTTCGCCATCATTCTCTTTTAAGCTTCCACGTCTTTCGTCTCTTCAACTTAACTTTGGTGAGATAGAGTCGATAGACGACATGACAGCAACATGGAACGCCACACACAGGAATGCATGTGTGGTCTCAGGGAACTGTCAATTTCCCATGCACAGAAACACCTCAACTGTTTCAAGGGGTTGGTGATTGTCTTAGGAAGTTGGTGTTGTTCGAATGTAGAATAGGGTGTTTTGGGAAGGTGTGGCTGTGTCATCTCACTGCACTCGAGTCGTTGTCTGTACACGGGTGCAGTGAGTTAGGCCATGCGTTTGAGGAGATTTCAAAGCTCTGTCTCCTCAAACGCCTGTCTCTTGAGTTCATGGATGAAGTCACATCCTTACCACAAGGCTTGCAGTATATCAACTCACTCCAAAAACTAAGACTACAGAGACTCAACAAACTGATTGGTTGGGTGATCTGCACTCTCTCAAGAAGCTGGATATTATATCTTGTCCACCCATTCTATCACTCCCATCAAACATACAATCAAACACTTAAGTTCTACTGATGCCCAAACCTCTCACCCATGGCTCAGAGTGAAATGAAATGGTGAGGATTGCCACATTCTCCAGCCACCTATTCCACCAATCACTACTAAAAAAATGCTCTTTAGCATCCAAAATTTTTGTATCAATATAATTAGATCTCGTTTGCTTGTGGGTATGTGATATACAGGGATTGTGTATAATGAAATTTGTTTAACTTGTGATTAATTGTATTAATATTTGGTATTATGAAAAAATGAGATTGTTAATAATTAGGTATTAGTTATTTTAGGTATGTTATTGAGTATTAACGTAAGTAAATGACATATTTACCCCTTCTTCTTCTTCTTCTTCTTCTTCTTCTTCTTATTATTATTATTATTATTATTATTGTTGTTGTTGTTGTTGTTGTTGTTGTTGTTTTTATTATTATTTATTATTATTCATTATTATTAATAATAATTATGGTAGGGCCCTTTAGACTGGACCCACAAGTGAGCCTTGATCAATATTTAAAAACAAAAGGAGAAGGTTGTACTCACGCTCTCTGCCTAAGCGAGGAGAAGAGTAAGGGAGACTAAGCGAAGGAGGAGCACGTGCTTGTCCCATCCTCCTGGGAAGAAAGTGAGGGGCTTTTTACCCCCTATCCACTCACTTGCTCACTTTCCCTCTCTCTACACTCACCCCCTCTCTCTACACTCATTCTCTCTCTGCTGACTCTACTTTCCCTCTCTCTACACTCATCCCCTCTCTCTACTGACTCTACTTTCCCTCTCTACCCACTAACACCCTTTTTTCCTCTCTACCATCCGCACCCATTGCTTCCTCTCTACCCACTTGATCCGACTCCCCCTCTTTACTCTCCCACCACACCGAGTCTCCCTACCTATCTCTACACTCACTCCCTCTCTCTACTCTCCCACCCAAGTTGCCTACTTGGATCTGATACCCTACAAGTCTAGTAGATATCCTCTAAGATATCTACTAGAGAGATAATCCTACTGCATATCTTTTAATAGCCTCATGCGGATACGCATTTAATGCCCACTTGCTACTAGGTTCACCCCACTTGTATAAGAGGAGGCGGCACCCTCATCTTCAACATCAGTTCTATCCTCATCCTCACCTCCGACTTCAACCTCAAGCTCAACATCACCTGCATCTTCACCATCAACACCAAGCTCACCACCATTACCACTGTAAAATGAGAATTATCTCCTCCAGCACACAAACAAATAAAATAGAGAGAAGCAAACTCTCTACTTTAAACTCTCATAAACGTGGGAGGAATTCTTGTGTTCTTCTTCTTCTATACTTTCTCCATATTATGTTAGATTAGTCCGATTAAGCCATATAATAGCCACATTAAATACTTACCTCACCCATCAAAAATAGACTATCTACAATAATATTATTATTATTAAATAATAATATTATTATTAATACTTATTAATTATTAATTATTATTATTATTATTATTAATTATTAATAATATTATTATTAATTATTATTATTATTGATATTATTATTATTAATTATTATGATTATTAATTATTATTATTATTATTGATATTATTATTAATTATTATTAATGTCATTATTATTATTTATTTAACATTATTATTATTATAAATAATAATAATAATAATAATGGAAGAGGGGTATAATGGTAAAAGTAAGTATAATACATAAGTATTAAATTGTGGTATTGTGTAACTCACCTCTTGTGGTAGTATACACAATACCAATGAAAATGTATTATTAATTTCGGGTTGAAATAATACCGGGCTGAAAGTATTATGAATACATCGAGATAAACGTGGTATTACGGGTATATTGCATCAATACCTAGCTAATAACCCCAAGCAAACGACCCCTTGCTGATATTAAATGTAGTAATTGGTAACAAATATTCATTTTGATATTATATTTATATATTTACTATCAAATATTATTTTAATGATACTATTTTATACTCCCTCCGTCTGCTTCTAAGGTATTCATTTTACTATTTTTTACGTTCGCTTCAAAGGTATCCATTTCTCCTATTTAGTAAAAAAGTACACAATATGGCCCACCACTTCCCTCTAATACAACTACCCACTTTACATATAATAGGCAAAAGCTCCTGCGCTCCCGGGGACACGGAGGGATACTCGGTGTCCCCATATGAACATAACTTTCCCCCTCCAATCCTATTTAAACATATGTATTGCTAGGGGTTTAAATTGTAAAGGGCCATGAAAATTGCAAAGGCGCACGTCCATTCGCCCGGGTGCACAGGAGCCTCACTTCATATAATAATACTCCTTAATCCACGTGCAAAAAGTAAATAGATACCTTAGAATCGGACGGAGAGAATATTTAATATCATTTATTTTTCGATGCAAATTTAATTTCAGTATCAAAAAAGTTTTAACTGATATACTTAATGCTGTGTGATTCATTTGTTAATTCTCTTAAGTATCTTGTTATTTACTGATATTAATGTAACTTAAATTATTAATTATTTTATTATTTTACTCTAGTAACCATTATTTCTGCCACCAATGGAGATTTATATTAGTATCAACTCTTTATGGATACCAATAGCAAATCTTCGCAGAATTAAAATTAAGTTCTCATCTCACCAATCCATTCATTTTAGACTTTCAGTGAACTCATTTCTACAAAGAATTTTGATAATAGCCTTCGGCCACAGCCTGCCATTGCCGCCTACCTCCACCGCCTGCCACAGCCGCCTACCGCCGTCTGCCTTGCATCCCCAACCAATAACTCCTGCGACTACTATAGGTGACTATCTAGAGGAATTATTGGGTAAAACGCCCAACTCTTGTCCTAATTTCCTCGATTTTTAGTAAATGCTTCAAATCCTCTCCAATTCTTTCTTCGAACACGAGGAATGCGATAAGTTCTGACATATGTAGATTATTCGAAATCTGTAGATTCAAGTTTTAAGATTGGAGTCGACACGGATTTTCTTCGATTCTTCTACGGTAAATTTTGTTTCTCGGGAATTTATTCAACAAAATTATGCACAAACTCAGTGTTTCTGTATAATCTTTGAATTTTTTTTATAATGAAGTAATGAAAATATGAATTAAGTGTGGAATGAATTGACAGATGATGTAAGTACAATGCAATATTTGCTGTCACTTGAGGGAGCGAAGGAGAGAATGAAGTTGTACAAAAGGAAGTTTCGATGCTGCGATTGCAGGTTGTGAGGGTATTTTTCATTCCGCGTCTCCATTTTTCTTTGTAACCCCGATCCCAGAGGCTAATGGAAGGTACTATGTGATGGGAAAATGTTATCACCAATCTGTGAATATACTGCGAGTGCTCTACCCTACTCTCAAACTCCCACTCCCTCATAAGTAAGTCATGCTTCAACTACTGTATTCCATTCCAACTCATGATTAATAAATCTACGTGATGGATCAATTGTTTGATGATCCACTTTGAAACCAAATACATGTTTTGCAGGCTGCAGTATATACATGTATTTGATATTATTTTAATGAGCATCATTCAGAAATTTTATGCTGCTTTATTTTATTCATGCTTAAATGCATCTGTAGATCATTCATGTTAATAAACATAATTGATTTTTTGGCCAATCACTTTATCTAATGATCCACTTCTAGGCTTGGACTTGTTTTCATGCGTCCACATAGTCCTTACTTAATCACCCCAAACACTCTCATAAAGCTCAGTGACTATATCTGCTCACATGACTATTATAAAATATGAATAACTCTTTTTTATCAGGGCACTAAGTGTGATGTCCAAGATGGGTCAAGAACTTAGTCTCCTTTGCAAAAGAACAACTTAAATACATTGACATATGGGTATTCCATCTTCACTCTATAATTAATCCAAACATGGACCATTATAATGATTTCCTTTTTTTTAATTCTTTTAGCAATTTCATGTTACTAATAACTTGAAACTATGGAAAATTTAAAATGATTAGGGAATACAATAGTCTTCTGACTGTCTTTATTCATGTAGTGCACAGGAGGGGGGCACAATCTGCCATGGAAGCTGAAGCAAAGGCCCAACTAGGATCAATCAAGAAGAAGGTGTAGATCTGCCTGGAGAAGAGTTGCATGCACCACGACCCGGCCCAAGCCCTCGGAGATCTCACCGGTATAAAGAAGCACTTCAGTAGAAAACATGACGAGAAGAAATGGAAGTGCGACAAGTGTTCGAAGAAATCATGGAAACCTACCATTTCCGGCCAAAAGATGGTTGTTAATCCCGTGAATCGCGATTCTCTCCAATGTGCGTCCATTCATCTCTTTCTGGTAAAGTCTCTCTTCTCTCTCCTCTTTCATTAGATTTAGGTATCTTTTTTTATTAGCGTCTCTCTTCTCTCCCCTATTTTATTAGGATTTGGGCTAAAAAGTTTATCCAGCAAACATTTAGTGAACCTGTTCAAATAATGGAGCAATGTGTTTCAATGATTCATTTGCGAGAGGTATTATTCCTCGTGCACAAATCAATAATATTTTTTATATATTAAATCTTTTTGCAAGCTATCTAATATGTTTCTTTACTATTTTTTATATAATAAGTTGTTGATGTGTTTGGGTAAAGCAAGATCATGTTTGCAGAGTTGTTGGAAAATTTAAAGATTGGCTAAAGAGCTTAGTTCAAACATAGGTTTAGGTTCCTTTGTAAACAATTTACAGTTACAAACATCTAATTTAAGAGATTATGAAATCTTTTTTTATTACCAAATATTGTTTAAGACTTGATAAGTTTTAAACCTCTTACAAGTGTTTTGTATACCTGAAAGCATGCCTCTGCTGCCCAATGAATCATTACTTAGAATCACTCAATGTTCAGTTGATTGATTGTACTGTTTTTATCACTGTGTGTACTTGATATCTTGTAAATGATTGTTAATCAGTTGACATATAGGGTGTTGCTTATCTTTGATCAAATATGTCATCTTTTATCTCAACCTTGTAGGATCACCATACCAAAAGAGAGCTCCACAACGTTTTCATAAAGAAACTTCACAGGTATTAAGTCTGACTGCATGTTGCATTTAATTCATATAGTTTAATCGTTTTCAAAAGTAAGCATGGAATTGAAGATCATAATGAAAGGGTGCCGGATAACAGTGGCTTGAATAGCCTAGTTAGAGACAGTTTCTTATTTAACAATTTCCTTCCACGTACTAGAACAAGAGTACAAAGTGATGAATCTTAATTTTGTTATTAGTCATTACTTTTGTATAGTTAGGTCCCCCATGTCAAATTCTTAAGAAGTTTGATACTTATTCCTGGTTTTGTTTGAGCAGAGACAACTTGTTCGAAGAAATATTGCAGGAACCAGATGAGGTGGCCATGAAGAGAAAGCGTACTTGAGAGACACTACGGGTCATGCAACAAGCATTCAGAGTAAGTGCACGATTTATTTTAGTAGGAATACCAGGCTATGTATTTCCAACGAATTTCTAAGGATATGGATTGTGAGATTAGGTTTTCTAATATGTGATTATCTACTATTGAATGCTACAATCAACGTATTTAGCTGGATTATAATAAATAGTGGTGGCTAATATATATGAAGGAAGAGAAAGTAAACAGGCTCACATATGAATCTTTATCTATTTTATTGAAATTAGTGCTTACATTCTTGTATAATTACATGTTCTTTGTTGTTATTATTTGTTATTTTTTTAATTAATTTGATGTGGTTGCTCTCACAGGTGAAGGAGATTTTAATTGAGGAGTCAAATGTTCTGCCAGTCAACAGCAGAGTCACAGTTTATGGGGATATCCATGGACAATTTCATGATTTAATGAAACTTTTCCAGACTAGAGGTCATGTACCAGAAACCAATTACATTTTCATGGTAAATTGTGTACACTGATCTGATATGACTTTCTTCTTTTTATCTTTATATTTGTGCCTTTGCTAATTTGAATTTCTTATGGCAGGGAGATTCTGTTGATCGTGGTTATAATAGTCTAGAAGTGTTCAGCATCCTCTTGCTTCTCAAAGCAAGGTTAGTTTAATAAATTTGTTGTTATTTTATTTTTGAGTAAAAAACGCCACACACTTCAATAAGTTGTTCTATTTCCATCAAATGGAAAGTATGATGCATAGATGATACTTAAGCGGTTCAGTTAAAAGATATTGGGATTGTCTAATTAAATGATCGAGTCAATTAAATCTTTCATTACTCTTGGATACCACACATTATTTTCATAATAAACAACTCCCAACTGTATTTATCACTACCTATGCTAGTTTAATTCCATAAACTGTATCCAAGAATCAGGAATCAGGAAAATCTACATAGTAACATATGATACACCTTAGGAATTACAACTTCCCTTCTTTCCACCTTTTACCCTAAAAATAATAAAAAAATAAAAAGAAAATGATTATAATTGTTGATAATGTATGTGATCGTCCCGTGTAAAATCGGTTTGTTTCAATTTGTATACAAGGCAGCTTTTGATCTGTTTGCTTGCTGGTTTTATATCTTAGATGGTTTCTATTCGTCCTTATAGTTTTTTGACTATGTCTCGTGTTTGATTGCAGATTTCCTGCTAATATTACACTTCTACGTGGAAATCATGAAAGAAGGCAATTGACACAGGTAATCAATATTGTAATTACACTTAATTATAATTTCATATTCAGAATGATTGCTGAAATACTATGAATAAGCTCATATTTGAGCTGCAATACATATTGCGTTTATACATTCAGATAATTATCTGTAGTAATTATTTGAGCTATAATTATTTGTTTCATGCATGATTTCTGCAGTTGTATATGCAATTATATTACTCCTTTTAGATGTTCATTATGAGCACTATAATTGTGTCTTATTGAAGGAGAGAAAGTGAAGTGCATAGGAGAGAGATTTAATTTTTCTTTTCATATTATAGAAGTGGACTAACCATTAAGGTCTGAGTTGTTGATCTCTGGGTGACTAAGCATTGTGACTCGGTACTTCTTGGATGTATACTACTGTCTTATTATCAACTTACTGGAGGCCTTGAGCATGGCCATCAGCTTAATGGTTTTGCTTTAATACTTGAATATTATTATTCTTAAATTGAATGTGGTACTACTATACTATGATATAGTGTCCATAAATGACTTTGCCTAGAGTTTTTTTTGGATAAGAGTTGTTAGACTACAGACTGGTGTTTACTCATTGTTCTTCTCATTTAAGGTCAACGATTACAAAATCAAGTACCAGAGCACCCTAACTGTTTTCTTTCTACTTCTTCCCTGATATCTATGTGATCCTAATCGAGTCTCGTAATTATGGTTAAATTCTTTGTAAAAAAAAGATCTTCTTACTATCAGAGAATGCCACTATTAGTAATTTATACTGTTTGTTGCAATCTTATTACTAGTGGTAATGCGTTATAATTTTTTTTAAGTCCCAGGTATTATGTGTGCATGGTGGCCTATCTCCAGATATTATACAAGCAGTCGAAGGAGTTGGAGCAGGAGCCTTATTTTGTCGGACTATATGATACTCTAAATACTTTTATGTATAACACTCTTGCAATTTTACTTTGTATTTGTTGATTAATAACTCTACCAATTCACCTTGCAATTTTACTTTATATTTGTTGGTGAATAACTCTACCAATTCATTTATAGAAAGGTTCTTTATTAATTAAATTAGTGGTTTTGAAACTTTTATAATTTGTATTGATTGATTGTGGTTTATATATATACGAATTAGGTTTGATTAGGATTTGGTAATACAAATTAGCATATTTATTAGAATAGAATGTCTATTGGTATTAGTAGTATTGATACTATAATTGAGGGTATCGAAAAGTTTAATACTAAAATATAAAGAATTAGTACCCATTGCTTTTGATGCTCAAATTTGATACTGTTCGAGCTTTTATACTAAAACCTTTTCTGTTTGGTATCAAATCGTTTGTGATACCTTAGCATATAACTTTACTATCAAATAAAAGGAGGTCATTTATCCTTTTATTCTATCAATTTTATTCCTTTTTAACTATTTTTGTTGCATGTTCAGTCCTATGACTTTTAAGTTGGAGAAATTGAACCTTAATTTATTAGCCCCAGATAATTTTCTACTTAATTAAGGATCAAAATTGTTATAGCTCAAAATTTATAGGACTAATTTTGAAGGGGGGAAAAAATCGTTTATGAACCAAAATTGCTAAAATAAAAGGATGAAGAATTACTGAGACAACATACATCATAAGGAAAATTGGAATTACAGAATAGTAAGTTAGAGGAGTTTGCATTTCAAGAAGACTATATTGTAGGGCATCAGTTAAGATGTTAAACATGCAAGCCTTAGCACATTAATATCAATCCTAATGTGCTTCGGGCAAATCGAGCTTCAAATTAACTGAGTTTGTTTAAACGAACTACTAAAAGGTGAACCTAATCTTAGCATTAATAGACTTCCGGTTAAACAGGTCGGGCTTGCACGCTGTACGAAAAAAAATGTTTAAAATTATAAATTTAAATTTGTTATAAATAATACAACAAATTCAAAATTAACTTATGCATTATCTAGAATATAAGAGAATTAAAATTAATACTTACAAAATATTGTTAAAACATATAATTTGATAGAATTTGTGATAATTAAATTAATTCTAATATATGTACTCAAATATTATTTTATTTATTAGAGAAAAATGTGGGTTAGAATGATAGAAAAATGAGAAAGGGACGAAATTAAATAGAAATGAGAGTTTGTTACATGATAGGATAGGGGTGGAGGGGGTGATTGATGTGTAGATTATGGGTGTTACGATAAACTATTATTAAAATAATAGTCTTTTTCGTGTTCATTGACAGAATAGAAAATTTGTTTTCGCGCTTCGCGCATCGTTCTATTCTGTTTAAAGTGTGAAAATATTTCTTATCCAATTTATCTATCCAATTCTACGGACTAGTCTAGTTAGGCCGCGAACTTTTAAACAGGCTTCAAAATTGAAGCCTTAACTTTTTTTCTAGGGTTAATTGGGCCAGCGGGCTTCAAAGCTTTTTAACAACTTTAGCAATTAGACGACTTAATTTTCGGGGCTTCAAATCTTTTTAGCAACTTTAGCAATTAGACGACTTAATTTTCGTAATTAAAGGACAAATTAGTTTCTAATTGAAATTTTCTGTTCAATTCCTCCTCTTTTTTTTTTTTTTTTTTTAACTTGAGGCCCAATAAATTGGCTTCTTATATTATGCCACTGTTGTATCGTCAAAGATCATGTTATCAAACTAGTGAAATTCGATTCAAAAAGAAAAAAAAAAATTGGGGTTATATTGCAATTTTGGATGATGGGTTAATGACAATGTCATAAAAAGCCCATTGGGCTTCACGTAAAAAAAAAAATACAAGTAAGTTCGAAATTTTCAATATGGAATTAATTTGTTCTTTAATTAATTGCAAAAAATAAAAATATAATGTTCTCTAACTGCTAGCTTGATAATATAGTTTCCTAAAAATGCAAACAAGTTACTGTCTCGAAATTGCCGTATTCCCATCATGTTACCCAAAAATTTTTGCAATTTACTTCTCGATTTTATTTGAATTTTCTTTAGACCGAAGACCTTAAAAAATAGGTGAAGTATCAATTTAGGGCATGAAATAACTATAACTACATTAAACTTCATATATTTGATACTTCATCTATCCCACAATTGATGCACTTTGGCCGGTCCATAAAAAGATTTATATTTTCTTTTATAATAAATAAAAATCACACAAAACATTTAAATATCTTCATGAGGTCCACAATAGTATGCTAATACAACTACTCATTATATATTAAAATATTATATCTCTCATCTCAATACACATTAAATTATTATGTTTCTTAATCTCCATGCAAAAAGTAAATATAAACGTTTTTAACGGGACGAATGTAGTATGTATATTAAAAAATTTTAAAATATTTTATTAGCATTAAAATAACATTTAAATATTTGGTAAATTTAATTTTAGATAATTTTATAATTTCTAACTCTAAATTAATAGTTTCATATATTTAACCCCTCTAATTCATAGAAAAATAATTTAAGTTTGAATTTATAATTTACCAACTTTTTAATTTAAGTTTTGGTAAAATATTAATAAAAGAAATATGCAACCTCAAAAAAGCAGAGGAACATGCATGGTTTATATATTCATTTGTTTTGAGGAATTGTAAAAACACAAATAATTATACTCCCATAATTTTCATTTTTATTAGTTGTATAAATTATTTTACACTCTACGTTTACAAAAAGTGGTAAAAGACACATGCTAAAAAAGACACATTTTTTTTTCATCCCAACATAATACCTATTTTTTCCAAGTATCTCCACAAATTTACACATTTCTTACATTAAATTAACTAACATATTTTTTTTCTTTTTTAATTTATACATTAAAAAATTTCTTAATTTTATTTAAAAATTGACAAAAAGGACCAAAATTGGACCTCCCATAAACCTATAATTAGTCTTTCTTTATTTGAAAGAGGAAGGTTTCGTCTGGTCATTAATAACTTGATTATTTTTAGATAATAGTATATAGAAACAACGCTTGTAAGGATTAGTCTGCTCAGTGGCCAATTGGCTTTTGAGTATTTTTTTTCACGAAAATCTAGATATAAATATAAAGTGATAAATTTTAATAAAAAGTAATTCCATAAAAAAGTTAAAAGTGTGATCCGGGGTGATTGACTTTTTCATTTAAGTGGATAACCATTTCTCAGTGTCTTTGAACACAAAAATTTGTGAAATACAACGAGAGATGGAATAATATATTTCATTTTTAAATTATATAGATATAGTATTATTTATATAAATTCAATTAATTTTTTTGAGACAATTATGTTTCCCATTTTCTCTCATTTTAGAGAATAATAATACTATGTGTAGATTTTTTTTTATAAATTAAATAGATACCAAATAAATTAAGGGGAAAAAAAACTTAAGAAAAATATAACTTACGATTGATAAATTTATTAAAATAATTTTGTTGTGAATTACGGATTGATCAAAGAAGAATTGGCGTTGTCTGTGAGAAAGGGGAGCGTAGACTGATCAAAGAAGAAAAGAAAACGAATAACACAACAATTGTTTATAGTGGTTCGGCCTACATCCACTCTTAAAGGAGAAGAAATCTTATTGATGAAGATTACAACGATGATGAAGAATATAGTTAGATCTCACATAAACCCTGAGAATGTATGGATAATTTTGTGAACCATATTAAAAAAATAAAACTTAACCCATATATATACTCAAATATATGATATATATGGACAATATATGATCTCCACGATATCGTCTATAATAATTATATAGAATCACAATTTGCTTTGGAAACAAGTTGCTCCCAAATCCAAGCCCGCTTATTCCGACAGTGCAATCTTATATTAAACACGTGATCTCAACCAACTCAACGGATGCAAGCATCTACCTCTCAACAAATTTTGAATGTAAAAAAATTGAAATTTGTAATATTAGTTCACATGCTCCATCATCTAGAAACTAGAATGCATTTTTTAAAACATATAGAAGATGCTGCAAATTGCTAAAGAAGTTTGGTGAGTAATAAAAATGTATATCTTTAAGGGATATTTAGCTTTCAAAATATTCTAATTCCTCAGGGTTCATCATCCTCCATTGACACAAGAATATGCACAAAAACTTTTTCTAACTTCATTCCATTCAAAACCAAAATATCAACTCAACTCTATTCGATTTAAATCCATCCGATAATATTTTCGTTTTAGACTATGGTTGGAATAAATTTATTGCAATAATCTTATATGAAATCCTACTTTTAGATAAAGTTTCTATTTAAATAAGTACTAATTTTAAAAATGTCTTAATGTGTGGTTCGAAATTTACTTTTTGTATTAATTAAATTAAGGGTCGACTTTTTTTTTTTCAAGTCAAAATTTTCTAGACAACTAAAAGAAATGAAAATAAAAAATAATATGTATTCAATTTTCATGATTTAATTTGGAGATGTATATCATTATTATATTATAAATGTATGACCAATTAAGAAAATAAAATTTATAGAAACTCTTAAAAGAAAATTTAATAAATGCAACAACTGATCCCTAAATTGAGAAAAGATATAAAATTAAAATATTGATTTCGGACACTTAAAAGTAAATTACAAATTGAAAGTTATTAAATTATAAAATGGACAAGGCATGATAATCTACAAAATTTTAGAATGGAATTAAAAAAAATGTAACAATATGTTCTACTTGTCGTTCCCATTTTAACTTCATAATTAAAATATATTTTAATGTCAAAATTAATATTCTCACCTTATATGTATATTAATATTTTGCATTTAATTTATTATTTTGAAAATATTGAATTATCTTGAAATAATAAAAAAAATAAAAAAATTGAGTTTTCTTAATATTCATATGTGTGTATACATGGATTAGGTTGTTAAATGAATCAATCGAATCAAATATCACATACTTGAGCTCAAAAAGTATTTCTTGAATCATCCTCGATCTTAGCTCGATTAGATTACAACTCATTCACAAACTCAATTCAATTCGATATTTACTGAAGTTTGTGTTCGAAAAATAAAAAAAAAAACTTATTCAATTCGAAATTTACTGAAGTTTGTGTTCGAAAAATAAAAAAGTTAATGCTATATTTATTATTTGGGAAAATAGATTTTTTTGTCCGCTAACTTTGCCCAATTTTGAATTTAGTCCATAAGTTTTTCACTTTTTGAAAATCGTCCATTATATTTACAGAATTTTGAAAATCGTCCATTATATTTGAAAATTTTGAAAATCGTCCATCATGTTTACCAAGTTCAACAAATCAACAGGTCATTAGCAGGTTATTCTAAAAAATAAAAATAAAAAATATGTAATATATATATATATATATATATATATATATATATATACTATTTTAAAAAACATAGCCTCCACTAAGAATTTATATTATACTCTCTCCATCCGCGCGAAAGAGGACATTTTGCTTTTGTGCACATTGATTAAGAAGTATTGTTATTTAATGTGTAGTGGGTAGTTGTATTAGTGGGAGTGTGGATCCCATATTTTAATTGTATTAGTTGGTGTGTGTGGATCTCATGTGTGTAAAAAAAGAAGTGACCCTTTTTGGAACGGACGACCAAAATGGAAAAAATACTCTCTTTCGAGCGGACGGAGGAAGTATCAATATTTAGTCAAATTTGCTCCACTTTAGTAATGAAATTAATATTGTTTGTTTGGTATACGGAAGTGAAAAATGAAAAGTGAGATAAAATTGGTTAAATAAAAATATGATATAGATTAATTGGGGTGAAAATATTCAAATGACCTGCCATAGCAGGTCAAAGGACCAAAATGTTGAATTTTATGAAGTTAATGGATTAATTTCAAAATTGTTATAAAATTAACGGACTAATTTCAAAATTAAAAAAGTTAATGAACTAATTTCAAAATGAACGAAAGTTAGCAGACTAAAAAATCGATTTTCCCTTATTATTTATAATAAACTTTTAGCACTTAATAGTATACATTTTTTTTTAGAATTATCAAATTAAGCTCGTCTCAATTCGTTACATAAGATAATTTCAACGATTAATTATGGGTTGATTTGTGCTAAAATATTGAGTACCTTATTTATTTTAATGCCGAATGTGCATAAAATTAGAGTCGTTATAAAAATCGAGCATCTCGAAGGCTCAATTCGGCTTGATCATGTTCGAACTCGGTCGATTCGTTCCTATTCGAGCTTGAGTTCGAGCTCGTACTTACGAGCCAAGCTCGACTCGTTAAGGCTAAAAAATAATAATTAATAATATATTATTAATAATAATAATTATTTAATTATAATAATATATAATATAATAATAAATATAAAATATTACTCCCTCCGTCCGGTTCTAAGGTATCCATTTGAAGTGATAGGCCATATTGTGTATTTTTTACTAAATAGGGGAAATAGATACCTTTGAAGCGGACGCCAAAAATAGTAAAATGGTTATCTTAGAAGCGGACGGAGAGAGTATTAATTAATATTATACTCGACTCGATAAGGGTCGAAAATTTAACTCATTTAGCCGAGCTCGCTCGAATAGGGATAAAAAATTTTTTTGCCCCCATAAGTTTGGCCATGTACAATTTTTGCCCAAAAAAAGATAACATTTATTTTCATAATTGCGCCAATGTTGCCCCGTTTTCACCGAAATTTGACGTTTTCGCCTGAATCAATCACGTGCATGTCACGTGATCATCAGATTTGGCATTTCCCCGCGGAAATTTTTTTTTGCCCCGTAAGTTGGGCCATGTACAATTTTTGCCCCAAAAAAGATAAGATTTGGGTATTTGTCCCAATATCTTTATAGTTGCGCCAATGTTGCCCCATTTTTTTTGGAATTTGACATTTTCACTAGAATCGATCACGTCCATGTCACGTGATTATCGGATTTGGCATTTCCCGATGAATTTCCTGACCTAGCGACACAATGGCATCCACATTAACAATAATAATATTTTATTGATAATTTAATTTAAAAAAATACCCTCAATACGTGTCCTCCATGTACTTCCACCATCTACGCAAACTTACTCTTCTTGTCAATCAGGGATCCCCTGTGTACCCTCTTATCACCATGGGCAGCAATTGTCGGATCTTCTCCTCCAAGGGCCTACCACCAACGAACGGATCATAGTATACATGGCCTCGATCTGTACCCTCCGACAGTGCAAGCAACCACATGATATCGGAGCCATGCGGAGGAGGATGGGGTCGTTGGCATTCTTTTAGCTCCAATTCAGTCCTTCGCACCCCACTGAAGAACGAATGGTTCATTATCAGTCTCGCGATTCTAATTGTGATCTAGAGATCAATATCAAGTGCATGCATCCCCACGTGGTAGACCATGTTGCCGGCGACACTGCTTTTCATTAGGAAAACCCTAGAGAATTCAAAGAATTCTTCGATCAAAGGGTGGCGTCACGACCGGCGAGTGCTTAGGTTTTAGCCCACTGCACTTCGTCCATGAGGTCGTCGTACGCCTCCAGAAGATGACTCTCCAATGCTAGGTATTATTTGACGGAAGCGATGAGGGAAGGAACGTGAGTAACCATATGGTTCCATGACTCTTGGAAGAATATGGAGTGGTGGCGCTCAAGAATACGAATCCTCCGCTGTGGAAATAGATGATGATGGGGAGCTTGGTGACGTGAGTATGGTGGAGCGAGCGGAAGATCCAATAGTTGCCGCCCATGGTAGTGAGAGGGTGCACGAGAGATCATCTAATTGACAAAAAGAGGGAGTTTGCGAAGATGGTGGAAGTACGTGGAGGACACGTGAGAATTTAGTGTATTGATGGAGGGTATTTTTTTAATTAAATTTTTAATAAAATATTATTATTGTTGTTATTGATGTGGATGCCACTGTGTAGCCAGGTCAGTAAATTCATCGGGAAATGTCAAATCCGATAATTACGTGGCACACATGTGATCGATTCTAGTGAAAATGACAAATTTTGAGAAAAATTGGGCAACATTGGCGCAACTATGAAGATATTAGGACAAATGTCCAAATCTTATCTTTTTTGGGGCAAAAAGTGTACATGACCAAATTACGGGGCAAAAAAAATTTCCTACCGGGAAATGCCAAATCCAATAGCACGTGACATGCACGTGATCGATTCCGGCGAAAATGTCAAATTCTGGCGAAAACGGGGCAACATTGGCGCAATTATGAAGATAGTGGGACAAATGCCCAAATGTTATCTTTTTTGGGACAAAAATTGTATATGGTCAAACTTATGGGGCAAAAAAAAAATTTTATCCCGCTCGAATACTTTTCTAGGTAAGCCGAGCTCGTATATAAGCTCGTTACCTTAATGAACAAAGCTCGAGCTCGCTCGATAAGTGCTCGAGCCGAGCTCGAGTATGGGGTGCTCGAGGTTGCTCAGCTCGTTTAACACTTTTACATAAAATATTGGAATAATGAAATATAATTAATTAATTAATTAATTAATTTTTTATTTTCTTGAAAAAAAAAAGTGATTTTAAATTTTATTAAGGGTCGGGGGTGGGTATGTGGAGAATAAAGGTTGAAGCCCATAAATCTAGAGCCGAACCCAAATAGCAAGAAACAATAATGGCGGATGGACCCTTTATAAACCATCCATTACTACCTCTTTTTCCACCAATAAATTCCGCCCCACCCAGAATTTGCTACTCAAATTGATCGTATTCTCCACTTCTGTAGCCAACAATTTGAGAGAGCAACTTTGAAGCTAAGCGGGAAGAGATGCAGATCTTTGTCAAAACCCTAACTGGTAAAACAATAACGCTTGAGGTCGAGAGCAGTGACACCATCGATAATGTCAAGTCCAAGATTCAGGTCCTATATCTGACTTGTTTTCTTTAATCTATTATTTGTAATTTCTTGATTTGATTCTAAATTTTCTTAGTTTTGGGTTCTTAGTCGTGTTATGATGCAGTTGATTTGTTCATATGTTAGGCGGATGATCGTATTTTTTTCTCTCGATTGTTCTGTGTTGGATTTCTTTTCTATACATGTTTCCGATGGAACTAGGGTTTAAAGATTCCGGTGATTTTTTACTTTGTTTCTCATAATCTTTTTCTTCTGCCGATTATCGGCCGTAGCACGCTTGAATTTTGGCTGTATTGATCATCAGGATCGAGCGATAGTCTGATTACTTTGGGACTGGAGTCTAGGGGTTAGTGGTGGGGTGGCTGGGGAAGGGGTGGGTGGTAGGGCTTGAAACCTTGGGGTAACTGGTAAGGACTTCTGCATGTTAACTCCAAACAATGAAATAACTTTAAAGAAGTGAATGGTATTGCACATCTTGATAAATAATTCATGGAAATCGCACTTTTTGTGGGGTTAACAATAGATGGATCTTTTTAAATCCTGGTGTTGGTAAACAAGTCTAACTGTGTGTTAACACAACCTACATGTATCATGCTGTTAATGAATGTTTCAAAATGTTCTGTATCTAAACATTTCTTTGGGGTAGAAAGGTCTGGAATTATTTTGTATATGGTTTTCCTGGTATGTTTAACAAATCTAGTTTTGTGTATTGTTTCTAAATCATCATGTATGTGGTATATATCTTTAAGGATGGTACCTGTTCCTGTCCCTGGTTAGGTTATGACTTATGAGGTTGCTGAAAGTTCTTCTTGCTTGAATATTTTGTTGTTAGTTGATGTTTATCAGTAAAAATCCAAATTATGTGTGATGACTGATATTTCTTTTATTGACAAGCTACGGGGTATGCAAGAGTGAGTTATAAATTCATGTTTTTGCGATTGCTTAAGTTGGATAGTTGTTCTTCATGATCTACTTGTCAGTGCCCTCTTTATGTTATTATGACTCACTGACACGTGCGTTTTAGGATCGCTGATATTTTAGTTACTCCATGATATGCAACTTATTGTTGTTTACTTTTTCTTCCCTAATAAGGTTATGTTGATCGCAGGACAAAGAAGGTATACCTCCTGATCAGCAAAGGCTAATATTTGCTGGCAAGCAATTGGAAGATGGCAGAACCTTGGCAGATTACAACATCCAAAAGGAATCAACACTTCACCTTGTTTTGAGGCTCAGGGGAGGAACGATGATCAAGGTCAAAACCCTTACAGGGAAAGAGATTGAAATTGATATTGAGCAAACTGATACCATCGACAGGATTAAGGAACGTGTTGAGGAGAAAGAAGGAATTCCCCCAGTGCAGCAGAGGTTTGTTGTGTATATTTAAAATTTATTTCAGATATCAACTTACCTAATCTTTGAGCTCCATCTTTATTTCAGATATCTATTTTGTTGATCCTTTTCCCATCATGAAGTTACAATTGCTAAATTCTTCATGTTACACAACCTGCCAAGAAAAAGAAAACATAGATGTGACAATTACAGTCTAAATTTATTCCTTGCTCATTGAATTCATTTTTGAGATGTACCAATCAGTATATTGTGATTGTCACCTAATGTAAACTATAGTCAACAATGCAACTGAATTTTCTCGACTATACATTGATGAATTTTCATTACAGGCTCATTTATGCTGGCAAACAGCTTGCGGATGACAAAACAGCCAAAGATTACAACATTGAAGGTGGCTCTGTTCTTCACCTGGTCCTTGCTCTGAGGGGTGGTAGTCACTAGGAAGGCTGCTTATGTCTGGGGATATCTGCAACGAACTAGTTGAATTTCATGTAACTCATTGGAAAACCAGCTAATCGAGCTAAAGACCGATCTGAATTTATTCTGGAATTTTGTGCATTTCTTCAGGGTCGTCGTCGATGTTCCCCCATTACTTTCTTGAATGATGCCCCCATTACTTTCTTGAATGATGCATTTGGGTTGTCGTATTGTTCCATATTAAGTCATATAAGGGCATTCTTACTAGTTTTTGCTGCTGTTTCATTCACTTCTGCTGTTAAAACTATGGATGTACATCACTCCAGTCTAAAAAAAATAATGTACCTCAAACTACAACTGAACTTTATGCTTTGATATATGGAGGTACAATATTATGAGTTGTCAAGGTTGAATGAAATTTGTGAACATTAGTTTTTTTATTTATCTGAACTAATAATCTTTTGTGAAACAATTGATGATGTGGTTGAATCATCAGCGAATGACATCAATTTTTTTTCTTGGTGGGAAAATTGATATGATCTTGTGGCTCTCAGACTTAACAACGCCACAATTGAATCGGGTCGGATCTGATTTAAAACCGTGGATACAAATATATCTCGTATTTAACATTACATATGTCCATTTTCTCTATATGTGAACATTTAAAAGCTTTTAAGAAACTAAAACAATGATGTGTATTTGTTTGTTTAGTACCAGTTTGTAGTGCAGTGTGCTCTTTAGCCACAGCTATTAAAAGATGATTCTTCACCGGACAAAAACCGAACAACGACCACCGTAATGTTATCTGCACTGCCCCTCACATGTGCTTCATGTAACAGTCTCTTTGATGCGGCTTCTGGATCCGATATTGGCTTCGTTATAGAGACGGCTTCCTCATTCGACACTACATCCCAAAGTCCGTCGCTTGCAAGGATAAGGAATTCGAGGGTGTTGTCAACTTTCTCCTCCTGTAGTTAGCCCGATGGTTCATGATAATGACAATGATTTGGCCGACTGTTATCATCAAACAAGTTTTTAAGCACACCTGAATCTCTGGGTCAGCGACTACGAAAGGCTTCAATAGTTTATCGCCAAATGCCCGAGAAACAGCGAGGACTCCTCCGACTCTCCAAGTACCTGCAGAGAGTGTCAATGATGAGTAAACAAGAAAAGAAGCACTACTTTAAACAATAGCAGTTAGAAATGCATGACCTGCCCACACCACAAAACCTCCAGCATCTTCGATTCTCTGTCTCTCGTCTGTTTGATCTGGTTTGTGATCTCGGGAGACAGCAATAGCTGAATGTTCGACAGATAACTATCAAACACTAAAAATTCCAGAGAGGTCATCCATTCAAACTTCATATCAAGCACAGTTCTAACAATACAATAAATGGCAAGACTCTTCAATCCAATTATATGACAACATTTCTGATTCCAGCTTCTAGAATTCTGGTAGCACCGTTTGAAAGCATTCACTATTACAAACTAATCAGATACAAACTTCAACCTCTACTCACAAACACTACTTCAAAATAAATACGAACTTAATGTTCAAATGAGAACAAAGTAAAGATATCATGAATGCAGCCAACTGAGTGCCCATGGGAAAAACCTCAAAAGCATCTCGACAAGCTTTCTAAACATGAGGTTTACCAAAGGAAAGAAAAAAGACTTACCATTACCACCCCGGCAAATAACAGCTCTTGAATCCCCCACATTGGCCACCAACAAACGGTCACCAACGAGGATGGCAGTAGAAGCAGTTGACCCAGCATCTCTGTTCTGATTGTTCTCGAATTTCAGGAATTCTGAATCCGTATGACTGTATGCATCGGCTGGAAAAATGATAAAGATCCAAAACAGCAGGAAATCTACGTTAAAAATAACTGAAAAGAATGCGTAGAGTAGCAAATTGTGCATCAAGAAATACCTATAGCTGATTTTGTATCAGAAATAAACTTCGGGTGCTTAATAAGATTACTAAAAAGGTTTTGTTTGACGTATTCTGCAGCTCGAGCTCCGCCATGGCCTGAGATGTGCAGGAAACGTAATAAAAAATAACCTCAAACGCAATAATCTCGGATGCCAGATAAAGCAAGAAAAATCAGAAACATCTGCATTGCTTCAAAGTTTATTACAATAGAATGGGAAATGTCTTTTTGGATCTGTACAATCTAGCATATACTAAAAAGTTATGTGGAACTGAAACCAATAGATCAAAGCTAGTTTGGGAGATTCGGTAAAAGGAGAAAGTAACATGATGTTGATATCATTGCAAATGCATGAGACCGTTAATAGTAACATGATATTGATATCATTACAAATGCTCAAGAGACAGTAAATTAAAAACATCTTATTTACCGAATACATAGCATGATATCATTGAATAAGAATATTTCTTACCACACACCATATAAACTTCTAATTCAACTTTTTTTTTTTTGGGTGGGGGGGAGTTGTGAGCTGGAATATGTAAGATAAGGTAAATACAGTGGAAGAGAGAGAGAGAGAGAGAGAGAGACCGTCAAAAACGCCGAAGAGACCAACCAGCTCTCCATGTACCCCATCAATCCTTGTCTCGTAAAAATCCTCCATTGAAGACCTTTTACCAGGAGAACTTGCATATCCATAGCTGAATTTTCCGTTCTCACTGCATTTACACAAACTATATGTCAGCCCATATAAACAACATTTTCGTTTTAACATTATCAGGATAATAGAATTCTAGTTAACACACAACTTGATAAACGAACTAATTGACATTCTAAGACTATGTAACTGTGATCACAACAGATAAAATTACAGTGCTTTAAGCTAATTAATTAATTCATATGCGGCGTTATAATACAACCCAACTTTTGTTGTTGCCACAACCACTAGAAGACCGACAGATAGGCGGAAAGTTGGAAACATGCATTGACATAGGATAAACCGATTTTATTTCTATTGAGAGAACTCACGGTATCCTCAAGCAAACTAGCCTCTAAAAACTCAATGACAACCTCAAATGAGAAAGGATTAACAATCATTTGATTCATTCAATCCAAAAATAGCAATTTCGGCGCATTAGACGGGATAACCCGTAGTTTTATGAAGCTTGGATCAAAGAGATATGGCAATCTCAAAGATGTCCATGTGCGTGCAAGCCGACAAACTGAGTCCACAATTGACTTTTCATGCGTAAGCAAGTGAATTTGTGTAACGGATATAATGACGTCTAGTATGAATCAGGAAACAACTGAAAACAAAAGTTCCATTATTCAAACATGTTTATCCATGTACAATAACTCTACAAAATGTACAAAAGTTTGATTCAGCCAACCAAACATATAAATTGCAGAGTAAGCTTCAAGAATGAGGCCACTAATGCCGAATCAATAATATTATTGCAGAATAAACTTCAAGAATGAGGTCACTAATGACCAATCAATCATCGACTATGAATATACTTATCACCAAATAAAACACATCATTCTAAGAGAGTGCCTAGCAGGCTCAGATATGTAAAAAAAAAAAACTGAGTTAAAGAGCTGAAATGAAAAAGAATCTCCCTTCTTCAAATACTAATCTCAATTTGGCTATTAAATCCTCCAAAAAGAAAAAAATAGTGTTGATTTTTATTTTTTTCACAGAATGATAATCAGTCCCTAGAAATGAATCCAGCAAAAAGCCCAACCATTCATTCAAATTCACAATGGAATGCAGCACAACACCAACCCCCCCCCCCCCCCCAAAAAAAAAAAAAGATAAATCAAAATAAAATAGGGCAAGAAAGATAATAATATCTAATCTTTACAGCTATAATAAAGATCACCTGAGGCCACCGCCGGTGACCGGCACATTGTCGGCATGAACTTGGCTCATAGATTGTGAATTCAGAAAACCCATGCACCCAATTTCTCCCAAATGTTGATTTTGTGGCTTCTTTCCTAATGAACTTGAATTTAAATAAATAAATAAAATTTGATCCCAAAATGGGAAAATGGTTATTGTTGAAAAAGATCACACGATAACTGCATCCGAAGTGATTTCGATTCCAATCGCGGATTCATCCAGTCCAACCTGCCAATAAAATAAAAAAACAGATAACCATCTTTGTTTTTTCAACCAATTTGTAAAATTTAAACCCAATAACATTATTATAGTATGAATTAAAGAAAAACCAATCGTAGTGTGATCGAACATGTATATCTATTATTAACATTAAAAATATATATATATACACATGTATGCTCATTGAAATCCAACCTTGAATTATGAAATAACATAATTTAAAATGGAGTCATTAAAGATTGATAATATTGCATTTGTATATGTATGAGAAGGTAGAGAGAGAACAAAGACCTGAGAAAGGACTCGGTGATGAGATAGCCATGAGTGGGATGAGATGGAAAAGGACAAGGTGGGGAAAAGAGGAGGAGAGGAAGGTTGTGATAATTATTAATCGTTTGAAAAATTTAGGATTGTTTACGATTTATTAATTAATTAAAGAGTGTTGTTATTTGGACACCTCTTCTCATTAAATACACTTCATTTATTAAATACACACCATCTTAAATTTTTTATTTTTAATTTTTATTATATCTACACTCCTAAAATTTCAAAATTACCCTTTTATAATTAATATATACACCATCTCATCTCCATCTTATTCTGTCACGTTTATCATTCATATTATACATTAGCAATCGAATGGATTTTTATCATTCATATATCACCGGCCTTGCACTCTATAATTAATGGCAAAAGCTCATGTGCGCCCGGGGACACGGAAAGATGCTCCGTGTCCCCATGTGAACACAACCCTCCCCTCCAATCCTATTTAAACCTATGTATTGCTAGGGGTTTAAATTGTCAAGGGGCATGAAAATTGTAAAGGCGCACGGAATGTGTTCCGTGCGCCCGGGTGCACAAGAGCCTCACTCATAATTAATTATCTGTATGATGAATTAAAACATTTATTTTTATTTTTAAATGTAATTAATGTATCTAAAATTTAATTAATTATGAATTTGGGTTAATCCATCGATGAAATCAAATTTGTGGGAAGTAGAACAGAAGGTTTTTCAATTTGGAGGAATGGATAAATCATATGGAAAGAACAAGAAATTAGTGGTGGTGGTAGGCGGCGGATTCCTCGGCTCCTTAATGGCCAAGCTACTCAAAAACAAAATTCATTGATTCGAAGAAGTACGTTGAAATCCTGTGGGCAAGTTTGAGAATAAAGATTGATTAAATGAATTTTATTCATAATGAGATCCATGAATCGCTGGATCAAGAATCATAAAAGGCTATTTATGACTGTTATTTGATCTGATTAACGAAAAAATTGACTCATCCATTTTTTCTTGTTTATACTTGCACTTGAATTTTATTGCCCATTAAGGAAAATATGTGGCAAATTAATGCAATAATTATCAATTAATTATTTATTTATTAAGGGATTTAAATAAATAAATTCCTAAAATAAATGAGTAAATAATTTATAATTGGGTAAGATCCAGTCAAATAAGTCTGACTTAAAGTCTAAGAAAGTGAAAGGCCCAAGCCTGCATAATTAGGTCAAAATGGACCAATCAGACTGCGAGTTATTTATGGAAAATCTTCATACTTCACCTATATAAAGAGTCCTCCTCCATTCATTCCAGACACACACATTCAAAGACCTGAAGACACAAACGCTCTGAAGAGATCAAGAATACGAGCAGTGCTCCCTTGAGATCTTCAAGCATCTTCAAGTCAAGAACGGCAAGAGATTCAGGATTAAGGTGCGGAGCCCCCAAATCAAGTGTTCTCCATAAACTAAGTTCTTCGGTGTTCTTCAAGCCAAGAATGGCATACGACCCGGGATTAAGGTGCTAAGCCCCCTAGATCGAGTGTTCTTTGGATCAAGTACGTTTAATCCAAACAAAGGCTCGACGCCTCTGAATTAACGTTATAAAATCCCAAATCCGAGTTCGGACAAGCTTCAACTGAAGATCCGACTCAACATACACAGTCAACACAAGTCAAAGTCCAAATTGGTTCGAGAGAAGAATCAGAGGATTGATAGAGATTGTTCCTAAATTTTCAAGTTCAATCCGTCTGGATTAATATTGTAATTCTTTTATATTTATTTCATTATAAATACAAAAATTTGTTGTTATTGTAAGCAATTAAAATTCACGGTCCAATCAAATGGCGACACGTGGATTTTATTGATTAAATATCAATTTTAATTTATTATATTTTATTTTGGGGATTTAATAAATTAATTCCTAAAATAGATTAATAAATAATTGATAATTAATTTAATACCCAACAAATTAAGTAGGGTTTAAATTAAGTAAAACTTGACCCCTAAGTTAAGTAAAGCATGGAAGGTTCCAGAATCAGGTCAAATTAAGCAATGACCAATCAAGCTGTGATATATATGGAAAGGCTTAAGCCCGCAGAACCAGACCAAATCTATCTTGGACCAATCAGATTGCAAGTTATTTATGGGACATGCACATCCTTCACCTATATAAGGAGCCCTCCTTCATTCATTACAGACACTAAAAAAAATACTTGAAGACATAAACGCTCTGAAGAGATCAAGAATACGAGCAGTGCTCCCTTGAGATCTTCAAGCATCTTCAAGTCAAGAACGGAAAACGATTCGGGATTAAGGTGCGGAGCCCCCTAAATCAAGCATTCTTCATATACTGAGTTCTTCGGTGTTCTTCGCGCCAAGAACAGTATACGATCCAGGATTAAGGTGCTAAGCCCCCCAGATCGAGTGTTCTTCGGATCAAGTACGTTTAATCCAAACAAAGGCTCGATGCTTCTGGATTAACGTTATAAGGTCCCAAATCCGAGTTCGGACAAGCTTCAACTAAAGATCCGACTCAACACACACAGTCAACGCGGTCAACACACAAGTCAAGTCAAAGTCCAAATTGGTTCGAGAGAAGAATCAGAGGATTGATAGAGATTGTTCCTAAATTTTCAAGTTCAATCCGTCTGGATTATTATTGTAATTTTTTTGTATTTATTTTATTATAAATACAAAATTTTGTTGTTACAAATTTTGGCACGCCCAGTGGGACAGTCTCTACCTCTCATCTCTTCTCTCTACAAGCTCGAAAGTACGATATGACTCCTGTCAGGATTACTGTAGGTAGGACTACTGCTTCTAAGCTCTCAGAGTCATTGACTGAATAGGTTGCTGTTGTTACGAGGAGCATGTCAGAAAAAGCTCGTTCGGAAGCCTCATCTGGATCCAACCTTTCGGTTGAGAAGGCTTCGAGAAAACAACTACCTATGAAAGATGATAGTGATGAAGATTCTGCATCTTCAAACTCTTCATCTGACTCCGTTGCAGCTCCAGTAATGATGGCAGGTGCCTCAACTATTGAGGAGCAGTTAGCAAGTATGATGAAAGCTATCGAAGGGCTCACAAAACACATAGAAGCTCAAGATTCAAAAATCTCCCAATTGATGGAAAAAAGAGACGTCGCGGAGACTAGCCGTGCAAACAGAAAAGGAGTCATGGACGATAGTGAAGTGGAAGAGGTCACAAGGCGCCAGACTATTGAAAAGGAGCAAACTCAAGGAACGTTGCCACTTTCAGCTGATGGAATGCTCCAAGTGGATCAACTCAAGGATATTATACTTGGAACAATAAAAGAAAGGTTTGAGGAGAATTCCAAGCCTACTGTTACTTATGTCAAGCCATACACGAAAAGAGTGGACAACTTGAAGTTGCCAGCTGGCTACCATCCTCCCAAGTTTCAACAATTTGATGGCAAGGGAAACCCGAGGCAGTATATAGCACACTTTATTGAGACTTGCCATAATGCTGGTACTTATGGAGACCATATGATAAGGCAGTTCATTCGCTTTCTTAAAGAAAATGCATTTGATTGGTATATCGACTTGCAAGCTGAATCCATTGATAGTTGGGCACAAATGGAACATGAGTTCCTTAATCGTTTCTACAGCACGAGGAGAACTGTTAGCATGACTGAGTTAACTAATACTCGTCAATTGAAGGAAGAACCTGTGATTGATTATATCAATCGATGGAGAAATTTGAGTTTAAATTGCAAAGATGTTGAGAGTGAAATTTCACGTGATTTAGGTCTCACATTACACCGTTTTTGACAGAATGTGGCCATGATTTTGGGTAGAATTGAGTGATTTTCATATCTTGCATAATTAAGATGCTACTAAGGTGTTTTGTTGAGTTTTGAAGGGTAAAACAGGATCAAAAGTTAAAAGTTGGAATGAAGAGTGAAAGTGTGAAGGAATGGTGAAAAAGACACGTCCACTTGAATAATTTTTCTGTGTTCGTGTAGAAGTACAAATTGATCATGTGATATATTTTTGGAAAGCCACAGAAGAGAGGATCGTTTTGGCGCAAGAATCACTCAAATTGGAGTCCGTATGAGGAAGTTATGTTCGAAACGGTGAGACTGCGCAGCTGCTAACGGGAATTTCCGAAAATTTCCGAAAATTAGCCAATTTTAGCTATTTCTTAGAGCACAATTCTTTCCTTTTCTCATTCCTTTCTTTGAGCACAATTCTTTCCTTATCTCATTCCCTTCTCACACCTATATATATCTCACATCATTATTCATAAGAGACACCACCCTCCACAAGGGGATTACTCCCTACCATCCATCATCTACCATCATCCATATCCATCCCATCATCCATCCACATCAAAGGGGATTCAAGGGCTATTCAAGAGGAAGATCAGTCAATCGGAGAGACGGAGAAGGAATCTGAGACAACTCCAACACTAGGGTTTTTCTATTCCTTTCTTTAATTTTCTTTTGTCTTGATTTGTGATATGAATTGCATAGCCATGAGTGTTGCTTGTAACCTCATAGGCTAATTTCTTATACAGTTTTAGGGTTTGATGGTTTGATTTGATTGATTTAGGAACCTAGACCAAAGATTGGGATTTTATGCAGTTGATCTTTTGATTTTACTTATTTTATTAAGACATGCTTTTCTGATTCGTAACGTCTTCATAATATATTCATGACATCCGCTATAATGCTTGAATTATTGTGTTAGCTCGTGTGCGTTCATAATTGGTATAGTCTATTTGTTAGGAATTGAAGTAGTTCCGCTATAAACACTTTAATTCCATGAACTGGTAAATCAAATATTGGAATTGTTTAGTGGAACAATGCAATTAGACATTCAAGTAGGAAGTGAAAAGAACCTTGTAGTAATTTCAGAGAATATCTTGTTAGTCGGGCTTACCATCCGGAGGTATTGTTGCTTGCTTTGATTAGTATCTAGGAATAAGGCTTGGTAATATTCACGCACCTTAGGATTTAAACTAGATTATACTGTTAGCTTTGAATCGGATCATATCCGGTGGGAAAACAGGGTTATGCGGTGTATTTTCATTGAAACTGCATGAATGAACAATTAGAGGTCTAGAAACCCGAATTAATTGGTCTATACCTGATACCTTAGAACTGTTGATTTTCTCTTGAATTAATCTTAAATCTTTCTTCTGTGATTTATTTTATTAGTTATTTAATTTTCTGTTATTTAGATAATAATTAAATTCACAACTCCTGGATATCGGTTACTTGATTCTGATTAATTTAGTAATTTTAGGAAATAAATAATTAGCTGTCCTTTTGGGTTCGATAATTTAACTTGGGTGCTTACTGCTACAATTGATATCCTTATACTTGAGGATTAAATTATAGTGCGCAGAAAAAGCCTATCAAGTTTTTGGCGCCGTTGCCGGGGACAGTTTTAATTATTTATTTTCTTTTATTACTTAGTTAATTAGAATATTTTCTTTGGGATTTAATTATTTTACTTTGGATTTTTCTTGAAGTTGCATGCAAACTAGGTCCAAGACGAGAGCACAAGATCTTGAATTTGATCCGAAAATTGAAGCTTCTGCGAGGAAAAGAAGAGTAAAATCAAAGAATACCAAAGCACCTCCTAAAGCAATTTTAGAGGAGGAAGAAGTGCAGATTGAGAATCAGGCTATCCTAGAAGAGGCTGAATCGGAGTTTGAATCAGAATCTGAGACAGAACCTGAAACAACATCAATAGGAGAAAGAGTCGATGAGGATGATATCGTCATCCGAGAAACTTTTAAGTCCACCAATCTAGGAGGATCAGGCGTAGTTGGAGCCGTTCAAGCTGATGAAACAAACGACATAAGGCCAGCCCTGATTCATATGGTGGAGAAAAACCCCTTTGCCGGAGGCGTTTTTGATGAGCCCTATGGCCATCTTAAGCGTTTCAACAGCTACATGGATACAGTGAAAGCTGCTGATGCTACTAATGATAGATGAAAGATGAGGCTTTTTCAGTTTTCATTGGTTGATAAGGCAAGGGAGTGGTATGATAAGCTAAAGGGAGACAGTTGCTTAAACTGGACTGAGTTGCAGCAGTTGTTCGTGGATCGATTTATGCCACCAGGAAAGGTTCTTTTACTGAAACAAGAGATCAATCAATTCAAGCAGAGGAGAGATGAGTCGTTTGGAGAGGCTTGGGAAAGGTTTACTGATGCGTTGAGGAGATGCCCACAGCATGGATTCAAAAAGTCTCAACTCATCAGTGTCTTCTATAATGGCCTTGACAACGAATCTAGAGTGTTGGTTGATGCTTCTGTGGGAGGAACAATTTTTAGCAAAACATCCAATGCCGTAGAGAAATTATTTGATGATATCTCTTTGAACTCAAGGGATTGGCCATCTGAGAGAATTCGAGGGACTTATATACTTGGTAAAGTTGCAAAGGTTGAAGAGAAATTTTCTGAAGCTGATAAGAATGATAAGGTTGTCGCTCAATTGGAACAGATGAATAAGAACCTGATTACTCTGATATCAGGTAATAATGGGGGAGGCAACCGAGGGTTTGCAAGTGATGATGTGGTGATGAACCTTCAAGAGGTCGAGGATGCTAATTGGGCTATGGGGCAGAGTCTTCAGGGTTCGAGAGCTCCTCAAAATTGGCAAGGAAATAGGTACCCTCAAGGTAATTCGAACCAGAGGAATATCCAAGGGGGAGGTCCTAATAATCAAGGAGGCAATTGGCAGAATCAGAGGCATGAGAACTTCTCTTATTCAAATCCGAATAATGCAGTTCCATATCCTCCTAATTTTGATCATGGCGCTAAGACTGAAGAAGGGAAGTCCAGTATTGACGATGTGTTAGCAAGATACATGAAGAAGAATGATGCCGACATAAACAAGATCAATAACTGCATTGTTCTCATGGACTCGAATATGACCAAACAGAATGAGGAAGTGAACAAGCAGTTGAAGAATTTATCATATACCATAGGGCAGATCTCCACTACAGTAAATCAGCAGCAAGTGCAGTTGCAGAAAGGAAAGTTTCCTTCAGATACGGAAATTAACCCAAAGGAGAGTGTTAATGCGATCACGTTGAGATCCGAGAAGCATTGTAAAGGTCCAAAACTGATGCAGGACGTCACAGAACTTGTACAGAATAAAGCAGAACAGAAGCAGTACGAAACAGGGATGGAGCAGGACCGATTAGATGCCGCTCGGCTACTGGCTCAGCCTGAGCAGACTACCGAGCAGGTTCAGATGCTGCCGAGCGGGACTCTGGCTAGTTCCGACGTGTCTTCCGATTCGGGTGGAACCCAGCTCGGCTCAGTTCTTCCACAGCTCGGCTCGAGCGAGCCAACGAGCTGTCCTCCGGGTTTTTCTACGCGTCTGAATTCTATACAGAGTCAATCTGATCTGGAAATTTCTGATAAAAAATGGCAGAGAGCGAAGAAACTGAGAGAAACGGAACAGGTATTCGAGAGAGACAGTTTGGGACTTCCAATTACAAAGGTACTAATTCCTTTCCCTCAAAAATTCATGTCAAAAAGCCTTGATGAGAAGTTCCGTAAGTTCACTGATGTTATGAGGGATGTTCAAGTCACTATTCCTTTCTCGGAAGCATTGGAAGAGATGCCACATTATTCAAGGTTCATCAAGGAACTTATCTCCAGAAAGAGGAAGCTTAACAGTGTGGAGACAGTGAATTTGACAGAGAACTGCAGCTCTATTATTCAGAAAAAGCTTCCAGAAAAATTGAAGGATCCAGGGAGCTTCATCATTCCCTGTGAGATTGGAAAAGGACCATCTAGGAGAGCACTGTGTGATTTAGGAGCCAGTATAAATTTGATGTTTTTATCAGTATTCAAGAAGCTTGGTTTGGGGGAGTTGAAACCTGCGTCTGTTGCCCTACAGTTAGCAGATCGATCATTGACATACCCCGAGGGAGTGATTGAAGATGTGCTAGTGAAGGTGTCGAATTTGACTTTTCCTGTGGATTTCCTTGTACTTGACATGGAGGATGAAAAGGATGGTGCGCCTCTGATCTTGGGGCGTCCATTCCTTGCAACTGGAAGGGCTCTGATTGATGTGTTCAAAGGAGAGTTGAGGCTTAGGGCTGATGATAAGGAGATTGTCTTTTCTTTGAATAAGGAGATGCAGTGGCCCACGGATCAGCAGCAGTGCAAGTCTGTGGATGTAGTGGACACAGAGCATGATGAGAACTTTATCCTTTCTGATGCAGAGTTTGAGAATTTGTCTAATGATGCATGTATTGATTATCTTGAGAAGCTATTTTCATTGGGCAATGCTAGTGTGAATCGGAATAAGAGGTCCACTGTTGAAGTGGGGATGAAGCCTGCTGCTAAGAAAGAGAAGCAAAAGAGCCAAAGCATTGAAGTGGTAGAGGAGATCGCAGGACCAGGCGTATCTCTTACTTTTCCTACTACTAACTCTAATGAGATATTTGATAATCTTTTAGTTACAGTAAAAATGGATGATCCATATCTGAAGCCTCCGAACATACCTCCGGATTTTTATTCTTATATTGATGTTGAAAATTCTAACTTGTTTGATCCTTATTTTGCTATGCAGGTTGAGCCTACAATTGAATGAAAGATTGACAAGAAGGAATCAAGCCAGTCATGGGAGAAAACGAATTTAAAGAGTCATATTTCAGTGATAAAGAAGGGTGAGATGGTTAGTACAGAAAATAAGAGAGGATGGAAGTACTTGAAAGTAAAGATGAGAGAAGACTATCCTCCGATCCAGTAGTTAAAAAGAGGTATCCCGTCGTGACTCTCCGACGTTAAACATGAGCGCTTGTTGGGGGCTGTCCCTTCCGTTTTATTGCTTTTATATGTCTGTGTTGGTGTAGGAGTTTTATTAGGTGTTGCTTGACTGCGGTATATACTTCTTTGCAAACTTAGTTTCTCACTTCGTTTAATCTAAGTTTGGGGGGGTAACGTACATACCTTGTCTTGCAGTGTCGAAATAGAATTTTTACATTGTGTTGTTGCTTGGAGAGTCGATTTTTTGCGGATTCTTAATATTTTTGATTTTTTTGAGAATATTGAGGGTTCGATTTTTTGCGATTTTTCAGGTTTCGTGCTTTGTGGTGTTTATTGTTTATTTTGTGTTAATCCTAGTGTCGGTGTAGTCGATTTATGGTTCTCTAGGATGATTTTCTGATTTTTCATGGCACTTGATTATATGTGTGATTGTGTTTGAGAAGCAGTTTGAGATTGTGCTTGGATATTGAGATACTTGAAATTTGATTATGTGCAAGGATGATTAGCTATGTAGCTTGATTAGGTTTGCTCGTTCATTCCTATAGCCATGTGAGATTTGAGCCTTTTGAAATCATGACAAATTGCATGATTCAGTTTATTCTTGTGAGTATCGTTCATACACACGTATTCTAGAACTTGGCTTTATATTTTGCTTGAAGTTACGTGTTTAATTAAATGATAGGAAATGATCTTAGGCCATCTTTGTTATTTATTAGTCACTAGCCAAATTATTATCCTACCTATTGAAATTATCCGTAGTTAACCCTTTTGAGCCTAAAAGCCTTATTTTTGTGGAAGCCTACGTGATTAGCCAATTGATCCATTTGCTAGCCTTAAAAATTCCTACCTAGTAGAGAGTTGAAGGAGTCAAGTTGGTATCTTGTGAAGAAACATAAAAGGAGAATAAGTTGGAAGTGATGAAAATTGTTGAAAAGATAGGTTAAATTATTGCATAAAGGGGTAGTGTCCGAAACTGGTACCCCATGAAAAGGGTAGTACCTGAAACTGGTACCCTTATTTGAAAAAGAAAAAAAAAAGAAAAGAAAAGAGGGAAGAAGAAAAAAAATTTCAAGTAAGGATGTGGTGTTCAAAAGTGAAGGAGGAATCAAATTGCAAGAAGCATTGAAGAGCGTTGAAGAAGAAAGAAGAAAGTAAAGTTGTTTGTTGAAAAGCTGTAAGTCTTCTTTGATTCTCTACTAGTGATTGAGTCACGATATCCATATATTTCCTACCTTTACCAAAGAGCCAACATTACAATCTAATGCAAGACCTTTGTGATCCTATTGTTGAAATTATTCCTTTAGTCGAGAGTTGAGATGATTGCCAAGCTTATGGTTACGCATGTGTTTGAATTGACTTTGAGTGTAAACACCTTACCCTGAAGTGTATATCTCACACTTGAGTGATGAGCGTAAATACTACCCGTGAGAATGGGTGGATGAGCATTCCGAAAAAGTGAAGTAGTTGATTTGAATTGTATGTTCTTAGATGGATGGTTATCTTAGTATTTGAAGTATGATTTTTGAATTGTTAAATTTTCTTGGATGTGAAGCCGTGAAATTTTCTCTCAATTACGCTATTGATTTTCTATGATGTTGCCTCGGGACGAGCAACAGGTAAGTTTGGGGGTTTGTTGAGAGTGAAATTTCACGTGATTTAGGTCTCACATTACACCATTTTTGATAGAATGTGGCCATGATTTTGGGTAGAATTGAGTGATTTTCATATCTTGCATAATTAAGATGCTACTATGGTGTTTTGTTGAGTTTTGAAGGGTAAAACAGGATCAAAAGTTAAAAGTTGGAATGAAGAGTGAAAGTGTGAAGGAATGGTGAAAAAGACACGTCCACTTGAATAATTTTCTGTGTTTGTGTAGAAGTTCAAATTGATCATGTGATATATTTTTCGAAAGCCATGGAAGAGAGGATCGTTTTGGCGCAAGAATCACTCAAATTGGAGTCCGTATGAGGAAGTTATGTTCGAAACGGTGAGACTGCGCAGCTGCCAACGGGAATTTCCGAAAATTTCCGAAAATTAGCCAATTTTAGCTATTTCTTAGAGCACAATTCTTTTCTTTTCTCATTCCTTTTCTTTGAGCACAATTCTTTCCTTATCTCATTCCCTTCTCACACCTATATATATCTCACATCATTATTCATAAGAGACACCACCCTCCACAAGGGAACTACCCCCTACCATCCATCATCTACCATCATCCATATCCATCCCATCATCCATCCACATCAAAGGGGATTCAAGGGCTATTCAAGAGGAAGATCAGTCAATCGGAGAGACGGAGAAGGAATCTGAGACAACTCCAACACTAGGGTTTTTCTATTCCTTTCTTTAATTTTCTTTTGTCTTGATTTGTGATATGAATTGCATAGCCATGAGTGTTGCTTGTAACCTCATAGGCTAATTTCTTATACAGTTTTAGGGTTTGATGGTTTGATTTGATTGATTTAGGAACCTAGACCAAAGATTGGGATTTTATGCAGTTGATCTTTTGATTTTACTTATTTTATTAAGACATGCTTTTCTGATTCGTAACGTCTTCATAATATATTCATGACATCCGCTATAATGCTTGAATTATTGTGTTAGCTCGTGTGCGTTCATAATTGGTATTGTCTATTTGTTAGGAATTGAAGTAGTTCAGCTATAAACACTTTAATTCCATGAACTGGTAAATCAAATATTGGAATTGTTTAGTGGAACAATGCAATTAGACATTCAAGTAGGAAGTGAAAAGAACCTTGTAGTAATTTCAGAGAATATCTTGTTAGTCGGGCTTACCATCCGGAGGTATTGTTGCTTGCTTTGATTAGTATCTAGGAATAAGGCTTGGTAATATTCACGCACCTTATGATTTAAACTAGATTATACTGTTAGCTTTGAATCGGATCATATCCGGTGGGAAAACAGGGTTATGCGGTGTATTTTTATTGAAACTGCATGAATGAACAATTAGAGGTCTAGAAACCCGAATTAATTGGTCTATACCTGATACCTTAGAACTGTTGATTTTCTCTTGAATTAATCTTAAATCTTTCTTCTGTGATTTATTTTATTAGTTATTTAATTTTCTGTTATTTAGATAATAATTAAATTCACAACTCCTGGATATCAGTTACTTGATTCTGATTAATTTAGTAATTTTAGGAAATAAATAATTAGCTGTCCTTTTGGGTTCGATAATTTAACTTGGGTGCTTACTGCTACAATTGATATCCTTACACTTGAGGATTAAATTATAGTGCGCAGAAAAAGCCTATCAAAAGACCGATTATCCGGAGAGTCTGCTATTGAGATATGTATCCAAGGGATGGAATGGAATCTCCTTTATATACTCAAAGGAATTCAACCTAAGACTTTCGAAGAGTTGGCTACTAGGGCCCATGACATGGAATTAAGTATGGCTACTAGTGGAATCAAACATTCACCGATGTCGGACTCCTACAAGTCTAAAGATAAAGAAGATTTCAAAAAGGGGGGCAAGTCCTATGCTAAAAGTTCCAACAATGAATCAATGGCCACAAATATTATGACGGTCAAGGTTCGAAAGAATGAAAATGATAAGAAAGACAAAGGGAGGCAAGTTGCCCAAGAGTGGGGGCAAAGAAGGTTAACTCTGAAAGAGATGCAAGAAAAGGAGTATCCATTTCTGAGTTCAGACATTTCTGGTATATTCGATGATCTAATGAAGAACAAACTCCTTGATCTTCCTGAGATGAAGCATCCAGAAGAAGCCGGTCGAACTAATGACCCAAAATACTGCAAGTATCATAGGTTGGTGAGTCATCCAATTCATGATTGTTTCGTTCTTAAGGAAAAGATCATGCAACTAGCTAAGGAAGGGAAAATCGTGTTAGAAGATGAGGCAGGCACAAACTTCACTTCTGTAAAAGAAAGTCATGATGAAGGCTCATGTCATGTCGTGAACGAGGACAATGAAAGCGAACAACTTGAAACTAAGGGTAAAGCTTACTCCATAAAGGTGACCTTCACGGATGAAGATATGTTGTTGGGTATGCAATCTCATAATCGACCTCTATTTGTGACTGGTTACACTAAAGGGATGCGAGTGAATCGCATACTTGTTGATGGAGGTTCGGCAGTGAACATTTTGTCCTTGAGAATGTTGAAGAAGATAGAAATACGAATGGATGAACTCAACCATAGCCGATTGATGATTCAAGGGTTTAACCATGAGGGGCAGAGAACTCTCGGCATAATAGTTCTTGATTTGCTAATTGATGAGATGAAATCCACAGTCCACTTCCATGTTATTGATGCAAAAACTTCGTACAACATGCTTTTGGGGCGCCCATGGCTACATGAGAATGGTGTGATTCCTTCCACATTACACCAGTGCTTCAAATATAGTGAAGGTGATAATGTGAAAAGGGTGTTCGGCGACGACAAGCCATTTACTGAAGCTGAAGCTTACTTTGCAGATGCTAAATATTTCTTCAAGAGTACAAAGGAAGTAAAGCGTGAAGAAGCCCCAGTGCAAGATAATGGGGGCAATAAACAAATAAAGGATGAGGAAGGTAGTACATCATCTGCCACTCTCAAGGAGAACAAAGGCAAAGGGCTTGAGACCTCGTAAGAGTTGACATTGCCTCTAACAAAAATTGATGCAAATAGGCCTTCTTCTCCACCACTCAAAGGATTCACACGTCCTATTGAAGGACCAAAGACCGAACACGGTGAAGTGTTTGAAGCCGAAATAACCAAGTCGTATAGTCCACAAGCTTATAAACTCCTTATGAAGGCTGGTTATGAACCAAGGGAAAAAGCGATGGCGAGCAAGGTGTGTCAAGAAACTATCAACCCACAGGACATGGGCTCAATGTTACTCAGAAAATGTTGAAAAATAGTGATCACACTATCAAGAAGGCTAAGCCAGGTTTGGGATATATCTCTCAAAAGCCAGTCCGCATTGCAATTAGAAGAGCAAGTACAAATTATATCACCGAGGGAGAAGCTTTATCCACGGAGGATATGTTTGACGCAAGTAGTGGGGAAGTTAAGAGAATATCTGTTTTTGAAAGGCTTGGGAGTGTCTTCGAAAGGCTTGGACCCTGTAAAGGGAAGTGTAGGAGGCAAAATCATGTCAAGTCCCTTAACCTCCGAAAACTCCGGAGTCAAAATCCTTCTCGCATCAAGAGGCGAAATATCTTGACTGTCTCAAGTGGAAGAGTATTGAAAGCTAAGGTACGAAGAATCATCTTTACTAAAGATGATAGTAATAATGATAGAGAAAGTGTAGCTTCCACCAATCATATTACTGCTGTGGAAGATTCTCAAATGGAGGAAGTAGATGCTGAAGATGCCCCTCCACAATTTGAAGAAGGAGTGAAAGCCACTGTTGATGAGTTGAAAGAAATTAACTTAGGTGATGAAAATGACCCACGTCCTACCTACATAAGTACTCTGCTAAATGTTGAGGAAGAAACAAAGTATGTTAGCCTTTTGCGAGAATTCAGAGATGTCTTTGCATGGTCGCATAAGGAAATGCCAGGCTTAGATCCGAAAATCGCAGCACATCACTTGTCCATTAAAAAGGGAACTCAGCCGGTTAAACAAATGCAGCATCGATTTCGACCAGAGTTGATTCCTTTGATTGAGGACGAGGTTAATAAGCTTCTTGAAACATGCAAGATCCGAGAAGTCAAATATCCTACATGGATTTCCAATATCATGCCAGTGAGAAAGAAAAATGGGCAACTCAGAGTATGCGTTGATTTCTGAGATTTGAATATGGCATGTCCAAAAGATGACTTTCCATTACCAATTACTGAACTCATGATTGATGCAACAACGGGGCATGAGGTCCTTTCATTTATGGATAGGTCATCTGGCTACAATCAAATTGGTTTGGCTCCTGAGGATCAAGAGAAGACAGCCTTTCGTACTCCGAAAGGGATATATTGCTATAATGTTATGCCATTTGGCTTAAAGAATGTTGGTGCCACTTATCAGCGAGCCATGCAAAAGATATTTGATGACATGCTTCATAAGATTGTCGAATGCTATGTTGATGATATTGTGGTGAAATCAAAGGAAAAGAAAGATCATTTCCATGATCTAAGGCGAGTGTTTGAACGATTAAGAGAGCATCAACTCAAGATAAATTCGCTCAAGTGTGCATTTGGAGTTTCATTTGGGAAATTTCTTGGGTTTATTGTTCGCCGTCGAGGGATTGAGATTGAGAAAGCAAAGATTGACGCAATCATGAAAATGCATGTGCCTCAGAACATACATGAACTCAAAAGTCTGCAAGGAAAGTTGGTATACTTAAGGAGATTCATATCAAACTTAGCTGACCGATGCCAACCATTTAGTCATCTCATGAAGAAAGACAGCATATTCGAATGGGATGAAGCTTGCAATAATGCTTTCAACAGCATTAAAGAATACTTGATGAAGGCACTAGTGTTGAGTGCTCCAATATCGGGACGTTCATTAGTCCTTTATCTAGCTGCTCAAGAGCGTTCTGTGGGAGCTTTACTTGCACAAGAAAATGATGATGGTAAAGAAAGAGCTCTATATTATCTAAGTAGAACCATGACTCCAAACGAGTTGAAGTATTCACCCATTGAGAAGATCTGCTTATCCCTTATCTTCGTGATTCAGAAGTTGAAACATTATTTTCAAGCTAACACAGTTCGGCTAGTTTCGAAAGCCAACCCACTAAAATTTGTCATGTTAAAACCAGTACTCTCTGATCGGCTTGCAAGATGGTATCTCCAACTTCAACAGTTTGAGATCGTGTATGTCCCTCAAAAGGCCGTAAAAGGATAAGTGTTAGCAGATTTTCTAGCTGATCATCCAATGCCTACTGAATGGGAACTATCTGATGAACTCCCCGATAAAGATGCTTTCACTGTGGACATAGTTTCTCCTTGGAAGATGTATTTCGATGGAGCATCTCATAGAGAGGGAGCTGGTGCGGGAGACGTGTTTGTAACATCCAGTGGTGAAGTTCTACCTTTCTCATTTTCCTTAACAGAAAATTGCTCTAACAATGTGGCTGAGTATCAAGCACTCATACTTAGTTTGAAAATGGCTGTCGATATAAAGCAGCTACACCTTAGAGTGTATGGTGATTCGCTATTGGTGATAAATCAACTCCTTGGAGTGTATGAAGTGAAGAAGCCTGAGTTGTTTCCCTACTACAAGTATGCTCAAAAGCTTATGGGTTATCTCGGTGATGTTGATATTAAGCATTTGTCTAGAAGAGAGAATAAGCAAGCTGGAGCCCTCGCTAAATTAGCATCAATTATAGCTATGTCAGAAGTGCAAATTCAAATACCGGTGTGTAGAAGTTGGGTTGTACCACCACTCTTTGAAGATGATGATTATGAAGAAGTTGAAAATCATGTGGTGGAAGTTTTTGAAATTGAAGAAGAGGATTGGCGCCAACTACTCGTGGACTATTTTAAGTATGATAAGTTGCCAAGCGATCCACGTCAAAGGGTTGATATTCGACGTCGAGCGCCTCGATTCATTTATTTCAAAGGCACACTATATAGAAGATCATTTGATGAAGTTTTCTTGAGATGCTTGGGTAAGAAAGAAGCTATTCAAGCGATGGAGGAGTCTCACTCCGGAATTTGCGGTGCCCATCAATCCAGACCGAAGCTACATTTCAGAATTAAGAGGATGGGCTACTATTGGCCCACAATGGTGAAGGATTGCATGGATTTTGCATAAAGATGTCAAGCTTGCCAGTACCATGGAAATCTGATTCATCAACCTCCGGAGCCTTTGCATCCGACAGTCGTTTCATGGCCTTTTGATGCTTGGGGTTTAGATGTGGTAGGGCCACTTACAAAGTCTTCTGGTGGTCATCTCTACATTCTTGCTGCAACTGATTACTTTTCAAAGTGGGCTGAAGCTGTGCCTCTGAGTGAAGTAAAGAAAGAAAATGTTGCGGATTTCATTCGGATCAACATCATTTATAGATATGGTGTCCTGCGCTACATCATCACTGATAATGGAAAGCAGTTCAGCAACAGTTGGATTGATAAGTTGTGTGAGAAGTTTGATTTCAAGCAAAGAAAGTCATCAATGTACAACGCAGCTGCCAATGGTCTTGCTGAAGCATTCAATAAAACTTTATGCAGTTTATTGAAGAAAGTGGTCTCCAAGTCAAAAAGAGATTGGCATGAAAGAATCAATGAAGCTTTATGGGCGTACCGCACTACCTATAAAACACCTACTCAAGCCACTCCGTATTCTTTGGTGTATGGTGTTGAGGCTGTTGTGCCTCTTGAAAAGCAAATTCCTTCTTTGAGGATAGCCATACAAGAAGGCCTCACCGAGGAAGAAAATGCAAAGTTACGTCTTCAAGAGTTAGAAGCGTTAGATGAAAAGAGGTTGGAAGCACAACAAAGACTTGAGTGTTACCAATCTCGCCTTTCTAGAACGTACAACAAGAAAGTGAAGGTACGTTCTTTTCAAGTTGGTGATTTGGTGCTTGCTGTGAGAAGACCTATAGTAGTCACCCATCGCGTTGGAAATAAGTTTCTACCCAAGTGGGATGGCCCTCATGTTGTGAAGGAAGCCTACACAAATGACGCATACAAGTTGATCTCAGAAGATGGCGTGAACATTGGCCCCATAAATGGGAAGTTCTTGAAATGCTACTACGCGTAAAACAAATACATGTATAATGCTCCATGACGCACGAGCCTAAACTGTATATTACTCCTGGTCTGCACGAGTATAAACTGTGTACGATGAACTCTTGGTCCGCATGAGTATAAACTGTGTACGACAAACTCCTGGTCCGCACGAGTATAAACTGTGTATGACAAACTCCTGGTCCGCACGAGTATAAACTGTGTACGATAAACTCCTGGTCCGCACGAGTATAAACTGTGTATGACAAACTTCTGGTCCGCATGAGTATAAATTATGTACGACACACTTCTGACCCGCATGAGTATAAACTGTGCACGGCACCCTCCAATCAAAACTATGTCCCTTTGAACTACGTTATGACTTGATTCTCTATAGGGAGATACATAGGCAGCTTAACATTTTGTTAAGTTCAGTCATGTTTTCGTTTGTTCGCATCAAGTTTGTGAAGCAAGAAGAAAATTAAGGTATACAGGCAGCAAGTAAACATCAAAAAGCAGTAAAGCAAATCCAAAGATGCAGTGATGAATAAGAAGAGGAAAAAGAGATAAGGGAGAATATATCAGTAAAAGGGGGTTCAAATTAATTTATATTTCTTTGATTTAATTAATTACAAGGCCCGAAATAAATTCATGGGTCAGTTAATTATTAAATTCAAAATTATAAATTAAACATATGATGGGAAGGGCCTAAATATTGAAAGGAGCAATTAAATTAATTCATATTTGAGCTTGATAAACTAAGCCCAAATAGCATGAATTAAATTTAAGAGTTGAGGTCCGAATTGTTGGTGCAAGCTTGAATGCATGGGGCTCAAAGTAATTTGAATTAATGACCATTTGGCCTGAACTAAGCCCACACGGCTTATTTGCTAAATAATTGGACCAAAATTGACATGAACATAAGCCCATACGACTTATTTGCTAAATAATTGATCAAAATTGACATGAACATAAGCCCATACGACTTATTTGCTAAATAATTGATCAAAATTGGCATGAACATAAGCTCACATGGCTTATTTGCTAAATAATTGGATGAAATTGGCATGAACATAAGCCCATGTAGCTTATTTGCTAAGCAATTGACCCACTTCCGAAGTCAAACTAGTATGAACATAGCTCACGTGACTTATTTGCTAAACAATTAGTCCAATATAGATAAAGGAGCCCAAATTCATGGATTGAATTAAAGGTGGGAAGCAAGAAACGGAGCCTGATCATTTGAGGCCCAAGTACTAAATTCGCTTTGAATTTAAGGCCCAATTGTGAGGTATTCAGGTTGTTGATCCAAAATTAGATTGAAAAGTCAAAATTGAGGTCTTAAAGGGGAAAATGTGAGTGGCCTCCTTCTACAAGTCAAATTCTCCCCCAAATCAACTATTTCTCTTTCTTCCACTCTCCTTCCTTGATTCAAAACGTGGTTGTCACTCAGCCGAATCTACCAGTACGCCGCCGGATATGGCCATACCTGTCGACCGCTCGTCGTCCAGCCGCGCCGGGCGTCCACCGCCATCAGCTATCAGCCGCCGAAGCCCGCAGTAGCAAGTGAGCGATGGGAGTTGCTGCAAACAGCTCTCCACTGCGCCACGTCGCCGGAGCTGGTCGGGTCTGCCGCAATGTCGCCGCCGAAAGAAGAGACGACAGCCGATGCCCGCCAAGCACGCGCTACCGCGCCCCTCGCCGAAACCCACCGCCCCGTGCGCGTCGCTACTGCCGAAAGCACATAGCAGCTGCTGCGGTGAGCAGTCGCCGGAAAGCAACGCACCACCGCACCGATCGTCTTGTCGCCAGCCGCTGCTGCTGCAAATTGATTTGTAGCTCCCTCAGCCACCGGGAGCAGACGCCGCCACCCATATCGCTGCTGCCTGCCGCTACCAACTACCCGCATCAGCTGCCAGCCGGAGAAGCCCTCATCAGCCGCGCCAGCTGCAGAAAATGCAAAGGTCTTTGCCACGTTGAGCCTGGGGTCCTCAGCGATCACCGGATCTTCCAAACGCTCTCCAGCCAAAACGTCGTACCGCTCGGCCGCTCCCGAAAATCCACACCATCGCCTCTCCACACAGTCGTTCAATCCTCCACTGCCCATCGTGGACCGCCTGTGACTATCGCCAGAAGGTGCGCCGGGTCTTCACCAGCGGACGGCACTGTAGCCGTCGCCGGATCCTCCTTCACCGGTCTGGTCGATCGTCGGTAACAGCCATTACTAAGGGTCGTAACACCACCATGTATGTTGCTGCAAATCGCCGCCGATCTGATCCCATCAACACTACATACTACCGCCTCAATCTCCCACTTTCGGCAATACGGGACAATAACGTGGAGGCTAAATATACATCGAGGCTCGTCGTAGATTTTCTCAGACGAGAAAGAGGGGCGAGGACAAGGCTCGCTGTCGATTTCTCAGAAGAGAAAGAATAGCAAGGATGAGACTCGCCCATGAGTTTTCTCAGACGAGAAAGAGGTGCGAGGACAAGGCTCGCTGTCGATTTCTCAGAAGAGAAAGAATAGCAAGGATGTGGCTCGCCCATGAGTTTTCTCAGACGAGAAAGAGGGGCGAGGACAAGGCTCGCTGTCGATTTCTCAGAAGAGAAAGAATAGCAAGGACGAGGCTCGCCGTAGATTTTCTCAGACGAGAAAGAGGGGCGAGGACAAGCCTCGCTGTCGATTTCTCAGAAGAGAAAGAATAGCAAGGATGAGGTTCGCCCATGAATTTTCTCAGATGAGAAAGAGGGGCGAGAACAAGGCTCGCTATCGATTTCTCAGAAGAGAAAGAATAGCAAGGACGAGGCTCGCCGTAGATTTTCTCAGACGAGAAAGAGGGGCGAGGACAAGGCTCGCTGTCGATTTCTCAGAAGAGAAAGAATAACAAGGATGAGGTTCGCCCATGAATTTTCTCAGACGAGAAAGAGGGGCGAGGACAAGGCTCGCTGTCGATTTCTCAGAAGAGAAAGAATAGCAAGGACAAGGCTCGCCGTAGATTTTCTCAGACGAGAAAGAGGGGCGAGGACAAGGCTCGCTGTCGATTTCTCAGAAGAGAAAGAATAGCAAGGATGAGGTTCGCCCATGATTTTCTCAGACGAGAAAGAGGGGCGAGGACAAGCAGGTTACTAAATTCTTGGTCGGAAGCAAGAGCAACAAGCAAGAAATAAAAAAAAATAAACAGTTCAAAAGTAGATGAGCAAATTAAAGAATTGAAAGCTTACACTTGTAACTTGAATTACTTGGATGGTGTTTGATTGGTGCTTGTCTAAGTCAAAAGTCTTGTTGGATGTCTTTGATGAAAAAAAAATTGAGTTCATGAGCCATTATTATATAGTAGTGGACTCATGAATAATTGTGGAAACTACTAGTGGACTCATGGTTAATTATGGAGATTATTGTGAGGTGCGCAATCTCTACAAAATTGTAAGAGATTCTTTACTACAAATAACTTTGATAATTTTGGGTAAGATTCATGAAATCTTGGTGAACAAGAAACAAATCTTTTGCGATTCCTTCACAACAAGACATTCTGTCAGTGAACAAATCGCAAGGGGGCATTTGTAAGCAATTAAAATTCACGGTCCAATCAAATGGCGACACATGGATTTTATTGATTAGATATCAATTTTAATTTATTATATTTTATTTTGGGGATTTAATAAATTAATTCATAAAATAGATTAATAAATAATTGATAATTAATTTAATACCCAACAAATTAAGTAGGGTTTAAATTAAGTAAAACTTGACCCCTAAGTTAAGTAAAGCATGGAAGGTTCCAGAATCAGGTCAAATTAAGCAATGACCAATCAAGCTGTGATATATATGGAAAGGCCTAAGCCCGCAGAACCAGGCCAAATCTATCTTGGACCAATCAGATTGCAAGTTATTTATGGGACATGCTCATCCTTCACCTATATAAAGAGCCCTCCTTCATTCATTACAGACACTAAAAAAAATACTTGAAGACATAAACGCTCTGAAGAGATCAAGAATACGAGCAGTGCTCCCTTGATATCTTCAAGCATCTTCAAGTCAAGAACGATAAACGATTCGAGATTAAGGTGTGGAGCCCCCTAAATTAAGCGTTCTTCATATACTGAGTTCTTCGGTGTTCTTCGCGCCAAGAACAGCATACGATCCAGGATTAAGGTGCTAAGCCCCCCAGATCGAGTGTTCTTCGGATCAAGTACGTTTAATCCAAACAAAGGCTCGACGCTTCTGGATTAATGTTATAAGATCCCAAATCCGAGTTCGGACAAGCTTCAACTGAAGATCCGACTCAATACACACAGTCAACGCGGTCAACACACAAGTCAAGTCAAAGTCAAAGTCCAAATTGGTTTGAGAGAAGAATCAGAGGATTGATAGAGATTGTTCCTAAATTTTCAAGTTCAATCCGTCTGGATTATTATTGTAATTCTTTTATATTTATTTTATTATAAATACAAAAATTTATTGTTACAATACTACGACGGGAAGACTGCTGGAATTGGGATTAGAAAGTTTGCAGGAGAAAAGAAAATTTGTTGATGAATATAGAGTGTGTATGTAATAATTTAAGGGTAATTTAGATTTTTCAAAAATATATTTTTTAATTAAATAAAAATAGAGTGTGTATTTAATAGCAGGAGGTGTGCATTTAAGATTAGCCTTAATTAAAACTACATGCTCCCTCAATCCCACAACCTTTCACACTTTCTTTATTTATTTGTCCCATAATATTCTTCACACTTTAAAAAAAGAAAAATTATTTTATCCAACAACAACAAAAGTTACTTTAATTTTAAATTTGCCACACATTTTTCACATACATACCATTACTTTATATTTCCTCCGTCCCTCTGATAAGTGTCCACTTTGCCATTTTGGTCCGTCCCACTACAAAATGTCTATTTTTTATTTTGGTAATAATGGGTCCCACCTCAATTTACAATACCCCATTAAATCACATAAAATTACACCTTCTGCCATTGATTTAAATTTATTACACCATTAATTATAACATATATATACACACTGCCTAATAAGCATAATAATTCTTTTTAATTCTCTAAATCCCAAATCTGCGTGATTCATTCTTCATCTCTCATCTTCTTCTCACGATGAGTACCAAACTCCGTCGACCACCACAGCATCCCAAGGCCGCCTGTTGCCGGAGTACCACCGACAGTCGCTGCTCGCCCATCCAGCCTCGTTGACCGCCGCTCGTCCACCTTCAGCCTCGATGATCGCCACTCGCCCACCTCTAACCTCCCCGACCGCCGCTAAAGGATTGATAGCTGAGTGCTGCCACGCAGCGCAAACCAGATTCTTCGCCGGATGTCACCGCCAGTAACACGAGCCCTCGCGAACCTCGTCGATCGAGCCCAACGCGATCTAGCCACTGAAGAAGTCTCACTGCCGGATTTTGTCGCTCAGCCTCTAGTCGCTGCTGACCATTGACCCCCATCTGCCGGATCTGCCGCAACACCCTGGATCTGCCATTTGACATGGCAAAAGCGTTGGATGATTCCAGATCTAATGGTTTAATGGATCTACCCAGTAACGCGATTCCAGATCCGATGACCAAAGTGTTGGATGCTTCCCTATCTGTTTAATTATTTGTTGATTTTGTGCTTTTTTATCAACTTTTTGTTTAATTATTTGGTTCACTGCTCGATCGGAGAGAGGGCAACGAAAGCCTCTCTCTGGAAAATTCTAAAGCCTAACTTTTTTTTTATTAATTTGTTGATTTTGTGCTTTTTTTTAGTTATTTGTTGATTTTGGTTGTTCATAAAATAAGACTGTTGTTTTAATTATCAGGGGAGAATTAATGGTAAGGGTAAATTGGGAAATATCATTTTAAATCTGCCCACTACACATAAAATATAATACTCCTTAATCTACGCAAGAAAAGTAAACGGACACTTTTCTGAGGAACGGAGGGATTACCTTTTTATTACCTAAAAATACTACAATACCTTTTAAAGTCAATAAAGTTGATCAAAAAGTTGAAATTTTCTTAAACAACATGAAATAGTAAATGTGACGTGTATTGTGGAATGAAGGGAGTATTATCTATTCCTGCGGTTCACGAAAGAGTTAGTTTTTGTGAGACGGGTCATTAGAGAGACGGGTGGTGAGACGGTTTAGTCCACCTTATTTTTTATAATTTAATATTATATTAAATATTATTTTATGGTTAGTCAATCCACTATCCTAATTAATTCTTAAATTTTAGGATTAATCATTAATGTTTTCTGTGTGATTTATGGGATGAATAATGATTAATTAATGCTCGTTCAATTTAGCAGTTTCTAAATTTATGGGATGAATTCAAATCATTAATTTTTTTAAGTGACCATTTTTTCACTCCGATGAATTATTGTTGAAAATCATAAATCGTCCTCATCAATGCTCGTGTACGTTACATGTGTTATAGTATGTCGTGGGATGAGTTATTGTGTCTTACCTGGAAGAATATTTTGGTGGTGTTATAGTATGTCGTTTCTGTATTATTGTGTGCAATGTAAGTGCTATAGTATGTCAACTAAAAATATATTTTGGTTTTTTTATAGTATGTCAAACCCGTGTTATAATATATAATTTTTGTGTTATTGTATGTTACCTGAAATAATATTTCATTGGTGTCGTAATACGTCGTTCCCGTGTTATAATATTTTATGTTTGTGTTGTAATATCTTATCTAAAAGTGTATTTTGTATGTCTCATAGTACATCGTTTTTGTGTTATAGTATGTTCTAATCTAAAAGTGTATTACATATGTCTCATAGTATATCATTTTCATGTGAAATGACATACTATAACATAAAAATAACATATTATAGCATTCACATGGTAAAATCACATCCATTTCTGTCTACTATAGCGAACAAATAATATACTTTAACACAAAAATAACATATTATAGCATTCACATGGTAAAATCACTCGCATGTCTCTCTAACAAACTATGACATACTATAGTGATCAAATGGCATATTATAACATAAAACGAACATACTACAACATTCAACTCATATAATGACATTTCACATACAATAACAAGCATATAACAACCTCACACCAATTCGCGACATACTATAAGAACGAAAGCATTAACACACCTTCAACGATATTTTCATCGAACTCGTAATACGGAACAAATCCATGGATTCCCCTTTTATGTTATAACAAAATTGAAGACGATTCACCGGAGAAACACTGGACAAGGACGACCAACTAGGTTTTATGTTTGTTCGTGGATTCATACCAATATCGACGGCCAACAGCGAAACATCAATGTCCACGATCCATTCGCCGATTGAAATGTAAAGGGATGATTGGCCGGATGTGAAGAATGTAATGAAAATGGTTACTCATCCATGCAGAAATCATTAATGATTAATCCCTAAAATTTAGGAACTAATTAAGATAGTGGATTGACTAATAGTAATATTAATATATAATATAATATAATATTGAATTATAGAAAATAGTTTGAGTTAATCGTCTTTGACCCATCTGTTTAGTGTGAAAATCTACATGTTTTAGGGTCTGATTTAGCACTGTTGTGTGGAATTTATATCCATATTTGAGCATCTTTTGATTGAATTGCATATATTTGTGTTATAGTACTTGTGAGGTGTTATTTTATGTTTTTAAGTAGAAAACGGGGGTAAAAAGAGAAAAAATGGAAGTCGGGAGCAAAGTTGAGAGAAGGACAGCAGCCGGCACAACTCATGCCAGCCAAGAAGGGTACTCGTGCTGACCAAAAGTAGCACTCATGCCGGCCATATGCAGACGACTGGCCACAATCGCCCAGCACGCCCCGGAGGAGCACCACTCGTGCCTCATTTTGCACGACTCGTGCCTTACTCAAATGGAAAATTTTTCAAGTGTTATTTATATTGTTGAAATCCAAGGAAGAGAGGATCGATTGAGCGCAAAAATTACCTCAATCAGAGATCAGATGAAGAAGTTATGAGTAAAACCGTGAGATCGCGCAGGCTGTCAACGGGTGGCACGACCCGTGCCATGCGCGGCACGACTCGTGCCGTGTGCCCAGCCAGCACCCGTGCGGCCCAGCTGCCGAGAAATGCATACGTCCATGGTCGGTACGACTTGTGCCACCCCTGGCACAACTCGTGCCACTGCCCAGCGAGGCCTAGTCGTCGTTTTTCATCGTTTTCTTGGTCCGTTTATATTTTTTACGTGAAAAGCCCACTTTTGAGTCAGAATTTGGGAATTATCAGTCCTCAACTATAAAAGGAGCCCTTGGGGTGTTCCAAACCCTAACTCTCCATAACTCTCCACAACCCTTCATACTTTTCCATTTCATACCCTACCATAATAACGTCACCATCCCATCCACCCATCCCTGAGAATTCATCAGTGTTGCTTACTTGAGAAGGAGAACAAGAAGGTTCAGAATCACAGAAGAGAGAATGGAGAATCATGCCACATCTAGGGTTTTTCTTGTTCTTTCTTTTGAGCTTTTGAATTATAGACTTATGGCTATGCCTTCATACCTAACCATGTGTGTTGTCTGTAACACCATGGAGTAGTACTTCTTGGATAGTGCTAGGTTTTGAAGGTTGAATTAGTTTGAATTGATGATCTAGAATAGGTTGGATACCTGCAGTATACTTATTCCCTTATTAATGCTTTGAATTTTGACTTATATTTTTGTCTTATATGATCTGTCCTCATGCATGTATATATCATTGTCTTATGCATATTTATGCTTGTTGCTTGTGTTATATAAGAATTATATTTGTCAACTTGTTATGGGTAAATGAGATCTAACCATATAACCTTTACTCATTAGAAAAATTAATATTAAATACTTAATATATCTATTAATTACTATTCTAGAGGATTTAGTTTCTTAGATTATTAGGTGGGAATTAGAGTTAATTCTTAAGTACCTATAAAGGAAAGTCTAGTGCTCTAGCCTATTAGGAATTTTGCATGAAGTACCTAGAAAGGGAGTATGAATTATTCTTCTGCATCTGAGGGTTTAAACCAGGTTTATGTTTTAAGTTTACTTTAAAAGAGGGATTTAACATAGTTAAGTGATTGCTTTCATAAGAACTGCAGGGATTCTACCGACTATCTAGTAATTTGATTTGAACGATTTAACTGGATTTCCTAGTGCTATCTATCTTCTCTCTTGAACACTTTCATATTTAGTTTATCTGCTATTTTATATTATTAGTAATTATTTCCTGCTTTCTTAGGTTTAATTAAATTAACTTATAAACTCAGATTTGTCTTAGGTTAGAGTTGTCATAAATAGATTAAATAGTAAGTTTAGAATTATCCTTTGGGTTCGATAGTAGACTTGGTCTCATGCTGAACTGCAATTGATTCCCTACACTTGGGGACACACAAAAAGGTGAAAAAGCAAAAGGCGCCATTGCCAAGGATAATTCCCTAGGCTTTACTATTTAATTCTTTTATGATTTATTTTAATTTAGGACATTAAATTTTTAATTGCTTTTATTTTTATTTTTATTTTTATTTAGATCCAAACTATTCTAATCAGCTGTGTGAGAACAGGTGTATTATCACTAGGTCAAGTGGAATTCCCATTGAACCACTCAACCTAGAACTTGAAGCATGTTGAGAGTGTAAATTCAGGTGTTTTGGGCTCGGATTTATGTGGAAATTGAGTACGGTTTGGTCTATTATCAAGATGAATTGGGTTATTTATAGAAAATTCATGAATCAGATGCTACTGAGGCTTTTTGAGCGTATTTATACAGAAAAACAGGTCTTAAGGCTCGAAATTGAAAGACACGATTTTTGAGGCATTTTTTGAAGGTTGTTCGACCTTGGAGTCTTGTTCGACCATCATCATTGTGGCTGTACAAGGGGGCCAAGTCGAGCAAAATGCCCAAAAACTTACAAAAGCATTGCTCGACCAAGGAAGTCCATTCGACCAGAATCATCTTGGTTGATGATGAGTGATATTTTCACTTAAATTTTAGTGTCTTTTTATATCCGTTTTCGTATTAGTTTATTCATATTTTATACGTAATTTGATTGTGTTATGTGTTTTTATGGAAATATGTGTGAATGAGCTTAAATATATGTAAAACAGGTGAAAATAAGTAAAAATGAAGATGGGAGCTGAAACGAGCAAGAAACGGACTCACGAGACCCAACTCGAGTTGCAAGGTGCAACTCGAGTTGAGTTAAGGTCGAGTTGGGGTCCAGAATTTGTCCAGTGAGCCAACTCGAGTTGCAAGGTCCAACTCGACTTGCAACTCGAGTCGAGTAAGGAACAGGGCAGCGACCAAAAATTGTACAGTGAGCCAGCTCGACTTACAAGCTGGAACTCAAGTTGCTAGCTCGAGTCGAGTTGCCTTCTGTAGCCAGTCCAATTTCAGAGCCTCGCAACACGACCAAATAAGCGGATGCACGAGTAGCCAACAAGATTCAAGCTAGGTCTACTCGAGTTACACACAACGTAGCTCGACTCGTGTTGCAACTCGATTTGGGTAAGGCCAACTCGAGTTGCATGTTTTTGGGCCAAAATTTTGGATTTTCACCTGCCAATATGTGTAAGTGTGTGTAAAAAATCCAACTAATGTTAAATTCATGGCCCAACTTGGGAGGGTATAAATAGCCTCAAGTTCAACATTTGAAGAGAGATTGGATATTCCACACAAGGGGTTTCACTTCTACACATAGATCACACACCATTTCCTTCCATTCATATCATCATCTTCATCCATTAACCATCCATTCCATCTACCATCATCCCACCATCAAAATCTTCATCCAATTGAAGAAAAGAAGCAAGGAAGAGAGGAAAATTTCAAGGGAAGGAAGGAGATCACCATTGAAGCACTTCAAGGGAGTTTTCATCCATACTTTGTAGTTAAACCTCATAGTTTCATCATGATTTGTAAGGATCTTAATGTCTATGTTAATTTTCTTTTGAATATGGTAGGCTAATCTTCCTTGTGGGATTAGCAACATGAGAGTTGTTGGTTAATTTTGGGGATTTATGTATTTGAATTCATATCTTGATTGGATCTATGATTTTCTACCATTGATTATTAATTGCTTGATTTGTATGGTTAATTGTCATGAACATGTGATTAGATTGAGAAATCAATTAAATGTTTAGGATAGTTTATTGAATCAATTCATCATACACTTCATGTTAATTATAAGTTGTAAAGAGATTGAGAAATCCTTTAGAATTTAGAACCCTTTGATAGAACATATGATTGGTTTGATTGAGAGGTTGATTAATCATGTGAAGGGACTCTCATTTCAAGCTTTGTACCTAGTTGTAATTGTTTGTGTGAGAACCAATCCATTGAGCTATTTGATATTCATATCCTACCCATCTCGAGAGGGAGTTTAGGTGAACTTAGTGTTGGCCCTTAATCCTATATCCATGATACATATGAATTTGATACATAATTCCTAGAATTACCACTTCTTGATTGTTGTTAATCTCATTTTTAATCAATTTGGAAAACCACCTTTCATTTATCTATTTTGTTTGCCAATCATTGTTTACTTGCTTTGGTTATTGTTATTTACTTGCTTAAATATCCAAACCATTGATGATTCGTATCTATAAAATTACAAGAAATGTGAGATCGCATAAGCACTAGTACCTACCTCCATGTGGTTTGATAAATTATTGAATTGGTCATCCTAACTACAAAATGACTAATCAGTTGACCGAAAGGAGTCTGGTCAAACAAAATGTGCAAAAACTTATAGAAGGGATGTTCGACCGGTGTTCGACCAGAAGGTCTTGCTCGACCAATGGAGGTCTGGTTGACCAGAATGGCGCTGATGCTATTTTTGGTAATTTCAAGTTTCTTTTACCAAATTCGATGTATGTCTCAAGTAAAAGCCCATCAAAGGTCCGTGAGGAGCACTTTACAAGTATAAAAAAGAATGCAGAGCACATAAAGAAAAGAGTTAGATTCCACATCCATCCTACACACATCCAAGCCCTAACTTCAATCTACGGAGCTGTGAAGAGAGGTTCGTCTATCGAACCAAGGGAGAACTAAGTGGAGATTCAAGACGGAGAGAGTTGCGACGGCGCCCGCATCCAGGGTTTACTTCACTTCTTAATTTATCGTGTAATTTTCAAGACTATGGGTAAGATCCTACCAACCACCATGATTGTTCCTAGATCAATCATGGGCTAGAACGCTTCGGTAGTTCTAGGGTTATGAAGGTTTTATAAGTTAATTTATTTTCCATGTGTAAACTCCGTACAACACTACTTGTGGTTTACTTTATATAAGACTATGCTTTTTAAATTCATACTCACAGTCGTTTTGTGCATCATTAACTGTTATGTAGAGTCTGAATACATATCTTGGTTATTGGTTGAGTGCGTTCACTGCTGAGCAGAATTACATGTTATAATTCTAAGTGAAGGAATTCCAAAGTCTTATTAGAACTATCTTATATAAATACTTGTTAATTGAATACTATTCGGGTTAATAAATAGGATAAAGAGTATAACTTCATAGTACCTATAAAGGGAGATCATATTGGGTTAGAGTACTAAGTGCATGGAAAATAATTGATACTGATATTACCTAGAAAGGGGGTGAATTATATCTCTTGCTCCGAGGATATTCACGCGTGTCATATGCTTGTTTGCTTGTGTCTATAGAGTGAACTTGCATGGTTTAGTGATGCGTCCATAAACCACAAGGCAGAGTCAGACATCTACGCATGGAAAGAAAATTAATGAATAAAACTGGATGACTCGAAGAACTACCTAATTTCTCACTTGATCACAGTCGTATTATCTCTACTGCTTATTATTTTAATTGTTATTTTAATTATTCGTTGCTTAGTTACTTAATCCTCACAATCATATTACTATAATAGTCTTAATAAATTAGAACTTAATTAAATTAATAATAATCCGTCCCTTGGTTTGATAATCACTTGGCTGCCTATCAAAAATACAATTGACATTCTTTATAATTGGGGATTAATTTTGTGTGTTGAGAAAACGCTCATCAAGTTCTTGGCGTCGTTGCCGGGGATGGCATTAATTATTAGTTTATTATTTCTAGTTTAATTGAGATTGTCTTATTCTTGTCTTGGTTTTCTAACGCTTATTTTTTCTTAGGTGTATGCTCACTAGATCAAAGGTAGGAGAATTGGAACCTTACAATCCAGAGATTGGAGCATCGTTAAGGAAGAAGAAGTGAAAGAAGAAAAAGAATAAGAAAGTAGAACCAACTGAAGCTCTTAATTTAGGAGTTGAAGTTGACGAGCTGAACCCGCAAGCAACTGAAGCTGCAACCGAATTCAACTTGGAAGCAGAAGCAGTCAACATGGCAGCAAACCCTGATACACTTGCCATCTGTGAAGTCTTTAAGAATAACGGAGGAGGCAATTCGGGGCTTTTAGGAGCAAGAGAGGCCGGAGCTGATTTTGACATACACCCTGCTCTTATCAGTATGATTGAAAGGAGTCCCTTCTCTGGGGAACCTTTGAAGATCCTTAGCAACATCTGAATAAGTTTCTTGGGTATGTAAGTACACAAAAATATGCAGGAGCTCATGAAGATACGAGGAAGATCATTTTGTTTATGTTCTCACTGAATGAAAAAACGAGAGATTGGTACGATAATCTTAATGCTACTGAATGAGATACCTGGGAGAAATTGGAAGTGAAATTCTTGGAGTGATACATGCCACCCTCAAAGGTGTTTAAGATCAAACAATTTGCTATCCATGGTAATAAGAAGTTTTATGAGGCATGGGACAAATTCAAGGACATGCTTAAGAAGAGTCCGCAACATGGGCTATCTAAAGCTCAATACATCATTATTTTCTATAGTGGATTGGACTATGATTCTCGAGTTTTACTAGATGCTACATCGAATGGAGCATTGCTTACAAAGTCATCCGCTGAGGCCGAAAAGCTCTTTGAGAATATTTCGATGAATTCAAGAGATTGGCCAACTGATAGAGTAAGAGGCACTTATATTCTTGGAAAGGTAGCGCAGGTTGAGCATACTATAGTTAAGTCAGGAAGAGACGATGAGATTGTCTCTAGTTTGACTAATATCAGCAAGCTACTGGAGTCTCAGCAAAAACAGATCACGGACCTATCTCAGCGAGTACCAATTATGCAGGATGTGTGCAATGAAGGAGCTAGCCAAGAGGATATGGAAGAGGCGAACTATGCCATGGGTCAAAGTATTCAAGGAACGAGGTTCCAAAATCAAGGAAATTGGAATTATCAAGGGAACTACAATAATCGTGGTCCATCGAGTAATTATCAACAATCGAGGAGGCTAGAGTTTTTGTGGAGTAATCCAAATAATACGGTACAACCTCCTATTGGTGTTGATCCGGGTGCTAAAGTGGAAGAAGGGAAACCTGGTTAGGATACGGTGAACAGATACATGGCAAGGAATGATGCAAGAGTAGATCGTCTTGAGGCCAAGTTAGAAAAGAAGATTGATGCCAATCATGAAGATATGTCTAAACAAGTTAAAGACCTTACATTGTTGATGGGGGAGATGGCAGGAAACGTGAACAAATTGACTCAAACTATTGAGAAGGGAAAGTTTTTATCTCAAAGTATTGAGAACCCAAAGTCTTGTCATGCCATCACATTGAGATAAAAAACGTAGTATGAAGGTCCGATAAAGTCGACGAGTAAAAACAAAGGAGGCAGGAGCCTTGTTCGACCAGATCTAACCAGTTCGACCAGACCTGATGGTCGAACTGAGGTCAAACAACCTTCGGAAAAATAGAATTTTGATGCTTTATTTTCTATCCCATCGTTCGACCAGACCATCTTGGTCGAACGCTGGTCGAACAACAACTGGAGGGATATAAAATCGCGATTCGAGTCATTGTTTGACCAAAGGCTATCTGTTCGACCAGACCTTGATGGTCGAACAGAGGTCAAACAACGTCGTTCAGCGCCAGTTTCGATACCGAATGCTACACCTATTGTTTAGAACACCCCAGAGCCATCCCAAGAGCAGAATACCGAGCTTACAGTGGAAAGAAGTGGGAAAGAGTAAAAAGATTGAGAGCCGAGAAGGATAAGGCGGAGAAGATTGAGCGTGATGAATGGGGTATTCCAAAGAATAAGATACCTTCTCCGTTTTCCTTTCAGATAGTCAAAAGGGATTGGAAGAAAAGTTCAAGAGATTTTGGGATATTATGAACAAGATAAGCTTGAAAATTCCTTTCTCTGAAGCAATCATGGAGATGTCGTACTATGTCCAATTTTTGAAAGATATCATTTTGAAGAAGAGAAGCTTGAACGGGGTAGACACAGTGAATCTATCAGAAAACTGCAACTCGATCATTCAACGAAAGCTACCACAGAAGTTGAAAGATCCAGGGAGCTTCACTATCTTATGTGAGATTGGAAAGGGGCCGGCACGTAAAGCTTTATGTAATCTTGGAGCAAGCATCAAATTGATGCCCTTATCTATATTTAAGAAGCTAAGTATGGGGGAGCTCGCTCTCACAACAGTGGCTTTGCAATTGGCGAATATGTCTATGACCTTTTCGAAGGGTGTGATAGAGGATGTACTTGTCAAAGTGGACAAGCTCATCTTTCCTGTGGATTTTCTAGTGCTTGAGATGGAAGATGACAAGGATAATATACCCTTGATTTTAGGGAGACCATTCCTTGCTACTGCTGGGGCTATGATTGATGTTCAAAAGGGTGAGCTTAGGCTATGGATGGATAAAGATGAAGTTCTATTTAACCTTGACAAAGCAATGAAGATGCCAATGAAGACGCAGTGTCACAGCATCGATGTGGTGGAGGAGACTGTGAAGGAAGACATGTCCTTGATCCTTTCAAAGGATCCCTTGGAGACATGCTTGATGGAGACTCTTACTTTTCCCACCACAGAGCTAGATGAGCTCTCCAATGAGGTATGTATTGATTTTCTTCAAAACCTACTTGCTTTGGGTGATGACATGTTTGAATCAAAGAGGACCAAGTTTGAAGAGGTGAAGTGGACTAGAAAATACTTGCCTTTGGATAGAGAGAGCACTCCAAAAGAAAAAAAGAAGGAGGAGTTGAAACCACTGTCGGAGCACTTGAAGTACGCTTATTTAGGTGACAATGAATAATATCCGATAATTGTATCTTCTTTCCTTGATGATGACCAACTTGAGAAGTTGTTAGATGTGCTTAGTAAGTATAAGTCTGCAATTGGTTGGTCTCTTGATGATTTGAAGGGTATTAGTCCATCATATTACATGCATAGAATAAGATTTTTAGATGAAGCTAAGAGTAGCATTCAGAATCAGCGGAGGGTTAATCTCGTTATTCAAGAAGTGATTAGGAAGCAAATCCTAATGCGGCTAGATGCAGGAATTATTTATCCAATTAGTGATAGTCCCCATGTGAGTCCACTGCATGTTGTAGCTACAAAGGGGGCATGACTATTGTGAAAGCCGATGATGGTGAGACTTTAGCCACTAAGATTCCTACGGGATGGCATGTGTGTATGAATTACAGGAAACTGAATGAAAATACATGCAAAGATCATTTTCCCCTTCCTTTCATGGATCAAATGCTTGATCGTCTTGCAGGATATGAGTTTTATTGTTTCTTGGATGGGTACTCGGGTTATAATCAAATCATGATTGCGCCCGAAGAACAGGAAAAGACAACTTTTACTTGCCCTTATGAAACTTTCGCTTTTAGGAAGATGCCTTTTGGATTGTGTAATGCACCTGCTACATTTCAGCGCTGCATGATGGCCATATTTGATGGATTGATAGAAAAGATTATGGAGGTGTTTATGGTGGATTATTTTTCTGTGTTTGGTTCCTTCTTTGATATTTGTTTATCTAACTTGTCCACTGTTTTGAAGAGATGTCAAGAAACTAATCTTGTCTTGAATTGGGAGAAATGCCACTTCATGGTGAGAGATGGGATTGTTCTTGGGCATCATGTTTCTGCCAAGGGATTGCAGGTGGATCGAGCAAAGGTGGTGGCCATTGAGAAGCTTCCACCACCTACCAATGAAAGAGAAGTGCGGTCCTTCCTTGGACACGCTGGTTTTTATAGAAGATTCATAAAAGACTTCTCGAAATACTCCAAGCCCTTATCTCATTTTCTTGAAAAGGATGTTCCTTTTATTTTTTATGAAGAATGTCTCGCAGCTTTTCAGGTTTTGAAGGAGGCGCTTATTACTGCACCTATCTTGAACACACTGGATTGGACTCAGCCATTTGTACTTATGTGTGATGCAAGTGACTTAGCACTTGGAGTGGTGCTTGGGCAGATGAGGGAGAAGAAGTTTTGCGCCATTTACTATGCGAGTAAAACTTTTGATGCAACACAAAAGAACTATACTGTTACTGAAAAAGAAGTTTCTAGCTGTGGTGTATACATTCAATAAGTTTTGACAGTATTTTGTTGGCATGAAGACTATAGTATATACAGATCACTCCACGATCTGGTACTTGATGGAGAAAAAGGAAGCAAAGCCAAGGATCATTAGATGGATTCTTCTTCTACAAGAGTTTGATATGGGGATCCGGGATAAGAAAGGAACGGAAAATGTTTTGGCAGATCACCTATCAAGATTGGAGACAAGAGAGCATTGTGATGATTCTTTCAATTACATAGAAGAGATGTTCCCTGATGAGAAGATAATGGCAGTGTTTGCTGAAGGGGCGGAGAGAGCTTGTGTGGTAGCTGCTCAGGGAATGGATCCATGGTATGTTGATTATGTCAATTACATTTCCGTAGGTGAAATTCCGAAAGATCTCAATAGGTATCAACTTGCTAAGTTTAAGAGAGATGTTGATACTTTCATATGGTATAATCCATTTGTCTACAATATTTATATGGATTTCAAAGTCCGTAGGTGTGTGCTTGAGATGGAGATGGAGAGAGTTCTTGAATTTTTCCATGCACATCCTAACGGGGGGCACTTCGGAGCTCAAAAGACAGCAGCTAAGGTACTTCAATCTGCTCTTTATTGGCCTACCTTGTTTAAAGACTGAGTCCTATGTGGCGACATGCGATAGATGTCAAAGGATGGGAAACATTAGTAGAAGAGATGAGATGCCACTTCAGCCGAGCATTGTTGTTGAGATCCTCGATGTATGGGGGATTGATTTTATGAGACCTTTTCCCCAATCTAATGGATTTCTCTACATCCTTTTAGCAGTGGATTATGTTTCTAAGTGAGTGGAAGCCATTCCCGCTCGTGTGAATGATTCAAGGACTATTTTGTCCTTCTTGAAGAAACATATCTTTGCCCGCTATAGAGTTCCTAGAGCACTAGTGAGTGATGGAGGGTCACACTTCGTCAACAAGCTTCTTGAAAAAGTTCTCACGGATTATGGTGTTAAGCATAGGATTACTACACCCTATCACCCTCAAGCGACTGGGCAAGCAGAGGTCACCAACCGACAAGTGAAGTAAATCTTGGAAAAGGTTATCGGAACCAATAGGAAGGATTGGGCTATGAAGCTCGATGATGTGTTGTGGGGGTTCCGAACTACTTACAAGATGGTGCTTGACATGTCACCGTATCAAATAGTCTATGGGAAGCCGTGCCCCTTACCCATAGAAATTCAGCATAGAGCTTTTTGGGTATTGAGAAGCTTGAACTTGTCTCTTAAGGATCAAAAGGAGTTGAGGATAACTCATATCAATCAATTGGATGAGTTCAAAAATTGAGCTTTCAAGAACTCGGATATCTATAAGGAAAGAATGAAGAAATTGCATGATTCGAAGATCTCCTACAAAGAGTTCAAGCAAGGTGATGAGGTATTACTTTTTAACTCTCGTTTGAAACTTTTCATAAAAAATTGAAATCAAAGTGGACGGGTCCGTTCATTATCTATAGAGTCTGTGAAGGGGGAGTTTTGAACTCATAGACAAAGATGGGGACATCATAGCGGCCAATGGGCATCGATTGAAGCATTACAAGTCGCCGGATGATGCTTGCGTCGTCTTTGATGATACCTTGCACTAAATAGTTACTGTCGTGACTCTCCGACGTTAAACAAGAGCGCTTGTTGGGAGCTTTTCTTCCCGTTTTAATGCTTTATTTTCATTAGTGTGAGTAAGAAATTTTTATATTTGACGTGCTTACTATTTGAAAATTACATCTCTTTGCAAACTTAGTTTCGACTATAGTTTCTACTAAGTTTGGAGGGTGTGATGTACTTACCTCATCGAAGCACTAAGGGTATAATTTTTTCTTTGTAACGTTTGTTAGGGGAGTTAATTTTTTGCGGCATATTGAAACTTTAACTGGTTTTAATGTGTCGATTTTTTACAATTTGCCTAATATTTAGTGGTGTTTTGTTTTGTGTGTCGTATGTGGAGTTATACATGGTTTTATCAAGTCGAAAAGTGGTTCTCTAGCTTAAGTTTTGGCTATCTTGATACTTGATGTGTCCTATAGTTTAAGTATTGCAGGAAAAGATGAGAGAAGTACGAAGTTAGAGAATTCGGGTAGTTATTCGACCAAGAAGCTGTCGTTCGATCAAGTTGAGTGGTCGAACGCTGGTCGAACAAAATGTCCAAAAACTTACAGTAGCTCCGGTCGACCAGAACGTGTTGTTCGACCATGCTCGTCAAGTCGAATGCTGGTCGAACAAAATATCCAAAAACTTGCAGTAAGGTTGTTTGACCAGCACACTTTGTTCGACCAATTTCTTCAAGTCGAACGGTGGTCGAACAGAATAGGAGAGAACAGGGAGTCGATTTTACAGGTTGTTCGAACTCAAGCTACTGGTCAACCAAGATTTTGGTCAAACAAGTCACGTTTAAGTGCAGATTTGAATTGTTCGACCAAAAACCCTTCTTCGACCAAGTTGTTCAAGTCGAACAGGAATCAAAATCAAATTTAAAGGTCAGTTTTCCCCTTTTGTTCGATCAATTCCCGTCAACTTCTCTCGAGCACCCAATTCAAATTGTAAGTTCCTCTTCCCAAACTCTTCCCACACTCTAATCTTCTTCTCCACACATTTCCACATCTAAAAATTGGAGGATTCAAGTCCGAATTGGGGCTATTCTACTCAAATTCCTGGAGTATATCACATGCACACCATGGCCAACAAAGGTATGTTTTTCGAACTTCTATACCCGTGAATTGATGAGATTATGCTTAGGAATATTGGGTAAGTTGATTGAAGCATGTAGTTTGTGGATTGAATTGTTGAATTTTTGGTGTTCGTGTTGGAATTTCACTTGAAATGGCATGATTCAATTTATGTTGCGTTGTTAAAATTTTGTGAAATTGCTGTTGCATATCATATGGGCTTGAGGTTAATTTTGAATTATATGTATGGGCTCATTGATTGAAGCATTGATGTTGTGTGATTGAATGAGGAAGATGAGCATATTTTTGGTTTTGTTGAAGTTTATGTTGAAATTGGAGAGCATGATTGTGTGAAGTATTTTTAAAACTAAGGATTTTAATTATTCTTGATTGAAAGTGTTGAGTTATAGTTGTTATGATGATTAGATGAACACTTGAATTTGAGAGTGGTTTAGCACATGAGTTTGAAGTCTTGAGTAGGATTAATGTTAGTCTTAGGATTGGTATACCAGCTTTATCTCTTTTTATTGTGTATTGAAGTATAACTTTTGCAGGAAAAGAGATTGCTTCATCTTCGAAGAGGAAGGTGACCAAGTCTCCTAGGAAGGGTGATGGTGCCAAAAAGCTTAAACTGGATAAGAAGAGACCTTCTGATTATGGTATTAAGATCGCTAATTGGGAGGAGAAAAAGGAGTTGTGGGCAGCTATTGCGAGCAAGATCACAAGGACTCGCTACCAAGATGATGAAGCTATGGTTGCAATAAACATCATCAATGACATTCGTTGGATGTTCAATCGAGTAGGTATAACTAGGTTTATGGAGATGAAGAGGGAGACATATTTCCATATAACTACTGAGGTTTTATGTTCGTTTAGTATTGAGCGTGGAGATTGCTATCTTTCATATGGTATTCGGATGCAGATTGGTGGGCAAGAGTAGTTGATGCATGCCCGTGAGTTTAATGAGTTGATCGGTTATGATAATATGTCTGATGTGGAGCACGATGATTTCAAACCTGATAAGTTTTGGAGGTCTATCTCGGAGAGGCAACGAAGATACAATTCAAATGCTTCTAAGGTTGCTTTCATCCGCAATCCCTTGATCGCTTATATGGACCGGATTTTGAGTAACACTCTGTTTGCTCGATCCAAGGGGAGTTGTATTCCGAAGGGTGAGCTGTATGTGCTTTGGTGTATGCTTAATGGAGTTCGCTTCAATGTAGCGGCTTACTTTTTTCAGCAGCTTCATAAGTTTACTACCCATGGATTTCAGTGTATGAATATTGGAGGACTTATTACTCTAATAGCCGAGTATTATAAGGTTGATTTGAGTAGGCATCGACCGATTCAAAGGGACCCAGACTTGATCTTATTGGCATGTGTGAGGATGGGATTGGTTCAGCGGATGGACGATGCTTGGATGTTCATCCATGGCAAGAACCCTATTTTGTTTAGATTTTCGTTGTCTATTGTTGATCTTACTATGATTCAGGTCAATAGTAATTTATTGATGGATACCTCGGAGCATAGGGCGATCTCAAGGACTTGTTTGAAAGAAGGAGATTGGAGACTTCTTGTCGATATGCACTTACAGGGGATCCACATAGACGAGGACATGATTATGGTAGGAGATCCAGCCGACTTCAATGAGGGAGATCAGCCACCACCACCAGCTTTTGTCTATCCGGAGATGGATTTGCCTCCGATGCAGCCACCACAGCTACAGGAGTATGAGTACTTTGAGCCACCACCACAGCAACAACAGGATTTTTGGCGAGCTCAGGATCAGTTCTATCGGGAGCAATTCTGATTAATGAATGAACAGTTCGCTACTCTCAATGCGAATCAGTAGGAGACGAATCGCCAGCTTGCCTTAGCTAACGCGAACTATGTTGCGCTCAATCTGAGGTATGATGCTATGGATAGAAGGATTGGAGAGGTGCAGGCTAGCAATCACCAGTTTGATAGGAAGTTGTATGAGCTACATAGGGATTTTGACCTATGGCGCATGGATGCTAGCGATGATGATGATGCTCCAGAAGAGTAGAATGCACCAGATTTTTCTCTTTGTCTATTTCATCTCATCCCCCTTCTCTTTTTCACTTCACAGGTTGAGACTTGATGGTGGTATGGTTAGGGTTTATTTTTTAGATTCATGCGTGGGTGGTTTTTACTTGATATTGATGATGATATTTGGTGTTGGATTGATGGAGGATGGATACATTGATTGTTTTGGATTGTTTAGTGTTGATTTGTGTTATGCATTTGCACTTGTTTTGATGCATGTTGGTTTGTTAATGATGAGCATGTTCTATTTTTACTTGTAGTTCATGAAAAAATTGATGTTAATTGCATGCTTTAAAGAGTGCTTAGGATTTTATTATCCATGTGAGGATTTGAGCCTATTGGTCATGCTATAAGCATGATAGTTTATTCTTGAGAGTCGTTTGTATACTAGTATTCTAGAACTTGGCTTGGAGTCTTATTTGAAATTTATGATTGATAGATACTAGGAAATGATATTAGGCCATTATTGATAATTGAGCCACTTAGCCAAAAGTTATCCTACCTTTATGTGTATATCATTGGAAGTCCTGTTGAGCCTTAAAGCTTTTTCTTTGGCAAGCTTGTGATAAAAGCCTTTATTCCCTTTACATTAGCTTAAAATACCCTATTTACTAGTAGAGAGTTAAGGTGAATGGTGCTAAGTAATGAAATCGAAGAGGGAAAGAAAACTTTGCCAAGTGATGAGTTCAAAAAATTGTGGTTAAATTTTGTTTAGGGGTAGTGCCTGATACTGGTACCCCGACTGCTTAGAAGTGTAATGCCCGGAATTGGTACCCTTGTACTTTGAAAAAAGAAGATGTTGATTCCAAAGAAATGAAGGATCCGATGAATCGCAAGGATCATGAGAATGATGATGGAGCAAGGAAATTAAGCTGTTTGATGAAAAGCAAAACTCCAAGGTAATTCTCTACTAGTGAATTAGTCATTTTTACCCAAATTCTCCTACCTTTACCAAAGAGCCAACATTACAACCCATAAGACAAGTCCTTTGTGATCCTAGAATTGAAACGATTATAGATGGATTTTTGAGACCCTTGTCAAGCTTATTGTTACGCGAGTATATGAATTAAATTTGAGTGTATATACTAACTCGTAAAGTGTACATCTTTTATACTTGAGAGAGAGAGCAAACACTTACCGGTGAGCTGATGACTTAGAACTCATAGAAGTATTGTGATTAATTGAAATTTTTGCATGAATGAAGGGTATGATGGATCTCATGTTTTGATTTGATACAATTGCATGTGTTAGAATAGGTTGTGCTTGTTATAAGGATCTTGTGAATGACACTCTCTTTCCTTTGTTTTGAATTCGTTGCCTCAGGACGAGCAACATGTAAGTTTGGGGGTTTGTTGAGAGTGTAAATTTAGGTGTTTTGGGCTCGGATTTATGTGGAAATTGAGTACGATTTGGTCTATTATCAAGACGAATTGGGTTGTTTATAGAAAATCCATGAATCAGAGACTACTGAGGCTTTTTGAGCATATTTATACAGGAAAACAGGTCTTAAGGGCTCAAAATTGAAAGACACGATTTTCGGAGACTTTTGAGTTACCGTCTGGACTGATCCAAATAGTACAGGCACAACAGTTTAGTGGTAATCCTTTAGAGAATCCTAGTGAGCATCTGCAGTTATTTGATGAGTATGTGAGGATGCAGAAGCATAGGAATGTTCCAGAGGATGCTATCAGAATGCGGCTTTTCTCATTCTCACTAACGGGGAAAGCCAAAGAGTGGTACAACAACCTTCCCGTAGGATGTTGTACTGCATGGGAGCAGTTGGCAGATAAGTTCTTGAATAAATACTTCCCTCCATCCAAGAGTTTTAAGGTGAAGCAAAATATCACACTGTTTAAACAAGGAGCCTTTGGAGAGTTTCTATAAGGCGTGCGAAAGGTTTAAGGAGCTGTTGCGTTGTGGTCAACATCATGGATTTACAAAAGACACTTACTTAGACTTCTTCTATCAAGGCCTAAGAGGTGATTCAAGAGTATCGGTAGATGCGACAGCTGGTAGATCAGTCTTCAAAAAGTTAGCAGATGAAGCAGAGAGATCTTTGAGGAGATGACAGCTAACACATATGATTGGCCTATGGAGAGATCAGAAGAAGGAGCCGCTTTTGATAAAGTGGCAAAAATAGAAGTACAGGTCAACAACACTGAGATGTCAGAACTAAAGAGCCAACTCAGTGAGCTGCATAAGAAGATGGATCGCATCACACTAGGAAATAGAGGAGATGAAGCTAGTATGAAAGGAGATGAAAATCAGATGGAGGATGCAAATTATGCTATGGGTCAGAGCTTGCAAGGGGATAACATGAATAGACAGAATTTCAGGCCTAGTAGTCAGTAGTGGGGAAGGAATGATCAGGGAAACAATCGGCTTAATCAGCAAGGGGGTTACCAAGGAAATTTCAACTTCAACAATCAAAGAATAAAAGATAATCTGTCATATGCTAACCCGAGTAATGCAGTTGGGCCTCCTCCAGGAATTGATCCATCCCATAAGCCTGTTGAAGGAAAAACACCCATGGATGATGAGATGAAACTGTGGATGAAGCAGCAAGGGGACCAGATGAACTTGATTGTTAAATTGATGGTGACTAATCAAGAGCAATCTAAAATCAAGCAGAAAGAGAATGAAAGAAAACATAAAGAAACTGATATTGCTCTTGGAAAATTACATGCTACAGTGGGGAGTTTGGAGCAACAAGGTAAGTTTCCATCTCAAACGGTGACGAATCATAAAGAACAAGTTATGGCTGTCACCCTGAGGAGTGGAAAGTAGTATGAGAGCCCAAAAATGCCATCGGAACAGGCTGGAGTCAAAATGGAGGTAAAAAATTAGACGAGAACACATACGTCGGCGCTGACACGTCACACGACTCATGCCAGGTTCAGCACAACTCGTGCAACCCTTCATTCAGCACAACAGACGAGCCGCGCTAGCCAGTTGTCGACCAGGTACACGACACGATTACTGAGAATGGCCGACATGACCTAGATATCTGTCGGCACGACTCATGTGGGCACACAAAATCTATTGATTCTGAGCGTCACGACCGGTGGCACAAGTCTGAGTCTGTCCGGCACGACTCGTGCCCTGTTCCGACAAAAACTTCATAAATTTGTCTCGATCCTCGCACTACTGAGCTCATCCAAAATGATTTCTAGGTCCCTAAAACTGATGAAAATTTGAAAGAACCTGAAGTCAGATTGAAAAAATGGCAAATAGCTAAGGCATCGAGAAAAGAGAAAGAAAAAGAAGTGGAATGTAAGAGGAATATTTGGGGGATTCCAAAGACAAAACATCCTATTCCGTTTCCACAGTAATTTTTGAAGAAAGGATTAGATGAGAAGTTCAAAAAGTTCTTGAAGATGTTCAAGAAGATCCACATTAATATTCCTTTCGCAGAAGCCTTAGAAGAGATGCTTAACTATGCAAGGTTCTTGAAGGACATTATGTCTAAGAAGAGGAGTTTGACGGGAGATGAATAAGTGAATAAGATAGAGAGTTGCGGTTCTGTGATACAAAAGACACTTCTTACAAAGTTGATAGATTCGGGAAGCTTTACCATACCTTATGAGATAGGACATGGACAAGCTAAGAGAGCCTTATGTGATTTGGGGGCTAGTATTAATTTGATGCCTTATTTCGTGTTCATTAAGCTTGGTTTGGGGGAGCTAAAGCCGATATCAGTAGCATTGCAGCTTGCAGATAGATCCCTGACCTATCCAAGGGGGTAGTTGAAGATGTCCTAGTGAAAGTGGTGAAGTTCATATTTCCAGTGGACTTTATTGTGCTGGACATGGAAGAAGAAGATGATGACAGAGTTCCTCTAATTTTAGAAAGGCCGTTCTTTGCGGCTGCAGGAATGAATATAGATGTGAAGAAGGGGAAACTGAAGTTGCAAGTTAATGATGAAGAAGTCGTCTTTTCACTTGAGAGAGTTATGAAATGGCCTACTGATATGCAAGAGTGTAGAAGTATCAAAGAAGTAGAGGGATTAGCGGAGGAGAGCTTGCCTTTGATCCTGTCTAAGGATCCTGTTGAAAAATGTCGAAGCAAACTTCTTGCTTTTCTTTCTACTGATTTTGATGACAGGTTTGATGAGCTTTCTAATGGATACATTGAATACTTACAAAAATCCAATTGCAGGGATTTAGCAAGAAAACTTAAGCCGACTACTGCGAGCCTCACAGTTACAAGTTCAAGAGACACAACACCATTAAAGGTGGCGGAGGATGTAGTAGTTAAGGTTGAGAAGAAGGATGTAGACAAAGGAAGAATAGATTATGCTTACTTGAAGCCTCCTAACTTACCACTGGATACCTACAAATCTGAAAGTCATTTCTCTCTTTCTTTGTTTTGTGATCAATTTTATCATGAGTTTGATCTTAATTGTGATAGGAATGATTCTGAAATTGAGTGGAAGATTGACAGGAATGAGATGAGAAAGCTTGAGAAAGGATATTCTACTGATCATATGGTGCCTAAGAAATGTAAGGAGGTAAGTGTGGATAATAAGAGGGGGAGAAAGTATTGGAAGGTGAAGATGAAAGGAGACCACCCTCTTATTCCGTAGTCTACATATTCTGCATTCCGTCGTGACTCTCCGATGTTAAACATGAGCACCTATTAGGGGCTTACCCTCATGTTTTATTATTTTTATGTGTTTGTTTGGTGTAGAAAATTTTATTAGGTGCTTCTTCGTCTATGGTATTCACTTTTTACAAATTTAGTTTCTCACTTAGTTTAAACTAAGTTTGGGAAGGTGGACGTGCATTCCAATATCTTGAAGCATCGAGGTAAGTTTTTCTTCACTTGTGTGTGATGCTTGAAGATCGATTTTTTTTAAAATTTTCAGAATTTATTTCGATCTTTTGAATTTTTGCGATTTTTCAAGTGTCTTGTGTGTATTTTTTTTGTTTTGTAGATTTTGTGTGGTTAATTTTTGGTTGAATCTTTGAGTTTCTTCTATAATTTTACTGATGAGTTTTGATTGGTGATGAGAAGTGTTTGAGTTTTAATGATTATGAAGGATATCGAAGTAGCAAAGATAAGTGAGTTCTATCTGAGGCCTACACCTGACCGAGTTGAATAACTCGAGGAGCTTGCAAGATGTGGAAGAGATAAATCATGTGTCTTCGTTTCCTTATTTTAAATTTTATGTGATAAATTGTGTGAATTCTTGAGTAGTTGAGGTGTTATAATTTGAGTTTCTGGTTATGTGGTTAGTGTGGATTTATTTGTTAAAATTCTGCCAAAAATTCATATGCTCTTGAAATTGATGAAGTGTATTTAAGTTATATTGTGATATGAAGTTCTATGCGTACTTGTGAGATATTGCTTACCATAAAGAGTGCTCTGCTACTTATTAAAACCCATGTGAGATTTTGAGCCTATTATCATGTACATAATCACTTGATATTTCATTCTGGTGAGTATCAGTCTAGTGCATGTATTCTAGAACTTGCCTCTTGTCTTGCTTGAGACTACATATTATGTTAAATGATTTAAGGTCATCCTTGAATTTATGAGTGACTTAGCCAAATAATTCTCTACCCATATGATTGTTTATTCGTAGTTAGCCCTGTTGAGCCTTAAACCTCATTCTTTGGCAACCTACGAGAAATAACCACTTTGAGTATCTGAATTTTTTTATCCTTGATTGTCCTTCTAGAAGATAATTAATGGCTTTTCAAAGTGTGTTGATGGAGCTTGATAACATCTTGGGAAGTAATGAAATTGGTGTTGAAACAGTGACTGAGTCGAAAAATACATCTAAAGAAATTCATGGAGTAGTGCTTCAATCTAGTACTTCATGAAACAAACACTCTAGGGTAGTGCCCGAAACTGGTACTCTATGGAGGATGTGAGAGGTAGTGCCCGAAACTGGTACCTCTAGAGAAAAAAAAAAGAGAAGAAAAAGGAAAAAAAGGAAAAAATAAATGCATGTTGTGCATGGAAGAGAAAAATTGAGGAGTTGAGAAGGACGATGTGCTTAATTGAAATGAGCAAAAAGAATGAAAGTTCATGATAGGCGCGCTTGATTGATCTGATTTTGAGTCATTTATCCATATATTTCCTACCTTAACCAAAGAGCCAATATTACATCCAAATAAAAGTCTTTTTTTATCTCATTGTCGAATCATACTTTTAAGTGGTGGGGAGTTTGAGACGTTTGGCAAGCTTATGGTTACACATGCACTTGAATTGAATTTGAGCGTAAACACCATACCCCATAAGTGTACATCTTTTAAACTTGAGTGTGAGTGATATACTTTCCGTGAGAATAAGTTGATGGAGCACTTTAATTGGTAGTAATCGTCTTAACTTGTATGCTATGAATGAATTATTGCATGTAATGAGAGTGCATGACTGGAGTTAATGACAATTGTGTGTTGAATGACCTAGTTGTCATATCCCTTATTTTTCCTTAGATTTTACACACTATCTTTTTTCTTTGTTCGATTTCGTTGTTCGGGGACAAACAATATCTTAAGTTTGGGGAGTTTATTTAGTGTGAAAATTTTCATATTTTAGGGTCCAATTTAGCACCGTTGTGTGGAGTTTATATCCGTATTTGAGCATATTTTGATTGAACTTCATATATTTGTGTTATAGATGCTTGTGAGGTGTTATTTTGTATTTTTAAGGGAAAAATTGGGGTAAAAAGAGCAAAAATAAAAGTTGAGAGCGAAGTCGGGAGAAGGACAGCAGCTGGCATGACTCGTGCTGGCCAAAAGCAGCACTCGTGCTGGCCATATGCAGCACGAGTGGCCACGACCGCCCAGCATGCCCCGGATGAGCACCACTCCTGCCTCACATTGCATGACTCGTTCCTTATTCAAATGGATGAATTTTCAGGTCTTCTTTATATTATTGGAAAGCCAAGGAAGAGAGGATCGAGTGAGCGCAAAAATCACCTCAATCAGAGATCGGATAAAGAAGTTATGAGTAAAATTGTGAGGTCGCGCAGACTGTCGACGGATAGCACGACCCATGCCATGCACGGCACGACTCGTGCCATATGCCCAGCCAACACCCGTGCGGCCTAGGTACCGAGAAATGCGCACGTTCGTGGTCGGCACGACTCATGCCACCACTGGAACGACTCGTGCCACTGTCCAGCGAGGCCCAGTTGTCGTTTTTCTTCGTTTTCTTGACTCGTTCGTATTTTTTACGTAAAAAAGCCCACTTTTGAGTTAGAATTCAGGAATTATCAGTCCTCAACTATAAAAGGAGCCCTTGGGGTGTTCCAAACCCTAACTCTCCATAACTCTCCACAACCCTTCATACTTTTCCATTCCATACCCTACCACAATACCGTCACCATCCCATCCACCCATCTTGCAGAATTCATCATTGTTGCTTACTTGAGAAGGAGAATAAGAAGGTTCAGAATCACGGAAGAGAGAACGGAGAATCACACCACATCTACGGTTTTTCTTATTCTTTCTTTTGAACTTTTGAATTATAGACTTATGGCTATGCCTTCATACCTAACCATGTGTGTTTCTGTAACACCATGGACTAGTACTTCTTGGATAGTGCTAGGTTTTGAAAATTGAATTGGTTTGAATTGATGATCTAGAATAGGTTGGATACCTGCAGTATACTTATTTCCTTATTAATGCTTTGAATTTAGACTTATATTTTTGTCTTATATGATCTGTCCTCATGCTTGTATATGTCATTGTCTTATGCATATTTATGCTTGTTGCTTGTGTTATATAAGAATTATATTTGTCAACTTATTATGGGTAAATGAATCTAACTATATAACCTTTACTCATTAGAATAATTAATATTGGACACTTAATATATCTATTAATTACCATTCTAGAGGATTTGGTTTCTTAGATTATTAGATGGGAATTAAGGATTAATTCTTAAGTACCTATAAAGGGAAGTCTAGTGCTCTAGCCTGTTAGGAATTTTGCATGAAGTACCTAGAAAGAGAGTATGAATTATTCTTCTGCATCTGAGGGTTTAAACCAAGTTTATGTTTTAAGTTTACTTTAAAAGAGGGATTTAACATAGTTAAGTAATTGTTTTCATAAGAACGGCAGGGATTCTAACCGACTGTCTAGTGATTTGATTTGACCGATTTAACTGGATTTCCTAGTGCTATCTATTTTCTCTCTTGAACACTTTCATATTTTGTTTATCTGCTATTTTATATTATTAGTAATTATTTTCTGCTTTCTTAGGTTTAATTAAATTCACTTATAAACCCAGATTTATCTTAGGTTAGGGTTGTCATATATAGATTAAATAGTAAGTTTAGAATTATCCTTTGAGTTCGATAATAGACTTGGTCACACGCTGAACTGCAATTGATTCTTTACACTTGGGGACATGCAAAAAAGTGAGCAAGCACCGTCTCTCTAGTGACCCGTCTCACAAGAGAGTTTGTCTTCATGAAAATTATTATATACAATTATTTATTTTTATATTTAATTTTAATTTTAATTTTAGCCCTAAAATACTTTCTTGTGAGACAGGCACATAAGAGACGAGTTGTGAGACGGTTTATCTATTGTTAAAGTATGATTATTAATAGGTAAACTATGTTTATTGATAGTTAAAGTTTGTTTGTGGTGAATCATACTATAACACCCTAAAAGCTACTTTAATTTATTAAATTCATCATACTTTAGAAAAATATACTTTAACTAACAATAGACATACTTTACCTATATAATAATGATAATTTAATAATGAGTCGACTCTTATTTCTATTTTCACTTTTTCCCTTTCTCTCTAAATTACTTTCTCACTTTTCCTTTTCTCTCTAAATTTAGCGAAGACGGTACTGGGAGAGGAACGATGCTGGTTTCCATCTTTTCCAAATATTTATTTGGCGATTTAGGGAACCTTCGTCGTCAGTAAGAAGAAGCGGCAGCAGGACCTTTGTTGTTAGTAAGAAGAAGGAGACATCAGAGAACGACTGCGATGCCTCTCTCTTCCTTATTTTTCTTTTTTATTTATTTTTCCGGGCGATCTAGGAAACTATAATAACGGTACCACTGTAAAATATATTATTTAAATATTAATTGATATATTGATTTAAAGTTAATATATTAATTAAAAATTAATGGAATATCCAAAAAATATTTCTTATATTTATCAAATTATATTGTTAATTAAAAATAAAATATTATTGACATAAATAGGTTCATGATTGAGATCAAAAATATTAAATGAACGGTCAATATTAAATAGTTTTTAAATACAATAAAATTAAAAAGATAGAGAAAAATTGAAAATAAAAATAGAATTTTAGGTTTGTTGTTATATATGTATAGATATATTGATTTAAAGTTAATATATTAATTGAAAATTAACGGAATATGCCAAAAATATTTCTTATTTTTATCAAATTATATAATTAATTAAAAATAAAATAAAATATTATTGACATAAATAGGTTCTGAGATCAAAAGTATTAAATGAATAGTTAATATTAAAATAGTTTTTAAATATAATAAAATTGAAAAGATAAAGAAAATTTGAAAATAAAAATAGAATTTTAGATTTGTTTATATATATATATATATATATATATATATATATATATATATATATATATATATATATATATATATATATATATATATATATATATATATGTGTGTGTGTGTGTGTATTAAATAGAAAGATAGATAGATTATTAGGTGAATTGAATGAAAGATATGAGCAGAAAAATTATTTTAATTTTTACTAATTTTATAGGATATTATAGTTTATTTTTTCTTTAATTTTAGATAAAGATTTGTGTGAGATTGTCTCTAGTTTATGAAAAATTTATTGTATAAATAAAGAGTGATAATATTTTAAGGCGAAAGTGATATTCCCTCTGGCCACTTGAAAGGTAACTGTTTGTTGTTTGCATGTAGACAATTCTAAGGTCTTTATTTGCTTTTTGCACGTGGATTAAGGAATATTATTATTATAGGTAAAGTGGGTAGTTGTATTAGAGGGAAGTGGTGGGTCATATTGTGTATTTTCTTTACTAAATAGAGGAAATTAATACCTTTGAAGCGGACGTCAGGAATAGTGAAACGAGTACCTTGTAAGTGGACGGAGGGAGTAATATTTTGTAATGAAAGCGATAATTAATTTATAAAGTATAAAATGGTGAGACGTCTCACACTTGCCCTTAATTTTAATTAATGGGTTTAGAAATAAATCAAGTTCAATTAGATAAAATTAGTGTGTAAATTTCGTTAATAAACTTTTAAAGCTCATTAAATATATTATTTTCTCCGTACGCTACATTTATAGCAAAGTGTACACATTGCCGGTGAACGGAGCGAGTATTAACTTTGAACAAAATACTCCCTCAATTAAAGAAAAAAGTTAAAGGTTAATTTTCGTCATAAATAAAACTTGCGTATCCCCGAGCGCACTCTGCACCGAGATTCAATGATTTTAGAAAGTTGTACCTTTTAATATAAAAACTTAGTATACCTTTATTTTTCTTTAAAAATAAAATCTTATTCAAACATTAATATTATTTATATTTTAATGGACTATTTCATTGAAAAAATAATACTCTTATAAATTAAAGTGTATATTCTTTAAAACAAAATATTATACCATTAAACATCTTGTACGCTTGGCACACTAGCAATCAACTCTTGGTCATATTTATATTGTCTTTATCTTTGTAGCAGTTTAAAATAATAAAATTAGGAACGGTCTTGTGAGATGGATATATAAGAAAAGTTATGAGATAAATCGACTCATTATTAAAGTATATTTATTATATATAGGCAAAAGCTCCTGTGCACCCGGGCGCACGGAACACTTTCCGTGCGCCTTTAGAAATTTGTGCTAAATTGTATAACTTTTAGTATAAAGATGTGTACCCTTTATTTTCTAAAGAAAAATCTGGGCGCACGAACAACACTCCGTGCGCCTTTAGAATTTTGTGTTAAATTGTATACCCTTTAGTATAAAAATGTGTACCCTTTATTTTCTAAAGAAAAAAAAATATTAATGAAAAGTGTATACCCTTTAGAACAAAATTGTGTACCTTTTAGTAATTAAAGTGTATACCCTTTAGACCAAATTAATGTGCCCTTACCCATAATACAAAATTTCTAAAGGCGCACGGAATGTGTTCCGTGCGCCCGGGTGCACGCAAGCCTCACTATTATATATATAACTTATGCTTAGAGTTAAAGTAATACATGATTTTAATTTATTAGTGTATAATTTATAATTAAATAAATATATTATATTTTATTCTTAAATGTATTATATATATATATATATATGTTTATGTATACTTTTTAAATATAAAATGTATAGATTTTTATTGAACAAATGTATAACTCACCATTTTTGTAATAAAAATTATGTTAGAGAAATTATTGAATTTAATTTGTGTTTGTACTCTCAAAGTATATACTATTTTATTAATAAATGTATAATTATTAAATTTTATATATAAATTCAATAAATTACATAGAAGATTGGTAGAGTATGCTGATTTTTTTGGTGAAAAGGTGTAGTGAGAATTGAGGTTAACAATAGTAATTGAAGAGAGAATTAGTAGAGAACGGTGGTGAGATAGAAGAGAAATGAGGTTAACAATAAAGAATTTAATTTATATATAGATCCGATTTACAAAGGGGTGAAATTTGATCCAATTATTAGCATACAAGTGGAGGTATGTTAGAACATAGAACAACTCCCAAAATAAATAAATGTAACTTTTGGCCGAAGGGAAGGAGTTTATATATATAGACTTGATATACAGTGCATTCGGGTGATGCACTCTGTGTATAACTTTTTATTGTACATTGCATAAATTGAAATAATATACCAAAATAAATTTATCCACAAAATAATATTTTGATAAATATATGGGTGCACCGCATCATATAATAGTATTTTAAAATATATGTGGGTGCACCGTATTATGGGGTGCATCCAGGTGCACAACAGTATTAGCTATATATATATATATATATATATAGTTTGAAAATATATTGTAACTAGTATGGATCCCGTGTATTACACAGGTTTTAAACTTATAATTTTAAAAATATAATTCAAGTTTAATATAACTAAGTATTCAATTGTAATCTAATATTCCATAATTTAAATTGAAAAGAAAAATTCAATTTATATACTCTCAAATGTGAATTTGCTTTTGTTGGTAAAAATTTAATTTCGCTGTTAAATTAATTTATTAAAAAAATAAAAAAAAATATTAAATTAATTTTTCAAATTTTGTTATGTTGTTGTAGAATTTAATTAATCAAAAAATTTTAAAATAGGTTAATTTAATCATTGAAAAAATAATTTATAATAAAGTTAATTAATAAAAGATAAAAAATAAATTTAATATAAATCAATTCGATGAAATAAAAAAATTAACAAAAGTAGTTTTAAAAAATTATAATATTAACCTTGAAAAAAATTAATAAAAAATAAAGTGATTAAAATATAATAAAAAATTAAAAGAAAAAAAATTTAAAAAAAAATTAAAAAATAAATAATTAAAAGAAAGTTTGAAAAATATAAAAGAATATCCATAAAATTTATTAATAAAAACTTAAAAAAATAAATAAAATAATGGATACCTTTCTTCAGAACTTTAATAGAACTTGAAAAAAACTTTTGTTCTTTACGTATGTATAATAAATGAATAAATAATTTTATTTATAGGTGCAAAGTATATTATTTGCATAAAAATTCACATGAAAAAAATCAATAAAAAGTTTAAATAAAAACAAAAAATAATTAAAAGAAAATTTAAAAAATATAAAAGGAACAACAAAATAATCAATAAAAAAAGAAAAATAACAAAAAAAAGTTAAGATAATTTTTGTTTGTCTTGATAAATAATTTATTCAAACTAATTATTAAAGAGTTTATAATATAGGTGGAGAGGGATAATTTTTTTATTTATGTTTATAAATATGATTTGATTTGATTTTTATTTGATCTAATCATATAAATAAAAAAATATTTGAATCTTAAGAATATTTATGTATTTACCACTAAATATTAATTAGTAATTATTAAATTAAAATTAATTCAGGTGACGACACATAATTAGAATTTAAATTTTTTTGTGAATTTAATCATGAAAAAAAATTAATAATATTCAAAAATCAAAGTTTAAAAATTACTAATAATAATAAAAATCCGAACTAAAACAAAAAACAATTAAGTAAATAAAAAAATTAATCTAAAGAGAAATTAATTAAAAAAATAAAATTAACCAAGAAAAAATATTATTAACGTAAAAAAATTAGAGATTAAAAAATTACATACTATTAAAAAATTTAAAACAACATAATAGAATTTAAAAAAAATAATAAAAAATAAAGTTAATCAAAAGAGAATTTAAAAAATATATATATCACATCCATATTCAATCTTAGAATAAACTTATTTATATATCATTAAATTTTAATATTGGTGAAAATATATTAAAAAAGAAAAAAAACAAATAAAATTTTAAAGCAAAACGAAAGGTAATTAATAAATACTTTAGAAAACTATAAAAGAAAATTTATAATAAAATTAATATATATTTTTAAAAAAATAAAAATAAACTCACTATAAATAAATTCAAAGAAATATAAAAAAAAATCATAATAAAATTAATTAAATAAATTTGCAAAAGCATACTAATAATAACGTTACAAAAATTAAAAACTACATACTAATAATAATAAAAGAGTAGTTCTAATGTACACTAGGTTTTAACGTGCACCACAACCCATTTGGAAAAATGGATCAATTATATAAGGAATATGACCCGTTTGAGAACATTTCTTCTCAAATCAACGGAGACTGCTCCGTCTCTCTCCACAGTTCTCCACCACTCACTCCATCTCTACAATTTTCCACCACGCCGCCACAGCTCTCCACCGCACCACCAACCACCATCTTCCCGGAGATATGAATCATGTCACATGCTACCGTCAACACTCGTCAGTCCTTTGCCCAAGTCACTATCGGCACCAAGGCCATCGAAATCTGCAAGGTACGTTTTTCGACAAGGAAACAAATCAGATCTGTGCCGAGATCCACACGCCACTGCCAACCGCCTTTCGAATCCACCACGCCGCCTACTCATCACCACCGCTACAGCACCGCCAGATTTGCGATGGCTGAAATTAGGGATGGAACATATCCATAATTGAATGAAGATCACATGAAAACTCGAAGTCCAATGAAATGAATCTCAGATTTGGCACTGTGGATTAATTGGGTGATCAATATAACAGATTTAAGTTTTTTTTTCATGTAACGTTAAACTATATTACTTTTTTAATGATATTGTATTACTCATTATTAATTAATGTATACTATGTGTTAAAGTGGTGTAGATGAGAGAGAGAATAATCACTTGAAATCGTTTGCTGTGAAATTCAACGTTGAAGGGTGAATTTGTTTACTATAATTTAGATCGGTATTATCTGATGATTCAGATCTGCGATTATCAGATGTTGTATTATTTGTAATTTAATAGTGTATAAATTTTTTTTAATAAATGTATTACGTTTTACTGGATTAAAATTATTTATATATGATGGGTCATTAAATTTGAATCATCTGTTGCACCTTAAAAAACTACAATTCTTCCAATCTTCATATTTCTCCTCACGTTTCTTGACATTATACACAAATTCAATTAGTTATTAATAAGTATATATTTATTAATAAAATTTTATACACTTTTTCAAAAAAACTCATACACTTTTAAGTATAAGTACGAGTTAAAATCAATAATTTCTCAAACACAATTCTCATTAGGAATATTTTGAAAGTTTTTATCAATTGAAGTCAAATCATTGTTCGAACACCTCAGCTATTTATTAATAAAAACGTTATACAGTTGTTAAATAAAAAGTATATACTTTATGTTTAAAAAGTATACATTAATAAACATATAAATTCAAAAGCAGCGAAATTCAGGAGGAAACCCCTTGAAACCCTAGGAGAAGAAATCAAGTCACCACAGAACCCCATATCCTCAAACATCATCATCTTCTCACCACAAAACACAAGTTTGATGTTGGATTACAGATTTAGTAGCATGAAAAAGCCACCCACCACCACCTGCTAAAACGTGTGCGGATTTGCGAGGACTTTTCCATTTGGCGGCGTGGAAGACAAATTTGTGAAGGATGGTGGAGCGCAAGGGTCACATTCCGAACAGATCTGGATAGCTTGTCGGTGATGAATCGGAGGCACAAGACTAGATCTGGACCGGCAATCTTTTCCGACGGATAGAGCTGCAAGGGACGATGACATAGGGTGGTGCGGCGGACTACATATGGACGGCTTGTGCGACGGGGAAGGAGAGAAATGACGGTGGAAAATAAAGTGGAGAGGAGAGAAAGCGAGAAAACTGAAGAGAGAATTCAGGAGAGAAGGAGCGTGAATTAGGGCTCAAATGATCCACTGGACTTGATTGAGTTTAAATATTCCGGGTCATGGATTGAGTTTAAATATTCCGGGTCATGGGTAAAATTTGACTCAATTGCACCTTAAAAATTATTGCACAATAGTATTTGCCATAATAAAAAAAACAGAATAAAAAAAAATAATAATAATTAAAAAAAATATTATCAAAAGTATTTCATACTAACTATTAAAAAAAAAACTAAAACAAAAATAAAAGAATAAAAACAAAAAATAATTAAGGGAGAATATAAAAAATAAGTAAAAAATAATCAAAATTAAATCATAAAAAAATTAATTACAACAATTAATGAGTATGCATCAGAGATGACATTAAGGGGAAAGCTTCAGTACGCATTGAGGCTGCATATGCAATTGATGGGAATGATTTTCTTCATGCAGCAATTTAGGTATCCCAATGTTAATGTTAGATTATAAAATTACGTGCTAATAATTTAAAAAAAAATGAAAAAACAGAAACAAAACCATAACAATAAATAAATAATTTAAAAAATATAGAAGAAACAACAAAAATAATAAATAACAATAATAATAAATGGATACCTTTCTTTAAAATTTGAAGAAAGCTTTTGTTCGTCGTGATGAATAAATTATGTGTTTAGAATGAATGAATAAAGATTCTTATTTATAGGTGGAGAGGGGATAAATTTTCTAAATATTATAGTAAATATATGTATTTATCTATATTATCTTTTAATTAATAGTGATTTGACAATACCATATTAAATTTTAAAATAATATATGTATTTATCTACATTAAATTTTAATTTATAATTAAAATAATTCAAATTTTAAATTTTAATTAAAAATTAAAATAATTAAAATTTATTCGGGTGACGACACCTCATCAAAATTAAACGCTCCTCTGGTATATTAAAGATAGGTTCGTCCCTTACCTGGCGCGTTTAAATTTAATTTAATTAGTATATTAAAGATTTTAAAACAGTTATTCCCATACAACAAACCAATATATTATTATTTGTTTAAAATTTATTTTTAAAGTTAAAAAAATATTTTTAAATAATAAATAAAGTATATAATGTATATAAAAAATAGATTACATTTTAAAATTGACATGTCTAACCATTCAAGTTTTAAAACACGACTATTGTATAAGTATTGATTTTTAATTATTATTTTTTAATAAATTCATTGAAACAAGTCATCTTTTTATAGGCAAAAATTTGTGTGCTCCGGGGACACGCCGTGTTCCCATGGGAACACAATTTTCTTCTCCATATTTTATTTAACCATATGTATTGTTAGGGGTTTAAATTGCAAAGGGGCACGGTGTTTTCGGGGCACAAGAGCCTCACTCCTTTTTATTACCACTTTTATTATTATTATGTTTCTTTATTTAATTATTTTAGGAAAAAAATAATTATGTAAGATTTTTTCATTGAATAAATGTTAAAATAATACTCCATAATTTTTATTGTACTATTTTATTAAAATTTACAAGATGGACGAAAAATGATACTCTATATTCTTAATAAAAAAAATGATAATTAATCTTCGTATTATACTTAGGTACGCAGCGTCTAATGTGCCAATTCTTACCTCTGTCTAGCTTAGGGTGGATAAAATTACAGAAATTTCGATATACAGTAGTTATCGTATCGAAAAATACCGAAAATATCGAAAAAATAGGTATACCAAAAATTTTGGTACGGTATGATGTCGTACCGAAATTTTCGGTACGGTATCGGTATATAAATTTTTAAAAATTGGTATTTCGGTATATACCGGAATACCGAAAATATATCGGTATTTCGGTATTTTTTCGGTATTTCGGTATATACCGTACTCAAATATCAAAATAATAATTATTTTTATATTTAATATAAATTATTTGATTAAATTATTTTCAAATATTATATAATAATTTCGGTATAAATCGATATTTTAACGGTATGAATCGATAATTTTCGATAAAATAGGATGTTTCGGTATAAACGGTATTGATCTATAGTATACCGAAATTTCGGTATACCGAAACTTTCGGTACGGTATCGGTATATTTTTTTAATACCGATAATTTCGGTACGGTATACGGTATGAGTCCGTATTTTCTTTCTTAATTTTTTTTTAAATTAAATTTATTATACTTTACATTTATCAATTTGTTCCCCAAATTCTCCCCCAATTCTTACTTTTCTCGATCTGATTCCCCAAATTCTCCCCCAATTCATTTCTCAATTTGGTTCCCCAAATTCTCTCCCAATTCTTCATTTTCTATCTTAATTCCTTTTTTTTTAAAATTAAAATGGTAATACTTTCCGTTTCTCAATCTGGTTCTCCCCAACTCTTACCTCTTTGTTTCTTAATTTTTCTTTCAATTAAATTTTTAATATTTGTACATTTCTCGATTCTTAATTTTAATTTATTTTTTTAATTTTCATCTTTTATTGGATTGAGATTTTTTTATAAGAGTGTATATTGGGTGCATCCGGGTGCACCCATATGTGTATGCCTTTTTATTCTATTTTGTATACATATTATTTTATTTTGTATACGCGTTTTGTAATAATTGCATACTTTTTTCACATTAAGTTTTCATTAAAAAAACTAACATCCATATGTGTATAATTTTTTATTGAATATTATATAGTACAATTTTTCATTAAAAAAATTAACAATTAAATTGTATACATTTTTACTCTTAATTGTATATGTTTTTGTTTATATTTGTATATGGGTGCATCCTATCTTTAGGTGCATTGGGTGCACACTATAAATTGTCTTTTTATAATTTTACATTTCATAAATTTCTTTATTGATTTTGTTAATTGAATGTATTTTAATTTGCATAAAAAGAATACGCTAAAGTGAAAATAAATAAATAAAAGAAAAGGAATTGAAAAATAAATTAATAATAAAAATGATGTTATTTGATAAATTTATAAAAGTGAATTTTCAAGATGAATAATAAAAAGTATTAAATGAATATATAACAAATGAAAGGAATAAAAAGAACCGAAAGAAAGTGATGCATTAGAATAAAGGTGATGAATTATGAAAGTTTGAGAATAAAATGACTTTTATAACATTAGAAAAAAATCTCAAAATAATTTTAAAAAAAATTGGTAGTGAAACTATTTTAAAGAATAAAAATTATACATAAATATATATACTAGTCCTAAAATTTGAGATAATATTAATTATAAAACATTAAAACTAAAATATATAAGTAAAAGAATGTACTAAAAATAATAATCTCAAATTTTCACAAAAATAAACTTTTATAAACATTTGTCATAAGTATATTATGACTAGAAAATTACAAAATATATATATATATATATACTAGTACACATTCCCACGTAATACGCGGATAAATTATTATAACCAATTAAAAAAATATAATTAAAGGTGGTATTTAATTAATAGATATACATAATTTAAAGATATACATGAAGTAATAATAATAATAATAATAATAATAATAATAATAATAATAATAATAATAATAATAATAATAATAATAATATAAGTAATATTCCTAACCAATCAAAAAAATGATTAAAGGTGATATTTAATTTGAATATGTACATGAATAATAATGATAATAATAATAATAATAATAAATAAATAAATAAATAAAAGTAATAATAATAATAATAATAATATAAGAAATATTCCTATAATTTAAAGATATACATGAAGTAATAATAATAATAATAATAATAATAATAATAATATAAGTAATATTCCTAACCAATCAAAAAAATGATTAAAGGTGATATTTAATTTGAATATGTACATGAATAATAATGATAATAATAATAATAATAAAAAATAAATAAATAAATAAAAGTAATAATAATAATAATAATAATATAAGAAATATTCCTAACCAATCAATTAAAGGTGGTATTTAATTTGAATATGTACATGAATAATAATGATAATAATAATAATAATAAATAAATAAATAAATAAAAGTAATATTCTAAAGATGATATTTAATTTGAAGATATACATGAATAATAATAATAACAATAATAATAATAATAATAATAATTAGTTGGATATATTTTATTAATTTATTTCTAACTAATAAAAAAATATAATTAAATGTGGTATTTAATTTATAAATATACATGATTTAAAGATATACATGAATAATAATAATAATAAATAAATAAAAATAGAAAGATTATACATGTGATATTAAAATAAAAAAATAAAAAATATATGACAATTAATCACGTCGCGACATCTCATACTTTTAAAAATTTATTTATAACAACGTATTCATAATTAATATATATATATATATATATATATATATATATAATATTTTAATTTTTTTAAATTTGGCCCCTTCCATCCTTTCATTTCTCCTAGGCCCCAAAACCTCAGTGGCCCAAACTCAATGCCTGCCCTGGTAGAGGTGTCACTCAATAATCACATAGTACTCCCTCCGTCCAATAGTTAAGCTCACCGACACTATAAATACAGAATTTAAAAAATTACTTTTTGATCAACTTTATTGACTTTTTAAGGATATTATAGTATTTTTAAATAATAAATAAATTATAAAGTATGTTATGCGTGTTAAGTAGGAATGATATTTTTGAAATTAAGATAACTTTTAAGGTTGTTGGTTAATATGAGTTTTTTTATTTTTTTGGTGAACATAAGTGTAGGACGGACGAAAACGGAAAGTGTGATGACCGTGGGACAGAGGGAGTATAACTTTTGTTATTAGAAGAGTTATAATTTGGGCATAATTTATGATGATGTGTGTGAGAGAGATTTGTCAAATTTCAAATTAACTCCTTAGATTGGCCACACGCCACCATTTGTGAACCAAACCAACAAGCCGCATGCTTGGTAGTAATAAACACGCACCAAATCATTTAATAAACACGCACCAAATCATTCCATGCACTGTGGTGTGCGTGAGAGAGAGGAAGAGAAGGGGAAGAGAGAGAATTAATACTGCTATAGATTATGAGGGTTATTGGCAAATTTATGAATGATCCTAGATGTTATATGCCAGATAGTATGAGGCAATTTGTGGGAGGAGTGTAGCAACAATGCTGATACAATGTCATATGCAAACCTTTGAAACTCAGGTTTCGTTGCGAGCCGTAACGCCATAGCTGCCCACATGTCTGGAGCTAACTTCACTGCGTGTCTAAATGATTGAAATCCACTTACCACTCTCTCAAGCGTCACTTCATCCTGTCGAGTAAAACACTATCCACATATGAGATACGTGAGATGAGCTGATGTATAAACAAATCAGGAACCACGTTCGACCACACACAAGATTTATCCACTGTCTGGAGCGTCTTCTGTAGGGGAGAAGATAGAAGCATGTCTCCATATTTAAGCTATAACCCGTTTATCTAAATCTAGAAGGTTTAAAAACCTTACTAACATGCATTTTATATCATTAATTTACCATAGCCAACCATATATGTAAATACGAACCTTGGAGTTCATTTTCGCTGCATCAAACTTCTCCTCAGAAAAGCAAGAAACTACTTCGTCAAGGAAAGTATCAGCTGCATTAAGTATGTCCCTTAAAAGGAAAACCTGTACCCGAGAACCTTTCTTGGATAAAATAAATTGGAAAAGATCCTCAGTAGCAGAAACAACAGCTCGCATGTTGAACGATTTCCATCCCAGTGGATTTGAAGATGTTTCTTGAGGTGCAGATGAAGTCCTATTGGTTTCAGAAGCTTGCTCGGATATAGCCGCTACCTGAAACAACATATAGATGTACGAGTTCGGAATCAATACCCTAACATCTAAAACAAACCTTTCACTCAAAAAACCTGGTAACGAAAAGGGCATGTGTAATTTTCTAGTTAGCTAATAAGGGCACGTCATGAGAAATGAAGGTAAGGGCACTTTAACATACTCAATGCAAAATGGAAAAATCGAGTTTCTAAATCTTGCTGGTGAGACATATATCGAAGCAAAAAATTTCTTAGATGAGCACCATTATCACCCTGCCACACGCTTATATTTTTTTGGCCAAGACATCAGAGTTTTTACTCAAATAGGGTGACTGCTTATTCAGAAAACAAAGGAATTTTTTAAAGTTCATCTGTTAACAAGTGTGATTGTGAGCTTGAAGGAGTGTAAGAATTATGGCCAGGGAAAATACTCACCAGCTTCTCTAACCGATTCCATCTTATGGATCCATCATTCCGAATCAAAAGTTGACCCAAGATTTTCCTCATATCAGGACTTGGGTCCATGAGCAGCCTACCAATGACAAAAGGATATGCACTTTCAACTACTTTGAAATCAGGGTCCAGAACTTTTGCAGTCCCTTCAAGTGATCCGAGGGCTCTTATAACCAGGGCGTAATCCGGAGGAAGACAGAAATTAAAATCGTACATAACATCGTATAACTGATTCATTATGCCCTGAATGCAAATTGTTAAGGACAATAGACATTAGCTAAGGATTAGGATATGATTGCTTAACACTAGGTCATAGCACTTTCATAGTTCCTCCAAACAAAAACACCAATTATAAAAACCTGAAAATCTTGGGATTGTTTAGTTCCATCACCAAAGGATGCCTTTAAAGCATCTGACACAGCATGTATATCTTCACCTTCAGGTATAAAGCCCAGAGACAGAAAGTTATTTGCTAACCCCAGAGAATCACGATTCACGAAGTGCACCAACTGAGACAGAATAATCCAAATTAAATTAGACAGAGGTATTATCTTCAGGGGAAAGGACACTGAAATTGTCTTTACCACTTTGATTAGTCCCACACGATAGTGGCGTGGAATATCACCCATCATTCCAAAGTCAAAATAAGCAAGGGACCCATTCTCAGTAGCAACAAGATTTCCAGGGTGGGGATCAGCATGGAAAAATCCCACCTCAAGTAATTGCCTCAGAGAGCAATACAAACCCTACAGGTTTCAAAACATTTTGCAAGAGCATAAACATTTTATTGGATAAGAATAAATATGGATCGGAGTATAAGAAACTCAGAGAGCACAACAGGCTGGAGAAAAAGACAATCAAAGCACACATCATCAGACACAGAGATCTACAGATAAGACAGCTTAAACTAAAATAACTAAATATCCAGTATGAACCCCAAAAGGTCTGCTCTTTGCCATTACCTCATCAATTAGTTGTTTCCGGTTTAGACAGGCTTCTCTCAGTCGATTACTATCAGTAAGCTTGATCCCATCAATCCATTCCATTGTAAGTACAGCTTTCCGGGTTAGATTCCAATATATTTTGGGAACTTTGATACCAATTGATTGATGATGTGCTACATTAGTATCTTGTGAGCTTGTTGCCTCATTACCTGAAAAATAACAATATATCAAAGCAACACACAAATGAAACACCTTAGAACCTAAGTCACAGAAGTGATGGAGTTCAACAAACTTGATAACTTCATGTATTCAAGCTAAGTTCATCACTAAGAGGATATATAGCAGCAAAAACTGGAATTCAGAGAAGCTAATCAAAAGAGTTGCTCCTTTTCATTTTCTGAGATACTACCTAGGTGTGCAAGGCTACTTCATGGTGTAACCAACTGTCTATGAAACAGAGAGAAGATATATTCCAGAGTAATGAAATCGTTTGCTTTGAACCTAAGATGCAAAACTAGTGTCAACTTCTGATCTCTTTTCAACATGAGTAAGGAGACAGCAGTACTGGTCTTCATAAGCTTATTAGTGGAAAAATAACATAGATAACTGAGTAAAACTAACAGAAACACTCTTCTCAATATTCTTTTAGCAATGCTAACCTCCAGCAGTAGCAAGGATGTTTCAACTGCAGCATAGATGATCAACCCTTATCACATGAAAAGTGACAATGCGTAAAGATGTTCTCTGAGCTGAATTTTTATTTTTATTTTAAATATAGGAAGGCCATTGTAACAATGGTTAACTAGTTTAACATCCAAGGGCTGATAAAACTTCTCCACCAAATGGGTTAACCCACAGTACCCCTACACAAAATTACCAATGATGCAAGTAATTCTCTAAAATTTGATCAAACTTACAGGAAGGACAGCCGTAAAGAGCACCAAATCGCTCAGCGTTTTGACCCTCCAGGATGTAGTCAATCTCCTCAAACATTCGCCTCACCTATTCAATCCAAAAGGTTGAAGAATCTCATTAAGATAGAGGCTTTGAATACCCACCCATCCCCATTACAGGGATAGTGTCAAATTTAGTTATAAGAAACAGCAGTTCAAAATTTATGAAGTGCAATGCAGTACAACAATTTTCATCTACAAGAAGCAACAGTATAACCTAGCAAATAATCAGCCAATTTGTGTTGGAGGATATGCATAAAAGCAGTAGACAAAAATGTCATGATAAATTATGTCAAGTCACTATCCCACAAAATGTATGCCAGGAAAGGCATGTATGTTTGTTTCTCGAACCAAGTCTAAGGAAAGTAGGGGACTGTACACCATCAGGAGTCTCACCATCTCATTCACTGCTACTAACAGATCTCTACGAGCTTTAGCAAATCGCTTTAACTGGCCTCCTATCATATTAAATAGCAGGGCATCAAGGGTCAACAAATGGGACATACCCGGTCTCTGAACTTTGACAGCTACAAGCTCTCCAGAGTACAGGTGAGCTGCAACACTTGAAGAACAAACACACATTTAATAGAATCTTCTTAGTTTTACCTTCCCCAACCCCAACCTAGAAATAGAACCAAAATGCACATCAATATGATTTACAGGAACTCAGTTGTCTAACCTTTATAAACCTGTCCCAAGGATGCTGCAGCTATTGGCTCCTTGCTAATATCAGCAAACAGTTTAGAAACTGGCATGCCCAACTGGGATTCAATGGATTTCATGGCAATATCTGATGGAAACGGAGGTATTTGGTCCTGGCATTAGCACGAGACTTCAGTTGAACATTCAATTTTTTTTTTTAAAATTAACAGGCATCAAGTATCACATTACAGTGAAAGTATTGAAGCCTGGTCAGCAACCGAACCAATGAAAAAAATGAAAGAAATTCCACCATATACCTGTAATTTTGCAAGTTCTTGGCAATATATCTTAGGCAGTATATCTGGCCTTGTGCTTAAAGCTTGTCCAAGCTGTAAATCAGAAAAGGATTTGTTTAAACTAATGTCACTTGAAGCAATTTTACAGTTTCATAAGCCCTACACATAAGGCTCAACATCATCAAAATAGCACCTTCAACTTCCTACAAGTTTTATTTTCATTACTTGCAGTCAATCACAAGGAGGATCTACCCATAATTGCCCAGAGAGGAAACAAAGATTGATAGCTACAGACAAGACCAAGATGTTGTAGATCTTACAAAACCACAAGCTTCAGTAGTAAGGAAAACACTAACCACAAGATTGCTTACAATATATATATCAAGATGCAATATGCTACATGACGGGCATAAGCTTTTAAAATATCTCCATGAGCCCCCTTATCCAACAATTCATTGATCCAATAAATGTGAAATTCACTTCAAGATCAAGAGCCCTACAACCCACGTTTTGCAATCAAGTCCAGAAACTAGCCTAGAAAGTCAATAAGTAAGAATCTACCAAGTCACAACTCACAAGATCTATAGAGATGTGTTTGAAATTTAAGGTAAAAGCATATATGATGTTGCCTCCAAATTGTACAGAAAGAAAGTAGAAAGAGCTTGTGCTCAATTACACAGATAATTTAACCCTCTATCTTCAGAACATGATATAGTAGGTCATCTATGAGTATCAATTCAATAATGGAGAAATAAAATAAACAAGAAAATGAGGATGATGAATAGATTCAGGATCAATCAATAACTCTTTTAAATTATTCAGAAAAAATCCCATTATTTAAAATGACCGGCACTTGGATCAATAAATATACAAACAAGAGAAATACTAATCAAACTATACAAGATAAAAGCATAATAGGACAAACAACATAGAAATAATTAATTCAAATGTTTGAGTGCAACAAAACTTGCCTTGATATAAAAAGGCCCCAATCGGATAAGAGTTTCACGAAACTGCAACATGTCAATCCATATTAGAGCAAATTTTCATAAATATATAACAACTAAACATATTTACCAGAATACAGAACTTTTAAATATATAACAACTCAACATAATTACCAGAATACAGATCTTTTAATTTTATTATGCAAGTATGGCACATTTCTTATAGTGGCAATAAAGATACAAAAACTTGCATATGCACCAACAGATGACAACGAGCCTTTTTCAGATTTTCATGATTTAACTATTTCTGTTAAGTTAGTTAAACAAGGTTGACCAACTTGGATCAGACACCACGTATTTCAAGAGTTGGACTTCACAACTTTTCAAAGAAAAAAAGAAATTACAAACATGTCACATTACAAATGCTAAATTTCAATTCCAATTAATTTTCAATGTTGATTACATCCCCTTCAGTTCTATCTAATTCAACATTTCTGAAACTGCAACAAATTTGTTTAACTGCAAAAAAGATTCCTATGTCATTATAAATTGATTCCAGGTTGTGCCAAAAATAAATAACCAGGTTAGTTGTTTTGAAACCACGTCTTCTTTAAAGCCTAATAAACATCTTTTTCTAAACAAGAGAAGAAAAAAAAAAAGTAGTCACCTGAAACTCTTAGTGAACTACTCCACTAAATATAGATACCCCAATTAATCTTACAATGCCCGAATCTTTTGCTTCAATCACTATAGACACTGGCTGAAATTGATAAATCTCTTTGGTAAGTGAATTTAAACTGGTAACATATGCTACATAAAGCTTATATGTAGGAAATCCTAAGTAATGTCAGAAATATAAGCCTGAAAAAGGGACAAGAAGAAATTTGCATCTTAATTTTACTCGAGACAACTGGGAGAGATGAGGTACTTTCCAGCGGATTATTGGAAGAGCCAAGATAGTTTAAATAAATATTAGATGAAAACAAGCTCAAAGCTCTTATTTTAGTAAATTATGTCAAACCTAGAAAGGGAGCAACTAATTTGGATATAATTTCCTCGACTCATTCTGCATTAAAAATTTTGCATCTCAATGATGAAATATTACAACTAACCATAATTGAACGCTTGTTCATATCTTGAACAAAGAAGCGCCATATAGTTAGCTTCACCACATGGAATGAAATTATAGCAGCTCTGTACAAAGCAAAGAATGCACAAAAACGGTAGAAAACTGAAACACTTCTTGAACCAAGAGTACGTCCAAATTGACTTTCGAGCGATTCTTTCCTCAATTTCGCATACTCAGCAGAAGGCCTTTCACCATGCACACTAGAGTAGCTAGTAGAAAAACTGCAACAGATTCATCAAAGCAGCATAAGAAAACCGATAAGGAAATTAAGTTGTTAGAAACTAGAAAAGATCAACTAAATCTATAGTGAAAAACGTATTTGCAACAGTCAAAATTACGCAGCCTCAGAAAATGGAAACCATCACACACCACACATCAAACAGACATATCAAATTAAAAGAGCATGAAATGTTGGTATACATTTTGTATAACATGGAAACAGAAATCTACAATAGTTTAACTCATCACAAAGATATGAACCACGACTAAAGATGCCAATTCCAAGTCAGACTCTAGCCCAAACATTTTATAAAACTCACACTTAGATTATTATCTTTAATTATCAACGGAGCTAAAAAATCTTACTTAAAGTAGCTAAGCGTAGCCTTACAATTTTGGATGTAGAAAGCGCGAGACATAATACTCATCATGCATTCTGCAACGAAGATCTTTTGGCCCTCCAAGCAGCATCAGCCTCAATCTAATTGTCTCTGCAGAACTCCCATCCCGCAAATCTACAAATGATACGAACAAGATACGATCAACAGAGACTCCAAACACATGAGTCGCACCTTAAAATAGGGAAAACCCATTACAACCACATTATTCAGAATCCACTAAAACACATGAACCACCAACAAATTGCACATAATAAACACAAAACATCCATAAGTAACAGCATCCAGAGTGAGAGAGATGGAGGGAAATTACGCGTGGAGTGAAGAAGAAGATGGCGGCGTTTCAGACAATCAACAAGAGTCTTCATCCGAACAGAAGATGAAGAGAATGCTTATAAATCTAATGAATTTTGATGCAACCCCATATTCGTTGTTGGATCGAAGGTGTTCGATAAAATGCGCAGCTGAAGAATCATATACGTAGCTGCTCTGCAGTAGTTTCCAGGATTGAAAAGAAAAGATGATTAATTGCATTCGCACCCCATAATTTTCTAAAATTGCAAAATACTTCGGTGGTGTTGCATTGCAGTAGTGACACGTGTGAAGGGACATGTCTGCTTGGTGACACGTGTGCATAAGAGTGTGCCACGATTTATTTTGCTAACTACCGTGGGATAATTATAGAAAGGCTCTCGAACTAATTTATGAAATTTTTTTTTATTTTATTTTATTAATTTGAATCTTTTTGGTTTCGAAAATTGATGTTAACGTTGATAACCCATTCTTAGTTAAAACGCATATAATAAAGATTAATTTGTCACCTCTTTTATTTATTAGATTAGATATTACTTTTTTTTTAAATCAATGATATAGTAAATTATCATTTTTCTGGTAAAATTGCTAAAGAAAAAAAAATCATACTATTGAATGAGAGAAGCTAGTATTCAACCAATTACATCCCTGGGGGATGGTATTGAGTGTTACTCTTTAATACCAGGATTACACTTCACAAGAGTGTTACTCTTTAAAATGGTTCCACCCTAATTTTTAGGTTATTTTTTATTTTTCTTTAATTTATGGTATAGTAGTTTTATTACTTTTATGGCTTAGTATTAATTTCAATGATATAATTATAAATAATCTTAAAAAAAAAAAAAAAAAGAGTTGAGTACCGTTCCACGAACCATGAGATACTCCCTCTTGAAGTAATCTGCCTAAGATCAATGATGCATGATTGCATTAAAAGATGAGAGATTTCAAACAAATGATAATGAAAACAAAATTTTGAAGAGATAATAGTTGTATGTTGTGCTTGTATAATAGGAAACAAAAATGATAAAGCAAAAAGAATGGACAGAAGTGAAGTAGACGAGATCATTTCTTCCATGCTTTCTTTCCACGGAATTGATTGCCGGATCTCTTCTCTTGTTTCTTCTTGTATTGCCGAGTTTTCGTTATCTGGGATCTTTTGGCAATGAGTGGCATTTTCTTTTTGCGGTTTTTTTCCCGATTGCTCAAACCACCCGTCTGCTCAACAATGTTATGCGCAACACATTAAGAAAAGCACATAAGCACAACTTGAATTCTCTCTGTTGAATGTAGACAGATCTTCAAGAGTGGTGTAAATGAAATTTCTTACCAAGTAAACATACCTTATTTTGTTTCATAGCTGTACGAGACTGATATCTACCCCTCTCCTCCCTTGCTTCTCTCATCACCGCCAATCTCTCTTCCTTTGTTAATTTCCTCCGCGCCTGACATGCAGGTTCAAAAGCGTTACACCAATTATTAACAAGATAAGAAATGTTACTTATATACGACTCAATCAAAAGACTCAAATCCAACTTCATTTTCAGCATCCTCTTGCATGTTAATTGTTAAAGCTTGGTACAAGCAACATTATAACACCAGTTATGTGTCAGCCGAGTTGGAAACGTCAAACTATAACCCATTTCAACTAATGAATCTTTACCCATTGACTCTCATATATCTCTGAGTGAATGATAAAAAAGATAAGGAAGAAGGATCAGAAAATGAAAGCTGACCTCAAGTTTAGAGGCATCGACCCTCTTCATGCTAAGTTGGTTTGCGCTTGGAACCTTGAACCCGTGCTGGGTTAAGGCAGCATTGGCTTCCTTCTTAGCCTAATAAATAAGGCCAGTGAGATGCTAAATATTACTCAAAGATTTATGATTCTTTAAGGCATCAATCCATAATTATAACTAAAAAAAACTTATCAATGCATATTTGATTCAGCATAATGAAAATGCAAACCTTCAGCTCTTTTATTCTTTGGAAGTCCTCGTTAGAAAGAATTCCATCATTTGTCTCTGTAGAAGCATTCTGGGTTTCTCCAGCTAATTTCTTTAAAGCACGAAGGCTTTGATTGGCAGCGTTCAGCTTCCCCTCAAAGTCAGAAAACTTCCTTTTCCTCGCTTTTAATTTATTGTTCTCAACATCAGCAACCTTTTCAAGACTGGTATCAGTTTTAGTTAAGCTAGACTCCTCATGCTCCTCATCAGCATTTCCCTCACTTTCTTCATCACTAATTTTGCCATCACCATCATCAAGGCAAATGTTAGCATCTTCATCAGACAGTTCAAAATCTTCATCGATTTCATCACTACCATCATCCATTTCAAGATCTGATTCACTAGGGCCACATTCATCACTTTCACCACTACCACCATCCTCTTCAGGAAGATCAACATCATCATCTTCTTCATTATTGTCATTGTCGGACTCATCAGAAATCTCCCCAACTATGTCCTCATCTTCATCCAGTAGCTCAATGCCTGGGATACTGTCAGCCACATGCACTTCACCAAAGGCTTTGGGCCTGGCTTTTACATCAGCAGGCCTCCCTCTATCCTTCTTGACTAGTAGTGAAGGGCAAACCTGCAGAGAAGATTAATAAAAAACATCAGTCCTACATCAATTTAAAATCTGGTTTTGATAGATAACTTGCATGTACAAGTGTGTGCATATGTGGAAGAGCAAGAGAGACTAGCCTCTCTAAATAATGTAAGAAGCGAACGGGCAGCTGAAGAAACTGATTTCTCATTTGACTTCCTATACAAGACAAGGTCTTGCAGCAAATCTTCTGTCATCAACTAAAGAGAGCAGAAAACAAAGAATAAAGTATCAGATTGGGATATGAAGGTCAGAGAAGGTCTACAAACACTTCAAGACTGTTCTGGAGTATACCAAAGGCATGCGTAGACATATTTCTCGAACTACATTCAGCCCAACAGTAATAGCCTGATGAGAGAAAATTGAGATGATCAAGATACAATCAACATAAGATAATTTTCTTAACAACACAATGGCACCTCAGGTCGTGAGCGGTCATGCACAAATTGGTTTACAATTTGCTTGAACAATGGTTCAACTGCATCAGGTGGTACCTAGCAAGAAAAAGTTCAAGAACTGAGCAAGAATATTTCAAGCCAGATATGACAAACTAATAAAGTCTAGAGAACAGAAACAACATAAAACTAAGCGAATAATAAATGACAAAATGTTACCATTTCATGGCAGGCTTGAACAGCTGCTGCAAGCAGATTTGTGACATCTCGTTGATGTGGCTGCAAATGAATAAGAACAGGATCAGACAAACATCATGATAATTAGACTCCTGAATAGAAGTAATCTACCATACCTGAACATATTTCTGAAGATAAGTATAGAAGTTCAACAAGATCAATTGGTGAAGGCCAACTGTACGAGCAATTACCTTAAGCATCATCATTTTTACCTGAAAATAATGAAGAGAATGAAAAGATGTGTAATATATTAAGATTTTTCTACAAAATGTAAACATATGCAAGTACTAAACTGATAAATAATTACTTCAAATCTTTCATTGCTAGACTGCAGACGAGAAAACAGCTTTTCAGAGAAACCCTGAATGGAAAACTTGGTTAGCATCTCTTTAATAACATAATGAATTAATTAAAAAATAATAATAATAATAATAATAATAATAATGATGATGATAAAATAAAATCATGCAAACCTGTGCATCTTTCAAATGGTTTAGTGGTGAGTGGTAGTTTAGGTTAGTTTTCTCAGAAGATAGACGTTGCTGCTTCTTCATGCTACGGATAACACGCTGCAGTTTTGCCTTTTTCTTCTTTTTGCTAGATACAGTACCCTTATGGTTTGCCTAAATTTTCAAAAGAAAATTCACACAATGATGCACATATGATATATATCCACATAAATTTAATACTTAAAAATATAAATAACCATTCCATCTTCGTCTCATAGTTGCTTAAACCAAATGTAAAAGTACAGATGTCTCCTACAACCAATTCTCAGTGTCACACAAAGTTGGAGAAAATTAAACTGAATGAGATTTATTTTCTAATCCTAAAGATAGAAAATGAGCTCATAGATGGAATAATCAACAAAACATTAGTCAAATGCTCAAGTATGAATATTCTAACCAGATATATTATTCACGATCTCTGTCAGGTTCTACAATAATATGAAGCAATAGAATTACAAAAAAACTCAGAATAATGAGATAACCAACCTTGTATAGAGCTTCTTTATTCACTACTACATGAGGCTGTTGGATTGCTTCATCATCTTCACTGGCAGAATCATCAGTATCATCATCTTCAATCTTCTCAAAACCAAGAAGAAATGACAAGGCAGCAATCATGATCCTAAGGAATTCAAATATATATCAGAGATCATTAGATGTTAACCAGAGAAATGAAACATATCACACAACTAACTGCATACACAATGGCAACCTTGATGAGGGATGAAAACATGCCATACATATAGCATTAGCTACCCTGTCATCATCCCAGATTTTCCTCCTGTGAAGATCACATAGAAGAATAAGTGCCCTCTTTGCTTTTGCTTCTTCCTCTTTCTGATTTTACAAAAAATTAATCAAAAATAAAAAATAAAAAATTCAAAACATTAAACCTATACATAAAATGTCAATTCTTATGAAAAACCTGCAGCATTCAAAACATTGAACCTATATACAAAAAATTCAAAACATTAAACATTAATCATAGTACCTGCAGCATTCCGAAAATAATATTTTGAAGGACCTTGTTCTTGGGATCATTCTTATGCTTCTGGTTCATGCGTCTAATGGAATGAATAACGTGGGAAAATGCCAATTTTTTCAATACCCTGTCTCCTACTGTCTGAAGCTCCATGAATACCGCAAGCGTCTTCTCAATATCAATGACCTAGTATACAGAATTAAGCCAGCAGTCATTATGGGGAAGACACAGAAGATAAACATTGCTCATTCATCAAAAGAATACGGAGAAATTTTATCAAAACAAGATTAGGCATATTTAGTGCAAACCTCCACAGCTAATTTTGCATCGCAACCAATTAAAAATCTCCACATTTCAAGCCACAAATACATTTTTTCTACATGTTCCATATTTCACTTCACACATGCATAGCCATATCAATTATTCAATTAGAAATAGGATGGTATTGCCAATTAGCAAATATTCAATACTAGTAATCCAGTACACAAAATAACTACAAATTCACCATGATCAAACATAATCTACAAATTAAATTGCAATCGCATTGAAAATGCATACTTTATTGCATAGGTCCATTACCAACAACTGAAAAAGAAATACAGTACCTTCCGGTTCACCAAAAGAATAAGAGCTTGGGTCACATGCACCCTAAGACCAGATGGAAGATTCTGGGCAGAAGATTCCAGAAATCGGAACAATTCAGTGGGAAATTGAGCCAATTCTTTAGAATAAAAAGGTGTAACGTGAGCTAAAAACATTGTCCGATCACTCAAATCCTTGGCAACGACTGGGTCTGCAGCAATTCCACTAAGTGAAGTGAAATTTAACGCTGCTTGTTGCTGAAAGAGCTCCAAAGATGACTTGAATTGGTCATAAATTAGGAGTAGCTCTGATGTATAGCCTTCCGGGTCGGATTTCATTTTAGATTGTAAGGTTGTGAGGTTGAGCTTATCAGAGGCGCCGCCAGAGGCGGATATTGAGTCAGCAGCGACGTCTGAAAGGGAGGCCATCGCCGGCGTCGGAGATTGAGCAATTAATGAGGGGAAGCTTAAACCCTACAATAAAACTTTCAATTTTATACGTTGTGGGTGAATTGTACAACACAATTTCACCAATCTATAAAACCCTAAAAAATGCAATTATTTTAATAAGTATTCAAGAAGGGGGATGGAGAGGGTAGAGGAGACAAGAGAATGGTTGGGCTGTAATTGTAAGGCCCATATCATACAAAAACAAAAGATTAATGTATGCTTGAAAGGCCCAATCATACACCTTATTTCAAGAAAATTTCTTGATTTTTGTGTTTGGTTTTTTTGATCATTAAAACACACTCATTAAAATTTTAGAAAAGGCAAAATTAGAGTTATTAAAAAGCTTTTGACATAAATTTTAATGAATAAAAGTTGACACCTAGTTTTCAATAGTAAAAATTATGAATTATCATACTTACTTACCCATAGAATAAAATTATTTATTACGGAGTACATATTATGTGATTGGAGGAATATTGCCAATAATCTTGGTCAAATAATCAAAATCCATTTAAGGAATACTTTCAATATCATTTTATATGTGAGGCATGTGATGTGCACACATTGAAACTTCTACCTGCATTTCTACAATTTTCACCAACTCCAAAAGTTCGAAAAAAAGCTAAACGTGAAGTAACCCTAATAAGTGCATTGTAAATTACAGATTCATTTGCAAGAAGTCTTGATTAATTTTCTGTTCATTGAAAGTTGTAAGTTTTATTTAAATTGTTTATTATTCTTTTACTTAAATCTAATTTCTTTATGTTTAACTCCGTGCAATCTCATTCTTTATTACTTCCTCTATTCCAAGATTACATGCACATATTTGATATAAATTTATGGAACATTAGCATAAATTTTGATGATTAAAAAAAAAACGATAGCTAGCTTTTAATAGTAAAAATTATAAATCAACATGTATTTGTTAACATCTAAATCAACATGATTGGTGTAAACTAACTACTAACAGAACTAACAACTAACATTTATAGATAAAAAAAATTGTTAACATCTAAAATAAAATTATTTAATTGGCGATGCATACTTTGTGACTGTATGACTATTACCGTCATCCTTTATTGGTAAAAATTATAAATTCCATTTATGAATATTTTAAATATAATTTTATATGTGACACACGTGACATGCACTTGAATTTCCATCATCTTCGCCAACTTTAATGGTTTGAAAAAAGCTAGATAAAAACTAACCTTACAGAATTTTTAATTAGGCCTCCCCCAATGGGGAGTTTTTTTTTTTTTTCTTACATGGCAATTTAAGAAACCTCAAAAATGTATTTTTATTGTTGGGAAGGGATCAGATTTTTTGTGGAGGTTTTATATAGAAAACCTAGATTTTTTTATAAAGGAGAGTGAGGGAAGAAGATTTAGAAGAGAGTGATGGGAACTGCCCAATCCTCGGGCGCGTGCACTTCACGCACTTTAAAATGAATAATTGTGTGGGCCCATGTTATTGGGCTGTTTCCAAAGCATTTATTTATTTATTTATTTTGTTCATAAAACATGACATATATTAAATAAATGAGGGTAGGAAAAGTTGTTGTCCACCATGTTCACGTTACTTCTTTTCTTTTTATTTATTTAATTATTTTAAAACAAAACTCAAATTTCATTGAAAAAAAATATGACCGTTTACATTTTACCGTTGTCATTATATATATTTTTTTAATTATTTTTTTAAATTCTCCTTATAAATATATCATTCACTTCATTTTTATCCTACATCGTATTCTATTATCAATCTCAAATTCAAATCTTATACATTAAATATTTTCTTCTCATTCAAAAAAAATGGATAAACATTCGTGGATGCATTTCGGGTTCAATTTTTCAAACTCCGATGAAAATTCACCTCACAATGTGAATTTTCGTCCACGTGCCAACTTCTATCCTCAAAATCTAAAATTTCCAACTAATATTCCGATAAATTTTTTTAGTAATTTTTCACCCCAAAAAATTTCAATTACTTTTCGAATTTTTCAGAAGGTAGTTTCCCTCAACTTAATTCTTTTAATTCATCTGTCGCACTATTTTTCATGTATCCAAATCTCTATATGTCTCCTCATCCTCAATACGGATTTCTTTCGGCAATTCTCATAAATTTATCAGATACAGACAGAGACACTGCATCTCTAAACTCTCAGCGTTCGTCTTTCTCGTCTCAATTCTCTCCACTAGGATTGGAGCGGGTAAATCTCGCTGCTGACTTTGAGGACACCAAAGATCCACCAACAGTTCCTACTGCTAAAAAGAATTTTTATTCTTTTGATAAAAATGCTCTTCTCATGAGTTGTTTGGTTAATATCAGCACGGGCCCCATTGTCGGAAATAATCAAAAGTCAGAGCAAATATAGATTCAGATCGCCGAGGCATACAACACTAATCGTTCAGGTGACATGATATTTAGGACTCTCAATAAATTAAAGTCAGATTACTACGCACTATAGAAACAGGTGAAATGGCTCAATTGTTACTACAATCAAGAGAAAAAGACCTGGGGAAGTGGGTGTAGTGACGCTAATATTGAAGACAAAGAAAATGTTTAATATAAAGTGAAGCATGGTTCCAATTTTTTACAAATCAAAGCTTGAAAAATATTGAAAGAAAGTCTGAAGTTCGCCGATCCAGATAGTGTTGTTCGCAGTTTAAAAAAAGCAAAAGTCTCGGCGAGTGGAGAGTATGTGGTATCTTCAAACATTGAATCGAAAGTTGAAAATAAAGGCGATGAGGAGCCCCTTCGTCCAATGGGAAGGAATGCAGCAAGGCAAACCGGGAAGAGTATAGGTAAAGCAATTGCATCTGCAGGAGAAAGTGACAGAATTCTTGAGAAAAGGTTTAAGAACTTGGAAGAGATGCACATGAAAAAGATCGAAGGAATTTCTAGCATTGCCAAGCTAAACATTATAAGATACTTATGAAAAAGACCTCGACGATAATAGAGGATCAACTACGTATCTATCTCCACGTTGTGGATCAAATCAAGAAGGACATGGGGTTGTAAATTTGAAGAATTAGTTGTTGTATTTTTCAGCATTGTAATGTTAGTTATTGTATTTCGTTTTGTATGAAAACTCATCAATGTATTTCTTTATATTTTGAAAACTAGCCATTGTAAAACTAACCATTGTAAAACTAGCTTTTATAAACTAGCCGTTGTAAAACTATCCATTGTGAAACTAGCTGTTGTGATGTAGTCGGATTGTTGGAACTCCTACCTGAGAACAATACACTCCTAGAAACTCTTTATCTTTCTATTTCTTTCCTTCTCTCAAACATGTCTTCTTCTTCTTCTGAAAATGATAGTTGTCTTGAGTAAATTTTTGATAATATGATAGAGAAAGAAGTAATGTCGGTACTTAAAAAAATAAGATTTACGTGGCGGTGCTGGGTCTTCCGCTGGCGGTGCCAAAAAGCGAAGAACGTATGTGGACCAAAATCGTAAAGCGGGACACGCAAGACTCTACTGCGACTACTTCTCTAAAATCTAATATACAGAAGCGAGACGTTTCGTCATTATTTTTGTATGTCGAGAGAGTTGTTCTTACGCATAGTTGATGCACTAGAGTCCCACGATGAGTATTTCAGTGGAGGGTAGATGCAACTGGGAAAAATAGTGTTCTCTCCACAATAAAAGTACACAGTAGTCATTCGTCAATTGGCATATGGTGGACCTGTAGAATGTCTTTTTAAGTTTTGTCGGTGTGCGATCAAACTTTTTGACGGATACTACTTGAGAAAGCTTAATGCCTTAGATTGTCAAAAGTTATTACAAATGCATGAAAAAAGACATGGATTTCCCGGAATACTGGGGAGCCTTGATTGCATGCATTGGGAATGGAGGAACTGTCCAATAGCTTGGAAAGGCCAATTCACACGCGGTGACCATGGCATTCCAATAATCATGCTCGAAGCGGTTGCCTCTGTAGATTTATGGATATGACATGCCTATTTTGGAGTAGCAGGATCCAACAACGACATAAATATGCTCAATCAGTCTCTGTTATTTAAGGATACCCTGTAAGGACGCACTCCATCTGTTAATTTTACAATCAATGGTAAGCAATATAATTAAGAATATTATCTTACTAATGAAATTTATCCAGAATGGACTGCTTTTGTGAAAAGCTTTTCATGTCCTCAAGATCCAAAGAGGCAGAATTTCAAAAGACTGCAAGAGGCTACTAGGAAGGATGTCGAACGAGCCTTTGGAGTGCTTCAATCTCGTTGGGCAATGGTTAGCGGTCTAACTCGTTTCTGGTACAAGAATAACTTGAAGGATATAATGTTAACTTGCATTATATTGCACAACATGATAACAAAAATAAAGAAAATGCAGCGATTGATTGATCCGATGATCCAAATATGGTCATTCTGGCTCCACAAGTAAGTAAAGGATTAACCGGATCATTCAATGACAACTTCAGGAGAAGTGTTCAACTACGAGACAAATAAAAATATCTCCAGCTTTGACAAGATTTAATTGAGCATGTTTGGACCCAATCCGGAGAATAATTATTTACACATTAAATTGATCGGATCGAAATTTACTTTGTTGCTTTCGGAAGTTTTACTTTTATATTTTAATGTGTCTTTTTAATTTGTGTTTGAGATATTCTCTTGTGAGATGGGTGCGAGATAGGTTGACCTATCACTAAAGTATGCTTATTGTATAGATAAAATATGCTTATTTATAGTTAAAGTATGTTAATGATAAATCATATTATAACACGGTAAAATCATACTTTAATGCATAATCCACCATACTTTAGAAAATATACTTTAACAACCATTAAACATACTTTATCTATACAATAAGTATACTTTAGTGATGGATCGACCCGTCTCACAAATAACTCATCTCACAAGAGATTTTGTCTTTGTGTTTTTATGTTTTATGTAATTAAAAAAATAATAATATTTTTTTCTATTTTTTTATCTTATAAAATTAAAATAATTGAAATATATAATTATTTGTAATTTATTTAGAAATAGATATATATAGTTGATAAATTAAATGATAAGAAAATGAAATTGAGGTGAGTACTATAAAAAAAATTTGGTTATTATAAATCTATTTGCAAAAAGTGTTAATTGATTTCCTACTACATTAAATGTTGTAAGTTTTATTTAAATTGTTCAATTCTTTTTGTTAAATCAAAATTTGTTTGTATAATTCCGTGTACGTAATTGGATTCTTTAATATTGTTCAACTTGTACTTTTAGAAGAATCAATAGTCCTTTATTATTACTATAATTTTTAGTGAAGGGGTACGGTGTCCCGGGCATAAGAATCTCACTCTTTCGCTTGAGTTTCAGCATCTTCTACGACTTAAAAAGTTTGAAAAAATCTAAATCAAAACTAACCATTAGAGTATTTTAAATTATAGATTCATTTACAAGAAGTTTTGATTGTAAGTTGAAAGTTTAATTTAAATTGTTCAATTTTTTTTTGTTAAATTTAATTTTTGATTGTATTATTCCGTGCGATCGCATTAATAAATATTTTCAACTTGTTCTTTGTTTAAGGTCCTACATACATGTATTCTTAATAGAATCAAATGTCTTCATTCATTCTTTCTTTCTTTTTTTATTTATTTATTTTAATGAAGACATAAATTTAATAATTTAATTTCTAGCATTAAAAGTTTTTTTTCTTTGTGTGACAAAGTAATTTATAGAGTTATTGAGGTTTAAGAAAATTATATTGAAAACTTTGTTCTACTTATTTTAATTTTCTTATCATTAGCTTTAATTTTGATTTATAAAAAAGTTGAGTGCTAGCTAACTTTTAATAGTAAATTTTAAATTAACACATTTGTTTAAACCTAGCTAGAATAAAATATTCATTTGCCACACATACTATATGATTTGTAAGGACTATTGTACTTGTCAAAAACTTTTATTTGTCAAAAAATTATAATTCTATTTTAAGAATAATTTTTAAATCTTTTTTTTTGAGAAATTTTCTTGCGAGACAGGTTATTTGTGAGATGAATGTGAAATGGGTTTACCCATTATTAAAGTATGAAAAAATTACTATTAGATACACACTTTGTACCCCTAATTACTATTAGAAACATTGATTTAAAATAAAAACTATCGCATATAAAATATTAAAGTAAAATACCAAATATAATCCTAAACTCATACACTTTTAAACCACAAACCCTGAACCCCTACCCACCGCCGGACCGCCGCCGCTCGCCAGAAAACCGCCGGACCACTGGAAACTGCCGTCGCCGGAGCTCCATCGGCTGGTCGCCTGAGCACTGCTGGACCGTCGGCCAGCCGCCGAAAAAATTGCTGGACCGCCGCCGCCGGAGCTCTGTCGGACCACCTCTGAACCACCACACTTTTTTGCTGCACATACTTTTTTTACTGCACACACTTTTGTTACTGCACACACTTTGATGCACACAACATTTATATGCAGCACATTGTAGGGGTAATATTGGAATATCACTATATATTTTTGTAGTTAGTAGTAATATTTTTGTATGTTTGTATCATAGTAATTAAGGGTTTTTTTGTGTACCTAGTAGTAATCCTCCCTTAAAGTATGCTTATTTTATAGATAAAATATATTTATTTACAGTTAAAATATGTTAATAATAAATCAAATTATAACACGCTAAAATCATACTTTAATGCATAATTTAGTATATTTTAAAAAATATACTTTAACAACCACTTTAAATAATAGATATACTTCAACATGTCTCACAAATCATCTCACATAAGTAACGTCTCACAAGAGACTTTGTCATTTTTTTATTTGGTGCATGTGACATGCACATGTTGATATTTTTTCCTGAATTTCCACCATCTTCACGTACAAAACGACCATTTGAATATTTCCCTAGTTTACAGGCTCCTCCGCCCCAGTGACACTGATGATAGAAGGTTTATCTTTTCAAGGATTTGGCACAAGTGAATTCCTAAGAAAATTTTCATTCGCTTATGGATGATCACTAGAAGCAGACTTCTCACTATGGATCGTGTCTGGTTCCCTAATGGTTATAGAGAGTATGGATTTTGTATCCGCCACAATGAGATGGCTTCATACTTGTTCTTTCTTTGTCCGTTTGTAGCGGAGGTGTGGAAGAATGGAAATGGTGGCTGAGATGGAGTAGGTTGGTCCATAGTACTGTCCAAGCATGTTTTAAAAGAATCTACAAAGATAAGTGGGCTTCTATTCAGCTGAGAAAGCTATTAACGTTAGCACTTGCTATCTGCGTGGCGAGAGTGTGGGATCACAGAAATGTAATCCTATTTGATAATACTAGCATCTCCACGACGCAATTAGCAGATCGAATCATTCTAGAAGTGTGTCGATTGGGGTTGTTATTTTAATTTCTTTGTGCTCTTGCCCTAGTTTTAGGAAGCTTTTATTTGGATTTGAACTGCAATCTGATTAATATTTACAAGCTCAACCCATACTAAATCCTTACAGCATTTTAAATTATACATTCATTTGCAAGAAGTATTTATTGATGTCCTGTTACACTTAAATTCTTCAAAAGTTTTTTTTTGTTAAATTTAATATTTATTTTTATAAATTCGTGCAATCACATTAATTAATATTTTTTTTTCCCATTTTTGAATTAAAAAATGCATGTATTTTTAGAAGAATCAATAATCCTTTTTAAGACTTAAATTTAATAATTTAATTTCTAGATCTCAATGTTCTTTTCATTTTTTTTCTTCATTGTGTGATAAAGTTCAAAAAGTTATTAAGATTTAAGACAAATATATTGAAAATTTAGATCTACTTATTTTAATTTCTTAACATTAGCATAAGTTTTGATGAAAAAATAGTTGACAGGTTAGCTTTTAATAGTAATAAAAGTTAAAGTTTAAAACATAAATAATTCCATACCTTTTGACTTTATTTAAAAAAATAGTTTTAAGGAACTTAATTTCAAATTTCATTGCTTTTAAATTCACACCCAATTTGTCTTTTTTGCTTAAGAGGAAGGGTTTAAAGTTTAAACATAACAAAAGTTTTCAAATCATGGAGCAAAATCAGACCCATCTCAAAAGTTACAGGACGAAATTGGTTTAATTATTTTGGAATGAAATCCGAGCAAAAGTGAAAGTTTTGAGATAAAAATAAAAATTTCAACTATTTTTAAATTTTTTTTTAAACAAAGTAAAAGGTGTGGACTATTTATGTTTTAAGCTCATGAAATTTATATTAAAATATATTTGTTTGAGGCAAAAAATTGGGTGAGACCGTCTCACGGATCCCCTTATGTGAGACGGATTACCCATTAATCCATTAATTATATTTTTAAGGGATATGTTTGGTTATAATCAAATTAGAAAATTGAAAATTTAATTATAAAAGTAAATTAATTAGGTCTTATATATATATATTTTTGTATATATAATATAATTTTTTAAATTATATTTTTATTATGAAAAATTTTATTAATTTAAATTTGTTATTTATTTAATTTATTTTTTCATTTAAATATTATAAATTTATAAAATGTGATATTTAATTGATGAAAAGTGATAGCAGTGTTGTTAACTATTACATGAACAATTTATAATATAAATGAAAAGTAATAATATTTTAAACGAAAAGTGATAACATCTTTAATAAAAAGTGATAATTAATTATCAAAGTGTATTTTACAAATAATTTATAGAATGGATAAAATGTGATAATATTTTTATTAAAAAGTGATTCCTAATAAAAAAATTGATATCCGTATAATTGAATAATTTCACGAATAAATCAATAGAATTATTATGGGTATTATATCCCCCATGCCTAGTGGGCCGTGAGCCCAACAAATCGAGCTATGATGAGGAAGAGGCCCAACTACAAAGAAATAAGCCCAAGCCCAAAAGCCACAATTCGGGGAAGAACCAAGAATATGCCCAATAAAGGAGCCCATCATCAAGGGCTGGAGAAACCCAAGAGGATAAGACGAGAAAAGGGCCGAAGAACAGAAAGCCCACTTAAACGATAGAGGGTCGAGACCTCTCAGCAGAACACCCCAGCTCCGAAGCCGAAGAAGACATCCAGGGGGTCTTTGACGAACCATATAGCCTTGGAAACTAACCCATCCGACTGCAAGAAGGATTATCAGAGTTGCTTGGGAAAGTACAGACATGACTGTAGGGACAACTAGTGGTGACAGGCAAGAAGACAAGAATAACAGTAAGAAGGGATGTCTTGGGCAGCACTCTCACATTGGAGGACAACACACAACAGGCATGCCTTTCTTGATCCACCAATAGAAAGCCAGCGAAGGAGAGAGAAAGACCTGCTGCACTCTAGGAGACGTTTGGCAATACTTTGCACCGATTGCTAAAAGTCACCGATGTACCAGCAACCCTCATTCATGGTTGCTTGTCTCCGTCCAGGTGGCACGACGGGATTGGACAACCTCTAGGGTTTTGCTAGTAGTATAAATAGCTTCTCTCACATGAGAGAACCAGGTTACTGATTCTCACTTTAGACATTACACTTGTAATTGAAAAAGAGTATGAGTGTTGTTCTAAGAGAGAATAATAAAATATTGGTTAAGACTTTTGGTGGAATTCCCTATCTCTCCTATTTTTGTGTGTTGTTATGTTTGATTGTGATCGTTATTAGTTTTGTTAAAACATTTTCTCATTACCTTTTGATTTCTAAGTTAACAAACTAAGAACACACATCAATAGTTGGCGCCATCTGTAGGAAACGCTACGATTAGCTGTTTTCTTTCCGCTTAAATTGGTCATTTTGGGTTGTAGGAATTCCATTTTATTTCTTAATTTGTTCTCTTTGTTTTGGATGGGAGGCGAAGGATTTACAACCCCTAAAAACAAAGAGAGGGAAGAATGTTCTAGAGCTCAGCGAAATGTGACCAGGAGTAGAAATAATGTCTAGATCAGCGCACCGGCCATAGAAGTGCCCACTCCGGCGAGGTCTATTCTTGTCCCAAATTTAGTCGACCCCAGAAAATGAAAGAGATGACTGAAAAATTCGAAGGGTGATCGATGAGTATACCGCGGAAGCTCCCCCGGTTCAACCTAAGAGGTTGAGCTTTAGCGTCCCTCACAGGGGAAGCCATGGCGATCTACGGGAGGATCTCGAGAGAAGGAAGTACGCCAGGAAAGAACACAGCGAAGGAGATACAAGAAAAACTATCAACTTCATATGGAAGAGGAATGTCGGAGAAAGGGAGAGCGTGAACGAAACTCCAGCGAAAGAAAGACAGAGTGAATATCTCCGTCGACTGAAAACGGGAGCCCAAAGGCAATCACAACCAGGAAGAAATCAGGGGATGAGAAATCCCCCACCCCAGGAGGTGTCCATGAGGATGACACTCGGAGACAACCACGGTCTGGAAAAAATCAAGAGGCCAAGCACCTCCGCCGAGGGAAAGACAAAGGGAAGAAAGATCCCACCAGCCTCATCCGCAAAACCAAAGAAGGGGTCGACCCACAACCCGGGAAGTGCCAATGGAAGACGAAGCCACACAAAAACACTATCTATCTCCCAAAGGAGGCGTAATCGAGGCAAAAGGCTAAGGAATCAAAGATCCTATTCATCTCTGGCACCATACTCACAGGAGAGTCGAGATCCTTTATGGGAAGATCTACCTACGACTGAGCTATCCTTATCACGGAACTGGAGAAGCAGGAGACCCATCTGATGAAGAGGGTGAGACAGATGGAAACCCATGTGGAAATGTGATTGGAGAATAGAGAAGCATTTCCGAATGCCCAAACCAGGGACTTACAGGCCTTGATAAATGAGGAAATGAACAAGCGCTTTGTGGATCTAGAAAGGAAGATGTCCAGAATGGGAGGAGTCCTCCAACAGGCAGTGGCCCCCTCACCCTTCACGGCAAAAATCAGTAATGCCCCTCGGTAACAGGGAATCAAGTTTCCCTCAAGTTTAATTTTCGACTGTGATTACGATCTTTACTCTCATATTGAAAAATATCTGATGTGGATGAGGGCTCAAGGTGCGAATGAGATCACATTGTGCAGGATGTTCCCTCTGACCCTGGGAAATAAGGCCCACGCCTGGTTTAAAGTATTTTCGGCGACAACCATCAAGGGCTGGGGAGAACTAATGGAGGCGTTCTAATGAAGTATTCCTACCTTGGGGCCGGTAAAGAGCCGAAACATAAACTGGCCAACATCTGCCAGGGATCGATAGAAAGCTTGCGGAATTTTCTGAAAAGGTTCAACAAGCAGAGGTCAATGGGAGAAGTCATGGGGACGAAGCATGCCTCATCACGATGATGGGGCACTTCACCCAAAAACTAGCCTGTGAAAAGTGGTACAGTTAAAGCCACCCGCGTCCTACGTCGCCTTCACGATTATGGCAAATGAATACATCTAAGCCGAGGACATTTCCAAGATGGCAAAGAAGGCGAGCAATCAAAGCACTTCGACAGAGCCGGGTAGGAAAAAAGTAAGCATAGGAGGGGCGAAGGAATATAAAACACCTGCTACTTTCAAACCCTTCGCAGAAGATACCAAGGTGCAAAAAATGTATGAAGAGCTGAAGTCGGGCATCAACCTGAATGTGGCCGAGGTCTTTTACTATGTAAAGGATCAATAGATTCTTCGGACACCGAGGCCTATCTTGCGAATATCAGAACTCACTAATCCTCAAAAGTATTGCATGTATCACCTGACGCATGGACACAACACCGATCAGTGTCGAGACTTAATCACAGAATTATGGAAACTATTCAAGGAAGGAAAGCTGAGAGGAATGCTACAGGCTCCGAGGCCGAAGGTGTATCAGAGAGACGCTAATCTTCCTCCTCCTCTGGGTCGACAGAGGTCCCCAGATAGAGGGAGAAATGGAGGAGCGATGCCTCTACCACCCCCGCCTTCAGCTCGATCCCCAGTGTTCGATAGGATAGGAGGATGATTAGCCATAACTTGTAGTCGGGTTGACCAATTCAAGAATTTATCGAACCACAGGGAGGTCGATGCTAGCACTTAAGCGATATCACGTTTATCACGATTTTATAGAAACGAATCATAGATGGATGGTTTGGTTAACAAGTAATTAAATGAAAGTAGACAAGCAATAACCAAATGACAAGATAAAAATGATGAATGAGTGGTTTTCCAAATTGAGTAGAAGTGAGATTAACAACACTATTGAAATGGTAACTTATGGATTCATGCATTAAACTCATATGTATCAAGGGTTAAGACTAAGGGCCAACACATATACCACCTAAACTTCCTCTCGAAATGAATAGGATGCAGATCATTTGCACAATCTCAAAATAGCTCAAAGGTTGGTTCTCAATTAAACTATTCCAACTAGGTACTAAGTTCAATTTAAGAATCCCTTCATATAATCAATTGACTTCTCAATCTAACTAATCACATGTTCTATCAAAGGGTTCTAAATAATAAAGGACTTCTCAATCTCTTTACCATTTATAATGCACATGAGGTGTTTGATGAAATGATTCACTTGACTATCCTAAACACATAATTGATTTCTCAATCTAATCATATAATTAGAATAATCAAACACACAAAACATCATAGATCTCAAGATATATAAGCACCAATGATAGAAAATCAAATATCCCCATCAACATATGAATTTAATTACATAGATCCACAAATTAACCAACAACCTTCATGTTGCTAATCTCACAAGGGAGATTAGCCTACAATCTTCATAAGATCCATAACATAGACATTATAATTCTTACAAATCATGATAAACTAAAGGATTAACACAAAATTGGAATGAAAACTCCCTTGGAAATGGATCCAATTGAATCTCCCTTTTTCCTTTGGTGATCACCCAAGCTTCCTTGCTTCTTCACTTGATTTGGATTGAAGAAAATATGGAGAAATGATGTAGATCTAGAAATGGATGAATGGGATGGAGAATATGGTGTAAAATCAAAGGAATGGTGTGTGAGGTGTGTGGGAATAGTAGCAAATCCGATCTCCCTTCAAAATATTGAATGGATTGGTATTTATACCCCATGGAGACCTTCTAGAAGAATTATAAAAAATATCCTGTTCTGGTGCCGACACGAGTCGTGATACGTAGCACGGGTCGTGTCGTATCAGGGCAAGCGGCACACGAGTCATTCTGCGTCGCACGGCCAAAGGGTGGCCGTGTTGAATGTCTAGACACCGCCGCACGGCCTCCACTTACAGGCCCGTGTCTGGTACACGGGTCGTGCTCCGCAACACGGGTCGTGCTCCGCAACACGATCAAGTGGTGGTCGTGTTGGATAAATAGATGTCGCTGCACGACCATTCTGGACAGGCCCGTGTCTTGCACACGGGCCGTGTGCTGCAACACGAGCCGTGTTGCCAGCACGGCCGGCCGTGTTCTTGCACCTTTGTTTTTTCTTCCTTGTTTGATCTTCCATCTTCATTTTTACTCCATTTTCACCTGTTATATATATGTTTAAGATCATTCTCACACATTCCCATGAAAACACATAACACCACCAAAATACATGAAAATACGGATAAAACAATACGAAAAATACATACAAAAAGGCACTAAAATCTAGGTGAAAATAACGACAATCACACCCCCAAACTTAAAGTATTGTTCGTCTCCGAGCAATGAAAATGATAGACCGAGGGAGTAGTTTTCACCTAGTAAAAAACTAAACGAACACAAGTAATAACACATCATTAGCAACAAGAATTTCAAATTATGCTAAGCTAACCTACAACATTAGATTTATGATAAGAGAAATTAACAAGTTCAATCAAAAGAGAATAAAGAGCAATATAGTCCTTTTAGTCTAAGCCTCACATAAATTTATCAATGTCACTCGACACTCTTTAAATAAGGTAAATCAACACTCCTCAATCAATTGGTTCGAATCACCATACACTTGCTCGTAGACTCTATTCACAAACCACCAAAATTTTAATCAATGATCAAAAAGGTCTTTAATCAAGGATGTAATGATAGGCTCTTTGGTAGGGTATGAATAATTTAGATAAGAGTGACTACACGAGTGTAAGTAATCGAAGAGGTAGCTACTTTCTTCCATCCCTTCACATTCTTTTTCTTCCTTTCTTTTCTTTATTGATCATAAGCACTAATCATCACTTCCTTGGATTTCTTGAGCTTCTTATAGATTCATGCCTCTTTTCTTTGATTCTTAAGTACTTGAGCATATTATTGTTGCTTTGCTCATTTTCTTGTTTTGAAGTTGCATGTCCATTCTTTCTTATGTTCTTTTCATCCTTTTTCTTACTTATTTACCATTTCCTCTTTCTCTTTTGTTATCTCATCACACCTTTCTAGCCACCATCTTCTTTATTACTCACACAAAAGGTATATATCTTAGGCTTATGTGGGTAATTAAAGCTTGTAATGGGCTATCTTCACAATAAATAGGCTTATAGGCTCAAAGTGGTTGACTAGGGATGATTTTAAAGGTAAGGAAATATTTGGCAATGGCTATACATGACAAGGATGGCCTTAAATCATTTCATCGATCTCCATTAATCGGATTCATTCCTAAAGTCTTTGAGCAAGTATTTAGTTTATCAAAACTCAACCGATCCACTCATGAAAAGATACCATGTATACATGGTCGAGGCTCAAATTCTCACAAGTTTATGCTCGACTTAAAAGGACTTATTACAACTTATTCATCTTTTAATTGAATTAGTTAAATAAAACATATCACAATTCGAAAGTGTAGAGTTCCTTAATCATAATTCGACCTCACTTATCACCATAATGCATCTTCACTCATATTCAAAATGACTCACAACCTCCCAAACAAACCACCAAATCAAACCTAACCATGAAAAATAAAGACAACTACACACAAACACAAATAAACCAAAGACAACACAAAACGACAAAAGTAAAAACACAAAGACAACAATAAAGGAAAAGACATAAAGAAAATTCACCCCATCCATGATCAATACACAACAAAAATCATCTCAATCCTTAATTGAAAGAAAAGTACGAAATTAAACATCCCAAAACAAAACAATATGAAGTCTCAAATCCAACACAAATTAAATCACTAAAGTAGATGAACTAATGAAGTGTCGAGCACCAAAAGTACTCCCTTAGTTATCCGGAGGCGGAGGGGGTTGATTATGCCATGATCCCCAAGGAGTATAAGCACGAGGTGTGGTAGGGAATTGGAAATTGAACATCCTTGTGATCATCTCCTCCATGTTGTTCGAGCGTGATCGTGTATTCTCTTCATAGTACTCCCTACGACGCTGCCCCTCATGGATCTCCCTTATCATCGCACCCTGCCTCTGCTGCTCCTCCCGGAACTCTCTCATCTCATCTCCAAGCGCCTGCTGCATCTGCCTGATCTCCCTGAGTTCGTTCTCCAGAAGATTCCATCTTGCATTCCATTCTCTTGGTCCATCTCCTTCCTCTTGTTCTTCTTATTCTTGCTCAAATGCTGGAGGCTCTGGTGCATGCTCTTCAAATTCCACCTGATGAGGTTGCTCTTCCTCCCCTACATCCATGTCCACCGGCTCAGCTCTCAGATTTCTTAGCTCAGGATTCTCATCTACTCTCATCTGCTAGAGTACTGCTTCCACTCCATCTCTATTCTCTCTGTAGAAAGCTCTCACGACTGCTGAGTGGTTAGGACTCGCCATTGCTAGATTCTGATGCTTTCTTCGTCCTTGCAGTGTGGTGAGCTCAGGAGCAGGTAGAGGAAATTGAGCTCCCTTATCTTGCTTCAAGCAATACATATTTCCTATGAATGATAGGAACTCCATCCTTATGAGTTGATTATAAGTGAGCCCTTCACTAATCATCGAGTGTTGCATCCCTCTAAGGTCGATGCCTAACCCTTGAGCAATCATTGTCACCATTCCTCTAATCATAATCCCTCGAGTGTTCTCTCTCTTAGCCACTCTCTCAACATGCTGAATGAAGTGAGCTGCAATGTTCACTATGAACTCCTTGAACATATTGTACATGATGTACAACTGCTTCTCTCCAACAGATCCACTCTCGAACCGACCCAGAATAGTATTTGATACTATCTTCTCAAGGTATCTCATGACTGGGTTCCTTATGGCTGTCCCTTTAGACGAACTTGGAATGTACTCTGGAGGCTCAGTCCCATCCTCAACCAATTTTCTCCACCACGTCTGTTGATTAAAACCCCCTTGTGGTAGAAAGTTCTGATGACCTCTCATGATTGGGCACCCAAAGAATCTATTCAGCTCATTCACAGGTATCTTCTCCCACATCTCATTATTCAACTGAAATGTGATAGCAATAGGAAACTTGTTCCTATCTCTGTGAACCTCCAAGGTGCTCATGAACTCGGCTGTAAGATGGAGATAAGTGGGAGGTCTCTTATCGAAAAACTCATCCATTTCCACTCGACGGAATAGAGTCCTCAGATCACCTTCTATTCCAAGGCCCTCCATGGTTGCTTGATCCTGGAATCGAGTTGCTCTAATCTTGGGGATTATGTACTCCCACCTCAATGCATACTTCTCCCATTCCATGAACTCTACTCCGAAATTCTCAGGGTGTTGGTCTTTCATTAGCAGTTTGGCATCAAGGTTGGACAGTTCCATATCTGACTCAATAAAAATGAAGTCCTCATTGCGTTTCCTCACTCTTCTTTCAGCCATCTACAATTTCCAACATAATTCAAATTAGTTTCAATTTAACCCAAAGCACAATGTTTCATATTAATTAGAATTATCACTAGTTATTCAACTAAGTGTTAATTCTAGCACATATTCAAGCACAATAAACAATGTGTTTCAATGACTAACATTTAGATCCAATCAACTTAGCACAAAGTTACTTCAAAAATTTCATTCAATCAATCACTTTCAACATCCTAATCCTCTCATTCTTTCATAACATTTCACTTTTTCAATGGGCACAATTCAATTCAATAATGCTTCATGCAAAACTTTGAATTCCAATTTGAAATTTCATTTAGGCATTTCATCAAACACTTGGCATGCATACATTTCACATTTCAATTTCAACAAGTCTTAATTATGCTTTCATGCTCAAATCCTCAATACCTAAACTAATTCAAATCAATACAATCATCATAGAAGCATTATTGATCAATTTAACAATCACATGCCCTAAATTAATCATCCTAAAACAACTATCCCCAAATTATTCCTTCATGAACCCTAATTCTTTCCAAAATTCAATCAATCCAACAATTAAATATGCAAATTCATGTTTCACTATCCTAGACATGCTTCATACATTCCATCATTCAAAACCTATACATGAATTTCGACATTTATACCGCGAATTGAAAATTAGGGCACAAGAATACATACCTTGATTTTTTCTTGAACAAAATGAAGGGGATTATTGTTTAAGCTTTGAAATTCACCTTTTACACTCAAAATCTTACCACTCTTTGATGTTTAGAAGATGATTGGTGGAGTTTTGACGGGTTTATCACGATTGGAATGAGTTCTAACACGAATGGTTGTGTTCAGAATCTGACTTTTAAAAACGCTGCTTCAGACCCGACACGAGTCGTGTCACGCAACACGGCCATAAGGTGCCCGTGTTGCGTGTTATGATGCTCCCGCACGGCCAAAGCGTACAGGGCCGTGTCGGCTACATGCCTCGAGTCTCGCACTTGGACACGACCCGTGTCACGCAATACGACCAAAATCTGCTCGTGTTGGACAAACTGATGTCACCGCACGGCCAAAGCTTACAGGACCGTGTCGGCGACACGAGGCGTGTCACTGCTCCCCTGAATTTTCCACTTTTCATCTTCAACTCTTGTCTTTCCTTGTTTCCATACTTCCAAAACTCCCTATTCATGCTCACAATCATAAACATCATTAGTTCAACCTTAATATCAAAAACAAGAGGATTATCAACTTCCACACCACCAAAACGAACCAAAACTAAACCGAACTTATGAGAAAATTTCAAATTTGGCGCTCAAAAACACACGAATGCATGTCAACATAGAATATAACATATCGTATCACATCATATCCCCCCAAACTTGAATTGAAACAAGAGTTTCAAAGAAAGTTTGCAAAAAAATGGTACGATATACCGTTCACATCAATGACGCACACTTTGAATGTTCAAGAAATCTTCTCCTCATAAGCACAATCCACCTACAAGACCAAAATAAAGCAAAACAAGAAAAGAAATATTTACAAACCTAAACTACTAAAAGGATACGGATCTCAAGAAGAGAAGGTGTCAACATATACCAACTCCATTTGAGAGGGAGAATGGTAATGCTTAACCCTATGACCATTGACAATAAAAGAATTCCCATCCGATCCTTCAAGCATTAAAGATCCATTTTCTCTAACTTCAATCACCTCATATGGACCGGTCCATTTTGAACGAAGCTTTCCGGGAAACAGTTTCAATCTAGAATTGAATAAAAGTACTCTATCCCCCGGTATAAACTCCTTTGCTTTGATTCTTTCATCATGCCATCTTTTAAGCTTCTCCTTGATAATTCGGGAGTTTGAATATGCTTCCTCACGAAATTCTTCAAGCTCAATCAATTGAAGACATCTTTTCTTTCCGGATTCTTTCTCCTCAAGATTCAACTTCCTCAATGCCCATAAAGCCTTGTGTTCTATTTCAACCGAAAGATGACATGATTTCCCATAGACAAGTTTATACGGAGAAAAACCAAGAGCGGTCTTGTACGCCGTTCGATAAGCCCAAAGCGCATCATCTAGCTTAGAAGACCAATCCTTCCTATTCCCCTTGACTGTCTTCTCAAGTACAAGCTTCACTTGCCTATTTGATACTTCCGCCAAACTATTTGTTTGTGGATGATAAGGTGTTGACACCTTGTGCTTCACTCCATAGCCTATCAAAAGCTTCTCAATGATCTTGTTGATGAAATGAGTCCCTTGATCGCTAATGATCACCTTTGGTACTCCAAACCGTGCAAAAATGTTCTTCTTCAAGAAAGCTTTGACAACTAGAGCATCATTCGTTCTTGTAGGAATTGCTTCTACCCATTTAGACACATAGTCTACCGCAAGCAAAATGTAAAGAAAACCATTGGAAGACGGAAATGGTCCCATGAAGTCCATCCCCCAAACGTCAAACACTTCAACTTCAAAGATGTTCTTCATAGGCATCTCATCTCTTTGTCCAATACTTCCAATTCTTTGGCATCTATCACACTCCTTGGCGTATTCTTTGCAATCCTTGAATAATGTTGGCCAAAACAATCCCGACTGTAAGATCTTAGCTCCCGTCTTTTGAAACCCAAAGTGTCCTCCACATGGTAAACTATGGCACATCTCCATGACACTTACTTTTTCTTCCTCGGAATACACCTCCGTATGATACCATCCGGACAATTCTTAAACAACAAAGGATCATCCCACAAATATTCTTTAACATCATGGTAGAACTTTTTCCTTTTTGATTCGGTGAGATGGTCCGGCTTGATACCACACGCTAGGTAGTTTACCAAATCCGCGTACCACGGTCTTCCAGTCTCACACAAAGTATACATCCGATGAAAATCCACTTGAAGTATCTCTTCATCTGGGAACATATCATTTATGAGCTCCATGGTTCCTTTTTCATCAATATTCTCCAATCGTGACAAGTGGTCGGCTATGATATTTTCGACTCCCTTCTTATCACGTATCTCCACATCAAACTCCTGCAACAAAAGAACCCAACGAATTAGTCTTGGTTTAGCATCCTTTTTACTCATCAAATACCTAATGGCCGCATGATCCGTGTAGACAATGGTTTTCATGCCAACTAAGTATGGACGAAATTTTTCAAAAGCATAGACTACGGAAAGAAACTCCTTTTCCGTTGTGGTGTAATTCTTTTGATTGGCATTGAACGTCTTTGATGCATAATAGATAGCTCGAAATTTCTTCTCTCGCACTTGTCCAAGCACTACTCCCAAGGCATTATCACTTGCATCACAATGGAGTTCAAAGGGCTTGCTCCAATCGGGAGAGACAAGGATTGGTGAAGAAATCAAAGCTTCCTTTAACACCCTAAAAGCATCAAGACATTCATTATTGAATTCAAATGGAGTATCTTTCTCAAGCAATTTACACAAAGGTTTGGCTATATTAGAAAAATTCTTTATAAAACGTCGATAGAATCCGGCGTGACCAAGAAACGATCTAACCCTTTTTTCATTTTTAGGAGGGGGAAGATGTTCAATGGCTACAACCTTCGCTCTATCAACTCTCAAACCTTTTTCGGAGATATGATGACCAAGTACGATCCCCTCTTGAACCATAAAGTGACATTTTTCCCAATTCAAGACGAGGTTCGTATCTTGACATCGCTGCAAGACCATGGACAAATTAGTTAAGCATATATCAAATGAAGATCCAAACACGGAGAAATCATCCATAAAAACTTCCATAACATTTTCAATCAATCCTCCAAAAATAGCCATCATACAACGTTGAAAGGTGGCGGGTGCATTGCATAACCCAAAAGGCAATTTATAGAAAGCGAATGTGTCATACGGACAAGTAAAAGTTGTTTTCTCTTGATCCTCGGGGGCTATCATGATTTGGTTATACCACGAGTAACCATCTAGAAAACAATAATACTTGTATCCCGCCAACCTATCAAGCATTTGATCAATAAAAGGCAAAGGAAAATGATCATTATGAGTATTGTCATTAAGTTTTCTATAATCACAACAAACTCTCCACCCCGTTTTCACCCTTGTTGCAAATTCTTCATCAAATTCTGTTTTAACAATGGTTAACCCTCCTTTCTTAGCCACAACATGCAAAGGACTTACATGAGGACTATCACTAATGGCATAAACAATTTTAGCATCCAACCATTTTAAAACTTCTTTCCTAACTTCTTGCATAATAGGATTCAAACGCCTTTGAGGTTGTATACATGATTTATTCTCATCAATCAACCTTATGTGATGCATGCAAATTGTAGGACTAATTCCCTTCAAATCATCCAAACTCCACCCTATAGCACTCTTGTGATCTCTAAGTACTCTCAACAATTTATCAAGTTCTAGAGGAGAAAGGGATGATGATACAATTACCGGAAATGTCTTCTCGTCCCCCAAATATGCATACCTAAGGTGATCGGGTAGAGGCTTCAATTCTTCCTTTCCTTTATCAACCTTTGACTCTTCATTCTCTATCTCTAATGGAAGATATTCCCTCTTTCCATAGTATGCCAACTTTGCTTCATCCTCTTGCATTTTCCTACAAGCATTCAATTCATGTAAACAATCATTAATATCTTCATCTTCTAAACAATGAAAAGAATTATTAGAGTTTAAAGATAAAGTAAGAGAATGGCTTACGCTCATTTCAAGAGGATCTTTAGCTAAGATGAATGGTAGGTTCTCTTCAACAACTTCATCAATCATGTCGATCCTTCTACATTCTTCTTTCTCATTTGGATATCTTATAGCACTCTTCAAAGAGAAAACCACCTCTTCCTCATTTACTCTCAACTTCAACTCCCCTTTTTGTACATCAATTAAAGCTCTTCCCGTTGCTAAAATGGACGCCCCAATATCAATGGAACATTTGCATCCTCGTCCATATCAAGCACTACAAAATCAACCGGGAATATAAACTTTCCAACCTTGACTAACACATCCTCCACTATTCCTCTAGGGTAGGTTAAAGACCTATCCGCTAGTTGCAATATAACGGATGTAGGTTTCACTTCCCCTATACCAAGTTTCTTGAAAATGGACATAGGCATCAAGTTAATACTTGCCCCAAGATCGCAAAGAGCTTTATGAACCTCACTCTTGCCCATTTCACATGTAATAACAAAACTCCCCGGATCTTTGAGCTTTGGAGGCAACTTTCTTTGAATTATTGCACTACACTCCTCCGTCAAGTTGACGGTCTCATTCTCTATCAAGCTCATTTTCCTTGACATGATGTCCTTCAAAAACTTCGCATAGTGAGGCATTTGTTTCAAAGCATCCGCAAAGGGTATATTAATGTGGATTTTCTTGAAAATTTCCAAAAACTTTGCAAACTTTTCATCCAAGCCTTTCTTCAAAAATCGATGTGGAAAAGGAATAGGTACTTGTGTTTTTGGAATTCCCCAACTATCCCTTTCCACTTCAATTTCCTCCTCCTTCTTTTTCATTGCCTTGGTTCTTTCCCATTTCTTTTCAACAACCTTGTTATCAATCAATTCTGGTTCCTCATTCATTTTATCCTCAACTTCACTTTCAACGTCGAATTCTTCTTCAACCAAGGTGTTCTCCATCTCCTTCTCTTCCACCTTATCATCTTCCAATGGCATAGATGGTCCATCATAATTTGTTCCACTTCTCAAGGTAATTGCCTTGCATTGTTCCTTTGGATTTACCATGGTGGTGGAAGGAAATTTCCCTTTCTCATTAGCACTCATTGAGCTCGCCATTTGACCAAATGAATACTCCAAGGCTTTGAGTCTTCTATCACTATTTTCCTCAATGGCTTTTAATCGTCTTTCATTTACTTCCTCAAAAGCCTTGAATTTTCTTTCAATTACTTCCTCTTGATTTTTGTTGGAAGCAATCAATTTTTCAAGAAGTTTTTCGGTAGTCGTCTTCCCTTCATTATTTGGCGCTTTAGCTCCCGGATGATACCCCGGAGGATAAGCAACCGCATTACTTGGGTTTGCATAAGAAAAATTATCCTGCCTCCTTGGTTGTTGTGGATAAGAACTTCCACTTCCTTGGCTAGTGAAACCTCCTTGCCTTGGTTGTTGTTGTGGATGCGAACTTCCACTACTTTGAGCATTGAATCCTCCTTGCCTTTGTGGATAACTTCCTTGATTTTGGTTGAAATTACCTTGGTAATTGTTTTGATAATTACCTTGGTAATTTCTTCCTTGCATATATTGAACGTCCTCCACACGTGGCATTGTTGTGGCCCATTGTTCCCCACTAACACCAATTTGAGGAAGCACACTTTGATCCATTCTACTATCAACCATATTAACTTCTTGATTGGTCACTCCTTTGTTCAAGCTCATTTACTTCATCACCTCCGCAACGATCATATCCATGCTTGGTGTTTGTGGCTCCACAGTCACACTCTTCACACTAAATTGTTGCCCTTTATCATAACTCTCGAACCCATAGCTTCCACTAACTCTCTCCGATGGCCATTGATAGACATTTGTAGCAATTTCATCAAAAATTCTAATAGCCCTTTTCGGAGTTACTCATAGTACGAATCCACCTGCCGAAGCATCAACAAACACTCTTTGCCCATTCACAAGTCCTTGATAGAAAAATCCTACTTGTTGATTCTCCGGGAAACCATGTTGTGGACACTTGCGTAGCATTTCCTTGAACCTTTCCCACGCTTCATAAAAGCTTTCTTGAGGCAATTGCTTGAATTGAGTAATCAAGCTCTTCATTTGAAGTGTCTTGGACGGTGGGAAATACTTGTTCAAAAACATTTGTGCAAGTTCGTCCCATGTGTTGCACATTCCGGGAGTAAGAGTGGAGAGCCATGTTCTTGCTCTATCCCTCAAAGAGAACGGAAATAACCTCATTTTTATGCAATCCTCGCTCACCCTATTCATCTTCACGGTGTTAGCAATCTCAACGAATTGAGCTAGATGAGCATTAGGATCTTCATTCGGAGCTCCACCAAATCGTTGCTCTCTCACCAATGAAATCAAGCCCATTTTAAACTCAAAGTTGTTGGCATGAATTGGTGGTCCCATCATTTGTGGAAGTGCCCTCGGCATGAAGAAATCCCGGATCACCCTTTGATCATTTTGAACTCCATGTTGAACCGGGGGTGGAGGTACATATGCTTGTTGTGGAGGAGCATAACCTTGTTGAAAACCTTGTTGAATCATAGCTTGTTGCACCATTTGTTGAATAAAAGCTTGATTGTTAAACTCCCCAAATTGTTGATAATTTTGTTGAGGAAGATTTGCATTAGCTTGATCTTGCAAATTTTGCATTCCGCCTCCATCATTCCTAACATTGCCTCGTTCATCTTGATTGTTTTCCATTTGATCACTCTTATTGGTATTGTTCTCCTTTCTTCTTCTTCGGAAAGTGTGTTCAATTTCTAAGTCAATAGGTTCAACTTGTTCCCCTTTTGATCTTGTTTGCATACACCTTCAAAATAAAAGAAGTTAGAACAATATTTTCAAAGCAAAATACAAATAATAAATACAAGAAAAAAATGTCTCTAGTAAGATCGCTCTAAACGTTCATTCTTTAAGCTACTAGCAACCGTTACCTCCCCGGCAACGGCGCCATTTGATTAGCCATAACTTGTAGTCGGGTTGATCAATTCAAGAATTTATCGAACCACAGGGAGGTCGATGCTAGCACTTAAGCGATATCACGTTTATCACGATTTTATAGAAACGAATCATAGATGGATGGTTTGGTTAACAAGTAATTAAATGAAAGTAGACAAGCAATAACCAAATGACAAGATAAAAATGATGAATGAGTGGTTTTCCAAATTGAGTAGAAGTGAGATTAACAACACTATTGAAGTGGTAACTTATGGATTCATGCATTAAACTCATATGTATCAAGGGTTAAGACTAAGGGCCAACACATATACCACCTAAACTTCCTCTCGAAATGAATAGGATGTAGATCATTTGCACAATCTCAAAATAGCTCAAAGGTTGGTTCTCAATTAAACTATTCCAACTAGGTACTAAGTTCAATTTAAGAATCCCTTCATATAATCAATTGACTTCTCAATCTAACTAATCACATGTTCTATCAAAGGGTTCTAAATAATAAAGGACTTCTCAATCTCTTTACCATTTATAATGCACATGAGGTGTTTGATGAAATGATTCACTTGACTATCCTAAACACATAATTGATTTCTCAATCTAATCATATAATTAGAACAATCAAACACACAAAACATCATAGATCTCAAGATATATAAGCACCAATGATAGAAAATCAAATATCCCCATCAACATATGAATTTAATTACATAGATCCACAAATTAACCAACAACCTTCATGTTGCTAATCTCACAAGGGAGATTAGCCTACAATCTTCATAAGATCCATAACATAGACATTATAATTCTTACAAATCATGATAAACTAAAGGATTAACACAAAATTGGAATGAAAACTCCCTTGGAAATGAATCCTATTGAATCTCCCTTCTTCCTTTGGTGATCACCCAAGCTTCATTGCTTCTTCACTTGATTTGGATTGAAGAAAATATGGAGAAATGATGTAGATCTAGAAATGGATGAATGGGATGGAGAATATGGTGTAAAATCAAAGGAATGGTGTGTGAGGTGTGTGGGAACAGTAGCAAATCCGATCTCCCTTCAAAATGTTGAATGGATTGGTATTTATACCCCATGGAGACCTTCTAAAAGAATTATAAAAAATATCCTGTTCTGGTGCCGACACGAGTCGTGCTACGTAGCACGGGTCGTGTCGTGTCAGGGCAAGCAGCACACGAGTCGTTCTGTGTCGCACGGCCAAAGGGTGGCCGTGTTGAATGTCTAGACGCCGCCGCACGGCCTCCGCTTACAGGCCCGTGTCTGGTATACGGGTCGTGCTCCGCAACACGGGTCGTGCTCCACAACACGACCAAGTGGTGGTCGTGTTGGATAAATAGATGTCGCTGCACGACCATTTTGGACAGGCCCGTGTCTGGCACACGGGCCGTGTGCTGCAACACGAGCCGTGTTGCCAGCACGGCCGGCCGTGTTCTTGCACCTTTGTTTCTTCTTCCTTGTTTGATCTTCCGTCTTCATTTTTACTCCATTTTCACCTGTTATATATATGTTTAAGATCATTCTCACACATTCCCATGAAAACACATAACACCACAAAAATACATGAAAATATGGATAAAACAATACGAAAAATACATACAAAAAGGCACTAAAATCTAGGTGAAAATAACGACAATCAGAGGACAAGCTTCGAGGGGAGACAGACCCGGGAAAATACTCATGATGGAACTGGTAGAAGAGATTCCTTACGTTGAAACCTCTCAAGCATTCACCACGACATCAAAAAGGAAAGAAAAGGCAGAGCTGAGAGATCTAAGCTAGCAAATCCCTCAAGTATGGTCATTGACTACGGAGACGAAAGGGATAACGGAAGCCGATGTCGTTTTCATAGATATGGATTTTTATGGGGTAAGTACTCCTCATTCTGATCATTTAGTCATTTCACCCATGCTATCGGGAATCAAAGTTCATAGATGTTTGGTAGACACCGGGGCGTATGCTAATATAATCTTTAAAGATATATTTGAAAATCCAGGAGAAAAAAGTCACCACAAGGTGAGACCTTGTGGTGACAAAATCAAAGGATTTGGTAATTCATTGACCAGGCCGACCATGGAGGTTGACTTATCCGTCCAGTAAGAAGCTTTGGATGAAAAGATCCGGATGCAGAAACAGCTAACATTCAAAGTTGTAGATCAAACCTCTACATACAACTGTATACTGGGGCGTCCGTTAATCCATGCCTTCGAAGCTGTCCCGTCAACCCTTCATCAATGCCTCAAATTTGTTACGACAGATGGTAGGGTAGCGACAGTAATAGAAAATCAAAGGAGAGCAAGTTAGTGTTCTTTCATAGAAGAGGTAGAGGGTTTGAGCTATCATGACATGAATTATAAAATGTTGAGCTTCGAGGACATTGTGGAAGGAGAAGGGAATAACGAAATACCAACAGGAACCGAAGAGCTACCAGAGGGAGAACAAAGGGAGAACGGACAAGACATGATCATGGAAATTGATGTAAAGGGAGAAGAGGAGGAGCAAGGAAATAACGTACCCTTGGCAATAGTCGAAGCATGGCCAAACCTAGTAGACAGGAAATAGAAAAAAAGGAGAAAGTTGCGGAGGAGCCTAGACAAAAGCCGTCAATACTAGATAAGGATCCGAGGATGAAAATACAAGAAGTAGCTTCGATGGCAGAAAAGACAGAGGTGGTTCAACTGGACCTAGAGGATGCATACGTTAAAGTTAAGATCAGGACGGAATGGGAAAATAAATTCAAGACAGAACTAACCCAACTACTGAAGGGAAATTTAGATGTATTTGCCTGGAATCCAAATGAAACACCGGGAGTATACCTGAAATATGCCTGTCACGGGCTGAACATCAATCCCAGCATCCCGCCGTTCCACCAAAAGAAAAGAAAGTTTAGCCCAGAGAAGAACGCGACCATGGAATTGGAAGTGCACAAGCTGTTGGCAAGCAGAAGGATCAGCGAATGCAAATATCCTATAAGGGTGCAAAATCCAGTAATGGTAAAAAAGAAGGAAGGATTGTGGAGATTGTGTATCAATTTCACAGATTTAAACAAGGCATGCCCCAAAGATAGTTACCCCATCCCATCGATTGATCAGATGGTTGACGCCACGGTGGAACACGAAGTCATGAGCTTCATGGATGCATTTTCGGGGTACCATCAAATCCCGATGCACCCGGACGACAAAGCAAATATGGCTTTCTTCTGCAGAAATGGTGTCTATGAATGGAACAACATGTCATTCGGTCTGAGGAACGCGGGGGCGACCTATCAAATGCTAGTAAACAAGATGTTCGAGGAAGAAATTGGGAAGATAGTAGAGGTATACGTGGACGATACTGTGGTAAAAAGCCTAAAAAGAACATATCATTTTGGTTATCTAAAAAAGGTATTTGAGATCTTCCAACACTACGTAATGAAGTTAAACCCGAAGAAATGCACGTTCGGAGTAAGCAAAGGGAGCTTCCTCGGATACTTGGTTAGCTCGAGAGGGATCGAAATGAACCCAGAGAAAGTAGAATTGATCTTGAAGATGGACCCACCGAGGCACATGAAAGAGGTTCAGAACCTGACGGGTAGGCTGGCCGCCTTGAATAGGTTTATGTCGAAAGCATCAGATAAGTATAAACCTTACTTCGACATCATAAAAAGGCCAAGTTTGAATGGACAGAGGAGTGTGGAAAAGCATTTGATGAGATCGAAAAGGAACTATCGAATCCCAGGATTCTCTCTAAACCATCACCAGGTAAAACACTACAGCTGTATCTAGCAGTATCTGAAACAGCGAGTAGTTTAGTACTAGTTAAAACAGAGGAGAAGAACCAGAAACTGGTATACTTCATGAGTCAATCTTTGAGAGATGCGGAACTTAGATACCCAGTGATGGAGAAAATGGCTTACGCTCTCGTTATGAGCTCAAGAAAGCTGAGACCATATTTCATGGAATATACCATAGAAGTACTGACGATATTCTCCTTAAGGAATGTGTTCCAAAGGCCAGATGCAGCGGCAAGATTCCTAAAATGGTCTGTCGAATTGGGACAGTTCGATATTGCATACCTATCGAGAAATGCGGTCAAAGGACAAATGATGGCCAATTTCATAATGGAGCTAATATTCCCTATGTTGACCGGAGAGGAAAGAAGAAAACCTTGGGTAATGCACATGGACGAATCTGCTACCGCATCGGCTTCGGGGGCTGGAGTCATCATCCAAACTCCATCTGAAGAGACCTTCTCGACGGTAGTCAGGATCGGCTTCTTGGCTACCAATAACGAGGCAGAGTATGAAGCCTAATTGAACAGGTTAAGAATGGCATTGGCCATGGGCACTGATGAGTTGCTGGTCTATAGCGACTCTCAGTTGGTGGTGAATCGGGTGCAAGGGGAATACGAAGCTAAAGACGACCAGATGAACCACTACCGAGGATTAGCCACTGGTATGCTACAGAGATTCAAGCATGTATTTCTAAAGTGTATTGATCGGAGGGAGAACATGGGGGCAGATGCATTAGCCAAGCTGGCCACGACATCAAACGCAGAAGACCTCAACAACATCAACATTATGAAGCAGGAAAAGCCATTGGATACCAGTGTTTAGGTCTTAATTGACCAACTTTTTGAAGAGTCATGGATGATCCCAATCAGGAACTATCTGGAAGTAGGGCTAACCCTTTCGGATAAGAATGAAGCCCGCCAGATAAGACTCAGATCGGCGAGCTATGTATTGATCGAGGAGAAGCTGCACAAGAGAGGATATTCGTCCCCACTTTTGAAATGTCTGAATCCGGAAGAGGCGATGTATGTATTAGCAGAGATACACGAGGGCATATGCGGGAACCATACGGGCGGAATCGCTTTGGTCCATAAGGTGATCAGACAGGGGTACTTTTGGCCGACACTGAAAAAAGATGCTACTCAGTATGCACGAGCCTGTGCTACCTGTCAAAGGTTAGCACCGATCACAAGAATACCCTCGGAGCAACTAACATCAGTTTTCAGCCCTTGGCTGTTCGCAAAGTGGGGGATTGATTTGATATGGCCACTACCTATCGGGAAAGGCGGAGTCAAGTTCGCTATAGTGGCAGTGGATTACTTTATGAAATGGACAGAGGCCGAGGCATTGACGACTATCACGGAGGCTAGAGTAGAGAAGTTCATCTGGGAGAACATTATATGCCGCTTCAGCATACCCTACGCAATTATCACAGACAATGGCAAGCAGTTTGATAACGTCAAGTTGAGAAAATTTTGTGAGAATTACAACATAAAAAGTGGTCCTCGACACCATAACATCCCCAATCCAACGGGCAAGTCGAAGCAATCAATAAGATAATCGAGCACACCTTGAATGCCATACTAGAAAAGCTCGATAGAAACTAGTCAGAGGAACTACCCGGGGTTCTATGGTCATACAGGACAATGAAAAGAACCTCTACTAACGAGATGCCCTTCTCGATGGCCTTCGACACAGAAGCAGTGATCTTAGTAGAGATCGGGGAGCTGTTGGCAATTGGATCTTATGGTGAACATGATTCAATAAGAAAACCAGGTAAACAAATCAGCGGAAGCAATTAAATCTTGTTTACCGTACTTCAGGGTTGATGTAGAGTCTAAATCGCTGCAGAAGAACACCTCTTGATCTTCTGCTGTATGTCCCAAGTCAACTCTGGTGTTGGGTGGTCAACAATCCCCAGAGTTCTCTCAATCTGCTTCTCTCTAACTCACGTCAAAAGAGGCGCAGTTAGTTAGGTTTCCAGAAGCTGAGATGACTATATATATTGGGCTACAGCAGGGACCAGGAGGAGAAATTGGGCTGGGCCTCAATTGAACTTAATTAACCAAGCTTAGCCCAAAGCTTTTAATTAAATCCAATAATAATAATATAGTCCACTAAAATATTATTATTGCACTACCCGTCCAATCCCAAAATTATGTTCTGGGCTCCTTCTTATTATAAGCCCGATAGTCTCCCCATGTTTAAGATATACAATGTCCATTAATTAATTAAGTTACTGACAACTCAAATTAATTAATATCTCATCCAAGAGTAGTACCACTCAACCTTTTTATCATGCCGGAAATTAATCCACTTGCAAGATTTACATGATAAACCTTATGAGCTCCTCAAGGGGACATCATCAACCTATGACGGACATGGATTCCTTCTACAATCAACAGCACACCATAGATACAGCACTACTTCCCAACTCACCGAGTTTGTTGATTTAATACTTATAAATCTCACCCATTGATGAATCAAAGAAATACATACTGCCCTACGTGTCGAGGTTATTGTATAGGGATTAAGAGCACGAACTTCCATAATAACAGAGATCAAGTTCTACTATATAGTCAGTATAAGAAGAACGACCTCAGGCGGTCCTGCTCAATACACACAAGTGCACTAATGTGATTCTATAGCCAAGACAAGCTAATACCAAACCACACTACAACCATACCGATAGAGAGTCCCCGTCTATCTCAGTTGTGAGCATCTGTTTATACTTTATAAGGAAACCGATAATATGATCTTCCGCGTGTTGTCGCACAACATATTATCTACAGTATAAAGTAAATGGACTATTGCATCATGCATATAAAATAAATTATAAGATGCAATCATTTGATCAATGATTCTCATTTCAAATATTGTTATGACATTGTTCATACTAAAGCTAGACTTTTAGTATACAATCCAACAATCTCCCACTTATACTAAAAGACTATGCTGTCATGTCTTCTGCCATACATCTGATTCCTACTTCCACTACACGACCATTAAAAGCTCTCGCCTTAAGGTCCTTGTAAATGGTTTACTAGGTCATCATCCGATGCAATCTAGGCGACAACAACCTTCCCCTCATTATACGATTTCTCGTAACAGGTGGTACTGGCGCTCCATGTGTTTAATTGCCTTATGGACTCGTGATTCCTTCAAGTTTGCAACTGCACCAATATCAGCAATATAAATTGTGATAACCTTGGGCAAACTTAGAAACACTTCAAAGTCCATCATGAAGTCTCAAGAGTCATATAGATACTTTGGCTGCCTCATAGGCTCCAATTCATCATCTTTTGATGATGGAGTCCGGAGTCTGAAATATATTTCTATATAACACTCCTCCACATTATGACTCTACTTGCTAAAATTAAACACATAACCTTTGAGGAGAATTTACTGCCGTCCAATCTGACAAAAAATCCGAATCTACGTAATCCACAAGAAGCAGTGAATCTGTCCAGTAAGTCTATATATGATTTCCAGTCCTTCTCAGGCACTTCATATATGTCTTACCACAGTTCATCATTCTTGTTCCGGATTACGTTGATACCCACTGTTCTGCATCCAGCAAAACAGATATCCAACCTCGTTCATAGCATTCTTTAGATTAAGCTTCCTTATTTGCCGAAGCATAAGGAACCGCTTTCATCTCCTTTATCTTCATTTATGTCTCAAGACACATCCAATAAGATAAATTCACATGCTAAACGAGTATGGATTGTATCATTTATGAAACTTGAAATAAGCATAACCTCCTTTCTTGTGATCCGTATTACCGTGATCAAAATGATGTATTTTGCCTTTCTTAAGTCCTTCATCACTACCGCTTTATTAACCGTACCCATACGCCCGATAATACTCTTTCATTGTCTCCAATGAGCAAGATACTATCTACGTATAGTACAAGAAACACCACCACGTTTCCGTCACTCTTTACAACACACAAGACTCATCCGCTCATTGATTTAAATCCATGTCACTGGATTATCTAATCAAAACAGATGCTTCACGATCTTAAAACTTGCTTTAGTCCATCGCTGGACACTTTTAAGCTTACTATCAAAATGCTATTAGTACTTTGCAATGAATTACTCCGGTTGCTTCACATAGATGTTTTCCTCAAGACTTCCAATCAGGAAAGCTGTCTTGACATCTATTTTCTGTCCCTCATAATTTAATATGAGCAGCAATAAATAAAAGAATCCGGATCAATTTAAGCATAGCTACCAGCGAATATGTTCCCTCATAATCGAACCATTTCTTTCTGAGTACACCTTTTCGCAACAAGCTTTGCTTTCAAGGTTTTCACCTTTCTGTATGGTCCTCTTTTATTTCCTATGATCACTTGCAATGGTTTTTACACCATTTAGTGGTCCTTTAAGCTCCCAAACTTTATTTAGAATCCGCAGATTCTATTTCAATATTCATTGCAACTTAATAAGATTCCGCATTTTCAAGTTGTAGTGCTACGTCGTATCCGTGGGACAATACCATGTTCACTAGGGATCAAGTCTTACGACTCTCCCAAAACATATATCATTTGGGTTGTCAAACAACCCTCCCACTACGACAAGGCACTACACGTAATTGTGTATCAGACGTGACACGCATTACAGTTTACCTTGTGGTATATCCTCTTGTACACTTGGTACTTATACTTAGTGTTTTCCTCTCACTTCCTTTAGAACAACTTACACATGGGCTTGTGATTTATTGCATAGTCCTTTTCCAAAAATCTGGTGTTTGTGTTAACAGTCACCCTTCGATCTTTTGGACTAAATAAATCACTCTTCATTTTTATAGGATATCCCATATACAGACAAACGTTTCACGAATTACTGTATCTAGGGCATATCCATAAAATGAATTTAATTATTCCAAATAATTCATCATCTATCTAATCACAACCATAAGATCCTTATTCCTTCTATCCTCCACACCATTCAGCTGGGGCATGCCCGGTGTAGACAACTTGAGATTTAATCTCAACTTCTGATTAATAGCTCCTAACTATCCTAAGAGGTATTTACCACCACGGTTAAACCGTAATGACTACCTCTTGCCTGGATAATATTAGGTCCGCTTGAATCAGAATGAACTAATTCCAACATATATATCTTTGGCTCTACACCCCACAGCCTTGAAAAGGCAGTTAATCAATTTTACTTCCAAGCACGACTCGCAAGTCCGATAGTTTCCACTTCAGATAAACCTTACGGTCTATCGACTATCAACTTTTGAATCCTACTCAAGTAAAATGAATTAGTCATAGACGCCAAATGTATGTTTAGTTCATTTCCGAAGGTTCCTTTCTCTTACTAATATTAGAAGATGCATTATTTAATTACTATTTATTGCATCTGTGGGATGTGCATGATTCAAGAGTATCCAAATTATCCACCAATGTACTTTAACGGATTATAGCCTCATTCCTCATTTCTATGACCATGTCATTTAAATGAAATGAAGTATCCATCCGTTAATGCATAGAAACCGAAATTAAATTCTTTCCATGAAAACGTACGTAAAGATAATTTCTCATAATCAATCATTTATTCCTATCATAAGATAGATAAATAACTCCCACTGCAATAGCCACTACCTTCGTAGTTTTACCCATGTCATAACTATCTTATCCTCACTTAGTAATAAACATTTAGTGATTCCAGTATCTACACACTTCGTGTCAGTAGATGCCATCACTAATCATGTTTAAGCCATTAGTAAATAAGATATTAAACTTGTTCATTTTATGATGAAAATGGCTTTCCTTTGCCACATGTTTTGTCAGAAGTCTCCCACCATATACATCTTCAAGTATTTCAGGTAGAACTTTCTCAAAACATCAAGGCTAAACATGGAGAATAAAATTGATCTAGGTTTCCCTTTCAATTTATACTCCAAGCTTTTCCAATTCATTCATCAAATTCTATCATGATCTTGCGCCTTTTAAATTACTCAAGTATCTGAAGAGTTACATGAGTTCATCATATTTCTATGATCCTCTCATCTCTTCACTAAAGACTTTAATAGGCATCATGAGCCGTCCTTTGAGAGAACACATGTATTTTCTTAAGCAGTAAATTTCAAAATTAAGATTCTTTTCTAATCAGTTAATTTGGACAAGTAAATATAATTTCTTTTAGTTAACAATAAGTGAAATAAAACCATTCAAAATTCAGAGAATCACAAATAAATTTACCGATCAAATCTTCGAATTTTATTCTTTTATATCGATTCCCTCAAAACAATATAAAATAAAATTCACCGACATCTCAAGCACCGTGAGTCTGCAAGCCACGATAGTGTGGACGTTTACAAACCCGAACATTTACAAGAGAAGGTTTTACCCATTAATTTCATTTGTCAACCTCACTTTATGACAAAATAATTAATAGTCGGTTCCTCTTTAGCCATGCAAATAAAAGCAGTGACTCCGATGGGGAGGATACTTATTATTTACATCTAAGTGTACACCATTATTTGACCCCAAGTCCGCGGCCCAAGCTTGTGTGCCTTACAGATAGAGAAGTACACACGCGCTCGGATAACTTCCTACAGTCATCAATTACAAGTTTGTACCAGTGAACCGCATATAAACTCATCCGATATGGAGGAAGGTCTAAGCCAACGCGCAAGTTCATATGCATCACATTACAAACGTAATTATTTAATGAAGTCTGTTCCAGCAATCCATGAATAAACTCATCCGATGGGGAGGAAGGCTCTAATGCCGACGCGCAAGTCTATTCACATTGCTAACAAACCAATAATGGAGGCCGCGGGAATTTATTACCAATCCCCTCTCCTACTTAGTTATTTAATTACCGAGGGTATTTAACATGCATATAATATTCCAGAATAAAATATACAACTTAGACATGCTTCTATTAACAGCAATTTAAATAAATAAATTACATAGAACATGTCTTACACATATACAACAATAATTGACAATTAAATCAATTAATCAGTTATATAACATTAATTAATTGCATAATAAATAGTGGATCAATTAAATGGGCCCTAGAGCAACAAATAAGCACAAAATGAGCAGCAGATTAATTAATTAATCATGCTCATTATCTATGGCCCATAATCTTAGCCCAAAAACAAATTAAATCCACCAAGCCCACTTGCACAAAATTAGTCCATTAATATAATTAATTAATTATCATGCTTGGCCCATTATCCACAATTAATTAAAACCAGCAATAAAAAAATAGCCCAGCAGCCCATTTCCATTTTAATAAAATTTGGGCCCAACAGCCCAAAACTAAATTAAAAATTGAGCAGCCCCTATATATTACTGAATATGGCCCATCAGGCATTATAATTGGCCCAGCAACAATGGCCCAAAACAACAGCCCATATGAGCCCAAACATGCAGCTCAAAACAATTAAAAACAAGGCCCATGTGGGACAGCCCACACTCATCACTCCTGCCCTAAAACATCCAGCCGCATCTGCAACCATACGGCGAGTCAACACGGGCGCTACCCGGCACCACCGCTGCCGGCCGACGCACCCACAGCCCACAGGAGCCGCTTCGTCAGTCCTCCGACCGGCAGCCGCCAGCCGCTGGCGACCAACTGCCGTGCGTCATTCAGCAGCGCCTGTCGAATCACCCGCCTGTCGTCGACCACCGCCGCTGCCCGCACCGCTCACGCTCGCCTGGAAGCTGCCGGAGACTGCCGCCGCCCGCACTCGCCTGGAACAGCACCATCGCAATTTGATCCAGCCGATGCCGCCATCCATTACCGGAACTTCCAGCAGCACCGCCGTCGAGCAGAACCATCGGCGCTACCGTCGACTTCAATCGAGTACCGCTGTCGCCGATAGCAAGCTGCCAGTGTGTCGACTCATCCGAAAACAATCCGACACAGCCGCCAGCGGCCGCGCCGCACCCACAGCTACCGCCGGAAACAATCCGACAGTCCACTGCCCATCAGCCCTCACGCATCGCGACGAGAATGGTACTTCCGAAGCGAGTCCCTCGCGATTGCAGTGCAGCAGTCCACTCATCGCCCGATAGTCGTGGATCCGCCCGCATCAGCCGCGCACTGCTCACACGCGCCACTTCCAGCCATCGATTGATGGCGCAGGCAGCCACGCGCCACTTCCTCTGTCTGCGTCTAATCCGTAACCCTCCACTTCACCTCCGTCGTCAAAAGACCAGAAGTGTCACGGTTCTCATCGTCTCATCCAAAGACCACTCAACACCGGATGGAAACCCATCGAGCAGGGTGTGCGTGTGTAATGAAAATTGACTGATTGACTAGAGTTGCGTATTAAGTGTGAATCGTGAAACCAATCCAAGACCAATACACTGATTGACAGATTTCTCAACAGAAGAGCACAAGAAATATGCGATTACTATGTAAATAATACAATAACATAATCACATACAGATTGATTAGTAAAACATGCGATTAAACAGGATTATAATATATAATCAAATAATCACAACCCCATCCTTACAAATCACGTTTCACCAAGAAACCTCGCTCTGATACCAATTGTTGGCAATTGGATCTTATGGTGAACATGATTCAATAAGAAAACCAGGTAAACAAATCAGTGGAAGCAATTAAATCTTGCTTACCGTACTTCAGGGTTGATGTAGAGTCTGAATCGCTGCAGAAGAACACCTCTTGATCTTCTGCTGTATGTCCCAAGTCAACTCTGGTGTTGGGTGGTCAACAATCCCCAGAGTTCTCTCAATCTGCTTCTCTCTAACTCACGTCAAAAGAGGCGCAGTTAGTTAGGTTTCCAGAAGCTGAGATGACTATATATATTGGGCTACAGCAGGGACCAGGAGGAGAAATTGGGCTGGGCCTCAATTGAACTTAATTAACCAAGCTTAGCCCAAAGCTTTTAATTAAATCCAATAATAATAATATAGTCCACTAAAATATTATTATTGCACTACCCGTCCAATCCCAAAATTATGTTCTGGGCTCCTTCTTATTATAAGCCCGATAGTCTCCCCATGTTTAAGATATACAATGTCCATTAATTAATTAAGTTACTGACAACTCAAATTAATTAATATCTCATCCAAGAGTAGTACCACTCAACCTTTTTATCATGCCGGAAATTAATCCACTTGCAAGATTTACATGATAAACCTTATGAGCTCCTCAAGGGGACATCATCAACCTATGACGGACATGGATTCCTTCTACAATCAACAGCACACCATAGATACAGCACTACTTCCCAACTCACCGAGTTTGTTGATTTAATACTTATAAATCTCACCCATTGATGAATCAAAGAAATACATACTGCCCTACGTGTCGAGGTTATTGTATAGGGATTAAGAGCACGAACTTCCATAATAACAGAGATCAAGTTCTACTATATAGTCAGTATAAGAAGAACGACCTCAGGCGGTCCTGCTCAATACACACAAGTGCACTAATGTGATTCTATAGCCAAGACAAGCTAATACCAAACCACACTACAACCATACCGATAGAGAGTCCCCGTCTATCTCAGTTGTGAGCATCTGTTTATACTTTATAAGGAAACCGATAATATGATCTTCCGCGTGTTGTCGCACAACATATTATCTACAGTATAAAGTAAATGGACTATTGCATCATGCATATAAAATAAATTATAAGATGCAATCATTTGATCAATGATTCTCATTTCAAATATTGTTATGACATTGTTCATACTAAAGCTAGACTTTTAGTATACAATCCAACAGGAGCCCAGTCCAAGAATCGCATTCCATAGAGAGGATAGAAATGATGAACTAATCCAGGAGAGATTAGATTTATTGGAAGAAAAAAGACTAAAGGCATAGGTACATAATGCGATATACAAATAGAAAGTCGAACGGTTTTACAACTCAAGGGTGAAAATAAGGCAGTTCAAAGGAGGCGAATTGGTACTCAGGAAAGTGTTAGGTGCAGAAGCATAAGGCAGCGACCAAAACTAGCCCATATGTGATCAAAAGAGTTAGAAAAAGGGGTGTACGAACTTGAAGAAGTGGATGGAAAAAATGTGCCACACCCATGGAATATCCAACACCTGAAGAAATATTACTAGTAAGCCGGACGGGGAGACAAGTGAGGTTGGTGAATCAACCTTTTACTATTTAGAATCGAGGCATTAGGCCATACTGAAATAGGATCAAGGCACTATGTCAATTTGAGTAAGGGGCTCATGGATTATATCAAAAAAAGAAAAGTTGTATGGAAATTTTAGTCATATGGTTATGGTTATTTACCTCGTGGGAAATGAATCATCAAATTGGATTTCGGATAACATGGGACGCATATCACAACACTAAACGAAAGGGTTTATGTGTATCAATGGCTAAACGCATATCACAACACTAAACGAAAGGGTTTATGTGTATCATAGAAAGACATGCCAAAAATAGGAGGATGGACGTCGAGGGCAGAATAAAAAGATATAAGGGAACCAGAAAAAAGGGAAATTTTGGAATCTCGTCGGAATAGGAGTAAGAAAGTAGTTCGGATAAAGGTCGAAACATCAAAATCAGAACAAAAAATGGAAATTTTAGAATCTCGTCAGAACAGAAGTAAGAAAGTAGTTCGGATAAAGGTTGAAACATTAGAATCGGAACAAAAAAGAAGAAATTTTAGAATCTCATCGGGATGGGAATAAGAAAGTAGTTCAGATAAAGGTTGAAACATCAGAATCGGAATAAGAGGAGAAATTTTGAATGACCCATCGGAATGGGAGTGAAAAAGAAATTCGAGGTACTCGGAATCTATAAAAAGAGGGGACGCTTCGGAGTCTCAGCAGAGTGAAATATTCTAAATGAGATAGATGAGGGCCGACCAAACTCAGATCAGATAGCATCAGAACACTTGATACGCAAATAGAAAGTGAGGGTCACGGAAAGGAACTCAAACACGCGCGTAATCGGCAAGCAAGGCGAAGGTACATAACAATTCATAAATACAAGCCAACATACATCAACAAACTCAGATTAGCGACAGACAATTTATCAAGTCATAAATCATAGAGACAGAAAGCATTATTCGGAATAACAACTCAACAAAATCAAGGAAGGGAGAGGGAGAAATACAGAATTCAAATTACGAACCATCATCACAAATAAAGTTTTTACCCATATAGGAACCAAGAGAAGAAATGTCAGTCTGTTTTCTGACCACTAAAAGACTGAAAGAGATCAGCCATCTTGTCTTCCATTTCTTTCAGTCGTGCTTCAGCCCGAATAGCTCTCTTCTCAATAGTGCGTGGATGGATAACATGATCATCCAATGCACGGACGCGAGCCTCCATCTCCATCAACCTTGCTCAGGCCTCAGCAGCCTCAACTCTGGCAGTGTCTCGGGTGATTTCTATTTCCGTCAAACTTATCCGAATGGATTCAAGAGTGGCCTGTTCCATCTCTACTTCAAAACCCAGAGTCTCTAGGTGTTCTTTCTGATAAGCAACGAGGGAAACCAGCTCAGCATTTTCAATTTCCAAAATATTCAATCTTTCCTCAAGAACAACGAAAGATCCTTTGGAACCACCAACCACCTGACTGGTAAACAAACAATGCTGGTCCATGATATGCAAGGAATTAGAAAGAGAGGCAGCAGCAGCCCCAGCCATAGTGGCTAAACTGGAAGAATTCTAAGGAAGGAAGCTCGGATCAACGATAATAGGAACGTGACGATTGAATTGACAAAAAATACCCTGGACGAAACCCAAGTCCCCTAGCTCTTGCAAATCAGGCTCGTCTGACTTATTTGTGATTTTCTTCCCACAAACACGAGCTCTTTTGGCAGCCAATTGCTCTGCTTCACCCTCGGCAATAGCGGGATTAACTAGTTCAACAGCACCCCGAGGGTTCAGATTAATGGGAGGAATGGTAGGAGTTGTCTAGGAACTAGATTGAGGGGTACCGACATCAATTTCCCTTTCAGATACAGTCGGAGGAGCAGCTCTCCTCCCGTGCCCAACCATTATATCGTAATCTTCAGGCCATAAATTGTTTCCCACCTCGAGTTCGGGAGCCTCATTCAGTTCTAGATCCTCTTCTGGATCTTCTTCCTCACCCTTGGATTCAGCGGCAGGGGGATCTGCAAAAGGACAACTTTGATGTGAATACAAAGGACACAGAAAAGGCAGCGAGGCACGAACCGAGATAATTATTTTCCTCATCTCGCTAGCAAGAATATCAAACTCACCAACAGAGGGAGGACGACGAGCAATGAAACTGATACCGAGTTGGTGAGAAGATTCACCCCACTCGTAAACACCCCGATGTCGTTACCAAGTAACGACATCACCGCAGTTCCAGAGAAATCTGCAGGAATAGAGAATCCAGGGAGAGCAACAATAGTGTGTCATGATCTGCTCCACTCGGAGATCCTCGTCAAGCTTGATATCCCCGGAGTCCACCGATAAACCTTCAAACTCTTCTTTTTCATCATGGGAGGGAGATTGAACAGGGTAGTCAGGGTCAGCTTCATAATCAGAAAATTCGTATATATATTTGTGGCGAGTTAAGGACGAACCCACGATGGAGATAGTGGATCCCATAGGAGACATAGCATTTCGGAGTTCATCTAGAAAAATGAGAAATGAATATCGGATACAGAAGAAAATGCCTTGGGAAATAAAAGAAACCACAGGAGAACAAAAAAAAGAAATACCAGTGGTAGCACCACGGCCAAGGGTAGATAGTCCAGCAGAAACAAGGATGGGATCACGAAGCAGGGGAGGGGCACGATAAGATTTCCCATCTGAGGACAGAATCTCGTAAACATGACGGAACCCATCACTTAACTGTGTTAGTTGACGACGAGGTGGACCTGCACAAGGTATTAAAAGAACGTTAGAAACCTCGGGATGTAATTCAAAGCCCAGAAACAGGAAGAGACCATGCACTTATTCAGTGGGAGGAAACGGATAGGAAAAGTCACTGGGACACCATTCACTCGGAGATGATAATTTTCCCTCAACCAAAACCAAGCTTGTTCCCAACTCCTACCAATGACACCGGATGCACCAACAAAGTGATGGTTATCATGAGGTGGCAAATGGTAAAAACCACCAAAGTGACCAGAGGGAACATAGAAAAAAAGATACTCCAACTCGAAAGGATCCTGAATAGTATGACCCAATACGTAGAACAAGGATATTGTAGACACCAGACGCAACCAAGAGGATGGCAATAATTGACCAATAGCCATATCCCACCTTTGCAACAACAAATCGATAACAGGCGGGACAGGGAGATGCAAACCAGCGAGAAACAATGAGTAATAAAAGGCAGTACACTCAGGAGGGGACTCAGAAATTGGAACATCATTGCCAGGAGGAAGGAAAACAACGTCAGAACTACCATACATCTGGTGAATCTCACCAAGGTGCTCGGCAGAGAGTCTGGAAGGAGGCACCCACTCAAGGCGTTGAGCCACACCGCGGAGTCCAGCCCCCATATCACTGATGTCCCAGTGCACCGAAAGATAATCCGCCGGTTTCAAAGGCAAGAGGGCACCAAGCTCCTCATCGATAGGTATCGACATACTGCCAGCAACCATAGCCGGTATGATGAGAACTTCCTGCCAGTTGGGTGAGAAAATGGATGGCAGATTACCCCTAGAGGAAGAGAAAGTAGACAGATCCCTCAAGTTGGGACGAGGCATCCTTCGAAGATGGTTAGAACTAAGAACACCAGGTCACACATGGCGCTCAGGTGTGGAATCAGAGGTATCACCTCTTGAACATCGATCGGCGGTTGAGTACCCTTACCAGACATTTTTTTAAGAAAGGACACAAGAGCTAGAGTTTAACAAGAAGAAGGGATAAGGAAGATCTCAGGGAATGACAGAAATTTGGGGAAACAGTTAAGGGGGAATACAAGGAAATATGCAAGATATTTGAATTTCGAAAAACTAAAATCGAAAGATATCTGACAAAAAGAGGGAAGCACACGTTATGACTGGAAATGATGAGCCAAAAAGGCAAAGATCGGACGGCTGGGATGCAAAGACTTTACAACTTCCAAGGAATAAGAAAAGCCCGGAAGAAACCACGTGGCGCCTGATCAAGGATGTGCCACACCACGACAGAAAACGGTAGTTATAATCTAAAATAAAGGTAAGTTACCAGAATACCCTTGCAAGGCTTATCAATAGTAAATAAAAATACTATATTTCATAAGGGGCAGATTACAAGTGCGGGGGTTTACAGAACATACTACTATTCCGAAAGAGAAAAAAATACTCAAGATAAACGAATACATCCAGTTTAGCAATGCGGACTCTATGAAATTTCACTTGTCGGTGATAAGGGTTTTGGAATCGGCAGCATCTATAGGCTACGAGCTTCCACTTGCAGGCTGTACATCTTCGGAAGGACCCAAAGGGACCTCAGAGGTTGTTGAATCCAACAGAGTGTCGGCCATTTTAGTACTACTCGAAAGGGGAATAGTTTATGGGAAGGAAAGAACTGAGGAAATAATAACTGACTCGGAAGGCTGAGGTTCGGAGGCCGTAGCAATAATAACTTGACCAGAAGCACCCACATCACCGGATTTGGAAAGCTCGAACTCAATAGATGTGGGAAGGTCCACAAGGGGATCTTCAGCCCTAGAATCAACCACAGCAAAATCTAGAGCACCATCGGTGAATTCCTCGTCTGACCCCTTTTCCCCAAACTCTTCGGAAGCTTCCTCAAGAATATCAGTGATAAATTCAGAATACTCGCCAAGTAACTCCAAATCAAGCTCTTCCTTTAAAGACTTACCCGGAGTCATCTTCTCTTCACTAAAGGCTCGACGAAGGATACCATGCATGTCGTCCAACCAGTCAGGGTAAAGTTTCTCAGAAGATGCTTTCGCCATAGCAGCAGAGGAGGAGCAGAAGCAGAAAATTTTAGCTTTCGATATGGATGTTAAACGGGCTGGACCTGAACCTGCAGGGCCAGACCTATGGGGCTGCGGGTTAAACGGGCCATGGGTTAAGCGGTCCATGTTAAACGGGCCGTCATTTATAAGAACCTAACCCTAACCCTAACGGGCCACGGCTAAATGGGCCACTACGGGTCGATGAATAAAAAAATAAATAAATATTAATATAATTTGAAATAATTAAACATTAGAAATACATCAAAATATTGTTCTAACATTAATAATGAACTATAAATTTATAAGTTTATACGTAAAAAAAAAGAATTTTAGAATTCCAAATACATTAATAATATTTGTGAATTAAGATAGTTTATTTTCAATATTACTTTTTAAAATATCTCACATACTTTACTCTTAAATTATTTTATTTTAAAATGACAAAACAACAAAAATATAGTAAGTTAGAGGGTATTAAATTACTATTAGATATAATTATCAATAAAAATTATTTGTTAACATAAAAAATTATTATTAATTTTAATAATTTAAGAATATTATTAATTAATTTTTTATTATAAAAAATTTAATCGGGTTAACCGGGCCAGCCCTATTAACCTACGAGCTAGTCCTATAGGGCCACGACCTAATCGGTCCGGGCCAAAAAGGACCTGATTTAAATGGGCCACTACTTATACAAACCTAAATCTACATTTTTTAGGTTAAACGGGCCGAACCTACGGTCCCGGACCATATTAACATCTCTAGCTTTCGGGATGACAATTTCCCTATAACAAAGATTGTCGGCCTTTGATAAGAGAAGCTCATCCTTTAAACAATTCAGATTGGCTAGGGCCTCGTCCCGCTCCCTTAGAACCTCGGCATCAACATCCTCAGCATCCCTAATCTTCTGATTAAACAAAGCCTCGGAAGCTTCCTTTTCCTGCTGTACTCTCTCAAGCTCTTTCTCGGAAGATATCTGAAGAGTGTGAAGACTGTTCTGGGCTCGGGTCAGATCAGCTCAAAATTGAACATCTTTCTCCTTGATCTCTTCCTGGTGTTTAACCTCCAAGGCTGCAACCTTATCCGAAAGTACTTTATTTTGAAACTCCAGAGTACTCATCTCTTTCTCAGAACCAGCCAATAGACTATCATACCGGGCACGTAGGGCCTCAAAACTCTCCTTGAGCTCAGCTTTATTATCCTGCTCAACCCTCAATTCTCCTCGAATGTGAGCCTCAGCAGTACTCGACTCGAAAGCTTTCTTCTCCTGATCCTTCACGCCATTCAAATTCTGAGATACGATGCATAGCATTCGCAATGTGAAGTGCTTGTCGATCGAGATAGCTGGCAGTACTATGGAGAGAAGCCTCAGCGGACATACTCTCGATATGACCAAGGATCTCTTTGGTGCAACCTTTGAAAGAAAAAGTGGCAGCATGAGCCAGGTAGGCGGGAGGGTCAAAATCGAACAGAAGCTCCTGAGTACGAAGAAAGGTTTTGCTAGCCTTGTCTAAATGTCTGTACTTCCTCAAAAGCTCCTGATCGACCATCTGGTTAATGGAGAAATACGGAGTGGCCTCGTCCAACAAGGGTAAAGCAGGAGGCGCGGCCTCGGTAGACGAACGATCATGATCCCAGAAACACAAAGGGATTTTCCCCTGATAATATCGCCAAATCTAAGAAGGAGAACAATGAGAAGCAGGGTTATCATAAAAACCACCAGGAGGAACCTCTCTAAGGCTCAGACTGAAATCAATAGGATGCTCAGAGGGTAAACGGAAAAAGGCACCAAGAATGTCAGAAATACCGGCAAGAGACTTAGTAAGGGTTTCATAGAAAGGAGACGAGCTGATGTCACAAACATCCACAGCTTCCCGAGGGGCAGTGCCAGGCTCAACAGGGAAACTGACATCTATATCACCAACGTTGTCACCCCGAACTTTCTTCAAAGGACGAGCGACAAGGGCGGCACTATTATGAGTACCTTATCAGAACTCTCATCTTGCAGACTATACTTCCTTTTGGAGGCAACAGATTTAGCAACAAGGACCTCGGTGCTACCCTCCTTAGGCTTCGGAGCTTTCGGGGCTTTTCTGGAAACTTTCCCTCCGGCACCCAGGGTCCTCCCCTTGGCAGCACCAGTATCCTGTCTCGGAGAGGAAGTGTCAGAAGGGTCATGAATCTTGATAGCCATGAGGGGCTGCACGGCAAGAGGGGCTCCACCTTCTTGGAAGGGATCTGAGAAACCTTCTTTTTCCCTTTACGGAGTGCAGCTCTTTTGCGAGCAGATGGAAGAGTAGCAATACGACCGATATCAGGCATGAGACGCTTCTCCTCCCCTGAATATAATGGAAAGAAAGATAAATACTGGAGAGAAGTAAGGATAGGAATAGGGGGAACACTATTACAAGTTATCAAAGGAATGAATCAGAGAAGACGACAACGGGAAAATCACCTGTCATGGCTATAACCGAGGAAGTCAAACCAGCCACAAAAAGGTTAGTGCAAGTAAGAATGGACTGATAGTCACGCTCCTTCTCATAGAGACTACGAATGTGATGGAAAGCATCTTGAAACTCAGGCGATAATTTCTCGAGAGCACACGAGTCACTTACTGCGCAAAATAAGGAAAAAGGGTTAGAGTGATTCAAATAATGTACAAAAGAATTGAAATTCATACACGCACTGAGATCAGGTATGAAAAAAGAACTCTGGGGAAACACAGTGTGATTCCGAGGATCCTCAGAATCAAAGACTTTAGGGCCCCTCCACGGCCCGCGAACCCAAAACCAATGATCCTTCCATTTCTCGACGAAACTAGACAAAGAGGCAATAAGGTTAGAATGGCGAGGCGCTAAGTAGTAATATCCTTTCATCCTAGCATTCGGGGTAAGCCTATAAAGGAAATTAATCTCGGCGGTACTCAACAATGAATACTTCATCAAGCGAAAGAGAACTAAGATCCCATCAAAGCCGTTCAACCGTTAAGAGCCAACTGAGCAGGGATTATTCTCCAAAATTCAAAAATATCCCGGATATAGGGATGAAGAGAAAATCGAAGGCCGAGCTCAAGTTATATTTCGTAAGCCGCAACAGTATTCGGTGGGGCAAAACATATTCGACCATTAGAAGAAGGGAGAAAAAAATCAATGGCATCCCCGCATTGGAATTTATCGAGGGCGATGATGATATTTTTCTATAACCAAGATTCGTCAATGGCAGAAGAAAAACCCTCGGCAGAAAATTTGACTCCAGCCTCTCACTTGGGAAGCTCCCCGAGATGAGCCACCAGCCCGGGACCGGCATCGGCAATTTTAGGACGGCGCTTTAAATGGAAATTAGACACAAAATCGGCAGCCGTCTGATCAAAGGTGAATTTAGAAGGGGAACGGAAACTCGAGCCCCCTTACTGGTGAGAGGAAAGAGACCCAAAACCCCCAAGCGAAGAATCAGTCGTACGAGAAAGGGATCTTGAAAGGAAAACTGAACCCTTGCAAGACATACTTGCGAAATTGTAGTGAAGAGGGGAACGACATATAGAGGAAAAGAAAAAGGGGAACCCTACACGATAGCGACGAGAAAAACTCAGAAACACCAGGAAACAAAGTTAGGAAAAGAAAGAAAATGGAAAAGGAGGATACCTGGAGAAGGAAAGGGATCACACAATATAAGGGGAATTGCAACCGTCAGAGAAGAAGATGGAAGAGGAAAATTCGAAAGGTGAGATTGAGGAGAAGAGATAAACCAACAGAATTTTTGAATTTTAAAATTCGAATAAAAGTACCAAATGTCAGAAATACCCTCAACTTTGCGAAAATATCACAATGACCCCAGTAATCAAAAGATAAAAAGAGGGCGAAAATAAGAAAGAAACTGAAGCAGAGAGAACAAGAGCCATACAAGCTGAAGCATGAGGGATATGACGCACAAGAATACGGGTCGATCCTAGATAATCTTAAACTATCAGATTATCCAGGCTCGAGGGGATAATGTTATGGGTATTATATCCCCTATGCCTAGTGGGCCGTGAGCCCAATAAATCGAGCTACGACGAGGAAGAGACCCAACTACAAAGAAATAAGGCCAAGCCCAAAAGACACAGTTCGGGAAAGAACCAAGAATAGGCCCAATAGAGGAGCCCATCATCAAGGGCTGGAGAAACCCAAGAGGATAAGACAAGAAAAGGGCCGAAGAACAGAAAGCCCACTGAAGCGATAGAGGGCCGAGACCTCTAGGAAGAATACCCTAGCTCCGAAGCCGAAGAAGACATCCAGGGGGTCGGACGAACCATATAACCTTGGAAACTAACCCATCCGACTGCAGGAAGGATTATCAAAGCTGCTTGGGAAAGTATAGACACGACTGCAGGGACAACTAGTGGTGACAAGCAAGAAGACAAGAATAACGGTAAGAAGTGATGCTTGGGCAACACTCTCACACTGGAGGACAACACACAACAGGCATGCCTTTCTTGATCCACCAATAGAAAGCCAGCGAAGGAGAGAGAAAGACCTACTGCACTCTGGGAGACGTTTTGCAATACTCTGCACCGGTTGCTGAAAGTCACCGATGTACCAGCAATCCTCATTTATGGTTGCTTGTCTCCGTCCAGGTGCCACGATGGGATTGGACAACCTCTAGGATTTTGCTAGTAGTATAAATAGCTTCTCTCACATGAGAGAACCAGGTTACTGATTCTTACTTTAGACATTATACTTGTAATTGAAAAAGGGTATGAGTATTGTTCTAATGGAGAATAATAAAATATCGGTTAAGACTTTTGGTGGAATTCCCCTATCTCTCCTATTTTTGTGTGTTGTTATGTTTAATTGTGATCGTTCTTAGTTCTGTTAAAACACTTTTTCATTACCTTTTGATCTCCAAGTTAACAAACTAAGAACACACATCAACAGGAATAATAAAAAGTGATAGTATTTTTAATAAAAAATAATATATGATAAACAAAAAGTGATAACCGTTTAATTAAATTATTTTATGAATAATTCATAGGATGAATAAAAAGTGATAATATTTATAATAGAAAGTCATACATTATAAAGAAAAAGTAATAATTGTTTAATAAAATTATTTTATGAATAATTATAGAATTAAAAAAAGTGATTATATTTTTTAATATAAAGTGATATTTGATCAAGATAAAGTAATAATAGAACCATTAACTATTTAATAAACGATTAATTATAATACTGGTTTGCCAGGTGACTCCTCTCCTTGTTCTTTCTTTGTTGATTTGGATTCTTTCGCGATTCATACTAGTTGTGGAAACTGCGAATTTCAGGAAAATCATATGTTTGGCTTTGAAAGATGGATGCGTCTGTCCAACCGTAATCGTGGTCATCTTAGGTCCTATAGGCTAGATGGCAGATTTTTTTGAAGCCTTTTTCGAAAGGTACTATTTTCCTTTATATGAGTTTTTCCCATTAGATTTTCTCATATAGAGGTTTTTAATGAGGCCTTTCTGGGCTTCATCTGGTTACTTGGTCAGTCTGTTTTTTTACTCGGTTTAATTTTCAGCCGTGTATTTGGCTTGTCAGCCGCATATGGCATCGGAATCGAAGCTGTACATTACACACGGCTGCGTATATCTGTACACCCTCTCCATGGGTATTTGTCGTCATCATTTCTTTCGATCCTGTAAATGTTATCTCTTTATTTTTAGGGTTAATTATGTTAAAAGTTCCAACCTTTTTGCGGATTTCAAATTAGTCCAAACTTTTTAATAATTACAAATAAGTTTTCGACCTTAAACCCATTTTGCAAATTAAGCCACCGAGCAAGTTGGAGGCTTGCCCGGTTGCTGACCTGTCTATTTTTTAACACATCACCCTTCAGCTATAAAAATAATAATAATAAACGGTTAAAAAATCCTCAAATCATAGCCGGAGAATTCTTGATGGGTTGTTGCGTCAGCACAGGTAAATCCTCACCGCCTAAAATATCTCCCCACATTTCCGACAGTAGCATTAGCAAATCGCCGCAGCCGACAAACCGTCTGCTCGAAGAGGAAACGGTTAAGGAGGCCCTCTTTGAGACCCCCCTCGTCGATCACCAAACAACAATCGGCCGTCATTTCCAAAGCTCAGAGAAAGGTGAAAAGCCCCTTCATTAAAGCGGCGCCGCTGTTGCAAGACCTTCCGTATCGAAACGGCGTCGTAAGCACGAAAGCGTTCAGCGTCGACGATTCCTCCAATGCATCTGAGATCTGCAGTAATCTCAATGAGAACGATCAGAGACGAAATGCGTGAGCTCCGGCAGAGGTCTCCTGTGAGACATAAGAACCGTTAGTTTTCCGGCGAAGTGAATCGGGAAAACAATGGGTAGATCTCTCGGGCGGAAGTCGGAGCCCTTCCCCAGTCGGGTATGACCCATGTCGAGATCCGGATATGTGAGAAGAAGGTAGAGAGAGCTCCGGGAGAAGGTCCAGATCGCCGGTAACACACTCCGATCTGGGTCGCTGAAATCGGGGTTGGGGCGGACGCAATCGGGCAGAAAAACTGGTAAATCTCGTGGGCGGGTAGGATCCGGATTGGGGGATAGGATCCGGAAGGGTGTAGAAGGGAAAGAGGGTGGAGATAGCATCTTCGTTTCTTCCAGATTTCTTCTCTCTTCAAACCTCCATAAAAACCGATCTCTAATTTCTCTCTCCCCCCTTTCTCATCTTCAATTTTTTTCTTGTTCTCTCTGCAGGTACACGTTTGTGTTCTTCTAATTATGTCCTAATTCTGTATTCTTGAGAGATCGGTGGAGATCAGGGTCTCTGTCGTGCCTGGCAGGAGAATGACGTCATCGCCAGTCGGAAGCGCAGGAGTTGGGGAGACAATACTAGCAGGGAATTGCGGATTAATTTGTTCTGACACATACTTTGGCCACCGACAAGTTACTTGAAAATCCACTCGTTTTCCCTTTTTTTATTTTTTTAATTTTTATTACAGCTGGAGGTGGTGATGTGGAAAATAATGAACATGTCAGCACCGGGCAACGCTTAATTTGTAAAACAAACTTAAGGTTGAGAACTTATTTATAATTATTAAAAGTTTGGACTAATTTGAAATCCGCGAAAAAGTTGGGACTTTTAGCGTAATTTACCCTTATTTTTATGTTATACTCCGTTTATTTGAATAAACGATTAATTATTATTATTAATTATAATAATTATTATTATTATTAATATTTTTTTAATTAAAAGTAATCACACGATGATAATGAAATTAAATTAAATATAATTAAAAAAATTATTTGAACTCAATTGTTAACTACTGTTAGTCTGTTAGGCCGCACGGCATGCTGAAATTGAGAGAATTGTTTACAAAATAGAAAACAAACACGGCCATGACTTCTTATTTTTTATTGAACATAATTTAAAATATAGTATTTGATTTGATAAATGGATGATCCGTCTCACATAAGAGATTCGTGAGACGGTCTAATCTAAGACCTACCCTTTATTTAAACCAGTGATTTGAAAACTGGACCGAAAGCTAAACCGATGACCCTAACGGTTCAAAGTCGGATCGGTCGGACTAGGGATGGGAATGGAACTGGTATTTTTGGGTATCCGGTCTACCCGAACCCTAATGAGTAGGGTAAGGGTAGTTGTAAACGGGTTTGGGATGAGTACGGATAGTTGTAAGAATTATCATAAGGATTTAGGACGGGTACGAGTAATGCCTCAAAACCCGCAGGTACTCCGATTATATATATATATATATATATATATATATATAACTTATAATATATTATATAATTTATATATTATAAGATGTTTTATATATTTAATTAATAATTATAAGTTTTATTTAATCATATTTATTAAATATTTAATTAATAATAATGTGATTTTTATTATTATAATTATTTAGACAATAAAAAAATATAAATATATATAAAATAAATAAATATTAAACGGGTATGGGTACCCGCAGGTATTGCTAAACGGTAATGGGACGGGTATGTGTACCATAATAAATTTTTTAAACGGGACAGATACGGATACGTGTAGTTATTTTTTAATCGGATACGGGTACGAGTACCTCCAAAATAAGCGGGTACCCTACCCGTTGCCATCCCTAGGTCGGACCGATCGACCGGACGGTTCAATCGGAAAAATAAAAATTACATATTTTTATTTATATTTTAAAATAATTATTAAAATAAATATATAATAAATAAAATTATTTAACAAATACTCCCTCCGTCTCCTTTCAAATGACACACTTTCCATTTTGGGCTGTCCCACAAAAGGTTGCACATTCCCAAAAAAGCAAAAAGTAAAAAATAATCACCATTTCCCATATACTTTATTTACAAAAAAATCATCTCTACCTAACATATTTTATCATTTATTTATTACAAAAAAATACCATTATACCCCTAAAATTCATCACTTTCTTAATCTCCGTGCCGAAAAGAGGGGCGCAAACTTTTCCGGAATGGAGGGAGTATATATTATTAGTATAAACTTCAGCCCATTAGTAATTTTTTTCCAAATGGCCCACATGCTAATTAAAGGCCCAAATCCCTTCTTCTTTTCCACAATTTCCGTTGAACCGAAGGCACTTTAGAGAGAGAGGGATGCAATTTGGCCATTTTGAGAGAGAAGCTACCAAACCCCTTCTTCTTTTCCACAATTTCCTCTTTCCACTCGTTTCCCCACCCACGCCTGCTTCACGCCTTCAGGCTTCACCATCCACACTCTGTCTCTAGAAATTTCACAGCCCTATCTAATTCTACTCTTATTTTCCCCAATTTCTAGCCCTTTGCTGCCCCACAACTAAAGCAGCCTTCTTCTATAGTGCGGGATCTGTATTCTTCACGGAAATGACTGATCTGGAAATAACAGCTTCTCTTGAACATGTCGTTCACAGTCGTGGAAGCTGCACCGGCGGCAAAGAACGCTCAGGTTGGCTCACCGTACACGATGGTGGAATTAACGTAATAAATCGACGATGATCATAGGATTTTCATGGCTGGGTTTCTTTGATCTACAAATCTAGGGTTTCCCAACATTTCAAGGCGGCCGGTTCCCATTTCGGCCGGTTTCGTTCGCTTCAAACTGATTTTTTCCAGTTTAATTGTATAAACGGTTTCATAGGTGTTTCCGGACTGGTGCCGGCTCTGATTTCCAGTTGAACCGGTTTAATCGGCCGGTCCGATTTTCAGATAACTGATTTAAACGTAGAAAAGAAAATTATTTATTTTGCGATACTTAGTATGTGATGTGATTTGAGGATTATTGCCATAAACCTTTATTGGTCAAATACTCATATGTCTATTTTTGAAAATATTTTTAAAATAGTCATGCATAGATCATTTTCTATGTGACACACATGCATTAATATTTTCGCCTAAATTTCCACTGTATTCACCAACTTCTAAAGTTTAGAAAAGCTAAACCAAAATTAAATTTTAGAGCATTTAGAGCAAAATTATCTATAATTTAGAGATGATTTTGAGTAAAATAAAGAATCTTTAAAATATAAAGAATTGTATTTTTATTCATCTCCAACAACTTCTTTATATTTATTCTTTTTCCAATACTTATTTATTACATTTATTATTTTTCATATTTTTTTATTTCTACTCCTAATTAATTTTATAATTTCTGATAGGCGTTTTCTCAACACACAATTAATCCCCAAGTATGAAGGATATCAATTGTAGTTTCGAAGGTGACCAAGTTAAATATCGAATTCACGGGACGGATAAATATCAATTCAATTACATTCTAGTAGATTATGACTATTTTGAATTAAACAATTGGTTTAAGTAACAATTTGAATAGCTAATAAATAACAAGAACAAGTAAATAATAGTGGTGATCAATTAAGATGATAGGTAGTTCGTCAGGCCATCCAGTTTCCTTTGTTAATTCGTACTTTCGTGTGTCGATGTTCGACTCTGCCTTGTGGTTTATGGACGCATCACTAGACCACGCGAATCTATTCTATAGACACAAATAGATAAGCTTTTGACACGTGTGAGTATCCTTAGATCAAGACGTATACTCCACCTCCCTTTCTAGGTACTATCATAATCAATTATTTCCCGTGCACTTAGTACTCTAACCCGATTTGATCTCCCTTTTTAGGTACTATAAAGTCATACTCTTTATCCTACTTGTCAACCCGAATTCAATTCAATTAACAAACATTCATATAAGACAGTTCTAATAAGACTTCGAAATCCCTTCACTTAGAATTATAACAATAAACCCTGCTCAACAGTGAACACACTCAATCAATAACCATGTTATGTATTCAGACTCTACACAACGATTAATGATGTATAAAATAACTATGAGTATGGATTAAAAACGTGTAATCTTATATAAAATAAACCATAAGTAGTGTTGTACGGAGTATACACACGAAATACAAATTAACTCATGAAACCTTCATAACCCTAGAACTACCGAAGTGGCTCTAGCCCATGATTGATCTAAGAACAATCATGGTTAGATGGACCAATCTTACTTGAATCTCCAGCTGAATCTCTGTCACAGCCCTCCGGATAGATCAGTAATCTCTTTTCTTCACTCCTCTCTTGTATCACGACGTCTCTCTCTTCTCGACTGCATGAGCCTTCTTTTATACTTGTAATCACGTCTCTAGGGCTTGGAATGGGCTTTTTAAGTGATCTCACGCGTTTTGGCCTCGAAAATCCGGATAAGGTAAGTTTCCGCATTTTGGTTCGACCTCGTCAACAGGTCGAACCACTAGCCAACAAGTCGAACCCCAGGTCGAACCCTGTTACTGGACACATTCTGCGTTTGGTTCGACCTCTTGCACAGGTCGAACCACTCAGGTCTTGGTCGAACCCCAGGTCGAACCACTCTACTGGATAATTTCCGCTCCTGGTTCGACCAACTGTCAGGTCGAACCCCCAACGTCGTGGTCGAACCCATCTTCTCGCGAACTGGTTCGACCATGGTTCGACCTGATAAACAGGTCGAACCCCTGGAGTCATGGTCGAACCCATCTTCTGCTGTTCCGCAATGCTGGTTCGACCTATAGGAGAGGTCGAACCCTCCTCCATTAGGTCGAACCCTTCTCTTTCCTTGGCGGTTCGCGTGGTCTCGACTTCGTCTCTTCGATTCTTGGCACTTCCACTCTATTTTTGCTATGAAAACCAATTAAATAGCTCCACTAACACCTGATTCATGCTAATTCACAATATATATAGGTTTTTCACCTATTTCCACCTCAAAACTCTCCAAAACTAGCACAAAACATGGTGCTAAACTTGTGAATTTACACACTCATCAAACCCCCAAACTCACATGTTGCTCGTCCCGTGGCAACCAAATCAAACCACAGGAGTCGTGTATAATTCACCAAAGATCAAGTACAATATACATCACACATGCAACTTCATTCAATCAAACAAGTATTAATTGCTTCATATATATCACTCATGCAAAATCAATCCAATCCATACCATTCGGAGTACTAAGTAATTTCGCTCACAAGATAAGTATTTATTCTTTTCCACTCAAGTACGTGAGGCACTATATAGGTTAATATAAACACTCATATCAATCCATATTCATGCGTAACCATAAGCTTGGCAAAGGTCTCAAAAATCAACTTATAATCGACTCTTCACTAGGATCACAAAGGACTTATTTTTGGGTTATAATGTTAGCTCTTTGGAAAAAGGTAGAAAAATTTGGACTTAGTGACTTAAGACACTAGTAGAGAGTTACGTTGGAGGTTCTCGATTTCTTCTTCTTACAGCAAGTTCTCCTCCAATGTCGTCTCTTGAACTTGTAAAATTCTTGAATTTCCTTCTTTTCATGGCATCAACATCATCTTCTTAAACAATTCGGGTACCAGTTTTAGGCACTACCCTTCTCGTATATATTGGTCATTAGATGCTAAGCTACATGCAACACGTATAAACAGTCGGGGTACCAGTTTCGGGCACTACCCCTAAACAAGATTTGGCCATATTCTTTTCATCCAACCATGTTCTATCCTCCTTTTCTTCTTGCAACACTTACTCACCTCCACTCTCTCTACCAATGAATAGGTTAATCAAAGTTTAAGTAAAGGTTTATAAGGTTATTTACTTCGGCTACCAAATAAAAGACTTTTAATGGCTCAACAGGGCATCCAAAGATAAATAAGATCATTAGGAAGGATAAATTTGGCTAAGTAGCTTAATCACAAAATAATGGCCTAAGATCATGTCCTAGCAATTTATCAATCATAAGTCTCACACAAGACTCCAAGCCAAGTTCTAGAATACTTTCATATGAATGATCCTCTCAAGAATAAAATAATCATGATCAAGCATGATTAAAAAGCTCAAATCCTCACATAGGTAATCCTAGTACTCCTCATAGCACATAATTAAGATCAATTCCACAAGAACTCAATATACTTATCAACTAAACATGCTTTTCATCAATAGAAATTAACACATGAACATATGAATGCAAAAAAATAATAAGCTTGTACCCAATCAATCATACAAGATATCACTTATACATTCTACTCACGCATGAATCACACCCCATCCTAAAGATAAAATGACAAAAAATAATGGAATCAAGATGAATCGGAAAAAACCAAAGAAAACCTGAAAAACTACACCTCCGGAGCATCATCACCCTCATCATCATCATCCTCATCATCAAGCCTCAGCTCCACAATCCGGTGTAGATCACCGATGTGCCTATCCAAATAATCAACTCGATCACCCAACCTACTAACTTTCTCATTCAAGGCCGTATACTTCTCATTCAGCATAACATAGTTGGCATTGGCGAGTGCGAGCTGCCGGTTTGTCTCTTGCTGGCTAGCAACAATTGCGACCAGCTGCTCCTGAATAAGGTGGAGCAGCTCCCGTGTATCAATCGGGACAGCCCGCTGCTGACGCGGTGCTGGCTCATGCTGAGGTGCGTCGGGCTGCTTCTCTTCTGGAATCTCCATCTCTGGCTACTCATCTTTCCGATGCTCGACCTCGGGCTGCTGTGGCCACTGAAGTGGCTGGTGCGGTGGCGGATGGTACTCTCCCTGTTCCACAATTTGCTGTAGCTCCTCCAACCTATCTTCGGCATACAACCTAGCCACGGCTCTCCAATCTCCATTGGTCTTCACAGTCATGGACAGAGCAGTGTGTCCTAGGGAGTTCATCAACAAGTTCCTCGCCTCCCGGACAGTGGTCATTTTGCTCATGTCAAAGGGAAACATAAAGTCGAATGGCTTTGGTCATCTCGTGAAGAACCAATCACCATCTCTAAAGTGTGCGAATCCTCCCTTTACACATGTGAGCATCACCAAATCGGGCTCTCCTCTAACAGGTGTAATACCGGTGAAGTCCATATTGTAGTGCTCAGCTACAATCGTCAGTAACCCTCCAATGTTCACCTTCTGAAATCCAATGGTCCTGAATCGATACAGCTGCGCGATGAAATATGTTCCCACATTGAACTTCACCCCATTCATCATACACCATAGGGCATAAAGCTCTCCTCTAGATACACAGCCACCATCTGAACGAGCAAATAGTGTATTTTCGAGCACTCGATCCATATATTTCAACACGGGATTCTTGATCGAGATCGCACGAGCCTGCCTAATCTTATAGTCTCTGATCTCCCCAGTTATCTTCCTCCAAAACCTATTAGCGTTGAAGTGTCCATTCTCCACTCGAGAAATCTCTAGAGGCGTCTGAAAAAGCTGATTAAAATCCTCAGCCGTCCATCTCCTTCGGACTCCTCCTAACTGAAATGAGCACTGATACGGGTAGCCAAGTGGGTCATTTTCCATCTCAAATGAGCAAACTACCTTCGTTGTAACGTGGAAGTAAGTCGGCTTCTTCAACTCCATAAATCTGCGGATCCCCACTCGATCGAACAACATCGTCATGTCATCCTTAATGCTCATAAGTATCATGGCCTCATCATCTTGGTATCTTGTCCGAGCTATCTTATCTGAGACTTCTTCCCACTTTTCCTTAATCTCGTCCCAGTTTTGCATTTGAATTCTAAAGTTTTCGGGTAAACGCTCTTGTATCCTCAGTTTTCTCGTCACTGTGTCCACATTCGAAGGCCTGTCTTGCCTCTTCTTCGATATTGCTTTATCCACCTTGCCCTTCCCTTTATTCGATCCTTGTCCCTTTCCTGAAAATAACTATTTTAACACAACCAACAAGACAAGAATACAAGTATATGACTAGCATATCCTATACTCTACTCAAGACTTCAAGTATCCATGCTTATTCAACTCAACTATCATCTCAACATCACTTGCTCATCCATTATGCTCAAAACATCATCAACCACACTCTCTTCAATCTTCAAATCATCAACAACAAGCATGCATCAACCAATTCAAGCCATTCAACATAAATTTCAACAATTGAACTTCATGAACAACCCAAACTATCAACAATTCGAACCTAGTTAACATGCTCATTCCTCTAGATGCATCATATCCTTGATCAATCCACATAAAACTCAAGTTCTATCCATAATCAAGCAATCTCAAACCAATAAACATGAATTCATATGGATCAACTCAAAAATATCAATTATCACCATGAATTTCAACCAAAATCAATATCAATCAACTCACCCACAACAAATTTCTTGCAATAAACTTCAATCCTAAGGTAATTGAGTTGAAAGAACGTACCTTTCATTTTGCCCATGGTTAAAAATCGATAATTTGCACACAACACTCAAAAACGCGACTGAAGCCCTAATTCGCGACAAAAATCGCCCAAATCCACGCCCAATTCAAGAATTAAGAGTGTAATGTTGTGTAATCGGTGCAAAATCAAGTGTAACTAACGAATTTGTGCAAGGGTGTTATGGTTCGGGGAAGGTTCGAGGTTTGGTGGACAAAAATATGATCGAACCCTTCTAAAAACTCAACTTAAAACTGCTTACCTGACGGGGTTCGACCTCGGGTTCGACCTGCAGAACAGGTTGAACCTCGAGTGACGAGGTCGAACCTACCTTCTGGACAACTTTCCTTTTGGGTTCGACCTAGGTTCGACCTTCTGAATAGGTCGAACCACTCTTGTGATAGGTCGAACCTATCACCTAAAAAACAGAGTACTCTGAACGGACTGGTTTGACCTCAGGTTTGACCTTCTGATCAGGTCGAACCATAACGGCTCAGGTCGAACCACTCTACTGTAAGATTTAAGTCCCGGGTTCGACCTTGGTTCGACCTGTTAAACAGGTCGAACCTAGAATGATCAGGTCGAACCTCCTCACTGGATAATTTTCTTTGTCGGTTCGACTTCCTCTGCTTGGTTCGACCTCCTGGAACTGGTTGAACCTCTCACGGCTTTGGTCGAACCATCCTTTTAAGCTTCAAAACTGAGTGTTCTTCAATCCATATACACTTCAAACTTCAATACGAATTATTAGGTACCAACTAGAGCACAACTTCATCCAAAATTTGTTCCACAAAATATCATTCATGAGTAACTCCATAAAAGAAAACACAACCAAAACCCACTAACATTAGGCAAGTTGTAAAAAATCGTCACATCAAAATCGATTAAAATTTTAATATGGCGCAAAAACCAACTCCCCTAACAAACATCACAAAGAAAAGATTATACTATCGGTGCTTATCAAGGTAAGTACATCACACCCCCCCAAACTTAGTAAAAACAATAGTTGAAACTAAGTTTGCAAAGAGATGTAATTGCCGATAAGTAAGCACTTCAAACATAAAAATTTCTTACACACACGAATGAAATAAAATATTAAAATGGAAGGGAAAGCCCCCAACAGGCGCTCATGTTTAATGTCGGAGAGTCACGACGGAATACTACTCAGAAGACTACTTGATCGGAGGATGATCATGTCGCATCCTCACCTTCCAATACTTTCTCCCCCTCTTATCATCCACACTTACCACCTTACCTTTCTTATGCACCATACGATCGGTAGAATCTCCTTTCTGAAACTTTCTCTTCTCATTCCTGTCAATCTTCCGCTCAATTTTGGAATAACACCTTCATCCCATGGCCGTGTAGACTCCTCCGGGTCAATCTCCCTCTTGAATTCCAAATCACCTGATGGATCTTTTTCATTGTCACCAAGATAAGCATACATCAAGTGTTCCGGTAACGGTTTCAGCTCCTCTTTCTTTTCTTCCATCGGAGTGCTCTCTCTCTCCAACGGCAAGTACTTCCTAGACCCTTTCGCTTCTTCCGCCTTAGCTTTCTCCAATGCATACCTAGCATCACCCAAAGCAAGTAAGTTCTCAAGATAATCAATACATACCTCGTTAGAAAGACCGTCAAGCTCCGTAGTGGAATAAGTTGGAGACTCCATCAAGCACGTCTCAAGAGGATCCTTAGATAGAATCAGAGACATATCCTCCTCCACAATCTCCTCCACTATGTCAATGCTATGGCACTGAGACTCCATGGGCATCTTCAATGCTTTGTCCAAGTTGAAAATAACTTCTTCCTTGTCCATCTGCAATTTAAGCTCTCCTTTTTAAACATCAATCATAGCTCCAGCAGTCGCAAGGAAAGGTCTCCCCAAGATTAAAGGGATATTATCCTTGTCTTCTTTCATCTCTAGCACAAGAAAGTCCACAGGAAAGACTAGCTTTTCCACTTTGACGAGGAGGTCTTCGATTATACCCTTTGGAAAAGTCATCGACCTGTTCGCCAATTGGAGAACCACTGTTGTAGGAGTAAGCTCCCCCAAACCAAGCCTCTGAAATATGGACAAAGGCATCAAATTGATGCTTGCCCCTAGATCACACAAAGCTTGCCGTGCCGGCCCCTTTCCGATTTCACATAGAATAGTGAAGCTCCCTGGATCTTTCATCTTTTGCGGCAGCTTCTTTTGGATGATTGAGCTGCAATTCTCAGATAAATTTACCATTTTAATTCCGGTTAAGCTCCGCTTCTTTAACAATATATCCTTAAGAAATCGGGCATAGTACGTCATCTCCATGATTGCCTCTGAGAAAGGAATGCTCAAGCTTATTTTGTTCATTATCTCTGAAAACTTCTTGAACTTCTCTTCCAATCCCTTCTTCACAAGCTTGTAAGGAAACGGCGGAGGTATCTTTGTTTTGGGAATCCCCCATTCATCACGATCAACCTTCTCCGCTTTCTCCTTTTCGGCTCTTAAACGCTTGGCTCTCTCCCACTTTTTCTCAGCTATTATCTCAGTACTTTGTTCATTCCAAACTACTGGAGTAGCATCAACATCATCGAGAGTGTTCGGAGTGGTAAAAGGTATTTTCTGGTGGGGTTCGACTAGGGTTCGACCTGTGGAACAGGTCGAACCATGTATGTACTGGTCGAACCTTGCTTCTGGACAATGGCTCTCTTTTTGAATTTGAGGTTCGACCTGGGTTCAACCTGTGGGACAGGTCGAACCATGGGTACCTAGGTCGAACCGACCTACTGTACTTCTTCCACCATCAGGTTCGACCAAGGTTCGACCTGTTTGATAGGTCGAACCATTACAGTCGTGGTCGAACCGTTGCTGTGACAAAACAGAGTACTCCAAGTGGTGCGGTTCGACCTAGGTTCGACCAGTTGGATAGGTCAAACCAAGGTTGGTTTGGTCGAACTGGTGTTTTGGAAAAGCAAAGTGCTCCGAGTTGTTGGGTTCGGCCAACGTTCGTCCTGTAGGCCAAGTCGAACCATGTGCAGTTTGGTCGAACCTATGCTGCAATGTCTCCTGATTGTGTCCAGTGTGTTGGTTCGACCTCCCCTGTATGGTTCGACCTTCAATGTTGGTCGAACCAGGATCGAACCTGGCCCTAGACATATCCAAATTTGATTCCGGCCTCATAGGTCCCTCGTATTACGTACCCGACCTCAATGTGATGGCATTGCAGGACCTTGGATTCTCAATACTTTGAGATGGGAACTTCCCTTTCTCAAGAGTTTGAGTAAGCTTGTTAACATTCCCTGCCATCTCCCCCATTAGCAATGTAAGGTCTTTCACTTGCTTAGATATAACCTCATGGTTTGCATCTATTTTCTTTTCAAGTTTGGCCTCAAGGCGGTTCACTCTTTCATCATTCTTGGTCATATACCTGTTCACAGTATCCTCAAGACCCGGTTTCCCTTCTTCCACCTTAGCACCCGGATCAACACCCATCGGAGGTTGAATCGCATTATTCGGATTGCTCCACGAGAATTCCGGCCTCCTAGGCTGTTGATAACCACCCGGGGGACCACGATTATTAAAGTTTCCTTGATAGTTCCCTTGGTAATTTCGGTTTCCTTGGTCTGGATACCTAGTCCCTTGAATACTCTGACCCATGACATAGTGTGCCTCTTCCAACTCCTCTTGGATTGGTCTCTCATTCTTTAACTCCTGCTGCATGATTGGTACGCGCTGAGATAATTCGCTGATTTGCTTCTGTTGGGATTCAAGTAGCTTGTTGATATTGGACAAGCTAGAGACGATCTCATCCTCTCTACTTGTTTTAACCATTGCTTGTTCAACCTTAGCTACCTTACCAAGGACATAAGTACCTCTAACTCGATCAGTTGGCCAATCCCTCGAATTCATAGAAATATCTTCAAATAACTTCTCGGCCTCTACGGATGACTTTGTAAGCAATGCTCCATTAAAAGAAGCATCCAATAACACTCGTGAATCACAGTCCAATCCATTGTAGAATATACTGATATATTGAGCTTTAGATAGCCCATGTTGAGGACACTTCCTAAGCATGTCCTTGAATCTATCCCATGCTTCGTGAAATTTTTCTCCTCCACTCATAGCGAATCGATTAATGTCTTGCTTCATTTTAAACACCTTTGAAGGTGGCATGTACCTCTCCAAGAACCTTAACTTCAGTTGCTCCCAAGTGGTGCACTCAGCTGCGTTGATAGTGTCATACCAATCTCTCGCCTTTTCAGTAAGCGAGAATTTGAACAAGAGGATCTTCCTAGCATCTTCATGTTCTCCTGCGTCTTTTTGAGTACTTGCGTAGCCCAAGAACTTATTCAGATGTTGCTGCGAATCCTCGAAAGACCCTCCTAAAAAGGAGTTCCTTTCTATCATGCTAATAAGAGCGGGATGAAGATCGAACGCTGAATTAGTTCCCCTTGCTCCTAGAAGCCCAAAATTTCCAGCCCCATTGTTTCTGAATACCTCTCGGATGGCTAGATTATCCGGATTCGCTGCCATGTTGACTGTCTCTACTCCCGAATTAACTTCAGTTGTAGCTTCAATCGTTTGTGAAATCTGCTCGTCAACTTCAACTCTAAAATTCAGAGCTTCAGTTGGATCAATAGTCTTTGCCTTGCTCTTCTTCTTCTTCTTCTTTCTTGACGATGCTCCGATTTCAGGATTATAGGGTTCAAGTTCATCTTTCTTTGATCTCGTGAGCATACACCTAAAAAGAACTAGAATTAAAATAGCAAAACAAGTTAAATTGCCCTAACAAACTAGAAATAACAAAAAGATATTTTAAGCCGTCCCCGGCAACGGCGCCAAAAACTTGATGGGCGTTTTCTCAACACACAATTAATCCCCAAGTATGAAGGATATCAATTGTAGTTTCGAAGGTGACCAAGTTAAATATCGAATCCACGGGACGGATAAATATCAATTCAATTACGTTCTAGTAGATTATGTCTATTTTGAATTAAACAATTGGTTTAAGTAACAATTTGAATAGCTAATAAATAACAAGAACAAGTAAATAATAGTGGTGATCAATTAAGATGATAGGTAGTTCGTCAGGCCATCCAGTTTCCTTTGTTAATTTATACTTTCGTGTGTCGATGTCCGACTCTGCCTTGTGGTTTATGGACGCATCACTAGACCACGCGAATCTATTCTATAGACACAAATAGATAAGCTTTTGACACGTGTGAGTATCCTCAGAGCAAGACGTATACTCCACCTCCCTTTCTAGGTACTATCATAATCAATTATTTCCCATGCACTTAGTACTCTAATCCGATTTTATCTCCCTTTTTAGGTACTATAAAGTCATACTCTTTATCCTACTTGCCAACTCGAATTCAATTCAATTAACAAACATTCATATCAGACAGTTCTAATAAGACTTCGGAATCCCTTCACTTAGAATTATAACAATAAACCCTGCTCAACAGTGAACGCACTCAATCAATAACCATGTTATGTATTCAGACTCTACACAACGATTAATGATGTACAAAACAACTATGAGTATGGATTAAAAACGTGCAATCTTATATAAAATAAACCACAAGTAGTGTTGTACGGAGTATACACACGAAATACAAATTAACTCATGAAACCTTCATAACCCTAGAACTACCAAAGTGGCTCTAGCCCATGATTGATCTAAGAACAATCATGGTTAGATGGACCAATCTTACTTGAATCTCTAGCTGAATCTCTGTCACAGCCCTCTGGATGGATCACTAATCTCTTTTCTTCACTCCTCTCTTGTATCACGACGTCTCTCTCTTCTCGACTGCATGAGCCTTCTTTTATACTTGTAATCACGTCTCTAGGGCTTGGAATGAGCTTTTCAAGTGATCTCACGCGTTTTGGCCTCGAAAATTCGGATAAGGTAAGTTTCCGCGTTTTGGTTCGACCTCGTCAACAGGTCGAACCACTGGCCAACAAGTCGAACCCCAGGTCGAACCCTGTTACTGGACATATTCTGCGTTTGGTTCGACCTCTTGCACAGGTCGAACCACTCAGGTCTTGGTCGAACCCCAGGTCGAACCACGCTACTGGACAATTTCCGCTCCTGGTTCGACCAACTGTCAGGTCGAACCCCCAACATCGTGGTCGAACTCATCTTCTCGCGAACTGGTTCGACCATGGTTCGACCTGATGAACAGGTCGAACCCCTGGAGTCGTGGTCGAACCCATCTTCTGCTGTTCCGCAATGCTGGTTCGACCTATAGGAGAGGTCGAACCCTCATCCATTAGGTCGAACCCTTCTCTTTCCTTGGCGGTTCGCGTGGTCTCGACTTCGTCTCTTCGATTCTTGGCACTTCCACTCTGTTTTTGCTATGAAAATCACTTAAATAGCTCCACTAACACCTGATTCATGCTAATTCAAAATATATATAGGTTTTTCACCTATTTCCACCTCAAAACTCTCCAAAACTAGCACAAAACATGGTGCTAAACTTGTGAATTTACACACTCATCAATTTCCCTCCAAGTGAATTCTTATAGATCTGTATTTTTTTAACATAAAATAACCATAAAAACGTACTATTCCTTCCTATTTTTTTTTAAAAAATTGGATATTTACTAATACTAATATTATTTAAGTACAATCTTAAAAAAATTTGAAAAGTTTTTTTTTAACAATAAAATCAAAGTGAAATAATAATATTGCATTATAAATGTAAAACAATAAATAATCAATTGAATATTTAAAGGAATTAAGTATTAGAAGTAGTGAAAATCTCAATGCATTTAATTTTAGAGAGTTGGTTTGACTCTCCAAATTTAAAGAGTCAAAATCATTATGTAAAAAAAATTGTTATTTTAAATATGCTTTTGGAGGTATATTTATAAGCCTGACTTTTTAAATTATACATTATTTCTTATTTGAAGAGTCTCTTGGGGTTACTCTTAATTATTAATTTCCTGCTATATTTAAATTGTTCAAAAGTCTAATTGTTAAATTTTACTTTTGTTTGTGTAATTCTATACAATCATATTCATTAATATTTTCAACATTTTCCATGCTTTAAATTCTAAATTGAATATATATATTTTTATAGGAATCAATATAAAGTGAAGACTTAAATTTAATAATTTAATTTTTAAATCTCAAAGTATTATTTTCATTTTTTTTCTTCCATATGTGACAATGTTCGAAAGTAATTAAGGTTAAATTATAAAATATATTGAAAATTTCGTTCTACTTGTTTTAATTTTTTATTGTTAGCAATGTTGATGAAACAGAAGTTGACGGCTATATTTTAATAGCAAAAATTATAAATTAATGTACTTGAATTTTTTATATCTAGAATGCATTTATTTATTTGGCATAAGAGCATCTCCAAAAGCTTATGTATATTTTGAAGAGGATTTTGGGTAAAATAAATAATCTTTAAAATATAGAGAGCTATATTTTTATTCATTCCCAACAATTTCTTTATATTAATTTTTTTTCCAATGCTTATTTATTCTTTCCTATATATATTTTTTTGTTTCCACTTTTAATTTATTTTATAATTTCCCTCCACATAAATTTTTATAGATCTATAATATTTTTTAAAACATAAAATAATCATAATTTTACAGTATATAAAAAAATTAAACGCACCGTGCCTTCCTATTTTTTAAATTTTTTGGATTTTTACTACTACTAGTATTACTTAAATCTAATCTTAATAAAATTTGAAAAACATCTATTTTTTTAACAATAAATTCAAAGTGAAATAATATTATTGCATTATAAGTATAAAACAATAAATAATTAATCGAACTTTCAAGAAATTAAAGTGTTAGAAGTAGTGAAAATCCGAATAAATTAAATTTTAGAGAGTTGGTTTGATTCTTCAAATTTAAAGAGTTAAAAGTATTATGTAAAAAAAAATTGTTATTTTAAAAAGGCTTTAGAAGCATATTTGTATGTATAGCTCTTTAAATTATTCATAATTTGTTATGTAGAGAGTTTTTTTTAGTTGCTCTAATAGTAACTGAAGGATTATTACGGTCAATTTTTATTGGTCAAAGACCCATAATTTCATTTTAAAAAAATTTTTAATTTCATTTTATATATTCTTCACGTGGCATGCACATATTGATATCCGCCAGAATTTCAACCAAATTTACAAATTAACTTCAAAAATCAGAAAAAGTTAAACTAAGTAAAATCTCTATAAATTAATATACTCGGAATCGAAGAATTTTATTAATTTAGAGAGATTTTATATAATCGATAAATTAATAATTATTAATTTAAAGAGGTTATATAAAAAAATATACTATATAATTTTCATAACTTATTTGTACATATTAAGAATATATTGATTAGAATATATAATGATATTTTAAGAGATTCACAATTATATATTACTTGTAAATAAAATTAATTATATGAGTATAGAATCTCATGAATTGTATAATCATATAATATTTGACAAAAACTTGTGTGCACACGGGCGCACGGGGGCTCACTCCGTGTGCCTTTAGAATTTTGTGTTAAATTATATACCTTTTAGTATAAAGATGTATACCCTTTATTTTCTGAAAAAAAAAGAAAAAATATCAATAAAAAGTGTATACCATTTAACAAAATGGTGTACCCTTACTAATTAAAGTGTATACCTTTTAGAATAAAACAATGCACCCTTACCCATAATACTAAATTCTAAAGGCGCACAGTGTGCCCCGGGTGCACGCAAGCCTCACTCATAATATTTATTATCTATCTATATTTTATAGGAGTAGATCAATATAAAATATTGATATATATATATATATATATTTATTTATTTATTTATTTATTTATTTATTTTTAACTTAGGTGCAATTGATAAATTTAAATATGTGATTAATGCAGATCTTAAGTTCAATAAAAAAACAGATTACAATATATTCATATTTTACTAAATTATCCTAGAATGTTAAAGTTGATAATATATATATATATATATATATATATATATATATATATATATATATATATATATATATATATTATTTGATATTTTTAATAATTATTAATTTATACTTCCATTGGACCTTAAGTATTCTTTAGAATTTCCTAGAAAAGTATTATCTTATTATTTAATTGATTGGTATCCAAATTTGAACTGATCTCAAGTTGAGACCGGACAAATTATTAGTTTTATCGAGGTTATTAATTTCTCGAGTATTAATTTATAAAGGTTCTACTGTACTTATCCAATTCTATAATTTTAGAGTATAAGTTAATTAGATGGACATTTAAAAAATGTAATAATAATTAATATATTCAAATGTTTGATCACTTATATTATGAATTTTAAATTTAAAAATATTTATGTCATCAACTAACATAATTATAAACATTGATTTTTTTTTTCTTTCAAAAGAACAAAGTCTTGAAAATTTTTATTACATAATAATAAGTTGAAAATAAATCCATATAAGTTAAAATATTTATTTTATGCATTTTTTAAAGATTATTACTAAATAAAAATTTATATTAAAAAAATAAATAATATCTTTTTGATATTATTTCGCATGTATTTTTAGTTTTAAGATACCATTATAAAATAATATAAATTAAAATAGATTTAATTAATATTTTTTATTTTTTACAATTATATTAATAAATTATTTTATTGAAAAAAAGTTTAATTTAATTCATTATATGTCAGTTGCGAAGAAACAACGTGGTTGCAGAGTGTAAGATTGTGTTATAGATGACAAAATTTTGAGAAGTTATGTTTGCTTATTGTTCAGATTTATCAAGTGATAATATGATCTAAAAGAATTAATGATTTAAGTTCGAGTTTTTTAGAAGTTGGTTTTTTGGTGTAGTTTGTTTGAATATATTTGATGAATAATTAGATTTGTGCTCTACTTGAGTTTTACTTGCTTAATTTACATAGAGAAATTCCTTTTTCATGATTCTTTTATAGAGAGATTGTGAGTATGAATATTTTAGTATCATGTGAAATAGTGATGAAAATATACTTTCACGTATATCTTTTGCAAAATCATATTCAAGTATCAATATGTAACACATATACAAATTATTCTTTACTATTATATTTATTATTCTTAAGTGATATATATTTTGAAGTTTGTTTATATATGTTATCAAGTAGTTCTATGTGATTCGTTTTTATGCATCTTTTTTGTAATCTACTGATCTTCTCTATAATGTGTGTGTGCTAGGATAAATTGCTTAATTCTTTCGCACTTGGGCAAGGAATGTAGAACTACAAAATCTTAGGTATATAAAAAGTGTGATGCTATCTGTATAATTAGTTGCATGTACTATTTGACCTAATAATAAACATGTAGTTGCGAGAGTACAAGATGTGCTCAACTATTATCTGTGAATGCATCTGATTACTTATTCATATGAAATTGTGTATACACGAGAAAATAAACAACGGTTAGATGAAAAAAGTTATGCCTCGCATCAACAAAAATAATATCTCGATATTGCTATATTTTTTTAACAAAGCAGGGAAATTTTTATGTAATGAAAATTACAAATATATACTTTCATTATTTATTAATTCTACTTTTTATTTGCTTTGATTTGGTAGATATATGGATTTTGTTGGATCTTTATTGTATGATTTATGTTAAGATTTATCTTTTTTAATGTTTATTTTCAATTATGCTTGACCAGTAAGGCATAAAATTGATTAAGTTTAACAATTTTTTTAAGCATCAACTAATTTTGAAATAAGTATTTATCAATCAGTGATATTCACCTTCATCTATATTTTATTATGATTACGTATTTAATGGATAGACTATATTAGTTGTGAATATCATTATTATTTTTACTCTATATTAATATTTTGTTTAGAGTTTGCTTCGTCATTTCGCCCTAAAATTTAATCATAGTTTTTTTTTTTTCAAATTCCTACCTCCTAATAGGAACTTTACAGTGTCATGTAAATAGGGTTTCCTAACCTTTGAGCATTTTTAAATTATTTAGGTCCATTTGCAAAAAGTGTTGTTGATTTCTTGCTGCATGAAAAGTTGCAAGATTTCTTCTAATTGTTCAATATTCCTTTTGTTAGATCTAATTTTGTTTGTAAAATTCCGTGCAATCACATTCATTAATATTTTTCAACCTGTTCATGATTGCTGGTGTTTAATTGTAAAATTATAAATTAAATACACGTATATTTGTTTAAACTTTAAAATAAAAATATTTATCTGGCTATACATAGTTACATACTATGCGATTTGAGGACTATTGCCGTAAATTTTTATTGGTGAAAGACTAAAAACTCCATTTTAAGAATGTTTTTAATATCATTTTAAATGTGACGCAGGTGACATGAACACATTGAAATTTCCGCCTTCATTTCCACCATTTTCACAGATTAAAAAAAAAAACCCAAAACTAACCTTTTTAGCATATAGAATTATAGATCAATTTTTGCAAGAAGTGCTGATTGTTAATTCTCCAAAGTTGAAATTTTTTTTTTGAAAATTTTTATTTATATTGTTCATTATTATTTAAGTTAAATCTAATTTATTTTTGTTTCATTCCATTCAATTGCATACTTTAATACTTTACAACTTTTGCTTGTTTAAATTTCAATATACTTGTACATTATTTATTGTACAACGAGTCAATACTCTATTTTAGGAATATTATTCATTAAATTTTACATTCGCACATTGCACACCATATTGAAATTTTGGCCTTAAGTCATTATCTTTAGTTTGTAAAAAGCTAAATTAAAACAAGTTGAGATTTTGAATCATATAAGCTGTTGGTTATCCTCACTCATCTGCTTTTTTGATTAAAGTAGTCCCAAGTCTTGTTTTCAGCCATGAATCCATAGAGACGTCGTAGTCCTCCTAGCTAGAATACAACACTATTTCCATCCCAAGCAATTCTATTTCTACATATGTCTTCAAGTGGCATGCTCAAATTTAGGGTACATCTCTAAAACTTGGAAATAGATTAAGATTAGAATTTATTAGGCCATGCACGCACGTGCTACGCACAAGCTCATATTAATTATTTAAAGGGTCACTTACTAGGAGGTACATGAAATAATGCATAATTACTGTAAACTACATGACTCTAAGTACTATTACTCATAACTACATAATTATGATTGTGATACCATAAATACCCCTATGTATTTGCACAATTTGATTTTGCACAATTTTGTTTTTGCACATTTTCAATTCCGGCAGCAGGCGGCGGCGGTCAACAGCCGATCCAGCCGGCGGTCAACGGTCGGCCAACCCCGGTCAATGCCAGTCAATGGTCGGTCAACTCCGGTCAACGCCGATCAACTCCGGTCCGGCAGGTGGGTGGGTGATGGGTAGGGTTGGTGGTTTAAAAGTGTATGGAATTATAAAGTTATATTTGATATTTTACTTTAATATTTTGTATGTGAGAATAATTATTTAAATTTCTTTTATTTCATAGTAATTTAGGTTAAAAGTGTGTATCTATTAGTGATTTTCCCCTATTTAAATTATTGAAAAATTTCCCTGCAAAATCAACAGAATAGTTGCCAAACTAAATAAAGGAAAATAAAATTTTAAAATTAGCAAAAGAAAACCTTTCTTCTTGTCTGACGCTTAAAAAAAAAAATTTTAACAACGGAATCTACCAACGGAATTTAATCCGTTTGTAATTATCAATGAATTAGCAACTAAAATGATATTTTTCTATTAGCAACGGAATACTAATAGATTTATTCTCTATTTTATCAACGTAATTCAATCCGTTGTTAATTAACAACGGATTACCAAGGGAATTTTTATATAAATTACCAACTGAACAGAATTTTTAGCAACGGATTACCAACGGAATTGATTTTTCGTTGCTAAAAATACCAACCACCACTTTACCAATGGAAATTTATCAACGGATTCCGTTGCCAATCCATTGATATACTAATTTAATAATGAAATTAAGATTTTTGGCAACGGAATATTCCGTGTTCCTCCAACGAGGGTGACTTGGACATGGGGGAGCAGGGTTCAGGTGTAGTGGAAGCTTGGGTGATGAGAGACAGGGGAAACAGAGTAGGAAAAGTGGGAGGGCCCCAAAATGGGGACTGATAATGAGTTTTGGAAGATTGTCACACCAGGGGATATACTTAATTTTGTAATATTATAAAAAGTTTAAATAAACACAGTATTTAATTTCCGCATGCAAATCCAAATGAGCTGATCAAAGTAATAGTCAGTCAATGTTAACAAAAAAAAAATTAATAAATACTAGCTTCGTTCGAAAATTGTTTGCATTTAATTATGTTAACGACAAGTGTAGATGGTCAACACCTAAACCACCAAATAATATAAATACTCTAAGATTGAAAATTAGGCTAGCCGATTGATCGAGGTTTACTGGGAAGTTCCGACGACCAACCGATTAGCCGACTAATTCAATGGTCAAGATCAAGGTCCCAATTCATAACAAACGACGATTACCATCAAGTCACATCATGTAGTGGTAGATGACTTACTAAACCAAGTGTCGTCTCTTTGTTCAGGTGAGTCAATTCACACTATGACCCCCTGTTGGGGTCACGTGTTGCAGCACGTTACAATTAGTGAATGAATATTGGGGTCACATTGCAGTTAGTTAGATTTTTATGTTTTACCTATTCTTATGGTGTTAAGTCTAGCGGGTTAGTGCTTTAGCTTTTCTGTTTGAGTCCCTATTTTTTAGTTGATTAGTTAATTAGTGGATAGTAGATTAGTTCTATAAATATTATATTTCACGTTGAGTCATGTACTTGAGATTTCATCAATATAAGAGTCTTGCTGTTGTTGGCATGTACTTGAGATTTCATCAATATAAGAGTCTTGCTGTTGTTGGCAAACATATATCAATTTCATATCTTCAAGTTATCAGTGGCATCAGAGCCAGGTTGACTGGTTTCTGGGGTACAAAGGGTTGTGTGTGAGAGAGAAAATTTTATGAGGGGAAACACTGGGGAAGTGAGGTTGAGAGTTTCACTGAGTTCATTTTTTTGCAGCAGCAATTTGAAGGATGGCTGCGGAGAATTTTGTACAACCTGCGATTCCACGTTTCGATGGTCATTATGATCATTGGAGCATGTTAATGGAGAATTTTATGAGATCAAAAGAATATTGGCAAGTCATTTTTAATGGAGTAAAAGAACCAACCGCAAGCACAATATTAACGGATGCACAAAAATTGGAGTTGGAAGGACTACGTTTGAAGGATCTAAAAGCAAAGAATTACCTCTTCCAAGCTGTTGATCGTTCAATATTAGGAACCATTCTTTGCAAGGATACATCTAAGGATATTTGGGATTCTGTCCCGTCCTCTATCATCTCTTGTTGTGTAGTGATGTAGTGTTGAAGCCTCAAGGCCTGCTCTTCACTATCTTGCTATTTAATTTTCTGTCCATGGATCAATAGAGAACTTTGTAATTCATCAATTGAGAGTTTCTCAACATCATTGGCTTCCTCAATAGCACAAACAATAAAATTAAATTTTGGAGTCATTGAACGGAGTATCTTCTCAACTATTGCGACTTCTTCCTTCTTTTCACCATGAATCCGCATCTTGTTGACGATTGCCATCGTTCGAGAGAAATAATCTATGACAGATTCTCCCAATTTCATCCGAAGCATTTCAAACTCCGAACGAAGTGCTTGAAGCTGCTGCCTCTTTGCCCTTGTAGAGCCAGGGAGAGGAAGAGGAAATAATGATCATGGACACACACAACACCATGAACATCAGTTTCATGAAAGAGGAAATGGATGAGGTCGAGGTCGAGGTCGTGGAGGCCATCATACATCTAAGTCAGCAGACAAATCTAATGTGGAGTGCTACAAATGTCATAGGTATGGTCATTACCAATCGGAGTGTCCAACCAATTCAGACAAACAAAATGGAGAAAGAAGCAATTTTGCAAAAAATGAAGAAGAGGTTTCTCTCTTGATGGTATGTCACGAGAAAGAAAAAATGTATCAAAACATGTGGTACTTAGACATGGGCTGCAGTAACCACATGTGTGGCGATAAAGAAGCATTTTCAGAGTTGGATGACTCATTCCGGAGCACTGTCAAGTTTGGAAATAACTCCATTGTAGCTGTTATGGGCAAAGGAAGGGTTGCTATTCATACGAAGGATAACTTCAGCCACACCATCTCAAATGTTCTTTTTGTCCCGGACTTAAAGACCAACCTTCTCAACTTGGGCCAATTGCAAGAGAAAGGCTACACTATTTCTATAAAGGGTGGAGTGTGTCAAATTCAAGATTCAAAGTTGGGTTTAATTGCTCAAGTCAAGATGACGGCAAACCGAAAGTTCCCCCTCTATCTTAAAAATCAGACTCATTCATGTTTATCAGCAAGAATCGCTGATTCTTCATGGTTGTGGCATTTTTGCTATGGCCATCTAAACTTTAGTGGATTGAAGACTTTACAGCAGAAGAGTATGGTGGATGGTCTTCCTCAATTTACCTCTCCAACAAAAGTTTGTGAAGATTATGATGTTAGCAAACAACATCAAAATCAATTTCCTCAAGGAAAATCATGGAGAGCATCAACACAATTGAAGCTGGTTCATTCGGATATTTGTGGACCAATAAATTCAACTTCAAGTGGAGGTAAAAGATATTTCATAAGTTTCATTGATGATTTTAGTCGGAAAATATGAGTGTTTCATAGTGCCCATTCTTCAAGAGAAGTCAGAAGCACTTGCAGCCTTTAAAAGCTATAAAGTGTTTGCTGAAAAAGAAGTTGGCAAATCATTGAAAATCTTGCGGACTGATCGTGGAGGAGAATACACTTCACATGAATTTGTAAATTTTTGTGAGGGTAATGGAATCAAGAGGCAACTTACTGCAGCATATTCTCCACAGCAAAATGGAGTTTGCGAGCGGAAAACTCGCACCATATTGAACATGGTCAAAAGCTTGCTGTCAAGTAGTGGCATGCCAAATATTTTTGGCCTAAAGTGGTGAATTAGAGCGTTCATATTTTGAATAGAAGTCCCACATTTTCTGTTCAAAATATGACACCGGAGGAAGCATGGAGTGGACGCCGGACAACAATCGCACATTTTAGAATTTTTGGATGTGTTGCCTACGCCCATGTTCCGGACCAGAGAAGGATAAAGCTTGATGATAAAGGAGTAAAGTGTATTTTTCTTGGTGTTGCTGATCAGTCAAAAGCTTACAAGCTTTACAATCCTAACTCTAAAAAGGTTATTATCAGCCGTGACGTCATCTTTGATGATGGAAATTTCTGGCTGTGGAAAATAAATATTTCCAACCATCAAATTCTTACTAGTTTTGATGAAGAAAGTGAGGAGGAGAGGCCACAAGGGGAGCTATACCAAGAAAAACCCCGGACATTCAAAACTCACTAGAAGTTGAATCTATTGAAGTACGAAGAAGAGAACGCGTAAGGAAAAGACCAGCGTGGATGATGGACTGTGAGGTAATGGGGATTAACCAAATTGAGGATCCTATCACACACTTTGCTTTATTTTCAGATTGTGATCCTACAGATTTCGAGGAGGCTGTCAAAGACTCAAAATAGAGAAAAGCAATAGATGAAGAAATCGCTGCCATTGAATGGAACAATACATGGGAGTTGATCAATCTTCCGAGAGGCCATAAGACTATTGGTGTCAAATGGGTGTACAAAACTAAACTGAAGGAGAATGGCGAAGTTGACAAGTACAAGACACGCCTCGTGGCAAAAGGCTATCGTAAAAAAATATGGTGTGGATTATACAGAATTCTTTGCCCCTGTTTCTAGACATGATACAGTTCGACTTGTGATAGCGATGGCAGTACAACACTCATGGCCAATTTTCAAATTGGATGTGAAATCTGCATTTTTGCATGGTGATCTTGAAAAAGAGGTATTTGTTGATCAACTCCCTGGTTATGTAAAATTTGGCAATGAAGATAAGGTTTACAAACTTAAGAAGGCGTTATATGGGCTAAAACAAGCACCACGTGCTTGCTATTGTCGCATAAATGCTTACTTTTGTAAGGAAGGATTTAACAAGTGTCCATATGAGCATACACTTTATGTTAAAGGTGGAGATGGAGGTAAATTGATCATTGTGTGCTTATATGTTGATGATCTTATTTTTACGGGAAATAATAATATCATGTTTGAGGAATTCAAAAAATCTATGGTGGCTGAATTTGACATGTCTGACCTTGGAATGATGCATTATTATTTGGGAATAGAAGTGGTGCAATCTGTATGTGGGATTTTTATTTCTCAAAGGAAGTATGTGAAAGAGATTTTAGAGAGGTTTCAGATGAAAAATTGCAATCCTGTTAGCACACCAACTGAAGCAGGTTTGAGGCTTGTACGTGATCCTGGAGGAAAGAAAATTGACCACATTATACAAATAAATGGTGGGAAGTTTGATGTACGTGACAGCCACAAGGCCTGATATAATGTATGCTGTGAGTCTCATTAGCAGGTACATGGAATGTCCAAGAGAGGTACATCTTATATCTGTCAAAAGAATATTACGATACTTGCAAGGCACTGCCGAATATGGATTGTTTTATAAGAAAGAAGAAAAATTCAAGTTAATTGGCTATACCGATAGTGATTATGCTGGAGATCAAGATGATAGAAAGAGCACTTCGGGGTATGCCTTTATGCTTGGTTCAGGAGTTGTTTCATGGTCTTCGAAGAAGCAACCAATTGTGACGTTATCGACGACGGAGGCTGAGTTCATGGCAGCAACTTCATGTGCTTGCCAAGCTATTTGGTTGAGAAACATTCTTGAAGAGATACACTTCAAGCAAGATGAAGCCACTCATATTTATTGTGACAGCAATTCAACAATTAAACTCTCTAAGAATCCTATGTTTTTTAGGCGCAGCAAACATATTGGAGAGAAGTATCATTTTTTGAGAGATCTTTCCAATGATGGGATCATTTGTCTAAGTTTCTGCAGAAGTGAAGACCAAGTTGCTGATATATTCACTAAATCCCTAAAAGTGTCCTTTTTTCGGAAGTTACGTGACTTGCTTGATGTGTGTGCTTTTGGTCTAAACTGAAAGTTGTTGGATTGTATACTAAAAGTCTAGCTTTTTGTATGAACAATGTTATAACAATTAATTTGAAATGAGAATCATATGATCAAATGATTGCATCTTATAATTTATTTATATGTTCGATGCAATAGTCCACTTACTTTATACTGTAGATAATATATTGTGCGACAACACGCGAAAGATCATATTATCGATTTTCTTATAAAGTATAAATAGATGCTCACAATCGAGATAGACGGGGACTCTCTGTCGGGATGGTTGTAGTGTGGTTTGGTATTAGCTTGTCTTGGCTATAGAATCACATTAGTGCACTTGTGTGTATTGAGCAGGACCGCTAGAGATCGTTCGACTTATACTAACTTATAGGAGAACTTGATCTCAGTTATTATGGAAGTTCGTGCTCTTAATCCCTATACAATAACCTCGACACGTAGGGCAGTATGTATTTCTTTGATTCATCAATGGGTGAGATTTACATGTAATTAAATCAACAAACTCGATGAGTTGGGAAATAGTGCTGTCTCTATGGTGTGCTGTTGATTGTAGAAGGAATCCGTGTCCGTCATAGGTTGATGATGTCCCCTTGAGGAGCTCATAAGGATTATCATGTAAACCCTGCAGGTGAAATTTATTCCGACATGATAATGAGGTTGAGTGGTACTACTCTTGGATGAGATATTAATTAATTGAGTTGTCAGTAACTTAAATTAATTAATGGACATTGTATATCTTAAACATGGGGAGACTAACGGGCTCATAATAAGAAGGAGCCCAAAACGTAATTTTGGGATTGGTACGGTAGTGCAATAATAATATTTTAGTGGAATATATTATTATTATTGGACTTAAGTATAAGCTTTGGGCTAAGCTTGGATACTTAAGCCCAATGGAGGCCCAACCCAATTTCTCCTCCTGGTCCTGCTGTAGCCCATGTATATAAGTCACCTCAACTTATCTGGAACCCTAATCTAATCTAACTGATTATTCACGTGTGATGAGGGTTGAGAGCAGATTGAGGAGGTCTCGTAGATCGTCGCCCACACGACGTCGAGATCGGACTTGGGACATACGGCAGAAGATCAGAAGGTAGTTTGCTGCTGCTGTCCGCCATCTTGCGAAATTGATATAAAATCATAAATTACTCAGAATTTAATGATCAATATACTGATGGAAATCTGTTGAAGAAGGATCGTCTGACCATAAAGATCATTCAATTCCGACATCAGACGAGGAAGTTATTGTCATTCTCGTGGGACTGCGCAGGCTGCCTGCGAGAATCAATCTTCATCAACATACCTTGGTGAACGGTAATCGTTTCTATGATTTATTGCTTCCGCTGTGATAGAAACGCATGGTATGAATCCCTAACGGGTCACGTTAATCAAATGATCCAAGCACCAATAATTGGTATCAGAGTTTCGGTTTCGTGGTGAAGCGTGACACGTTAGGCTAGGGTTTATGTGATTAATTTTTCGAAATTAGGATCACATGTTTAGGGTTTTGATTTTACTGCGCAAACCATGAATATCTCTATGTGAAATGTACCCTATATCATATCTGTTCGTTGATGGTTGTGTGTGAGAGGATTCGACGAAAACTGTTCGTCAATTTCACATGGAAGGAAGAAATTGAGAGAAAATCCAGTGACGTGATATTTCAGAGGCAATTACCGAAGTTTCAACCGTCGGATCAAGCTGAATTTTTGTCAGCATGTTCGAATTTTGTGGATGTACATTCTGAACGGTGAAGATCGTATTTGGAGTTTTGTGTAGTTAGGTATACGCTGAAAACAGAAGCAGTTTTTTGGGCGATTCTGTTCTGCGTAGTCGAGGGAAAAGAGCTGTTCTCACAATCTAACCGTTGGATCGACCTGTAATTTGGACAGCATGTTCAAAACTCACAGGCGTAGATTTTGGATGGTGGAGATTGGATTCGCAAGTTCCTACAGTTGCGAACCCTGAACGACAGTTGATGTAGTTTGATGTTGCGCGTTGGGCTGAACTTGGTTCCGTGCAAGTAAGCCCTTGGACAAGCGACAGTTCGAGCGGATTTGCATCAGGTTCGATTGGTCTACATCAGGTTCGATCGATGTTGCACCAGGTTCGAGCGGATTTGCATCAGGTTCGATTGGTTTGCATCAGGTTCGATCGATGCTGCACCAGATTCGAGCGGGTCTGCATCAGGTTCGATTGGTCTGCATCAGGTTCGATCGATGCTGCACCAGGTTCGAGCGGGTCTGCATCAGGTTCGATTGGTCTGCATCAGGTTCGATCGATGTTGCACCAGGTTCGAGCGTATTTGCATCAGGTTCGATTGGTTTGCATCAGGTTCGATCGATGCTGCACCAGGTTCGAGCGGGTCTGTATCAGGTTCGATTGGTCTGCATCAGGTTCGATCAATGCTGCACCAGGTTCGAGCGGGTCTGCATCAAGTTCGACTGGTCTGCATCAGGTTCCGCGTGAGTCTTCACAATATGATCGGGCAGGGTGCCAGAGTGGTGGAGCAGGCTGCTGGGAGGTCGATCCCCATCGCAGTTGTCCGTATTCGTGATTGGTGGCGAACAATCGAATTCACTGTTATATAACTGTTATAATTGATTTATTAATTGATTATTGTTATATATGTATGCATGATTCTCTATGATTTATTGCCTTAAATAGAAGCATGCTAGATTGCGTATTATATTTGGTATATTATATGCATGTATGTTGGAGTGTTGATCAAGTCAACTTATTTTTGGCAATTTATTTCCTTATATATAACTGCTATAATTGTTTTATTGGTCAATTATTGTTATATATTTGGAAGTATGAACATGCTAGGTTGCATATTTTATTCTGAAATATTATATGCATGTAAAAACCCTCGGTCTTAAATAACTAAGTGGGAGAGAGGATTGGTAATTAATTCCCACGGCCTCCATTATTGGTTTGTAAGTGATGTGAGTAAACTTGCGCGTTGGCAATAGAGCCTTCCTCCCTAACGGATGAGTTTATTCACGGATCACTGGTACAAACTTCTTTAAATAATTATTGTTTGTAATGTGATGCATATGGACTTGCGCGTTGGCTATAGTGCCTTCCTCCCTAACGGATGAGCTTATATGCGGTTCACTAGTACAAACTTATATAATTGATGGTTGTAGAAAGTTATCTGAGCACGTGTGTACTTCTCCAACAGTAAGGCACATAAGCTTGGGCAGCGGACTTGGAATCAAATAATGGTGCACACTTAGATGTAAATAATTAGTATCCTCCCCAACGGAGTCACTGCTATTATTTGCATAGCTAAAGAGGAACCGACTATTAATTATTTTGTCATGAAGTTAGGTTGACAAATGAAATTAATGGGTAAAACCTTCTCTTGTAAATGTTCGGGTTTGTAAACGTCCACACTAACGTGGCTTGCAGACTCACGGTGCTTGAGATGTCGGTGAATTTTATTTTTATATTGTTTTGAGGGAATCAATATAAAAGGATAAAATTCGAAGTTTTGATCGGTAAATTAATTTATGATTCTCTGATTTTCAAATGGTTTTATCTCACATATTATTAACCAAAAGAAATTATATTTACTTGTCCAAATTAGATGATTAGAAAAGAATCTTGGTTTTGAATTTTACTGCTTAAGAAAATACATGTGTGTTCTCACAAGGGACGTCTCATGATGCCTATTAAAGTCTCTAGTGAAGAGATGAGAGGTTCATAGAAATATGATGGTCTCATGTAACTCTTCGGATACTTGAGTAAGTTAAAAGGCAGAAGATCATGATTTAATTTGATGAATGAATTGGGAAAGCATGGAGTATAAATTGAAGGGAAACCTAGATCAATTTAATTCTCCGTGAATTGCCTAGATGTTTTTGAGTAGGTTCCACCTGAATTACAATAGGATGTATATGGTGGATAACTTCTGGCAAAACATGTGGCAAAGGAAAGACATTTTCATCATAATGTGAACAAGTTTTATATCTTATTCACTAGTTGTTTAAAACATGATTAGTGATGGCATTTACTGACACGAAGTGTGTAGATACTGGAATCACTAAATGTTTATTACTAAGTGAGGATAAGATTGTTATGACATGGGTAAAACTACAAGAGTAGTGGCTATTGCAGTGGGAGTTGTCTATTTATCTAATGACATGAGTAGACGTTTGATTATGAAAAATTATTTTACGTACGTTTTCATAGAAAGAAGTTGATTTCGGTTTCTATGCATTAATAGATGGATACTCCATTTCATTTAAATGACATGGTCATTATAATGAAGGATAGAGTTGTAATCTGTTATTGTACGTTGGTGAACAATTTGTATACTCTTAAATCATGTATATTCTACAGATGCAACAAATAGTAATTAATAATGAATCTTCTAATCTTAGTAAGAGAAAGATACCTTCGGATATGAACTAAACATATATTTGGCATCTAAGATTAGATCATTTTACTTGAGTAGGATTCAAAAGTTGATAGCCGATAGACCCTTAGGTTTATCTGAAGTGAAAACTATCTGACTTTCGAGTCTTGCTTGGGAGTAAAAATGACTAATTGCTTTTTCAAGGCAAAGGGGTGCAGAACCAAAGATATATATATTGGAATTAGTTCATTATGATTTATGTGGTCCTAAGATTGTCCGGATGAGAGGTGGATATGAATATTCGTCAATCGATGATTATTCTAGATACCGATATATTTATTTGATGCACTGCATGTCTAAGTTCTTTGATTAATTCAAGAATTGCAAGGCTGGTACAGTGAAGCGTCATGGAAAATATATCAAGTAATGACGATTTAATCGTCATTACGAGTACCTCTTAGGATAGTTAGGAGCTATTAATCAGAGGATGAGATTAAATCTCAAGTGGTCTACACCGGGCATGCCCCAGCTGAATGGTGTGGTGGATAGAAGGAATAAGACTCTTATGGTAATGATTAGATAGATGATGAATTATTTGAAATTACTTAATTCATTTTATGGATAAGCCCTAGAAACAGTAATTTATTTGAATGTTTGTCTGTTTGTGGGATATGCTATAAAAATGAAGGTGATTTATTTAGTCTAAAAGATCGAAGGGTGATTGTTAACACAAACACTAGATTTTTGGAAAGAGACTATGTATTAAATCATAAACTCATGTATAAATTGTTCTAAAGGAAGTGAGAGAGAAAAACACAAAGTATAAGTACCAAGTGTACAAGAGGATATACCACAAGGTAAACTGCAACGCGTGTCACGTCTGATACACAATTGCATGTAGTGCCTTGTCATAGTGGGAGGGTTCTTCGACAACTTGTAAGATACATGTTTTGGGAAAGTCGTGAGACTTGGTCCCTCGCAAATATGAAATGGACCCACGGATACGACGAAGCACTACAAGTTAGAAATGCCAAATCCTAGCAAAGTGCAATGAATATTAAAATAGAATCGATGGATTTTAAATTAGGTCTGGATGCTTGTTGAACCGCTAAATGGCGTAAAAGCCATTGAAAACGGGCATGCAAGAATAAAAGAGGATCATAGAATAAGGTGAAAACCTTGGAAGCAAGCTTGTTGCGAAAAGGTATACTCAGAAAGAAAGGGTTCGATTATGAGAAAACCTGTTCACCGGTAGTTATGCCTAAGTTGATCCGGACTTTTTTATTTGTTGCTACTCATATGAAATATGAGGGATATCAAATAGATGTCGAGACAGCTTTCCTGATTGGAAGTCTTAAGGGAAACATCTATGTGAAGCAACCAGAGTGATTCATTGCAAAAAGCTAAGAGCATTGTGATAGTAAGCTTAAAAGTGTCCATTCATGGACTAAAGCAAGCTTCAAGATCATGAAACATCCGTTTTGATGAGGTAATCCAGTGACATGGATCTAATCAATGATCGGATGGGTCTTGTGTATTGAAAAGAGTGATGGAAATGTGGTGGTATTTCTTGTACTATACGTAGATAGTATCTTGCTCATTGGAGACAATGAAAGAGTATTGTCGGGCGTATGTGTATGGTTGATAAAGCGGTATGAGATGAAGGACTTAAGAAGAGCAAAAATATCCTTTTGATCACGGTAATACGGATCACAAGAAAGGATGTTATGCTTATCTCAAGTTTCATATAATGATACGATCCTTACTCGTTTAGCATGTGAATTTATCTAAGTGAATGTGTCTTGTGACACAAAAGTAGATAAAGAATATGAAAGCGATTCCTTATGCTTCGGCAAATGAGGAAGCTTAATCTAAGGAATGCTATGAACGAGATTGGATATTTGTTTTGCCGATGGCATGAACAGTGGGTATCAAGTTAATCCAAAATAAGAATGTTGAACTGTGGTAAGACATATACTTATGTACCTGAAAAGGACTAGAAACTATATGTGGGCTTACCGAACAGATTCACTGATTCTTATGGGTTACATAGATTCAAATTTTTCAAATCAGATAGGGACGACAGTAAATCCACCTCAAAGGTTATGCGTTTAATTTTAGGAAGTTGAGTCATAATGTGGAGGAGTGTTATATAGAAATATATTTCAGACTCCGGACTCCATCATGGAAAGATGATAAATTGGAGCCTATGAGGCAGCCAAAGTATCTGTATGACTCTAGAAACTTCAAGATGAACTTCGAAGTGTTTCTAAGTTTGCCCAAGGATATCACAATTTATATTGATGATATTGGTGCAGTTGCAAACTTGAAGGAATCACGAGTCCATAAGGCAATTAAACACATGGAGTGCAAGTACCACCTGTTACGAGAAATCGTATGATAAGGGGAAGGTTGTTGTCGCCTAGATTGCATCGGATGATGACCTAGTAAATCCATTTACAAGGATATTAAGGCGAGAGCTTTTAATGGTCGTGTAGTGGGAGTGGGAATCAGATGTATGGCAGAAGATATGACAGCATAGTCTTTTAGTATAAGTGGGAGATTGTTGGATTGTATACTAAAAGTCTAGCTTTTTGTATGAACAATGTTATAACAATTAATTTGAAATGAGAATCATATGATCAAATGATTGCATCTTATAATTTATTTATATGTTCGATGCAATAGTCCACTTACTTTATACTGTAGATAATATGTTGTGCGACAACACGCGGAAGATCATATTATCGATTTCCTTATAAAGTATAAACAGATGCTCACAATCGAGATAGACGGGGACTCTCTATCGGGATGGTTGTAGTGTGGTTTGGTATTAGCTTGTCTTGGCTATAGAATCACATTAGTGCACTTGTGTGTATTGAGCAGGACCGCTAGAGATCGTTCGACTTATACTGACTTATAGGAGAACTTGATCTCAGTTATTATGGAAGTTCGTGCTCTTAATCCCTATACAATAACCTCGACACGTAGGGCATTATGTATTTCTTTGATTCATCAATGGGTGAGATTTACATGTAATTAAATCAACAAACTCGATGAGTTGGGAAATAGTGCTGTCTCTATGGTGTGCTGTTGATTGTAGAAGGAATCCGTGTCCGTCATAGGTTGATGATGTCCCCTTGAGGAGCTCATAAAAATTATCATGTAAACCCTGCAGGTGAAATTTATTCCGACATGATAATGAGGTTGAGTGGTACTACTCTTGGATGAGATATTAATTAATTGAGTTGTCAGTAACTTAAATTAATTAATGGACATTGTATATTTTAAACATGGGGAGACTAACGGGCTCATAATAAGAAGGAGCCCAAAATGTAATTTTGGGATTGGTACGGTAGTCCAATAATAATATTTTAGTGGAATATATTATTATTATTGGACTTAAGTATATGCTTTGGGCTAAGCTTGGATACTTAAGCCCAATGGAGGCCCAACCCAATTTCTCCTCCTGGTCCTGCTGTAGCCCATGTATATAAGTCACCTCAACTTATCTGGAACCCAAATCTAATCTAACTGATTATTCATGTGTGATGAGGGTTGAGAGCAGATTGAGGAGGTCTCGTAGATCGTCGCCCACACGACGTCGAGATCGGACTTGGGACATACGGCAGAAGATCAGAAGGTAGTTTGCTGCTGCTGTCCGCCACCTTGCGAAATTGATATAAAATCGTAAAGTACTCAGAATTTAATGATCAATATACTGATGGAAAGCCGTTGAAGAGAGGATCGTCTGACCATAAAGATCATTCAATTCCGACATCAGACGAGGAAGTTATTGCCATTCTCGTGGGACTGCGCAGGCTGCCTGCGAGAATCAATCTTCATCAATATACCTTGGTGAACGGTAATCGTTTCTATGATTTATTGCTTCCGCTATGATAGAAACGCATGGTATGAATCCCTAACGGGTCACGTTAACCAAACGATCCAAGCTCCAACAAAAGTTTCAGAACTGTTCAGTTTAAGGGGAGGAATGTTGGGGTCACGTGTTGCAGCACGTTGCAGTTAGTGAATGAATGTTAGAGTCACATTGCAGTTAGTTAGATTGTTATCTTTTACCTATTCTTATGGGTCAAGTCTAGTGGGTTAGTGCTTTAACTTTTCTGTTTGAGTCCCTGTTTTTTAGTTGATTAGTTAGTTAGTTGATATTAGATTAGCTCTATAAATATTATATTTCATGTACTTGAGATTTTATCAATATAAGAGTCTTGCTGTTGTTGGCAAACATATAGCAATTTCATATCTTCAAGTCATCACCCCCATCACTCTATGCACGGGATGTAAGCTTATAAATTATTCAATACTAGACTAGTAGACTTACGTCTCAATCGCTTTGTATAAATAGGAGCCTTCCCAAGAGGTGTCAATTTTTCCCCTCTCTCTACACGCTAACTACTAGAGGAAATTCTCACTTCACATTCTTATATCTACATTATAGAGTATTTACAAGCAATATATATTTCCACTTATTTCTCACCTCCTTCTCCACATAATTAGCTCTACTCTAATTAATAAATAAAAGTATTCTTCCACCATATAATTTTTTTTTTGCGTGCAATGCACGAGCCTTTTAGTAGTTATTTAAACAATAGAGATTATATATATTTTTTATTTACAATAAATGATGTATTAAATTTAATTAATCTTGTGGCACATCATATTGCTAGGGCTTCGCATTCTGTAGCGAGTGTCATTGTTGGGTCGAACCTCCAGACTTTGTGGAGGGTCTTCTCGATATTTCTTGTTCATGTGACTTGAATTAATGTAATTTATTTTGTTTTAATTTTTTTTTGTAATATGAATTCATTTAATATATTAATTATTTAATTTATTTACCGCTTTAATTAAATATAAAACGATGTACTTTTAATAATAAAAATGATTAATCTTACACACTTATACATTTAAAATTACTTGTATTTCATTTCACTTCTGCCATATATCTTCGTCAACTCCATAAATCTGAAAAAAAGTTAGACGGAATTGAAGGTCCATTTTCAATAAGGATTAACTGATTTCCTGGCTACTATATTTAAAGTAAGATTATTGATTTTTAAATATTATTTCTGGTAAATTTAATTTAATTAGTGTTTTTTCAATATAATAATACAATAGTATTCATTAATATTTTTAACATTGTTTGTTTCTAAAATATTCCAGGATGCATATTGATTGATCTACTAAAAGAATTAAAAGATTTTGCAGTTAGTTCTGTTAAGAATAGACCATGCATATACAAGCTTGCATGAATGTTTTGGAGTGATTCGACCAAGGTTCGACTGGAAGATAGGGTCGAACCATGAGTGGCGTGGTCGAATCAATAATACTTCAGAACATGGTAATGATTCGACCAAGGGTCGACCAGAAGTTGTGGTCGAACCATTAGTGTCGTGGTCGAATCGATGAGCAGTTATAACATAATATTGATTCGACTCGATCAGAAGTTGTGGTCGAATCAACAGTATCGTGGTCGAATCAATTATGAAATGAAAACAGAAAGTGTCTTGTGCTGTGGTTCGATCAGGGTTCGACCTAGCATCAGGTCGAACCAATGTGCTGCTGGTTAGTTTGAGTCAGTTGAGGAGTTGAGCTATAAGATCAGTTAGTTTGAAGGTTGATTGGCATAAGAAGCTGGTTCGGTTGAAGGCAGTTACAACTGATCAAATGGTTGTTAGGTGTGATCATGTATGGTATATATATATATACAAGTATGCAGATCAATACAAGAAGATACACACACATAAGATTAGGTTTTTCAAGTTCAAGTTGTAACCATGTTATCATCATATAGTGATTGCTCTCCTTTAGAAAGTGGATGTAGATCAACATGATCGAACCACTATAATTCTTGTCTTCCTACTTCAAGTTTTAGATTCAGTTTTTTGTTTAAATCAAACTACAAGTGATTAGGGTATATTGTAAGCAATTTTGAAGATCACAATCTTGCTGCATTCATAAGAATTGGCGCCGTCTGTGGGAAGCCAAGAAGAAGGAAGAAGATCAGTGGAGAAGAAGATCAGATGGTGACTACTAAGTTTGATATTGAAAAGTTTTCAGAGAAGGCAGACTTCAGTCTGTGGAGGATGAAGATGGAGGCCATTTTGGTTCAACATGGTTTATCAGATGCCATTAAACCATTGCCTGAAGGTCAGGTGGCAGGAGTTGATGCTGCGGTTCTTGCAGCAGATCAAGATCAACAAACCAAGGCCAGAAGTGCCCTCATCTTGTGTCTTAGAGATAAGGCCCTAAGGGAGATTTCAAAAGAAGTTACTGCAAGAGGAGTTTGGAAGAAACTGGAGGAGTTGTACATGGTTAAAAGTTTAGCCAACCGATTGTACATGAAGCAGAAGTTGTACTCCTTCAAGGTATCAGAAGATAAGTCTATAATTGGTCAGTTAGATGAGTTTAACAAGATCATTGATGACTTAGAAAACATAGATGTGACTCTGTCAACTGAAGACAAGGCTATCATTCTCATGTCAGCACTTCCAAAATCTTTTGAAGGGTTGAGAGATACCTTGTTGTTTGCTAATGCTGAATCAATCTCCCTAGAGCAAGTGTTATTAGCAGTTAAGGCAAAGGTACTGCACAAGAATCCAGAACAACAAGCTAGTGCAGAAGGATTGACAGTGAAGAAACAGAACCAGTGGAACAAGAACAACAAGCCTAATAAGAGCAATGTTGATAAAAGGAAGTCAGAGAAGAACTATAATGCACCAGCAGATGAAGAAGAAAACAAGAATTGCTTCCATTGTAATAAGCCTGGACATTACAAGAAGCAATGTTTCAATTGGAAAGCAATGGTAGCAAAGAAGATAGCTGAAAAGGGAGGTAATAAGAGGCCTCATGCAAATCAGGTAACAAGAAATCAAGTTGCTACAGAGTCTGATTTCATTGAAGCAATGACTGTGTGTTCAAATTTAGTATCAGAAGAGTGGGTCTTAGATTCAGGATGCACATTTCACATGACTTCTAGAAAGGATTGGTTTACTGAATTAAGATCACATGATGAAAGATCAGTAATGCTAGATGATGATCATACTTGCAAGATTGTTGGAATTGGTTCTGTCAACCTTAGAATGTTTGATGAAAAAATCAGGATGATAAAGAATGTTAGATATGTACCAAGCTTAAGGAGAAATCTAATATCTCTTGGAATGTTAGTTTCTCAAGGTTATGAGTGTCATTTGAAAGGAGATACACTTGCTGTCATAAAAGGAAAGTTAGTAGTTGTTAAAGGGTTCAAGAGGTCTGATCTGTACTTCTTGGATGGATCTGTAGTAACTGGACAAAGTAATACAACTAAGGATGATAGTAGTGTTAAGGTTTGGCATGGGAGGCTTGGTCATATAAGTGAAAGAGGTTTACAAGAACTTGCAAGGCAGAAGATTCTTGAGATCAGCTCAACCTGTAAGTTGGATCAATGTGAAGCTTGTATATTAGGAAAGGCAAAGAGATTGCAGTTTGGTGCAGCTGAACATAATACCAAAGCTAGGTTAGAATATGTTTATTCAGATCTTTGGGGGCCATCCAAGACTTCAACAATTGGAGGTGGAAAATACTTCATTTTATTTATTGATGATTATTCAAGAAAGGTATGGATTAAAATTCTAAAAACCAAGGATGAAGCACTATCAGTTTTTAAAGTATGGTTGACAGAAGTAGAATTACAAACTGGAAACAAGGTCAAGTGCTTAAGAACAGACAATGGTCTTGAATTTGTGTCACATGAATTCAATAAGTTTTGTCAAGAGAAGGGTATTAAGAGGCACAGGACAGTACCAGGTACTCCACAACAAAATGGAGTGGCTGAGAGAATGAATCAGACACTTCTTGCAAGAGTTAGGTGTATGATGAGTAGTGGAGGTTTCTCAAAAGGTTTCTGGGGTGAGCTAGTATCTACTGCAGCTTATCTGATAAATTTGTCACCATGCACAGCACTCAAGTTTAAATCACCTGAAGAAGTATGGTCTGGAAGGGTACCAGATTACAGTCTTCTGAAGGTTGTTGGTTGTCTGATGTATTCACATCAGAAACAAGACAAGTTAGATCCTAGAGCAGTTAAGTGTGTGCTAGTTGGCTATCCTAAAGAGGTAAAAGGATACAGACTATGGTGTTATGAGAATAACAAGTTTATAGTTAGTAGAGATGTTACATTCAATGAAGAAAGGATACCTTTGTTGGAGAGAGGATCTGATAAGGTTATAACTACTGATAAGTGTGAGTTTGAGGTGGAGCATGATGACAAGATAGTAGTACAGCACTGTCAAGATCAAAGAAATGATGATGTACATGAGGAAGGGTCTGACTCAGCTGGTACAAATGAAAGAAGAACTCTAAGTAGCTATCAATTAGTTAGGGACAGATTAAGAAGGCAGATCAAAACACCTATAAGATACATAGAGGCAGACACTGTATCATATGCATTATATGTAGCATCAGATGTTGATGTCTATGAACCTAGGACATACTCAGAAGCAGTTTCAAGTAAGGAGAGTGTGCATTGGTTGGATGCTATGGAAGAAGAGTTGCAATCTTTAAAAAGGAACAATACCTGAAGGAACAATACCTGGGTAATTGTTGACAAGCCTGCAAATCAGAAACTTGTAAGTTGTAAATGGATTTACAAGAAGAAACCAGTGACAAACAAAGAAGGGGGAATAAGGTATAAGGCAAGACTTGTAGCAAGGGGTTTTTCACAGCGAGAAGGAGTTGATTATAATGAGATCTTCTCACCAGTAGTGAAACATTGCTCAATAAGGATCCTGTTGTCATTGGTTACTCAATTTGATTTGGAGTTACATCAGATGGATGTAACTACAACTTTTCTACATGGAAATTTAGAGGAAAAGATCTACATGAAGATACCTGAAGGTGTTAGTTTGAAAGGTGCAGATTCAAAGGCTTGCTTGTTGCTCAAATCATTGTATGGACTGAAGCAAAGTCCAAGACAATGGTATCTCAGGTTTGATGAGTACATTACTTCTAATGGTTTTGTCAGAAGCATGTATGATAGCTGTGTATACATAAGGTGTGATAAGGGAAGCTACACTTATCTACTACTCTATGTAGATGATATATTGATAGCTTGCAGAGATATGGTATGAATCAATTCAGTTAAGGATACTTTAAGGAAGGAGTTTGACATGAAAGATCTTGGTGAGACAAGGATGATACTTGGAATGCAGATAGAAAAGAACATGTCAGCTGGACTGTTGAAGTTGTTTCAAGAGTCATACCTGGATAAAGTACTAAAGAGATATAATATGAATCTTTCTAAGAGTGCATCAGTACCAGTTAAGCAAGGGATAAGTCTGTCATTACTGCAAGGACCTCAAACAGATAAAGAAAGGTTTGAAATGAGTAAAATACCATATGCAAGTGCAGTAGGCAGTCTGATGTATGCTATGGTATGCTGTAGACCAGACTTAGCCTATGTGATGAGTGTGATTAGTAGGTTTATGAGTGATCCTGGTCTAGTTCATTGGGATGCAGTAAAGTGGGCATTAAGATATGTTAGAGGAACTATATCAGTTGGATTGAAGTTCCAGAAACAAGATGTTTGGAATGAGGCTGTTGTTGGTTATGTTGATGCAGATTATGCAGCCAATCTTGATACAAGAAAGTCCATGACAGGTTATGTGTTTAACCTATTTGGCACAACAATAAGTTGGAAGGCTACACATCAACACATTATAGCACTTTCTACCACAGAGGTAGAATTTGTTGCTCTCACAGAAGCAATCAAGGAGGGTGTTTGGTCAGTTGGAATTCTGAGAGAGTTTGGTGTTCAGCAAGACACTATTGAAGTATTTTGTGATAACCAAAGTGCTGTACATCTCTCAAAGCATCAAGGTTATCATGAAAGGACTAAACACATTGATGTGAGACTCTATTTCATAAGAGATATGATAGAGGAAAAGCTAGTTGCTGTCAAGAAGATTAAGACAGCTGAGAATCCAGCTGATATATTTACTAAGGCTCTACCTATTCAAAAATTTGAATTGTGTAAGAGTCTTATTGGTATTTCTTAAAATTGGAGGAAGAAAGGTGAGCTGCAGCCTGTAATTGCAGCAAGGTGGAGAGTATGTTGTCACTTGTGATGATGCATGGTCTAAGGTGGAGATTTGTTAAGAATAGACCATGCATATACAAGCTTGCATGAATGTTTTGGAGTGATTCGACCAAGGTTCGACTGGAAGATAGGGTCGAACCATGAGTGGCGTGGTCGAATCAATAATACTTCAGAACATGGTAATGATTCGACCAAGGTTCGACCAGAAGTTGTGGTCGAACCATTAGTGTCGTGGTCGAATCGATGAGCAGTTATAACAGAATATTGATTCGACCTTGATTCGATCAGAAGTTGTGGTCGAATCAACAGTATCGTGGTCGAATCAATTATGAAATGAAAACAGAAAGTGTCTTGTGCTGTGGTTCGATCAGGGTTCGACCTGACATCAGGTCGAACCAATGTGCTGCTGGTTAGTTTGAGTCAGTTGAGGAGTTGAGCTAAAAGATCAGTTAGTTTGAAGGTTGATTGGCATAAGAAGCTGGTTCGGTTGAAGGCAGTTACAACTGATCAAATGGTTGTTAGGTGTGATCATGTATGGTATATATATATATACAAGTATGCAGATCAACACAAGAAGATACACACACATAAGATTAGGTTTTTCAAGTTCAAGTTGTAACCATGTTATCATCATATAGTGATTGCTCTCCTTTAGAAAGTGGATGTAGATCAACATGATCGAACCACTATAATTCTTGTCTTCCTACTTCAAGTTTTAGATTCAGTTTTTTGTTTAAATCAAACTACAAGTGATTAGGGTAGATTGTAAGCAATTTTGAAGATCACAATCTTGCTGCATTCATAAGAAGTTCAAAGCTCTAAAATCTGGAAAAATCAATTAGAGATTCTAATGTTCATTTATGAGTGCAGATTTGGAAGAAGTCACACCTTTCAACCCAACTCAACTACATAATCATATGTTGGAAAGTAGTATACTAAGAAATTCAAGTGATATATTCATCAATATTATGTTTTATTTGTGAGTTTAATGGGAATCTGAAACTAGATGATAAGAATAGAATAGCATTCATGAACACACCATTTGGACTATCTTCCCACAATGCTACTGAATTCAGTAGCTTCTCCCCACTTGTGTGCGCATTCCATTCATCCCTTTCGATCTCATTCTTCGCATGTTTCGTCTCCACCTTCGCTGCACCACCTCTTCTTCCCATTATCCGAGATAATTTGTATTTCACACCAACCAACATTCCAATGCAAGCATCGTCAGCTGCGGTTTTTACTCGTATTGCCATGTGATATTCCCTCCTATGCCTTTCTCTGCTCTCACTCTTCTCATAGCACTTGTTGCTTAGTACATATATCATTTTTAACCATCCATACGTACATACACACGTGTATGCACATAAGGGCATTATTATTATATAGTGCTAGTATGAAACCCACATATTACGCGGTTGTTATTGTTTTAAAATTTAAGTACTTTATTTTGCGAAATCAAATTGACACTTTTTATTTTGATCTATCTACAATTCAAGTTCAAACCTCTAAAAAAATCACTTCTAACAAATGATCTTATAATACACTTTAATTTCAATATTTCACCTCTTTCTTAATACTACTTTCTAATAATTTATTTACTACTAATAATAGTAAACTGCTCAAAAGTGCCCTTTATTCCTCAAGTATCATTTTGTTATTTACTCCCCCTCCCTTGGTAAGAGTCTCATTTGCTTTTGGGTAGTTGAATTAAGGAGTATTATTATTTAATGTGTAGTGATTAGTTGTATTAGTGTGTGTGTGGGGCCTATGTTTTAATTGTATTAGTGGGTGTGTATGGGTCCCATGTATCCAGAAAAGGAAATTGGATCCTTTGAGTGTGACAACCAAAATAGTAAAATGAGACTCTTACATAAAGACGGAGGGAGTATATTCTTTTCATCATAATACACTTAAGACACTGTTTTCCTAGCTGTTTGAAAAAATAACACACATTTAATCTTCTAGAAAAATATCATACTCCCTCCGTCCCATGATAAAGGTAGTTTTTGCTTTTTGACACGTGGATTAAGGAGTATTATTATTTAATGTGTATTGGGTAGTTATATTAGTGGGAGTGTGGGTCCATATTTTAATTTTATTAGTGGGTGTGTGTGGGTCTCATATGTGTAAAAATGGAAAGTGGACTATTTGGGTGGGACATCCAAAATGGAAAAAATAGACTCTTTGGATGGGACGGAGGGAGTGTATTTTTTTCTTTTCTATATCATTGAGTATTTATTTTTTATAATAATATAATTATGATTTAAAATCAATACATTCAAATATTATTGATAGAATAATTCCATGACAAAATGTCGTGGAAGTAAAAAATAGCAGCGCCAAAGTACATACATTGAAAGAAATGAAGCGCTCTCCCAAAATTTCCCCCAATTTTACTTTCCAATTGACGCTGATTATTCAATATCATAACAGATATGTAATTGAATACATTAGATATTCCATTTTAATGTTAGAGCTCTCTGATTCCATCATTTTCAATCAAATGGCGATGGAAGGGGAATTTGTTATACCAAGACAATTTTTTTTTTATGTTTTTTTCTTTTTTGGTATGTATAGCGGTATAAATCCACATCTAATATCAAAATTCTAAATTTTTTTAATAATTTCATAATATGTCATCCATTTATTTAAAATAAACAAACGCTTGTGTATGAGATTACTAATAACTAATAAATTTTATATTTTTATCTTTATTTTACATATCAAAAGTACTTTGGATGATAGTATATCTTATCCTAACCTTAAGATCTTATAATCATTTAGAATTCTTTTTTTAGTTATATGATTTTTCTAATCATGAAGTTGTCACTAAAATTAAAATTTTCACCAACCCCGAATTGTAGGATGACCCTCAATACTCCACCATATGCAACAGGTATTTGTGCGTAATTTCTATTTTATGTTCCTTGGAGCGTTCATTAATTGTAAAAATTTATTAATAGTAAAAATACATTATACGTTATATTTACTTTCTATACTTTTTCAAAAATCTTAATTACTTTATTTACTTTTTTTTACACTTTATTTATAATTTTCAATAATTTTATTTATTTTTCTCTTTAAATTATCAATTTATGACTATTTTTAATTATATAATTATAAAGTAATATTTCTTAATCTGCATGCCGGTATAAATGAACATAAATACTCAAGACTAAGAGAATATTAAACTATACATTAAAGTATTTAATTTTTTATATTATAGAATAATAATACACCCTTCGTCCAATTCAAGATTGTACCCATCCACCCCTCGGTCAAGCATATTAAGAAAAATAATGACTTTTAGAAGTATTATGATATTTCTTTGATAATAAATAAATAATAAAATATATTAGGTGTACGTTAGATAGATGTTACTTTTTTTAAATAAAATGTAGGAAAATATAATTGTTTAGAATTTTTGCTTTTAAAGAGGTACAATGTGGGACAATCTAAAATGAAGTGTATAAAAAGGAATGGGAGAATAGTTTTTTATAATTTAAAAATGACTTCGATTATATATTTTTGTTAAAAAGTAATAAAATTGAAGTTTTTAAAATGAGTATATTGCAGTATTTCTTAGAAGATTGTCAGATTTATCAAATATAAAGGAAAAGACAAAATAAAAGAGTGGGAGCAGAGCGGCTATTTGCACTCCCAAAATTACTAAACATACCCCATTTATTAAAGGCAAATACTATTGTACAATAATTTTTAAGGTGCAATTGGGTTAGCCCTACTCAATTTATTTTTTTGACTCGGCATATATAAGGATTTTTAACCCTAATTTCATTTCATTCCCCAATTCTCTCCTCACTGCCTTCACTCCTCTCTCTACCGCCCTCTTCTCCATCTCTCTCATATCTTCTCACTACATTCTCTCTCCCTAACTCTCTCTTAGTTGTTCTCACGGCGGCACTTCCCATCGGCGTTTCTTGTCGCCCTTTGCCGGAAGACAACATTGTGGCTACTCGCTGTAGATCTGCCGCCGAGAACCACATGCGGCTTCCGCCGCAGTCTGTCATCGGGTGTCACCGCGGCAGTGTTGATTCTCTTCGCCTCTCCAGCGGCGCTGATTCTCAGATGGTTAGATTGGTTGACTATTCTTCAACTCTCCAATTTTCAAGATCTTCATATGTTGGTGAAAATTAAGATGGTAGAGATCTTTAATGTGTCGATGGAATTGGAAAAACTATGATTCTGGTGGTTGATGATTTCGTATACAATTCTAGATTTGATGGTGAATGCAGTGAATTTTCATTTTTTATTTTTTTGTTGTAATAATCGTATGATTTTTGGAGCTTATTTGAAATATTGTATAAGTTGTAATTTTTTAATGCATACGTTTTTCTTAATTAATGTATACGATATCTATTTTGCTCAGATTCAATTGTATTTAATTGTAACTATATAATGTATAAGTTTTTTTAAATTAATGTATACATTTTCCTTGATAAATGTATTATTTTTTTAAAATCAAAGTGCATCTAATTTCGAAAAGTTATTTGACTTCAATTGATGAACAATTTATAATCCACATTTTACCTTATTTTGAGAATTCTAGTGAAGGAAACAAGTATTGTTGGCGGAGGAATTTGTTACTATACTTATTTCTGTATACAATTGAAGAAGTGTATATGTTTTATTGAAGAAGTGTATACGTTTTATTAATAAACAATTGGGGGTTTGAAGAGTAGTTTTGAATGCAATTGATGAACAGTATTACTATTCTTGTAATGAGAATTGTGTTGGATGAAGTATTAACGTTTATTGAATAAGTGTATAAAGTTTTTTGGTGTTCGAAAGTTTAACCATTCTTGAAAGTTTAAACATGAAATTTATAAGTTTTATTGAATAGATGTATAAGTTTTAAAAATGAAGTGTATAATTTTAATGATCATAGTTCATAATTTTTTGTGAAAACTTTATAACTTTAAAAGGTGGAGTGTGTACTTGTTATTCTGTTAGTGTATCAATCTTAATGTACAAGTGTATAAAATTTTATTTATAATGTACTAGTATGTAACCCGTGTACTACGAGGAATAATTGAGTGTCACTCAATTAAAAATTATATAAAACTAAAGAGAATATATTTTTTTTTATTTTAAGTATTAAATTAACTGTAATATAATAGAATTTTTTTTGTTATAATGTAATTAAACAATATAATGCTCTCATTTCAACCCGTAGTCAGAATATAATATAGGAAAATACAATAATTTTTTTAGGTATATTTAATTAATAAAATAAAATTTTGAATTAACATGAGTCGTATTTTAACTTTGGGAATGTATAAAAGATAAATATTGGAAGTCAATATAAAATAGAAAAATGTAACATGATTTAGAATACTATTTTGAGATAGCTAGAGGTAAAGACAATAATATAAAAAATACTATAGTCTGAGAGAAATGAAGGGAGAAACATGATGCTTACAGCTTACTTCTATAATTGTCATATGGGAGAAGCGAGATATACCTTTCCCAAAAGAGAGTTTCGTGATATAATTGAAATAATCTTTTTCTTTTAATTTTCTATTAAAAAACTCATTGTCTACTTGCCAAAAGAAAATATATTTAGTCATTATTTATTATATAGAAAACTATACTAAAATTAATTAATTGAGGGTCATGTTCCTATTTAATAATTTATTTATACTTTTTTTTCTCGTACCGTAGTTTCTTTTACTAAAATATCCAAGATTGTATTAAAACACCCCTCAGTTAGAGCCAAATTTTTTTCTATTTTCTGGTTTTTATCTTTCCTCTTTTATTTACTTACATTTATATTTATATGTATTTTGTCTTGAATAAAAGTTATAATTTGTTGTAGTTTGTGTATGTTCATGGCTGCAAACTTGCAAAGAACAATATTATACGAATAACGTGATTATCCATTGTGTGAATGGTATATCATTTTTCTGTAAAAAAAATGATATATCCTTTTATTACATTATTCTAGCTCAATTCAATATATATATACTTCTGGAATTCACTAAATATATAAAAAAAATTGTTTTAACATATACATTCAATTTGGGAATATGTAATCAAATCTCATTAATCAAATTCATGCGTTCGTTAACGTTCAGCTTCATTTTCCAGTCATGAATTTAATGTGAAGTCGGAAATTGTAACTTCACACTTTCATAGGTTGGAATTTGAATTTATATTGTTGAGATCTTGTTCTTCAAGAATTTAATAGAATACAATAATTTGGAGCCCTGAGCCCTTATATCCAAAATCATAAGGGAATAAAGTGACTTAACATTTAAAAAATATCAGTAAATTCTTTACGTTGTGGGTCAGGGGAGCCTATCACATAATAAATTTTAATAATTTTTTATATTATTACAAATTATTAGGGGGCGTGTATACTAAATTATTTAATAATATGGCCATATTGTTATTTATGTTTACTAATTTCAAAAAACTTCTGACATAAACTTCAACAAAAGATTGTTGTAATTTTTCTTTTTGTATTAAATTGGTAAAGAAGTTTGACGCCTAGATGTATAAAACTGAAATGACCCTTGTAAAATCCAGAAAATCATAATTTATACTCTATTGTATAAACTACCCAAGAACTTCATTAATAATAGGATTCACCTTCCTAAAGCTTGTAACCTGCCTTTGTTGATACATCTCTAAGTATGAGATACCTAAGCCAAATAACTTGAGCAAATTCAATTTCATTATATATAGATAAATATTGGGTGAAAGCAAAAGATTTCAAAAAAGGAACTAAAATTCAAGATATAGTACATCATGATGAGAAGACCCTTATTAAAACATATGAATTGAGTCATAAAATATACAATAGTTTTTATCATAAACTTAATTAATTTCTATATATTCATAAACTCCATTTTGCTAAAATTATGTAATGTATCCAAATCAGCAAACTTCAGCTGGCTGAGAGCCAGATGCTTCCTCCGCCTTCATAGGTGCAAAGGGTAACATATGAAGACATATGAGCAACTAATTTCATTAAATATGTGGAACATGCACATCATATTAAAACCAAGAGATAGAGTATATTAGATTCATGATGAATTCAATCTTCATAAAACATAAAAATCCTACGTATAGATAATCCATTAAGAAAGAGAGTGACACAGTTCATGGAACAGATGAATTTTCATGTAACAAAGGAATTTCATCAAACAGGAGATAGGGTACCCTTCATTTCAAACAACAGTTAAAACTACTCCAAAAGGATACTGCTTATTGATTGAGGTAAGTGACAGCCACCATGTGAGTGGCAAATACCTCTACTATATCCACAGGTACATTGAAATCAAACCAATAGTGCCCATTCTTAATAGTTAATATTCTAAGCCATGCAATCTGCAATCTCACCGCCTCCTAATACTGCACAAATGAATTCTTAAGAACCTTCCCTTCATGACTTAGCAAAATTATTTGAACCCATCTCACAATTTGCATGGCAAAAGAACCTAAACCCCAAAAAATTCTATGCTGCAAGAATGCAGTGTGTGGGACATAAATTCCCATGAAAACCTGGAAGAGTAGCAGATGATAAATATTTACTTAAGGTGGAAAATTTTGTGAGAAGTCCTGATTAGAATACATCTTGATGGACCATGGTTTTGCCATTATGGAACCTTTTCCGCGAATTTTCTCTTCTAATGTACAAATGCATTTAGATTCACGAATTCACAAACTCTAGGAGGAAAAAATGATGGCACACGAGCCACATCTATTAATTTCAAAGCACCTAAGTTCCCAGCAAACAATTGAAACCCGCTTTACTGGCTCACAGGCCTAAAAATCAATGTAATTACCAGCAAGCAAAAAGGCAATAGGCCGTAAAACCAACATCGATGTGATAACAGTAAATCATAACCCAAGCACATAAGGCGCCCAGGCCAAACATAAATTAAAATTAGCAATAACAATAGATTGCATTGTTTATTAGAATTCCTCCAATAAAGACTTAAAGTAAAATATCCATTGCCAAAATGACAAAGCAAAAAAGAATTCACCAATTAAATTAAAATCAAATAATGATGTACCTGAGTACAATGATGCAAAGATTCTTCTATATGAATTAAGGTGGTCCATTGATTTTCAGCTCAAGATGAGAATGTTTTGCTGTGGATGATTACACCTTTGTGAAAGGAACTTTCTATAGAGTTCCTGCTACCAAATGTTATGAAATAAAATAAGCATCTGATAGTGGGAAACAATTTCAGATTTCAAGTCAAATTTGGATTGAAGTAAATACCTTTTTAGCCGCATTGATGTATTCTACAACTCTGCTTAGGTGCATGAGGCCACAGTAGTAAAATACACAAAATTGTTGCAAAAGAAACCATTACAATGGTGTCTTCTTATATTCTATAAGCATCAAATTCTTTCAATTAGTCTTTCAAACCTATCCATCAGTTTATTGAAATTGAAAAGGAAGAATAACGGCAACATACACAATCTGCCAATTAACCAACAAACAAAACAGGAACATTACAACAAAACGTTCTCTAAATAATAATAATTTCTAAATTGATAAAAGAAAGAAAATGAACAGGTAAAAGCCAAAATTTCCTGTAAATTATGAATGACAGCCTTGAAAGAAATAAGATTGGGAAAATTAATAGTAAATCGAAGAGGAGAAAGTGAGAGCTTACCCAAATCTGAATCATAAACGGATGTGTCAAGGAGGACACGGCAGAGGGCGGCGGGAGGCGAGAGATGGATAGAAGGCGGCGCCAATGCTCCCAGATGAAGAGAGAGGCAGTGTGGTTGTGTGACCATAACTCCATTCATAAATAAAAATAACGTAGAAACGCACCGAGCCAAACGGGGAGAGGGAGCCATAACTCCATTTATAACGGCGTTGAAGAAAACACATTTGACAGCTTTGAAGTGACTCATTCATAACGCCAGGGCCAGGGGAGAAGCGTAGAAAAATAGGAAAGCCTAATAAAATGACACATCACCTGTGGAGTTGACACATTAGATTGTAGAGAACTGTAGAGTTGACACATATATTGGAGAAACTCTTGTTTAGTAGATTAAAGATACTTTTTAAAACTTAGTGTAATTTGTATTGAAACAGTACAAGAGCTAAGAGAGAGAACGAAATAACATATATCATATGATTTTCAGAAAAATAAAAGAACAGGTTCCATATGATTTTCATTAACATGAATTTCAAAGTTTCCATACATTAATAAATTTAAATCAATACATTAGGAGGCACTGATGAGTTTTGTTGAAGATTGAATGTCGTGAGAAGATCCACGCATAGATATGAATTTGTGATGGAGAGGGAACAATAAGATCTTGACCTAACGCGCATATATAAAAGTTGGACATTTACATATAAAATCACATACATTTATATATAAAAGCACATATATTAATAAATTAAAACTTAATAATCCTTTAAAACACATTGGGAGAAGAAAACCAGTGGCTCAAACGCTGTAAGAAGAAGACAAGTCCATTAAAGAAGGTTGGCAGATCTAGAGAGATCTAAAGAAGTAGATCTGTTTCATAGAAGAAGAAGGTTGACAGATCTAGTGAGATTCGAAGAAAAAATCATGAGATCGGTTGCTCAGAAGAAGAAAGTCGGCAGATCAACGTGGAGGCAGCGGCGACAACACCATAATAATGACGTCGGAGATGGAGAATCAGAGGAGAGTGACGGAGATGGAGAATCGATAAACGTTGGAGGAAGAGACAAAGGCAGAAGCTCCATGATAAAGTACGGAGATGGAGAATCAGAGGAGGGCGGGCGGGCGGCAAGGAGAAATGAGAGGAAAGGGGAGGGAGCACCTTGTTAGCAACGTGATTGTGAGGGAAGAAAGTAATGACCCATTTAGATATTTTTGGGGTTATATACTTGACCCATTTGTAATTGTGGGTTATGTTTTTAGTGTACATACACTAGATCAACTCTTTATTCAATACACTCCAATAAATTTAATAAAATATATACATATTACTAAACATACCCCAATAAAGACAATTTTACCCTTTTAACTTTAAATCCTATTTTTAATTAGGAAACATACCCCAATGAAAACATTGCGATCTTTTAATTTTGATCTTCTTTGAATCTTTCTAAAAAATATTTCCCGCGACCACCTTATTACCATCTATTTGGTTCAACGTCGTGTTCTTTCCAACAGAAAATATTTTAAGAATTTATTTGATCCAGGTTCAATAATGGAGGACATTGGTGGAGATGAAGCGTCTGCATCAGACATACACATTCGTACTGATTTGCAAAGACTGATGTCGCTGAGAGATAAAAAGTGATTTTGCTATAGCGTGGTTTGATGTGAGGAAAATGGTGTTCAAAATGGCGCCTCTGCCGAATTTTGAATATGTAAAGGGAATACTGGTATCACCATGGATTGAAATTTTGGAAGGGTAATCAGTAATGTGGCTATTCTTTTGACCCCTGCAAACAAGAAATTAAAGAATGTATTGGTGTTCATGTTTGGGTGATTGCTGCACTTAAGTTCCTCATCTTTTCAGATTGATAATACAAGTTGGATATTGCAAAGAGTCAAAATTTCTAAAACACCAATTGAAATGTCTTTTTTTAATCAAATTTTTATCGTAGTCAACAAATTTTAAACTTAAGAAATTAAGTGTTAAAATTAAGGGTATTTTTATCTTTTTAATTAGGATTTTTTTAATTTAAATATTAATGGGGTGCGTTTAGTTATTCGGTGGTGCGAATAGCCGCCCCCTATAAGAATACGAAAAAATATAGCAGTAGAAGAATAATATAAGACTGTAATAAGGTGGAATGAATACTACTTAACTTTCCAATAATCATAAGTGAAGAAATCATAAATTGAAAAGATAGTATAACAACAATACTGTAAAAAATAAAAAATTGAAAACAACAGTAGATAAGTGAATGCATTCCAATTTATACCTACATACAATTACTTTAATATCATTTTTTTCATACTGAATGTGTTTCAACATCTAATTAGTAATTCTATATGATATAAAACGGGTTTGCAGTAAAGAAGAAAAATTAGGAGTATTAATAAATGACATAAGTTCCTACGCCCCCGGGGACACGGAGGGATACTCCGTGTCCCTATGTGAACACAACCCTCCCCCTCCAATCCTATTTAAACCTATATATTGCTAGGGGTTTAAATTGCAATGGGGCATGAAAATTTGCAAATGCGCACGGAATGTGCTCCGTGCGTCCGGGTGCACAGGAGCCTCACTCTTAATAAATTTAATCTCTCTCGGAATATTTTTCTTTAAGATATCCCCACTTCCTTGCCAACTTCAATGTTGTTTCTACATCTTTTGCACCTGTATTCATTGGCAGTACCATATCATATCCTAATATGGCAATCTGGATGATCATCAAATACTGAAAGTTTATTTATAGAACACTCTAAAACTGGGAGTAAGCTTTTCAGCTTGCTCCACCAATGTTTTCAAGATCTTGGAATAGCAATGTCCCTGCATCATTAAACTAATATCATTACATAATACATATAGCCTTTATACACAGTTAAATAGAAATGACGTGAGTCTGTGTTTCGAATTAGTTATATATTGCAACATAATAGAGAAAAGAATCCCAAGAGTTACACCTGATTAACATCAGAATAACCAGAGAGGAAGTCAATATAATAGTTACCTTCTGGATCCCAAATAGATGATCCTTTAGGGTGAGAAAATACAATTGGAATAGAGTGGTAACTGCAACACATACGAAGAGTATAACAATATATTTTTTATTAAGAAAAAAAGCTATAAATCTTGGAATTATGCCATATATTCTCAAATAGAAGCAACTATGTGAGTTTGGAAGTTCAATTTAGTCTTTGGTATTTTGAATATATAATAGAAATTAACTACGAATTAAAATACTACCAAGTTGCAAAAGCATGAAATTTGAAGAAGAGAAGGAAGTACTTTTAATACTCTCACAGGCATGATTTCACGTAATCTTGATTTTTAAAACAACTATAATAACTCTCAATAAAACTAAATCCAATAATAGCCCCAATTTTTTATTATTTATTTATTTTAGAAAAAGCATAGGGATTTTTAGAACGAAAAAAAATTATCTCCAACTACCGCACAGAAAAACTGAGGAAGTGAAGAGAATATGAATTGCTTGTGGGTGCTACACTGATATTCTAAGTTGATGAGATATTGAGAAAATACCAACAAAGAAGCGCTGCCTTCCGTGACGGCGCTGAAGGTGCAGAAGTTTCATGGCCACCAAGTTCCTGTCAAGAAACCTATAGAGATTTCTTGGACGCAATAATGAAAAATATCAATTAATTGGAGAGATGTTGAAAAAGAAAATCACAATCAATGAAAGATGATTAAATTTGTGTGGATTACTCTATTTCAGCACCTTTCAATTTCAAGATTTTATTCTAACCTTCCGAACTATGATAAACTTATATATGGTTTAGAGAAGCCAATACCTTGTAGGAGGCCGGGATGCCCCACTCACAAACTGAAAGAATGCTCATTGTCGCTTGAGATTGCGCATGACCTCCATCAACTGATGGTTAAAAGGAATATCATTATTATTCATCGTATAAAATACTGAGATAAGAAATAATAGGAATAATAAGCATCCAATGGGTTTACGCTGACATTCACAACTGAGGAATTGCTTATCGTGTAACCATGGTCAAATTTTATGTGATCCAAAAGTTCGTCCGACTATTAAAAAAGCAGCAATCAACTAAAAAAATACAAATAAGCAACTATGAACTAACCTCAAGAATGTTCACAAAATAAAAACTAAAAAGTGTAATTAGCATATATTTGATGCACGTTTTCTTTGCACGCAAAATTAATCCCCAAGTATTAAGGATATCAGTTGCAGCTTAAGCAAGCGACCAAGTGAATATCGAACCCAAAGGACGGCGTATTATCAATTTAATTATTTACTAATTAATTAAGACAAGTGTGGCTATATAGTTTTTGAATTTTAATCATAATCTACTAAACAATTAATTAAAATAATAAATAAAATAAAATATCACTAGAAGAATACGAAAGTGGATCAAGTAGGAGAATAGGTAGCTCTAGGATAATCCAGTTTCACTCATTAATCTCCCTTTCGTGTGTTGATGTCCGACTCTGCCTTATGGAATATGGACGCATCACTAAACCATGCATATATATACTCTATAGACACAAGTAAACATGCGTGTAATACGTGTGAATAACCTCGGAGCAAGAGATATAATTCCACCCCCCTTTCTAGGTACTATCAGTATCAATTATTTTCCTGGTCAATTGGTACTCTAACCCGATATGATCTCCCTTTATAGGTACTATAAATTATCCTCTTTATCCTACTTAATAACCTGAGTTCAATTCAATTAATAAGTATTCATATATGATAGTTCTAATGAAGTTTCGGAGTCCCCTCACTTAGAATCATAACATGGAATCCTGTTCAGCGATGAACACACTCAATCTACAACCAAAATATATATATTCAGACTCTATATACCAATTGAAGATGCACAAAACAACTGTGAATATGGATTAAGAAAGCACAATCATATATAAAATAAATCCACAAGTAGTGTTGTACGAAGTTTACACACGAAAGTTCTATTAATTCGTAAAAACCTTTACAATCCTAGTTTTACCAAAAAGGCTCTAGCCCATGATGTTACGAAGAACAATCATGGATGTTGGATAGATCTTACCCAGATGTCTGGAAAATTACAAGATAAATTAGGAAACAAAATAAACCTTATATGCGGGAGTCATCGCGTCCTTCTCAGTCTTGAATCCTCCTCTTGGTTGTCCTCTTGATTCCACAAACGAATCTTCAAAGTGATGGATGGATGGAGGAAAGGATGTGGTTGATGGTTGGGGGAGTGATCCCCCTTGTGGGGTGTAGTATTGTTGTGGTCTCTCTCCAATTCAATCTCCTGTATTGGTGTGATCTACATCCCCTTTTATACTTGTAAATTCTCTTTATGGGCCTTGGATGGGCTTTTTAGATGAAAACACACACTTGGGGTGTAAAAACACATAGAAACACACACTTGGGGTGTAAAAATCAGATTCGAACGCGTCCCAGGCATGTAGTTCGACCTAGGATTCGACCTAGGGCTTGGTTGACCCCTGGTCGAATCAAAATCGGCTATAATTCGCACTTCAGGCTTCTGATTCGACCAAAATGGCTTTAGTTTGACCAAGGGATCTGGTCGAACTGGACTGTTGTGGTCGAATCACACTTGCACCGTCTCACTATTTCACGTATAACTTCCACATCCATACTCCAATTTGAGTGATTATTGCGCTCACGCGATCCTCTCTTCCTTGACATTTTATCCATATAAAGAACTCATGAAAAATCAAAGAATTGAAGGTATAATAAGCCATGGAAAATGGCATAGCCGTTCTATTCGGCACAGCTAGCGCGATGTCACCATTTGCTCATAACTTCCTCGTTTGGATTCCGATTGAGCTGTTCTTTACGCCAAAATGACCCTCTCTTCAGTGGCGTTCCAACCATATATCTAACACCAGTTTTGATCTCTATATAAATACAGAAAAATTATAAAAATTGGACATGCATTTTTCAGCATTCATTGCACAAGTTGCACCTTTTCTCCAACTTTGCACTTTTGATCATTTTCCACCTAAAACACAATAAAACACCTCAAGTGCACCTTTTTCTCAAATATATAGAATATAATATACTTGTGTAAATATATAACAATAATACTCATCAAAAAGATGTTAAATTGGACACTCAAACACGCTAATTTTCACTCTCAACAATATTCCACATCACATGTTCTCCACACAGTAAGCGTTCCAATTCTTCATCGGTGAAAACCTTAGGATGCATGACTAGGAAGACCTGAATGCCATTTAAAGGAGGGAAAAATACAATTTCATAAGCTTTTCAATCAATATGATCATAATGTTTTAAAAACAGAACTGAGTGATGTAACAACAAATAAGTACTAAGTCTTAAACCTGACCATGAAAGAAAGAGTAAGTCATCAATCCCAGGCATTTAGCATTTAAAAGATTAATTTAAAGAAATTAGAAAAAAGATCACCAAATTCTAAATTAAACTTGACCAAAGTGGAAGCACAACAGCGAGCAGCTAGATAGTGTAGCCATGGTCCAACATATATCACGCATGCAACTTCGACTCTGGCAATCAAGATGATAAAGTAGAGTAGGTACAATAAAATCTTGAATTTGACCATGAAAAAAAAAATCATCAATCACAACCAATCCCAAACATTAAGCGTTTGAAAGCCTAATTAGAATAAATTGAAAGATAGATCAAATCCTAATTAAACCTAATCAGGCGGAAACAGGACAACAAACAGCGAGATATCGTCACCGTGGTTCAAGACGGATATAGAGAGAGAGGGACATGGTTGTGTAAGACAGTGCTGCGAATATTTAGGTTGCCAGCTCCGTCGTTGACTGGTCACCAAGATTGCCGAGTTGGAAGGGCGAATGATCGACAGGGCCGGAGAAAGGCCAAGAATCAAAGTTCTCTCATAGGAGAAAAAACCTAGGTTAAAAAAATGAATTACACATAAGGCACTGAAAGGAATTCCACGAAGAAACATTTACGGCTCGATTGGTATGATTGAATGGAATAATAATGGAATAAAATGAACTCATGAATGGAATAAAGATGGAAAATGAATGATTAAAAATAATTTTTATAATGATTGGTATGGCTCAAGAATTACTCAAGGAATGGAAAATATATTTCTTAATTTGTTCAAATTTCATTAACAATCGTTTTTATAATACTAAATTAATTTATATAAAATCATTAAATTAATTAAAATGTTAATGAAAATTTTATTTATTTTAATATTTATACAAAAATTAAATTATTTTTTTTAATATTATCAAAATATAAATAAAACATCTATATATTAAAAATAATAATTAAAATCTCCATGAAGATTTTATATATTTTAATAATTATATAATTAAAAAAAATTGAACTAAATATAAAATATAATTTTAATATTATTAAAATATAAATAAAAAAATTTATATATTAAAAAATATTAAACTTACAAAAAGAATTATAATCTATATTTAGTTACACATATATATACATAGACAAATTCTCTTGTGAGACATTAAATATTAATATGAGGTGATTTGTGAGACGTGTTAAAGTATGTCTATTATATAGATAAAATATGCTTAATGATTGTTAAAATATATTTTCTAAAGTATGATAAATGATGAATTAAAGTATGATTTTATGGTGTTATAATATGATTCATCATTGACATACTTTAACTATAAATAAACATACTTTACCTATATAATAAGCATACTTTAACAATGGGTCGACCCGTCTCACTACCGTCTCACAAAAAATACGTCTCACAAGAGAGTGTCTCATATACATATATCCAATTTAATTAATAATATTATTTTTTTTATAAATAATTTAGTAATTTTTATTTTGAATAAATATTAAATTAATTATATAATTTTGTTATATTTTTTAAGAATTTAATTTAATTTTATATTTTTTTAATGAAATGGGCATATAATTTTTTTATTTAGATTTTAAATAATTTAATATTTTATTTTTTATTAAATAATTTAATATCAATATTTTTAATTAATATTACATTTTAAGTAGAAAATATTAATTTATTTATAATTTTAGTAATTACATAATTTAATTTAATGTGGTAAAAATTAAAAAAATATTATTTACGACTTTTTATATTTCTTAGCTACATAAATTTGAAAAAATAAAATAAAAAGTTGATTCCAAATGTGTTGGAATAGATAATACCATGGAGGTGACATGAATTACCATTCCCATGTTTGAGTAAATGGTGATTCCAAATTGAATCGGATTTTCATTCCTTGAACATATCAATCGTGACATTAAGAATGAAATTTGTAATAGTGGTTTCATTCCTAATCGATTCCAACCTACCAATTATTCCGTTAGGGGGTTGTGTAACAGTTGCGTTACAAAAAATTTAATGAGCAATTAAATATGGCAAAAAAAAAAAAGAAAATTTTTATTTGAGTTAGAAAGTAATTAAAATGGGAAAAATATTGGAAAAAAAATGAGAGATTGACGCATCAGATTTGGATGCATAAGAATAGCAAGAAGAAACCCTTGTTTAGTAAGTATATATATATATAATAAGATTTTTAACATAATTTAATACTCCCTCCGTTCGGTTCTAAGATTGCACGTGGATTAAGGAGTATTATTATTATATGTAAAGTGGGTAGTTGTATTAGAGGAAAGTGGTGGGCCATATTGTGTATTTTTTTACTAAATAGAAAAATTTGATACCTTTGAAGCGGACGTAGGGAGTACTATAAATATAATATTATTATAATGAATACTCCCTCCGTCCCACTCAAAGGGTAGTTTTTTCTTTTTGCACATGGATTAAGCAGTATATTATTTAATGTGTAGTTGATAGTTGTACTAGTGGGAGTGTGGACCCTATATTTTAATTGTATTAGTGAGTGTGTGTAGGTCTCATGTATGTAAAAAAGGAAAGAAGACTCTATGGGTGAGTCGTACAATATAGAAAAATTTGACCATTTGAGCGGGATGAAGGGAGTATATATATATGGTTAATACTCCTGTGCACCCGGGTGCATCCCAGATACGGTGCACCCACTTTTAAAACATAGTATATAATTATTAATAAAAATATATATACAATTATGAATAAAAATGTATACACTTTGTTAGTGAATTTTCTGTTAGTTTTTTAATGAAAAATTGAATGTAAAAAAGTATACAATTCGCAATTTTTAGGGTGGGTTTCTTTTTGGTTTTTCGATTCATGGAGGCTCCGCCGCCGTCCGGTGTTGCCTCTGATGTTGATGTCATCTTTGATCCTTTCGTCCAATACCCTGAATTGGATGTTGCTTTTGAACGCTTTACTTGGTTGATGGATATGCTCACTAATTCGCAAAACTCTAAAATCGTGGCTGATCATCCTATTGGGCAGCCCAGGTCCTCTGACTTGGAGGATCCTCCCCATGTTACGGCGCCTCAGCCCGACGAGGGCACCTCTCTGCCTCTCCCTTGCCTGATCAGAATCTTGGTCAGGCTGATATCTCATCGAACCCATGATTTGAGGAGTTGTTGAAACGTAAAAGTGCCTATACTGGAAGATAAATGCCGCTCAGCGATGGCTCTGATCACCTTAATCTGGGATCAGGCTTTAGAGCAAGAGTCCCCGAACATACTGTACCAGAACAACAGCCATCAAAACCTAACTTGCAGGACAAGTTTACTGGTAACCCTAATATGCAGGGTTTCTCTACTAACCCTTCTCATGCGCACAGTGGCGCTGCAAATAATAGGTCTTCACAGATACCGAAATCGTATGCATCAAAGGTTAGCGGTGAGGCTGACCCTTTTACACGCATCAAAATGGCCATATGCAAGGGGCCTCTTTCAGGTCCTATGGCGAGGCCAATTGAGAAAACAGTTGATATCCCTACACTAGTAATCTCTAATGAATTCTATGAGAATCATAAAAAGTTATTTGCACAATTTGTTATTATTAGGATTCTCACGGCAAAGGGCTCCAAACCTCCCTCTCAATCGGAGGTCGAATCTTCCCTGGGGAAAATTTTACTTCTCAAAGACATTCTGGCGATCACTATTGGCAAAGGATATTATACTGTATATATCCCTATCGATGAGATGAGGATTAGCATTCTGAAGAAGAGGTTTTTTGAAGATGGTAGTACGCAGCTTCGTGTACAACAATGGACACCAAGGTTTAACCCTTACAAGGTTAAATCGTCGCTTGTTACCATATGGCTGAGAATTTATGAACTGCCAATGGAGTTGTGGCATGAAGAGATTATAAAAAAAGTTGTTGCAGTGGTAGGGACTCCATTTCGCATCGATGAGAGGACGTTGAATGGTTCTACTAGTCACTTTGCAAGAGTTTTAGTTGAAGCGGATATATTGGAGGAGCTTTCGAAGACTATGAATATTGATACACCAGAGGGGATAATACATATTTCTTTCGGTTATGAAACTATCCCAGAATATTGCAAATCCTGCCATATTTTGGGTCATGTGGTAGAAACTTGTTCAAAGAGAAATAGTAAGCAAGAGAACCATAAGAGGAGGCAACAAGCTCGCAAGGCTGCAAAGCCTGGTGAGAATTCGAATACAGCTCCAAAGAAAGTACGGTCACGGAGGGATGAATCAATGCAGAAAATTCAAAATGCAGTGAATGTGTCCAATAAGTTTCAGGACTTGGCTGATGAAGATGAGGATGGAGTGAACAATGATTAGAATGAACATCAGAAAGATGAGAATATTGGCGAGAAGGTTGTAAACGATGGCTTCGGTCAGGGCACTAAAGATCAAGATAATGTGCAAGAGCTTGCTCCTAGTGATGAGGATGTGGGTTATGAGGAATCAGATGATAGTGAGCTGGAAGAAGAGGATCAGGAGATTACGAGTACCCCGAAATCGAATATACTTGCTGGTAACAAGATAGTCGTTTACCAGGAGGAACCTGTTCCATTGTTGTGCTGCCTCCTGAGGATGGAAAGCAAGTTATTCCAATGGTAGATCACAAGAGTCAATCTGTTATAGGCACGAACAGTAGTGCATCCCAATTCAAGAGGACAGATATGCTTAATACAAGATCAAGAACTCCGGGTATAAAACATGTGAATCCGGGCACCAATTCTATAAAGAATATGCATTCAACTGCTATTAAAGAATGGGAGAACCCTAAAAAACTGCCAAAGCACGGTTGTAAAGATCGTTCCAAATAAATGTATTGTTATGGAATGTTAGGGGTATAGGCCGTGCCTCTGCCCAAATGGCCCTTAAGGAAATTTGTCGTAAAAATAAGCCACTATGGATTGCATTAGCATAACCTAAAGTCCAATTTTCTACAATTCCTTTTATATATGGAGTAATATGAGACTATCTTTTGCTGGCCAAAATCACAGAGATGGACTTCGGCCGAATATCTGGGTATTTTACAACACTCAATTTATATCACAGGTGCAAGTTGTTCTTTCCACTTCACAAATTATGATATTCGACTTTATATATAATGCTGCCAATTATCAGTTTGGGTTTGCTCATGTCTATACAGATCATGTTATCCGTCGTGCTTTATGGATGGATATTTCTACTCACCTATCAAATAATATGTTATTACTTGGAGATTTCAATACCACAATGGGAGCACATGAAAGGCTAAATAATTCTCGACATGACAATTTGGCTCCATTAGAGTTCAAGGCATTTCTGGATTCCACGGAGTTAATTGATCTTGAAATGCATGGTTCTAAGTTCACTTGGGTTAGTAGATCTGCTACTAGGGCCATGCGTGCCTCTAAGATTGATAGAGTTTTAGCCTCATATTGTTTTATTGATATCTGGGACTTGGTGGTTACCACGGCTCTTGCTAGACATGGATCAGATCATACGCCAATTCTTACATCATGTAATTTTATTACACATGATCCTAAACCATTTCGTTTTCAATCTATGTGGCTGATGAATACAGGGTTCTTTGTGATGGCTGAAACTTTTGGGCTAAATCCCTCGCGCATGCCAATCCTATCATGAAATTTATGGCTAAACTTAAGAGGCTCAAAAATGATATCAAGAGTTGGAATTCTTTCTCTTTTGGTAACGTTTTTGATGAGTTAGATGCAATTATGAAGACCCTACGGGATATTCAATTTCAAATAGGGGAGGAAGGTGATACAGTGGAGTTATTTTGTGATGAGGTCGATGCACACATTGCTTTGAACAAAAAACTTATGGAAAAGCATAAAATTTGGGCACAGAAGAATAGAGCATCTTGGTTAAAAGATGGTGACAGAAACATGGAGGTCTTCCATAAAAATCAAAGAATTTCCAAGACGAAATCGGCCATTAATTCGATGCTTATAGATGGAGAGATTGTCAGTAACAAACAACAGATTTCACAACATGTGGTTGACTACTATAAGGTACTCTTCAGAGCCTCAGAAGAGGAGGTTAGTTTTGAGGAACTAGGGTTTCTAACTCCATTCATGCAGGCGGAGGACAATGCTGCCATTATAACCATTCCTTCGGCAAAAGAGATTACTCAGGCAGTTATGGATCTCTCTCAGGATAGTGCTCTTGGTCTGGACGGATTCGGGGGTTCTTTTTATCAGAGGTGTTGGTACTTGATGAGTGTGTAAATTCACAAGTTCGGCATCATGTTTTGTGCTAGTTTTGGAGAGTTTTGAGGTGGAAATAGGTGGAAAACCTATATATATTGTGAATTAGCATGAATCAGGTGTTAGTGGAGCTATTTAAATGGTTTTCATAGCAAAATCGGAGTGGAAGTGCCAAGAATCAAAGAGACGAAGTCATGACCACACGAACTGACAAGGAGTAAGGTAGGTTCGACCTGTTGGAGGAGGGTTCGACCTCTCCAGCAGGTCGAACCAGCATTGCAAAGTGTACAGAAGGAGAGTTTGACCACGACTCAATGGTTCGACCTACTCATCAGGTCGAACCATGGTCGAACCAGTTCGTGAGAAGTGTGATTCGACCACGACGTTGGGGTTCGACCTGACGGTTGGTCGAACCAGGAGCAGAAATTGTCCAGTGGTGCGGTTCGACCTGTGGTTCGACCAAAGAGGGAGTGGTTTAACCTGTTCAAGAGGTCGAACCAAGTGCAGAATACTTCCAGTAGGTGGGTTCGACCTGTGGTTTGACCTGCAGCCAGTGGTTCGACCTATTTGCTGAGGTCGAACCGTCGTGCGGGAATTTACCTTATCCAGATTTTCGAGGCCAAAACACGTGGGATCACTTGAAAAGCTCATTCCAAGCCCTAGAGACGTGATTACAAGTATAAAAGGAGGCTCATGCAGTCAAGAAAGACATCATATATCGTCCAATCATCACGATCACGATCACCAATCACCAAGAAGAATACAAGAGAGTTTAGCTGGAGATTCAAGTAAGATTGGTCCATCTAACCATGATTGTTCCTAGATCAATCATGGGCTAGAGCCACTTCGGTAGTTCTAGGGTTATGAAGGTTTCATGAGTTGATTTGTATTTCGTGTGTATACTCCGTACAACACTACTTGTGGTTTAGTTTATATAAGATTGTGCGTTTTTAATCCATACTCATAGTTGTTTTGTGCATCAATAATCGTTGTGTAGAGTCTGAATGCATAACATGGTTATTGATTGAGTGCGTTCACTAATGAGCAGGGTTTATTGTTATAATTCTAAGTGAAGGAATTTCGAGATTTTATTAGAACCGTCTTATATGAATGTTTGTTAATTGAATTGAATTCGGGTTAATAAGTAGGATTAAGAGTATAACTTTATAGTACCTAAAAAGAGAGATCAAATCGGATTAGAGTACTAAGTGCACGGGAAATAATTGATTATGATAGTACCTAGAAAGGGAGGTAAAGTATACGTCTTGCTCTGAGGATACTCACACGTGTCAAAAGCTTATCTATTTTGTGTCTATAGAATAGATTTTCATGGTCTAGCGATGCGTCCATATTCCACAAGGCAGAGTCGGACATCGACACACGAAAGTATGAATTAACAAATGAAACTGGATGACCTGATGAACTACCTATCATCTTATTTGATCACAACTACTATTCTCTTGTTCTTGTTATTTATTTGCTATTTTAATTGTTACTTAGTTTACAAACCAACAATTACAATTCTCAACATAGTCATAATTGCTAGAAAATAACTAAAGTGATATTTATCCATCCCATGGATTCGATATTTAACTTGGTCACCTTCGAAACTACAATTGATATCCTTCATACTTGGGGATTAAAATTGTGTGTTGACAAAACACCCATCAAGTTTTTGGCGCCATTGCCGGGGACGGCTTAAAATATCTTTTTGTTATTTCTAGTTTATTTGGGCTATTTATCTTGTTTTGTTGTTTTAATTCTAGTTCTTTTTAGGTGTATGTTCACGAGATCAAAGAAAGGTGAACTTGAGCCCTATAATCCTGAGATCGGAGCATCGTCAAGAAAGAAGAAGAAGAAGAAGAAGAAGAGCAAGGCAAAGACTATTGATCCAACTGAAGCTCTGAATTTTGGAGTTGAAGTTGACAAGCAGAATTCACAGATGATTGAAGCTACAACTGAAGTTAATTCGGGAGTAAGGACAGTCAACATGGCAGCGAATCCAAATAATCTAGCCATCCGAGAGGTTTTCAGAAATAATGGGGCTAGAAATTTTGGGCTTCTAGGAGCGAGGGGAACTAATTCAGCTTTCGATCTTCATCCCGCTCTTATTAGCATGATAGAAAGGAACTTCTTTTCAGGAGGGTCTTTCGAGGATCCGCAGCAGCATCTGAACAAGTTCTTGGGCTATGCAAGTACTCAAAAAGATGCAGGAGAACATGAAGATGCTAGGAAGATCCTCTTGTTCAAATTCTCGCTTACTGAAAAGGCGAGAGATTGGTACGACACTATCAACGCAGCTGAGTGCACCACTTGGGAGCAACTGCAGTTAAGGTTCTTGGATAGGTACATGCCACCTTCAAAGGTGTTTAAGATGAAGCAAGACATTAACCAATTTGCTATCGGTGGAGGTGAGAAATTTCATGAAGCATAGGATAGATTCAAGGACATGCTTAGGAAGTGTCCTCAACATGGGCTATCTAAAGCTCAATATATCAGTATATTCTACAATGGATTGGACTGTGATTCACGAGTGTTATTGGATGCTTCTTCTAATGGAGCATTGCTTACAAAGTCATCCGTAGACGCCGAGAAGTTGTTTGAAGATATTTCGATGAATTCGAGGGATTGGCCAACTGATAGAGTTAGAGGTACTTATGTCCTTGGGAAGGTAGCTCAGGTTGAACAAGCAATGGTGAAAACAAGTAGAGAGGATGAGATCGTCTCTAACTTGTCCAATATCAACAAGCTACTTGAATCCCAATAGAATCAAATTAGCGAATTATCTCAGCGCGTACCAATCATGCAGCAGGAGTTGAAGAATGATGGACCAATCCAAGAGGAGTTGGAAGAGGCACACTATGCCATGGGTCAAAGTATTCAAGGGACTAGGTATCCAGATCAAGGAAACCGGAACTACCAAGGGAACTATCGAGGAAACTTTAATAATCGTGGTCCCCCGGGTGGTTATCAACAGCCTAGGAGGCCGGAGTTCTCATGGAGCAATCCGAATAATGCGATTCAACCTCCGATGGGTGTTGATCCGGGTGCTAAGGTGGAAGAAGGGAAACCGGGTTTTGAGGATACTGTGAACAGGTATATGGCCAAGAATGATGAAAGAGTGAACCGCCTTGAGGCCAAACTTGAAAAGAAAATCGATACAAACCATGAGGTTATATCTAAGCAGGTGAAGGACCTTACATTGCTGATGGGGGAGATGGCAGGAAGTGTTAACAAGCTTACTCAAACTCTTGAGAAGGGGAAGTTCCCGTCTCAAAGTATTGAGAATCCAAGCTCCTGCAACGCCATCACATTGAGGTCGGGAACGCTGTACGAGGGACCTATGAGGCTGGAATCAAATTTGGACATGTCTAGGACAAGATTCGACCATGGTTCGACCAACATTGAAGGTCGAACCATACAGGGAAAGTCAAACCAACGCACTGGACACGATCAGGAGGCATCGCAGCATCGGTTCGACCAAACTGCAGATGGTTCGACCTGGCATATAGGTCGAACCTGACAATTCGGAGCGCTCTGTTTTTCCAGAACACCGGTTTGACCAAATCAATAATGGTTCGACCTATCCAACAGGTCGAGCCCAGGTCGAACCGCACACCTTGGAGCACTCTGTTTTGTCACAGCAATGGTTCGACCACGACGGATGTGGTTCGACCTATCCAACAGGTCGAACCTTGATCGAACCAGAGGGCGGAAGGAGTACAGTAGATCGGTTCGACCTAGGTGGCCGTGGTTCAACCTACTCAACAGGTCAAACCCAGGTCGAACCTCAAATTCAAAAAAAGAGCCATTGTCCAGAAGAGCAGTTCGACCATTACGTGCCTGGTTCGACCTATGGAACAGGTCGAACCCTGGTCAAACCCATCCAAAAGTTGCCTGTTGCTACTCCGAACACTCTCGATGATGTTGATGCTACTCCAGTGGTTCAGAATGAGCAAAGTATAGAGATAATAGCTGAGAAAAAGTAGGAGAGAACCAAGCGATTGAGGGCCGAAAAGGAAAAAGCAGAAAAGATTGATCGAGATGAATGGGGGATTCCCAAAACGAAGATACCTCCGCCGTTTCCTTACAAGCTTGTGAAGAAGGGATTGGAAGAGAAGTTCAAGAAGTTTCAGAGATAATGAACAAGATAAGCTTGAGCATTCCTTTCTCAGAGGCAATCATGGAGATGCCGTACTATGCCCGATTTCTTAAAGACATATTGCTGAAGAAGCGGAGCTTAATCGGAATTGAAATAGTGAATTTATCTGAGAATTGCAGCTCAATCATTCAAAGGAAGCTGCCGTAAAAGATGAAGGATCCGGGGAGCTTCACTATTCTATGTGAAATCGGAAAGGGGCCGGCACGGCGAGCTTTGTGCGATCTAGGGACAAGCATCAATTTGATGCCGTTGTCCATCTTTCAGAGGCTTGGTTTGGGGGAGTTGACCCCTATAACAGTGGTTCTCCAATTGGCGGACAGGTCGATGACGTTTCCAAAAGGTATAATTGAAGATGTTCTCATCAAAGTGGAGAAGCTAGTCTTTCCTGTGGACTTTCTTGTGCTAGAGATGAAAGATGACAAGGATAATATCCCTCTAATCTTGGGGAGACCTTTCCTTGCTACTGCTGGAGCTATGATTGATGTTCAAAAAGGAGAGCTTAGATTGCGGATGGACAAAGATGAAGTTCTTTTCAACTTGGACAAAGCAATGAAGATGCCCATGGAGTCTCAGTGTTATAGTATTGACGTGGTGGAGGAGATTGTGAAGGAGGATATGTCTCTGATCCTATCAAAGGATCCTCTTGAGATATGTTTGATGGAGTCTCTTACTTATCCCACTACAGAGCTTGACGGACTCTCCAACGAGGTATGTATTGAATATCTTGAGAACTTACTTGCTTTGGGTGATGCTAGGTTTGCATTGGAGAAAACTAAGGCTGAAGAAGCAAAAGGGTCTAGGAAGTACTTGCCATTAGAGAGAGAGAGCACTCCGATGGAAGAAAAGAAAGAGGAGTTGAAACCGTTACCGGAACACTTGACCTATGCTTATCTTGGTGACAATGAAAAAGATCCATCAGGTGATTCGGAATTCAAGAGGAAGATTGACCCGGAGGAGTCTACACGGCCATGGGATGAAGGTAATTCTAATGATCATATTTTTGTGAGCGAGAAAGGTGCCGTGCTGACTGTAGACAAAGGAAGAGAAGATGATGCCTACTTGAAGCCTCCTAACTTACCACCGGATACCAAAAAATTTGAAAATCCTTACTCTAGTTCTTATCCTGACTTTGATCTTGATGGAGATAAGAGTTATTCCAAAATTGAGTGGAAGATTGACAGGAATGAGAAGAGGAAGTTTGAGAAAGGAGATTCTACTGATCGTATGGTGCATAAGAATGGTAAGGTGGAAAGTGTGGATGATAAGAGGGGGAGAAAGTATTGGAAGGTGAGGATGCGACATGATCATCCTCTGATCAAGTAGTCTTCTGAGTGGTATTCCGTCGTGACTCTCCGACGTTAAACATGGGCGCCTGTTGGGGGCTTTTCCTCCTATTTTATTATTTTATTTCATTCGTGTGTGTAAGAAATTTTTATATTTGAAGTGCTTACTTATCGGCGATTACATCCCTTTGCAAACTTAGTTTCGACTGTAGTTTATACTAAGTTTGGGGGGTGTGATGTACTTACCTCAATAAGCACCGATAGTATAATATTTTCTTTATGATGTTTGTTAGGGGAGTTGGTTTTTGCGCCATATTTAAAATTTTAATCGATTTTGATGTGACGATTTTTTACAACTTGCCTAATGTTTAGTGGGTTTTGGTTGTGTTTTCTTTTACGGAGTTACTCATGAATAATATTTTGTGGAATAATTCTTGATGAAGTTGTGCTCTAGTTGGTACTTAATGTTTCGTATTGAAGTTTGAAGTGTGTAGGGATTGAAGAACACTCAGTTTTGAAGCTTAGAAGGGTGGTTCGACCAAAGCCAGGGTAGGTTCGACCAGTGCCAGGAGGTCGAACTCAGCTAAAAAAGTTGAACCGTGGTGCAAAAGTTGTCCAGAGAGGTGGTTCGACCTCATGCAAGATGGTTCGACCAGATCAACAGGTCGAACCAAGGTCGAACCAGTGATAGCAGAATTTCAGAAGTGCGGTTCGACCACGACGTTCTTGGTTCGACCTGTTGAACAGGTTGAACCTAGGTCGAACCGGTGATCTGAAACTTACAGAAGGGTGGTTCGACTTAAGTCGATATGGTTCGATCTGTTACAGTAGGTCGAACCCAAGCCGAACCAAAGGAGAAGGTGTTCAAAATGTTGATTCGACCATGATGAAGTTGATTCGACCTCTTCCACAGGTCGAATCAAGGTCGAACCAAGCCAGAAAAGTGTGTTCATAATTCCGTCCTTCTATGATGCATGAGTTGGGCTGTAGAGATACTTGTATGATTTGATTCGATTTATGGGCTGTTGATTTGTGTATTCATATGTTCATATGTTAACTTCTATTAAAGAGAGCATGTTTAGTTGATAAGTATGTAGAGTTCTTGTGGAATTGATCTTAATTATGTGCTATGAGGAGTACTTAGGATTCTATTTACCTATGTGAGGATTTGAGCCTTGATAATCATGCTTGATCATGATTGCTTTATTCTTGAGAGGATCATTCATATGAACGTATTCTAGAACTTGGCTTGGAGTCTTTTGTGAGACTTATGATTGATAAATTGCTAGGACATGATCTTAGGCCATTATTTTGTGATTAAGTTACTTAGCCAAATTTTGTCCTTCCTAATGATCTTATTAACCTTTGGATGTCCCGTTGAGCCGTTAAAAAATCTTTTCTTTGGTAGCAGAAATAAATAACCTTATAAACCTTTACGTGAGCCTTGATTGACCTATTCATTGGTAGAGAGAGTTGAGGTGAGTAAGTGTTGCAAGATGAAAAAGGAAGATAGAATATGGATGAAAAGAATATGGTTAAATCTTGTTTAGGGGTAGTGCCCGAAACTGGTGCCCCGATTGTTTTTATACATGGTGCATGAAGCTTAGCAGCTGATGGCCTATACATGAGAAGAAGGGTAGTGCCTAAAATCGGTACTCGAATTGTCTAAAGAGATAATGTTGATGCACGGAAAAGAGGGAAAATCCATGAGAAGATATTGCAGCAAGAAGAAGAATTCGAGAACCTCCAAGGTAACTCTCTACTAGTGTCTTAAGTTACTTATCTAAATTTTTCTACCTTTTTTCAAAGAGCCAACATTACAACCCAAAAACAAGTCCTTTGTGATCCTAGTGAAGAGTTGATTATAAGTTGATTTTTGAGACCTTTGCCAAGCTTATGGTTACGCGTGAATATGGATTGATATGAGTGTTTATATTAACCTATATAGTGCCTCACGTACTTGAGTGAAAGAGAATAAATACTTATCTTGTGAGCTAGATTACTTAGTACTCCGAATTGTGTGTGATTGGATTGGTTTTGCATGAGTGATATATATGAAGCAATTAATACTTGTTTGATTTAATGAAGTTGCATGTGTGATATGTATTATACTTGATCTTGGTGAATTATACACGACTCCTGTGGTTTGAATTGGTTGCCTCGGGATGAGCAACATGTAAGTTTGGGGGTTTGATGAGTGTGTAAATTCATAAGTTTGGCATCATGTTTTGTGCTAGTTTTGGAGAGTTTTGAGGTGAAAATAGGTGGAAAACCTATATATATTGTGAATTAGCATGAATCAGGTGTTAGTGGAGCTATTTAAGTGGTTTTCATAGCAAAATCGAAGTGGAAGTGCCAAGAATCAAATAGACGAAGTCGAGACCACACGAACCGCCAAGGAGTGAGGTGGGTTCGACCTGTTGGAGGAGGGTTCGACCTCTCTAGCAGGTCGAACCAGCATTGCAAAGTGTACAGAAGGAGGGTTCGACTACGACTCAATGGTTTGACCTGCTCATCAAGTCGAACCATGGTCGAACCAGTTCGCGAGAAGTGTAATTCGACCACGACATTGGGGTTCGACCTGATGTTTGGTCGAACCAGGAGCAGAAATTGTCTAGTGGTGCGGTTCGACCTGTGGTTCGACCAAAGAGGGAGTGGTTCGACCTATACAAGAGGTCGAACCAAGTACAGAATACTTCCAGTAGGTGGGTTCAACCTGTGGTTCGACCTGCGGCCAGTGGTTCGACCTATTTGCTGAGGTCGAACCGTCATGCGGGAATTTACCTTATCCGGATTTTCGATGCCAAAACGCGTGGGATCACTTGAAAAGCTCATTTCAAGCCCTAGAGACGTGATTACAAGTATAAAAGAAGGCTCATACAGTCAAGGAAGACGTCATATATTGTCCAATCATCACGATCACCAATCACCAAGAAGAATACAAGAGAGTTTAGCTGGAGATTCAAGTAAGATTGGTTCATCTAACCATGATTGTTCCTAGATCAATCATGGGCTAGAGTCACTTCGGTAGTTCTAGGATTATGAAGGTTTCATGAGTTAATTTTTATTTCGTGTGTATACTCCGTACAACACTACTTGTGGTTTAGTTTATATAAGATTGTGCGTTTTTAATCCATACTCATAGTTGTTTTGTGCATCAATAATCGTTGTGTAGAGTCTGAATGCATAACATGGTTATTGATTGAGTGCGTTCACTAATGAGCAGGGTTTATTGTTTAATTCTAAGTGAAGGGATTTTGAGGTTTTATTAGAACCGTCTTATATGAATATTTTTTAATTGAATTGAATTCGGGTTAACAAGTAGGATTAAGAGTATAACTTTATAGTACCTAAAAAGAGAGATCAAATCGGGTTAGAGTACTAAGTGCACGGGAAATAATTGATTATGATAGTACATAGAAAGGGAGGTAAAGTATACGTCTTGCTCTGAGGATACTCACACGTGTCAAAAGATTATCTATTTGTGTCTATAGAATATATTTGCATGGTCTAGTGATGCGTCCATATTCCACAAGGCAGAGTCGGACATCGACACACAAAAGTTTGAATTAACGAATGAAACTGGATGGTCTGACGAACTAGCTATCATCTTATTTGACCACAACTACTATTCTCTTGTTCTTGTTATTTATTTGCTATTTTAATTGTTACTTAGTTTACAAACCAACAATTACAATTCTCAACATAGTCATAATTGCTAGAAAATAACTAAAGTGATATTTATCCGTCCCATGGATTCGATATTTAACTTGGTCACCTTCGAAACTATAATTGATATCCTTCATACTTGGGGATTAAAATTGTTTGTTGAGAAAACACCCATCAGTACTTCATCCAATCGGATGTATTCTTAGCAGTGCAGCAATTGTACATTAAGGGAAAATTGCCTCCAGGCATTAACTGCAACTTTGTTGTTTTGATTCTAAAAATTGAAAGAGCTAATAGGGTGGAAGATTTTCGACCAATAAATCTTTGTAACTTCTTCTTTAAGATTTTTACGAAGATTTTAGCAAGCAGAGTGGGGCCAATTCTTTCCAAATATCTAGGGATGTATCAGTTTGGTTTTATCCCGAGGCGCAATATACATCACTGCATTGCAATTGTCTCGAAGAGTTTCAATAGTCTCAATAATTCTACGCTGGGTAATGTAGGTTTCAAGATGGACATCAGAAAGGCGTTTGATACTTTGAGGTGGGACTTCTTACTACATGTACTACAAAGAATGGGCTTTTACCCAATTTTCATCAACTGGATACAGACTATCTTTGAATCGGCCAGAATCTCGATTCTTATAAATGAGAGCCCGGAGGGTTTTTTCGAATGTGGCAGAGGGGTCTGTCAAGGAGATCCATTATCACCTTTGTTGTCTTGTGTTGCTGAGGAAGTTCTGGGAAAATGGATCGAATACAAAATTGGCTCTGGGGAGTTTATTCAAGCTCGAGCTAACAGAAACACTTAAATCTTTATACTTATTTTATGCGGATGACATTGCTATCTTTTGCAGGGGTAATGAGAACACCATTAAGTGCCTTAAAAACATCATGGGCAGCTATGCGGTCATATCAGGGCAGGAGTATGACCCATCCAAATTGAAAGTTTATTTCGGAAGGCATGTTACACCAGTGGATAGATGGCGTGTGCATCATTTGCTAGGAATACAACAAGAAGGCAGGTTTCCTTTTAAATATCTGGGTGCTCCAATATTTATAGGAGCTCCTAAAATCTCTCAATTTCAGCAAACTAAGATAATATCCTAAGCAAATTTCAGATATGGAAGGGCAATACATTATCTATGGCTGGACGAATATGCATGGTTAACTCGATCATCATCTCTATAGTTGTGCATATCATGATGATATATAGATGGCCACGACACCAGATAAAGAGATTTGAACAAGCATGCTGGAATTTTGTTTGGACAGGAGAGCCAACAAAGCAACACTATTTTACAGTGGCCTGGAAGAAGATATGCTCGCCCACGACGGATGGGGGTTTGGGCATTCGCTCAATCAGGTCTACTAATGAGGCAAATGTTATGAAGCTAGCTTGGGATATTATGGAAGGGAAAGGAGCACTAAGCTTTCTTAAGAACAGATGGTTCGATGGACACCTGTTGAGGGTCCGGCATATCACCCATCTATTTGTGGGGCTCGTATGAATCATATAAAAAGACTGAAAGAGGAGGATATTTGGCTAGTTGGTTATGATACTAAGGTCAAATTTTGGATTAATAATTGATTGGGAGTGCCGATTGCAGACATGGTTGGCATCCCGCAAGGCCTCCGATGGCAATTTGATGACATTATAGGGGATTATCTGTATGATGGGAATTGGCACTTCACACCAAGTTTTACACATGCGTACCCTCAGATTGTAAATATGATTCTTAATGCACATATGTCGCTACATTTTAAGGACTGCAGGGTGTGGACAAAATCCTTTTAGGAAAAAATTACTTTCAAAACTGCATACTTACACTTGAGACATAACTTCTTAGAATTCAATTGGGGAAAGTGGATCTGGGCTCAGTTTATCCCGGCCAGGCGATCAATAACTCTATGGAAAACTTTGAGGGGGGTTCTTACTTCGTGGGATACTCTATCTAATAGAGGTTTCCGAGGGCCATCAAGATGTTATCTTTACAAAGCCGGGGAGGATACAATTGATCATATTTTCTTGTATTGTTCGGTTTCTACTAATGTCCTCATGCATGTTTTGGCAAGATTTTTTTTTTGGGCACAGATTAATTCTGGAGCAGACTTTTTTTGGCTTCATTATGCAAGCTATCAATATCTCGGGAAGTGCTCAGATCAGTTCACTCTGGAGGCTGGCCATTGTGACTTTCTGCTAGATCATATGACAAAACCAAAATGAGATGATGAACGACAGCTATGATGAAGAACTACGGGATAAATTTGTGCGTGCATCTCAAATAAAAGCACAGTTAATGGCACTGATAAATGAGGGAGATTACTTCAACTTAGGATGTATGAACAATTCGATTGAGGATTATAATACATTGAGATATTTCAAAATCAAAGGGTTGCCAAGGAAAGCTCCATCAATAACTCCTTTGAGATGGCAGCCACAAGCCGCGGGATGGGTTAAGGTAAATATTGATGGACATGCGACTGGTAGCAGGATGGGTTAAGGTAAATGTTGATGGACATGCGGCTGGTAGTCCAGGGGTTATTTCTGGAGGAGGTGTATTTCGGAACAGCAGGGGATTCCCTATGGGATGCTTCACATCAGGTTTCGGATATGGATTTGCTATGGAAGCAGAATTGATGGCTGAATGCTTAGCGATCGAGTATGCACATGCAAGAAACTGGAAGAAGATATGGTTAGAGATGGACTCTACATACGTAGTCTATGCATTTAAACATCAGTATCCTACGTTGCCTTGGAAGCTGGTATCTAAATGGAGGAGGGCTAAAGAGATCCTTCATCACTTCTCATTCTGTGTCACTCATATTTACAGGGAAGGAAACAACATTGCAGATGCTCTCTCAGTCATGGGCGGGCCTTTGACATGGCTAGACTCAGTTCCTCCGGAGCTTCACAATCTGCTCTTCTACGATATGAACAGAGAATTCTATAGATTCAGATAGATTTTTTTGGCATTGTTTGCTATTTACATATTCTTTCTCGTTTATAACTGTTGTACTCTATTTTTCTTTTTCTTTTAATAAATCTGAATTATTAAGAAACATGTATACACTATTGAATAAAAAGTTATACATAAATGGATTACAATTTTTTTAATGAAAAATTAAATTTAAAAAAATATACAATAAGAAACATGTATACAATATATTGAATAAAAAATTATACACATATGGGTGCACCGAATATATATATATATATATATATAATTATATCATCATTTAATATATCATAAACATAATACTCCATATTTTAGTTATTTATACTATTATATTAATTTAACTATTTTTGCATGCATTTTACGTGCGTGCGATGCACGTGGCTCATAGTAGTTATTTTAATTAGAGCTGGGAAAAATCAACATACTAAAAATACCGATATCGACTGAAATTTTCAGTATGAATTTTTTTGTATCGACACCGATACCGAATTTTTGGTATACCGATTTTTGGCATACAAAGTTTTGGTAAAATTAATCCTATATCGATATCGTATCAATATTTCTATCATATTGATTTTTCAATAAATACCAATTTATATAGAAAATTTGACATATCGTTTCATACCGAAAAATCGGTATACTTATTAGTGATTTTTAATATATATATATATATATATATATATATATATATATATATATATATATATATATATATATATATATATATATCGGTATACTTATTAGTGATTTTTAAAAAAAAATTAATAAAATATATATATATATATATATTTATTAAAAACCTCATATAAACTATTCAATAAAAATCAATAAACATATGGATATATGTATATACTGGGATGCACGAATTTTTATATAGTACTTCCTCCATCCCAAAATTTTTTGCACACTTCATTTGTAATTTACAAAAAAAGTGTGCAAAAAATTCCTGGACGGAGGGAGTATTATTTTTAATGTAAGGAAGTATATGCTAGGGCAAAGTCTTGTGTGCATTTGGACTCATAGAGTTAATTCCGTGAGAACAATTTTAATTAAGGTATTATTGAGTGAGATTGTCGCATCATTTTATAAATTTTTAACTAGTTATCATTTTATATTAAGACAAATTATTTGTGCACCTAAGTGCACGTTGTATCCAATTTCAGAATGTATATGTTTATGAAATTGTGCAATTTTGATGAGATTATTTCACGGTGTAACAACAAATTTTGTATTTATAATAAAATAAATACAAATTGAGTACACAGATAATTTCAGATGGATTTAATTTGGAGAATATGTAAACGGATTACAATCTCAATCAATCCTCTGATTCTTCTCTCGAACCAATTTGGCTTGACTTGACTTTAGCTTGGTTTGTGTGTATTGACTTTGACTTCTTTGACTGGAGTGCATGATGACTGTGTTGACAGCGTGTGTGTTGAGCTGGATCTTCAAACGAAGCTTGTCCAAACTCGGGTGTGTAGTCTTGAACGTTGATCCGGAGACGTTGAACCTTTGTTCGGATTGAACTTTGACTGGAGAGCTTTCCGCGAAGAAAGTCAAAGAACTTGATATGAAGAACGCTTGATCTGGGGGACTTAGCATCTTAATCCCGGATTGGAGGCCGCTCTTGACTTGAAGTTACTTTGAAAATAATCTTTGAGCTTTTCTTGACTTGAAGCTTGAAGATCGAAGGCCGTTCTTGACTCGAAGCTTGAAGATGCTTGAACTTGTTCTTCACTTTGAGCTTAAAGATCTTGAGACTTGCTTGAAGATCTTGACTTGAAGCTTGAAGATGCTTGAACTTGTTCTTCGCTTAAAGCTTAAAGACTTGAAGATTGCTTGAAGATCTTCGATTTGTTCTTCACTTGAAGCTTTGAAGATCTGAAGATTGCTTGAAGATCCTCGCTTGTTCTTCACTTGAAGCTTTGAAGACTTGAAGATCTTGAGCTTGAAGACTTGAAGATTACTTGAAGATCCTCGATTTGTTCTTTGCTTGGAGCTTGAAGATCTTAAGGGAGCATTGCTCGTGGTTTCGATCTCTTCAAGAGCGTCGTCGTCTTCGAGTGCTTGAATGTGTGTCTGCAAATGATGGATGAGACCCCTTTATATATGTGAGAGGTGAAGTCCAGGGCTATTTGGGCTTTACTCTACGGGCTTGGGTCTCCAACTTGATTGGACTGTAATCAGGCCTTTTTTACTTGGGCCTGATTTAATTTGTTTGGGCTTGCTTGACTTAAGTCATGCCTCATTTAACTTGGGCTTACTTGACTTGGGTTAGGCTTCATTTGATTTAGGCTTAATTACTTGGGTCAGACCTCATTTAATTGAAGCCTCTTTTAATTTGTTGGGCTCAAATTAATTATCAATTATTATTAATCTATTGTAGAAATTATTTTATTTAAATTTCAAAATAAATTAAAATTAATATTTAATCAAGAAAATCCACGTGTTACCATTTGATTGGACTGTGAATTTTAATTGCTTACACACGGTAAGATCAATTTACAATTTTATAATTAGTTATCATATGATAACAAATTATTCTGTGCACCCGAATGTACAGTATACCCACTTTCAAAATGTATACGTTAATGAATAAAAATATAGTATACACTAATGAAGAAAAACATATATACCTTGTCAACGAATTTTCTTTTAGGCTTTTAATGAAAAATTAATATAAAAAGTTATGCATTTATTAAGAAAAATATATACATTATTGAATAACATTTAATACACATATAGGTTAAATACATTATTGAATAGAAATTAATACACATATAGGTATACGCGTGCACTCTGGTGCACATGATATCAACTCTTATATTAAATATATTATCATTTTTCTATAAAAATGTTGTAACTTTTTATTTAGGCTATAAATTGTTCATGAAATAATTCAGTGCTTTAATATTTTTGTCAAACTTTAATATTTTAATGACTTTTCATTGAAAAAATAATATCATTATTAATTAAAATGTAATTATACCTTTTAGAATAAAATGTTATTCATTTGAACACTAGTGCATCTGGGTGCACAAGAAACCAACTTGTTATTAATTAATAAGACAAATTCTCTTGTACACTTACCCACGTTCAAAATGTATACACTAATGATTAAAATATATAATGAATAAAAACATAATGAATTTTATGTTAAATTTTTTAATAAAAAACTGAATATATAAAAGTTATTCATTTATGAGAAATTGTGAAAAAAATGCTCAAAATAGTTGATTTTGAAAAATGCCATCCAATAATTTTTTTTTTTTAGAAATGCAATTTTTTTGTATTATTTTGCCACTCTTCGTTGTGTAATTAATATGTAGTCGCATGCATAATCACACATATAGTCATGTGCAGTGGTCTCACATATGTTTGTAAATAAAAGATATGTATGGTCGCACATATAATCGTGTGTAGGTTGCACATGCAGTCTTTTGTAGGGTTGCAAGTACAGTTGAAGAAGAAGTTGCAGACTAAGGTTAATCATAATCCAAAATTTAAAAAAAATGGCACTTTTTCCAAAAAAAAAATATTGGGTGGCATTTTTCCAAAATTAATCATTAAAAGTGGAATTTTTGTAAATATATGCTCCCTTTGTCATGGATTAATTATCTTAATTGTTGTAGACAAAGAGTTTAATAAAAATTATTTTTTAACAAACTTTATTGACTTTTAGAGAGTAGTGTAGTCTTTTTTATGTAATAAATAAATTATAAAGTATTTGATGTTTGTTATGTGAGCGTAGTAAATTTGAAATATATATATATACACACTATAAACTAAAGGAAGGTTTTGGATTTATTAGATGGCATCATGGGAGCAATTTAGGCATGATGTGTCATTTTTATAAAATTATGAATTTTTTTTATAATAAACTTGTTTAGGAGAGAAGATAATGTAGTTACTTTATTTTAAATAACCAATCAAAATATTTTATTTTTTTATCTTATTTAAAAATTTACCTAAAATTTTAAGTGTTTTAACTTTTTATTTTTAAATCGAATTTATATAAAAATTATATCAAATTAATTATATTTTCATGATCTTTAATTTGACATCCATACTACCAATAATATATAATTGGAGAAATAGGTTCTTAAATTTAGTAACAATTTCCATATTGTAAAATATTCTTTAATAAAATATATTAATAAATAAAATATTTTTAAAGAGTAAGAAATTATTCAATCTATTTATCCATAGAATTTTTAAGCATAATAAATTTAGTTAATTATAAAATTCTAAATAAGGAATTTCATGAAAAAAAATAAATCTTAGTTTAATATTAATTAATTTTCATAATTTTTTATCTTAATTATTTATTTTATATTTATTTTATTATATTTAATAATTTATCCTTAATTATATAATTATAATTTTATATACATTTATTAATTTTATTTATTAAACAATAATAGTTAGGGATGGTAATGAGATGGCCATTTTCAAGTACCCATTCTATTCAAATCTTAATCGGGCGGGTATGGATAGTTGCAAACGGGTTAGGGACGGATACAGATAGTTGTGAAAATCTCATTAGGTTTAGAACGAGTACGGATAATACCTCAATACTCGTGGGTACTCCATTTACATATATAAAATTTAATATAATTATTTAAAATAAAGCAAAGACTTATGTGAGACCGTCTCACGTAAGCCCTTACATGAGACGGCCAGAAAGTGATAACTTTTATGAAGGAAAGTGATAATAAATTAATGAAAAGTGATAATGTTCTTTAATGAACAATTTATATTATAAATAAAAAGTGATAACATTTTATAGCGAAAGTGATAATAATTTATAGTGAAAGTGATAACTATTTTAAAAAGTAAAAAATGGTCTCACGTGAGACGATCTCACGCAAGACCTACCCTTAAAATAATAGAATTTAATTTATATTTAATTCATAATAATATAATTTTAAATAATAGAAAAGATATAAATATTTATATAATAAAATAATATTAAATGGGTGCGGGTACCCGCAGGTATTGATAAACTGGTATGAGATGGGTACGGGTACCATAATAAATTTTTTAAATGGAATGTGTACAATTAGTTATTTTTTTAAATCGCATAAGAGTACGAGTACCCAAAAATAAGCGATACCCTACCTGTTGTCATCCCTAATAATAGTTTTATGTTTAATTATGATTTCTTAAGATTATAATTACTTTTTATGTAATAATTTAAATATGATAATATAAGAACTTAATATATAAATAAAAATATATGTTTTGCGTTGGTAATATAATATTGAAAATTATATAGTATAAATTTATACTATAATATTATGAAAATTTTAATAGACATTACAAAAGTTTAATGTTTTTTGTATTTTTTTTTTGTTTAAAAATTTTAATATTAAAAAAATTAAAAATTTTATGAATAAAATTATTTTTATTAATTTATATAGTTGTTAATATTATGGAAAAGATTTATGTAAGATTGTCTCAGGTGAGGACTTACGTCATAAGTTTAAAAAGTAATAACTTCTATAATAGATAGGGGTGTCCACGGGCCGGGTCTGGGCCTGGTAGTTAACTACCCGGACCCGGTCCATTTCTAAAAGAACTGCCCCGGACCCGCCCTGGACCCGTACGGATCCTATATCATAGGACACGTGCCCAGACCCATACGGGGCGGGTCCGCCCCCGCCCCTCCCCATTTTTTTTAATTAACCCTCAAAAAATTAAATCATATAAAAAATATTCATATATTTAAATAAATAAACCATAAGAATATTAAATATAATTATAATTTAATAAATTATATATATATATATATCATATAGTTATAAATAATTTATATGTATAAAATATAAAATAATTGTATAATATATATATATATATATATATATATATATATATATTAACATAAAATATAATTATATATGTATAAAATATAAAATAATTTTTAATATATTATATGCGGGGCGGGTCTAAGTTAATACCCGAACCCGCCCCGTATATACATGGGACCGGGCCGGGCCGCCCCGTTTCTCCTATGGGCCGGGTCTGGACCGCCCCAAAACGTACGGGGCGGGCTGGGTACCCATTGACACCCCTAATAATGGAAAGTGATACTCACTTAACGAAAAGCGACAATATTATGTTATTAAAAATTTATAATATAAATGAAAATTAAGTGATAAAATTTTATAATAAAAGTGATAACATTTCATAGTGAAAGTGTTATCACCATCTCTCAAGGACCATTCAATTTTTTCAATAGAATACATCTTTCGGGTACTCCAACCAAATACACAATATTATTTCGGGTACTCCAACCAGATACACAATATACTATTCGGGTACTACAATCGAACACAATATAAAATCTTAATTATTAGAATATTTATGTCTTATTAATTTTGAATTTTTTAATTTAATTATTTTTTGAGTACGTTTAGCAAATTTGAAGATACGAGTAACTGATTCCATAAAAAAATTGAATATCCCGCGTATTACGCGGGCTTCGTACTAGTTAAAAAGTATTTGAAGGTTACATGCTGGTGTAAGATTTTTTTTTTAAATTTTTGGGACAAAACATTATTGTGGAATGGAAGAAAATTAAAAGTAAGGGCAAAGAGTACAAGAGTATCAAATAAAAAAATATACACATATATACAACCGTGTAGACATGCACGCCGGTTCCGATTTTCAGAAATGAGGAGCCAGAACTAAACCGAAAGTAGGAAGGTTTCGATTCCAAATCGGTACCACCGGTTCCAGTTTTAATTTCTTTTTTTGGTTTTAGCGTAAAAACATAAAAAAAATAAAAACGTAAAATCACGCAAGCAAGCAAGGGTTTATTAGGGCAATTGGAATTTAAGAATGGAGAGATGAAATTGCAATTTGAATTTAAGAATTAAGAAAAATGTGAAGCATAAAAAGGATTATTAGGGCATTGCAGAATGAATTACTTACAGGAATGTTGAGGTCAAGCCTTTTACCACCAATTAGAGTTCCAATCTGCAAGTGAAAGGATAAACATCCTTCCCAAATTTATGATCTCTTCCATGCAACATTCTTCCTGTTAATTTTCAATTCATCAATCCTACGTGTCATTGAACAAACTCCATGCAAGCAGGCCTCAAGGAACAACAGGGAGTCCATTGTTGATATCTTTAGGCATACATTCAACTCCATCCAAGAGTTGCTTCTCGCTTCGACTCTTAACATACCTTAATTGGGGAACAAGAAGATTGTCTTCTCATAACAAAACAAGGTCAATCTTTCATAACTGGTTTGAAAAAATGGACTATATTTACCGTCTATGGTTGTGGTAGTAGTTATCAAGCTGGTAGTAGATGTATATACAAACAATGGTGCAGGGATAGGTGAATGTGTGAAGTCATAACAAGTTGAAAAAGATGAAATCATAGAAACAAGTTGAATTGTTGATAACAGCAAGGACACATGATAAATATACAGCAACCATCCATTAGCTACTTAGAAATGCAAGTTGAAAGGATGTAAAAAAAAAGAAACAGAGAAGCAGTGCCAGTGGGCAAGAAACTAAATATGAATGGAAAATTTTACCACAAGAAAACAATTTAGGAGGGCAAAAAATGGTCATACAAACAGACATTTGGAGAAGAAAACAATTTGGAAGAGGTTAGTAGGAAAGAAACTTTGAAACTCATCCTTTCTTCTTGCATGCTTCAGATCCACAAACAAAGATATCATTTTCAAACTAACTCAACCTTCATGAAATGGAAACAGAATCTGCAGAAAGGAATGTAATCTAACCTCTATGAGCTTCCAAGAATCATCCATATGGGATGTGAAAAGGCTCTTTATTCCTCATACAAAACCTAAATCTGAGGAGGTAAGAATTCTCAGTTTCTTTCTCTTACTTAGAAATCAAACAAGTGGAGTTTAGAATAGAGTAATGTTCAGTGTTTGCTGGCAGCTTCAATGCAAGACACAGAGGACATGGGATCTGAGCTTGATTTCAAGAGATGATATGAAAGCTATGTGTTTGCAGAAGCAGGAAGCCATTAATAAAAGGGAACGCATGAAGCAATATTCATTTTCACATCGAGTATGCTTGAAAATGATCAAAAGCATGATAAAATGACAGTACCTTCATCATCTTTTTCTTCTCTCTCATTCTTTCTTTCTTTGCTCATTTTAGGAGAGGAGAATTGACCAAAGCCTGCAGGAATCAATGAGCCAGAAAGAGCAATTGATTCGAACAATACGTAGAACTAGAGGCAGATAAACATGCAGAAAAAGAGAAGAAGAAGCACTATGGACATTTGAATGCGGTATCAATTGATACAAGTCGACTAGCACAACTGAAGCTGCGAACCACATGCAAATAGGAAAATATGGAACAAGTAAATTCACCATTTTCACATCCAAGAAGATCCTTCTGTCATATAAAACAGAGATCAATCATCATTACCGAGCTCTCCAGTTTTCCCAACCTACATGGCAGCAACAGAATCTGCTAAGGCCAGATCAAGGTCACTGAGCACACCTAAGCAAAGAATGAGGTTCTGTGAGACTTATTCGGGCTAACATTCTCCATACAAACTCAGGCTGATTTCTTGGAGTTCATTTAGGTGGCGTTTACATGCCCTTCATGTAAACGTCCCCTAAGTTAATTACAGTTAAGCAGTGGCGGATTCAGAAAACCGCGGTGGGGTGGGCTAAGTTTATTGGAAAAAAATAATTAAAAAATAATATATATATATATATATATATATATATACATAATTTAAGAAAATATATATTTATTTTTTAGCTTCATTTCGATGGGCTTAATATATTTTTTGGTTGGACTAAACTTAAAAACACAAAGAAGAATTCTATATATTTATTTTTCAGTTTCATTTGGGTGGGCTGAAAATATTTTTGGGGTGGGCTAAACTTAAAAACACAAATTATTTATAAATTATTTACATATGATATAATGGACTTTTGGGGGACAGCCCTAGGCTTTAGCCCGGGCTGCCCCCACATACGTCCGCCACTGCAGTTAAGGATTTATATAGGAAGTTGATGGATTAACATGCCTGCAAATTCGTATACTGAACAATGTACGCATATCAGTTGCATAATGAAATGTTTGAACAGGAAACTATTAATCATCTATTGTGCTAAATTATGGGAAACATGGGTTCACTATCGTTCAAGCATTCAATCAAACAGTTGGATTGCATTTCGTGCTAAATTTTATCCCACACTTATGTTCACACTTTCTGTTTTCGTCTTTCCCACACTTATGTTCATCACCAAAAAAGAAAACTTCACATCAACCAACAACCTCAAAAGTTATCTTAATTTCAAAAATACCACTCTCACCTAACATACATAACATACTTTATAATTTATTTATTACCTAAAAATACCACAATACCCCTAAAAAGTCAATAAAATTGGTCAAAAAGCAACTTTTCTTAAACTCCGTATCTATAGTACCGGTGAAGATAAGTACGGGACGGAGGGAGTACTATTTTATATATATGCAATTCATTCTCATCTAGTAAATAGATGTACATGTAAAGTAAATATACAAATCTAATCGTTCAATCATCTTCTATATCTCTCTCTCTCGCTCATAACTTCAGCTCCAACTCCAAGGAGGTCTTGAAATTGATCGCAAAACATGTTTTATCCATCTCATTCTTTCAACCCCAAATCTGAACTTTAATGGTATTTGATCGTTTGGTTAACGTGACCTGTTAGGATACCATGCGTTTCTATCACAGCGGAAGCAATAAATCATAGAAACGATTACCGTTCACCAAGGTATGTTGATGAAGATTGATTCTCGCAGGCAGCATGCGCAGTCTTACGAGAATGGCCATAACTTCCTCGTCTAATGTCGGAATTAAGTGATCTTTGCGTTTAGACGATCCTCTCTTCGAAGGCTTTCCGTCAGTATATTGATCATCAAATTCTAAGTACTGTACGAATTTATACAAATTTTGCAAGGTCACGGACAGCAGCAGCAAATTACCTTCTGATCTTCTGCTGTATGTCCCAAGTCCGATCTCGACGTCGTGTGGGCGACGATCTACGAGACCTCCTCAATCTGCTCTCAACCCTCATCACACGTGAATAATCAATTAGATTATATTAGATTAGATTAGGGTTCCAGATAAGTTGAGGTGACTTATATACATGGGCTACAGCAGGGACCAGGAGGAGAAATTGGGTTGGGCCTCCATTGGGCTTAAGTATCCAAGCTTAGCCCAAAGCTTATACTTAAGTCCAATAATAATAATATATTCCACTAAAATATTATTATTGCACTATCGTACCAATCCCAAAATTACATTTTGGGCTCCTTCTTATTATGAGCCCGTTAGTCTCCCCATGTTTAAGATATACAATGTCCATTAATTAATTTAAGTTACTGACAACTCAATTAATTAATATCTCATCCAAGAGTAGTACCACTCAACCTCATTATCATGTCGGAATAAATTTCACCTGCAGGGTTTACATGATAATCCTTATGAGCTCCTCAAGGGGACATCATCAACCTATAACGGACACGGATTCCTTCTATAATCAACAGCACACCATAGAGACAGCACTATTTCCCAACTCATCGAGTTTGTTGATTAATTACATGTAAATCTCACCCATTGATGAATCAAAAAAATACATACTGCCCTACGTGTCGAGGTTATTGTATAGGGATTAAGAGCACGAACTTCCATAATAACTGAGATCAAGTTCTCCTATAAGTCAGTATAAGTCAAACGATCTCAAGCGGTCCTGCTCAATACACACAAGTGCACTAGTGTGATTCTATAGCCAAGACAAGCTAATACCAAAACACACTACAACCATCCCGATAGAGAGTCCCCGTCTATCTCGGTTGTGAGCATCTGAATATACTTTATAAGGAAACCGATAATATGATCTTCCGCGTGTTGTCGTACAACATATTATCTACAGTATAAAGTAAGTGGACTATTGCATCGAACATATAAATAAATTATAAGATGCAATCATTTGATCATATGATTCTCATTTCAAATTAATTGTTATAACATTGTTCATACAAAAAGCTAGACTTTTAGTATACAATCCAACAATCTCCCACTTATACTAAAAGACTATGCTGTCATGTCTTCCGCCATACATCTGATTTCCACTCCCACTACACGACCATCAAAATCTCTCGCCTTAAGGTCCTTGTAAATGGATTTACTAGGTTATCATCCGATGCAATCTAGGTGACAACAACCTTCCCCTCATCATACGATTTCTCGTAACAGGTGGTACTCGCGCTCCATGTGTTTAATTTCCTTATGGGCTCGTGATTCCTTCAAGTTTGCAACTGCACCAATATCATCAATATAAATTGTGATATCCTTGGGTAAACTTAGAAACACTTCGAAGTCCATCTTGAAGTTTCTAGAGTCATACAGATACTTTGGCTGCCTCATAGGCTCTAATTTATCATCTTTCCATGATGGAGTCCGGAGTCTGAAATATATTTCTATATAACACTCCTCCACATTATGACTCAACTTCCTAAAATTAAACGCATAACCTTTGAGGTGGATTTACTGCCGTCCCTATCTGATTTGAAAAATCTGAATCTATGTAACCCATAAGAATCAGTGAATCTGTTCGGTAAGCCCACATATAGTTTTTAGTCCTTTTCAGGTACATAAGTATATGTCTTACCACAGTTCAACATTCTTATTTTGGGTTACCTTGATACCCACTGTTCGTGCCATCGGCAAAAACAGATATCCAATCTCGTGCATAGCATTCCTTAGATTAAGCTTCCTCATTTGCCGAAGCATAAGGAACCGCTTTCATCTTCTTTATCTACTTTTGTGTCACAAGACACATTCACTTAGATAAATTCACATGCTAAACGAGTAAGGATCGTATCATTATATGAAACTTGAGATAAGCATAACATCCTTTCTTGTGATCCGTATTACCGTGATCAAAAGGATATTTTTGCTCTTCTTAAGTCCTTCATCTCATACCGCTTTATCAACTATACCCATACGCCCGACAATACTCTTTCATTGTCTCCAATGAGCAAGATACTATCTACGTATAGTACAAGAAATACCACCACGTTTCCATCACTCTTTTCAATACACAAGACCCATCCGATCATTGATTAGATCCATGTCACTGGATTACCTCATTAAAACGGATGTTCCATGATCTTGAAGCTTGTTTTAGTCCATTAATGGACACTTTTAAGCTCACTATCATAATGCTCTTAGCTCATTGCAATGAATCACTCTGGTTGCTTCACATAGATGTTTCCCTTAAGACTTCCAATCAGGAAAGCTGTCTCGACATCTATTTGCTATCCCTCATATTTCATATGAGTAGCAACAAATAAAAGAGTCCGGATCAACTTAGGCATAGCTACCGGCGAACAGATTTTCTCATAATCGAACCCTTTCTTTCTGAGTATACCTTTTCGCAACAAGCTTGCTTCCAAGGTTTTTACCTTATTCTATGATCCTCTTTTATTCTTGCATGCCCGCTTCCAATGGCTTTTACGCCATTTAGCGGTTCAATAAGCATCCAGACCTAATTTAAAATCCATCGATTCTATTTTAATATTCATTGCACTTACTAAGATTCCGCATTTTAATTTTGTAGTGCAACGTCGTATCCCTGGGATAATACCATGTTTACTAGGGATCAAGTCTTACGACTTTCCCAAAACATGTATCTCACGGGTTGTCGAATAATCCTCCCACTGCGACAAGGCACTACATGTAATTGTGTATCAGACGTGACACGCATTGCAGTTTACCTTGTGGTATATCCTCTTGTACACTTGGTACTTATACTTTGTGTTTTCTTCTCACTACCTTTAGAACAACTCATATATGGGTTTGTGATTTATTACATAGTCCCTTTCCAAAAATCTAGTGTTTGTGTTAACAATCACCCTTCGATCTTTTAGACTAAATAAATCACCTTCATTTTTATAGCATATCCCACAAACAGACAAACATTCAAATGAATTACTGTTTTTAGGGCTTATCCATAAAATGAATTAAGTAATTCCAAATAATTCATCATCTATCTAATCATTACCATAAGAGTCTTATTCCTTCTATCCACCACACCATTCAGCTGGGGCATGCCCGGTGTAGACCACTTGAGATTTAATCTCAACCTCTGATTAATAGTTCCTAATTATCCTAAGAGGTACTCGTAATGACGATTAAATCTTCATTACTTGATATATTTTCCATGATGATTTACTGTACCAACCTTGAAATTCTTGAATAAATCAAAGAATTTAGACATGCAGTGCATCAAATAAATATATCGGTATCTAGAATAATCTTCGATTATTCATAACCACCTCTCGCTTAGATAATATTAGGCCCGCTTGAATCAGAATGAACCAATTCCAACATATATATCTTTGGCTCTACACCCCTTTACCTTGAAATGGTAATTAATCATTTTTACTTCCAAGTAAGACTCGCAAGTCCGATAGTTTCCACTTCAGATAAACCTTACGGTCCATCTGCTATCAACTTTTGAGTCCTACTCAAGTAAAATGATCTAGTCTTAGACGCCAAATGCATGTTTAGTTCATCTCCGAAGGTTACTTTCTCTTACTAAGATCAGAATATGCATTATTAATTACTATTTGTTGCATCTGTGGAATATACATGATTTAAGAGTATACAAATTGTCAATCAACGTACCATAACAGATTACAACTCTATCCTTCATTATAATGACCATGTCATTTAAATGAAATAGAGTATCCATCTATTAATGCATAGAAACCGAAATCAAATTCTTTCTATGAAAACGTAAGTAAAGATAATTTTACAAAATCAAACGGTTATTCATATCGTAAGATAAATAAACAACTCCCACTGCAATAGCCACTAGTCTTGTAGTTTTACCCATGTCATAACAATCTTATCCTCACTTAGTAATGAACATTCAGTGATTCCAGTATCTACACACTTCGTGTCAGTAGATGCCATCACTAATCATGTTTAAACAACTAGTAAGTAAGATTCTATCCTTGTTCACTCCTTTTATGAAATTGAATTTCCTTTACCATATGTTTTGTCAGAAGTTTCCCACCATATACAACCTCTTGTAATTCATGAGAAACTTACTCAAAACATCTAGGCAATTATGAAGAATAAAATTGACTTAGGTTTCCCCTTCAACTTCTATTCCATGTATTTCCAATTCATTCATCAAATTCAATCATGACCTACCGCCTTTTAAATTACTCAAGTATCCGAAGAGTTACATGAGACCATCATATTTCTATGAACCTCTCATCTCTTCACTAGAGACTTTAATAGGCATCATGAGACGTCCTTTGTGAGAACACACATGTATTTTCTTAAGCAGTAAAATTCAAAACCAAGATTCTTTTCTAATCATCTAATTTGGACAAGTAAATATAATTTCTTTTAGTTAATAATAAGTGAGATAAAACCATTTGAAAATCAGAGAATCATAAATAAATATACCGATCAAAACTTTGAATTTTATCCTTTTATATTGATTCCCTCAAAACAATATAAAAATAAAATTCACCGACATCTCAAGCACCGTGAGTCTGCAAGCCACGATAGTGTGGACGTTTACAAACCCGAACATTTACAAGAGAAGGTTTTACCCATTAATTTCATTTGTCAACCTAACTTTATGACAAAATAATTAATAGTCGGTTCCTCTTTAGCCATGCAAATAAAAGCAGTGACTCCGATGGGGAGGATACTTATTATTTACACCTAAGTGTACACCATTATTTGACTCCAAGTTCGCGGCCCAAGCTTATGTGCCTTACAGATGGAGAAGTACACACGCGCTCGGATAACTTCCTACAGTCATCAATTATAAGTCTGTACAGTGATCCGCACATGAACTCATCCGATAGGGAGGAAGGTCTATGCCAACGCGCAAGTTCATATGCATCACATTACAAACATAATTATTTAAAGAAGTCTGTCCCAGCAATCCATGAATAAACTCATCCGATGGGGAGGAAGACTCTAATGCCGACGCGCAAGTTTATTCACATTGCTAACAAACCAATAATGGAGGCCGCGGGAATTTTTACCAATCCCCTCTCCCACTTAGTTATTCAACACCGAGGGTTTTTACATGCATATAATATTTAAAAATAAAATATGCAACCTAGCATGCTCATACTTCCAAATATATAACAATAATTGACCAATAAAACAATTATAGCAGTTATATATAAGGAAATAAATTGCCAAAAATAAGTTGACTTTATCAACACTCCAACATACATGCATATAATATACCAAATATAATACGCAATCTAGCATGCCTCTATTTAAGACAATAAATCATAGAGAATCATGCATACATATATAACAATAATCAATTAATAAATCAATTATAACAGTTATATAACAGCAAATTCGATTGTTCGCCACCAATTACGAATGCGGACAACTACGATGGGGATCGACCTCCCCGCAGCTTGCTCCACCACTCTGGCATCCTGCCCGATCATATTGTGAAGACTCACGCGGAACCTGATGCAGACCAGTCGAACTTGATGCAAACCCGCTCGAACCTGGTGCAGAGTCGATCAAACCTGATGCAGACCAATCGAACCTGATGTGAATCCGCTCGAACCTGGTGCAGCATTGATCGAACCTGATGCAGACCAATCGAACCTGATGCAAATCCGCTCGAACCTGGTGCAGCATCGATCGAACCTGATGTAGACCAATCGAACCTGATGCAAATCTGCTCGAACCTGGTGCAGCATCGATCGAACCTGATGCAGACCAATCGAACTTGATGCAAATCCACTCGAACCTGGTGTAGCATCGATCGAACGTGATGCAGACCAATCGAACCTGATGAAAATCTGCTCGAACAAGGGCCTACTTGCACGGAACCAAGTTCAGCCCAATGCGCAACATCAAACTACACCAACTGTCATTCAGGGTTTGCCACTTTAGGAGCCTGGAAATCCAATCTCCACCGTCCGGATTCTACGCCTGTGAGTTTTGAACATGCTGTCCAAATTACAGGTCGATCCAACGGTTAGATTGTGAGAAATAGCTCTTTTCCCTCGACTGCGCAGAACAGAATTCCCCAAAAAATTACTTCTGTTTTCGGCGTATTCCCGACAACACAAAACTCCAAATACGATCTTCACCATTCAGAATGTACATCAACAAAATTCGAACGTGCTGACAAAAATTCAGCTTGATCCGATGGTTGAAACTCCGGTAATTGCCTCTGCAATATCACTGCGCTGGATTTTCTCTCAATTTCTTCCTTCCATGTGAAATTGACGAACAGTTTTCGTCGAATCCTCTCACACACAACCATCAACGAACAGATATGATATAGGGTATATTTCACATAGGGATATTCATGGTTTGCGCAGTAAAACCAAAACCCTAAACATGCGATCCTAATTTCAAAAAATTAATCACATAAACCCTAGCCTAACGTGTCACGCTTCACCACGAAACCGAAGCTCTGATACCAATTGTTGGCATTCAATCGTTTGGTTAATGTGACCTGTTAGGATACCATGCGTTTCTATCACAGCGGAAGCAATAAATCATAGAAACGATTACCGTTCACCAAGGTATGTTGATGAAGATTGATTCTCGCAGGCAGCATGTGCAGTCTTACAAGAATGGCCATAACTTCCTCGTCTGATGTCGGAATTGAGTGATCTTTGCGTTTAAACGATCCTCTCTTCGACGTATTTCCGTCAGTATATTGATCATCAAATTCTGAGCACTGTACGAATTTATACAAATTTCACAAGGTCACGGACAGTAGCAGCAAACTACCTTCTGATCTTCTGCTGTATGTCCCAAGTCCGATCTCGACGTCGTGTGGGCGACGATCTACGAGACCTCCTCAATCTGCTCTCAACCCTCATCACACGTGAATAATCAATTAGATTAGATTAGATTAGATTAGGGTTCCAGATAAGTTGAGGTGACTTATATACATGGGCTACAGCAGGGACCAGGAGGAGAAATTGGGTTGGGCCTCCATTGGGCTTAAGTATCCAAGCTTAGCCCAAAGCTTATACTTAAGTCCAATAATAATAATATATTCCACTAAAATATTATTATTTCACTACCGTACCAATCCCAAAATTATATTTTGGGCTCCTTCTTATTATGAGCCCGTTAGTCTCCCCATGTTTAAGATATACAATGTCCATTAATTAATTTAAGTTACTGACAACTCAATTAATTAATATCTCATCCAAAAGTAGTACCACTCAACCTCATTATCATGTCGGAATAAATTCCACCTACAGGGTTTACATGATAATCCTTATGAGCTCCTCAAGGGGACATCATCAACCTATGACGGACACGGATTCCTTCTACAATCAACAGCACACCATAGAGACAGCACTATTTCCCAACTCATCGAGTTTGTTGATTTAATTACATGTAAATCTCACCCATTGATGAATCAAAAAAATACATACTGCCCTACGTGTCGAGGTTATTGTATAGGGATTAAGAGCACGAACTTCCATAATAATTGAGATCAAGTTCTCCTATAAGTCAGTATAAGTCAAACGATCTCAAGCGGTCCTGCTCAATACACACAAGTGCACTAGTGTGATTCTATAGCCAAGACAAGCTAATACCAAAACACACTACAACCATCCCGATAGAGAGTCCCCGTCTATCTCGGTTGTGAGCATCTGTTTATACTTTATAAGGAAACCGATAATATGATCTTCCGCGTGTTGTCGCACAACATATTATCTATAGTATAAAGTAAGTGGACTATTGCATCGAACATATAAATAAATTATAAGATGCAATCATTTGATCATATGATTCTCATTTCAAATTAATTGTTATAACATTGTTCATACAAAAAACTAGACTTTTAGTATACAATCCAACAAACTTGATCTCCCTCCTCAGCCAATTTGTATCAATCTTTGTTGATCACCAATTGACTCTCCACACCCGTCCATATTGTCAACCCCAAGTTATACTCCCCACCTTCTCCATCCACGGCCTTGAATGTCCCCTTCACCCTGCCTTCGTCATGAACCTCGTCCGGGCTCAAGAACCCCATCACTGTACTCTTGCCAGATTTGACGATGAATAGCCTATTCTGTTGCCTGTCGACGTCCGACATGGTCAACTTCTTTTGATACAAAAATTGTGCTCTACTCTGCATTCTTTCAAGTTACCCTGCAGGGATCACAAGAAGCTCTGTTTCACCATCTTGTTTTGTTCTCTTTCACATAGTGCTTTTTCCTCTCGTAGGCCTTTCTCTTCTTCTTCTCTGTCAAAACAGACAGCAACATCGTCTTTTCTCTTTCTCTTTCTTGAATCTTGATTATCTTGGTCACTGTCACTGCTTCTTGGACTCTCATGAGGTAGTGTAGTAGAAGGCAATAAAGGGACACATCGAAGCGGCACAGCGTCGTAAACCACGTAGGGATCATCACCACTACAAGAAGAGGAAGAGCACCTTATGGTATCATCAAATTTAGGCTTAGGCTTAGGCTTAGCAGGTATGATTATTTCCTTCCCAAACAACATTATCTTTGTTGAATCTTAATTATCTTGGCTCGGATCATGGTGTGTTGTTAAACCACTACAAGAAGGGGAAGAAGAACACCTCATGGTATCATTAGATTTTGATGGGCAAACAAACAACCTAAATATGATCTTTCTTGAATCTTGATCATCTTCGCTTGAAAGCGTAGAAGAATCAGGCAGCCACACTGGAACGTAGGGATGATGGGGTGTTGGTGAAGAAGGGGGAGACAACCTCAAAGTCGTATCAATAGCCATGGCTGTATAATTCTATTCTCTATCTTGAACGTATTACTCAACTGAAACTCGGAGTATCCAACTCTGTTTCATGCTGCTTTTGACTCTAATCTGTTTTCCCCTGTTTTAGGTCTTCAAAACTCACAAAAATACCTTAATAGCCTCAAAATCGTGCAAGTACTCAAACATACACAATTTCATAAAAAAAAATAACTTTTCTAAGCAAAATTATGTAATGTGCAAACATAAAATGCGTGAAATTACACTTTCAACAATGGACTTACCAAAGAATATAAAAAATGATAAAGATTAAATTCTAAAAATAAATAAAATATGAACAAAGTATAATCGATTACATAAAAGCCTTTTAGTACTTCGTAAGTTCATCGTGGTCGTGCATTTGAAAAAAGAATTCATTGTAAATGTAATTAAAGAATAATTACAGATTAGTCATGAGATTAGGTTCGATACCGATTCTCTTCTTAACTTAAAAGAAGAATAATTGTGTGAAACTGTCTCAGGAGTTTCATGATAAGATATAATAATATTTTAATAAATAATTATACCAAATTAATAAAAGTAATAATATTACAATAAACTATTTCATGAATATTTGATAATATAAATGAAAAGTTATAATATTTTTAATAAAAAAATACTCCCTTCGCCCCAAACTCGTTGTCTTACTTTTCCTTTTTATCCGTGCCAAACTAATTGTCTTACCCAAAAAAAGTAAAGTCTACTCCCTAAAATACCCTTGTCAAATCCAATATTTTCTAAAATCCCAACCCAATTAAAATCACATTAACCTTAATTAAAACATTAAATTAAACACACACACAACTACACTTAATCTATCCCACTAACACACACACTGATTAACACACATACACAAACCCTAATCCCTCTATCCCTCTCTCACATCTCTCAGCCATTCTTTCCTCTCATTCTCTCTCGTTCTTGAGCGAAAACCCTAGCAACATCTCTCTGTAAATTGACTCTCTGTCCCTTTCTCACATCTCTTAGCTACCTCTCTTTATATATTTGGCATGGCTGAGTCATGGATGGCGTCGAGTAAGGGTTATTCCACATCCAATGATTCCGACCATCAGGTCTAGGAGTCCTCGGTGGTGAAAACGACCTCCGATATCTTGGTTTCGTCTGATGGAACCCTTGATGGTGTTTATCCGGCACTGATGGTTCCTGATTCCCTCAACTCAACCTTCGACGCAATGGATCCACTATTCATGGCATCTGATTTGCTCGATTCAACCATCGACACAGTGGATTCGGCATTGATGGTACTTGATTCGCTCGATTCAATGGTTGATGGTATAGATCCGTACTTGATGGTTCCTGATTCCCTAGATTTCACCCTTGATATAGTCGTTCCTAGCTCTCTCTTAAGAAATTGATCCAGTGGGTCCTGATATGGTGGATCCAGCCATTGCTCTGCCGGAAGAAATAAGCGATGGCTTCTGAGACTTCACATGGGAGATGATATGTCTCTGCTTCCCGGCGTGTAGGTAGGTAGACCCTTTACTCTTTCTTGATATGGCCCTGTGAGGTCTTGCATGTGATAGGGAATTTGTTTGGCTTTGTTGAGCTTGATTCGTGGCCCTTTGAGGCTTTGTTTGTGATAGCCCTATGAGGCTTTATTTGTGGCTCCTGATTTATTGAGCTTGATTCGTTGCCCTGTGAGACTTTATTTGTGATAGCCCTGTGAGGCTTTATTTGTGGCTTCTAGTTTATTGAGCTTGATTCATTGCCCTATGAGGCTTTGTTTGTGATAGCAATATGAGGTTGTATTTGGGGCTTCTGGTTTTAGTTGAGCTTGATTATGTGGCTTTTAGGTTTCTGTTGAGCTTGATTATGTGGATTATGTGGCTTATAGGACTCTGTTGAGCTTGATATTGTGGCTGTTGTGCATATTTGGTCTCTGTTGAGCTTGAGTTATAGCACTGTGATGAATTTTTTCCGAGGGCATATGAATATGTTAGCTGATTGTTGGTGTATTGACCATATCTTGATGCATATCTTAGTCACCAACAGGTTTTTAAACCTGTTTAGGAAACTATGAACATGTTGTATAGTGAACTTAGAGTCACCAGCATATCTAAGTCACTAATAGGGTTTTTAAACCTGTTTAGGAGACTTTGAATATGTTGTATAATGAACTTAGAGTCACCTGCATATTTAAGCCACCGACAGGATTTTAAACCTGTTTAGGAGGCTTTGAACATGTTGTGTACTGAACTTAGAGTCACCACAAGGTTTAAAGGCCTTGTTAAAAGATTCAATTACCCTATGATGATATTTTTCTGAGGGTAATACAAGAAGCAGAAATTTCATTATGCAACATGTATATTTACAACTTAAACAATTTCAAAACAACAAAAGATATCCTGATATCTATTATTTAAACTATAAACATCAAAAAGCTTTACCCAGATCTCAATATCCCAGGTTATTCATAAGCTCTGATGTGTCATATACTAGCTTATAGACATGGCCTTCCTCGATTAATTTATTGATGCATCCCTTCATCAAATCTTCCTCAATCTCTAGTGATATAGGTGATAGGGGTTTTCTCAACACACAAATTAATCCTCAAGTATAAGGATATCAATTGTAGTCGCGAAGATGACCAAGTTACAATATCGAACCCACGGGACGGATAAATATCAATTTTGTGATCTTCTAGTATATTTTAGACTATGTTGGTAATTGTAAAGGTTTAATGGATAGTAACTTCTAATCGAATTAACAAAAGAAATAGCAAAAGTAGAGAGAAGTGAGTTGTGATCAATAAGAATGATAGGTAGTTCATTGGGTCATCCAGTTTCACTAGCAATTCGTATTCTCGTGTGATGGTGTCCGACTCTGCCCTGTGGTTTGTGGACGCATCACTAGACCATGCAAGTTTACTCTATAGACACAAGTAAATATGCGCTTGACACGTGTGAATAACATCGGAGCAAGAGATATGCTTCACCCCCCTTTCTAGGTACTATCATAATCAATTATCTTCTACGTCTAGAATCTAACCCGATTTGATCTCCCTTTTTAGGTACTATAAAGTTATACTCTTCATCCTATTCATCAACCCGAATTCAATTCAATTCATGAATATTCATATAAGACAGTTCTAATAATACTTCGGAATCCCTTCACTTAGAATTATAACGATAAACCCTACTCAGTAGTGAACGCACTCAATCAATAACCATGTCATGTATTCAGACTCTACACAACGATCATTGATGCACAAAACGACTATAAGTATGGATTAAATATGCAATCTTATATAAAACAAACCACAGGTAGTATTGTACGGAGTTTTACACACGAAACACGAATTACATCATGAAACTTTCATAACCCTAGAACTACCAAGGTGGTTCTAGCCCATGATTGATCTAGGAACAATCATGGTTAGATTAATCATTCTTACTTGAACCTTCAGCGAACCTCTGTCACAGCCCTCCGAATGGATCACCACCTCTACTCTTGTCTCTCCTACGATTGACGATCAAAAAGCTCCTTATTCTCTGTATGAGCCTCCTTTTATACTTGTAATCACGTCTCTAGGGCTTGGAATGGGCTTTCTAAGTGATCTCACGCGTTTCGGCCTCAAAAATCCGGATAAGGTAAGTTCTCGCACACAGGTTCGACCACGTCAACCAGGTCGAACCCCGAGCCGCAGGTCGAACCCCAGGTCGAACCCCGCTACTGAAAGAACTCTGCACAGGTTCGACCTTCTGGACAGGTCGAACCACTTAGGCCTTGGTCGAACCCCAGGTCGAACCTCAGCACTGGACAACTCTTGTTCCCGATTCGACTAACTGGCAAGTCGAACCCCAACGTCGTGGTCGAATCCTCCTTCTTGCAAACAGGTTCGACCATGGTTCGACCTGATGGCCAGGTCGAACCAACTGAGTCGTGGTCGAACCCATCTCTGTATGTCCAGCAGCATTGGTTCGACCTGCTGGAGAGGTCGAACCCTCCTCCAGCTAGGTCGAACCCACCTACTTCTTGGGCGATTCGCGTGGCTTCGACTCCGTCTCTTCGATTCTTGGCCCTTTCACTCCGTTTTTGCTAAGAAAACACTCAAATAGCTCCACTAACACCTGATTCATGCTATTTCACAATATATATAGGTTTTCCACCTATTTCCACATCAAAACTCTCCAAAACTAGCACAAAACATAGCGCCAAACTTGTGAATTTACACACTCATCAAACCCCCAAACTTACATGTTGCTCGTCCCGAGGCAACCAATTTAAACCACAGGAGTCGTGTATAATTCAACAAGATCAAGTACAACACATATTACACATGCCACTTCATTGAATCAAACAAGAATTACTTGCATCAAATATGTCACTCATGTAAAATCAATCCAATCACACACCATTTGGAGCACTAAGTAATCTCACTGACAAGATAAGTCTTTACTCTCATTCACTCGTGCGTGAGGCACTATAGGCTAGTATAAACACTCATATCAATTCATATTCACGCGTAACCATAAGCTTGGCAAAGGTCTCAGAAATCAACTTACATTAGATTAACACTAGGATCACAAAGGACTTATTTCTAGGTTGTAATGTTGGCTCTTTGGAAAGAGTAGGAAAATTTGGTCATAGTAACTTAATACACTAGTAGAGAGTTACCTTGGAGGTTCTTGATTTCTCATTCGCCTTCATATTCTCCTCCAATTCTTCTCTTGCACTTGCAATTATCAATTTTCCTTCTCTTCCTTGCATCAACATCATTCTTCTTTTAATTGCTCGGGTACCAGTTATAGGCACTACCCTTCTCGAACATCGTTCGGCTGTTTCTTAAAAACTACAAGCCCCATGTATAAGCAATTCGGGGTACCAATTTCAGGCACTATCCCTAACAAGATTTAACCATGCACTTTTTACCGAACCTCATTCCATCTTCCCTTTGTTTCTTCCACACTTATTCACCTTATTCTCTCTACCAATGGATAGGGTATTTTCAAAGCTCAAATAAGGTAATTAAAGCTCTCATAATTGGCTTGCCAAAGAAAAAGCTTTTAAAAGGCTCAAACAGGGCTACCAAAGATTTATAATATCATTAGGAAAGGTGAAATTTGGCTAAGTGACTCAATTAATCAAAAATGGCCTAAGATCATATCCTAATATTTCATCAATTGTAAGTTTCACACAAGACTCCAAGCCAAGTTCTAGAATACGTTCATACGAATGATTCTTTCAAGAATAAACTATCATGATTAATCATGATAAAGACTCAAATCCTCACATAGGTAATCAATTCCTAATACTCCTCATAGCACATAATCAAAATCAATTCCTCATGAATTCCATATACTTAACAAATTATTCATGCTCTTTCCAAATGAAAATAAACACATAAACATATGAATGCACATAATCAACAACCCATATACAGAGTAACGATACAAGGTCAACTATATCAAGTACATGCCACTCACACATGAATCACACCCCAATCTGTAAAAATAAAAAGAAGAATGGGAGATAAGATGAATCGGAGAAGCCAAAAGAAAACCTGAAACTACTCCCTATGAGCATCATCATCCTCATCATCATCGTCATCCTCATCCATTCTATTTTCCACAGCTCGGCACAGACTGGTAATGTGTTTGTCCATCATATCCACTCGACTACTCACTCTACCAACACGCTCATCCAAGACAGCGTACCTTTTGTTCAGCGTAGCGTAGTTGGCGTTAGCGAGCGCGAGTTGCCTGTTCGTCTCTTGCTGTGCAGCTACCACCGCGATCAGCTGCTCATGAATCAAGCGAAGCTGCTCCCGAGTACCTGGAACTGCTCGCCGCTGCTGCGGTCCTGGAGCATGCTGAGGCGCATCATGCTGCTCTCCTTCCGGAATCTCCATCTCCGGCTGCTCCTCTACCTGATCCTCCTCTTCAGACTGCTGTGGCTGAGGTGGATGGAACTCTCCTCGATCAACAATCTGTTGTAACTCAGCCATCCTTCCCTCAGCACACATCTGTGCTACCGCTCTCCAATCACCACCCGACTTCGCTGCCATGGATAAAGCGGTGTGTCCTACAGAATTCATTAGCCTATTCCTTGCTTCCCGAATAGTTGTCAAGTTGCTCACGTCGAAGGGGAACATAAATTCGAAAGGCTTGACACCTCTCGTGAAAAACCAATCTCCATTTCTAAAATGGGCAAACCCTCCCTTCGCGCACGTGCTCATAATCAAATCGGGTTCTCCTTCTACTGGTGTAATGCCGGTGAGGTCCAAGTTGTAATGCTCAGCCAAAATCGTCAATAACCCTCCAATATTCACCTTTTGAAAACCAATGGTCTTGAATCGATTCAGCTGCGCAATAAAATAAGCTCCAACGTTGAACTTCACTCCATTCAACATACACCACAAGGCATATAACTCTCCTCTAGACACAACACTGCCCTCCGAGCGGGCGAACAACGTGTTGCTCAGGATGCGGTCCATGTACCTCAAGACAGGGTTCTTTATTGCGGAAGCATGAGCCTGTCTAGTCTTGTAATCACGAATCTCCCCCGTGATCTCCCTCCAAAATCACTTTACACTGAATGCAGCACTTTCTAAACGAGGGATCTCCAAAGGTGTATCAAACAGCTCGTTGAAATCCTTAGACGTCCATCTCCTACTCACTCCACAAAGCTGAAACGTACACCGATAGGGGTATCCAAGCGGGTCCTTCTCCATCTCAAATGAACACACCACTTCCGCTGTAACATGGAAGTACGTCGGCCTCTTCAACTCCATGAATCTTCGGATCCCTACTTGATCAAACATCCAAAATATATCATCCCCTATTCTCATTATCCTCATCGCTTCATCATCTTGGTATCGAGTGCGAGCTATCTTGTCTGAAACTTCTTCCCACTTCTCTTTAATCTCATCCCATCCTTGCATCCTAATCTTGAAGTTATCAGGTAAACGGTCTTGTAGCCTCAGTTTTCTTGTCACTTTGTCCAAGTTTGAAGGCCTGTTATGCCTCTTCTTTGATCTCTCCTCCTCTGCTTTTCCTTTTCCTTTACTTGATACTTGTCCCTTTCCTGAAAACAAATACTTCAATCCAACCAACAAGACAAGAAAGCAAGTATTGTACTAGCACATCACATACTCTACTCAAGACTTCAAGCATCAATGCATATTCATACAAACTATCATCTCAACACCACTTGCTTATTCAACATTCTCAAAACATCTTCAATTATACCTTCTTTAATCATCAAAACATAACCAACAAGCATGCATTAAGCAATTCAAGCAATTCAATCAAAAATTCAACATGCTTTCCTCCATGAACTACTTCAATTTCATCAATTTCAAATCAAATCAACATGCTCGTTCTATGGTATATTCTATATCCTTGATTAATCCACATAAAAACCCAAGTTCTATCAATAATCAATCAACCACAAACCAAGAAACAAGAATTCATATGAAACCAATCAAAATATCAACATTCTCCATGAAATTCAACCATACTCAACATCAATTCTCTATTTCACATCAAATTGCTTACCTAAACCTTCAATCCTAGAGTAATTGAGTTGGAAAAAACGTACCTTGTGACTTGCCCATGGTGAAAAACCGATCGAAAACACAAAACACCCAAAAATGCGATTTCAGCCCTAACTCGCGACGAAATCCGCCCAAATCCGCGATCAAATCGATGGTTCAAGGTGTAATGTTGTGTAATCGGTGTGAAATCAAGTGTAATTGAAGAATTTGTGCAAGGATGTAGAGCTTCGAAGAGGGTTCGAGGTTTGATGTTTCGAAAAAGTGATCGAACCCCTCTGAAAATTCGAACTTAAATCGCGTACCTGGCTTGGTTCGACCTCGGGTTCGACCACCTGGACTGGTCGAACCATGGATGGCATGGTCGAACCTCTCTTCTGGACAAACGATCTTCTTGGTTCGACCAGGGGTTCGACTTGCTAAACAAGTCGAACCTTTCTTGAATTGGTCGAACCCCTCTTCTGGAAAACAGAGTGATTCCGACTGACAGGTTCGACCATAGGTTCGACCTCATGATCAGGTCGAACCACTATGGCTTTGGTCGAACCTCCTCTCTGGACAACTTTCAACGCCGGTTCGACTTCCTCTGCCTTTGTTCGACCTCCTGATGAGGTCGAACCACTCCTAGACTTGGTCGAACCTATCTCCTGATTTCCAAAACTGAGTGTTCTTCATTCACTACATACTTCAAGCTTCAACACAACCTCATTAGGTACAATCTAGAGCACAACTTCAGAAATTGTTCCACATAATATCATTCATGAGTATCTCCGTATAAGAAAACACAACCAAAAACCACTGAACATTAGGCAAATTGTAAAAAATCGTCACATCAAAATCGATTAAAATTTCAACATGGCCGCAAAAACCAATTCTCCTAACAAACAATACAAAGAAAAGATTATACTCTTAATGCTTCAATGAGGTAATAACATCACACCCCCTCAAACTTAGTAAAAACGTAAGTCGAAACTAAGTTTGAAAAGAGATGTAATTGCCGATTAGTAAGCATCTAAAATATAAAAATTTCTTACTCACACAAAAGAAATAAAGCAATAAAACGGAAGAGTAAGCTCTCAACAAGCGCTCATGTTTAACGTCGAAGAGTCACGACGGTACCAAATCAGAACAAGGTATCATCAAAAATGACACACGCATCATCCGGTGACCTATAATGCTTCAAACGATGCCCATTCGCCATGATAACATCACCATCTTTGTCAATAAGCTCATAACTCCCCCCTCCTAAGGCTCGAAGAATCATGAACGTTCCAGTCCATTTAGACTTCAACTTGCCTGCAAAAAGCTTCAAACGAGAGTTAAAAAGTAGTACCTCATCTCCTCGCTTGAACTCCTTGTACAAAATTTTAGAATCATGCCACCTCTTCATTCTTTCCTTATAAATCTCTGAATTCTTGAAAGCAAGACTCCTAAACTCATCCAATTGATTCATGTGAGTTAGCCTCAACTCCTTTACATCCCTAAGGGTCAAGTTCAAGCGACGCAAAGCCCAAAACGCTTTGTGTTGGATTTCTACGGGTAAGTGGCACGGCTTCCCATAGATAATTTGATACGGTGACATATCTAATACCGTCTTGTAAGCGGTCCGGAACCCCCATAACACATCATCAAGCTTCATAGCCCAATCTTTTCTATTAGTTCCTACCACTTTCTCCAGAATCTGCTTTACTTGAAGGTTGGAGACCTCCGCCTGCCCATTTGCTTGCGGATGATAGGGTGTAGTAACCCTATGCCTAACACCATAATCCTTAAGCACCTTCTCCAGAAATTTATTGACGAAGTGGGAACCTCAATCACTAACTAATGCTCTCGGAACTCCATAACGGGCAAAAATATGTTTCTTTAGGAAAGATAAAACAACTTTCAAATCATTAACACGAGTAGGAATTGCTTCCACTCACTTCGAAACATAATTCACTACAAGAAGAATGTAGAGAAACCCATTCGACGGGGGAAAAGGCCCCATAAAATCGATCCCCCATACATCAAATATCTCCACAACTATGCTAGGCTGCAATGGCATCTCATCTCTCCTACCTATATTACCCATGCACTGGCATCTATCGCAAGACGCCACATAGCTCTCACTATCTTTAAACAAAGTAGGCCAATAAAGAGCAGATTGAAGTACCTTAGCTGCAGTCTTTTGCGCTCCGAAATGCCCACCATTCGGTTGTGCATGGCAGAACTCCAACACACTTTCCATTTCCATCTCGGGTACACATCTCCGAACAATAGAATCTGTACAAATCTTATAAACAAACGGATCATACCATATAAATGTCTCAACATCCCTACGAAATTTCGCAAGTTGATATCGGTTGAGATCCCTTGGAATTTCACCAATGACAATGTAATTAACATAATCCGCGTACCATGGATCCACACCTTGCGCTGCAACCACGCATGCTCGCTCGGCACCTTCAACAGCCACAGCCATGATCTTCTCATCAGGGAACATCTCTTCAATATACTCGAAAGAATTATCACAATGCTCCCTACTCTCCAACCTTGACAAGTGATCGGCCAACACATTTTCTGTTCCTTTCTTATCCCGAATCTCCAAGTCAAACTCCTGCAGTAGTAGAATCCATCTTATGATCCTAGGCTTCGTCTCCTTCTTCTCCATCAAATAACGAATCGCTGAGTGATCCGTATACACAATCGTCTTCATGCTAACCAAATACTGACGAAACTTATCGAATGCATACACAACAGCCAAAAACTCCTTTTTAGTTACCATGTAATTCTTCTGTGCCGCATCGAAAGTCTTACTCGCGTAGTAAATGGCGCAGAACTTCTTCTCCCTTAGCTGCCCAAGCACCACACCCAATGCTACATCACTTGCATCACACATAAGTACAAACGGTTGCGTCCAGTCCGGTGTGATCAAGATAGGGGCAGTAATAAGCGCCTCCTTCAAAACTTAAAAAGCTGTTAAACACTCATCATTAAACACAAAAGGAATATCCTTTTCAAGTAAATGAGATAAGGGCTTAGAGTATTTTGAGAAGTCCTTAATGAATCTCCTGTAAAAACCGGCGTGTCCAAGGAAGGACCGCACTCCTCTTTCATTGGTCGGTGGTGAAAGCTTCTCAATTGCCACCACTTTAGCACGGTCTACCTGTAATCCCTTGGCGGAAACATGATGCCCAAGAACAATCCCATCTTTCACCATGAAATGACACTTCTCCCAATTCAAGACAAGATTAGTTTCTTGACACCTTTTCAAAACAACAGCAAGGTTAGACAAACACATATCAAAAGAAGAACCAAAGACTGAAAAATCGTCCATGAATACTTCCATGATCTTCTCTATCAAACCATCAAAAATCGCCATCATGCATCTCTGAAAAGTAGCAGGCGCATTACACAATCCAAACGGCATTTTCCTAAAAGCAAAGGTCCCGTAGGGGCAAGTAAAAGTGGTCTTTTCTTGATCCTCGGGAGCAATCATGATTTGATTATACCCCGAGTATCCATCCAAGAAACAATAAAACTCATACCCTGCAAGACGATCCAACATTTGATCCATAAATGGAAGAGGGAAATGGTCCTTACACGTGTTCTCATTCAATTTCCTGTAATCCATACATGTACGCCATCCCGTAGGAATTCTCGTGGCTATAGCTTCTCCATCCTCAGCTTTCACTACAGTCATACCCCCCTTCTTAGCAACTACATGCAATGGACTCACATGGGGACTATCACTAATAGGATATATAATTCCAGCATCCAACCATGTAAGAATTTGCTTCCTTATCACCTCTTGAATTGCAGGATTCACCCTACGCTGATTCTGAACACTAGCTTTGGCTTCATCCAACAACCTAATCCGATGCATACAATACGAAGGACTAATACCTTTCAAATCATCAAGTGACCACCCTATTGCAGACTGGTACTTCCTCAAAACATCTAATAACGTCTCAAGTTGATCATCAGTAAGGGAAGAAGATACAATTACCGGATATTGTGCATTATCACCAAGAAAAGCATACTTCAAGTGATCCGGCAATGGTTTCAACTCCTCTTTTCTTTTCTCCACTGGAGTGTTTTCATTATCCAAAGGCAAGTACTTCCTGGTCCATTTGACTTCTTCCACTTTATTTCTCTCTAATGCAAACCTATCATCACCCAAAGCAAGTAAGTTTTCAAGAAATTCAATACATACCTCGTTAGAAAGTCCGTCAAGCTCCGTAGTGGGATAAGTAAGAGATTCCATCAAACATGTCTCAAGAGGATCCTTTGACAAGATCAAAGACATATCCTCCTTCACAATCTCCTCCACCACGTCAATACTATAACACTGGGACTCCATTGGCATTTTCATTGCTTTGTCCAAGTTGAAAAGTACTTCTTCTTTATCTATTCTCAACTTCAGTTCTCCTTTCCGATCATCTATCATAGCTCCAGCTGTAGCAAGGAATGGCCTCCCCAAGATTAGAGGAACATTATCCTTGTCATCATCCATTTCTAACACAAGGAAATCCACAGGAAAAACTAGCTTCTCCACCTTAACTAGAACATCTTCAACTATTCCTTTCGGAAACGTCATTGATCTATCTGCCAATTGGAGAGCAACAGTTGTCGGGGTCATCTCCCCCAAACCAAGCTTCTGAAAGATGGACAACAGCATCAAATTGATGCTTGCCCCAAGATCGCATAAAGCTCGCCGTGCTGGCCCCTTCCCGATCTCACAAAGAATAGTAAAGCTCCCCGGATCTTTCATCTTTGGTGGCAACTTCTTTTGAATAATTGAGCTACAATTCTCCGATAAGTTTACCGTTTCAACTCCGGTTAAGCTTCGCTTCTTCATCAATATGTCTTTAAGGAATCGAGCATAATATGGCATCTCCATGATTGCCTCTGAAAAAGGGATGTTCAAGCTTATCTTGTTCATTATCTCTGAAAACTTCTTGAACTTCTCTTCCAACCCCTTCTTCACTAGCTTGTAGGGAAACAGTGGAGGTATCTTTGTTTTGGGAATCCCCCATTCATCACGATCAACCTTTTCCGCTTTCTCCTTTTCGGCTCTTAATCGCTTAGCTCTTTCCCATTTTTTCTCAGCTATTATGTATGTACTTTGCTCATTCCGTACCACTGGAGTTGCATCAATATCAAAAGGAACAACAGGTGAATCAAACAAAACATCTCGGCGAGGTTCGACTGGGGTTCGACCAGGCTGAGAGGTCGAACCAGGACAGTATTGGTCGAACCTCTTCACTGGAAGACTGATCTCATTCTGCTCCGGAGGTTCGACTTGGGTTCGACCAACATTGGAGGTCGAACCACTGCCCCTTTGGTCGAACCGCTTCACTGTATAATCTCTATCCTTCGGTTCGACCTGGGTTCGACCTATAGAGTTGGTCGAACCCTCGTGATCATGGTCGAACCGTTCCTGCGTCAAAACAGAGTGCTCTGGCCGATGAGGTTCGACCTGGGTTCGACCTGAAAAGTTGGTCGAACCCTCTGCGTGTTGGTTGAACCGCTCATGCGTCAAAACAGAGTGCTCTGGCCGATGAGGTTTGACCTGGGTTCGACCTAAAAAGTTGGTCGAACCCTCTGCGTGTTGGTTGAACCGAGGCTTAGAAAATTCCAACTTCGATTCCGGCCTCATCGGTCCCATTGTACTGCGTTCCTGACCTCAGTGTGATGGCATTACATGACTTCGGATTCTCTATACTCTGAGACGGAAACTTATCTTTTCCTACAGTTTGAGTCAATGTGTTCACATTCTCTGCAATTGTACCCATCAACAATGTGAGATCTTTCACTTGAGTGGACAAATCTCTGTGGTGATCATCAATTTTTTTCTCAAGCTTTGCCTCAAGGCGATTCACTCTTTCATCATTCTTTACCATGTACCGGTTCACAGTATCCTCGAACCCAGGCTTTCCTTCTTCCACCTTTTCTCCCGGATCAACACCCATCGGAAGTTGCACTGTATTGTTCGTATTGCTCCATGAAAATTCAGGCCTCCTTGGTTGCTGTTGATAACTACCAGATGGACCACGATTATTAAAGTTCCCTCGATAGTTCCCTTGGTAGTTCCGGTTTCCTTGATTTGAGTACCTCGTTCCTTGAATACTTTGACCCATGGCATAATTTGCTTCCTCTAATTCGTCTTGGATGGTTCCATTATTCATCATCTCTTGCTGCATGATTGGCACTCATTGGGATATCTCGCTGATCTGCTTCTGTTGAGACTCAAGTAGCTTGTTGATATTGGACAAGCTCGAAACGATCTCATCCTCTCTCTTAGTCTTCACCATTGTTTGTTCAACCTGAGCTACCTTTCCAAGAACATACGTACCTCTAACTCTATCAGTGGGCCAATCCCTCGAATTCATTGATATGTCTTCAAACAATCTCTCGGCCTCAACGGATGACTTTGTAAGCAATGCTCCATTAGAAGAAGCATCAAGTAGCACTCTTGATTCACAGTCCAATCCATTATAAAATATACTGATATATTGGGCTTTAGATAACCCATGTTGAGGACACTTCCTGAGCATGTCCTTGAATCTATCCCACGCTTCATGAAATTTCTCACCTCCACTGATAGCAAATTGGTTAATATCTTGCTTCATCTTAAACACTTTCGAAGGTGGCATATACCTCTCCAAGAATCTTAACTTCAATTGCTCCCACGTGGTGCACTCAGCTGCATTAATAGTATCGTACCAATCCCTCGCCTTTTCAGTAAGCGAGAATTTGAACAAAAGGATCTTCCTAGCATCTTCATGTTCTCCTACGTCTTTTTGAGTACTTGCATAGCCCAAGAACTTGTTCAGATGCTGCTGCGGATCCTCGAAAGACCCTCCTGAAAAGGAGTTCCTTTCTATCATGCTAATAAGAGCGGGATGAAGATCGAATGCGGTGTTAGTTCCCCTTGCTCCTAAAAGCTCATAATTTCCAGTTCCCCTTGCTCCTAAAAGCTCATAATTTCTAGCCCCATTATTTCTGAAAACCTCATGGATGGCTAGATTATCCGGATTCGCTACCATGTTGACTGTTACTACTTCCAAATTAACTTCAGTTGTAGTCTCAATTGCTTGCGAAATCTGCTCGTCAACCTCAACTCCAAAATTCAGAGCTTCAGTTGAGTCTATTGCCTTTGCCTTGCTCTTCTTCTTCTTCTTCTTTCTTGATGATGCTCCAATCTCAGGATTATACGGTTCAAGATTACCTTTCTTTGATCTTGTGAGCATACACCTAAAACGAATAAGAAAGAAAACAACAAAACAAGGTAAATAGTCCTAATAAACTAGAAATAATACAAAAAAGATAGTTTACGCCGTCCCCGGCAACGGCGCCAAGAACTTGATAGGGGTTTTCTCAACACACAAATTAATCCTCAAGTATAAGGATATCAATTGTAGTCGCGAAGATGACCAAGTTACAATATCGAACCCACGGGACGGATAAATATCAATTTTGTGATCTTCTAGTATATTTTAGACTATGTTGGTAATTGTAAAGGTTTAATGGATAGTAACTTCTAATCGAATTAACAAAAGAAATAGCAAAAGTAGAGAGAAGTGAGTTGTGATCAATAAGAATGATAGGTAGTTCATTGGGTCATCCAGTTTCACTAGCAATTCGTATTCTCGTGTGATGGTGTCTGACTCTGCCCTGTGGTTTGTGGACGCATCACTAGACCATGCAAGTTTACTCTATAGACACAAGTAAATATGCGCTTGACACGTGTGAATAACATCGGAGCAAGAGATATGCTTCACCCCCCTTTCTAGGTACTATCATAATCAATTATCTTCTACGTCTAGAATCTAACCCGATTTGATCTCCCTTTTTAGGTACTATAAAGTTATACTCTTCATCCTATTCATCAACCCGAATTCAATTCAATTCATGAATATTCATATAAGACAGTTCTAATAATACTTCGGAATCCCTTCACTTAGAATTATAACGATAAACCCTGCTCAGTAGTGAACGCACTCAATCAATAACCATGTCATGTATTCAGACTCTACACAACGATCATTGATGCACAAAACGACTATGAGTATGGATTAAATATGCAATCTTATATAAAACAAACCACAGGTAGTGTTGTACGGAGTTTTACACACGAAACACAAATTACATCATGAAACTTTCATAACCCTAGAACTACCAAGGTGGTTCTAGCCCATGATTGATCTAGGAACAATTATGGTTAGATTAATCATTCTTACTTGAACCTTCAGCGAACCTCTGTCACAGCCCTCCGAATGGATCACCACCTCTACTCTTGTCTCTCCTACGATTGACGATCAAAAAGCTCCTTATTCTCTGTATGAGCCTCCTTTTATACTTGTAATCACGTCTCTAGGGCTTGGAATGGGCTTTCTAAGTGATCTCACGCGTTTCGGCCTCGAAAATCCGGATAAGGTAAGTTCTCGCACACAGGTTCGACCACGTCAAGCAGGTCGAACCCCGAGCCGCAGGTCGAACCCCAGGTCGAATCCCGCTACTGGAAGAATTCTGCACAGGTTCGACCTTCTGGACAGGTCGAACCACTTAGGCCTTGGTCGAATCCCAGGTCGAACCTCAGCACTGGACAACTCTTGCTCCCGATTCGACCAACTGGCAAGTCAAACCCCAACGTCGTGGTCGAATCTTCCTTCTTGCAAACAGGTTCGACCATGGTTCGACCTGATGGCCAGGTCGAACCAACTGAGTCGTGGTCGAACCCATCTCTGTATGTCCAGCAGCATTGGTTCGACCTGCTGGAGAGGTCGAACCCTTCTCCAGCTAGGTCAAACCCACATACTTCTTGGGCGATTCGCGTGGCTTCGACTCCGTCTCTTCGATTCTTGGCCCTTTCACTCCGTTTTTGCTAAGAAAACACTCAAATAGCTCCACTAACACCTGATTCATGCTATTTCACAATATATATAGGTTTTCCACCTATTTTCACATCAAAACTCTCCAAAACTAGCACAAAACATAGCGCCAAACTTGTGAATTTACACACTCATCAATAGGCAGTGCACCCTCTTTGATTAACCTTGCTTTTCCAATATGAGGCAATTTGTAGTTAATTCCTCCATCCACTTTCATAATCTCAATAAGGCAAGCTTGCAAACTTAGAAACACATTGTTCAATGTGAGAGCTGTCATATCTTCATAAGCCTTCATAACGTTTTTCACCAATTCTTTAACATTATAGCTTGCTGTCTTATACTGTAGGGATTGGATAGCTCTGAAAAAGCCCAAGTCATTTATGTTAGTGTCCGGTGAGCGTTGGGGTTGGCAAACAAGTCTGATGTTATCCTGTTGTATCCAAATCTCCTTCCCCAAATATTGTGGCCATTTTGACTTGATTGCTAGTATAATCTGTGAATTAAATATATATTGCATGTAATAGTTGCCCTTTTGATAAACCAAAAGTAAGGTGACTACATACATGCAATATATAGGATGATGATCTTATTTTTAAGGTCTGACTATTACATGATTTACTATGCAATCTTTGATCACATCTTTGTTGACACAGTCAATAGGCTTGGTTACTAAAGTTCCTCTTACTCTATTCTTTTGAGTTTCTCTTTGCTGGCTCTATTGTTGTGAATGGAAAAGTTCCAATTTTTCTATCAAATATGACATGTCCTTCATTATCAAAGAATGGCCTTGACACCGCACACATAAACATGATTTTCTGGATGAAATTTTTGGAGTTACAGGTTCTATGTGGTTCTTCCTCATTAGGAACTATGTAATACCTCTCACAAACTTTAGTAAGAACGAACCATTTCTAATCTATGTGCACTACATTATGCATTTCCTTGAACTTAAGCTTTTGAGCATACCTGTCATAGTTGATGGCATCCAAATAGTAATTTAGTCTTCGAAGCTTGTTCTCTGAAGTTTGCTCAGGCTTGATTGCGTTTGTGTGTGCCCTAAGAGCACCTCCTTTAACCCATCTCTCCACTGTTGATTTGCTCATACTTAAAACTTTGGATAGATCTCTGATTGTTGATCTACTTTGAAATGGAATACTCTTCACTGCATTAGCATTAAAGTGGATCATTTTTAAAATTGATACACCTGCCCTCTTGGATCCAAGGTGTATTGGTTTTTCTTTCTCTATTTGTTGCTTTGCAACAGCCCAAATACGACTTATGGTCCTTATAAAAACAGAGAATGTTTCAGCTGCTTCTTTTGCTTTTCCACGATCAATCTTACCATCTATGGTGTGCTTTATCAAAAATTGTGCTATTAAGTTTTTTTTTACAATGGAAAGGTGAGAACTTGTGGTAGTTGCTATTAGTGCATGTATATTAATGACCATTAAACTCCCTGATATTTGTATTTATCCTTGATGAAATGGGGGGAAACTAAAAGGAAGTTGGGCAGTTGGAGGAAAAAGTGATGGCAGACATGCTGAAAAAACTGATTGGTACCAACTTTTGGACACTTTGGAGGGAATTCTATTGATGTGACACAAATTTTTGGAGGTAAGCACCAAGGATAATTCTCAAAATTTGAGGTGTAATGTGTATTTTTGGATAACTACTCCATCCAACTCCATTGTGTAATAGTGTATGTATTTGTTTTGATTATTATAATATTAACATATTGATCCACCTTTCATATTTGTAATTTTTAAGAATCATATATACTGCCCAACAATGGACTTATTTTTATGAAAAAAAAAATTCTGGAATTTTATTGGGTAATTTTTTAATTAACACTAATGATGTAGTTAATCCAAAAAAATACCCAATTAGTTTGGACATTTTTACCCTCAAACAATAGAGTTGAAAAGTAAAAAAAGTAATATTTCTTAAATTCGGTATCTACGGTAACGCAGACAACAAGTCTGGGACGGAGGGAGTAATATCTATGATATCTAATTAAAAATATATAAAATAGTCACATTCCAGTATTGCTCTGGCTTAAACGTTTATGAATGTAATTAAAGTTTTGTAAATATATGTGAATATACAACATAATTGATATGGTAATTAATTAATGCTACATTAAGAAAGGTGAGACATTAAGTGTTGAATGGAATTAAATTTCAATATAGGCTCATTGAAAATTAAAGTGATGTTATAAGACATTGTTTGTACGTAATCATAGGAACTAAATCTGGAAAGGGACTCGTTAAATATCACGAAACATAAGAGTGAAGGTGGACTGGGACTTAAAAAACTGCACTCATGGAACGATGCTTTGTTTAGCAAGGCATTATGGGACGCCCACCTCAATAAGGAGTCCTTATGGGTTCGTTGGATACACAGAGTGTATCTTAAGGGACATGACTGCTGGGAGATGAATGCAAGCAACACAACATCTTATTCTTGGCGTTCAATAGTTGGAGTACGAAAACGAATTATGAGTAAGTGCATAAAGAATGATAAACTGATATCATCTAATGTGTACTACATGCTGCAACCTATAGTTTCTACTGAGAGGCGGTTCCTTTATTCAAGAATTTGGCATAAATGGATCCCTAGGAAGTATAGCATTTGGCTTTGGTTAATTGCTAGAGGTAGATAACTAACTAAAGATCTTGTGTGGGATCCTGATGGAGACAGAATGTGTGAATTTTGTATTTGTCAGACAGAGACAACGGAACACCTCATTTTCAAATCGTCGATACAGTTTGGAGAAGAGTTAGAAGGTGGATTGGATGGATTAGGCAGGCTTTAAATGGATCTATAAAGACAAAGTATTATCTTCGGCAGACAGGAAGAGGCGCATCATAGCTCTAATCGTCTCGATAGCCAAAATCTGGGAGCATTGGAATGTCATATTATTTGATGGAAAAGGTCCTTCTACGAAGCATCTATTGGATCAAATCATATTAGATATGTTTAGACTAGAACTGCTATTTTAAATTGTATTTATGTCAAGCCCACGAGTTAGGGCCTGTTTTTCTTGATTTGGATGTAACTGATGAGATGTAATTTGGATGATCTGAAATCTGAATAATATTTACAGATTTCATGCTAATTTTCATTTGCTACACTTTCCTTTACATGTATTGACTCGTAATTTATAACGTTTCTCAGAGAAATTTTGAGTAAATTGTGTGGTCCATGTGATAGAAACCATAACATATGCATTTTATTAATCACAAGTCAAATCAACATAAATCAACATGATTATTAACTACTGTTACCTTTAATCATGCGTTAATAATACGAACTAATGAAAGAATTAAATAAAAACCATCATCTGAATTAAAGAGGCAAGGAAAATAAATTAAACAAAATCATGCCAAATTATTTATAAGATCATAACAAAAACTAAATAAACCAAGAATAAAAAAATTAAAATGAAAAGCTCAAGAAATTGAATACATAAGGAAAATACTTATGTGATCGTTTAATGATGAGATAATTTTACAGTTTTCTCTAATTATTTATCATTTTCTATTAGAGATGTTATCACTTTTCATAAAAAATATTATTTCCTCAAGCCACTTGAAAAATATTCATTTACTTTTATGCATAAATTAAAGAATATTATTATGTATAGTGAGTAGTTGTATTCGAGGATGTGGTAGACTATAAGGTGAGCCTTTTACTAAAAAGAAAATATTGATACTTTTGAAGTAACAGCAAAAATAGTAAAATGAATATCTTTAAATTCATGAGAGATAATATTATAATTTTTGAATTACTACAAATTGTTCATAAAATAATTAACCACACTATCATATTTTTTCATCAAATAAATATCACTTTAATACATGTTACAAAACTCATTTGGTATCACCCAAATATTTATTTGACAATTGAAAAAGGGAAGCATTAATCAAATGAAATTGTCAATCCCACAAGGTTTCTTCTACTTTTGATCCGGTGGCTACACTCGCTTCAATATAAATCTAAAATAAGAAAAAAAAATTAAATAATTAAATAAATTCGAAATAATACAAGGGAAATTGGAAAGAAAAAGTGTTGCTCGATCACTACTAGGGGTGGGCGGTATGGCATACCGAAGATTTTTGGTCATACCACATACCGTACCAAAATTTTCGGTATATAAAAAATCATATCGTTACCTTACCTAAACTTTCGGTATACCTTAGTTCGGTATACCAATATTTCGGTGTAAGAAAATAGTATACCTTCTACTTACCAATATTTCGATATGTCATACCATACCTAAAATATCGGTATATACCATCCTATTAGATAGTTTGCTATGCCGTTATACATCTAAAATTCAATAAATCTAATAAAAACATGTACTAGAAAAGTGAAAGATAGCTATAAAACAAACTCTAATAAATAGCAAATTCAAAAATATACGACAATCTACAAACGACCAAATTAATAAGAGTAAGTCTCATGAAAACTGGGTTTACAGGTAAGCCTTATTACTCTTTAATATATAAAAAATTACTCTTTGAAGAGTAATAATTTTTACACTATAGAGTAATAATTCGTATCTCTAAAAAGTAATTTTTATGTACTTAAAGTAATCGATACATCGTGATTTAAAAGAATTTGAAGAGTAATTTTTTAATTTAAAAAGTAACAATTTATGTGCTAAAGAGTAATTTTTTATGTATTAAACAGTAATCGAGTTTACATAATTAATATATCTAAACTCGTTTTACACAAGTATTTGTCATTAAATAAATAGTACCTAAGAGATCTACACAAAAATATATGGAACTTATATTAAAATCAACACTTTTAAATTTTCATATAAAATAGAATACTTAATTAAAAAAGAAGTACTAATATCATGAAATTAGTCAATGAACTTTATCAATAATTTATAATTATGAAGAAATATACAGTAGGATTTTAGATTTAATCTTTAATAAAATAGTGTATATATATAATTTAATTAAACATTATAATACATAAATAATAATTATAATTGTATGTATCATCTAATATGGTAATATCGTATCATATTACTCAAAATTGAATATTTTACTGTATTTCGGCATATACCAAAATACCGCTGTATTGATCATTTATATACCTTTATCGTACCAAAATTTTCAATACGGTATCATACCTTACCAAAAATTTCGGCATACCTAAAATTTCGATAAAATCGGTATTTTTCGTTATGGTAAGGGCGGTATACTGAAATTTCGGTATTTTTCCCCAGCCCTAATCACTGCGTACTGCACTGCTGCTCTCTTTTGATTTTTGAATAAGAAAAGGCCATTAATTCGAAGGGCTCGACTATCCACACACAATCTTTTACCACATAAACCTATTACTCAATACACATATTCAAATTATATATACACCTCTCTCATTTTTACAATTATACTCTTATATCTAAATTCACTTATTCACCCCCCTTAGTTGTTCAAAAATTAAAACTTACAAAGGATTGAAGGAATAGTGGAATACTACTTTATACACCCATCATTAACCCATCTCCAACAGAAAAAAAAAAAAAAAAAAAAAGAACAGAAAGAAGAATGAACAAGAGAGGAAAGAACAGAAAGAAGAAGGAAGGAAGAGGGAAGATCTTATCTAACTAAGCCACTGCACAGCCACTACACAAAATCACTTGAATGGCGGATAAAAATCCTTATAGCTCCAGTCCAACCCATCGGATTTCGTTAGCAAAGCAGATCCAACACACATGACGAGAACCAGTTGAAATCTAGAAAATTTCTAATGGAGGCAGGGTTAAAAACCAGTTGAAATCGGATTTCGTTGATAGATATTTTTTAGAATATGCATTTCATGAATCGTGGATTAAAATCAACCCTGGTTTGCCGATATTTCAGACATTATTCGACCACTATTGGTCGACTTCTCCTAGCACCGTTCGATCACTCATAACCGATTTTTCTTTAATCGTTCGGCTGTTGACGGGACTAGAAATTTTCGACGGACGGTGGTCGAGAACTTCCAAAAAAATCGACGGGTGCACGTCGGCGCTCTCTGAAAACTGTCGACCATGGTTGGTTGAAGTTGAACGACGGCGGTTGCTTTCAGCACTCTGTCGAAGGTGTATCATTCTGGGCCCATTTATTTATAAGGATTTTAGGCCCAGATAACACATTGAGTTATAAATGTTTGTAATTGGGCCTCACGGCCTCACCTATTATTTTAGTTACTAAGGGTATTTTTGACTTTTTATCTTAGAAAAAAAATGATGGGTGTATGTGATAAAATAATGGGTGTGGATAGCAGGGGCCTAATTCGAAAGGAGAAATGGGTCACCAAACAATAGTAAATTGGGGCAATTTTGAAGCAATTCGCAAGGCCCAACTGTTGACTGCAAGTGGACACAATTTTGAACCAATATGCAAGGCCCAATTGATTCTTCCAATTAAAAGTGAACTCAATTTTGAACCAATTTGCAGGTGCCCCCTGCCCTACATAGGTTCGCCCGCTGCTCACAGCCGTCTACTTCAACAAATCAAGAAAAGGGAAAATTATAACTAAATTAAACATCTATATATACATTCTCCTCCTCCTCCACTTCTATACATACATGGCACAGCTCGACCACTCGCTCAGCAGTAGCTTGAGCCGAGATGGGGGGTACTCAGCAGTCCAATCGTGCCGAGCTGGGGTCTAGGAGGTCAAGCATGAGGTCAGCAAGCCATCTAGGTGTAACTCACGCGGCAGCTGCTTGGCACTTCCAAACCTAGCTCGAGCCGAGTTGGGTGCCGAACGGCATAACTTGATGCGCATTTTCTTTGCACGTAAAATTAATCCCCAAGTATTAAGGATATCAGTTGCAGCTTAAGCAAGAGACCAAGTTAAATATCGAACCCAAAGGACGGTGTATTATCAATTTAATTATTATCTAAATTAATTAAGACAAAAGACAATAAGAGTTGTGGATTTAATTATAAACTACTAAATAATTAATTAAAGTAACAAATAAAATAAAATAGCACTAGAAGAATACGAAAGTGAATCAAGTATGGAGAATAGGTAGCTCTAGGGTAATCCAGTTTTACTACTTAACTTCCCTCTCAAGTGCAGCAGACTCTGCTTTGTGGACTATGGATGCATCACTAAACCATGCAAATCTACTCTATAGACACAAGTAAATATGCGTGTAACATATGTGAATAACCTTGGAGCAAGAGACGTAATTTTACCCCCATTTCTAGGTACTATCAGCATCAATTATTTCCCACGTCTAGAATCTAACCCGATATGATCTCCCTTTATAGGTACTATAAGATTACCCTCTTTATCTTGCTTACTAACCCAAATTCAATTTAATTAATAAACATTCATATATAATAGTTTTAATGAAGCTTCGGAGTCCCCTCACTTAGAATCATAACATGAAATCCTGTTCAGCGGTGAACGCACTCAATCTACAACCGAGATATATATTCAGACTCTATATACCAATTGAAGATGCACAAAATGACCGTGAATATAGATTAAAAAAGCACAATCATATATAAAATAAATCTATAAGTAGTGTTGTACGGAGGACACACAAGAGAGTTTAATTAATTCATAAAACCTTCAAAAACCTTAGATCTACCAAAATGGTTCTAGCCCATGATATTGCAAAGAAAAATCACGGGTATTGGATAGATCTTACCTATATGTTTGAAAAATACAAGATAAATTAGGAAATGAATAAAATCATAGATGTGGGCGTCGTTGCGTCCTTCTCCATCTTGAATCCTCCTCTTGGTTCTCCTCTTGATTTCACAGACGAATCTTCACAGCGATGTATGGAGGAAGGGATGGATGTGGATGATGGATGGTGTGGGGGGTGATCCCCCCTTGTGGGATATAGGATGATTGTGTTGTTGTCTTGTTCTCCCCTTCTTGGTGTGATCTACATTCTCTTTTATACTTTTAAGCTGTCCCTATGGACCTTGGATGGATTTTTTCTTGAAAAACACGAAAATACATGCACTGGGAGTTTAAAAATACAGATTTGGAGCTGTTCAGGTATTTGGTTCGACCTTTGGGCTTGGTCGAACCAGATCAAGGAGGTCGAACCACTTTGTAACACATTTTCAGGTTCTTGGTTCGACCCGAACCAGTGGTCGAACCACAAGCTTCTTGGTCGAACCAGCTTGCGCAGTCTCACAGTTTCGCGTATAACTTCCACATCTAAACTCTGATTTGAGTGATTCTTGTGCTCACGTGATCCTATCTTTCTTCGCTTTCAATCCATATAAAGAAACCACAAAAAATTCAACATTTAAAGGTGTAACAAGCCATGCAAAGTGACATAATCGTGCTGAGCAGGAATAGCTTGCGCGGCATCACCATTTTGATCATAACTTTCTCGTTTGGAATCCGATTGAAGTGTTCCTTATGCCAAAACGCTCATCTCTTCTGTGGCTTTCCAATCATATATCACAATTTCAATTCAGAGCTCTACACAAATACCAAAAATTACACAAGTTGGACGTACATTTTTAGCATTCATACACAAGTTGCACCTTTTCTCCAACTTTGCACTTTTGATCATTTTTCCACCTAAAATACAATAAAACATCTCAAGTGCACCTTTTTCTCACATATATCAAATATAAGACACTTTTCCTAATGTATAACAATAATTCTCATAAAAAAAGGTGTTAGATTGGACACTAAAACACGCTTATTTTCACTCTCATCAGCAGTCCAATCGTACCGAGCTGGGGTCTAGGAGGTCGAGCATGAGGTCAGCAAGCCATCTAGGTACAACTCACGCGGTAGCTGCTACGCACTTCCAAACCTAGCTCGAGTCGAGTTGGGTGCCAAACGGCGTGATTCTTGGCCCATTCGCGTCCTATTCCATCTAGAAACGTGTTTTACAATTCTCAGAACGTGTTTGTGCATATTTTTGGTGTAAAAAAGCCCTAAGAAATAGCCCGGAGTATAAAAAAATCGTAACACACAAGAGAAAGATGAACGCCTCACACATCATTCCTCTCCATATGTTTACGTCTTCCACATCCATCCCATCATCCATCCACACTGACGGAGTTTCGAGTGCATGTTGAGAGAGAACAGACAATTGGAGAGACGGAGAAGGAATGCAGATCTACGCTGACGCTAGGATTTCGTGTTTCTCATCTTTATTTTTCTGTTGTCGAGATTGTTGGTATGAATTCTATGGACATGAGTGTTGCTTGTATATTCATGGACTAATTTTCTTTACAGTTTTAAGGTTTGAAGGATAGATTTAATTGATTTGGAGACCTAGATAAATTTTGTGAATTCATAAAGTTGATATTCTGATTTCACTTGGTTTATTCAGACTTTGCTTTTCTACTTCATAACGTCTTCATAGTAAATTCATGACATCCGCTATAATGCTTGATTTATTATATTAACTTGTGTGCGTTCATGAACTGAATTGTCTATCTGTTAGGGATTAAGGTAGTTTCGCTATAAACTCGTTAATTCCAAGAACTAGTAAATCAGATATTTGAATTGTTTAGTGGAACAATGCAATTAAACTTTCGAGTAGGAAGTGAAAAGAGCCTTGTAGGACTTTCAAAGAATATTTTGTTAGTCAAACTTTCCATCTGGAGGTATTTTGTTTGCATTGTTAGTATCTACTGATTTTATTTGCATTTTTAGTATCTAGAAAGAGGGCTTAGCAATATTCATGCACCTTAGGAATTAAATCAATTTATACTGTTAGCTTTAAATCGGATCATATCTAGTTGAAAAATAGAGTTATGTGGTGTATTTTAATGAAATCTGCATGAATGAACAATTGGAGGTATATGTGTTGGATTGTATACTAAAAGTCTAGCTTTTTGTATGAACAATGTTTAAACAATTTAACTTAAAATGAGAATCATATGATCAAATGATTGCATCTTATAATTTATTTATATGTTTGATGCAATAGTCCACTTACTTTATACTGTAGATAATATGCTGTGCGACAACACGCGAAAGATCATATTATTGGTTTCCTTATAAAATATAAACAGATGCTCACAATCGAGATAGACGGGGACTCTCTATCGGGATGATTGTAGTGTGGTTTGGTATTAGCTTGTCTTGGCTATAGAATCATATTAGTGCACTTTGTGTGTATTGAGTGGGACCATTTAAAATCGTTCGACTTATACTGACTTATAGGAGAACTTTGTGTCAGTTATTATGGATGTTCGTACTCTTAATCCCTATACAATAACCTCGATGCGTAGGGCAGTATGTATTTCTTTGATTCATCAATGGGTGAGATTTACATGTAATTAGATCAACAAACTCGGTGAGTTGGGAAGTAGTGTTGTCTCTATGATGTGCTGTTGATTGTAGAAGGAATCCATGTCCGTCATAGGTTGATGATGTCCCCTTGAGGAGCTCAGAAGGATTATCATGTAAACCCTGCAGGTGTATTTATTTCGGCATAATAATGAGGTTGAGTGGTACTACTCTTGGATGAGATATTAATTAATGGAGTTGTCAGTAACTTAATTAATTAATGGGCATTGTATATCTTAAACATGGGGAGACTAACGAGCTCATAATAAGAAGGAGCCCATAACGTAATTATGGGATTAGAACGGTAGTGCAGTAATAATATTTTAGTAGTATATATTATTATTATTGGACTTAAGTATAAGCTTTGGGCTAAGCTTAGATAATTAAGCCCAATGGAAGGCCAACTCTAATTTCTCCTCCTGGTCCCTGCTGTAGCCCATATATAAGTCATCTCAGCTGTCCGAAAACCCTAATCGTTGAGATTATTCACGCCTAACACTGTGAGGAGGGTGAGGGAACAACAGATTGAGAAGATCTCGAGGATCGTCGCCCACACGACGTTGAGATTGGAATTGGGAATACAGTAGAAGACTAGAAGGTTGTTTGTTGCTGCTGTCAGCCACTTTCTATGATTTTTATAAAATCGAATATATATCAGAATAAGATGTGTGATATACTGACGAATAGCCACGCAAGAGAGGATCGTTTTGGCGTGTAGATCACTCAAATCCGACATTAGATGAGAGACATATGCCCAAAACGGTGAGGCTGCGCAGACTGATGGCGAGAATTCATCGTCTTCAACATATCCTGGTGAAAGGTAATACGTTTCTTGTTTTCATGCTTCCGCTGTGTGTTAGAAATGTATGAAACCGTTCGTTTTGGCGTGTAGATCACTCAAATCCGACATCGGATGAGAGAGTTATTCCCAAAACGGTGAGGCTGCGCAGACTGATGTCGAGAATTCATCGTCTTCAACATATCCTGGTGAAAGGTAATACGTTTCTTGTTTTCATGCTTCCACTGTGTGTTAGAAATGTATGGAACCCTAACGGTTCACGTTAACCAAATGATCGAACGCCAACAATATGAATCCAAATTAATTGGTCTGTACCTGAATACCTTAAAACTGTTGTTAGTCTTTTAATTTAAACTTAAATTCTTCTTCTTTTCTTTATTTATTAAGTTATTTAATATTTTATTTTTTAGATAATTAAATTTATAAATTGAAAGTTGGTTACTGATTTAGTTTAGTAATTAAAAGAAATAAATAATTAGATGTCTTTTTGGATTTGATAATTAAACTTGGTCGTTATCCACTTCAACTGATATCCTTGATACATGAGGATTATTAGTGTGTGGAAAAACGCTCAACATCCAGGCAAAATTGTAATTTCAAACTTATGATTAATAATGATGTACGTACACAAGACATGCTCTATTTAAATATCTCCCTAGTAAACTAAACAACGGTTTACAACTACTTAAGTGTCATCTTGTGAGAATTTTCAGGCTGATGTGTCATTTTTATAGATTTTATTTTTTTTAATTATTATTTGCTTTCTTTTTTTTCCCTTCAATGCATTTTCCATTACAAAAGTAACAAAACCTTTATTTATATAACCCTAATAAAATTTAGGAATAATTACTTGTAGGTACAAACTTCCTATGTATAATTATGTTAAGATACATCCATAAAAATAAATTATTATTAGGTACAATTTTTAGAGTTAAAATTCCAAATTTATCCTTAATTAAAATATATCTCAATAATATCTCTTTCACTCTCAACGTATTTCACTTTAAGATTTCTTGACTTGCCATAATGAATTATAATTAATTCCCATGAATTCCTATTCATGTTGTTAGAAACCCCTTGACTTGCCATAATGAATTATGATTAATTCCCATGAATTCCTATTCATGTTGTTAGAAACCCCCAAACAAATCTGCATTTCGTGCAGAAAAATATCATTAATTGCGAGAATTGGAAGATAAATATGCATTTTGTGTAATTTCGTGCAGAAAATTAACTACATAAAAAATCTGCATTTCATGCAGAAAATTAACTATTAAAAAATCTGCATTTCGTGAAAAAAAAATCAACTAAACCTCCTTCAAATTGCATTTTTTTTAACCGGAATTTGCATTTCGTGAAAAAAAATCAACTTAACCCCAATCAAATTTGCATTTTTAACTAAAATCTACATTTCGTGCAGAAAAATCTGCATTTAAAATCTAAATTTGGATATTAGGGCAAAAAGGGAAATACATACATAAATTTTGTAGTTAGTAGTAAGAGTTAATTTAGAATGTATCTATCAGTTAATTACGCTTAGGGAGTGTAGTGGATAGTAACCAACCCTAAAATTTAATTTCACAACCCCCAATTTTGTAATGTTTATATAGTCTACTAATTTTTTTGAAAACTATATAGTCTACTAATTAATAATTAATACAAAAGTAAATTGGGAATATGTTTCCAAAATTATTTGATTCGTTGTAACTGATTTCATTACCGCTTCAATTTACTCTTCCTTCCTTAATTCGGCGGATTATGCTACTGTGTTTTGATGGCGTCCAGTGCCACCCCCGACTTTGCATCATCCTCTAATAAGGTATGTTTTTAATTTTTTCTCATTGATTTTTGTTACATGTTTATAGATTTACTCCATTCTTTTTAATTTTCTAAAATTGTCATATGATCTAATCTCGATTGGTGAATCTACTGGTGAGTTCTTTTTTTTTATGTTGATTAACATAGATGTTTGATCTTCTTAGCTTTTGTTTATAAATCTATTGATATGAATTTTTCTTTTTTTAAAGATGCAGAATTAGGTCTCCAATAAGAATTATTGAATCGATGAGGGAAATCAAGGATCAAAAGATTGTCAGATATTCTTCGTTTCTGATCACATTTTAATTTAATGAAAATATATGGCTTGACCTTGCAGATGAGGGAAATTAAGGATCAAAAGATTGTGAGATATTATTTGTTTCTTTGTTTCTTACTTTTTAATTTAATGAAAACATATGGCTTGACCTTGATTAAGCTCTACGTTGTTTTGATATTGGTGTTGCATTTGGTGGGATAATATCACCTAATGAGAGAAAATCCATTTGTTCCAATGAAAGGGGCTTATCATGTTTTCTGCAAAGTTGTCCATGGTCTTGCATTAGCATTATCTAACTAGGAAAGGGCAAACGATGGATTTTGTAAATACTTTTGAGTAAGTAAGATCATGGTGGAATTACTTTAGGATTCAGAATGTACTTTCTTTAACATGTGTTTTATTAGTTTTACTTTTGATCAAGAGATGATCATCAAGAAGAAGAAAGTGATTGATAGACATCTTCAATTCTTTTCACAACACATAACTTCTCGTGAAACTACATTTCCCAGGTCATGCAGCACCGACTTGATTTTCTGTCTTTTAATTCTTCCCCTTGTGCAAATGCAAGTTTGATTTATAGTTTGATTGGGCTACTTGTGGACAAGTTCTATCAACTATAAGATACCATCCACTCAATTGTTCTCATGGAGTTTAAGGACACCAATGTGTGTCCTAAAGTTTTGAGGCATTTGTTTCAATTTGTTTGGTCTTTTTCTATAATTGGTTCATTATTATTTTACATTATGTCATAGTTCTTCTATTTACTGAAATATCTACTTCTTATAATGACTTTGTGAATAACATTCTGTGACTTTTTTTTTGTCTATTATGGAATTAGTTTGTATTCTTCAACATTTAGACAGAACTTAGGCTATATCCAATCTCACATATTGTTCTTACTACACCAACATCTTGAAATTGAATTTATAACTATTATTAAGTAATTGCGTTATCAAATTTTCCATTTATAACTCGCATGCATTGCATATTATATATTTTTTATTATTATTTGAAAAGATAAAGATACCCTAAAAAGTCAATAAGGTTGATAAAAAATGTATTTTTTTAACCTAAAATGTACTAAACTATTCTTAAAGGTAGTATATTTATTTAATATAAATTGTAATATTTGAATTTATTTAATTAAACTAATAATTTAATTAAAAACATTAACTTAATGAGCCCGCGTATTACGCGGGTTACATGCTAGTTCTACTATATATGATGAGACATACTCGAAGGAAAACATTGAAGATACGTAGCTGCAAGATTATTGATATATAATTAAAAATAGTACTCTCTCGATTCTCCGTCCCAGTTAACTAATCTTCTTTACGATAAAAATGAAGTTTAAGAAACATTTTATTATTATTATTTATTTATCAACTTTATTAATTTTTTAGAGTAATGTGGTAATCTTAGATAATAAATAAATGATAAAATAAATTATATGAGTTAGGTGAGAGTGGCATCATATCACATTATGACAGGATAACGTTTCACAGTTTAATGAATCTTCCACTTATTTGATGGACAGGTTAAGAGATTATTTATGGTTAAACTCTTCACAACTTATAAATGGATATAACCCTTTTGCTATGAATAGTTTATCGGTCTGGGCGTGGATGTTCTTATTTGGACATCTTGTTTGGGCTACTGGATTTATGTTCTTAATCTCCTGGCGTGGATATTGGCAGGAATTGATTGAAAGTTTTGTTGGTAGAGTATCAACTAAAGTCCCACATCGGTTAGAAGTGGGGATGGCGATGGGTTTATAAGTGTGGATGAGTCTCTCCCTAGCATGAGGACTTTTGGACGTGAGCCCAAAGTGGTAAAACCATGCGGGCCAGTGGGCAGCCCAAAGCAGACAATATCATGCTAGTGGATTTAGTGGGTCTGACTATTCTAGGGGCCCACATCGGCCTAACTATACTAGGGGTCGATAAACCCAACAAGTGTGTTTGTTCAGAAGTTCTCGGATGATGATTTCATTATATTATTGCTTTATGTTGATGATATATTGATTGTTGGCAGGAATGTTTGAAGAATTGACAAGTTGAAGAAACAATTGAGCAAATTCTTTGCCATGAAGGATTTGGCGTGAGCCCAAAGTGGTAAAATCGTGCGAGCCAGTGGGCGGCCCTGATGAGTGTGTAAATTCGCGTGTTCTAAGCCTTGATTCTTGTGATAATGATGTATGATTTTATCGTAAGTGAAGATAAATTGAGATATGTAGTGAAAAGTCATGAATCAAGTGTGTTTGAGTCAGTTTGAGTGGATTTTCAAAGGAAAATAGGATAAAAGTGATCGAAATCGGAGAAGGGGTATTGTAGGCACTCGATTCGACTAGTAGGAGAGTCGTTCGACCATGGGTGCATCACCCATGGTCGAACCAGGTGCAGAGAGACGACAGAAGTGTGGTTCGACCACGACAGTGTTGTTCGACCAGGCGTGTTGGTCGAACCATGGTCTAACCAAAAGCATAACTTTTTGCAAATGATGTTCAACCCCGAAGCTTTTGATTCGACCTGTCGTTCGAATCGAACCGAATGTCTGCCAGTGATTTACAGGCCGATTCGACTAGGCCTTGATCGGTTCGACCAGGGATCTTGGTCGAACTGATGTACTGGAAGCGTCCGGATCCATATTTTTATACCTTCAGTGCGTGTTTTCGCTCAAAAAGCCCATCCTAGGTAAATAAGGAGAGCTCGCAAGTATAAAAGGAAGACACTGCGCAAGGGAAAAGAGTTCATTCACCACCTTCATTCTACACAACATTCGAAACCCTACCGCCATCCATGGAGCTGTGGAGATCGAGATTCATTTGTCGAATCAAGTGAGAATCAAGTGAAGATTCAAGACAGAGAGAGACATGACGGCACCCGCATCTAGGGTTTTACTTCGCATCTTAATTTATCTTGTAATTTTCAAGACTATGGGTAAGATCTATCCAACCACCATGATTGTTCTTTGATCAATCATGGGCTAGAACCGCTTCGGTAGTTCTAGGGTTTATGAAGGTTTTATAACTTAATTGAACTTCCGTGTGTATACTCCGTACAACACTACTTATGGTTTATTTTATATAAGACTATGCTTTATTAATTCATACTCAGAGTTATTTTGTGCATCATTAACTGTTATGTAGAATCTGAATACATATCTTGGTTATTGATTGAGTGCGTTCACTGCTGAGTAGGATTCCATGTTATGATTCTAAGTGAGGGGACTCTGAAGTCTCATTAGAAATGTCTTATATAAATACTTATTAATTGAATTATATTCGGGGTTAATAAGTAGGACAAAGAGTATAACTTTATAGTACCTATAAAGGGAGATCATATCGGGTTCTAGTACTAAGTGCACGGAAAATAATTGATACTGATAGTACCTAAAAAGGGGGATGAATTATATCTCATGCTCCAAGGATATTCACACGTATCACACGCTTATTTACTTGTGTCTATAGAGTAGATTTACATTGCTTAATGATGCGTCCATATTCCACAAGGCAAATTCAGACATTGATACATGGAAGAGAGATTAATAAGTAAAACACGATTGCCTGAAGGACTACCTATCTTCTCACTTATTCACTTTCGTTCAATCTCTACTGTTTATTTATTTTAATTGTTCTTTTAATTATTTAGTTATTGGTTGCTTAATCACACAACTATTTTGCCATAATAGTCTTAATAAGTTAGAATATAATTAAATTAATAATAATAAGTCCTTTGGGTTCGATAATCACTAGATCGCTTATCAAAGCTACAATAGCATCCTTCACACTTGGGGATTAATATTGTTTGTTGAGAAAATTCTCATCAAGTTCTTGGCGCCGTTGCCGGGGACGACATTAATTATTAGTTTATTATTTCTAGTTTAATTGAGACTACTTTATTCTTGTCTTTATTTTCTAACGCTTATTTTTCTTAGGTGTATGCTCACTAGATTAAAGGTAGGAGATTTAGAATCTTATAATCTGGGGATTGGAGCATCGTCAAGGAAGAAGAAAGGGAAGAAGAAGAAGAAGAATAAGAACTTAGAACCAACAGAGGCTCTTAATTTAGGAGTTGAAGTTGATGAGCTGAACACGTAAGCGACTGAAACTGAAACCGACGTTCACGTGGAAGCAAAAACAGTTAACATGGTAGCGAATCCGGATAATCATGTCATCCGTGAAGTCTCTAAGAACAACGGAGGAGGCAATACGGGGCTGTTAGGAGCAAGAGAGGGCCGGAGCTGATTTTGATCTTTACCCTTCTCTGATCAGCATGATTGAAATGAGTCCCTTCTCTGGGGGAACCTTTAAAGATCCTCAACAACATTTGAATAAGTTCCTTGGTTATGCAAGTACACAAAGGATGCAGGAACTCATGATGATGTGAGGAGGATCATCTTGTGTAAGTTCTCACTTTCTGAAAGGGCAAGAAATTGGTACGATACTCTAAATGCTGCTGAATGTACTACCTGGGAGCAATTGAAATTGAAATTCTTGGAGCGATACATGCCACCTTCAAAGGTGTTTAAGATGAAATAAGAAATAAATCAAATTGCTATCGGTGGTAATGAGAAGTTTCATGAGGCTTGGGATAGATTCAAGGACATGCTTCGAAAGTGTCCACAACATGGGCTTTCTAAAGCTCAATACATCAGTATTTTCTACAATGGATTGGACTGCGATTCTCGAGTATTACTTGATGCTTCTTGAGCATTGCTTACAAAGTCATTCATAGAGTCCGAAAAGCTCTTTGAGGATATTTTGATGAATTCAAGAGATTGGCTAACTGATAGAGTGAGATACACTTATGTTCTTGGAAAAGTAGCGCAGGTTGAGCACACCATGGTTAAGTCAAGTAGAGAAGATGAGATCTCTCAAGTTTGGCTAGTATCAACAAGTTACTTGAGTCTCAGCAAAAGTAGATCACTGATATAGCGCAGCGAGTACCAATGATGCAGCAGGATGTTTGTGATGAAGGAGGTAGCCAAGAGAAATTGGAAGAGGCAAACTATACCATGGGTCAAAGTATTCAAGGAACGAGGTTCCAAAATCAAGGAAACCGGAATTATCAAGGAAACTATAATAATTGTGGTCCCCCTGGTAATTATCAACAACCAAGGAGGCCGGAGTTTTCATGGAGTAATCCTAATACAGCAGTACAACCTCCTGTTAGTGTTGATCCGGGTGCTAAAGTCGAAGATGGAAAATCTGGTTTTGAGGATACGATGAACAAGTACATGGCAAGGAATAATGCAAGAGTGGATCACCTAGAGGCAAAGCTAGAGGCAAAAATTAATGCAAATCATGAGGATATATCTAAGCAGATGAAGGACTTGACGCTATTGATGGGGCAGATGGCTGGGAATGTTAACCAATTGACACAAACCATTGAAAAGGGTATGTTCCCATCTCAAAGTATAGCAAATCCGAAGCAGTGCAACGCTATCACGTTGAGGTCTGAAACTCAGTATGAAAGACCAATGACACCGGAAATGATTTTAGAAGTTCCAGCCAGCCAGTTCGACCACGATCAGCATGATTCAACCAACCATGTTGGTCGAATTCTGGTCGAACCAGCCTGTTTGCAATACCCTATTTTCTCTGGAGCACGGTTTGACCAAGACCGAGATGATTCGACCAACCCTGTTGGTCGAACTAGGGTTGAACCACCCTGTCCAGAGCACTCTGTTTTCTCTAAAACACGATTTGACTACGACGTCATGGTTCATCCAACCTTGTTGGTCAAACCAGGGTCGAACCAGCCTGTCCAGAGGAGAGAATACTCGCTGAAGCTCGATTCGACCATTACACACCTAGTCGAACCATGGTCGAACCACCTCGTTTGGCTCTATTTTTCGCACTTAATGCTTTACTTGATGTTGATGCTATTTCAGTACCATCTAAAGAGCAGAATACTGAGCTTATAGCAGAGAAGAAATGGGAAATTGCAAAGAGATTGCGAGCCGAGAAGGATAAAGTGGAGAAGGGTGAACGTGATGAATGGGGTATTCCAAAGACTAAGATACCTCCTTCGCTTCCTTTCAAGTTAGTAAAGAAGGGATTGGAAGAAAAGTTCAAGAAGTTTTCAGATATCATAAACAAGATAAGCTTGAACATTCCTTTCTCTGAAGCACTCTTGGAGATGCCATACTACGCCCGCTTTCTAAAAGACATACTTTTGAAGAAGAGAAGCTTGAACAGAGTTGAAATTATGAATTTGTTTGAGAACTACAGCTCGATCATACAAAGAAAGTTGCCAGCTAAGTTAAAAGATCCAGAAAGCTTCATTATTCTATGTGAGATTGGAAAGGGGTCGGCTCAACGAGCCTTGTGCGATCTTGGGGCAAGCATCAATTTGATGCCATTGTCAATATTTCAAAGGCTTGATTTGGGGAGTTAACTCCCACAACGGTTGCTCTACAGTTGGAGGATAGGTCTATGACTTTTCCGAAGGGTGTAATCGAAGATGTTCTCGTGAAAGTGGAGAAACTAGTATTTCCTGTGGATTTTCTTATGCTTGAGATGGAAGATGACAAGGATAATGTTCACCTCATCTTAAGGAGACCATTCATTGCCACTGCTGGAGCTATGATTGATGTTCAAAAAGGGGAGCTAAGGCTGCGCATGGATAAAGAAGAGATTTTGTTCAACCTTGATAAAGCAATGAAGATGCCTATGGAGACGTAGTGTCATAACATTGATGTGTTGGAGGAGATCGTGAAGAAAGACATGTCTTTGATCCTTTCAAAGGATCTACTGGAGACATGCTTAGCAGAGTCTCTTACTTTTCCTACCATAGAGCTAGATAAGCTCTCCAATGAGGTATGTATTGAATTTCTTAAAAATCTACTTGCTTTGGGTGATGACAGGTATGAATCACAAAGGACCAAGTTTGAAGAGGTGAAGTGGACTAGGAAGTACTTACCATTGGATAGAGAGAGCACAGTAAAATAAAAAAAGAGGAGTTGAAACCACTACCAGAGCACTTGAAGTATGCTTATCTAGGTGACAATGAAACATATTCGGTAATTGTATCTTTATCTCTAACTGATGATCAACTCGATGAGTTATTGGAGGTGCTTAGAAAGTATAAGTCTGCAATTGGTTGGTCTCTTGATAATTTGAAAGGTATTAGTCCATCATATTGCATGCATAAGATAAGATTATTAGATGAGGCTAATAGTTGCATTCAGAATCAGCGGTGAGTTAATCCCACTATTCAAGAAGTGATTAGGAAGCAAATCCTAACATGGCTAGATGCAGGAGTTATATATCCAATTAGTGATAGTCCCCATGTAAGTCCATTACATGTTGTAGCTAAGAAGGGGGGCATGACTATTGTGAAAGCAGATGATGGCGAGACTCTAGCCACTAGGATTCCTACGGGATGACGTGTGTGTACTAACTACAGAAAATTGAATGAAAATACATACAAAGACCATTTCTCTCTTCCTTTTATGGATCAAATGCTTGATCGTCTTGTAGGGTATGATTTATATTGTTTCTTGGATAGGTACTCGGGGTATAATCAAATTATGATTGCACCTGAGGACCAGGAAAAGACTAGTTTCACTTGCCCTTATGGAACTTTTGCCTTTAGAAAAATGCCTTTAGATTGTGTAATGCACCTGCTATATTTCAGCGTTGCATGATAGTCATATTTGATGGGTTAATAGTGGAAATCATGGAGGTATTTATGGATGATTTTTATGTGTTTGGTTCCTCCTTTGATATTTGTTTATCTAACATATCTACTGTTTTGAAGAGATGTCAAGAAACTAATCTTGTCTTGAATTGGGAGAAGTGCCACTTCATGGTGAGAGATGGGATTGTTCTTGGGCATCATATTTCAGCTAAGGGATTGTAGGTGGATAGAGCAAATGTGGTGGCGATTGAGAAGCTTCCACCACCTACTAATGGAAAGGGAGTGCAGTCCTTCCTTGGACACGCAGGATTTTATAAGAGATTTATCAAAGACTTCTCAAAATACTCCAAACTGTTATCTCACTTACTTGAAAAGGATGTTCCTTTTATTTTTGATGAAGAATGTCTAACAGCTTTTCAAGTTTTGAAGGAGGCACTTATTACTGGACCTATCTTGATCACACCGGATTGGACTCAACCGTTTGTACTTATGTGTGATGCAAGTGATCAAGCACTTAGAGTGGTGCTTGGGTAGTTGAGAGAGAATAAGTTCTGTGTCATTTACTATGCGAGTAAGACTTTTGATACAGTACAAAAGAACTACACTGTCACTGAAAAGAAGTTTCTAGCTATTGTGTATGCATTCAATAAATTTTGACAGTATTTGGTCGACATGAAGACCATTGTGTACATGGATCATTCTACGATCCGATACTTGATGGAGAAGAATGAAGCGAAGCCAAGGATTATTAGGTGGATCCTTCTTTTGCAGGAATTTGATATGGAGATCCGAGATAAGAAAGGAACGGAGAATGTTTTGGCGGATCACCTATCAAGGTTGGAGACAAGGGAGCATTGTGATGATTCTTTTGAATACATAGAAGAGATGTTTCCCGATGAGAAGATCATGGAGGTGTTTGCTGAAGGAGCGGAAAGAGCTTGTGTAGTAGCTGCTCAAGGGGTGGATCCATGGTATGCGGACTATGTCAATTACTCCCTCCGTCCCCCCAAAGTATTTCACACTTTCTTTTTTCATCCGTCCCTCAAAGTATTTCACACTTTACTTACTAAATTTGGTAAAAAATATATTATAACAATACACACTTTTTACATACATCCCAATGTAATACTTACTTTTACTTACTTTTTCACATCTCCCAACAACTTTACACACATTTTTCATTAAATCAACTAAAATATATATTCTCTTTCTTACTTTATACATAAAAATACAAATTTTTCTTAAACTCCGCGCACACCAATACGTGAAATACTTGTTGGGACGGAAGGAGTACATTGCCATAGGAGAAATTCCAAGAGATCTCAACATGTACCAACTTGCGAAGTTCAAAAGGGATGTTGAAACTTTCATATGGTATGATCCGTTCGTCTACAAGATCTGTATGGATTCTATCGTCCGTATGTGTGTGCCCGAGATGGAGATGGAGAGTGTCCTCGATTTTTTCCATGCACAACCTAACGGGGGGCATTTTGGAGCCCAAAAGACAATAGCTAAGGTACTTCAATCTACTCTTTATTGGCCTACTTTGTTTAAATACTATGAATCCTATATAGCGACATGCGATAGATGTCAAAAGATGGGAAACATAAGTAGAAGGAATGAGATGTCACTTCAACCGAGCATTGTTGTTGAGATCTTCGATATATGGGGGATAAATTTTATGGGGCCATTTCCCCCATCTAATGGATTCCTCTATATCCTTCTTGCTGTGGATTATGTTTCTAAGTGGGTGGAGGCCATTCATACCCGCATGAATGATTCAAAGACCGTATTGTCTTTCTTAAAGAAACATATCTTTGTCCGCTATGGAGTCCCTAGAGCACTTATAAGTGATGGAGGTTCCCACTTCGTTATCAAGCTTCTTGAAAGAGTGCTCAAGGATTACGGTGTGAAGCATAGGGTTACTACACCTATCATCCTCAAGCTAATGGGCAAGCCGAGGTCCCCAATCGACAAGTGAAGCAAATTTTGGAGAAAGTAGTCGGAACTAATAGGAAGGATTGTGCTATGAAACTCGATGATGTTTTGTGGGGACTGTGCTTGACATGTCCCCTTATCAAATTATCTATGAAAAGTCGTGCCACTTACCCGTAGAGATTCAGCATAAAGCTTTTTGGGCATTGAGAAGTTTGAACTTGTGTCTTAAGGATCAAAAGGAGTTGAGGCTGACTCAAATCAATTATCTAGATGAGTTGAGAAATCAAGCTTACAAGAATTCGGTGATCTACAAGGAAAGAATGAAGAAATGGCACGATTCGAAGATCACTTACAAGGAGTTCAAGCAAGGTGATGAGACATTGCTCTTTAACTCTTGTTTGAAGCTCTTTGCAGGAAAATTAAAATCAAAATGGAAGGGACCGTTCATTATCCATAGAGCCTGCGGAGGGGGGAGTTTTGAAATCATGGACAATGATGGAGACATCATAGCGGCGAATGGGCATCGATTGAAGCATTATAAGTCGCCGGATGATGCTTGCGTCATCTTTGAAAATACCTTGCATTGAATTGGTACCGTCGTGACTCTCCAACATTAAACAAGAGCGCTTGTTGGGGGCTTTCCCTTCTGTGTTATTGTTTTATTTTATTAGTGTGAGTAAGAAATTTTTATATTTGACGTGCTTACTTATTGGAAATTACATCTTTTTGCAAACTTAGTTTCGACTATAGTTTCTACTAAGTTTGGGGGTGTGATGTTCTTACCTCATCATAGCACTGAGAGTATAATCTTTTCTTTGTAACGTTTGTTAGGGGAGTTAATTTTTTGCGACATATTAAAATTTTAACCGGTTTTGACATGTCAATTTTTTGCAATTTGCAAATATTTAGTGGTGTTTTATTTATTGTGTCATACGCGGAGTATATGCACATGATTATAGAGTCTTAAAAGTGGTTCTCTAGCTTAGTTTTGCTCTGTTTTGGAACCTAATGAGTGTTTTTTAGCTTGAAGTTTTGCAGAGGATGAAGAATAGTGGATTTCGAAGGAACAGGGGCTCGGTTCGACCAAGGAGATAGGTCAAACCAAGCAGTCCAACTCAAACCATGGATCAGAGAATCGATTACAGGTCGATTCGACTAGGAGTGATGCGGTTCGATCAGACATTTGACTCGAACCAACCATCAGAGAAATTACTACAGGTCGATTCGACCAAGCATGGTGTGGTTCGACCATGGGTTCGAGTCGAACCAGACACCTGAAAGTTGTAACAGGCTGGTTCGACCACGACACCCTGGTTCGACCAATGGTTCGAGTCGAACCAAATATGAAAATCATCCAGAAACGTGGTTCGACCACGATGAGGTGGTTCGACCACCCAGTCCGGGTCAAACCGCATAGGTAAGTAGTGTTTTATATGTGATTTTTGCCCCTGTTTCGATCACTTTGCACACCACCCTCACTCGAATCCTCTCCGAACCAAAAACCTCTTCTTTCGAACTTCAATATTACTTGATTCTACTCCGATTAAACCACTTTCCATCCTTTCCATACTCGATTTCTCATGAAATTGGAGCGTTTTAGTTGCAAAACTAGGGTTCTTCATTCAATTTGTGGATTTTTCATACTTAGTTCATAATAGCCATGGCCGGATCGAAAGGTATGTTCTCTTGACTCTATTACCCTATGATTGAAGTTCTATTGCTTGATTTTAAGTGGGTAAGTTGATTGAACTAGTTTTTATAGGGATTTATGGTGTAATTTGAATTTTTATTTGAAATCTCCTATGAACAAGTAATGTGTCCGATTTTAATTGTTGATTTGTTGCTAGACCTTGATGTTTATGTGAAATTGATGAGTAATTTGAGTAGTGAAGTAAAGCATGTTGAATTTTGAGTTGAATTATGGAATTTGATAGATGCATGCTTGAGGAAATGATGTGTATGATGAAATTGTTGAAAGTTCCTATTAAAGAGTTGAATTTGAAGTGGAATTAAATTAGCATATGAATGTTTTTGATTGTTGAATTCATGATGAAGTTGGAAGCATGCTTGTTTGGAATTGATTATACTTTTATAAACTTGAAGTCTTGAGTAGAGTTTCATGTATAGTTAGTTTTGAACTAGATTTAGTTTGCTTTTCTTGTATCCGTTTGGTATTGAAGTATTATTTTATAGGAAAAGGAAAGGAGACTGAAGTTTGATCTAAGAAAAGGCAAGATAGGTCGTCTCGTGAGGACGAGGTTACAAAGAAGCTAAGGCTTAAGGAGAGGCTGTCTAGAGATTTTAAGATTCGAATGGAGAATTGGGAGGAGATAAAGGATCGATGGGGCGATATGTCTGATAAGATCATTCGAACGAGGTACCAAGATAATGGGGCTATATTGACGATGCATATCCGTGAGGATATTATGTGAATGTTTGATCAAGTGGGCATTCGTCATTTCATGGAGCTTAAGAGGCCGACGTACTTTCATATGACTGTAGAGGTTCTGTGCTCAATCACTGTCAAGAAGGGTTGTAGTTCCCTTCCTTATGAGTGTTCTTTCCAGCTGAGAGGTGAGAAGATAACATGGACAGCTGAAGATTTCAACGTGTTGTTTGAAACTCCGAGGGGGATCTCTAGACACGAGAATAGGTATTTCAATGCAAATAATTTTTAGAAAGCGATATCTGGAGAGGATGTGGATTTCAAGACCAAGGATGCTCGTGCTTCTTTGATTCAGAACCCTGTTCTTCGATATATGGAAGAGTTTTGGGGAACACATTATCCGCCCAATCTGAAGGAAGTTGCGTGTCTAGGGGAGAGTTGTATGTTCTTTGGTATATGTTGAATAGGGTGAAGTTCAATGTGGGATCGTATCTGATTCAGCAGCTTTATAGATTCAGGAGTTCCACATTTCAGAGAGTAAATATTGGAGGATTGCTTACTCTGTGGCTGAGTCATACCACATGAATTTCACTGGCATCACACCCATCTTGGAGGATCCGGATCTAGTCATGAGTGCGTGTGTTAAAGCTGGATTCGCTTATCATCAGGATGGAGATTGGCTGTACACGAGGGGATCTAAGCCCTTTTCTTTCATGTTTTCATATGATGTGGGAGGTTTGAATACGATCCGGAATGATGATAATAAGTTGATGAACAATCTGTCGCACGAGGCTATATCAATTACGTGCTTGAGGAGAGGTGATTGGAGGATTGTGGCTTAAATATACACTACCGAGATGTACCAATAGCTGTAGAGGAATGTAGATGGAGTGCAGCAAGGGCAGTTAGAGCCACAACAGCAGCAGCAGCATGAAGAGCATGGAGAACACGCTCATGAGCATGGTGAGATGCCTGGAGAGGAGCAGATTCATCCTGAGATGGATATTCCGTAGCAGCATGACATGCCACCACCACCATATCCAGCACAGCCACAGCAGCAGTATTGGGGCAGTTTTGACGAGTATTTTAGGGAGCAATTTAGATTGATGAATGAGCATCTTGCCAACCTGAACAACAATCAGAAAGAGACAAACCACCAGCTGGTCTTGCTAACATTAGTTATGCCGCGCTCGATATGAGATACAACACACTGCATGCTAACTACGTGGTGATGGATCAGAGATTAGGGGATTTAAATGATAACTATGAAGCTCTGGATAGGAAGGTGGATACCCTACACAGAGACTTCGATGATTGGCACAGGGGCGAAGATGATGATGATGATGATGCTCCAGAGGAGTAAAGGGCGCTAGGTTTTTCATCTTAACTATTTTATCTCATCTCCCTTCTCTTTTTCTCTTTACATGATGGGTATTTGTGGTGTGAATGGCGTGTACGTATATTGATTTTGATTTGAGATGGGATTGAGGTGTGTCACTTGATATTTGAGGTTGGATTGATTGGAGATATTTGATTTGGATTGATATAGTGGGTTCTTTGCTAAGTATGTTGCATTCATATTTTGCATGTGTTGATTTTGTTGATGAGAAGCATGTGTACTTCTTAAATATGTGGAGTTCGTAGTGAAATTGATCTTGATTATATACTTTGAGGAGTGCTTAGGAATCTATTAACCCATGTGAGAATTTGAGCCTTTTAAAATCATACTACAATCATGCATGGTAGTGTATTCTTGTGAGAATCGTTCATATGACTGTATTCTAGAATTTGGCTTGGAGTCTTGTATGAGCCTTATGATTGATTAGTTATTAGGACATGATCTTAGTCCATTATTGTTTATTTGAGTCACTTAGCTTAAATTTTACCTTCCCTTATATTGAATGAATTATTGGAAGCCCTATTGAGCCTTAAAAAACTTTTTCTTTGGCAAGCCTTGATTAAAAGCCTTTATTTATCCTTTACTTAAGCTTTATTGAATACCCTATCATTAGTAGAGAATTGAGGAGAATATATGCTAGCTTGAATGTGAAGAAGAATAGAATAAAATTTGGTTGAGTAGCATGAATTTGAAGAAAAGAAAAAGATGGTTAAATCTTGTTTAGGGGTAGTGCCTGAAACCGGTACCCCGACTGCTTAGGAAGGGTAGTGTCCGAAATTGGTACCCTTGTACTTTGAAGAAAGACGATGTTGATGCCAAGGGAAAGAAGGAAAAGTTGAATCGCAAAGATCATGAGAATAAAAGATGGAGAAGATGAAGCTGTTTGTTGAAAAGCGAAATTCCAAGGTAATTCTCTACTAGTGAATTAGTCACTTTATCTAAAATTTTTCTACCTTTACCAAAGAGCCAACATTACAACCCAAAGGCAAGTCCTTTGTGATCCTAGAAATGAAGTGATTATAAGTTGATTTTTGAGACCCTTGTCAAGCTTATGGTTACGTGGGAGTATGAATTGAATATGAGCGTATATACTAACCAAAAAGTGTACATCTTTTACATTTGAGAGCGAGAGTAAACACTTATCTTATGAGCTAGATGACTTAGTACTCCGAAGTGTATTATAATTGAGTGATATTTTGCATGAGTGAAATATATGATGCGAGTGATACTTGTTTTAAATTGATAGAGTTGCATGTGTAGGTATGACTTGTATTTGACTAGATGGACTTGTGAAATTTACACTTACTCTTATGGTTTTGATTTTGTTGCCTCGGGACGAGCAACAAGTAAGTTTAAGAATTTTATGAGTTTGTAAATTCACGTGTTCTAAGCCTTGATTCTTGTGATAATGATATATGATTTGATCGTAAGTGAAGATAAATTGAGATATGTAGTGGAAAGTCATGAATCAGGTGTGTTTGAGTCCGTTTGAGTGGATTTTCGAAGAAAAATGGGATAGAAGTGATCGGAACTGGAGAAAGGGTATTGTAGGCACCCGATTCGACCAGCATGAAAGTGTTCGACTATCACCCATGGTCGAACCAGGTGCAGAGAGGCGACATAAGTGTGGTTCGTCCACGACAGTGCGGTTCGACTAGGCATGTTGGTCGAACTGTGGTCGAACCAAAAGCATAACTTTTTGCAGATGAAGTTTGACCCTGAAGCTTCTGATTCGACCTGCCGTTCGAGCCAAACTGGATGCCTGCTAGTGATTTACATGCCAATTCGACCAGCGATTCGATCAGGCCTTGATCGGTTCGACCAGAGGTCTTGGTCAAACTGATGTGCTGGCAGCGTTCGGATCCATATAGAATAATAGACTATGAAGTAAACCTCATTCATAACAGATGCAGTGCTATGGATAAGTAAGCTTGTGTTGTAGATTGGTTAGGATTTTAATTCATGTATGGTCAGAATACGTGTATCAGGTGTAACGGGGATATGAGAGTTGGAATGGAGTATATGTAAACATACGTTCATACGTCTGGTTCATAGGTGGATGGAGTGGTTTATGGGATATATATTTCAGCAGTATTATAGCTTTGTTGAGATCAGTTTCTACAGCAAAGCTACACGATCCCACGTTGCAAAGTCACTCAACACATTAGTCCACTAAACTTTCAGTTTTGGATGGCATGTGTATAAGTTATTCGATTGCATGTTTCTGATGTGTCTTCTTCATCATTCAAGTTCTATCAATAAAGAAACTCACCCTATAGTGGATGTAGGTTATTCATGGCTAAACCACTCTAATTTTCTGTGTTGATTTCTGGTAGAAAACACTACACACACATCACTCATTGTTTTGTTGTTTTCTTCATCTAAGGTTCTTATTTCAAGTTTGTTTTTTCATTAAGTGTTTAACTCATACACTTAAAGAGCATTGTGAGATCTTCATCCTGACAAATTGGCGTCGTCTGTGATAAACCAAACCAAGTAGGAGAAGAGGAAGGAATCAAGAAGGTGATTGAAGAAAGGAAGGCAGCATGGTGACTACCAAATTTGACATCGAGCGGTTCACTGAGAAATCCAATTTTGGTTTGTGGAAAATCAAGATGAAAGCCATCTTAGTCCAGCAAGGGTTGGTGAAAGTAATTCAACCAACACCAGAAAATGAAGCGGTAGAGGTTGATGCACAAGCGACTGCTACAGAAACTGAGCTTCAAGAAAAGACTTTAAGTGCTATAGTTTTGTGTCTTGGTGATAAAGCACTAAGAGAAGTTCAGAGGGAGACAACTGTAAGAGCATTATGGAAGAAACTGGATGATCTTTACATGGTAAAATCTCTTGCTAATCATTTATATCTGAAACAGAAGCTATATTCATTTAAAATGGTAGAAGATATGCCAATCTTGATTCAGCTTGATGAGTTTTCTAAGGTGCTTGATGATTTAGAAAACGTAGATGTCAAATTAGATGATGAGGATAAGGCCTTAATTTTGTTATCTTCTCTTCCAAAGTCATTTGAAAATTTTAAAGATACATTGTTATTTGAAAGTAAAGAAACAATCAGTTTGGATGAGGTTGCAATGGCTCTGAAGACTAAGGAGTTGCAGATGGCTTCAGAGGAACAAAGCTCTTCCGGTGAAGGTTTAATGGTCAAGAAGAATGAGCATGGTAAGAAGAACAAAAAGGGAAGCTCTGACAATAAGAAGCAAGGAAAGAAGGCTGATCAGTCAGTCTCTGATAAAGATGGAAGGAAATGCTACTATTGTCATGAACCTGGAAATTACAAGAAAAATTGCTATAAATGGAAAGCTTCTAAGGCTAAGAAAGCAGAGGCTGGTAGAGAAGGACAACCAAGGGTACAAGCAAATCAGGTCACTACAAATCAAGGTGGAGATGACACTGATTACATATATGCACTGTCTATTACTTCATCTCAGGTATGTGTAGATTGGGTATTAGATTCTGGTTGTTCTTTTCATATGTCTCCCATGAAGCAATGGTTTCTTGATATTAAATTCTATAATGGAGGTTCAGTGCTTCTAGGAAATGACCATACTTGTAAAATAAAAGGTATTGGTTCTATCAGGCTGAAAATGCATGATGGAGTTGTAAGAACTCTATCTAATGTGAGGTATATACCAGAATTAAAGAGAAATTTTATCTCTTTGGGTGTTCTAGATACATTAGGATATACCTTCAGTTCAATGCAGGGAGTACTCACTGTCAATAAAAGTGAGTATAAAGTAATGAGAGGGATTAGAAGAAGGGAGTTGTATATTCTTGATGGACATGTGGTTGCAGGACAGAATTGTGCAATCACTAGTAAGGAAGAGATGCTCTTATGGCATGGCAGGTTGGCTCACATCAGTGAGAAAGGACTTCAAGAACTTGCAAGACAGAAAATAATCAATGTTGGCTCATCTGAAAAGTTGGAACAATGTGAGCATTGTATAATTGGTAAGGCTAGAAGCTTAAGTTTGGTGTAGGTGAATATAATAGCAAGAGAAAGTTAGAATATATTCACTCTGAATTGTGGGGCCTTCTAGGACTCCAACTAGAGGTGGAGGGAGATACTTCATCTCATTCATTGATGATTTCAGTAGAAAAATGTGGGTGTTTATATTAAAGACCAAGGATGAAGCATTTAGTGTCTTTAAGAACTGGTTGACAGAGGTAGAAAACACATGTGATTGCAAGGTGAAAGTTCTTAGAACTGATAATGGTTTGGAGTATTGCTCAGAAGAGTTCAATAGCTTTTGTAAAGAAAGGGGGATAATCAGACACAAAACGGTTCCAGGAACACCACAACAAAATGTGTTGCGGAGAGGCTCAATCAGACTATACTTGAGAGGGTCAGATGCATTTTAAGCTGCTCTGGTTTATCTAAGAATTTTTGGGGTGAAATAGTTGATACGGTGGCCTTTCTCATAAATAGAAGCCCATCAACAGCATTGAAGTTCAAGACACCACAAGAAGTTTGGTCAGGTAGAGTTGCTACAGCAGGCTTAAAGTGATAGGGTGCTTGGCTTATGCTCACATCAAGCAAGACAAATTAGCTCTAAGGGCAATAAAGTGTGTCATGATTGGTTACCCCAAAGGTGTCAAGGCTTTTAAACTCTGGTGCATTGAAAGTAACAAGATTCTTGTTAGTAGGGATGTTACATTCAATGAGAATATTATGCCATTGGTACAGCAAAATCAGATTATACAGCTTAATAAGGATTTTGATGTTGAGGTGGAGCCTATTAGTTCAAATGATCAGGTAAGGGCTGATGAAAATACAGAGCAAGAGGAAGCATTTACTTCAGCTGGTAATGATCAAAGAAGAGTGGAAACTGATGAGATTCTTAATAGTTATCAGTTAACAAGGGATAGACAAAGAAGAGCTATAAAGTCTCCTGCAAGGTTTGCTCAGGCAGACATCATATCTTTTGCTTTATTTACTGCAGAAGACGTTGATGCATATGAACCAAATAGCTTTGAGGAAGCAATTGCCTGCAAGGAAAGTGATAAATGGTGCACTGCAATGCAAGAGAAATTACTTTCTTTAGAAAAGAATTAGACATGGAAGGTGGTTCAGAGACCCAAGAATCAAAACTTAGTGAGCTGTAAGTGGATATATAAGAAAAAGGTGGCTACAGAAAAGCAGGTGGAGTAAGGTTCAAAGCTAGATTGGTTGCAAGGGGATTTTCTTAGAAAGAAGGCATAGATTATACTGAAATTTTCTCTCCAGTAGTGAATCACTGTTCTATCAGGATAATGTTAGCATTAATTGCTCAGTTTGATCTTGAGTTACATCAGATGGATGTAACTGCAGCTTTTCTTCATGGAAACTTGGAGGAAAGCATATACATGACTATTCCTAAGGGTGTAGCAGTTCAAGATCCAGGTTCTAAGGCTTTTTTGCTTCTTAAGTCTTTATATGGGTTGAAACAAAGTCTTAGAAGATGGTATATCAGGTTTGATGAATATGTCATCAAGTGTGGTTTCAAGAGGAGCATATTTGATAGTTGTGTTTACATCAAACAGGATAGTGAGTGGCATATTTTCTTGTTGCTATATGTAGATGATATACTGATAGCTTGCAAGTTTATGGAAGGGATTATGATAGTAAAAGAGATGTTAAAATCAGAATGACATGCCTATCTCAAATACCACATAATATATCGAATATAAGTTCATGGACTCAACAAGATATCCTCAAATATTCTGCACAGATATTTTCTCACAGATAAACTCCAACATTCATCCAATCTTTTATTAGAGTTATCCATAAAAAAAATTTTTACTGCTATATAAAGAGGGCTCAAGGCCTCTATTTTCTTCACATCACGATTACAGAGAATCAACTAATCAATACCTTTCTTCTCTTTGCAGATTTTTTCTTCCATACGTTTGAATCAAATTCGCAGTAGACAACATAATGTAACTTCTCTTATCTCTTACAACTCTCCTTGTTCCTTTCTCCTTTACTGCTTTGCTTCTTGCTCTCTTTTTTTTGCATAAGCTGCTGTTATACTTGGAATGCAGATTAGTGGAAATAGATCAATTGGTTCTGTTGTTCTTCATCAGAGCTTGTATTTGGAAAAGGTACTTAAGAGATATAACATGGACTTATCTAAGTCTGTGGTCACACCAGTTAAGCAGGGATTGAGTCTTTCAGCTCAACAATCAGCTCAGACACATGATGAACAATTAGAGATGGAGAGAGTTCCTTATACAAGTGTTGTAGGGAGTGTTATGTATGCCATGGTGTGTTGTAGACCAGACTTAGCTTATGCAATGAGCTTGGTCAGCAGGTTTATGAGTAATGCTAGTAAAGAGCATTGGGAATCACTGAAGTGGATTCTTAGATACCTTAAAGGATCAATAACAGCAGGTCTGAAATTCAATAAGATCAATTCAAGTGGTGATTTTCTTGAAGGTTATGTGGATGCTGATTATGCCGCAAATTTAGACACTAGAAAGTCCTTATCCGGATATGTGTTTTGTTTATTTGATACTGCTATCAGTTGGAGGTCAACACATCAATCAGTTGTTGCATTATCCACAACAGAAACTGAATTTATTTCATCAACAGAGGCTATAAAAGAAGGGTTGTGTTTGATTGGTATACTTGAAGAGTTTGGCATTGAACAAAAGACAGTAGTTGTGCACTGTAATAATCAAAGTGCCATTCATCTTTCAAGGCATCAGGGGTATCATGAAAGGACAAAGCATATCCATGTTCGAATGTATTTTGTCAGAGACTTAATTGAAGAGGGAAGAGTTGTTGTGAAGAAGATTGACACAGCAATGAATCCAGTGAATTTTATCACTAAGGCTTTACCTACTTCGAAGTTCGAGTTGTGAAAAAGCTTTATCAATGTTTGCTGAAGAAGTCAGAGGTGAGTTTTGCTGCTCTCTAAAGGCAGTGTGATGAGTTTACTGTACTCAATAAAAAACTGGGTTGAGGGTTGATATTTTTTTAATAAGGTTTAAGGTGGAGAATTGTGAAGTAAACCTCATTAATAACAGATGCAGTGCTACGGATAAGTTAGCTTGTGTTATGGATTGGTTAGGATTTTAATTCATGTATGGTCAGAATACGTGTATCAGGTGCAACAGGGATATGAGAGTTGGAATATAGTATATGTAAACATACGTTCATACATCCGGTTCATAGGTGGATGGAGTGGTTTATGAGATATATATTTCAGCAGTATTTTAGCTTTGTTGGCATCAGTTTCTGCAGAAAAGCTACACGATCCCACGTTGCAAAATCATTCAACACATTAATCCACTAAACTTTCAGTTTTGGATGGCATGTGTATAAGTTATTCGATTGCATGTTTCTAATGTATCTTCTTCATCATTCAAGTTCTATCAATAAAGAAACTCACCCTATAGTGGATGTAGGTTATTCATGGCCGAACCACTCTAATTCCTTGTGTTGATTTCTGGTAGAAAACACTACACACACATCACTCATTGTTTTGTTGTTTTCTTCATCTAAAGTTCTTGTTTCAAGTTTGTTTGTTCATTAAGTGTTTAACTCATATATTTAAAGAGCATTGTGAGATCTCCATCCTGACATAGACATATAATATTCTATATCTATCTATAAATAATAATAAAAAAATGAAATAGAGAAATCCTTTTTTTTATCCAATTTTTCATTCCAGGGAAGAGGAAGAAGCATTAGAGCAAAGGCCTTTCTTTCCATTCACTCTTTCCTAAGGTGATGTCTGGTTTGGAGTTATGTGGGGTTTGAAAATCATGAATAGTATGTTCTATGTTTGTTTTGGGTTTTGAGTAGGATATGTTTTAACTTTATGTCAAATCAATGTATTAAGTTATTTAAAAAGTTAAATGAGAGAGTAGAGATAAAGAGATAAAATATATTAATTGAGGAGAGAGAATGTAGTAGGTATATATATGGGTGATTTTTAAAATCTGGTTGTGGGTTTTGAAAACCAAAACCTGGGTTTGAAAACCGTAAACAAACATTGCCTAAATAAGCGAAAGATTACGTGGTATGATTAGGTCAAATAAGTCCTTCTGGAATAAATATTTAGCCATTTGTGACCCTTCGGGTATTGTTTTATTCAATGTTTGTTCAATTACTTTTTTACCCGCAAATGCAATGTAAGAATTTGGTTCGACAATAATAATATCTCCCAACATACCAAAACTAGTTGTTAAATAAAATATTACATCTGTCTGATTTAAAGAGACTCATTTATTTTTTGTACGTAAATTAAAAATTATTATTATTTAATGTGCAGTGATTAGTTATATTAGTAGGTGTGTTGACCCCATATTTTAATTGTATTAGTGAGTGTGTGGATTTTATGTGTGTAGAAGGGAAATGAGCGAGATCCTTAGAAGCAGACGCCCAAAAAATGAATAAACAAAACTATTTGGAGGTGGCAGAAAATAATATATAAAAAGATTACTCCCTTCATCCCACTCAAAGAGTTCATTTTTTAATTTTGGGTGTCTCATCCAAAGAGTCATTTTTTCTTTTTTACATACACATATGACTCACACACATTCACTGATACAATTAAAATATGTTGCTCATGATGAGTGTGTAAATTCACGAATCTTGCGCCTGGATTTGTGCTATTATGAAGTGTTTGAAGGTGGTAATCGGTTGTAAATTGATATATTATGAAAATTCATGAATCAGGTGTTGTTGAAGTCATTTGAGTGATTTTTCGAAGGAAATCGGAGTGGAAGTATTGAAAACTGAACAAAGGAAGTCGAAGCCATCCATTTGGGTGAAGCAGGAGTGCAATTCGACCAGAAGGAGGTCAATTCGACCAGGCCTGCTGGTCGAATTGGAGGCAGGACACGTACAAAAGATGGATTCGACCACGACAGGAAAATTTAACCTAAGCATCAGGTCGAATCCTGGTCGAATTGATCGGTGGCGAAGCCAAATTGACCACGTCATTTCAATTCGACCAGGGCCTCTGGTCGAATTGAGCGTCTGAGACTTATAGTAGGTCAATTTGACCTCTAATTCGACTTGGAGGGGAGAATTCGACCTGGCCGTGAGGTCGAATTGAGCCTCGAAAACTTACCATATCCGTATTTTTACACCCTCAATGCGTGTGATCACTCAAAAAGCTCATTCCAGGCCCGGGAGGCGCGATTACAAGTATAAAAGAAGGCTTATGCAGTAGTAGGAAAGGAGGAACATAATCAAGACGTGGAGACATAGAGTTGAGAGGAGGATCGATCAAGAGAGACATATCGGGTTAGAGTACTAAGTGCACGAGAAATAATTGATACTGATAATACCAGAAAGGGGAGTGAATTATATCTCTTGCTCCGAGGATATTCACACGTGTCGTACGCATATTTACTTGTGTCTATAGAGTAAATTTGCATGGTTTAGTGATGCGTCCATAAACCACAAGGCAGAGTCGGACACCGTCACATGGAAGATGACTTAATAAGTGGAATTGGATTACATGAAGAACTACCTACTATCTTACTTGATCACAACTCACTTATCTCTTCTTCTTGTTATTTTTACTTGCTATTTCAATTAATAGTTGTTACTTAATTTCAATATCACCACCATTATAATTTCCAACATAGTCTTAACATACTAGAATATAATTAAATTGATATTTATCCGTCCTTTGAGTTCGATATATAACTTGGTCGCATATCTAAGCTACTATTGATATCCTTCATGCTTAGGGATTAATTGTGTGTTGAGAAAACGCCGATCAGCTCACACTCTCATTAATACAACTACACACTACATATTAAATAATAGTATACTTCTTAATTACGTGCAAAAAGAAAAACTTATCTTTAGATGAAACAGAGGGATTATTTGTTTTAAACTTTTAAAACTTTAGTAAGGAAAAAAATATACTTTTGATCCCATATAAAATATCTCGTTTCACTTTTGGTCATTTCGTAATATTTTTGGTCCCATTAGTTTATTTTGTAGTTTCCGTTTGTCAAATTAACAGAATTCTCACGGCTGCTGACGTGGCTGTAGGAATAGATTAATTCTTTTCTTTTATTCTGTAAAATTGAATTTTCCATTAATTCTCCAAAATTAAAATTTATAAATTAACTGAATCATCATCATTAAATGGTAAAATTTTCTGCCATTAATGTCACTAATAACTCTCTCTCTCTCATCCCTCTCTTCTCAGACATTACGAGTGATGCGATCCCCTTCTTACATATTAATTGTTTATGTATTAAAGTTTCTCCTAATTTTTTGCCTCCTGGTATTTGAGGAATAGTTGGAGAGATGGGTACTTCCTAAACTGAACCATCATCACAAAATGATAATTTGGGGGTCAACCCTAATAAAAAGGGCGAGATTTTGTTGGAGGGGAGTTGAGGTAGAAAGATATGAATTTGAATTGTAGGAAGTAGAGAGGGGATGAGAGGGCGAATTACCAATCAAGCGAGGCGGGATGGGAGTGGGGTATTAGGGGAGGAGAGGAGGAGACCGGAGAAAGTGGAAAATATCCAGTCCGACACGCGGCCAAGCGGGACCCACATAAACGAGGATATGGCGATGTCGGCGGAGGGTGAATAGAGGACTAAGGTTATGTGGTCGGATAGATGTAGAGGAGCTCGTTGAGGATGGTTCAGATCCGGTGAGGTGCATCTCCATTGTTCGCCATCAAGACCACCGGCGATGGTGATTGATTTTTTTGCTGTTTGAATTTTGCCTAGATTTTGTAATTACAAGTGTAGTAAATTTACCATTTAATGATGATGATTCAGTTAATTTATAAATTTTAATTTCGTTGCCAGTCATCGAACTCCAGCACTTCCACTGTCAACACTACAGATCTGCCGTTTATCTCCACCACCACCACAGTAGATGCCTTTTTTCCGATTGATTGAGAAGGTGGGGAGAAGCCATGGATGAGATTGAGAATTTGCCTTTTTGATCGAGAAGCTGGGAAGAAGCCATGGATGAGATTGAGATAGTGGGGAGATTAGATTGAGAAAGTGAAAGGTAGTCAGGACTGGAGAGGTCAATTGATTGAAATTATTTTTAAAAAGAAAATTTTTAGCTAACGTTTTTTTTTGTTTTTTTTAATTTTATTTTTATTTATTTATTAAGTTAACGTTTTCCATCCAAACTTAACGGATAGAATTAAAATTGTAACTTTTGAGAAAAAAAAAAAAGGATTAGACATCAAAAGTGAAATGAAATCTTTCCCATAGGATCAAAAGTGAATTTTTTCCCTATCTTAAATGATGTATGTAGACGAACTAATGTGGGAAGAGACTACTGAATTTAGTTTCAAAAGTTTTTGAGGAAGTTGCTTGATTAGGATTTTGAAATAATGGTTAGACTAATGCAATGTACATCATTCCATCATCATTACTGACATTATCTTACCATTCGTCAGAAATTCAAAATAATATATTCAACACCAAATCATCGCCAAATAAATACAGTATTACGTGGAATTGATTCGCTCTTAATTATTTAATGGGGCTTAGGCATTTCTGCCCACTGCAGAAAATATTTATGCAAATATGCCCGCTTAAAGTGCCCACTTTTAGAAGCAAAAGACCAAAATGACCCTAATATGACGTTAGGACCTTAGACTACTTTTTGACTGTCTAGAAAAATAACCCCACTCGTTTGTCCCCTTTCTCTCTCCACTCATCTCCCTCTCTCTCCTCTCAGCATTGTCCGAGCACCATGCGAGAAGAAAATTTGATTGTTGGTAGAAATTAAAATTGTAAAAGGCCGCAGTGAAAGCTCGAATAGAGTAATGCAAACATAATTATTTAACCGAATAGAACAAACATTAACAAACCTGAATTTATTTATTTATTTAAGAGTGAGGCTCTTGTGCACCCGGGCGCACGGAACACATTCCGTGCGCCTTTACAATTTTTATGCCCCTTTACAATTTAAACCCCTAGCAATACATAGGTTTAAATAGGATTGGAGGGGAGGGTTGTGTTCACATGGGGACACGGAGCATCTTTTCGTGTCCCCGGGCGCACAGGAGCTTTTGCCTATATTTAATGCACGATTCAACTATTGAATTGTATGTGATCTTATTATATAAATTATATTTATCCAAATACATTAAATTATATTTTGCACATAATGATTTAAATTGCTAAAATCATTAAATTAATTCATCAAATGGGGTTAATCCGAATAGGTTTAATTGATCGAATATGTTTAGGATTGAGGTTTATTTGAACAAATTAACATCGCCCTAGCCAATAATTAATATACATAATATTATAGATAATTTAAATAGATTATTATTATTTATTTGGAATAAATGTTAAATATTTCTAATTAATTATATACACTAAAAAACATTATATTTTAGTAACGGAATTTACCAACAGATTAGCAACAAAAATAACATTTTTCTTTTAGCAATGGAATGCCAATAAATTTATTCTTTATTTTACCAATTAAATTCAATCTGTTTGTAATTACCAACAGATTACCAACGAAATTTAATTTTTGTTGCTAAAAATTTACCAACCACCACTTTACCAACATATTTTATTTTTAATCCATTCATAAATCAATTTAACAATGGAATTGAGATTTTACCAACAAAATATTTTGTTGGTAATTTTTTTTTTTGTAGTAATAATGATAATTCTATTTCCATTAATTCAAAAAGATTAATGTAAAATATAATTAAAGTTAGATTTATCGGTGATCATGAGCGTGGTGGTGAACCGATGCACCATAGAGTTAATGAGTTAATAATAGGGTATGAGTAGTTATTATTTTTTCTAAAATTTTAATTATTTTATTTAATTTAATAATAGAGATGAAATTAAAATTCAATCAGTGAAGATTGAATATTAATAAATTATAAATAAAGTTAAATTTACACATAATAAATTTCTAAAACTCCGTTATATAGTATATATACTTAAAATTATTATAATTAACCATTATTCGGATAAATTATTAACACTATTCCGTCAAATAATTTTAACTATTATTCGGATAAATAATTCAAACTTTTATTAATAAATACAGCTTTTTAACAACGTGTATTATTAATGGAATATTCCGTCAAATTTATTACTCCCTCCGTCCCGGGTATTTTTACCCGTTTGTACGGGCACGGAGATTAAGACGTTTTATTTTTTTAATATATAATGTAAGAGAAAATATGGATAAATTATTAATTTAAAAAGAAAAAAATGAATAAAGTTATTGGGAATGATGAATAAAGTGTAAAAAAGTAATTAAAGTTGTTGGAATTGTAAAAAGTAGGTAATAAAATATTATGTATTTTTACTAAAAATGGAATGGGTAAAAATACGTGGGACACCCCAAAATAAAAAGTGGGTAAAAATACGTGGGACGGAGGGAGTATTATTATTATTTTAATTTGATATGACAACCATACAAAAATGTGGCTGCAGTCAATTGTTAAGGGTATATATGTCAATTTAACTAGAAGTGGGCAGTTTTGCCTTATTTTAGTCAAAGTGAGCTTTTTTGAAGATGTGATATTCAAAGTGGGCAGCAGGTCCCAATTCCTCTTATTTAATGGGTTGAGAAAAGAAATTATTGTATTCACGGTACCTACACTAAATTCTAAAGTGAATTCCAAATTTAAGGCTAAATTAGAACAAGAAATAAGAATTTTTTTTGAATTAAATAATAAAAATACAATTATATCTCTTAAATTGAAATTAAAAACTTAAATTTTAGATGAGGTAGATATATAACACGTATCAAAGTCATGGTATAATAATTGTTGGCAATTTATAGTGTGCACTCGGGTGCACCTAAAGATAGGGTGCACCCATATACAAATATAAACAAAAACATATACAATTAAGAGTAAAAATGTATACAATTTAATTGTTAATTTTTTTAATAAAATTTTGTATATAATATTCAATAAAAAGTTATACACATATGGATGTTAGTTTTTTTAATGAAAACTTAATGTGAAAAAAGTATATAATTATTACAAAATACGTATACAAAATAGAATAATATGTATACAAAATAGAATAAAACGACATACACATATAGGTGCACCCTTGCACCCGGGTACACCCAATATACACTCATAATTGTTTAATGTTCAAATCTCACGATCATATTATTAAAATTTCTCGTGCTAGTTTTTGAATTAAATTGACTTGTCTGCAAGTGAAATAGAGTGTTAAATAACTTGATTAAATATTAAATAATATTTTTAACTACAAATTTAAGCATTTAGCCTAACAATATCTTAAAATTAATACTAAATCCAAAATCCAGCAATTAAAGATTAAACTTTATAAAACTGGAGATGAACCACAAAAGTCCCCGAAAACCTTGTTTGCAAATGTTTCATATATAAAAAGTTTAACAACAATAATAATGTAATAATACTGTTGCAAATTGCAAGCAAGCAAATTCATGAAAGTTGAGCAAATTAACTGCAAAGAAGCTTCTCTACCAGGGTTGGAAACCATAATGATATTAATATTATTCATAAGATAACTAGATACTAGTGGCGTGCTACAAATTTAGCAGTAGTTATAAAATGACAAATTCTAGTGCTACATATATATAATACTAATTAATTATCAATTATATAATATATTAATTAAGAACAGACAATGGAATAATATTTATATAATATTTTAATGACTTTTTCATTGAAAAAATAATATCCTTATTAATTAAAATATAATTATACATTTTAGAACAAAATGTTATTCATTTGAATACTTGTATATCTGGGTGCACAAGAAACCAACTTGTTATTAATTAATATAAGACAAATTCTCTTGTAAGCTTACCCACATTCAAAATGTATACACTAATGATCAAAATATACAATGAATAAAAACATAACATTTTGTTAACGAATTTTATGTTAAATTTTTTAATAAAAAACTAAATATATAAAAGTAATTCATTTATGAGAAATTGTGAAAAATGCCTAAAATAATAGTTGATTTTTTAACATTTTTTTTGGAGAAATGCAAAAAAAAAATTATTCTTTTGCCGCTCTTCATTATATAATTAATACATAATTGCATGCATAATCACATATATATAGTCACGTGCAGTGGTCTTACATATGTTTATAAATAAAAGATATGTATGGTCGCACATATAATCCATGTGTAGGTTGCACATATAGTCTTTTGTAGGGTTGCAAGTATAGTTGAAGAAGAAGTCGCAGACTAAGGTTAATCATAATCCAAAATAAATAAAAAAATGGTACTCCCTCCGTCCCGGGTATTTTTACCCGTTTGTACGGGCACGGAGATTAAGACGTTTTATTTTTTTAATATATAATGTAAGAGAAAGTAGGGATAAATTAGTAATTTAAAAAGAAAAAGTGAATAAAGTTATTGGGAATGATGAATAAAGTGTAAAAAAGTAATTAAAGTTGTTGGGATTGTAAAAAGTATGTAATAAAATATTATGTATTTTTGCCAAAAATGGAATGGGTAAAAATACGTGGGACACCCCAAAATGGAAAGTGGGTAAAAATACGTGGGACGGAGGGAGTATTTTTTTTGAAAAAATTATAGTAGGCGACATTTTTCCAAAATTAATCATTAAAAGTGGAATTTTTGAAAACATATGCTCCCTTTGTCATGGAATAGTTGTCTTAATTACTGTAGACAAGGAGTTTAAGAAAAGTTATTTTATAACTAACTTTATTGACTCTTAGAGAGTAATGTATTTTTTTATATAATAAATAAATTATTAAATATTTTGATATGTGTTAGGTAAATGTGGTAAATTTGAAATTAAGAAGTGTTTGAAGGCTGTATGTTGATGTAAAGTTTTTTTTTTTATTTTTGGGATAAAACATTTATTGTGAAATGAAAGAAAATGAAAATGTAAGAGTACAAAGAGTATAGGAGTATTAAATAAAAATATACACGTATAAATATAAGCATGCACCTGAGCGAAAATCAATTAATAATTGGAGGGCTTAAGAGTAAATACACGAGCGGAAATCAATTAATAATCGGAGGGCTTAAGAGTAAATAAAAGTCGAGGTTCCGGTCACTTGCACCGTAAAATCACGAACGAAATCTCACGCAAGCAAGCAAGGGTTTAAGACTGTGAATTAATGGCGAATCCCCAGCAAACATCCATTCGACCATGGTTTCTCGATCTCGTACCTCTAATGGTCGTTCTTCTCATTGCCGCCCATGTCATCGCTCTGGTGAGACTCCCTATTTTGAAATTAAATTATATCGACTTTCGGTCTCTCAATGGGTGCGTGTGTTGGTGCAGGTGTATTGGATTTACAGATTAGCGACTGAGAAGCAGCAGCCGATGAGAAGAAAGAGGAATTAGTAGAATGATCGCTGAAATCAATTCAATTTGTAGAGATGTAAACGAGGTAAAATTAATTTGATCCAGTATTTTGCTTTCTTGTACTTGATTACTTCACGATCACGAACCAATTACCCTTAATTAAGGTTTACTAGATTCACTTTGTACTTCAATCGTTCATAATCTTTGTTTGTGACTGTGTGTGTGTGTGTGTGTTTAACTACTCGTTTGAGACTAGGTTACACATCTGCTACCGTTTGATTTATTGCTTGCTTTGAAATTTGTATGCTCCCCCCACCAGTCCACCACTGACCACCCCCACTTCGGCCACATTTCCTTTTAGTGTTTTATTATATTTTTATTTAGTCTTGTTTTTTGTAGCTATGGTTTGATGGTTTACTGTAAGCATGATATGGGAATATGCAAAGGGTATGGAGAAGTGAAAATGTAAAGTTACTGTTTTCTTCATAATCCAAAAGCGGAGTGTTATTTATGTGTTCCTTGATTGATATTACGAGTTGGACAATTTTCTTATGGGCATTTTTGATCAATTAAGCTTGGGAATTTGCATAAATAAGTTGGCATCTTGTTTAATAGGTAAGTTGTTGAATTAGGAACTTTACATTGTGTAAGCATCATGAATTTTAAGTTAGTCGGCCATAATTGAGAACGCAGGAGGTAGTTCTTGTGATAGTTATATCTGTAAATCATCTTAAAGCTTTTGAACCGGATTAAGTGATAAATGCTTGTTTCTGTCTCAGGGAGTCAGTTTGGCTGATTTTTCATTAGTGAGGTTTTATGCAAGTTCAGTTGGAGGAGGTTTCAGGTTCTCTTGATGTGTGCAATTCTTATGGGCTCCATTCTTTTTCGGGTTTGAGTATGGTATCTGTTGGTCAATGTAAACAGGACATATACTTGGCGGATGACTATCACTGTAATGCCTATATACATTTTCCTCCGATCGGATATGTATTTTAGTTCTTAACTGTGCCTCCAATTTATACCTTGTCATGTGAGATTTCCATGTGTATATAAAAAGAGTTGAGCTAAAGTACTAGCTCTAGCACTGTGTTGCTAAACTGTCATCTAATATCTAGACCTCTATAATTGATCACCCCATGGAAAATGAAGGCTTTCAGTTGATGAATATAAGAGTTAGGTTTTATACCTCACTATGGCATATCTTTTTTCTGGTGAGGATTGTTGACAGATTTAATCACTTAGCTGCGCCCTTCGCAGTCTTGAGAAATTGTCAATAGTCTGTAAGCTCTTGCACTTAGAATTGTTGGGACTAATGGGATCTTGATGCCGCACATTGTGCATATGATGTCGTAGTTTTGAAGATTGTTTGAGGAAGGAAGGTACACTAGATGTGTAGAGCAGGTCTCACAATCTTTAAAATTTTTACAAAGTTCAGCGAGAGAGAGAGCTCGTGTAAGTTCGTGTTTCAGTGAAGAAGGCAGATGTCTTAGGTTTTGGTCGTGTCTGAAGGTAAAAGGGCCTGCGAGAACTTCCTGTAGCTGCTCATGCTAGTCATTGAAAAAGGATAGGCTTAGTCGATGGCTTTTGAATTTGTCCTGTGTTTTGTTTTACATGTGTATCACTTGTTACCAAATTTGCTTTTGTCGTTTTGAAATTCTGGTGAAATCAAGTGTTCCAATGGTTTTAGCATAATAATCCACTCGCTTATCTTATGGCCATTGGAAATTTTCTAAATTTTATACACGCTGAAAACTGAATCCTCGTAAATTTTGATTAATTTAAATCCATTTATTAATATTATTCAAAATTTGCAAGGAATGCCAATAAAAGATATATTGAAAAAAAAGAAAAAGAAAAAGAAGTTATTATTATATAATTAATTAATAAAAGCATGGGTAAAATTCTTAATTAATCCCTTCAGTTACGAACTACTCCATAGAAGAACTCAAAAAGTGAAACTAAATTAATATATATATTTGTACATTAAAAATAAATATGGTTTATTTTTCTCGTGAAAATCTAATTGTAAGGACAAATGATTAATTTTTACAAATATGGTAATAGGTTTGGTTGTAATATATTAACTGAAGTTAAGGTGAGAAGTAGCTGGGCATTTGTAGTGTGTTTGGATCAGTGATGCACCACAGCATTAACTAATGCCTAATTATAATTCTCTTCTTCTGCAAGATAAACTCATCCGCTCTCTTTCAATTTGGCTTATACAACTGAAATAACTGCTTTATATTGATTCAACTTATTCATACACACGACTTTATAAACCACTCACTGAATAGTGAACACAGAAGACATACATGTTTCCATCTTACATTATCAATCACAACCTTATGCTACCACGCTATCACTTTACCTTTTGCCAATATCACTACATGTCTAACTTATTCCCATATATCTACATGCATTTATTATTTAAATCTCCAGTTATGAAATTAAGTTTCTCTAACATCCATGAGGTGCAAATCCTAGGTTTCCCCCAGCAACATCATACACCGCCTCCATTGTCTTCTGTTGAGCGTTCCCAAAGATGGTGATATCCGTGGCGTCCCTGTTACCTGCAAAAGCAAGACATGAACTGTGCGAACCGTCGTTGAAGAAGAGTATCCCTGAAGGGTCCAAGTCAATTGTCACATTGCCACTGAAGGTGAAAGATATAGTTGGAATGGTGACACTGGCGTATCCACTCCAAGTCATAGCAAGTGTCCAATATCGAATAGGCCGGTGCTCTTGGGTACATATCCATCAACTCTCTGAATGAGGCTCTCATTTCGCTGTAGGCATCCGGTGGTAGGCGTGTAATGATTTGCTTAGAATATTGATTAACAAACATATCATGAATATTTTGGTAAAATTCAAAAGAGGGAGGTATAGAATTTGCAATTTACGCAGAATTGCATGCGAGGTTGCGTAACAGATTGTGTGCATGGTTGTATGCACTTTCAGTAAGTAGTCACTTGCAAGTCGCGTGAATGATTGCGTGATTAGTCGCTTGTGGGTCGCACGAATAATCGCGTGAGTAGTTTCTTGTGGATCGCACGTAGAGTTGCATGAACTATCACACAATTAGTCGCTTGTGGTGTCGCACACCTTGTGGCTTGCATCCTAGTAAGGTAATATATAGTTGCATGTAAGGTTGCATAAATTGTCGCGCTCATATTCACATGCATAGGTTACATATATTTGCGTGCATAGGATAAGCATGCAACTATTCGTGCATAAGATCAAGCAACTTTATTTACATGTGGGTCATTCGTTTATATGCTTGACAAATCATGCGACTATTTATGTGATCGAGCATGCAAGTAACCACGCGACTAACCAAGCGACCATGGACGCGACCCACAAGCGAATACTCACGCGACCATTCGTGAGTCACTTATTGAAGGAGGGTGCGACCATGAGTGCAACCTGTCACGCAACTTCACACGTAACTCTGCGCAAATCGTGAATCCTATACCTCCTAGTTTTGATTTTACAAAAAAAAATTACAATATGTTTGTTAATTAATAACTTAAACAAGTCAGGAAATGTATAAACTCTTATTTGCCTGAATTATTTTTTCTATCAATTCAAGACCTGAAATATGTATAACTATCAATTCGGAGCCTAAATTTAGGTCCTAAATTGATAAAATAAGAGATAATATTTAATAAATTCAGGCCCTAGATTGATAGTTTTACATATTTTAGGCCCCGAATTAATAGAAAAAATAATTTAGGCCCCAAATTGATAATTTACTCATTTTTCAGGTCTTGTATTGATAAAATACCTAATTTTTGTATTAGGTGGCATTTCTAAAAGGGCGGCGCTATTGCCACCCGACTCTTTACTAATGACACCCAAAATCTTTTTAAAAAATTTTTGAAAATACAATTTTAACCTTATCCTCAAATATACACCAAATATACATCCACCCAAATTACTATGTACACCCAACATCCCACCCTAATACGCCCAATTACAGTAAAATGCAATCATCTTCAGGATGCTTAGATTTGAAATGGGAATTGGGCAAAAAGAAAGAAAAATTCACGTCATGACTGCAAACACCGTTTGTTTGTGATAAATCACAACCAAATCCGAGTTGCCTTGCTAAGAAATGTGTGGATTTCGAATGTCATCACTGTCTCACGAGCTAGTTTGAGAGATCATAAAAAATTGCAATTGAATCGGAGATTTCAACAATAATAGCTATTAGGAATTGGCAGAGCAGTCCAAAAAAAATTCTTTAATGTTATAAATGAAGTTTGAATATATAATAATAGAGGAACTCATGAACTACCAGAATTCCTTACAACTCCAATTATAAGGAATTAAAGATGTGCACAGTGTCGTACCGAAATAGATTACAAAAATCAGCATTTGAGTGTGAATTACATGATAATTAGTATTAGGTTTATTATTACTATATAGTTTGTGATAAAGAAAAACTCTTTAAGCTGTTTGTTGACGGAAGCAAATGAAAATAGGGCGATCACCATCAAACAAATCCAAATCCATCTCCGTCGATTTACGCCAATTCATCGTGCAACTTCGATTGGCCGTGTGGCGTGTTTTTGGATGGGTGTGCACAACAAATTAGGATTATTGATTTACATTTAAATGTAAGGTTAAAATTGTATTTTCAAAAGGCTATCTTTTAAATTTTCGGTGCTGTAAGTAAAGTGTTGGGTGGCAATAGTGCCGCCCTTTCTAAAAAATAGTATTAAATAGGGCATTTTTGCAAATTCCCCTAATATATGTGGGCACTGGTGAAGGGCAAAGTTTCGCATGAGTACGGATCCGTGCGTTCAAATTTATCTTTATATCTTTTCGTATGAAATAATATTATAAAAATTTATATCTTTGATTTTTTGAAAAAATAAAATTTATAATCAAACATTAATACCTTCTGTATTTCAACCGATATATTTAATGAAAGAAATTATATCCTTATTAAATAAAGTGTATATCTTATAAAACAAAATGTATTATATTCTTAAACATCTCTTGCACCAAGGTGCACAAGAGATTAACATCGAATAGGACATTTGTTAGGTTACATAAAGAACCATCGTTGTTTGCATATGATATGGGAGGGAATTATGAATGATCAAGTACTATATGTTTCCATAAAGTGTATATATAGAGAGAGAATAGATTACATGTATAATGAAGTAAGGGAGAGAGAGGAGGGTACCATTGATGTTGCAGATAGAAGGTGGGAAAAGAGAACTAATTTGAAGGGTGTGGTAATGATTGGTGTCAATGGCACTAGTTTGGGACAATATTATGATTATGAATAACACTAAACTATTACATGGGAACATATTTCTCTTCTCACCACTCACACACATTAATTCAATTTCTTGTTTTTTCCTCGTTCAATCTTATACCTCAAAACATCCATCATCTATATATTTATATGTATATGCATACACATACAATTTCAAAAATACACGTCTATGGGATATTTTTTTCTTCTAACATTAATGGGTATATACAAAGTATATATTTCCTTTTTACGTTGTTGCGACTCACAAAATAGTTATTATACTCAACTCACTACATATGGGGCCACACTCAAAACTAATACAATTACTCACTACACATTAAAATACTATATCCTTCAATTCACTAATACAACTACCCATTATGGATAACTTAATCCTAACACAAATTATCCTGATGTTTCAAAGTATATATGTATGTAATTATTTTTTCTATCTATGTTCTAAATTATATTATTTTCTTCTTTTAATAATTATTATTAATTATAACTTTAATAATAAATGTGATATTTTACTATAATAGTTTATAACCTATTTTACCCCTCAATTCATAGAACCTTGTGATTTATAGTATATTTTGTCCTGAGGGTTCAATATTTTTTCCTTAGCATTTAGTTTTTAATTTGATGAATATAATTGTAATCTCATGATGGTTAATGATCTATTTTGTTTATATTGCTTAATATTTATTCTTAGAATTTAGTATTAATTTTAAGGATATAATTATAAATTTATCCTATTACTTTATAGATTTTGTTCCTTTAAGTTTAATTTATGATTTATTATTAGGGTTTAGTGTTAATTCTGATGATTCAATAGTAATTTCACCCATGTGGTCAATATATATAATATTACTCTCCTATGTTTGTTTTGAGTTTATGTGAGGTTGGAAAAAAATAGTAGTATATGTTTGTTTTGTTAGGGTATATTTTAATTTTATGTCAAATTAATGTGTAAGAGGTGTTGTGATGTTACTCATTTTCTACGCACTCCAATTAAATCCCCTAGTATTAAGGATGTCAACTGTAGCTAGCTAGTAAGCGACCAAGTCTAATTTTCGAACCCTTGAAATAGATTATCATCCATTTATAGTCATTAGAATCAAGACTTGTAACCAACTTTAGTTTGTGAATTAATTAACCAACTAAGTGACAATTAAATTACTAATTAAATAAAATCACTAGAGAGAAATATAAAACTGATCAAGAATAGAGATAACAGCTTTAGAAAAATCCACTTTAAACTAATTAATCTGACTTTCTAGACATTCGATTATAAATTCACATGCACAATATGGAAGCACCACATATATCTGTCAATTCACATGATAGATCCAAATAAATTAAAAAATAAATCTTGTTCAAATTAAAAGACGCGTAAGAAATAATTCAACTCTCAATAATGCAAAGACGTTCCCTTGGAAGGTACTTATTCCTAACATGCATTCCCTTTATAGGTATTACTGAATTACCCACCTTTTAAAATCCTGCTTGATAATTTACTTGCATAGCACAAATAGATAAATCAAACATCTAACTTTATCAATTCTAATGAATCAAGGATGTAAGTGTTAATCCCTTCAATTCATAACAGATGATAAATAACTTACAGGACGCACACAAGTGAACAAATAATTATGCATCAATCAATAACATGAAATATCATAAGACATTACGAACACATAATATCAAAGTTTCTAATCCAAATCAATAAAGAAGGAATAAACATTCTACATGAATTTATAATCAATGTCTAAACCATCAAATCAATTAAGTCTAACCATCGAAATCCTAGAACTGTAAAAAGTGCTTAGCTCATGAGGTTACAGACAACATTCATGGCAATTAGTAAGATCATATTCATAGTCTTCTGATTAGTGTGAAATCTGCATGTTTTAATTAAGGTCCGATTTAGTATTTATGTCCATATTTGAGTATCTTTTTGTTAAATTATATATATTTGTATTATAGATGCATTTGTTATGTTATTTCTTGTTTTTAAGTGAAAACGGGGGTAAAAAGAGCAAAATCGAAAGTCGGGAGCGATGTTGGGAAGAAAAGAGCTAACACGGCTCGTGCCGGCTAGGAGTACAACTCGTGTCGCCAGCTCGTGCTGAGTCCGCCGAGCATGTGCTGCTGAGAGCGCCCTGTCCGTGCCGATGCCCGTGCTGAGAGCTACCGAAGGACTCCCGCGTGTACACATTCGGCAGGACTCGTGTCGCCTGCTAGCACAACTCGTGTCAAGTTCCAATAAGGCCCAATTTTGTTTTTCGATATTTTTTCGATTCGTTCGTATTTTGACGTGAAAAAATCCACTTTTGAGATATAATATGAGTTTAAGCAGCCCTCAACTATAAAAGGAGTCCTTGAGGGAGTCCCAAAAAGATAACTCTTCATAATTTTTCATACCATTTCCATGCCACAATACTGAAATCAAGATCCACCATTCCATCCACATATCCTGTAATTGGAGAGAGTTCATCAATGTTGTTTACTTGAGAAGGAGAACGGAGAAGATTCAGAACCACGGAGGAAAAAAAGGAGAATCACGCCACATGATCTAGGATTTTTCTTACTCTTTCTTTCTTACTTTTGAATGATAGACCTATTTATATATTTTCATCTTTAACCATGAGTGTTGCTTGTAACATTATGAGCTAGTACTTTTCTGGATAAGTATAGATTTTGAAGGTTTGAATTGGATTGAATTGATGACCTAGACTAAGTTATGAATTTCTGCAGTATATTTATTCCTTTATTAATGCTTTGATTAGAACTTATATTTGAGTCTTTTATGATCTGTCCTCATTTATGAATATGTCATTCATCTTATGCATGTATATGATTGTTGCTTGTGTCATAAAGGAATTATATTTGTCTATCTGTTATAGATAGGGGATCTAACCATATAACATTTATTCATTAAAATAATTAATATTGGACACTTGATATATCTATTAATTATCATTCTATATGATTTGGTTTCTTAGATTGTTAAGTGGGAATTGAAGTTTATTTCTTAAGTACCTATAAAAGAAAGTCTAGTACTCTAGCCTTTAATGGAATTTTGCATGAAGTACCTAGAAAGGGAGTATGAATTATTCTTCTGCATCTGGGGATTTAAACCAAATTTATGTGTTAAGTTTACTTTAAAAAAAAGATTTAACATATAAGTGATTGCTTTTATAAAATCTGCAGGAATTCTAATTGATTGTCTAGTGATTTAATTTGACCAATTTAAACTGAATTTCCTAGAGCTATCTTTTCATCTCTTGAAACATTTGCATTATTTTCTGCTTGCTATTTTATTCCTTTTAGTAATTATTTTCTGCCTCATTTGTTTAATTAATTCCCTTAAAAACCAGATTTGTCTTAAATTAGACTTGTTATAAAAAGGTTTAAACAATGAGTCTAAAATTATTATCTGGGTTCGATATTGTACTTGAACACACGTTGAGCTGCAATTGATTCTCTACATTTAAGGATACACTTTTAATGCACGCAAATCAGTGAACATCTTCAAAACCGAAAAGTAAGAGATATAAATTGATAAAATCCTAAGTATAAAAGTCGTCTTTGTTTCCTTCTCCGTCGCTTGAATTGACCGAGTTCTCTTCACGAATCAACATTCCGAATTTCTAATAGTGAGGGATGGATGATGAGATGGATGTAGATAAAGTGAAATATGGTTGGTAATCTATGATTTCTACGATGGAGAGTGATGGTGAATTGGGTTTTATGTTTATGTCCTACTTTCAAGCCCTTTTATAGATGAGGGTCTCCAAAACTGACATTTTCTGCCTATTTTATGACTTTCACACAGTATAACATGTAAAATATTGTATTTGGATGAAAAATGAGTTAACTTAGCTTCTATCTGACCAACTCGGCAACGTAACTCAGCTCAAGCTGACTTTTCCGAAGCCGAGTTATGTCAACTAGGCACAAGTTGATAGCAGAGTTGGGGTGAATTTACATTCTATTTGTCCTAGAATGCAACTCGGTTGGATTTGGACCTCAAGTTGTCTCTCCTCTGCCCAACTCGGACTCGAGCTGGCTCGAGTTAGAACTCGAGCTGGCCGAGTTGGGTCCTACTCCAGCCAAAATCTACTCATTTTTTTTCTTTATTTTTGTTGTTTTTGCCTTCAAAACTCAACAAAACACCTTAGTAGCATTTGAATCATATAATAAGTAATAGAAACTACTCCCTCCTTCCCGGTCAAAGTGTGTCATTTGCTTTTTGCACGTAGATTAAGGAGTATTATTATTTTATGTAAAGTGGGTAGGTGTATTAGAAAGATGTGATGGGTAGTGGTGGGCCATTGGTGGACCCTTTTTACTAAAAGAGAAAAATAATGCAATTTGGACGGGACGCCCAATATAGTGAAATGGTGTTATTTGAGTGGGAGGGAGTATATAATTTTGCGCAAAAACACAAACATTTCCTATCAAAACAGTGCAATGTATAAAAATAAAACACGTGAATTTCTACTTTCAACAGGTGATATGTGTAAAATGGCACTCTCTCCGTCCCGTATTTAATTTCACTAGTATTGTAGACATGTAATTTAAAAAAAATATTTTTCACTAACTTTATTGATTATTTAGGGGTATTTTAGTATTTTTAGGTGATAAATAAAGTATAAAGCATGTTATGTATTTTATGTAAGAATGATATTTTTGAATTAACCGTTTCATGTTATTTTATTCGTATAGATAATTAGAAATTTTTACTAGTTTTCGAGTTTAATTTTAATTTAAGAATAAATATATTTTGATAGGATGGTATTCATTAATTGAAACTTGATTAATTTTAATTTGACTAAATGTAGGGGGATTACTTACTCAAATTATTACCGGTTTTATATGATTATTTTTTATAGTTGTATTGAGCAATAATGTATACTATACAAGAGAGTTTCTTTTTAAGTATTAGTTTTTTAATGAAAAATTGAGTGCAAAAAATATAAATTTATTAAAAAATATGTATACACTATTGAATAAAAGTTATACACATATGGATGCTAGTTTTTTTAATGAAAAACTTAGTGTGAAAAAATTATACAATTATTAAGAAAGATATATACAAAATAGAATACCATGTAGTATATAAAATAGAATAAAAAGTTATATACATATATGTATACCCTTGCACCGGGTGCACCTAATATCAACTAGTATATTATTATTATTAGAGTGTACATTGGGTGCACCCAATATGTGTATGACTTTTTATTCTATTTTGTATACAAATTATTTTATTTTGTATACGTATTTTATTCTATTGTGTCCGTCCCCAAAGGTCTTATTTCTTTTTTATATATATGGGACTCACACATACCCACTAATACAACTAAAAATGGAACTCACACCTCTACTAATACAATTACTCACTACACATTAAATAATAATACTTATTAATCCACGTGCAAAAAGCAAATGGTATCCTTAAAGACGGACTGAGGGAGTACTTATATACTCTTCCGGTCCCGATAAATTATAGTTGTACAAATAATGATATCTAAAGTTATTAAGGTGTGCATAGATAATAGACATACACGCAGGTTTCGGTTCCAGAAAATGGGGAATCGGAACCGAACCGAAGGCAGGAAGGTTTAGGTTCCGGTTTTATTTTTTATTTTATTTTTTAGTTTTTAGCCTAAAAACGTTAAAAAAATATTGAAAAATCGGCAGTTCGAACTGGAACGGCCGATTTTTTCCAAGGAATGAGGAACCGAAACCAAACCAAAATATATTCGATTTCGATTTCATTTTTGCCATTTTCGAAACCGGCGGTTCCGGTTAAAACCGCCGATTCCCTAATTCGAACTGCCTGTTCCGATTTTTTTGTGCTTGTGAGATAATTTAATAATTTAGAAAAATATAACTAACACAACTCTTTGCTGCAAATAAACTTTCACCTGAAGAAATAAAAATAAAAATAACTCCACTTCAAGTGGACCGAAGTAGTATATAGATGTCTATAAAATTAATACTCCTATATTAACTACTTAATTAATGTGGAAATGGTAAAAAGTGGCCACTTTTGGATAACTGTAATTTTAAGTGGCCACATTTGTTATACATAATTTTTTCTAGCCACTTTAAAATGAATTGGCCAAAATGCCCTTGTGGGGACCCACTTTTCAGGTGGTTGCAGATGAGATTCTACACTTTTTTGACCCAAAGTACAGTAAAGGAATCGGATTCTTCTTTATTTCTGAATAAAGTGTGGAAGTACAATACCTAATACCTAGTACTACTATGTAGGCATGTGCTCCCGCAGCTCCCCCATATCCATACAAAATAATGAGGATAATATATAGTGGAAATTGGAAAATGGGGGTGGTCGTCCAACACATATTAAAATTTTTGTACCAGAGGTTGAGCATTTGGGAGCAAATTTCCAGTAATTTTGGAGAGAATTAAGATATTTGGGTAGCAGGTGTACAAGGTATGTTAAAACAAGTTTTATAGTTGTGATGCCCTAATTTTATAATTGTTGACATGGCTCATGAGTGTATTCTAATTATTCAACGTTTTTATAATAGAATAGAAAAAATTGTATGACTTGTAGAATAATTTTGTAACATTCAAAAGTTTTTCTCTCTTAAATCTTCACCACTCATGTTACATCTTGGTTTTTTTAATTAATCTTTTCAAATTTGTTAAACAATGGTGAGTAGGCCGAATAGATTCAGTTGCTGGGCCGAGTAGAACAACTTTTTGGCCCGAATAGAACACCCGTCGGCCGAAATGCCAAAAAAATGATCTTTTATTTTGTGAAACTTAGTAGGCCGAATAGAAGAAGTTAGTGGGCCGAATAGAATAGTTTGGTTGGCCGAATAGAGTAACTGTTGGCCGAATAGCCCAAAAAAATTATTTAAATTTCAGAAAGTTAGTAGGCCGAATAGAAGAAGTTAGTGGGCCGAATAGAACAACTTTGTGGGCCGAATAAAACACTCGTTGGCCGAAATGCCCAAAAAATGATCTTTTATTTTCTGAAACTTAGTAGGCCGAATAGAAGAAGTTAGTGGGCCGAATAGAATAGCTTGGTGGGCCGAATAGAGAAACCGTTGGCCGAATAGAGAAAGCGTTGGTAGGCCGAATAGAAACTCAATGTTGGCCGAATAGAGCAAGTTACTAGGCCGAATAGGAGACACTTTTGGGCCGAATAGAGGAATAATTGGCCGAATAGAAGAAAAAAATACTGACACATTTTAAGGTGTGTCAAGGGTTTAGGGTTTTGTTGAAACAGTGTAGGTTTGCATACATTAATTTGTTGACTGGATAGAATACAAATTTAGTACAAATTTTCTAATGATTTAATGATGCAACTAATTATCTAATCTTTTAATGTTGATGTCATTAAAGTTGTTTTTGAAAAAATGTGCAGATGAGTTATAGAAAAGCTGGGATATGTTGGGGTGGAGCATGGGAAGGATTGCAATATATAGGTGGAGTGGTGAACTGGTTGTTCTTGCCAGAGGCCAGTTTGTGTTATAGTAGCTTGCTAAAAGAAATTCATGACATAGTGCAAGCTGATTTGGGGCATTGGGGTTATGTAGTTCATTCTCTAGTTGATTACAATGGTCGTTTGTTCAAATATAAGATAAAGAATGATGCACGTGTGGCAGAAGTGTTCAAGTGTGTTGATGATGTCGGAATGATGTACGTCACACTCTGTCCTATCACGGGTGCAGGGAGTAGTATGGTTTTAGGGATGGGTTATGATTACGGAGGTGCTGGTACGAGCAATGACCCATGTACGAGGGCAAATTCTTCTGGGAGGCATGATTTTGATTTGAATGTGGAGTGTTGTCCGGCCTCAGAGATGCAGTGTGCTGGTTTTAGAGAATCTGTAGATGCAAAATCTGGTGATGTCTCTGGTGAGGGTGCGGAGGACGTAGACGGTTGTAACGATGATGATGATGACCCCGGGAATAGAACGGTGGAAGAAGGGGATCGCATACAGCAGGATACTAATCAGTCTTCTAGCGAAATAGATTATGGTGCTGAGGAGGGAAGACACCAATTGTATGAAGAAATATGTGATTACATACGTAAGAGAGGAGGGCCTAGCTTTCTTGAACCGATTAATCGTGAGTTGCGCCGTCCTGAAATGCAGTCAGAAGAGTTGCATAGTGCACGGCCCAACACCCGTCCTTGGTTGATTCCAGGCATGCCGATTGAAGCAGAGAGAGTAGATCAGCTGACTGGCCTTGAGATTGATGCGTCTGGTGTTATTGAAAAGAACAGTGTATTTCAGACAAAAGAGAAGATCCAGACAGCAGTAGGCATGTATAACTTGCGGCACGGAGTGGAGACCTATGTTGAAAGATCTAGCACGACAAGGTACAACGTTGTATGTAACATGAAGGGTCAAACAGGCTGTCCATTTAAGTTGCACGCAAGAATGAGCTCTGGGTTGTGGAGAGTGGTTAAATTCGTCGAACATCTTGGTTGTTTAAATGATCCAGACAGATCTGCTCCTACACAGGTGTCGTCCAAAGTAATCGGTCAATATTTTGTTGTTAGGCAGTTTGATAAGGTTCATGGCCTCCGACCCAGTGCGATGATAGATGAGATCAGGACTGATTTTGGATTCAACATTAGCTACAATATAGCGTTAAAGGCGAAACACTACGCTGTTGGACACACGTACGGGGATCACGATAGCTCATACGAATTGCTCCCTGCTTACATGTATCAGTTGGAATCCATAAATCCCGGTACGTACACCAGAATATCTGTCGATGAAGATGACCGTTTAAAGTTTACATTTTATGCACTTGGAGCATCGAGGCGGAGGTTTTTAGAGTCTGGTCGTCCGGTCATTATCATTGACGGCACTCATACGAAGGGTAGTCACAGAGGAACCGTGTTTGTCACAGTCACGCATAATCCAAACCATCAGATATTTCCACTCGCCTTAGGCACTGGCGATGTTGAGAGCAATATGTCGTGGACGTGGTTTCTAGAAAGGTTACGCGAGTCCTACGGATGTCCACGAGACCTGTTGATAGTTTCTGACGGTCTTTCCAAAGCCAGCCAATCTGCGCTTTAAATGGTAGCCACATAGACCGTGATGGGTATCAGGATACACAGTAGAAATAGCTATATATACATTCCATCGTGCGATGGATGTATACCTACCGAGAGATTTTGATAAGTGAGTCAACCAATATATTACACTTTTGTAATTTTTTATACAAGAACGAGTTGGTACAATGTCTTCTTTAACCTAATTTTACCACTCCTACATTGTTATTTGCAGGCTGATGGACTTACTGAGATGTGAGACACGATCGCAGGAGTTAATGGAGTTGATTGGGTCATGGGGATATGAGAGATGGTCAAGGGTGCATTGTCCTGTCAATAGATACGAGTTTATGACCTCAAATGCAGCTGAGTCGTATAACAATGCCATCCTTTGGGCGCGGAAGCTACCTATCTGCACAATGCTAGAGATTTGTCGGACTACCACTGAGAGGTGGTTTTATGAACGTCGAACAGCAGCTGAACAACGGAGTACCATCCTATGCCAGCGTCTCCATGACGAACTAGTGAAACTTTCTCAATCAGCCCAAAAGCTAGAATTTTCCATGCTCATTGAAAATAAGTTTGCGATCAAGGATGCTAGTAATATATTCACTGTTGATCTGAACTACTACACCTGCACATGTCAGAAGTTCCAGAAAGAACTTGTTCCATGCATTCATGCGATGAAGGCAATCGAGTACGCAGTCATTACCTTACTTACCTATGTCAGAGGGGCGCTCCGATAATAAGCGGAGGTATGCATACAGGTGCTGAAAATTCATCGAATAAAATTAACAATTGATGACATAATGAAAATATTTACAACAATTTATATAAACACGAACTAAATATTTCTGACCTCACTTCCAAACCAAACACTGGGGTTCTCCATCTCAGTGAAAAAGGAAGCCCCTACTCTAAAACTAAGACCAACGTCGATCCTGCATTCAATAATTCATTAAAATCAATGCACATTGTTTAAAGTAATATATGATAACGTCTACACTACTGGCGTAGTACTTACTGTTCTCTGCTTGAAATAAATCTGCGGTACAGTTCCCATCGGCGCTCTCGGTCTGTCGTGGTAAATGGAGACTGTAACGCTGCAGATGGATTTCGTTGCCTCTTAGAGCTGGTTGGCCCAGCTTCAGATATCCTGGTCTGCGCAAGCTCTGATCGAAGGCGCCTAATCTCAGCCGTAAGTGCCTGTCGAAAATAATGAGCTGTTTGATGCTCAGACACAACCTGACAAGCAAGGTTGTGTAAAAACTCATCCTGTTGATCCAGCCTACGAAAGACCCTTTCTTAGAAGTCCTGATCATATCCCTGGTGGGGTTGATCACCTCGGTATGCGTCCCTAGAGCCACTCCCATGAAAACCTGGGGAATCATTCATCCTATCGTCAAGAGACTGCTGCGCGTCTGTGTCGTAACGATGTTGTTCGTCATGCTCTTTCATAAATCGAGCATGCCAGCCAGCACTCGGATCATAGGAACCGGGCTCAACATACGTCCTCTCCCCTGAAGCATATCCGCTGTGGTCAGGACTGGGAGTACAGCGAGGTTGGTAGGAATGGGGATCCCGATTTGTCATCCAAGCCGCAGCATCATCCGCCCGCTGGCCCCTCCACGCATCATCAACAGCCACACCCGTATAGTACCGCTGATCCCATGGATTACCGGTAGGATCGTATGCCCGGACAGCCTTTGTGCTGGTTTTAGAGAATGACTTGGTGTACATCCCCATGATCAACCCCTCCAAAGGCTCATCCTCTATGCCAATCCAATACCCTTGTCTAAGCTCATCAGGAAGGATCATCGGAAAATCAACCACATCAAGAGCCTGATTCAAAATAAACAATTACATAAGAAACAATATAAAACATATCTGTCTTCACTAAATGGATTAATAAGTCATACCTGATCAAACAGAGTCCTATCAACCCTCTTCCATTTGTGAAAAATCCATCGCAAGCAGAGTGGCCTTAAATTCAACCTACCGTGGGGAACATGGCCATACGGTGCAGCAACGGCAGGTAGACGCTCGTACGCCCAAACCTGTCACACGTAAACCACATATGTCAGATAATTAATACAACTAAAATTGAAAATACACTATAACTTTAATATATCTACTAAAACACGTACCAGTAATGCGAATGTGCACCCGTAAAAGTGGTATCTGTACCGATCGGGATTTGCTTTAGCTGGGACTTTGGTCACAATGTGGTCCATAAAGTGCAAAAGCGTCATATAGCTGACCTGTCCCCAAGGGAATAAATCTCATCTCTGTTCGTCCTCCACTAGGCACCAGACCCAGTTGTCTACTCCCACCTTGGTGACATCCGACCCAAGGAGAAAGTAGTACAACAACAGAACTTTGGCAACCTTAACTGCGTCCTCAGGCTAACACCTATAAATCTTCGCCCTTCAAAGTCACTAGCAATCTGACTTACTAAAGGTCTCTCACCCTGACCATAAAACCTATCATATAACCCACCAGGCGGGATACCATACGTCTCATTCGGATCAAAGCCGAGTCTATCCTGAAAACAGAGTCCCATAATCCTCATGAACTCTACGCGGCTAAATCTAAGGCACACGTCTCCAACCTGAAAATACCTAGCCGTTAAATCGTCCCCCCTATGTATGATCTCACAGGTCATGAGACTGTGCAGATGAGCATTCGCGTTCCACTCATCGCTGAGATCCCAGTAATGACCAAAACATGATCTCCTAAATATCTCCTCCGCATTACCCCCAACCCTAGTTAACTGCCTACGAATGATATCCATAACGACCCCAGGTTTGCAGTAATTATGTATACTGCATTGTTGACCCTGCATGAAAGGACGCTTCCATTCACCCTGCACCTATATATTTTTTTTTGCTAAATAAGACATAAATTCATAATTATGGGCAAAATAACAATAAGTTCATGAAAACCCTAAAACGAAATATTTGAACACAAACATTTACTCTATTCGGCCCAAAGTTCCTTCTATTCGGCCTACCAATTCCTCTATTCGGCCTACAGAGTTGTTCTATTCGGCCATCTCTAAATCTCTATTCGGCCAACAAAAATTTCATTAAATTTAAAAATACAAGTCTTCCAGTTTGCTCTATTCGGCCAACACTTGTTCTATTCGGCCTAAGATTTGTTCTATTCGGCCTAAAGAAAACCTCTATTCGGCCTACCAAAATTAAAAAAGTCATTACTACACTTTGCTCTATTCGGCCTACACACTTGTTCTATTCGGCATGAAGTATTGTTCTATTCGACCTACTGAAAACCTCTATTCGGCCAACCAAAATTATATGTCATTGCTCATATATTTTGCTCTATTCGGCCTACACATGTTCTATTCGGCCTGAAGTATTGTTCTATTTGGCCTACACTTGTTCTATTCGGCCTGAAGTTTTGTTCTATTCGGCCTACACTTGTTCTATTCGGCCTGAAGTTTTGTTCTATTCGGCCTGCAGTTTTGTTCTATTCGGCCTGAAGAATTGTTCTATTCGGCCTACTGAAAACATCTACTCAGCCAAGACAATATTTAAAAAAAAACCAAAAATAAATGAACACCCCTGCATTCCTACTACAGTAAAGGCCAATTCAACATCCTTACATAACATTAGAAACAGTACATTATACGTATTTAAACATGCCAATAACAATGCTTATATACATACCTGAAAATTTTTCATTTCAAGTTGATGCACTCTGGAGACCGCAAATGGAGAATTCTGGAGACCGCAAATGGAGAATTCTCCACCAAGAAATGCACTGTTCTTCACTGGGATGAATGGAGAGAAGAAGAGAGAGGGTGTTGGACGAATGGAGAGAAGAAGAGAGAGTGTGTTGGACGAAATATGAGAGAGAAAGAAAAAGAAAGAAACAAAGAATGAAGGGAGAGAAAAAAGTGAAAGTGATGGTATTAATGTACCCCACCAACCCACATCCAAAATCTTAAATTTAAAATTTAGAACTTCAAAAAATGTGGTCCACCCACCCCGCATTTATTGCAGTCAAAACTGACATGATGATTGCTCAATTATTTTCGTCCTTTGTGTAACAGTTATGGGGGTAATTTGGGGAATCCACTTGAAAGTGGCTAGTAAAAATTGGTTTTAAGAGATGTGGCTATTTTAAATTGTACTTTATAATAGTGGCCATTAAAAAATCGGACTCTTAATTAATTATCTTCTTTTACACGTACTATTAAACTCTCTTGATTAGCATAGGATACCCAAATGCCTAGGTTCCATCATGGCTGCATGACCCTTTTTATTATAAATAGTTCTCTATAATGTAAATATATTAATATAATATTTATTTCTCTAAAAGAGTATAAATCTAGCAAAATAATATTCCCAAGAAATAAACCCAATATTTCAAAATTCAAATTCAAAGTTTTATTGCGATGCACTTCACTCAAATAATATAAATAATTAAATTAGATGTGTTAACATTCATATATAAAATAAAATAAAATAATTAAAAACATAAAATACTTCCCCACTAGTATTTTGAACTCATGTCTAAGATGCACATGTATAGTGCTTATCATAAAATAACCCCAAAATTCCAAAAAAGCCACATTAATCTATCACCACCCTCATATTAATTTCTGGTTTATTTTATTTTATTTTTTTAGAGATTAAAAGAAATTAATAAAATAAATTAAATATATGCAGAATCCCGCAAAACAGAAGCACGTGATATTATGTTGTACACTCTCTGTTCAGATTTTTTTTAAAATGAATTGTGATAATAATTTTAATTCATCCGAAAGTAATCTTTGCTATAAGCCTATAAACAAACTAAAGTACTCCGTATTTGTTTTGTCGGCTTCTTTCTTCAAAGACGGATTCCAAACTCCGGTCTTTTACACTCCCAAAAGAAATTCAGAAATAAAGTACTCTTACTTTTTTATGTTAATGATTGATGTGATATTTTTTCTTTTAGTGGCGAAGATAAGTGTGAGACGGATGGATTATTGATTAGCATGTGTATAGAAGCGATTTTGAAATATTAGGTGTGGATTCTAAATATTAAAATTTGATTTTCAGAACCCAAAACAAATATAAAATTAGGATTTGATATTTACTCTCATTGCAAATTAATCCCCACTTTTGAGAAATTGCAATAAAAAAAAAACACATCCTTTAAATATTTTTGCAAAATGTACCAAAAAAACCTTACTTTTAGTCACAACTTTGGTACGTTTTGTAACAATACTTAAAGGTGATAATTTTTTTTTGACAATTTCTCAAAAGTGGGGATTAATTTGCAATAAAAATAAAGTTCTTAGTTTTTTTTCAAGTAAAATTATATTAATAATTAAAGATAAAAATAAAAAAACAAAATGAGGAATAGAGGAATGGTTACACAAATAATCAGTTCAACCCAATCTACCCCTTAATTCCAAAATGGCACAAAAGATTCAGATCCGCTGTAATATAAGGCAAAGTTTTGTCTGTACGTATGAATTTAACTTTGTGTCCTTTTAAGGCAAAGTTTTGTCTGTACGTATGAATTTAACTTTGTGTCCTTTTATCTAATTTTTTATTTTTTAATATTGAATGTTATATTCTATAGTATAAAAATTTAGATCTTAATTTTTTTAGTAAAATATTTATATTTTTTATATTTTAGATATTTTTACAATAAAAAAATTATATTTTTATTAATTAAAATGTATACCTTCTAAATAAAATATTACTATATAATTTTACACCTTTTCGAGTGTAAAGATACCAACTCCTAATATAATACTCCCTCCGTCCCAACTTCAACTTCACACTTTCCGTTTTGGTCTGTCCCAAATTCAACTTCACACTTCCATAAAAGGAAAAAAACAACTAACTAATATTCATCTAACATACTTTAATTTTAAATTTGTCACCACCTTTTTAACACACATAACATACTTTATCATTTATTTATTACAAAAAAATATCATACTACCCCCAAAAGTAAGTCAAAAGTGACTTTTCTTAAACTTCGTATCTACAGTAAACGTGAAGATGAATTTGGGATGGAGGGAGTAAATGATATATGCACGAGTATGTTCAAGTACTTAATTATATACACCTTCCGTCCCGGGCAAAGAGGTGCATTTGCTTTTTGCACGTAAATTAAGGAGTATTATTATTTTATGTAAAGTGAGTGTGTATTAGAGAGATGCGATGGTAGTGGCGGGCCTTTTTACTAAAAGAGGAAAATGATGCAATTTGAATGGGACGCCTACAGTAAAATAGTGCTATTTGAGCCGGACGGATGAAGTATTTAATTGCATATGTCTCAAATGTCATTGTAAATGTCTCATCTCTCATTGTCACATACCTATATATTTCATACTTTTCATTGTACGTCTCATTTGTCATTGTCTCGTACAAATATTCATCATTACGTGTCAAAAAGTGATATGAAACCATGATATAAATAATTAAATACTCCCTCCGTCTGCGGGAAGAGGGTCTTTTACTTTTGTGGACGTAAATTTAAGAAATATAATTATTTAATGTGTAGCGGATAGTTGCATTAGTGGGAGTGTAGGCCCCATATTTTAGTTTATTAGTTGATGTGTGTGGGTCTCATGTGTGTAAAAAAAGAAATGACCCTCTTTGGGCCGAATGATCAAAATAAAAAAAAGATCCTCTTTTAAATGGACGGAGTGAGTATCATTTTTTTAATATAATATTACCAGCTTGTTTTCATTATAAATTTCACACTTTTTTAATTTATTTATCTTATATGTTCGCCCGAAAGAGGATAATTTACTTTTGTGCACGTTGATTAAGAAATATTATTATTTAATGTGTAGTGGGTAGTTGTATTAGTGGGAGTGTAGACCCCATATTTTAATTGTATTAGTGGGTTCCATGTGTGTAAAAAAGAAAATTATCCTCTTTGGATCGAACAACCAAAATATAAAAAATACCCTCGTTCGAGCAGACGGAGAAAATATATTATACTCTTAATTAAGTAAAAGTTTTAAATTAAATAACCTCACGGTACATCAAGGACGCGGATACCTACACATACTTTTTACCCTCATACACACATTTCTCAATATATGCACCACTTACAAAATAATAAACATCATAATTATAAATATTACACTCACCTTAAAAAGAATATATATAATTAAGGAATACACAAACCCAAATTCATTTAAACATTACCCAAATACGTACTAACCTCATACACCCTCTCCCACTAACTCCATTCCCAAAACTCAAACCTCCACCTCGACAGTACACATCTCTTTCCCCAACTCTATCACACACATCTCCATAGATGAAAAAGAGAATAAGAGAAAGAGAAGAAGAGTTACCATTGTTTAGGGTTAGAAATTAAGTAAAACACATTTCTTTCTTCACCTTTATCACACATATCTCCATGGAAGAGAAAAGAAAAATAAAAAAGGGAAGATGAGTTAAAATTGTTTAGGCATAGAAATTAAGCAAATGTGTTATAATTTTAATAACTAATTGTGAATTTATATTGTTTAATTTTCAGCTAAACACATAAAATACATTATTTTCAACCGAAATATGGTGGTGTAGTCGTTGGATCATTGTGAGGATGGTTTAGTTGCTAGTTCATTATGATTAAGCATGTATTGTGTTGAAATCAGGTGTAAATGTTCACCTCTGGTTGGTCGCCAAAAATTACATTGTTTGATTAAGGCCGGTCGAACAATCTAGGAAATTTCGTCCAACACCGAACGAGAATTTTCGTCCAATGTTGGACGAATTTAGAAGAATAAATCGTCGAACATCTGCCGAACAACCTTAATATTTTCGTTCAATATTGGGCGATTAATCTAATAACTTTTGTCCCTAGTTGATCGTAAAATCCACGATTTCAGCTAACTTTAAGTGCTTAAAAATAACATTTAAATCGGTCAAGACATCTAAAATAGCCAAGGTTTAAAATTTCTGGAAATATCCATGATATTTCCACGATATATCCGTATTTGGAGAGTACCGATATCGATATTGGAGAAAAAGATATATATTTTCTAATGTCGAGGATATATCGGGAAATATTGAGAAATACAGATAACAATATCGATATCGGTTTGCCATAGTTCAAATTTTTCAGATGTCGAGATATATCGAGAAAATATCGCTAAATTATCGATAAATATCGAGGATATATCAAAAATATTGAAAAACTATCCATATTTTAAAAAAAAAATGATTTTTTTATTTTACTGTACCAACTAAATACAAAATTTTCATTAATTTGATCAATTTAAAAAAAATAGAGCAATACTTGCATGAAATTATTAAGACTGTTTTATTTTATTTAATTAATTATCACTTATTATCACTCTTCATTTAAATTATTACTACTAAGTAAATAAGGAGTTTCCTTTCATGTACATAGTGTGATAATATACATGGATTAAAATACAATTATTTTGATATATTCAATCGGATCGGGATAGAGGGAGTATTTTATTGGTACATAATAATATTACTGGCACATTCAGAATTATGTTCAAAATTTCTCTAATTCGATGAGCTGATACCAATATTATTTAGATCAAGATGGCATCACATATTTTACATTTGAGCATCATAGATTATCATTTTGGTATTAATTATTAAGTGTTGTATGACTTTAGACTATTTAAATATATTGTAATTGAGTTGCTCATCATATGTTATGAGTTTTATTGAGATTTTAGACTTTAAACTATTTAAATATGTTAGTAATTGATTTGCTTATCCTATGTTATAAGTTTTATTGAAATTTTTAATTTTATTTATATATTAAAATTAGTTAAAATATATTGTAAAGTTAAATAATTAATTTTTTCTTCTTTTTGTTTCAAGTTTCCGTAATTTTTTTAATTTTTACTGATATCGATATCGATATTCGATATATCCATTGATATATTCGTACATTTGAGATACCGATATTTTTACCGATATCGATATTTTAAACTTTGAAAATAGCACATCTTAAGCCGCTTTGCTATTTCATCATCCGACATTGTATATCTTCGGTGAGTTTCTTAGGTTGGGCATGGGTTAGGATTTTCACTCTTTCGCAAAAATAAAAATAAAAATAGAGAGGGCGAATGTTTGAGAGGGGGTAAATGTTAAACGTAAAGAGGTGTATGAGCGTCATGTTTTATTTTAAAGTAGTGGATGTATTAAGTTTTTTTTTTATATAAATTAATAGCGAGTGTCTGAGGGGAAGATATTCATTAAGGGTATTATAGGTTTTTTTTTTGGTATTTTTGTAAATACTAATTTTTTAAAATGTGATTTGCAAGTCGCATGATCATCATACTTTGTAATGTGATTTTTTGATGATATTTTATTTACTTTTTATTTCGAAAATCTTTTTTTTTTCAACATAATAATGAAAATTTAAGTAAATTTTCAATTTAATAGTAATTTTATTTATCTAGAAAAGTCATTTTGTAGTGTTGATGTTGGAACAAAATTGAGGCATATAAGTGGATGCAAGGATAGGAGTGGTTGAGAAGTAGATCCATCATCAATCACTACCATTAGCTAATACTATTATTCATAACCTTCTTCTATGACCCAACTTCTTAAATAAATGTCGTTTGTTGCCACTTTCATTTGTGTGTGTGTCTACATTAATCACTACCATTAGCTAATACTATTATTCACCTTCTTCTATGACCCAACTTCTTAAATAAATGTCGTTTGTTGCCACTTTCATTTGTGTGTGTCAACATTAATTTTGGTAATAATACTAGTGAAATAAGATTGCCTCAACTTATTGATAGTAGTATTTTATAAAGCACAAACTGAATACCAAAAGCATACAAGTACTTTTCCTATCCTACGCTTTCATTCTTTTCCTCTTCCATAATGAACTCATTACCACACACATATATATCTACAAGCATTTATTACTTGTTAAGTTTGTCTAACATCCACGAGGTGCAAATCCTGGGGAGTTTGTCTAACATCCACGAGGTGCAAATCCTAGGTTCCCCCCAGCAACATCATACACAACCTCCATTGTCTTCTGTTGAGTGTTCCCAAAGATGGCGATATCCGTAGCGTCTCCGTTGCCTGCGAAAGCAAGGCAAACGCGCGACCGGCTGATGAGCACCAATATCCCGGAGGGATCCAAGTCTATCTTCACATTGCCACTGAAGGTGAAGGATATAATAGGAATGGTGAGAGTGGTGTATCCGCTCAAGTCGTAGCAAGTGTCAAGTATCGAGTAGGCCGGCGCGCTTGGGTACTTGGCCATCAGCTTTCGGAACGAGGCCCTCATCAAGGCGTAGGCGGACGGTGGGAGACGCGTGATGACCGTGCCAGAGTCTATGATGCCCCCTGCTGTCTTGAAAACAGATTGTCTGATGGGGAGTTGCACCCCTCCAACTCCAATGGCTGCAATGTTGATGAAGTAGAATGTGGTCCCTTGGGATGTATCAAAGGGAGTGAATTTTACATTTCTTGGCACTCCAACTTTGCCTAGTGTCAAATGCCCTGTTGAGCTTGATGTTGATGGGAGGCAATAGGAGAAGTATTTCCTATATTTGTTTGCAGTTTGAGATATAATGGATAGGGAATTTCTGCCTAATCCTAACAGTCCAGCAGTGCTGCCAAACAGCCCTTGATTGTTTTGCCCACATCCAAATAAAAACTTTGGGAACACATCACTTGCTGTTATGCTCAGTTTCTCCTCACCAAAGAACCCCACTGAGAAGGACTGATCGCCGTACTGTATCCCGTAAATGCACGTGTTGATGGAGCAGCCGGGGCTGTTGCCGGTGGCGGTCGACAGCTCGGAGCACGCAGTTGAACTGCAAGATACATTGAGGTATGAGCTGGAGGTGGAGGGGTTGAAGATTGGATCTTGTTGTTCATAACACGACCGGGCGCACGGTTCACATTGCGTCCATGTAAGGTCGCTCCCGGTGTCAAACACCAGAGATAGGGTTTTTTTGGGTGTTCCGAGACCAATGGTGACAATGTAGTTTCCTGAGCCGAGCGACCGGCCAGATTGGACCGGGAGATCGGCTTTTTTATCCTTGAGCTTGTTTGTGCTCAAGGAAGGTTTCGAGTTCTTGAATTTATTTGTGTTCGTGATTCGAGCTCGGATCGACTCGACTCGGGATTGGTCATGGGAGAGGACCTCACTTAGGGATGGTATGGTGATATCCTTTTGATCACCTTGTTGAGAACATGGACCATGCTTGTGAAAGACTCTCAATGTTGATTCTCCCTTTTTGGTACCTGATTCATGTTTTTGATCAATAATTAAGGCAACATATCGAAAAAGAAAAAAAATATATTGAAAGGGGAAATATAAATGTAGTGTTTGATTATGCCAATGAATTATTGTTTAAACTTCACTACCAAATTTTTTTTGTATTGTCTTGCATTTTTTATATCAACCAGTTTTTTTATTACCATTCAGGTTGATGACATATTGTCTTATGGTACAAAAAGGTGGTTCGCCCACCCTAGGCGCCCCCGCACGCCGGCCCGACAGTATCCCGACAGTATGTGAAGGACATATTGTCTTATGGTACAAAAAGGTGGTTCGCCCACCCTAGGCGCCCCCGCACGCCGGCCCGACAGTATCCCGACAGTATGTGAAGGAGGTTAATCATGGTAACGCACGCCGGCCCGACAGTATGTGAAGGAGGTTAATCATGGTAACTCAATCGACCAACAAGGGTTAGACCTTTTAACCACCACACAAGGAGCCCCCTTAATTAAGAGGTTGCTCCCACGCTGCGGGTGGGATTCGATCCTTGGTCATTGTACAAGCTGTCCCCTTGCTTGACCAGTTGAGCTGCCCATGCGGGCGATGACATATTGTCTTATGTGAGCAAAGTGGAACACACCTTTTTGGTGATAATATCAATTTTATTTCTATAATATATTTTGTTAAATTTATTTTTAATCCTATAATTATTTTTCTTTCCAATTTTAGTTTGATAACTTTTAATTATTTGAATTTTTTTAATTAGAAAAAATATTCATTTTATTAAAAAAGTTAGAAATAACTAACTTCAAAAGTATATTACAGTATATGATTAATTATTTTTCTTCTATGTTCCTTTTTTTAAGGACTCATTGTTAAGATATACACATTATTAAGCTGAATTACTCTTAGATACATACCATAAAAAATATTATTGTTGGATACAAAAAAGTATAACAACATACCTCATATACCCCTAATTGTGATTACTTGTCAGATTGCAAACAAGTGAATTAAAACCATTTTAAGATCTCCACTATCTTAATTTACATATTTTTGTTGCACATAACATCAAATTACCTTAGATTAATGCAGCACATAAATTATTTTTACTGCACGTGAAAGTTTATTACTGCACATAACATCCTTTTATGCTGCACATAACACCAAAAGACACATTCATTATGCTGCACATAACATCATTTTACACAATAAATAAAATTAAATAATAAAACATTAATGCTGCACACAAGAAAAAAATTAAAATTAAAAATTACATTTTTAAAATAAAATTAATATATTAATTACTAAAAATGTGTATTAACACTTTATACGGATTTATAATTTAAGTAACTATAATTGAATTCTGCACATGATTTTAAATTGTATAATTATATTGCCCATGATAGAAACAATGTAACGGTTTGTTTTATTATTTATGCATTAAATTAAATATGAGAGAAAATTTTGGGGATAGTAATCTGTTTCTAATAAGTTCTATTTAAAATGATTTAGAGGGTTAATAAAGGTATTACATAATATAATTTTGTAGTTGGTAGTAAGTATTTTATATATGTTATAGTAATTATGGTACATACAATGTATCTAATGGTAAGTTTTTTTTTTTAAATTTTGAACAAACCCAACTTTTAATTATTTGAATTATTTTTCTTCTATGTTAATTTTTTTCCTTTTTACTTTTAGATTTAATAATCCTACAATTAAGCACTGAATTAACATTAAAAGAAATTGAAAATTTTTTTTAAAAAAATTGAAAATTTTAAAAATTACGAAAGCAAAATTATTATTTTAAAAAAAAAAACTAAGATTGAAAAGGTAAAAATTAGAGGGTTGAAATAATTTTATACTTCCTCCGTCCCAAATATATTGACATTTTTTTTTGGCATGAAAATTAAAGAGTATAATAAGTTAGACAAAGATTTGTGTGAGACCGTCTCACGTAAGGACTTACGTGAGACGGTCAGAAAGTGATAACTTTTATAAAGAGAAGTGATATTAAATTAATGAAAAGTGATAATGTTATTTCATGAACAATTTATAGTATAAAGAAAAGTGATAACATTTTATAGCGAAAGTGATAATATTTTATAGCGAAAGTGATATAAAAGTGTGAAATGGTCTCATGTAAGACGGTCTCATCCAAAACCTACCCAATAAGTTAATGTTTGGTGGGTTGAAAATATAATATTTTAATTTATAGTGAGTAGTTATATTAATGGTCTCATGTGAATATATTTATTATTTTGTGTGATCTATTTAAAAGAAAAATGTATCGATTCTTGTGGAACCATCCTTAAAAAAAAAGTGAGTCGGATAGGAGATAATATAACTTGCATGAAAAAATTGAAGCCTTATAAAAAGAGTTTGACATGTATTATGTGGTTTGGTATGACATTTTTTATGTTATTTTATTGGATGTGTGATATGTTAAATAGAAAAGAGAATAAACACCCTAATTAATATGCATAAATCCTAGAGGAGTATAAGTCAGATTTCTACGCTTTATATATATATATATATATATATATATATATATATATATGAGAAATGTTACACTAAAATATCATAAGAAATACATTTGATTTCTTTGTAGTTTTGTCTCTTGTGAATCCGTTGTACAAAATACCATGATTTTACTAAAATTACTTTTTAGTACATAAAAAATTACACTTTAGATAATCAACTATTACTAATATTACTTATCTCTAGAGAAATATAAAAATCACAATAAACTAAAATTTAATGAAGAGTAACCATTTTTACATTTAAGAGAACAATAGTTCATAACTCTAAAAATTATTCATATATTAAAAAGTAATATCAAATAATATTTTTACATTCATAAGAGCAATAATTCATCAATTTAAAATGTAATTTTCCATGTATTAAAATATAATATAGCGTGAACACGAGTATAATGAATACTTTGCATATTAAGAATTATTTTTTCTATTTTATCTAGTATATTAATACTCCCTCCGCCCGCTTCAAATGTATTCATTTCACTATTCCTGGCGTCCGCTTCAAATGTATCAATTTTTTCTATTTAGCAAAAAAAGTACACAATATGACTCACCACTTCCCTCTAATAAACTACCCACTTTATCTATAATAAAAATAATCCTTAATCTACGTGCAAAAAGCAAATAAAGACCTTAGAACTGTCCACGTGCAAAAAGCAAACGGTTACCTTTGAAGCGGATGGAGGGAGTATTATTATTTACCGATATGAAATTAATGAAATAAGGGACAATCTATCAACAAGGTATAACAAATAATTGAAGTACTTCAAGACATCATAGAGTATCATTTTTATTAAGCCAACAAATTGACACAATAAAGAAATTATCACCTCATGAGTCCATGACATATACATACAACTAAAAGAAATAATAGACAAGTCACCAAATGAAGTTATTTATTAATGATTATTCTTGTAATGAAAACAACAGCTGTGGTGCACTTGCAAAAATAAATATCCAACCCCAATAATCTTAAAAAGTTATCATTATTGAATATTGACAGCTAAAAGAAAAAAAAGGCAAGAACCGTGGATAATTGTTCAATGTGAATCCATAAAATATTCGGAATCTATAAGTTTTACTCCTACTCTAGCTACATAAGTTATATATTTCCCATTAATTACTTATCTTTTTTTTTTACCCAATCATTGCAAATTTATATTTTTCTTTTTAAATAAATAGATACCTAAAGAAATTAAAATACTCCCTTCCATCCCGCAGAGAATTCCTTCAACGAAAATATTCACGCTCCAATATAGGAAACAACATCTTTATCCAATAACTTAAAAAATTATTCTAATTTCAAAATTATCACTCTTTTCTAAAACATATTATCACTTTACACTTCATTTATTACTTAAAATAGACCAAAATATCCCAAATTACAATAAAAATGATAAACTTTGAGAAAAAACTTTCTTAAACAACATAAATAAGTAGGCAAAAACTTTTTGTGGGACTAAGGAATCAATTATAAAATGATACTAATGGAAGAATAATTTGGAACATATGACATCATATTACATCACCACACTAAGGAATATTCTATCATCTATGATTAATGTTGTGTTCATATATACTTCAAATAAATAAATAAATAAATAAATAATAACAATAATAATTATAATAATTGTAATAGTAATAGTGGCACTCTTTTTGGCCAATAATTATTGTATCATATTTATTTGCTTAAAAATAATTGACAGCATTTTCTACAAATAAATAATAGAAAAAAAAAGTTTCATCAACATTTATAAGAGTTAATTTTCAAGGAGAAACAACAAACTGATATATAACAAAACACTAAGTGTTTCTAAAAATAGAAAAAATTTAACTATAGTATGACTTCCTTCAAAATTAATATTGTTCAAAAAAAAATCATGATATTATATGTATGTATATATATTTATATATGGAGTGAAGTATACATCTATGATCAAGTATATATAATATGTATTTCATCATGTATAGATTGCATCTGTAATGAAGTAAGGAATGGATATTGTAGAGAAGAGAGACAGTTACCATTGATGTTGCAGATAGAAGCTGGGATAAGAGATGTGATTTGAAGGGTGTGAGTGTGAATGGCAAAAGTTTGTGGTGTTGAAAACAATAATATGATAATTAACAACACAAAACTACATGGAACCACATTTCTCATCATCTCTCCCATTTCTTGTTTTTGTCTCCCTCAATCTTATGCCTCAAACCATCATCAATACATATATATACAAACATATAATTTCTAAAAAATCCACCTCACCCACTATGGATATTTCTATTCTACCCCATTGCTTAAAATATAATAAAGATGACTTCTAATATGTTGGTTTATACTTTAATTTAGTTTAATACTCTCTATGTCCGGTTCTAAGGTATCTATTTACTTTTTAACGTGGATTAAGGAATATTATTATTATATGTAAAATGGGTAGTTGTATTAGAGTGGAGTGGTGGGTCATATTATGTACTTATTTACTAAATAAGAGAAATTGATACCTTTGAAACAGACACAAAAAATAGTAAAATTGATACCTTAGAAGCGGACGGAGGGAGTAATATTTAATTGAATTAATCGCATCGCTATAACTTTAGAATCTAACTTTACAAAAAAAAAATATCGGTGGCTAAGTTGTGAAAATTATATCACAAATACTTGTGTAATCCGAGTTTACGGTGTAAATAATATTGTCCCTTTTTAATTCTATAGTAACTACTCCCTCCGTCCCGTTTCAATGTTTACGTTTCTATTTTGCGTGTCTCATTTTAATGTTTATGTTTTACTTTTTGAAATATGGGACCCACCTAAAACAATTAATATATCATCAAACACTAATACACATACTCACTTTACATTAAATATTATATTTTTCCACTCACTATCTATTAAAATATTATATTTCTTAATCAACATGCAAAAAACAAACGTAAACATTGAAACGGGACGGAGGAAATATGTATTGTTAAGGTGTTTAAATTAAGAGGACCACATGTTAAGGTTTATGATATAAATCCGATTTATAAGAGATTAACTCAAACTATACATGTATAATTTCGTGTCCAACATTTATTCTTGTTAAAGTGATACTAAGTTTAGTTGAAATCTTTAATGGCAAAAGCTGGTGTGTGCCCGAGCACATGGGAGCATATTCCGTGTGTCTTTAGAATTTTGTGTTAAATTGTATACCCTTTAATATAAAGATGTGTATCATTTATTTTACAAAGAAAAAACTTGTGTGCGTCCGGGCTCACGGAAGCACACTTCGTGTGCCTTTAGAATTTTGTGTTAAATTATATATCCTTTAATATAAAGATGTGTACCCTTTATTTTCTGAAGAAAAATAAAAAATATAATGAAAAGTGTATACCCTTTAGAATAAAATAGTGTACCCTTATTAATTAAAGTGTATACCCTTTAGAATAAAATAATGTACCCTTATCCATAATACTAAATTCTAAAGGCCATGTGTACGCCCGGGCATACGCAAGCCTCACTCATCTTTAATTGGCAAAAGCTTGTGTTATATCGGAAGAAGTTTCGTGGAATATATAAGAAGTTAACACATTTTTATAAAATGCGATAATTAATGAATGAAAAGTGATGTGAATTAGTATTTCATGAATAGTTTGGAGTATAAATGAAAAGTTATACTCTCTTCATCCCATTCAAAGATGGTATTTTTTTATTTTGGTCGTCCCACCCAAAGGGTCTCTTTTCATTTTTTACACACATTGGACCCATACACCCCCTCTAATACAACTAAAATATGGGACCCACATTCCCACTAATACAACTATCCCACTACACATTAAATAATAATACTCCTTAATCTACGTGCAAAAAAGCAAAAGCCCCTCTTACGCCGGACGGAGTGAGTACTTACATAAAATGCTAATTAAATAAGAAAGAGAAAATTTATTTATTATGAAACGGTCTCATACAATATTGTTTGAGTTAATTTTGTTAACTAATGAATTTTTTAATCCAGATAATTTTGCAATCAGTCAAAAAAAATAATAATATATACTCCCTCCGTCACACATTAAATCTCACACTTTCCATTTTCATCCATCATACATTAAATTGCATCACCAAAGGAAACATCTATCCTTAAACTTAAATTTTAATTACAAATTTATCACCTCACCTAATAAACATAACATATACTTTCTTAGATTCCATATTTATGGTGCAAATAAATGTGAAACGGAGGGAGTAATAATCTTTAAAAATGAGAAATATTCTTCTTATTTTGAGTAATTAGTCTTGTTGGCAAAATTAAACATTACAATTTAGTAGTATGAATTGTTATGTGAAACGAGTTTATCTTTGTACCTTTATTTTATATTCCATCCGTCCCATAAAAAGGTACGCGTTTCACTATTCTTGACATCCGCTTAAAATGCATCAATTTCCTCTATTTAATAAAGTAAGTACACAATATGACTCACCACTTCCATTTAATACAATTACCCAACTTATCTATAATAATAATACTCCTTAATTTACGTTCAAAAAGCAAATAAGACCCTAGAACCGTCCACGTGCAAACAGCAAACGCGTATCTTGTTATGGGACGGAGGGAGTATTGAAATTATTCTTTATTATAAAAATTATTTTTTTAGAGAGAACTGAATTGTACTATGATATGTTGTAATTTTTATATTCTTGTTGACAAAGTGTGATATTTTTTATTTTTTAAAAAAAAAATTGAAAAAGTAATTTTTATAAAAAAAGTACTCCCTCTTACCCATTGAAATGTACACGCTTCCTTTTTACGTTTTAATAGGACGGTGAGAGTAATTTTATAATATTAAGATGCATGATTGACGAGTTTACCGTTTACTCTCCCAGAGTCTCTCCTCGTGGTGTAGGCAAAATTCCTCAAGTCTTGACTCTAAAAGCAATATTGGTGTTAATTAGTCAATATATATTAGTATTACTTTTTCCTAGTGCTATTTTCTCTGTATATGTAGTAGGTTTAATTTTTTGGCTAAATATAGTGGGCATCGGTACACCATAAGATAAGGTGTACTCATATACAAATATAACAAAAAATATATATAATTATGAGCAATAATGTATATTATTTAATTGTTAATTTTTTTAATGAAAAATTGAGTGTAAAAAATATACAATTATTAAAAAACATGTATACACTATTGAATAAAAAGTTATACAAATATGGATGTTAGTTTTTTAATAAAAAACTTAGTGTAAAAAAGTATACAATTATTACAAAACACATATACAAAATATAATAATATGTATATAAAATAGAATAAAAAGTCATACACATATGGGTGCACCCGGTGCACCCAATATACACTTAATTTTTTAATATAATGATGGATTTGAAGCTGAAAGTTTTGGACTAATTTTGCTTAATTAATTCTCTTTGGAAATTAATATTTTGTTTTCTACATGTTTAAAAATAAATTCTAAATTTATTCGAAGTGTGAAGTTAGTTAAAGATAGTTTCCCAACTAGTCCAATTAATTAATTAAAACTAAATTTATTTTCAATCCAACCATGAAGATTCCATTTGAAGAGGCCTTTTCATTTTATATTTTTTTCGAATAATAATTAGATCCCACAATCTTTGTAGATCTTCAAGTGGTGAGCTAATTTAATTTAAGTAAGAAAAATTTATTAACCTCGTGTTCTTGAAGATTATCATTAATTAAAGATCTTGCAATCTACAATTCTTGAAATTGCGATTAATGAAGAATATTATCTACTTAGCACCTACCATTCTTGAAAAGTAACGCCATTAATTATCATTAATTAATAACATATTCATGAACAACTTATACGTGAAATTATGTGATTTACAGGGAGAAAAAGAGTTATAAATACTTTTATTTATTACTGTAATGAAAGTAATAATATTTTTATAAAAAAATAATAATTTATTAAGAAAAAATATATAACAAAGTGTTGTTGTTAGATAAAAAGGAATAATTGAAAGTAGCCATGATTGGATAGTTCACTTTTGTTCTGGCTGTACTGCTTTTACTCGCATTTTGGGGTCCAAACACATCCCACATAATTTTTGGAAAATCTTTTTATTTTCTTCTTTAAGATTTTTATTCTAAAACGATCAAAAACATAAAAAAATAAAAATTTTTGACAAGAATTCTAAAATGATGAATTTGTAGATTTCATATTTTAAGTTTCAAGATCTTTTCATGTGTTTTCAGTTAATTTTCAAGTTTTAACTTTTTTTCTCATAACATTTTCCTTAAATATATTTTCTATCTTTTGCATCATAAATTTAAGAGTTCAATTAGGATATGTCTAAACTATGTTAACAGTTAGATTAAGTTTTAACTTAATTTATATTATTAATAAAATAAAATAATTAAAAATTTTAAAAATAACCATCCACATCCACAATACCCTATTTTAAACCTATCAATCCTAAGTTGCACCCCAAAATTATTCTAAATTTCAACTATTTTATTTAGTGTATAATCCGTGCAAATTTAGATATTTAATATATTTAATGAGTGTATATTAGGTGCACCCGCGTGTACCCTTGCACCCATATTTGATAACTTTTTATTCTATTTTGTATACATGTTATTCTCTTTTGTATACGTGTTTTGTAATATTTGTATACTTTTTTCACACTAAGTTTTTCATTAAAAAAACAAGCATTCATATGTATATAATTTTTTATTCAATAGTGTATACATGTATTTTAATAATTGTATATTTTTTTATACTCAATTTTTTATTAAAAAAATTAACAATTAAATTGTATACATTGTTACTCATAATTGTATATGTTTTTGCTTATATTTGTACGTGGGTGCACACGAAGCTTCGTGTGCACCCGGGTGCACACTATATTTAGCCATATTTAATTAGCTATTTGTTGTTGAAGTATTGGATAAAATTTTTAAAAAATAAAATTTAAATTTAAAATGAATTTATAACAAACTCTATAAATTGTTTTTGAGCTTGAAGTTGATTCCAATGAAGATTCAATGGAAGTCACCTCTTGTTTTGCTTTATGTTAGTGGCAATTACTCTAACTTAATTTTGAAAATTTTATTAAATTATTAATGAAATGAGAAATTTACAATGAAATAATGGTTGAAATTGAGATAATTAAGGCACGAGCACTACTTAGTGTGGTGTGATTCGAATCCAACTTATCTCTTGAAATTAATGAATCCACTTATCGCACTGAAAACACTTCTAACCAATCTAACGCAACAATAAAATTGTGTGATTTGTCAAATCTTTTGTTTTAATTTCAAAACCTTAAATTAAACAAAAATGAATTTGCACGATTGTAAGAATCTAAGTAGATCAAATCTGTTTTTTTAGTGGTGGTTTATCTAGTTATTATTAGTCAAATTTAGTAAGTAATTACTGACCTAATTTTATCTTACACATTATTACAGAAAATACATAAAGGCAAAGACTATTCACACTTAGATTCCAAATGTTCTTTATACATTATTATATACTTTAGGCCTAGGATATCTACGCACACAATTTTTTCTTCGTACACCCATTTTATCATATTTACAAAAATACCAATAAACAAAAAAACATATAATACCCTTAATGAATATTTCCCTCTCACACACACTCTTAATTCATAGTAAAAAACAACCCCATACACCCACCACTAAATACATAATAAAACATAACACTCCTACATCTCTACACCTCTAAAATTCAACCCCTTCTCAAACATTCAATCTCTTCATTTTTTATTTTTTGCAATAGAGTGAAAATTCTAACTCAATCATCTCAACCTCAAAACTCATCGAAGAAATATAATGTCGGATGAAGAAACAACAAAGAGACTTAAAATGTGTTATTTTAAAAGTTTAGACTAATTTAAATATTATTTTTTAGCACTTGAAGTTAGCTGAAGTCGCGGATTTCATGACCAACCAGAGACGAAAGTTATTAGATTAATCATCTAATATCGGATGAAAGTATTAAGATTGTTCATCTAGTGTAGGACGAAAATTATAGAAACTCTCGTCCGGTGTTAGACGAGAGTTTTTATAATTTTCGTCCGACACTGGACGAACAATCTAATAACTTTCGTCTCTAGTTGGTCGTGAAATTCGCGACTTAAGCTAACTTCAAGTGCTAAAAAAAACATTTAAATTAGCCTAAACTTTTAAAATAACACATTTTAAATCTCTTTGTTGTTTCTTCATCCGACATTATATTTCTTCAATGAGTTTTGAGATTGAGATGGATTGAGTTAGAATTTTCACTCTATTGCAAAAAAAAAAAAATAAAAAATGAAGAGGTTGAATGTTTGAGAAGGGAGTTGAATTTTAGAGGTGTAGAGATGTAGGAGTGTTATGTTTTATGTATTTAGTGGTGGGTGTATGAGGTTTTTTTTATGAATTAAGAGTGTGTGAGAGGGGAATATTTATTAAGGGTATTATAGGTTTTTTGTTTATTGATATTTTTATAAATATGATAAAATGGGTGTATGAAGAAAAATTGTGTGTGTAGATATTCATAGCCTATAATTTAATCTTACATAAGAGGGTAAATATTTATATGATATCGTTTCACAAAAAGAATTTTATAAGACGGATGAGAATTTATAATATTTTAACAAAAATAATATATTGATTAATAAAAAGTGATAACGGTACAGTGAATTATTTAATGAATAATTTATAGTATAAATAGGGATGTAACCAAACCAAACCATTCGCGAACTATTCGAGTCTCGATTTGATTAAATGTTCGTTCGAACTCGTTCGTTAACCTTAACGAGCCAAACCAAACTTGAATTTTGGGTTCGTATAGTTTATCAAACCAAACTCAAGCCTAAGGGTATTCGGCTCGAAAGCTCGCGAACATATTTGTTTATAGGCTCGCAAACGCGTTCGTAAATTTTATAGTTATTCTTTAGAATTATATATTATTATTTATTTATTGATATTCAATAATTAAATATTTTATATTAAACCACACAAATATGATAATAACTTAATTGATTATTTAAATATTTAAATAATTTTTACCATTTATTATTATATTTTGTTAGTTTGTTTATTTAATATTATGAATAACATTAAATATTTATAAACGAAACATTCTTTTAATATCCAGGCACAAAATTATTTAAATGTTCATGAAAATATATTCATAAACAAGTTACTTTATGTGTTCGTGAACATGTAAGCGAGTCTTAACAAATAGTTTGAATTCGAGCTCGAGTTCGATATTTTTTTTCTTGACGAGTTCGAGCTCGGGCTCGAGTTCGATAATTTCTTAACAAACGATCCTCAAACCTAGTAGTGTTCGACTCGGCTCGATTACATCCCTAAGTATAAATAAAAAATGATAATAATTTTAATAAAAAGTGATAATTATTTGAAAACATATAAAAATTGTCTCGCAGTAAATTATTTCATAAATAATTTATAATATAAATAAAAAATAATAAAATTTTAATTAAAAGTAATAACATTTTTATTAAAAAAGTATAATTATTTGGGAAAAAACCAAGCATGCAAGGTGATCCTTATATGAGAATATTAATATAACATTTTGCCAAAATGTTGGGAGCTAAACACCCTCATTACAGTATATGCAAGTTTGTGCAGAGAATGGTACAATAATTTATAGCCCAGACTAATATAACACAACAGTGGTATCTAAATATTCAAGAAAATAATATTAATTTCAGGGACTTCAACAAAGATCTAATAATCTAAACACCACCAATTCAATAAACATATACAGCATCTGAAAACAGTACTCCATTTCATGGCATGCAATGTTAATTGTCAAAATTTGAGCCACTTTTTCTCTTTCTCTCTCCTAAAAACTGCATTTGATGTAGATGCATGAGCCTCTTCAGCATCAGCCAGAGCCTTCCTGGTTTCATTCAGCTTCCTCATTGCAGCATCATGCACCACTTTCTCTCTCTTGTTTCGCTTCGCCATTTCTTCGAGTTTCTCAACTTGCAACCTCAAATTACTTATCTCGTCTTCATAGCCGAGTATCGCCCGTCTATCCTCCTTCTTTGCTTCCCCGTTTTCCTTGCCCTGCTGCTTCTTTGCAGAACCACCGTTCAGAATTTGACCATGCATTGCGAGCTGAGTGTTGATGAGAGAAAAAACATCTTTACATTCCTCTTCCTCCTCTGCAGCCTTGACTGCCGCTGCTATCTTCTTGTCGCGCTTTCTCTTACCACCCCTAGTACGCTTTTTCAGTCGAGTCTCCTTAGTTTCTTCTTTCTCCAGAGATTTTACTGCATCATCAAGAGACTGTTTAGGTGGAAGAACTTTCACGGGAATAGGATCGAGCATTCCCTGTCCCGATGCACCTAAACCCATTCCTTCACGATAACCCATATTAGCCATCATCTTTGAAGCAATTCCACGAGTATGATTCTCCCACTTGGCAAAAATGGCAGTGTCGGTCTGGACTCCTTTCTGAAAGCTCGAGCTTTCTAAAAATCCCAACCCTTTTGAGATGTTATCTTCATAGTCACTAGAATCGGATCGTTCTGAACTTGTATCAGACTCTTCTTCTTCACTCATCTGGGCATATTCGGAGAACGTAATAGCTTCAGTTCCCAACTTTGCAGAACTTCCATCATCTCGAAAGACTACCTCCCCAATTCTGAGATTCTCATCCCACGACTCTAGCTCAGCTTCTCTCCAGATGCCAGCTTTGCTATCTGAAAGGGCCCAGACGCTAGAACCCACCAATGATTGCTCCCAAATCGTGGGAATATACTTTTTTAAGGAAGAAACTGGGATGTCAACGCCTGAAATAACAGATAATGATTTGGCTGAGGTTGTTAACTGACACTACGCTAAAAATTACCCTGGAAAAATCAAGAAGGAAAACAACAGATCATAATTTATTACTCAAACATTTCATGAACTAGATGGTCAACTGTTAATACAAACAGGACACACTTATTAGTTGACTTGATAAGCAGAATATATGATCCAGTATATCACACTGTGCACCAAAATAACAAGAAAAGCAAGTTGTGCACAGGAAGAAACCATCTCGGAAAGCCTGTTTTCCAAATTTGTTACGCATGAACATACCATGTGATAAGCGGCAATTACTACCAAATCGACATCGTTGCTGTAGAAAGAACTTGCACATCTGCACTAGGGTGGTCTAGCATTAGTGGAATAATCTGACTAAAATAAGCTTACTCGTGCATAAAATCAAACACAACAGATATAAAACACATCAAGCCATGATAAGACCAACTCTGCATAGTATTTATAAGTTTATGACTGAAACAGAAATATTATAGAATTCTGAAGTCTCTTTAGCAAAACTGCAAATTATAGATTTAATGGGTAGGCATAAAAGATTATACAGAGAAAACGTAATCTGTCGATTCAATTTCAAGGATATTAGCAAAAACATATGCCCATAAATTTCAAAGATTAATTTAATTACAATTGGAATTTCATACACAAAAATCAGGACAATACACTTCTTGTGTCGAGAGAAGAAACATGAAGTTCAAACACACTTAGAAAACTGTCAAACAGTTGCCCCATTCATGATCCTTTCTGATCAGATTACAATATATAACATATAGAAAAGAAACTCCTTTCATTGAATATCTTTCAAATTGAGTAAGATCTCAATTCCAATAGACATTTGTGGAACATCTCTAACACATGATCAAATAGAAGATATTGGAAGATCTTATTGTCAGTCCTCATAATGAGTCTCGATTCTCGAAACTAAGAGTCAAAACTAATATCAAGATCTAACATAAAAATGGGGAGTATATTGAAATTCTAAACATCACTTAAATCCTAACTCAGAGTCAACATGAAATCAACATAAAAAGTCCCCTTGCAACTGAGTATGTTTTAAACCACATAGCATGGCAAGGAAATGCAATTAGGAAGAGCAAGCAAAAAAATAAACTTCAATACTTGGTTGTATATTGGAGACCACAGCTAACAAGTATCAACACAATAAGAAGTTGAATAAGACTTTAACCCACCAGCATGCTCTCTGATGTTGGAGTAAGGAAAGATATCTTTGCAGATTCAGAACCTTCTAATCCAACAACAAGCCCATTGTACCACCGTCCATCAGTATGTCGGAATCTACATTTAGATCCAGTAGAATAGGTTTCGTCCACCAATGGCTCAGGTTCCCCATCAGTTGGATCAAGAGGATCTACTTTGACATCATCAGAACTTAATGAAACTTTCAAAGCAAGATCGGCCTCTCGCAGCAACCTTGCTCTTTTAAGCTGAAAAAGGCCCTCTTCAGCATCTTTAATGGCCTGAACAAGCTCGTCATGAACCTTAACAACACCGGACATGAGTCACATTGTATGAATATGAAGTATAAAAACACAATACCTAAAATCCACCCATATCAATATTTAGAAAAAGATAAAGCAACAAATGACTTGACAAGATTTTTGATTAAAGAATTAATACATCCTGTATGATCAAAAAGACAAATAGATAATTGCTATGGCTATGGCAGTTGAGTGTTGAGCTTTTCGAATAAGCTGTTCCAGCTTCCTATCATTTATCAGGAAGGGAGTAGCTATGATAAGATTCTTCAACTGTTTCCAATAAGCTTTTTGTACAACATGGTCATCACTATTGAGTAAAGGACCTAGAGCTTTCCACCCTACCTCTATCAAACTCTCTTCTTGGACTATGATATTCCATCCCAATTACACTGGGTGTTGAAAACTACACAATTCAGTAGCATCAGCCAGAAAGCAATGGACATAAATCCATAATTAAGCATGGCAAGATCAATAACCTAAAATACATCACCATTATCTAGGTACCAGATATGAAAAACCTTCGCAGAAACTAGGGGTTAATGGATTACACTGTGCAATGATGCAATAATGAAAGAATAACATAAATAACGTGAAAGGAACAAAAAATACACCATTCAGGCTTCAACAGATAATTACCCAGGAAAATAAATAATAAAGAATTCATAACCAATGAAATTGAAGAAGTGATACTGCACTTCCAACGAGTTTTGGTGAAATTTCAAAGTCAATTGATCCACTGGACACTCGTCCAATAACAAAATACTCCTAGAAATTTGCAAAGCATGCAACCATGTGGACAAATACAGTGAAATGAATATACTATGGATTAAAAATTAAAGGGCGAACCGAAAGAAGTTCGGGGTTGGAGGGGTCAGCGGAGAGGGCATCGGTGACGGCGGCGAGAGATTCCTTCTGTTCGCTAAGATGGAATTGGAGCTGCTCTTCCACAATCCACGCTTCCTCTTCATCCGCCATTGCAATCACTCTGCAAAAGCGAAAAGAAATCAATGCGTTTTCACATAGCGATGTCTTAGAAGTACAGAAATTGTTTTTTTTTTTTCCCTTATTACTATGGAAAAAGCGGTTTTGTGGATGAAGCGCATTTGTCATTTGAGATGCGTATATACTAAAGTCGTGTGCTCTATTTATTCTCTCCCGGATATGAATATAAAATTCATCTTTGGATTTATTTTGTTGGATTTTTCAAGTATAATTTGTACTAGTATTTATTTATTTTATAATAAAGAAAATGTAAAGTATATTATCTGAACTAGGTGAGAGTTTGATGTTCAAATTAAAATATATTGAAAGATTATTGATTATTACTCCCTCCGTCCAAGAATACATTCGCGTATTCTTGGGCACGGAGTTTAAGAAAAGTAATTTTTTGATGGTGTGATGTAAGAAAGAGAAGGGGTATTTTGGGTAATTGAATAGAATAAAGTGTATGATATAGTTGACTTTGACTAAATTGTGTGTAAAAAGAAGGTGGTATTTTTGTAATATTGTAGTATTTTAAGGTTATTGATATTGTGTATTGTTTCCATTTTTAGGGGGCGAATGTATTCTTAGGACGGACCAAAATGAAAAGGGCGAATGTATTCTTGGGACGGAGGGAGTATTATTATTATTATTTTTTTCTAACTATGTTATAAGACTAACAAAAGTAAAAAATGTAAAAATAGCATGGAGAGGTAGTATTATTTTTAAAAATAAATAAACAGTCAAATATTTCATTGATTTGATTTTCATGAATACATAATACGTTTGATTTTCATGAATACATAATACATTGTCAAACACTATTACTAACTTGTTTTTTCCTTTTACTTTTGCGAGTGAATCAAAGTGGTTTTTAAATTATAACAGCAGGTGCTTCAATCTATATCAAATATGGTAGTGCTCCAATAAAAACATTTAATTTCGCTTATGCTGTATTGCTGTGTACTGTACCATACATTCGAATATTCAAAGTAAATGTAATGCTCCAATAAAACATTCAATTTAAGCATTTGTAAGATATCCATTTACTCCAATACTCTGCAAAATGAAGAATATAACAGCCAATTATCCAATGAATTCATTCAATATAGACAAAGTTCACAAGGGAGAGTTTTTTTTTTTTTTTTTTGGGGGGTGGGGGGTGGGGGAGGTTAGGGTAAAAGAATCTATATGAATGAATGGAAAATATTTTTACAGTTTACACCCTATGTTTTTGTTGTGTCCATCAATTTGTACATGATGAATATATAGTTGATATATGGTAACAATGGAGGAGAAATCATGAACAAATAATGCATGTATACATTTTACTTCATCAAATTGAGGACCATATTTATGTAATACATATGCTGTTCATTGCTTGACCAAGAAATGTGATGCTCTTCTACTTGGTAAGGGGAGGTTTATCTAGCCACTTTGCACGAAACCCCGTCCCTTTGCAATCGGCACAGCATGCTGAGCCCTGATTACATGAAAGTTTACAAGACAGCATCAATCATCTTTCGGTTTGATATTGCAAAACACACAGATTTCTTAGTAGGGAATAATAATAATGTGCGTGACGAGCGAATGATAAGGGTTTACCTTTCCAGCACAGATAACACACATAGTGTTTCTCGAAGGGACTTGGCACAACATGTTATCACCGAGAATGAAGAAGCCAGTTCCACTGCACCATTTGCATTCAACCTGTCCCTTTGAGTCGCATGAGGAACAAGCAACAGGTATGGGTTGCTACATTTGTAAGAGAACAGTTTGTCAAAAAAACAAAAACATGGTCTTTCATATAGTAATGCGTATGATGCATCCGGAAATTTCATAAGCGTGTAAAATCATAAACTGGATTAGCTCCTACATTATGCAAGCTAGGCTCACTCAATGCACACTAGATGTCTCTTTTGACTACCTCCATAGTTTAATCCCTGGATGATTACAAAGTATTAAAAAAAGTACGACTTAGATTCATTTGTCCATAAAAGAAATCAAGGTTTTGAACTCATCTAACTAAAATTACTTCTTCATGTAGCAAAACAAGAAACCAAGGTATGAAGTAAAAGGTTAAAGAATGTTCGTCCTAATAATCTAATTTAAACTTATCTATAATTCTCTTCAACGTTTTTAACAAATTCTAACCAATTCCCAATCTTATATGCTGCATTGCAATATCATAATCCAATAGAAAATGTTCTCAACAGTGGTTACTTAGTCATTTCATTCAGAATCACAGCTGATCATACATTTTCTCAACAGTGGTTAGTTAGTTATTTCATTCAGAATCACAGCTGATCATAGGACCATACTTCATACAAGTTCATCCATGCGCAGGTTGTAGCATACAATCGACCCCATTGATGGTGTCCTATGTATCTATGACAAGGAAAAAAAAGGATGCAGGGAGATCACAACAACACAGCACAAACAAGCAACAATAAAATCTAAGCAAATGTATTGAAAACACAGTTCACCATAATACATTTATATCTTTGATCTATGCCAACCTATTCACTTTGGATATGAATGAACACTTTATGTGAATGAATTGTAGTAAATTGCTGTTCATGGGGTGTTCCATGGATGAGGAAATCCGGAGCTCAAAATATCATTAACAGATTAATCTAGCCAAAGAAAAATTCAACTATTGAAGCCTATCAAACATACAATCACTAACACCTCCACATCAATTTCTACCATTTAACACGAAACAACAGACAGAGAGTATGAAAATATACCTGTGAAATCAACCACGCACGTTCCATGCGGTGGGCGAAATTGGAGCTCCCATAAGATTCCACCATTGAAGCTCTAAAATCAACCCTCTTCGGCCTCATCAAATTAACTTTTTTCGGCGGTATAAAAAAACTCACCGCATTTAAATTCATGGGTATACAGTGACCACACGACATTTCTAAAATTCGTCTTCCCCCCAATCTGGATTGCTGAACTCTATATAAAACAAGGGTTCACAAAATCTTCAATTTGAAAACACGTGATACAAATAAAGAGATAATTTGATGACTTGCTGGAATGTTTCGACCTTTATTTATGTCGAATTAGGATTTTTGTTTACAAACTACCAGAATTTCTCGTGGCGCAAACTGTCTCGTTGAAACTAGCGTTTAACAGTATATATGGGAATGAAGAACAGCTAATCAGTCAAAATGGGCCGTGTTTAATGGGTCGGTCATAACTAGAGACTAGAGTGATGATTGCCTGTTTAATGGGTCGGTCATAACTAGAGACTAGAGTGATGATTGCCAATTTCTATGTTTTGAATGGCCCATATATATCTCGAAAAAATTATTTAAGCACCATGCAAGGATACTCCATTTGGCCCATATCTCGTAGTATACAATTATTTAAAATAATAATAATAATAATAATAATAATAATTCACTTAATTGATACGGGAAGTTAAAAAAAAAAAGTCCCATTGTACATATTTTCAATTAGGAGTTCCAAATTAATGTCTACATTTTATTTATATATATATATATATATATATATATATATACATATATATACATATATATATATATATATATATATATATATACATATACGAGACCCACACAAAATAACTAAAATATTTACCTAGGACCCACCTACAAAATTAATACATACCTACTATACATTAAAATAGTAAATCTCTCAGCTCAATACACATTAAAATATAATATGTCTTAATTCCGTGCAAAAGGCAAACGTATTAGAGTGAGGCTTGTGTGTCAGGGTGCACAGCGCCTTTAGAATTTAGTATTATGGATAAGAATATATTATTTTGTTCTAAAGAGTATACACTTTAATTAATAAGGATACACCATTTTGTTTTAAAAGGTATACACTTTTCATTAATTTTTTTTATTTTTCTTCAGAAAATAAAGAGTACACATCTTTATACTAAAGGGTATACAATTTAACACAAAATTCTAAAGACACACGGAAAGTACTCCCTTGCGTCCAGACGTACACAAGTTTTTGCAAACGTATTATTAAGACGGGGCGGGGGAATACGAATATATAAAATTTTAAAGATAAATATTAAACTCTATTGTAACAAATTTTAAAGATAAATATTAAACTCTACTGTTAATGACATTGTAAACCGAAATGCTTAAATTACAATTATTAGTAAATCTAATAATAAATAGTATTATCTATATTTGTTTTGGAATTTTAGTAGCATAAATTTTGCAATATTTAAGAATTGATAATGCGTTTGTAAAGATAGGATGTGATGCTCATAAGAAATGAGAAAGATTTGGATAATCCATCAATTTTGAATAAAATTAAACATGCAAGATATTTTTTATTCCCAAATTTAGATCATAGAATCAAAAACAAACAAAACTAAACACTAAATATAAATATTAAATCCTAAGCTTAAAAAGAGGTTATAAAGTGTCAATTCAAGGCCCGAATTATAGGTAAACTATCAATTTGGGGCCTGAATTATTTTTTCTATCAATCCAAGGCCTAAAATATGTAAAACTATCAATCCAATGCCTGAATTTGTCAAATATTATCTCCTATTTTTATCAATTTAGGGCCTAAGTTTAGGCCCCGAATTGATAATTTTACATAATTCAGGCCCCTAATCGATAAAAAATATAATTCAAGCCCCAAATTAATAGTTTACCCATAATTCGAGCCCTGGATTGATAAAATTCCAATACTACCTAGGATAAATGGTACATTACGCTCTTTATGACCTCTTTTAACCCCATTGGTTAAATGCGATACTCTTTGGAGTCCAAAACATGTGGGTAGCTTAGGTGTGAGAGTTTTAGAATATTTTAATAAGATATTATTGGGTAAATGTGCGTGGAGATTTTTTAACGAGGGAGATCGGTTATGGACAAGAGTGGTTAGATCTAGGAGGGGTTTCGTGGTATGAGGGTGCTCCGACAAGGGGGATTTCTAGTAACATTAATCCGAGTGGTTGGTGGGGAGAGGTTATAAAGGTAGTGGGTAATGTAAATGAGGGTTGGTTCTTTGAGAAATTAGAAAGGGTTCTTGGTGATGGGAGTAGAATCAAATTTTGGGATGATAGTTGGACAGGAGAAAATAGAAAATTGAGGGATGATTTTGTTAGACTATATCAACTTTCCTTAGATAAGGATAAGAGTGTGAGAGATATGGGGGAATGGAGAAATGGGGGATCGGTGTTGGAACTGGAGATGGAGGAGGGAATTAAGAGTGAGAGAAAATGAGCTACTAACTAATCTTTTATCTACACTTCACTTGTTTTGTCCTAAACAAGGATCATTGGATTCATGGAGATGGAAGGATGGAAAGGATGGTACGTACTCAACAAAGTCAGCCTATGACTTGCTTCTATACAACAAAAAATTGGGAGGAATTTAACACTTAGAAAAGAGTTCATCTTGGTGTGGAATAAAAGAGCCATTCCAAAGGTTCAGGTTCATGAATGGAGAGTTCTTAGGGAGTGAGTACCCACTACAACAAAGCTATAAACAAGACAATGCCTACCACCAGGTGTTAATGTCAATTGCGCATTTTGTAATTTATGTCCGGAATCTGTTAGACATATTTTCTTTGAATGTTCTTTTGCACATCATATTTGGATGAATTGCCTCAAGTGGATGGGACTTGCTACCGCCCTATCTTCTAATCTTTCTACGAGCCTACTACAATTTAGTAACCTTCTTAGAGGAAAAAATGGAAGAAACTTCACTGTGTGTGCTTAGGAGTGCATCATTTGGCTCATTTGAAAAACACGGAATGCTTATATATTTCAAAGCAAGCAATTTAATGTGGAGAAGGTGTTAGAGAAATTGAAATCAAGGCTATGGAGTTGGCTCCAAGAAGATTGTATAAGTAAAACATGTAGCATACATAATTGGTTTCATAATCCTAGGAATTGTTTGGAGTAATTAGGTGAGCGTAGTATATGTGTCTAGGATATGATCACATTATATTTTTAAAAATCTATTTGTACTGTATCTCGAGTGTAGGTCACTCTCTTACCTCTCTCGTTTTTCATTTGAATAAAAAGAAATTATTTATTGATAAAAAAAAAACTCTAGGCTTAAAAGAGGTCATAAAGTGTAGAATTAAAATAACAATTATTCATTTTAAAACTAACACAAAATCTACCACTTAATACCAATCATGCAAAAGTACAAAGTCATCATTACAGAGAAATTAATAAGTTCAACCTAGACAAAAATTTAATAGAGTATGTGGTTAACCACATTCACATGTAAATTATTTTAATTGGAAATTGAAACAATAATTATACTTTTAAATATTAGTAAATCATTAGAGTAATATATAATATAAATCACTAAAATTTATGTATTTAATGAGTTGATCTACTGTACACAATTGTACACTAACAACATGATCCATATTATAATATGGGTCAGATATATAATTTTAAAAAATCCCCAAATGGGTCATTTCCTAATCAGCGCATTTCCTCCGCACCGCTACTCTCTCTTCCTGTCGTTCCTCTCTCTTCCTGCTGCAGCCACCGTTCCATCCTTTTACCCGCCACCGTGGTTCCGTCCCTCAGATCCGCCGCCGTGGCTTCGTCCCTCAAATCTCACCCTCTACACCTGTCTATATCCCTAAGATCTCAATATCCACACATTATTCTCAGATAGCGCCTTCATCCTAAGATCTCAACCTAACATCTCAACCTCGAAACGAACACCGCTTCAGTTTTGCCCCTTGCCTTGTGTGTGGAACGTCAGTCAGTGATACAGTCATCATCGATTTCGTGCCGCGCTTTCATTGAATGATTATAGATTGGCCCTGGAGAACCCTCCCAACGGAATTGATGAAATTAGAACCAATGATAAGGAATTATTGGAAAATTATTATTTAAAATTTCTTATTTTGCATGTTATTCAGACGATTTTAAAAGGAGATTTCTTTGTAAAATCTATATCACAGATGAACAATCGTCAAAATGAATGAATGTATTAATTAAAAAAATTCTTACTGTATTAGTTTTATTTTTGATCGCTATTTATTTTCACCCTCAAGTATAAAGGATCGATTATAGCGCGTGTGACCAAGTTAAATTATCGTTCCCATGAGATAGTTATAATTTTAATAAGTAATTCAATAAGATAATTCCAATGTAAGACAAATCTAGGGTTTGTGGAAATAATTAAATAACTAATAAAAATGAAATTTAAATAATTAAACTAAGCGAGAAAATAAATCACGCAATAGAAACGATTTAAGAATTCAAAGATGGAGAATTGGTAATGCTCGGGCAAACAGCTTAACTATGTGAATGATTTATCTAGACCCAAATTAATTACCAGCAGACGTTTATAAGAGGATCACTAAGCCTAGTTAAATCACCTTGATCGGGTATGATCTAACACTCACTAAGACTAGTTAAATCACCTTGATCGGGTATGATCTAACACTTATAATGAGCTGCAAATCTTAGTATCAATAAGGAATTAACTATCACTCCTTTTATAGGTACTTCATGCTAAATTCCATTAAAGGTTAGAGCACTAGACTTCCCTTTCTAGGTACTAAATTATTAACCCCTTTGTCTCCTTACCAATTACCTAATAATGATGTTTTATCAAGTAATTGATTGTCTAACACTTTTAGGAATTATATGTCAATCTCCTAAGACTGTCACATGAAACAACAACTATCATGCAGAAATAAAGAATCCCATTAACTATCAATCAGTGATACAGTCAAGAATAATTAAAGGAATCAAAACTCAAAACACATTAATATGACGTCTCAAAAATATCTTCTTCAATAAGGAAATAAACACTCTGCAGAGTAATAAATCCAAGTATAGGGCAATCAAATCACATAGTCAAAACTGTCTTAATGCCCTAACATTACCAAAAAAAAACTTAGCCTATGGATTTACGAGGGCAAATCACAAAGATGTAATTAACCCTAACTATTGTGCTAAAATAACAAAGATAAATAACTGAAAAATAAAGAACCCTTTTGGAGGACTCCAATTCTTTAATCACGATCTCTGTCGAAATCTTGTCTTTGATCCAAGTAACAACTCCGATCGTCTCTCCGGTGGATGGATGATGGAAGGTGGGTGATGTAAATGGTGGTGTTGTATTTTTGTGTGGTGATGAGAATTGAGTATATATGATTAACCATAGTTTAGTTGTATGACCAACTAAAAATTATCGAACCTCAGGGAGGACGGCACTAGAGCTCAAGCGATCTCATGTTCATTGTAATTTTATAGAGACGGATATAAATGGAGGGGTGATCACACAAGAAATTAAATCAATCAATGCAAACAAGATTAAATGATTAGATGAGTGGTTTTCCAAATTAAGCAAGGGTGAGATTAACAACAATCAAGGAGTGGTAATTCATATATTCATGCATTCAAACTCATGTGGTTTAAGGCTTGACTAAGGGCTAACACTAATGTCACCTAAGCTTCCTCTCGGAATGGGTAGGATATGATCTTATAAAGGTTCCATGGTTAGTTCTCAATTAAATCATTCCAACTAGGTACTAGATTCAATTAAGAGTCCCTTCACATAATCTATTAAATTCTCAATCTAATAAATGATATGTTCTATCAAAGGGTTCTAAACTATCAAGGACTTCTCAATCTCTTTATAATCTATAATGCACATGAAGTGTTTGATGAAATGATTCACTTAACTATCCTAAATATGCAATTGACTTCTCAATCTAATCACATGCTTAAAATAATTAAACACACAAAACATCATCAACCTCAAGATATTAAACATCAATGATAGAAAATCAATTACCAAATCCACACATGAATTTAAGTACATGAATATCACAAATTATTCAACTCCTATCATGTTGCTAATCTCACAAAGGAGATTAGCCTACAATCATCACAAGATCCATAACATAGACATTAGAAATCCTACAAATCATTGTAAACTAAAAGGTCTAACACTAAATCAAGATGAAAACTCCCTTGGATTGAATCCAATTGAATCTCCTTCATTCCTTGAGTGAAATCCTCCTCTTCTTTGCTTCCTCACTTGATTTGAAAATGAAATGATGGTGGATTGATGAAAGGATGATGATAGATGATGAATGGATGAAGAAAAGGTGTAAAATGAAGAAAATGGTGTGTGAGGTGTGTGTTCAGGGCTGGAATTCGGATCTCCTCGTAAAATATTGAATAAAGGGGTCTATTTATACCCCATGTGGGCCTTCTAGAAGATTTCAGCAATTTTCTGCATTTTTGCACCAACACGGCTCGAGCTCCGCCGCACGCCCCATGTTCTAACACAGCGCACAATTCGTGTTTCGAACTCGGCCACAGGGTGGCCGTGTTGTGTAATCTGACGTCCTAACACGGCTTTCTGGACAGGCCCGTGCGCGGTGCACGGGTCGTGTGTCTGTACTGGGCACGGGTAGTGTTCTGCACTCGGCCACAGGCGTGGCAGAGTTGGTGTTTCGGGTGTCAGCGCACGGCCATTCTGACAGGGTCGTGCGCTGTACACGGCCCGTGTTGTGCAGCTTCTTCTCCTCTCTCACTGTTTCGGCTCGATCTTCCTCGTTTCAACTCCGAATTGAGATCCGCTTTTTCCTATGCCTTCCTTATCATATCTAGCATCAAATAAAAACACAAACACAACCAAATAGAACACAAATACAGATAAAAATATACGAAAACTCACATAAAAAGATACTAAAATCTAGGTGAAAATATCACTCATCACACCCCCAAACTTAAAGTGTTGTGCGTCCCCACACAACGAAAATGATAAACCAAGGAGAGTGATTTTCACCTAGGAAAAGACTAAACGAACATAAGTAACAACACATCAATAATAATAAGAATCACAATTTATGCTAAATCATCCTACAACATTAGATTCAGATATGAAGAATTAACAAGTTCAATCACAAGAGAATATTAGTGTAATATAGTCTCTTTTTGGTCCAAGCCTCACATAGGTTATAAATGTCACTCAACACTCTTTAAAGTAGGGTAAATCAACACTCATTAACCGATTAGCGCGACTCGCTATAAGCTTGCTCGTGGACTACATTCACAAACCACCAAAGTTTAAATTAATGATCAAAAAGGTCTTTAATTTGGGATGTAATGATAGGCTCTTTGGTAGGGTAGGAAGAATGTGGATAATAGTGACTAAACAAGTGTAAGTAATCGAAGAGATGGCCAATTTCCTCAACTTCTCCACTTTCCGTTTCTTCCTTTCTTTTCTTTATTACTCACAAGCACTAATCATCAACTTCCTTGGATTTCTTTAGCTTCTTTCAATGCATGCTTCCTTCTTTTGACTTTTAATACTTGAGCATTTCATTGTTTCTTTGCTCATTTTCTTGTTTTGAGGTTGCATGTTCACTCTTGTTTGTGCTATTTTCATCCTTTTTTTTTTCATTTTTACCATTTCCTTTACTTCTTTTTCTTCCTCATCAAACCTTTCTAGCCACCATCTCCTCAATCACCCACACAAAGGGTATATATACATGGCTTAAGAAGGTAATCAAGGCTTGTAATGTGCTATATTCACAATAAAAAGGGTTAAAGGCTCAAAATGATTAACTAGGGATGATGTACATGGTAGGAAAATATATGGCAATGACTATGAATAATAAGGATGGCCTAAGATCATTTCACTAATCTCCACAAATCGGGCTCGTTCCTATAGTCCTTGAGCAAGTTCTAGCTTATCAAACACAACCAATCCACTCATGAAGAAAAATCATGTATGCACGGTTGAGGCTCAAATTCTCACAAGCTTATGCATTGGACCTTAAGAAACTTATTACACCACTTTCATCTCAAAATTGAACAAGTTAAGTAAAACATGTCACAATTCGAAAGTATAGAGATTCTTAATCATAACTTGTCATCACTTACTACCACAACATATCACCACTCATGTTCAAAAATGACTCACAACATCCCAAAACAAACTACCAAACATACCAAGACAAAAATAAGAAAACACACAAAACATAAAATAAAGACTCAACAAACAAGAAACAAAACAAAAACACATAACATGCAAAAACAACAATCACCATCATTAGAAAATGAAGCACATATTTAATCATCCATAACAATGTAAGCTCAAAATCATCCCCATACTTGATTGAAAAGGAAACCTCCCAAAGACATAACACATAAAGTAGCATGTTAATCCATCAATCCAAATCAAAATATGTCAAGCAACTAGAAGTGATAAGGTGTAGAGTACTCCCTCAATAGGCATTTGATAATGAAAGCGTTAGCTCCAAGCTCCATTCATGCTTCCAATACCTTTCACTCATGCTCAAAGACTCAACAAACACCATTAACTCAACAATTTCATAAAAATATGGACAATCATGAACTTCAACACAACCAATCATACCAAAATCCAACCAAAACTCATGAGAAAAATTTTAAAATTGACCAATTTTTACAAGAAGACTTATCATTATCAAAATATCATCATATCAAGCACACTCAATTGGTGAGTCACACCACACACTCTCCCTCCAAACTTAAATCGAAATAAGTTGAGACTTAAGTTTGCAAAAAGTGGTGAGACTTACCCTTGTAGTTTCCATTGATGGTCTTCTTGTGGAGAAGCCATGAAACACTTCTCTTTTCTTCAATACGCTTTCTTCTCACAAGCTCAATCCACCTGCATGACCAAAATCAACAAAAAGCATCAAAATATAAAAAGAATGGGTTGCCTCCCATTTAGCGCTAAGTTTAACGTCTTCAAGCCGGACGGAATTTTCATGCTCATCGAACCAAAGGATGGTCCATCCCACTTTCTCCTCGCATCCTCACTTTGAACAATAGCTTAGCCCTCTTTTTGTCCACTAATTCAACTTCTCCATTCTTGCTTACAAGCATCAAATCTTCATCAAGGAGTGATTCTAGTGGACTTCCTTTTTCTCCTTTATCGATTTTCCAATCAAGCTCCGATTCTTTCATCCTATTAACATCATAAGAAGATAAGTTAGCATTTGAAAATTTCATATAATCATGAAGAAATGAATTTAAATTGTCAAAGAGAAGAGAATCATGATCATCGAAATCATCCGGAGGCCTTGTATGATGAGGCTTGATCCCTTTATCTTTCTTGCACAAGAATGTGACATTCTCTCCATTTGAGCACAAAGAAAGCTCTTCTCTCCCAACATTAATCTTTGCTCTTCCGGTGGCTAGAAATGGTCTTCCCAAAATGAGTGGAACTCGAGGGTCCGCCTTTACTTCCAACACCATGAAATCAACCGGGAAAGCTAGCCCCTTCACTTTCACCTCCACGTCTTCAACAATCCCAAGTGGCTTCACAACTTCACCATTTACCACTTCAAGACGGATAGTCGTAGGCTTTAGCTCTCCAATTTCAAGGTCTTTAAACGTGGCATGAGACATCACGTTGACACTTGCCCCCAAGTCACACAATGCATCAAGGGTGCTTTTTCCTTCAAAATCACAAGGAATTATGAGCTTCCCCGGATCACCAACCTTCGTAGGTCCCCCTTTTTGCATCGACTTACTCATTTCGGGTTGCTCCTCTTTCTTTTTCTCTTCATACTTCTTCTTGAGCGATATGACATACTCCTCAAATTCCTTCTTCTCCTCCTTTACAAACATTTGTGGATAGGGAATAGGGAATGGAGTGATCGGGATACCCCAATAGTCACGTTTGTACTCTTCTTCTTTGACCTTCTCCTCTACTTTCTTTTCCTCTTGCACCCTCTTCCACTTGGGTATCCATTTAGGCCCTTTCTCTTCTTTCTTACATACTTCTTCCATTTCTCCAACAACCTTGCTTTCCACCAACCCTTCTTCAACCTTTCGTTCCTCTTTCATATCAACCAACAAACATTGAGCCTTTGGATTAACTTCGGTTGTGGCTGGAAATTTTCTTTTTTGTTGAGCACTCAATGAACTTGCCATTTGTCCAACATTGTACTCCAAAGCTTTGCATCTTCTATCACTATTTTCCTCAATAGCTTTGAATCTTCTTTCATTAGCTTCATCTCTAGCTTTTTCCGATACTTCTCTAGCTTTGTTTGATGCAATCAATTGTTCAAGTAGCCCATCGGTTGATGCTCTTCCCTCATTGTTCAGTGCCTTAGCCCCCGGTTGATATCCCGGATGATACGCAACCGCATTGCTCGGATTAGAGTAGGAAAAGTTACCATGCCTTTGTTGTTGTTGTGGGTATGAGCTTCCACTACTTTGACCATTGAAACCTCCTTGCCTTGGTGGATAGTTTCCTTGACTTTGGTTGAAACTACCTTGGAAATTATTTTGGTAATTCCCTTGGTAGTTTCTTCCTTGCATGTATTGCACATCCTCCACACGTGGCATTGTCATAGCCCATTGTTCCCCACTAACACCATTTGGAGGAAGCACACTTTGATCCATTTGACCATCAACCATATTAACTCCTTGATTAGTCACTCCTTGTTTCAAACTCATTTGCTTCATTACCTCCGCTACTATCATTTCCATGCTTGGCGTTTGTGGCTCAACATTCACACTCTTCACACTCGAGTATTGCCCTTGATCATAGCTCTCAAACCCATAGCATCCACTTACCCTCTCCGATGGCCATTGGTAGACATTTGTAGCAATTTCATCAAAAATTCGAATAGCCCTTTCCGGAGTCACTCCAAGTACGGATCCACCCGCTGAAGCATCAACAAGCACTCTTTGACCATTTACCAAACCTTGGTAGAAAAACCCCACTTGTTGATTCTCCGGGAATCCATGTTGAGGACACTTGCGTAGCATTTCCTTAAATCTTTCCCATGCTTCGTAAAAGCTTTCTTGAGGCAATTGCTTGAATTAAGTAATCAAACTTTTCATTTGAAGCGTTTTAGAAGGTGGGAAATATTTGTTCAAGAACATTTGTGCTAGCTCGTCCCATGTGTTGCACGTACCGGGAGTAAGAGTGGAGAGCCATGTTCGAGCTCTATCCCTCAACGAAACTGGAAACAACCTCATCTTGATACAATCTTCACTCACCCCATTCATCTTCACGGTGTTAGCAATCTCCACAAATTGGGCTAGATGAGCATTAGGATCTTCATTCGGAGTTCCACTAAATTGTTGCTCCCTCACCATAGAAATCAAGCCCATCTTAAATTCAAAGTTATTAGCATGGATTGGTGGCCCCATCATTTGTGGCATTGCTCTTGGCATAAAGAAATCCCGGATCACCCTTTGATTATTTTGCATTCCATGTTGCACCGGAAATGGTGGTGGTGGTACATATGCTTGTTGCGGAGGAGCATAAGCTTGTTGAAAGCCTTGTTGCCTTAGAACTTGTTGCACCATTTGTTGAAGCAATGCTTGGTTGTTCATAGCTCCATGATTTTGATAGGCTTGTTGAGGAAGATTTGCATTGAATTGAGGTGCGTTGTCATGCACGTTCATATTGTGTCCTCCTTCCCCATCATGCTCTATCTCCACACGATTATCCTCTTGAAAGTTCTCCATTCGCTCACTATTTTTGTTCTCCTTTTTTCTCCTTCTCAACGTATGCTCAATCTCCCAATCGATAGGCTCTACTTGTTTCCCCTTGGATCTTGTTTGCATACACCTCCAAAGCAAAAGAAGTTTGAACAAGGTTTCACAAAGCAAATACAAGTAAACAAATAAAATAAAAAAATGTCTCTATTAAGATTACTCAAAACGATCCTTCGTCAAACTACTAGCAACCGTTACCTCCCCGGCAACGGCGCCATTTGATTAGCCATAATTTAGTGGTATGACCAACTAAAAATTATCGAACCTCAGGGAGGACGGCACTAGAGCTCAAGCGATCTCATGTTCATTGAATTTTATAGAGACGGATATAAATGGAGGGGTGATCACACAAGAAATTAAATCAATCAATGCAAACAAGATTAAATGATTAGATGAGTGGTTTTCCAAATTAAGCAAGGGTGAGATTAACAACAATCAAGGAGTGGTAATTCATATATTCATGCATTCAAACTCATGTGGTTTAAGGCTTGACTAAGGGCTAACACTAATGTCACCTAAGCTTCCTCTCGGAATGGGTAGGATATGATCTTATAAAGGTTCCATGGTTAGTTCTCAATTAAATCATTCCAACTAGGTACTAGATTCAATTAAGAGTCCCTTCACATAATCTATTGAATTCTCAATCTAATAAATGATATGTTCTATCAAAGGATTCTAAACTATCAAGGACTTTTCAATCTCTTCATAATCTATAATGCACATGAAGTGTTTGATGAAATGATTAACTTAACTATCCTAAATATGCAATTGACTTCTCAATCTAATCACATGCTTAAAATAATTAAACACACAAAACATCATCAACCTCAAGATATTAAACATCAATGATAGAAAATCAATTACCAAATCCACACATGAATTTAAGTACATGAATATCACAAATTATTCAACTCCTATCATGTTGTTAATCTCACAAATGAGATTAGCCTACAATCATCACAAGATCCATAACATAGACATTAGAAATCCTACAAATCATTTTAAACTAAAAGGTCTAACACTAAATCAAGATGAAAACTCCCTTGGATTGAATCCAATTGAATCTCCTTCATTCCTTGAGTGAAATCCTCCTCTTCTTTGCTTCCTCACTTGATTTGAAAATGAAATGATGGTGGATTGATGAAAGGATGATGATAGATGATGAATGGATGAAGAAAAGGTGTAAAATGAAAAAAATGGTGTGTGAGATGTGTGTTCAGGGCTGGAATTCGGATCTCCTCGTAAAATGTTGAATAAAGGGGTCTATTTATACCCCATGTGGGCCTTCTAGAAGATTTCAGCAATTTTTTGCATTTTTGCACCAACACGGCTCGAGCTCCGCCGCACGCCCCATGTTCTAACACAGCGCACAATTCGTGTTCCGAACTCGGCCACAGGGTGGCCGTGTTGTGTAATCTGACGTCCTAACACGGCTTTCTGGACAGGCCCGTGCGCGGTGCACGGGTCGTGTGTCTGTACTGGGCACGGGTAGTGTTCTGCACTCGGCCACAGGCGTGGCAGAGTTGGTATTTCGGGTGTCAGCGCACGGCCATTCTGACAGGGTCGTGCGCTGCACACGGCCAGTGTTGTGCAGCTTCTTCTCCTCTCTCACTGTTTCGGCTCGATCTTCCTCGTTTCAACTCCGAATTGAGATCCGCTTTTTCCTATGCCTTCCTTATCATATCTAGCATCAAATAAAAACACAAACACAACCAAATAGAATACAAATACAGATAAAAATATACGAAAACTCACATAAAAAGATACTAAAATCTAGGTGAAAATATCACTCATCAATATATAGGCATGAGAATGGAATAAGATAAGGAGTAGAAGGATATAGGATCTTGAAAAATAAGAAAAAATATAATTATGGAAGATATGGAGAGATGTGAGATTAGGAAATAACTTGGTCACCAAGAAAATAAGAAAAAGAGGGTAATTTTCGTGAATATTCAGAATTCTCGCTGGCAGCTGCGCGATCTCACAGTTTTGAACATAACTTCTTCATCCAAACTCCGATTGAGGCGACTCTTACGCCCACACGCTCCTCTCTTTCGTATCTTTCCAATCATGTATAATACGACTAGTTTGGACCTCCACACGTGTACAGAAAAATTATGGAAATTGATTCTCTATTTTCTTGTATGTTGCACAAATTCACCCTTCATTCCAACTTTACATTTTTTATCCTTTTTCCTATCAAAATACAACAAAATACCTCTCAAGCACCTTTTAATCAATAATAATTCAAAGTATTAAGATTTGTTCAAATAATAGAAATTAAACATTCAAAGAGGTATCAAATTGGATAAAAAAATACATGAATTTTCACTCTCATCAAACCTCCCAAACTTTAGGTGTTGTTCGTCCTCGAACAAAGAAAGACAAATCAAGAGAAATGAGATGGAAAGTCATGATCACAAATGATATAATCAATCATAACTTGGTTCACATAACTTCAAATTCAAAAGTATCAATTCATTCAAAATATGCAAGTTAAGATAATTACTTTACCAATTCAAGTGCTCATTTCACCTATGCTCACATGATATATACAGTGTAACTCTCACGCTCATGTTGTGTAAAGTGTACACCTTTCGGGTTATATATATACATATATATATGTGCTCTCAAATTCTATTCAAGTGCATACGTAACCATAAGCTTGTCAATTGTCTCAACTCAATTTTTCCTTGTAGCTAGCAAATCATGAATCAAAAAAGGTTTTTCTATTTGGTTGTAACGTAGGCTTTTTGGACAAGGTAGAAAATTTATGGATAAGTGACTCAAAACTTGGATCAAATAAGCGGCAGTCCATCATGATCTTTCATTTTTTCCTTCTCACTTTTATTACAGTACAACTCCTCCTCAACTCCAAAAAATTTATTTCTTTTCTTCAACCACAATAATGAGAGATTATATTTTCTTCTTTTCTTTCAGCATCAAGGGTATATGCACTACCCCATAAATATTTTCTTTTTTTCTCTCCCTTCATTTTTTTCTTTCCAACTCCTTCTTTTCCTTTTTTTATTTTTTTCTCTTTTTCAACTAATTAGATTTTTATATCATTTTCTTCTCATTTCTTCATCTTCCTTTTTCAACTCCAACATATTCACATTCTTCTTCTAACAACTTCAACAATTACTCAATTGATCCAAGTAACAAAAGGAAAAATCAAGACAATGCCTACCACCAGGTGTTAATGTCAATTGCGCATTTTGTAATTTATGTCCAGAATCTGTTAGACATATTTTATTTGAATGTCCTTTTGCACATCATATTTGAATGAATTGTCTCAAGTGGATGGGAGTTGCTACCGCCCTATCTTCTAATCTTTCTACGAGTCTACTACAATTTAGTAGCCTTCTTAGAGGAAAAAAGGGAAGAAACTTCACCGTGTGTGCTTGGGAGTGCATCATTTGGCTCATTTGAAAACACGTAACGCTTATATATTTCAAGGCAAACAATTTAATATGGAGAAGGTGTTAGAGGAATTGAAATCAAGGCTATGGAGTAGGCTCCAAGAAGATTGTATAAGTAAAACATGTAGCATATATAATTGGTTTCATAATCCTAGAAATTGTTTAGAGTAATTAGGTGAGCTTAGTATATGTGTCTAGGACATGATCACATTTTTTTTTCCAATCTATTTGTACTATATTTCGAGTGTAGGTAAACTCTCTTACCTCCCTCGTTTTTCATTTGAATAAAAAAATTTATTTACTGATAAAAAAAAACCCTAGGCTTAAAAGAGGTCATAATGTGTAGAATTAAAATAACAATTATTCATTTTAAAACTATCACAAAATATACCACTTAATACCAATCATGCAAAAGTACAGTCATTATTACAGAGAAATTAATAAGTTCAATCTAAACAAAAATTTAATAGAGTATATGGTTAACCACATTCACATGTGAATTCTTTTATTTGAAAAATGAAAAAATAATTATCCTTTTAAATATTAGTAAATTATTAGAGTAATATATAATATAAATCACTAAAATTTATATATTTAATTATGTGAAAGAGGTTATATAAGTATTTACCAAATTTTAAATACTAGATTTTTTATATTCTATGCGAGGGACAAAAGTGGTATTTAAAAAATAATAATAATAAAAAAATATTGAGCGTCTTAAAATTAATTGATTATAAGGTATTTATAAGATATTTCCTTGGATAAGTAGCAATTATCAAATTACAATTATTAATAGAAAGTAATCGTGTTTCAAAAATGAGTTAAAAAAAAAATCGTGTTTCAAATTTTTTTTGAAACTAATCAAAGAATCCTTTGAAAAAAAAAAATAGCGTGTCCTCTGAATTACTTGGAACGAATGATAAACATGTTCGGATCCCATTCTTGACTGGCCGTCCACCACTCAGGCCGCCGTGAACCCACCACCGTCCACGCTTCCACCACCGTCCACCCTTCAGTCAACCAATCTAGTCTTACGAACAAAAGACATTTTGTTATAAACACAGAAGAATGTAAGAACCATCATCCTTTCATATAGCCCGTCTCTGCAATTCTGAATTTCCATTGTTACTTTGCTCCTCCTTTTTTCTCACCCTCCAAGAATCATCGTTGGAGATATCCCATCAACCCTTGTAACTACTAGAAATAGCGAGTTATGCAATCCTCTGCTGTGTCTCATGAACCACCCAGAAATCTCTTTAATGTTGTTTCTCAGTTGGGCTCCATTGTGCTCGATAATTCCGGGCTAAATACAGAAAGGTGCTCCGTATGTTTGCTGAAAACCTTGTATTTTGATTCCAAGAAGCCTAATGCCGTTGCTTCACTAAGTTTGAACACAAAAAATGCTGCATTTAAGGTTTCGAGAGTAATTAATCTATTCAATAGAGCTATTAGATTTCACAGTGAGAGAATCCCACTGGGGTTTTCTTCGACTCCGTTAGATTCTGGGGAGAATAATGGGTTTAGAGATGATAATGCTAGTGGGGCTTTAGAAGAATCGCAGTCCATCGATGGTGTTCGATCAAATGCTCAAAAGAAAGTTTTGATTTTAATGAGCGATACTGGTGGGGGCCATAGAGCTTCTGCTGAAGCTATTAAGGCAGCTTTCAATAAAGAATACGGTGATCAATATCAGGTTCGTGTGTTCGATGGAACTGCTGCAGTTAGTTAATACATCCTAATTCCTTAATGAAGAATGTGGGATATAAATTTTACCTGTTGTATTTCTAGCATGATCATTTGTTCTGTCTTTGGGAAGTGGTGGATTTTGTGTTGCTCTAGCGTGAATCTTATTACTCTGAATTGTAATACTTAGCTTGTTTCTTGTGATTATGGTTCATGAGTTAAGGAGTTCCTTTTACAGGTGTTTGTTACTGATTTGTGGACAGATCATACACCATGGCCTTTCAATCAGTTGCCCAAGAGTTACAACTTTCTTGTGAAACATGGCGCATTATGGAGAATGACATATTATGCTTCTTCGCCGCGTGTTGTACATCAATCCAACTTTGCTGCCACGTCTGCTTTTATTGCTCGGTAAGGCTGCTTTAAGTTGTAATGAATTCCTGGCTGCTGGTAGGATGGAAATGAGTTTGTTTCTTTTGTTGGAACTATGTATTGTGGTTCTATAAAACATCAGGCTTATATGGTGGTAATTTTAGACAATTTTTTTGTACAATACTCCTTTTGGTGTGTTTTGACTTTCCCATGGCAGTCAGGTCTTCATTGGTTACTGTTACTCTTGAAATTTCCTTTCAATTCCGAGATCCCTTTATTTCTCTTGCATGTTCTTGATGTCATTTGATGAGTATATGTTAACTCTGTTTTAAATATGATTACTTCTGATTAATTGACTGAGTTCTTACCACATTTCATCTCCTTTAATTGGTTTAGTGAGGTGGCTAAGGGATTAATGAAATATCAACCAGATATTATTGTCAGTGTACATCCTCTGATGCAACATGTCCCACTACGTATTTTAAGGAACAAAGGTCTCTTGAACAAGATCGATTTTACCACGGTGGTAACGGACTTGAGCACCTGCCATCCTACATGGTATGACGCGCCACCTTCAGGCTTGTTCTGTATTAAAACATAGACTGATTTATCATGTTATCACATCCTAGGTTTCACAAGCTTGTAACAAGATGCTACTGCCCTTCCGAAGACGTGGAAAAACGAGCACTAAGAGCTGGTCTTCAGCAGTCTCAAATCAAGATTTATGGCCTTCCTGTGCGGTCCTCATTTGTGAAGCCTATTTCTTCTAAGGTTGATCTATTTTTGCCTACCTACTTTGATTTTCGAAATCCATATGTTTTACGCCCTATACTTTGATTAATATTTATAATAGTAGGCAGATTGTTCTGGCAAGTTAGTAAAATTGTTGATCAAACAAGATCACTGTAAATGTTGACAACTATCTGGTTGCTTGATTTGTCGTGTCGCAGCATATTTGCCTACCTGCATGTCCTCAGAGGACAACTGCTAATGTCAAATAAATAATTTTATGTTGTAGGGTGAACTGAGGAAGCATCTGGGAATGGATGAGTACCTTCCTTCTGTGTTGCTAATGGGTGGTGGTGAAGGAATGGGTCCCATTGAGGCCACTGCTCGAGCTCTTGCCGATGCCTTATTTGATGGAACTCGTGGAGAACCAATCGGTCAAGTTCTGGTGATCTGCGGCCGAAATAAAAAGCTGGCTAACAGATTGCAGTCTATTAACTGGAAGGTTCCTGTCCAGGTACCAATTCCTAAGAATCTCAAACTGTGGTGCTTTGCAGTCCTTGTAAAGAAACAACCTCCCCTCCCCTCCCCACCAAAAAAAAAAAAAAAAAAAAATTTCCATGGAAGATTCAAATGCCACCTTTTTGTATCTCGTTGAAATTCTCAGTTTTTATACCTTTATGCTTATATGCCTACATGTAGGAACTTAAATTTGGTGCTTAATAGAGTTCTCTGTATATTAGGTGAAGGGGTTTGTCAATAAAATGGAGGAGTGCATGGGCGCTTGCGATTGCATAATCACCAAGGTATAATGCTCATGGAAGTAGTAATACTTCCGCCCTTTCGATTGCTCAACTCATGGTATAATATCTCCTTCGACTTGGTGTTTTTGCAGGCTGGTCCCGGAACAATTGCAGAGGCTACTATTCGAGGACTTCCTATAATCCTAAATGGTTACATTGCTGGACAGGTAATGCAATTTCTTCAATCCATGATCTGGAGAAATCCATCTGCTTTGAAGTGTAAACAATGATGAATATCAAAGACTAATTTATTTGATTTCCCCTCCAATTATCTTTCTACCAGGCTATATAAATCTGCAGCTTCCCGTGCATGTTTTCAATATTGTCAAGCCTATCATCGCATTGCATATAGACCTTAAGATTCTCAGTATCGACTCCCATAGTTCTTAGGATTTGCGGAGGCTCCTTTTGGTTATCGACCTCCTTACAGCAATGAATCTGAAGAATGTAACAGTTAAAATTCATGTATGTTCCTGGAATCGCTTCAAAAAAATATGTTTCTTCGAAGAAAAGAAAGTCTAAACTAAGATGTTGCTAAACTGATAATGTCTAGAACTTGAAGGCTATTAAGATTAGGTCTCTGGAAACACACACAGGTTGAATGTCAGACATATGGTTGTAATAGAACTGTCAAACAGAGATCACACCAAAAGCACCATTTCTAAAGCTTCCTATTTTCTGCAAAGCTAAACTCACTAAGCGAAAGAAAGAAAGTTCTTGTGGATCATATAACATCAGACCATATCTCAAGATGAATTTGTTGTGCGATTGCAGGAATCAGGGAATGTTCCATATGTTGTCCAAAATGGATGTGGGAAATTCTCAAAGTCTCCGAAAGAGATAGCCGACATAGTATCTCAATGGTTTGGTCCAAAACAGGATGAACTTATAGCCATGTCTCAAAATGCTGTGAGGCTAGCAAGGCCAGATGCTGTTTTCAAGATTGTTCATGATCTTCATGACTTAGTTACAAAAAGGAACTTCTTACCCCTATATACTAGTACTACACCTTGATACTACTATTTCAACACCAATGTCCACATTCTTTAATATCGACTCGTTCTGATGTGGTAGATGCTGCACCCGATGGTCTGCACCGAAATCTTACTGCTAACCCTACTCGCCCTCGAGCTTCTGTGGGTGCTCGTAGTTACATTTTCGCTCTATGAACGTAGCAGTTTATATAGGATTTGGAGTTGAATGACGTGAATGAGAAGTATGTATGGGTAATTTTAGTGATGCAATACTTAGATCTCAAATTGGAAGTTAGTAGTTGATGGAAAAATTATATGCAAAGCTATAAATAGTTGAGAGTTAGGTGAATTAACGCATCTTTATCAAAATTTTATTTTGAGAAGGAATAGAGTACAATCAGTCCTATGGATTAATTGGTGCAACCGGATTCAAATCACAACCATAATTAAATCTAGCGGATCCACACTGCCACCAAATCAATTTCTTACTGCAAGTCTGTAATCACGTGAATAAGCTCCCTCCTTCTCTCTCCCCCATCCCATCTACCCTCTCCCCAAGTACTGACCCTTCTTTATCCCATCGCCCCCTCTCTTCCCCACCCCATCTTCGCTCTCCCCAAATACTGAAGCTCTTCCCTTCTCTCCGTCTAAGCCTTGCAGCGGACGGCGGACGCGCGCTCGACAGGGAGTAGTGTGCGGTGGTGGCAGCCTCGCGTGGCGGTGTGTTTTGAAGATTGTGGTGAATCTGAAACGAGCGCCATTGCTGGTGATAGATCTACAGTATCTGACACAATTTTGATTCCTTCATTGAAATTGTGAAGACGATGGATTTCCGACGGTCCACGAGCCGGTGCACGGCTGTCGGCGCTAAAACCCAGTAGCTCGCGAGTCCGGCATACTCGGTGATGAAACAGCTAGGCTGCATTTTCTGGTGAACTTGTGGCGTGCGTCCGGCGGTGAGTGATTAACGACAGCTGATGGTGCTGGACAACTAGTGCTTAATGGATTTCTCATTTTTCTGCTTTGGGGAGAGATGTTGGACTTGTTATTTCTTAGAGAGAAAAATAGTTGATTTGAAAAAGGAAGCCTAATCAACTAATCACAGCATGTTTAGATATGTGGATGCTGAATTGACCTTCCGGATTATTCTAATGCTCAATTAGTTCATTATAGATCACTTGGATTTCTTTATATTGCCAGATTTTAAGAATGGATTAAAATTGTTCTTTTTCTTCCCTTATTCTGTTTGGTGGGGGTTCTTAGGGATGCTGAACATCTATAGCTGTGTTTTCTGAAGATTTTAATTGGCGAATAATTGAATCTAACTTGAAAAAAGTTTGTTAATTAGTCAATGGGTTTTTCAAAATTTGTTAATTAGGGAAACAAGTTTACCAGAACTTGGTTGAAGCTTGGATTAAAACTTTGCGGAACCTATTTGTGAATGTTGATTATGAGGTAATCCCACCATCTCAAATTCAAGTTCACGTTTACTGTACATACGGAGTTTAAGAAAAATCACTTTTGACTTACTTTTGAGGGTAGTATGGTATTTTTGGGTAATAAATAAATGTTAAAGTATGTTATGTGTGTTAAAAAGGTGATGACAAATTTGAAATTAAAGTATGTTAGAGGATATTAGTTTGTTCCTTTTTTTTTTTATGGAAGTGTGAAGTTGAATTTAGGACGGACCAAAATGGAAAGTGTGAAGTTGAAGTTGGGACGGAGGGAATATTAAAAACTGAATGATAGGCATTTGGTTGTTGAAAAACCGAATCTCCTAAATGATAGGCATTTAGTTGTCAATGTTCTTGTGTGTAATATTAATTATTTCAAAGAGTGATTTAATTAATTTTAAAGAGTGATCTATTTAATTCTAAAAAGTGTCTCAATTAAGCCAAAAGAGTAATCTAAATAATTTCAAAGAGTGACCTACTTAAATCTAAAGCCAAAAGAATAATCTAATTAATTTCAAAGAGTGACCTACTTAAATCTAAAGAGTAATCTAATTAATTTACATATTACATAGTATAATTTAATTTTTCACAATACACGACTTTTTCTACATAAAATTAGAGTATCAATTTAAAAAGTACTCAAATTCATTATAAAAATTAATCCAATTAATAGAAAAAATAACATTATTGACAAAATAAAACAAATCATATCAACATAAAAGTTAATAAAAAACAAAATGTTCATAATAACTCAAATCATTACAAAGAATAACCCAATTAATAAAAAAGAGTAATCTAAAAGATGTTGACAAAACAAAACGATGTATAAATTAATCGTATAAAGAGTAATAATTTAAAATTTTATTCATAATAACCCAATATATTATAAAGAGTAACTCAATTAATAAGAAAGAGTAACCTTATAATCAATAATAAAATTTCCAATACAAAACTATTCAATAGAATAATCTAATCTAATGCTTTTATTTAAATTGGATCCAAACACAAGTTTGACTAGATTTTACCAGTAGGCACCCCATCACCATTCTAGAACCACATACAATGGAACTCTCGTGAGAGTATAGGAAGCACTAATCCAACAACATATGCAGGATAACATATCCATATCGAAGTGACTCCAAGAAATGATTGGGTTGGAAAAGCACTTGTCAATGTGTCATAAAAAATGAAAAAAAATCAATTTTCTCAACTTTCACTCACATCAACCCTGTAAAACAATGCAATTTTATAGAATGACTAGCGGGGCACATAACCGCCGGACAACAGCAAATCCACCAAGCCGGAACACTGCAACAGCTACATCCGCCGTCTCAACAGCACCCCTTATGCCTCACCCTCCCGTCGCCCCCCTCCTCATTTTTTTCTTCACTCTCAACTACCCAACTCTCTCCCCCGATACCAGCCACCGCATCCACGCTACCATCCACTTCCTCTCATCCGCCTCCTACGTCACCGGTGCTGCCTGGGAGAAGCATGTCCGCCACTCCACCCTTTGCCGCCCCTGATTAGTACATTCATTAGGAGTTTTCTACAGTCGTCGTCAAGATCTGTCCGGAGGTGCCCATCCCACTGCAAATCAATACCGTCGAGTTTACCACCGCGCTGCGCCACAGTCTCTACCGGAATCCAACGTTGTTTGCGGGTGACAAAAAAATCCATCAAGAGAGAGAGATGATTGAAGGAGGAAATCCACCGCCTTGAATCCCAGCCGGAATCACCTGTCTTTGCTACTGGCAAAAAATCCATAGGGAGAGATGATTGAAAGAGAAAATTCAGTCCTCTCGTTTCGATGTGAGAAGGGAAGAGAGAGCCTCTTTTGGTTAAGATCTAATTGGAGGAGAATATGACAGTTGTTATCCATTACTAATGGGTTTGACCCATATTTTAATGTTTGGAATAGATTTTGTTGTAAAGATTCGGTTCCACCGTTTAAAATAAAAAGACAGGCCTAGGAAGTCTTTGCCTCGTATTTTTATTTTCTTCAAATTACTATACAGTTTGATCCATGAAATTTAACCAACTCATTTTACTTGTCTAGATAAAAAATAATAAGCATTAATTTTAAAATTTTTTTTTATCCTTACGTGAATAATTTCATTGTGTAACTAATTCAAATTAAATGCAAAATAGTAGTAGATACGTTTAAAATCCGAAACTTGAACTCAAATTAAATAGTTTGTTTTAATTTTTAATAAAAAATATTATCGCACTTTATTTAATTTATGACAAAAGCTCTTGTGTCCCCGTAGACCCTGCCCAAATTATAACCCAACCCGGGAGTATATAAGAAAAAAATATCTAGATTCATTCCTACAAGTTCACTCCTCTGAAGTCTCTCCCTCTCCACATCGTTCACCATTCTACTCTCTCTCTACATCCACTCTCTCTAATTCTCAACCTGTGTCGTCTCTTCCTCATTTATGTTCTTCTCCTACTTCTCGCCGTCGATTAACGATGGTATATGCGGTGGAACCGTCGAGGCAAAGTGTCGGTTATAAATCGCTACAAGGTTTTTCACTTTCTTCTACTATCTATACATATGTGCCATTTCACGCTACATGTTTCTGATTTCTTATTTTATAGTTTATGTTTTTTGATTAAGCGATCTATGCGAAAACCTTACCCTTAATTTTTCTTCCGAATTTGTTTACTTTTATTGAAATTATTAGTTTGTTTATTCGATTTTCACTTGATAATTGGTGAAAGCTGTATAGATATTTAAATATACAGAACACAAATAGGTTTTGTCTCTTTATGTATTGTATTAATCAGAATGTAATACCTCTATGGTTATTACCCATAGGCCAAATCGATGTCAATTAGATTAGGGATGCTCTGTGGTTATTATCCATTTGCCAAATTGATGTCAATGTAGTAGTATGTTATAATAGATGCTCTGTGATTATTACCCATTGGCCAAATCAATATCAATTAGATTAAGGAACCTAAAAAGTAATCTACCTGAAAATCCTACTTTGGAAGCTTAATGGATCTCTCGAGTCTCCCTGCAGATTGAGCCACATTTGGAAACAATGGAAGAAATAAATTATACTATATTATATGTGTGCCTATTTAAAATAAGAAAAGATAACTAACAAATGGTAGAAATAAATTATGCAGAGAATGAATGTTGTGTGTTTGGGTGAAATTGCCAAATTGAATTTATTAGTCACATTTTGGAATTACAGAGTACGAAACATGTCTTAATTCATGTTTTAATTCATACACTCAAATTTAATTTAATTTCTAATTACATTGTATGATACTATAGTACCATTTGAAGTTTGTGAAATTTGAAATGTGCCATTTAAATGACAAACCTTATAAGTACCAATATTGGTGCATCATCTAAAACACTTACATGGAGTGACTTATACACTTCTTGATTTGAGCAAGGTAAATTATTTTGTTGTTGTATTTATATGCAGTATAAAACTTTAATTTACTTATTATGACTTTTGTTTTCCATGAAGCACGAAGCATGAAATTCATCTTATAATAAGGACTGAGAAGAAAAAGCGCCAAAGGCTGAGAAGCTGAGAAGAAAAATGAAAGAGCGCCAAAGGCTGTGGAAGAGAAGAAAAGGGCTGCTACAGAGAAATTGAAAGAATAAAAAAAAAGTTAAACTTGGAAAGAGGTATATTTGATGGTGTTTGTTGTTTGCTTCAGTTTTTTTATTACATTTTGTTGATGACTAGTATATGAAGGTGGTTATAATCAAGTTGGAGCTATAATTATATATGCAGTGAATGATTAGTTTTTTTATGATATACAATCACTATATAAATTGTTGAATTTTTGCAAATTGAGATAGTTTTTGTTTTGTATGTGAAGAAAATATCTTACTTTTTGGTCCTTAATTTACATTTTGCTCATTTGCATTTGAATTTAATCAGTGAGATTGTTCACTACAAATATCATATTGTTGATGAGTAAATGGTATATTGTGGTCATGTAAAGTGTATGGAGTTTACAATGTTTCGTTAAGGTATTATAAATGGTGTAAATGGTATATTGTTGGGGAGTAAAGAGTACATTGTGGTCACGTAAATGGTATGAATTTTACAGTGTTTCGAGTTTACTTGGTTAAGATATTATGGCATGGTGCAAAGGGTATATTGTGTTGGCATTCGATCGTTTGGTTAACGTGACCCGTTAGGGTTCCATGTATTTCTAACAAGCAGCGGAAACAAGTAAACATGAAATGCATTACCTTTCACCAAGGGTTGATGTAGAGGTTGAATTCTCGCTGGCATTCTGCGCAGTCCCACGAGAATAGCCATAAGTTCTTCTTCTGATGTCGGAATTGAGTGATCTTTGTGCTCAGACGATCCTCTCTTCGACGGCTTTCCATCAGTATATAATACATCAAAATCGAAGAACTGTACGATTTTATATGAATTTTGGAACATGACGAACTGCAGCAGCAAACGACCTTCCGGTCTTCTGCTGTATGTCCCAAGTCCGATCTCGACGTCGTGTGGGCGACGATCTACGAGACCTACTCAATCTGCTCTCAACCCTCATCACACGTGAATAATGAATTAGATTAGGGTTCCAGATAAATTGAGGTGACTTATATACATGGGCTACAGCAGGGACCAGGAGGAGAAATTGGGTTGGGCCTCCATTGGGCTTAAGTATCCAAGCTTAGCCCAAAGCTTATACTTAAACCCAATAATAATAATATATTCCACTAAAATATGATTACTGCACTACCATACCAATCCCAAAATTACGTTTTGGGCTCCTTCTTATTATGAGCCTGTTAGTCTCCCCATGTTTAAGATATACAATGTCCATTAATTAATTTAAGTTACTGACAACTCAATTAATTAATATCTCATCCAAGAGTAGTACCACTCAACCACATTATCATGCCGGAATAAATTCCACCTGCAGGGTTTACATGATAATCCTTATGAGCTCCTCAAGGGGACATCATCAACCTATGACGGACACGGATTCCTTCTACAATCAACAGCACACCATAGAGACAGCACTACTTCCCAACTCACCGAGTTTATTGATTTAATTGCATGTAAATCTCACCCATTGATGAATCAAAGAAATACATACTGCCCTATGTGTCGAGGTTATTGTATAGGGATTAAGAGCACGAACATCCATAATAACTGAGATCAAGTTCTCCTATAAGTCAGTATAAATCGAACGATCTCAAGCGGTCCTGCTCAATACACACAAGTGCACTAATGTGATTCTATAGCCAAGACAAGCTAATACCAAACCACACTACTGTTGGTATTCGATCGTTTGGTTAACGTGACCCGTTAGGGTTTCATGTATTTCTAACAAGCAGCGGAAGCAAGTAAACATGAAACGCATTACCTTTCACCAAGGGTTGATGTAGAGGTTGAATTCTCGCTGGCAGTCTGCGCAGTCCCACGAGAATAGCCATAAGTTCCTCTTCTGATATCGGAATTGAGTGATATTTGTGCTCAGACGATCCTCTCTTCGACGGCTTTCCATCAGTATATAATACATCAAAATCAAAGAACTGTACGATTTTATATGAATTTTGGAACATGACAAACTGCAGCAGCAAACGACCTTCCGGTCTTCTGCTGTATGTTTCAAGTCCGATCTCGACGTCGTGTGGGCGACGATCTACGAGACCTACTCAATCTGCTCTCAACCCTCATCGCACGTGAATAATGAATTAGATTAGAGTTCCAGATAAGCTGAGGTGACTTATATACATGGGCTACAGCAGGGACCAGGAGGAGAAATTGGGTTGGGTCTCCATTGGGCTTAAGTATCCAAGCTTAGCCCAAAGCTTATACTTAAGTCCAATAATAATAATATATTCCACTAAAATATTATTACTGCACTACCATACCAATCCCAAAATTACGTTTTGGGCTCCTTCTTATTATGAGCCCGTTAGTCTCCCCATGTTTAAGATATACAATGTCCATTAATTAATTTAAGTTACTGACAACTCAATTAATTAATATCTCATCCAAGAGTAGTACCACTCAACCTCATTATCATACCGGAATAAATTCCACCTGCAGGGTTTACATGATAATCCTTATGAGCTCCTCAAGGGGACATCATCAACCTATGACGGACACGGATTCCTTCTACAATCAACAGCACACCATAGAGACAACACTACTTCCCAACTCACCGAGTTTATTGATTTAATTGCATGTAAATCTCACCCATTGATGAATCAAAGAAATACATACTGCCCTATGTGTCGAGGTTATTGTATAGGGATTAAGAGCACGAACTTCCATAATAACTGAGATCAAGTTCTCGAACGATCTCAAGCGGTCCTGCTCAATACACACAAGTGCACTAATGTGATTCTATAGCCAAGACAAGCTAATACCAAACCACACTACAACCATCCCGATAGAGAGTCCCCGTCTATCTCGGTTGTGAGCATCAGTTTATACTTTATAAGGAAACCGATAATATGATCTTCCGCGTGTTGTCGCACAACATATTATCTACAGTATAAAGTAAGTGGACTATTGCATCGAACATATAAATAAATTATAAGATGCAATCATTTGATCATATGATTCTCATTTCAAATTAATTGTTACAACATTGTTCATACAAAAAGCTAGACTTTTAGTATACAATCCAACAATCTCCCACTTATACTAAAAGACTATGCTGTCATGTCTTCCGCCATACATCTGATTCCCACTCCCACTACACGACCATTAAAAGCTCTCGCCTTAATATCCTTGTAAATGGATTTACTAGGTCATCATCCGATGCAATCTAGGCGACAACAACCTTCCCCTCATCATACGATTTCTCGTAACAGGTGGTACTTGCACTCCATGTGTTTAATTGCCTTATGGGCTCGTGATTCCTTCAAGTTTGCAACTGCACCAATATCATCAATATAAATTGTGATATCCTTGGGCAAACTTAGAAACACTTCGAAGTCCATCTTGAAGTTTCTAGAGTCATACAGATACTTTGGCTGCCTCATAGGCTCCAATTTATCATCTTTCCATGATGGAGTCCGGAGTCTGAAATATATTTCTATATAACACTCCTCCACATTATGACTCAACTTCCTAAAATTAAACACATAACCTTGAGGTGGATTTACTGCCGTCCAATCTGACTAAAAAATCCGAATCTACGTAATCCACAAGAAGCAGTGAATTTACCCAGTAAGCTTACATATAATTTACAGTCCTTCTCAGGCACTTCATATATGTCTTACCACAGTTCATCATTCTTGTTCCGGGTTACGTTGATACCCACTGTTCATGCGTTCAGCAAAATAGATATCCATTATCGCGCATAGCATTCCTAAGATTAAGCTTCCTTATTCGCCGAAGCATAAGGAACCGCTTTCATCACCTTTATCTTCCTTTTATGTCTCAAGACATATTTTCTTAGATAAAGTCACTTGCTAAAACAAGTAAAGATCGTATCAATTCATGAAGCTTGAGACAAGCATAATATCCTTTCTTATTATCCGTATTACCGTGATCAAAAGGATATTTTTGCTCTTCTTAAGTCCTTCATTTCATACCGCTTTATTATCCATACACATACGCCCGATAATACTCTTTCATTGTCTCCAATGAGCAATATATCATCTACGTATAGTACAAGAAATACCACCACGTTTCCATCACTCTTTTCAATACACAAGACCCATCCGATCATTGATTAGATCCATGTCATTGGATTACCTCATCAAAATGGATGTTTCATGATCTTGAAGCTTGTTTTAGTCCATTAATGGACACTTTTAAGCTCACTATCACAATGCTCTTAGCTCTTTGCAATGAATCACTCTGGTTGCTTCACATAGATGTTTCCCTTAAGACTTCAAATCAGGAAAGCTGTCTCGACATCTATTTGCTATCCCTCATATTTCATATGAGTAGCAACAAATAAAAGAGTTTGGATCAACTTAGGCATAGCTACCGACGAACAGATTTTCTCATAATCGAACCCTTTCTTTCTGAGTATACCTTTTCGCAACAAGCTTGCTTCCAAGGTTTTCACCTTATTCTATGATCCTCTTTTATTCTTGCATGCCCGCTTCCAATGGCTTTTACGCCATTTAGCGGTTCAACAAGCATCCAAACCTAATTTAAAATCGTTCTATTTTAATATTCATTGCAATTTGTTAAGATTAGGCATTTCTAACTTGTAGTGCTTCGTCGTATCCGTGGGTCCATTTCATGTTTGCGAGGGACCAAGTCTCACGACTTTCCCAAAACATGTATCTTACAAGTTGTCGAAGAACCCTCCCACTACGACAAGGTACTACATGCAATTGTATATCAGACGTGACACGCGTTGCAGTTTACCTTGTGGTATATCCTCTTGTACACTTGGTACTTATACTTTGTGTTTTCCTCTCACTTCCTTTAGAACAACTTATACATGGGTATTTGATTTATTACATAGTCCTTTTTCCAAAAATCTAGTGTTTATGTTAACAATCACTCTTCGATCTTGTGGACTAAATAAATCATCCTTCATTTTTCTAGGATATCCCACAAATAGAAAAACATTCTTACGAATTACTGTTCCTAGGGCATATCCATAAAATGAATTTAGTAATTCCAAATAATTCATCATCTATCTAATCACTACCATAAGAGTGCTATTCCTTCTATTCGTCACACCATTAAGGTGGGAAATTCATTTCCGAAGGTACCTTTCTCTTACTAGATTAAAAGACTCATTATTAATTACTATTTGTCGCATCCAGGGGATAAACATGATTTAAGAGTGTACAAATTGTTCACCAACGTACCATAACAGATTACAACTCTATCATTCATTATAATGACCATGTCATTTAAATGAAATGGAGTATCCATCTATTAATGCATAGAAACCGAAATCAAATTCTTTCTATGAAAATGTACGTAAAGACAATTTCATAAAATCAAACTTCTACTCGTATCATTAGATAAATAGACAACTCCCACTGCAATAGCCACTACTCTTGTAGTTTTACCCATGTCATAACAATCTTATCCTCACTTAGTAATAAACATTTAGTGATTCCAGTATCTACACACTTCGTGTTAGTAAATGCCATCACTAATCATGTTTTAAACAACTAGTGAATAAGATATAAAACTTGTTCACATTATGATGAAAATGGCTTTCCTTTGCCACATGTTTTGCCAGAAGTTTTCCACCATATACATCCTATTGTAATTCAGGTGGAACTTACTCAAAAACATCTAGGCAATTCACAAAGAATTAAATTGATCTAGGTTTTCCTTCAATTTATACTCCATGCTTTCCCAATTCATTCATCAAATTAAATCATGATCTTCTGCCTTTTAACTTACTCAAGTATCCGAAGAGTTACATGAGACCATCATATTTCTAAGAACCTCTCATCTCTTCACTAGAGACTTTAATAGGCATCATGAGACGTCCATTGTGAGAACACACATGTATTTTCTTAAGCAGTAAAATTCAAAACCAAGATTCTTTTCTAATCATCTAATTTTGGACCAGTAAATATAATTTCTTTTAGTTAACAATAAGCGAGATAAAACCATTTGAAATTACAGAGAATCATAAATAAATATACCGATCAAATCTTCGAATTTTATCCTTTTATATTGATTCCTGATGAGTGTGTAAATTCACAAGTTTGGCGCTATGTTTTGTGCTAGTTTTGGAGAGTTTTGATGTGGAAATAGGTGGAAAACCTATATATATTGTGAAATAGCATGAATCAGATGTTAGTGGAGCTATTTGAGTGTTTTCTTAGTAAAAACGGAGTGAAAGAGCCAAGAATCGAAGAGACGGAGTCGAAGCCACGCGAACCGCCCAAGAAGTAGGTGGGTTCGACCTGGCTGGAGGAGGGTTCGACCTCTCCAGCAGGTCGAACCAACGTTGCTGGACAATACAGAGAAGGGTTCGACCATGACTCAGTTGGTTCGACCTGGCCATCAGGTCGAACCATGGTCGAACCAGTTTGCAAGAAGGAGGATTCGACCACGATGTTGGGGTTCGACTTGCCCGTTGGTCGAATCGGGAGCAAGAGTTGTCCAGTGCTGAGGTTCGACCTGGGGTTCGACCAAAACCTAAGTGGTTCGACCTGTCCAGAAGGTCGAACCTGTGCAGAATTCTTCCAGTAGCGGGGTTCGACCTGGGGTTCGACCTGTGGCTCGGGGTTCGACCTGCTTGACGTGGTCGAACCTGTGTGCGAGAACTTACCTTATCCGGATTTTCGAGGCCGAAACGCGTGAGATCACTTAGAAAGCCCATTCCAAGCCCTAGAGACGTGATTACAAGTATAAAAGGAGGCTCATACAGAGAATAAGAGAGCTTTTGATCGTCAATCGTAGGAGAGACAAGAGTAGAGGTGGTGATCCATTCGGAGGGCTGTGACAGAGGTTCACTGAAGGTTCAAGTAAGAATGATTAATCTAACCATGATTGTTCCTAGATCAATCATGGGCTAGAACCACCTTGGTAGTTCTAGGGTTATGAAAGTTTCATGATGTAATTCGTGTTTCGTGTGTAAAACTCCGTACAACACTACCTGTGGTTTGTTTTATATAAGATTGCATATTTAATCCATACTCATAGTCGTTTTGTGCATCAATGATCGTTGTGTAGAGTCTGAATACATAACATGGTTATTGATTGAGTGCGTTCACTACTGAGCAGGGTTTATTGTTATAATTCTAAGTGAAGGGATTCCGAAGTATTATTAGAACTGTCTTATATGAATATTCATGAATTGAATTGAATTCGGGTTGATGAATAGGATGAAGAGTATAACTTTATAGTACCTAAAAAGGGAGATCAAATCGGGTTAGATTCTAGACGTAGAAGATAATGGATTATGGTAGTACCTAGAAAGGGGGATGAAGCATATCTCTTGCTCCGATGTTATTCACACGTGTCAAGCGCATATTTACTTGTGTCTATAGAGTAAACTTGCATGGTCTAGTGATGCGTCCACAAACCACAGGGCAGAGTCGGACACCATCATACGAAAATACGAATTGCTAGTGAAACTGGATGACCCAATGAACTACCTATCATTCTTATTGATCACAACTCACTTCTCTCTACTTTTGCTATTTCTTTTGTTAATTCGATTAGAAGTTACTATCCATTAAACCTTTACAATTACCAACATAGTCTAAAATATACTAGAAGATCACAAAATTGATATTTATTCGTCCCGTGGGTTCGATATTGTAACTTGGTCATCTTCGCTACTACAATTGATATCCTTATACTTGAGGATTAATTTGTGTGTTGAGAAAACCTTTATCAAGTTCTTGGCGCCGTTGCCGGGGACGGCGTAAACTATCTTTTTTGTATTATTTCTAGTTTATTAGGACTATTTACCTTGTTTTGTTGTTTTCTTTCTTATTCGTTTTAGGTGTATGCTCACAAGATCAAAGAAAGGTAATCTTGAACCTTATAATCCTGAGATTGGAGCATCATCAAGAAAGAAGAAAAAGAAGAAGAGCAAAGCAAAGGCAATAGACTCAACTGAAGCTCTGAATTTTGGAGTTGAGGTTGACGAGCAGATTTCGCAAGCGATTGAGGCTACAACTGAAGTTAATTTGGAAGTAGTAACAGTCAACATGGCAGCGAATCCGGATAATCTAGCCATCCGTGAGGTTTTCAGAAATAATGGGGCTGGAAATTATGAGCTTTTAGGAGCAAGGGGAACTAACACAGCGTTCGATCTTCATCCCGCTCTTATTAGCATGATAGAAAGGAACTCCTTTTCAGGAGGGTCTTTCGAGGATCCGCAGCAGCATCTGAACAAGTTCTTGGGCTATGCAAGTACTCAAAAAAACGTAGGAGAACATGAAGATGCTAGGAAGATCCTTTTGTTCAAATTCTCGCTTACTGAAAAGGCGAGGGATTGGTACGATACTATTAATGCAGCTGAGTGCACCACGTGGGAGCAATTGAAGTTAAGATTCTTGGAGAGGTATATGCCACCTTCGAAGGTGTTTAAGATGAAGCAAGATATTAACCAATTTGCTATCAGTGGGGGAGAGAAATTTCATGAAGCGTGGGATAGATTCAAGGACATGCTCAGGAAGTGTCCTCAACATGGGTTATCTAAAGCCCAATATATCAGTATATTTTATAACGGATTGGACTGTGAATCAAGAGTGCTACTTGATGCTTCTTCTAATGGAGCATTGCTTACAAAGTCATCCGTTGAGGCCGAGAGATTGTTTGAAGACATATCAATGAATTCGAGGGATTGGCCCACTGATAGAGTTAGAGGTACGTATGTTCTTGGAAAGGTAGCTCAGGTTGAACAAGCAATGGTGAAGACTAAGAGAGAGGATGAGATCGTTTCGAGCTTGTCTAATATCAACAAGCTACTTGAGTCTCAACAGAAGCAGATCAGCGAGATATCCCAACGAGTGCCAATCTTGCAGCAAGAGATGATGAATAATGGAACCATCCAAGACGAATTGGAGGAAGCAAATTATGCCATGGGTCAAAGTATCCAAGGAACGAGGTACCCAAATCAAGGAAACCGGAACTACCAAGGGAACTACCAAGGGAACTATCGAGGGAACTTGAATAATCGTGGTCCATCTGGTAGTTATCAACAGCAACCAAGGAGGCCTGAATTTTCATGGAGCAATACGAACAATGCAGTGCAACTTCCGATGGGTGTTGATCCGGGAGAAAAGGTGGAAGAAGGAAAGCCTGGGTTCGAGGATACTGTGAACCGGTACATGGTAAAGAATGATGAAAGAGTGAATCGCCTTGAGGCAAAGCTTGAGAAAAAGATTGATGATCACCACAGAGATTTGTCCACTCAAGTGAAAGATCTCACATTGTTGATGGGTACAATTGCAGAGAATGTGAACACATTGACTCAAACTGTAGGAAAAGGTAAGTTTCCGTCTCAGAGTATAGAGAATCCAAAGTCGTGTAATGCCATCACACTGAGGTCAGGAACGCAGTACGAGGGACCGATGAGGCCGGAATCGAAGTTGGAATTTTATAAGCCGCGGTTTGACCAACACGCAGAGGGTTCGACCAACTCTTCAGGTCGAACCCAGGTCGAACCTCATCGGCCAGAACACTCTGTTTTGATGCAGGAGCGGTTCGACCAACACGCGGAGGGTTCGACCAACTTTACAGGTCGAACCCTGGTCGAACCTCATCGGTCAGAGCACTCTGTTTCGACGCAGGAACGGTTCGACCACGATCACGAAGGTTCGACCAACTCTTCAGGTCGAACCCAGGTCGAACCGAAGGATGGAAATTATACAGTGAAGCGGTTCGACCAAAGGGTCAGTGGTTCGACCTCTAATGTTGGTCGAACCCAAGTCGAACCTCCGGAGCAGAATGAGATCAGTTTTCCAGGAGAGAGGTTCGACCAATACAGTCCTGGTTCGACCTTTCAGCCTGGTCGAACCCCAGTCGAACCTCGCCGAGATGTGTTGTTTGATGCACCTGTTGTTCCTTTTGATGTTGATGCAACTCCAGTGGTACGGAATGAGCAAAGTACAGACATAATAGCTGAGAAAAAATGGGAAAGAGCTAAGCGATTAAGAGCCGAAAAGGAGAAAGCGGAAAAGGTTGATCGTGATGAATGGGGGATTCCCAAAACGAAGATACCTCCACCGTTTCCCTACAAGCTAGTGAAGAAGGGGTTGGAAGAGAAGTTCAAGAAGTTTTCAGAGATAATGAACAAGATAAGCTTGAACATCCCTTTTTCAGAGGCAATCATGGAGATGCCATATTATGCTCGGTTCCTTAAAGACATATTGATGAAGAAGCGAAGCTTAACCGGAGTTGAAACGGTAAACTTATCTGAGAATTGTAGCTCAATTATTCAAAAGAAGTTGCCACCAAAGATGAAAGATCCGGGGAGCTTTACTATTCCTTGTGAGATCGGGAAGGGGCCAGCACGGCAAGCTTTATGTGATCTTGGGGCAAGCATCAATTTGATGCCGTTGTCCATCTTTCAGAAGCTTGGTTTGGGGGAGATGACCCCGACAACTGTTGCTCTCCAATTGGCAGATAGATCAATGACGTTTCCGAAAGGAATAGTTGAAGATGTTCTAGTAAAGGCGGAGAAGCTAGTTTTTCCTGTGGATTTTCTTGTATTTAATCTTGGGGAGGCCATTCCTTGCTACGGCTGGAGCTATGATAGATGTTCGGAAAGGAGAACTGAAGTTGAGAATGGACAAAGAAGAAGTACTTTTCAACTTGGACAAAGCGATGAAAATGCCAATGGAGTCCCAATGTTATAGTATTGACGTGGTGGAGGAGATTGTGAAGGAGGATATGTCTTTGATCTTGTCAAAGGATCCTCTTGAGACATGTTTGATGGAATCTCTTACTTATCCCACTACGGAGCTTGACGGACTTTCTAACGAGGTATGTATTGAATTTCTTGAAAACTTACTTGCTTTTGGTGATGACAGGTTTGCATTGGAGAGAAATAAAGTGGAAGAAGTCAAATGGACCAGGAAGTACTTGCCTTTGGATAATGAAAACACTCCAGTGGAGAAAAGAAAAGAGGAGTTGAAACCATTGCCGGATCACTTGAAGTATGCTTTTCTCGGTGATGATGCACAATATCCGGTAATTGTATCTTCTTCTCTTAATGATGATCAACTTGAGGAGTTATTAGATGTTTTGAGGAAGTATCAGTCTGCAATAGGGTGGTCACTTGATGATTTGAAAGGTATTAGTCCTTCGTATTGTATGCATCGGATTAGGTTGTTGAATGAAGCCAAAGCTAGTGTTCAGAATTAGCGTAGGGTGAATCCCGCAATTCAAGAGGTGATAAGGAAGCAAATTCTTACGTGGTTGGATGCTGGAATTATATTTCCTATTAGTGATAGTCCCCATGTGAGTCCATTGCATGTAGTTGCTAAGAAGGGGGGTATGACTGTAGTGAAAGCTGAGGATGGAGAAGCGATAGCCACGAGAATTCCTACGGGATGGCGTACATGTGTGGATTACAGGAAATTGAATGAGAACACGTGTAAGGACCACTTCCCTCTTCCATTTATGGATCAAATGTTGGATCGTCTTGCAGGGTATGAGTTCTATTGTTTCTTGGATGGATACTCGGGGTATAATCAAATCATGATTGCTCCCGAGGATCAAGAAAAGACCACTTTTACTTGCCCCTACGGGACCTTTGCTTTTAGGAAAATGCCGTTTGGATTGTGTAATGCGCCTGCTACTTTTCAGAGATGCATGATGGCGATTTTTGATGGTTTGATAGAGAAGATCATGGAAGTATTCATGGACGATTTTTCAGTTTTTGGTTCTTCTTTTGATATGTGTTTGTCTAACCTTGCTGTTGTTTTGAAAAGGTGTCAAGAAACTAATCTTGTCTTGAATTGGGAGAAGTGTCATTTCATGGTGAAAGATGGGATTGTTCTTGGGTATTATGTTTCCGCCAAGGGATTACAGGTAGACCGTGCTAAGGTGGTGGCAATTGAGAAGCTTCCACCACCGACCAATGAAAGAGGAGTGCGATCCTTCCTTGGACACGCCGGTTTTTACAGGAGATTCATTAAAGACTTCTCAAAATACTCTAAGCCCTTATCTCATTTACTTGAAAAGGATATTCCTTTTGTGTTTAATGATGAGTGTTTAACAGCTTTTCAAGTTTTGAAGGAGGCGCTTATTACTGCCCCTATCTTGATCACACCGGACTGGACGCAACCGTTTGTACTTATGTGTGATGCAAGTGATGTAGCATTGGGTGTGGTGCTTGGGCAGCTAAGGGAGAAGAAGTTCTGCGCCATTTACTACGCGAGTAAGACTTTCGATGTGGCACAGAAGAATTACACGGTAACTGAAAAGGAGTTTTTGGCTGTTGTGTATGCATTCGATAAGTTTCGTCAGTATTTGGTTGGCATGAAGACGATTGTGTATACGGATCACTCAGCGATTCGTTATTTGATGGAGAAGAAGGAGACAAAGCCTAGGATTATAAGATGGATTCTACTACTGCAGGAGTTTGACTTGGAGATTCGGGATAAGAAAGGAACAAAAAATGTGTTGGCCGATCACTTGTCAAGGTTGGAGACTAGGGAGCATTGTGATAATTCTTTCGAGTATATTGAAGAGATGTTCCCTGATGAGAAGATCATGGCTGTGGCTGTTGAAGGGGCCGAGCGAGCATGTGTGGTTGCAGCGCAAGGTATGGATCCATGGTACGCGGATTATGTTAATTACATTGTCATTGGTGAAATTCCAAGGGATCTCAACCGATATCAACTTGCGAAATTTCGTAGGGATGTTGAGACATTTATATGGTATGATCCGTTTGTTTATAAGATTTGTACAGATTCTATTGTCCGAAGATGTGTACCCGAGATGGAAATGGAAAGTGTGCTGGAGTTCTGCCATGCACAACCGAATGGGGGGCATTTCGGAGCGCAAAAGACTGCAGCTAAGGTACTTCAATCCGCTCTTTATTGGCCTACTTTGTTTAGAGATAGTGAGAGCTATGTGGCGTCTTGCGATAGATGCCAGCGCATGGGTAATATAGGTAGGAGAGATGAGATGCCATTGCAGCCTAGCATAGTCGTGGAGATATTTGATGTATGGGGGATCAATTTTATGGGACCTTTTCCCCCGTCGAATGGGTTTCTCTACATTCTTCTTGCGGTGGATTATGTTTCGAAGTGGGTGGAAGCAATTCCTACTCGTGTTAATGATTCGAAAGTTGTTTTATCTTTCCTAAAGAAACATATTTTTGCCCGTTATGGAGTTCCGAGAGCATTAGTTGGTGATGGAGGTTCCCACTTCGTCAATAAATTTCTGGAGAAGGTGCTTAAGGATTATGGTGTTAGGCATAGGGTTACTACACCCTATCATCCGCAAACCAATGGGCAGGCGGAGGTCTCCAACCGTCAAGTAAAGCAAATTCTGGAGAAAGTGGTAGGAACTAATCGAAAAGATTGGGCTATGAAGCTTGATGATGTGTTATGGGGGTTCCGGACCGCTTACAAGACGGTATTAGATATGTCACCGTATCAAATTGTCTATGGGAATCCGTGCCACTTACCCGTAGAAATCCAACACAAAGCGTTTTGGGCTTTGCGTCGCTTGAACTTGACCCTTAGGGATGTAAAGGAGTTGAGGCTAACTCACATGAATCAATTGGATGAGTTTAGGAGTCGTGCTTTCAAGAATTCAGAGATTTATAAGGAAAGAATGAAGAGGTGGCATGATTCTAAAATTTCGTACAAGGAGTTCAAGCAAGGAGATGAGGTACTACTTTTTAACTCTCGTTTAAAGCTCTTTGCAGGCAAGTTGAAGTCTAAGTGGACGGGACCGTTCATGATTCATCGAGCCTTAGGAGGGGGGAGTTATGAGCTTATTGACAAAGATGGTGACGTTATCGCGGCGAATGGGCATCGATTGAAGCATTATAGGTCGCCGGATGATGCGTGTGCCATTTTTGATGATACCTTGTTCTGATTTGGTACCGTCGTGACTCTACGACGTTAAACATGAGCGCCTGTTGGGGGCTTGCCCTTCCGTTTTATTGCTTTATTTTTTTTTCGTGTGAGTAAGAAATTTTTGTATTTAAGATGCTTACCAATAGGCAATTACATCTCTTTTCAAACTTAGTTTCGACTTACGTTTTTACTAAGTTTGGGGGGGTGTGATGTTATTACCTCATTGAAGCATTAAGAGTATAATCTTTTCTTTGTATTGTTTGTTAGGGGAATTGGTTTTTGCGGCCATGTTGAAATTTTAATCGATTTTGATGTGACGATTTTTTACAATTTGCCTAATGTTCAGTGGTTTTTGGTTGTGTTTTTCTTATACGGAGATACTCATGAATGATATTATGTGGAACAATTTCTGAAGTTGTGCTCTAGATTATACCTAATGAGGTTGTGTTGAAGTTTGAAGTATGTAGTGAATGAAGAACACTCAGTTTTGGAAATCAGGAGGTAGGTTCGACCAAGTCTAGCAGTAGTTCGACCAGAGCCAGAGGTCGAACAAAAGCAGAGGAAGTCGAACCGGCGTTGAAAGTTGTCCAGAGAGGAGGTTCGACCAAAGCCATAGTGGTTCGACCTGACCATGACGTCGAACCTATGGTCGAACCTGACATTGAAAGTTGTCCAGAGAGGAGGTTCGACCAAAGCTATAGTGGTTCGACCTGATCATGGGGTCGAACCTAAGGTCGAACCTGTCAGTCGGAAGCACTCTGTTTTCCAGAAGAGAGGTTCGACCAATTCATGAAAGGTTCGACCTGTTTAGCAAGTCGAACCCCTGGTCGAACCAAGAAGATTGTTTGTCCAGAAGAGAGGTTCGACCTCGCCATCCATGGTTCGACCAGTACAGGTGGTCGAACCCGAGGTCGAACCAAGCCAGGTACGCGTTTTAAGTTCGAATTTTCAGAGGGGTTCGATCACTTTTTCGAAACATCAAACCTCGAACCCTCTTCGAACCTCTACACCCTTGCACAAATTCTTCAATTACACTTGATTTCGCACCGATTACACAACATTACACCTTGAATTATCGATTTGGTCGCGGATTTGGGCGGATTTCGTCGCGAGTTAGGGCTGAAATCGCGTTTCTGGGTGTTTTGTGTTTTCGATCGGTTTTTCACCATGGGCAAGTCACAAGGTACGTTTTTTCCAACTTAATTACTCTAGGATTGAAGGTTTAGGTAAGCAATTTGATGTGTAATAGAGAATTGATGTTGAGTATGGTTGAATTTCATGGTGAATGTTGATATTTTGATTGGTTTCATATGAATTCTTGTTTCTTGGATTGTGGTTGATTGATTATTGATAGAACTTGGATTTTTATGTGAATTAATCAAGGATATAGAATATATCATAGAATGAGCATGTTGATTTGGTTGAAATTGATAGAATTAAAGTAGTTTATGGAGGAAAGCATGTTGAATTTTTGATTGAATTACTTGAATTGCTTAATGCATGCTTGTTGGTTCTGTTTTGATGATTAAAGAAGGTATAATTGAAGATGTTTTGAAAATGTTGAATAAGCAAGTGGTGTTGAGATGATAGTTTGTATGAATATGCATTGATGCTTGAAGTCTTGAGTAGAGTATGTGATGTGCTAGTACAATACTTGCTTTCTTGTCTTGTTGGTTGGATTGAAGTATTTGTTTTCAGGAAAGGGACAAGTATCAAGCAAAGGGAAAGGAAAAGCAGAGGAGGAGAGATCAAAGAAGAGGCATGACAGGCCTTCAAACTTGGACAAAGTGACAAGAAAACTGAGGCTACAAAACCGTTTGCCTGATAACTTCAAGATTAGGATGCAAGGTTGGGATGAGATTAAAGAGAAGTGGGAAGAAGTTTCAGACAAGATAGCTCGCACTCGATACCAAGATGATGAAGCGATGAGGATAATGAGAAGAGGAGGATCAGGTAGAGGAGCAGCCGGAGATGGAGATTCCGGAAGGAGAGCAGCATGATGCGCCTCAGCATGCTCCAGAACCGCAGCAGCGGCGAGCAGTTCCAGGTACTCGGGAGCAGCTTCGCTTAATTCATGAGCAGCTGATCGCGGTGGTAGCTACACAACAAGAGACGAACAGGCAACTCGCGCTTGCTAACGCCAACTACGCCACGCTGAACGAAAGGTATTCTGCCTTGGATGAGCGTGTTGGTAGAGTGAGTAGTCGAGTTGATATGATGGACAAACACATTACCAGTTTGTGCCGAGCTGTGGAAAATAGAATGGATGAGGATGACGATGATGATGAGGATGATGATGCTCCTAAGGAGTAGTTTCAGGTTTTCTTTTGGTTTCTCCGATTCATCTTATCTCCCATTCTTCTTTTTATTTTTACAGATTGGGGTGTGATTCATGTGTGAGTGGAATGTACTTGATATAGTTGATCTTGTATCGTTGCTCTGTATGGGTGTTGATTATGTGCATTCATATGTTTACGTGTTTATTTTCATTTGGAAAGAGCATGAATAATTTGTTAAGTATATGGAATTCATGAGGAATTGATTTTGATTATGTGCTATGAGGAGTATTAGGAATTGATTACCTATGTGAGGATTTGAGCCTTCATCATGATTAATCATGATAGTTTATTCTTGAGAGAATCATTCGTATGAACGTATTCTAGAACTTGGCTTGGAGTCTTGTGTGAAACTTACAATTGATGAAATATTAGGATATGATCTTAGGCCATTTTTGATTAATTGAGTCACTTAGCCAAATTTCACCTTTCCTAATGATCTTATAAATCTTTGGTAGCCCTGTTTGAGCCTTTTAAAAGCTTTTTCTTTGGCAAGCCAGATATACGAGCTTTAATTACCTTATTTGAGCTTTGAAAATACCCTATCCATTGGTAGAGAGAATAAGGTGAATGAGTGTGGAACAAAGGGAAGATGGAATGAGGTTCGGTAAGAAATATGCATGGTTAAATCTTGTTAGGGATAGTGCCTAAAATTGGTACCCCGAATTGCTTATACATGGGGCTTGAAGTTTCTAAGAAGCAGCCGAACGATGTTCGAGAAGGGTAGTGCCTATAACTGGTACCCGAGCAATTAAAAGAAGAATGATGTTGATGCAAGGAAGAGAAGGAAAATTGATAATTGCAAGTGCAAGAGAAGAATTTGAGGAGAATATGAAGCCGAATGGGAAATCAAGAACCTCCAAGGTAACTCTCTACTAGTGTATTAAGTTACTATGATCAAATTTTCCTACCCTTTCCAAAGAGCCAACATTACAACCTAGAAACAAGTCCTTTGTGATCCTAGTGTTAATCTAATGTAAGTTGATTTCTGAGACCTTTGCCAAGCTTATGGTTACGCGTGAATATGAATTGATATGAGTGTTTATACTAGCCTATAGTGCCTCACGCACGAGTGAATGAGAGTAAAGACTTATCTTGTCAGTGAGATTACTTAGTGCTCCGAATGGTGTGTGATTAGATTGATTTTACATGAGTGACATATTTGATGCAAGTAATTCTTGTTTGATTCAATGAAGTGGCATGTGTAATATGTGTTGTACTTGATCTTGTTGAATTATACACGACTCCTGTGGTTTAAATTGGTTGCCTCGGGACGAGCAACATGTAAGTTTGGGGGTTTGATGAGTGTGTAAATTCACAAGTTTGGCGCTATGTTTTGTGCTAGTTTTGGAGAGTTTTGATGTGGAAATAGGTGGAAAACCTATATATATTGTGAAATAGCATGAATCAGATGTTAGTGGAGCTATTTGAGTGTTTTCTTAGTAAAAACGGAGTGAAAGAGCCAAGAATCGAAGAGACGGAGTCGAAGCCACGCGAACCGCCCAAGAAGTAGGTGGGTTCGACCTGGCTGGAGGAGGGTTCGACCTCTCCAGCAGGTCGAACCAACGTTGCTGGACAATACAGAGAAGGGTTCGACCATGACTCAGTTGGTTCGACCTGGCCATCAGGTCGAACCATGGTCGAACCAGTTTGCAAGAAAGAGGATTCGACCACAATGTTGGGGTTCGACTTGCCCGTTGGTAGAATCGGGAGCAAGAGTTGTCCAGTGCTGAGGTTCGACCTGGGGTTCGACCAAAACCTAAGTGGTTCGACCTGTCCAGAAGGTCGAACCTGTGCAGAATTCTTCCAGTAGCGGGGTTCGACCTGGGGTTCGACCTGTGGCTCGGGGTTCGACCTGCTTGACGTGGTCGAACCTGTGTGCGAGAACTTACCTTATCCGGATTTTCGAGGCCGAAACGCGTGAGATCACTTAGAAAGCCCATTCCAAGCCCTAGAGACGTGATTACAAGTATAAAAGGAGGCTCATACAGAGAATAAGAGAGCTTTTGATCGTCAATCGTAGGAGAGACAAGAGTAGAGGTGGTGATCCATTCGGAGGGCTGTGACAGAGGTTCACTGAAGGTTCAAGTAAGAATGATTAATCTAACCATGATTGTTCCTAGATCAATCATGGGCTAGAACCACCTTGGTAGTTCTAGGGTTATGAAAGTTTCATGATGTAATTCGTGTTTCGTGTGTAAAACTCCGTACAACACTACCTGTGGTTTGTTTTATATAAGATTGCATATTTAATCCATACTCATAGTCGTTTTGTGCATCAATGATCGTTGTGTAGAGTCTGAATACATAACATGGTTATTGATTGAGTGCGTTCACTACTGAGCAGGGTTTATTGTTATAATTCTAAGTGAAGGGATTCCGAAGTATTATTAGAACTGTCTTATATGAATATTCATGAATTGAATTGAATTCGGGTTGATGAATAGGATGAAGAGTATAACTTTATAGTACCTAAAAAGGGAGATCAAATCGGGTTAGATTCTAGACGTAGAAGATAATGGATTATGGTAGTACCTAGAAAGGGGGATGAAGCATATCTCTTGCTCCGATGTTATTCACACGTGTCAAGCGCATATTTACTTGTGTCTATAGAGTAAACTTGCATGGTCTAGTGATGCGTCCACAAACCACAGGGCAGAGTCGGACACCATCATACGAAAATACGAATTGCTAGTGAAACTGGATGACCCAATGAACTACCTATCATTCTTATTGATCACAACTCACTTCTCTCTACTTTTGCTATTTCTTTTGTTAATTCGATTAGAAGTTACTATCCATTAAACCTTTACAATTACCAACATAGTCTAAAATATACTAGAAGATCACAAAATTGATATTTATTCGTCCCGTGGGTTCGATATTGTAACTTGGTCATCTTCGCGACTACAATTGATATCCTTATACTTGAGGATTAATTTGTGTGTTGAGAAAACCCCTATCAATTCCCTCAAAACTATATAAAAATAAAATTCACCGACATCTCAAGCACCGTGAGTCTGCAAGCCACGTTAGTGTGGACGTTTACAAACCCAAACATTTACAAGAGAAGGTTTTACCCATTAATTTCATTTGTCAATCTAACTTTATGACAAAATAATTAATAGTCGGTTCCTCTTTAGCCATGCAAATAATAGCAGTGACTCCGTTGCGGAGGATACTAATTATTTACACCTAAGTGTACACCATTATTTGATCCCAAGTCCACTGCGCGAGCTTGTGTGCCTTACAGTTGGAGAAGTACACACGCGCTCGGATAGCTTCCTACAATCATCAATTATAAGTTTGTACCAGTGAGCCCCACATAAACTCATCCGTTAGGGAGGAAGGCCTATTGCCAACACGCAAGTTCATGTACCACATTACAAACAATAATTATGTAATGAAGTCTGTACCAGTGATCCGTGAATAAACTCATCCGTTAGGGAGGAAGGCATATTGCCAACACGCAAGTTTACTCACATCACTTACAAACCAATAATGGAGGCCGCGGGAATATTTACCAATCCCCTCTCCCACTTAGTAATTTAACACCGAGGGTTTTTACATGCATATGATATTCAGAATAAAATACGCAACGCTAGCATGCTTCTATTACAGCACATAAGGCAGTAAATAACAGAGAGTCATGCATACGTATATAACAATAATCAATAATTAAATCAATCATTAACAGTTATATATCAGCGAATTCGATTGTTCGCCACCAGGCACGAATATCAGCAAAGACTTCCAGACTATCAAATTTTCAAAATTTCCAGATTGTCCAATTTTCGAAACCATCGATATCGACCGTCGATGTCGTCCAGATTATCAAAATCATCGATATCGACTAGATTATCAAATATTCGAAAAACATCAAGATTATCAAAATTCCGAAACTATTGATATCGATCGTCATATCGTCTAGATTATCAAAATCATCGATATCGACGAGCAACCATATATAACAATAATAGATAATTAAATCAATTATGTCACTTATATATTAGGAATCAATTCAACATCCATATATAACAATAATAGACAATCAATTATGGTAGTTATATATTAGGAATTAATTCGACATTCATATATGACAATAATAGATTATTAAATCAATTATAGCAGTCATATATTAGGAATTAATTCGACATCCATATATAACAATAATATACAATCTATTATGGCAGTTATATATTAGGAATTAGTTTTCTTAAAATTGGATGTCTTATCCAACACTCTAGCAATACATGCATATAATATACCAAATATAATACGCAATCTAGCATGCTTCTATATAAGAAAATAAATCATAGAGATCAGGCATCCATATATATATATATATATATAACAATAATAGACAATTAAATCAATTATGACAGTTATATATATTAGGAATAAAAACGCCTCTAAATTTTAATGTCTTGTCCGACACTCCTACTGTGGAATCGATGCCTTACGCAACAAGCAGGATTGCTTGTGCCCCAAGACGTCCATCGTCATATCCCACTGCCAATTATGTCAGGGAGCGCCCCAAGTGCCTTGACGAGCGCCCCTCGCCCGGACTGTCGCTCGTCCAAGGGCCTACTTGCATGGAACCAAGTTCAGCCCAACGCGCAACACCAAACTACACCAACTGTCGTTCGTAGTTTGAAACTGAAAGAAGTTTCGAATCCAATCTTCACCGTCCAGAATCTACTACTGTAAGTCTTAAACATGCTGTCCAAATTACAGATCGATCCAACGGTTATTTTGTGAGAAACAGCTCTTTTCTCTCGACTGCGCAAAACAGAATCGCCCAAATATCTGCTTCTGTTTTCAGCGTACTCCCAGCAAGAAAAGGCTCCAAATTCAATCTCCACCGTTCAGAATGTACATCCACAAGGTCTGAACGTGCTGACCAAATTACAGCTCGATCCAACGATTAGTTTGTCAGAAACGGTACTTTTCCCTCGACTGCACAAAACAGAATCGCCCAAATATCTGCTTCTGTTTTCAGCGTACTCCCAGCAAGAAAAGGCTCCAAATTCGATCTCCACCGTTCAGAATGTACATCCACAAGGTCTGAACGTGCTGACCAAATTACAGATCAATCCGACCGTTGAAACTCTGATTATTGCCTCTGCAATATCACTACGCTGGATTTTCTCTCAAAAGCGTGATTCTATTTTTTGCCCTCTCTTTCTTCCTTGCATGTGAAATTGACGAACAGTTTTCGTCGAATCCTCTCACACACCACCATGGACGAATAGATATGATATAGGGTATATATTACATAGGGATATTCATGGTTTGCGCAATAAAACCAAAACCCTAAACATGTGATCCTAATTCCGAAAAATTAATCACATAAACCCTAGCCTAACGTGTCACGCTTCACAACGAAACCGAAGCTCTGATACCAATTTTTGGCATTCGATCGTTTGGTTAACGTGACCCGTTAGGGTTCCATGTATTTCTAACAAGCAGCGGAAGCAAGTAAACATGAAACGCATTACCTTTCACCAAGGGTTGATGTAGAGGTTGAATTCTCGCTGGCAGTCTGCGCAGTCCCACGAGAATAGCCATAAGTTCCTCTTCTGATGTCGGAATTGAGTGATATTTGTGCTCAGACGATCCTCTCTTCGACGGCTTTCCATCAGTATATAATACATCAAAATTAATGAACTGTACGATTTTATATGAATTTTGGAACATGACAAACTGCAGCAGCAAACGACCTTCCGGTCTTCTGCTGTATGTCCCAAGTCCGATCTCGACGTCGTGTGGGCGACGATCTACGAGACCTACTCAATCTGCTCTCAACCCTCATCACACGTGAATAATGAATTAGATTAGGGTTCCAGATAAGTTGAGGTGACTTATATACATGGGCTACAGCAGGGACCAGGAGGAGAAATTGGGTTGGGTCTCCATTGGGCTTAAGTATCCAAGCTTAGCCCAAAGCTTATACTTAAGTCCAATAATAATAATATATTCCACTAAAATATTATTACTGCACTACCATACCAATCCCAAAATTACGTTTTGGGCTCCTTCTTATTATGAGCCCGTTAGTCTCCCCATGTTTAAGATATACAATGTCCATTAATTAATTTAAGTTACTGACAACTCAATTAATTAATATCTCATCCAAGAGTAGTACCACTCAACCTCATTATCATGCCGGAATAAATTCCACCTGCAGGGTTTACATGATAATCCTTATGAGCTCCTCAAGGGGACATCATCAACCTATGACGGACACGGATTCCTTCTACAATCAACAGCACACCATAGAGACAACACTACTTCCCAACTCACCGAGTTTATTGATTTAATTGCATGTAAATCTCACCCATTGATGAATCAAAGAAATACATACTGCCCTATGTGTCGAGGTTATTGTATAGGGATTAAGAGCACGAACTTCCATAATAACTGAGATCAAGTTCTCCTATAAGTCAGTATAAATCGAACGATCTCAAGCTGTCCTGCTCAATACACACAAGTGCACTAATGTGATTCTATAGCCAAGACAAGCTAATACCAAACCACACTACAATCATCCCGATAGAGAGTCCCCGTCTATCTCGGTTGTGAGCATCAGTTTATACTTTATAAGGAAACCGATAATATGATCTTCCGCGTGTTGTCGCACAACGTATTATCTACAGTATAAAGTAAGTGGATTATTGCATCGAACATATAAATAAATTATAAGATGCAATCATTTGATCATATGATTCTCATTTCAAATTAATTGTTACAACATTGTTCATACAAAAAGCTAGACTTTTAGTATACAATCCAACAACTACAACCATCCCGATAGAGAGTCCCCGTCTATCTCGATTGTGAGCATCTGTTTATACTTTATAAGGAAACCGATAATATGATCTTCCGCGTGTTGTCGCACAACATATTATCTACAGTATAAAGTAAGTGGACTATTGCATCGAACATATAAATAAATTATAAGATGCAATCATTTGATCATATGATTCTCATTTCAAATTAATTGTTATAACATTGTTCATACAAAAAGCTAGACTTTTAGTATACAATCCAACAATCTCCCACTTATACTAAAAGACTATGCTGTCATGTCTTCCGCCATACATCTGATTCCCACTCCCACTACACGACCATTAAAAGCTCTCGCCTTAATATCCTTGTAAATGGATTTACTAGGTCATCATCCGATGCAATCTAGGCGACAACAACCTTCCTCTCATCATACAATTTCTCGTAACAGGTGGTACTTGCACTCCATGTGTTTAATTGCCTTATGGGCTCGTGATTCCTTCAAGTTTGCAACTGCACCAATATCATCAATATAAATTGTGATATCCTTGGACAAACTTAGAAACACTTCGAAGTCCATCTTGAAGTTTCTAGAATCATACAGATACTTTGGCTGCCTTATAGGCTCCAATTTATCATCTTTCCATGATGGAGTCCGGAGTCTGAAATATATTTCTATATAACACTCCTCCATATTATGACTCAACTTCCTAAAATTAAACACATAACCTTGAGGTGGATTTACTGCCGTCCAATCTGACTAAAAAATCCGAATCTACGTAATCCACAAGAAGCAGTGAATTTGCCCAGTAAGCTTACATATAATTTCCAGTCCTTCTCAGGCACTTCATATATGTCTTACCACAGTTCATCATTCTTGTTCCGGGTTACGTTGATACCCACTGTTCATGCGTTCAGCAAAATAGATATCCATTCTCGCGCATAGTATTCTTAAGATTAAGCTTCCTTATTCGCCGAAGCATAAGGAACCGCTTTCATCACCTTTATCTTCCTTTTATGTCTCAAGACATATTTTCTTAGATAAAGTCACTTGCTAAAACAAGTAGGGATCGTATCAATTCATGAAGCTTGAGACAAGCATAATATCCTTTCTTATGATCCGTATTACCGTGATCAAAAGGATATTTTTGCTCTTCTTAAGTCCTTCATTTCATACCGCTTTATTATCCATACACATACGCCCGACAATACTCTTTCATTGTCTCCAATGAGCAATATATCATCTACGTATAGTACAAGAAATACCACCACGTTTCCATCACTCTTTTCAATACACAAGACCCATCCGATCATTGATTAGATCCATGTCACTGGATTACCTCATCAAAACGGATGTTTCATGATCTTGAAGCTTGTTTTAGTCCATTAATGGACACTTTTAAGCTCACTATTACAATGCTCTTAGCTCTTTGCAATGAATCATTCTGGTTGCTTCACATAGATGTTTCCCTTAAGACTTCCAATCAGGAAAGTTGTCTCGACATCTATTTGCTATCCCTCATATTTCATATGAGTAGCAACAAATAAAAGAGTCCGGATCAACATAAGCATAGCTACTGACGAACAGATTTTCTCATAATCGAACCCTTTCTTTCTGAGTATACCTTTTCCCAACAAGCTTTACTTCTAAGGTTTTCACCTTACTGTATGATCCTCTTTTATTTTGTATGACCACTTCCAATAGTTTTCACACCATCCGTGGTTCTACAATCATCCAAATCTTATTTAGAATCTATTGATTCTATTTCAACATTTATTGCAATTTGTTAAGATTTCGCATTTCTATCTTGTAGTTCTTCGTCGTATTCGTGGGTTAACTCCATGTTTACTAGGGACCAAGCCTCACGACTCTCCCAAAACATGTATCTTACAAGTTGTCGAAGAACCCTCCTACTACGACAAGGCACTACATGCAATTGTATATCAGACGTGACACGCGTTGCAGTTTACCTTGTGGTATATCCTCTTGTACACTTGGTACTTATACTTTGTGTTTTCCTCTCACTTCCTTTAGAACAACTTATACATGGGTATTTGATTTATTACATAGTCCTTTTTCCAAAAATCTAGTGTTTATGTTAACAATCACTCTTCGATCTTGTGGACTAAATAAATCATCCTTCATTTTTCTAGGATATCCCACAAATAGAAAAACATTCTTACGAATTACTGTTCCTAGGGCATATCCATAAAATGAATTTAGTAATTCCAAATAATTCATCATCTATCTAATCACTACCATAAGAGTGCTATTCCTTCTATTCGTCACACCATTAAGGTAGGAAATTCATTTCCGAAGGTACCTTTCTCTTACTAGATTAGAAGACTCATTATTAATTACTATTTGTCGCATCCAGGGGATAAACATGATTTAAGAGTGTACAAATTGTTCACCAACGTACCATAACAGATTACAACTCTATCATTCATTATAATGACCATGTCATTTAAATGAAATGGAGTATCCATCTATTAATGCATAGAAACCGAAATCAAATTCTTTCTATGAAAATGTACGTAAAGACAATTTCATAAAATCAAACGTCTACTCATATCATTAGATAAATAGACAACTCCCACTGCAATAGCCACTACTCTTGTAGTTTTACCCATGTCATAACAATCTTATCCTCACTTAGTAATAAACATTTAGTGATTCCAGTATCTACACACTTCGTGTCAGTAAATGCCATCACTAATCATGTTTTAAACAACTAGTGAATAAGATATAAAACTTGTTCACATTATGATGAAAATGGCTTTCCTTTGCCACATGTTTTGCCAGAAGTTTTCCACCATATACATCCTATTGTAATTCAGGTGGAACTTACTCAAAAACATCTAGGCAATTCACAAAGAATTAAATTGATCTAGGTTTTCCTTCAATTTATACTCCATGCTTTCCCAATTCATTCATCAAATTAAATCATGATCTTCTGCCTTTTAACTTACTCAAGTATCCGAAGAGTTACATGAGACCATCATATTTCTATGAACCTCTCATCTCTTCACTAGAGACTTTAATAGGCATCATGAGACGTCCATTGTGAGAACACACATGTATTTTCTTAAGCAGTAAAATTCAAAACCAAGATTCTTTTCTAATCATCTAATTTTGGACCAGTAAATATAATTTCTTTTAGTTAACAATAAGCGAGATAAAACCATTTGAAATTACAGAGAATCATAAATAAATATACCGATCAAATCTTCGAATTTTATCCTTTTATATTGATTCCCTCAAAACTATATAAAAACAAAATTCACCGACATCTCAAGCACCGTGAGTCTGCAAGCCACGTTAGTGTGGACGTTTACAAACCCAAACATTTACAAGAGAAGGTTTTACCCATTAATTCATTTGTCAACCTAACTTTATGACAAAATAATTAATAGTCGGTTCCTCTTTAGCCATGCAAATAATAGCAGTGACTCCATTGGGGAGGATACTAATTATTTACACCTAAGTGTACACCATTATTTGATCCCAAGTCCACTGCGCGAGCTTGTGTGCCTTACAGTTGGAGAAGTACACACGCGCTCAGATAGCTTCCTACAATCATCAATTATAAGTTTGTACCAGTGAGCCCCACATAAACTCATCCGTTAGGGAGGAAGGCCTATTGCCAACACGCAAGTTCATGTACCACATTACAAACAATAATTATGTAATGAAGTCTGTACCAGTGATCCGTGAATAAACTCATCCGTTAGGGAGGAAGGCCTATTGCCAACACGCAAGTTTACTCACATCACTTACAAACCAATAATGGAGGCCGCGGGAATATTTACCAATCCCCTCTCCCACTTAGTAATTTAACACCGAGGGTTTTTACATGCATATGATATTCAGAATAAAATACGCAACGCTAGCATGCTTCTATTACGGCACATAAGGCAGTAAATCACAGAGAGTCATGCACACATATATAACAATAATCAATAATTAAATAAATCATTAACAGTTATATATCAGCGAATTCGATTGTTCGCCTCCAGGCACGAATATCAGCAAAGACTTCCAGACTATCAAATTTTCAAAATTTCCAGATTGTCCAATTTTCGAAACCATCGATATCGACCGTCGATGTCGTCCAGATTATCAAAATCATCGATATCAACTAGATTATCAAATATTCGAAAAACATCAAGATTATCAAAATTTCGAAACTATTGATATCGATCGTCATATCGTCTAGATTATCAAAATCATCGATATCGACGAGCAACCATATATAACAATAATAGATAATTAAATCAATTATGTCAGTTATATATTAGGAATCAATTCAACATCCATATATAACAATAATAGACAATCAATTATAGCAGTTATATATTAGGAATTAATTCGACATTCATATATGACAATAATAGATTATTAAATCAATTATAGCAGTCATATATTATGAATTAATTCGACATCCATATATAACAATAATATACAATCTATTATGGCAGTTATATATTAGGAATTAGTTTTCTTAAAATTGGATGTCTTATCCAACACTCTAGCAATACATGCATATAATATACCAAATATAATACGCAATCTAGCATGCTTCTATATAAGACAATAAATCATAGAGATCAGGCATCCATATATATATATATATATAACAATAATAGACAATTAAATCAATTATGACAGTTATATATATTAGGAATAAAAACGCCTCTAAATTTTAATGTCTTGTCCGACACTCCTACTGTGGAATCGATGCCTTACGCAACAAGCAGGATTGCTTGTGCCCCAAGACGTCCATCGTCATATCCCACCGCCAATTATGTCAGGGAGCGCCCCAAGTGCCTTGACGAGCGCCCCTCGTCCGGACTGTCGCTCGTCCAAGGGCCTACTTGCATGGAACCAAGTTCAGCCCAACGCGCAACACCAAACTACACCAACTGTCGTTCGTAGTTCGAAACTGAAAGAACCTCAGAATCCAATCTTCACCGTCCAGAATCTACTACTGTAGGTCCTGAACATTCTGTCCAAATTACAGATCGATCCAACGGTTATTTTGTGAGAAACGGCTCTTTATTCTCGACTGCGCAAAACAGAATCGCACAAATATCTGCTTCTGTTTTCAGCGTACTCCCAGCAAGAAAAGGCTCCAAATTCGATCTCCACCGTTCACAATGTACATCCACAAGGTCTGAACGTGCTGACCAAATTAAAGCTTGATCCAACGATTAGTTTGTCAGAAACGGCACTTTTCCCTCTACTGCGCAAAACAAAATCGCCCAAATATCTGCTTCGGTTTTCAGCGTACTCCCAGCAAGAAAAGACACCAAATTCGATCTCCACCGTTCAGAATGTACATCCACAAGTTTTGAATGTGCTGACCAAATTACAGATCAATCCGACCATTGAAACTCTGGTTATTGTCTCTACAATATCACTACGCTGGATTTTCTCTCAAAAGCGTGATTCTATTTTTGCCCTCTCTTTCTTCCTTGCATGTGAAATTGACGAACAGTTTTCGTCGAATCCTCTCACACACAACCATGGACGAATAGATATGATATAGGGTATATATTACATAGGGATATTCATGGTTTGCACAATAAAACCAAAACCCTAAACATGTGATCCTAATTCCGAAAAATTAATCACATAAACCCTAGCCTAACGTGTCACGCTTCACCACGAAACCTCGCTCTGATACCAATTGTTGGCATTCGATCGTTTGGTTAACGTGACCTGTTAGGGTTCCATGTATTTCTAACAAGCAGCGGAAGCAAGTAAACATGAAACGCATTACCTTTCACCAAGGGTTGATGTAGAGGTTGAATTCTCGCTGGCAGTCTGCGCAGTCCCACGAGAATAGCCATAAGTTCTTCTTCTGATGTCGGAATTGAGTGATCTTTGTGCTCAGACGATCCTCTCTTCGACGGCTTTCCATCAGTATATAATACATTAAAATCGAAGAACTGTACGATTTTATATGAATTTTGGAACATGACGAACTGCAGCAGCAAACGACCTTCCGGTCTTCTGCTGTATGTCCCAAGTCCGATCTCGACGTCGTGTGGGCGACGATCTACGAGACCTACTCAATCTGCTCTCAACCCTCATCACACGTGAATAATGAATTAGATTAGGGTTCCAGATAAGTTGAGGTGACTTATATACATGGGCTACAGCAGGGACCAGGAGGAGAAATTGGGTTGGGCCTCCATTGGGCTTAAGTATCCAAGCTTAGCCCAAAGCTTATACTTAAGCCCAATAATAATAATATATTCCACTAAAATATTATTACTGCACTACCATACCAATCCCAAAATTACGTTTTGGGCTCCTTCTTATTATGAGCCCGTTAGTCTCCCCATGTTTAAGATATACAATGTCCATTAATTAATTTAAGTTACTGACAACTCAATTAATTAATATCTCATCCAAGAGTAGTACCACTCAACCTCATTATCATGCCGGAATAAATTCCACCTGCAGGGTTTACATGATAATCCTTATGAGCTCCTCAAGGGGACATCATCAACCTATGACGGACACGGATTCCTTCTACAATCAACAGCACACCATAGAGACAGCACTACTTTCCAACTCACCGAGTTTATTGATTTAATTGCATGTAAATCTCACCCATTGATGAATCAAAGAAATACATACTGCCCTATGTGTCGAGGTTATTGTATAGGGATTAAGAGCACGAACATCCATAATAACTGAGATCAAGTTCTCCTATAAGTCAGTATAAATCGAACGATCTCAAGCGGTCCTGCTCAATACACACAAGTGCACTAATGTGATTCTATAGCCAAGACAAGCTAATACCAAACACACTACAACCATCCCGATAGAGAGTCCCCGTCTATCTCGATTGTGAGCATCTGTTTATACTTTATAAGGAAACCGATAATATGATCTTCCGCGTGTTGTCGCACAACATATTATCTACAGTATAAAGTAAGTGGACTATTGCATCGAACATATAAATAAATTATAAGATGCAATCATTTGATCATATGATTCTCATTTCAAATTAATTGTTATAACATTGTTCATACAAAAAGCTAGACTTTTAGTATACAATCCAACATATTGTTTATGAGTAAATAGTATATTGTTGATGAGTAAAAATGTACATTATGATCATGTAAAGGGTATATATGAAGTTTACAGTGTTTTGAGTTTATGTTGTTAAAGTATTATGGCATGATGCAAATGGTATGTTGTTGATGAGTAAAGAGTATATTTCTGATGAGTAAAAAGGTACATTATGATCATGTAAAGGGTATATATGAAGTTTACAGTGTTTTGAGTTTATGTTGTTAAAGTATTATGGCACGATGCAAATGGTATGTTGTTGATGAGTAAAGAATATATTTCTGATGAGTAAAAGGTACATTTTGATCATGTAAAGGGTATGAAGTTTACAGTATTTCGAGATTATGTTGTTAAAGTATTATGGCAAGATGCAAAATGGTATATTGTTGATGAGTAAAGGCATTGTAGTCATGTAAATGGTATATTTGAAAAGAGTATATTATTTATGAGTAAAGGATATAGTGTTGATTAGTAAAGAGTACATTGTGGTCATGTAAAGGGTAAGTTTATTTACAGCGTTTCGAGTTTATGTTGCTAATGTATTATGACATGGTGAAAAGAGTATATTGTTAATGAGTAAAGAGTATGTAGTTTAGAACGTCTATTGTTGATAGTGTTTCAAGTTATATTGTTAAGGTATAATGGAATGACAAAGGGTATATAATTTTATACTAAAGAGTATAACATTTAATAAAATTTTAAAATATCTTTAAAACATTAAACAGTTTCGAATTCAGCACTGCTTAACAACTTATAATTATAAGAGTATGAATTTTTCAGTAAAGTAATATTGTTCTTCAAAGTTGGAACCACTAAGTTATAAAACAATTTCAGAAAAGAGAATGAAATCAACAATACAACACTGCATATTTTCAATTGAGATAGAGGGTTGGAACATTCAATTTTTCCCATGGCATCAAGGATAATGCGATCTACACCTCCAACAATGGAGATCAACAAAACAGAGAGAAAGTTGAAAAAGAAACATGAATGAATAAAAGCTAAACAAGTAAATCAACCAAAGATCTAGCTGCATACGAAGGTGAATTTCACAAAATATCTCTAGCACTTCCTTCTTTCTACCAACTCCTTCAACTTTCTCACTGCTTTCATGCTCGTTACCACTTTTTTCTCATATATCTCCACTGCTTTCTTCTTCTCACCACCACCTTCTCTAGCCACGATACCTCGTTGTACGTCTTCCTCACCTTCCAGAACTGATTCAGCCTTCATTTTAACCACCCGATCTCCATCTTCACCATCTCTAGGCCCTTCATTTGGCCGAACATGGATTTGATATTCGATGCGTCAACTCCATAAAAATTGGCCTTCCAACTTGTTGTAGATCCTACAAATCATCTCCAACTTATCGGTGATGAATAATGAAATTGGATAAATAAAATTACACACAACTTGTGGGAATTAGAAAAAAAGATTTAGTGAATTGCTAATGAAATTGGGGAGAAGAATTGTAGAAAGGATCGGTGGAATTGTGTAGGAAAAAGAAGGGAATGAAAATTAGGATTTTTTAGTATATATATGTGACCCGTTTAGCAATGGGTACGATTGGACGCACGGGCAGTACCCGTACACCCGGACACACAAGATACTAACTCTTAATTTATTACATAAAACAATTCACCAAATAAATGAGTATATGATTTTAATTAAATATATATATATATATATATATATATATAATTTAGAAACAATTATCGTTGAGTTATTTAAGTGATCTTATAGTTTCAATTTTCAAATCTTGATTGATAATTTCATGCTTTTAATTAATTAAAAAAATTAAGATCGAAGGGATAATTAATTCATTTTTCTTTTGATGGTTAAAAATTCCATAATTGAAATATATTCAAGAAAAATTGTGAAAAATATCTCAAATAATAGTTGATTTTAAAAAAGGCATGGTTATTCGTACTCCTTTTTCTTAATGTACCCCAAATATATGTATTAAAATAAATTAATACAATAAGTTAATCACCGTGCATGTATAGTATATTCCTCTTCAAATCATAATCTCTACACTTCCAACCCTGTTTGCGCCATTTTCTCCGCCTGAGTCGGATTATTCCAGCCGTGTTTGGCACCATCACCCATAGAGAGTAGGCTTCCTTGCCATGAACGGCGTCGTCTCTGATCATCATCTACAACATGTTAAGAGGTATAGAACCTTGTATGTAAGTTTGTGGCATAAGATCAGTATTACAACACGTGGAGGAAGGAGATTGGTTGAGCCAACTTGAAGAGAATTGGTGTATTGGCATAAGAAGAACCGTGAAGATCAAGTTTGCATGAAGGGTGGTGTTGATGATCAGTTGGAAGAAAGTTATGCAGCTGGAGGAAGTTAGTTTATTAAAGATTCCATCTAACAAACTCACGTGTGAAGCATGCAGCTACACATTCTGCAGATCATCACTCAATCACACATATAAACTTGATGATAGTGGTTAAGGTTTATTCATGAGTTCATCAGTTTAGTTTTCTTCTCCACAAGTTGTAAAAGCTCATCAATAAGATTCAACACCTTTAAGAGTGGACGTAGGCTTCCATAGCTAAAACATTATAGCTGCTTTGAGTGTTTCTTCATTCCAGTTACATAAGATCAAACATAAGTGTGTGAGTGATCATAAGTTTCTATCAATAGAGAGTATATGTGTGCATCAGAGAGGTTCTTGCGTTTATATTCATAAGAAGTGGCGCTGTCTGTAGGAAGGAAAGCTGTTGCCAGCTGATTGAAGAGGAAGATCACCATGGTTACAACAAATTTTGATGCGGAGAGGTTTACAGAAAAGTCAGATTTCAGCCTTTGGAGAATGAAGATAGAGGCGATCCTTATTCAACAAGGATTGGCTGATGCAATCAAACCCTTACCAGTAAACCAGGGTGCAAATGTTGATGAAGATGCAGCTAATCAAGAACAACAGTCTAAAGCAATGAGTGCAATCATATTGTGCCTAGGAGATAAGGCTCTAACAGAGATTGTAAAAGAATCTACAAACATAGGTATTTAAAAAAGGTTAGAAGAACTTTACATGGTTAAAAGTCTTGCTAATAGATTGTATAAGAAACAGAAGCTATATTCATTCAAGATTACAGAGGAGAAACCAATTCTTGGGCAGTTAGATGAGTTCAATAGGATAATTGATGATCTAGAAAACATAGATGTTGCTCTGCATACAGAAGATAAGGCTGTGATTTTACTTTCAGCTCTTTCCTCATCATTTGAAGGATTAAGGGATACATTGTTGTTTGGAAACAATGAGACTACTACTCTGGATCAAGTACAACTTGTCTTGAAAGCAAAAGTACTTCACAAGAATACATATGTTCAGATCAGTGGTGAAGTATTGGTAGCTAAGAAACAGAATAAGTGGAGCAACAAGAAGAAGATCAATACTGATAAGAGGGAGCCTGATAAGAATCAAAGTGCTCCAGCAGATGAAGATAACAATAACTGTTATCACTGCAACAAACCTGGACACTACAAGAAACAGTGCTTCAAATGGAAGGCCATGGTGGCAAAGAAGATTGCAGAAAAGACAGGCAATCAAAAGAGTCATGCAAATCAGGTAACTGACATTCAACCTAAGAATGATCTTATTGAGGCTCTGTCAGTAATATCTGGTCCTATTTCTGAAGAATGGGTGTTGGACTCTGGATGTACTTTCCATATGACATCCATTAGAAGTTGGTTCAGTGAGTTAACTGAATGTAATGAGGGATCAGTTCTTTTAGGAAATGATCAGCATGTAGTATTGAAGGAATATTTTCCATTATAATGAAAATGTTTGATGAATCTGTAAGACTACTGACTAAAGTGAGATATGTGCCTAGTTTAAGAAGAAATTTGATTTCTCTTGGTATGTTAGATACACAAGGATGTGAAAGCAGGCTGAAGAATGGGGCACTCACTATTTTGAAAGGAAGTTCAGTAGTAATAAAAGGAATCAAGAAGAATGATCTTTATTTTCTTGAAGGATCTGTCATCACTGGACAGATCAATGCTTCACAAGAAGAGGATGATGCATATTTATGGCATGGAAGACTTGCTCATGAAAGTGAAAGAGGATTACAAGAGTTAGCAAGACAAGGTTTACTAAATCTTAGTTCATCTATCAGATTGGATCAGTGTGAGGCATGCATACTTGGCAAGTTAAAAAGAAGTAAGTTTGGTTCTGCAGAACACAACACTAAGTCAAAGCTGGAGTATATACATTCAGATTTATAGGGCCTTCAAGGATTACAACTATGGGAGATGGAAGATATTTTATATCTTTCATTGATGATTACTCAAGAAAGCTATGGGTAAGGATTCTGAAGTCAAAAGATGAGGCATTAACAGCATTAAGATATGGCTTACTGAAGTTGAAAATCAGACAGAGTGCAAGCTAAAATGTTTGAGGACTGACAATGGACTAGAATTTGTGTCATAAGAATTCAATAGCTGCTATCAAGTAATGAGAGTGTAAATTCATGTATTTTGGGCTCTGATTTGCGTGAAAATTGAGTATGATTGAGTCTTTTATTGAGACGAATTGGAATATTTATGGAAAAGTCACGAATCAGAGGATACTAGGGCTTTTTGAGCATATCTGTACAGGAAAATAGATCAAAAGGGCTCGAAATTGGAAGACACGATTTTTGGGGCAATTTTCGAAGGCCGTTCGACCTCAGGACCTTGTTCGACCATCATCACTTTAATTGAACAAGGTGATCAAGTTGAGCAAAAGACGCAGAAACGTACAGAGAGCTTGCTCGACTAGGAGATGTTGTTCGACCAGTATCATCTTGGTCGAGCAGATAAGGCTTGGTCGAAAAAAATGTGCAAAAACTTACAGAAGGCTTGCTCGACCAGGAGGCCTTGCTCGACCAGGAGGCCTTGCTCGACCAGTCAAGGGTTGGTCGAATGGATTCTCGCTGCTTCTATTTTTGGAAATTTTGGATTTCTTTTACCAAATTTGACGTGTGCCTCAAGTAAAAGCCCATCCTAAGCCCGTAAGAAAGTTCCACAAGTATAAAAGAAGAGCTTTCGTAGGGAAAAAAGAGGACACACACCACTTCATCACCGAAACCCTATCGCCATCCAAAAGAGCTGTGGAGAGAGGTTCTTCTGTCGAATCAAATGAGAACCAAGTGAAGATTCAAGATGGAGAGAGTCACGACAGCACCCGCATCTAGGGTTTGCTTTGCTTCTTAATTTATCTTGTAATTTTTAAGACTATGGGTAAGATCCTACCAACCACCATGATTGTTCTTAGATCAATCATGGGCTAGAACCGCTTCAGTAGTTCTAGGGTTATGAAGGTTTTATGAGTTGGTTTGTTTTTCATGTGTAAACTCTGTACAACACTACTTGTGGTTTATTTTATATAATATTATGCTTTTTAAATTCATACTCACAGTCGTTTTGTGCATCATTAACTGTTATGTAGAGTTTGAATACATATCTTGGTTATTGATTGAGTGAGTTCACTGCTGAGCAGGATTACATGTTATAATTCTAAGTGAAGGGATTCCAAAGTTTTATTAGAACTATCTTATGTGAATACTTGTTAATTGAATTATATTCGGGTTAATAAGTAGGATAAAGAGTATAACTTCATAGTACCTATAAAGGGAGATCATATCGGGTTAGAGTAATAAGTGCACGAGAAATAATTGATACTGATAGTACCTAGAAAGGGGGACAAATTATATCTCTTGCTCTGAGGATATTCATACGTGTCATACGCATATTTACTTGTGTCTATAGAGTGAACTTGCATGGTTTAGTAATGCGTCCATAGACCACAAGGCAGAGTCGGACATCAACGCATAGAAGAGAGATTAATAAGTAAAATTGGATGACCCAAAGAACTACCTAATTTCTCACTTGATCACAGTCGTATTATCTCTATTGCTTGTTTACTTTCTTTGCTATTTTAATTACTTGTTATTTAGTTACTTAATCACCATAAATCAATTTTCCAGCATAGTCTCAGTTCATTAGAATATAATTAAATTAATAATCATCCATCCCTTGGGTTCGATAATCACTTGGTCGCCTATCGAAACTACAATTGATATCCTTCATACTTGGGAATTATTTTGTGTGTTGAGAAAATGCCCATCAAGTTCTTGGCGCCATTGCCAGGGACGGCTTAATTATTAATCCATTATTTCTAGTTTAATTAGGACTATTGTATTCTTGTTTTTTTTTCTTTCTAACTTTGAATTTTTCTTAGGTGTATACACACTAGATCGAAGGGAACTAATCTAGAATCTTTTGATCCGGAACCAGAAGCATCCGCGAGGAAAAGGAAGGCTAAGAAGAAGAAGAACAAGAATAAGAACAAGGAGCCAACCGATACTATTGATCACATAGTTGACGTTGGAGAGCTATTTCCGCAAGCAACCAAAGCTGCAACCGAATTCAACTTGGAAGTAGAAGTAGTTAATATGGCAGCGAATCCCAATATACTCGCCATCCGTAAAGTCTTTAAGGATAACGGCGGAGGTAATGCGGGGCTGTTAGGAGCAAGAGGGACCGGAGCCAATTTTGACCTACACCCTGCTCTTATCACCATGATTGAAAGGAGCCCCTTCTCTGGGGGGAACCTTTGAAGATCTTCAGCAACATCTAAATAAGTTTCTTGGGTATGCAAGTACACAAAAAGATGCAGGAGCAGATGAGGATGCGAGGGAGATCATATTGTTTAATTTCTCGCTGAATGAAAAAGTGAGAGATTGGTACGATAATCTTAATGCTGCTGAATATGATACCTGGGAGAAGTTGAAAGTGAAATTCTTTGAGCGATACATGCTACCTTCTAAGGTGTTCAAGATGAAGTAAGAAATCAATCAATTTGATATCCATGGTAATGAGAAGTTTCATGAAGCTTAGGAAAGATTCAAGGACATGCTTCGAAAGTGTCCACAGCATGGGCTATCTAAAGCTCAATACATCAGTATTTTTTACAATGGGTTGGATTACAATTCTCGTGTGTTACTAGATGCTTCATCCAATGGAGCATTGCTTATGAAGTCACCCATTGAGGCTGAGAAGCTTTTTGAGGATATTTCGATGAATTCAAGAGATTGGCCGACTGATAGAGTAAGAGCTAGCCAAAAGGAGATCGAGGAGGCTAACTACGCCATGGTTCAAAGTATTCAAGGAACGAAGTTCCAAAATCAAGAAAACTAGAATTATCAGGGGAACTACAATAATCGTGGTCTGCCGAGTAATTATCACCAACCGAGGAGGCCGGAGTTTTTGTAGAGTAATCCCAACAATGCAATGCAACCTCCTATTAGTGTTGATCCGGGTGCTAAAGTGGAAGAAGGGAATTCGGGTTTCGAGAATACGGTGAACAGGTACATGGCTAGGAACGATGCAAGAGTGGATCGGCTTGAGGCCAAGTTAGAGAAGAAGATTGATGCTAATCATGAGGATTTATCTAAATAAGTGAAAGACCTTACGTTGTTGAAGGGAGAGATGGCCGGAAACGTTAACAAATTATCTCAAACTATTGAGAAAGGGAAGTTTCCATCTCAAAATATTGAGAATCCAAAGTCTTGCCATGTCATCACATTAAGGTCAGGAACGCAGTACGAAGGTCCGATGATGCTGGCGAGCAAAAACCAAGGAAACGGGAGAGTTGCTCGACCAAACTTCAGTTGTTTGACCAAATCTGCTGGTCGAACAGAGGTCGAGCAGACTCCGGAGAAACAGAATTACGGTGCTCTATTTTCAGACCCACTATTCGACCAATACCATCCTGTTCGACCAGACTATTTTGGTCAAATGGAGGTCGAACATCACCTGGAAAAAGGGATTGCTCGAGCTATAAAGTCGTTCGACCAACACCATCCCGTTCGACCAGACCATTTTGGTCGAACGGAGGTCGAACAACACCTGGGGAACAGGAGCTCGAGATCAGATAAGTTGTTCGACCAAACACATTCTGTTCGACCAAACTAGCTAGGTCGAACAGAAGTCGAGCAGTGTGGTTCAGTGCCCGATTCGATCCCAAATGCTACACCCGTTGATCAGAACATTATAGTACCATCTCAAGAGCAGAACACCGAGGTTACAGTAGAGAAGAAGTGGGAAAGAGCCAAGAGATTGAGAGTCAAAAAGGATAAAGCGGAGAAGGTTGAACGTGATGAATGGGGAATTCCCAAAACAAAGATACCTCCACCGTTTCCTTTCAAACTTGTAAAAAAGGGATTGGAAGAAAAGTTTAAGAGGTTTTCAGACATCATAAACAAAATAAGCTTGAACATTTCTTTCTCCGAAGTGATCTTGGAGATGCCGTATTATGCCCGTTTTCTGAAGGATATACTTTTGAAGAAGAGAAGCTTGAATTGAATTGGAACAGTGAATCTGTCAGAGAATTGCTGCTCGATCATACAAAGGAAGCTGCCAGCTAAGTTTAAAGATTCGGGAAGCTTCACTATCTTGTGTAAAATTGAAAAGGGGCCGGCACGACGAGCCTTGTGAGATCTTGGGGCAAGCATTAATTTGATGCCGTTGTCCATTTTTAAAAAGCTTGATTTGGGGGAGTTAACTCTCACATCGGTGGCTCTACAATTGGCGGATAGGTCTATGACTTTTTCAAAGGGTGTTATTGAAGACGTTCTTGTCAAAGTAGAGAAACTTGTCTTCCATGTGGACTTTCTTGTGCTTGAGATTGAAGATGGAAAGGATAATATCCCTCTAATCTTAGGGAGACATTTCCTTACGAATGCGGGAGCTATGATTGATGTGCAAAAGGGTGAGCTACGACTGAGGATGGATAAAAAAGAGATCTTATTTAACCTTGACAAAGTAATGGAGATGCCGATGGAGAATCAATGTCATAGTAAATGGTGGAAGAGATCGTGAAGGAAGATATGTCCTTGACCTCTCAAAGGATCCTCTTGAGACATGCTTGGTGGAGTCTCTTACTTTTCCCACCATGGAGCTAGATAAACTCTCCAACGAGGTATGTATTGATTTCCTTAAAAATTTACTTGCTTTGGGTGATGACAGTTATGAGTCAAAAAGGACCAAGATTGAAAAAGTGAAGTGGACTAGGAAGTACTTGCCTTTGGATAGAGAGAGCATACCTCAAGAAGAGAAGAAAGATGAGTTGAAACCGCTACCAGAGCACTTGAAGTATGCCTATTTAGGTGACAATAAAAAATATTCGGTAATTGTATCTTCTTCTCTTGATGATGATCAACTTGAGGAATTGTTGAATGTGCTTAGGAAGTATAAGTCTGCGATTGGTTGGTCTCTTGATGATTTAAAAGGCATTAATCCTTCATATTGTATGCATAGAATAAAATTGTTAGATGAGGCCAATAGTAGTATACAGAATCAGAGGAGGGTGAATCCCGATATTCAAGAAGTAATTAGGAAGCAATCCTAACGTGGCTAGATGCTGGGATTATTTATCCCATTAGTGATAGTCCCCATGTGAGTCAATTGCATGTTGTAGCAAATAAGAGGGCATGACTATTGTGAAAGCTGAGGATGGAGAGACAATAGCCACTAGGATTCCTACAGGATGGCGTGTGTGTACGAATTACAGGAAATTGAATGAAAATACATGTAAAGACCATTTTTCCCTTCCTTTTATAGATCAAATGCTTGATCGTCTCGCAGGGTATGAGTTTTATTATTTCTTGGATGGGTACTCGAGTTATAATCAAATCATGATTGCACCCGAGGATCAAGAAAATACTACTTTCACTTGCCCTTATGGAACTTTTGCCTTTAGAAAGATGCCTTTTGGATTATGTAATGCACCTGTTACATTTCAGCGTTGCATGATGGCCATATTTGGTGGGTTAATAGAAAAGATCATGAAGGTGTTTATGGATGATTTTTCTGTGTTCAGTTCCTCCTTTGATATTTGTTTATATAACCTTACTACTATTTTGAAGAGATGCCAAGAAACTAATCTTGTCTTGAATTGGGAGAAGTGCCACTTCATGGTTAGAGATGGGATTGTTCTTGGCCACCATATTTTGGCCAAGGGATTATAGGTGGATAGAGCAAAGGTGGTGGCAATTGAGAAGCTTCCACCACCTACTAATGAAAAAGGAGTGCGGTCTTTCCTTGGACACGCCGGTTTTTATAGAAGATTCATAAAAGACTTCTCGAAATACTCCAAGCCCTTATCTCATTTACTTGAAAAGGATGTTCCTTTTGTTTTTGATGAAGAGTGTCTAACAGCTTTTCAGGTTTTGAAAGAGGCGCTTATTACTGCACCTGTCTTGATCACACCAGATTGGACTCAGCAGTTTGTACTTATGTGTGATGCAAGTGACTTAGCACTTAGAGTGGTGCTTGGGCAGTTGAGGGACAAGAAGTTTTGTGCCATTTACTATGTGAGTAAGACTTTTGATGCTGTACGAAAGAACTACACGGTGACTGAAAAGGAGTTTCTAGCTATGGTTTATGCATTCAATAAGTTTCGACAGTATTTGGTTGGCATTAAGACTATAGTGTACACGGATCATTCTGCGATCCGATACTTGATAGAGAAGAAGGAAACGAAGCCAAGGATTATTAGATGGATCCTTCTTCTGCAGGAATTTGATATGGAGATCCGAGAAAAGAAGGGTACGGAGAATGTTTTGGCGGATCACCTATCAAGGTTGGAGACAAAAGATCATTGTGATGATTCTTTAGATTACATAGAAGAGATGTTCCCTAATGAGAAGATCATGGCAGTGTTTGTTGAAGGAGCAGAAAAAGCAACATGTATGGTGGCTGCTCAAGGGATGGATCCATGGTATGCGGACTATGTGAATTACATTGTCGTAGGAGAAATTCTAAGAGATCTCAACCGATATCAATTTGCAAAATTCAAGCGGGATTTTGAGATGTTTATATGGTATGATCCGTTTGTTTACAAGATCTGTATGGATTCTATCGTCCTTAGGTGTGTGCCCAAGATGGAGATGGAGAGCGTTCTTGATTTTTACTATGCACAACCTAACGGGGGGTACTTCGGAGCTCAAAAAATGACCACGAAGGTACTTCAATCTGCTCTTTATTGGCCTACTTTGTTCAAAGATTATGAAACCTATGTGGCGATATGCGATAGATGTCAAAGGATGGGGAACATAAGTAGGAGAGATGAGATGCCACTTCAGCCGAGCATTGTTGTTGAGATCTTCGATGTATGGGGATCGATTTTATGGGGCCTTTTTCCCCATATAATGGATTTCTCTACATCCATTTTAGCAGTGGATTGTGTTTCTAAGTGGGTGGAAGCCATTCCCACTCGCGTGAATGATTTAAAGACTATTTTATCTTTCTTAAAGAAACATATATTTGCCCGTTATGGAGTTCCTAGAGCACTAGTAAGTGATGGAGGTACTCACTTCGTCAATAAGCTTCTTGAAAAGGTTCTCAAGGATTATGGTGTCAAGCATAGGGTTACTACACCCTATCATCCTCAAGTGAATGGACAAGCTGAAGTCTTCAACCGACAAGTGAAGCAAGTTTTGGAAAAGGTAGTCGGAACCAATAGGAATGATTAGGCTATGAAGCTCGATGATGTTTTGTGGGGGTTCCGGACTACTTATAAGATGGTGTTGGATATGTCACCTTACCAAATTATTTATGAGAAGCCGTGCCACTTACCTATAGAAATTTAGCACAAAGCTTTTTAGGCATTGAAGAGTTTGAACTTGTCTCTTAAGGATCAAAAGGAGTTGAGGATGACTCATATAAATCAATTGGATGAGTTTAAAAATCGAGCTTACAAGAATTCAGAGATCTTTAAGGAGCGAATGAAGAAGTGGCATGACTCAAAGATCTCATACAAGAAATTTAAGTAAGGTGATGATATATTACTTTTTAACTCTCGTTTGAAGCTCTTCGCATGGAAATTGAAATCAAAGTGGACGGGGTCGTTCATTATCCATAGAGCCTGCGGAGGGGGGAGTTTTGAGCTTATGGTCAAAGATAGGGACATTATCGCGATGAATGGGCATCGTTTGAAGCATTACAAGTCGCCGGATGATGCTTGCGTCATCTTTGAAGATACCTTGCACTAGATTGGTACCGTCGTGACTCTACAACGTTAAATAAGAGCGCCTGTTGGGGGCTTTTCCTCCTATTTTATTGCTTTATTTTTATTGGTATGAGTAAGAAATTTTTATATTCGACGTGCTTATTATTCAAAAATTACATCTCTTTGCAAATTTAGTTTCTATTATAGTTTCTACTAAGTTTGGGGGGTGTGATGTACTTACCTCATCATAGCACAGAGAGTATAATCTTTTCTTTGTAACGTTTGTGATGAGTGTGTAAATTCGCAAGTTTGACACAATGTTTTGTGCTAGTTTTGGAGAGTTTTGAGGTGGAAATAGGTGGAAAACCTATACATATTGTGAATTAGCATGAATCAGGTGTTAACGGAGCTATTTGAGTGGTTTTCATAGCAAAAACAGAGTGGAAGTACCAAGAATCGAAGAGACGAAGTCGAGACCATGCGAACCACCAAGGAAAGAGTAGGTTTCGACCTGATGGAGGAGGGTTCGACCTCTCCTATAGGTCGAACCAGTGTTGCAAAAAGTGCAGAAGGAGGGTTCGACCACGACACCAGGGGTTCGACCTGATCAACTGGTCGAACCATGGTCGAACCAGTTCGCGAGAAGACTGGTTCGACCACGACGTTGGGGTTCGACCTGACAGTTGGTCGAACCAGGAGCGGAAATTGTCCAGTGGTGAGGTTCGACCTGGGGTTTGACCAAAGAGGAAGTGGTTCGACCTGTACAAGAGGTCGAACCAAGTGCAGAATGTGTCCAGTAGCAGGGTTCGACCTTTGGTTTGACCTGTTTGACGAGGTCGAACCAAAACGCGGAAACTTACCTTATCTGGATTTTCGAGGCCAAAACGCGTGGGATCACTTGAAAAGCCCATTCCAAGCCCTAGAGACATGATTACAAGTATAAAAAGAGGCTCATGCAGACAAAAAGGGGACACAATCGTTCACCATCACCAACAACACATTACAAGAGGAGAGTAGGAGAGCTGTGACAGAGGTTCAGCTGGAGATTCAAGTAAGATTGTTCCATCTAACCATGATTGTTCTTAGATCAATCATGGGCTAGAGCCACTTCGGTAGTTCTAGGGTTATGAAGGTTTCATGAGTTAATTTATATTTCATGTGTATACTCCGTACAACACTACTTGTGGTTTATTTTATATAAGATTGCACGTTTTTAATCCATACTCATAGTTGTTTTGTGCATCAATAATCGTTGTGTAGAGTCTGAATGCATAACATGGTTATTGATTGAGTGCGTTCACTAAGAGCAGGGTTTATTGTTATAATTCTAAGTGAAGGGATTCCGAAGTTTTATTAGAACTGTCTTATATGAATGTTTGTTAATTGAATTAAATTCGGGTTAACAAGTAGGATTAAGAGTATAACTTTATAGTACCTAAAAAGGAAGATCAAATCGGGTTAGAGTACTAAGTGCACGGTAAATAATTGATTATAATAGTACCTAGAAAGGGAGGTAAAGAATACATCTTGCTCTGAAGATACTCACACGTGTCAAAAGCTTATCTATTTGTGTCTAAAGATTAGATTTATATGGTCTAGCGATGCGTCCATAAACCACAAGACAGAGTCGGACATCAACACACGAAAATATGAATTAACGAATGAAACTGGATCGCTTGTCGAACTACCTATTATCTTATTTGATCACAACTACTATTTTCTTGTTCTTGTTATTTATTTGCTATTTTTATTATTACTTAGCTTACAAACCTACAAATATAATTCTCAACTTAGTCATAATTGCTAGAAAATAATGAAAGTAATATTTATCCGTCCCGTGGATTCGATATTTAACTTGGTCACCTTCGAAATTACAATTGATATCCTTCATACTTGGGGATTAATTTTGTGTGTTGAGAAAACGCCCATCAAGTTTTTGGCGCCGTTGCCGGGGACAGCTTAAAATATCTTTTTGTTATTTCTAGTTTGTTAAGGCTATTTTTCTTGTTTTGTTGTTTTAATTCTAGTTCTTTTTAGGTGCATGCTCACGAGATCAAAGAAAGGTGAACTTGAACCCTATAATCCTGAAATCGGAGCATCGTCTAGAAAGAAGAAGAAGAAGAAGAAGATCAAGGCAAAGACTATTAATCCAACTGAAGCTCTGAATTTTAGAGTTGAAGTTGACAAGCAGAATTCGCAGATGATTGAAGCTACAACTGAAGTTAATTCGGGAGTAAGGACAGTCAACATGGCAGCGAATCCGGATAATCTAGCCATCAGAGAGGTTTTCAGAAACAATGGGGCTGGAAATTTTGGGCTTCTAGGAGCGAGGGGAACTAATTCAACTTTCGATCTTCATCCCGCTCTTATTAGCATGATAGAAAAGAACTCCTTTTCAGGAGGGTCTTTCGAGGATCCGCAGCAGCATCTGAACAAGTTCTTGGGCTATGCAAGTACTCAAAAAGACGCAGGAGAACATGAAGATGCTAGGAAGATCCTTTTGTTCAAATTCTCGCTTACTGAAAAGGTGAGAGATTGGTACGACACTATCAACGCAGCTGAGTGCACCACTTGGGAGCAACTGAAGTTAAGTTTCTTGGAGAGGTACATGCCACCTTCAAAGGTGTTTAAGATAAAGCAAGACATTAACCAATTTGCTATGGGTGGAGGTGAAAATTTTCATGAAGCATGGGATAGATTCAAGGACATGCTTAGGAAGTGTCCTCAACATGGGCTATCTAAAGCTCAATATATAAGCATATTCTACAATGGATTGGACTGTGATTCACGAGTGTTATTGGATGCTTCTTCTAATGGAGCATTGCTTACAAAGTCATCCGTAGAGGCCGAAAAGTTATTTGAAGATATTTCGATGAATTCGAGAGATTGGCCAACTGATAGAGTTAGAGGTACTTATGTCCTTGGTAAGGTAGCTAAGGTTGAACAAGCAATGGTTAAAACAAGTAGAGAGGATGAGATCGTCTCTAGCTTGTCCAATATCAACAAGCTACTTGAATCCCAATAGAAGCAAATCAGCGAATTATCTCAGTGCGTACCAATCATGCAGAGGAGTTAAGAATGAGGGACCAATCCAAGAGGAGTTGGAAGAGGCACACTATGCCATGGGTCAAAGTATTCAAGGGACTAGGTATCCAGATCAAGGAAACCGGAATTACCAAGGGAACTATCGAGGAAACTTTAATAATCGTGGTCCCCCTGGTGGTTATCAGTAGCCTAGGAGGCCGGAGTTCTCATGGAGCAATCCGAATAATGTGATTCAACCTCCGATGGGTGTTGATCCGGGTGATAAAGTGGAAGAAGGGAAACCGGGTCTTGAGGATACTGTGAACAGGTATATGGCCAAGAATAATGAAAGAGTTAACCGCCATGAGGCCAAACTTGAAAAGAAAATCGATGCAAACCATGAGGTTATATCTAAGCAGATGAAGGACTTTACGTTGCTGATGGGGGAGATGGCAGGAAGTGTTAACAAGCTTACTCAAACTCTTGAGAAGGGGAAGTTCCCATCTCAAAGTATTGAGAATCCAAGGTCCTACAACGCCATCACATTAAGGTCGGGAACGCAGTACGGGGGACCTATGAGGCCGGAATCAAATTTGGACATGTCAAGGGCTAGGTTCGACCATGGTTCGACCAACATTGAAGGTCGAACTAAACAGGAGAGGTCGAACTAACACACTGGACACGATCAGGAGAGATTGCAGCATCGGTTCGACCAAACTGCAGATGGTTCGACCTGTCCCACAGGTCGAACCATGGTCGAACCCGATAACTCGGAGCACTCTGTTTTTCCAGAACACTGATTCGACCAAATCAATCCTGGTTCGACCTATCCAACAGGTCGAACCTAGGTCGAACCGCACCACTTGGAGCACTCTGTTTTGTCGCAGCAACGGTTCGACCACGACGGTCATGGTTCGACCTATCAAACAGGTCGAACCTTGGTCGAATCGGATGGAGGAAGGAGTACAGTAGGCCGGTTCGACCTAGGTGCCCATGGTTCGACCTCCTCAACAGGTCGAACCCAGGTCGAACCTCAAATTCAAAAAGAGAGCCATTGTCCAGAAGGTAGGTTCGACCAGTACGTACCTGGTTCGACCTATTCCACAGGTCGAACCTTGGTCGAACCCCATCTGAAATTGCCTGTTGCCACTCCGAACACTCTTGATGATGTTGATGCTACTCCAGTGGTTCGGAATGAGCAAAGTACAGAGATACTAGTAGAGAAAAAGTGGGAGAGAGCCAAGCGTTTGAGAGCTGAAAAGGAGAAAGCGAAGAAGGTTGATCGTGATGAATGGGGGATTCCCAAAACAAAGATACCTCCGTCGTTTCCTTACAAGCTTGTGAAGAAGGGATTGGAAGAGAAGTTCAAGAAGTTTTCAGAGATAATGAACAAAATAAGCTTGAGAATTCCTTTCTCAGAGGCAATCATGGAGATGACGTACTATGCCCGATTTCTAAAGGACATATTGTTGAAGAAGCGGAGCTTAACCGGAATTGAAATGGTGAATTTATCTGAGAATTGCAGCTCAATCATCCAAAGGAAGCTGCCACAAAAGATGAAGGATCCGGGAGCTTCACTATTTTATATGAAATCGGAAAAGGGCCGGCACGGTGAGCTTTGTGTGATCTAGGGGCAAGCATCAATTTGATGCCTTTGTCCATCTTTCAGAGGCTTGGTTTGGGGGAGTTGACCCCTACAACAGTGGTTCTCCAATTGGCGGACAGGTCGCTGACGTTTCCAAAAGGTATAATTGAAGACGTTCTCGTCAAAGTAGAGAAGCTAGTCTTTCCTGTGGACTTTCTTGTGCTAGAGATGGAAGAAGACAAGGATAATATCCCTTTAATTTTAGGAAGACCTTTCCTTGCTACTGCTGGAGCTATGATTGATGTTCAGAAAGGAGAGCTTAGATTGCGGATGGACAAAGAAGAAGTTCTTTTCAACTTGGACAAAGCAATGAAGATGCCCATGGAGTCGCAGTGTTATAGTATTGACGTGGTGGAGGAGATTGTGAAGGAGGATATGTCTCTGATCATGTCAAAGGATCCTCTTGAGACATGCTTGATGGAGTCTCTTACTTATCCCACTACGGAGCTTGACGGACTCTCCAACGAGGTATGTATTGACTTTCTTGAAAACTTACTAGCTTTGGGTGATGACAGGTTTGAATCGGGAAGAACTAAGGTGGAAGAATTCAAGTGGACTAGGAAGTACTTGCCTTTGGATAACGAGAGCTCTCCGATGGAAGTGAGAAAAGAGGAGTTGAAACTTTTGCCGGAACACTTGAAGTACGTCTTTCTTGGCGACAATGAAAAATATCCGGTAATTGTATCTTCTTCTCTTGATGATGATCAACTTGAGGAGTTATTGAACGTTCTTAGGAAGTATAAATCTGCGATTGGTTGGTCTCTTGAGGATTTGAAAGGAATTAGTCCTTCGTATTGTATGCATAGGATAAGATTGTTAGACGAGGCAATGGCAAGTGTTCAGAATCAGCGGAGGGTTAATCCCGCGATTCAGGAGGTAATTAGGAAGCAAATCCTTACGTGGTTGGATGCTGGAATCATATATCCTATTAGTGATAGTCCCCATGTGAGTCCATTGCATGTAGTTGCTAAAAAGGGGGTATGACTGTAGTAAAAGCTGAGGATGGAGAAGCGATAGCCACAAGGATTCCTACGGGATGGCGTACATGTGTAGATTATAGGAAGTTGAATAAGAACACGTGTAAGGATCATTTTCCTCTTCCTTTCATGGATCAAATATTAGATCGTCTTGCAGGGTATGAGTTTTATTATTTCTTGGATGGATACTCGGGGTACAACCAAATTATGATTGCCCCCGAGGATCAAGAAAAGACCACTTTTACTTGCCCCTACGGGACTTTTGCTTTTTGGAAAATTCCATTTGGGTTATGTAATGCGCCTGCTACTTTTCAGAGATGCATGATGGCAATATTCGATGGGTTGATAGAGAAGATCATGGAGGTGTTCATGGATGATTTTTCTATTTTTGGTTCCTCCTTTGATATTTGTTTATCTAACCTAGCTACTGTTTTGAAGAGATGCCAAGTGACTAATCTTGTTTTGAATTGGGAGAAGTGCCACTTCATGGTGAAGGATGGGATTGTTCTTGGGCATCATGTCTCAGCTAAAGGGTTGCAGGTAGATCATGCTAAAGTGGTGGCGATTGAGAAGCTTCCACCACCGACAAATGAAAGAGGAGTGCGGTCCTTCCTTGGACACGCCGATTTTTACAGGAGATTTGTTGAGAGTGGAATTTCACGTATTTTAGGTCTCACATTACACCGTTTTTGATAGAATGTGGCCATGATTTTGTATAAAATAACATGGTTTTCATATCTTGCATAATTAAGATGCTACTAAGGTGTTTTGTTGAGTTTTAAAGGGTAAAACATGATCAAAAGTTCAAAGTTGGAATGAGGAGTGAAAGTGAGAAGGAATGCTGAAAAATACAGTCCATGTTGCACAAATTTCTGTATTCTTATAGAAGTCCAAATTGATCATATGATATATGGTTGGAAAGCCACAGAAGAGAGGGTCGTTTTGACGTAAAGAACACTCCAATTGGATTCCAAACGAGAAAGTTATGATCAAAGTGCTAACGTCGCACATGCTGCACCGAGGAGCCACTTTGCATGACTTTTTACATATTCAAATATTGGAGTTTCTGAGAGCTCTTTATATGGATAGAAAGCCAAGGAAGAGAGGAACGCGTGAGTGCAAATATCACTCAAATCAGAGTCCGTATGAAGAAGTTATACTCAAAACGGTGAGATCGCGCAGTGCAGTTTCTTCAGCTCGGCGGGTAGCTCGCGGCGAGCGGCCCTTCCACGTGGCCAAAAGCTGCCGAGCTGGGGTCCCTCAGAGCCCACACGATGGCCCCATTCCAACCATATGCTGCTCGGCAGGTTTGGGGGCCGCTCGGCCATGAGCTCGGCTCGAGCAAGGTGCCGAGCGGCCCAAAATCGGGCCCAGACGAGACCTGTTCGATGCAGCAGTATATATATACCCTCAAATCGCGATTCTGAAGCAGTTTTGATCGCGAAAAAGCCCTGCATCAGTTCAAGAAACAATTAGGGAGATCAAGACACAAATTGGAGAGAACCCATCCATAACCCATCATCAATTCACACCTCCAACACCTCCATATCAGATTAACAACCTGATTTCATCATCCATCCACTTCCAAGAGGGTTCCAAGTGCTAATCAAGGGAGAATCGAGCAATTGGAGAGACGGAGAAGGAACGAAAGACTACGTCTACACTAGGGTTTCATAATTCCTTTCTTTTTCTTTCTTTTACTTTGATTTTTGATATGAATTGCTTAGCCATGAGTGTTGCTTGTGACCTCATGGGCTAATTTTATATACAGTTCTAAGGTTTGATGGATTGATTTAATTGATTTGGGGATTTAGACCAAAGATTGAGATTTTATGCAGTTGAGCTTTTGATTTTACTTATTTTATTAAGACTTGCTTATCTGCTTCGTAACGTCTTCATAATATATTCATGACATCCGCTATAATGCTTGGATTATTGTGTTAGCTTGTGTGCGTTCATGATTGGTATTGTCTATCTGTTAGGGATTAGAGTAGCTCCGCTATAAGCACTTTAATTCCATGAACTAGTAAATCAAATACTTGATTAGTTTAGTGGAACAATGCAATTAGACAATCAAGTAGGAAGTGAATAGAACCTTGTAGTAATTCCAGAAAATATCTTGTTAGTCGGGCTTACCATCCGGAGGTATTGTTGCTTGCTTTGATTAGTATCTAGGAATAAGGCTTGGTAATATTTGCGCACCTTAGGATTTAAACCAGATTAGACTGTTAGCTTTGAATCGAATCATATTCGGTGGGATAACAGGGATATGTGGTGTATTTTCAGTGAAACTGCATGAATGAACAATCGTAAGTTTAATAAACCAAATTAATTGGTCTCTACCTGATACCTTAGAACTGTTCGTTATCTCTTGATTAGAAACTTGCTTTTATTTTATTTTATTGCTTTTAATTATTCTGCAATTTATTATTTAAGTATTTTAGTTAATTCACAACAAAACATTGGAAATTGGTTACTCAATTCTGATTAATTAGTAATTTATAGAATAAATAAATAATTAACTGTCTTAGCGGGATCGATAATTTAACTTGGGTACTTGCTACTACAATTGATATCCTTATACTTGAGGATTTAATTATAGTGAGCAGAAAAAGCCTATCAAGATTCATAAAAGACTTCTCAAAATACTCTAAGCCCTTATCTCGCTTACTTGAAAATGATGCTCCTTTTGTGTTTGATGATGATTGTTTAACAGCTTTTCAAGTTTTGAAGGAGGCGCTTATTTCGGCACCTCTCTTGATCATACCGGATTGGACTCAACCGTTTGTACTAATGTGTGATGCAAGTGATGTAGCACTTGGAGTGGTGCTTGGACAGCTGAAGAAGAAGAAGTTTTGCGCAATTTACTACGTAAGTAAGACTTTTGATGCGGCACAAAAGAATTACACGGTGACTGAAAAGGAGTTTTTGGCAGTTGTGTACGCATTCGATAAGTTTCGTCAGTATTTGGTTGGTATGAAGACTATTGTGTACACGGATCATTCAGCGATTCGGTACTTGATGGAAAAGAAGGAGATGAAGCCTAGGATAATAAGGTGGATTCTTTTACTTCATGAGTTTGACATGGAGATCCGGGATAAGAAAGGTTCTGATAATGTGTTGGCGGATCATCTTTTGAGGTTAGAGATTAGGGAACATTGTGATAATTCTTTCGAGTATATTGAGGAAATGTTTTCGGATGAAAAGATCATGGCCGTGTTTGTTGAAGGGACTGAGCGAGCATGTGTGGTTGCTGCGCAGGGAGTTGATCCATGGTATGCAGATTATGTTAATTATATTGCTGTGGGAGAAATTCCAAGGGATCTCAACCGATATCAACTTGTTAAATTCAAAAGGGAGGTTGAGACCTTCATATGGTATGATCCATTTGTGTACAAGATTTGCACGGATTCTATCATCCGTAGCTGTGTGCCCGAGATGGAAATGGAGAGTGTTCTCGAGTTTTGCCATGCACAACCTAACGGGGGGCATTTTGGCGCTCAAAAGACAGCATCAAAAGTACTTCAGTCCGCTCTTTATTGGCCTACCTTGTTCAAGGATAGTGAGACCTATGTGGCGTCTTGCGATAGGTGTCAACGCATGGGGAACATCAGTAGGAGAGACGAGATGCCGCTTCAGCCAAGCATAGTGGTCGAGATTTTTGATGTGTGGGGTATCAATTTTATGGGGTCTTTTCCCCCATCTAATGGATTTCTCTACATTCTACTTGCAGTGGATTATGTTTGTAAGTGGGTGGAAGCGATTCTACTCGCTTGAATGATTCAAAAATTGTTATATCTTTCTTGAAGAAGCATATATTTGCCCATTTTGGAGTCCCTAGAGCACTTGTTAGTGATGGAGGTAAGCATTTCGTAAATAAATTTCTTGAGAAGGTGCTTAAAGGGTATGGTGTTAAGCTTAGGGTTACTACACCCTATCATCCTCAAGCGAATGGGCAAGCGGAGGTTTCTAACCGTCAAGTCAAATAAATTTTGGAGAAAGTGGTCAGAACCAATAGAAAGGATTGGGCTTTGACGCTCGATGATGTCGTGTGGGGGTTCTGGACCGCATACAAGACGGTGTTAGACATGTCACCATATCAGATTGTCTATGGAAAGCCGTGCCACTTACCTGTAGAGATTCAACACAAAGCGTTTTGGGCTTTGCGAAGCTTGAACTTAACTCTTAAGGGTGTGAAAGAGTTGAGGATTACTCACATCAATCTTTTGGATGAGTTTCGGAGTCGTGCGTACAAGAATTCTGAGATCTATAAGGAAAGGGTTAAGAGGTGGCATGATTCGAAGATCTCGTACAAGGAGTTCAAGCAAGGAGATGAGGTATTACTTTTTAACTCTCGTTTAAAGCTTTTTGCAGGCAAGTTGAATTCTAAGTGGACGAGACCGTTCATGATTCATCGAGTCTTAGAAGGGGGGAGTTTGAGCTCATTGATAAGGATGGAGACATTTTTGCGGCGAATGGACATCGCTTGAAGCATTACAAGTCGCCGGATGATGTTTGTGTCATCTTTGTGGATACCTTGATCTGATTTGGTACCGTCGTGACTCTCTGACGTTAAACATGAGCGCCTGTTGGGAGCTTTCCCTCCCGTTTTATTATTTTATTTCATTCGTGTGAGTAAGAAATTTTTATATTTGAAGTGCTTACTTATCGGCAATTACATCTCTTTGCAAACTTAGTTTCACCTATGGTTTCTACTAAGTTTGGGGGGTGTGATGTACTTACCTCAATAAGCACCAATAGTATAATCTTTTCTTTGTGATGTTTGTTAGGGGAGTTGGTTTTTGCGCCATATTTAAAATTTTAATCGATTTTGATGTGACGATTTTTTTACAACTTGCCTAATGTTTAGTGGGTTTTGGTTGTGTTTTTTTTACGGAGTTACTCATGAATGATATTTTGTGGAATAATTTTTGATAAAGTAGTGCTCTAGTTGGTACCTAATGATTCGTATTGAAGTTTGAAGTGTGTAGGGATTGAAGAACACTCAGTTTGGAAGCTTAAAAGGGTAGGTTCGACCAAAGCCAGGGTAGGTTCGACAAGTGCCAGGAGGTCGAACCGAGCAGAGGAAGTCGAACCGACGCAGAAAATCATCCAGTGGGGTGGTTCGACCTGATCATTGTTGGTTCGACCTGTCTAACAGGTCAAACCAAGATCAAACCCGGTGACTTAAAATTTACAGTATGGTGGTTCGACCTGAGCCGTTATGGTTCGACCTGATAAGAAGGTCGAACCTGAGATCGAACTAGTCCGTTCAGAGCACTCTATTTTTCAAGTGATAGGTTCGACCAAAACAAGAGAGGTTCGACCTGTCTAACAGGTCGAACCCAGGTCGAACCACGAGGAGCAGTTTTCCAGAAGGTAGGTTCGACCTCGTCACAAGATTGGTTCGACCTGTTTAGAAGGTCGAACCTAGGTCAAACCAAAAGGTAAGTTTGTCCAGAAGGTAGGTTCGACCTCGTCGCTCGAGGTTTGACCTGTTCCGCAGGTCGAACCCGAGATCGAACCCAGTCAGGTACGTGTTTTAAGTTGGTTTTTCAGAAAGGTTCGATCATTCTTTTTGTTCACCAAACCTCGAACCCTCCCCGAACCTTAACACCCTTGCATAAATTCGTCAATTACACTTGATTTTGCACCGATTACACAACATTACACTCTTAATTCTTGAATTGGGCGTGGATTTGGGCGATTTTTGTCGTGAATTAGGGCTTCAGTCGCGCATTTTGAGTGTTGTGTGCCAATTGTCAATTGTTAACCATGGGCAAGACTAAAGGTACGTTTTTTCAACTCAATTACCCTAGGATTGAAGTTTATTGCAAGAAATGTGTTGTGGGTAAGTTGATTAATGTTGATTTTGGTTGAATTCATGGTGATAATAGATATTGTTGAGTTGATTCATATGAATTCATGTTTATTGGTTTGAGATTGCTTGATTATGGATAAAACTTGAGTTTTATGTGGATTGATCAAGGATATGATACATCTAGATGAATGAGCATGTTAGTTAGGTTTGAATTGTTGATAATTGGAGTTGTTCATGAAGTTCAATTGTTGAAATTCTTGTTGAATAGCTTGAATTGGTTGATGCATGCTTGTTGTTTATGATTTGAAGATTAAAGGTAGTGTGATTGAAGATGTTTTGAGCATGTTAATTAAGCAAGTGATGTTGAGATGATAGTTGGGTTGATTAAGCATGGATGCTTGAAGTTTTGAGTAGAGTATAGGATATGCTAGTCATATACTTGTGTTCTTGTCTTGTTGGTTGTATTGAAGTAGTTGTTTTCAGGAAAGGGACAAGGATCAAGTAAAGGGAAAGGTAAGGCGGATGAAGCAAGATCGAAGAAGAGGAATGATAGGCCTTCGAATATGGACACAGTGACCAGGAAACTGAGGCTACAAGATCGTTTACCCGAGAACTTCAAAATTCAAATGCAAAACTGGGATGAGATTAAAGAAAAGTGGGAAGAAGTCTCGGACAAGATAGCTCGTACTCGATACCAAGATGATGAGGCGATGAGGATAATGAGAATCAGGAATGACATTTTTTGGATGTTCGATCAAGTGGGTATCCGGAGGTTTATGGAGTTAAAGAGGCCGACGTATTTCTATGTTACAGCGGAAGTAGTCTGCTCTTTCGAGATGGTGAAGGACCCGCTTGGGTACCCGTATCAGTGTACGTTTCAGCTTGGTGGAGTGAGTAGGAGATGGACGTCTGAGGATTTTAATGAGCTGTTTGAGATGTCTTTGGGGATCTCTCGTTTGGAGAATGGTGCGTTCAACACTAATAGGTTTTGGAGAGAGATTACAGGGGAGATTAGAGATTATAAGATTAGGCAGGCTCGAGCTTCCTCGATTAAGAATCCAGTTTTGAGGTACATGGATCGTGTCTTGAGCAACACGTTGTTCGCCCGCTCAGAGGGAAGTGTTGTGTCTAGATGAGAGCTTTATGTTTTGTGGTGTATGCTTAATGGGGTGCAGTTTAATGTTGGAGCTTATTTCATTGCACAGCTACATCGATTCAGGACCATTGGGTTTCAAAAGGTGAATATTAGAGGATTACTGACGATCGTGGCTGAGCATTATAATTTGGATTTCACCGGCATCACACCAGTTAGAGAAGAGCCCAATTTGGCGATGTTTACGTGCGTGAAGGGAGGATTTGCACATTTCAAAAATGGAGATTGGTTCTTCACGAGGGAACTCAAGCCCTTCGAATTCATGTTTCCCTTCGACGTGAGTAACTTGATGACTATTCGGGTGGCGAGGAACAAGTTGATGGATTCTCTCTGACACAACGCATTATCCATGGCAGCGAGGTCAGGTGGTGATTGGAGGACGGTATCGCAGATGTGTGTGGAAGGTAGGATGGCGGAGTTACAGCAGATTGTGGATCAAGGAGAGTTCCGTCCACCACAGCAGCCCAAAGAAGAGGAGTATCAAGAGGAGGAGCAGCAGGATGAGGAGATGCCGATGCAGCACGACGCGCATCAGCATGAGCCAGCACCGCAGCAACAGCGGGCTGTCCCGAATGATACACGGGAGCAGCTCCGCCTTATTCATGAGCAGCTGGTCGCGATCGTTGCTAGCCAGCAGGAGACAAACCGACAGCTCGCACTCGCCAATGCCAACTATGCTACGCTGAATGAGAGGTACACGGCCTTGAATAAGAAAGTTGGTAGGATGGGTGATCGAGTTGATTACTTGGATAGACACATCGGTGATCTGCACCGGATTGTGGAGCGGAGGCTTGATGATGAGGATGATGATGATGAGGATGATGATGCTCTGGAGGAGTAGTTTTTCAAGGTTTCTTTGGTTTCCTCCGATTCATCTTGATTCTCTTATTCTTCTTTTTATCTTTATAGGTTGGGGTGTGATTCATGCGTGAGTGGAATGTATAAAGTGATATCTTGTATGATTGATTGGGTATAAGCTTATTGATTTTTGTGCATTCACATGTTCATGTGTTAATTTCTATTGATGAAAAGCATGTATAATTTGATAAGTATATTGAGTTCTTGTGAAATTGATCTTAATTATGTGCTATGAGGAGTACTTAGGATTCTAATTACCTATGTGAGGATTTGAGCCTTGATAATCATGCGTGATCATGATTATTTTATTCTTGAGAGGATCATTCATATGAACGTATTCTAGGACTTGGCTTGGAGTCTTGTGTGAGACTTATGATTGATAAATTGCTAGGACATGATCTTAGGCCATTATTTTGTGCTTAAGTTACTTAGCCAAATTTTATCCTTCCTAATGATTTTATTAACCTTTGGATACCCCGTTGAGCCGTTAAAGTTTTTTTCTTTGGTAGCCGAAGTAAATAACCTTATAAACCTTTACTTGAGCTTTGATTAACCAATTCATTGGTAGAGAGAGTGGAGGTGAGTAAGTGTGCAAGTAGAAAAAGGAAGATAGAATATGGTTGGATGAAAAGAATATGGTTAAATCTTGTTTAGGGATAGTGCCCGAAACTGGTGTCCCGATTGTTTTTATACATGGTGAGTGAAGCTTAGCAGCTGACGGCTTATACATGAGAAGAAGGGTAGTGATTAGTCATAATATAGTGGGCATGACCAATTAAAGAAATTATCGAACCACAGGGAGGAAGGTACTAGAGTTTAAGCGATCTCAAGTTTATCGTGATTTTATAAGGACGACGGAAGAGAGGATAGGAGCAAATGAATGCAATTATGCTAAAGCAAGAAATAAAGATAAAATGAATGCAAAGATAAAAGGGTTCCAAATGATGCAAGGATGAGATTAACAACAATCATGGCATAGATAATTAAGTAATTATGCAATTAATTCTAATCTCTCATGGACAAGGTATAGAAGCGATCACTAATTCCACCTAAACTCTCTCTCGAGATGGATAGGATGTAGGCCCTCAACAAGGCTCCCAAACGTACATAGGATCGAGACAATAGCAAACACCTCCCACTAGGTACTAATTACTCTATGAGTTCCCTAATTAGGTACTAAATCATAAGCAATATTCCCTTTTAAGGTACTATGAATTCACTAATTGTTTGGGTCTCCTCATTTAATCAACCAACCTCTCGATTAAGCTAATCAAATGTTCTATCAAAGGGTTCTAAATCTAGAAGGATATCTCTATCTCATTCTAAATTAATGCACATGAAGTGTATGATGAAATGATTCAATGAACTATCCTAAACACATAATTGATTTCTCAATCTAATCACATGCCCATGACAATTAATCACACAAATCATCATATACATCAAGCAATCAACAATCAATGATAGAAATAACACAAAGCCCATTCAAGATTAAAATCAATTTGCATAAAAAAACTAAATTATCCAACACCAATCATGGAGCTAATCTCACAAAGGAGATTAGCCTCTCATATCCATAAGAAAATTAACATAGACATTAAGATCCTTACAAAACATGATCAATCTATAAAGAAATGCACAAAAATTAGAATTAGATTCCCCCTTTGAAGTGCTTCAATGGAGATCTCCTTCTTCTTCTTGTGATCTCACTCTCCCTTGCTTCCTTGATCACTTGGATGGTGGATTTGATGGAGGGGATCAAGTGTAGATGGGTGGATGAAGAATGGATGAAGATGATGGTGGAAAATGGAAGAAATGGTGTGTGAGGTGTGTGCGGAAGGGGTGGAAATCGGATTTTTTTTTATAAAATCTGAATGGAGGGGTATTTATACTCCTTGACAAGCTTCTAGAAGGATTCTGAATTTTTCTGATCCCTGACACGACACGAGTCGTGTGGCGCAACACGGCCATAAGGTGCCCGTGTTGCGTGAACTGATGCTCCCGCACGACCATCGCTTACAGGCCCGTGTTGGCTACACGGGTCGTGTGCTGCAACACGAGTCGAGCTCCGCAACACGGCCAAGTGGTGGTCGTGTTGCATGAATAGATGTTGCCGCATGACCATTCTGGACAGGCCCGTGTTAGCTACACGAGTCGTGCACTGCGACACGGCTCGTGCCACCAACACGGCCAGTCGTGTTGCTGCTGCCCTGATTCCTTCACTGTTTTGGCTCGTTCTCCCTCGTTTCAACTCCAAATTGAGATCCGCTTTTTCCTACATCTTCCTTATCATATTTAGCATCAAATAAAAAGTGAAAATAGTAGGTTTAAGCTCATTCACACATATTTCCATGAAAACACAAAACACAACCAAATAACACATAAAATACGGATAAAATAATACGAAAACACATATAAAAAGACACTAAAATCTAGGTGAAAATATCACTCATCAGGTAGCGCCTGAAACCGGTACCCGAATTGTTTAAAGAGATGATGTTGATGCCATGAAAAGAAGGTAAATTCAGGAATTTTACAAGTTCAAGAGACGACATTGGAGGAGAACTTGCTGTAAGAATAAGAAATCGAGAACCTCCAAGGTAACGCTCTACTAGTGTCTTAAGTCACTTTACCTAAATTTTCCTACCTTTTTCCAAAGAGCCAACATTACAACCCAAAAACAAGTCCTTTGTGATCCTAGTGAAGAGTTGATTTTAAGTTTATTTTTTAGACCTTTGCCAAGCTTATGGTTACGCGTGAATATGGATTGATATGAGTGTTTATATTAACTTATATAGTGCCTCACGCACTTGAGTGAAAGAGAATAAATACTTATCTTGTGAGCGAAATTACTTAGTACTCCGAATGGTGTGTGATTGGATTGGTTTTGCATGAGTGATATATATGAAGCAATTAATACTTGTTTGATTGAATGAAGTTGCATGTGTGATATGTGTTGTACTTGATCTTGGTGAATTATACATGACTCCTGTGGTTTGATTTGGTTACCTCGGGACGAGCAACATGTAAGTTTGGGGGTTTGATGAGTGTGTAAATTCGCAAGTTTGACACCATGTTTTGTGCTAGTTTTGGAGAGTTTTGAGGTGTAAATAGGTGAAAAACCTATACATATTGTGAATTAGCATGAATCAGGTGTTAACGGAGCTATTTGAGTGGTTTTCATAGCAAAAACAGAGTGGAAGTGCCAAGAATCGAAGAGACGAAGTCGAGACCACGCGAACCACCAAGGAATGAGTAGGGTTTGACCTGATGGAGGAGGATTCGACCTCTCCTACAGGTCGAACTAGTGTTGCAAAAAGTGCAGAAGGAGGGTTCGACCACGACACCAGGGGTTCGACCTGATCAACTGGTCGAACCATGGTCGAACCTATTCGCGAGAAGACTAGTTCGACGATGACGTTGGGGTTTGACCTGACAGTTGGTCGAACCAGGAGCGGAAATTGTCCAGTGGTGAGGTTCGACCTGGGGTTCGACCAAAGAGGGAGTGGTTCGACCTATACCAGAGGTCGAACCAAGTGCAGAATGTGTCCAGTAGCAGGGTTCGACCTGTGGTTCGACTTGTGGCCAGTGGTTCGACCTGTTTGACGAGGTCGAACCAAAACGCGGAAACTTACCTTATCCGGATTTTCGAGGCCGAATCGCATGGGATCACTTGAAAAGCCCATTCCAAGCCTTAGAAACATGATTACAAGTATAAAAAGAGGCTCATGCAGACAAAAAGGGGACACAATCGTTCACCATCACCAACAACACATTACAAGAGGAGAGTAGGAGAGCTGTGACAGAGGTTCGGCTGGAGATTCAAGTAAGATTGGTCCATCTAACCATGATTATTCTTAGATTAATCATGGACTAGAGCCACTTCGGTAGTTCTAGGGTTATGAAGGTTTCATGAGTTAATTTGTATTTCATGTGTATACTCCGTACGATACTACTTGTGGTTTATTTTATATAAGATTGCACGTTTTTAATCCATACTCATAGTTGTTTTGTGCATCAATAATCGTTGTGTAGAGTCTGAATGCATAACATGGTTATTGGTTGAGTGCGTTCACTAATGAGCAGGGTTTATTGTTATAATTCTAAGTGAAGGAATTCCGAAGTTTTATTAGAACCGTCTTATATGAATATTTGTTAATTGAATTGAATTTGGGTTAACAAGTAGGATTAAGAGTATAACTTTATAGTACCTAAAAAGGGAGATCAAATCGGGTTAGAGTACTAAGTGAACGGGAAATAATTGATTATGATAGTACCTAGAAAGGGAGGTAAAGAATACGTCTTGCTCTGAGGATACTCACACGTGTCAAAAGCTTATCTATTTGTGTCTATAGAATAGATTTGTATGGTCTAGCGATGCGTCCATAAGCTACAAGGCAGAGTCGGACATCGACACACGAAAATATGAATTAACGAATGAAACTGGATGGCTTGTCGAACTACCTATTATCTTATTTGATCACAACTACTATTTTCTTGTTCTTGTTATTTATATGTTATTTTTATTATTACTTAGCTTACAAACCTACAAATATAATTCTCAACTTAGTCATAATTGCTAGAAAATAACGAAAGTAATATTTATCCGTCCCGTGGATTCGATATTTAACTTGGTCACCTTCAAAACTACAATTGATATCCTTCATACTTGGGGATTAATTTTGTGTGTTGAGAAAACGCCCATCAGTTTGCTAAGGGAGTTGATTTTTTGCAATATATTAAAACTTTAACCGGTTTTAATGTATCGATTTTTTGCAATTTACCTAGTGTTTAGTGGTGTTTTGTTTTTAAGTGTCATTGCGGAGTTACACTTGATGTTATATATTCTGAAAGTGGTTCTCGAGCTTATAAATTGCTATCTTGATACTGTTTGCCTATTTTTATAGCACTCACGAGCAAGAATACTCGATCGTTGTAGTAGTATATCCCAAGAAAAATTATCAATCCAATAAGGAGTTATATTCGTACTAGCAAAATACGTGAGCTCATGTTCATTGTTGTTTTTGTAAAGATGATCGGGGGTTTTGAGATTGATTAACAACTAAAACAAGTAACAAGTAAATAAGGATAGCAAATAAGAACAATGACAAGTAAAGAAAATGGGTGCTAAAGTTCAAGTATGGAAAAACATGGGATTAGAAACATCCAAGCACACTCGATTCATATTATCATGCAAACGGAATTCAACTCAATTGATGTAGACTAAGGGTGATCACGATTGTATCCTAAGCTCCCTTTCGGGTTACAAAGGTTGTTGATCCATTTTAGACTCCAAAAAGCACTTAAGATCAAAGCCCAACATTAACCCCTTCCATCTAGGTACTAGTTAGATTAAACTCTCCCTTTTGTGTACTAAGGCCAACGAATGGATTGGTTCCCCTCATTGAATTCAAATATTCTTTCGGTCAAACCCAAACTCAATGTCTATCCATGCCTTCCTAATACTATAGAGGGTCGTTTCCGTCTCACTCCAAGCAATACACACATGAACATCATAATAGCACTTAATTACCACAAATAATCCATTGATCAACAATCCATTAAACCAATAAACATTCATGAATAACAAACCATGCTATCACAATATCAAAGCAATTAAATCCCATGAATAGAAATCAACATCAATTAAATGAAAAACCAATTTAATCCACATGATAATATAAATCTACTATGCTCTTCATATTCCTAATCCCACTAGAGGGATTAGCCTAACATGATTAGGGTAACAAAACACATAAATGATCTATTACACAAATCCATAGTTCTAAATCCAAAAGAGATTCAAAAGAGATGTAAATCTTCCCCAACAATTTCTTGTAGGAAATCTTCAACACTCATGGATCTCCCACTCTAGCTCTTGAAATCTTGAGATCTCTCACACCCAATGGAAGAGATGAAGATTTGGTGGAGAATTGATGGAATGGATGAAGATGGATCAAAGTGGATGAGGTGGATCTAGATGGTGGTGGAAAATGGGAGGAAAGGTGTGTGATGTGTGTGTAGAAGATGGATTTTCGGATCTGCCCTGAAAAATGTTGAAATGGGGTTTATTTATACCCCATGTGGGCCTTCTAGAAGATTCTGATTTTTTAGCAGGAATTACACCTACACGGCTCGAGCTCTGCACACGGCCACAGGGGTGGCCGTGTTGTGTAATCTGGTGTCCGCACACGGCTTCTAGGACAGGGTCGTGCGCGGTACACGGTCCGTGTTCTGTGCTCGACCCGTGCTCTGCGCTCGGCCACAGGGGTGGCCGAGTTGGTGTTTCTGGCGACATCACACGGCCTCATGCACAGGCCCGTGTGCGGAAGTCGAGGCGTGTTTAAGACACGACCCGTGTTCCTGCACACGGCCGGCCGTGTTGTGCAGCTTCTTCTCCTCTTTCACTCTTTCGGCTCGTTCTTCCTCGTTTCAACTCCGAATTGAGATCTGCTTTTTCCTACATCTTCCTTATCATGTTTAGCATCAAATAAAAAGTGAAAATCTTAAGTTTAAGCTCATTCACACACATTTCAATAAAAACACAAAACACAACCAAATAATACATAAAATACGGATGAAATAATACGAAAACACATATAAAAAGACACTAAAATGTAGGTGAAAATAGCTCTAATCAGATACTTGATGTTGTCCTATAGTTTAAATGTTACAGGAAAATATGAGAAAAGTACGAAGTTTATGGAGTTCGAGAGGTTGTTCGACTTCCAGAAAGTTGTTCGACCACGCTGTTTGATCGAGCAATGGTCGAACGAAATGTGTAATTCTTCCAGTAGGGTTGTTTGACCAAACCAGGTTGTTCGACTAAATTGGGAACTCGAACGAAAGTCAAACAAAATGTGTAAATCTTCCAGAGAGCTTGTTCGACCTGGACCATATTGTTCAACCAAGGTGTCTTGGTCGAGCACTGGTCGAACAAAAAATGAAAAACTTACAGAGAGTTTGTTCGACCAAGTAAGGGTTGCTCGACCAAAGACTACAAGTTGAACGAAGATCGAGCGGGACAGAGAAGAACAGGGGGCACGACCAGGCAGGTTGCTTGACTTTTATCATTTGTTCGACCATCATATTTTGGTCGAACGGAGGTCGAACGACGCCAATTTTAAAGGGTAGTTTTAGGTTGCTCGACTTACACCCCTTGTTCGACTAGTCCACTCAAGTCAAACGAAGTTTGGACTCAGTTTTAAAAGGTTAGTTTTCTCATTCCGTTCGACATACTCCAATCACCTTCTCTCGAACAATTGATTCCAACCCATAAGTCTTCTTTCCAAATTCTTCCCTACACTCTAATCTACCCTTCCACACACTTCCACATCCGAATTTGAGGGTTTTCAAGTCCGATTTGGGGCTAGTCACTCAAATTTTTGGGGTTTTCATCATCGAACACCACACGCACACCATGTCTAACAAAGGTATGTTTCTCCTCACTTTTTACTCTTGAATTATAGTGATTATGCTTAGTGAAGATTGGGTAAGCGAATTAAACATAGTTTTGGTTGGATTTTATGGTTGAATTGTTGAAGTTCTTATTCGAAATTGCACTTGAATTTTCGTGGTTTGATTTACGTTAAATTGTTGATTTTTTGTGAAATTGATGGTGTGTATAGTATGGCTTGAGGTTAATTTCAATTTATATACATGGGCTCATTGAATTGGAGTGTTGTTGTGGTGCAATTGAGGGTGGAAGATGAACATGCTAGATTTGTGGTTGAAGTTTATGTGACATGAAAGCATGCTTGTGTGGAGTAGTGTTAAGACTAAGAGAGTTTCAATTATTCTTGATTGAAAGTGTTGATGTAAAGTTGCGATTATGATTGAATGAACACTTGAGGTTAAGTTGTTTGAAGCACATGAATTTGAAGTCTTCAGTAGGATTCATGCTAGTCTTAAGATGGGTATGTTTGTTATATCTTTTTGGAATGTATTGAAGTATTGTTTTTATAGGAAAAGGAATTGCTTCTTCATCCAAGAGGAAGGGACCTAAGTCACCTTCGTTGGGTGAGATAGTCAAGAAAATGAGGATGGAGAAGAGGAGGCCATCCGATTATGGCATCAAAATTGCAAATTGAGAGGAGAAGAAGGAGTTGTGGACTGCAATAGCACAAAAGATCACGAGGACACGGTATCAGGATGATCATGCGATGATGGAGATGAACATTATCAATGATATTCGTTGGATGTTCGGTCGAGTGGGCATTACTCAGTTCATGGAGATGAAGAGAGAGGCCTATTTTCATATCACTACGGAGGTCTTATGCACGTTGAGGATAGAACGTGGAGACCAATACCTTCCTTATAGTATTTGGATGCAGATTGGCAGACAGGAGCAGACGATGTGGGCCCGAGAGTTTAATGAATTGATTGGCTGTGAGAATGAGACGGATGTGGAGCATGATGATTTCAAGCCTGATGAGTTCTTGAGAGCTCTTACGGGGAGGCAGGAGAGATATAATTCGAATACTTCCAAGGTTGCTTTCATCCACAACCTCGTGTTAGCATATATGGATAGAATTTTGGGAAACACGCTGTTTGCAAGGTCCGAGGGGAGTTGTATTCCAAGGAGAGAGCTGTACGTGTTATGGTGCATGCTACATGGAATCCGTTTTAATGTAGCAGCGTACTTCTTCCAGCAACTTCATAAGTTTACTACCCATAGATTTCAGCGTGTTAACATCGGAGGGCTCATCACCTTGATAGCTGAGTACTATAGAGTCGATTTGAGCAAGCATACGCCGATCCGAGGGGATCTAGACTTGATCCTGACATCATGTGTAAGGATGGGGCTGATTGAGTGACTAGATGATACTTGGATGTTCATCTGGGGAAAGAATCCTAGTACATTCAGATTTCCACTGTCGATTGTTGATCTCACTACCATTAGGATCAATAGTAATTTATTGATGAACACCACGGAGCATAAGGTGATCTCAAGACTTGTTTGGGAAGAGGAGATTGGAGACTTCTTTCTGAGATACGCGCTCAGGGGATCATCTTAGATGAGGATATGGTATTGATAGGAGATTTGGCCAATTTTTAAGAGAAAGAGCCGCATCCGCCACCATCTTTTGTATATCCAAAGATGGGTATTTCTCCGGTGCAACCTCTACAGCCACAGCCACATGAGCAGGAGTTTTATGAGGCACCGCCACAGTAGCAGCAAGATTTTTGGCGAGCTCAGGATTAGTTTTATCTGGAGCAATTCTGATTGATGAATGAGCACTTTGCCACGCTTAATGCAAATCAACAAGAGATGAATAGGCAGCTGGCATTGGCGAATGCAAATTATGCCGCACTTGATGCGAGGTACAACACATTGTTGGGTAATTATATTGAGATGGATAGGAGATTAGGGAGGATGCATGCCGATGAGCGCGAGTTGGATAGGAAGCTTAATGCTCTTCATAGAGATGTAGATCGGTTGTGCTTGGAGATGGGCGATGGTGATGATGAAGAGGGTGCTAGTGATGATGATGCTCCGGAGGAGTATAGAGCATCAGGTTTTTCTTTGTTTGTTTAATCTCATCTCCTTTCTCTTTTATCTTTACAGGTTGGGTATTTGTGGTGTGAGTGGAATGTATTTGATATTGATGATGATTGGGTGATTGATTGTTGGAAGATGTTTACATGAATTTGATTTGGATTGTTTAGTGATGAGGATTATTCATATTACGCATGTGCCCTTATTTTGATGCATGTTGATTTGTTGATGACGAGCATGTTCTATTTTTACTTGTAGTTCATAGAAAATTGATGTTGATTGCATGCTTTGAAGAGTGCTTAGGATTCTATTAACCATGTGAGGATTTGAGCCTTTTGATCGTGTTATAAGCATGATAGTTTATTCTTAAAGTCGTTTGTATACTCGTATTCTAGAACTTGACTTGGAGTCTTGTTTGAAGTCTATAATTGATAGATGCTAGGAAATGATCTTAGGTCATTGTTGTTGATTAAGTCACTTAGCCAAATTGATCCTACCTTAGTATATGATTATCATTGGAAGACCTTTTGAGCCTTTAAGCTTTTTCTTTGGCAAGTCTTTGATAAATAGACGTTTACCTTTTTGAGCCTTGAACACCTATTACTAGTAAAGAGTGGAGGTAAATAAATGCTATATGAAGTTTTGAAGAATAGGAAGGAAAGATTTGGTGTAATAAGAATCAAGAGATAAGTGGTTAAATCTTGCAAGGGATAGTGCCTGAAACTAGTATCCCTAATGCTTGCAAGGGTAGTGCCCGAAACTAGTACCCTTATACTTGAAGAACACCGAAATTAGTATTCTACTGCGAAGAAAAGATGTTGATCTAAGAGAAGATGGAGAAAGCGTGTATTGAAGTGATCATAAGAAGGACGAAGGAGAAAAGAAGTAAGTTGTTGAAAAGCAAATCTCCAAGGTACTTCTTTACTAGTAATTTTAGTTACTTATCTATATTCTCCTACCTTTACCAAAGAGCCAACGTTACAACCTAAATGCAAGTCCTTTGTGATCCTAGTATTGAAATAGTTATGGATGGATTTTTGAGACCATTGTCAAGCTTATGGTTACACGAGTATATAAATTAAAATTGAGTGTCGATACTAACCCATGAAGTGTACATCTTTTATACTTGAGAGAGAGAGTAAACACTTACCCATGAGCTAGATGACTTAGCACTCGTAGAAGTATTATGATTGATTGATGTTTTTACGTGAATGAAAGGTATGATGGATTACATGTTTTGAATTGATATGATTACATGTGGTAGGATAGGTTGTGCTGGATCTTGTGATTATACTCTCTGGATTTTTTTTATTTTCGTTGCTTCGGGACGAGCAACATGTAAGTTTAGAAATTTGATGAGTGTAAATTCACGTATTTTGGGCTCTGATTTGCATAAAAATTGAGTATGATTGAGTCTTTTATTGAGACGAATCGGAATGTTTATGGAAAAGCCACGAATCAGAGGATACTAGGGCTTATTGAGCATATTTGTACAGGAAAATAGATCAAAAGAGTTCGGAATTGGAAGACATGATTTTTGGGGTGATTTTCGAAGATCGTTCGACCTCAGGACCTTGTTCGACCATCATCACTTTAGTCGAACAAGGTGATCAAGTCGAGCAAAAGACGCAGAAACCTACAGAGAGCTTGCTCGACTAGGAGATGTTGTTCAACCAGCATCATCTTGGTCGAGCAGATGAGGCTTGGTCGAACAAAATAGGCAAAAACTTACAGAAGACTTGCTCGACCGTTGCTCGACCAGAAGGCCTTGCACGACCAGTCAAGGGTTGGTCGAACGGATTCTCACTGCTTCTATTTTTGGAAATTTCAGATTTCTTTTACCAAATTTGACGTGTGCCTCAAGTAAAAGCCCATCATAAGCCCGTAAGAAGGTTCCACGAATATAAAAGAAGAGCTTTCGCATGAGAAAAAGAGGACACACACCATTTCATTACCAAAACCCTACCGCCATTCGAATGAGCTGTGGAGAGAGGTTCGTCTGTCGAACCAAGTGAGAACCAAGTAAAGATTCAAGACGGAGAGAGTCGCGACGGCACCCGCATCTAGGGTTTGCTTTGCTTCTTAATTTATCTTGTAATTTTCAAGACTATGGGTAAGATCCTACCAACCACTATTATTGTTCTTAGATCAATCATGGGCTAGAACCGCTTCGGTAGTTCTAGGGTTATGAAGGTTTTATGAGTTGGTTTGTCTTTCATGTGTAAACTCCGTACAACACTACTTGTAGTTTATTTTATATAATATTGCACTTTTTAAATTCATACTCATAGTCGTTTTGTGCATTATTAACTATTATGTAGAGTCTAAATACATATCTTGGTTATTGATTGAGTGCGTTCACTGTTGAGTAGGATACATGTTATAATTCTAAGTGAAGGGATTCCGAAGTCTTAATAGAACTATCTTATGTGAATACTTATTAATTGATTTATATTCGGGTTAATAAGTAGGATAAAGAGTATAACTCCATAGTACCTATAAAGGGAGATCATATCGGGTTAGAATAATAAGTGCACGGGAAATAATTGATACTGATAGTACCTAGAAAGGGGGTGAATTAATCTCTTGCTCTGAGGATATTCACACGTGTCATACGCATGTTTACTTGTGTCTATAGAGTGAACTTGCATGGTTTATTGATGCGTCCATAGACCATAAGGCAGAGTCGGACATCAACGCATGGAAGAGAGATTAATAAGTAAAATTGGATGACCCGAAGAACTACCTAATTTCTCACTTGATCACAGTCGTATTTTCTCTATTGCTTGTTTACTTTCTTTGCTATTTTAATTACTTGTTATTTAGTTACTTAATCACCATAAATCAATTTTCCAGCATAGTCTTAGTTCATTAGAATATAATTAAATTAATAATCATTCGTCCCTTGGATTCGATAATCACTTGATCGCCAATCGAAACTACAATTGATATCCTTCATACTTAAGAATTATTTTGTGTGTTGAGAAAACGCCCATCATCAAGATAAAGGTATTAAAAGGCATAGGACAGTTCCTGGTACACCTCAACAAAATGGTGTTTTTGAGAGAATGAATCTAACATTGCTTGAAGGGTGAGGTGCTTGCTGAATAGTGGAGGATTCTCTAAGGGGTTTTGGGGTGAGCTAGTAACAACAGCAGCTTATCTTATTAATCTATGTCCATCAGCAGCACTCAAGTTTAAAACTCCTTATGGCCTGGAAACAGGATAAGTTGGATCCAAGGGCCATTAAATGTGTGCTTGCTGGATATCAAAAGAGTCAAAAGGTTATAAGTTGTGGTGCTATGAAGCTAATAAGTTTCTTGTTAGTAGGGATGTGAGTTTTAATGAGAAGAAGATGCCTTTAATTGAGAGGGCAGCTGGTGTAGTTTCTGAGACATATCATGTTGAGCTTGAGGTGAAGCTTGAAACATATAAGAAACAACAAATAAGGAATCAGAACACACCTACATCAGAAGAAGGTCAAACATCAGCTGAAAGAAGGACATTGAGCAGCTATCAATTAGTAAGGGATGGATTAAGAAGGCATATAAGAGCTCCTGTCAGATATATAGAAGCTGATGTTGTATGTTATGCATTGTTTGTAGCAACAGATGTTGAAATGTATGAGCCAAGATCATATTATGAAGCAATTTCAAGTAAGGAAAGTGATAAGTGGATAGTTGCGATGGAAGAGGAATTGCTATCTTTGAAGAAGAACAAGACTTGGATACTTGTTGATAAGCCTGCTGATCAGAAGCTTGTATGGTGTAAATAAATGGCTTTACAAAAGGAAACCAGTAACAAGTAAAGAAGGTGGAGTTAGATTGTCACATCCTAAATTTCTAACTATTTAAAAATATCATATTTAATAAAGAAAAACCATTTTGAGCGGAAGCATAAAAGAAATAAAATTTAATAATCAAAATATCCAACTTGATAAGTTATAAAATTCAAATGAAATTTCTGAAAATAAATTTGCATAAGTCATAAGTGTAGCAAAAGTTAAGAAGCAATAATAAAGTCTCAAAGAAAATAAAATTGTGCTAAGCATCTTCCTTATGTCCCACCACGCCAACTCCTCCATTTGAAATGATAAAATGTTTAGGGTGAGCAAAATCACAAGCTCAGTGGAGAAACATACTTGCCAAAATTAAATACCACTTGTAAATACCAAATAAGTAACATAAATCATGTAGATGTAGATGTAAATGTAAATGTAAATGCACTGAATAAGATTTCTCAATTATTTAAGTAGTAAATGACTCGTTTACAAAGGTCAGGAGACCTATATGTACATGCATGAACTCAAAGATATCACAAAATAGCAGTTGATAGAGACAAGTAAGAATTTTCCCACCTTTAAAATAAAACTGAGTTGGCTGTAATCCAAAATATTGATGCAGCAAAACTTCTAACTCACGAACTTCTCATCGCCTTTTAACATAAAAATATAAATAAGAATAATATCTAATTTAATAATAAAAAAATAAACTAAGTAAATAGTTGAATAAAATTAAAATACTAACGATATAGTTGTCCAACTATACCTATATCAAATTGGAGTACTCACTTAATAATCCTAACCCATTACCAGGTAAGTGGACAAGGCGCGACTAATGTTCGAAAAATAATTTGGCATAACCCAAAACTTCAATATCCATAATGCATCCTAGGCCACATGTATATAAGTGTGTTTAGGAAAAATGGGATGTACCCTACCAACAACATATGGACTCCACTTAAAAAGGGTTAAGTTATATAATCAATATATGTACATGTGGCAGAAGAGGTGAAAGCATGTGCCAACTACCCATTAACATGATAGGGGTCAAACTATGTGCATATATCCACATTAGAAAAACGACCGCAAAAATACATCCGATTGTATAACTTACAAAGGATTATTACGCATGAGATTATAAAGGATCTGCTCTGGACAAAAATGGATTGGAATTGCTATAGACACTATCTGGTACTATGAGTTACGAATTCAATCAACATAAAAGGAACTTTAACCAAACCAGCAAGCTTAGAATCAAAAGGCATCAAAGTTCTATAGTGGTGGAGACGAAGCCACGTTGCTGTTCTTGGATAAGCATGAGCGACTTTTGATTGACAAATCTCATGCTCGAATCTTGCCTAATTAGTTGATGTTGCCTTTTCTCCAATATTTGATTGAGGAGTAATTTTAGTAATTGAGAATAATCCCAAGTATAAATAAAACTATTGTAATAATGCAATGAGAGATTGAAATTATAAGAATTAGGTTTCATCCCCTTTATGCATTCATTCCGTAGTATACGTAGTATCAACAGAACTCGCATTTTGTGATTTATTGTGTGTTCTTCGTTTGTTTATACGCTACGCTGCATCATTTGGTATCACGATCCGGTGTTCGATCCTGAACCATGCCACCGCGTAACAATCGTGTTGAACAACGTTTGGACACCTTAACACAACAACTACAACAACAAGGAGAGTTGTTGCACCAACTTGCTGCTTTTACACTTGGTGGTGCGCATCCTAATAATCCGGATAATCATGCACCTAATGTTGATCCGATCCCTGGTCTACAAAATTCATCTAATGATGAGGCAACAATTGACAACACGTTTGCTCCTCTAGCGGGTCGTGTTGATCATCAATGTGGTGATGGAAATAAATGGGAATTGGGATTAAAGATTGAACTCCCAGAGTTCGTAGGTGGTATGGATCCTGATGCCTTTTTGGATTGGCTCATTGCAATTGAGGATGTTCTTGATTATAAAAGTGTACCCGCTGATCGTCGTATTGCCTTGGTAAGCACGCGATTACGTGGGCGTGCGGCTGCTTGGTGGGCTCAATTCAAAGCCATTCGCCAACGACAAGGTAAATCAAAGATCACAACTTGGGAGAAATTTACCAAACATCTCCGTACAGAATTTCTACCATTCAACTACTCCCGCACACTTTATCAAAAATTGCAGCATCTTCGATAAGGATCTCGATCGGTGGATGCATATACAGAGGAGTTTTATTGGTTACTTGCCCGCGTTGATCTGGTAGAAACAAATGATCAATTGATCGCGCGATATATCGGAGGTTTACGCTTGCCACTCCAAGATATGTTAAACATGCTTGCCCCTCTTACTGTAGCAGAAGCACATCAACGGGGCCTGTTATATGAGCAACAACTTGCTCATCGGACCGACGCCTCTTATCCGAGTTCCTCTAGTCGCCCTACTACACAATCACAAGCTGCTCATAGGGAAAAAATCCCGACATAGGCCCCACCTCGTCCTAATACAGGACCTCCTGTGGGTACTTTTTCTCACCCTGGGCAATGTTTCGGCTGTGGCAAAACTGGACACTTACGAGCAAATTGTCCTCATCGCGGCTCCAGAGGCCTTTTCTTGGATGACGTGGACAAAGAAATAGATTATCATAATCTCTCTAATTTAGAAGGTGATTCTCCTACAACACAACAAGAAGAAATACTCACTGGTGATACGGGGGTAGCATTTGTTGCTCGACGAAGCTGTTTGATGCAAAAAATGTCTAATAATGCAATTCAGTGAAATATGTTGTTTGCCTCTACATGCACAATTTCTGGCAAGGTATGTAATTTTATAATTGATTCCGGATCTTATGAAAATGTGGTTGCATCTCTGGTAGTTGATAAATTAAAACTTATTCCGGAATTACATCCAACTCCTTATAATTTGGCATGGTTTGAAAGGTCCAATAAAGTTACTGTTGATCGGAGAGTATTAGTTTCTTTTTCTATTAGGGCTAACTATGCAGATCAAGTATGGTGCGATGTTGTCCCTATGGATGCTTGTCATCTATTATTGGGACACCCTTGGCAATTTGATAGGGCGGTTATTCATGATGGTCGACAAAATTCTTACAGCTTTGTTTTCTCGGGAATACATTACAAGCTTGTTCCGTCAGTGCCTTTACAGCCATCATCTACTTCTGATGGCTCAGTTTTGTTTCTCTCACATAGTGATTTTGTACGTGAGATGGAAAATTCGGATGTGGTGTTCATGCTGCTTGCTCATGAAACTTTTGATTCAGTTATAGATATTAGCAACTCACCAATTGTGCATTCTCTTTTGGAAGAATTCTCTGATGTGTTTCCCGAGGATCTTCCTGATGCTTTACCGCCTCTAAGGGATATACAACATCAGATTGACTTTATCCCGGAGTTTCTCTTCCTAATCGCCCACATTATCGAATGAGTCCGAAGGAACATGAAGAACTGCATCGACAAGTGGAGGGCTTACTACAAAAGGGGCACGTTCAACAGAGCTTAAGCCCTTGTGCGGTGCCTACTCTCCTTATTCCAAAAAAGAATAACCAATGGCGTATGTGCATAGACAGTCGAGCGGTGAATAAAATCACTATCAGATATCGTTTCCCAATCCCTCAATTAAACGATTTACTCAATAAGTTGAGTGGGGCAATGATTTTTAGTAAGTTGGACCTCCGCAGTGGATATCATCAGATTAGGATTCGTCCTAGAGACGAATGGAAAACAGCATTCAAAACTAGAGAAGGTTTATTTGAATGGCTTGTGATGCCGTTTGGATTATCTAATGCTCCAAGCATATTCATGCGTGTCATGAATCAGTCTTTACGACCTTTGATTGGAACATGAGTCGTTGTGTATTTTGATGACATATTGGTATACAGCAAGACTAAAGAGCAACATATTAAGGATTTAAGAGCTGTTTTCTTGATTTTACGTGAAGAAAATTTCTTTGTCTCTCCTTCAAAGTGTTATTTTTTCAAGGATTCAGTGTTATTTCTTGGCTATAAAATTTCAGCTATGGGAATAGGGGTAGACCAAGATAAAGTGGCAGCAATTAGAGATTGGCCTTCTCCAACTACGCTGACGGAAACTCGAAGTTTTCATGGACTGCCATCATTCTATCGCCGATTCATCCCGTATTTCAGTGCTCTCATGGCACCCATTACGGATACTATGCATGGAAAAATATTTCAATGGACAGAGGAGGCAGCAGCTGCTTTTGCTTTAATTAAAGAAAAGCTCACACATGCTCCATTATTGGTACTTCCAGATTTTTCCATATCATTTGAACTGCACTGTGATGCTTCTAAAATTGGAATTGGAGCCATGCTCAGTCAAGGGAGTCAACCAGTTGCTTACTTTAGTGAGAAGGTCACAGGGGCTCATTCTCGCTATAGCACCTACGACCTAGATTCTACGCAGTTGTGCAAGCAGTCCATCATTGGAGACATTACTTATTTCACCGTGAATTTATTCTTTACACAGATCATGAGTCCTTGAAACATCTTACAACTCAAGACAATCTTTCATTTCGTCATGCTAAATGGTCTTCATATTTGCAACAATTTACATTTGTTATTAAGCACCAATCTGGGGCAACAAATTGAGTTGCCGATGCATTAAGTCGAAGGGCATGCATAGTCATATATATGCATATTGTTGTCCCAGGATTTCAAGAATTTGAATCCTCATATGAGATGGAGCCATTTTTTGGTCCTATACTAAAACGTCTGCAATCTTCCATGGATCCAGAATATACGTTGGTTGATGGTTTATTTTTCATGGCTTGAGTTTATGCATTCCGAGCTCCAGCCTACGAGCTCTCTTAATTTCTGAAATTCATCGAGTTGGTCATGCCGAAAGATATCGTTCTGTTAATATGCTATTACGATGCTATTATTGGCCAACAGCCAGAAAAGAGATGTCTCGTTTTGTTGCTAGATGCAGAGTTAGTCAAGTTTCAAAAGGGACAGCTTCAAATGCTGGATTATATCGCCCTTTGCCCGTGCCGTCTCATCCATGGAATGCTAATAGCATGGACTTTGTCCTTGGATTGCCACGCACACAAAGGTGTAATGACTCAATTTTTGTTTTCATGGATCGATTCTCAAAAATGGCTCACTCATCCCTTGTAAACGGACCGTCGATGCTGTTATTGTGGCTCAATTATTTTTTCAAGAGATATACAGATTACATGGGCTGTCCCTATCTATTGTTTCTAATTGAGACACTCGATTCTTAAGTCATTTTTAGCGTTCACTATGGCGTATGGTGAACACGGAGTTGCTTAGTAGTGCTTATCATCCGCAGACTGACGGACAAACAGAAGTTGTAAACCGATCTTTGGGAAATTTGCTTCGCTGCCTTGTTGGAGATAACATAAAGTCTTGGGATGTGAAACTACCTCAGGCAGAATTCTCCCACAATTTAGCCACTAATCGCAGCTCTGGTTTATGTCCATTTCAGATTGTTTATGAAATCATTCCTCGCTCTCTAGTTGATATGTTAACATTGCCGACTGTCCAACCTATTGAGCGTCGTGCAGAGGAGATGGTTCGTGATTTGCAGCAGGTACATGTGGAGATTGCTGCCCGTTTAGAAGAAGCAAACAAGCATTACAAATTAGCTATGGATATGCACCGTCGCGATGTACACTTTAATGTGGGACTATGTGTGGGCAGTATTAATGAAGGATAGATTCCCACCTCATGAATACAATAAGTTGAAGTCCTGGAAGATTGGCCCACTGGAAATCATAGAGAAAATTAATCCAAATGCTTACCGTTTGCGCCTTCCAAGTCACATTCATACGTCGAAAGTGTTCAATGTCAAACATCTAGTTCCTTTTGCTAGAGATGACTCATCTGGAGACGAAGCCCATTCTGATTCGAGGTCAAATCATTCTGAGGACGGGAAGAATAGTGGAGACAAAGCCACGTTGCTGTTCTTGGATAAGCATGAGCGACTTTTGATTGACAAATCTCATGCCCAAATCTTGCCTAATTAGTTGCTGTTGCCTTTTCTCCAATATTTGATTGAGGAGTAATTTTAGTAACTGAGAATAATCCCAAGTATAAATAAAACTACTGTAATAATTCAATGAGAGATTGAAATTGTAAGAATTGGGTTTCATCCCCTTTATGCGTTCATTTCGTAGTATACGTAGTATACGTAGTATCAACAGAACTCGCATTTTGTGATTCATTGTGTGTTCTTCATTTGTTTATACGCTACGCTGCATCATATAGTTGAAAAGATAATGATAAGTGAATAGCTTACACTTTGATGAACCCTATAAAGAAGAAAATCACTGACCTTCTTAAACTAATGACAACGATGGTTCTGCGATCACACCGATTCAAGACTTAAATTGTGACAGGGAAAGAGATTTTATGTGTACGTAGGAAGTTAGTTTCTACTTTTAATGGATTAGGGGTGGCTACTTGAGAGAAAAGTAGAAAAGGATATCTATCATCTAAATATGATATTAAAAATAATAAATAAATAATGATCATAAATAATTGGGTCGTTACATAGATACAAGGCAAGATTAATTGCAATAGGTTTTTCAAAGAAGGAGGGTGTTGATTATAATGAGATCTTTTCACCAGTTGTTAAGCATTGTTCCATCAGGATTTTACTTGCTATAGTAACTCAGTTTAATCTTGAGTTGCATCAAATGGATGTTACTACTGCATTTTTACATGAAAACCTTGAAGAAGATATATACATGCAAGTAACTGAAGGTGTGGATATTGACAGATCAGAAAATAAGGCATGCAAGTTAGTCAAGTCCCTGTATGGACTTAAACAAAGTCCTAGGCAGTGGTACTTGAGATTTGATGAATACATAACATTAAATGGTTTTGAAAGGAGTTTGCATGACAATTGTGTTTACATTAAGAATGAAGAAGGAGATTTTATATACTTGTTGTTGTAAATAGATGATATTTTAATTGGATGTAGAGATGTTGCGGGGATAAATGCAGTAAAGAAAACTCTGAGAAAAGAGTTTGAAATGAAGGATCTTGGAGAAACAAGTACTATACTAGGTATGCAGATCAAGAGAGACATATCAGCATGAACTTTAAGCTTGAATCAAGAATCTTACTTGATTAAAGTTTTGAAGAGATATAACATAGATCAGTGCAAGTCAGTTTTAGTGCTTACAAAACAAGGATTGAGACTGTCCTTACAAGATAGTCCAAATACAGATGTGGAAAGTGCAAAAATGGACAAGATACCATATGCAAGTGTTGTTAGAAGCCTTATGTATTCAATGGTGTGTTATAGGCCAGACCTTGCATATGTGATGAGTCTGATCAGTAGGTTTATGAGCAAACCAAGACTGATGCATTGGGAGTCAGTAAAATGGGCTTTGAGATACATTAAAGGAACAACATCAGTTGGTTTAAAATTTCAGAGAAGGACAGATTGGGATCAAGCTATTGTGGGTTATGTTGATGCAGATTATGCTGCAAACCTTGATACAAAAAAGTCATTAAAGGTTATGTGTTCAACATGTTTGGTACTGCTATTAATTGGAAAGCTACTCACCAACATATGGTAGCATTATCCACCACAGAGGCTGAATATGTGGCACTAACAGAAGCAATCAAAGAAGGCATTTGGTTGATTGGGATCTTAAAGGAATTTGGGATTCAGCAAGAAGTGTTTGAAGTATTCTGTGATAATCAAAGTACACTTCATCTATCCAAACATCAGGGATATCTTGAAAGAACTAAGTACATTGATGTGAGATTATACTTCATAAGAGATGTGATTGAAAAGGGATCTGTTGTAGTGAAGAAAATAAGTACTACAGATAATCCAGCTGATGCATTGACCAAAGCTCTTCCAACTCTCAAGTTTGAGTTGTGTAAGAGTTTGTTCAACATACAATAAGAAGAAAGAAGGGGTGGTTGTACCCTTAAAACATCAAGGTGGGGAGGTTGAATCTTTGATGGTTTGATGCAAGGTCTATAAGGTGGAGATTTGTTAAGAGGTATAGAACCTTGCATGTAAGTTTGTGGCATAAGATCAGTGTTACAACACATGGAGGAAGGAGATTGGTTGAGCCAACTTGAAGAGGATTAGTGTGTTGGCATAAGAAGAACCGTGAAGATCATGTTTGCATGAAGGGTGGTGATGATCATGATCAGTTGGAAGGAAGTTATGCAGCTGGAGGGAGTTAGTTAGTTAAAGATTCCACCTAACAAACTCACGTGTGAAGCATGCAGCTACACATGCTGCAGATCATCACTCAATCACACATATAAACTTGATGATAGAGGTTAGGGTTCATTCATGAGTTCATCGGTTTAGTTTTCTTCTCCACAAGTTGTAAAAGTTCATCAATAAGATTCAACACATTAAGAGTGGACGTAGGCTTCCATAGCCGAACCACTATAGCTGCTTTGAGTGTTTCTTCATTCCAATTACATAAGATTAAATATAAGTGTGTGAGTGATCATAAGTTTCAATCAATAGAGAGTATACGTGAGTGCATCAGAGAGGTTCTTACGTTTATATTCATAAGACAATGGAATCACGATTAGTCAATTCTGATCCATAGAAAGATCACATATGGCTATGAAGTTCCAACCTATGTGAATAGTGCTGCAATCAATTGCTTGGCGAATAGAATTTAACTCTCGTAGATTGCGTCCTTCACCGAAAGTAGCATGCTGCAGAGCGTGGGGTCAGCAAACAGCCCTATTAGAAGGCCACCCAGGATTTCGGCCACCGCGTGCATGTAGAACACCGCTAATGTATCATCTACCTGAGATTTCGAGAAATTGATAAAAAGGTTTTTAATTAAAAAAAATTATCAAATCACATTAAATGATTGAAGAGAGAGGAAAACAAGTTTCTATCTTAAAAGGAAAACATGTCATTCTTAGGGTATATTATGTAAAATTGATTTTTTTTATTGGGGTCTACTAAGTAAATGGGGATGTATTTAGAAAAATTGGGAGTGTGAATAGCCACACCCTTTTGAAAAATATTACCTAACATAATTATTTTAGAAACTTTTTTTACTTTTCCCTCTTCATTATATAATTAATATATAGTCGTACATATAGTCGCTTGCAGCGTCGCACATATAGTCTCGTGTATGGTCGCGTGCAGGGTTACAGGTAAAGTCGCAGACTGGGTTTATTATGTCCAAAATTTTAAAAAAGTGATATTTTTCCTATATATATATATATATATATATATATATATATATATATATATATATATATATATATATATAAATGGTGACATTTTTTCTAAAATAAACTATTAAAAGTGACATTTTTGTTGATGCCCTGCATTCAGGGGCTATTTAGTTCGAATTCTTCAACTAAAATGGTAATGAGTATCATTAAGAAGGCCAATCACAATATGATTGAAAGTGATTGAAGGATGAGGAGTAGTTATTGAATAATGATTGAAAAATTTTTATTCCCATTAAATTAAATAAGCATCAACAGTATGAATTAATATATCTCCGTTTTTGTTAACTCCACTCATTGCCCTCAACCAAGCACCTCTTCAAACAGGGGATCAAATATTGATTAATGAAAAAAGTGGAATTGCCGCACTACAACGGTTGAAGATTTTTTTTGGTGGGCTAAGTTTGGATTATTAATAAGCTTGGAGTAGCATTAATCAGCCACCATTAACAAACTCATAACACAGAGATTAAAGGAAAATGATGGATGGAACAAACACTCACTTATATTGGTGAAGAACACTTAGAACATTACACACGCTCAACTCTCAAAATTACAAATGTGAGGTTGAATAATCTGCCTCTCCAGTCAAAGGAAAAGCTATTTATATGTTATCCTTTGTGTTGCTCTAATTCTTCACCAATTAGATGCTGCTATGTGTAGGAGAGTGGAGACAGGACTTGCCAGTGGTGGAGCCAAAAGCGGCTAGAAAGGAGGCTTTTGCATGTGGTTGAGAAAAGAGAGCATACTCTAAGGCAATGTTCGTTTATGAGTTTTAAACCCAGGTTTTAGTTTTCAAAACTCACATCCAAATTTTAAAAACTACCCCTATATATACCTATTACATTCTCTCTTCTCAATTAATACATCTTCTCTCTTTATCTCTCATCTTTCATTTATCTTTCTAAATAAATTAATACATTGATTTGACATAAAGTTAAAACATACCCTACCCAAAATGCAAAACAAGCATAGAATGACTATTTATGATTTTCAAACCCACGTAACCCCATGTGAGGGGTGATGTGGAGAGTGACTTATCCATATCCTTTGCTTGTGTCTTATTTCTTAATAGGCTGCTAGGTCATGTTATCCCAGGCTCTCTAGGCAGACCATATGTTCAACCTCTCAGCCGAATCTTCATGGGACCAGTCTTGCTAGGAGATGAATGATTCACCGACCTCGTAGGACGAGGTCGGTTTCATATGATGTCGTGTCTTGTAAAGGGTTTACCTTCAGGCCCTATTCCTAGGTCCTTATTTGCAGGCTGATGGTTATACTGGATAGCCCTTATGGTCGCCTTCGATTGGGTCTTCCTCGGTAGGTTCGGCCCTTATGTTCATTTAGCATGTGGGTCTCGATATTTGCTAGGCCTTTATTTGTATCATCGCATTTGAGCTTGGGCCCATTAGAGTGGTGAGATATAATATCACAAGATTAGCCTCTCGAGTTCAAATTCTAAGAAACCGAGACTTTTACATTGAAAAATAAATAATTTCTCTTTATCAATATAGGCAAGTTGGGGATTGTATGAAAATATCTCAAATTTCTTTTATATGGGCAAGTTATTATGCTATTATTGCATTAATAAGTATTATTAAATGCTCGATTATGAATTATAATCAAATATTATTACCGTCTCATGTATTTTTATCCACTTTTCATTTTTGGTTTCCCACGTATTTTTATTCATTCTATTAATGGTAAAAATACATAATATTTTATTAACTACTTTTTCACTTTATTCATCAATCTCAATAACTTTACTTACTTTTTTATACTTTATTCATCATTCTTAACAATTTTATTTACTTTTTCCTTTTGAATTACTAAATTTATCCCTACTTTTTTCTTATATTATATATTTCCTATACAAATAGGTAAAAATACCGGATGGAGAAGTTTATGTTTTAATGTTTTATGAAAAAAGGGCAAATGATCATCTAAACCCCTCAATAGTGGGGCCCATGGTTGAAAAAAAATTCCACTTGGATAATTTGCACGACTCCATGGCTTTTCTTCCCTCTTAACTGATCGTTCTCTTCTCTTATCGAATTCATGGCTTTTCTTTTCTAGAGAATTCCTTTTAGAACATATGCAATGTCGCCTATTACAGTAATTACGGTGATCAATTATGATTATAATCACGCCCTGATCAGATCTACTCTGTCCGACCCAGAGACCAGAATATGTTAGATCCAGTTCTAACATTCTCCATCACGAAATTCCGAAGGGATTTCGTATTAAACCAATAACTGGCCATTTTCCAATGAATCTGCCACCTCTCGCCGTCGGTGTTGAAGATTCCGGTGCCGAGAAAATCTTAGAGGAGGGCCCTGAATTGGGTACCCTTGGGGAAGTTGTTGAAGTTGGATTTAAGCATGTATTCGACGATTTGTGGGTTCGCCGTAAACTTTTTCGGTGCGGTGGAAGACGGTGGTGTTGTTGGGGCAGCGGGAGAAGATTCTGGTGGTCCAGTCGAGGAAGCGGTGGCGATTGAGGATGAAATCAGGGAGGGAGCCGAGGAGATGGTAGGTAGGGAAGCCATGGGTGGTGGGTTTAGAGCGGATGAAATAAAAGTAGGAAGAGAGATAAACGATGGAGAAGAGTAGGAAGATGAGGTAATGGATGACCTCCATTTCTGAAACTTGTTGAGTGGAAGATGAGGAATGAGAGAGAAAGAGAGAGATAACTTCTTTGCGGCATGTGTCGGAATGTGATCGCAGTATGTGCCATGAAATTATCCAGGTGGAAAATTTATTTTCAACTTTTTAAGGGCAATAGGTCATCCATGCCCCTCATTTTATATATGAGGCTCAACTACACCCTCAACCAATTTTTTTTTAACATCCAAATCCTTTAACTTTTTTAATAAATCAAATTTACCCTTAATCTTCTCTTAGTGCAAAACAATATTTATTAATTAAAAAAATTAACATCATGTGGGGTCCAGAATTAAAAATTAAAAAAAATTATCCTGCAGTGAGAGAGAGAGAGGGGAAGGATGAATTAACACCATTGGGGCCCATTAGAAGATATATGATATATCCATTACTGGTCATCACCGCCATGGACATGTATCCATTACTGATCATCACCGTTGTGGACATGGAGATGGTTCCAATGAAGAGCAGTTCAAGAAAATGACAGAAGTTTTGTGGTACGAGGTGATGAACTGCATCAAGATGGTGGAGATGAGGCTGAACGCTGCAAGAAGATGGAGGCGACCAAGTCCGTCAAAGCCATCGTCGTCGCCACCCGATCAGTTAACTTGCACCCTTCACCGTGTACAAGGACAATATGGATGGAATAATGTTGTCAAACTTGAATGCCAAGCTGGTGTAGGAGTTTCGTCGACACTGCCGGCAGCCGCCGCCACCTGGAAGCTCCGATCCTCGAGAAGTTCGAGGAAACCACCACAGTTGAACATGGGCGTGTGTAGAGACGGGAAACACGTTTTCGAAGTTCAAATTCAAAAACTCTAAATTATATGAGAGGAGAGAGGAAGGTGCTTCTGGAGGTGAGGTGGGTTTCGATCGGCCACCTCCATTGGAGATGTGCTGAGCAGGAAATAGTTGTTGAGGATGATGAACCATGGGCCCCACGAATTGCTTTTTTAATGAAAGATGAAGGATAAATTTGATTCAATTAAAAAGTTCAAGGGCTTGGATGATAAAAGAAATAGGTTGAGGGCACATTTGACCCTCATGAATAAAATGAGGGGTGTGGGTGACCTCTTGCCCTTTTTTTAATTAACAAAATGTTATCTTGCCCGGCTAATGAAAGTTAAAGGTTTAATTTTGATTAATTAAAAGAGTTGAGGGGCTTGGATGATAAAAAAAATAGATTGAGAGTTGCTCACGAAAACTGAGGGGTCTAAATGACCTTTTGCTATGAAAAAACTATCTCCGCCCCTATTTTGTCATTTTAATAATAAATCCGAATCGAGGTTTAGTATTCATAAATCAAGAACAAGTAACACAACCTCTTCTGGTTGCAATTCACAATCCAACTGTGTATATCTGCATATATTTCTCAATTGTTATCCATATATTTTCGCAAAAAGAAGCAATTTTAAAGTAGCGTCGATGGGCTGTAGAATTCACGGATAATTCAACGTCGCATTCATCGCGTGATATTCCTGATCCACCTGGCTTTACTCGGGCATCCCAAGAACAGGTATGCGGGATTTAATTTACCGGGACCTTTTTTCTTCGGAATTTTGGTGTTGATTCACTATATTGACTTGAATTGGTTGCTTTTCTGCTTAGGATGATTCCGCTTTGAGCAAACAGAAGAAGGATGCTGAAGCGAATTGGAAGGCCCAGGTAATAATTTATACATCGTGGTGACCTAATTTGGATTTGGACATGTTTGGGGGATCTGTGATTGTGCCTATGTGCCCCTTTCTTAATTCAGGAGTGTATCTAATTGAAATCTGAGTTTCTTATACCCAAAACCCTTTTTGGGAGTTAAAATAGTTTTTAAAGGAATGTAAATCATTGAGGATAGCATTAAAATGAATAGCCAAATAGGTTTCTTAGTGTTCTTGATGCAACTTTGTGCTTTTTGTTTGGATATTCTGCATAACTTCAACATCAGATTATGATGAACAAATCATTTCATGTTTTTAGCATTCGAGTATTCTTGACAGTGAATAAGCTATCTTATTATGTTGCTTAATGATATGTCGTTTCGGCTCAGCATTATCTTTGCCTGAATCCCCCAACTTTGGAGCCTTTGTAGTTTTTTTGCTTTCCATTATATTAAATTCCTTTTTATTTGGATCAGAGATATGTTATCTCTACAGTAACTGGATATTCATTTATATGAACAGAAAGCATGGGAAGTGGCACAAGCACCTTTCAAGAACTTGTTTATGATGGGTTTTATGATGTGGATGGCCGGAAGCACTGTTCATCTGTTTAGCATTGGCATAACATTCTCAGCACTTCTGCAACCGGTTAATGCACTTCGAGGGGTTGGGAAAAGTGAGCATCATTTTTTAACCCATACTTAGTTATACGATATTAATTGTTGAGCCTTTCCGTGATTGATAATGCTCATGTTTCATGAAATTTCGCGGTTTTTAATCAAAATAAGAACCTACAAAGTAGCTACTATAGAACACACGTCATACCCCATAAGTGTCATTAACTATTATATGTTGGCCATCTCTGATTCTGTTTAAGCCTGAGATCTTGGTTGCTGCAATATGTAGGTCGTGATACAATACATGCCTCTTGTTAGCTCATAATTTAGCTTTCAAATAAATACCTAAAATGAATTAGATTCCCCCCATTGTTCATTTTTCTCAAAATGTGCTGATTGTCATTTATGGAAACTTGTAGTGTTCGAGCCTTACAAGGACAACAAAGTGGATCTTCTAGTACCTAAATTGGTATTTATCGCCCTTAACTTGGTAGGGTTAGGGCTGGGCATCTGGAAGGTTGGTGCACTACCTCTGCAGTGGTTGTCGTAAATCCTTTCACAGCATTATATAATAATTTTGAAACCTTACCGAATATTATTTGTTCTTGACAGCTTAATACTATCGGTCTTCTCCCAACTCATGTATCAGATTGGGTGTCATCCTTGCCTCCCCCACAGGTTTGTTTGTGGTGTTAATATTTGGCTTTCATATCTCAATTTCAATTAAATAACATGTACTAAAGTTTATTACATCATGTTTAAACATGCATCCAAAGGCTAATGAGATTTTAATTAAAAAATAATCCAAAGATGCATCTTGAAAGGCTTAAAACCAGAAACTAAAAGTCTAAAATGTAGTGGCTTTAGCTTATAACATTTAGCTGGTATCACTCATTCTTTTGAAATTTGCCAATTTAGCTCTTTTTTGGCAATCTGAATGTGCCTACTTTTCTGGATATTCGATTAATATAAACCTGTTTTTAAGAATATTGCATATCATCTAAATTATAAAGTTTGGTTCCATCTTTACATATAAAACATATGTGTATATATATATATTTTTTTATTTATTTTTATTTTTTTATGGTTATATGTATTTCAGATGGTTTGGATAGTCTTAGAATTATGTATGAATGTATCATCTAATTTTTAGTACGACGTTGACAAATTGGCCTAGCTACTTTTCAATTAGCCAAATTATACAGTAATTTTTTTATTTTATTTTATTTGCTATTACACCATTTTAGAAATCAATAGAAGATCATGTAGAACTCAGGTTCTTCTAGATAAAGTAGAATTAAAATTTTTCTAGTATAATTGTTCTTATGCATAGTTTTGTTTCAGGAGGTTGAATATTCTGGTGGTGGCCTACCGCTCTACTAGCTTGTGGTTGTTTCCCCACAGAAGTAAATCCAACCGACCCATTAGATTCTGAAACAGATGATCGACTACATATCTGTGATTCTTGAACTCTAGCATTCTTTCTTGTTTTCAAGATTTTGGATTTTGAATTCTATATATAACATGGCATTATGATTTAACATTTTTAGTGGGAACTTATAGTCTAGTTAATTCTCTCTGTATTTTTTATATTTTATGATTTAACATTTTAGTGGGGACTTGTAGTCTAGTTAATTCTCTCTGTATTTTGCTGATTATTTTTTTCGACCAACCGCCCTGCTCTTTTATTATGCTTTTATCCCTTTTTTTTTCTCATTTTGTCCCCATGCTTTAATTTTTTATTTTATTTCCATGAACTCTTGGTTTTAGTCAATTTTATGATCAAATTAAAATAAATTGATATTTTTACTTAAAAATTAAATTTTAAGCATATTTTTGTTTCCAATTAAGTAAATCTAAATTTTTTAAAAATTTTACCTATATAGATATATAAATCCTATTAATTCTTTTCTCATCCATCATACATTATCTCCTTTTAAATTCTTGTTGTTACAAGAGGTGAAGGAACCCCTTTTATTGAACCCCCTTTATTTGGGGCATTAACCCACCACACAAGGAACCCCCTTTATTTGGGGTTTTGCTCCCACAAGGAACCCCCTTTATTTGGGGCATTAACCCACCACACAAGGAACCCCCTTTATTTGGGGTTTTGCTCCCACAAGGAACCCCCTTTATTTGGGGCATTAACCCACCACACAAGGAATCTCCTTTATTTGGTTTTGCTCCCACAAGGAACCCCCTTTATTTGGGGCATTAACCCACCACACAAGGAATCCCCTTTATTTGGGGTTTTGCTCCCACAAGGAACCCCCTTTATTTGGGGCATTAACCCACCACACAAGGAATCTCCTTTATTGGGTTTTGCTCCCACAAGGAACCCCCTTTATTTGGGGCATTAACCCACCACACAAGGAATCTCCTTTATTTGGTTTTGCTCCCACAAGGAACCCCCTTTATTTGGGGCATTAACCCACCACACAAGGAATCCCCTTTATTTGGGAGGGCATTAACCCACCACACAAGGAATCCCCTTTATTTGGGGTTTTGTTTGGGAGGGCATTAACCCACCACACAAGGAATCCCCTTTATTTGGGGTTTTGCTCCCAAGCTGCGGGTGGGAATCGATCCTTGATCACTGTTACAAGTTGTTCCCTTGCTGACCAGTTGAGCTAAGCGGTTCCTTTTAAATTCTTAAATACTATAAATCAATAGAATACATGTAGATTATAATTATAATTATTATTATTATTATTATTTTATTTTTTTTTTTACTTGTAGATTTCAAATAGTTCTTCCTAAAGAAATTGATATAGTATTTTTTTTTTCATCACAATTGACATATTTTTTCAAAGAATATTTTTTTAGAGAATGAATCTAGTGTGAAATGATTTTCCACGTAAATCCTATTACATAAAAATTTACTCTAATAATATTTTATATGCAGAAAATAATAATAATCTAAACAAAAAATAATTTTTTATGTACTAAAAAATAATGTATAAATTAGGGTGTCGATAAAAATAGGATTTCCACGTAAATACAATTCACATAATTACTTGCCTTTTTCAAAATAAAAATACACTCAATACAATGAACACCTCTTTCAAAATAAAAATACACTCAATACAATGAACACCTCAATACATTTTATTTTAAAAAATGTCATTTTCATTTAATTTAACACACAAAGTACTTTTACACTTTATTCATTACCATCATTTTCTTAATTGGTAAAAAAAAATGTCAAAGTTAGGGAACAAGGGAGTAGTACGAGTAATCCATAATTACGTACTCATGTTTCCCAAAATATTTCATGCTTACACTTTTTTTATTCATCTCACAAAATATTTCATACTTTACTTTTATTAAAAGTAATAAAAGATATTTCCTCTATTCCATTAAAAAATCCCTATTTTTTTCACGTGGTTTAAAAAATATTATTATTTTATGTGTGGTGTGTAGTTGTATCAATAGTGAGTGATGTGCACAATACGTGGGTCCACCCACAAAACTAATAAAATTACCCACCACACATTAAATATTACTACTATATTTCTCAAACCAATTGAGCGAATAATACAAAAGCGTTTTTTTTTTAAATAGAGTACATGAAATAAATATAATACACGCGGCCCCACCTCACCAAACATTAATATAGGGCAAATGGTCGGATAGGCCCCCGAAGTTATCTCCGAAGATCAAATTTGCCCCCAATCTTTTTTTGAGGTCGTTCTACACCTTTACCTTTCTAATTAAATCAATTAAACCCCTCATTTACTTAAAATTAAACATTGATGTCTTTCTGTTAAAAATTAATGTAATAGTGGTAGGAAAATAGAAATTGAGAACAGTTTAGTTGGTGGATGACTGAGTGAATAACCAGACGTGATTTCCAAGATGTACAAGGCTTAACGCTAGGGCAATTCGCAAAGGCATTTTGCCGACGGCGCCGCCAGAGCTATTGCCTCTGCCATATCAATCTCTCAGCACCAGCGCCGTCGTCACCGTCTGCCTCTTCCCACTCTCGGGGCTTAAGGCCTCCACCCCTCATCCTACTATAAATAAATTTTACGCGAGTTTTGACAAGCAAAAAAGAGAGTAAGATGAGAGAATATTGTGAGAAAGAGATAGGTACATCAATTAGGTGATGCAATAATGAATGTTGATGGGTGGGGGCTAAAACAAGTTTAAGCTCATTACTGCAGCCGACCAAATTAAGCGCCGGCTCGGCTATAAGATGGTCTAGGACTCTAGCAGCGTCAAATTGAAGTCCCCCGTAACCGAGAACACGTCATTGATGCCGATTTGCAGGAGTTGTCGAGTCAAGTGGCGGCCGAGTTGAACAAAATGGCGCATGGTTGCACAGTGCAAACAGAGCCATTCAAAGTTAGGCAATTAACTTCGTAACAATTGCTAGATTATTAATTATACAGAAGAAATTTGTATTGAATTTGAAGAAGAAATTGCTTGATTGTGTTCGATAATATGAGTGAATGGTAACTTGGAAAATCGCGTTTGTTTATTCAATCAATTATTCACCAACTAAACTGTTCTTAATTTCCACTCTAACCACCATTACATTAATTTTTATCGGAAGAGCATCAATGTTTAATTTTAAGTAAATGAGGGATTTTATTGATCTAATTAGAAAGGTAAAGGGGTTAAACGAACATAAAAAAAGATTGAGGGCTAATTTGATCTTCGAAGATAACTTCGGAAGTAGGGGTGTCAATTCGTGCTAACGGGTTGGGTTTTGTGTCTACACGATAGTGGCACGACACGATAAGGGCAAACCCGAACACGACACGATAAGAATTCGTTCAAACACGACACGAACACGAAAAATAACGGGTTGACACGACACGACACGACACGATACGATAACAACACGATAAGAAAATAAAAAAATAAAAAATACTAATAAAAATAAATAAAAAATTTTAAGTAAATATATTTTAAAATTATTTATAAGTATTTTTATTATATATTTGTCTAATTTTATATTTATATTCGGTTGTTAACAGGTTAATGAGTTGTTAATAGGTTAATGAGTAACCTGTTAATATTAATCGTGTTTAACAGGTTGACACGAACACGATACGAAATTTTTGTGTCGGGTTGATACGATAACAACACGAACTCAATAAGACCAAACACTAACCCGCAATTATTGCTCGTGTCATGCTATCGTGTCGTGTCGGAAATTGTCACCCCTATTCGGAAGCCTATCCGACCCTTTGCCCATTAATATATAATCCAACACACCATTTGCACAGTGTTCATCACTTGCTCCAACCGCACACCATACCATCCCACCACCAGCAAAGGCAAAGCCCATATCCGAATACCAAAAAAGGAAATCAATGGAGCTCACTCTCCAGCAGCTCAGAAGCTACGACGGCTCCGATCCATCCAAGCCCATATACGTTGCGATTCGTGGCCAGATCTACGACGTCACCTCCGGCAAGTCCTTCTACGGCCCCGGCGGCTCTTACTGCATCTTCGCCGGCAAGGACGCCAGCCGCGCTCTCGCTAAGATGAGCAAGGAAGAGAGCGACGTCGTTGGATCGCTTGAAGGGCTAACCGACAAGGAGATCGGCGTGCTCGATGACTGGGAGAAGAAATTTCAGGCTAAGTACCCCGTCGCCGGTACTCTTACTAATTAGGATTGGGGAAATCGCTCGCCCTAATTTTACTGATATGGATTGGTTGATGCTTCAATCGATCCTTGTATGGATTAAATCAAAAGTGTTTCCTTTCGCTATCTTGTTGAATGTTTCTGTGTATCTCGGTTTTAATGGATGAATGAATAAATCGATGTTATGAAAATTTTTCTTGTTTTATCCGCCAATAGCTCATTTAATTGATTACAGTTAGGTTTTGTTAAGATGAATTGCGATTAAATGTGTGATGAATTGATTTCATTTCTGCTGTAATTGGGATTAAAGAAAGCTTGCACTCCTCTGTTCTCTGAAGGTGTCTAATGTTGTGATTAGTGGAAAGAGCAGGTGATTTGCAAAGATGCCTTGTATCATGGCTGCTCTTGATTACTAAAAGCTTGATAATGATGATGAATTTGAAGGCCAATGTCATGAGGTAAGTTATTCTGGTGAAATTTTTTATTTTCAATCTGAACAGAAGAAATGGTGATGCAGGGATGTTTCTATAAAAGGGGAATTTGGGGGAAGAATGAAATTGAAATAATTTGGTTGCATTAGGCAATTTGGATGAAGGACAGTCTACAGGAATCTTTGATGCCTTCTTCAATTTGTAGAAACATGTAATATGTGTGTATTCTGTGATTGATAATGAAAGATAGTATTCTTTGCATGAAAAGCAGATTGATTTGCCTTCTCATGTGATGTGATTTTTACCTCTGGAGTAAGGTTGAATTACTTCAAATTGAGTAAAAAACTACAGTGCCCTATCAGATTAAAAAAAAAACTTTTTTATCCTTATCGTAAGTTCAAAGTTCATCTTCACGAATGCTATTTGCACATATATTAATAAAAGTTACTTTTTAACTTACTTTTGAGGATAGTTCGGTATTTTGGATAATAAATAAATAGTAAAATATATTATGTGTGTTAAAAAAGTGATGATAAATTTGAAAAGGGATACTCTAGTTGTTTTTTTATAGAAAAAATGTAAAATTTAAATTGGAACGGATCTAAACGGAAAGTGTGAATTTGAAATTACGACAGAGGGAATATCTATTTATGCTCAAATTGACTAAACTATATTTTACTCAAATTAGTTCAAGTAAAATAGTCTTTAACTAGAAAATTACATTACTCGAAAATTATTCATATTACCCGAATTTACATTACTCATTTACATTAATCACATTGCGTTACTTAAATTTACATTACACTCGAATTTTTAACTCGAAAAACATTATCTCTAAATTATTTTATTCAAATTCTTTTACTCGCATTACTCGAAAAATACATTATTCACTCGAAGACATTTTCGAGTAAAGTGTATTTTGCTCAAACATTTTTGCACACCTCCTATTAAATACACACTCTTTTTATTATAAAATTAAAACAAATAGTTTTAAAAAGTCTAAATTATCCTTAATAATACATTAAATACATACCATGATTAAAATACTCTCTCCGTCCCAAAAATATTGACACATATTTATTTTCGGGTTGTCCCACAGAAATTGACATATTTCCTTTTTAAGAACATGAGACCCACACACAAACTATTTATTTATTTACATGCGCCCACACACACATCACATTCACCACTAATACAACTACCCACTACACATTAAATATTATTTCTCTCACTTCACTTTACATTAAATTATTATACTTCTTAATCTCCGTGCCAAAAAAAATGCGTCAATATTTCCGAGACGGAGGGAGTATATATTTGTAAAAAATAATTTTAACCTTAATTCATAGTATTAAATTATAAATATTTTAGGAGACTACTTAGCTGATCCAGACTCACACATGATCCGAAGCATCCTCATCCAGTAGATTAAATCTAATCAATATCAGCCATTAGATCACATGAATAGAGTTTTGGATACTTGAGCAGTAGGTTAAAAAGAATATCACAATGAAATATTAAATAACTTATTTCTCTCTTTTCTCTACAATCATTTATTTTTCTTTTCAACCTTTCATCTAAAAAATTCAAATGGTTATAATTCTCTTGTTATAAATCTATTATTAATGAATAATACATCAAATTATTCGTCTTTTTAAAATTTTTAATTTGACATCCATATCAACTATATAATCTGCAGCGCTTCTTTTCGTCTTATCTTTTCTTTCCTTACTTGCTCTCCTCGCATGTGGCTTTCTTTTTCATTTTTTCTTTCATTGCAGTGCATACAACATACTCTCTTCTTTGTCTGCATATTATCTTTCTCTTTCATTGCAGTGCATACTCATTAATCTCATTCTCTTTCATTATTGCAGTGCATACTCATTCTCTTTCATTACACTGCAATACTTATTTTCTTTCTGGAGTGTCATTCTCTTATTTCTTATTTTTTATCCTCATTTATTTCTTCCACAAGATGACAATCTTTAATTCTTTGTTGGTGACATTCTGTAAAGTCTCTATCTATATATAATAAAATAATACTCCCTCCGTCCACTGTCAATCTATCAATTTTACTATTTTGGGCCGTCCATCCTGTAGTTATGGAACCGTATCGATACTTCCAATATGTGAAGAGCACTTTCGGCTTTCCGTCGGCTTAGCCTAGCCTGAATAAATCTATCCATTTCCCTTTTTGAACAATGGGACCCACACCCTCCACTAATACAAATAAAATATGGGACCCACACACTCCACTAACACAACTACCTACTATACATAAAATAACAATACTCCTTAATCCACATGCAAAAAGCAATTGGATACATTGAGGATGGACGGAGGGAGTACTTTTTAATTTTAAATTTTTAATTTAATATTATGAAGTTATATTGTATATAAATTTTTAATAAAATATTTTGAAAAAAAAACTAATCCTCCTAATATAACTGAGCATGTGGACCATATCTTTTTTTTTTATTGTACAAGATATGACTATCTTTTTTTAATTGTACAAGATATGAGTCTAATTTGTATTGTGTTTACTAGACATCGGGCGGGGTTATCAATCGTGCCTAGAAGCAACAAACCATGAAGCTTTATATTTATGTTTTAATATTGCTTTTATTAATAAATTTTAATTTTAATTTGGAAGTTCTTTCTCACATTTTATTTAAAAAATATATACATTGAAAATATTATATATTTTTTTTAAAATGTAATAAAATACTATAATTTTTCGATAAAAATTTTATATGATAAAATTAAGGGTAATTCTAGAGTGCAACGGGTGCACATAGAGTTTATAGGCATAAATTAAGGGTTAGTAGGTGGTTATTTATTTTATTTTTTATTATTTTATTTTATTTAATAGTTGAGATTAAATTAAAACTTAATCTAACGGAAGAGACAAGTCTCCCGACTATCTACTCTCACAGTACAAATAGGATAGAGAAACTATCTGAAAAGTAATCTTATGAACACGCTCATTTTTATCTCTTAATCTCTAATCTCTGTAGAAATCTGATCACAAACATCCCTTATTTATAGATAATTAAATGTGGATAGGTCTTCATGGTAGTTGTGGTGGTTAGAAGTGGTTATCATCTCAACTCCTACTAACTCCCGCCAACTTAAAGTAATTATAAATCTTACACTAAAGGGTGTAACATTTAATATTAAATTATAAGACTTTCGAAAATAGTGAAATTTGGGGTACGATGTATCTAGAAACACGCACGTTTTTTTAATAATAGATTAACACATCTCACGTACACTCTTCTCAATATACCCGTATTGTTGTGGTCCAACTTCCTGCCAACAATTCGCAAGCACATGCTTAACTTCTCAAAGTTTAACATCAAGAGAGGTAAGAGAGAGAGTGAGAGATCTTACAGCATGAAGAGTATTTATACCCCATGGAGATCTTCTAGAAGAATTAAAAAAAATATTCTGTTCTGGTACTGGCACGAGTCGTGCTGCGTAGCACGAGTCGTGTCGTGTCAGGGTTCCTTGATCAACTTTACTCAAAACGGCACACGAGTTTTGATGAACGGAAGGTAGTTAGAGAGAGATTACGACCTTGTTTCTGAGATGGTAGATTGTTACTTTGCTCTAATTTGTTTTATTCAGGTGCATCGATGCATCAGATGCATAACCGTTTAACTCTAAACTTAAATGGATGTTTTAAATATAAAATGCAAAATATCACGTGCACAACCCACTTTTAATTCATATACATCTATCTATAAATATATAAAATTAAACTTAAATTTTATTTTTATCTTCAAATTTCTCCATTTGCTATCACAATAGATTTTCTTTTGAAAAAAATTAATAATAAAATTTTATATTAATACTATCTAAGATTGTGTGAAATATTATATGAGAAAAAAAGACAAATTATTCTTTTTACATGATACTTTACCATGTACACAATTTCTTTTATATATAAGAAGTTAAGTATTTTTTAGAGTAAAATATTATTACTTTTTGAATAAAAATTATTTTTTTTAGTCAAATTTTGTTATTTTTTATTTTATTTTTTACATTTTGTTTGAGATGATAAATGTGAGTATTGTTTAAGTAAAAACTTTGTGAGACTGTTTTATGAAATGACATGTGAGACGAATGAGAAATTATAATTTTTATAATGAAAATGATTTTCACTTAATGAAAAGAACAGTGATAATCAACTGTGAACTATTATTAAAAAAAATGTGATGTTATTTTTAATTAAAAAGAGTTGGTCTCTTATATGTCCGAATGCACGAGTGTATAAAGGTATAAAATTTTCTTTTAAAGAGTATACACTTTATTAAATATAAGGGTGTAATTTGTTCATAGAAAATATCAGGTGAAATATGAATAACATAAATATTTGATTAAAAAGATCAATTTTTTTCTCAAAAAATAAAGGGTATAAGTTCTTATACTAAAGATTATAACATTTAATGGTAAAGGATACAACTTTCAAAAAATATGAGATTCGGGGGCACGGTGTCTCCGAAGATACATAAATTTTAGCTAATAAAAAATATTAATTTAGAAAAGTGGAAAATAATCTCTCACATGCTTGATCTTTTTATTTGAGATAAGTAATAATTAATTCATATGCACAATAATTTTTTATATATTAATAAATAAAATATAGATATACTATGAAATGGAATCATAAGAGATAACTGATAAGCACATTTCTTTTAAAAAATAAATTAATTTATAAATTATTTTTATTACTTTTAGAATTTCATGTTAAACAAAACAATTACAAAAATTTTGATATAATATTTTAATTAATATTAAATTAAAATATAATAATAAATTGATGATAGATTATGGGTTCATTACTCATATGTACAAATTATGTACCAGTATTACTACTAGATACAATATATAAAGAGAGAGACTAGGGTGGAACCGATTCCATAAAAATTTCATGAAATCGGATCCCAAATCAATCTCGCGGGTTTGATGGGTTTTGAGAGATTCAAAACCAAATCTTCATCTTATTCTTTTCGCTTTCTCCTCAAAACGAGTTGTTCAAATTAGGCATCTGTATTCACCGCAACCGCCATCAGTGGATTCAGATGAAGAGTATTGCGTGAGATCTTCGCCGCCACAGCTGCCTCCGCCACCAGTGTTGGCTCGATGGAGGAAGACGCAGTAACACCAACAAGCATAGAAGATTTGGGTATAGAGCGCCACCAATGTAACCGTAAAAATAATCACGAGTATAGTACAATACCTAGCTTTCTCAGTCCACCGCTGCTGCCGCTCATTATCGGCAGGTATGTCCCTGGACAAAATTAGTTTATAACAATAAACGATGGAGTAAGAGTGAAAGAAAATTTAAGATTGTGGGATTGTACTCCAGGAAAGTAAATTTGACTCTGATAGTACTCTTGATTTGCATCTTGACTTCGCTTGTTTGATTGATTGTTGTGGGAATTATATTTGCGTGGAGTTGATGTTAACAGTGGGTTTGATTGTGTTGCTGGCATTTGGATTCGTATTAAGAGTTAAAATTGCAGTCCCATTAGATGTGGTGTGCTACCACATGGTTGGATCCATGAACGGCCTCCATCAGTCATTTCTAAAAGGGATGCACTCCATCTTCATCATGTTTTGCACCACACTAGTATTTTTCCTTCTCCATTTACTGCTACTACACTTTCTTGCTTCATGTTTATACTGATTCTTGAGTGATATATGTTCTTCTGCTGATTTTATTAAAGTAATGCACTTTTTTCAACAAAGAAGCTTTTGTTGAGGCTTGGTTGAAGGAGAATTTGCTAAAAGAGTTTGGGTATATTAAGGGTTTGAAGGATATGATTCCGGTTGTATTGATGGAGATTTTGGGAGTTAGGGGCCTTGGGAAGGGAAATTTCGATGCCCAATCACAGGGTTTGAATTCAATGGCAAAAATAATTTTTTGTGATCACAGATTGTATGCATGTTTTAAATGCAAAGGGTTTTAAGGAGGTAAAAATCTTCTGCTTTCTTTTATTTGTCATAAAGAGTTTGGAGAGAGATATGATTGTGATCAATGGGACTGAGGAAGAAGTTAATAAACTGCAGGAGAATTTGAAAGAGGAGAAAGCTAAAGCTACGAAAGAAATCAATGAATGGGGATAGGAATGGGAAGGAGGTGGGTCCATTGTAATTTTCTGTTATTTTAAATCTGAATACGTAATTTAGTGTTTGGGTTGTGCTTTGGTTAATTCATGTGCTGTAATTTATATAAGATTTGTTTGTAAGAAGGAATTTATGGTTGCAGAATACATTTGAAGAGAGGAAATTGAGAATATTGATCTTTTTTAGTAATTAGTAACTTTTGGTTGCATATTCTTGTTAATAAAAAGTAATTATTATGTTAAGTAAGCAAACGCTCTGTATATATAATGACATTGATTTGGTATCAATTTGTATGTATTTAACACGACTCGTTGCATGCAGAGTCGTGCAAAGTATTGTGGGAGACGAGATGTGGAAAAGCCCAGACTCAGAAGCGTTGCTTTGAATAGTGCTGCATATCTTATAACAAGTGCCAGTGTATTCCTTCTGGAACCTATGGGAACAAATCGGAGTGCCTTCAACTCCAAGGGCAACTCTTACACTCTATAAAATGTAATAATAAACCTTAGTATCAATTTCGACACTACTAATACAATATTGCTGCTGGAATAAGCTATTGTTTATTATCTACTCTTTTCATTTCAACAGAAATTATTTTAACAAGTTTAGAATGCAATATGATTAACACAAGAACTTGCATGCATACATTATAGTATACCACTTACATCATCTTCTGGATACTACTAATTTTATAGTGTGGTTCAATTTATTCTAAAGAGTAATTTAATTTTTTAAAAAGTAATCTATCAATTTATAGATTGCATACAAGTTAATTCTTCATGGTTAATGGTTTGTAAGGAGTAATCCAATTATTTTAAAAAAAAGTAACCTTGTTGACTAAATGGAACATAAACAAATTAACATAAAGAGTAATCCAAAAACATGTTCATAGTAACCCAAATAATTATAAGGAGTAACCCAATTAATAAGAAAAAAGTTACCTAAAATATATTGAGTAAATAGAAAAGTACATAAATAAATCAATCTAAAGAGTAATCCAAAAACATATTCATAGTAACCTAAATCATTATAAAGAGTAACCCAATTAATAAAGAAAAGTAATCTAAAAAGATGTTAACCAAATATAACAATATATAAATAAATCAACAAAAAGAGTAATCCAAAAACTTGTTTATAGTAATCCAATTTATTATAAAAAGTAACCTTGTGAATCAACAATAAAATTTTCAAAACAAAACTAAACTAATACAATAGAGTAAACTAACAAGAAGCAATAACGGCAAGAGATGACTTAAACAAAAAAATTTCTCTACCCTTGAAGAAACTTCTACAAGAATTAAAAAAATCTCTCTATGAAGAAATCTAATTTCCTTTTTATTTTCTTCAACGACTAACCCAATAAATTATAAAGAGTAACCTAATTAATTTAAAAGAGTAATCAAATTTTTTTTATAAAGTGACCTAACAACGTATTTAATTTCAAAGAGTGGTCCAATTTATTCCAAAGAGTGATCTAATTAATTCTAAAAAGTAGCCTAATTATTTTTATAGTGATTTAGCAACGTATAGATGGTTTATAGTGATTTAGCAACGTATAAATTGCATACATTTTAATTAATTTAAAAAAGTGATCCAATTAATTCTAAAGATAAAGAATGATCTAATTAATTTCAAAGAGTAACCCAATTATTGTATATAGAGTGATCTAACAACGTATAGATTGCATACAATTTAATTAATTTTAAAGAATGGTCCAATTTCTGTAATTTTCTCACTCTCTCTCATCACAGACAAAAGAACCGTGCTATGGGATTAAAAGGAATTTGTATAGCAATTCTACAAAATCATCCCAGCAATCTCTCCCTTAATTCGATTAAAAGGAAATTGTATAGCAATTCTACAAAATCATCCCCAGCGATCTCTCCCTTAATTCAATATTTAATCTGACAATGGAGTCTTGGAGTAAGCAACAATTTAACATTTCCACAATCTATACTAAAAAAAATTAGAAAATTTAAAAAATGAAATGAGTATTTCATTACATTTATTAGCAATTAATCACAACATTAATTAGCAACCGTGCTTGCCCTTGCTACCAGCCCCCAACCCCCTCTCAAAACACCCCTCAAGCTGTCGCGCTTGCCCGATGCCATTGCCATGGATTCTTGAAACCTGCCAACTTCATTTCCTCACACTTTTAACAAGGGTGTAGTTAGAAAATGGATTAATAGGGCTTACTAATTTCTGTCACTATCAAATAAACTGATAATCATAATTCTCCTTCTGCATATGCTTAATCTCATACCATACAGCGACCAAATTTCATTCACATTTACAAAAATTCAATCTACTTGAAATTTTTAGTTCAACCTCATGTCAAATTCTCAACGAAATTCAAAATTAATTTTTACTTAAAATTAAAGAATCGATAAAAGGTTTGAAAGAGTAACAAAAAATATATATACTCTTTTGTGGAGTAATTAATATATCTAGATCATAACGAGTTCAATTTAAGAGCACAACTAAGTAAGGTAGCTATAATTATCATCATCCCAAATCACTACACAAAAATAAAAACACTTGCAGAATCACTATCTCCAGATGGATGGATTCTTATGGACTAAAACACCTTATTTTTCTTTCTTTTCGTATTTTCTTATTTTTCAACCACATTTCTGCTAACTAACCTTAATTAATCTGCTTCTATACAGTGTATAAATAGTGAACACAGACATAGGTCGGGCCCCCTTTCTCTCTCCATCTCTTCTTTTTTACACTGGACTTCCTAATTTGCTATCACTATATTTCCATGGTCATTCCTCCCATGGGGGCTCTTTGGAAAATTCCTTTTTCGCGCTTCATTATTCGGTAGTTGACGGTGGTGGGAGGCAGCATTGACGGAGAGAAGTTGTTGCTGTTGCGCCCCTAGAGCGATGGACGGGGATGAAAAGACGATTGACGGAGTGAAGTTATTGTTATTGTGCCCCCAGGGTGGCGGATGGCGATGAAAAGATGATGGCGCAAAGAATTTACGAGGGAAGAGAAAGAAGAAAGTGAGGAGTGACGTGGGGATAGGAACCATATAGAGAAGGGTGAGAATTGGGATGAATATTTGAAACCCCTAACCCGTATTTTTATATCCTGATCCATTTTTCGTAAAAGATCCGGTCTTATGAAAATTAAAAAAAAATCTGCTCCATACTAGTCATTGTCATATATAAATTATATTACTAATCACTACAAATCGAATACATCAGATACCACTTTTAACCTTATTGTTATTTTAATTGTATTAAGAAATTAATTTACCCACTAATTTCTCCATAAAATAGGAAATATGTTGGAGATTAATTAATCGGTCAAAAATACGTCAAACATTAAAAAGTAAGTTTAATAGATGCCGGGGAAGAAAGCACTAGTTGTGTGGATTTTGAATTATTTTGCTTGTATTCAGAAAATATGTAGACACGTCGTGGATATTTTAATCATCTGGTGCTTGTATGCATAAAATTGTGGGCGTTAATATTCGATAATTTTCAGATATATTGTATTAAAAAAATATATAATCCTTTATATTTGGTAGTTTTGGTAATTTTTGTATTCAGAATATATGTATGCCTTAATATTTAATAATTTTAAAAAATATTCAAATTGTATTCAGAAAAAAACATAAGATTTGATGTTCGTTTGTTTTTTGAAATTTTTGTGTTCAGAAAATATGTTGGGCTTAATAATTAATTTTAAAAAATATTCAAACAGTATTCAGAAAAAAGACTCCGCCTTCACACAATATTTATAGAAATATTGGAGATATTATTATTTTCAAAAATAATATATTGTGATTTTCTGAATACTTAGTAACATTGATTTCTTCCGGTGGGAAGAGAACTAAAATATAGGATATGGATAATAACCGTAAATTTCTATGTATTTTATTAACATGTATAAAGGGATAATTAAGACTTTTCATTGAATACTTTTGTAGTGGATAGTAATAAAATATATACTATGTATCTACTAGTAATATCCTAATATATTTTGTACTAGGTAGTAATACTTCCATAATAATGAAATTTAAAATATACTATGTTAATATATTGAAAATACTAGCATGTAACCCGCGTGCTACGCGGCATAATGAATATTTATTTAAAGGCAAAAGCTCCTGTGCACCCGGGCGCACGGAACACTTTCCGTGCGCCTTTAGAAATTTGTGCTAAATTGTATACCTTTTAGTATACAGATGTGTACCCTTTATTTTCTAAAGAAAAATCTGGGCACACGAACAACACTCCGTGCGCCTTTAGAATTTTGTGTTAAATTGTATACCCTTTAGTATAAAAATGTGTACCCTTTATTTTCTAAAGAAAAAAAAATATTAATGAAAAGTGTATACCCTTTAGAACAAAATTGTGTACCTTTTAGTAATTAAAGTGTATACCCTTTAGACCAAATTAATGTACCCTTACCCATAATACAAAATTTCTAAAGGCGCACGGAATGTGTTCCGTGCGCCCGGGTGCACGCAAGCCTCACTCTTATTTAAATATAAATAAATTGAAAAGAATATTTAAATATTTTTATTACATTAAATTATATTTTTTCTATGTATTAAATATTCATGCATGAAAATATATTAGTATAGAGTTTTATATTAATTAATTAATTTCTTTTGTTAAGCGAGTTTTAATAAGTATTCTCTTTGTCTATTCTCTGGCTAATTTTAGCATTTCCTTTTTTATGACTTGGATTTTTAAACTATTTGAAGTTATTTACTCTTGAAAGAATTGTATAATTATTTGACTTCAAAAATATATAATTATAGAATTTAAAAGATTGTTTTTAACTTTTATTCATTCATCAATATCATTTCACATATGTTAAATTAATAATAAAAAATATTTGTATGAAGTATTTGTAAGTTAATTATTTTTAATGAAAAGTGATAATATCTTTGATAAAAAGTGATAAATATTTAAGAAAACGTAAAAAAAAAAAATCATGCTAGTATTGCCCTAAAATAATATCAGTATTTAAAAACATTAATCAAATATCATATATCATGTGAAGGTTGAAGATTGCCTTAGATGCAAGAAATGCTAATTACAGTAATCAGAAAATGAATGGAATAAAATATATGTTAAACGGAAAAAAGCAATTAAGAAGAGAACTTTCATGATAGAAGAAATTATGAATTGTCATTAAAAGGGAAATGTAAAAGTTAGATCATGTAATATAGAGTTTTCAAGGTTCAAAGGCTTGTTAAATTATTGCAAAGCATAATGAAAATTAATGTTTAAAAAATAAAAGTTGCAATTAAAAAGTTAGTCTAACACAATGAACGTACTAAGCGATATATTTGCAATTCGAGAAATTAGTGGATATTGGCTCAGTTTCATTGAGGGAGGGATAAAGTTCTTCAAAGTTGTCACTGGTAGTATTCTCAATCAAATTCTTCAGGAAAATAGATCAAATAAATTTGTGCTTTTTTGAATTGCCAAAGATGCAGCATCAGAGTCCTAAACACACTCTTGGAAAAACCACGCTAGGTGTAGCAATATCTTTGCAATGTGCCTTGTGGTACAATTTTTCTTGTTGTTTTCTTTTCCAATCACAATTTTACCATAATTTCATGAGTGTGAGTAGCAACCTTCTTGTAACAGCAATCCAACCCATATCTCCAATTATAAAAAATGAGTCAAATATATACACTAAATTTGAGAAAATTAAGAGTTTACCTTTCATGAGAAATATTCCAACATTCCGAAATCAGAAACTGTAACAATGGAGATTCAAATATTCCATGAGAGAGAGAACTGGCTGGATTGATATCAGGATAAATAGTCAACTTTTTCTTAAATAGCATTTAATTGCAAATTAATTCTCTTGATTGAAATATGTATGCATTGAGATCTTTGAAATCTGTAAATGTGCATATAGAGATCTAACTAAGGAAGAAAATTAAGAAAAGTGAAAAAAAGACATGTCAAAATTGGAATAATATGGAGATGACGCGTCAAAATTGGAAAGGTATGGAAATGACACGTCAAAGAGTGAAATCCTTCGTTTAGTATATTAAAGATATGATTACTTTGGTGCACACAATGAAAATTATGAGGAGTGGAAATATGAGACAAGAGTGCATAAAATTAATGAAAGGTGTGTATAGAATGATGAAAAGTGAAATGTTAGAATAAGCAAAATGAATGGCGTACATAAAGGAAAGGTGAAAAGTCAAGAAGAATACAAAAGGTGCACTGCAGAGAATGAATGTGAAATTAAAATAATATAACATATTAATATACATTAATAGGTGAGTCCCATTTTACCTGTAACTGCTAATACTTGAGTCGTTCATGAGCGGATTTGGATCCTCTCCATTTAGGTGGTTATGCATTTTGTAAATTTCTCTTAATCTAAACTATTTATTATATCTACTAGCGTTTTAACCCGTGCGATGCACGGGGATATGTTATAACAAAGAAATTAAATCAACGAAACTTTAAAAATTTAACTAATTAAACTTCTATAAAAATAAATAATAAATTTTAAAAAAAGTATAATAACTCCCATTGAAAGATATATGAGTTGAGTTAATTTTGATGCTTGTAATGCTATAAGGGCATCAACAATATTAAACACCTTAGTAATAAATTTAAAGCATTATTAAATATTATGTAATTTCAATACATAACTATAAAGAAAAATTATGTATGACCTGCCAAATGAAGGAATATATATATAAAAATATCTAATGTTGGAGCATTTTAATCTCATCCTCCACTACTAACACTTCACAATTTATTATTCAATCACATTAAAATGTATTATTTGCAAATTTATCTTCCTCAATAATACCTAATAATTATATAAAAAAATCTGACTCGAAATCACCAATTTTAGCAAAACTCAATAGAAAGAATGAATGATATCCGGAACATTATTTATGCCTTAATTAAATTTAAAATTTTAATTTGTTCCAATGTCTCAATTAATGAACATGATGATGTTCAACTCTATAAATATAATAATCAAATATTTCTAAAAACTTCTCTAAAAATATAATTCTAGCATTTAACCCGTGCGTTGCACGGGAAGACGTTATGACATTCTTTATTTTTTTTTTTGAAAATTTAGAGAATTTAAAACGATCCATTTTTTTTTTTAAGTTCAGAAGTGGCACTTGTTGTCAGTGAAGAGAGTGAAAAATTGGAGGATTCCAAAGATTGCAAAAGGTAAAGGATTGTAATGATAACAATGATAAACATTGATGAGTTACGTATTATGACTGTGAAGCCCCTTTGGAATTTCAACTTGAAGCACTAATAAAGAGAGTTATTGTACTGAGAGTCGTCCCATGCGGATAATAATAATAATAATAATAATAATAATAATAATAATAATAATAATAATAATAATACACACACTTAAATATACAATGAAAAAATATTTAATCCTAAATATTAATTTACACATTTCAAATAGAATATCTGAAAACATAATTCTTGTAATAATTGCATTTACTTTTTTTTAAATATGATCTTCAGACTTATCTTATTTATTGATCTCGACATGAGCACAACTATGTACAATTGATTATGACTGAATATATATATGTTCAAGAACAACCAACATTTCCAAGAAATTGTCATAACATAAGAACCAATCATTAGTTTTAATTGATTTAATCAGCAGAAACTCCATATTACATTTATCTCCATATTACATTTATGGATACCAATTACTACCAAAAGCTTTACTTGTAAACTTTCTAAAATATTTTCGTTGTTTAGTAAAAAGGTACACCCATGACCCACCACTTCCAATCACTCCCTACTAATACAACTATCCACTTTATATAAAATAATAATACTTCTTAATTCACGTGCAAAAAACAAACGAATACCTTTGCAATGGATGGAGGGAGTACATTTTAATATTTTCATGTGTTTCAATGTCGATACATAAGAGTACACCAAAATGGTTAAATATTTATCACATATTCATTTAAAAGTGAGTTAATCATCATGCTTATGTTTCCCTATGTGATTTTCAATGCTAAAATTAGAAGTGCTATACGTTTATATTTTCTCATGTGATCTCCAATATCGAGATTAGAAATGATATACGCGTATCGTATCAGATAAATATAAACTCAGTATCATGAATTTTTAAAGAAAAAATATAAATCAAAATACATAATCACATGTCACTCCTAGAAAGAAATAATGAATTATAGAGATTATCTATAAACATGTTGTGTCCACAAGTATTCTTCCCCCTATTTATGGAGAATTCAATAAAAAAACACAGGTGTTCTTCCCCCTATTTATGGAGAATTCAAATAAAAAACTTTACACTTGAATTTTTTTTAAACAACATAAATGGACACAATCCAGACATGGAAAAAAGTATAAATTTTAATATAATCATTTAATGTGTTTCAACTTCGATACATAATAGTATTATTTAGACAAAGTTAGACATCAAATGGCTAAACTATTTATCACATATTCATTTAAAGAGTGAGTCAACGGTCATGCTTATGTTTCCTCAAGTGATCACCATTCCTAAAATTAGAAGTGCTATAGGCTTATGTTTCCTCATGTGATCTCTAATACTGAGGTCATGCTTATGTTTCCTCAAGTGATCTCCATTGCTAAAATTAGAAGTGCTATAGGCTTATGTTTCCTCATGTGATTTCTAGTACTGAGAATTAGAAACGCATAACGTACATCATACCTGACAAATATAAACTCGGTATCATGAATTTTTAATGAAAAATAAGATAAATCAAAACACATAATAACAGATCACTCAAAGCAAGAAATAAAATATTATAGAGATTACCTATTCCCCATATTCACTACTTCAAGTGTCCCCTAAAAATTAACACTGCAAGTTTTTGTATCAAGTTAATGCATGTTCTTCTCTACATCTAATGAAGTTGCAACAAAACCTCATGTCAAGCGATGATTAAATCACTTATGATTATAAGAAAACATTTGAAGGAAAAAATCAAGGATTAATGTGAATTTATGAATGAGAGGTTCTATAGATCGTTGACATTCATACTATATAATAATCACAATATTTTAATCTTCTGTCAGACAACAATTTGGCATCATAAATTGTCACCCAACAAAAAACTCAGAAAGTCAAAATGAAATTTAAATACGATAATTCATCATTTCTTTCTTTTCTAAACACATCTTGACACACTACATGTAATACATGATACTAAGTCTTAGTATGTTCTTGCTGAGCATTAATCCTTGATAGCGGTAATATTTTCACCTACTTGGTTAACTCTTTTATCAACACATTTCTAAATAATGTGTTTTATATAGTGTTATATATATTGAAGGTGTAGACTCTTCTCGAAGTATCATTCTCTATAATTCATTTATATAATTGATAATCTATGTTGTATTGAGTCTCTGTCCTCCTTGCTTTCCTCGGCTACATGATATGCTATGAAAATTCAAAATTTCTATCAAACAAATTAAAATATTTAAAAATAACATATGCATGATCAGGGACGGAGCCACGCTGGGGCCAGGGGGGGCACTGGGCCCCCCTAAAATTTTAAAAATAATTACTATATATGTAATAATTTATAATTGCAATTTGCTGTAGCCAAGTGGTTAGACACTTTCCTAACATATGTTTAGGTCGTGGGTTCGAATTTTGGGAGTGCATGAAGTTTGCCTTCTTTACTCCTTTTTCCTTTCTTTTTAATTTAATCTAATCCTTTCCTTTTTTAATGTTGTCATGGGTAGAATTCTTCTGCAAATTTTAAAATTTCTCCGCACAAGTTTTATCTATTTTTTTCCCATTTTTCTTCTTCATCTTCTAATTTTTATACTTATAAATTATTTTCATTTAATATTTTTATATATTTCTTTTGAATTTTTTTAGTAAATGGAGCATATTCTTTTTAAATATATATCTTATCATTTATTTCTTTTAACATTTTCTTTATCTATTTCTTATTGTAGGATTTAAATAATGTGGGATTTTTTTGATTTTTTTTATAAACAAATTTATAACACTTTAAAGATTTTTTTACTTCAATCATTTAACAAAAACTCTAAAATTATCAACATAAATTTTCGTTCTTAATAATTTTCACCTAATATTAATCGAATAAACTCAAGTAATCTAATATACATAAGAGATTTTACTATTTTTTTATATTTGAAAAATACTAGTAAATTATTTAGAAGTAACCCTTTTCTAAATTTATGTGCAAAAATAAAGATAAAAATTTCTACGGGATAGAAACAAATTGGGCCCCCCTATCGAGAAATCCTGGCTCCGTCACTGTGCATGATGATAATCATTCATAAAGATTCATGATAATTTCTATCAACCGTATTAGTACTATAAATTAGAGATGAAAGGCCATAAAGCCACGCATGAATCAAACTACAATAAATGTGCATATAAGTAGAACTTGCATGAATCAAACTACAATAAATGTGCATATAAGTAGAAAAAAAGAGGCACGGGGTCTTGATTAATGCTGTATTAGAAATCTCTAATTAAAACAAATAGAAAAAATCTTAATAAGTATATATATGGAAAGATGCACAATTTATCCTAGGGAAGCCAAAGTATTTATAACATGGCTTGAGAATAATAATATATCAAAATAATGAGAAATTAATAATAATAATCGATCGTATCTTTATTTAACATGGCTTGAAAAATTCTCAGCAAAGGTACAACATTATTTCTGCTCATCAAGGACGTAACGAAAAATAATAGGAATTACCAATTTCATCATACAAATATAACTCGCATTGCATTAGATTTTCTAAATTTGTGACAACATCAAATTTCATCAAGTTATCATAGTAACTATAATACACAATAATGATCACAATAAACAAAAATCAAATAAAAGTGATGACTAAAATCATATTGCGACAATCAAATAGTGCATAAAAAGCCAACCTTGATACTTGGCTAAATTTTGAATTGATATCATTTGTCTCGTTTCCTCAAAGTTCATTCCTCAAATCGTGTGTTTATGTCTATTTGAAATTCCAAGCAAACCATGTCAATCAAAGATAAATCATGTAAATCCAATTCATTTTCAATATAACGCAAAGGAAAGCAGCAACACCACGATTGAAAGCTCAAGAACTACCCCATCATCCCCAAAGCAACATCCTAAAAAAATTTATCTATTATACTATAATTCACTAAAACAAATCTTTAGCAGAAATTAATAGAATAAAATACCAAATCTACTCAAATTATACTACTCATGTAGAATCCATTTTATATATGATACTCCTTCCGTCACATTTCAATGTTTACGTATGCATTTTGCATGTTGATTAAGGAATATAGTATTTTAATGGATAGTGGGTTGAAAGATAAAATATTTAATGTAAAGTGGGTAGGTGTATTAGTGTTGGATGTGAGTCCCATAGTGATATATTAAATGTTTTAGATGAGTCCCATATACCAAAAAAGGAAACGTAAAGATTAAAATGGGATGCCCAAAATAGAAATATGTAAAGATTGAAATGGGATGGAAGGAGTATACCATTATAAATCTTTTGATTAAAATAGAAAATCAAAAAAACCGAGTGATAAAATATGAAGAGAATAATTATTGTGCACTCTTTTAATATTATAGATCTCTTGTATATCAGTTGATAACGCTGCCAGATTATTTTGGTATTCAAACTACAATGATAGATTGAAGCTAAATGCTATCTGCAATAGCAACATACTAAAATATATACCAAAATGTAATCAGAACAATATAATCCATTCAATCCCTAAAACCCCTAAAAAATATAGTATAAGTAGAGATGTTAAACGGGTCAGCCCTATTAAAAGAATTATTAAAAGATATAAATTAAAAGAATTTGTGATAATTAAATTAATTTTAATATATTTATTCAAGTATTATTTTATTTATTAGAGAAAATTTTGGGTTAGAGTACGAAAAAAGATGAGAAAGAGATGAAAATTAAAAGATTGTGAGAGTTTGTCCAACGATGGGTTGGGAGTAGGGTGTGATTGGGTGGTCGATGTATAGATTATGGGTGTTAAAATTAATTAAACATAATAATAATAATAATTTTCAACCCTACGGGCCGGCCCGATTAGCCCACGGGCCAACCCTATTAGCCCACGGGTTAATCGGTTCGGGCCAAAAAGCCCGAATGTTAAACGGGCTCAAATTTCTTGGCCCTAACCCTAATTTTTTTCGGGTTAATCGGTTCGGGCCCACGGTTTACGGGCTTATTAACAACTCTAAGTATAAGATGTCAAGTGTATACTTGAACAAAAAACCTAAAATTTCTTCTAAAACTTAAATCCTCCCAAAATCATCTAATTAAAATTTCCTAGTCAATATAGTTTAATTTCAGACAAATACCAACCAGTTACTTGATGATACTTTTGCAATTTTCTTTTCAGATACAACAATCTCACAACCTATACTTTCCACCCATAGAATTTATGATTGCTTACAGTTTCTCTAAATGCATCTCATACTCCTAACAATATAAAGAGAAAATTCAAATCAAAATGATAAAAAAAAAATTATATCATAAATAAGCACAATTGAACCTCAAACAAATAGAACGTGAAAATGATTCAAAATTTTCATTTAAAAAATTGTCCAATTTAATCTCTAAAAATTTGTAGTTTTTGGCGGTGCACAATTCCATAAAAAAAGGCATAAATTCTTGAATGTTTTAGAAATCACTAATAACATTTAATAGTACTTTAACTGAATTTATCAGTGACCAAACCACTTACTACATAAACTCATGAAGTTTGCAATTGGGGGACCATAGATGAAAAAAAGAAATTCACATTCAATGATACTAAAGAAACAACTAATATTGTCATTTGTTTGAGGAGCTAACCATTAATTTTTTGTATAAATTTAGTCGTTCTCAAAATAAAAATGAAGTTCTCCACAATAAGTTTCCAGCTAAGTGGGTAAATAAAGTTTATGATGCATAAAAATTAATCTTCCTAACATACTAATTGCCTGATTAATTGAAAACTTTGGCATACATCTTTGTAGATCACCATATCTTTTCTAAAAGGATCTTCACCACATTGCCCATACTTGTAACTACTGCAATACAATAGTCTTCAACCTTTATGAAGAACCTTTATTAGAATATAAGGTGACGTGAAAAACATTCAGTAGCCAGAAAATTCAATATAGAAATATGTGTAAAATACCTTGCGATGACTTTAGATTAATATGACAGACTAAAATAAAATGCAGTGCATGTAATGCTATAAATATATCAGATAAGCATCACATAAAACCATTATCATTTTGATTACAACAAACTATCAACATTGATTCCTTCCATCTCAATCACAGTGCATCTCTCCATTTACACACTTTGCATAAAAAAAACATAAATTATGCATGTCCATCTTAAAATCTAAATATTAACATCTCTATTTGAAGTAAAAGAGCAGTATATCCAACTTATACGCCTCCAAGAAAACCCTTATAAGTGCATATATGTCACACTTGAAGGCCTCTACCCTAAATCCATAGGCCTCACTCTCCTCCAACGCCAAATTCCACATCTTACTATTGCAACACTTTTTTTCAACAAAAAAATAAGCAATCTTCCAAGCACTTCACTATCATCTTTCTCAATTGTACTAAAAAAATTATCTTTCACTTTGATATTCTTATCCCCACCTAATAACTCTATCAAAGCATCATAAAATAGCTACACTATGAGTATACCTTATTTACCTCCCATGATCCCATTTCACATGAATAACTTAACACCTAAGTCATGGATTTGCACATTACTCAACACATCAATCACCAAATTCTCATAAAGTTTATCCCTAAACATCTTAAGGAATTTTTGGGATTTGTCTCCCAACTCATCATTGTAATTATTGATGGCATTTACTATTTAAGAAGTGTTACATTAGCACTTTACTGGACTCAAAGTGTGAAATTTCGGTATCAAAAAAGGATTCCTAAATAAATTATAAGTCCTGACGCGATTTGCAGATTTTCTGGACGGCTACTTATCCTTCAATAGCATTGGTTTTAGTGGCAAAGAACCTATGCAAGAATTTGAATAAGTGTAAAAAAGGTGGGAAAGAAATATATCAGATTTGAATTTAAAATTTAAAAAAACTAATATACAGAAAAGCTTGTGTAGGTAGAAACAACATTCTCCTGTATCTAAACATATATTTTTTTAATAAAAAATATCTTGCTGTACATTCAAAATCACATTTGAAAGTCAAAATTAAAAGCAATTACTCTAATAGAATTGATTAAATATCGAGAATGCCAAACGAACCGTGACATGTTTATTACTTTTTTTTATATCAGAATTCCAAATGCCTTAAAAAACACATGGGGTATGACAAATTGAAATAACTCTTTAGAAAGAAAGATGAGAACTACAAACAAAAAGAGATACGAACCATGATGAAGATGGAGAGATCAATTTTTCCTCAACAAAATCATGGTGGAGAAGTCTTCTTAATACCTTTCTATAAAAGAGAGACAAAACCCTTAACTGTGTCCTTACTTATGCAATATATTCTAAGTATATATAAAAGTTGTTAAATTTATGTAAAATAAAAAATATTGCAAATTGCATTTTTTCCACAAATACTTAACAATTCAAATAATCACAACAGTTTTCTTGTATTGTTTTTGAGTAACTATAATAAATAATGAAATTAATCCAACAAAAAAATATCAGAATTATATGTCAAAGAAGTCAAATTGAGCAAGAATAATTTAAAGTTATAGTTTGACCCATGACTTGGAGATTAATGAGCAATACGTAGAGGATTAATGCACCAAAGTTAATCAGAAGAAGAATGACCAATGAGCCTTCATTCCTCCCCAAGAATTAGGTGATCTTGAGAATTCCAGAACCTTCAGAGATAACTCATTATCTTTCTCACATATCTTTTTATTTTTTTTGCTAACTTAACTATGGAAAAGAAAGTACAAACAAATGTAGAAAGACATATATGAGATCCAAACAGTATAAACAGCTTCTAAAAGCACAAAATGAAATAAAATAAAAAAATCAAATCGAATCCATATATATATATATATATATATATATATATATATATATATATATATATATATATATATATATATATATATACATATATATATGCATAACATTCAAAATTTCAATCGGATCTTGAAAAATCTCTGAATAGGTATACCGTTTTGCTAAAGCTAAATAAAAATCATGAAACAAAAATAAAAATAGCGTAATAAATTGACAAAAAAAGCATAACTTCAGTGAATTTGCAGAAACATACACAAAATTGAAGGACCGAGCTCACATTGCAATTGGATGGGAAGTAGTTGATCTCCAGTGCTGGTGCATAATGTAGTTGATTATATTCAGGTCCCTGTACTTTAAACTGTTGTGATCATTGTCTGTTTAAAGTATAGTTGCAATCAGCTAAGAAAATAATATAGGTCAGTTATTGACTAATCAAATTTAAGCAATACAAAAAAAATCATGATGAAGAGGGCATATGAAAAGAAACACAATTTTATAAAGGAAAAAATGCTTCATTATATTATGAGTAAAATGCACATCATTATGGCAGACAGCTCAGAGTCTTATTTGGTTCCACTCTCTTACTTGGTTGGACACCAATTATAAGAGATCATTTAGTACAACCACCCAAAAAAGATTTGCAACTCAAAATCAAGAAAAGAATAAAAACGAAATTGATGAATGTCCAGCGTATGAATACAGACAACCTTAAAATTCATGTATCATGGATTAGCTAATGCTTTCATCTCACTTGTCATGATATTTTTCATTAAATAAGGAAAGAATCACGTGATTCTAACAAATCATTCATAGTTCAAAAGACATGTGCTTTGATTTAATCTTTACTCATAAATCAATCTTTCCATACTACAGGGTGTATGCCCGTAATTATAGATAAAATATTACACACATTTTTTTCAGAATAAAAAATGAAAACCCATAGCTTTTTTTCTTTGATTTTGCCTACAATGGCCCAATTGATTACCAAAGACAAAAATATAATAAAATATAAATCAGTGTCAGGAGAACATATCAAGTTGGTTGGGAATGTGTATTTTCACAATATTGATGTACATATATAAAGGTTTATGAAGTTATAGCCACCAAACTTGAAAAACTATCATGTTGATTTGCCACAGTAAGCCTTTTGATTTTAAAAAAAATCAGAAGAACTAAATAATGAAATAATATGAAGAAAATAAATTACGTGCACCTTTAAATGGTCCAAACTCCATGACAGCATGCAACTAAACATGTACTATTGTGTATATGCTAATAGAACTGTCAGATTATACTTTCAATCAGCAATGATAGATTGAAGATAAACCATTTCTACAAAGAAAAGCATACTAAACAAATACTATCAAATTGTAATTAGCATCATAGAGTTCTTTTAATCCCTAAACCCTTAAACCACAAAACTTTCAGTTTTTCTCTTTTAAACAATGCTAAACATACGCGGCAAGAAGTCCTCAAATTTGAAAATCTAGAGAAGTCCTTAAGAAAATAATTAACAAATAATAAATAGACATAAATAAGGATTGATCTTGCAAGAAATGATGAGAACTGAACCTGGCAAGGTTTTATACAAAGGCTGAACATATAAAGTTCGAAAATAATAAAGTTAATATTTTTTTATATGCCATTGATGATAAGTAAATGTGTAATAAAGAGATTTCATGAAACTTTACTCAAGTTAGTAGTTATAAAGATCAAATCTGTATGAAAATTGTGATTGTTAAGGAGAAGAAAAAGAACAAAAGTTCAATCTTTAAACAAAAGGAATATATAATGTAGCTACCAATATAAATAATCTAAAGGTTAAGTAACTTGAAGATAGATTGACATGTCTCACTTACAAGTGTTGTATAAAAATCAGTGAATTCTGTCTTGATGCCACCAGTAGTCACGTCCATCAAAAGCTATTCGATAAATCCTCACAAAGGACTAAAGAATATAATAGGAATACCTGATAAATCCTCCATTGAATACCTGTGATTCAACACAAACAAACAATAAATAAACATAAATGAATGAATCAACAAAAAAATATCAGTGTCGTATGAAATATCAGTGTTCTTAAATAAACGAAGAACAAATCCATGCTGTAAATCAAAAATCCCAAAAAAAAGAAGTATAATTTAAAAGATTGAAAAGTAAAGTGGGAGAGATATACGGGACAAAAATATCGGTGTTTCCAAACAAACGAAGAACTAATTCTTTAATGAAAAAATCAACAAAACTTATATATTCGAAAAAATCTTTACTGATACACATCAAACCAAAAAGAATCGAAAAAACATCAAACAGAGAAAATCGAACACATAAAACAAAAATCGGGAGTGAATTGGTAAGATTCATCATCAGGAATACAAAAAAAGGGAAAAAATAATACGTATAATTAATATACCCACAATTCTCAACTCATTCAACCATTAGAAGAAATACCTGACTGCTACAATTGGCCATTGGTTTGTGGCTAATTCGTCTAATTACTGCACCTAAATACAAAAATAAAAGATACATGATAAAATAATATTGAAATACAAACTTCCACCAAACGCAATTCTGTTGCAGAATAAGGAGTGTTTCTTATTTCAAATAATTTAGACTGAACACACACGTGAGTTGTATACTTTAATTACTCGATAAAACAATGGAATAAAAAATAAAGAGTTCGGAAACAAACCAGATATATTGGGCCAAAAAGTCATGAAAGTATTCCCCTACGCACGCACGTACCTACAACAATAAGGAAAAATACTTCAATTTTATTTTAAAGAAAAATACATTAAATTGATTTTAAACATAAAACTGTCATTCCATAATATGGCATGGTAAATATAGAACGTCTGTTTAAATCCAAATAAACATGTTTCAATCACATAACTTCTTCTCTGCCCTTCCTCTATCATATAAGGAAACCTATGTCAGCAGAAAGAAATATAATTATTATAATCATTTTGAAAAAGATAGAGCACTAAAATGAAATGAGAAATACCCAATTTATTTGGAAGCTTGCATATGTTGCAACTCAAAGGTGTCTCGATTGCCTCGCTAACCGAAAATACAAAGACTCAAATAATAACAGAAACATAGATATTAACCCACCTATATAAAAAATACGTTTGCAAAATTGAATAGTTAAGGTAGGTGTCATCTTCTATGATTATATCCAATTTACAATAATTCAAAAGAGAATTAACAAAAATCAAATGCAATTAGCAAATTCATGCAGGCAACTAAAAGACAATGCACTTTCTTAAGAGATGACTTAATTGAAACACATAATCATTTAACGAATTGCTTCATACCTGTGTAAAGATTCCATATATAAGTGAAACTATTTGGTCTTTTACTTTTCTCAAACTCTAATTGTAAAATGATGCGGGTACAACCAATCAAAAGAAATGTTGTTAGCTATGATAAAATTGAATATTAATTCATAAGGTCAAATAGGAAAAGCATGAAAAAAGGTAAGCTTAAATATAGTTATAAATCCAACAAAATCTATAGTCATAGTCTAAAGCACAGAAAAATACATCTAAATCTAAACTCACGGAAGCACATATGGGCTCAAAAAACAAAAATACATCCCATAGTTAAACTCATTGAAGTACATATATATAGGCTTACAGTCACAAATCTAAACCATTAATATATTAAAGGCATAATACACATCCAAAATTTTCTCAAAAGTGGTTATAGATCATATAAAAAAAAATTGGTTTCATTCAGCCATTGAAAGCCAGTTTCATTCCTCAATATCTACAAATTACATAAATTGTGTTTCCAAATTTACCTAATATATTTCACCCAATATAGCCATCTCTTGAGCAATCAGCATCTTAATGGGATTTATATTTGATTTTTTATTTGAATAAATATTTGTAAGCTCATATACAACTTGCAAGTCACACACCATAATTAAACTATATTTAGAACTCATAAAAAAAATAGGGATTATATCCTATCAATCTCTAACTTAGTGAAAAGTATAGTCCTTTCACCACAAACATTCTATTTGATCAAGAGATGTACTCATCCTTGATTTGCTCATAGAGACAGGTGAACATGTGGATTATTTCAAATAGTGTCATTATTATATGAACTAAATTGGGTAAATTCCCTAATAGTGAAAGAAGAAAAGTTGTATTACATGTCAAAATAGTTTATTATTAACCCCAAACTTTCTCCAGAAGATTTGGAAATGATAAAACGCCAAGCACCATAAATTTTTTAACATAAAAGCATTCATTCATTTTAAATTAACCCATAAAAGAAACTGTAGTAAAAGACATCAACAATCCATTATTTAGAACAACCTAATGGAATTCTTACACCATGCATAAGTACGAAATCTCTAAAACTCAGCAAGAAAAAACTCAGATAGATTGGAGATAAAACTTCTGTAAAAATATAATTTTACGTGCAAAAAAACAAACGTAAATATTAATGCAAGACGGAAGTATGATTTAAAAAGAAAAAACTTACAATTATTTTAAATAAATATGATAAAAAGAAAAACTTACACCTTTTGATTAAATAAATAAAATATTCCATACATTACAGTACATTTGAAAATTTTTACTTTGAATCCCTAACAACACAACATTAGGAAAACACAGTATCCTTCTTTAGATAAACAAAAAAATATTTATAAAACAAAATAGTGAAGAATGCTTTTAAAAAAAAATACTATTATTACCAACAACTGGATACACAATTTGATGCCAGGAATCATAAGTTGAAATGCTGCAGAAATATTCCTTGAATTTGATGCCAAGTTCGGACAAAGATTGGAAACTTATACATCAAAATAGAAACAATAACACAGCAATGAAAGTTTTTTTTTAAAAAGATCAAAATAACAGAAAACCAATAGAAATAATGAGTATGTTATATACAAAAATGTTGTTTTGTATTATATATCGCACAAATAACCTAAAAACAAAAATAATTCGACAATCTATATACCAGAGATTTACTCGCTCTGCACAGATGGCATGGTGGGACCATTTTGAGCATTGATGAGTGATCTTTGACAAACCTATATATCAAATCATAAGGTGTTGGGTTAAACCAAATCATAATCCCAAGATTAACAACCACAACATAATTTAAGGTTGCATATTATCACTAAACTGCCATCATCCATGAAAAATGTATAGCGCAACAGCCAAAAGTCACTACTAAGTGCCAAGGTTGTTGAAGCATACAACTAAAATAATTATTTACTGCAATTCTTGTATAAGACGAAATCAAATAATCATTATAATAGTAATTATATTTACTGCAATTCTTATATGAAACTAATTCTGGCACCAAGATGTTAAAGTAGAAGAGTTTATACCTTGCAGTAATTTTAAGGAAGATAGAATAAAGATTTACCAGAAAACCAAGAACATAGAAGCAGTGAGACGATAAACTTACTTCGTGGTATCCTGCAACAAAAATCGACTGCCGTATCGTTTCACACCACCGTTCGATTTCAAAAAATCATCAGCTGAGCCGAACATTACGCCGTAAATAAATAAAACACGCAGACACAGGAGTAGATAATAGCGTTTTATCTACAAGTAGATCAAATCTTCTCCAATTGCCTCACATAATGGTTATAAAATTTATAAATAAATGAAATCAAAGAGTTGAGATGTTAATTAGGTACAAATAAATTGATTGAGTGGAGTAATAGAGAGAGGGAATTGAAGATTCGAAGCTTCATCATGGATGAAGAGGAGAGAAGAGACGATGGTGTTCTATTCTTCTTTTCTTTCTTCATCCCTATTTCTTTCTTTCTTCGATTGGTATCCCGTAGATGCAGATAAATGAAATAAAAAGTAGGGTTTTACTTATGATGCGTAGTTTTAATTCAATGGTGTAGATTTAATTTTAAAAAGTGAATGCCAGAGATTAAAGCAAATAAATCACCTAGATGAATATAAATTAACTTAAAGTGATGAAATTAGTTTCGGGGGGCAAAATTTAATCCTTAATAAGTGGTAAATTTGGTGCTATTATATATAATTATATTATTATATTATATTATATTATATAAAGATATGATTCAGATTTTGCCACATTATTTTTTTATTAGTTACTTTTAAATGAAATCAGTTTCGTTTTGTTTCATTCATCGCTTTTTTTCATCTTTTTTTTGTTTCTTTTTATTTTTAATTTATTATTATTTATTACAATTTTAATAATTATACATAATATTTTATTTGATCTATTTTACCTCTCAATTCATAGTGTGGTTTTGGGATTATTTTGATTATAGGATTTAATATTTATTCTTGTGGTTCAGTATTAATTTTAAGAGTATAATTGTAATTTTATTGATTTCATTTTAGGGTTTAATGTTAATTGTTAAGCTATAATTATAATTAGTAGTAATTACTTAATAAAAGAATTAATAAAATGAATTTCATAGAAATTTAATATTAATTTACGTTTGAGAGTGACGTGGCAAAATCATTAGCGATTTAATTAATAGTTTTTAAAAAAAATCAAATGTAGAAAATTTAACGGGAATTAATAATTAAAATAATTAAATGGGGTGATGTGGCTTTATATTAATGGTTAGATTTAGTGAATGGGTTAGATTTAAAGAAATTCATGAAATTCACTGTTTTCTCAAATGGAGAGGATGTATAAGCTTGGGTCAGCTAAGAATTGTCCAATATTTTATACAAATCGTTATCCTTTCTCCTGCAGAACATCAAATTTGGCAAACCAACGGAAACAAATCATTCCATGGACTTAAACTTACAGTTCCAGTGATCGGCAATTGAAATATTGAAATAATTAACAAAACTATTTTACAAAAACTATGACTTTTATGTTTTCCATTACACATCAGGCGGTCTTCCCGTAGCAAGTATCCAACCTTACCAAAACTAAACTTTTTTTTTTATTACACATCAGATTACAAAAACATACTGTATTAGCAGCGTACCAAGCAAAGTTTTCAATTTTACTTCCATTCTGAAGTTGTTTCCTCAAAGTCGGAATTAGTCATGCTCACCCATTTTACCTACCTGGATCACAATTCCTCTTATTGGGAGGGGATGAGAATTAGTTCCTGAATCACACTTCCTTTTATTTGGAGAGTATGTAGTGTTTTTAAAATCACAAAAATGTGGGGATTACTGATTGTAAATTCACAAATGACTCTCAAACATTTATCAATGTAGAGATCCTGGGCCCTAACCAGATTTGTTTGGTTAAGAACATGGAAGAAGGATTACATTCGAGAAGAAAGGGATGCGTATAATTTAAATTCTAATTCTTAAATGTATAAGATTGATTTTGTAGTTTTTAGGGTGTGCAGATTGTTAGAGTAGTATGCCCAGCGCACCAATTAGATTGGATAATTGGACTCTTTATATTTTGTATGTAAACAATCTCATTGGAAATTATATTATTAAAGACTGTTTTTATTTATCTATCTTATGTATTATAACATATGCTTATTAGATAAAGTCCCTAGACCAATTTAAGATAAAATATATGGTTACGCATATGATGGTGATCATGAAATTTATACATAGAGCTTTGGTCTTAAACATGGTTTCGAGTCAAGAGTTTTTCTAGATGGGACAAAGAATAATTCAGTAAAGACTCGTACATATGATGAATGATCGTCGGACGAAAATATTGTATTCCATCAATATTAGTATTGTGACACAAATTCATATATGTGGATACTTATTAGAGAATAAGTTTATCGAACATGATCCGTAGGAAATTCTTATTGGATATGTCGAAATTAGAATTTTTTAATTATGATAGTACACGATTAGTCTTTAGACTTGAAGCGCCATGGTAGTTTTGTGTGCTTCTTCTAATACTTAGATTTATCTTCTGATTGTTTAGCAATTATAAAGGGGGTATGTTAGGTATTATATTGATGTACATGGAGACTTGCATGTGACTAAGATAGAATCTGACACTTGTCTAAGACAAGAGAATCTCCTGTGTATTTCATTATTAATGATTCAAAGACCTTGGCCAAGGCAATGAGAATAAATATTCACAATGAATCATTGTAACATGAAATAGAAACACAGTTATTGAGTTAGTAGAGTTTCGACTGATATTCCTACTCTAGACTCAATCGGGAGATTAAATGTTAGAAAGACCGTACGTGTATGTCACTCATTAATTTGCAGGTTTACTCGCTATTTCACCTAACACTAGAAGATGACGCTACTTGCTAGGTGTTACCGTGATTAGTAGGTTCTTGAAATTAATTAGTTAATTTCAAGTGATTTAATTAATTAAATTAATTAATATAATAATTGTTATTTATAAGTTACAAGTATTATAAGCCTACTGCTAGAGTTAGTAGTGAACCTAAAGGATCACACCTTAATTTGAATGAATGATTTTTATCAATTGAAACAATAGTTAAATTGTTAGCTATTTATTATAATTAAATAATTTGATTATTTAATTAGAATTAAAAAAAAATCATAGTGGTGAGTGCATTATGAATATTTAAAGATATTGGGATATATATGATATATTTTCATAGTGGTGAGTGCATTATGAATATTTAAAGATAATGGGATTTATATATTATATATTTCCATAGTGGAGAATGCATTATGAGTATTTTAAAGATGATGGGATATATATATATATATATATATATATATATATATATATATATATATATATATATATATATATATATATATATCCCATTTTCTTAAAAAAATGTCGATACTTTGAGTTTTTTGTCAAGAGAGGAAATAGTTTCCTTTTAAGTTTGAAATCTTTGCATTATTCATTTTGTGAACAATCTTCGGAGAATAATTAAATTGATAATTATTCTTCAATTTATTTTCTCTTATCACGAGTTGATACTAGAAACGTTTATTGATATCAACAGTTTTACACTACTAGCAAAGTGTAATATCTGTGTTGTTCATTCAATTGGTGGATTATTTTAGAGGGGATACACTTGAATCCCTTCTTAAGAGGAACGGAGTTTCAGCCACAATCCGGGAATCGATTCCCGCACTCCTTACATCAACTGAAAGAAAGTCTATGAGGGTAAGAATAATCTTTACGTAGATTTCTTTCAAAATATTTTAACACCGGATCCGATAATCATTTTCGAGCATCCGGGATGAAATTTTTTCATGTATTTAATAAATATAATTTATTAATTTAAAATTTTTAAATTTTATTGCGTTCACCCGGATCACTATAACGAACCCAACAGTGATATCAGAGCCTAGGTTCACGGTTTTGAAATATGTGCAGTACTAAAACTGTTTTAGTATTATTTAATGGATAAATAAGAAAACTTGAAACAATGAGAAAAGATTTCTCGACAGTCATTAATTACTCTAAAATTTCAACTGTTGCAGGAGAATGAGAATTATTCTTAAACTACTAATTACACAGTTAAAATTTTATATTCGGTGATTTTTATGAAATTGGCTAAATGTTAGTTTATGACTCTATTGGTTTCAAGTATGAATATAAAAAATTAAATAAAAGTTATTTATATTTCTTATTCAAAATATTCATTTGGAATGAAGTTTAAGTAATACGCTGTGTTTAACAAGAAATTATTTCTTGAAATATCATTGTTTAATATAATAATTATTATTGATAATTTGTTATCAATATTTAATATTTAATTTGATAAAAGCATTAGATGTTTATGATCAACAATGATATTTGATGGCTATTTATAGAAATGGGCTATTGGTTTGATCAAGAAAGTAGATGGTTGCCATCAACTTTATGGTATGTTTATAAATCAATTTCTATAAAAGAATTGATTACATGAATTAATAAAAAGTTTCTAGAAAAAATATTTTTAAAAATGAGTTTCTAGAAAAATGTTTCTAAGTGAAAATAATTAGCTATCTTTCACATTTTAGCTAAGAGTGAATTGATTTGGTTTTATTAATCAATAAATTGTTTCTTAATTAATTAAAGCCAACAAAATTCTTAAAGTCAATTCTAAATTTAGTTTAGTAATATTGACTAATTGTTAGTCATAGTTCTCAACAAGTATTATTTTAAAATGAGAAATAGGAATAATTGTTTTTCTCATATCTTGTTACGGAATTATTCATTGAGAATGGACATAAATAAATTTAATATGTTAATTGCATATTTATTTATTTAGGGATGATCATGTGCCTTGGATTTTATATGATGGTTTTAATTAATTTGGGTTTTTATGGGGACTGCGAGCCTCTTATTTACATTTGTAAGTTCTTTAAATTTATGCAATGAGAGTAGATTAGTCCGTGAGAATTTAATTTTATTCATTGTAAATTGGAGAACTTGAAGGAAGCTCAAAAGATGATCCAATTGTTGATGTATAATTAAATGTAATAGAATAGATGCTCAAGGCCAATAAATGTATGAGTTTTACATTATGATGTAAAAGTTCTCATTGTTAGAATGACCATTAACCCGTTTTGGCTCAAAGAGGTCGCATAGGAAGGCCATGATCATCCCACCACTTTATGTATGTATAGGATATATGCATGCTAGAATTTATTTAATGCATTCATTTGATGATTAACATTAAATAATTTATCTTAATAAGTTGATGAGGACTTGGAAATAAAAATAATCCCTAAGTTTTTTAAACTTACACAAAATTTTTCAAAAAATTTATTTCAAACAAATATGGATGAGTTGGGTATGACCTATGAATCCATGCCTACTATCAAAAGATAAAGACATGATGATGCTACTACGCTTAACCACTGACCATGAGTCGTGGGGTGGATTTGTGGAAGAAAGCCGTGTTATTTATCTGTCATAATGATGCTCATGAATTAAATGCATTACTGCATCGGCCATGAGTCGTGGGGTGTTTTGATGTTTTAATTGCATGAAGGTTTGATAGGTATTGTTTGACACTAAGTAACGTATGGGCTCATAAAATTGAGGTATGCGTGAAAGGTGAGGTAAAACAAATTGAGGGTTGTATAGTGATACAATTATAAAATATTTTACTACCGAAAAAAATTTTTCATGGGCTCATAAAATTGGGGTGTGAGGAATTCTATTTAGGCCTCAAGCCTACTAGAAAATTATGATTTTTCAATTTTTATTGGGGTTATGAAATTCGAATAAAATAGTGGGAGACATTTAATATTGAAGACCTTATATTAAATTAATATTAATTTTCATAGCTTTCTCATTTTCGGCTTTATCATTTTGTAGATTCATCTACTGAAATGACAAACAATCCTATAACTGCTTTAATTGGGCAAAACAAGTTAACTGGACCAAACTTTAATGATTGGCTGAGAAATTTCAAAATTTTCTTAAAATCTGAAAGAAGTGAATATGTTCTTGACAAACCAATCCATGAAGCATCTGGTGCTGATGCTAAGACTGAGGAACTTGAGAAGTTCAAACGTCATCAGAATGACGATCTAAAAGCTCGATGCTGTTGGCAATTGGATCTTGTGGTTCAAACGTGATCGTTATGATTAAAGGCAAATAATTAGCAGCGGAAGCAATTAAATCGTTTACCGTACTTCTGGGTTGGTGTAGAGGATGAACTGCAGAGAACTACCTCTGATCTTCTACTGTATGTCCCAAGTGTGATCCTGCTGTTGTGTGGGCAACAGTCTGCAGGATCTCTCAATCTGCTTCTTTCCCTTTTCTCACAAAAAGAGGCGCAGGAATTATCAGGGTTCCAGGAAGCTGAGTTAACTTATATACTGGGCTACAGCAGGGACCAGGAGGAGAAATTGGACTGGGCCTCAATTGAATTTAATTAACCAAGTTTAGCCCAAAGCTTTTAATTAAATCCAATAATAATAATATAGTCCACTAAAATATTATTACTGCACTACCCGTCCAATCCTAAAATTATGTTCTGGGCTCCTTCTTATTATAAGCCCGATAGTCTCCCCATGTTTAAGATATACAATATCCATTAATTAATTAAGTTACTGACAACTCAAATTAATTAATATCTCATCCAAGAGTAGTACCACTCAACCTTATTATCATGCCGGAAATTAATCCACTTGCAAGATTTACATGATAAATCTTATGAGCTCCTCAAGGGGACATCATCAACCTATGACGGACATGGATTCCTTCTACAATCAACAGCACACCATAGATACAGCACTACTTCCCAACTCACCGAGTTTGTTGATTTAATACTTATAAATCTCACCCTTTGATGAATCAAAGAAATACATACTGCCCTACGTGTCGAGGTTATTGTATAGGGATTAAGAGCACGAACTTCCATAATAACAGAGATCAAGTTCTTCTATAAGTCAGTATAAGTCGAACGATCTCAGGCGGTCCTGCTCAATACACACAAGTGCACTAATGTGATTCTATAGCCAAGACAAGCTAATACCAAACCACACTACAACCATACGGATAGAGAGTCCCCGTCTATCTCAATTGTGAGCATCTGTTTATACTTTATAAGGAAACTGATAATATTATCTTCTGTGTGTTGTCGCACAACATATTATCTACAGTATAAAGTAAATGGACTATTGCATCATGCATATAAAATAAATTATAAGATGCAATCATTTGATCAATGATTCTCATTTCAAATATTGTTATGACATTGTTCATACTAAAGCTAGACTTTTAGTATACAATCCAACAATCTCCCACTTATACAAAAGACTATGCAGTCATGTCTTCTGCCATATATCTGATTCCTACTCCCACTTACGCGACCATTAAAAGCTCTCGCCTTAAGGTCCTTGTAAATGGATTTAATAGGTCATCATCCGATGCAATCTAGGCGACAACAACCTTCCCCTCATCATACGATTTCTCGTAACAGGTAGTACTCGCGCTCCATGTGTTTAATTGCCTTATGGACTTGTGATTTCTTCAAGTTTGCAACTGCACCAATATCATCAATGTAAATTGTGATTACCTTGGGCAAACTTAGAAACACTTCAAAGTCCATCTTGAAGTCTCTAGAGTCATATAGATACTTTGGCTGCCTCATAGGCTCCAATTTATCATCTTTCCATGATAGAGTTCGGAGTTTGAAATATATTTCTATATAACACTCCTCCACATTATGACTCTACTTCCTAAGATTAAACACATAACCTTTGAGGAGAATTTACTACCGTCCAATCTGATTAAAAAAATTTGAATCTACGTAATCCACAAAAAGCAGTGAATCTGTCCAGTAAGTACACATATAATTTCCAGTCCTTCTCAGGCACTTTATAAATGTCTTACCACAGTTCATCATTCTTGTTCCGGGTTATGTTGATACCCACTGTTCATGCATCCAGCAAAACAGATATCCAACTTCGTTCATAGCATTACTTAGATTAAGCTTCCTTATTCGCCAAAGCATAAGGAACCGCTTTCATCCTCTTTATCTTCTTCTTGTGTCTCAAAGACACATTCACTTAGATAAATTCACTTGCTAAACGAGTATGGACTGTATCATTTTATGAAACTTGAGATAAGCATAACATCCTTTCTTGTGATCCGTATTACCGTGATCAAAAGGATATATTTTGCCTTTCTTAAGTCCTTCATCTCTACCGCTTTATTAACCGTACCCATACGCCCGATAATACTCTTTCATTGTCTCCAATGAGCAAGATACTATCTACGTATAGTACAAAAATACCACCACGTTTCCGTCACTCTTTACAACACACAAGACTCATCCGCTCATTGATTTAAATCCATGCCACTGGATTACCTAATCAAAATAGATGCTTCACGATCTTAAAGCTTGCTTTAGTCCATCGCTGGACACTTTTAAGCTTACTATCAAAAATGCTATTAGCACTTCGCAATGAATTACTCTGGTTGCTTCACATAGATGTTTTCCTCAAGACTTCCAATCAGGAAAGCTGTCTTGACATCTATATGATGTTCCTCATAGCAGCAATAAATAAAAGAATCCGGATCAATATAAGCATTGTTAGATTATATACTAAAAGTCTAGCTTTAGTATGAACAATGTCATAACATTATTTGAAATGAGAATCATTGATCAAATGATTGCATCTTATAATTTATTTTATATGCATGATGCAATAGTCCATTTACTTTATACTGTAGATAATATGTTGTGCGACAACACGCGGAAGATCATATTATCGGTTTCCTTATAAAGTATAAACAGATGCTCACAACTGAGATAGACGGGGGCTCTCTATCGGTATGGTTGTAGTGTGGTTTGGTATTAGCTTGTCTTGGCTATAGAATCACATTAGTGCACTTGTGTGTATTGAGTAGGACCGCCTGAGATCGTTCGACTTATACTGACTTATAGAAGAACTTGATCTCTGTTATTATGGAAGTTCGTGCTCTTAATCCCTATACAATAACCTCGACACGTAGGGCAGTATGTATTTCTTTGATTCATCAATGGGTGAGATTTGTAAGTATTAAATCAACAAACTTGGTGAGTTGGGAAGTAGTGCTGTATCTATGGTGTGCTGTTGATTGTAGAAGGAATCCATGTCCGTCATAGGTTGATGATGTCCCCTTGAGGAGCTCATAAGGTTTATCATGTAAATCTTGCAAGTGGATTAATTCCGGCATGATAAAAAGGTTGAGTGGTACTACTCTTGGATGAGATATTAATTAATTTGAGTTGTCAGTAACTTAATTAATTAATGGACATTGTATATCTTAAACATGGAGAGACTATCGGGCTTATAATAAGAAGGAGCCCAGAACATAATTTTGGGATTGGACGGGTAGTGCAATAATAATATTTTAGTGGACTATATTATTATTATTGGATTTAATTAAAAGCTTTGGGCTAAGCTTGGTTAATTAAATCTAATTGAGGCCCAGCCCAATTTCTCCTCCTGGTCCCTGCAGTAGCCCAAGTATATAAGTTGTCTCAGTTCCTAATAACCTAACTCTGCGCCTCTTACGTAGAAAGAGATCAGGAACAGACACCAGAGAGTTGACTTTGGGTAATACTGCAGAAGATCAGAGGTGTTCTTCTCAGATTATCATCCACTACATCAAACCAGAAGACAGGTAATTGCTTTATGCTTCCGCTGTATCTAATTATCTGTTTTAATTATCGAATCACGTTAACCATAAGATCCAATTGCCAACAATTGGTATCAGAGCGAGGTTTCTTGGTGAAACGTGATTTGATAGATGGGTATGTGATTAATTGATTAAATGAAATAATCTGTTTTAATCACATGTTTGAAGTACGTCTGACCTTGTGTGTTTGTGTGTTTATGAGTTCAATCTGGTATATCACATGTTTCATTGTGAGTGAGTATACAGTTATTTTTTTCATTAATTGTATACACTGTACACTGTACACATACACACTGGTGGCTGACGACAACGGCGGTGACGGCGGCGCGTGACGTCGACGGCTGACCGGCGGCGCGTGACGTCGACGGCTGACCGGCGGTGCGTGGACGTTCGACTGACGGCGACAGCAGCGCCTGGTCGGGGCGGAGGAGACGCGGGACTGACCGGCGCCGTGTTTCAACGTGACTGAATTTTGACGCCTCGACTGGATCGTTGATGGCACGGCGGCGTCGACTTCACGGCGAGGTGCGACTGGACTGGTCCCAATCGCTTCGGAGGCAGATCGGAAAGGATCTGGCTGGTGTAAGATGGATCGTCGGTCCTCAGCGGCGGTGACCAGCGCGGCTCGGCGTGACCTTCTGCTGACGGCAGAGAAGGTTGGGGCGGAGGCGGCGGTGACCAGCGCGGCTCGGCGCGACCTTCTGCTGAGGGCGGAGAAGGTTGGGGCGTAGGGAGGCGGTTGCCGTCGGTGGTCGCGGAGTGACGTCTCAAGCAGTGGGCGGCGCTGGCGGTTGATGGCGGCCGCGCTGGATCGGCTTACAGCGCTGGGCTAGCGGCAGCCTCCTGCGGCAGCGATGTCGGTCGACGGCTGGCGGCACACGGTAGTTGGGCTGTTGGCGCGGCTCCGGCGGCTGACGGCACTATCGCCGGAAGCAGCGGCGCCGGTGTCTTCCGGGCGTGGCGGCTGGCAGGAGCATAAGGGCAGCTTGTTGATGGGCTGCTGGGCCGGCAGTTGGGCTTTTGGGCCTGTTCTCATTTTAATTAAAAAAAAAAATGCTTCTGGGCCTGCTTGTTGGCTGCTCCATCAGTTTTATTATTTTGGGCTGCTGGGCCTATTTTAATTGAGGGCAATGTATGGTAGTCTCAGTTGGGCCTTTATTTTAATTAATTTGGTTTTGGGCTTTATGGCTCATTTTTTTAATTAAATGGTAATGGGCTGCTGTGGGCAAATATTTATTGCTGGTTTTAATTAATTGTGATTAATGGGCCTAGCATGATAAATTAATTATTTATTAATGGACTAATTTTGTGCTAATGGGCTTGGTGGATTTAATTTAATTTTGGGCTGAGTATATGGGTCATGAAAAATGGGCTTGATTAATTATTTAATCTGCTGCTCATTTTGTGCTCATTTGTTGCTCTAGGGCCCAAATTAATTAATCCACTATTTATGCAATTAATTAATGTTATATAACTGATTAATTGATTTAATTGTCAATTATTGTTGTATATGTGTAAGACATGTTCTATGTAATTTATTTATTTAAATTGCTGTTAATAGAAGCATGTCTAAGTTGTATATTTTATTCTGGAATATTATATGCATGTTAAATACCCTCGGTAATTAAATAACTAAGTGGGAGAGGGGATTGGTAATAAATTCCCGCGGCCTCCATTATTGGTTTGTAAGTGATGTGAGTAAACTTGCGTGTTGGCATAGGCCTTCCTCCCTAACGGATGAGTTTATTCACGGATCACTGGTACAGACTTCATAAATAATTATTGTTTGTAATGTGGCACATAAACTTGCGTGTTGGCATAGGCCTTCCTCCCTAACGGATGAGTTTGTGTGCGGTACACTGGTACAAACTTATAATTGATGATTGTAGGAAACTACCCGAGCGCGTGTGTACTTCTCCAACTGTAAGGCACATAAGCTCGCGCAGTGGACTTGGGATCAAATAATAGTGTACACTTAGGTGTAAATAATTAGTATCCTCCCCAACGGAGTCACTGCTATTATTTGCATGGCTAAAGAGTAACCGACTATTAATTATTTTGTCATAAAGTTAGGTTGACAAATGAAATTAATGGGTAAAACCTTCTCTTGTAAATGTTCGGGTTTGTAAACGTCCACACTAACGTGGCTTGCAGACTCACGGTGCTTGAGATGTCGGTGAATTTTATTTTATATTGTTTTGAGGGAAACAATATAAAAGGATAAAATTCGAAGTTTTGATCAGAATATTTATTTGTGATTCTCTGAATTTCGAATGGTATTATCTCACTAATTGTTAACTAAAAGACATTATATTTACTTGTCCAAATTAGTTGATTAGAAAAGAATCGTGTTTTTGAAAATTACTGCTTAAGAAAATACATGTGTTCTCTCAAAGGACGGCTCATGATGCCTATTAAAGTCTTTAGTGAAGAGATGAGAGGATCATAGAAATATGATGAACTCATGTAACTCTTCAGATACTTGAGTAATTTAAAAGGCGCAAGATCATGATAGAATTTGATGAATGAATTGGAAAAGCTTGGAGTATAAATTGAAAGGGAAACCTAGATCAATTTTATTCTCCATGTTTAGCCTTGATGTTTTGAGAAAGTTCTACCTGAAATACTAGAGGATGTATATGGTGGGAAACTTCTGACAAAACATGTGGCAAAGGAAAGCCATTTTCATCATAAAGTGAACAAGTTCAATATCTTATTCACTAGTTGTTTAAACATGATTAGTGATGGCATCTATTAACACGAAGTGTGTAGATACTGGAATCGCTAAATGTTTATTACTAAGTGAGGATAAGATAGTTAAGACATGGGTAAAACTACGAAGGTAGTGGCTATTGCAGTGGGAGTTATTTATCTATCTTATGATAGGAATAAATGATTGATTATGAGAAATTATCTTTACGTACGTTTTCATGGAAAGAATTTAATTTCGGTTTCTATGCATTAACGGATGAATACTTCATTTCATTTATATGACATGGTCATAATGATGAGGAATGGGGGTATAATCCGTTAAAGTACGTTGGTGGATAATATGTAAACTCTTAAATCATGTACATCCCACAGATGCAATAAATAGTAATTAAATAATGCATCTTCTAATATAAGTAAGAGAAAGGAACCTTCGGAAATGAACTAAACATATATTTGGCGTCTAAGATTAATTCATTTTACTTGAGTAGGATTCAAAAGTTGATAGCCGATAGACCGTAAGGTTTATCTGAAGTGGAAACTATCGGACTTGTGAGTCTTACTTGGAAGTAAAAATGATTAACTGCCTTTTCAAGGCTGTGGGGTATAGAGCCAAAGATATATATGTTGGAATTAGTTCATTCTGATTCAAGCGGACCTAATATTATCCAGGCAAGAGGTGGTTAAGAATATTCGAAGATTATTCTGGATACCAATATATTTATTTGATGCACTGCATGTCTAAGTTCTTGGATTAATTCAAGAATTGAAAGGCTGGTACAGTGAAGCGTCATGGAAAATATATTACGTCATTACGATTTAATCATGATGGCGAATACCTCAAGGGATAGTTAGGAGCTATTAATCAGAAGTAGAGATTAAATCTCAAGTAGACTACACCGGGCTTGCCCCAGCTGAATGGTGTGGTGGGTAGAAGGTATAAGGCTCTTATGGTTATGATTAGATAGACGATGAATTATTTGGAATAATTAAATTCGTTTTATGGATATGCCCTAGATACAGTAATTTGTGAAACGTTTGTCTGTATATGGGATATCCTAGAAAAATGGAGGGTGATTTATTTAGTCCAAAAGATCGAAGGGTAATTGTTAACTCAATAACTAGATTTTTGGAAAAGGGCTATGTAATAAATCATAAACCCATGTATGAGTTGTTCTAAAGGAAGTGAGAGGAAAACACTAAGTATAAGTACCAAGTGTACAAGAGGATATACCGCAAGGTAAACTGCAACGCGTGTCACGTCTGATACACAATTACATGTAGTGCCTTGTCGTAGTGGGAGGGTTGTGTGACAACTCATAAATATATGTTTGGGAGAGTCGTGAGACTTGATCCCTAGTAAACATGGTATTGTCCCACGGATATGACGTAGCACTACAAGATGAAAATGCAGAATCTTAGTAAGTTGCAATGAATGTAGAAATAGAATCTACGGATTCTAAATTAAGTCTGGGAGCTTAGTAGACCACTACATAGTGTAAAAGCCATTGGAAGTGGTCATAGGAAATAAAAGAGGATCATATGGAAGAAAACCTTAGAAGCAAAGCTTGTTGCGAAAAGATGTACTCAGAAAGAAATGGTTCGATTATGAGGGAACATATTCGCTGGTAGCTATGCTTAAATTGATCCGGATTCTTTTATTTATTGCTGCTCATATTAAATTATGAGGGACAGCAAATAGATGTCAAGACAACTTTCCTGATTGGAAGTCTTGAGGAAAACATCTATGTGAAGCAACCAGAGTGATTTATTGCAAAGTACTAATAGCATTTAGATAGTAAGCTTAAAAGTGTCCAGCGATGGACTAAAGCAAGCTTTGAGATCGTGAAGCATCTGTTTTGATTAGGTAATCCAGTGGCACGGATTTAAATCAATCAGCGGATGTATCTTGTGTATTGTAAAGAGTGATGGAAACGTAATGGTGTTTTTTGTACTATATGTAGATAGTATCTTGCTCATTGGAGACAATGAAAGAGTATTATCGGGCGTATGGGTACGGTTAATAAAGCGGTAGAAATGAAGGACTTAAGAAAGGCAAAATATATCCTTTTGATCACGGTAATACGGATCACAAGAAAGGATACTATGCTTATCTCAAGTTTCATAAAATGATACAGTCCATACTCATTTAGCATGTGAATAGACTTGCGCGTCGGCATTAGAGCCTTCCTCCCCATCGGATGAGTTTATTCATGGAATGCTATGAACGAAGTTGGATATCTGTTTTGGTTAACGCATGAACAGTGGGTATCAACGTAACCCGGATCAAGAATGATGAACTGTAGTAAGACATATATAAAGTGCCTGAGAAGGACTGGAAATTATATATGAACTTACTGGACAGATTCACTGCTTCTTGTGGATTACGTAGATTCGGATTTTTAGTCAGATTGGACGGTAGTAAATTCTCCTCAAAGGTTATGTGTTTAATTTTAGGAAGTAGAGTCATAATGTGGAGGAGTGTTATATAGAAATATATCTCAGACTCCGGACTCCATCATGGAAAGATGATGAATTGGAGCCTATGAGGCTGCCAAAGTATCTATGTGACTCTAGAAACTTCATGATGGACTTTGAAGTGTTTCTAAGTTTGCCCAAGGTAATCACAATTTACATTGTTGATATTGGTGCAGTTGCAAACTTGAAGGAATCACGAGTCCATAAGGCAATTAAACACATGGAGCGCGAGTACCACCTGTTACGAGAAATCGTATGATGAGGGGAAGGTTGTTGTCGCCTAGATTGCATCGGATGATGACCTAGTAAATCCATTTACGAGGACCTTAAGGCGAGAGCTTTTTATGGTCGTGTAGTGGGAGTAGGAATCAGATGTATGGCAGAAGACATGACAGCATAGTCTTTTAGTATAAGTGAGAGATTGTTAGATTATATACTAAAAGTCTAGCTTTAGTATGAACAATGTCATAACATTATTTGAAATGAGAATCATTGATCAAATGATTGCATCTTATAATTTATTTTATATGCATGATGCAATAGTCCATTTACTTTATACTGTAGATAATATGTTGTGCGACAACACGCGGAAGATCATATTATCGGTTTCCTTATAAAGTATAAACAGATGCTCACAACTGAGATAGACGGGGGCTCTCTATCGGTATGGTTGTAGTGTAGTTTGGTATTAGCTTGTCTTGGCTATAGAATCACATTAGTGCACTTGTGTGTATTGAGTAGGACCGCCTGAGATCGTTCGACTTATACTGACTTATAGAAGAACTTGATCTCTGTTATTATGGAAGTTCGTGCTCTTAATCCCTATACAATAACCTCGACACGTAGGGCAGTATGTATTTCTTTGATTCATCAAAGGGTGAGATTTATAAGTATTAAATCAACAAACTCGGTGAGTTGGGAAGTAGTGCTGTATCTATGGTGTGCTGTTGATTGTAGAAGGAATCCATGTCCGTCATAGGTTGATGATGTCCCCTTGAGGAGCTCATAAGGTTTATCATGTAAATCTTGCAAGTGGATTAATTCCGGCATGATAAAAAGGTTGAGTGGTACTACTCTTGGATGTGATATTAATTAATTTGAGTTGTCAGTAACTTAATTAATTAATGGACATTGTATATCTTAAACATGGGGAGACTATCGGGCTTATAATAAGAAGGAGCCCAGAACATAATTTTGGGATTGGACGGGTAGTGCAATAATAATATTTTAGTGGACTATATTATTATTATTGGATTTAATTAAAAGCTTTGGGCTAAGCTTGGTTAATTAAATCTAATTGAGGCCCAGCCCAATTTCTCCTCCTGGTCCCTGCAGTAGCCCAAGTATATAAGTTGTCTCAGTTCCTAATAACCTAACTCTGCGCCTCTTACGTAGAAAGAGATCAGGAACAGATTGAGAACTCTCTGGGGATTGTTGACCACACAACACCAGAGAGTTGACTTTGGGTAATACTGCAGAAGATCAGAGGTGTTCTTCTCAGATTATCATCCACTACATCAAACCAGAAGACAGGTAATTGTTTTATGCTTCCGCTGTATCTAATTATCTGTTTTAATTATCGAATCACGTTAACCATAAGATCCAATTGCCAACAAGCATAGCTACCAGCGAACATGTTTCCTCATAATCGAACCATTTTTTTCTGAGTACACCTTTTCGCAACAAGCTTTGCTTCCAAGGTTTTCACCTTTCTGTATGATCCTCTTTTATTTCCTATGACCACTTGCAATGGCTTTTACACCATTTTAGTGATCCTTCAAGCTCCAGACTTAATTTAGAATCCATAGATTCTATTTCAACATTCATTGCAACTTACTAAGATTCCGCATTTTCATCTTGCAGTGCTGCATCGTATCCGTGGGACAATACCATGTTCACTAGGGATCAAGTCTCACGACTCTCCCAAAACATATATTTATGGGTTGTCATACAACCCTCCCACTACGACAAGGCATTACATGTATTTGTGTATCAGACGTGACACGCGTTGCAGTTTACCTTGTGGTATATCCTCTTGTACACTTGGTACTTTAACTTTGTGTTTTCCTCTCACTTCCTTTAGAACAACTTATACATGGGCTTGTGATTTATTACATAGTCCTTTTCCAAAAATCTAGTGTTTGTGTTGACAATCACCCTTCGATCTTTTGGACTAAATAAATCACCCTCAATTTTTCTAGGATATCCCATATACAGACAAATGTTTCACGAATTACTGTATCTAGGGTATATCCATAAAATGAATTTAATTATTCCAAATAATTCATCATCTATCTAATCATTACCATAAGAGCCTTATACCTTCTACTCACCACACCATTCAGCTGGGGCTCGCCCGGCGTAGACTACTTGAGATTTAATCTCAACTTCTGATCAATAGCTCCTAACTATCCCAAGAGGTATTCGCCATCATGATTAATGACTTAATATATTTTCCATGACGCTTCACTGTACCAGCCTTACAATTCTTAAATTAATCAAAGAACTTAGACATGCAGTGCATCATATAAATATATTGGTTTCCAGAATAATCTTCGAATATTCATAACCACCTCTCGCCTGGATAATATTATGTTCGCTTGAATCAGAATGAACTAATTCCAACATATATATCTTTGGCTCTACACCCCACAGCCTTGAAAAGGCAGTTAATCATTTTTACTTCCAAGCAAGACTCGCAAGTCCGATAGTTTCCACTTCAGATAAACCTTACGGTCTATCGGCTATCAACTTTTGAATCTTACTCAAGTAAAATGAATTAGTCATAGACGCCAAATATATGTTTAATTCATTTCCGAAGGTTCCTTTCTCTTACTAATATTAGAAGATGCATTATTTAATTACTATTTATTGCATCTGTGGGATGTACATGATTCAAGAGTATACTTTTTATCCACCAACATACTTTAACGGATTATAGCCTCATTCCTCATTACTATGACCATGTCATTTAAATGAAATGAAGTATCCATCCGTTAATGCATAGAAACCGAAATTAAATTCTTTCTATGAAACGTACGTAAAGATAATTTCTCATAATCAATCGTTTATTCTTATTATGAGATAAATAAACAACTCCCACTGCAATAGCCACTACCTTTGTAGTTTTACCCAATTTATTAACAATCTTAACCTTACTCAGTGATAAACATTTAGTGATTCCAGTATCTACATATTTCGTGTCAGTAGATGCCATCACTAATCATGTTTAAACCATTATAAGATATTAAACTTGTTCACATCATGATGAAAAATGACTTTCTTTTGCCACATGTTTTGTTAGAAGTTTCCCACCATATACAATTTCTCGTATTTCAGGTAGAACTTGCTCAAAACATCCAGACAAATTGTGAAGAATAAATTGATTTAGGTTTCCCTTTCAATTTCTATTCCAAGCTTTTCCAATTCATTCATCAATTCAACCATGATCTTCTGCCTTTTAATTTACTCAAGTATCCGAAGAGTTACATGAGATCATCATATTTCTATGAACCTCTCATCTCTTCACTAGAGACTTTAATAGGCATCATGAGACGTCCTTTGTGAGAATACACATGTATTTTCTTAAGCAGTAATTTTCAAAATCAAGATTCTTTTCTAATCATCTAATTTGGACAAGTAAATATAATGTCTTTTAGTTAACAATTAGTGAAATAAAATCATTCGAAATTTAGAGAATCAAAATAAATTTACCGATCAAATCTTCAAATTTTATTCTTTTATATTGATTCCCTCAAAACAATATAAAATAAAATTTACCGACATCTCAAGCACCGTGAGTCTGCAAGCCACGATAGTGTGGACGTTTACAAACCCGAACATTTACAAGAGAAGGTTTTACCCATTAATTTCATTTGTCAACCTCACTTTATGACAAAATAATTAATAGTCGGTTCCTCTTTAGCCATGCAAATAAAAGCAGTGACTCCGATGGGGAGGATACTTATTATTTACATCTAAGTGTACACCATTATTTAATCCCAAGTCCGCGGCCCAAGTTTGTGTGCCTTACAGATGGAGAAGTACACACGCACTCGGATAACTTCCTACGATTATCAATTACAAGTCTGTACCAGTGAATCGCATATAAACTCATCCGATAGGGAGGAAGGTCAATGCCAACGTACAAGTTTATATGCATCACATTACAAACGTAATTATTTAATGAAGTCTGTTCCAGCAATCCATGAATAAACTCATCCGATGGGGAGGAAGGCTCTAATGCCGACGCGCAAGTCTATTCACATCGCTAACAAACCAATAATGGAGGCCGCGGGAATTAATTACCAACCCCCTCTCCCACTTAGTTTTTAACACCGAGGGTTTTTGACATGCATATAATATTCCAGAATAAAATATACAACTTAGACATGCTTCTATTAACAGCAATTTAAATAAATAAATTACATAGAACATGTCTTATACATATACAACAATAATTGACAATTAAATCAATTAATCAGTTGTATAATATTAATTAATTGCATAATATGTTGGATCAATTAAATAGGCCCAGCTGAACCAAAAATCATTAGCATAAAATGAGCAGCCCATTAACAAAATAATTAAGCCCATTTACCCTGCCAATTTCTGCATTAAGGTCTAGCCCAATATTTAACATTGGCCCAACATCAATCCCATAATTAATTAAGATCCAGCAATTAATAATAGGTCCAGCAGCCCAAGACCATTTAATTAAAATTGGGCCCAACAGCCCAAAACCAAATTAAAAAAATGAGCAGCCCACTATTAATTACTGAATTGGGCCCATTCAACACCACATAAAATTGAGCCCACTAAACCCAAGCAGCAAGAAATAAGCTAAAGAGGCCCAACAGGCATTTTAATTGCCCATTAAACCTGCCAGCCCATAACACCTAAAAAAATAGGCCCAGAAGCCCATTCACTCTGCTGCCCTAAATTCTTCCAGCCGCAACAAGAAGCAAACACCCAGCCTGTACCGGCGCTACCGGTCACCTCTGCTACCGGCGGCCGCGCCAGCATCCGCCGCATACAGCGCCACCGCCCGCTTAGTCGCCACCCTCGCTGCCAGCTTTTGTCTATCACCGCCAGAGCCGTCACCAGCCGCCGCACGCCGCCGCTCGAGGACAACACAGGTGCTCGATTTGGAAAATGAGCGCCTCACCATGCATTCATCTGAGTGGGGCCACTCGGTTGGCCGCTCGCCGTGACTCGCCCGCTAGCCTTCTGCGACTGCCACCAGTTGTCGCCGGTGCAACCTGGTATCGCAACTGCCAGAAGCCGGGCTTACAATCGACTGGAACTGCGCTGGAATGCCGCGCCCCACCACCAGCGCCGCCAGATTCTTCGTCGATCTGTCCCAATCCGCCTGGATCTGCCTCGCACTCGTCGAGACATCCGTCGTTCTTCAGCCGTCGCGATCGGCAACCGCACAATAGACCCGCTCGGAGAAGACGAAGGCTCATCCAAAATCAACTAGAGCTCACCTGAAACTGACATTGGGCCTCCTGGAACTGCCTCGACGTGCCCGGAACGCCATCAATCACCAGTACCCGGCGTCGTTCCAGCCTGCAGCAGTTACAGACCCGCCCTGATCCGTCGCAGTCGCTTGAAAATCAGCATCCAGTAGCTAAAATTTGAGCGACAACAATTCCTTCACCGAACGTGATCAGAAACAGTATTGGGGTTCCTTATGGACTCGTTCGGGGCTCTTACTGGACTCGATCGGAAATACCAGGGGACCCACCCACGACCTTGTTTGTTCTGCCCAGAATTCGGTCCGATGCGCCTTTCCGTTTTATAGCCGCCGTGAACCATTGAACCCCTCCCGTCAGTCGCCCACCATTGTGAAAGTAACAAGGACGTGTATGTGTACAGTGTGAATAAACATGATAATTCACGCCAAAATCATCGATTGAACATAGGAATAAAGATAATACACACATGTACTAATTCCTAATAAACATGCTTTCCATGCGACAATTAAACACACATAAGGCACAAACCCAACCTAACGTCTCACGTTTCAACACGAAATCAACGCTCTGATACCAATTGTTGGCAATTAGATCTTGTGGTTCAAACGTGATCGTTAGGATTAAAGGCAAACAATTAGCAGCGGAAGCAATTAAATCGTTTACCGTACTTCTGGGTTGGTGTAGAGGATGAACTGCAGAGAACTACCTCTGATCTTCTACTGTATGTCCCAAGTGCGATCATGTTGTTGTGTGGGCAACAGTCTGCAGGATCTCTCAATCTGCTTCTTTCCCTTTTCTCACCAAAAGAGGCGCAGGAATTATCAGGGTTCCAGGAAGCTGAGTTCACTTATATACTGGGCTACAGCAGGGACCAGGAGGAGAAATTGGACTGGGCCTCAATTGAATTTAATTAACCAAGCTTAGCCCAAAGCTTTTAATTAAATCCAATAATAATAATATAGTCCACTAAAATATTATTACTCCACTACCCGTCCAATCCTAAAATTATATTCTGGGCTCCTTCTTATTATAAGCCCGATAGTCTCCCCATGTTTAAGATATACAATATCCATTAATTAATTAAGTTACTGACAACTCAAATTAATTAATATCTCATCCGAGAGTAGTACCACTCAACCTTATTATCATGCCGGAAATTAATCCACTTGCAAGATTTACATGATAAATCTTATGAGCTCCTCAAGGGGACATCATCAACCTATGACGGACATGGATTCCTTCTACAATCAACAGCACACCATAGATACAGCACTACTTCCCAACTCACCGAGTTTGTTGATTTAATACTTATAAATCTCACCCTTTGATGAATCAAAGAAATACATACTGCCCTACGTGTCGAGGTTATTATATAGGGATTAAGAGCACGAACTTCCATAATAACAGAGATCAAGTTCTTCTATAAGTCAGTATAAGTCGAACGATCTCAGGCGGTCTTGCTCAATACACACAAGTGCACTAATGTGAATCTATAGCCAAGACAAGCTAATACCAAACCACACTATAACCATACGGATAGAGAGTCCCCGTCTATCTCAATTGTGAGCATCTGTTTATACTTTATAAGGAAACCGATAATATGATCTTCTGTGTGTTGTCGCACAACATATTATCTACAGTATAAAGTAAATGGACTATTGCATCATGCATATAAAATAAATTATAAGATGCAATCATTTGATCAATGATTCTCATTTCAAATATTGTTATGACATTGTTCATACTAAAGCTAGACTTTTAGTATACAATCCAACAATCTCCCACTTATACTAAAACACTATGCTGTCATGTCTTCTGCCATATATCTGATTCCTACTCCCACTTACGCGACCATTAAAAGCTCTCGCCTTAAGGTCCTTGTAAATGGATTTAATAGGTCATCATCCGATGCAATCTAGGCGACAACAAACTTCCCCTCATCATACGATTTCTCGTAACTGGTAGTACTCGCGCTCTATGTGTTTAATTGCCATATGGACTTGTGATTTCTTCAAGTTTGCAACTGCACCAATATCATCAATGTAAATTGTGATTACCTTGGGCAAACTTAGAAACACTTCAAAGTCCATCTTGAAGTCTCTAGAGTCATATAGATACTTTGGCTGCCTCATAGGCTCCAATTTATCATCTTTCCACGATAGAGTCCGGAGTCTGAAATATATTTCTATATAACACTCCTCCACATTATGAATCTACTTCCTAAGATTAAACACATAACCTTTGAGGAGAATTTACTACCGTCCAATCTGATTAAAAAAATCTGAATCTACGTAATCCACAAGAAGCAGTGAATCTGTCCAGTAAGTGCACATATAATTTACAGTCCTTCTCAGGCACTTTATAAATGTCTTACCACAGTTCATCATTCTTGTTCTGGGTTACGTTGATACCCACTGTTCATGCATCCAGCAAAACAGATATCCAACTTCGTTCATAGCATTACTTAGATTAAGATTTCTTATTCGCCGAAGCATAAGGAACCGCTTTCATCCTCTTTATCTTCTTCTTGTGTCTCAAAGACACATTCACTTAGATAAATTCACTTGCTAAACGAGTATGGATTGTATCATTTTATGAAACTTGAGATAAGCATAACATCCTTTCTTGTGATCCGTATTACCGTGATCAAAAGGATATATTTTGCCTTTCTTAAGTCCTTCATCTCTACCGCTTTATTAACCGTACCTATACGCCCGATAATACTCTTTCATTGTCTCCAATGAGCAAGATACTATCTACGTATAGTACAAAAATACCACCATATTTTCGTCACTCTTTACAACACACAAGACTCATCCGCTCATTGATTTAAATCCATGCCACTGGATTACCTAATCAAAACAGATGCTTCACGATCTTAAAGCTTGTTTTAGTCCATCGCTGGACACTTTTAAGCTTACTATCAAAAATGTTATTAGCACATTGTAATGAATTACTCTGGTTGCTTCACATAGATGTTTTCCTCAAGACTTCCAATCAGGAAAGCTGCCTTGACATCTATATGATGTTCCTCATAGCAGCAATAAATAAAAAAATCCGGATCAATAAAAGCATAGTTACCAGCGAACATGTTTCCTCATAATCGAACCATTTCTTTCTGAGTACACCTTTTCGCAACAAGCTTTGCTTCCAAGGTTTTCACCTTTCTGTATGATCCTCTTTTATTTCCTATGACCACTTGCAATGGCTTTTACACCATTTTAGTGATCCTTCAAGCTCCAGACTTAATTTAGAATCCGTAGATTCTATTTCAACATTCATTGCAACTTACTAAGATTCCGCATTTTCATCCTGCAGTGCTGCGTTGTATCCGTGGGACAATACCATGTTCACTAGGGATCAAGTCTCACGACTCTCCCAAAACATATATTTATGGGTTGTCATACAACCCTCCCACTACGAAAAGGCATTACACGTATTTGTGTATCAGACGTGACACGCGTTACAGTTTACCTTGTGGTATATCCTCTTGTACACTTGGTACTTTAACTTTGTGTTTTCCTCTCACTTCCTTTAGAACAACTTATACATGGGCTTGTGATTTATTACATAGTCCTTTTCCAAAAATCTAGTGTTTGTGTTGACAATCACCCTTCGATCTTTTGGACTAAATAAATTACCCTCTATTTTTCTAGGATATCCCATATACAGACAAATGTTTCACGAATTACTGTATCTAGGGTATATCCATAAAATGAATTTAATTATTCCAAATAATTCATCATCTATCTAATCATTACCATAAGAGCCTTATACCTTTTACTCACCACACCATTCAGCTGGGGCTCGCTCGGCGTAGACTACTTGAGATTTAATCTCAACTTCTGATCAATAGCTCCTAACTATCCCAAGAGGTATTCGCCATCATGATTAAATCATAATGACTTAATATATTTTCCATGACGCTTCACTGTACCAGCCTTACAATTCTTGAATTAATCAAAGAACTTAGACATGCAGTGCATCATATAAATATATTGGTTTCCAGAATAATCTTCGAATATTCATAACCACCTCTCGCCTGGATAATATTATGTTCGCTTGAATCAGAATGTACTAATTCCAACATATATATCTTTGGCTCTACACCCCACAGCCTTGAAAAGGCAGTTAATCATTTTTACTTCCAAGCAAGACTCGCAAGTCCGATAGTTTCCACTTCAGATAAACCTTACGGTCTATCGGCTATCAACTTTTGAATCTTACTCAAGTAAAATGAATTAGTCATTGACGCCAAATGTATGTTTAATTCATTTCCGAAGGTTCCTTTCTCTTACTAATATTAGAAGATGCATTATTTAATTACTATTTATTGCATCTTTGGGATGTACATGATTCAAGAGTATACTTTTTATCCACCAACATACTTTAACGGATTATAGCCTCATTCCTTATTACTATGACCATGTCATTTAAATGAAATGAAGTATCCATCCGTTAATGCATAGAAAGCGAAATTAAATTCTTTATATGAAACGTACGTAAAGACAATTTTTCATAATCAATCGTTTATTCTTATCTTGAGATAAATAAACAACTCCCACTGCAATAGCCACTACCTTTGTAGTTTTACCCAATTTATTAACAATCTTAACCTTACTCAGTGATAAACATTTAGTGATTCCAGTATCTACATATTTCGTGTCAGTAGATGCCATCACTAATCATGTTTAAACCATTATAAGATATTAAACTTGTTCACATCATGATGAAAAATGGCTTTCTTTTGCCACATGTTTTGTTAGAAGTTTCCCACCATATACAATTTCTCGTATTTCAGGTAGAACTTGCTCAAAATATCCAGGCAAATTGTGAAGAATAAATTGATTTAGGTTTCCCTTTCAATTTCTATTCCAAGCTTTTCCAATTCATTCATCAATTCGACCATGATCTTCTGCCTTTTAATTTACTCAAGTATCCGAAGAGTTATATGAGATCATCATATTTCTATGAACCTCTCATCTCTTCACTAGAGACTTTAATAGGCATCATGAGACGTCCTTTGTGAGAATACACATGTATTTTCTTAAGCAGTAATTTTCAAAACCAAGATTTTTTTCTAATCATCTAATTTGGATAAGTAAATATAATGTCTTTTAGTTAACAATTAGTGAAATAAAACCATTCGAAATTCAGAGAATCACAAATAAATTTACCGATCAAATCTTCGAATTTTATTCTTTTATATTGATTCCCTCAAAAAAATATAAAATAAAATTCACCGACATCTCAAGCACCGTGAGTCTGCAAGCCATGATAGTGTGGACGTTTACAAACCCGAACATTTACAAGAGAAGGTTTTACCCATTAATTTCATTTGTCAACCTCACTTTATGACAAAATAATTAATAGTCGGTTCCTCTTTAGCCATGCAAATAAAAGCAGTGACTCCGATGGGGAGGATACTTATTATTTACATCTAAGTGTATACCATTATTTAATCCCAAGTCCGCGGCCCAAGTTTGTGTGCCTTACAGATGGAGAAGTACACACGCACTCGGATAACTTCCTACGATTATCAATTACAAGTCTGTACCAGTGAACTGCATATAAACTCATCCGATAGGGAGGAAGGTCTATGCCAACGCGCAAGTTCATATGCATCACATTACAAACGTAATTATTTAATAAGTCTGTTCCAGCAATCCATGAATAAACTCATCCGATGGGGAGGAAGGCTCTAATGCCGACGCGCAAGTCTATTCACATTGCTAACAAACCAATAATGGAGGCCGCGGGAATTAATTACCAACCCCCTCTCCCACTTAATTATTTAACACCGAGGGTTTTTGACATGCATATAATATTCCAGAATAAAATATACAACTTAGACATGCTTCTATTAACAGCAATTTAAATAAATAAATTACATAGAACATGTCTTATACATATACAACAATAATTGACAATTAAATCAATTAATCAGTTGTATAACATTAATTAATTGCATAATATGTTGGATCAATTAAATAGGCCCAGCTGACCCAAACATCATTAGCATAAAATGAGCAGCCCATTAACAAAATAATCAAGCCCATTTACCCTGCCAATTTCTGCATTAAGGTCTAGCCCAATATTTAACCTTGGCCCAACATCAATCCCACAATTAATTAAGATCCAGCAATTAATAATAGGTCCAACAGCCCAAGACCATTTAATTAAAATTGGGCTCAACAGCCCAAAACCAAATTAAAAAAATGAGCAGCCCACTATTAATTACTGAATTGGGCCCATTCAACACCACATAAAATTGAGCCCACTAAACCCAAGCAGCAAGAAATAAGCTAAAGAGGCCCAACATGCATTTTAATTGCCCATTAAACCTGCCAGCCCATAACACCTAAAAAAATAGGCTCAGAAGCCCATTCACTCTGCTGCCCTAAATTCTTCCAGCCGCAACAAAAAGCAAACACCCAGCCTGTACCGGCGTTACCGGTCACCTCTGCTGCCGGCGGCCGCGCCAGCATCCGCCGCCTACAGCGCCGCCGCCCGCTTAGTCGCCACCCTCGCTGCCAGCTTTCGTCTATCACCACCAGAGCTGCCACCAGCCGCCGCTCGAGGAAAACACCCAGTTGGCCGCTCGCCGTGACTCGCCCGCTAGCCTTCTGCGACTGCCACCAGTTGTCGCCGGTGCAACCTGGTATCGCAGCTGCCAGAAGCCGGGCATACAATCGACTGGAACTGCGCTGGAATGCCGCGCCCCACCACCAGCGCTGCCAGATTCTTCGTCGATCTGACCCGATCCGCCTGGATCTGCCTCGCACCAGTCGAGACATCCGTCGTTCTTTAGCCGTCGCGATCGGCAACCGCACAACAGACCCGCTCGGAGAAGACGAAGGCTCATCTGAAATCACCTGGAGCTCACCTGAAACTGACATTGGGCCTCCTGGAACTGCCTCGACGTGCCCGGAATGCCGTCAATCACCAGTACCCGGCGTCGTTCCAGCCTGCAGCAGTTACAGACCCGCTCTGATCCATCGCAGTAGCTTGAAAATCAGCATCCAGTAGCTAAAATTTGAGCGACAACAACTCCTTCACCGAACGTGATCAGAAACAGTATTGGGGTTTCTTCTGGACTCGTTTGGGGCTCTTACTGGACTCGATCGGAAATACCAGGGGACCCACCCACGACCTTGTTTGTTCTGCCCAGAATTCGGTCCGATGCGCCGTTCCGTTTTATAGCCGCCGTGAACCATTGAACCCCTCCCGTCAGTCGCCCACCGTTGTGAAAGTAACAAGGCCGTGTATGTGTACAGTGTGAATAAACATGATAATTCACGATAAAATCATCTATTGAGCACATAGGAATAAAGATAATACACACATGTACTAATTCCTAATAAACATGCTTTCTATGCGACAATTAAACACACATAAGGCACAAACCCAACCTAACGTCTCACGTTTCACCACGAAACCAACGCTCTGATACCAATTGTTGGCAATTGGATCTTGTGGTTCAAACGTGATCGTTAGGATTAAAGGCAAACAATTAGCAGCAGAAGCAATTAAATCGTTTACCGTACTTCTGGGTTGGTGTAGAGGATGAACTGCAGAGAACTACCTCTGATCTTCTACTGTATGTCCCAAGTGCGATCCTGTTGTTGTGTGGGCAACAGTCTGCAGGATCTCTCAATCTGCTTCTTTCCCTTTTCTCACCAAAAGAGGCGCATGAATTATCAGGGTTCCAGGAAGCTGAGTTCACTTATATACTGGGCTACAGCAGGGACCAGGAGGAGAAATTGGACTGGGCCTCAATTGAATTTAATTAACCAAGCTTAGCCCAAAGCTTTTAATTAAATCCAATAATAATAATATAGTCCACTAAAATATTATTACTGCACTACCCGTCCAATCCCAAAATTATGTTCTGGGCTCCTTCTTATTATAAGCCCGATAGTCTCCCCATGTTTAAGATATACAATATCCATTAATTAATTAAGTTACTGACAACTCAAATTAATTAATATCTCATCCGAGAGTAGTATCACTCAACCTTATTATCATGCCGAAAATTAATCCACTTGCAAGATTTACATGATAAACCTTATGAGCTCCTCAAGGGGACATCATCAACCTATGACGGACATGGATTCCTTCTACAATCAACAGCACACCATAGATACAGCACTACTTCCCAACTCACCGAGTTTGTTGATTTAATACTTATAAATCTCACCCTTTGATGAATCAAAGAAATACATACTGCCCTACGTGTCGAGGTTATTGTATATGGATTAAGAGCACGAACTTCCATAATAACAGAGATCAAGTTCTTCTATAAGTCAGTATAAGTCGAACGATCTCAGGCGGTCCTGCTCAATACACATAAGTGCACTAATGTGATTCTATAGCCAAGACAAGCTAATACCAAACCACACTACAACCATACCGATAGAGAGTCCCCGTCTATCTCAGTTGTGAGCATCTGTTTATACTTTATAAGGAAACCGATAATATGATCTTCTGCGTGTTGTCGCACAACATATTATCTACAGTATAAAGTAAATGGACTATTGCATCATGCATATAAAATAAATTATAAGATGCAATCATTTGATCAATGATTCTTATTTCAAATATTATTATGACATTGTTCGTACTAAAACTAGACTTTTAGTATACAATCCAACAGATGCTACATGTTAGCATCCAAGTCAAGTGAGCTGCAGAGACAAAATGATGATCAAACCTCTGCTTATGCTATTCTTAAATGCCTTAAAAATTTATTTGGCGAGTATAGCAGGCAGCAAAGATATGAGATATCTAAAGAACTCTGCCGCAGTCACATGACAGAGGGCTCTTCAGTCCAGGAACATGGATTGAAGATGATAGCCCTAACGGAACGACTCGCGTCTTTGAAAGTTGATGTTCCACCTGAGCTTTGCATTGACTTGATGCTGCAGTCTCTGCCTCCTTCATTTGACACCTTTGTTGTCAATTATAATATGCATGATATGGTGAAAAGTCTCACTGAACTTGTCAACATGTTAAAGACAACTGAATCCACCATGAAAAAGGATAAACCAGTCATATTTGTTGGATCCACTTCTGGATTTAAGGCTGCAAAGCCAAAGAAAAAGAAGAAAAAAAGAAAGGGTTCTAACAAACCCAACAAACTGAAAGCGAAGAGAGGTGTCAAGAAAAAGAAAACTTCTCAGGGCAATGACAAGTGTCACCATTGCAATCAAACTAGACACTGGAAGAGGAACTGCAAGGATTACCTTGCAACCCTGAAGAGTTCAGGTATTTATTATGTTGAAGTTAACTTGTCTGTTAACGATACTTCTTGGGTATTAGATATCGGTTGTGCCTTACACATTTGCAATGATTTGCAAATGATGGAAAGAAGTAGAAAGCTAGAAACAGAAAAAATGGTTCTAAGGCTGGGAAATGGAGCAAAGGTTGCTGCATTAGCTGTAGGAACTATTCATCTAGCTTTAAGTAATGATTTAGTCTTGATTTTGAACAATTGTCTTTATGTTCCAGAGATTATTAAGAAAATTATTTCTATTCCTGTTTTGGATAGAGAAGGTTATTGTTTTAAGTTTGAATATGGAAGTTGTTCTATTTCTAAATGTTCTTCTTTAATCACTACTTGCATATTGATGAATGGTTTATATACCTTGACTCCTCAAAATTTCGTTCTTACTCTTCAACAAAATAAAAAAAATAAATTGGATATTTCTACGATACCTCAGAACAAAAGGTGTTTGTTTCAAGGAATGCTACATTTCTTGAAGAAGAATCTCTATCTGATAGAAATGGCAAACTCGTAGAACTTGAAGAAGTTCAAGAAACAACAAACCTCTCAACTACAGTGAGTGAACAACCAGTAGAAACTGGGCCATCTGATACACAACCTCTTAGGAGATCTGAAAGGATACTTAAGTTACCTAGTAGGTACACTTTGTTATTGGAAAATAAAGGAGATGGACTCCTCTTACAATGATCCAAGAAGCTATGGAGAGGCAACGTCAGACATTGACTCAAAGAAATGACAAGAATCTATGCAATCCGAGATGGACTCCATGTACTCTAACAAAGTATGGACTTTGGTAGACCCACCAGAAAGAACGGTTCCTATTGGATGCAAATGGGTTTACAAGCAAAAGCTTGGAGCTGATGGGGAGGTAGCAACCTATAAGGCAAGACTGGTTGCTAAAGGTTATTCTCATAAGCAAGGAATTGACTATGAGGAAACTTTTTCACCAGTAGCAATGCTGAAATCCATTCGAATTTTATTAGCTATATCTGCATATTATGACTATGAGATATGGCAAATGGATGTAAAGACTGTTTTTCTTAATGGTAACATTAAGGAACAGATATATATGAAGCAACCTGAGGGCTTCATATCTAGTGAGAGTGAGCAAAAGGTTTGCAAACTCCAAAGATCCATTTATGGGCTTAAGCAAGCTTCGAGGAGTTGGAACATTCGATTAAATAATCAAATCTTTTAATTTTCAAAAGAATGCAGATGAACCATGTGTATACAAGAGAGTTAGCGGGAGTGCAGTTGCCTTTATTGTACTCTATGTTGATGATATTCTACTTATCAGAAACGATATAGGCATGTTGCAGTCAACAAGAACTTGGTTGTCTAAACAATTATCCATGAAGGACTTGGGAGAAGCATCCTTTATTCTAGGAATAAAGATCTATAGATATAGATCTAGAAGGATGATCGGACTATCCCAATCCATGTACATAGATAAGATACCAAAGAGATTTAGTATGGAAGAATCCAAACGAGGATTTTTGCCAATGAGTCATGGGATTTCACTTTCTAAGGCTATGTCTCCTAAGACACCTTAAGAAAGAGAAAGAATAACTCGCACGCCTTATGCTTTAGTGATTGGAAGCATAATGTATGCAATGCTGTGTACAAGACCTGATGTTGCTCATGCTCTGAGTGTCACAAGCAGATATCAGTCAAATCCAGGTGAAGAACACTGGAAGGTCGTCAAGATGATCCTTAAGTACTTGAGAAGGACTAAGGATATCTTTTTGATATACAGCCCTGGAGAGCTGAAATTAGAAGGATATACTGATTCTAGTTTTCAGTCTGATGTGGATGACTCTAAGTTAGTGTCAGGTTATATATTCACTTTGAATGGTGGTGCAGTAAGTTGGAAGAGTTCCAAACAAGAAACTACTACAGACTCCACCACTGAAGCTTAATACATACCTGCATCAGATGCAGCGAAGGAAGCTGTTTGGATCAGGAACTTTATCCAAGGGTTGGGTATAGTTCCATCTATTGTTGATCCAGTAATGATATACTGTGATAACAATGGAGCCATTGCGCAAGCAAAATAATCAAGATCTCATCAAATGTCCAAGCATATTTTGAGAAGATACCACTTGATTAGAGAAATCATGGGGAGAGGCGATGTCGTTATGGATCGAATCGCTTCAGCAGAAAATGTAGCAGACCCACTGACCAAGCCTTTGTCTCAAAAGATATTTGAGAAACATCTTGAAAAGATGAGACTTAAATATATGGGCAATTGGAGCTAGGGCAAGTGGGAGATTGTTAGAGTAGTATGTCCAGCGCACCAATTAGATTGGATAATTGGACTCTTTATATTTTGAATGTAAACAATCTCATTGAAAATTATATTATTAAAGGCTGTTTTAATTTGTCTATCTTATGCATTATAACATATGCTTATTAGATAAAGTCCCTAGATCAATTTAAGCTAAAATGTATGGTTACGCATATGATGGTAATCACGAAATTTATACATAGAGCTTTGGTCTTAAACATGGTTCCGAGTCAAGAGTTTTTCTAGATGGGACAAATAATAATTCAGTAAAGACTCGTACATATGATGAATGCTCGTTGGACGAAAATATTGTATTCCATCAATATTAGTATTGTGACACAAATTCATATATGTGGATACTTATTAGAGAATAAGTTTATCGAACATGATCCGTAGGAAATTCTTATTGGATATGTCGAAATTAGAATTTCTTAATTACGATAGTACACGATTAGTCTTTAGACTTGAAGCACCATGGTAGTCTTGTGTGCTTCTTCTAATACTTAGATTTATCTTCTGATTGTTTAGCAATCATAAAGGGGGTATGTTGGGTATTATATTGATGTACATGGAGACTTGCATGTGGCTAAGATAGAATCTGACACTTGTCTAAGACAAGAGAATCTCCTGTGTATTTCATTGTTAATGATTCAAAGACCTTGGCCAAGGCAATAAGAATAAAGATTCACAATGAATCATTGTAACATAAAATAGAAACTCAGTTATTGAGTTAGTAGAGTTTCGACTGATATTCCTACTCTAGACTCAATTGGGAGATTAAATGTTAGAAAGACTGTACGTGTATGTCACTCGTTAATTTGCAGGTTTACTTGCTATTTCACCTAACACTAGAAGATCACGCTACTTGCTAGGTGTTACCGTGATTAGTAGGTTCTTGAAATTAATTAGTTAATTTCAAGTGATTTAATTAATTGGATTAATTAATATAATAATTCTTATTTATAAGTTACAAGTGTTGTAAGCCTACTGCTAGAGTTAGTAGTGAACCTAAAGGATCACACCTTAATTTGAATGAATGATTTTTATCAATTGAAACAATAATTAAATTGTTAGCTATTTATTATAATTAAATAATTTGATTATTTAATTAGAATTAAAAAAAATCATAGTGGTGAGTGCATTATGAATATTTAAAGATAATGGATATATATGATATATTTCCATAGTGGTGAGTGCATTATGAATATTTAAAGATAATGGGATATATATATGATATATTTCAATAGTGGTGAATGCATTATGAGTATTTTAAAGATGATGAGATATATGATATATATATATATATATATATATATATATATATCTCCCATTTTCTTAAAAAATGTCGATACTTTGAGTTTTTTGTCAAGAGAGGAAATAGTTTCATTTTAAGTTAGAAATCTTTGCATTATTCATTTTGTGAACAATCTTTGGAGAATAATTAAATTGATAATTATTCTTCAATTTGTTTTCTCTTATCACGAGTTGATACTGGAAACGTTTATTGATATCAATAGTTTTACACTACTAGCGAAGTGTAATATCTGTGTTGTTTATTCAAATGGTGGATTACTTTAGAGGGGATACTCTTGGATCCCTTCTTGAGAAGAATGGAGTTTTAGCCACAATCCGAGAATCGATTCCCTTACTCCTTGCATCAGCTAGAAGAAAGTCTACGAGGGTAAGAATAATCTTTACGTAGATTTCTTTCAAAATATTTTAACACCGGATCCGATAATCATTTCCGAGCTTCCGGGGTTAAATCTTTTTATGTATTTAATAAATATGATTTATTAATTTAAAATTTTTAAATTCCGCTTCGTTCACCCGAATCGCTATAACGAACCCAACACATATAATAATATGACGTGCTAAAACGCTCAATAATCTCACAAACACTCAAGATAATACTCGCATGAAATGATGAAACTTGAATCAAAATATAAAGCTTGCACAAAGATGTATAGTGGTTCGTTTATGAATAACCTACATCCACTTTGGGGAGAAGAAACTTTATTATCACTCAATACTTACAACCAAGAACAGATTGATCTCAATCTGATGCAACAAACACAAAAATGCAACACTACTGTCAACTCTCAATGTGAAAACTTAGTGTGATCAGCCTACTTTGAGCCATTATATCTAACTACTCTTTCAACGTTGAACCTCTACTAGATAGCCCTCACTTATTAGTTGAGATGAAGCCATAGCCGGTTTCAAGTAGCTAGACAAACCGCCCAAAAACTGCTCCAAAGTCGGTTGCACACACATGCTCCAAATTGACAGTTTTCACAAGTTGAGTTGTTTGAGCTATTGTAACAGCTCCAACTGCTTCCAGCTTGTATGCAACACATTTAGATCATTGCTGAGCCTCCAATGAATGCAATCCATGTGTGTAATACCCCATGCATGCATCTATTGTTATCATAATATTTCAAAATAAAAAGTTTAGAGAGATGTGTATTTAATGAAAGGATTAAAATCTTTTAACTCGTATTATTTAAAAATTATGTTTACTTGAATACATTATTTGAAAATCATTAACTTGAATTTTTATTTACTTGAATTATAACTGGAAAATAATACTAACTAAAAAATTACATTACTCGTTTTTATAGACTTTATTCGAATTTAATTCGAGTAAGGTTAAAATTATCTTTTGGGGCAGAAAAAGATTTACATCTAAAATTAGGATAGAAAAGAATTTCCTCATCTTTTTTAGGGCACTGTCATATATTATTGCTTTTTGAAAAATATAGGTATGAATTCCAACGGCTTATCCGAGGCAATCAGCTAAATAGTTGATACTTTCTCCTTTCATCCTTAATATATTTATTTTACTACTTTGAATCGTCCACTTTTAATATATCAATTTTTTTTAGATATAAGGATCCACACAAATTAATAATACAATTAAAATATGAAATTCACACATCCCATTAATACAACTATTCACTACATATAAAATAATAATACTCCTTAATTTACGTGTAAAAAACAAATGGATACATTAGTAATAGATTGAGGGAGTATTATATGTATGGGTGGGTATTGTGGCATTATCCATACTTGTTTCAAATCTTACTCGTTTCAAACTCATTTAAAAATTAATATTGGGTACGTGAAAATACTCATAAGTCGTATCATTGTTATCCCTAATTATAACTATATTTTTTCAATTACTTTATAATTTTTATAATGAATAGTTTTGTATATTTCAGGTCCTAATCGATTAAAAAAAATCAAATACCTTTTGGGCTAATTCTTTATATGCTATATATAATTTTAGGATTATTTTAAGGTGTATTTGATGTATTGGTACACTTTAAGATTAATATGTTAAATTTAAGATATAGTTGTATTTTATTTTTAACATTTTAAATTCAAATTAATGATTAGGATTAATTACTTTGAAATAAAATCAAAGAGTGAGACTCTTGTGCTCCGGGGACACTGTGTCCCTTTACAATTTAAAATTCTAGCAATACATAGATTTAAATAAAATATGAAGGGAATGATTGTCTTCCCATGTGCGCATAGCGTGTCCCAGAAGAGAGGCACATGAGCTTTTGCCAAAAATCAAATAGTTCAAAACTAATCGGTACACCTGTACACTATGTATAGATCTAGACTTATAATTTTAGTATGTACTCTCGAAATATAGTCAAGCTCAGGAATCAAGATACTTCGATTAATGGAAAATAATAGTATATTATTTAAATTTCGATTCAGTTGTCTCTAATAACCATTTCTGAAGCTCCACAAAATTAACAAGAGTTAATAATAATAAGAGTGAGGCGCTTGTGCTCTAGGGATATCGTGTCTCTTTGTAATTTAAACTCTCTAATAATAATAGGTTTAAATAAAATATAGAGGGGAGAATTATGTTCACATATGGACACGACGTGTCGGGCGTAGGAGTTTTGCTTAATAATAATAGTGTTATATGATTCAACTACAATACAACTCATTACTTCGAGTGTTTTATAAAATAAATATAAAAATAATTTTGGATCCAAGCCATTAAAAAACAGTCAAACAATTGGATAAAGTTAGCATCTTCTCGAATGAGCAACCAAAGAGTGAGAAAGTTTGTTCTAAAATTGCTATTGACTATTATCATAATGACAATTTATAGTGTGCACCCGGTGCATTTAAAGATAGGGTGCACTTATATACAAATATAAATAAAAACATATATAATTAATAGTAAAAATGTATATAATTTAATTGTAAATTTTTTTAATAAAAAATTGTATATAATATTCAATAAAAAGTTATACATATATGGATATTAGTTTTTTTAATGAAAACTTAATGTGAAAAAAATATACAATTATTACAAAACACGTATACAAAATAGAATAATATATATACAAAATAGAATAAAAAGACATACACATATGGGTGCATCCTTGCACCCGGGTGTGCCCAATATACATTCTATCATAATTTTAATAGACTAAAACATAACCTATTGTCAAAAATTAGTTATTTATATTGATTTGATGGAATATTATTTTATATAAAAGGTTATGAAGTAGTACATATTTATTAAAAAAAAAAAGCTAAATAATTTCTTGAATTATCGTTGTGCACCCTATTAAATAATAGGATGATAACTTGTTTTACAAAATGTTCACGTTTACTCCATAAAGTGCAAAGTTATATGGAGTATTTACCAAGTGAAAGTAATAAATTATAAATTGAAATTTCTGTTAAAATTATTAAATAATATATATATTTTTTTATATTAGGTTACGAAAAGTTTTACTAGATAAACAAATAAAAAATGTTTTAAAGTAACCTTACAACAACTTTACATTAGATAAGCTATTACAAGTTAATTGATGGAAAAAAAAAAAAAAACTCAACATTATCTTAATACTCCTTTATATGTCGCACTTCGTAAATTATTTTTAAAAAAAAAAAATTGATGCTAGATGATGGGAATCAATAGATTAAATTGAGTTCGGAGCTGGAATCTGTTCAAAATACTTCTTTTCCCTGTGGTAAGGGTATCCTTTGCATTTTTATATGTGAATTAACAAATAATTAGGGAAAAATATATTTTTTCGTCCGCTAACTTACATTCATTTTGAAATTAGTCCATTAATTTTTTTAATTTTGAAATTAGTCCATTAATTTTATAACAATTTTGAAATTAGTCCATTAATTTCATAAAATTCAACATTTTGATCATTTGACCTGCTATGACAGGTCATTTGAATATTTTCACCCCAATTAATCTATATCATATTTTTATTTAACCAATTTTATCTCACTTTTCATTTTTCACTTCCGTATACCAAACAAACAATATTAATCTCATTACTAAAGTGGAGCAAATTTGACTAAATATTAATACTTCCTCCGTCCGCTCGAAAGAGTGTATTTTTTCCATTTTGGTCGTCCGTTCCAAAGAGGGTCACTTCCTTTTTTACACAAATGAGATCCACACACACTCACTAATACAATTAAAATATGTGATCCACACTCCCACTAATACAACTACCACTACACATTAAATAACAATACTTCTTAATCAACGTGTACAAAAATAAAATGCCCTCTTTCGGGCGGATGAAGAGAGTATAATATAAATTCTTAGTGGAGGCTATTTTTTTAAAATAATATATATATATATATATTACATATTTTTATTTTTATTTTTTAGAATAACCTGCTAATGACCTATTGAAACGGACGATTTTGTTGAACTTGGTAAACATGATGGACGATTTTCAAAATTTTCAAATATAATGAACGATTTTCAAAATTCTGCAAATATAATGGACGATTTTCAAAAAGTGAAAAACTTATGGACTAAATTCAAAATTGGGCAAAGTTAGAGGACAAAAAAATCTATTTTCCCAATAATTAGTGATCCGAGTTTCATTTTAATTGCACTAATAATGTGTGTTACTTTCATATGTCCTAAAATAAAAATGAGCACATTAAAGTGAATATCTAAAATAGCAAAATGAAATTCTTGATGACGGATATAGTAAGTACAATATTATTCCAACCATCTTGCGTTAAAGTTTACATTTTCTATTTTGAATTATCTCAAATTAAGATTTACTTTTTTTTTGTCAAATTGGACCCACACAAAATACAGTTATTTCATGTAGGAATACACACAATATTAATACAACTATCCACCTCACGTTAAATATTATTTATCTTACATCACTACACTTATTATATTATATTTTTTAATCTACATAAAAAACAAATGTAAACGTTAACTCCGGATAACTCTAGATGGAAGGAGTATCACAATAGAGAAAAGAGTGACGTTTGCGTGCACCCGGGCACACCGTGCGCCTTTAGAATTTATTATTATGGGTAAGGGTATATTATTTTGTTCTAAAGAGTAAACACTTTAATTAATAAGGATACATCATTTTGTTCTAAATGATATATATTTTTCATTAATATTTTTTATTTTTTTTTCAAAATATAAAGGATACACATCTTTATACTAAAAAGTATACAATTTAATACTCCGGGTGCACACAAGTTGTTGCAGAAAAATCATTTCGAATTGGCAAACAAGAAAAAACCGGTCGAAATTGTCACAATAAAAAAAAAATGAAAGTAAAAAAAAAAAATTAGCGCAAAACGGCTGCGATCAATCCACCTCCGGTAGGGAAAATGCGCTGTCCCACCAGAAAAAGGGAGTCCGTCTTTGCAAACGAAGGAAGCGTCTCCTCCTCCATTCTTTCGCCCCTCAACCTCTGCTCCAATCTCATAAACCATACACATCTTTGACATTATTTCCAATTTATTTTATTTATTTTTCTACCATAGTAGCTTATCAGATCAACCCGGTTTTGTTTTTTTATTTTCTCATTCTGGTGTTGATTGCTTTTCCCATTCTTTGTTGTTTCTGTATCTGAATCCGATTGCTATTTACCTGATCAGATTTTATTTTTTCTCAACAATCTGTTGTGGTTACTTCTTATCCAGTTTTACATATTCTTTTCAAGATTTGAAATTTTTTAATTTAATTGATATGTTAACTAAAATCTGTTCTTACATAACCCCTAGGCCATGCTAACACTTGGTTGATTACAAGCTAAAGCATGGCTTGAAGGGGTATAAATTGATCCAAGATTTATTGAAGTGTAATCCGTATGGAAAAACAATGATTGACAAATCCAAATCCGAAGTGCCCAGATGCTGTTTGTGCTCTGGTTGCAATGGCAGATTGATCATGTGTTTGATCTGTTCCTCAATTAGTTGTTGTGATACTCAAGAATCAGATCATGCCCTTTTGCATGGTGAATCTTGTGAAGGTCATGAGATTGGTGTTGATATGGAAAGAGCTGAGCTCTATTGTGCTGTGTGCTGTGATCAGGTGTATGATCCTGAATTTGATACAACTTTGGTAAGAAAACAACTGTTGGGGTTACCAGGAAGTGGAAATGGGGTTGTGGAAAGTGGCCAATTGAGGTTGAGCAAGAGGAGATTGGATTTTGGGTGTGATTTGAATTCAGTGTGTGTGAAAAGATCTGTTTTGAGGAGTAAACAGAGGTCTAAATCATCTCTTCCATTGGGATTGAGGGGTTTGAATAATCTTGGGAATACTTGTTTTATGAATTCTGTTTTGCAAGCATTGCTTCATGCTCCTCCTTTGAGGAATTACTTTCTGAGTGATAGGCATAACCGTGAGAGCTGTAGAAGAAGCTCCACAGATCGATTGTGTTTGCCTTGTGATGTGGATGTCATTTTTTCTGCTGTTTTTTCAGGTGAACGAACGCCTTACATTCCTGCTAAGTTTCTATATAGGTTTGTATTTTGCTTCTTACATTTTTAGTTTCTTGGTTGTTTGTGAATGTGGAACAATACTTTACTAATCTTGCTTGATTATAGCTTTATGGGATGGACCATATTGTAGTCTATCAGAGGTTTTACTGATTTGTTTGGAAGTGCTACACTTTACACATTCTTTATTGTTAGCATTTTATGAAACCAAAACAAGATCAAGAATTTCCATGGTGTGCTCATAACTGCAGATTGTCAACAGATATCTGTGTTTCTAATCGAAATCGTCTTCTCCATTCTCAGCTGGTGGTAGCATTCAGAAAATCTTGCTAGTTATGAGCAGCAAGATGCACACGAGTTCTTTATTTCTATGCTTGATAGGATCCATGAGAAATTGGGAAAATCTAACCAAGGTAAAATAAAGATTTGGTTCTTCTTGTCAAGTAGTTATTAGATGGTGTTTTTTCTTTGCTTTGAGGAGTTTTGTAAGTCTTGAGAATGTAAGTGGTGATTATGCTTAAAGTAACAACCATAAATTAACTTGTTATCCCTCTATTTGGTCAGTAGTGTGGATCTAGTCTTGTCATCTTCTTCGGTTCTTCTATCTCTAGCATATTTTCTCATTTGTGATTTGGTATAACGTGACAATCTTGGTGTAACATGTTGTCCTGGGTGGCATATACACTGAGTTGTGAATTATCTTCTTGAATTTGAATGGTCGTATTTATGTGAAAGGTTATTGACACTTTGGATCTATTTTCACTGATTGGAGAAGTCTGTATATTTGCAGAGAATGGGGATTGCCAATGTATTGCTCATAAGGTTTTTTCCGGGCTATTGAGATCAGATGTCACGTGTACATCATGTGGGTTTACATCATCGACATATGATCCATGTGTGGACATTTCTCTCGACTTAAACACAGTCAACTCCTTAACGACTGATTTCAGCAGTCGGTCAAGCAAGTCAAGCGATGCCTCAACAACGTCGTCTCTTTCAGGCTGCTTGGACCTCTTCACTAGACCTGAAAAGTTGGGATCAGATCAAAAGCTCTACTGTGAAAATTGTCAAGAAAACAGGACGCTTTGAAACAAATGTCTCTGAAAAAGCTCCCATTGGTTCTATGTTTGAACATAAAGCGATTTGAGCATTCTCCAATCCGGAAAATGTCAAGAAAAATTGACCTCCATCTACAGTTCCCGTTTTCCTTGGACATGAGGCCGTATTTATCCTCTTCGGTGCTCAAAAAAAGATTCGGAAACAGAATGTTTTCCTTTGAGGGTGAGGAAACAGAAGTTTCTACCGAGTTTGAGGTTTTTGCTGTGGTTACTCATTCAGGGATGTTAGAATCAGGACATTACGTAACTTATCTGCGTCTGAGAAACCAGTGGTATAAATGTGATGATGCCTGGATAACAGAGGTCGATGAAGAGGTGGTGAGAACATCACAGTGTTACTTGGTTTTCTATGTTCAAAAACTGTTTTACCATAAAGGGTGCGACGACCTTAGTTGCCAGCCTCTGTCACCACTTGCTGACCCGTTCGTTCCTATAGCCAGTTGTTGCTAGACCATGACTCGAACGAGGAAGTTGTTGCTAGACCATGGTTCGAACAAGGAGAACTCATCCAAGGACAGGGAATTCAAAGATTGTCTAACCAATTGAATTGGTCGACAATGGAGATCTTCATTGAATTATTACTGTCTGCTAAGATGATTTTAAAGATAATAGCAGAGTTGGGTGTGTTTCCTATCAGTATCTGTCACACCCCAATTTTAATAAATAAGATTTATACGTAAAATCCTTTAATAAAAATCCTTTACAAAGGGTATGACCAAACACTTAAACAAATAATTAAAATTATTTCAAATCATAATGCTTCTTCACCCTTTTATAGGAACTCACGAAATTTTTTATTTATTATATAACCAATGATTTTTATATATAAGAGGCACCTATAGGTTAGTATAAAAACAGTAATGAAAAAAAAGTGAAACTACGATACTTTATACTCATAAGCCACATCAAAACTTATATGACTACCTAGTAGACTACACTCGAATAACACCTCTTAATTGCAAATACTGACTAATTAATAGGTTGTTAAACATCTGATTATGATAGTTACGCACCAACTCTCACTCTTCATGAAATAGTTTTTGAGTACTGAAAATTAATCAAAACATGTGACACCTAATTTGAAGAAACAGAACACGTCAATTAGCATACAATGAAAAATCATATTCCTCACAAGTACCAAAAACAAATTAACTGAATTCATGGCTGAGTAAGATTACATGCATGAGTTGTACTCTAATAAGCAACTTAACAGAATTTGGTTTCTCATAAGATAAATTATAAACATGAATTGTCTACCAACCCACTAATTTTCTAATGGCAACCCAAGCTCAACAACTCCTATACTTTAACAAGTGACAGACTATATATGAACCCCCATATAACATGCTCAACCACATAATTACTGCAGAAAATATAAATTGACTCCCATCTCATGAACAAGGACAGTTTTGCAGATTACTCACAGAATTTAATAAATACATGTTCACAATTACTTCAAGTAATACCTATAGCAAATACTCCAATCATAAAACATGACAATTCAGATTTAACATAATTTCCAATAAAATATGAAAGTTCGCATCACAGTATACGCTGCAATTTATTGAAGTTTTATTAAGTCTCCTCTTGCCATCGCGCCCCCGCTCGTACGCTACCGACACGCTTAACCTGAAAGGGAGGTAATTGAAGGGGTGAGCAACCACAAGCTCAGTGAAGATTTTATCATACTTATAGATGTCAATTAATCCATGTGCAATAATCAATTTCACTTACAATACAATCCTTTCATGTCAATAATCCTGTCGTGTCAAATAAGGCACCTTTCGGCCCATTATTCATGTAATACGATATCGATTCGTTGGTAAGGCACCCCTTCACGGCCTTACCCATGCTATAGTGTGGCACTTATTTACAACCCATACCCATGTAATAGTAAGACACTATTACAGCCCTTACCCGTGTAATACATTCCATTCATATATTCTAAGTAATTTCAACTATCACATACGAAATAATGTAACACATATAGGATGAGAGAATCCCCACCTGAAATACTTGCAAAGTCTAAGTTCGATTATCAAACGCCACGATCCAAGTCACCTTTGAAACCTATAAGCATACAACTGATCGTTACCAATACAACTCAACCATCATAAACTAATCTGCAGAATTCTTACGTAGGGGTTGCAGATTGAAAAAAAATATTAGGGTTAGGGTTTATGATCAGAAGTAGAAAAGAAAGCAAGAATTTACTTTTGGCTTCCCACGATGATGTATGAAGAAGAGGGAAAGAACGCAGCAAGAAAGGAAAGAAAAGAAAGAGAAAAAAAAAAGATAAAAAGAGTGAGTTGTGCGTTACCTTTCTTCTGCTATAGAGTGGATGAAATATTTATAGAAGACTGAATATGGAATGAACGTAGATTGGGACTTATATTGATTTGACTGATCGAAATAACAGTGCATATCCCCTCATAGGTTTTAACAAATTTTCCTAAAATATGGGACTTGATAAGAAGGATAAAATATCTTCTTTATGAAGATTTCGATTGGATTTCTTGAGGAGTAAGAAATCATATTTTCTGCTTCTATTTCCTTTGTTGATTATTGATAAGGATTTGATTGCAGGGAAAATATTTCTTTGAAGGATAGAAAATATGATTTGATCTTTTTATGAAGAGGAGATCTTCTAAAATAAGAAAATTTTGTGAATTTGATTTCTCACTTCTAATTCACGCGGTTTGGGAATAAGATTGGGCTTTCTAGAAAAAGGGCTAAAATATAAAATTAAATAAGTTATTTAAAAAGAAATTCATGGGTGTTACATATCTTGACAAAAACTGCAGCCACATGTACAGATATAACTATCTAACATTTGACATGATGTTTTTATTTTCCTTGGACGCACATTTTATCTTTGGCTAGTGAAAAAGACATGTCTCTAGAAAATTGAATGATCTAGTAGGGCTGTAAGCGAATCGACTGGTGTTTGGGGTTGTTTGGAATGGGTTTTGAATGGTGTGGTGAGATTCTTGAAAATTCTTGAAGTATAGTTGAATGCGTTTTAGGTTATTTGATTATAAATGATGTGGTATTTGCACGAATAGAAAGAAAAAGTATCATGAATGTCAAAATTTTCATCCATATTAGATGAGAATGTTTTAAGATAAAGTATAAATGGACAATCACAGGTGAAATTGGAAAGAGCTGTAAACTAAATATAAAGCCACCTTAGCCAATTGGAAACCCTATTGTTACAAGAATTAGAATTCAAGATATAATTTTTTCAATGGTAACTACAAACAAACTGTAATATTCCCATGAGCTAAAGCAACACAAGTAAATTTAGGGTAGAAATAAATTACAATTGCTGTTTCATTTTCAAGTCCCAAATGCTCAAATGATCAAATCTTTTCAGCAACTATCGATGAGTTTCTTGCTAGACTTCCTCTAGCATCGAAACTGAAACAAGGCATCAATAACGAGTTCTGATTTGGGCAAGAATCGGGCTCTGCTCTCACCCGATACTTTGTCAAACATTCGTATTTGTAATTCTAACACCACGATACGAACGAAATAGGCCTTATAGTGTGCAAGGGCTCTGCCATGTGGATATATCAGCTAGAATGCCACGAAGCTGATCGATTAGTGTCTTGAGAACTTCATTCTTATCAGCAAGTTCCTATAAATCAAACAATGATGAATGATGAGTGATATTGAATGCATAAATGTAGTATGAACAACAAGATAACATCTTTCGATTCTTTCTTTCATTAGGTCTTCTGCCATATTAATAACAGAATCACCATTGTCATCCTAAGACATCTAGCCCCCAACTTTCAACCTTACTTCTACCTTGTATATGATATAAATGTACATAAACATGCTTAAAGGTTAGACGTCTCAACTGCAGCCGTACAGACAACAGTTCATCTTTAAACTAATGACATGCCTGACCATTACAGCCACTACATGAATTGCAAGGATGTCATTCAGAAGCAGCCGAACACTACTTAAGCTATCAGATTTCAACTTTTGGTACCACCCCATTCCAAATCTTTGTTCACTTCCTAATTTTTCTGAAACTGAAAGTATGTTATCGCTGAATCTTTTTGCGAATCCAAATCTCTTACCAAAAGGCAAACACAACCATAGATAGGAAGGGCTCTGGAATCGAAGGACAGGAGATCAAGATTAGTCTTGTAGTTTCCTATCAACCTGTCTTCTACATTTTCTATTACCACAAGCCACTATGTGAATTAGCAGCTATAAGGAAAACCCTCCAGTATAAGATCAGACCCCAAGTATCCCACAAACAGCACATACAGAACACAAGAACCAGCACTAGACTCCTACTTAAATAATTTTTAAAAGCACGAATGTACCTTTCTTAAGCTAGAGGCGTGCTCTTCAAGCTTCTCCAGTTCTGTTTGATCAACAGAGGTTTCTGATGAACTCGTTGAAACTGCTTCGGGTGCTTTAGCCTACTTTAGTTAGAGAAAGACAATCGTTTATATTCTTTAAAGATCAAGAACAAATGTAACATAACAATGCAATACAAATCAATCAATCAAAGTAAGTTAGACAAGTATATATCACTATCACTGTGATATGCAGCTAACAGGACTACTCATTAGAAGAATTCAACTCTGAGATCAGACTTTCAAGGTAGATTCATGAATGCATTCACTAATTTAATCAGAAATCATCTTTCACTTCATTTACAATGGAGATAACACATAAACAAGAAAAAAAGAAAGACAAATTTCAGAGTGGCATTGATGGATAAAATCAAATGTCTGATACCAGAAACATCATCTCAACAACCACATATCATTACTTTAACCCATATATAAACCGTGGAGGCTAAATCTCAAGATTCAAATCAAACTATACCTTCTGGGAATTCGAAAGTGCAATGAGGACGGAACGTAGAGATGCGACAGAGGTCTTATACTGCAATCTAGCTTCGTCGAGGGCCCCACCACCGACGTCGAAGCTGTTGTGATGCTGGGTACGAGACTGCGACGCGGAGGCAGAGGAAGATGCCGAAGAGGAGTCCGAGAATACGTCGCCGTTTGGGTGGTGTGCGTTAATCGTAATAGCGAGGCTATTGTAATTGGGAGGGTTGGAGGATGTATTGGACCAGAGGGCGGCGTAGCAGAGCTCGTCGTTCATGGCGGAGAGGATTAGGAAGGCGGCTTGGATTGTTTCTTCGAGGTGCTTCCGACCTTCGACGGCAAGTTCTTGTATGGTTTGGTTGGAGAAATTGGTAGAGGTGGGGGAAGAAGCCATCGCTGATTCCACCTATTCGATATTCCGATGCGGAGGAGGGTTTCGCCGCTGCGGGAGGAGAGAAATAGGCACAGAATTTGTAGTAGGAGAATTTTTGACCAATTGCGCTGTTACTTTGATGTATTTTTATTTTTATTTTTTAAATTTAATTGATCTATTTTAGGGGTAATTGTATCGATGCACAACAGTGGAACTCCTATTTTAGCCTTTAAAATTAATCGGGTTGGGTAAAACCTAAGATGCTCATTTTGAGACAACATATTGATTCATCATTAAAGTATAATTATTATATAGATAAAATATATTCCCTCCGTCCTACACCAATGCTTACGCTTCCTTTGTAAATTACAAAGGAAGCGAATTGGTGTGGGACGGAGGGAGTATTTATTTATAGTTAAAGCATATTAATAATAAATGAGTATATATTAGGTGCACCCGGGTGCACCCTTGCACCCATATTTGTATAATTTTTTATTCTATTTTGTATATATGTTTTTCTGTTTTGTATACGTGTTTTGTAATAATTGTATACTTTTTTCACACTAAGTTTTTTATTAAAAAAATAAGCATTCATATGTGTATAACTTTTTATTCAATAGTGTATACATGTATTTTAATAATTGTACATTTTTACACTCAATTTTTTATTAAAAAAATTAACAATTAAATTGTATACATTTTTACTCATAATTGTATATGTTTTTGCTTATATTTGTAGGTGGGTGCACCCAGGTGCACACTATATTTAGCCATAATAGATTATATTATAACACACTACTTTAATGCATAATTTAACATAATTTAGAAAATATATTTTAATAATCATTATACATAATTTATCTATATAACAAACATACTTTAACATTGTCTTACAAATTGTTTCACATGAATAATGTCACAAAACAGACTCTTGTCTTTTTATTAATGGCAAAAGTGGATAGATAAAACCATATAAATGCATTGCGAAGTTTGTTTACGTTTTTTAAATTCAGAGTTAAGATTATTAAATTCATTTCTTAGTTTAATTTGGGTTTAATAAAATTGGAAAATTTACCTACTTCTTACACAACTTACCCCATGTTCTTAAATCCTTCAAAAACAAACAGTATAGATTTGGATTTACTCCTTCAATTACTCACTCTTTCCATTAAAAAATCTCATTTATTTTTTTTCCACATGATCAAGAGTATTATTATTTAATATAATTATATTAATTTTTTTCAATTATATTTTATATTTATGTTTTAATAAATGTGTAACATTTTATATTCAACTTTTCATTAAAAAATAAATAAATAATTCGCAAAAATTTTGCTAAAAAGTGTTTAAATACAGTATAAATAATTTTTTTCATTAATGAATAAGTACTGACGTGAGTGCACATATTTATTAATTAATGTATAAATTCTTAATGTGGGTGCTAAAAATAGAGAATTTGAAAAAAGAAATGAAAAAAAAAAATTTTGGATGCGGATCATGGTCAAGTGAAGAAAAACATAAGCCAAGCCTTAGAGCATACAATAACAATATATAAAGCATTTAGGTTTTCACAGACTCCATACAGAGCTACTTCTCAAAAGCTGGTACAGAGTCTCAAAAGGCACTATTACAGAGAAACATGCTATTAGCATCACAACAAGGAACACATGACCTTAGCTACACGGCCCGATTATCAACTATCACCAGTTGTTGAGATCATTGAGCCAATTTCTTCAAGTGCTGCAGTGTCCTCTGCTTGATCCACTGTCGATCATACGGAAGGTATGCTTGAATTGAGTGGTCATATCTGCAAAACCACAACCACCATGCACTTGTTACGAGTAGCATATCACGAAATCCGACTAGTCGTCCTACAGGGAATATTTCATTCAGCACCAGATTTGCTCGATTGAAATCATTTACGTGATAGGAAGCATCAAGAGGCAGATTGATAAACTTGGGATTAAGTCCAGAAGGTGGTGTATATATATCAGGGGGAGAACACATATCTGTCCATTACACTTAAATTTTGCACCAGTGGACACAAACTCACACGCGCACACACTGGCACACATATAAAGAGATACATAAAGGTAGAGAGATTTTACACTAATGCACTCAAATCAGCGAGCCCGTCAATGAAATTGTAAAGATCTGAGATATCATATGTGATATTTCTTACGGCTGGATTTAGCTCTTTGAGTTTCCGTTCATAAAGCCCACAAACACCTGCAGAAACAGTTAAAATACGTGAAACGTCCAAGTTTAGCAGAATAACATAAACTGCAATAACTCCGTCAGAAAATCGATGATACTCCATCTGCATTCATCTTGATTCTTGAAATACAGACAAAACCAAATTTAAATTACAGTGGCATATCCTATTGACTCTGATGCAAAAAATTGTCATAAAAGAATATTGAAAAATTGAAATTCGTCAGAATAATAAAAGTTAGAATAACCAACAATGAACTGCCATAGTAAATAAGTCCGAGAAAGTATATGGAATCTAAATGTAGTGGTGATAACTTGAAGTTCTTAGTTTGCATAGTCCTCAAAAATACCAATCAGCAATCATATTTTAGAACAATATTGCATCTCTTGTTCATCTATATGAAAATTATTTCCCTTGGAAATATGGGTAAGTGGATGGTTAGAAAATTGTATAAATCAGTATTAGATATAAATGAAGACCATTCTTAAATATTGAAAACATATAACCCGCATGATTAAAAGATACAATGGGACAGTGGGGAGAACACACACACACACACACAAAAAAAAAAAAAAAGATGTCATCAATGAAGTTAATATTTTTTATTTTTTTGAAACTTTTTTGATGTGGAAATCAAATAAATAAACTGTATCACAAGGATGACTTCTTGTGGAATGAATTCAACAAAAAATAAAGGCAGATTAAATTTTAATCTTATGAGCCAATGAGTAATTTATGGTATGATTAAATATATGTCCTCAACCTGTTTTTATACACAAGCATTATATCCTCAGCATCTCCTTGCATGCAACACATATTATGCGAAAGGCTAACTAATGGTATTCTTTAGAAGGAATACAACTTCTTGACACGTACCATCCATGGCTTGGCTGATTGAATCATAATCCATAAAAGTACGAGTTGCTCGGTGCTGGGATGTTTGCATGAGAATAATAGTGTGCCTGTTAGACTGCACAAGAAATGACGCCAACTACTAAGCAACAATAATGTATATAACTACAGAGATAGAAGCCTAACTGCTTATTGTAAATCATTCCAATTTCAAACATAATTTCATGGAAAGTTAACAAGAAAGTTCACTGCTACACACTCAACTCATTGCTCACTCAAGCCTATTGAAGCATAAGTAGCTATACTACGTAGAATATAGAAGGTTAGCAATTGCCTTCTAACCATAGAAGTCAATTATAGGGCGGGGCGCAGGTGGGTGTTCCAGGTGTTCTACAAATAAATATTAATGCAATCCCACCCCCAAAAAAGAGATCTCTAAATGAAGAAATCAATCTTTCGAAAGAGCAACTTCAACATCAGCAATATAAGAGAAACATAGAAAGATCTTCAGAAATAGTCAACTAAGATAAAAATCCTTCAGTTACCCTAAGAGAAAGAATATACTATAAATTCACATCCCAAAATTAACGGAAAACGAAATCAAATAACATTGAAACATAATCACACCGATATCAAACTATAAACACGGATTCCAATAAATTAAATTAAAAAAGTAATTAGAAATCTGCAGAGCCATAAAATTAAACCCTAGGGAGCTCCGAGAAACGATAGATGAGTGCGTTTCTATAACTATAATTATAATTCGTAAAAACAGGATCATGTAAACAAAAAGGGATATGAATTAACAGTACCATGACGAACACAGGTTAGGATCAGCTGCAAACGGAAGAGAATTTCTTCAGTTCGGTGGTGGGAGTGTATCGGAAGAGAACGTGACAATGAGTAAAATGTATTTAATCGCCACTGCTTTTCTGTTTGATCCTACTGGTCAAGGTCTTATAGGAAATATGAGATGGGGTTAGGGGCAATTTTGTCATCATGAGTTATAATTCTTCCACGTTTATGGTTGTAAATTTTGCACTGTAAATATCGACATTTTTTTTTTTAAAAAAATTTACTCTCACATTATTAGAGCCGTCAAAACATGTTAGGCCCACCGAGTCGGTCTGCTTTGCCTCTATAAAAGGTGGGTTGAGTTGTAAAATTTACAGCATGTTTGGAGGCGGGCCCAAACAGGTTAGCCCAAACGGGGGTAGGTTGGCCCTTTGGGCCCGTTATGATTTTTTTTCTAATGGTCTAGTATTTAATATTCCAAATATTTGTTGTTTATTTTTTTAATCATTTTTTGAAATAATGAATTAAATTGTAAAATGAATATTTTAAGTATTTTTTACTGTAGATTAGTATACAAAATTCGTAAATAATTTTAAGTCATATTTTGTCTGATTTGAATTTATTTTTAATTTTTTAAATTTTATTATATAAATGTATGTATATAGATTAGTAGTAAATGCAAATGATAAACATTTAAGACATCTAATCCTTTGAAGATTGACGAAGATATAATTGATCAATATGAAGATTGAGATGTTTATATTATATGGTGTACCCACCATAAGGGGTCCCCCACTGCCCTTACCCTGGAGATTGGTGGATGAGGTAAATCGTAGGATGTGCCTCAAGTGGCTTATAAAGAGGGCTCACTGTTTAACTTGTGCTTGTAGAGGGTCAAATCCATACAAAAAACATGATTCCTCAGTTGGAAAGTCTTTTCAACTTTCCCTCTACCACTTGAGCTATGTCGTAGGGGCAATCCTGCAAACCGCTTCTAAATGGGTTGGACCTTATATTTTTGGCCCGTAACCTAGGCCCGCCCCGCCTAAGCCCGTCAAATGGCAGGTTGAGGCGGGTTTTGGGTTGGCCCGTCCTAAAAGCTTGCACATTATCAAGTATTTATGTTTGTTTGTGTAAATTAAGAAATATTAATTTTAAAATACATGATGTAAGAAAAAATAAAGATAAGTTAGTTATTTAAAGAAAAAAGTAAATAAAATTATTGTGAGTGACAAATAAAGAGTGAAAAATAAGTAAAACGTATAGTGTATTTTACTATTAATGGAACGTACATAAATAATTGAGACACTTTAAAATAAAAAAAAGTGTGCATAAATACATAGGATGGAGGGAGTAATATGCACTTTGAAAATTTTACTAACTTTTTTTTAGAGGATAAACAAAAATAATTAATCGTTTGTTCAGGTTAAATTGCATTTACTGTAGATATAGAGTTTAAGAAAATTTATTTTTTAACCAATTTTATTGATTTTTACTGGTAGTGTAGTACTATATTTTTAGGTAAAAATAATAAATTACTATAGGGTGTATTATGTGTGTTAGATGAGAGTGATAAGTTTGTAATTAAAAAATATATATACTTTTAAAGTTGTGAATAGATATAAAAATAGTAAAGTTTTGAAAATAAAAAATGTGAAATTTAATATAAGAAGGGATTATATAACCAAAGTTAATTCAATTCAATTAGAGCTTAAACTACGAAAATGAACACTATTTTATCTCACTTTATATTTATACTTAAAAAATATTAATTCAAAAATAATAAGGTGTATTTTCTCCCAAATTCATCTTTTCGCAAATGGAAATGACCATAAAATGAAAATTTGTTACATTTAGCAGCCACAATTTGTTGCAAAATTTCAAATGGTTATTATAAATTATGACTATCCTGTTTTGATTTCAAAATTCGGACAAAACTAAATCTAGGTTTATTTTTATACAAAGCTTGACATCATTTACTTATAAATGTTTCTAGTTTTGTGATTTGGACTTTTGGAGTATTTTGTGCATAGAATTCGAAGTTATTCTCTTTGTAGATTCATTTAAAGTTGTTCCCACAAAAATACACTGACTATTTAAAGTTGCAAACTAATAGGCATAATGCACGAGTTTATTTAAACAGCCGTGAGTGTGAATAGTCGAGGCCTTATAAAAATTCCGATTTCTCATTCAACGGGACCATTTGCAAACTATCATGGTCGTCGTCATTCGCATGTTTGCCCTTGTTCTTCTTTAGATCATCCGACGGGTCCAAAACCAGTGGCGGATACAGGGGGTACAAGGGGGTACGGCTAGGGCTGGGGAAAAATATCAAAATTTCGGTATCGCATTTATCATATCGAAAAATACCGAACTTACCGAAATTTTAGGTATGCCGAAATTTTTGATAAGGTATGATACCGTATTGAATTTTTTGATACGGTAAAGGTATGCAAAATTTTAAAACCGCGGATTTTGGTATATACCGAAATACTGTAAATTATTTTTGTAAGGTATATATACTTAAAAGAAATTCTAATATAATAAAACTATTGACCCATCATTGAATTTAGTAAAATTTTGGAGAACATACGTGTAAGCACTATAGGATTTTATTATTTTAAATTTAGAGTATAATTGTAATTGTTTTTATTTTTATTTTAATCTAAGAGTGTGCATTAATTTTTAATTAATTAATTTAGAACTTAATCGTTATTAGGTACACCAATCACTCATTAGGATTAAACTCTTACTTTTATTATGTTTTATTAATGTTTTTAAATTTGAAATTAATGAATATAGTATTTTAATAGACAGTTGGTAGAAAAATATACTAATATTTAATGTAAAGTGTGTAGGTGTATTAGTATTGGATATGGATTCAATGGTGATATATTAATTGTTTTAGGTGGGTCCTATAAAAAGGGAAACGTAAATATTAAAATGGAATGCCCAAAATAGAAATATGTAAAAATTAAAGTGGGACGGAGAAAGTACTTAAATATCGGTAAGAAAAAGGTATGCCATTTTCTTATACCGAAGTTTCAGTATACCGAACTAAGGTATACCGAAACTTTTGGTATGGTAAAGGTATGATTTTTCTAATACCGATATTTTAGGTATGGTATACGGTATAACTCAAAAACTTTGGTACACCATACCGCTCACCCCTAGGTACGGCTGTATCCCCAAAACCCTCCAACGCCCTTACCTCACCTTTAATTTCTTTTTAAAATTTTTTTTATATATATTTATATGTATAAATAGTTATATATTAATTAATTTGTACCCTCAAATTATTTAATTAACACAAATTTATACACAATTTATCATAATTTTTAATAAATTTACACTATAAATTCATAATAATAATGTCTTACATTACTTTTTACAAATAAAAAGTAGATGGTGTCAACAATAATTATAATTTTAGAGTGTCATTTAATTATTATACGATTTTGAATATCAAATACTCTCTCCGTCCCTCTAATTACTTCACACTTTTCTTTTGATCCGCCTCATCACAAATACACGTTTCTAAAAATGGTAAAAATACATCTCAATAATATCATTTTTTACACATATTTCAATAACTTTATATTCCCTCCGTCCCAAAGATATTGACACACTTTCCTTTTTGGGTTGTCCCACAGAAATTGACATATTTCCTTTTTAAGAACATGGGACCCACACAAAAACAATTTATTTATTTACATGGACCCACACACCCATCACACTCACCACTAATACAACTACCCACTACACATTAAATATTATTTTTCTCACTTCACTTTATATTAAATTATTATACTCCTTAATCTCCGTGCCCAAAAAAAATGTGTCAATACTTCCGGGACGGAGGGAGTACATATTTTCATTAAATTATCTAAAATACTCATTTTTTACACACATCTAAGCAACTTTAAATATAAAAATTAATTTTTCTTAATCTATGCATACAAAAAACATGTGTTACTTACGAAGGAGTAATATTTTTATAATTACATGTCTTACCCCCAAAAAAAATTTCCTGGATCCGCCACTGACCAAAACCCCTAATGAATCTACGTTCGGTACAAGAAATATCAACATCAATGTCGACAATCTCAATATGTTTCTGATCAAAATTGTGATCCACAGATTCTTGAAATCAGTTCTGGTAACATGCAATAGGTGAAGAACCACCCCACCTCCCCACTTGGAGGTAAGTTTACCAAGACTATCAATGCACATCAAAAGTGCAAAAAATGTACCCTCAATCCCTTTAGGGCAGAGCTGAGAGCTCAAAACCATCATCGGCATCCACCGGATCTTACTGATGATCCGGGAGACATGCTCCTCAAGCACGACAAAGAAGTAATCTGGGATTCCAATGGCTACGTTCCACCGGAGGATGAAGATCAGGTCGAGCATTCCTGAGGTAGCATACAGCAGCTGTGCAAAGAAGAGCAGACCTCTGAAAGGGTAGTCTTTGAGTGCTTTGTGGTAGATTATAACCCCGACTATGGAAGCCATCGCGCCTATTGCGTAGATCATCCCGACAAATTCCTGCACACCAGACACCAAGTTTCTTGAACTTTAGACCATTCATATTAGAGTAGACACACTCGTACTAATGTATAGTCATCATAATTCGCACTGTTTCGAACGGTTGAGATTTCGTACAAGTAGACAAGTATACGTTCAGACCTGAGAAAATGCAGGGCCAGCTTTTGGATCAGTGTACCAATAAAACTGCCCTTCATGAGTACTGATGCTTAGAGCTAATGATAAGTACATGTATAGAGATGGCTTCCATGCTCAATTCGTATGGTTCTGTACATTCCATACACAGCTTCTCTTAATTTTTCTTTGGTCTACACAAACATAGGACTATGCAAGACGAGCATCATCAGCTGTTCTTGGCTCGTAGATCACAAAACCTAGAACAATCAATGTTGCTGGAGGGATTGCCAGAAGCCCCAACGCTAACTACAATATATACATATACACACACACACACATACATTCAGCACTGAGTGTAAAAAAATACGAGATGAAACATCAAATTTGCTCGGTAAACACACCTGTGGTCTGAGATGGTGAACGAAAAAACCGCTGGTGGAGTAGCCTAAAAGAGCACCAGCAGAGGAACAATACCCACAAAGACTTTGCATATCAGCAGCTAAAGATCTAATCTCAATACTGTTTCTTGCAATACAAGCATCTATGGTGACATCACCAATGGCTACCCCTGCTGTAATTCCTATCAAGCAAATCAAAGCAAGAACCACCTCCATTCGTCCACCTGCCGCCACTGACGAGGCTGATACCACCCCAACCACCCCTGCCAGAAGAAAATACGGCCTCCTTCGGTACCCTCTGACTGGAAAAAATCGGTCAGGAGACCCCATAAAGGCTTCATCACCCATGGAATGTAGTATAGACCTATAAACAGCTGCACAGCTGATGGTTGCACCTTCTGGACATCTTTCCAGTAGTAGTCAGAGACGACTTTGAAAAACGTGCCAGAAAAACCCTGGTTGAGGCCATAGACTAGTACAACTCCTAGAACAAAAGTGGGGTTCAATATGGAAGAAAGCATTTGCACCCATTGGAATGGTGAAAGACCTGCTGATGAGAGAGAATGATCAACATGCTCTTGATTTTCTTGATCTGATTTTGTTAAGTGTTCTTCTGATTGATCTTCCTCCAAAATCTTTGGATTGAGATCTTTCATTTCAGAACAGCACATATTGAGGGCAACCATGGGTTCTTTAGTCTGTGGGAGAGATCTTAAATTAATTTTTTCTTACACGTGTTTGATTCCTCAAGAAAATTAATACTGTAATATTTTTTGACTTCAACGTAAAACTAAAATATTAACAACTTGGATGGTGAATCAGAGAGACACACGCATAACAACACGAATTTTATTTATTTATGCCAGTTTTCAATGTAGTCTAAAGAAGCCTATGAATGCTTCCTTTCTTTTTTATTACTCCCTCCGTCCCATGTATTTTTACCCACTTTCCATTTTGGGGTGTCCCACGTATTTTTACCCATTCCATTTTTGGCAAAAATACATATTATTTTATTACCTACTTTTTACAATCTCAACAATTTTAATTACTTTTTTACACTTTATTCATCATTCCCAATAACTTTATTCACTTTTTCTTTTTAAATTACTAATTTATCCCTACTTTTTCTTACATTATATATTAAAAAAATAAAACGTCTTAATCTCCGTGCCCGTACAAACGGGTAAAAATACCCGGGACGGAGGGAGTATTATTTTCTATACTATATGCAGAAATTTTGATATACTTATCATAAGAGCTCCATCAATAAATTATATTTTCCAGAGCTTTTAATCTCTCTCTTGAAATTCTCTCTAGTATAACAAGGTGCAAGTTCAACAGCTATCATCTAGTCATCTTCTTCAAGTTCACATTGAAATGATCTAAATAGTAACATATCATTACATACTGTGCTGCGTTATAGATTAAAACCATAAAAATTGAAAGTCATTGTATATGATATAATGCAACATAGACTTCAGAAGTTAATTCAATATGCTTCAACAAAAATGTACAAAAAAAAAAGAGGTGATCAACGTTGTTATCATGGGGGTATCCAGTGTACACAGCCAGCTTTCTTAAGGAAAACAAGCATATGGTGGATTGCATACGTATCTGGAATCTAAGCTGCAAGAAGCTTCTGGATATCCTTCTGCAAAGAAACAGGGGAAGATAATCAACAATTTAACACAGCAGAATTGATAATTAATTCAGTAACATAATTTGGAGTAAAAGATTCAACAAGACAATGGTCTACTGCAGTTCACCACAAATGGAGAGAGAGAACCATCTCATTCAATCAGTTAAGTCAACTAAGAGCAAGAACAAAATCAGAGAAACTCACTGAATCATGGGCATGGTCAGTTCATAAGAACAAATTCAATAAATTTTATGAATTTGATGATATTAATCATCACAAGACTACACACCCATGTAATTACACGCAACATAAGCAATAATACTTGTAGAATTCAGTACTCAGTAGTAGATATACATTACAAAAGCCAATAATAAGTACATCCTCCTAAATTCCAATTGATAATATTGACATCACTTGTTTCCCAGTGGTTTTTGAATGGAAAAGTTCAAACCAATTAGAGTTTAAACCTACTTTCCAGGTTGAAATATTGATAAATATGTCATACCCAAGCTTCGAGAGAAAAAAATGGACAATACAAAGAATGGATATAATCACTATGTAAGATTTTAACTTAGTATTTGTCAATGAAGTAATGGAATGGGAGTTTACCTCTATTTGGAAAGGGGAAGTCGTCGGTTGGTATCTTTCAACAACTTTACCATTTTTGTCTACAAGGAACTTCTCGAAGTTCCATTTAATCAGATCACCAAGGAATCCTCCAATATTTGTCTTTAGAAATTGATAAACTGGAGCTGTATTTGGTCCATTAACATCAACCTGCAGTAATAAGATCCTAAAAGGTTAAAAAATTCTATTCATTTGGCACAAAAGGGAGAAAGAACCAAAAGTACCTTATCAAAAATCAGGAATTCCGCTTTGAATCTTGTGCAAGCAAACTGCTTGATATCTGAATTTGATCCTGGTTCTTGCCCCCCAAACTGATTACAGGGAAAGGCTAAAATTTCAAACCCTGCATTGACACAAGTTCTTGGATTAATTTCCTATAATATAGTCATAGAACCATACAGTGACTGTAATCATTTCTTTGATTGCCTGGAATCTCACCTTGAGGTTTGTATTTTTCATAGAGATGAGAAAGCTCTGTATAATTCGATGATGTCAAACCACTGGTATCCAAAACCAATTAATTAAGTCAGTTCGCATGCACTTGATACAGAATTTGCAAGTAGGAACATTAGTCGAATTCACAAGCATATTTAATAATTGTAAAACTCCGTAGTTGAAGGAGAGATTACCATCTTGATGCAACATTTACAATCAATAGTACCCTTCCTTTGAATTTGCTGAGTGAAACATCCTTCCCATCTATATCCTGTTTACCATGAAACATTTTCTTATTTCTCTTAAATATATAGTTATTGAGGAAAAAAGTACAGATGATTATCCAAATCACATAATTTCCAACTGGAATCATGTTTAGCACAACAGAAAATACAGAATATCACACATTCTGATAATGATTGCAACTGATAATTAAACAATCACATGGTCATTCCATTAAGGTTTATGTAGAAAGGAACGTTATATCATATAGTTGAGTATAAATTTTCCTCATAAGTTGAGGATTATAATAATATCAAGCAATGTTCATAGATCAAAGGCTTGGTTTCAAAAACATATGGTCACAAAATGAAGTAATTTTTTAAGAGATTATCCTCCATAGTCTCTGTTAGATCACTCTTTTGCAACTGATGGAAATGCGAATCAACTACTTGCGGTTAAGCCCGTTTCTACAGACAAGATATACAGCTGACACTAATGCGTAAATCCATTCAAAACGAAGAACACTGATCAACCAAGAGAAATTTCATCTGCAAACTGGTTGAACTCCAATTATGTAAACTAATTTACCAATTCTAGCTTCAGAAATAGATGAAAAGGAAAAACTGAAAAGAAGCCCAAATAGTTAAACCAAAATTACTTCTAAACTGAATTTCATACAAAAATCAACAACTTAAATCCCCTATCAAACACAGTGTTATTGAAGTTGAAAAGAGGAGCAAGGGGAGATTACCTTTACAGTAAAATCGTGGATGGTTTTCTCTGTGGCAGCTCTGGCATTAACAGAAGCAAAAGATCGAGATTTTAATGGAAGTCCAGATAGAATTGGGGATAAAACCGCGAAACCATCTCGGAAAATCGAAGATTTGGATGAAGTAAAAGCTTTAAATTTGGAGGAATCGAGTAAAGCCATAGCGGAAGTGGAGTTGAATTGCAGTTTGGTGGTTGCGCAACAATGTAAAGGTGCTGAAGAGAACGGCATGGAAGCCATAGTCGATCTGCCGCCGTTTTTGGTCGGAAATTGGATATGGGTAAAAGAGTGCACACAGTTGGTAGTCTTCAATTGAAAAAACTACGTGTACGTGCAAACGTATATAATTTTTTATTTTATTTGATTTTTTTAATTTCAAATTCTGTTGTGGTGGGTTGTAAATGTTCCACGTGTCTTCTAACTACACCGCTTCTTCCGGGAGAAGTTGATGTTGACGATTCCAAGGATACTTCATCGCTCTCGTCCTACTAATGAAGTTTGCTTGTCACACGGGATTAAAGAATAGTACGTCCCATTTTGATTTTTTTTTTAGTTTGGGCGTCGATCTTTTTTCTTTCGTTACTTATATGAGACCTATACATTTTCTCTAATAAAATTAAAATATAAAATTTATACTCTCACTAGTACAATTATTCACTAAACATTAAATAATAATATTTTTAATCTATGTGTAAAAAAGCAAAAAAACACCTCTTTAGAAGGAACTGAGAGAGTATAGCATTTTAATTTATATTAAGGTGAGAGAAATAATATTTTACTTCCTCCGTCTCGTTGAAACATGGGCGTTTGCTTTTTACTCGTTGATTAATGAGTATAATATTTTAATGTGTAGTGAGGTGAGATAAATAATATAATGATGTAAAGTGAGTAGGTGTATTAGTATGACGTGTGGGCCTATGGAGAGAGAAGTAATTAATATGTGTGTGTCATCTTTACCAAAAAGGGAAATACACACTTTGTATTGGAACAAAGCAAAATGAAAAAATGCATACGTTTCAATGGGACGGAGGAAGTAATATATAATACGTATTTGTATTAGTGTTGTAGATAGGTCACACGGATAAAGATATTTTGATTGATTTGTTTGGGTTCCAGATATCAAAATGGGTAATGTGACTAGGCCAAAATTAAAAATATGTAACCATTATGATGAGATGGAGGGAATACTAATTAGTACATCTATTCCAGGTTAAATTTTACCCTTTTCGTTTTCGTTCGTCCTACATTAATTTGCACCACACATAAAAAGAAACATCACATCAATTTCTAACTTTAAAAGTACATTTTAATTACGAATTTACCACTCCCACTTAACACACAGAACATACTTTATTATTTATTTATTACCTAAATATACTAAATTACCCTAAAAAATCAATATAATTAGTTAAAAATAGCTTTTATTAAACTTCATATCTACGGTAACAGTTCATGCAAGTAAATGTGGGACGGAGGGAGTATTTATAAAATTAAAATAACATATTAAGTATAAGAAAATGACATTGAATTATTATCAATATGATCGTGTCTCTTGTGAGACAACTTTGTGTGATACGGTTTGTGAGACGTGTTAAAGTATGATCATTATATAAGTAAAGTATATCTATTAGTTGTTAAAGTATTAGAAAAAAAATATGATGAATTATGCATTAAAGTATGATTTTAGATTGTTATAATATGATTCGCTATCAACATACTTTAATTATTAATATGCATACTTTACATATATAATAAACATACTTTACATACTCCATATAATAAACATACTTTAATAATGGGTCAATTCGTCTCGCAACCTGTCTCTTATATATCCATCTTACAAGAGAATTCCCTATATATATTTGGATCAATTACAAGAAAAATATAAAAATTTACAAATATAAAAATTTACTCCTATTATAAATTAAGACAGATTCTTCTATGATCTTGGTCATATATAACCAATGCCATAATAACCGTTGGATTTTAGCTAGAATTAAGGAACCATTGGATGAAATCAATAGGGCAACCTATACACGCGGTTGTTTTTCTCCTATAATTTCTCCTATAATTTCTCCTGTATTTCTTTATTTAATTTTTTAAATTATCTATTTAAATCTTTAATTAATTTTTTTAATAAAAGATAAGTTAAATTTGAGTGAGTTCACGTCTTACATCAAAAAGTAAGTCTTACAAGAGACCGTCTTACTGTGAGACCATTTTATACCTTTTAAATTAGCTATCATTTTCTTTATAAAATATTATCTCTATAAAATATTATTGTATCACTTTACACTATAAATTGTTCTTGAAACAGCATTATCACTTTTTATTAAGTATTGCTTTTCATTATAAAAATTATCACTTTTGATCTGTCTCACGTAAACTCTTACATGAGACGTTCTCATACAAATTTTTTCCTACGTCATATTGTTTCATGAAATTAATAACTTTCATGATATGAAATAAAATATTAATAATTTTAATACAATATGATATTTGATTCACAATACATTATTCATCCAATTAAATTATTTTGTAAATAATTTATAAATGGATAATAAATGATTTTTTTTTAAATAAATGTTGTATCAAATAAAATAGAAGGATTGACACAAATTTTAACTTTTAAATTTTAAAACAATATTTTTTATTATGTAAAAACTAAATTTGAATTATAATAATTAATAACTCATATATTCAATAAGAAATATAATGTTAATAAATATCTCCAAAATTGGAATATTTCAATCCAAAACCTAAAAAATATATTTTCACATTTATTAAATCTATTTTCACATTTTTCATTTTATCGAAACTCAAATGTATTTATCAAAAATAAATAAATAAATAAAATAAAATAAAATAAAATTAGATGAATATCATAATTTACAAAAAAATTATACTCCATTCGTCTCGCCAAAGGGTTGTTTTTGCTTTTTTGGCACGTGGACTAAGAAGTATTATTATTTAATGTGTAGTTGTATTAATGAGAGTGTGGATCCCATATTTTAATTGTATTAGAGGGAGTGTGTGGGTCCATGTGTGTAAAAAAGGAAAAAAAAAAGACCCTTTGGATGAGACACCAAAATGGCAAAAAGGAACCCTTAAGTGGGACGGAGGAAGTAGAAATGATCACATTTGGCCATGTAAGTATGTCAAAATCTGCAATTGGTCCTTTAACAATTGTAATTTTTAGTTTTAGTTATTACTCTTTCCGTCTCACGTATTTGTTCACGTTTATACGTGCACGAAAATTAAAAAGTATTTTTTTAATATATAATGTTAGAAAAGTTGGGGTAAATTTGTAATTTAAAGACAAAAATTAAATAAAGTTATTGTGAATGATGAATAAAGTTTATAAAAATGAATAAAGTTGTTGGAATTGATGAATAAAGTGTAAAAAGTAGGTGAGATGTACGTATAATGTATGTTTACTATCAATGGAATGTGAATAAATATATGGGACACCCCGAAATAAAAAGGGCAAATAAATAAGTGGACATAGGGAGTATTATTTATTTATTTATTTTATTATTATTTTTTTTTATCAATTTTAGTCCCTTAAAACCAAAATTGGTCAAAGAAGAAATAAAAATTGGAAAAAGAATGACTAAAATTGAAATTTTCAACAATTTAAGAATCAAATGCACTTTTTGTTATAATTTGATAAGATAATTAAAGGTCAAATGTGATCATTTAATCAGAAAAAATTATAATTTCTCACGATATATTAAAACTTTTATAATATCATAGAAGTGTTCAAGAATTTTATACAAAATATTTTATATTTTAGGTGCTTGACATTTTTAGATACTAAATAAATTATTAAATAAATTAGTATTTAAATTATAAAATAGATAAATTGAGGGAATTAAAAATTATCATAATTTTTTAAAATTAAAGTGCATTTTATATTGTGAGTTTTGGGATGTGAACATAAAATGAATGAAAAAAAGAAAGAGTAAAGGAATTGTGTGAGACTGTCTCATATAATAATTTTCATACATTTTAATGAGAAATGAAAGTGACAGTATTTTTAAAAAATGATTATATTTTTAATAAAAAAAATTAATAACTAACTATTATATGTAAAATATTCTTGCTGGGCGATGTTCTTGTCTCGAAAATGTGATTATAAGCATAGACAAAGACTTCTAACCAGCCATTTTTTTTCAATTTCTGTAAGACCGGATCCTTTATTATAAAATGGGTAAAAATAATTAAGCGTTCTTCCTCCTCCTCTCCTTCGATCTCTCCTTCCTCCTCCTTCAATTCCTAAATCCCCCATTCATCATTCACATCTTTTTCTCTACATATAAATTATTCGCCGCTGCCATCCGCCTTCCCGACCTCGAGGTTCCACTTCGACAACCCAGAACCTTGATTTCCCCTCAGCTGGTTGAATCTTTGAAGGATATCTTTGTTGTAAAAGTTGCTCTCAAGGTTATCAGCAATTCCAAGGAAAATGCGAGAGTTATTAGATCCGCAGGTGGGATTTCATCCTAATAGAAATCTGTCATCAAGGAAAGCCAATTCAAAGGCTCTAGCAGGTGGTGTTCTGCAGATTTTAGCTAATTTCGAAGAAATCTCCACATTACTATCATTGTGTAATTCACGTACTTTTTTGGCACAAGAAAATTCAATGGAGTGCTTGTGTAATTTGGTAGATAAGGATGATGATATGAAGTTGTTGGTTGCTAGAGAATGTGGGATTGAGAGGTTAAAAAATTTGTGGTATTCTTCTCCCAATGCTCAAAACTTGGAAGTGGTTGTTCTTCTCATGTAGTTATAACTTTTATTTATTTTGCTGCAGGTATACCTAGCTGAGCAGCACGTGAATAATCCTACACTTTGAGATGTGAAATTTTTAGTTGAAGGTGGAATGTTCAATTTTTCGACTAGTTTAATGCCAATTTATTTGAATTTGCACCAGTTATTTCTCAAGCATGTGGATTTGGAAGCGGTGATCATACTCATTTAAGCATAACATTAATATTTATACTGCGATAATGATGGAGTAACATCTATGTTTACATGATAACTTGGTTATTTGGGAAGTAACTCACAAATACTTGTGTATTCATATTTAAGTTTTTCGAAAAATTAGCTGCTCTTGTATGTCTGAATGCACTAGGTGGTATGGGTGGAGTTGATGATGTAATTTTGTTTTTTGTTCTAAATTTGAGTGTGAGATCAGTCAATTGAGATATACTAGTAATTTTCTATTTCACCGAGAAGATCGATTTTCTATGTTTTGTTATTGCGTTTGAGAATGGAATGAGGATAAAACCAATTTGATTATCATTCTTTATACTTGCTTTTCCTTTTGATAAGTTTTCATGAATAATTCTACTAAGAGGAAATAGAATGACTTTGCAGATTGTGTAGTGTGCTGTGGGGGGATGTGCATAAACAAAAAAGTAGTCTTGAGTCTCTCTTTTTTTTAATGATAAAAACAAAAACCTAGCTAACCACATGGGACCTTTAAATTTTTCCGAACACAACCTGTTTTTGTGAGTCTTTATTAAGTGTTCTGCTTCTCAATATTCTTAATTATCATACCTTATAGAGTTAATATCTAGTTATTTTATTCCAACAGACGTTTACCCTTTTCTATTTTGCAGTCGTTTAATTCTATAAACATCTTCCTTTTGTTATGACTTAATGGTAAAATGCCTTTTAAATTCAGGTTCATGCTTGTATCTAGGCCGGACTGTGGAACATCTTTTCTTCACTGGTAGGATATATATCCATTATTTCCAATGTTAGACGAATAAATACTTCATTGATCTTATATTAATTAAATTGCATTTGGCAGAGCTGCAAACAAGACAATTTGATTACTGCAGCCAAATACTTGATGGAAGATGTCCTGAATGCACCTAAAGAACATTATCAGGCATTAGGCTGAATTATATATTGCTCTATTTGATAAACGTTTGAGTTACTCTTTTCTATTAATTAGGTTACTTTTTTTTCTATTAATTAGGTTATTTTTTATAATGAACCATGTTACAATGTACACACTTTTAAAATTAGGTTACTCTTTTCAATTAATTAGATTACTCTTTTCTACTAATTAGGTTACTCTTTATAATGAATCAAATTACTATACACACTTTTGAATTACCCTTTATATTGAATCAAATTACAAAGCCTTTTGATGAGCTCCAATCTTTGGTTTTCATCAGGGTATAGCGCTGGCGCTGGAACGGGTTGCGAAAGTGGAGAAAGCGTAAGGGCAATACAGGGGTTGTGCGAGTGGGATAGACTGGGGGCGATGCGGGTGGAGTTGACGTAAATGACGAGAGAAAGGGCAACGAAAAGCAGATTCATATGATTTTTTATATTTTTTAAATTTTTTTCTAAGATATTTTCTAACAATTTTATGCTACATTGTAACCTATGGAGATCAGAACCCTCGGTGTATTAATGTTGGACCTATCCTTATTGTTATTATTTGTATGGGTGTTTGTCTTAGACTTCTGAAAAGAATAGAGTTAGACATCTAGACTGTGAGCATACGAGTCTATCTATATTGTTATTATTTGGAACCATGTTATCCTTATTGTGGCAATAGGCCTTGAGTTCTTCAAGTTAACGTATACAACCAAAAACATCTCATATTTTCTATTTTTATTAATATTTTTTAGATTACTCTTTTTCATTAATTGAGTTATTCTTTTTAATAATTTGGGTTATTCTTTATTTCATATTCGATTTTCTTTTAAAAAAATTGTTCTATTTGGTTTACATATTTTAAGTTACTAATTACTCTTTGATTTGAGTCTCTAGTTTCTGAAAATAATATGTATGTTGTTAGGACACTCTATAAAAATAATTAGGTTTAGGTTACTCTTTTAAATTAATTAGGTTATATTTTGAAATTAATTAGATCTCTGTTTGCTTATCATAACAAATACCTTTTCTAATACAAGAATTATTCAATTTTGTTAATGATTATCTGGAATTCAAACGCACACATTGAGATCTCTCAAAAGTAGGCTAAAATTCGACTAACACTTCTTTATTGAATCATCCACTACATCTTTTCAACCTCGACACCAACAAACAAACCAAATGACAGAAATACACAATACTTTTTAAAGATTTTTAGTATTTTGTCCACGGATAATTCACTTGACTCTTAATTTAATTCGACTCTTAAATTGTTTATAAACTATCATCTTAATTTAATTTGACTCTTAAATTGTTTATAAAATAGTTTATATTACTATTATAATTTTTTACTGATCAAGTAACAATTTTTATTAAAATATCATTATTTACCGTTTGTTTCACCAAATTTTTCTATGATGATCTTATATAAGCGCTTGTCTTTGCTGAGTAGGTGGAGAGTTTCAATTGTACTTTTATTTTTTGTTCTTAATTTTAATTTTAATAAATAACAAATTGTTTAATATTGTAAACTTTTAGGACATTAGCTTTTTATTTTTTAAATATATATGGAAATCTTAATAAATAACAAATGGCAAAAGCTCTTATGTGTCCGGCACACAGGAACATATTCCGTGTGCCTTTAGAATTTTGTATTAAATTGTATACCCTTTAGTATAAAGATGTGTACCCATGGTAAAAACTTGTGTGTGCCCGGGCGCACGGGAACACATTCCGTGTGCCTTTGAAAATTTGTACTAAATTGTATACCCTTTAGTATAAATATGTGTACACTTTATTTTCTGAAGAAAAATAAAAAATTTAATAAAAATGTATACCCTTTAAAATAAAATGGTGTACCTTTATTAATTAAAGTGTATACCCTTTAGAACAAAACAATGTAACTTTACCCAAAATACTAAATTCTAAAGGCACACGGTATGCGGGCACACAAGAGCCTCACTCATAAAAATTGTGTAATATTCTAAAAGTCTTTTAAACTTTTAGGACATTAGTTTTTTTTTTAATATATATGGAAATCCATTTAATTAGAAAAGGAGAAATATACTTCTAACTAAAATTACAAAATATATACTTTGTATTTTATGTTTTTATATATCTAGTATTTCAGTGGATGAGATGAAATAAGACACTAATAGAACGAACTAAAATTACAAAATACTCTCTGTATTCCGGCCATAGGTCCCCATTTACTTTTTGCGTGGACTAAGGAGTACTTATTATTATTTTATGTGTAGTGAGTAGTTGTATTAGTAGTGAGTGGTGGATTACATGTGGGTCCCTTTTGCTAAAAGAGAAAAATGAGAACATTTGAATGAAACGCCCAATATAATACAATGAAGATATTTTGGTGGACTGTGGGAGTATATACTTTGTATTTTATATTCATATATATCTAGTGTAACGACCCAATTTCGGATAGAATTTTTCATGACAAACTGTTACTAATAAAATTTTATAAAAGAAAATATAAATGTTCTTATACATATGAGTTAAATTCATTTTTTGCCCTATAACTAAGCAAAACTTCATTTTTTGCCTTAAAAAAGATAAGTGGTTCAATTTTGCCCTATAACTAACGAATTTTTTCAATTTTTGCCCATTTTCGCCGGAAAATACAAAATTCGCCGGAATCTGCCACGTCACGCTTCAATTCCGGTTGGTCAATCCGACGTGGTAATTTTGACTTTTTTTAGTCAATGAATTCGCCACGTCATATCCACCTATTTATTAATTTCCAAATCAGCATAATATTTAATTAAATTAAAAATAAAAAAATCAATTAAATTAAATAAATTAAAACCTGTAAAATTAATTTAAAAAAAAGAAAAAGAAAAAAAAGATAATTAAACGTGTTATAACAGTTGAAATTCCCAAATCTGCTCAAACCCTAGCGACGCCGTAAGATATCACGACAGAACATAGCAGAACGCTGGGTTCAACCTCAATCCGCCAAAATTATGAAGAACGTTCGATCATCACACCCAATATTCGTAGATGTCGCGATCGATTGAGGATGGGCGAACTGTAAAATGCTATTGTAATGAGTTTGCAATACCAGTGACTTCGTGGAAGGAGAGCAATGCGGGGAGGAGGTTTTTTGGCTGTGAAAAATATCCGGTACGTATTTGAATTTTGCAATTGATTAGGGTAAATAGCATTATTCTTGTAAGTATTGAGGTCTCGTGTTTTCAGATTCAATGTGTTGATCAACATCTTGATGTCTTTGTCAATACCTTAGAATTCAAGCTACTGCAAGTTCTTCAAATGGATCGACCCCCCTTTATGCGATCGTGCTAAGAAAATTATTCCAGGATTGATAAAGAGTTTGAACAAAATTGAGACCGAGAAGGACTCTTTGAAGAAAGCAAATGAGAAGTTGGAAGATATGGTGAAGTTGTTGGAGAGTGTGAATGCAAAGATAGAGGCTGAGAATATTCCAGGATTGATAAAGAGTTTTAAAAAAATTGAGAACGAGAATGACTCTTTGAAGAAGTAAATGAGAAGTTGGAAGATGTGGTGAAGTTGCTGGAGAGTGTGAATGCAAAGATCATGGCTGAGAATGAAAAATTAAAGAGCATGATGATATGGACTGAAAGGAAGAAAGCAGAAGAGTGCAAGAGCTTATGTGTATTGAAAGTTGCAATTGTTGTCATTGTAATGTGTGTGATTTTTTTGAAGCTATTTCAGACACCTCTTTCTGATCACACTAGGAAATCTCTCTTATAATAGTAAAATCAATATATACACTTAGAGGGTGGTGTGTCTTTGTAATGTAATGTGTCTTCTACTTATTGTTAGAAGACTAGCTAATCAACTGATGAAAATATCGTTATGTATGTGTATGTGTATGCATGTATCTGTCAATACCATTATATGATTAACAGTCTGCATAAATTAATTTGAAAGACTAGCTAATCAACTGATGATAAATATGAATTGAAATGGAGCTATTGTTTTAGAAGATTAATAAAAAAGCCATCATCTTGAATACCCCAAGCCAAAAAAGAGTGTTGGTCCATAAATATGGATTGAAATGGAGCTATTGTTTCAGATGAGAAAAAAAGAGTATTGGTCCATAAAGAGTGTTCAACACCCCAAGGCAAACCACAATACTGAATGACAAAAACAAATAAAGAGTGTTCAACACCCAAACCATACATTAAAGTCATTACTTCAATTAACAAAAGCAAACGAGCTAAGCTTTATGTTTTCCCTTGCAACCTCTAGCATGCGGTCCCTTGTTTGATAAGTCCAAATATTTTTGGCCACCTTCCATAAACACATTCCTCGTACTTAGGTCATCCACCACCACATTGCTGCTTTGCTGACTCAACTGGGTGCCAGTGAAGGATGGAGGAGCTCTGATGTGAACACCACCTTGAAGAGGAGCCTGCAAAGGAGGTGTTTGGGTATTTTTGAACCACTGCACAGTGGTTACTGTTGTTTCTCGAGCTTTAGAGGGTGGTTGTTTACCCGCATGAAGTTGGTCATACATTGACGGCCCCGGTGTCTTCGCGGGTGTAGGCCTTCTCAACCATTGCACAACTGTCCCTTGAGATTCTTGTGTGGCATCCCTAGCAATGGAATCCTCCACTTCAACACTACGTTGTTGACTTTTTGGTGGAGCAAGCTACAAAATAGCGATGACAAAGCAACATAATATTAGGATATATTTCCTACTTAAAACTAAAAATAGATGTCTTGGATATGTTACCACATGTTCATTGCCTAGCATATCATTCAATTCCACATTAGCTTCCTCTCGAGGATCCTCATCTACCAGCCCCTTTCCCTTCTGCAATTAAAAAAAAAAATTATTAGTGTGGATCATTAATTAAACCATAAGAAATAAACAAGAGTTAGTTATTTGAAACTATCACCTTCTTTTTTCCACACGTGGCAGCATTGTGCCCTTCAACTCCACATGTTCTACATTTGATGGTGCCAACTTGTCTTCTCATCTTTCTTATCTTTTTTCTCTTGGCATCTTTCTCTCCTGGTTCGGGTCTTCGTGCCTTAGCCCTTCTACCCCTTTTTGGCTTCCCAAAAGTGGATGGAAGTGGAGGAATAAAGAGTGAGTCTCCCCACATAGCTTCATAACTGATTCCTCCTATAGGATTTTCATATGCTTTCAGATATTTGTCCACTGAGTAGTAATCATGCACAAAGTCAATGGGGTCTAACTTCTGCTTCAAAATTGCACACAGGGCATGGGTGCAAGGAATACCAGTCAACTGCCATGACCTACATGTGCATTCACAAACATCTAAGTCCACTATATATTGTACTGCTTGAAATGTTCTCACCTGATAATGTGTATCACTTGACTTGATGACAATGCAGTCAGGAATCTTATCCTTATTCATTTGTAGAATCTTGCTTATACGAGGGCATAACTTCAGCTTACCATACCACTTCACATTAGCCCTATCCCTGTGTTTTTGCAGCCTCTTCATTAGATACTCACGCATCCACTCCATCATCGTGATAATGGTTTTGTCTCTTGCTTCTAAAATGGCTTTATTAAAACTTTCACAAGCATTATTCAGGAGCATATCACACTTAACCTCTTCATTGAAATAAGCCCTACACCATTGCTCAGGTGGCTTATCATCAATCCAATTCCATCCTTTCTCACCTACTTCTTTCAACTTCAACATCATCCTATCAAACTCTTCTACAGTGATACTACATGTAGCCCTCCACATGGTTTGCTTGTACGCCACTGCACCGTGCCCCGCTATTTTCATGTTGTTGTGCATGTGTCGTACACAAAACCTATGCTCTAAGCCCGGGAAAACACTTTGCATTGCATTGATAATACCCTTTTGTTTGTCGGATATGAATGTAAAATTTTCCCCACATATCCCCAAATCTTGCTTTAATACTATCAGGAACCATTCCCAAATCTCTCCATTTTCGTTTTCTACCACAGCATATGCAACGGGGAATAAATTGTTATTCCCATCCACCCCCACGGCTGTCAACAACATGCCACCATGTTTATCTTTTAAAAAACAACCATCAACTCCTAGAATTGGTCTACAACCAGCCAAGAAACCTTTCTTCAAAGCATCAAAACACACATATAACTTACTAAAACGGGTAATTCTATTATCATCTTCTGTCCCTAATAGAATAGTGGAACCTGGATTTGTCTTCTTAAGCTCATCAATATAGGACCACAGCTTTGAGTATTGTGCGTCCGGGTCACCTTGTATTTTCAATGAAGCCTTTCTCTTTGCTCTGTACGCCTGCTAGATACTAACTTCGCACCTAATATCAGTTATTGCATCATTCATAAACCCCTCTACACCCCTCTTTTTGTCAGTCTGGAATCTGTGCATGAACCTCTCACTCAACCAAGTAGAGTTCAGAGCATTACAGTTCTTATCTGGTGCACAAGTATGTCTTCCATTATATTTCCTAATCATGAAGGTAGCTTCATTCTTCATTTTTAGTAAATGAATGTGGAACTTGCATTTTTCATTCAAACACTTGCAATGTATTCTCACAGGATCACTTTTTGAAAAACGAATACATCTTCTTAGCTTTACTGCGTGTGATCTGGCTGCCATTTTAAACTCCTTCTTGCTAGCAAATATTAGGCCCACCATAAACTCAGGGTTAAACATGTTCTTGGGATTAAAAACTGGGTAAATAGGGTCTCCATCGTCATCTTCAGACAACCTACTTTCATCAAAGTCCTCCCCACCTTCAACTACATCAATATCCTCCTCACTTGTCTCATCATCACCGCTGTCACTATCCCCAGCATCCTCTCCAACAAGAACAACAATTTTCTTCCCACGATTTTTAGAAATTTTCTTACGAACAACTTTTTTCTTCTGCTTTCTACCTCTCTTTTTTAAAATAGGCTTGGCCGGCATCACACATTCAGTGTTCTCAAAAATTACCAAAGAAGATACAGGTTCATAATGACAAGAGTTCACCACGTTATTGGGATTAATTTCTACCAAGTCATCTATATCCTCTTCTACATTATCTTCCCACAGTATATCATTATCCTCTTGACTATCATCACTTATCTCATTCCCTATTGCAAAATCTTCATCCTCAAAGTCTGAACTGTTTTCATCATTGTCATTTTTGCTTACAATTTCCACATATTCATGCATCTCTCTACCCTTATCTAAAAAGGTTTTACACCACGCTCTTACGTCAGCATCATCATCCATATCAACCTGTACAAAACTCCCTCCCACCAATTCCACATGATATTTTCTGCCCCCATCTACACCAACATTTTTGCTGTACTCATCCAAATCAGCATATGTTATTGAATCTAACTTCACCCAGTCAAACGTTGTCCTTTCACCCCCAACATATACTGTAATAGGAGAATGCATAAATTTACCCCCAAAATGCAGGACTAAGCTAATGTAATTAGTGTCATCACCTACAGAATTAAAAGAAAAAAAATCAAGAATTAAAATTAAATTCACTTTGTAAAATCCCTAAATCCCTCTACGCATTCTCTCACAAAATGACACAATCGCCAGAAGAATAAAGCTATCAAGTTACATAAGCTATACATACGTGTTCATTAATTTTTAATTAACTAGATATATTCCTCTTCAGTATAAACTAATCAAAAAGTATATATACTTTCTTAAATCATATTTGGACAAGAGAATCATACTAACATCTCATTCATCATTAATTGGGTTTAATTTGCATAATTTTTTGCTTTTAAACGAAATATGAAAGATAACTCAGTAAAAAGCATAAAGGTTCACACTTAAAAAAATTTAATGATGCTGACTCAACAAGGGTTAATGGAACTTTCAGGGACCACTCCATTAAAAAATTGCACACCATCTCTACCCACTTGCCTAACATTACAGATTTCATATTCATTGCTCACCAACCAACAATAAATTTAAAAAAAAACATAAATTACGTTGAGATTCGACAATAACTCAGAACAAGACAAATTTAGATTCGATCTGTCGCGCACCCAAGAGGAATTTACAATAACTCAAGGTTGTGCTTGGATGGAAGGATTTGAGGAGGGATTTATAAATCCTTCCTTCAAATCCCTCCATCATATTTGGATAACATTGAAATCAATGGATTTATAAATCCAAGATTTTAAATCAATGGATTTCAAATCAATGTATTTTATTTTGAATTTTTTAGTTGTTTTTTAATGGATTTCAAATGCTCACTGAAACCGTGTCATTTGAAATCCTTCCATTATTGTGTGATTGATATATTAATATATAAAAATAATATATAAAATTAATAAATTAATTAAAAAATATTTAATATTAAATATATTATTTTTATATTTTAAACTCTACCACCCAACCTACCCCCTACCCACCCCCACCCCACCAACACCATCCTCCACCCCCAAAATTTTTTTTTTAATAAAATTTTAAAATTTAATATTTAAATAAATAATAAAAATATTATCACCCAACCTACCCCTACCCACCCCCCTCCACCCACCACCCCCCAAAATTTTTTTTTTTCATAAAATTTTAGATTTTTATATTTAAAAAAATAAAAATATTACCACCCAACCCAACTCATCCCCTCCACCACCCCCACCCCACCCCACCAAAAAAAAAATTAATAAAATTTTATATTTTATTTTGTAAATATTAAAATCTAATTTTTTTTTAAAAAAAATTTGGTGGGTGGGGGGTGGGTGGATGAATGGATAGGGTGGTAGAATTGGATGGTAATATTTTTATTATTTAAATATTAAAATCTAATATTTTATATAAAATTTTTTTTTGGATGGGGGTGGTGTTGGGCGGGGGGTGGGTGGGTGGGTGGGTGGATAGGGGGTAGGGTTGGGTGGTAATATTTTTTACTATTTAAATATTAAAAATTTAAAATTTTATAAAAAAAAATTTTTTTGGATGGTGGGATGGTGGGTGGGGTAGGTTGGGTGGTAGAGTTCCCTCCAAAAAAATTATTTTTAATAAAATTTTAGATTTTAATATTTAATATAATAAAATTTTAATATTTTTATTTAATATATAAAATTCTATTTTAAAAAATAATTTTTGAATTATGGATTTGAAATTCTTTCGAAGATCCATAATTTATCCAAACAGTGGATTTCAAATGCATTGATTTAAAATCCAAGGAATTTAAAATCCACTCATTTTCAAATCCATGGATTTGAAATGACTCAATCCAAACACAACCAAAGTGATTTCATATGCATACCATATTCGGGATGGGACCAGTCCACGGCACCTTTCTTACGTTCAAAAACCATCTGTCGCGCACCGACGGAAGGAGTGTTCTACGTGTCGTGATATCTTACAGCACACCACACTAAGAAAAGCCAAGAACCCAGCGGACCGAGGGGAAGGAATGTTCACGGCGTCGTTAGGGTTTGAGCAGATTTGGGAATTTCAACTGTTATAACACGTTTAATTATCTTTTTTTTCTTTTTCTTTTTTTAAAATTAATTTTACAGGTTTTAATTTATTTAATTTAATTGATTTTTTTATTTTTAATTTAATTAAATATTATGCTGATTTGGAAATGAAAAAATAAATAAATTAATAGGTGGATATGACGTGGCGAATTCATTGGCTAAAAAAAGTCAAAATTGCCACGTCGGATTGACCAATCGGAATTGAAGCGTGACGTGGCAGATTCCGGCGAATTTTGCATTTTTCGGCGAAAATGGGCAAAAATTGAAAAAAATTCTCTAGTTATAGGGCAAAATTGAACCACTTATCTTTTTTAGGGTCAAAAACGAAGTTTTACTTAGTTATAGGGCAAAAAATGAATTTAACTCTATACATATATATTTATATAAGTTTATAAACAAAAATGTTCGTGGCTTTGCAAATTATTCTATTAATAAACTTGTTGTTCTTTTTAAAATATCAATGAAGCATCTAAATTTCTAAAATAATGAGGTAACTTCTATGATCTACTTTGAAAAGGAAAATAATTTCTCCACTTGCCACATGTATAAATAGGGGACTCAATAGTGTATTTTAAAACTCCAAATTATTAAATGAATTAATTTAAGCTAAAAGAAAATTTTATATACGATGAATAAATAAATAAATAAAATGATTAAATAATATCTATGCACATTTTTCTTAAACTTGTGTACGTATTAATCTTTATTCTAAAAACCTTATTAAACATGATCTGTTGTGTATCCACTTAATTAAACTTAAACTTGTGTACGTATTAATCTTTATTCTAAAAACCTTATTAAACATGATCTGTTGTGTATCCACTTAATTAAAATAGATCTATACTAGTTTGAAGATTTATTTGTAAGGAAATCTAACGTGTCAACTTACCCTAAACCTTAAGATAGTAAATAAAATAATAATCAAACATAAAAAAATATAGGCAATTAAACCAAAATGAAAACAAATCCTGTCACGACAAGGCAATAATTTTAAGGAAATAAATAAAATCTTTCATATGCTATCCAAATGAAAACCAGAATCCTCCAAAATTAAAACAGAACACTTAAACATGGCAGTCATAAAGATATTCCAGATATCATCTTGCAAATATTTTTAAATAAGCTCACCGTCCTACCTCGTCTTGCTCCTCAAACTGTGAGAAATAATGTTTTTGATGGGTGAATAAACAATGACTCAGTAGAAAAAATATTCGTCTACTATGCACACATATTCACATGATGATCGATCATGGAACTCGGCGGGCGTTACCCGAGGATCAATTAAGAATCCCGGCACCTGAAAGGTCCCTGATTCATGTAACTATGATAACACTACGAGAGTACTCTATGATTGTGGGACTGTGAAATAATTCAATAAACGCAAACATGTAAGCACATACAGTAAACAAAAGATTTAGTAAATCCCCACCTAAAAGTTTCACAAACACTGAATGAATATGATGCACACCCTAATCCTACTCCTCAGAAATGAATATGATGCACACCCTAATCCTACTCCTCAAAATATATGTCACCTAATCACAACAATTAAAATACGTACATAAATAATATGATAATAGTTGAAAATAAAATATGATACTTTTAGTATCAACAAGAGCGTAACGAAACCTAAGAGACCTAAGAGATGGTTGATGACTATGGTTTACAAGGAAAAGAGAGAAAATTCCAGAATTATAAAAAGTGATGGAAAAAGGTTTAGTGTGGATACAAGTTCAGCAGATTTTTACAATATACGCATAAGAAGGGATACGTTTTCAATGGTGGGTGTACATGGATATCACTACTAGCAACCCCAATCAAAATTTAATTAAAAAAAACTTTTAAAAGCAATGATGTATTCCCATGAAATCTTAACCTACACCTTCATATCATCTCTACATCGTTAAATAAAAGTAATGAGTATTGTCTGCGAAAAGTATACAGTGCGTCAACACATCCGTAGTGAAGCGAGTTGGTTTCGATGGAAGTCCTACGACAAATGAGAATTTGAGGCGAAGAAGAATAGTGTGCTCCCTCTATCTTACTTTTTTTAAGCAGTGTTTTTAGAAATGAACGTGAGAGAGCATAATGAATAGAGAGTATAGATATTTAACTTGAAAACCCACGTTCTGCAATCAATTGAGAGGATTATGAAACAGAATGGGATTTAACGGGAGGTGCAGTGTCCTGCAACTGTTAGAGATATTTATGGGAATGTGAGATTTGTTTTCTTCTTCTCTATACTTTTTTTTTCTCGAATTAGAAAAAAAATCCAATTTGAATTGGATTCAGTAATAAATCCCTACAAAAGCGTACGTAAATAATACTAATTAAAATAAAGAAAAGTTTAAATATGTATATTTATACATACGGTTATCACATCTAGTGTTCCAGTAGATGAAATGAAATAGGACACGATAGAAAATAGGGCAAGTTTTATCACATAATTTTGTGACACGAATAAAAAGTGATAACATAATTAATAAAAAAATAGTATTTAATTGATGAAAATTGATAATGGTACCATGAATTATTTTATGAATAATTTACAATAATAAAAATAAAGAGTAAAATATTTTATAGCAAAAATGATAGCATACATTTTATAATGAAAGTGATTATAACTTTTTATTCATCTCATGTAAAGATTTACATGAGAGACGATCTCTCACTCTACTATTTGCATAGAAAATAATATATATGATGGGTTAAACAATCCGAATACATTATTAACATCTTTATTACATTTATATATATATATATATATATATATATATATATATATATATATATATATATATTTATATTCAATAGGTAGACTTAAAAAAATTTCAAAAATAAGTGTTAGAACACTAATTACATTTATGCAGATTTATAATTATTTTTCTTTTAAACTCATCTATAATAAAGCAAAGTTCTTATGAAATACAATCCAGAGGAGATGAGGTAAAATATATATCCATTATATCAAATGAAAAATTGAGGGAATACTTATGTGCACACATTGTTTAATATATTTAGAGCGTCTTTAAGAGACTAGCTAAACTAAAAACTTGTTATATATATATAGTTTGGAGCATAATTAACAAAAATATTATTTCGACAAACTATTTATTTTAACTTTTAATTTTATATAGTATAAATTTTACTCTTTAAATTTAAAGAGCCAAATCAAGTTCTTTAAAATCAAACATATTAAATGATTCATTATTTTCAATGCTATTTTTAAGAAAATAATATGGAATAAAGAGTTCAATCATTTTTAGATTGCATTAATAATTAAAATAAAAATGAATAAAAAATATGCGTAATCAATTAATATTGAGAATAGCGAAAATACAAATTAAGGAGTGTGTGTCGGAAGATTTTTTAAAATATCACTTTTTAAATTAAATTTCTCTCTATTTCACGAAATTTCTCTTTAAATTTTATAGAAGCTCCTGGGTTGCTCTTAGAAGCTTTGTAAACACATGTTATTATCTTTATGAGTTAAATGCACGGTTAGGTTTTTTTGTATTTATTGTTTAATGTTTTTATTGTCGACTCACTTAAAATTAAATGTGTTGATCCATATCTAAGAAAATGTGATGTTACTATTTCATCATAGGACTAGGCACATTAGAATTCACTATATTTTCATAATCTTAAAAATTTTACGAATAATTTTCATTCAAATTAAAGTCTTGACCATGTGTGTATTTTTTTTTCCCCAAAAGAAATTAACGTGATTTTTTTTTAATTTACATATATTTATTTATATGCCCTTGTACATGGTAAATAGTTCTTAACTAAGCTTTTTAATGAAATTACTGGAAAAAAATAACATATATATAGTATGGTTTAGTGTATATCTGTTTCTTTAATATATATATATATATATATATAATTTTTTATATTTAGTTTTTTATTAAAAAACTAACAAAAAAAAATTATAAAAAAATTGCTAAGTATATAATTTTTATTTATTAATGTGTAAGTTTGAATGTGGGTGTACAGAATTTGCCTACAAATATATATAAATATATAGTTATTTACTCATTTGGCATATTTTATTAAAAAAATTATAGTATATATAAAACAATCGATATTTATGTCTAGGGATGTATTCGAATTGAGTCGAATCCAACGTTACTAGGCTTGAATATCGTTTGTTAAGAAATTACTGAATTTGAGCCTGAGCTCGAACTCGTTGAGAAAAATATATATCGAATTCAAACTGAGACTGTTTGTTAAGGCTCGCAAACATGTTCACTAATACATATACTAAATTTTTTATGAATGTTTGTTCATAAATATACAAATATTTTGTTTGTAGACATTAAAATAACATTTAATCGATGAACATCTAATGTTATTCGGGAAAATATCACATTTGGTCCCATAAGAATTCCTTCAGTTCAATTATAGTCCCATATGAATACACTGGTTTCATAGCTAGCTGTTTTGATCCCATAATATTATAATCATAATTTTCGAAAATTTTCATCCCAAATTAAATTATATTATTATAAACTACCAGATTTATATTATTTTATGTCTTTCAAAATAGACATAGTCCAAAGGTTCAAAATATTTCATCAACTATTAACAGATTTTGATGAAAAATTCCTATGGGATTAAATCTGCCAGTTTTGGGAACTTTTTGGCATTGAGCAATTTTTACGGGACTAAATTTGAAATTATCCCAATGTTATTATTCATAACTAGTATAATAAACAAACCAATAAAGATAACAATAAAAAATTAAAAAGACATATTTAAATATTTTAATAATTACTCAAACTATTATAATATTTGTATTTTTTAATATAAATATTTAATTATTAAATACTAATAAATAAATAATAATATATACTACTTAAACATAATAATAAAATTTACGAACAAGTTTGCGAGTCATTAACGAGCCCATTAACGAATATGTTCACGAGCTTTCGAGTCGAATACCATTAGATTTGATAAATTATTTGAGCTCAAAATTTGAGCTTAGTTTAGCTCGTTAAGGTTAACGAACGAGCTCGAACAAATACTTTTCAAATCAAAACTCGACTAGTTTGCGAACAATTTGATTTGCTTACATCGTTATCTACTCTACCTATTTCATAACATTATTTATATTTATAAAAGTGATACATTTTTAATAGAAATATTGCTACAAAACTACATCAGGAGAGAGTCACTGCCAGATGGAATATTGTACACATCAAGAGAATCACACTACTCTATTTTCAAAGCTGCAAGAATGTATAGAATGGAATGCATTATAATCAACACCTTAGACACTGGAGAAATTGACTGCAATCACCTCAAACAAAACCTCTCTCTCAACAAGGATAAACCTGCCATCATCAATCTTAATATAGGTACTACTTAATTATTTTCTATATTATTATTATTATTACTACATCTTTAAGTGTGTGATTTACAAGGAACTTCTTTCAAAGGAGGCATCGATGATGTTGATGATGCCATAAGAATGTTGAAGGAATGTGGGTTCTCAAATGATATGTTTTACATATATTGTGATGCAGCTATGTATGGTCTCATTTCTCCTTTTCTTGAACAGGTATATACTCCTTCCGTCCCATAGAAGTTGACACACTTTTCTTTTTGATTTGTCCCACTAAAGTTGACACATTTCCTTTTTAATATATGGGACCCACACAAAAACAACTAATCTATTATCATGGACTTCACATATCACATCTAATACAACTACCCACTACAAATTAAATATTATTTATCTCACTTCACTTTACTCCACTTTACATTAAATTATTATACTCCTTAATCTCCGTGCAAAAAAAAAATATACAAACTTCTCCGGGACGGAGGGAGTATATAGTATATATTAAAACCTAGGTTGTACAATTTAGAATTGGCAAACGACCGAGTTCACGGTGTAAACCCTGTGGTCTCCCCTTCATTGTTTATTAGACTCCATGTTTATCTAGGTTTAAATTAATTGAGGAATCACATGATTTATACTGTGAACCCGATTTATAAGAGATTAATCCTTCAATTTTTTTTTAATTTAAAATATAAATAAATTATTCTAACATTAATTTTATCTGATCAATTAATAGGGTCCCAAGTTTAGTTTAAAAAGGCAATTGGAAGTGCAAGTGTATCCGCACACAAACTATTGAGTTAAAAGTTTATTTTGTCCCATAATATTTAAAACTTTAGATTTTGTCCCAAAAAAGATATTTGTATCGATTTTGTCCCATAACTATGAGTTTTCTTTCAATTTTACCCAAATTTTACCAGAACCCTCAATTTTTGCCGGATATTGGTCACGTGAGTTGCATGTGACTGATGAATTTGGGGGTTCCGGTGAAAATATAGGGTTCCGACGAAAATTGGACAAAATTGAAATAAAACTCATAGTTATGGGACAAAATCGATATAAATATATTTTTTTGGATAAAATTTTAAGTTTAAAAAGTTATGGGACAAAAAAAAACTTTTAACTCTTGGGTTAATTCCTAAATAATTCACCACCTTATTGGAAATTTTAAAATCTATCACGACCTTTTATTTTTGTCAATTCAATACACAATATATTTAATATTTTCAATTTTATCACGACCTTTTATTTTTGTCAATTCAATAAGCGATCTATTTAATATTTTTAATTCTATCACAATTGATATGCTGTCGCCGGCCTACCAAAATATAATTTATTTCCGACTTACTACAATACTTAGTATAATGACAAGTACGGATCGAACCTAAGAGAGTATAATGAATTTTAATTAAATTAAAGTGTTGAAAATAATAAAATAAATAAAAGGGGGGGTTTTGTTTGTGAAAAATCGATAAAAACTCTAGTAATAAATCAACTCAATTTTTAAATAACAAAGTAGATGAAAATTAATTATAAAATTAACCAACCGATAAATGCCTAGTTTAGGATGTCGATCCCCTCCCGTTTACTATATTAATTAATTACAAGAATTAAACATCTAGCCTAATGTGCAAACTCAAATCCCTAGGTTGACGGTACGACCAATCAACTCGAATGTTCTTATGTTCATCAACTAGGGTACGACCACTAAATTGAACTATCTACGAGTGACCCTATGGATTCGAACTCGTAAACGCATTAAAACTCTAAACATAGAATTACTAGGCTACGAAATCCGGCTAGGAATCATACAACCTAAATCCTATTACACATAGAGGGAATAATCTCAATTTGTTACTGATCGTAGTCATTTTTACCTAGATTTTAGTGTCTTTATTTGTGGATTTTCGGATGTTTTTATCCGTATTTGTGTGACTTTTGGTAGAGTTATTGTTACAATGTGAAATATGGTATAAATTGATAGAATTGTGTAAATGAGCTTAAACATGTGTAAAACAGGTCAAGAAATAAAGAAAAACGGAGTTGGCAGCAAAACGGAGATGGAAGTACAGGGCATGCTCGGACACGGGCCGTGTGCGGAGTACGGGCCTGTCCGAGGTGGCCTTGTACTGTCATCAGAACACAGAGCTTGCCCAGGAGGAAGGCCATTTTCTGGCGCATGAGCCATGCGCTGCTGCAAGCCCCGTGTGCAAAACACGGACCTATAAGAAGAAGCCGTGTAATGTCATCAGAAAATGCTATACGGCAATGATCAAAGCCGTGTAGCGCAGCTCGAGCCATGTCCAGAAGTACGCACAATACGCCGAAGTAGGTGTGCCCTGCACGGGCCGTGCGCTGCTACACGGGCCGTGTAGGTGCAAAAACCTGTGCAGTTTTCAGAATGTTCTGGAAGCTTCTAGAAGGTCCATTAGTAATATAAAAGGGCGACTTGTGCGAAATTTGGAGAGGGAGATCATAATTAGAGTAGTTACACACACTCCACACCATATTTTCACACACTAGATCCATTAGATCCATCTCCATCCATTAGATCCATTCAATTTCCATTTGATCTCTATTAATCCATCCATCAATCCATCATCCAATCCATCCATCCACCATTTGAGAAGAGGAAAGCATCAAGGATTGAAGGAGTTAGCATATTGAAGAGAAGGAAAGATTCTTCATGAAAGGGAAGCCAATCTACTTTTCATTTGTTGATTTTGGCTCAAATGGAGCAAGCCTTTGATTGTATTGATATAAACACAGTGAGTAGTGGCTAGTCCTATAATAGGGCTAATCATATGAATGGTTGAGATGAAAGTTAGATGTGTAGAACTTGAGAAGTGAATGTAGTTAAATTGTGGATTTCCTTTTATGATATATGAATCATATTTCATTTCAATAATTGTGTGATTAGATTTTCTATTCATAGTATTAGGATGACCATTCCAATGTTATGAGTGGATATTTAATTGAATCATATATTAAAATGTGCATGGATGTTAGTGTGGGGGGAGGTAAGTCATACCCTTCTTATGCTTAGAACATTCATAGAGGGACACTTAAGAAATTAAGTGAAAAGAACCAACTTATGATCATAGTACCTTAAGGGAATTGAGATTAAGATCAATCTTAGGAGATTTAGGCTTGTAAAAGAGTCAAGAACTTAATTGCCTTGGCCATAGGGATTATGGGTAAAATCGTGATTGCTTTTAGTCCACAAATTAATGAAGTTCACCATCAAAAGTTATACATATCTAGCTAGAGTCTTAACCATGATTATGATTAGCTTTGCTCTCTTCTCAAGTGAATCATTTGTGTGTTGTTTGAATAATTACTTTGTTAGTTCAAATTCTTAGTTAATTGAGTAGAATAATAATTAGTAGCTTAAACAATCAAACCTTCAATCTATTATTTTTACAAAGCATAAATAAATAGAAAATCCGGATACAATTATGAGTTTACTTTCCATTGGGATGACATTATTATAAATTTTGTACTTGGTCACACGTTTACTCGACGATAGAGTCTCTTACTCTTAAATATTTTTACAAGAAATGCGACTAAGAACATGACGCCGCTGCCGGGGAAATGTTAAACTTTGGTTGTAACGAGTTTGAAGTTGATTAGTTTTGATAAGGATATTTCTTTTATTTGTTTACTTGTTTAATTGTCTTGGTTACTTGGAGACCTAATTTGGAATTTCTTGTAGGTATATGCGAACTCGTTCAAGGTCTCAATCTATTGAACCTTTGAACTTGGAATTGGAAGCTACTTTATGAAGACAAAGAAGAGGAGTATTAGAGCCTACGGAGGAAATTATGGAAGAAGTAAGGGATAATGCAAACATGGTTGATGAAGAAGGCAATATAAGGAATTTTCATGGAGTTGATAATATTAGAGGAGGTTATAATAATCTGGAATTTGTGCCACAAGAGTATGCTCAACAAATGCACTTGCAAAACCAACAAATGCAAGCTATTATTCAATACTTGATGGCACAGCAAGCATCAAGGAATAATCCTTCGGTGGTCCAAAATCAACCTCGTGGAAATGGAATCAATGGAGTGGTCCGTGATCATTTCCAACCATAATATGGGAATTATAGAATGGGCCCGCCATTAAATGTGAATAATTTTGAGATCAAGACGGGATTGATCAACATGGTACAAGCAAATCAATTTGGTGGTGGTGCTATGGAGGATCCAAATGCTCACTTAGCTCAATTTACGGAGTTAGCTAACACGATAAAGATAAATGGGGTAAGTGAGGATATTGTTAAAATGAAGCTTTTCTCGTTTTCATTAAGAGATAGAGCTAAGGAGTAAGGCTTGGTATCATACTATACCACCGGGATCCTACATCACATGGAGAGAGTTGGCACAAAGGTTCTTGAGCAAGTATTTTCCACCTTCAAAGATGTTGCATCTTAAAGGGCAAATCTTTCAATTCAAGCAATTGTCACTTGAGACATTTAGTGAAGCATGAGACCGATTCAAAGAGATGCTAAGGAAGTGTCCACAACACGAATTCTCTGAAGAACAACAAATAGAATTTTCTATGCCGGTTTACACGGAAGTGAGAGGATACTTATTGATGCTTCGGCGGGAGGTTCGATATTGGGGCAAACTCCGAAAAGAGCAATTGCCATATGTGAGGAAGTAGCTTTGAATACGGGTCAATGGCCAATGGATCGTGCACCGGGAATGCATGAAAGGAAGAGAATTGCTAAGATGGAAGAAGTGTGCTTGCAACAAGTGAAAAAGGTGGAAATGCCTAAGGAAAATATGACCGACAAGGCGATTGCGGAGATATTAAAGATGATGAATGCTAACATACAAATGTCTCCAAATTCTACACCGGTGGTGAATCAACAAGTGCTTGCAAGTCCTCAACAAGGTATGTCATTGCCTTTGATGAATCAACAAGTGTTTCCAAATCCTCAACAAGGCATGACTATGCCTAATATGGGTCAATCTTCTCAAAGTTGTCAAATGCCTACATCCATGTCTCAACAAGGTATGTCCTCTAATTTGGGAATTCAAGATACAAAGTGTCCACCGGAGATGACGCTTGAGGAAGTTGCCTTCATGCAAGGAAGGAACTTCCAAGGAAATTATAGTGGTAACTTTGGAAATCATGGAGGGGGATATCCACAAAGACAAGGAGGATGGGGCAAGGTAACTTTCAAGAAAATTTCAATCAACCTCGTAGGTATGAAAATTTATCATATGAAAATCAAGAGAATGCCCTTACTTTACCACCGGGTATTAATCCGGAAGAGAAAGCTCCAAATGGTGAAGGAAAGTCTACATTGGAGGATCAAATGACTAAGATGTTTGACTATTTGAAGCAAAGAGATGAAGTGAATGATAAGAGAATCAAAGCTTTGGAGACACAAATGAGTCAAATGACAACCGAGTAAGGTGAAATGCATCGTAAGGGTAAATTATTCTCTACTATTGTTACTAATCCTAAGGAACAATGTTTGTATGTTACCGTGTGTAATATGGAAAGTAAGGTGGAGAAAGGGTTGGTGGAATCAACAAACATTGTTTCAAAGGTTGAAGAAGTAGTTTGTGATGAAATTGTGTCAAACGTGGAGGAGGAAATTGTCATTGATAATGATGTGCCTTTTGATGATGAGAGGATTATTGATAAATTTTTGTCCTCAGTTGTTGATGAAAGTAAGTGTGATAAAGAGTTGTGGTTGGAACAAGATAATGAAATAGTTGAAGTTGATGCTTCATTAAAGGTGGACCCCGGTAAATTTGTGCTTACTTGTAAAATTAGAAATGGGGAATATTTTAATGCTATATGTGATCTTGATTCAAGCATTAATGTGATGCCTTTGGAAATTTTTAAAAAACTTGGCATTGGGAGGTTAAAGGAAACGGATCTGAAAATCGGAATAATGAATGGTTCAATGATAAAGCCCCATGGAGTTGTGGAGGATATGCTTGTGAAAATAGAGGATTTTATCTTTCCGGTGGATTTTATGATAGTTGAGAAACAAGCAGATCCTTTGATCCCATTGATATTTGGAAGGCAGTTTTTAGCAACCGGAAGAGCAAAATTTGACATGGATAAGAAGGAACTCACACTACGTTCAAATGAAAGAGAATTGATGTTATCAAGTAAGAATTTAAAAGGGGGAGATCTTCATTTGAAGCCACCCATTAAGCCTCCGGATGATCGAGATCGAGTGGTAAGTGAAATTTTAAAAGATGAAGATTTAACTAACTTTTTACTTGAATTTGCAGGAAATTTTTCTTCAAGGAGAAACAAGTTCGGGGGTAATCCATGTGTTGATTGGAAGATTGATAAAGGGCCTATGGGATTTGAAAACATGAGGAAAAGAGGCAATGAATTGAGATCAAGTGTTAAAGGAGCAAGAAGTGTGGATAAGAAGGTTGTTAAGGAAATGTTTAAAGTGAAGATGAGGCCCGATGGGGATTTCTCCGATTGTTAAGAGCCTAAATGCGTCTAGCTCGACGACGTTAAATCAAGCGCTTGATGGGAGGCAATCCATTTTAGTAAGTTTTCTTATTTAGTTTTATTTTCTTGAATCTTTGGTATGTAGGTGGATTATACTCATGGAGAAAAATACATATGGAGAAGATAAAATGTGTTCAATTTGGAATGAAGATGTATGTCCCGCCACTCTTTACAAACATAAATTTAACACTTGTGTTAATTTAAGTTTGGGGGGATTGTGTGGTGGCCATACTTACTTGAATATTAGAAATGCACATATGTCATCACAAGGTAATTTCATGAAGATCATTGGAACCTACAATGGTAAGTCCCACCACTTTTTGCAAACTTAATTCTCAGCTTTTGTTTCGATTTAAGTTTGGGGGGAGAGTGTGTGGTGTAACTCACCACTTGAGCGTGTTATAGATCATGATTAATGATTGATTGAGGGCTACTTTGTGTAAAATTGGGTCAATTTTAAATTTTTCTCATGAGTTTGGTTATAATTTTGGTTCGTTTGGTTGTGTTGAAGTGCATGATAGTCTTTATTTTATTGCAATTGTTGAGCTAATGGTTTTGATGAGTTGTTGAGCATAAATGAAGTATGATGGAAGTATGAATTGAGCCCGAAGATCAAATCGAGAAATATTGTGGATGCAAGTCGGAAGCTCATGCCAACCGTTTCCATTCTCAAATGTTTAAGAGAGTTTACTCTACATCTTATCTCTTCTAATTGCTTGACATGAATTAATATTGATTTGGATTGTATGGGATTAGCATGCTACTTCATGTGTTATGTGTGTGGGAGGTTTACTTTCGTAATCTAGGATTTTATTTCAATTAAGGATGGGATGTTTGTGAGCCTATTTGTTATTGGATGATGAGGATATGTGCTTTAATTTTCTTTTGATGGATGATTTTGGTCATGTATGTTATGTGCTTTTGTTATGGTGAGTCTTTTCTTATGTGTTGTGTTTAAATTTTTATTCTTGTATAGGGATGCTTGGTGGTATCTTTTGGGAAGGTGTTAAATGTTTTTGAATATGAGCTATGATGAATTGTTTGTGATAGGTGATGGCAAGCATGTTAAAGATTTTTACTAGTTAAAATTGTGACATGGATTACATAATTTGTTCAATTTTGAGAAGTATGAAGGATAATTATGTTTCTTTTTGATCCAAGCAAAAGCATGTGAGAATTTAGCCTCAACCGTTCCTCCATGGTTAATTCTTGATGAGAGGACCGGTTGTACTTAGACAAACTAGAATTTGCTCATGAACTATAGGAACGAAGCCCGAATAGTTGAAATTTGTGATATGATCTTAGGTCATCCTTGTTAAATGAAGTAATAGGCATAAAGTCCTTACCAAAAATATTATCCCTAGTGAACCACTTTGAGCCTATAAGCCTTTTTCTTTGTGATTTGAGCACAATACAAGCCTTAATAATCCACTTGAGCTTTATATATAACCTATGTATGGGTAATTGAGGATGATGATGGTTTACAAGGGAAGATGAAAAGTGTGTAAGTAAATGGAAGAAAAGTTGAGTCAAGAAAAAAAGATGAAAGAGCTCAAGTTAAAAAGCAAGTGCAACTTCAACAAAAAAAGTGGAGAAGGAGCAAAATCATAAAATATGATCAAAGGATACAAAAGTTAAAGAAAATAAGTATGCCATTCAAAAGAAGCTCAATACATCCATGGTATGTTAATATTTAGTGCTTTTGAATTATTGACAAAGGGAGAAAATTTGAAAGTGAAGAAGTTGGAGAAAAGAATCATCTCTTCGATTATCCACACTTGATTAGTCATTATTATCCAAAGTTTCCTACCCTACCAAAGAGCCTAAACATTACATCCTAAGATAAAAATCTTTTTGATCACTTATTGAAACTAGGGTGGCTTGTGAACATAATCCATGAGCAAGCCTATGGTGAGTCGGTTCTAGCCGGTTGATGAGTGATGTTCAAAACCCTTCTCTATAGAGTGTTGAGTGAGCTCGATATCCTATGAGAGGCTTGGATTGAAAGGGATTTGATTACTCTTTTCTCATTATTAAGATTGAACTTGTTAATCTTTCATATTATAAGTTTGATGATGTAGGAATACTTAATGTGATTTTGTAGTCCTTATTACTTGTGATGTGTTGTGGTTTATGTTCGTTCGGTGTCTTTCTAGGTGAAAATTACTCCTCTTGTTTATTATTTTTCATTGTTCGAGGACGAACAATACTTTAGGTTTGGGGGGTTGATCTTAGTCATTTTCACCTAGATTTTAGTGTCTTTATTTGTGGATTTTTGGATATTTTTATCCGTATTTGTGTGACTTTTGGTGGAGTTATTGTTATAATGTGAAATGTGGTATGAATTGATAGAATTGTGTAAATGAGTTTAAACATGTGTAAAACAGGTCAAGAAATGAAGAAAAATAGAGTCGGGAGCAAAACGGAGACGAAGTACAGGGCAAGCTTGGACACGGGCCGTGTGCGGAACATGGGCCTGTCCGAGGTGGCCCTGTACCGTCATCAGAACAAAGAGCTCGCCTAGAAAGAAGGCCATTTTCTGGCGCACGAGCCATGCACTGCTGCACGCCGCGTGTGCAGAACAAGAGCCTGTAAGAAGAAGCCGTGTAATGTCATCAGAAAACGCTACACGGCCATGACCAAAGCCGTGTAGCGCAGCTTGAGCCATGTCCAGAAGTACGCATAACACGCTGAAGTAGGTGTGCCCTACACGGGCAGTGCACTGCTACACGGGCCGTGTAGGTGCAAAAACCTGTGCAGTTTTCAGAATGTTCCGGAAGCTTCTAAAAGGTCCATTAGTGATATAAAAGGGTGATTTGTGCCAAATTTGGAGAGGGAGATCATAATTAGAGCAGTTACACACACTCCACACCACATTTTCACACACTAGATTCATTAGATCCATCTCCATCCAATAGAACCATTCAATTTCCATTTGATCTCCATTAATCTATCCATCAATCCATCATCCAATCCATCCATCCACCATTTGAGAAGAGGAAAGCATCAAGGATTAAAGGAGTTAGCATATTGAAGAGAAGGAAGGTTTCTCCATGAAAGGAAAGCTAATCTACTTTTCATTTGTTGATTTTCTTCTCATTTTGGCTCAAATGGAGCAAGCCTTTGATTGTATTGATATAAACACAGTGAGTAGTGGCTAGTCCTATAGTAGGGCTAATCATATGAATGGTTGAGATGAAAGCTAGATATGTAGAACTTGAGAAGTGCATGTAGTTAAATTGTGAATTTTCTTTTATGATATATGAATCATGTTTCATTTCAATAATTGTGTGATTAGATTTTCTATTCATAGTATTGGGATGACCATTCCAATATTATGAGTGGATGTTTAATTGAATCATATATTAAAATGTGCATGCATGTTAGTATGAGGGGAGGTAAGTCATACCCTTCTTATGCTTAGAACATTCATAGAGGGACACTTAAGAAATTGAGTGAAAAGAACCAACTTATGAACATAGTACCTTAAGGGAATTGAGATTAAGATCAATCTTAGGAGATTTAGTCTTGTAAAAGAGTCAAGAACCTAATTGCCTTGGCCATATGGATTAGGAGTAAAATTGTGATTGCTTTTAGCCCACAAATTAATGAAGTTCACTATCAAAAGTTATACATATCTAGCTAGAGTCTTAACCATAATTATGATTAGCCTTGCTCTCTTCTCAAGTAAATTCTACCTCCATTCTAATCATCATTTGTGTGTTGTTTGAATCATTACTTTGTTAGTTCAAATTCTTAGTTAATTGAGTAGAACAATAATTAGTATCTCAAACAATCAAACCTTCAATCTATCATTCTTACAAAGCATAAATCAATGGAAAAATCTTGATGCAATCATGAGTTTACTTTCCCTTGGGATGACATTATTATAAATTTTGTACTTAGTCACACGTTTACTCGATGATAGAGTCTCTTACTCTTACACATCTTTACAAGAAATGCAACTAAGAACAGTTACTTAATCCAATTCCTACAACAATTGCGGATTATAGTTCAAAGAATAACATTCAGCGGTAAAATAATTAAATAGTTGATCAGGCTAAATTAATTATCAAACAACCATTAAGAACATCAAAGCATGTAATAGAATAGACTTGCACAAAAGATTCAATGTAAAACCCTTAATAATTCATCTAAATTTCAACGGGAGGTTCATGAAATCCTAAACTAGAGAAGGGGATTAGCCCCACATTTTCATAGCAAAAACAGAATTAAAATATAAAAATCGGTGGTTCTCGATGATGATCTTGAATCTTCACGCTAATCCTGCCTTTGAGAAAGAGACCGATGCTGCCTGGTTCAAAAAATTCATGCCCTCCTAATCCGTGTTCTGCTGCCCAAAAATAACGTGTCCCCATGTGTGTATCAGCCCCCAAAAATAAATAATAATCTCTTCCTTCTTTTTCTTGATCTCTTTCCTTATTTGTTCTTCTAAAAATATCTCCAGGAACTCTTTTTTTATATTTACTGTGCCTTCCATAGGATATGGGCTTGATTTTGGGCTAATTTAATTGCTGGAACGTGAGGAAGCATGTGAGAATATTTTCAGCTACCACTTTCCTTATTTATTCTAAATTTTTGTTCGTTTCCACTGACACTGAAGGGTTCAGTGCCAGCTTATTTGGCAGCAACGAATTTCCTCCACAAAACAGCCTGTTTCCACATCAAATTACAACATTAAAGCTCTAATTTACTAAAGAGAAGATAAGTCAATTTAGCACCCAAATTAGCACACAAGTTAATCAAATCATCATGAATTTCAACCAAATAATTGTGCTAAAATATGACTTATCAAATCTCCCCACTCCCAAACTTTGCTTGTCCTCAAGTAAACTGAAATTAAAGATGACAAAGAATAGAAAATCAAGTTACATCTACCAAGGCAAATGAAAGTCACACACCTCAAAAGACAAGTAACCAATGAGCATTCAGAACTATTATAAAAAATGACTCTTTACTCAAAGTTTGAAACTTTCATGGCATCAAAATTTTCAAAATCCATGGCCTTACAAAGATTCACTCAATATCACTCAAATGTATGATGCAGGTAGCAAGATCACTCAAAAATTGAAAAACAGTCATTACCATAGTCTTGTTCCCAAATCAAATCTCCACCCATTTCTAGATAAATTATGTGCAACAATCAAAGGGTCTTTGAGTAGGTTGTAATGAGGCCTTAGGACAGGGTAAGGTAAAAAGAGAGATAAATTGGCAAAAATGCACCACTTTACAATATGTGATCTACACAAATCAGAACTTCCATAATCCCCACATTTTTCTTTTCACAACATAAGTTTTCTTGCACTTATCAAATCTCTCTACACCTGCTCCTTTTTAAGACTTGAAACAATAGGTGTCACACTTAAATATTTTAGTAATTCAACTACAAACAATTTCAACAAATCCTTTTTCCCTTTTTTCCCTTTTTTCTCAAGAATTTTTCTCTTTTCATTTTTTTTATCCAACCTTCCTTCCTTTTCTTTCTTTTTTTTCTTTTTCTCCTTCTCCAATTTTTTTTTATCAAATCCCCCTTCATCATCAAACCAACAACAAAGTATTTCAACAAAATTCACACATTGTAAAGTGATGAAGGGTTCAAACGGAAGAGTTAAAGAAAGAAATGGGAATTCAGGGTTCATTTATGTGCTCATAATCCAAAGAAAAGGCTTAGGCTCAACATGGTTTCCCTAAAGTTTTCATAATTAGGTGGAACAATATAAGCCAAAAGGGTTAAACCTAAGTGCCCTTATCATTTTATCACACACAACCATTCATATGATCTTGAAATGCATTCAAAATAGCAAGTTCTAGAATGAGCAATTCAATTTCAATGCACTCAAGAAAAAAATTCAATGGAGCTTATAGATGATAGCTCGTTAAGGCTCAAAAGCTCACCAAAAATTGGTTAAACTTTCCATGAAATTTGAAATAAAAATCAGCCACTACAATCACAAAAATTTTGCAAAGATTATCAAATTTCATCAGCTCCTAAACATCACTGTCACCCCCTCAATCATGCGTCACCCTCATCACCTCAAAAGACTTTATTCCTCAATTTCCCTAAACTCCACATCAACATAAAATTCAGAGCACAACAAGAAAAATATTGGGACAAGAAATTCAGCAAATTTACTTCACTTTTCTACTCCAATTATCATATAAAATCCCTCCCCACACTTAAACGTTTGCTTGTCCCCAAGCAAAGCACAATAAGAAAGACCAAATATGTAATTGGGTAGAATAAACCTGATTCTGTTTTGGGTAGAGCTTTGACCACAATCAACCATTGCAATTTGTATCACAGCTGTTAATCACAACAGAAAATTAAGAGTGAACAAGCAGACAATTTATTGAAAATAAAAATAAAACAAGAAAATTGGGTTGCCTCCCAATCAACGCCTTTTTTTATTGTCGTTGGCTCGACTTAGGTGAGATGGTTGCATTTTCAAGCATGTAGACTTCTTTCAACTTCATCCAATCGACCTCAACAGTGCAAAACCCCTTATAATATTCCTTGAGTACATGGTTTAGCCCCAAGAACGAGTACTTCAAGTGTTTGAGGAACACTTTCAACTCTAACTTTGGCACTTTACCAAGCTTTTCTTTTCTTAATATTTTTCTCATGCTCTATCATGCTTCCATTTGCAATGATGGTGTCGAAGTTATCCTTGCGAGTTAGTTCAAAACAATCATGCACCAAAGGCTCAACAACGCTCAAAGCAAAAATTGAATTAACGTCTTTAGGAGACTCCACAGGAAATTTAACAGAGGCTACATCTAAGGTGCTCGTTCTCTGAAAAGAACTGTGCAAAGCATTAACATAGTGATTCAACTCCTCATTATCCCAATTTTTAGCATTCTCCTTCATGATTCCATGTTCAATGACTGTATCTAATGCATCCCTACTAGTAAGTTCGAAGTGTTCCTGGACAATAGGCTAAATAATACTCACAACAGAAAGTAGGTTAGCATCATCAGGATATCTTCACTCACATCTATATTAGTGCATGAAGTGTTGAGGAATGGTCTCCCCAACAAAATCGGAGTAAAATTTGATGGATGGTCATTCATTTCTAATACATAAAAATCAGCAGGGAATACGAGTTTATCTACCTGAACAAGAACATCCTCAATGACTCCATCTGGGTATGTCTGACTTCGATCAGCAAGTTGGATGACAACTCTAGTCTTTTTCAAATCTTCCATGATGAGTGTGTAAACTCACTAGTTTCGAGCACGAATTCGTGTATTTATGGTGTAATAAATAGTTGTAATTCGATGTGAATCGGTATACATAGTGGAAAGTCATGAATCAGGTGTCTACAAGGCTATTTGAGCTGATTTTCGATGGAAACGAGTTGGAAGTGATCGGATATGAAAAGAGGAAGAAACAGGTGTGCGATTCGACCACGCAGGGTTCGGATTCGAGCAAGAAGGAGAGAGCTTGACCAACACTTCTGGTCGAATTGAGAGCGAAAAAGTGCTGTTCGACCACGACAAGGGAGTTCGACCAAATCATTTGGTCAAACCGTGGTCGAACTAAAAGCCTAAACAGAAGTAGTGTTAGCTCGACTAGGAAGTATTCGGTTTGACCAATACTCTGGTCAAATCTAGAATCAGAGGCCAAGTTACAGACTAATTTGACCTGGGATTCGACCTGAAGGGAAGAGTTCGGCCTACTTATTTGGTCGAATTGATGTTCGAAAACTTACCAATTTTATATTTTTACACCTTCAGTGCGTGTGTTTGCTCAAAAAGCCATCCTAGGTCCATAAGGAGAGCTTACAAGTATAAAAGGAGATGTAGATCACACCAAGAAGGGGGAGATTAGAAGAGATTGAATCGGAGAGAGGCCACAACAATACTACTATTGGCGTTCGATCGTTTGATTAACGTGAACCGTTAGGGTTTCATACAATTCTACTGCAGCGGAAGCAAAAGAGTAGAATCATATTACCTTTCACTAGGGTTGATGCAGATGATGATCAGCAGCAACAAATGACCTTCCGATCTTCTGTTGTATTCCTAAGTCTGATCTTGACATCGTGTGGGCGACGATCTTCAAGATCTCCTCAATCTGCTTTTCTCCCTTCTCTCAAACGATTTTAAGCATGTGACTTAGGGATCCGATTAAGTTGAGGTGACTTATTTATAGGCTACAGCAGGGACCAGGAGGAGAAATTAGAGTTAAGCCTCCATTGGGCTTAAGTATCCAAGCTTAGCCCAAAGCTTATACTTAAGTCCAATAATAATAATATATTCCACTAAAATATTATTACTGCACTACCGTTCTAATCCCATAATTACGTTATGGGCTCCTTCTTATTATGAGCCCGTTAGTCTCCCCATGTTTAAGATATATAATGTCCATTAATTAATTAAGTTATTGACAACTCTATTAATTAATATCTCATCCGAGAGTAGTACCACTCAACCTCATTATCATGCCGGAATAAATCCACCTGCAGGGTTTACATGATAATCCTTATGAGCTCCTCAAGGGGACATCATCAACTTATGACGGACACGGATTTCTTCTACAATCAACAGCACACCATATAAACAGAACTACTTCCCAACTCACCGAGTTTGTTGATTTAATTACATCTAAATCTCACCAATTGATGAATCAAAGAAATACATACTGCCCTACGTGTCGAGGTTATTGTATAGGGATTAAGAGTACGAACATCCATAATAACTGAGATCAAGTTCTCCTATAAGTCAGTATAAGCCGAACGATCTCATGCGGTCCCGCTCAATACACACAAGTGCACTAATGTGATTCTATAGCCAAGACAAGCTAATACAAAATCACACTACAACCATCCCGATAGAGAGTCCCCGTCTATCTCAGTTGTGAGCATATATTTATACTTTATAAGGAAACTGATAATATGATCTTCTGCGTATTGTCGCACAACATATTATCTACAGTATAAAGTAAGTGAACTATTGCATCGTTCATATAAATAAATTATAAGACTCAATCATTTGATCATGTGATTCTCATTTCAAATAAATTATTATAAAATTGTTCATACTAAAGTTAGACTTTCAGTATATAATCCAACAACTACACCCCACAAGGGGGGATCACCCCAACCATCATCCACATCCTTTCCTCCATCCATCCATCACTTTGAAGATTCGTCTGTGGAATCAAGAGGAGAACCAAGAGGAGGATTCAAGATGGAGAAGGACGCGACAATGCCCACATCTAGGGTTTATTTCATTTCCTAATTTATCTTGTATTTTTTAGATATCCGAGTAAGATCTATCCAACACCCATGATTGTTCTTTGTAACATCATGGGCTAGAGCCTTTTTGGAAGAACTAGTGTTGTGAAGGTTTTTTACCAATTAATTAAACTTTCGTGTGTAAACTCTGCACAATACTACTTGAGGATTTATTTTATATATGATTGTATCTTTTTAATTTATACTCACGGTCATTTTGTGCATCAATTAACTGTTATGTAGAGTCTGAATACAAATCTTGGTTATTGATTGAGTGTGTTCACTACTGAGCAGGATTCCATGTTATGATTCTAAGTGAGGGGACTCCGATGCTTCATTAGAACTATCATATATGAATACTTATTAATTGAATGGAATTCGGGTTATTAAGTAGGATAAAGAGGATAATTTTATAGTACCTATAAAGGAAGGTCATATCGGGTTAGAGTACCAATTGACCAGGAAAATAATTGATACTAATAGTACCTAGAAAGGGGGTGGAATTATATCTCTTGCTCTGAGATTATTCACACGTGTTACACGCATGTTTACTTGTGTCTATAGAGTAGATATGCATGGTTTTGTGATGCGTCCATATTACACAAGGCAGAGTCGGACATCAACACATGGAAGGGAGATTAATGAGTGAAATTGGATTTTCCTAGAGCTACCTATTCTCCTACTTGATCCACTTTCGTATTCTTCTAAGTGTCTTTATTTTATTTGTTATTTTAATTAATTGTTTAGTAGTTAATAATTTAAACCTCAAACTTTTATCCCCATTCGTCTTAATTAATTTAGTAAATAATTAAATTGATAATACACCGTCCTTTGAGTTCGATATTCACTTGGTCGCTTTCTTAAGCTGCAATTGATATCCTTAATACTTGGGGATTAATTTTGCATGCAAAGAAAACGCGCATCAAGTTCTTGGCGCCGTTGCCGGAGACGGCTGTTATTATTGATTTTATTATTTCTAGTTTGATTAAGATTTTTATTTGTGATTATTTATTTCTATCTAACCTTCAATTTTTCTGAGGTACTTGTGCACTAGGAAAAGGAAAGAAAGTAAAAGAAGAATAACACATTGAGCTAAATATGGCCGGAGCAAGGCAGAATCCGGATAATGTTGCCATACGTGAAATTTTCACGAACTATGGGATTGACAATATGGGGTTGATAGGAGCAAGGGGGGAAGATGATGATTTTGAGATATATCCCGCTCTTATTGACATGGTAGAGAAGAATCACTTTTCTAGAAGTTGTTTTGAAGATCCATATCAGCATCTCCAAAAATTTCTTGGTTATGCAAACACTCAGAAAGGTGCTGGAGCTCATGATAATGCTAGGTGGATCGCCCTATTCAAATTTTCTTTGATTGATAAGGCAGAAGCTTAGTATGAGACTCTTGATGCCACATACTACACTACATGGGACCAACTGCAGCAGAAGTTCTTAGAGAGATATATGTCACCCTCAAGGATCTTAAGAATAGGCAAGAGATCACCCAATTTGTTATGAATCAGGGTGAGAAATTTCATGAGGCATGGGATAGGTTTAAAGATATGCTCAGGAGGTGCCCACAGTATGGGATGTCTAAGGTTGAATACATAAGTATCTTCTACTATGGATTGGATTGTGAGTCGCGTGTTTTTATTGATGCATCATCAGGAGGAGCGCGGTTATCTAAAACAATAATAGAAGCAGAAAAGTTATTCGAAGACATCTCTATAAATTCACGTGACTGGCCTGTAGAGAGAGATAGAGGATCATATATGCTTGGCATGGTAGCGCAGGTTGTACATCAAGTGGTGAAGTCGAATAGGGATGATGAGATCGTCTCTAGTCTAGCTAACATTAATAATCTACTAGAGTCCCATCAAAAGCAGATTACAAAGTTGACACTAAGGGGCCTATTATAAAGCAGCACGAAGTGAAGAGGGTTGAAGATACCTTCAATCGATACATGGCTGACAATGATGCAAGGGTTGACCACATCGAAGCTAGAATGAATGTTGATCATATTGATTTATCTAAGCAATTGAAGGACCTAACTTGGATTATGGGGCAGATGACTGCAAACGTGAATTGACTGACACAAAAATTAGAGAATAAAGCCATCACGTTGAGGTCTCGAACGCAATACGAGGGACAGATGAAGCCAGAATCAAAATCTGAAGCGAAAGAAGCCCTGTTCGACCCCGATTCGACTAGCACAAGTGGTCGAGTTAGGCACGGGAGGTCGAACCAGGCACCTAGGCGATATCCAGAAGAAGCAGAGGGTCAGTTCGACCAAAAACAGGTTGATTTGACCAGAAGCTCTGGTCGAACTCAGGTCGAACACCACTATTTAGGATGCTCTATTTTGTCTGATGCTCGATTCGACCATGATCACTCCGGTTCAACCAAAGCCTCTGGTCGATCTGAGGTCGAACGCCACTGTCCAGAGCACTCTGTTTTGTCTGAAGCTCGATTCGACAATGATCACACTTGGATTCGACCAGCACACTTGATCGAACCCTGGTCGGACTGGCCTGTAAGGGGGAGAATGAACTTTCAGGTATTCAGTTCGACCACTATTCACCGAGTTTGACCACCTACCCAAGTCAAACTCAGGTTGAACTCTCCTGTTCGGCGCCATTTTCCAAGTTGAATGCTCCACATGATGTTAATGCTACTCTCGTACCATCCCAAGGACAGAATACTGAGCTTATAGTTGAGGAGAAGTGGGAAAGAGCAAAGAGGTTGAGAGCCGAGAAGCATAGACTGCAGATGGATAATGAAGATATGGTTTTCTCTTTTGATCATGCAATGAGGATGCCCACGGAAACTCAATCATGCAAAAGCATAGATGTGCTTTCTAACTTGTTTAATCTTGATTTTTCTAAGACAGATAATTCTGAATTCAAGTGGAAGATTTACAAGGAGTTGTCTAGACAGCCATGGGAGGAAGGAAATTCTGAGGATCATATGCTTGTGACTAAGAAAGGTGAGGTGCTGAGTGTAGACAATAAGAGGAAAAGAAAGTACTTGAAGGTGAGGATGCGAGAAGACCATCCTCTACCGTCGTGACTCTTCGATGTTAAACATGAGCGCCTGTTGGGGGCTTTCCCTTCTGTTTTATTGCTTTATTATTTCTTTAGTGTGAGTAAAAAAATTTTATATTTAAGGTGCTTACTAATCGGTAATTACATCTTTTTGCAAACTTAGTTTCAACTTATATTTTTACTAAGTTTGGGGGGGTGTGATATTATTACCTCATTGCAGCACCAAGAGTATAATCTTTTCTTTGTAATGTTTGCTAGGGGAGTTAATTTTTTGCAGTATGTTGAAACTTTAATCAGTTTTAACGTGTCGATTTTTTATAATTTTCCTAGTGTTCAGTGGTGTTTCTAGTGTGTGGAGTCGATTAGATAGTCAATTGAGTCGTTCTTAGAGTTTTCCTATTTTATTATTGACAAATCTGTAATGATGAGTGTGTTTGAGCTTTGATGATAGAAAAAGGTAACTGGAGTGGCAAGACGAGTTCTACACCGAGGCTTTGACTCGAGGAGCTCGTGCATTTTGAAGGAGAAATCAGGTGCACTCGTTTTCTTATTCTAATTTTTATATGTGCTTTTAATTAGTATGGGTGGAAGGATTGAGTTTATGTTTTGGTGATCCATGTGAGCTTATATGTTTAAATTGTGCTTGAAATTTATATGCTCTTGAAATTGATGAAGGAAGTGTATTTGAGTTATATTGTGATATGAAGTTCTATGTGTACTTATGGGATATTACTTACCATGGAAAGTGCTGTGTTACGTGTTGAAAACCCATGTGAGATTTTGAGCCTTATTCATGTTAGATAACCACATGATATTTTCTTTCTGGTGAGTATCGTTCTTGTGCGTGTATTCTAGAACTTGCCTCTTGTCTTACTTGAAACTACATGTGTATTAGATGATGGGAGATGATTTTAGGACATCCTTGAATTTATAAATCACTTAACCAAATAATTTCCTACCAAATAATTATATATCCATAGTTAACCCTTTTGATCCTGAAAGCCTTATTTCTTTGGCAACCTATGAAGATAGCCACTTTGATATCCTATTTGAGCCTTAAAATTCCTATATTTAGTGGAGAATTAAATGATGTCAAAGTGTGTGAAGTTGAATTTGATGGAGTTTGGAAGGAATAAACTATTTGGAGCTGTACAAGTGATTATGAGCTTAAAAATAAATTTCTTAGGGGTAGTGCCCAAAACTGGTACCCCGAAATGTTAGAGGTAGTGCCCGAAACTGGTACCTCGAGAAAAAAAAGAAGGAAAGAAAAAGTATGTTGAGCTTGAAGGAAATGAGAGAAAAGAAAATTAGAAGAGCATGAAGCTGGATAGCCTAGAAGTGTAAAAAATCTGCAGTGCAAAAGATCTCCGGTTTTAATTCTCTACTAATTGAGTCACTTAATCCATATGTTTCCTATCTTAACCAAAGAGCCAACATTACATCCAAAAGAAAAGTCCTTTTTGATTCCATTGTCGAATCATACTTTTAGTAGTGGAGAGTTTGAGACTTTTGGCAAGCTTATGGTTACATATGCACTTGAATTGAATTTGAGCGTAAACACCTTATCCTATAAGTGTACATCTTTTACACTTTAGTGCAGTGATATATACTTCCCGTGAGAACATATGGATGGAGCATTTGAGAATTGGTGGTGATTGTCTTAACTTGTATGCTATGAATTGATTATTACATGTAATGAGAGTTGCATGACCTAAGTTGAGGACAATTGTATTTTGAATGGGTATTGGTCATAGTCCTTGTTTCCCTGCTAATTTTCATACTCACTTTCTCTTTATTTTTATTTTGTTTCCTCGGGACAAGCAACATGTAAGTTTGGGGGATTGATGAGTATGTAAATTAACTAGTTTCGAGCCCGAATTTGTGTGTTTATGGTGTAATAAATAGTTGTAATTCGATGTGAATCGGTATACATAGTGGAAAGTCATGAATCAGGTGTCTACAAGGCTATTTGAGCTGATTTTTGATGAAAATGAGTTGGAAGTGATCGGATCTGAAAAGAGGAAGAAATAGGTGTGCGATTCGACCACGCAGAGGTCGGATTCGACCAAGAAGGAGAGAGTTTGACCAGCACTACTAGTCAAATCGAGAGCGGAAAAGTGTTGTTCGACCACGATAAGGGAGTTCGACCAAATCACTTGGTCGAACCATGGTCGAACTAAAAGTCTAAACAGAAGCAGTGCCAGTTTGACAAGAAAGTATTTGGTTCGACCAACACTCTGGTCGAATCCGGGATCAGAGGCCAAGTTACAGACGAATTCGACCTGGGATTCGACCTGAAGGGAAGAGTTTGACCAACTTGTTTGGTCGAATTGATGTCCGGAAACTTACCAAATTTGTATTTTTACACCTTCAGTGCCTGTGTTTGCCTAAAAAGCCCATCCTAAATCCATAAGGAGAGCTTACAAGTATAAAAGGGGATGTAGATCACATCAAAAAGGGGGAGATTAGAAGAGATTGAATTGAAGAGAGGCCACAACAATACTACACCCCACAAGGGGGGATCACCCCCCAACCATCATCCACATCCTTTCCTCCATCCATCCATCACTTTGAAGATTCGTCTGTGGAATCAAGAGGAGAACCAAGAGGAGGATTCAAGACGGAGAAGAACGCGATGATTCCCACATCTAGGGTTTATTTTGTTTCCTAATTTATCTTATATTTTTTGGACATCCGGGTAAGATCTATCCAACGCCCATGATTGTTCTTTGTAACATCATAGGCTAGAGCCTTTTTGGTAGAATTAGGGTTGTGAAGGTTTTTACCAATTAATTAAATTTTCGTGTGTAAACTCCATACAACACTATTTATGGATTTATTTTATGTATGATTATGTCTTTTTAATTTATACTTACGGTCATTTTGTTCATCAATTAACTATTATGTAGAGTCCGAATACATATCTTGGTTATTAATTGAGTGCGTTCACTGCTGAGCAGGATTCCATGTTATGATTCAAAGTAAGGGGACTCCGAAGCTTCATTAGAACTATCATACATGAATACTTATTAATTGAATGAAATTCGGGTTATTATGTAGGATAAAGAGAATAATTTTATAGTACCTATAAAGGGAGATCATATCTGGTTAGAGTACCAATTGACAAGAGAAATAATTGATACTGATAGTACCTAGAAAGGAGTTTGAAATTATATCTCTTGCTCTGAGGTTATTCACACGTGTTACACGCATGTTTACTTATGTCTATAGAGTAGATATGCATGGTTTAGTGATGCGTCCATATTCCCCAAGGTAGAGTTGGACATCAACACATGGAAGGAAGATTAATTAGTGAAACTGGATTTCCCTAGAGCTACATATTCTCCTACTTAATCCACATTTTTATTCTTCTAAGTGTCTTTATTTTATTTATTATTTTAATTAATTGTTTAGTAGTTAATAATTTAAACCTCAAACTTTTATCCCCACTGGTCTTAATTAATTTAGTAAATAATTAAATTGATAATACGCCGTTCTTTGGGTTCGATATTCACTTGGTCGCTTGCTTAAGCTGTAATTAATATCCTTAATGAGCGTTTTCTCAACACACAAAATTAATCCTCAAGTATAAGGATGTCAATTGTAGTTGCAATAGGTGACCAAGTGTTTATCGTACCCAAGAGACAGAATAGTATCAATTTGATTATATTCTAATTAACAAAGATTATGTTGGCAAATTCGATTGTATTTAATTGTGAAACTAAATAACATATAATTGAAATAGCAGAATAAATAAGCAAGCAATAGAGAAATTTCGATTGTGATCAAGTAAGTAATAGAGTAGTTCTTCAGGTAATTCAGTTTTACTTATTAATTTTCATTCCATGTGTTGATGTCTGACTCTGCCTTGTGGAATATGGACACATCACTAAACCATGCAAGCGTACTCTATAGACACAAGTAAGCAAGCGTATGACATGTGTGAATATCCTCGGAGCAAGACGTATACTTCACCCCCCTTTCTAGGTACTATCATAATCAATTATTTTCCGTGCGCTTAGTACTCTAACTCGATTTGATCTCTCTTTATAAGTACTATAAAATTATCCTCTTTATCCAACTTAATAACCTGAATTCCATTCAATTAATAAGTATTCATATATGATAGTTCTAATGAAGCTTAGGAGTCCCCTCACTTAGAATCATAACATGGAATCCTGCTCAGCAGTGAACGCACTCAATCAATAACCAAGATATGTATTCAGACTCTACATAACAGTTAATTGATGCACAAAACGACCGTGAGTATGAACTAAAAAGGCACAATCATATATAAAATAAATCCACAAGTAGTGTTGTATGGAGTTTACACACGAAAGTTTAATTAATTGTTAAAAACCTTCACAACCCTAGTTCTACCAAAAAGGCTCTAGCCCATGATGTTACGAAGAACAATCATGGGTGTTGGATAGATCTTACCCGGATGTCCGAAAAATACAAGATAAATTAGGAAACGAAATAAACCCTAGATGTGGGCATCGTCACATCCTTCTCCGTCTTGAATCCTCCTCTTGGTTCTCCTCTTGATTCCACAAATGAATCTTCAAAGTGATGGATGGATGGAAGAAAGGATGTGGATGATGGTTAGGGGGTGATCCCCCCTTGTGGGGTGTAGTATTGTTGTGGCCTCTCTCCAATTCAATCTCTTCTAATCTCCCCCTTCTAGGTATGATCTACATCCCCTTTTATACTTGTATGCTCTCCTTATAGACCTAGGATGGGCTTTTTAAGCAAACACATGCACTGAAGGTGTAAAAATACAAATTTGGTAAGTTTCCGGACATCAATTGGACCAAACAAGTTGGTCGAACTCTTCCCTTCAGGTCGAATCCCAGGTCAAATTCGTCTGTAACTTGGCCTCTGATTCTGGATTCGACCAGAGTGTTGGTTGAATCGAATACTTCCTGGTCGAACCGGCACTGCTTCTATTTAGGCTTTTAGTTCGATAATGGTTCGACCAAGTGATTTGGTCGAATTCCCTTGTCATGGTTGAACAACACTTTTCCGCTCTCGATTTGACCAGAAGTGCTGGTCGAACTCTCTCCTTCTTGATCGAATCCGACCCCTGCGTGGTCGAATCGCACACCTATTTCTTCCTCTTTCCAGATTCGATCACTTCCAACTCGTTTCCATCGAAAATCAGCTCAAATAGCCTTGTAGACACCTGATTCATGACTTTCCACTATGTATACCGATTCACATCGAATTACAATAATTTATTACACCATAAACACATAAATCCGGGCTCGAAACTAGTGAATTTACACACTCATCATCCCACACTCAACTTTTCAAACACTGATCGAGGCATCACATTGATGGAGGCTCCAAGGTCCAACATGGCCCTCTCCACCTTAAAACTCCAAATCTTGCAAGGAACCACAAACATGCTAGGATCCTTGCGCTTCTGAGGAAACATTTGCTGGAAGACAGCTAAAATGTTTTCTCCCATCACCACTTTTTCATCTCCTTTCAACTTCTTTTTATTGGTTCACAACACCTTCAAGAACTTGGCGTATCTCGGAATCTGCTTAATCGACTCAATGAGAGGTAAATTGATCTCCACTTTCCGAAACACTTCAAGTATTTATTTATCCTTTTCAGTGGTGTCCAGCTTTCTTATCCTGCTTGGAAAAGGCAAATGGTTAATATTAAAAGGAATAAGGTCAGAAATTTTAACCTGATTTTTTTCGGACCTTCTGACATTGAAGGGTTCAGTGTCAGTGTTATATTTCTGCACATCATATTCTTTCACCGCAAACTGATCGGTTTGATCCCCCACTGTTCCAGCATGTTCTACATCGTCTATTTCCATGTCTTGGTCAGGCTTTTTGGCTGGTACAACCTCCTCCAACCGTTTTCCCACTTCGCAGTGTGATGAGTGTGTAAATTCACAAGTTTGGCATCATGTTTTGTGCTAGTTTTGGAGAGTTTTGAGGTGGAAATAGGTGGAAAACCAATATATATTGTGAATTAGCATGAATCAGGTGTTAATGGAGCTATTTAAGTGGTTTTCATAGAAAAAACGGAGTGGAAGTGCCAAGAATTGAAGAGACGAAGTCGAGACCAAGCGAACCGCCAAGGAAATAATAGGGTTCGACCTGGTTGGAGGAGGGTTCGACCTCTCCTACAGGTCGAACCAGCATTGCGAAACAGCAGAAGGAGGGTTCGACCATGACTCAAGGGGTTCGACCTGTTTGATCAGGTCGAACCTGTTGGCAATTGGATCGTGTGGATCAACGTGATTCGTTTAAGGTTATCAGGCAAACAATAAACAGCGGAAGCAATTAAATCTTGTTTACCGTACTTCTGGGTTGATGTAGAGGATGAACCGTTGCAGAGAACCACCTCTCAATCTTCTGCAGTATGTCCCAAGTTGAATCCTGCTGTTGTGTGGGCAACAATCCGCAGGATTCTCTCAATCTGCTCCTGTTCTTTCTAACTGTCAAATGAGGCACTGACTTAGGGTTAACAGGAACTGAGATAACTTATTTATAAGGGCTACTGCAGGGACCAGGAGGAGAAATTGGGCTGGGCCTCAATTGAATTTAATTAACCAAGCTTAGCCCAAAGCTTTTAATTAAATACAATAATAATAATATAGTCCACTAAAATATTATTATTGCACTACCCATCTAATCCCAAATTATGTTCTGGGCTCCTTCTTATTATAAGCCCGATAGTCTCCCCATGTTTAAGATATTCAATGTCCATTAATTAATTAAGTTACTGACAACTCTAATTAATTAATATCTCGTCCGAGAGTAGTACCACTCAACCTTTTTATCATGCCGGAAATTAATCCACTTGCAAGATTTACATGATAAACCTTATGAGCTCCTCAAGGGGACATCATCAACCTATGACGGACATGGATTCCTTCTACAATCAACAGCACACCATAGATACAGCACTACTTCCCAACTCACCGAGTTTGTTGATTTAATACTTATAAATCTCACCCATTGACGAATCAAAGAAATACATACTGCCCTACGTGTCGAGGTTATTGTATAGGGATTAAGAGCACGAACTTCCATAATAACAGAGATCAAGTTCTACTATATAGTCAGTATAAGAAGAACGATCTCAGGCGGTCCTGCTCAATACACACAAGTGCACTAATGTGATTCTATAGCCAAGACAAGCTAATACCAAACCACACTACAACCATACCGATAGAGAGTCCCCGTCTATCTCAGTTGTGAGCATCTGTTTATACTTTATAAGGAAACCGATAATATGATCTTCTGCATGTTGTCGCACAACATATTATCTACAGTATAAAGTAAATGGACTATTGCGTCATGCATATAAAATAAATTATAAGACGCAATCATTTGATCAATGATTCTCATTTCAAATATTGTTATGACATTGTTCATACTAAAGCTAGACTTTTAGTATACAATCCAACAATCTCCCACTTATACTAAAAGACTATGCTGTCATGTCTTCTGCAAAACATCTGATTCCTATTCCCACTACACGACCATTAAAAGCTCTCGCCTTAAGGTCTTTGTAAATGGTTTACTAGGTCATCATCCGATGCAATCTAGGCGACATCAACCTTCCCCTCATCATACGATTTCTCGTAACAGGTGGTACTCGCGCTCCATGTGTTTAATTGCCTTATGGACTTGTGATTCTTTCAAGTTTGCAACTGCACCAATATCATCAATGTAAATTGTGATTACCTTGGGCAAACTTAGAAACACTTCAAAGTCCATCATGAAGTCTCTAGAGTCATATAGATACTTTGGCTGCCTCTTAGGCTCCAATTCATCATCTTTCCATGATGGAGTCCGGAGTCTGAAATATATTTCTATATAACACTCCTCCACATTATGACTCTACTTCCTAAGATTAAACACATAACCTTTGAGGTGAATTTACTGCCGTCCAATCTGACTAAAAAATCTGAATCTACGTAATCCACAAGAAGCAGTGAATCTGTTTAGTAAATCCACATATAATTTCCAGTCCTTCTCAGGCACTTTATATATGTCTTACTACAGTTCATCATTCTTGTTCCAGGTTACGTTGATACTCACTGTTCATGCATCCAGCAAAACAGATATCCAATATCGTTCATAGCATTCCTTAGATTAAGCTTCCTTATTCGCCGATGCATAAGGAACCGCTTTCATCCTCTTTATCTTCTTCTTGTGTCTCAAAGACACATTCACTTAGATAAATTTACATGCTAAACGAGTATGGACTGTATCATTTTATGAAACTTGAGATAAGCATAATATCCTTTCTTGTGATCCGTATTACCGTGATTAAAAAGATATATTTTGCCTTTCTTAAGTCCTTCATCTCTACCGCTTTATTAACCGTACCCATACGGCCGATAATACTCTTTCATTGTCTCCAATGAGCAAGATACTATCTACGTATAGTACAAGAAACACCACCACGTTTCCGTCACTCTTTACAATACACAAGATACATCCGTTGATTGATTTAAATCCGTGCCACTGGATTACATAATCAAAACAGATGCTTCACGATCTCAAAGCTTGCTTTAGTCCATCGCTGGACATTTTTAAGCTTACTATCAAAATGCTATTAGTACTTTGCAATGAATTACTCTGGTTGCTTCACATAGATGTTTTCCTCAAGACTTCCAATCAGGAAAGCTGTCTTGACATCTATTTGCCGTTCCTCATAGTTAAATATGAGCAGCAACAAATAAAAGAATCCGGATCAATATTAGCATAGCTACCAGCGAAAATGTTCCCTCATAATCGAACCATTTCTTTCTGAGTACACTTTTTCGCAACAAGCTTTGCTTCCAAGGTTTTCACCTTTCCATATGATCCTCTTTTATTTCCTTTGACCCTTGCAATGGCTTTTACACCATTTAGTGGTCATACGAGTTCCCAAATTTAATATAGAATCTGTAGATTCTATTTCAACATACATTGCAACTTACTAAGATTCCGCATTTTAATCTTGTAGTGCTACGTCGTATCCGTGGGACAATACCATGTTCACTAGGGATTCAGTCTTACGACTCTCCCAAAACATATATTTATGGGTTGCCATACAACACTCCCACTACGACAAGGCACTACATGTAATTGTGTATCAGACGTGACACGTGTTGCAGTTTACCTTGTGGTATATCCTCTTGTACACTTGGTACTTATACTTAGTGTTTTCCTCTCACTTCCTTTAGAACAACTTATACATGGGTTTGTGATTTATTCCATAGTTCTTTTGCAAAAATCTAGTTATTGAGTTAACAATTACCCTTCGATCTTTTGGACTATATAAATCACCCTCTATTTTTCTAGAATATCCCATATACAGACAAACGTTTCACGAATTACTGTATCTAGGGCATATCCTTAAAATGAATTTAATTATTCCAAATAATTCATCATCTATCTAATCATAACCATAAGAGTCTTATTCCTTCTATCCACCACACCATTCAGCTGGGGCTTGCCCGGTGTAGATTACTTGAGATTTAATCTCAACTTCTGATTAATAGCTCCTAACTATCCCAAGAGGTACTCGCCATCATGATTAAATTGTAATGACTTAATATATTTTTCATGACGCTTCACTGTACCAGCCTTTCAATTCTTGAATTAATCCAAGAACTTAGACATGCAGAGCATCGAATAAATATATCGGTGTCTAGAATAATCTTTGAATATTCATAATCACCTCTCGCCTGGATATTGTTAGGTTCGCTTGAATCAGAATGAACTAATTCCAACATATATATCTTTGGCTCTACACCCCACAGCCTTGAAAAGGCAGTTAATCATTTTTACTTCCAAGCAAGACTCGCAAGTCCGATAGTTTCCACTTCAGATAAACCTTACGGTCAATCGACTATCAACTTTTGAATCCTACTCCAGTAAAATGAACTAATCTTAGACGCCAAATGTATGTTTAGTTCATCTCCGAAGGTTCCTTTCTCTTACTAATATTAGAAGATGCATTATTTAATTACTATTTATTGCATCTGTGGGATGTGCATGATTCAAGAGTATCCAAATTATCCACCAATGTACTTTAACGGATTATAGCCTCATTCCTCATTTCTATGACCATGTCATTTAAATAAAATGAAGTATCCATCCGTTAATGCATAGAAACCGAAATTAAATTATTTCTATGAAACGTACGTAAAGACAATTTCTCATAATCAATCGTTTATTCTTATCATGAGATAAATAAACAACTCCCACTGCAATAGCCACTACCTTTGTAGTTTTACCCATGTTATTAACAATCTTATCCTTACTCAGTGATAAACATTTATTGATTCCAGTATCTACATACTTCGTGTCAGTAGAGCCATCACTAATCATGTTTAAACCACTAGTAAATAAGATATTAAACTTGTTCACATCATGATGAAAATTGGCTTTCTTTTGCCACATGTTTTGTTAGAAGTTTCCAACCATATACAACCTTTCGTATTTCAGGTAGAACTTGCTCAAAACATCCAGGCAAATTGTGAAGAATAAATTAATTTAGGTTTCCCTTTCAATTTCTATTCCAAGCTCTTCCAATTCATTCATCAATTCAACCATGATCTTCTGCCTTTTTAATTTACTCTAGTATCCGAAGAGTTACATGAGACCATCATATTTCTATAAACCTCTCATCTCTTCACTAGAGACTTTAATAGGCATCATGAGACGTACTTTGTGAGAATACACATGTATTTTCTTAAGCAGTAATTTTCAAAACCAAGATTCTTTCTAATCATTTAATATGGACGAGTAAATATAATGTCTTTTAGTTAATAATTAGTGAAATAAAACCATTCGAAATTCATAGAATCACAAATAAATATTCTGATCAAATCTTCAAATTTTATTCTTTTATATTGATTCCCTCAAAACAATATAAAATAAAATTCACCGACATCTCAAGCACCGTGAGTTTGCAAGCCACGTTAGGGTGGACGTTTACAAACCCGAACATTTACAAGAGAAGGTTTTACCCATCAATTTCATTTGTCAACCTAACTTTATGACAAAATAATTAATAGTCGGTTCCTCTTTAGCCATGCAAATAATAGCAGTGACTCCGTTGGGGAGGATACTAATTATTCACATCTAAGTGTACACCATTATTTGATCCCAAGTCCGCTGCCCAAGCTTATGTGCCTTACTGTTAGAGAAGTACACACGCGCTCAGATAACTTTCTACAACCATCAATTATATAAGTTTGTACTAGTGAACCGCATATAAGCTCATCCGTTAGGGAGGAAGGCACTATAGCCAACGCGCAAGCCCATATGCAACACATTACAACCAATAATTATTTAAAGAAGTTTGTACCAGTGATCCGTGAATAAACTCATCCGTTAGGGAGGAAGGCTCTATTGCCAACGCGCAAGTTTACTCACATCACTTACAAACCAATAATGGAGGCCGCGGGAATTAATTACCAATCCCCTCTCCCACTTAGTTATTTAAACACCGAGGGTTTTTAACATGCATATAATATTTAGAAATAAAATATACATAATAGCATGTTTCTATTAACAGCAATTTAAATAAATAAATCACATAGAACATGCCTGTCACATATACAACAATAATTGACAATTAAATCAATTAATCAGTTATATAACATTAATTAATTGCATAATTAGTGGATCAATTAATTTTGGGCCCAAGAGCAACAAATAAGCACAAAATGAGCAGCAGATTAAATAATTAATCAAGCTCATTATCCATGGCCCATAATCTTAACCCAAAACTAAATTAATTCCACTAAGCCCACTAGCACAAAATTAGTCCATTAATATAATTAATTAATTATCATGCTTGGCCCATTATCCACAATTAATTAAAAACAGCAATTAAGGTCAAGCCCAATATTTAACCTGGCCCAACATTAACCCCACAATTAATTAAATCCAGCAGTAAATATAACCCAGCAGCCCATTATCCATTTAATTAAAATTGGGCCCAATAGCCCAAAACCAAATTAAAAATTGGGCAGCCTTATATTTATTACTGTATTGGGCCCACTTGAAAACAAAATAGGCCCATCAAACCTGCCAACCCATAACATCTAAATGACATAGGCCCAGCAAACAAGGAACCTATCCTGCAAGGCCCAATCAAAATAGCACAAACAATTAAAATTGGGCCCATAACAAGACAAGGCCCACAAAAAAAACTTTGCAGCCTAAGGAAAATTAAGCCCTGCAACCTAGGCCCAATCAGAAGCCCACATCAGCTGCTGCCCTAGATCCTTCCAGCCACACGCGTTCAACACACCCGGAGAAGACACCGGCATCCACCAGCAGAACTACCGGCGCGACCATGGCCCCGCTTCTCCGGCAGCCATCCCGTCAACCATCCCCGGCGCGACCTGGTGGCCGCTACTTGCCGACTATAGCCGCCTCCAGCAGCACGCCCGACGTAGCTTCGATGCAATTCGATCAGCGCCGCCGCGTCGCTGCCTGCAGCCATCCTCTCTGCCAGCCGCCGTTCGGGAAAGACCAAAGACGATCGGGCCATCAGCGATCCGCCGTGCATCCTACCATCTGCCCGCCGACGATCGGGAAAAACCCACATCGCGGCAATCTTCATCGGCGAGTGGATTGACCCGCGAGGTCACGATGTGCGCCGCCAGGACCCGCCTTCAGCCCCATCGGATCTGCGATGATCTTCTCCTATCCGACTGGATCTGCGTCGAACCGCCCAGCCGGAACCGATCCTGATCCGACGGTGGCTATCCAGATCTGGCTTTTCCTCATCGTCGCGCCAGCCTCCTCCCATCGTCGATAGCAGAACTCAGCATCGTCGCGGTCAGTAATGCCATCGCCGCCATCTAATCAGTCACCACCTTGGTTGCTGTCCCTTTCCAGCGCCGCCGTCATCGATCGATTCCGACACGACTAGAACGAGCGACTCGCCTGGACGTTGCAGCAGACGCGCTCCGAACATCCAGTTCACGCCCACACCATTGACGACTGCTCTCAGCAGTTCACGCCAACATTTTTTTACATCCGTCGCTCACGTTCAGGGTTATGTGTGTGTGATGTCAGATGCGTATCAAGTAGTATTGAGTGTGTTGACTATCCACAAAAAAAAACACACATCACATACATGGAGAAACACCAAGGAAATAACACATACAGTCCATTCGTACTCATGAATGGCTCATAAAAAAAATGCGATTATATCCAGATCAAAATAATTAATCATATAATCACAAACAAACCCAATCTAACGTCACACGTTTCACCACGAAACCAATGCTCTGATACCAATTGTTGGCAATTGGATCGTGTGGATCAACGTGATTCGTTTAAGGTTATCAGGCAAACAATAAACAGCGGAAGCAATTAAATCTTGTTTACCGTACTTCTGGGTTGATGTAGAGGATGAACCGTTGCAGAGAACCACCTCTCAATCTTCTGCAGTATGTCCCAAGTTGAATCCTGCTGTTGTGTGGGCAACAATCCGCAGGATTCTCTCAATCTGCTCCTGTTCTTTCTAACTGTCAAATGAGGCACTGACTTAGGGTTAACAGGAACTGAGATAACTTATTTATAAGGGCTACTGCAGGGACCAGGAGGAGAAATTGGGCTGGGCCTCAATTGAATTTAATTAACCAAGCTTAGCCCAAAGCTTTTAATTAAATCCAATAATAATAATATAGTCCACTAAAATATTATTATTGCACTACCCATCCAATCCCAAATTATGTTCTGGGCTCCTTCTTATTATAAGCCCGATAGTCTCCCCATGTTTAAGATATTCAATGTCCATTAATTAATTAAGTTACTGACAACTCTAATTAATTAATATCTCGTCCGAGAGTAGTACCACTCAACCTTTTTATCATGCCGGAAATTAATCCACTTGCAAGATTTACATGATAAACCTTATGAGCTCCTCAAGGGGACATCATCAACCTATGACGGACATGGATTCCTTCTACAATCAACAGCACACCATAGATACAGCACTACTTCCCAACTCACCGAGTTTGTTGATTTAATACTTATAAATCTCACCCATTGATGAATCAAAGAAATACATACTGCCCTACGTGTCGAGGTTATTGTATAGGGATTATGAGCACGAACTTCCATAATAACAGAGATCAAGTTCTACTATATAGTCAGTATAAGAAGAACGATCTCAGGCGGTCCTGCTCAATACACACAAGTGCACTAATGTGATTCTATAGCCAAGACAAGCTAATACCAAACCACACTACAACCATACCGATAGAGAGTCCCCGTCTATCTCAGTTGTGAGTATCTGTTTATACTTTATAAGGAAACCGATAATATGATCTTCTGCGTGTTGTCGCACAACATATTATCTACAGTATAAAGTAAATGGACTATTGCGTCATGCATATAAAATAAATTATAAGACGCAATCATTTGATCAATGATTCTCATTTCAAATATTGTTATGACATTGTTCATACTAAAGCTAGACTTTTAGTATACAATCCAACAGAACCATGGTCGAACCAGTTCGCGAGAAGATGGGTTCGACCATGACGAGGGGGTTCGACCAGACAGTTGGTCGAACCAGGAGCGGAAATTGCCCAGTAGCGTGGTTCGACCTGAGGTTTGACCTGTGAGGGAGTGGTTCGACCTGTACAAGAGGTCGAACCAAGTGCAGAATGTGTCCAGTAGCAGGGTTCGACCTGGGGTTCGACCTGTTGGCCAGTGGTTCGACCTGTTTGACTAGGTCGAACCAAAACGTGGAAACTTACCTTATCCGGATTTTCGAGGCCAAAACACGTGGGATCACTTGAAAAGCCCATTCCAAGCCCTAGAGACGTGATTACAAGTATAAAAGGAGGCTCATGCAGTCAAGGAAGACGTCCAAGCACGAAGAGCTTAAGAGCGTGAATCATAAGAGGAGTGAAGAGAGGAGATTGGTGATCCATCCGGAGGGCTGAGATAGAGGTTCGGCTGGATATTCAAGTAAGATCGGTCCATCTAACCATGATTTTTCTTAGATTAATCATGGGCTAGAGCCACTTCGGTAGTTCTAGGATTATGAAGGTTTCATGAGTTAAATTTGTATTTCGTGTGTATACTCCGTACAGCCCTACGTGTGGTTTAGTTTATATAAGATTGCATGTTTTTAATCCATACCCATAGTTGTTTTGTACATCAATAATCGTTGTGTAGAGTTTGAATGCATAACATGGTTATTGGTTGAGTGCGTTCACTAATGAGCAGGGTTTATTGTTATAATTCTAAGTGAAGGGATTCCGAAGTCTTATTAGAACTGTCTTATATGAATGTTTGTTAATTGAATTGAATTCGGGTTAACAAGTAGGATAAAGAGTATAACTTTATAGTACCTAAAAAGGGAGATCAAATCGGGTTAGAGTACTAAGTGCACGCGAAATAATTGATTATGATAGTACCTAGAAAGGGAGGTAAAGTATACGTCTTGCTCTGAGGATACTCACACGTGTCAAAAGCTTATCTATTTGTGTCTATAGAATAGATTCGCGTGATCTAGCGATGCATCCATAAACCACAAGGCAGAGTCGGACAATGACATATGAAAGTACGAATTAACGAAGGAAACTGGATGGCCTGACGAACTACCTATCATCTTATCTGATCACAACTATTATTTTCTTGTTCTTGTTATTTATTAGCTATTTTAATTATTACTTAGTTTATAAACCAACTATTTATTTCCAAAATAGTCATAATCTACTTGAACGTAATTAAATTGATATTTATCCATCCCGTGGATTCGATATTTAACTTGGTCACCTTCGAAACTACAATTGATATCCTTCATACTTGAGGATTAATTGCGTGTTGAGAAAACGCTCATCACAGTGTAATAGCACTCACATTCTTAGGATTAACCTCCGTTTGTGAAAGCAACTTTCCACTGTTTTGTGCCTGCATCTGACCCACAGTTGTAGCCAATTAGGTTACTTGATTTTTTAGGTTTTGAATTGACGATTGGGTTATTGTTTTCAAGCCCTGGATGGATGAATGTGTCATCTCTTGGAATTTGAGATTGTTGGCAACCATTTCTTTCATACCTCAGATTGGGATGATCTCTCTAACCCTGATTGTAAGTTTGAGAGAAGGGATTATAAGGTAGCCCCATGGCGTTTACTTGTTCCTCACTAGGTGTAACCCTGCAATCAAGAGTAGAATGATCATTAGTTAAGAGATATTGGCAAGATGGAGGGTTTACCCCTTTTCCTTTAGCAAGATTCTCCACAGCATCTGTCAAGTTGTTCAAAGTTTCCTCCAACTTGGAATCATGGACCTCCTTCACTTCTCTAACTGATGGATCATGTGTGCCAAACTGTTGGGTGTTGGCAGCTATGCTAGCAATAAAAGTCTCTAGCAGCAGTAGGTGTTTTCATCATAAAAGCTCCTCCGTTAGCCGCATCAAGCATGTTTTGATCCATAATCGACAACCCTTCATAGAAGTATTGCAATAGCAACTGGTCGCTTATTTGATGCTGGGTGCATGCTGATGTGAGGCGTTTAAACCTCTCCCAATACTCATGTAAACTCTCCCCTTGCATCTGACGAGCTCCAGATATCTCCTTGCGCAAGCCAGCAACTCTAGTGGCCGGAAGTAAGTTTGGAGAAAAAGTTTCTCTATTTCGGCCCAAGTATTAATCGATCCAGAAGGGAGATAATACAACCAATCCTTTGCCATGTCCTTCACTGCAAAGGGGAATGCCCTAAGCTTGACCATTTCCTCCGTTTGGTTTCATGCTCATGCATACAACCGAGAACTCCTTCAAAAACTTGTGAGGATTTTCACCTGAAAGACCATGGAAAGCAGGAAGTAAGTGAATCAATCCCGATTTTAATTCAAATACAGTATTATCAGTAATCTCAGGAAAGTTAATGCATAGTGGCTGATGGACTACGTCCGAATTTGCCAATTCATTCAAAGTTTTTTCATTATTTGCAGCCATGTTTTCCTCTTCCGACTTAGATACAATATCTTCCTCCTCTAAATCAAAAAAATCAGAATTATCCCCTCCATGTTGAAGTGGATCAGCTGCAAATTCGGATTCGGTAAGGTTTCCGGCGGTTTAGCCAATGGACGAACTTGTTTTCTTCTTCTTCCGGGACTCCTTTCTCAATCTCTGGGCAGTTTTCTCAATTTCTGGAATGTATTCAAGCTGTTTTTTACCAAAAGATTGAGTAATTATTCACAGAAAAAAATTCGAAAACAGGGGCTTTCTGACACTGAAAGGTTCAGTGTCAGTGTAACTGAAAAATTCAAAAATTCCAGAAAAATTCAAAAAATTTCTAGAACCTATAAAAATGTTTAAAAATATCAGAAACACAAAAATTTAATAAAATTCAATTTTACTCCACGAGCAAATGGCGCCAAATTTGATATGCTGTCATCGGCCTACCAAAATATAATTTATTTCTGACTTACTACAATACTTAGTATAATGGCAAGTACGGGTCGAACCCAAGAGGGTATAATGAATTTTAATTAAATTAAAGTGTTGAAAATAATAAAATAAATAAAAGGGGGGGTTTGTTTGTGAAAAATCGATAAAAACTCAAGTAATAAATCAACTCAATTTTCAAATAACAAAGTAGATGAAAATTAATTATAAAATTAACCAATTGATAAAAGCCTAGTTTAGGATGTTGACCCCCTCCAGTTTACTAAATTAATTAATTATAGGAATTAAACATCTAGCCTAATGTGCAAACTCAAATCCCTAGGTTGACGGTACGACCAATCAACCCGAATGTTCTTATGTTCATCAACTAGGGTATGACCACTAAATTGAACTATCTACAAGTGACCCTATGGATTCGAACTCGTAAACGCATTAAAACTCTAAACATAGAATTACTAGGTTATGAAATCCGGCTAGAAATCATACAACCTAGATCCTATTATACCTAGAGGGAATAATCTCTATTTGTTACTTAATCTAATTCATACAACAATTATGGATTATAGTTCATAGAATAACATTCAGCGGTAAAATAATTAAATAGTTGATCAGACTAAATTAATTATCAAACAACCATTAAGAACATCAAAGCATGTAATAGAATAAACTTGCACAAAAGATTCAATGTAAAACACTTAATAATTCATCTAAATTTCAACGAGAGGTTCACAAAATCCTAAACTAGAGAAGGGGATTCGCCCCACATGTTCATAGAAAAAACATAATTAAAATATAAAACCGGTGGTTCTCGATGATGATCTTGAATCTTCACGCCAGTCCTGCCTTTGAGAAAAAGACCGATGCTGCTTGGTTCCAGAAATTCACGCCCTCCTAACCCGCGTGTTCTGCTGCCCAATAATAACGTGTCCCCATGTGTTTATCAGCCCCCAAAAATAAATAATAATCTCTTCCTTCATTTTCTTGATCTCTTTCCTTATTTGTTCTTCCAAAAATATCTCCAGGATCTCTTCTTTTTTTATTTACTGTGCCTTCCACAGGAAATGGGCTTGATTTTGGGCTAATTTAATTGCTGGAACGTGAGGAAGTATGTGAGAATATTTCCAGCTGCCACTCTCTTTATTTATTCTGAATTTTTGTTCGTTTTCACTGACACTAAAGGATTCAGTGTCAGCTTATCTGGCAGCAACGAATTTCCTCCACAAAACAGCCCGTTTTCACATCAAATTATAACATTAAATCTCTAATTTACTAAAGAAAAGATAAGTCAATTTCGAAAATAGGGGCTTTCTGACACTGAAAGGTTCAGTGTCAGTGTAACTGAAAAATTCAAAAATTCCAGAAAAATTCAAAAAATTTCTAGAACCTATAAAAATGTTTAAAAATATCAGAAACACAAAAATTTAATAAAATTCAATTTTACTCCATGAGCAAACGGCGCCAAATTTGATATGCTGTCATCGGCCTACCAAAATATAATTTATTTCTGACTTACTACAATACTTAGTATAATGGCAAGTACGGGTCGAACCCAAGAGGGTATAATGAATTTTAATTAAATTAAAGTGTTGAAAATAATAAAATAAATAAAAGGGGGGGTTTGTTTGTGAAAAATTGATAAAAACTCAAGTAATAAATCAACTCAATTTTCAAATAACAAAGTAGATGAAAATTAATTATAAAATTAACCAATTGATAAAAGCCTAGTTTAGGATGTTGACCCCTCCAGTTTACTAAATTAATTAATTATAGGAATTAAACATCTAGCCTAATGTGCAAACTCAAATCCCTAGGTTGACGGTACGACCAATCAACCCGAATGTTCTTATGTTCATCAACTAGGGTATGACCACTAAATTGAACTATCTACAAGTGACCCTATGGATTCGAACTCGTAAACGCATTAAAACTCTAAACATAGAATTACTAGGTTATGAAATCCGGCTAGGAATCATACAACCTAGATCCTATTATACCTAGAGGGAATAATCTCTATTTGTTACTTAATCTAATTCATACAACAATTATGGATTATAGTTCATAGAATAACATTCAGCGGTAAAATAATTAAATAGTTGATCAGACTAAATTAATTATCAAACAACCATTAAGAACATCAAAGCATGTAATAGAATAAACTTGCACAAAAGATTCAATGTAAAACACTTAATAATTCATCTAAATTTCAACGGGAGGTTCACAAAATCCTAAACTAGAGAAGGGGATTCGCCCCACATGTTCATAGAAAAAACATAATTAAAATATAAAACCGGTGGTTCTCGATGATGATCTTGAATCTTCACGCCAGTCCTGCCTTTGAGAAAGAGACCGATGCTGCTTGGTTCCAGAAATTCACGCCCTCCTAACCCGCGTGTTCTGCTGCCCAATAATAACGTGTCCCCATGTGTTTATCAGCCCCCAAAAATAAATAATAATCTCTTCCTTCATTTTCTTGATCTCTTTCCTTATTTGTTCTTCCAAAAATATCTCCAGGATCTCTTCTTTTTTTATTTACTGTGCCTTCCACAGGAAATGGGCTTGATTTTGGGCTAATTTAATTGCTGGAACGTGAGAAAGTATGTGAGAATATTTCCAGCTGCCACTCTCTTTATTTATTCTGAATTTTTGTTCGTTTTCACTGACACTAAAGGATTCAGTGTCAGCTTATCTGGCAGCAACGAATTTCCTCCACAAAACAGCCCGTTTTCACATCAAATTATAACATTAAATCTCTAATTTACTAAAGAAAAGATAAGTCAATTTAGCACCCAAATTAGCACACAAGTCAATCAAATCAACATGAATTTCAACCAAATAATTGTGCTAAATATGACTTATCAACAACTTTTATTTTTGTAATTTCGTAACTCACTTATTTTATATTTTCTATTCAACTAAATTCATTATTATTATTATTATAACAGTATTATTATTTTTAATAATAAAAGTTATTTAAAAATTAATTATAACACACAAGTCGATCATTTATTTCATAAGATTTTTTTCTGTATCATTGTTATAATAAATTAACATTCGATTAAAAAATTATCTTAGTTGGTCGATCTTTATATAAAATTATTTTTAACCATAACAAATAAAATTCTATTATTATTATTATTATGCTTATCACTATTATTATATAGTAAATCCACAACTCTAATAAAAATATAATATAAATAAAATTATTTATTAAAAATTAAAATTTTATGGCAAAGGAAATTAATTAGTAACTAATTTAAATTTAAAAATAAAAATTAAAAAATTGGATGGAGTATTAATTCCATTAATTAATTACTACATAGTTCTACTTTTATCATAATAATAATAATAATAATAATAATAATAATAATAATAATAATAATAATAATAATAATAATAATAATAATAATAATAATAATAATAATAATAATAATAATAATAATAATGAATTTAATTGAATTGAAAAAATAAAATAAGTGGTGTATCAAATAGCAAAAAATAAAAGTTTTGATAGAATTGAAAATAATAAATAGATCGCGTATTAAATTGACAAAAATAAAAGTTCTTGAAAGAATTGAAAATATTAAATAGATCGTGTATTGAATTGACAAAAATAAAAGGTCGCGCGTGAAAGATTTGTAAACCCCAAGGTGGTGAATTTTTTTAGGAATTAACCCAAGAGTTAAAAGTTTTTTTGTCCCATAACTTTTTAAACTTTAAATTTTGTCCCAAAAAAGATATTTGTATCGATTTTTGTCCCATAACTATGAGTTTTCTTTCAATTTTGCCCAATTTTCACCGGAACCCTAGATTTCCGCCGGAACCCCTAAATTCATCAGTCACGTGCAACGCACGTGACCAATAACGGGCAAAAATTGGGAGTTCTGGCGAAAATTGGGCAAAATTGAAAGAAAACTCATAGTTATGGGACAAAATCGATACAAATATCTTTTTTGGAACAAAATCTAAAATTTTAAATAGTTATGGGACAAAATAAACTTTTAACTCCAAACTATTGGGTGCATCAATGCCATGTGGTGTGTTCATCACAAGAAAAAAATACATCAACTATTTCTCTAAAAACATAGAGTATATTGACACTTCGGATTGTACAATTTTGGGAAGTCGGAATGGCCATGCATCCATCTTCATTTGGTACGGCTTAAGCCTGAAAGGACGAACGGGACTCGAATCGGAAGTCAAGACGTGTTTGATGAATGCTCGGTACTTGAACGATCGTGTCAAGAATGTAGGATTAAGTACGATGATCAACGAAGCTAATACGATCGTTGTGTACGAGCGTCCTTTAGACACCGAGTTTATCGATTATTGGAACCTCTCTTGCCTAGGAAATATGCTCATGTTGTTGTGATGCCTCATGTGGATGTTCAAATGTTTGACAAATTTGTGGATGAACTTGTCCAAAAGAGAAGGGGTTGGTATGGTTGTCTCAAACTTCAACCTCCTTGCCTTGGAGAGGACATTGGGATTTCTAATTGTGCTTGTCTCATTCATGGCTATAAAGGCCTCACCAATCAAAATTAGGGGTACACTTGTGTATAGGTGTTATCTCAGTGATTTCATTTTACACTTTTATAATTTGTTATTACTTTTTATTAAAGTCGTATGTTATCACTTTTTATTTATATTATAATTGTTCGTATATATATTGATGGGTAATATATTTAATGTATGAGTTAATGAGCATACTCTATAACACATTAATTTTTCATCAATAACACTTTTTCTTTTCCAAAAAATAAATAAATAAATTGTTCATAAATAGTTATAAACAACACCATTATTTCTTTTAATTAATTAAGTATCACTTTCATTAAAATATTATAAGTCTAAAATAGTCTCACAAAAGCTTTTTTCAAATTAGAGAGGAAAATTTGCAAAATTAATCATGTATTGCGGTTCCAAAAGTTGAACACTCACTTGTGAGATGAGTTTTTGTAAGAGAGGTTTTGAGACGAGTCGACTCATTACTAAAGTATGCTTATTTGTAGTTAAAGGAGTTAAAAGTTTATTTTATCCCATAACTATTTAAAACTTTAGATTTTGTCCCAAAAAATATTTGTATCGATTTTGTCCCATAACTATGAGTTTTCTTTTAATTTTGTCCAATTTTTGACGGAACTCCCAATTCTTACCGGATATTGGTCACGTGTGTTGCTGTGTAATATCCCGATATTTTTATATATTCTTAATCATGATAAATATTTTTATTTACAGCCTATTAAACTTTTAATTATTTTAAAAGGATTTTACTTTAAATATTTTTCATTTACATTATTGAATTTAAAATTGAGCCTAAGCCTAAGTCCAAAAAGGAGCCCAATTTATTTAATTTTCATGTTAAAAATAAAAGAAAGGATTGATTTATTCTTTATTTTAAAATTCACTTCTCCCGTATCAGTTAGGATTTAGAAAGAAATAGCAAAAATAAAGTTTTTTTTTTATTTTCTCTTCTATGAAAAATGCACACGTACCACACACAAAGACATTTCAATCATCAATCATCCATGGAAATGAGGTTTTCAGATTTCAACCATATTTATACATTCAAGGTAATCCATTTCTAAAATTTCAAAACTGTATCTATTTATATTCAATGGTTACGAAATTTTAATATATTGTTTAATATTTAGTTTTAAACTCATATTTAAATTTTCATAATTTTTGAAGTTTTATTTTATTTTATACGAATTTTATACTTCTGTTTGCAGAATCTAGAAATTTATAGATACCTGATTATAAAATTTAAATTATATAATTATACTTTTTCAAACGATCTGTATTTTAGATATATTATGAATCGTGAAGTTTTTGATGCTCTGTAAAATTTTCACTCCGAAAGGACTATTATATTATTTTATATTAATTTTTAAATGTTTCTGATCATGCTGTCAAATATGTTATATTTTCTGTTTAGAAATTATAAAAGCATATTTTAAGGGATCTAAAAATTCTTATTTTTGTATATGTTACTCCTTATGATGTTTTTGGTAATATATGAAAATTTCATGTAATTTTAAGTACTGTATTATTTAATACAAAGTTTACAATATTAGTATATTAGATCATAAACTCACTACTGATTTGAAATTACAAATAAAATATTTAAAGATCTTCAAATATTATTAAATTTTTATATGTTTTATATTATAAGTTTTATGAAGCACAGTAAAAATATCCCATTGAATAAATGAGTATATTATTTTAAGTTAAATGTATGCTTATTTCTGTACATGAACTATTATGTACTCTGTTTTCAATTTTACTATCTCAAAACTCTTTTAAATGACCTCAACTTATTATGATTTTATTATATGTCATATTTTACATAGTTTTAAGCTCACAATAATATTTTTAATAATTTTGAGAAGATGTATGATTTTATATTAGTTTTATATTACACTAATATATGATTCGCATCAACTTCTATTTTCTTATTTGAAAATATGAAATAAATATTTTATATACTCCAAATATTATGATTCTTATATATCTCATATATTTTAAGATTTTAAGTCTACTGTATAATTTTCACATTCATGGATATTGTATAATATTTATTTTAAATATTTCCTTACTGTTTAAATTGTTTCAAGAATATCTTATCTTAATCTTTTAAAATATGAAAATCATATTTACTGATTCCTAAAAAATCATAATTTTCATAAAAGATACATATTATTACATTTATTGTTTTTCATATGATTTTCATATGATTTTATTATTTATAATTAAATATATTAAATTATTGTCAGTGTATATGAGAAATCCAGCTTTTACTACAATCACTTTGAAAATCCAAAACATATAGTTTTACACCATATTATTTTATTAAATTTGGGTATATTCTTTAAATTATAGAATATTACATGTGTATTAAATTTCGGACTGATCTTATTTTTATTTTATAGATTATAAATTATTTACACATAGTCAAAAGTATCGTTCATACTAAATCATGATGCTTCCTTTTATTTCAAATATCAAAAGTTTCATTTTGAGTCCATTTAAAGATCCAAATTTTCTATCTTATCTCTATTTTAAGTTTATAAGTTAACCTAAGATAAATATAGTTTCATGATAGATGTAGAGTAATTACAAAGACAAGGATTTTCATCCGCATTCAAGTACGTCTATTCATCATCAACATTAATTCCAGGTGGGAAAATCTAAACTTTGTCTATTGCTTGCATCACAGTCATAGAGTATTACTCGTAGTACTTTCCACGGACATAGAGTATTCGTAATACTATTCATAGACATGTAGCTAGGGACCGCGTTATGGGTCTGGGACTAATAAAAAGGTCATCGAGAATACTTGGATTGTAAAAGGTCCTTGAAAGGCTCGCCGTGCTATTACATTTATATAAGTCAGGGCACTTTCAGGTGTCGGGATTTTATGTAATCCTCGGGTAACGCCCGCCGTACTTCATGATCGATCATTCACAGACATATTCATAGATAAGATTTACATGTTGTTTGTGATTTATTGATGTTTATACGTGAGTTATATATTGTAGACAAATATTTTCCCACTGAGCTATGGTTTGCTCATCCCATCATTTATATATTTCACAGATTAAGGAGACGGAGTACGGAGAGAGGCGACGAGTGATAAAGTAATTATTTGGTATTTACTTGGGTTTATTGTTTAATTGTTTATATACATTAATATGTTTATCATGATAAAATGATTTTATAGTTATTCAATAGTCAAACCTTCCTAATTATTTATTTCATTTGAGACGATTCAATTTAATGAGAATCTTTTAATGTATTTACCTCTACTTTAAATAAAGTGCTTAGTGTTCAATTTTATGATAATTTATTTTTGAAAGAAAGTTCTCATTTTAACTGTGCTATGAAATATGATTCATTTTTAATTATTGTTCTTTTAATTTTAAATTCCGTTGCAAACAATTTTATATTTCCCTAAAATTTGTCAATCTATTTTAATTAAAATTTATTGGACTTAAAATTTTCTCTTAAAAGGTTATTTACATTTTTATGATAATGTGGGCCGTTTCAACGTGACTGATGAATTTGGGAGTTCTGGCGAAAATTGGGTAAAATTGAAAAAACTCATAGTTATGGGACAAAATCGATATAAATATCTTTTTTGGGACAAAATTTAAAGTTTAAAAAGTTATGGGACAAAAAAAACTTTTAATTCTTGGGTTAATTTCTAAAAATTCACCACCTTATTGGGGGTTTTCAAATCTATCACGACCTTTTATTTTTGTCAATTCAATACACAATCTATTTAATATTTTCAATTCTTTCACGAACTTTTATTTTTGTCAATTTAATACGCAATCTATTTATTATTTTCAATTCTATCACAAATTTTATTTTTTGCTATTAGATGCACCACTTATTTTATTTTTTCAATTCAATTAAATTCATTATTATTATTATTATTATTATTATTATTATTATTATGATGATGATGATGATGATGATGATGATGATAAAAGTAGAACTATGTTGTTATTAATTAATGGAATTAATACTCCATCCAATTTTTTATTTTTATTTTTAAATTTAAATTAGTTACTAATTAATTTCCTTTGCCATAAAATTTAATTTTCAATAAATAATTTTATTTATATTATATTTTTATTAGAGTTGTGGATTTACTATATAATAATAGTGATAAGCTCGAACAAAAGTAATAATAATAGAATTTTATTCGTTATGGTTAAAAATAATTTTACATAAAGGTCGACCAACTAAGATAATTTTTTAATCGAAAGTTAATTTACTATAACAACGATATAGAAAAAAATTTTATGAAATAAATGATCGATTTGTATGTTTTAATTAATTTTTAAATAACTTTTATTATTAATAATAATAATATAATAATAATAATAATAATGAATTTAATTGAATTGAAAATATAAAATAAGTGGAGTACGAAATTGAAAAAATAAAAGTTGTGATAAAATTTAAAATATTAAATAGATCGTGTATTGAATTGTTAAAAATAAAAGGTCATGATAAAATTGAAAATATTAAATAGATTGTGTTTTGAATTGAAAAAATAAAAGGTCGTGATAGATTTGAAAAATCCCAATAAGGTGGTGAATTTTTTATGAATTAACCCATGAGTTATAAGTTTTTTTTGTCCCATAACTTTTTAAACTTTAAATTTTGTCCCAAAAAAAAAATATTTGTATCGATTTTGTCCCATAACTATGAGTTTTCTTTCAATTTTGCTCAATTTTCGTCGGAACCCTAGATTTTCGCCTAAACCCCCAAATTCATCTGTCACATGCAACACACGTGACCAATATCCGGTAAAAATTGGGCAAAATTGAAAGAAAACTCATAGTTATGGGACAAAATCGATACAAATATCTTTTTGGGACAAAATCTAAAGTTTTAAATAGTTATGGGACAAAATAAACTTTTAACTCGTAGTTAAAGTGTGTCAATAATGAATCATAGTATGACACACTAAAATTATACTTTAATTCATAATTAATCATCATACTTTAGAAAACATACTTTAACAACCATTAAACATATTTTATTTATATAATAGACATACTTTAACATATCTGACAAACTGTCTCACAGTAGACGTTGTCCCAACAGTTAAGAGATTAAAACATAAACTCTTCATATCTTTTTACTTTATTCGAAAAGGCCCAAAAATAGTTCGGTCATTCATTTTCGTCCAAAATCTTTCAATTTTATTCTGATTTCTTCCCAAAAAATATAATTTTTTTTTATCAATTTCGTCTCATAACTTCTAAAAGCACCGATTCGCTCTCATCCCATGAAATTAGAAAAATTGAACATTATTTATTAAAAAATGATCATTTTGGTGAGAATTTCAAATCTATGAGACTATTTCGGAGATTTTAAGTTTTTGGGACTAATTTGAATAAAGTAAATTCGTATGAGAGTTTAAACTCCAAAAGTTGTATTTAAATATCTTTTTATTTTATCAATTTTGATTCTTTGAATATTTTTGTTGCAAAATTATTCAGAGAACTTTTAAATAATTTGACTGCAATTTTGATCCTTAAATTGCTTCTAAATTATTATTAAGGCGAACCAATTAATGATTAAAATTGTTACGTTTTGAAAGTGATAGGATAAAATTTGCAGTAAAAATAGTTAAAGAATTAAAATTGATTAATTAAAATAAATGACTCTTCTTTGTCACACTGTTAATCTCTAAAGAGTTGATATTTGGTGCATTCGGATTTAAGGGTGCACCCATATGTGTATAATTTTTTATTCTATTTTGTATACATGTTATTCTATTTTGTATACGTGTTTCTTAATAATTGTATACTTTTTTCACACTAAGTTTTTCATTAAAAAAACTAACATCCATATAACTTTTTATTCAATAGTGTATACATGTGTTTTTAATAACTGTATATTTTTTACACTCAATTTTTATTAAAAAACTAACAATTAAATTGTATACATTTTTGTTCATAATTGTATATATTTTTGTTTATATTTGTATACATTTTTTAAAGTGGGTGCACAATATAATTAGCCATCTCTAAACTACTATTGGAGAGTTTTTTCTACGCTGAGGTGGTGTAGTTGAGAGATCTCCTTGGTGATGTGTCATTTTACAATTTTTTGAAAATTTTAATATTCTTTTTTATGCTTCCTTGAAGATAATTTTCTCTTGATTGTGATCAAATAATAAAAAATTGCTTGAGATTAGGAGACTAATTGACATTTAAATTTAATGCTGATTTTATTATAACTTAATGGTATTTAATTTTTGAGTGTTTATATATTTGAATTAAGTTGATGTGAAATCGCACTTCAATATTTTATTTCTCATTCTCTTTATTTTTATTTCTCATTCTCTCTCTCTTTATAAATTATTGTTACACTTTTTATGTTTTTAATTTTGTTCTATAATATATATGTAGTGAAAATTCTATTTTTTTTCCTTTTGTGGTTATTTGCACTTATTATATTAATAATAATTTTTTTAAAAGAACTATTTTGATATTATTCATATTCATAATTTTTATTAATTTTTTATACTTAATTAGTAAAATATTTTTTATACTTAATTTAATAAAATATGTGTTGTAGTTTGATGCGCGTTTTCTTTGCACGCAAAATTAATCCCCAAGTATGAAGGATATCAATTGCAGCTTAAGCAAACGACCAAGTGAATATCGAACCCAAAGGACGACGTATTATCAATATAATTATTATCTAAATTAATTAAGACAAGTTGGCAATTTAGTTTGAGGTTTAGGATGATTAAACTAATAAACAAGTAATTAAAATAACAAATAAAATAAATATCACTTGAAGGATACGAAAGTGGATCAAGTAGGAGAATGTGTAGCTCTAGGATAATCCAGTTTCACTACTTAACTTCTCTTCCATGTGTCAATGTCCGACTCTGCCTTGTGGAATATGGACGCATCACTAAACCATGCATATCTACTCTATAGACACAAGTAAACATGTGTATAACACGTGTGAATAACCTCGGAGCAAGAGATATAATTTCATCCCCCTTTCTAGGTACTATCAGTATCAATTATTTCCCCCTAGGATTGGTACTCTAACCCGATATGATCTCCCTTTATAGGTACTATAAAATTATCCTCTTTATCCTACTTACTAACCCGAATTCAATTCAATTAATAAGTATTCATATATGATAGTTCTAATGAAGCTTCGGAGTCCTCTCACTTAGAATCATAATATGGAATCCTGCTCAACAGTGAACGCACTCAACCAATAACCATGTTATGTATTCAGACTCTACACAACGATTATTGATGCACAAAACGACTATGAGTATGGATTAAAAAGGCACAATCTTATATAAAATAAACCACAAGTAGTGTTGTACGGAGTATACACATGTAAGTTCAATTAACTAGATAAAACCTTCACAACCCTAGTTCTACCAAAAAGGCTCTAGCCCATGGTGTTGTAGGAAACACACATGGGTGTTGGATAGATCTTACCCGGATATCCAAAAAATACAAGATAAATTAGAAAACGAATAAACCCTAGATGTGGCGTCATCACGTCCTTCTCTCTCTTGAATCCTCCTCTTGGTTCTCCTCTTGATTCCACAAATGAATCTTCAAAGTGATGGATGGATGGGATGATGGTTGGGGGGTGATCCCCCCTTGTGGGGTGTTGTATGTTGTGTTCATCCTCGATTGGTGACTTTGTGACGATTGTGAACATCTTTCTTGACTGCATGAGCCTCCTTTTATACTTGTAATCACGTCTCTAGGGCTTGGAATGGGCTTTTCAAGTGATCCCACGCGTTTTGGCCTCGAAAATCTGGATAAGGTAAGTTTCCGCGTTTGGTTCGACCTCGTCAAACAGGTCGAACCACTGGCCACAGGTCGAACCACAGGTCGAACCCTGCTACTGGACACATTCTGCACTTGGTTCGACCTCTTGTACAGGTCGAACCTCTCCCTCTTTAGTCGAACCACAGGTCGAACCCTAACACTAGATAATTTCTGCTTCCTGGTTCGACCAACTGTCAGGTTGAACCCCAACGTTGTGGTCGAACCCATCTTCTCGCAAACTGGTTCGACCATGGTTCGACCTGATCAACAGGTCGAACCCCTCGAGTCGTGGTCGAACCCTCCTTCTACTCACTTTCAATGCTGGTTTGACCTGCTGGAGAGGTCGAACCCTTCTCCAACAGGTCGAACCCATAACTCTCCTTGGCGGTTCGCGTGGTCTCGACTTCGTCTCTTCGATTCTGGGCACTTCCACTCCGATTTTGCTATGAAAACTACTCAAATAGCTCAACTAACACCTGATTCATGCTAATTCACAATATATATAGGTTTTCCACCTATTTCCACCTCAAAACTCTCCAAAACTAGCACAAAACATGATGCCAAACTTGTGAATTTACACACTCATCAAACCCCCAAACTTACATGTTGCTCGTCCCGAGACAACCAAATCAAACCACAGGAGTCATGTATAATTCACCAATGATCAAGTACAACACATATCACACATGCAACTTCATTAAATCAAACAAGTATTAATTGCTTCATATATATAACTCATGCTAAACTAATCCAATCACACACCATTCGGAGTACTAAGTAATCTAGCTCACAAGATAAGTATTTATTCTCTTTCACTCAAGTACGTGAGGCACTATATAGGCTAATATAAATACTCATATCAATCCATATTCACGCGTAACCATAAGCTTGGCAAAGGTCTCAAAAATCAACTTATAATCAACTCTTCACTAGGATCACAAAGGACTTGTTTTTGGGTTGTAATGTTGGCTCTTTGGAAAAAGGTAGGAAAATTTAGGTAAAGTGACTTAAGACACTAGTATAGAGTTACCTTGGAGGTTCTCGAATTCTTCTTCTTGCTGCCATATCTCCTCCAACTTCTCCTCTTCTTCTCATGAATTTTTCTTCTTTTCCGTGCATCAACATCATCTCTTTAGACAATTCAGGTATCGGATTTAGGCACTACCCTTCTTCTCATGTATAGGCCATCAGCTGCTAAGCTTCATGCACCATGTATAAAAACCATCGGGTAAACAAGATTTAACCATATTCTTTTCATCCAACCATATTCTATCTTCTTTTTTCTTCTTGCAACACTTACTCACCTCAACTCTCTCTACCAATGAATAGGTTAATCAAAGCTCAAGTAAAGGTTTATAAGGTTATTTACTTTGGCTACCAAAGAAAAGGTATTTAATGGCTCAACGGGGCATCCAAAGGTTAATAAGATCATTAGGAAAGACAAAATTTGGCCAAGTAACTTAATCACAAAATAATGGCCTAAGATCATGTCCTAGCAATTTATCAATCATAAGTCTCACACAAGACTCCAAGCCAAGTTCTAGAATACGTTCATATGAATGATTCTCTCAAGAATAAAACAATCATGATCAAGCATGATTAAAAATGCTCAAATCCTCACATAAGTAAATAGAATCCTAAGTACTTCTCATAGCACATAATTAAGATCAATTCCACAAGAACTCTACATACTTATCAAATAAACATGCTTTTCATCAATAGAAATTAACACATGAACATATGAATGCACAAAATCAATAGCCCATAAACCGAATCAAACATACAAGTATTCAACACTCATGAATCCATCTATCCTAACAATGATATCCAAGAACATCATCACAGGATTCATCAATAATAAAATAAGAGAACTATAAGAAAGAATTAATTGACTATGTAATCGACTCCACACACTAGAAACTCCACTGAACACTAGGCAAATTGCAAAAAATCGACACATCAAAACCGATTAAAGTTTCAACATACCGCAAAAAATCAACTCCCCTAGCAAACATTACAAAGAAAAGATTATATTCTTGGTGCTTCAATGAGGTAAGTACATCACATCCCCCCAAACTTAGTAAAAACATAAGTCGAAACTAAGTTTGCAAAGAGATGTAATTGCCGATAAGTAAGCACTTCAAATAAAAAAATTTCTTACTCACACGAAAGAAATAAAGCAATAAAACGGAAAGGCAAGCCCCAAACAGGCGCTCATGTTTAACGTCGGAGAGTCACGACAGATTACCACTTTGAACTACTGGATCACAGGACGGTCCTGTCGCACCCTCACCTTCAAATACTTTCTTTCCCTCTTCTTGTCTACACTCAACACCTCACCTTTCTTGGTCACAAAAATATGATCATTGAAATTTTCTTCCTCCCATGGCTGTCTAGACTCCTCCTTGTCAACCTTCTACTTAAATTCAGAATCACCTGTCTTAGAAAAATCAAGATTAAACAAGTTAGAAACCATATCAATGCTCTTGCATGATTGAGTCTCCATGGGCATCTTCATTGCATGATCAAGAGAGAAAACCACATCTTCATTATCCATTCGCAGTCTAAGCTTTTCTTCCTTAACGTCTATCATAGCTCCAACTGTGGCAAGGAACGGTCGTCCCAAAATAAGGGGAATGTCACCCTTATCATCTTCCATCTCAAGTACAAGAAAATCCACGGGAAAAACTAACTTATCCACTCTCACTAAAACATCTTCAATTAAACCCTTCGGACAAGTCATGGATCTATCCGCCAATTGAAGAGCAATATTCGTGGGTTTAAGATCCCCCAAACCAAGCCTTTTAAATATGGACAAAGGCATTAAGTTAACGCTTGCCCCTAAATCACACAAGGATTTATGTGCCGACCCTTTTCCAATGTCACAAAGAATAGTGAAGCTTCCCGGATCCTTTAACTTTGCAGGCAGCTTCCTTTGAAGGATCGAGCTGCAATTCTCTGATAGGTTCACCGTCTCCACTCCGTACAAGCTTCTCTTATTTGATATAATATTCTTGAGGAATCGGGAATAGTATGGCATCTCCATGATTGCTTCAGAGAAAGGAATGTTCAAGCTTACTTTGCTCATGACATCGTGAAACCTCTTGAACTTTTCTTCCAATCCCTTCTCGGCCAATCTCGAAGGAAACGGAGGAGGTATCTTGGTCTTTGGTCTTCCCCATTCATCACGTTCAACCTCCTTCGCTTTATCCTTCTCGACTCTCAATCTCTTTGCTCTTTCCCACTTTTTCTCAGCTATTATCTCTGTACTTTGCTCATTCCGAACCACTGAAGTAGCATCAACATCATGTGGAGCATTCGACGCAGAAACGTGCATGTTTTGGCGAGGTTTGTCCTGGGTTCGACCTATTTGCGAGGTCGAACCAGGTACGTAATGGTCGAACCTATCTCCTGGAAGACTGCTTTCTTTCTGCTCTTGAGGTTCGACTAGGGTTCGACCAGTATTGGAGGTCGAACCACTGTCCCCTAGGTCAAACCACCTCACTGTAAAGTTTCCATCCTCCGGTTCGACCTGGGTTCGACCTGTTTGAGAGGTCGAACCATTACGGTAATGGTCGAACCGTTGCTGCGACAAAATAGAGTGCACTGAATGATGAGATTCGACCATGGTTCAACCTGTATGCCATGTCGAACCCTCTGGGTGTTGGTCGAACCGATGATTTTGAAAAACAGAGTGCTCTGAATGGTGAGGTTCGACCATGGTTCGACCTGTATTCCAGGTCGAACCCTCTGGGTGTTGGTCGAACTGATGCTTAGTCATGTCCAAATTTGATTTCGGTCTCATCGTTCCTTCATACTGTGTTTCAGACCTTAACGTGATGGCTTTATCTTCTAATTTTTGTGTCAATTAATTCACGTTCGCGGTCATCTGTCCCATAATCAAAGTAAGCTCCTTCATCTGCTTAGATAAATTTGCATGATCAACATTCATGGTATCCTCAAGATGATCAATCCTTGCATCGTTCTCAGCCATGTATCGATTGAAGGTATCTTCAACACTCTTCACTTCTTGCTGTTGCCTACTAGGCCCCCTTTGTGTCAACTCTGTGATCTGCCTCTGCTGGGACTCTAGTAGCTTGTTGATGTTTGCTAGACTAGAGACGATCTCATCATCCCTATTCGGCTTCACCACTTGATGTTCAACCTGAGCTATCTCGCCAAGTACATATGATCCTCTATCTCTCTCTATTGGCCAGTCACGTGAATTCATAGAGATGTCTTCAAATAACTTTTCCGCTTCAAGTGCTGTCTTTGATAACATCGCTCCTCCTGAAGATGCATCAATAAAAATACGCGACTCACAATCCAATCCATAGTAGAAGATGCTTATATATTCAGCCTTCGGCATTCCATGCTGTGGACACCTCTTGAGCATGTCTTTAAACCTATCCCACGCCTCATCAAATTTCTCACCCTGATTCATAACAAATCGGGTGATCTCTTGCTTCATCCTTAAGATCCTTGAGGGTGGCATGTATCTCTCCAAGAACTTCTGCTGCAGTTGGTCCCATGTAGTGCAATCTGTGGCATTAAGAGTCTCATACCAAGCTTCCGCCTTATCAATCAAAGAGAACTTGAATAAGGCGATCCGCCTAGCATTATCATTCGCTCCACTGCCCTTTTGAGTGTTTGCATAACCAAGAAATCTTTGGAGATGCTGATATGGATCTTCAAAACAACCTCCAGAAAGGGGATTCTTCTCTACCATGTTAATAAGAGCGGGATTTATCTCAAAATCATCATCTTCCCCCCTTGCTCCTATCAACCCCATGTTATCAATACCATAGTTCGTGAAAATTTCTCATATGGCAACATTATCCGGATTCTGCCATGCTCCGGCCATGTTTAGATCAATGTGTTATTCCTTCTTTTCCTTCCTCTCCTTTTTTCAAGCGCACAAGTAACTCGGAAAAATTCAAGGTTAGATAGAAATAAATAATCACAAATAAAAACAAAAGAAAAAAAGTCTTAATCAACTAGAAATAATAAAATCAATAATAACAGCCGTCCCCGGCAACGGCGCCAAGAACTTGATGCGCGTTTTCTTTGCACGCAAAATTAATCCCCAAGTATGAAGGATATCAATTGCAGCTTAAGCAAGCGACCAAGTGAATATCGAACCCAAAGGACGGCGTATTATCAATTTAATTATTATCTAAATTAATTAAGACAAGTTGGCAATTTAGTTTGAGGTTTAGGATGATTAAACTAATAAACAAGTAACTAAAATAACAAATAAAATAAATATCACTTGAAGGATACGAAAGTGGATCAAGTAGGAGAATAGGTAGCTATAGGATAATCCAGTTTCACTACTTAACTTCTCTTCCATGTGTCAATGTCCGACTCTGCCTTGTGGAATATGGACGCATCACTAAACCATGCATATCTACTCTATAGACACAAGTAAACATGCGTGTAACACGTGTGAATAACCTCGGAGCAAGAGATAAAATTTCACCCCTCTTTCTAGGTACTATCAGTATCAATTATTTCCCCCTAGGATTGGTACTCTAACCCGATATGATCTCCCTTTATAGGTACTATAAAATTATCCTCTTTATCCTACTTACTAACTCGAATTCAATTCAATTAATAAGTATTCATATATGATAGTTCTAATGAAGCTTCGGAGTCCCCTCACTTAGAATCATAACATGGAATCCTGCTCAACAGTAAACGCACTCAACCAATAACCATGTTATGTATTCAAACTCTACACAACGATTATTGATGCACAAAACGACTATGAGTATGGATTAAAAAGACACAATCTTATATAAAATAAACCACAAGTAGTGTTGTACGGAGTATACACATGTAAATTCAATTAACTAGATAAAACCTTCACAACCCTAGTTCTACCAAAAAGGCTCTAGCCCATGGTGTTGTAGGAAACACACATGGGTGTTGGATAGATCTTACCCGGATGTCCAGAAAATACAAGATAAATTAGGAAACGAATAAACCCTAGATGTGGTGTCATCGCGTCCTTCTCGCTCTTGAATCCTCCTCTTGGTTCTCCTCTTGATTCCACAAAAGAATCTTCAAAGTGATGGATGGATGGGATGATGGTTGGGGGGTGATCCCCCCTTGTGGGGTGTTGTATGTTGTGCTCCTCCTTGATTGGTGACTTTGTGACGATTGTGAACGTCTTCCTTGACTGCATGAGCCTCTTTTTATACTTGTAATCACGTCTCTAGGGCTTGTAATGGGCTTTTCAAGTGATCCCACGCGTTTTGGCCTCGAAAATCTGGATAAGGTAAGTTTTCGCGTTTGGTTCGACCTCGTCAAACAGGTCGAACCACTGGCCACAGGTCGAACTACAGGTCGAACCCTGCTACTGGACACATTCTGCACTTGGTTCGACCTCTTGTACAGGTCGAACCTCTCCCTCTTTGGTCGAATCACAGGTCGAACCCCAACACTGGATAATTTCTGCTTCCTGGTTCGACCAACCGTCAGGTCGAACCCCAACATCATGGTCGAACCCATCTTCTCGCAAACTGGTTCGACCATGGTTCGACCTGATCAACAGGTCGAACCCCTCGAGTCGTGGTCGAACCCTCCTTCTGCTCACTTTCAACGCTGGTTCGACCTGCTGGAGAGGTCGAACCCTCTTCCAACAGGTCGAACCCACAACTCTCCTTGGCGGTTCGCGTGGTCTCGACTTCGTCTCTTCGATTCTTGGCACTTCCACCCGATTTTACTATGAAAATCACTCAAATAGCTCCACTAACACCTGATTCATTCTAATTCACAATATATATAGGTTTTCCACCTATTTCCACCTCAAAACTCTCCAAAACTAGTACAAAACATGATGCCAAACTTGTGAATTTACACACTCATCATAGTTCTAAAGATTTTCCTCATATGAAGGCAAAAGCTGAGTACACAAGAAAGAGAAAAGAAAAAATCAAAGTCAAATCCAAAATTTTAGACACAATTCAATTTTATATTATTCAAAGACAATAATCATGTATATTTTAATTTTCTCTTAATTTTTATTCATGTACTTTTTGTCTCTAATTAATTTTAAATATATTTTGTAAGACCTAAATATTCCTATTTTTTGTTTAATTTATGAATTTATTAAAGAATCATCATAATTACATTTTATATACTCTATTTACTTATTATGTGGAGTATTTTTTTAAATCTTTCAACGTTCTTAATTTATATATATATATATATATATATAATTTAGGTTTCTATATCTATAATAAATTTTTTATTATATGCATGTCCATACCACCTATTAATTTACATTTAAAGTAATTTAATTTATATTTAAAGTTACTTTAATCTCCTTAAAATTACTATATTTATTTTAATTATATGAACACATGCAATTTAATATGTCAATTACTACTGTACAATAGTTTTTGAGTTGGTCTTGCGTGCACCCGGGGACACACCGTGCACCTTTAGAATTTAGTATTATGGGTAAGAGTACATTGTTTTGTTCTAAAGGGTATACACTTTAATTAATAAGAGTACACCATTTTGTTCTAAAGGGTATACACTTTTCATTAATATATTTTATTTTTCTTCAGAAAATAAAGGTTATACATCTTTATACTAAAAGGTATACAATTTAACGCAAAATTATAAAGGTACACTGAGTGTGCCCCGTGCACCCGGGTGTGATGAGAGTGAAAATAAGCTTATTTGAATGTCCAATTTAATATTTTTTGATGGAAATTATTGTTATATATTAGCACAAGTGTCTTATATTTGATATATGTGAGAAAAAGGTGTGTTTGAGGTGTTTTATCGTGTTTTAGGTGGAAAAAGAATCAAAAGTGCAAAGTTGGAGAAAAGGTGCAACTTGTGCAAGAATGCTGAAAAACGCACGTCCAACTTGTGTAATTTTTCTGTATTTGTGTGGAGTTCAAAACTGGAAGTATGATATATAGTTGGAAAATCATAGAAGACAGGGTCGTTTTGGCGTAAGAAACACCTCGATTGGAATCTAAACGAGAAAGTTATGATCAAAATGGTGATGCCGTGCAGGCTGTTCCTGCTCAACACGGTTGTGTCATTTTGCATGACTTGTTATATATTCAAATGTTAAAGTTTTTGTGAGATCTTTATATGGATAGAAAGTTGAGGAAGAGAAGATCGTGTGAGCGCAAGAAACTCAAATTGAAGTTTGGATGTGGAAGTAATACGCGAAATGGTGAGACTGTACAAGCTGGTTCAACCTCACTGATCTGGTTCGACCACTGGTTCGGGTCGAACCAGGAACCTGAAAACGTGTTACAGAGTGGTTCGACCTCCCTGATCTAGTTCGACCAAGCCCAAATGTCGAATCAAATGCCTGAACAGCTCTAGATCCTTATTTTTACACCCCCAGTGCGTGTATTTTTATGTTTTCCAAGAAAAAGCTCATCCAAGGTCCATAAGGAGAGCTTACAAGTATAAAAGGGGATGTAGATCACACCAAGGAGGCACCGGACCACAACACAATTATCCTACACCCCACAAGGGGGATCCCCCCAACCATCATCCACATCCTTTCCTCCATCCATCCATCACTTTGAAGATTCGTTTGCTGAATCAAGAGGAGAACCAAGAGGAGGATTCAAGACGGAGAAGGAAGCAACGACGCCCACATCTAGGATTTTATTTGTATCCTATTTTATCTTGTAATTTTTCAAAATATATGGGTAAGATTTATCCAATCCCCATGATTGTTCTTCGTAACATCATGGGCTAGAACCATTTTGGTAGATCTAGGATTTCGAAAGTTTTATGAATTAATTGAACTTTCGTGTATATACTCCGTACAACACTACTTGTGGTTTAGTTTATATATGACTATGCATTTTTAATCTATATTCAGAGTTGTTTTGTGTATCTTTAACTGTTGAATAGAGTCTGAATGTTCATCTTGGTTATTTATTGAGCGCGTTCACTGCTGAACAAGATTCTATGTTATGATTCTAAGTGAGGGGACTCTGAAGCTTCATTGGAACTATCTTATATAAATACTTATTAATTGAATTAAATTCGGGTTAATAAGTAGGATAAAGAGGTTAACTTTATAGTACCTATAAAGGGAGATCATATCGGGTTAGAGTACCAATTGGCCATGGAAATAATTGATACTCATAGTACCTAGAAAGAGGGGTGAAGTTATATTTCTTGCTCTGAGGTAATTCACACGTGTTATACGCATGTTTCCTTGTGTTTATAGAGTAGATATACATGGCTTAGTGATGCATCCTTAATCCACAAGGCAAAGTCGGACATTGATATATGAAAGGGAGATTAATGAGTGAAACTGGATTATCCTAGAGCTATATATTCTCCATTCTTGAGTCACTTTCGGATTCTTCTAAGTGTTTTTATTTTAATTGTTATTTTAATTAATTTGTTAGTAGATTAATAATTAAATCTCAAACCTTATTGCCTTGTCTTAATTAATTTAGTAAATAATTAAATTGATAATACGCCATCCTTTGGATTCGATATTTAACTTGGTCGCTTGCTTAAGCTGCAACTGATATCCTTAATACTTGGAGATTAATTGTGTGTTCAGAAAACGCTCATTAGGGTGCACACAAGTTTTTGCCATAGTTTTTAAAGTGCAATTGGGTCAAATTTGACTCGTTGACCTGGATACTAATAGGAACTTTCATCTAACGGGTCATTCATGTTGGATTGTATACTAAAAGCCTAACATTTGTATAAACAATCTTTGAAGAATATTTGAAATGAGAATCATTGATCAAATGATTGCATCTTATAATTTATTTATATGTCGATGCAATAGTCACTTACTTTATACTGTAGATAATATGTTGTGTGACAACACGCAGAATATAATATTATCATTTTTCTTATAAAGTATAAACAGATGCTCACAATCGAGATAGATGGGGACTATCTATTGGGATGGTTGTAGTGTAATATAGTATTAGTTTGTCTTGACTATAGAATCATATTAGTATACTTTGTGTGTATTGAGCAGGACCGCTTGAGATCGTTCGACTTATACTGACTATATAGGAGAACTTAATCAATGTTATTTTGGATGTTCGTGCTCTTAATCCCTATGCAATAACCTCGACACGTAAGCCAATATGTATTTCTTTGATTCATCAATGGGTGAGATTTACATATATTAAATCAACAAGCTCGGTGAGTTAAAAAATAGTGTTGTCTCTATGGTGTGTCGTTGGTTGTAGAAAAAATCTGTGTCCTATTAAATAGGTTGATGATGTCCCCTTGAGGAGCTCATAAGGATTATCATGTAAACCCTGTAGGTGGATTCATTCTGGCATGATAATGAGGTTGAGTGGTACTAATATTGGATGAGATATTAATTAATGGAGTTGTTAGTAACTTAATTAATTAATGGGCTTTGTATATCTTAAACGCGGGGAGATTAACAGGCTCATAATAAGAAGGAGCCCATAACGTAATTTGGGATTAGAGCGGCAGTGCAGTAATAATATTTTAGTGGAATATATTATTATTGGACTTAAGTATAAGTTTTGGGCTAAACTTGAATACTTAAGCCCAATGGAGGTCTGACACTAACTTCTCCTCCTGGTCCCTGTGTTGAGAGTGGAAATTAGCGTGTTTGAGTGTCCAATTTAACACATTTTTTATGAAAATTATTGTTATATATTAGCACAAGTATCTTATATTCAATATATATGAGAAAAAGGTGCACTTGAGGTGTTCTATTGTGTTCTAGGTGGAAAAAGGATCGAAAGTGCATAGTTGGAGAAAAGGTGTAATTTGTGTATGAATGCTGAAAAATGCATGTCCAACTTGTATAATTTTTCTTTATTTATGTGGAGCTTTTAATGGGAAGTATGATACATGGTTGAAAGCCAGTGAAGAGAGGGTCATTTTAGCATAAAGAACACCTCAATCGGAATCCAAACGAGAAAGTTATGAGCAAAAAGGTGACGTCGCGCGAGCTGTGCCGAACAGAATAGCTATTCTACGTTCCATGGCTTGTTACAGATTTAAATCTTAAAATTTTTGTGAGTTCTTTATATGAATAGAAAGTCAAGGAAGAGAGGATCGCGTGAACATAAGAATCACTTAAATTAGAGTGCGGATATGGAAGTTATACGCGAAACGGTGAGACTGCGCACTACAGTTCGACCAGAGTTCGACCACAACACGAGCGGTTCGACCACATGTCGTGGTCGAACCAGAAGCCTGAACAGCACAAAATCAGGATTTTTACCCCCTGTTCATGAATTTTCATGCTTTCCAAGAAAAAGTCCATCCTAGGTCTATAAGGAGAGCTTACAAGTATAAAAGGGGATGTAGATCACACCTAGAAGGTATACGGAATTGATACGGATTGGATACAATACAAAAAATCATACTACACCCCACAAGGGGGGATCACCCCCCAACCATCATCCACATCCATTCCTCCATTCATCCATCACTTTGAAAATTCGTCTATAGAATCACGAGAAGTACCAAAAGGAGGATTTAAGATGGAGAAGAACGCGATGACTCCCACATCTAGGGTTTTATTCGTTTTCTAATTTATCTTGTATTTTCCAGACATTCGGGCAAGATCCATTCAACACCCATGATTGTTCTTTGTAACACCATGTGCTAGAGCCTTTTTAGTAGAACTAGGATTGTGAAAGTTTTTACGAATTAATTGAACTTTCGTATGTAAACTCCATACAACATTACTTGTGGATTGATTTTATATATGATTGTGCTTTCTTAATTCATATTCACTGTCATTTTGTGCATCTTCAATTGGTATATAGAGTCTAAATATATATTTTGGTTGTAGATTGAGTGCGTTAACCGCTGAACAGGATTTCATATTATGATTCTAAGTGAGGGGACCCCGAAACTTCATTAGAACTATCATATATGAATACTTATTAATTTAATTGAATTCAGGTTATTAAGTCGGATAAAGAGGATAATTTTATAGTACCTATAAAGGGAGATCATATCGGGTTAGAGTACCAATTAGTCCGGAAAATAATTGATACAGATAGTACCTAGAAAGGGGGGTAAAATTATATCTCTTCCTTCGAGGTTATTCACACGTATTACACGCATGTTTACTTGTGTCTATAGAGTAGATATGCATGGTTGAGTGATGCGTCAATATTCCACAAGGTAGAGTCGGACATCAACACTCGGAAGGAAAATTAATGAGTGAAACTGAATTTCCCTAGAGCTACATATTCTCCAACTTGATTCACTTTCGTATTTTTCTAGTACTTTTATTTTATTTGTTATTTAAATTAATTGTTTAGTAGTTTAATAATTAAAACTTTATTGCCAACTTGTCATAATTAATTTAGTAAATAATTAATTGATAATACGCCGTCCTTTGGGTTCCATAATTTACCTGGTCGTTTCTTAAGCTGCAACTGATATCCTTAATACTTGGAGATTAATTTTGTGTGCAAAGAAAACGTGCATCAAGTTCGCGCATCAAGTTAAGAACTTGATGCGTGTTTTCTTTGCACGTAAAATTAATCCCCAAGTATTAAGGATATCAGTTGCAGCTTAAGCAAGCGACCAAGTGAATTATCGAACCCAAAGGAGGATGTATTATCAATTTAATTATTATCTAAATTAATTAAGACAAGTGAAAATAAAGATTGAGGATTTTAACTACCAACTACTAAACAATTATTTAAAATAACAAATAAATAAAATATCACTCGAAGAATACGAAAGTGGATCAAGTAGGAGAATATGTAGCTCTAGGAAAATCCAGTTTCACTCATTAATTTTCCTTCTGTGTGTTTATGTCCGACTCTGCCTTGTGGAATATGGACGCATCATTAATTCATGCATATCTACTCTATAGACACAAGTAAACATGCGTGTAATACGTGTGAATAACCTCGGAGCAAGAGATATAATTCCACCTCCTTTCTAGGTACTATCAGTATCAATTATTTCCCTGGCCAATTGGTACTCTAACCCGATATGATCTCCCTTTATAGGTACTATAAAATTATCCTCTTTATCCTACTTAATAACCTGAATTATTTTCAATTAATAAGTATTCATATATAATAGTTCTAATGAAGTTTCGGAGTCCCCTCACTTAGAATCATAACATGGAGTCCTGTTCAGTGGTGAACGCACTCAATCTACAATCAAGATATATATTCAGACTCTATATACCAATTGAAGATTCACAAAACGACCGTGAATATAGATTAAGAAAGCACAATCATATATAAAACCAATCCAAAAGTAGTGTTTTGCGGAGTTTGCATACGAAAGTTCAATTAATTCGTAAAAACATTCACAACCCTAATTCTACCAAAAAGGTTCTAGCCCATGGTGTTACAAAGAACAATCATGGGTGTTGGATAGATCTTATCCGGATATCTAGAAAATACAAGATAAATTAGAAAATGAATAAAACCTTAGATGTGGGAGTCGTCGCGTCCTTCTCCGCCTTGAATCCTCCTCTTGGTTCTCCTCTTGATTCCATAGATGAATCTTCAAATTGATGGATGGATGGAGAAAAGGATGTGGATGATGGTTGGGAGGTGATCCCCCTTGTGGGGTGTAGTATGATTTTATTGTGTTGTATCCAATCTGTATCAATTTCGTATGCCTTCTTCGTGTGATCTACATCACCTTTTATACTTGTAAGCTCTCCTTATGGACCTAGGATGAGCTTTTTCTTGGAAAGCACGAAAATTCATGAACAGGGGGTAAAAATCCTGATTTTACGCTGTTCAGGCTTCTGGTTCGACCACGACACATGGTCGAACCGCTCGTGTTGTGGTCAAACTCTGGTCAAATTGCAGTGCGCAGTCTCACCGTTTCACGTATAACTTTCACATTCAAATTCTGATTTGAGTGATTCTTGTGTTTACATGATCCTCTCTTCCTTGGCTTTCTATCCATATAAAGAACTCACAAAAATTCCAAGATTTGAATCTATAACAAGCCATGGAAATTAGAACAACTGTTCTTTTTGGTACAGCTCGTGCGACGTCACCATTTTGCTCATAACTTTCTCGTTTAGATTCCAATTGAGGTGTTCTTTACGCCAAAGAGACCCTCTCTTCAATGTTTTCCAACCATATATCATACTTTCCATTCAGAGCTCAACACAAATACAAAAAAATTATACGAGTTGGACATGCGTTTTTCAGTATTCATACACAAATTGTACCTTTTCTCCAACTATGCACTTTTGATCTTTTTTCCACCTAAAATACAATAAAATACCTCAAGTGCACCTTTTTCTCACATATATTGAATATAAGATACTTGTGCTAATATATAACAATAATTCTCATAAAAAAGGTGTTGAATTGGACACTCAAACACACTAATTTCCACTCTCTACAATTCCCCAAACTTACTCATTGCTCATCCCGAGGCAACAAAATAAAATAAAAAGAGAGAGAGTATGAAAATTAGTGGGGAAACAAAGACTATGACAAATACCCCATTCACAATACAAATTGTCCTCAACTTAGGTCATGCAACTCTTATTATATGTAATAATAATTCATAGCATACAAGATAAGACAATCACCACCAATTCAAATACTCCATCCACATGTTCTCATGGGAAGTATATATCACTCGCACTTAAGTGTAAAAGATGTACACTTATAGGTTAAGGTATTTACGCTCAGATTCAATTCAAGTGCATGCGTAACTATAAGCTTGCCAAAAGTCTCAAACTCTCCATCACTAAAAGTATGATTCAACAATGAGATCAAAAAGGACTTTTAATAGGATGTAATATCGGCTCTTTGGTAAAGCTAGAAAACATATGGATAAAGTAACTCAATTAGTAGAGAATTAAAACCAGAGATCTTTTGTACTGTAGATTTTTACATTTCAAGGCTATCCAACTTCATGCTTTCCTAATTTTCTTTTCTCTCATTTCCTTTAAGCTCAACATTTTTTCCTTCTTTTCTTTTTTTTCTTGAAGTACTAGTTTCGGGCACTACCTCTAGAATCTCGGGGTACCACTATCGGGCACTAACCCTAAGTAACTTATTTTTTAGCTCATATTTTTCAGCAAAGATGGCCTAAAATCATCTCTCATTATCTAACACACATGTAGTTTCAAGTAAGACAAGAGGCAAGCTCTAGAATATACACACAAGAATGATACTCACCAGAAAGAAATATCATGTGATTATGTACATGATCAATGAGGCTCAAAATCTCACATGGGTTTTAACAAGTAATAGAGCACTTTTCATGGTAAGCAATATCCCACAAGTACACATAGAACTTCATATCACAATATAATTCAAGTACAATTCCTTCATCAATTTCAAGAACATATGAATTTCAGGCACAATTTAAAACAATATAAGCTCACATGGATCATTAAAAATATAAATGCAATCCTTCCACTCTCATGAATTATAAGCACATAAAAAATTCAAAAAAAGGAAACGAGTGCACCTGATTTCTCCTTCAAAACATTTACGAGCTCCTCGAGTTGTTCAACTCGGTCTTGCCACTCATGTACCTTTTCCATCATCAAAGCTCAAACACTCATCATCACATGATTCATCAATAATAAAATAGGAGAACTATAAGAAAGAATTAATTGACTATCTAATCGACTCTACACACTAGACACACCACTGAACACTAGGCAAATTGCAAAAAATTGACACATCAAAATCGATTAAAGTTTCAGCATACTGCAAAAAATTAATTCCCCTAGCAAACATTACAAAAAAAAGATTATAATCTTGGTGTTGCAATGAGGTAATAATATCACACCACCCAAACTTAGTAAAAATGTAAGTTGAAACTAAGTTTGCAAAGAGGTGCAATTACCGATTAGTAAGCACCTTAAATATAAAAATTTCTTACTCACACAAAATAAATAAAGCAATAAAATGGAAGGGCAAGCCCCCAACAGGCGCTCATGTTTAATGTCGGAGAGTCACGACGGTTTACCACTTTGTACTACTGGATAGGATGGCAGTCATCTCGCATCCTCACCTTCAAGTACTTTCTTTCCCTCTTCTTGTCTACACTCAACACCTCACCTTTCTTGGTAACAAGAATATGATCATTGGAATTTCCTTCCTCCCATGGCTGTCTAGATACCTCCTTGTCAATCTTCTATTTAAATTCAGAATCATCTGTCTTAGAAAAATCAAGATTAAACAAGTTAGAAATCACATCTATGCTCTTGCAAGATTGAGTTTCCATGGGCATCTTCATTGCTTGATCAAAAGAGAAAACCACATCTTCATTGTCCATCTGCAGTCTAAGCTTCTCATCTCTCAACCTCTTTTCTCTTTCCCACTTCTTCTCCACTGTAGGCTCATTATTCTGCTCTTGGGATGGCTCTGGAGTGTTCTGAACATCAGGTGTAGCATTCGGTATCAAAACGGGCATTGAATCAAATTGTTCGATCTCTGCTCGACTAAAAGAAATTGGTCGAGCAGACGTGGTTTGGTCGAGCAACTTGCCTGATCGCGAGCTCCCGTTACCCTGCTATTGTTCAACCTCAGTTCGACCAGGGTGATCTGGTCGAGTGTGAGAGTGTAAGTCGAATGGATTGGCATAAAACAGAGTATCGGGATTCTATTTTTCTAGAACTTGTTCAACCACTGTTCGACCATCAGGTCTGGTCGAACGGCATAAGCTTGGTAGAACGGGAGCCCTGTCTTCTTCGTTTCCATCCGCCGACTTCATCGGACCTTCATACGACATCCCAGACCTCAATGTGATGGAATTATTCTCCAACATTTGTGTCAATTGATTTACATTCGCGGTCATCTGCCCCATAATCAAAGTTAGGTCCTTCAACTGCTTAGATAAATATGCATGATCAACATTCATGGTATCCTTAAGACGATCAATCCTTGCATCATTCTCAGCCATGTATCGATTAAAGGTATCTTCAACACTCTTCATAATAAGCACCGTTGTGTCAACTTTGTAATCTGCTTCTGCTGGGATTCTAGTAGCTTGTTGATGTTAGTTAAATTAGAGACGATCTCATCATCCCTATTTGGCTTTACCACTTGATGTTCAACCTGCGCTACCTTGCCAAGTACACATGATCCTCTTAATATTCCTGTAGGTCAGTCACGTGAATTCATAGAGATGTCTTCCAACAACTTTTCTGCTTCAAGTGCTATCTTAGATAATAGCGCTCCACCTGATGATGCATCAATAAAAATATGCAACTCACAATCTAATCCATAGTAGAAGATACTTATGTATTGAGCCTTATACATCCCATGCTGTGGGCACCTCCTGAGCATGTCTTTAAACCTATCCCACGCCTCATGAAATTTCTCACCCTGATTCATAACAAATTAGGTAATCTCTTGCCTCTTTCTAAAGATCCTTGAGGGTGGCATGTATCTCTCCAAGAACTTCTGCTGCAGTTGGTCCCATGTAGTGCAATCTATGGCATCAAGAGTCTTATACCAAGTTTCGGCCTTATCAATTAATGAAAACTTGAATAAGGTGATCCGTCTAGCATGATCATTAGCTCCAGTACCCTTTTGAGTATTTGCATACCCAAGAAATCTTCGGATATTCTGATATGGATCTTCAAAACAATCTCCAGAAAAGGAATTCTTCTCTACCATGTTAATAAGAGTGGGATGTATCTCAAAATCATCATCTTCCCCCTTGCTCCTATCAACCCAATGTTGCCAATCCCATACTTTGTGAAAATTTCACGTATGGCAACATTATCTGGATTCCGCCTTGCTCCAGCCATGTTTAGCTCAATGTGTTATTCCTTCATTTCTTTCTTTTCTTTTTCTAGTGCACAAGTACCTCAGAAAAATTCAAGGTTAGATTGAAATAAATAATCACAAATAAAAGTCTTAATCAACGAGAAATAATAAAATCAATAATAACAGCCATCCCCGGCAACGGCGCCAAGAACTTGATACGCGTTTTTTTTCCACGCAAAATTAATCCCCAAGTATTAAGGATACCAGTTGCAGTTTAAGCAAGCGACCAAGAGAATTATCGAACCCAAAGGACAGTGTATTATCAATTTAATTATTTACTAAATTAATTAAGACAAGTTGGCAATAAAGTTTTAATTATTAAACTACTAAACAATTAATTTAAATAACAAATAAAATAAAAGTACTAGAAGAATACGAAAGTGAATCAAGTAGGAGAATAGGTAGCTCTAGGAAAATCCAGTTTTACTCATTAATTTCTCTTCCGTGTGTTGATGTCCGACTCTACCTTGTGGAATATTGACGCATCACTAAACCATGCATATCTACTCTATAGACACAAGTAAACATGCGTATAATACATGTGAATAACCTCGGAGCAAGAGATATAATTCCACCCCCCTTTCTAGGTACTATCAGTATCAATTATTTCCCTTGTTAATTGGTACTCTAACCCGATATGATCTCCCTTTATAGGTACTATAAAATTATCCTCTTTATCCTACTTAATAACCTGAATTCAATTCAATTAATAAGTATTCATATATGATAGTTCTAATGAAGCTTCAGAGTCCCCTCACTTAGAATCATAACATGGAATCCTATTCAGCGGTGAACGCACTCAATCTACAACCAAGATATATATTCAGACTCTATATACCAATTGAAGATGCACAAAACGACAGTGAATATGGATTAAGAAATCACAATCATATATAAAATCAATCCACAAGTAGTGTTGTACGGAGTTTACATATGAAAGTTCAATTAATTCGTAAAAACCTTCACAACCCTAATTCTACCAAAAGACTCTAGCCCATGGTGTTACAAAGAATAATCATAGGTGTTGGATAGATCTAACCCGGATGTCTGGAAAATACAAGATAAATTAAAAAATGAATAAAACCCTAGATGTGGGAGTCGTCGCGTCCTTCTCCGTCTTGAATCCTCCTCTTGGTACTCCTCTTGATTCCACAAACGAATCTTCAAATTGATGGATGGATGGAGGAAAGGATGTGGATGATGGTTGTGGGGTGATCCCCCCTTGTGGGGTCTAATATGATTTTGTTGTGTTGTATCCAATCCGTATCAATTCCGTATGCCTTCTTGGTGTGATCTACATCCCTTTTTATACTTGTAAGCTCTCCTTATGGACCTAGGATGGGCTTTTTCTTGGAAAGTACGAAAATTCATGAACAGGGGGTAAAATTTCCGATTTTGCGTTGTTCAGGCTTCTGGTTCGACCACGACACGTGGTCTAACCGCTCGTGTCGTGGTCGAACTTTGATCGAACTACAGTGTGCAATCTCACCGTTTAGCGTATAACTTCCACATCCAGACTCTGATTTGAGTAATTCTTGTGTCACGCGATTCTCTCTTTCTTGGCTTTCTATCCATATAAAGAACTCACAAAAACTCAAGATTTGAATCTGTAACAAATCATGGAAAGTAGAACAGTTGTTCTGTTCGGCACAGCTTGCGCGACGTCACCATTTTGCTCATAACTTTCTCGTTTGTATTCCGATTGAGGTGTTCTTTTTGCCAAAACGATCATCTCTTCAGTGGCTTTCTAACCATATATTATACTTCCTATTCAGAGCTCCACACATATACAGAAAAATTACACAAGTTGGATATGCATTTTTCAGCATTAATACACAAATTGCACATTTTCTCCAACTATGCACTTTTTATCCTTTTTCTACCTAAAATACAATAAAATACCTCAAGTGCACCTTTTTCTCACATATATTGAATATAAGATACTTATGCTAATATATAACAACAATTCTCATAAAAAAGGTGTTAAATTGGACACTCAAACACACTAATTTTCACTCTCAATACCTTGCTGTAGCCTATATATAAGTCATCTCAACTTATCTGGAACACTAGTAATTGACGCCTAAACACGTTGATAGTAAGGGAGAAAGCAGATTGAGAGGATCTTGAAGATCGTCGCCCACACGACGTCAAAATTGGACTTGAGAATATAGCAGAAGACCGAAAGGTCGTTAGTAGTTGCTGATCGATCTCTTCTTCAACATACCTTGGTGAAAGGTAATGCAAAATTATATTCTTGCTTCCGCTAATGTAGAATTGTATGGAACCCTAACGGTTCACGTTAACCAAATGATCGAACGCCAATAATTCATCAGATCATCTCTCTTCCTCTCTTTCTCCCTCTCTTTCTATGAATTCCACGCCTCTCTTTCTTCCCTCTCTGTCACTCAGATTTGCTCGTCATTTCACAGTTCTCTCTCCCCACCTCTCTCCGCCGATGACCGTTTCTTTCTCTAAGTATTTCTCTATTCTCCACCCCTCTATTTCTCCCCTCTCTATCACTCATATCTACCTCCAGATCACCATTCTCTCTTTGCCGCCCGCCGCCGGCGCTACCTCTCGCATCTTTCAGTATGGATCCACTTTGTTTATCCTCACACAATCAGATCTGAACAAGGTTCTCACTGATTATCTACACCACATATCGATCTGATCTGGTAAATCTTTTCTTAATTAATAAAAATTTATTTTATTTTTGGATTTTTTTATTTCTGGTTGTTTTTTTTATGTGGAAGAATGTTTGTTCCTAACTGTTATTCGACATCGTTCTGATTTATTTTTGTTCACTTTTGGGATTTGCGTTTCAAATTAAGTTTCTTTAGGAAATTAGTTATTCGAGCATTTTATTGGTTTACATCAGTAGGTCATTTATTTTATTAGGATTCTGGGACTATTTGCAGAAAAATAGATATATGTTTGGTTGCTAATTGTTGTCAAAATAAGAGTCTTGGATATAATTCAGCTTCCCCTAGAAATTTGTTCCTTCAATTTGGAAGGATGTTTGGATTAATTTGGTTTTTCTACACTAGCGCTCTATGATTGCTTGAGTGTTTTCATTTGTATTTAATTGCTACATGATCCTATAAATAAACTTGTTAGGTTTTGATGAACTGATAAATGATGCTATAAATAAATTTGTTAGGTTTGAAAATAAACTTGTTAGGTTTTGATGAACCGCTAAGTGATGCTATAAATAAATTTGTTAGGTTTGGTGGACGGGAGAGTTGATGAACTACATCGCAAACTAATTGGCAATGAGATTGAGTCTCTGGCAGGGAAGACTGGAGGCTAAAGATGGTTTCTATTTCAATTCGATTAATGTATACGTTTTATAAAATAAGTGTATTACATTTTACTCTTTGATGATAATAATAATTAAATTTATACAGAAAATTTGTATTAAAATTAATTGATTTTTATATGCATTTTTATAATCAAATGTTGTAATTTAATACTCCCTCCGTCCACTATCAATCTATCCATTGGGCCGTCCACTCTTAATCTATCCATTTCCACTTTTAGACACATGGGACCCACCCACCAACTAATACAATTAAAATATGGGACCTACACACCCTATTAATACAACTACCTACTACACATTAAATAATAATACTCCTTAATCCACGCGCAAAAAGCAAATGGATAGATTGGGGATGGACGGAGCGAGTAATGTATATGTTTTTCTCAATATATGCATTTTTTTTAAAAAAATATAATATTGATATTATATTTATCAATATATTTATTAATTTTAGTTATACACGTTAGTATAAAATGCTATACATTTTAATATAAAATTTAATACATTTACAGAAAATATACATACATTAGTATGGATTAAATATAATTTATTTAAATATTTGAATGAGTATTTGAAAATTAATATAATATAAGTTTTATTTATAAAATTAATTACTATATTTATAGTTAAGTAGTAAATTGAATATATATATATATATATATATATATATATATATATATATATATATATATATATATATATATATATATATATATATATATATATATATATATATATATATATATAGTTAACATATAGGATTTTACATATTTTAATATCAAAGTGTATAAATTATACTGCAATAACGTATAAGATTTTCTTAATAAGTGTATACTCTTTTTACTTTTTTTAATTCATTAATATTATACTTTACAAAAAATATAATACATTTTTAAATGTAAGAATATACATTAATAAAGTAAAACTAATACAGTATTAATATAATAATTTAAGATGATCGTACATCTGTAATTTAAGAAGATCGTTCATCTATGCATTTTAGGTAAGTCTTCTATCTCAAATATCAATCTATTCTACTAAGTCTTCTATCTCAAACATCAATATCAATCTATTCTACCTAAATTTTCTATCTCAAAAGTAATCCATGCAGTCATACAAATACATTTATGAAGACAATTATATACATTAATTAATTAAAATTTATACAATATACATTATTCTAATTTTGCTTCCCAATTCCATCCCCATGGCCAACCAGTTAACATGAACTATCAATTCCTCCACTTAAGAAGCTACAGTTTTATTCTTTCACAACACTAATCAACCACCGAACCCAATCAGTTGAATCCCTAATTCCACACCCAATCAGCCTTAATCCCTAATTCCACACACAACCAGTGCCAATCCCTAATTCCAATACCTCAATTGAGAGAAACAACTTATGGACAACAGACAAAAGGGAACGCAGAGGGTGAGGCGGAGATTGAGATCTGAGGTGATAGAGGCATCGTGGAGGTTGAGATATGAGAAAAACGGAGGCATGAAGATAAAGTAAATATGAGGAAATGGAGGAGGCGGTGCGAGATCAGCATGCGAGATCGGAGGGGCGGGTCCAAAGTCGCATGCTAGAGAGAAGAGGGGGAAGGAGAAGAGAGAGAGAAGAGATGGCAGGCCAGAGGGGCGGGCGCAAGGCGCAGAGAGAAGAGAGGGAAGGGAGAAGAGAGAGAAGAGAGGGGAGGCATGTAACATTCAGTGAAAGGATGATTCATTTGGAGTATTTTGGGTTATATACCTGACCCGTTTCTAAATAATAGTTATGTTTTTAAAGTGCACTTATTTCACAGTAGATCAACTCATTTAATATTATATTCATTCATCACTTTTAAAATTGGAAAAGGGTCAATTGGCCCTTCATTTTATCTATGGGGATCAAGTAAGTCCCTAACTTTTTTTTTATTCATCTAAATCCTTACTCTTTTATAATTGGATCAAGTAAGCCTCTTATCTTTCTAAAAAGATCAATGAAACCCCTCATTTTATTCTATGATAGCAACTAAACCCTTCATCTATTTTCTAGCCCTTCAACCTTCTTTTTAATTACAATTAAATCAAATAGTATACCTTTATCTTCGGTAAAGTAACTTACATCCATTTTTAACGGACTACCTTATTTTCCTAAACCCTTTATTTTAATTTTTTGTTATTGAATTTTTTCTTATATATCTTTTTTATATTTATTATTATTATTATTATTATAGTGTGATAAACAAAATATGTTCTTCCTTTATTTATTTTTTTCTGTTTTGATTTTTTTTAATTTTTAATTATTTAACATATATATATAAATATTACTCCCTCCGTCCCATAGAAGTTGACACACTTTTCTTTTTTGTTTGTCCCACTAAAGTTGACACATTTTCTTTTTAATACATGGGACCCACCCAAAAATAATTAATCTATTCTCATGGGCCCCACATATCACATCTAATACAACTACCCACTACACATTAAATATTATTTCTCTCACTTCACTTTACTTCACTTTACATTAAATTATTATACTCCTTAATCTCCGTGCTCAAAAAAATATATACAAACTTCTTCGGGACGGAGGGAGTATAAATTTACAAAATATTATATATAAAATAATATTTCATAAATAAATATATATGACGAATAAAAAGTTATAACATTTTTAATAAAAATTAATACCCAATAAAGAAAAAAGTAATAATTATGCATTCAATTAAACTATTTCATTAACAATTAGCATGACAGATAAAAAGTTAATATTTTTAGTAAAAGTGATATCAAATAAAGAAAAGTGATAATCATTCGATAATTCAATAATCATTCAATTAAATTATTTAATTTGAATTACTTTAATTTGTTACATTATATATATCTTACATTTTAAATAAAAAAATTTAAATAATAATTTTCACCTCATATTGTTATATTTATAAAATAATTTTGGGTCACTTACTATTGGATACATAAAATAATGCATAATTGCTATAAACTACATCAATCAAAGCACTAATACTCATAACTACACAATTATGATTGTGATACCATAAATACCCTTATGTGTTTGCACAATTTGTTTTGCACAATTTATTTTTGCACATTTTGTTTGCACATTTTAAAATGTTCCAGTGGAGGTCTGGCAGCCGGTGGCGGAGGTCAGGCGGCGGTCCGGCGAATTTTTTTTGCACAATTTGTTTTTGCACAATTTGCTTGGAACATTTTTTTTTTTGCATATTTTGTTTTTGCACATTTTGTTTTGCACAATTTTGTTTTTGCCCATTTTGTTTTGCACAATTTGCTTGGAATATTTTTTTTTGCACATTTTGCTTTGCACTTTTTGTTTTTGCATAATTTTTTTCCATATTTTTTTATGCATTTATCTTTGGCACTTTTTTTTTCATATTTTTTAGGGTCAACTAAGTATGAAAGTGGTTGAGGATGACAGGAAATGCCTCACGAATTGATTAGCAATAAGAAGAATGGGAAAACATTGAGTTTAGGATGTCATTCGGAAGAGTTATGAGCCCTAATTTATTCAAGGGCTTGATGCTATATGGGGAAATCAAATCCAATAAGCAATGCCATTTTAGGAAAACCAGTATAACTTCTTTTTTGAACTCGTGACTTCATTACTCCGTTTATTGGTATACTATACAGTATGAAATAATTTCCGCAGTATTTCACCCCGTGACTCAATTTTAATGCACAAGTGACTCAATTTCACAAAATAAACCAGACAAACCCGTAAATTCTTAAAGACGAAAATAAATAGTGCAAAAAATTGTAAAAAAATTGTATAAATTGTAATAGATTATAAAATCAAGAAATATGATCATCAAACGTAAATAAGATAATTAATCAAATGAACAAATTAACATTTCTTGAGAAAATGTAATATAGTTCTAATTAATGCAATATGGAAAGAGGGGGAGAAATTAAAGAATTTATAAAAATTAATTGCATTGTAACACAAACGGTAGGAAAGAACCCACACCCAGAAACACACACATACACAATTGTATAATCACATTAAATTAACAAACAAGAAGATGAATATTAACAATTAATCCTCACTTTAATTCGAGAAAACTCCAACTGGAAATTTACAAAAAAAATAAAGAATTAATAGAAAGTGAAAACCCTAGCAAGTTAAGGTTCTAAAGCAGATCCTCTACTATTCGCAATTAAATAGTGAAGGAAAGGGGAGAAGTGATTAATTAGTAGAATGGAGATGGATTGTTATGTGTGTAGAAGAAGAATGAATGAGGATTACAAAAATGAAAAAGGGAGTAATTAATGATTATTGAAGAAGTCAGTCTTATCTAATTACTCACTTCTCTCACTTCTAGATCTACGTCGTCCTTCCCATCGCAGTTCACCAGCACCGCGCACTGAACCAGTTCGTCATCTCCGACGGCCACCACCGAGTCGTACCGGAGCTGCACGTCCTTCGTCAGCCAGTGCCGCCGCGCCTCCATCGCCTTCACGCTCGCGATGTTCACCTCCCGTATCTTCACTGGGTCGACCAGTCGGAGCACGTTTCCGTCACGATCACCTTCGAGTACACTAATTTGTAGAGAGAGTAGAGAGAGAAATTGGGCGGAGGCGTAGCTGGTGGAGCACGAGGGATTTGGGGGAGTGGAATTGGGTGAGGGAAAGATACAGCCGAATTTTTGTTTAAATATCAGGGGTATACAGGGCATTTCAATAGATTATTTTGTAGTGGATACTAATTTCAAAATTTTCATGTATCTTATAACAATTATGACATAAAGTATGTATCTCACAGTAATAAACCCAATAATTTTAAATATGTATATTTTAAAGTTATTGGATGATGATTTTTTTTTAATTGACTACAGAATGTAATTAATTCTAATTAATTAATGTAATTAAAATTGAGTGAAAACAAAAAACAATATTACATTTTGCTTATTAATATTTATACTAAATAATAATTATTATTATTAAATAAAAGAAGAGGATTAAAAGAAAAACTAAAACATTATAAAACAAAAGAAAGGAAAGATGATAGTTAATTAGCAGAAAATTAGAGCACGATTAAGAAAGAGTCGATGTGTTGTGTTAGCGCTTAATTATATTAAAAATATTCTAATAGAAATTTAGGAAAATTATGCCTGATATTAGTCAATAACTATTATATTAAGGAATGAGGATTTTGTAAAGAAACTAACAGTAATTATTTTTTAAAATATTTTTTTAACTTATGTTTAATTTTGTAATGAGGTCATAATCTATTAAAATACAAAAGGTTTTTGGATGGAAAAAAAATAGATAAGGGATTTATTTGATCAAGAAAATGAGGGGTTTTCATGGTCTTTTGTCTATATTTTATTTTAAAAGAATAAGAGTTTAATAGATCCCATAAAAAAAGAATAACGTCTGGATGAATAAAAAATAAGTTAAGGGGTTTACTTGATCTCATGAGGAAAGGTGAAGGGCCCATTTAACCTTTTCTCCTTTAAAATTTAAGTGAGTATGATATGCATGGTTTAAATAAGAGAAATGGCATTCAATAATTAATATTTGTTATAAACTAATCTTTTAATTTTGAAATAAAATTTTCTATAATCTTTTAATTTTTAAAATTTAATCATTTAAAATTAAATAAAAATTTCTATATATATATATATATTTCAATTTAACTTTTAATATTCGTATGATTATTTTCAAATTTTGTCAAATTATATAAACAAGTTCTAAGGAGGACTTGAATATTTAAATTTGGTTAATTGCGTAGAAAAATCTCACCTTTACTTCTGTTGCAACTTAGTCCCAACTTTCAGAATTTAGCAAATAAAATCACAACCTTTTGATTACATTATTACAAATTAGACCCACGGGTAGTAACATGCTGCCCAACAAATGACGTGGCAATTTCATTCCATTTCATACACCCTAATCTCTCTCCTCTTTGCTCTCTATCCCCTCCTGCGTTATCTTCCCTGATTTCACTTTTTCACTACATCTTAACTATTCATCATGTACTGATCCTCACGATCCACACGACATCCTAACTACTCATCATCCTAACTTTTCTGTAGTTAGTTTCAACACATCCATGGATGATTACTTGAGAGAAATGGAGGGCAAAACTTCTCACGATCCACACTTCAAACGCTGCGTTCGGGTCCCGAGGTACATTGGATCCGAATCCGACGAGATTCCCTATACTCTCCTTCGTCATGCAAAAGCTCCCTTCCTTCAATAACACCTTCACCACTGCCCAAGCCGCTGAGGATTCTGTCGCGATCGGATCTGAAACTGCCAGAGCCCAATTTTGATATCTCAAAGAAAATACCCTATTTCAAGAACCTAAGCCCATATCTGCCATGCGCCGGTGAAGGAAGCGGCGAATGAGGAGGTGGTTGCGATTCTGAAGAAATTGGAGAAGGGGAAAAAGAATATTGAGAGAGTAGATTAATCTTGCAGTAGATTGTGAAGTCTTTTGTTGCGCTTAATTTGGGTCATTCATGTATTAAAAGTAAAGAAAGATGATTCAGATGCAGGCAAAAGAAAAGAGAAGCAAAGAGATGATGCAACGATGTCGTTTTTGGGTGGGTAGATGGAATAAAATTGCCACGTCATGGCAGCATATTGCTGCCCGTAGATCTAATTTGCAATGTAATCGAAAGGTTGTGATTTTATTTGTTAAATTCTAAAAGTTTGGACTAAATTACAACAAAAGTAAAGGTGGGGGGTTTTCTATGTAATTAACTCTTAAAATTTTAATAACTTTTTGCATTAATATTGTACTCCCTCTGTCCCATACTTATATATTCACACTTTTCGTTTTCGTCCATCCCACACTTATCTTTAACACCCAAAATGAAAATTTTTACATAAACCAACAATCTCAAAAGTTATCTTAATTTTAAAAATATCACTCCCACTTAACGCACATAACATACTTTATAATTTATTTAGTACCTAAAAATACCACAATATCCTTAAAAAGTCAATAAAATTGATCAAAAAGTAACTTTTCTTAAACTTCATATTTACATCACCGGTGAATATAAATTCGGGATGGAGGGAGTATCATTTTTTATATAATAAAATATTCTTCATTTATCAATTAAAAGATATGAACCTAAATTGATTTATAGTATATGATTATATTTATGTAATATTTAATTTATTGTTATTGATTGATTACAGTAAAATTCTTAAATTATTATTGTCGAGTTTTTTTAGCGAAGATATGACATACATGAAATGCATTTTTTAGGACGTGTCATTCACACGTTATTTTTGAAATTTTTTTGGTTTAGCACTTAAATAATTATATTCTTCTCATATATGAATTTATGAATTTAATGTTTCATATAACTTTTGCTAATTAATATGATTGGACTCAGATTGATTGAGTGATTAATACTCCGTACCAGTCATTTACTTTTGCTAATTAAGTCATTTACTTTTCGACATCAATTTACGAAATCAAAGGGCAAAAAATATGACTAGAGGCATCATGCATAAGAAAATTAAAGAGAATACGACCTCCATCCTATATATATCTTCACATTTTCTATTTTTGTCTGTACCATACTTATTTTTATCATTCAAAAAAAGGAATTTCACACTAACCAACAATCTCAAAAGTTATTCTAATTTAAAAAATATCATTCTCACCTAACACACATAACATACTTTATAATTTATTTATTATTTAATTTAAAAATACTACAATACCCCTAAAAAGTCATTAAAATTGGTCAAAAGATAACTTTTCTTAAATTCCGTATCTACATTATCAGCGCAGATAAGTAAGAGACGGAGGGAATAAAAAATATGACTAGAGGCATCATGCATAAGAAAACTAAAGGGCATGCGAAGTCAAACTAAAGGGTAAGTGAAGTCGACGATGTAGTATAAGTACAATTACCCTTATATGTGGTTATTATAATAAAAATGGTTAATTCTTAAAAAATTCCCAACATTGGGATTTTCAAATGTGGTTATAATGAAAAAGGTTAATTCTTAAAAAATTCTCTATTTTATTGGGGATTTTTAAATGTATCACAACCTTTTATCTTTCTCAATTTAATATACGATTTGTTTAATATTTTCAATTCTATCACGACCTTTTATTTTTGTCAATTTAATACGCTATCTATATACTCCCTCCGTCCCAACTTCAACTTTACACTTTCCGTTTTGGTCCATCCCAAATTTAACTTCACACTTCCATAAAAAGAAAAAATAACAAACTAATATCCCTCTAACATACTTTAATTTGAAATTTGTCATCACCTTTTTAACACACATAACATACTTTATCATTTATTTATTACTAAAAAATACCATACTACCCTTAAAAATAAATCAAAAAGTGACTTTTCTTAAACTCTGTATCTACAGTAAATGTGAACTTGAATTTGGGACGAAGGGAGTAATATTTTCAATTATATCATAACTTTTATTTTTCAATTTGTTACCCTACTCATTTCTACCCATTATTATTATGATTACATTTAATTGTGAATTTCTTAATAATAATAATAATAATAATAATAATAATAAATAAGTGATGAATTATTTAGCACTTGTACGGTATTGTGATAGTAATTGGTTTTAAAAATTGTATTCTTACGAAAGATGATATACGACAGGATAAATTAAACTTTTTAATTATTATTCCTCGTTAAATTCACAATTTTTATTTTGTTCATTTTTAATTTATATATGTGTACACCTTAATTTATTATTAAGAAAAATAAAAACTGTACGGAGATTGAAACAAAGATCGAAATAATAATATTGTGTACTATTATAAAAAAGATTGAATCTAAAAAGTAAATAATTTTAATTACCAGTATAATAATAATAATAATAATAATAATAATAATAATAATAATAGAGAAGATACCAATTATGAAATATTTACTCCTGTTACAGAGAGATTATATATAAACAAGAATAATATTGTCAGAGAAGCTAATACTCGTAATATAGATGAGTCAGAACCGACAATCTTGAAATTCCTGATGATATCAAGGAAATTATAATACAGACTCTTGAAGAAAAATCTGAATTTGAGAAATCAGTAATTTCTAAACTAAAAATGGAATTATTTCAGACTAGAATTAGATTTGAGCATTCCCCTCTTTGTAAAATATAAATTTTTATTGAGTTTTATCAGTTATTTCATTAGGAAATTTATCAGCAAAATCAATGCTTCTATTAATAGGAATAATGTATTAATACCTTTTGCAGCATGGTTTATGAATACCTATATAAAAAATTATATTTCTATTTTAGAAAGAAATTATAATTTGCAAAATGGCATAGTTGTGGATTCAGTGTAAACATATTGATAAAATGGAAAATGAAACAATAATTATTGAAACCAATTTTAGTAGGTCTAATATTATTACGTTTTAGGGTTTTTCTTACCCTCTCAGCAAATAAGCTGGGTAATCCATCAATAAATTTTGACTTCCAATGAATGGCATCTGTCTCTATAATCTTTTTCCAATTTGGATTACTAATCATTTCTTTCTAAAATAGAAATATAATTTTTTACATAGGTATTCATAAACCATGCTGCAAAAGGTTCATAAAGAGGTTAATAATCTCAGAGAAGAAATAAAATTATTAAAGAATAAGAATCTTATTCAAGAATCTAGAATATCTCAGCAAATAAGCTGGGTTATCCATCAATAAATTTTGACTTCCAATGAATATTATTACATTCTGGTAATTCCATTACTCTGCTTAGGAAAGTATCTTTATACCACCTAAAATTAGAGAGTATTCTGCACATTGAAAGAAATTATAATTTGCAAAATGGCATAGTTGTGACAGATATAGATAGTTGCTGGATTTACTGGATAGCTTAAAGGGTGGTGGGATAATTATTTATCTCAAAATAATAGAGATAATATTCTCAATATGGTTAAACAAGAAGGTAATAATACTACCAAAAATGCAGTTTATACACTTGCAGTTAATATAATTGAACACTTCACTGGAAGGTTCAGTGAAAATAGTGATACTATTAGAACACTGCTTCAAACATTGAGGTGCAGAACACTCTCTGATTTTAGGTGGTATAAAGATACTTTCCTAAGCAGAGTAATGGAATTACCAGAATGTAATAACATTCATTGAAAGTCAAAATTTATTGATGGATTACTCAGCTTATTTGCTGAGAGGGTAAGAAAAACCCTAAAATGTAATCATATTACGATTCCATATGAAAGTTATACTTATGGTGCTCTAATAGACACTTGTATTCAAGAAGGATTAGCTTTATGCAATGAAATAAAGCTAAATCAACAGATTAAAAGGCAAAATCTCGATGAGAAAAACAATTGGGAGAATTTTGTCAACAATTTGGTTTGGATAATCCTTCATCCAGTAAAACCAAAACTAATAGAGATAAGAAGGTTTATAAACCTAAACATAGGAGATATTCTCCTAGACAGATTGAGAAAAAGAATAAAAGAAAGGAAGAAAAGTTCCAAAAGAAATCTTATAGACAAAGATATAATAAGAAAAAAGAAAGATATTGCAAAATATGTGGAAAAAAAGGTCATACTAAAGAATTTTGTTAGACGAAGAAAAAGATTAATAATCTTGAAATTCCTGATGATATCAAGGAAATTATAATACAAACTCTTGAAGAAAAATCTGAATTTGAGAAATCAGAATCAGAATTTTCATCCACTTCTGAATCAGAAGAAGAAATCATCAATAATTTAGTTGATGAAGACATTTCTGAATCAGAAGAATGTGAGCCATGTAAAGAAGGATTAATATGTCCAAAAGAGATTAATAATCTTGATAATAATCAATCTGAGTTTTATAAGATTATATCTCAATTTTCAGATATGTCGATTAATGTTTTAACCTCTGATAATATCTTTGAGGTGCTAAAAATGATTAAAGATCCTTTATTAAGAAATCAAATTATTAATGAAATTGGTAATGGAGCTTCCTCTTCTAATAAAGAAGAAGAATTGACTCAAGACATTCTTAATAAGAATAAGTCTTATAACATGACAGAAGTCATGAACCAGTTAAGAACCAAATATCAGGTTCAAAGAGATATATCTCTACAAGATCTTCATAAAGAGGTTAATAATCTCAGAGAAGAAATAAAATTATTAAAGAATAAGAATCTTATTCAAGAATCTAGAATATCTAGATTAGAGGAATTTTCTAAAGGAAAAAATATTTTACATGAGAATATTTCTCAAAATATTGAGGTTAATAAACCTAGTATGTTCAATGACACATTTCTTTCTACTATTGAAATGATTATATCCCAAAAATAGTATATAAAAATATCATTATTGATTGATAATCATTATACAAAAATATTTACTGCTCTTGTTGATAGTGGTGCAGATTTAAATATTATACAGGAAGGGTTAATACCTACTAGATATTTTCTTAAAACTAGTCATACATTATGGCATGCAGGAGGTGATAAATTGCAGATTAACTATAAACTCCCTAAAGCTTATGTGTGTGTTAATAACAAATGTATTTCGCAAAGTTTTATACTTGCAAAAAATATTTCAAACCAAGTTATACTTGGTACTCCATTTTTGAATAATATTTACCTTATAAAAAAGATTGATAATAAAGGTATTATTGGTACTTTTAAAGGTGATGATATTTTCTTAGAATTTATTATTGAGCCTTTTACAAAGTTTTGCATAGTCTTTATGATAATATCAAGGCAAAACAAGATCAAATTGGTTTTTTAAAACAAGAGATTAATATTATTACTCTTGACGATCAATTGAAAAATTCTAGATTACAGAATAAAATTAGTCTTTTGAAAAATCAATTTTCATTAGAAATTTGTAATGATCATCCTAATGCTTTTTGGGATAGAAAAAACATATTATTTCTTTGCCTTATGAGGATTCTTTTGATGAAAAGAATATTCCAACAAAGGCTAGACCTTGTTAAATAAATTCAGAGTATTTAGAATTATGTAAAAAAGAGATCGAATCTTTATTACATAAAGGACTTATTAGTCATTCTCAATCTCCTTGGTCATGTACTGCATTTTATGTTAATAAACATTCTGAGATTGAAAGAGGTATACCAAGATTGGTTATTAATTATAAACCTCTAAATAAAGTTCTAAAAAGGATCAGACATCCAATCCCTAATAAAAATAATTTATTGGATAGACTTTATGATAATCTAATATTTTCGAAATTCGATCTTAAGTCAGGATATTGGCAAATTCAGATTAATAAATCTGATAGATACAAAACAGCATTTAATGTTCCAATAGGACATTATGAATGGAATGTGATGCCATTTGGGTTAAAGAATACTCCTTCTGAATTTCAGAAGATTATGAATGATATTTTTACTCCTTATAGTGAATTTATAATTGTTTACATTGATGATATTTTGGTTTAATCAAAGACCATTGAAATGCATTTTAAACATTTGCACATTTTTAAATCATTAATTATTTAGAATGGTTTAGTAATTTCTAAACTAAAAATGGAATTATTTCAGACTAGAATTAGATTTCTAGGTCATATCATTGAAAAAGGAAATATTATTCCTATTAATAGAAGCATTGATTTTGCTGATAAATTTCCTAATGAAATAACTGATAAAACTCAGTTACAAAGATTTTTAGGAAGTCTTAATTATATTTCTCCTTATTACCATAATTTGGTTAAAGACACAGCTATTTTATATGATAGACTTAAGAAGAATCCTAAACCTTGGACTAATAGTCATACTGATGCTGTTAGAAAGATTAAATCCAGAGTTAAAACTCTACCTTGCTTAATGATTAGTAATCCAAATTAGAAAAAGATTATAGAGACAGATGCCTCTAATATAGGATTTGGTAGTACATTAACCCAGATTAATCCAGATAATAAACAAACATATCTTGTTAGATTTCATTCTGGGAAATGGAATGATTTTCAGAAAAATTATGCTACTATTGCTAAAGAGATTCTTGCAATTGTCAAATGTGTTTTAAAATTTCAAGATGATTTATATAATCAGAAATTTACTATTGTAACAGATTACAATGCAGCTAAATTTATGTTTCAAAAAGATTTCAAACATGATGTTTCCAAGCAAATGTTTGCTAGATGGCAGGCTCATTTAGCCCCATTTGATTTTGAAATTATTTATAAAAAATGAGAAGATAATAGTCTTCCAGATTTCTTAACTCGTGAATATTTTCAGGAATGAGTACACGAGGCAGAGGATCTTCCTCTTATAGAGGAAGAGGTAGCAGAGGAAAAATGCCTGAGATAATATCTCAACATGGCAATAAAAAGCTCGTAGCAATGAATAGAGCTGAAGAAGAAGCATATCAAAAATTTCTTAATAAAAGAAATAAACAGCAGAAACCAAATGAAGAAAGTAATACTTCTTCATCATCATATGCTCAAGTGGTTGAGAAAGAAGAATCTGATAATATTGGATTCATTCAAAATGAATATAAAGAAATAATATTTCTTTTAGAAGAAAGATATTTAAAATGGATCAATGATCCCTGGACTATAATGCAAAGATATATGGATAATAGTTCCATGCAAATGAGGACTTATAAGTCAAGATATCTGTATGAACAGATATTACTTCAAACTGGTTCTTGTGATATTACACATTTTATAGGAACTAGTAATGAAATTTATAATTTCAGTAAAATAATAATTAAAAAGGTAATATCCTTGGAAGATTGGGGAATTTCTCCATTGAGAGAAAAAGATGTTATGAATAATAAAGGAGTTCCAATGAAATATAATTATTGGGACTATTGTGATGCCTTTATGAAGGTACTTAATTATGAAAATGATAAAAAGAAACATACTTGGTTTATCAAGATATGTTCAAATGTTTACAAGGATGATATTCCACACTGGTTTATAAACTGGTTTCATTGTTTTGGCCCCACTTCAATTATTTTACCAGAAAATATGAAAATTTCATTTGATAGATGGGTGGATATATCCCCACAGCTTTTAAAAAAGCAAGAATTAAAATTATACATTGAGGGTATAGCCTCATGCTACTTTTTTATTAAATTTTCAATACCATGGATATTCAAATGGTCTCCAGAAGTAGGTAATACCGAAACAGGAATTCCATGTATATAAAGGACATTTTATACTAAATTTTGGGATAAGATGTTATGTATAGATCCCAAAACAAATCAGATTTATGGGATAGAGACAATGGATCTCCTAGAGAAAAAATTGAAATTATATAGTAATACTTATAGAGAAGTTCATACTCCTTCTCCATTTGATCATATTTTTAAGAAAATCCAAAATGAAGTCAGAAAATCTGACAAGAGAGCAAATGATAGCTGTTTATATTGAGGAAATGAAGAAGGATCTGAAATCTCAATTTGGAGATGATAATAAATCAGAGTCTACTATGGTCTCTGAACAAATGCAAGATGCACAAGATCCAAATGATGTGGATCTAGATGAAATTTTTGTGGCAATTCAGGATACTCTGATAGAAAAATTTACACCTAAAAAAGAAGCATCTTCATCATCATCAATTCACAAAGGAAAATAATATACCTGAAGAAGATGATGTCATTGCTTACGACATCAACAGGAAGCAGCCAGACAGGATACTGTTCATAAACAGTAAAGCAGCCGGACAAATCACTGTTCATCAACAGTAAATTACTGTATACTTTTGATTTACTATAGCACTTTATACTGTTCAGACCAAAAATTTCGGCTTTTTACTATTTATTCACGCGGTTTCTACTGTTGGGACGCGTTTTCTTATTGTATAAATAGGTTAGAAGTTTTTCATTTGAAGTATCGATCAGAAAACCTCTACTTTCTCTCTTCTGATCACCCTTGTAAGCTCATGTGTTGAGCATCCCCCTCTTTTGTAAAATATAAATTTGTATTAATAAAAGAAGCATTCTGAGTACATATAATTTGTAAGTATTTACAATTTTTATTTTATTTTATTGTTTGTTTTTTTTTTTATTTATCATGTTCATGTTTAGCCTAATAGGCTAAATTATCCATGTGTTGATTCATAACTATTAATTGTGCTAGCATGGAGCTAATATAATTTATGGTTTATGACTAGGATATTCTGATAAGAATTTAATGGGTTAGATAGAAATTAACTGGCCTTAAAATAAAATAATACCTTAAATATGTTGCTCCTGTAAGTCCCAATTTTAGCCATTTGAAAGGCGTTATGATGGGCATGTTGGAGGTTTTATTTGGGTATAATTTTATTTAAAGATGTCGGTTTTATTTCTACTCTTTAAAATGTCCTCAATGATTTATTATCAGCAATTCGATCCTGACCATAGATGGTATCAGAGCCATGGTAGTTATAATTGATATGTTATGAATCAACACATATTTTATCATGAATTTCATGAATATGATTAATAAGAATAATAATATTAAGAATATTAGAAATGAGGAATATGATATTCCAAAAAATTTAGATCTGCTTAATAAGTGGATCATTCCTAAGATAGAACCTAGATTAATATATCAATTAGGTACTTTTGAAAAAATAGGTTTAAAACAAGTAGTCAAAACTACTGAAGAATCGATTTCATTAGATAGTAATGATATGATAATTAGATTATTATCTGAAAATGATATAGGTGCTTATAGCAACACTCATAAATTCCTTCATATAGGATTAGTACAAATTACATTTAAACCTTTGACTTTAAAAGGATTACCAGAAAGTTTTATAGCAGCTTTAAGAGATGGTAGAAATTTGAATTGGAAGCAATCTTTAATGGGTATAATATAATCCAGCTTAGCTAATGGACCAGTTTATTTTAATGTCTATCCTAATTTACAATTGTCTTTATCTGATGTAAATATACTTGATGCTTTAACATTAAATGTTAAAACACATGGTTATAATTATATTCCTGGAACAGAAGTGATATGTATCTGTTACAGAATATATTATAAACCATTATATACACTGAATCCTCAGTGTAAACGTATTGATAAAATGAAAAATGAAACAATAATTATTGAAACCAATTTTAGTAGGTCGTAATATAATAATAATAATTGAATTGAAAATATAAAATAAATTGTATATTAAATTGCAAAAATAAAAATTGTGATAGAATTGAAAATATTAAATAGATTGCTTATTAAATTTACAAAAATAAAAGATCGTGATAGAATTAAAAATATTAAACAAATTATATATTAAATTGATAAAAATAAAAAATCGTGATAGATTTGAAATTTTAAAAATATTAAACAAATTATATATTAAATTGACAAAAAATAAAAAGTCGTGATAGATTTGAAAATTCTCAATAAGGAGGTGCATTTTTTAGGAATTAGGAATTAACCCTAATGAAAACATACTCCATTATCTCAATAAATGACAGCTTCTGCATTATTATTATGTTATTTGGATAGCAACTTTTAAATTTATTCATTCCTTAACGACATTTGTTGTCACCCTTGCAGAGCTGTGGTTTAACAATATAATTTTTTTCGTTTCCTTTCAGCAGATCAATAGCTTTCACTTATAACAAACTGGAGTAACAAATAGAAAATTGGTTACAAATGACAACTACGGAAAGATGGACCAACGGTGAAGAAGCCTTACATACATAAGAGATCCTCAGCTTACCATCACCCCAACGAAGAAATGTTCGTATCAAATCTAATATAGGGAAACCCTATCTCCAAACATGAAAGTAAAACCAAGTATAATAGCAACCAGAAAATTAAGGATTAGTTATTGGTAGACACGGGAAGGAGAAGAAAGATTACGCCAGAGGTGTGCTTCAAGTAACGGCTTTCAACTGTTGTCCGGTTTCGTACTCTTAATCCCTATACAATAATCTTGAAACGTATGCCAGTATTTATTTTCTTGATTCATCAATGGGTGAGATTTAATTGTTAAATCAATATGCTCGGTGAGTTAGGAGATGGTGCTGTCTCTATGGTGTGCTATTGATTGTAGAAGGAATATGTATCCTAACGGAATTGGTTGATGATGTCCCCTTTAGGAGCTCATAATGATTATCATGTAAACCCTGCAGGTGAATTTATTCCGGCATAATAATAAGGTTGAGTGGTACTACTCTTGGTAAATATATTAATTAATGGAGTTGTCAGTTACTTAATTAATTAATGGGCATTGAATCTTAAACACGGGGAGACTAACGGGCTCATAATAAGAAGGAGCCAATAACGTAATTTGGAATTAGGGTGGCAGTGCAATAATACTTCTTTAGTGGACTGATTTATTATTATTGGACTTAATTATAAGTTTTGGGCTAAACTTGGATGCTTAAGCCCAATGGAGGCCCAAACCCTAATTTCTCCTCCTGGTCCCTATTGTAGCCTATATAATAGCCAATCTCATCAATCCGGATATAAGTTAATCACGCCTAAACACATGAAAGATAGATTAGGGTTGCAGACTGAGATCATTTCCCACACAACGTGGATTGGGAATACAATAGAAGACCGGAAGGTCATTTACTGTTTCTATTCATCAATTTCCATGATTTTTATAAAATTGTGTGTAACTCCAATCTGTATGTGTGATATACCATTGGAAATTCACGGAAGAGAGGATCATTTTGGTATGTAGATCACTCGAATCGGAGAGAAGATGAAAGAGTTATGTACAAAACGATGAGGCTGCGCAGGCTGACTGTGAGAATCTTTCTTCTTCAACATACCCTGGTGAGTGGTAATACGTTTCTATGATTTCTTGCTTCCGCTGATTTAGAAATGCATGGAACCCTAACGATTCACATTAATCAAAAGATCAAAATGCCAATAATTGGTATCAGAGCGTAGGTTCTATGGCTAAACGTGACACGTTAGGCTAGGGTTTGAGTGGATAATGTGGTGCTAGAATATAGGGTTTATTCTTGAACTTGTTGGAACCCTAATTGCATATCACACACATTGCACCCTGGGATTTGTGACTGGTCATGGCTGCTGTCCGTGAAAGGTGGAGGACGGTGCCGTGTAGAACGCCGATATCGAGACGGGCGGCGTTGGGCGACGATGGCTAGTGGGCTGGTGGTGATACACGATATGAAAGCTCACACTTGAATGGCTTTATGTCGCGACTGCACCGTGGATATTCATGGCGAAGACACGCTGGCGGTGACACGTGGAGGCAACGGCACAACCCCCGGTGGAAGTTATGAGTTGTGCTTGCCGGCAGTATGGATTTTGGATTCAGCGAAGCTGCTGGAATGCGGCTGCAAACCTTGGTAGCGCTAGCAGGGAACAACGATGAAATTCCATAGCAAGGTGGCCAGGCAGCTCTCGCGGCTGGCGCGATGACCGTCGAGTATGTTAGAATTTAGAGAAATAGATAGATGTGTGGCATTTGTTTATGGAAGGAGTAATTTAGTTTTGGAAAGTAATTGGGATAGTGGGTTGCAGGAATGGTTTTTCTACCACTCATCATTCATTATACTTGATCACATATTTATAGTTACATGATGATTATTCTAGATCCTTAAATGGATCACTCTTCACTATTCCAGAATATTGTTTATGTTCTAGATTCTTCTATACTATTCCACAATGTTTTGGAGATTTGATCTTCTCTAGATAATTCTAGTTTATGCTAATTTTCTATCATCTACCAATACTAGAGTTTTCTAGAATATTTATTTTACTAGACTATGCATCATTAATTTTATCACTCCCCCTTGATGCTTATTCAGATGATCTCGAGCTTTTCATGTAGTATCTCGAACCTTGATTTTGATAGCGCCATTGTGAATATATCCTCTTGTTGCTCTTCCGCTAGGTTCCAATGTGCTTGAGCTCGACTTCTCCATTATTAGTTGTTTTTCGTAAGGAGTGGTATTTGATAGAGATGTGTTTTGTCCTGTGATGTGACGACTTGTTGTCGTAGTAGATCTCTGTAGGATCTCTGGTTGTTCTCCCATCATGTAGTTGCTGCACCCACTTGCACTCTCTCTCGATACTCCCCTTTAGTATATCCAAGCTTCTTTGAATGTCTTAGCTCTAAACTTTGAAAATAGTAACTCCGCCACAACAACCTGTTGTAGAGCACCAAGTTATCCTTCCCCTCCTTTTGTCTAGTTTTCTTTGTCTGTATTAGACAAAGATGTTGTGTCCGTTGGGACATACTTTTGTTTAGTTTTCTTTGTCTGTGTTAGACAAAAATGTTGTATCCGTGGGGATAGTGTACCCCACGATCTCCCAAAGGCCTTGAGACATGAAGTATGTCTTCATTTAAATGACCTAATAGTTGTAGCCTTCGTTTGAGAAGGTTTTGGATTGGGATTAGTGGATATTAGTTAGAGAGGACAATTTTGGAGGCTTAAAAATGGTTTGGATAGTATAGTAAGGATTTTGGATAGTAAAATGCGGAAACTTAGTTTAACGCCCAGTTATTGATCCAACCGGGCTCTGATACCATGTTGGAATTTAAGAAATAGTTTGATGTGGCATGAGTGGTGAGTGAATTAGTAGGGTAGGAGATATGGAGAAAGGAGGATGGTTAATAGACTTAGTGGGTGGAGAGAAAGAACTAATGTATTATTCTTTCTTCTACTTACATTCACATCCCTATTTTCTATTTATAGTAGTACAAGTGGGCAAGTCCACCGATTCTAGCACATTCTAGTTTATTCTACAAGTTGTTTTAAGGTGTTTAATCACCTATTACTTTCTAGACAATTTTATCATTTCTAGAATTCTCTAGGATATTATTTATTTTACTAGATAATGACTAAGTGTATTTTCTAGAATATTCTAGGATGTGCATCAATATTCTATCACTCCCTCTTGATGCACATTCGGATGATTCCGAACTCTTTTTGTATTGTGTTGACGGCTATTGTGCCTTTTCCTTCAGCTTTCACCAGGTCTCGTTGCCCAGTTTCACTTGAGATTTGACAGTTTTGTCAACTTTTTGGAAAATCTTCTTGTCTCCAGTCATGTACATTCGGAAGCTTAGTTTAACGCCCAGTTATTGATCCAACCGGGCTCTGATACCATGTTAGAATTTAGAGAAATAGATAGATGTGTGGCATGAGTTTATGGAAGGAGTAATTTAGTTTTGGAAAGTAATTGGGATAGTGGGTTGCAGGAATGGTTTTTCTACCACTCATCATTCATTATACTTGATCACATATTTATAGTTACATGATTATTATTCTAGATCCTTAAATGGATCACTCTTCACTATTCTAGAATATTGTTTATATTCTAGATTCTTCTATACTATTCCACAATGTTTTAGAGATTTGATCTTCTCTAGATAATTCTAGTTTATGCTAATTTTCTATCATCTACCAATACTAGAGTTTTCTAGAATATTTATTTTACTAGACTAAGCATCATTAATTTTATCAGAGTACAACCTCCAGTGAACGAACCTGCTGGAATGGATTGCTGGCGATTACCGCTAAGCGATGCATTTATGCTGGCCGGCGATGTATGGTACTGGTCGTTGCTGAATTGTTGATCAGAGGAGCGGCGATACATGTTGCAGACGTTGGATGTCGGGTGAGCCTCTATCGAGAGCGGCATTTTCTGGTGGCCACGGTGAGAATTCGATCGGGTCTGACTAGGTAGTTCTGAGCGTGACAGCCACGCTTCCGATCGGGTCTATCAGGTTATTCCGATCGTGACACACCATTATCTGATCGGGTCTTCGAGAATTTTCCTGGGCATTGCTACTGGCATCTGGTTGATCGCTGAGCGAGTCCTCTCACATGCTGGGTCTTGTTCGCCGGCAAACAGCAGTGTGCAGATTGGTGGCTGAGACTGGACTGGAATCGACATCTGTAAATTATAATTAATATTAATTAATTATTTTCCACATAAGAAGTGTGGATAAGAAAGAAAGAGAAGGAGTTAATAATACCGTTAATTAACTCCTGTCTCATTGGATATTTAATACTGCGTTAAGCAGTTGTCGTGCATGGGTTACAGAATACGGACAAGCGTATTCACAAAAGAAAACACACGCTGAAACGTGTTGCAGAACGTAGAGTACTGAAACGTTCATGCGCGCAGAACGCAAGAGTGCGTTTCCTCTTTCGGTGTTTCTCTCCCGAATCACAACACAAATTCTAGTTCATCATATTCCACAGTTAATACAACATCATGGAAATTAATTCACAATCCCGTGTTGTGAGATTTGATCAATGAGATCACAGTGTATCAACGTGAGTACCAACCGAGTTCGTACGTGTTTCTTCCGCTGCAACGAGAACTCCAAGGAGAAAGGTATGATTTCTCCCTGTGTATGAACGTGAGTTTTCCAACATTGGTATCAGAGCCAATGGTTGGTACTCCGTTTGATTTTCTGGATTTAAAACATTTCATGTTTTTAAAATTTTCTGCTTATGTGTTTTTAAACGTTCTCACATGATTTTGTTTAAAGTTATATGATTAGTGAATTGTGTGACTTTGATGGGTTAATTATGTGAGTTTAAGGCAGATTACGTTGTTTCCAGTGAGTATGTGTAATTTGACGTTGTTATTCACCGTTAATGCATCATGGGTTGAATTTTTCGTCATTTTTTATGAAAACAAAAGCATGTTTTGTTTATACCACTTGAAAGCCTCGTCGAGAGGAGTCCGTCAGTATTTTTTGTGCAATTTTTGGCCTTCTAAAACTCAAGATATGATTTTTTGAAGTTTTTTCGAAATTGGGGCTAAACTGCAAAAGTTCAGAAACTTCAGGGGTTGATTTTTGAAAATTCGATAAAGTTTAGGGACTTGATCGTAATTTCAAAAAACCTGAAGCCGGACCGGGTCAATCAGACGGATCTGGGTCAGACCCAGCAGAACCGGGTCGGTCCAGTAGGTCAACCCGTGACCGGAATAACCGGAGAACACGGCGGCAGGCGGAGGCGTGGTGGCGCGTGACACCCACGTGCCTGTTCCGGCTAGGCGCGTGTGTTACACGCGCCGGCAGCCACCGTCGCCGGTGAGGCGCGTGTGTTGCACGCGCCAGAACTTAGACTGCGTCCAGTCGCGCGTGGCGGCGCGTGCGGACGCGTGGCAATCAGTGACGGCTGCTGCCGGCGCGTGGGAGCGCGTGCTGGCGCGTGGATGTGTTCTGCCGGCGCTTTGGGCCGCGTGCGGGCGCGTGCAATCTTTTTCCAGCCACCGTTTGATGTTTTCGACGTGTTTTCGATGCGTTGAGTCCGATGGTGATGTTTTCGAGAATGTTTGACGTCGTCTTTAGTGTGCATGTGTGTTTTTGCTTCATTTAATGACATATTTATTGAATACGAACCTACGGGGTGGCTATTTGGTTGCAATTTTTGAAGAATATGCACCTTTATATGTCATTTAATACTATATTCATGGTGTTTTGGTGATGTTTGAATTGTTCAAACTCCTGTAGCCTATGAAAGTGGGAGCCAAGTTGGACTGATTCACTTGTGAATATACCTATTGCTTCTTGGAAAGTTGTTTCCATATGCATTAAATGGAGAGGAAATTCATGTGATATAGTTTGACTAACACTGGTATGTTTGTTTTTGGTTGCTCGTTTTCTCAGAGGCATGTCAGGACCGGGAACAATTTCAGAGGAAGACATTAGCACTAAAAATGAAATCCTCCATGAATTCATGAATTATAAAATGAAGCCTACACACAACATAAGGGACCACGCAATTGATTTGATTGAACTCTACAACCGATTATTGCCTTTGATTTATAGCAATGCGATTCCACGTGATAAGTATTTCGAAGTTTCCTGTCCTGAGACCTGGGCGAACACTTTGCCTCATTACCTACAAAAGGATTTTTGGGTTCAGTGGGAGACTTATGAAGTGAAGCCTAATGGTCGACAAATTATGGAAGATTTGGTTGATGTTTCTGTAGCAAGAGATAGGACACAGGCTCTAAGATCAGCCTGCTTAAGGATGGGAAGGATTCGACGTTCTGATTCTTTAAGACTAAGTGGTCGAGAGAAGTGTCGGATAAAGAATCCTCATATAGATCCTTTGGGGCAAGCTATCTATAGTGTGGGGACTAAGAAATTTGATTATGAGCATCGATGGAAATCTAGTGATGATAAATTAGGGAGATTAATCCATAGATTTCCTTAATTCTTTTCCATTGTATTTCTAATTGGAAACTCAGGGAGTTCATTAGAATTTTATGTTCATGACTTGTCTGACTTGGTATTTTTGCTATTGTGGATGGTTGTTTAAAGTTCAATTTATGAGTGGCTGTTCAATGTTATTTGATTAATCATTTGAACAATTTTTTTTTTACGTTTTGAAATAAGAATCTGGTATTATGACACTTGATGAGATTGATGATTAGTAGTCTCCGAGCTATTTTTCGAGATCAAGTCTTGTGTTATTTATTGAGATGTCTCTATTTGGCTTAACGTAAAGCTTAATAAAACATAATTAACATACTGAATCTCTTTAATCTCTATCAAAGAAATGAGCTTCGAAATCTATTATCGCTGAGTTGAACAAAGGTGATAAACTCATTGGTGATAATTATGACACAAGGCGTCATAAATTTTGGTATGTATTGTATGAACAAGATGCATTGGATGCTATAAACCAAATGATAGTTGATCCAGGCGTGGGTTTTAGAAACCAAGGGAGACATGACCAAGAAGCGTACCAGGCATGAAAAAATAAAATTCCATTGCACGAGGTATTCTTATAAGCTCAGTAATCGATGCAGTGATCATGAATGTGAGCAACAAACCCACCGCACGTGATATCTGGGTGTATCTGCATGAGATATGGTGGTACATCGTTTACAAGGCTTAGGCAGTAGACTATTAAGTTTGACACCTTAAAAAGGAAACCTGGTCATTAGACAAAATCTCAGGGAGATGTCTAATATGATAATCGAACTTAAGAATGCCGGTCATATACTCTCTGATGAACAGTAAATCTAAGCCCTATCCGCTCTTTACCTGATCGTTAGAAACGTCTCAAAGTCAACTTGACGCATTATAAAAGGATTGAAACCTTCAATGATGCTTCTTGTCATGTTGAGTTGAAGATGAGAGGCTGGGAGCCTCAAAGCCTTCTTCTGGGACCTTCTATGACAGTTCTACTTCTAAAGGAGCTTCATGCTTCAAAAGGAAAAGGAATTGGAAGAAGAGAAAGAAGGGAAGACGATCTGATGGTGATGGTGGTAAGCCTGACGATAATCCAACTACAAAATTAATGAACAGAAAAAGGAAAACAAGCGTGATAAAAAGAATAAGAAAGATAAAAGCATGATGCCATGTTACAATTAAAGTAAGTTTGGTCATTATGCTCGTGAATGCCCTGATCCCGGGAGGGAAAAGGCGGATTCATCTTATTCTATTTTGTGTGAAATTAGTGTCTCGAGTACTGTCTTTCTGTCTGATTCTTATCCTTTGAGGATTATAGACTCGGGAGCAACGGACCATGTGACGAGAGACAGAGGAACTTTTGTAGATTTTTGCCATGTTCCGAAGGGGACTAGGTAGAAATATGTAGGAAACAATGCATGAGTCGAAGTCAAAGGACTTTGGACTTGCAAATTGGTCCTTAACGATGGTCTGAACTTTATCCTACATGATGTTCTATATGCTCTGGAGATCACGCGAAATTTGATTTCTGTTTCAGTTATACGTAATTTGGGTTATGATGTACTGTTTACTAAAAACTGTGGTAATTAGCGTTAATGATACTTGTCGTGCATCTGGACATATAACTGATGGCTTTAAGGTTTTTATATTGTAAAGAATGATGTTTAGTAGTTATGATGATCATTCATATTTGCTAAACACTTGTTCTTCTAGCAATGCAAATGTGAATGATGTTTGGCATGCTAGATTAAGTCATGTTGAGCAAGATGGATGATAGACTTGTGGAAGGATTGTTGAATATTTCTTCTAAGGTCGAATTATCCAAATGCGAACATTATCTTGCAGGCAAAATGACTAGAAAATATTTTGGTAAAGCCATTGTGTCTTAATCTCCATTAGTAGTAATCCATTCTGATATATGTGGTTCTGTAAATGTGAGAGCACGACATGGAGCTCACTATTTCATTACGTTCATTGATGATTATTCAGTCTATACGATATCTCACGTGTCTGAAGCATTGGGTTGTTTTAGACGATACTTGAGTGAAGTAGAAGACATGAATATCTATCTGAACAATTCAAGGAATTTTGTAATGAAAAGGATATAATCCGACAATCAATTTTTCCTTATACACCTCAACAAAATGGTGTTACTGGAAGAAGGAATAGAATTTTGTTGGAGATGGTTAGATCCATGATGGCACAAGCTAATCTAACGAGATGCGTTGCTTACGGCAGCTTATGTGCTTAATCGTGTGCCTTCAAAGTCAGTTGCTTCGACTCTATATGAATTTTGGACGGGTAGAAACCTGACTCGAGTAACCTTAGAGCTTGGGGATCAGCAGCTTAGTACATGATTCATCGAGTCAGTATGAAAAGTTGGGTCCTAGAGGCAAACATTCTAAGGGTTACGTGTTCATAGGGGATGAGGATGAGAACTTAACTGAGACAGAATCGCGTAATGCTCATTTTCTGGAAACTAAATTTCCTAGTAGAAAGGGCATCAGGGATGCCAGACCTGTTTTCGAGATGGTAGAAAACCAATACCTACAAGATCCAAGTGGGAGTAATAAGCTAATGATGTGGATCTTGATAGTTGATGGTGTGGATCTTGATAGATATTTACCGATTGAGAATCAGGTGATTCTCAATTAGAGCATTTTGTCTACAGAAGACCATCATAAGTTATCTCATCTCGAAAAGTTCTAGGAAATATGTGCACAAAAGGCATTATGACATTGAAGGACATGCCTTCTTGGTTTCACCAAAAAGTTGAGATGTTTTTCCTGATGATGAGGAAGAGCCCAGAAACGTTAAAGAAGCTTTAACTTGTTTGAAAAAGAAGAAATGGATGAAAGGGGAGATGGAGTCTATGAAGTCAAATCAAGTCTGGGGACTTGTAGATCTTCCAAAGAGACGAAAGGAAATTGAGAATAAATGGATTTTCAAAATCAAAAGAAATGTTGATGGCTCAATAGAGAGGTAGAAAGCTCGCTTGGTGGTAAAAGGTTATACTCAACAAGGATATAGATTACGTGGAAATTTTTCACCTGTAGTGAGGTTTGCCTTGATTCATCTACTGTTGGCTATAGTGGCTAGTATGGAATAAGAATTACACCAACATGGATGTTAAAGACCACATTTCTCAATGGAGAATTAGAAGAAGAGATCTACATGCAACAGCCTGTAGGATTTATTCTTTGAGGTCGAGAGGATAAAATTTGTAGATTATAGAAGTTGTTCTATAGACTCAAACAATCCTCCAGACAGTGGTATTTGAGATTTCACACTACGATCATCTCATAAGACCACTGTGTTTACGTTAAACGATCCAACAGTTGTATTGTGATTCTATCCTTGTACGTGGATGACATATTTCTAGCTTGAAATAGCAAAGAGTATCTTGAAACCATAAAAGGATGGTTGCCTTCGAATTTCGAAATGGAAGATATGGGTGAAGCAGAGTACATACTTGATGTGGAAATCCATAGGGATCGTTCAAAGAAATTGTTGGGTTTGTCTCAAGAGACTTACATCAAGAAATTTTTAGAACGGTACAAAATTGGACACCTGCAAACCTATTGATACTCTCATTGTGAAAGGCGAATCATTGAATCAGCAAATGTGTCCTAAGGCTCAAGATGAGAAGAATAAAATGGCCAGAGTACCATATGCCAATGTGATTGACTGCAGATTATTTTTTCTGTTATCACTGAATGGGTATACAGACGTTGACTGGAGTGATGATTTAGATAAACGTAAATCAACTCCCGGTTATGTCTTCTTGCTCAATGATGGAGCAATCTCATGGTGTAACAAGAAACAGACTTCATCTGCAGTTCAAGAGACTATTTGGTTGAGAAGATTCATGAAACATTTGGAGGTCTCAAACACTCTAGTGGGAGATGTTTTAGTTACTGTGATAATCAGGGGTTATTGCTTACACAAAAGACCCGAAATATCATGAAAAAACCAAACATATTGACATAAAGTTCAACTTTGTTAGAGATATTGTAGACAAGGAGAAAGTGATTCTTAATTACATTTCTACTCGTTTGAGTCTGCGAAGGATTTAAAACGATGTATATGTATGTTAATGGAATAGTTAATGGCTTAACTATTCATATATGTTTTATAAATTATATGTGATGGTTCATATATAATAGTATGTCGGCAAGTTATGATTGTCTCTCTCATACGAGCAATCGCCTCTGGCTCAGTGGGAGCACAGAGATGAGATTACGATAGCTAATGTAATCGGAATAGATTTTGCCACGAATCTAATCCAACTTGTTATAAAGCTAAATTGACGGAGATCCTATACGTTGGAGGGAGGATATCCGGGTTAAGTGTATGGGACACACTTGAACTTTGATTTACACGATGTCTAAATTAAATGAAATACGACATACGCTTTCTTGGAAGGAAGTTAAAGATATTGTGACATGTGTTTTAGGAAAACGACATGTGCCAAGTTGACCCCAACAGGATTGAGAAAATAATCCCTATTTTCTCAAAAGTATGAGTCCTTATATATTGGTTACCCTTATGACTTTCTACTATATTCTAAGTCTTCACTTTGGTGTTGCTACTTTAGCATGCTACCAAAAGAGCTATGGTTAATAACGGCTATGCGGTACATGTCTAGGAAAGCAGCTATAGTGGGAGACTGTAGATACTTAGTAAGATGGGAAGAACGTCTTAATTTAACATATACTATTGTGATTCATTGACTAGTCAATCAAGCAGGGTCTTGATTATGAATACATAGTTATTTTGCAAAAGGGTCGAATATACTCTGACAAATTCAGGGATTGAAAAAGAGATATGTCAGCTTATGTTAAATGTTCAAGAGTTCTGGGGTATAGCGAGCTTGTTGAGTTTCATTGATAAACTGGTTGAGTTGCTATATATCTCTAACAAGTGTATAGCGATTAAAACTCATATCTCGTGGGTCACACGATGTATTAATCTGTGCGAGAATATGATTCATGAAGAAAATGAGTTAGACGACTTTTTGACTTCATATGTGAGTGGGAGATGTAAATTATAATTAATATTAATTAATTATTTTCCACATAAGAAGTGTGGATAAGAGAGAAAGAGAAGGAGTTAATAATACCGTTAAATAACTCCTGTCTCATTGGATATTTAATACTGCGTTAAGCAGTTGTCGTGCATGGGTTACAGAATACGGACAAGCGTATTCACAAAAGAAAACACACGCTGAAACGCGTTGCAGAACGTAGAGTACTGAAACGTTCATGCGCGCAGAACGCAAGAGTGCGTTTCCTCTTTCAGTGTTTCTCTCCTGAATCACAACACAAATTCCAGTTCATCATATTCCACAGTTAATACAACATCGTGAAAATTAATTCACAATCCCGTGTTGTGAGATTTGATCAATGAGATCACAGTGTATCAATGTGAGTACCAACCGGGTTCGTACGTGTTTCTTACGCTGCAACGAGAACTCCAAGGAGAAAGGTATGATTTCTCCCTGTGTATGAACGTGAATTTTCCAACAACATCGAACGACAGTCGATCAGGTCACCACAATTCTAACCAGGTGGACGAGCTTGGAGAAGCTTCGGTTCACGACGGTTATCCTGATGTCGACGAAGCACGATGGTTCACGTCTTCTCTATCCCTCATAACCGACGGTACGATTGCGGACGGAAGAGGAATTGAATCGTGCTGGCTGTAGGATTTCGGCGGCAGACTGGAGGCGTGTTTAGCTACCGAAAATTATGGTGTCATTCAGAATTGCTAGAGCGAAGCTGCTCGACAGGCGGCTATGTAATTCCTGCGTGTTTTCCGGCGAGTATTGGCTGGGATCATCTGGCGGGCGATAGCACGATGAGGTGCTTTCCGGCGAACCATTTTCTTTCCCGGCGGGCTGTGTCCAGGCTGAGATGGCACCGGTACAGGAGCCTATTTTGGGTGGTTGTGTATCCGTGTGAGGGGAGTTTGGCTTGGGACACAAGCTTTCCTACTTGTTGTTCAAGTCACTTCCTTAATTGCTAGGAGTGTTGACCGAGTCAACTAATTTTTGGCAATTTTTAATTCCTTATATATAATTATTATTATTGTTTTATTTTACAATTATTATTATATATTTGGATTGCATGTGCTATTTGATTTACTGCTGTATTTATCGTAATAATAGCATGTTTATTTGCATAATTATAGCTGTTATATTGTATGCATGCATGCAAAAACTCTCTTGTTAAATAACTAAGTGGGAGAGAGATTGGTCATTAATTCCGCAGCTCCATTGTTGATTTATTAAGTGATGCAAGTAAGCTTATGAGTCGGCTATAGTGTCTTACTCCCCAACGGATGAGTTTTATTTATGGATCACTGGAATAAATTTTATTAAATAATTATTATTTGTAATGTGATGTAAGTAAGCTTATGAGTCGGCTATAGTGCCTTCCTCCCCAACGGATAAGTTTTATTTGCAGATCACTGGTACAAATTAATAATTAATGATTGTAGGAAATTATTTGAGGGCGTGTGGACTTCTCCAACTGCAAGACACACAAACTTGGGTAACGTACTTAATATCAAATAATGGTATACACTTAGGTGCAATTAATACGTATCCTCCCCAACGGAGTCACTGCTATTAAATTGCATGGCTAAAGGACAACCGACTATTAATCATTGAGTCATAAGGTTAATTATGACGTATTAAATTAATGGGTAAAACCTTCTCTTGCGAATGTTAGGGTTTGTATACGTCCACACTACGTGGCATGCAAATTCATGATGCTTGAGATGTCGGTGAATTTATTTTATATTGTTTTTGAGGGAATCAATATAAAATTTAAATTCGAAGAGTTTGATCGTCGTATTTATTTACTTGATTCTTTGAATTTTTTAAATAGTTTATTTCACTTATTGTTGACTAAAAGAAAACATATTTACTGGTCCATAATTAGTTGATTAGAAAAGAATCTTGACTTTAATTATTACTGCTTAGGAAAATAAATATGTGTTCTCACTAAGAATGACCTCTAGTACCTTATTAAATTCTCTAGTGAAGAGTTAAGAGGTTCATAGAAATATGATGGTCTCATGCGATTCTTCGGATACTTGAGAAAGGTAAAAGGCAAGAGATTATGGTTAAACTTGATGAAAGAATTAGAAATACTTGGAGTAGAAATTGAAGAAAAACCTAAGTCAATTTATTCTTCGTAGTTTGCCTAAATGTTTTGAGCGAGTTCTACCTGAAATACAAAGGATTGTATATGGTGGGCTATTACTGACAAAACATGTTGCAATGGAAAACCAATTTCATCAAAGAAGTGAACAAGGTTAGTATTTTATTCACTAGTTATTGAAACATGATTAATGATGGCGTTTACTGACACATTGTGTGTAAATACCAGAATCATTAATGTTTTAAACATAGCGATGATTAGATAATTAAATATATGGGTAAACTACAAAAGTAGTGGCCATTGCAGTGGGAGTAGTTTATCTATCTTATGATAGGAATAAACGTTTGATTTTGAGGAATTGTCTTTACATACGTTTTTTCATAGAAAGAATTTGATTTTAATTTCTATGTTTTACGGATGGATACTCTATTTAAATTTAATGACATTATCATTAAAATGAAAGGATGGAGCTATAATCTATTATGGTATGTAAGTGACAATTTGTACACTCTTAAATCATGTTTATTCCACGAATGCGATAAATATTAATTAATAATGCATCTTCTAATCTTAGTAAGAGAAAGGAACCTTCGGCGATGAACCAAACATACTTTTGGCATCTAAGACTAGATCATTTTACTTGAGTAGGATTCGAAAGTTGATAGCCGATGTACCTTAAGGTTTATTAAAAGTGAAAACTATCGAACTTGTGAGTCTCACTTGGAAGTAAAAATTATTAATTGCCTTTTCAAGGCAAAGGGGTATAGAGCCATGCAAAGGTATGATGGAAATAGTTCATTCTGATTTAAGCGATCCTAAGATTATCCTATTGAGATGTGGTTATAAATGTTCGTCATTTTGTTTGGCGATTATTCTAGAAACAAGATATATTTATTTGATGCACTGCAAGTCTGAGTACTATTATCTAATTCAAAAGCTGTATGGCTGATGCGGTGAAGCGTCATGGAAAATATATTAAGTCATTATGATTTAATCGTAATGGCGAGTTCCTCTTATGATAGTTAGGAGCTATTAACCAGAGGTTGGGATTGAATTCCAAGTAGTCTGCACCGGGCAAACCCCAGCGGAATGGTGTGACAGAAAGAAGGAATAGGACTCTTATGAAAAAAGTTAGATAGATGATGAATTATTTGGAATTACTAAATTTATTTTATGGGTAAGCCCTAGAAACAGCATGTCGTATGATGTTTGTCTGTTTGTGGGATATCCTATAAAAATAAAGAGTGATTTATTTAATAGTCCAAAAGATCAAGAGAGTGATTGTTAAACATAAACACTAGAATTTTGAAAGGGGACTATATAATAAATCACAAAACCATGTATAAAATGTTCTTAAAAGTGTGAGAAGGAAAACACAAATTATAGTACCAATTATACAAGAGGATATACCAAAGTAAACTGCACAGCGTGTCACATCTGATACACAATTGCATGTAGTGCCTTGTCGTAGTGGGAGCATTGTTTGACAACACGATGGATTTATGTTTTGGGAAAGTCGTGAGACTTGGTCCCTAGGAAACATGAAATCATCCCATGGTATTGCGATGAAGCACTACAAGATCCAAATGTGGAATCTTAGTAAGTTGCAACGATTTCTGAAATAGAATCTATGGATTCAAAATCAACTCTGGGAGCTTGTAGAACCATCAAATGGTATAAAAGCCATTGGATGAAAGTGGGTCTACAATGAAGCAACCAGAGTGATTCATTGCATAGAACTAAGAGCATTTCAAGTGTAAGCTTAAAAGTATCCATCAATAGACTAAAGCAAGCTTTTAGACCATGAAACATCCGTTTTGATAAGGAAATCCGGTCGTATGGATTTAATCAATGCTCAGATGGATCTTGTGTATTGAAAAGAGTGATGGAAATATGGTGGTACTTCTTGTATATACCTAGATGGTATCTGGCTCATTGGAGATAATGAAAGAGTATTGTCGGGCGTATGAGTATGGTTAATAAAGAGGTATGAAATGAAGGACTTAAGAGAAGAAAAATATATTCTTACGATCATGGTTACAATGATCACAAGAAAGGATGTTGTGCTTATCTCAAGCTTCGTGAAGTGATACAATTCTTACTCGTTTTAGCATGTGACTTTATCTAAGGACTTTTGTCTCAAGACACGAAAGTAGATAAAATAGATAAAGGCGGTTCCTAATGCTTCGGCAATAAGAAAGCTTAATCTATGGAATGCTATGCACGAGATTGAATATCTGTTTTGCCAATAGCATAGTCAGTGGGTATCAAGGTAACCCGGAATAAGAATATTGAATTGTGTAAAGACATATTTGACGTGCCTGAGAAGGATTGAAAATTATATGTAGGCTTACCAGACATATTCATTACTTCTTGATGGTTACATAGATTTGGTTTTTCAAATCATAGGGATGACAGTAAATTCACCTCAAGGTGATATATTTAAATTGGAAGTAGATCCATAGTATGGAGGAGTGTTATATAAAAATATATTTCGGACTCCATAAAGGAAAGATGATAATATTGGAGTCTTGTGGCAGCCAAAGTATCTGTGTGGTTCTAGAAACTTCGTAATGGGCTTAGATGTGATTCTGAATTTGTCCAAGATTATCACAATTCATTGTGAAAATAATGGTGCAGTTGCAAACTTGAAGGAATCACGAGCCCATAAGGCAAATAAACACATTGAGAGCTAGTACTACTTTATATGAGAAATCGTATAATGAGGGAAAGGTTGTTGTCGCCTAGATTGCATTGGATGATAACATAGTAAATCCTTTTATAAGGACCTTAAGGCGAGATGTTTTAATGGTCAAGTAGTGGGAGAGGGAATCAGATGTATGGCAGCAGATATGACAGCATAGTCTTTTAGTATAAGTGGGAGATTGTTGGATTATATACTAAAAGTCTAGCTTTTGTATGAACAATGTCTAGATAATATTCGATATGAGAATCATATGATCAAACGTTTGCAATAATGTTATTGCAAAAGTCTATTTACTTTATACTGTAGATAATGTGGTGTGCGGCGTTACACGGAAGATCATATTATCCACTCCTTATAAAGTATAAACATATATTCACAATCGAGATAGACGGGGACTATCTATCGGTATGGTTGTAGTATGATTTGGTATTAGTCTATCTTGACTATGAAATTGCACTAGTGCACTTTGTGTATTAAATAGGACCGCCTTTGATATTGTTCGGTTTATACTGACTATATAATAGAACTTAATCTCTGTTATTATGGAAGTTCGTACTCTTAATCCCTATACAATAACCTCGATACGTAAGCCAGTATTTATTTTCTTGATTCATCAATGGGTGAGATTTAATTATTAAATCAATATGCTCGGTGAGTTAGGAGATGGTGTTGTCTCTATGGTGTGTTGTTGATTGTAGAAGGAATTTGTGTCCTAACGAAATTGGTTGATGATGTCCCCTTGAGGAGCTCATAATGATTATCATGTAAACCCTGCAGGTGGATTTATTTCGGTATGATAATAAGGTTGAGTGGTACTACTCTTGGTAAATATATTAATTAATAGAGTTGTCAGTAACTTAATTAATTAATGGGTATTGAATCTTAAATACGGGGAGACTAACGAGCTCATAATAAGAAGGAGCCCATAACGTAATTTGGGATTAAGGTGGCAGTGCAATAATACTTCTTTAGTGGACTGGTTTATTATTATTGGACTTAAGTATAAGTTTTGGGCTAAACTTGAATTCTTAAGCCCAATGGAGGCTCAAACCCTAATTTCTCCTCCTGGTCCCTGTTGTAGCCTATATAATAGTCAATCTCATCAATCCGGATATAAGTTAATCATGCCTAAACACGTGAAAGACAGATTAGGGTTGTAGACTGAGATTGTCTTGTAGATCATTGCCCACACAATGTCAAAACGTTGCTTAAGAATACAATAGAAGACCGGAAGATCGTTTGCTGTTTCTGTCTATTAAATTCCATAATTTTTCTAAAATCATCTGTAAGTCTAATCTGTACGTGTGATATACTATTGGAAAGCTACGGAAGAGAGGATCATTTTGGCATGTAGATTACTTGAATCGGAGATCAGATGAAAAAGTTATGCCCAAAACGGTGAGGTTGCGCAGGCTGACGGTGAGAATCTTTCTTCTTCAACATATCCTGTGAAAGGTAATATGTTTCTATTATTTTTTTGCTTCCACTGATTTAGAAATGCAAGGAACCATAACGGTTCACGTTAACCAAAAGATCAAAATGCCAACACCTTTAGACTTTGATTTTCCAGATAGAGTTTGGTCAGGAAAGGATGTTTCCTATAATCATTTGCGGGTGTTTGGATGTAAGGCATTTGTGTATATTCCCAAAGATGAGAGGCCTAAATTTGATTTGAAGACTCGACAGTCTGTGTTTCTTGGTTATGGCCAAAATGAGTTTGGTTACAGACTTTATGATCTCGTGGAGAAGACTCTTGTCAAAAGTTGGGATGTTGTGTTTATTGAGGATCAAACCATAAGAGATATTGAGAAGACGGATAACTCAATTTCTACACCTGGTGATAACTTGATTGATTCGGAAATTGTTCCTCATGGTCAAGGTCAATTAGAAGCTGAAGAGGAGGATCAATATTAGCCTGATTTCGGTAATGATGAGCAAGTCGATCATCCTTTGCATGATGAAGAGGATACCGATCAGCCACAACCATATGATGTTCCAGAACAGGAGGTTCAAGAACCACCTAGAAGAAGCAGTAGAGCTCGTGTACCTTCTAGGATGTATCCTCCTGATCAGTAGGTGCTCTTGACTGATAGGGGAGAGCCTGAATACTATGGAGAAGCAGTTCGTGGAGAACACAGGAATGAATAGTTGGAAGGAATGCAAGATGAGATGAAGTCCTTGCATGAAAATAACACATTTAATTTAGTGAAACTACCAAAGGGGAAGCATGCTTTGAAGAACAAGTGGGTGTACATGATAAAACAAGATGAACACACCTCAAAGCCTCGATTCAAAGCTAGATTGGTTGTTAAAGGTTTCAGCCCGAAAGAGGGAGTCGATTTTGAAGAAATTTTCTCTCCAGTTGTCAAAATGTCTTCCATCCATTTTGTGCTTGGTTTGGCGGCTAGCCTTGATTTGGAGACTGAGCAGATGGATGTCAAAACTGCTTTTCTTCATGGCGAGCTAGATAAAGAGATATATATGGTGCAACCTGAAGGTTTCAAGGCGAAAGGAAAAGAAGACCATGTGTGTAAGTTGAAGAAAAGTCTCTACGGTTTGAAGCAAGCACCTAGATTGTGGTATCAGAAATTTGAGTCAGTTATGGGGGAGCAAGGCTACCAGAAAACTATTTCTGATCATTGTGTGTTTGTTCAGAAGTTCACGGATGATGATTTCATTATATTATTGCTGTATGTTGATGATATATTGATTGTTAGCAGGAATGTTTCAAGAATTGATAGGTTGAAGAAACAGTTGAGCAAATCCTTTGCCATGAAGGATTTGGGGCCAGCAAAGAAAATCCTTGGTATTAACATCACCCGAGATAGAGCAAACATGAAGCTGCACTTATCACAGGAGAAGTATGTTGTGAAAGTGCTTGAGAAATTCAATATGAGCATAGTTAAAGTGGTTAGTTCTCCTCTTGCCACTCATTTTAAGCTTGGTGCTCATCATAGTCCTTCAACTGATGAAGAGAAGGAAGCAATGAGAAGAGTCCCATATGCTTCAGCTATGGGAAGCTTGATGTATGCAATGGTATGTATGAGGCCAGACATAGCTCATGCAGTTGGTGTTGTTAGCCATTATTTGTCTAATCCGGGAAAGGAGCATTGGAATGTTGTGAAGTGGATAATGAGATATCTACGAGGTACATCTAGTTTGAGACTCACCTTTAGATGTGGGAAGCCCAAGTTAGTTGGCTACACAGATTCAGATATGGGATCTGATGTGGACACCAGAAAGTCAATTTCTGCTTACCTAGTGACGTTCGAAGGTGGCACTGTGTCATGGCAATCAAGATTGCAAAAGTATGTTGCACTCTCCAGAATAGAATCAGAGTACATCGCTGCAACGAAAGCATGCAAAGAGGTATTATGGTTCAAAAGGTTTATGGAGGAGATTGGACTGAAGCAAGAGAGGTATGTAGTATTTTGTGATAGTCAAAATGCTATCCATCTCAGCAAGAATGATGCATTTCATTCAAGATCAAAGCATATTCACGTGAGATATCATTGGATGAGGGATGTCATCAATGATAAGTTGCTTGAGCTTGAAAAGATTCATACAGATTATAATAGTGATGACATGATGACGAAGGCATTGCCTAGAGAGAAGCTCGAGGTATGTCGTGTGATAGACGGAATGGCTAGTCTCTCCACATAATCAGAAAGGGAAAGATTTGTTGGGTTGGGTTTCCAAATATGTGGAGAAGCCCAATGACCAACAAGGTTAGTAAAGCCCAAGTAGGCCCGATACTTGGTGTTATCTTGTCCCGGAAGTCATTGAGGGAAGAGAGAAGAAAAAAGAGGGCAAAAACAAAATTCAGGTTTTGAGAGAGAATCCAGCGTAGTAATATTGTAGAGGCAATAATCGGAGTTTCAACTGTCGGATCAAATTAAATTTTAGTCAACACGTTCAGATCTTGAAAAAGTACAGTCTGAACGGTGGAGACCGTATTTGGAGCTTTGTGTTGATGGGAATAGGTCGAAAAAAGAAGCAGGTTTTTGGGCGATTTAGTTCTGCGCAGTCGAGGGAAAAGAGTAATTTCTCACAAACTAACCATTGGATCGAGCTGTAATTTGGACAGCACGTTCAGGACATAATTAAATCCAAAATTTAAAAATTCTTTTTTTAACTTTACACACCCAAACCCCTAACTCTCACAGAATACCTTCTTTGGATCAGACACCGATTAATCAGCGTAATAGATAGGATTCTCCATCCATTTAATAATTTTAAATGTAATGTTTTGATAATCATGATTAATGATCACGATCATGTACAAATTTTCATAAGTTTTGGAAAGGTACCATAATCTTTTCATGTGAGTAAATATAGATCCTAGCATGTAAGATTGAATGCATAAAGCATCACATATGTGGAGATAAGTGATTGGTTGAGCCAACACAAGATCATAAGGATGGATTGATGTGTTGGCACAAGGGGAGCCGTTGAGATCATGTTTGCATGAAGGGTGAGATGATGATCAGTTTAGAAGAGAGGTTAGCAGCTGAGGAAGTTAGGTTGTTACAGATTCTATTCAACAAACTCACGTGCTAGCATGCAGCTTACACTTGCTGTAGTTCATCATCTGATCACATATATAACATGATCAGCAAGATTAGGGTTCTTAAGTTCTTCACTTCTTCTCCATCAAGTTGTAAAAGATCATCAATAAGATTTCAAAGTTCCTTTGAGAGTGGACGTAGGCTTCCATAGCCGAACCACTATACTTCCTTGTTGTTCTTTCATTTATTAGTTGTTCATAGTTCCTTTTCAAGCGAGTGAGTATTGAGAGGGTGTGTGTGATCATTGGTTTCAGCCGATAGAGTGCAAACGTGAGAGCATCTAGTGAGTTCTTGCAGTTGATTCATAAGAAGTGACGCCGTTTGTGGGAAGTTGAGCTGCAGACGACTATTTGAAGAGGTAGATAACCATGGTTACAATGAAGTTCAACGTGGAGAGGTTTACAGAGAAAACCAATTTCAATTTATGGAGAATGAAGATGAAGGCAATCCTCATCCAATAGGGATTAGCTGATGCAATTAAGCCATTACCAGCAAATCAGGCAGCAGATGTTGATGCAGTTGCATAACATGCCAATCTAGATCAACAATCCAAAGTACATAGTGCAATCATACTATGCTTAGGTGATAAGGCTCTAAGGGAGATTGCTAAAGAAACAACAGCCAGAGGTATTTGGCAAAGATTGGAAGAACTTTATATGGTTAAGAGTCTTGCCAATAGGCTGTATAAGAAACAGAAGTTGTATTCATTCAAGATTACAGAGGAGAAGCCAATTCTTAGGCAGCTAGATGAATTCAATAGGATTATTGATGATCGTGAAAACATAGATGTTGCACTACATACAGAGGATAAGACAGTAATCTTACTCTCAGCACTTCCTTCATCATTTGAAGGATTAAGAGATACTTTGTTGTTTGGAAACAATGAGACTATCACCCTTAATCAAGTACAGTTAGCTTTAAAGGCAAAGGAACTTCATAAGAATTCTGATGTTCAAGTAAATGGTGAAGGGTTAGTGGCAGGAAGCAAAGTAATTAGAGTAAGAATAACAAGAAGAACTTCTTAGACAAGAAGAAATAAGAGAAGAATCAGACTGCTCCAACAAAAGAAGATAACAAGAATTGCTTTCATTGCAATAAACCAACACACTTCAAGAAACAATGCCATAAGTGGAAGGCTATGGTGGCAAAGAAGATAGCAGAAAGGAGAGGAAATCCAAGGCCTCATGCAAATCAAGTAACATAAGATAAAGGTAACACTGAATCTGATTTCATAGAAGCTTTGTCTGTTAGTTCAAGTTTAGTTTCAGATGAATGGGTGTTAGATTCAGGATGCACTTTTCATATGATATCTAGAAAAGATTGGTTTACTGAGTTAAGTTCATGTAGTGAGGGATCTGTTCTATTAGGAAATGATCAAGCCATTAAAATTGAAGGGGTAGACTCTATTAAATTGAAAATGTTTGATGGAGTAACAAGATTGCTTACAAGAGTTAGATTTGTGCCCGGTTTAAGGAAAAATTTTATTTCACTTGGTATGTTAGATTCAAAAGGATATGAAAACTGGTTGAAGAAAATGGGACTTACTATTATAAAAGGGAACTCAGTGGTAATAAAAGGGATCAAGAAAAATGATCTATATTTTCTTGATGGATCTATCATTTCTGAACAGATTAATGTTTCACAAAAAATGAATGATGCTCACCTGTGGCATGGTAGGCTTGCACATGTGAGTGAAAGGGGATTACAAGAACAAGCAAGACAAGGGTTATTAAATATCAGCTTAACTATAAAGCTGGATCAGTGTGAGGCCTGTATTCTTAGTAAGTCAAAGAGAGCAAAATTTGGCTCTGCAGAACATAGTACTAAAGCTATATTGGAGTACATACACTCTGACTTGTGGGGGGTCATCAAAGACTACAACTATGAGAGGTGGAAAATATTTTATATCTTTCATTGATGATTACTCAATGAAGCTGTGGGTGATAATCCTGAAATCAAAAGATGAAGCATTCATGGCATTCAAGACTTGGATCACAGAAGTGGAAAATCAAATTGAGTGCAAAGTTAAGTGTTTAAGGACTGATAATGAACTAGAGTTCATTTCTCAAGAATTTAATAGCTACTGTCAAGAAAAAGGTATTAAGAGACATAGGACAGTTCCTGATACACCACAGCAAAATGGAGTTGCTGAAAGGATGAACCATACTTTTCTTCAGAGGGTGAGATGTTTGCTGAGCAGTGGTGGATTTTCTAAGTGGTTTTGGGGTGAGCTAGTAACAACAGCTGCTTACTTAATTAATATGTGTCCATCAGCAGCACTTAATTTCAAAGCTCCTGATGAAATTTGGTCTAGAAAGGTTCCAAGTTATGATCATTTGAGGGTAATAGGGTGTCAAGCATATACACATCAGAAACAGGATAAGTTAGATCCTAGAGACATCAAATGTGTACTTATGGGATACAACTCAGATAGAAGGATAAGAAACTCCTAGTTCAAGAAGAACCTTGAATAGTTATCAGTTGGTTAGGGACAGAATGAGGAGGCAAATAAGAGCTCTTGTAAGATACGTTGAAGCTAATATTGTGTCTTATGCATTATTTGTAGCAACTAATGTTGAGATGTATGAGCCAAGATCATACACTGAAGCTGTGACAAGTAAGGAAAGTGATAAGTGGATAGTTGCAATGGAGGAAGAACTACTATCTTTACAAAAATAATGAGACATGGATCATTGTGGATAAGCCTGCAAATCAAAAACTTGTTGGTTGTAAGTGGATTTACAAGAAGAAGCCTGTGACAAGTAAAGAAGGAGGAATAACACTACAAGAAACTGCCAGAATACCGACAGATTTATCGACGGAATGAAATCATCGGTAATTACCGACGGTTTACCGATGAATTACCGACGGTTTATTGATTTAGTAGGATTTCTTTTTAAAATATCATCAATAAAAATTTTCAACGGTTTTTGCGACGGATTCCTGACGGAATTAGCGACGGATTTTTTTTTCCGTCGGTATTTTGGAGGGAATAAATCCTGGATAATTACCGACGGATTAAATCCGTCGGTAAATATATAAATTTTTATTTAAAGAAAATTAATTTTAGTTTTAAATTTACCGACGGATTTATCCGTCGGTAAATATATTAAATTTTATTTTTTAAAAAATTAAATTTAGTCTTTAATATACCGACAGATGTTTTCCGTCGGTAAATATATTAATTTTTATTTTAAAAAAATTAATTTTAGTCTTTAATTTACCGACGGATTTATTCCGTCGGTAAATATATTAAATTTTTTTAAAAAAAATAATTTTAGTCTTTTATTTACCGACGGATTAATTCCGTCGGTAATTTAAAGATTAAAATTAATTTTCTTTTAATAAAAAATTTATATATTTACCAACGGAATAAATCGATCGGTAATATATAAAATTTATTTAAAAATAATAATTTCAGGTACCGACGGAAACAATCCGTCAGCAAAATTTTGAAATTGTTTTATAAAATTTAATTGTTACTCTGGATTGATTATATATTTTTAATTTTAATTCAAATATCGACGGATATAATTCCGTCGTTAATCTTAAGAGTAATAAAATTAGGTATCGCCTTCTAGTCACTCCATTAACTTGGAAAACGAGTTTAAGCCTTCTTCTCCATCAGTCTGCCACTATCGCCGGCGGAAGTCGCTGCTTCTACTGCCGCAGGCCAAGAACGATGGCATTCCCCATCTACCTGAGCCTTCTCTCCCTCTCCTTCACTTTCCATTATTTCTCGTTCCGATTCTATCTCGTCTTTAACGGGCTTGTCGAGTTCACCAGGAATAGGTACTTCGACCACTCATGGCGGATACCTCCTGCCACCACCACCTGCCGGATGAAGAATCATTAGGTAAGACACCAACTCTTGCCCTAATTTTCGTAATTCTTCTATTGATATTTTGTAGCCCATATTTCGAGGACCCTCTGCTCGCTTTCACTGAATCGCGGGATGTTTCGAGGACATTCCTACATAGCATCTAACTCCTTAATTCTCTGGCCAAGAGGTATCCCTGCAATTCTTCTTTGCTAACCTAATTATAAATCTGCTGTTGTCTAATTTGTTTTCTCGAATTTTAATACACAATGAAAATAATTGATTATTGAGTTCGTATGCTAATTAATAATTATAAGTACTCCATATAAGTCCTCTGACTAAGCACCGTGGAAGAACAGATATATTATAACTAGCAAAATAATATTTATTTAAAAGAAAGTTTTTGAATATAGTTTGTGGATTAATGATAAGCTCCACCAATTTTATAGTCACCAATTTATGGTATAATTGCTTTCATATAATGTCAATATTTCTAAATATATCCCATGGGAGTTAACTATTTAATTTTGAATATCTTAATAATAAAATTTTAACAAAAAAATGATGAAGATTGATGATAAGCCTTAAATCCCTTTATTTAAAAGGATGTAAGTAGGAAAATAATTAAAAATTATTTTTAAAAAAAGGTAATATTAAAAGTGTTGATCGTATTTAATTCACTCAAATTTACTCAAAGTTTTAGTATTAGCTAATAAATAAGGGAGAAACCCAAAATGAAGTGAAATAGCTTGTCATTTTTAAATATTTATTACAAATTAATTCATTAATTAATCCAAAGCTTACTTTTTGAGTTCATTTTTTGATTTCATTTTTGTATCATGTTTTCCATGAGCTTCAGATCTTTCATTAAACTTTATTCTTCACTTCTTTGCAACTTGCTAATTTCCTTCTGCTCTCGTGCATATACACACTTAAATTTAGTGTTTTATTAGTTTAGTGCATGAACCAGGTTGGCATTGATTTATTATTGTCTGTGGTACTTGCTGTTAAAGAATTGCTATGTATGGTTGGATTCATTACTTGAACTCTTTCCAGTACACTATGAGTTTACTACAACATTATCTATCTAATTATCCGTACATGACATTTTTTTTTCAGGATTTTTCTATTATTTTGGGCTATAACACAGCTTTGCCAGATTTAATCACTACAAGTAAATGTTGACTCTTGATCCATGTGAGATTGATTACATACACTATTAGCATATAGTATAAGTATTAATGGTAGTTTACTAATCAATCTTACAGATAGTTTATCTTCCCAATTTTAGTTTATACCTTTTACTTACAAAGCCTTCTCACACACATAAATATTTTTTTAATTGTTTTGGATTGCAGGACTAATTAAAAGCTGGCAGGTCAGCAACCTGTTTTCTCTTGGTTATTATTTGCATTTGGTTTATTTCTTATTATTGTCATTTTGTTATGTTAACTACATTTGATGATGCTCACAAATTATGTATTGAGAAGAGCAAATATCTTGGAGGTATGAGTTCTTAATTGGTCAGCTAGTAATTAATATCATTGAAGTTAGCTGCTATTGTTGTTTCTGCTGATTGTTATAGTTTGTGTCATCCTATTGATCCCTCTTGTTAGGATTGGTGTGAACATCCAACAAATTATCTTTTTCCAAGTTTATTTAATTATTGAAAGCGCAAAACTCACTATTTGATCCATCATGGATTTTAGTAGATTGTTTAAAGGGTAATTGGAGTACAGCTAGCTTGATAGATCCATGCTGAGTTTGTCAATACTGAGTTTTAGCAGTATCAAAACTCATCAGAAGTCCAATAGATCCATTTATTTTGGAGGTACGCTTTTCTTTTATTTTAGCTTTTAATTAATCTCCATTTAATTTACTGGTTAATCGTGATCCCGAGTTCTATTTATTGTGCAGGCATGGATTATGCAGACCCAAAAAAGAAGAACAAACTTTGTGGAAATATTTTTATGGTTTCTCCTTTTACAACATTGTGCATTCTTATGCTGAAACAACTCCAAATTTTAATACCCCTGGTGCCTAGTAAAGTAATTTCTATTTCTTTTTTTTTTATTTCTTATTGATGTTCGACCTGCCATTTCTTTATTTGCTTGTCTATGCATTACTCTTTTGAGATTAGATGAGTGTAAAACTTTAGCCTATTAGGTTGAGTGACTTAAAATTTCCAGCCATGTTGCATTTTTCAGTAGTTTGTTGTCATGTTAGGTATGTTAAGCACTAGAATGGTAAAGACTTGTTTATCCGTTAGGTCTTTCATATGACTGAAAGAGAGCTTCGGTGAAGTGGATTTGGATTTAAATTTTTTAGCTAATGGTTCAAACCTTTAATAGTAGTTTGATTGTGCATTCAGTTAATTAAAATCTCTCTCAGGTTGAGTACCATTAATATCAAAGTGCATTGTTATGTTCACATTGTTTTTTTTGCATATTTCCACTAGAAACTCGAGTTGCTTGAGCTATTATCTTATAATTATAAGTCATTTTTTAGAAAAGAATAGGCTAACAGTTAAATGCTTGAAAGATTTTGCATGTCAGAAAGATACCAATTGAATGGCTGCAACTTTTACTTGTCTTATAGATGTGCTCCCCCAAATCTATAATTTTGCTGAGTGATTTTTTTTTTCATTTATTAAAAGTAGTGGGGTTTATGTTATTAGAAAAATTCCCATTGCTAACTATAAAGGTTTTCAATTGCAGGCTGAAGTCAATTACTTAGGGCCAACTTCGGCATCCTAATCTTGTGAAACTTATCGGCTATAGTTGCGAGGATGACCATAGGGTGTTGGTATATGAATATATGGCATCAGGGAGCTTGGAGAAACACCTTTTGCTTAAGTAAGTAATAGGTTGCGAGAGAGTGACTAAAATCTTTACTTATTTCAGTTTCATTAATAGGTTGCGTGAGAGTGACTAAAATCTTTAAATTTGTTATAAATCTTACCACTTGAGTTTGCTTGTTAATAGCCTAGTTCTCTGATTTTGTATTACTTACACTTTCTATATCTGTTTTTCTCGTAGGAGTACGCGCCATTTTATCATGGCATAAACGATTGAAGATTGCTTTAGCTACTGCAAGAGGGCTTGCTTTTCTTCATGGTGTTGAAAAACCTATCATATATAGGGATTTTAAGACCTCAAACATACTGCTAATTTTTTGAAGATTTATTAAATTGAAAAAAAAATTAACTTTTTTTTTAATTTTCCTTTTGTATTTTATAGACGGATTATCATATATAGGGATTTTAAGACCTCAAACATACTGCTAGTTTTTTGAAGATTTATTAAATTGAAAAAAAAAATTATTTTTCCTTTTTCATTTTACTGACGGATTTTTTCGTCGTTAAAATTACCGACGGAAAAATCCGTCGGTAAATTATTATTTATTTTAATTTTGAATTTTGAATTTACCGACAGATTATTTCCGTCGATAAACTTAACGACGGATTTTTCCGTCGGTAAAAACATCATTATATTAGCACTCCCGACGAATTGACATTGAATGATTACAGACGAAAATCTTTTTTACTGACGAAAAAATCCGTCGGTAATTATCGACGGATTTAAAATTTCGTCACTAAAAAATTACCGACGCAGGTTTTCATGACAAATCCTTTTCCGTCGGTAATCCGTCGGTAAATTGTTTACCGACGAATTTTTCATATGTTACCGACGGATTTTTTTCGTCGGTAATCTTGAAGTTTTTTGTAGTGTAAGATATAAAGCAAGACTTGTAGCTAGAGGTTTTTCACAAAAGGAGGGAGTGGATTACAATAAGATTTTTTCTCCTGTAGTAAAACACTGTTCTTTCAGAATCTTGCTAGCATTGGTTACTCAATTTGATCTGGCATTGCATCAGGTGGATTTTACTACTGCATTTTTACATGGAAACCTTGAGGAAGAGATATACATGCAAGTACCTGAGGGTGTGAATGTTGATAAAACAGAAAATAAGGCATGTAAGCTCATCAAGTCCCTGTATGGTCTGAAACAAAGTCTAAGACACTGGTACTTGAGATTTGATGAATATATAACATCAAATGGATTTGTGAGAAGCTTGCATGACAGTTGTGTTTATATCAAATGTGAAGAAGGAATCTATATCTATCTACTGCTGCATGTAGATGATATTCTAATTGCTTGCAGAGATATAGCTGGGATTAACACAGTTAAAGAAACACTGAGAAAAGAGTTTGAGATGAAAGATCTTGGAGAAGCAAGTGTAATACTTGGGATGCAGATCATTAGAAACAGGTCAGCTGGTACCTTAAGTTTGAATCAAGAATCATACTTGATTAAGGTCCTAAAAAGGTATAATATGGATCAGTGTAAGTCTGTTTCAGTACCTACAAAACAAGGGTTGAGATTATCTCTACAAGATAGTCCCAAGACAGATGAAGAAATAGCAAAAATGGATAAGATATCATGTGCCAGTACAGTTGGGAGTCTCATGTACTCAATGGTGTGCTACAGACCAGATCTTGCATATGCAATGAGTCTGATCAGCAGATTTATGAGCAAGCCAGGATGCTGCACTGGGAATCAGTAAAGTGGGCTCTGAGGTATGAAAAAGGGACATCATCTATGGGCTTGAAGTTTTAGAAAAAGGAAGGATGGAGTCAAGCTATTGTGAGATATGTTGATGCAAATTATGCTGCAAATCTTGACACCGGAAAGTCTTTATCAGGATATGTTTTCAATATGTTTGATAGTGCAGTGATTTGGAGGACTACACATCAATATGTGGTAGCATTATCAATCATAGAAGCAAAATATGTTGCTTTGACAGAAGCAATAAAAGAAGGCATCTGGCTAATTGGAATATTGAAGGAATTTGGGTTTCAACAAGATATGGTTGAAGTACACTGTGACAATCAAAGTGCTCTTCACTAGCATCAAGGATACCATGAAAGGACTAAGCACATAGATGTTAGATTGCACTTCATAAAAGACATGGTTGATAAAGGATCAGTTGAGGCGAAGAAGATTAACACCAAAGAAAATCCGGCTGATGCACTTACAAAAGCTCTTCCAGCTCTCAAATTTGAGCTGTGTAAGAGCCTGTTCAATATGCATTAAGGTGGAGGAAGGGTTGGCTGTACCCTTTAAAACAGCAAGGTGGAGAGCTTGAGTCTTTGATGATATGATGCAAGGTCTGTAAGGTGGAAATTTATGAGTAAGTATAGATCCTTGCATTTAAGATTGAATGCATGAAGCATCACATATGTGGAGATAAGTGATTGGTTGAGCCAACACAAGATCATAAGGATGGATTGATGTGTTGGCACAAGGGGAGCCGTTGAGATCATGTTTGCATGAAGGGTGACATGATGATCAGTTTAGAAGAGAGGTTAGCAGCTGAGGAAGTTAGGTTGTTACAGATTCCATTCAACAAACTCACGTGCTAGCATGCAGCTGACACTTGCTGCAGTTCATCATTTGATCACATATATAACATGATCAGCAAGATTAGGGTTCTTAAGTTCTTCAGTTAGTATCTCCTTCTCCATCAAGTTGTAAAAGATCATCAATAAGATTTCAAAGTTCCTTTGAGAGTGGACGTAGGCTTCCATAGCTGAACCACTATACTTTCTTGTTGTTCTTTCGTTTATTAGTTGTTCATAATTCCTTTTCAAATGAGTGAGTATTGAGAGGGTGTGTGTGATCATTGATTCCAATCGATAGAGTACAAACATGAGAGCATCTAGTGAGTTCTTGCGGTTGATTCATAAGATTTCCTATTGTTGAAGGTTCTGTGATAAATGAGAAGTGAGACAAATCACGCTAGAATTCATTGAAAAAATAAAAAAAATCATCTGCATCCTCTTTTTAAAAATATGGGATCTTCAACTTTATCAAAGTTAATGATGTTAAAACCCGCAATCAAGTATGACAAAATTGATAGGTAAAATCTACATGGTCTTTTTTTTCTTGGCATTTGTGTGGGGTAATCGGAGAAGGATTTCTGACGACTTACGAAAGCTACACCATTTATTGTAGAAGGTTTCTACCTTTTCAATTTGGTTTCAGGTCAGCAATAACGGGGTGTCAGCCGCGTTCCTCGTTGAATATGGGGGCTTCTTGAAAAATTTTCAAAAAATAATTTGAATGATCGCTTCCTATGCCTGAATTGCCACATTCTTGGGGTTGTGAATGGTTTTTGGGAATAAGCTCTATGACAAATTGCCTCTTGAGATTTCAAAGCTTCAAAATTGGTGCTAATTGATTTAAGCAATCAATTCTCATAAATACAGTTCACAGTTGGGTGTGTAAAGTAAAAAGAGTTTTTAAATTTTGAATTTGGGTGTGTTATTTTAAGTATATTTGTATAAGGTTATTTTAGTATTTTTCAAATCATCCAATTTAAATTATTGAGTGCACATAATAAATATTTGAGTGGCTATAGCGCCTATCAAAAATCAAGAATAAATCTACTTCGTTCACAGTCCATTCTCAAAAAAAAAATTTGGGGCCTACTCTTGGAGACTCTGAAATTGGAAATTGTAACAAATTGTTTTGGTCAAGAAAATTCAAAGAAGTGGCAGAGAAATTTCTCAAAATCGGGGAGCTCATGGGACTAGGAGTTGAAGGAAATATGGATGAAGCTATTAAGAATCTGGTTAATATGGAATTGAGAGACAAGAGATGCTACCTTGAAAATATAGGCCGAACTGGTAAGGGGGTGAGTTATGGAGATTTTCAATGAATATTTTGTTTATCAATGTTAGAATATTGGGAGGGATACAGAAAATTAGACGTATTAGAGAAATCATGGGTAAGGAAGTTGTTGATTTTATATGTATTCAAGAAACCAAAAGAAATATGTTTAGAAGAGAGCTGGTCGCTAAGTTGAGGAATGGTGAAGAATTTGATTGGGCTTTCATAGGATTAATGGGGAGAGCAGGAGGTTTACTATGCACCTGGTCAGAGAAAAGACAAGTCATAATGCAGTGTTGTCTGGATGTTAATCACGCTCTTGAAATTCGGGGAAGATGGTTGGAAGGAAATGCTGACTGTTCCATTATCAACGTATACTTGCCTTGCTCGAGTCAAGAACGGTCACGTGTTTTTTCTGAGTGGAGGGACTCTTCCTATGATAATGAGGATAGAATTATATATTTTGCTGGGGATTTCAACACTGTTAGAAAGTCTTCCGAAAGGAGAGGTAGAGGACAAGTCACGACGTTATCTAAATACAGTATGTTTGATGAATTTATGGTTATTTATGGGTTGGATGAACTTGATCTCATAGGCCGTAAATTCACCTGGTATAGGGATGATGACTCAGTCGCATCAAAATTGGATAGGGTCTTTATGAACTCTAAAGGAATGACAAGTTGGCAAGACTATTCCTTACAGGCACTTCCTAGGACATTCTTAGATCATTTCCTGTTGATGTTGATCGTGAGAAACCAGAAGATTGATTGGGGTCCTAAACCATTTAAATTTAAAAATAGTTAGCTGCTTTACATAGTGCAGAATCTCCCCCAAATCTTAGAAATATGTGACATTCACCATTCACAAACAACAAAAGCAACCACTGCCACATCGTTCGGCCGTTGCCGGTGATCTTACACGACGGTGGCCTGGCGAAGCGGCCAACGCCGTCGACCGTCATCCACCTTTTTTGCATAATGTTTTGTACAATTCTTCACTTTGTGCATATCTACCTTGTGTTCACGTTATGCAGATAATAGCATGGTCAATGTGAAATTTGATTGCTTACAAATTTGATTAAGCCAAGTTTTCATTTCTCAAAGGCAATTGCGTGAAATTAAATTGAAACAGATATATTATCAATAATAATGGGATTAAATTTATTTAAGGTTATATCGGGTAATTTAACCTTTAGATTTTGTATACAAAAGTCGTTTATTTAAAGTGATGTACTTTATAATAATCATATAATAAGTGTGTATTAGGTAGTAATAATTTTTTTTTACCAAATACTAAAAAAATCTGCTAGTGTAATTTAGGATAAACAAAATTTGAATGAGGAAGATTTGTAAAAACATAAAAAAAGATGGTGAAGATGTTGATAATGAAATTGAGAAATGAAAAAATATTTTCAAGAATAAAAATTACATATTAAACATGCATACATTAGAGCCTGAGAAAATATTAATAATAAAACTAGACATACATTGGTTGAGAAATGTCTTAAAAAATACTGTCAAATTTAAAATATTACACTACAAAAAAAATCTTATAAATACATTAAAAAGTGTTGTAATAGATAATATATTAATACATTTTATCTATCACCACATTAATTTTTTGTGTGATCCATTCTACCGTGGGAATAGACAATACCTCTATCACCACACTTTAAAGTGTGAAGAATTATACATATTATCACACTTACTTTTATTAATACACTTTAAAATGTGAAGATAGGTGACTTATTAATACACTTTTAAATGTCACAATAAAATAATATTATAGAAAATAAAAATCAAAAGTGTTTTCTCTTAGACTCAATCCTGTATCACCCGTATTAGATTCTTATTTTGAGTCCGATCGCCATTAATTTTATATTATCAGTTTAATAGGTATAATAAAATAAAATTAAAATTACTAGTTAAATTATAGTATAAATTTAATTTTGTAAGATAAAATATAATTATATAGAAATATATATACCTAATTATTCTAAAAATAATTAATTTAAAGTACAAGATTTTATTATTAAAATAAAAATAAATTTTATTTTTGAATCATTAAATTAATTAAAATAATTATTTATTATAAAAAAAATTAAAAAATAATTTAATTTTTTAATAAAATAAATGATTTCTATTTTAATATTTTAACTATAAAAATAAATAAAATAAAATTTTAATAATTTGTGATCTTTCATCGTGTGTTGTAACAAAATATATATTTACACATGTATTCTTAAGTGTCTCTAAATTGTACTTATAATGACACTTTTTCTTATGTGCTAAAAAGGTGTAGCAAAAGTGATACTAAAGAGTACATATAAGGATACTTTTTGTGTAGTAAAAAAAGGTGTAACAATAGATAAGTGTTCCTTTTGAAGTGTGGTGATAGGATAAATATCAACATACCATTTTATTAAGTGTCTTTAAAGAAACATATTAACACCCCTAAAAATATAATGTAGTAATACAATACTTATTATCACACTGATATTAAAATGACATAAAAAAATATGTGCTTAAAGGCATTTTTTCTTGTAGTGTTATAAAAATGAATTTTTTGAACATTTTTTTTTATAAATAATTGCTCAAGAAAATTATACTCCCTCCGTCCCGGGTATTTTTACCCGTTTGTACAGGCACGGAGATTAAGATATTTTATTTTTTTAATATATAATGTAAGATAAAGTAGGGATAAATTAGTAATTTAAAAAGAAAAAGTGAATAAAGTTATTGGGAATGATGAATAAAGTGTAAAAAAGTAATTAAAGTTGTTGGGATTGTAAAAAGTAGGTAATAAAATATTATAAATTTTTGCCAAAAATGGAATGGGTAAAAATACGTGGGACACCCCAAAATGGAAAGTGGGTAAAAATACGTGGGACGGAGGGAGTAACATATTTTGCTTTTTTATTGTTATCTTTTTAATCAGAATTCCTCTTTTTTATTTTGCAGGGCCTTGAAATCTAATGGCAGGAGCTGATCAGGGACACTATAATTTAAGAGTTTTGGAGTAATATCCTTATCTATGTACAGTGTCCGAGGCAAGGCAGTCAAGTAGAGGATAATATATTTTTCAGGGAAATACCACAAGTTGCCCTATATGGGGAAGTCAACATCTATTTTGCCCTATCTTTTCTAATACATCTAATTTGCCCTAAAAATATATGCAATGCCATGAATACCCTCAAGAATGGCCCACCTTTTTGTATTGGGAATGAGTTGACAAGTACAGTTGCATGCAATTCAATGTGTCAGGGAATATGTAGATTAAGGGATCACACATTAAGTAAAAGAAGAAATAAATAAATCTATTAAAATATCACCCCCAATTCGGCGGACAAGCTGAATGAAGTGAAAAAGCAAAATTTTAGTGGACACCTACTATTTAAAATTCACGAAATTTAATTTTTAAATTCCTTAAATTGTTAGATTATAATATGCTTTGATGAGTGTGTAAATTCACAAGTTTGGAAATAGATGAAAAGCCTATATATATTGTGAATTAGCATGAATCAGGTGTTCGTGGAGCTATTTAAGTGGTTTTCATAGCAAAATCGGAGTGGAAGTGCCAAGAATCGAAGAGACAAAGTCGAGACCACGCGAACCGCCAAGGAGAGAGGTGGTTCGACCTGATGGAGGAGGGTTCGACCTCTCCTACAGGTCGAACCAGCGTTGCAAAGTGTGCAAAAGGAAGGTTCGACCACGACTCAAGGGGTTCGACCTGTCTATCAGGTCGAACCATGGTCGAACCAGTTCGCGAAAGATGGGTTCGACCACGACGTTGGGGTTCGACCTGACGGTTGGCCGAACCAGGAGCGGAAATTATCCAGTGGTGAGGTTCGACCTGTGGTTCGACCAAAGAGGGAGAGGTTCGACCTGTACAAGAGGTCGAACCAAGTGCAGAGTACTTCCAGTAGGTGGGTTCGACCTGTGGCTCAACCTGCGGCCAGTGGTTCGACTTGTTTGACGAGGTCGAACCGACGTGCGGGAACTTACCTTATTTGGATTTTCGAGGCCAAAACGCGTGGGATCACTTGAAAAGCTCATTCCAAGCCCTAGAGACGTAAGTACAAGTATAAAAGGAGGCTCATGCAGTCAAGAAAATCATCACGAAAAGAAAGAAGAAAGGGATCATCATCAACAACACATTACAAGAGGACAGTAGGAGAGCTGTGACAGAGGTTCAGCTGGAGATTCAAGTAAGATTGGTTCAACTAACCATGATTGTTCCTAAATCAATCATGGGCTAGAGCCACTTCGCTAGTTTTAGGGTTATGAAGGTTTCATGAGTTGATTTGTATTTCGTGTGTATACTCCGTACAACACTACTTGTGGTTTATTTTATATAAGATTGCACGTTTTTAATCCATACTCATAGTTGTTTTGTGCATCAATAATCGTTGTGTAGAGTCTGAATACATAACATGGTTATTGATTGAGTGCGTTCACTAATGAGCAGGGTTTATTGTTATAATTCTAAGTGAAGGGATTCTGAGGTTTTATTAGAACCGTCTTATATGAATGTTTGTTAATTGAATTGAATTCGGGTTAACAAGTAGGATTAATAGTATAACTTTATAGTACCTAAGAAGGAATATCAAATCGGGTTAGAGTACTAAGTGCACGGGAAATAATTGATTATGATAGTACCTAGAAAGGGAGGTAAAGGATACGTCTTGCTCTGAGGATACTCACACGTGTCAAAAGCTTATCTATTTGTGTCTATAGAATAGATTTGCATGGTATAGCGATGCGTCCATAAACCACAAGGTAGAGTCGGACATCGACACACGAAAGTATAAATTAACGAATGAAATTGGATAGCTTGACGAACTACCTATCATCTTATTTGATCACAACTACTATTTTCTTGTTCTTGTTATTTATTTGCTATTTTAATTATTACTTAGTTTACAAACCTACAATTACAATTCTCAACATAGTCATAATTGCTAGAAAATAACAAAAGTAATATTTATTCGTCCCATGGATTCGATATTTAACTTGGTCACCTTCGAAACTACAATTGATATCCTTCATACTTGGGGATTAAAGTTGTGTGTTGAGAAAACGCCCATCAAGTTTTTGGCGCCGTTGCCGGGGACGGCTTAAAATATCTTTTTGTTATTTCTAGTTTATTATGGCTATTTTTCTTGTTTTGTTGTTTTAATTCTAGTTCTTTTTAGGTGCATGCTCACGAGATCAAAGAAAGGTGAACTTGAACCCTATAATCCTGAAATCGGAGCATCGTCAAGAAAGAAGATGAAGAAGAAGAGCAAGGCAAAGACTATTGATCCAACTGAGGCTCTGAATTTTGGAGTTGAAGTTGACGAGCAGAATTCGCAGACGATTGAAGCTACAACTAAAGTTAATTCGAGAGTAAGGACAGTCAACATGGCAGCGAATCCGGATAATCTAGCCATCCGAGAGATTTTCAGAAATAATGGGGCTAGAAATATTGGGCTTCTAGGAGCGAGGGGAACTAATTCAGCTTTCGATCTTCATCCCACTCTAATTAGCATGATAGAAAGGAACTCCTTTTCAGGAGGGTCTTTCGAGGATCCGCAGCAGCATCTGAATAAGTTCTTGGGCTATGCAAGTACTCAAAAAGACGCAGGAGAACATGAAGATGCTAGGAAGATCCTTTTGTTCAAATTCTCGCTTACTGAAAAGGCGAGAGATTGGTACGACACTATCAACGCAGCTGAGTGCACCACTTGGGAGCAACTGAAGTTAAGGTTCTTGGAGAGGTACATGCCACCTTCAAAGGTGTTTAAGATGAAGGAAGACATTAACCAATTTGCTATGGGTGGAGGTGAAAAATTTCATGAAGCATGGGATATATTCAAGGACATGCTTAGGAAGTGTCCTCAACATGAGCTATCTAAAGCTCAATATATCAGTACATTCTACAATGGATTGGACTGTGATTCACGAGTGTTATTGGATGCTTCTTCTAATAGAGCATTGCTTACAAAGTCATCCGTAGAGGCCGAAAAGTTGTTTGAAGATATTTCGATGAATTCGAGGGATTGGCCAACTGATAGAGTTAGAGGTACTTATGTCCTTGGGAAGGTAGCTAAGGTTGAACAAGCAATGGTGAAAACAAGTAGAGAGGATGAGATCGTCTCTAGCTTGTCCAATATCAACAAGCTACTTGAATCCCAACAGAAGCAAATCAGCGAATTATCTCAGCGTGTACCAATCATGCAGCAGGAGTTGAAGAATGATGGACCAATCCAAGAGGAGTTGGAAGAGGCACACTATGCCATGGATCAAAGTATTCAAGGGACTAGGTATCCAGATCAAGGAAACCGGAACTACCAAGGGAACTATCGAGGAAACTTTAATAATCGTGGTCCCCCCGGGTGGTTATCAACAACCTAAGAGGCCGGAGTTCTCATGGAGCAATCCGAATAATTCGATTCAACCTCCGATGGGTGTTGATCTGGGTGCTAAGTTGGAAGAAGGGAAACCGGGTCTTGAGGATACTGTGAACAGGTATATGGCCAAGAATGATGAAAGAGTGAACCGCCTTGAGGCCAAACTTGAAAAGATAATCGATGCAAAACATGAGGTTATATCTAAGCAGGTGAAGGACCTTACGTTGCTGATGGGGGAGATGGCGGGAAGTGTTAACAAGCTTACTCAAACTCTTGAGAAGGGGAAGTTCCCATCTCAAAGTATTGAGAATCCAAGGTCCTGCAACGCCATCACATTGAGGTCGAGAACGCAGTACGAGGGACCTATGAGGCCGAAATCAAATTTGGACATGTCTAGGGCCCGGTTCGATCATGGTTCGACCAACATTGAAGGTCGAACCATACAGGGGAGGTCGAACTAATGCACTGGACACGATCAGGAGGCATTACAGCATCGGTTCGACCAAACTGCAGATGGTTTGACCTGTTTCACAGGTCGATCCATGGTCGAACCTTACAATTCGGAACACTCTATTTTATCACAGCAACGGTTCGACCACGACAATCATGGTTTGACCTATCCAACAGGTCAAACCCAGGTCGAACCGCACCACTTGGAGCACTCTGTTTTTTTGCAGCAACGGTTCGACCAAGACGGTCATGGTTCGACCTATCAAATAGGTCGAACCTTGGTCGAACCGGATGGCGGAAGGAGTACAGTAGGCCGGTTCAACCTAGATGCCCGTGGTTCGACCTACTCAATAAGTCAAATCCAGGTCGAACCTCAATTTCAAAAAGAGAGCCGTTGTCCAGAAGGTAGGTTCGACCAGTACGTGCCTGGTTCGACCTGTTCTATAGGTCGAACCCTGGTCGAACCCCACCAAAAATTGCTTGTTGCTACTCCGAACACTCTCGAAGATGTTGATGCTACTCTAGTGGTTTGGAATGAGCAAAGTACAGAGATAATAGCTGAGAAAAAGTGGAAGAGAGCCAAGCGATTGAGAGCCGAAAAGGAGAAAACAGAGAAGGTTGATCGTGATGAATGGGGGATTCCCAAAACAAAGATACCTCCGCTGTTTCCTTACAAGCTTGTGAAGAAGGGATTGGAAGAGAAGTTCAAGAAGTTTTCAGAGATAATGATCAAAATAAGCTTGAGCATTCCTTTCTCAGAGGCAATCATGGAGATGTCGTACTATGCCCGATTTCTTAAAGACATATTGTTGAAGAAGTGGAGCTTAACCGGAATTGAAACGATGAATTTATCTTAGAATTGCAGCTCAATCATCCAAAGAAAGCTGCCGCAAATGATGAGGGATCCGGGGAGCTTCACTATTCTATGTGAGATCAGAAAGGGGCCGGCACGGCGAGCTTTGTGCGATCTAGGGGCAAGCATCAATTTGATGCCTTTGTCCATCTTTCAGAGGCTTGGTTTGGGGGAGTTGACCCCTACAACAGTGGTTCTCCAATTGGCGGACAGGTCGATGACGTTTCCAAAACGTATAATTGAAGACGTTCTCGTCATAGTGGAGAAGCTGGTCTTTCCTATGGACTTTGTTGTGTTAGAGATGGAAGAAGACAAGGATAATATCCCTTTAATCTTGGAGAGACCATTCCTTGCTACTGCTGGAGCTATGATTGATGTTCAGAAAGGAGAGCTTAGATTGCGAATGGACAAAGAAGAAGTTCTTTTCAACTTAGACAAAGCAATGAAGATGCCCATGGAGTCGCAGTGTTATAGTATTGACGTGGTGGAGGAGATTGTGAAGGAGGATATGTCTCTGATCCTGTCAAAGGATCCTCTTGAGACATGTTTGATGGAGTCTCTTACTTATCCCACTACGGAGCTTGACGGCCTCTCCAACGAGGTATGTATTGAATTTCTTGAAAACTTACTTGCTTTGGGTGATGACAGGTTTGAATCGGAAAGAACTAAGGTGGAAGAAGTCAAGTGGACTAGGAAGTACTTGCCTTTGGATAACGAGAGCTCTCCGATGGAAGTGAGAAAAGAGGAGTTGAAACTTTTGCCGGAACACTTGAAGTACGCCTTTCTTGGCGACAATAAAAATATCCGGTAATTGTATCTTCTTCTCTTGATGATGATCAACTTGAGGAGTTATTGAACGTTCTTAGGAAGTATAAATCTGCGATTGGTTAGTCTCTTGAGGATTTGAAAGGAATTAGTCCTTCGTATTGTATGCATAGGATAAGATTGTTAGACGAGGCAAAGGCAAGTGTTCAGAATCAGCGGAGGGTTAATCCCGCGATTCAAGAGGTGATTAGAAAGCAAATCCTTACGTGGTTGGATGCTGGAATCATATATCCTATTAGTGATAGTCCCCATGTGAGTCCATTGCATGTAGTTGCTAAAAAGGGGGTATGACTGTAGTAAAAGCTGAGGATGGAGAAGCGATAGCCACAAGGATTCCTACGGGATGGCGTACATGTGTAGATTATAGGAAGTTGAATGAGAACACGTGTAAGGATCATTTTCCTCTTCCTTTCATGGATCAAATGTTAGATCGTCTTGCAGGGTATGAGTTTTATTGTTTCTTGGATGGATACTCGGGATACAATCAAATTATGATTGCCCCCGAGGATCAAGAAAAGACCACTTTTACTTGCCTCTATGGGACCTTTACTTTCAAAAAATGTCATTTGGGTTATGTAATGCGCCGGCTACTTTTCAGAGATGCATGATGGCAATATTCGATGGGTTAATAGAGAAGATCATGGAGGTGTTCATGGATGATTTTTCTATTTTTGGTTCCTCCTTTGATATTTGTTTGTCTAACCTTGCTACTGTGTTGAAGAGATGCCAAGTGACTAATCTTGTCTTGAATTGGGAGAAGTGTCACTTCATGGTGAAGGATGGGATTGTTCTTGGGCATCATGTTTCAGCCAAAGGATTGCAGGTAGATCATGCTAAAATAGTGGCAATTGAGAAGCTTCCACCACCGACTAATGAAAGAGGAGTGCGGTCCTTCCTTGGACATGCCGATTTTTACAGGAGATTCATAAAAGACTTCTCAAAATACTCTAAGCCCTTATCTCACTTACTTGAAAAGGATGTTCCTTTTGTGTTTGATGAAGATTGTCTAACAGCTTTTCAAGTTTTGAAGGAGGCGTTTATTTCTACACCTATCTTGATCACACCGGATTAGACTCAACCATTTGTACTAATATGTGATGCAAGTGATGTAGCACTTGGAGTGGTGCTTGGGCAGCTGAAGGAGAAGAAGTTTTGCGCCATTTACTACGCAAGTAGAACTTTCGATGTGGCACAAAGAATTACACGGTGACTGAAAAGAAGTTTTTGGCGGTTGTGTACGCATTCGACAAGTTTCGTCAGTATTTGGTTGGCATGAAGACTATTGTGTACACTGATCATTCAGCGATTTGGTACTTGATGGAAAAGAAGGAGACGAAGCCTAGGATAATAAGGTGGATTCTTTTACTTCAAGAGTTTGACATGGAAATCCGGGATAAGAAAGGTTCTGATAATGTGTTGGCGGATCACCTTTCGAGGTTGGAGACTAGGGAACATTGTGATAATTCTTTTGAGTATATTGAGGAAATGTTTCCGGATGAAAAGATCATGACCGTGTTTGTTGAAGGGGCTGAGCGGCCGTGTGTGGTTGCTGCGCAGGGAGTTGATCCATGGTATGCAGATTATGTTAATTATATTGCTGTGGGAGAAATTCCAAGGGATCTCAACCGATATCAACTTGCTAAATTCAAAAGGGAAGTTGAGACCTTCATATGGTATGATCCGTTTGTGTACAAAATTTGCACGGATTCTATCATCCGTAGGTGTGTGCCAGAGATGGAGATGGAAAGTATTCTCGAGTTTTGTCATGCACAACCTAACGGGGGGCACTTCGGCGCTCAAAAGACAGCAGCCAAGGTACTTCAGTCCACTCTTTATTGGCCTACGTTGTTCAATGACTGTGAGACCTATATGGCATCTTGCGATAGATGTTAACGCATGGGGACCATCGATAGGAGAGACGAGATGCCACTTCAGCCGAGCATAGTGGTCGAGATTTTTGATGTGTGGGGTATCGATTTTATGGGGCCTTTTCCCCCATCTAATGGATTTCTCTACATTCTACTTGTGGTGGATTATGTTTCTAAGTGGGTGGAAGCAATTCTTACTCGCTTGAATGATTCAAAAACTGTTATATCTTTGTTGAAGAAGCATATCTTTGCCCGCTTTGGAGTCCCAGTGATGGAGGTACGCACTTCGTCAATAAATTTCTTGAGTAGGTGCTTAAAGAGTATGGTGTTAAGCATAGGGTTACTACACCCTATCATCCTCAAGCAAATGGGCAAGCGGAGGTCTCTAACCGTCAAGTCAAATAGATTCTGGAGAAGGTGGTCGGAACCAATAGAAAGGATTAGGCTTTGAAGCTCGATGATGTCGTGTGGGGGTTCTGGACCGCGTACAAGACAGTGTTAGATATGTCACCGTATCAGATTGTCTATGGGAAGCTGTGCCACTTACCTGTAGAGATTCAACACAAAACGTTTTGGGCTTTGCGAAGCTTGAACTTGACTCTCAAGGATGTGAAGGAGTTGAGGATTACTCACATCAATCTTTTGGATGAGTTTCGGAGTCGTGCGTACAAGAATTCAGAGATCTACAAGGAAAGGATTAAGAGGTGGCATGATTCGAAGATCTCGTACAAGGAGTTCAAGCAAGGAGACGAGGTATTACTCTTTAACTCTCGTTTAAAGCTTTTTGCAGGCAAGTTGAAGTCAAAGTGGACAGGACCGTTCATGATTCATCGAGTCTTAGGAGGGGGAGTTTTGAGCTCATTGACAAGGATGGAGATATTTTTGCGGCGAATGGACATCGCTTGAAGCATTACAAGTTACCGGATGATGTTTGTGTCATCTTTGTGGATACCTTTATCTGATTTGATACCGTCGTGACTCTCCGACGTTAAACATGAACGCCTGTTGGGGGCTTTCCCTCCCGTTTTATTATTTTATTTTATTCGTGTGTGTAAAAAAAATTTATATTTGAAGTGCTTATTTATCGGCAATTACATCTCTTTGCAAACTTAGTTTCAACTATGGTTTCTACTAAGTTTGGGGGGTGTGATGTACTTACCTCAATAAGCACCGATATTATAATCTTTTCTTTGTGATGTTTGTTAGGGGAGTTGGTTTTTGCGCCATATTTAAAATTTTAATCGATTTTGATGTGACGATTTTTTACAACTTGCCTAATGTTTAGTGGGTTTTGGTTGTGTTTTCTTTTATGGAGTTACTCATGAATGATATTTTGTGGAATAATTTTTGATGAAGTTGTGCTCTAGTTGGTACCTAATGATTCGTATTGAAGTTTGAAGTGTGTAGGGATTGAAGAATACTCAGTTTGAAAGCTTAGAAGGGTGGTTCGACCAAAGCCAGAGTAGGTTCGACCAGTGCCAGGAGGTCGAACCGAGCAGAGGAAGTCGAACCGACGCAGAAAATCATCCAGTGAGGTGGTTCGACCTGATCATTGTTGGTTCGACCTGTCTAACAGGTCGAACCAAGGTCGAATCCGGTGACTTAAAACTTGCAGTAGGGTGGTTCGACCTAAGCCGTTATGGTTCGACTTGTTTAGAAGGTCGAACCTGAGGTCGAACCAGTCCGTTCAGAGCACTCTGATTTTTAGGTGATAGGTTCGACCAAAACAAGAGTGGTTCGACATGTTCAGAAGGTCGAACCTAGGTTGAACCAAAAGGTAAGTTTATCCAGAAGGTAGATTCGACCTCGTCGCTCGAGGTTCGACCTGTTCCGCAGGTCGAACTCGAGGTCGAACCCAGTCAGGTACGCGTTTTAAGTTATTTTTTTAGAAGGGTTCGATCATTCTTTTTGTTCACCAAACCTCGAACCCTCCCCGAACCTTGACACCCTTGCATAAATTTGTCAATTACACTTGATTTTGCACCGATTACACAACACTACACTCTTGATTCTTGAATTGGGCGCGGATTTGGGGCAATTTCGTCGCGAATCAGGGTTCAGTCGTGCGTTTTTTAGTGTTGTGTTCCAATTTTCGATAGTTAACCATGGGCAAGACTAAAGGAAAGGGACAAGGATCAAGTAAAGGGAAAGGTAAGACGGATGAAGCAAGATCGAAGAAGAGGAATGACAGGCCTTCGAATGTGGACACTGTAACCAGGAAGCTGAGGCTACAAGATCGTTTACCCGAGAACTTCAAAATTCAAATGGAAAACTGGGATGAGATTAAAGAAAAGTGGGAAGAAGTCTTAGACAAGATAGCTCGTACTCGATACCAAGATGATGAGGCGATGAGGATAATGAGAATCGGGAATGATATTTTCTTGATGTTCGATCAAGTGGGTATCCGGAGGTTTATGGAGTTAAAGAGGCCGACGTATTTCCATGTTACAGCGGAAGTAGTCTGCTCATTCGAGATGGTGAAGGACCCGCTTGGGTACCCGTATCAGTGTACGTTTTAGCTTGGTGGAGTGAGTAGGAGATGGACGTCTGAGAATTTTAATGAGCTGTTTGAGACGCCTTTGGGAATCTCTCGTTTGGAGAATGTTGCGTTCAACGCTAATAGGTTTTGTAGAGAGATCACAGGGGAGATTGGAGATTATAAGATTAGGCAGGCTCGTGCTTCTTCAATAAAGAATCCAATTTTGAGGTACATAGACCGTGTCTTAAGCAACACGTTGTTCGCCCACTCAGAGGGGAGTATTGTGTCTAGAGGAGAGCTTTACGCTTTGTGGTGTATGCTAAATGGGGTGCAGTTTAATGTTGGAGCGTATTTCATTGCACAGCTACATCGATTCAGGACCATTGGGTTTCAAAAGGTGAATATTGGAGGGTTACTGACGATCGTGGCTGAGCATATAACTTGGATTTCACCGGCATCACACCAGTTAGAGGAGAGCCCGATTTGGCGATGTTTACATGCATGAAGGGAAGATTTGCCCATTTCAGAGATGGAGACTGGTTCTTCACGAGGGGACTCAAGCCCTTCGATTTCATGTTTCCCTTCGACGTGAGTAACTTGACAACTATTCGGGTGGCGAGGAACAAGTTGATAGATTCTCTCGGACACAATGCCTTATCCGTGACAGTGAAGTCGGGTGGTGATTGGAGGACTGTATCGCAGATGTGTGCGGATGGCGGAGTTACAGCAGATTGTTGATCAAGGAGAGTTCCGTCCACCACAGCAGCCCAAAGAAGAGGAGCATCTAGAGGAGGAGCAGCAGGATGAGGAGATGCCGATGCAGCACGACGCACCTCAGCATGAGCCAGTACCGCAGCAGCAGCGGGCTGTCCCAAATAATACACGGGAGTAGCTCTGCCTTATTCATGAGTAGCTGGTTGCGATCGTTGCTAGCCAGCAGGAGACAAACCGCCAGCTCGCACTCGCCAACACCAACTATGCTACGTTGAATGAGAGGTACACGGCCTTGAATGAGAAAGTTGGTAGGTTGGGTGATCGAGTTGATTACTTGGATAGACACATCAGTGATCTGCACCGGATTGTGGAGCGGAGGCTTGATGATGAGGATGATGATGATGAGGATGATGATGCTCCGGAGGAGTAGTTTTTCAGGTTTTCTTTGGTTTCCTCCGATTCATCTTGATTCCATTATTTTTCTTTTTATCTTTATAGATTGGGTTGTGATTCATGCGTGAGTGGAATGTATAAGTGATGTCGATTGATAGATACTTGTATGATTGATTGGGTATGAGCTTATTGATTATGTGCATTCATATGTCTTGTATTAATTTCTATTGATGAAAAGCATGTATAATTTGATAAGTATATTGAGTTCTTGTGAAATTGATCTTAATTATGTGTTATGAGGAGTACTAGGATTTACCTATGTGAGGATTTGAGCCTTGATAATCATGCTTGATCATGATTGCTTTATTCTTGAGAGGATCATTCATATAAACGTATTCTAGAACTTGGCTTGGAGTCTTGTGTGAGACTTATGATTGATCAATTGCTAGGACATGATCTTAGGCCATTATTTTGTGATTAAGTTACTTAGCCAAATTTTATCTTTCCTAATGATCTTATTAACCTTTGGATGCCCTGTTGAGCCGTTAAAAACCTTTTCTTTGGTAGCCGAAGTAAATAACCTTATAAACATTTACTTGAGCTTTGATTAACCTATTCATTGGTAGAGAGAGTTGAGGTGGGTAAGTGTTGCAAGAAGAAAAAGGAAGATAAAATATGGTTGGATGAAAAGAATATGGTTAAATCTTGTTTAGGGGTAGTGCCCGAAACTGGTACCCCGATTTTTTTTATACATGGTGTGTGAAACTTAGCACCTGATGGCCTATACATGAGAAGAAGGGTAGTACCTAAAATTGGTACCCGAGTTGTCCAACGAAAAGATGATGTTAATGCCATGAAATGAAGGAAAATTCAGGAATTTTACAAGTTCAAGAGACGACATTGGAGGAGAATTTGCTGTAAGAAGAAGAAATCGAGAACCTCCAAGGTAACTCTCTACTAGTGTCTTAAGTCACTTTACCTAAATTTTCCTACCTTTTTCCAAAGAACCAACATTACAACCCGAAAACAAGTCCTTTGTGATCCTAGTGAAGAGTTGATTATAAGTTGATTTTTGAGACCTTTTCCAAGCTTATGGTTACGCGTGAATATGGATTGATATGAGTGTTTATATTAACCTATATAGTGCCTCACGCACTTGAGTGAAAGAGAATAAATACTTATCTTGTGAGCGAGATTAGTTAGTACTCCGAATGGTGTGTGATTGGATTGGTTTTGCATGAGTGATATATATGAAGCAATTAATACTTGTTTGATTTAATGAAGTTGCATGTGTGATATGTGTTGTACTTGAATCTTTGTGAATTATACACGACTCATGTGGTTTGATTTGGTCGCCTCGGGACGAGCAACATGTAAGTTTGGGGGTTTGATGAGTGTGTAAATTCACAAGTTTGGCACCATATTTTGTGCTAGTTTTGGAGAGTTGTGAGGTGGAAATAGGTGGAAAACCTATATATATTGTGAATTAGCATGAATCAGGTGTTAGTGGAGCTATTTAAGTGGTTTTCATAGCAAAATCAGAGTGGAAGTGCCAAGAATCGAAGAGACGAAGTCGAGACCACGTGAACCGCCAAGGAGAGAGATGGTTCGACCTGATGGAGGAGGGTTCGACCTCTCCTACAGGTCGAACCAGCATTGCAAAGTGTGCAGAAGGAAGGTTCGACCACGACTCAAGGGGTTCAACCTGTCTATCAGGTCGAACCATGGTCGAACCAGTTCGCGAAAAGATGGGTTCGACCACGACGTTGGGGTTCGACCTGACGGTTGGTCGAACCAGGAACGGAAATTGTCCAGTGGTGAGGTTTGACCTGTGGTTCGACCAAAGAGGGAGAGGTTCGACCTGTACAAGAGGTCAAACCAAGTGCAGAGTACTTCCAATAGGTGGGTTCGACCTGTGGTTCGACCTGCGGCCAGTGGTTCGACTTGTTTGACGAGGTTGAACCGACGTGCGGGAACTTACCTTATCCAGATTTTCGAGGCCAAAACGCGTGGGATCACTTAAAAAGCCCATTCCAAGCCCCTAGAGACGTAAGTACAAGTATAAAAGGAGGCTCATGCAGTCAAGAAAATCATCACAAAAAGAAAGAAGAAAGGGATCATCATCAACAACACATTACAAGAGGAGAGTAGGAGAGCTGTGTCAGAGGTTCAGCTGGAGATTCAAGTAAGATTGGTCTAACTAACCATGATTGTTCCTAGATCAATCATGGGCTAGAGCCACTTCGGTAGTTCTAGGGTTATGAAGGTTTCATGAGTTGATTTGTATTTCGTGTGTATACTCCGTACAACACTACTTGTGGTTTATTTTATATAAGATTGCACGTTTTTAATCCATACTCATAGTTGTTTTGTGCATCGATAATCGTTGTGTAGAGTCTGAATACATAACATGGTTATTGATTGAGTGCGTTCACTAATGAGCAGGGTTTATTGTTATAATTCTAAGTGAAGGGATTCCGAGGTTTTATTAGAACCGTCTTATATGAATGTTTGTTAATTGAATTGAATTCGGGTTAACAAGTAGGATTAAGAGTATAACTTTATAGTACCTAAGAAGGGAGATCAAATCGGGTTAGAGTACTAAGTGCATGGGAAATAATTGATTATGATAGTACCTAGAAAGGGAGGTAAAGGATACGTCTTGCTCTGAGGTTACTCACACGTGTCAAAAGCTTATCTATTTGTGTCTATAGAATAGATTTGCATGGTATAGCGATGCGTCCATAAACCACAAGACAGAGTTGGACATCGACACACGAAAGTATGAATTAACGAATGAAACTGAATGGCTTGACGAACTACCTATCATCTTATTTGATCACAACTACTATTTTCTTATTCTTGTTATTTATTTGCTATTTTAATTATTACTTAGTTTACAAACCTACAATTACAATTCTCAACATAGTCATAATTGCTAGAAAATAACAAAAGTAATATTTATCCATCCCGTGGAGTCGATATTTAACTTGGTCACCTTCGAAACTACAATTGATATCCCTCATACTTGGGGATTAAAGTTGTGTATTGAGAAAACGCCCATCTGGCTTATTATTAATTAACACATGCAGTAATTAGGTGATTAAACACATGCAAAATTAACTACCTACCACTGCCACTCAAACACACTTCATTAAATGGGGTGAAAATTAAGGCACTGTGTTCACAATCAGTTCATTTATGTAAATTCTTGTCACATTAAACTCTCACCTATCCCCACCAACCAAATAACTTCACCACCAACAAACAACAAAATTGGGCACAGTGGATTCAAACTTCATTTCTCTGTCTCCACAAATTATTTGAGCATAAAAAGGTGATCGGCTCCCCTATTTACCTACCGTTTTTATCAACGGATCCATAGTTAGAGCCAAAGGTAAGATACGAACACTGTTTGCATTGTATTTTATTTATTATTTTCTTTTAATGTTGCTGTTAATTTATTTAAAGGTCTTAGGGTTTTTACGGTTTTAGGGTTTTTACGGCTTTAGGGTTTTAAAAATTCATGTCCGCTGAGTGAAATTGTTATATATATCCATGTCCGCTAAAGAAAATGGTTAAGTATGCATGCAATATGCTTGTCCGCCGAGGAAAAGGTAAACTATGCATGTAATATGCATGAATACCACTACATACACCCACCGTAGACTTGTCCGCTAATATGCATGGTTAATTGTGCATGTCCGCCCATTATTTGAGACTTATCGTACATGTTCGCCGATTTTTGTGGCCTAATAGAGTGTGTCCGCCTATTATTTGACACTAATTGAGCATGTCCGCCGAAATTAGTAGCCCAGTTTAGCGTGTCTGCCAAAAATTGAGCATGTCCGCCGATAATTTGACCATAAATGAGCATGTCCTCCGATAATTTGACCATAAATGAGCCTGTCTACTGATGTTTTGACCCTAATTGATCATGTCCGCCGATTATTTCACCCTAATTGGCCATGTCCGCCGATTTTTCCTTCCTAATTGAGCATGTCCGCCGATTTTTTCACCCTAATTGAGCATGTCCGCCGATTATCTGGGCGTAATTGATTATGTCCGTCGATATTCATAGCGTAATTGGGCATATGAACTGATTATTTGACCTTAATTGAGAATGTCCGTCGAAATGTTACTGGTTTTTGAACATGTCCGCCGATTTTTAGTGCATAATTGAGCATGTTTGGCCATTTTTTAAGCATATTATATCATGTCCTCCGATTATATTTGGCTAATTGAGCATGTCCGTCAAGTTTGAGCAAAATTCAGCATGTAAGTCATTATTTTTTTAGTATAATAGACCTGTTCGTCGATTTATGGAGCTTAATTGAGCTTGTCCGCGTACGACTTAATGTTTAACTTGCATGTGTGCTGATAATTTAAGGCTTAATTTGTGTGTACCTACTAAATTAGCGTATTCAAAAAATACTTTAATGAATCATGTGTCAATATAACAGTTAATTGTCCTTTTGTTGAAAGGTTTAGGCCTTGGATTGGAAATGAGAAATTTTTTTATATGGTGGGGTAGCTGGTGGCAAGGTTTAGAGTATGTACGTGGCCAACACACGAGCTTAGTTTTAAATTCAGATCAGTTGACGTTGGATTTTATTATTGGGCATGTGCACAGTTTAGTTCGCGCCGATGTGAATCATTGTAAATATGTGCACAGTAGTATGAGAATTATCTATTTCATAATATAACGGTCTAAATGTGTGCGTGTAACAGCCATTGCAAACTTGCGACTAGTGCATTTGTTGTACCGTGGTATCATCGAACGGCTATCCTTTCATTATGGCAAGAGGCTGTGATGCCTGTGCCCGATCCATCCGATTGGTCAATACCAGAGCATGTGGGTAGTATCCGTGTGAATAAGCCACCAGCACATCGCCAAGCAGGCAGACCTCGTACCACCCATCTGCGTTATGCAGCAGAGACCTTTGTTTTTATGGTTTAAGTATGATGTAATATGCTTGACATAATAATATTGTTTCTCTGTCTTTCGTTCTCAGAATGTTTTAGTACATAACCTCATATAATACATCATGAAAAAAAGAACAACTAACGAAAAAAAAGGTCTGTATTCGCACCCTTTCTCCCGTAAAGGTTGTACGAAAAAATATCTCGTGCCCATTTTCTCCAGTACTCCATCAGGTGTGGATCATTTCCCCATGAATCATCGTCTGTGAGTAGATACTATATTTTTCTGATGCTAGCCTGACCACAACACCAACTGTCATCCTGAACGTAGCACATGGATGGTTGTGGTATAGCCCACTTTAGAGTAGCTCTGAACTTTTGCTCAGTAGTGTCATACAGGGCACCACTTCGATGGAACATCAAAGGCAGCAACCGTCGCAAGTGCATTGTGCTCTCCTTTCTACTCTCTTCAACGAACTTGTTTTTTCCCACGTGTGAAATAAAGAATCGAAGACAGCAATCTTCAACGACCTTATATAGACACACACAGCGAAATGGTGCGAATGCGAACATACTACGAAGAGCAACTGTAGAGTGAAATCCGAATAACGTCAGTGATGATGTAGTTCTCCCCAAAAAATAAATAATGATGACATACTCACCCGCTCAACCTTATCCCACTCTTTATGGCCACATGTCCATTGCGGAGGCCTCCAAAATGACATCTCTCCTTTCCACCACCTATTCAAAACTTCTAGCTTTTCTTGAGGTAAGTCGGCCAACTCTGAGGGATCATCGCCATGTGCCGTAACATGCTCATCCCAAATTGCTTTTAGAGTCGCCTGATAAAGAAAGAATTACACTATAAAAGGTTGTATTATAAGTAAAAATCATACACCGTATTGTACGTAAAAACTTACCAAAAACTGACACGGTAGAATAGCATACGATTGTATTCGATGATCTGGGTGAACTCCAACGTAGTTAGGGGCTTGTGTTAGTATAGCCAAACACGCATCAATGTGCTGGAAATAAAACATTTCAATGATGAGATATATGAGATTAGTGTGTAAATAAATTTAAGCTGTATTTACATACCTCATCCTCCATCCAAACTTTTGGCGTCATCATTCTGACGAAGAAATCATTCCTCACTTGGAACCCTATGCCGACATCGATCCTGCACATGTATGTTAAAACCTTTACATAATAAATAACGAAACCATAAAAGAAGAACACATTTAAGGACATTTCTTACATTACAGGGGATATCATGAACTTTTCCCACGCTCTGTTGACCTTGACGTCATCCACAGTTGTGTATGGGGATTGGACTTCTGTCGCTTTTTTCTTTGGACGTTGCGGACAACGCTGGAAATGCTTTTCAGCTGACACCATACTGAAACCAGTGTCTCCGGGAGTAGAATAACTAGGCCCTACAGGAGTTGAGACTTCGGGAGTAGAATAACTAGGTTGTCGGTGTGATCCGGGTGTCTCAGAGAATCTTGTTGAGCCACCAGGTACCAATTCCACATCTCCGGCAAATAGGCCCCCTGGTGTTGCATAACTACTAGGTGGGGGTGTAGTCTGTGCACTCCGTTGTTCTTCAAAGATAGCTGGAATACTTGGTACTTCATATGTAGATGGCTCAGGTGGTGGACCCTTGAATCCCTCCTTATACATTTTATATATGTTACCAAGAATTGACCTCTCGTGGCTACGGTGCACATGGGTCTGTGCTCCAATCAACCATCCAGCAACCCTTTTAAATTCACCGTGGCACTTCTCCTGTCTTCTACGAATATCAGCTAGCTCTGCATCCTGTTTGTCAAACCTCTTCTCCCGTCTGTCATCTCGATCCAGCAGTTGAGTGATAAGGGCTTCATGTTCGAAAAATTTTTGATCATGATCATCCATTCTCCTCATAATTCGATCGTACTGTTCTTGAGACAGACCCCCACTGTCTTCTCTCTGCTGATGAGGCACGGAATGATCCCACTGTGGAATTGATCTGGATTGAGGATGGAAATCATCCTGGGTAAATGGAGGGCTACCAGGTGATATGTGAAACCCTAGACCTCCTTGGCTATAGACAGATCCTCCATACCCACTGTACTGACCCTGCTATGACCCTTCACGTCCACCATACGAATGTGATTGATGTGGGACCTGAAATCCACTAAAGTTAAACTGATATGGTCCCTGATATCCACCAAAAGGAGAAGAGTACGATGGTGGCTGAAATCCAGCTGAAGGGAAATATGATTTTCCAAACACATGAGGATATGATCTCTCCGGAATGGCTATTATCGGGTGTGGAACTACAGCATTATAGGGGCCATGGCTAGGAGGCATGGGCGTACGATACTCTGGACCAGACTGAGATGGCCGCGGGGGTGAATCCTCAGATGGTATGTAAGATCTGTCATCCTGATCACCCATTACCTCATCATCATCATCATCTTCGTCGTCCCCTCCGACGGCATGAAAATCACGTAGTAAGTCCTCTGGTGCTGCTGTTCTTTGTTGCCCCCATAATGCTGTATCAGCAACCTCAACACCTATCATGCCACAGTATTGCTCGCCGCCAGCATAATTTGAAGAAATGTTCACTTCCACCGGAATGGCACCCTGACCACTAATTTCATCTTCGGAATCAAAACTACAGCACACCACCTGTTTCTTACCCTTAGCCTTCTCTTTTGGCTTTGGATCCCCAAAGACCCTAAACTAAACTTGAAAACCAGAACTCCAATCAGAATATATTCCCCTGAAATATGATCGGCGGGACTCCTCAGGGAGGATGGCAGGTAAATCAACAACTCTTTGGTCTTGAAAGTAAAACAGTAAAACATACACACATATACTCAGGTGACAAAAAAGGCCTCCAAATGCATCCAAGCTAGATAATCAAATGCTTAATTGCGTAAACATAAAAGTGACAAACCTGTCTAAAAAATTGAGTGTCGTCAACTTTTTTGGCAGTAGTATATGTCCAGCGAATACACAAAGGTCTGACATCCGGCTCTGGCTGTCCATCGGTCAACATTGCTGCAAAACCTGCGATGCGCTCAGAGGCCCAAACCTGTGACCAAACATCAAAGTAATTTCATGTCAACATATATCTTTTTAAATGCATTTAATATAAGAATAAAAATGGTGAAATAAAGTCGGTATCACTTACTGCTAGGGCAAATGAGCATCCATAAAAGTTGATGCGCTGCTGTTTGCCTAACTCTTGCACCGTAGTCTTTACAGAGTCCATATGGTGTAGTAGGGTTAGGTATGTGTACTTACCCCATGGGAAAGAGTTCCACAGGTCATCATTTTCAGCTAAATACCATACCCAGGGCTCTATGTATACTTTTGACGTATCCCGGTCTAGCAAAAAGTAGTACAGCAGTAGAATATTGACCGCTTTCACCGCATTTTGGCCCTTATATTTGTTTTTATTGAATCTTCTCATAAGTTCATCAACCAGGAACTTCTTCGAACGAAAGGTAGCAAACAAACTGCCTGCTGGTGGCAGAAATGAATCATTCGGGTCAATATCCCTACGGTCCTCAAACCCTAGTCCCATAACATGCATAAACTCCATGGGTGTGAAGCTAAGAATTGTATCAGACACCCTGAAGTACCGGGAGTACATATCTGAACCAGGGATTACAACCTCCTAAGCCATCAGCTGAAATAAAGCTTTAGGAGACACATAATCTGAATCCAAATCCCAAAAATTCCCGAAAAAAGATCTTCTGAACCTCCGCACTGTTTGATCGCCACTCTTTGTAAGCACCTCGCGTATGCAATTCAGAGCTTTGGAATGCCTACAATAACCTTTAATCCCAACTTTTCGAGATTGAAGTCCACGTCGTTTCCAGCTCCACTACAGTGCATGCCAACTCGATTAGATATAAGACGTGACTACATTTTGTACATAAAATTTTCTGATATAAAATAATTGAAAATATTATTATATTCCTATATTTTTAGGAATAGGTATCAAATTACACTAAAATTACGCCTTAATTTACCAACTGCCATGCTATTTAAAGCTTGAAGTATCAGCGGTGATGCAAATTAAAACTTATTCATCGTTGGACTTAAGCCACAAAATCAGCGGACAAGCTATTTTACGAAGAAATAATGGGAAATTTAGCTAAATAATGCTAAGAAATTCCATGGACAGCCTCAATTAAACATTTATTCATCGGCGGACAGGCCTAATTAAGGCAAAACATATGCGGACAAGCTTTTTTATGAAGAAATAATGGCAGATTAAGCTAAAAAATGCTAGGAACTTCAGCGGACAGGCTATTTAAGGCTTGAATATTCAGCGGTGATGCAAATTGAACACTTATTCATCTACGGACAGGCTAAATTAAGGCACAACATCGGCGGACAAGCTTTTTTATGATGAAATAATGGCAAATTAAGCTGAATAATGCTAGGAACTTCGGCGGACAGGCTATTTAAGGCTTGAATATTCAGCGGTGATGCAAATTGAACACTTATTCATCGGCGGACAGGCTAAATTAGGGCACAACATCGGCGGACAAGCTTTTTTTATGATGAAATAATGGCAAATTATGCTAAATAATGCTAAGAAATTCGGCGGACAGACTATTTAAAGCTTGAGGAATAAGCGGTGATGCAAATTAAACACTTATTCATCGGCGGACAAGCTCATTTAAGGCATAACATCGGCGGACAAGCTATTTCATGCAGAAATAATGCCAAAATAAGCTAAATAATGCTAAGAAACACGGCGGACAGACTATTTATTGCTTCGGGTATCACCAGTGACACAAATTATGGACTTATTCCTCGGCGGACAAGCATAGTAAAGGCACAAAAATGGCGGACAAGCTATTTTATGCAGAAATAATGGCAAAATTATGCTAAATAATGCTCAGAAATTCGGCGGGCAGGCTCAAAAAACGCATAAAATCGGCGGACAAGCTCAATCAAGGCCATAAAATTGGCGGACATGCTCAATTGTACTACAAATATTGACAGACAAGGTCAATTTACATACAATTATAGGCGGACATATTCAACTACGCTAGAAACATCGGCGGACAAGCTCAAAAAGATTAGAAAAATATGCCGACAAGTTCAATTACACTACAAATTACACTGAAATTTCCAATTATACTCAAATAATTATCGTCAAACATGTAAACTTAAAATTCATCGGACACGGCAAATTCATACAGTAACAACTCCAAATTCAGACTCTACTTCCTCGGGGGACAAGAACAACTCCAAATTCAGACTCTACAGTAACAACTCCAAATTCACTATACTTTAATTAAATCGCAATTCTGCAAAACCCTAAAATCCTAAAGACGGAATACTTGGTTATCCATATTTGCTGCTGCTAATTTTTGATGTGGAGATGACGATGGATTGAACGACACGCCGGAGGCCCGGATGGATCGCTGTGTCCGCCAGAAAAATCGAGAGTTTGAGAGAGAGAGGGGGAGAGAGAGAGACAGAGATTAAAAAACAAAAATTTTGAGAAAAAGGAGTCAAAGATTCTCTCCCCAATTTCAACGCCTCTAAAAGCGGTACTTTTAACTGCTGGGCTACTATTCCGAGATTCCAAAAAGAAGGGAAAAATATGACATGTGTCAGGGGGTAAATTAGGAATATACACCAAAAATAGGGTAAATTAGATGTTTTAAAAAGGGTAGGGCAAAAAAGATATTGCGTAGGTGATATAGGGCATAAAAAGTGTCGTCCCTATATTTCACGTGTACAGATCCTACCAATGGGATCAACCGTTCATTTATCTATTCTATCAACTAAATTTGTTTCTTAAAATATTTATACATATTATGGAATAGGTTCGGATCCTAACCCTCAACCCCACTCATGCATATATTCAATATTTATACGAAATATTTTATTCATAAAGTTCACTCTTTGCTTTTAAATTTAACATTAATTTTTAAAATGTAAATTATCTTTCAAATCCAAAGAAATTAAATGAAGTATTCATGTGGACACAAACAACATACTAGCTCTCTCCATTGTTAATAATAGTTATACTATTTGGTTTTTGTAAGTAAATATAATATTTTAATACTCCCTCCATCCCAAAGATATTGACACATTTTCATTTTTTTATTTTCCCACAAAAATTGATATATTTTCTTTTTAAGGATATAGGACCAACACAAAAACAATTTATTTATTTACATGGTCTCACACACACATCATACTCACCACTTAATACAACTACCCACTACACCTTAAATATTAATTATCTTACTTCACTTTACATTAAATTATTATACTCTTTAATCTACATGTCCAAAAAAATGTATCATGGACGGAGGCAGTATAAAATAATAGTTCTATAATTATGCAGTGTATGGGCATTATAACGGAGTGGGGTATTACAAAAGACAAGTTTTCACACCCTATTGCTACGCTTACGTTACTGCCAACCACTCCATAGATAAAGAACCTTTTTGCAGGCGTAATAATCTAATTATTCTAAACATCAACTTGCACGCTCATCGCTGCAAATAAACAATGCGGTATGGATCGAGTAATTAATTATTCCGGTGATATAACCATTCATACAATAAATTCTTCCCTTACAAGGCAACATGTGAACCTTACAACATTAAGGTTTCCTTCTTTCACCAAAATGGAGAAAAAGGAATGCGATCAAATCTGCTCATCTAATGAGCATAAGTCATCACAAGATGACCACGACTTCGCCCGCGTGCTCCAAAAACTCGAACAAGAAACGAATTGGGACGGGCGTGCGCTCTTTCGGTATGCCGGTTTATGGAGTCCGTTGCTGCCTCTCCAAGCAATAATATCAGCACAAAAACACTTCAAAGCAAAGGACAATGACATTATAATAACCAGCAAACCTAAATCAGGAACAACATGGTTGATTGCTCTCGTCTTCTCCATATCCAATCGCAATCTCTTTCCCATCAATAAAAGCCCAATACTCACTTCTCATCCCCACAATTTGTTCTCTTTTCTTGAATAGAATCTCTACTTACATCAAGAAAGCCCTAATCTGGAACACCTGTCGGATCCAAGAATCTTCACGACCCACATGCCATTCCACGCTCTACCCGACTCTATACGTGCATCCAGTTGCAAGATCGTCTACATTTGCAGTTACCCTTTGGACCAGTTCATCTCAAACCGCCATTTCGCTATAGAAAACAAGTTCGAGGAAGTAGCTACCCCTCTCGGGCTGGATGAATCTTTCGAAAAGTTCTGTCGGGGAATCAGCCCGTTCGGACCATTCTGGGATCACATTCTCGGATTCTGGAAAGCCCATTTGGAGAATCCTGAGAAGGTTCTGTTCTTGAAGTACGAGGAGATGAAGGAGGACATTGCAGGTCATGTAAGGAAGATTGCTGAGTTTTTAGGGTTTCCATTTTCAGCTGAGGAGGAAGAACAAGGGTTGGTTGAAGAGATTTGCAAGATTTGTAGCTTTCAAAACCTTAGAAGTCTCGAAGTGAATAAACATGGGAAGATTCAAGGGTTCATGAAAAACAGCTCGTTTTTCAGGAAGGGTGAAGTAGGAGATTCGTTGAATCATTTTAGTCACGACACCATAGCACATTTCGATGAGACTGTGGAGAGCAAGTTCCATGGCTCTGGTTTTTCGTTCAAAAGCTGTAACAGTACTAGCAAATGACGAAGATGAAACAAAGATGATTGTGAAACAGGTGATCGGGTCGGAGAACACTTCTGGTGCTCTACTGATCAAATTAATAAAATTTATTTTGATTTTTTAAAATTTGAGTTGGATCATATTTTGTGACGCAGTTCTTACGGTACTTTAATTTATATCTATTTTTATTTTAAGGGTTTTTTTCTTTCGAGTTTTTCTTAAGTTGGTTTTAACATGGCCTTGTTATCCCTTTTGTTGAAATATTTTTATATCTTTCTCTGTAATGTTATAAAACTTCAATTACGATAGATTATGTGAGAGGTCAATCACGTGGCCTAGCTCGCCGGATCACTGGCCTACTCAATAAGGTGAGTGACCTCTCATTGGTAACGAATAGGTGGGAGTTATAAAGAGGCTTGGAGAATAAGAGAGTATGAATGCTTAGTGAACTAACTACTAACTATACTAACAACTAACTTTGCTCGATAAAAAAAAAGTATGTGAGAGGTTGATCGCATAATCCGATTGAAAATGAAAGTATTAGTATTTAATTATTATTTATTATTAAAAATGTTATATTTTTTTAAAAAAAATGTTATATTATAAATTATTCATGAATAATATACTCTAAATAATACAAGGTACACATATAATTTAAATAAAAAAATACACAAATGGTAATTGGTAAAAAGAAGGAGTTAAAATCATTTTTGGTCCCGTAACTATATTGAATTTTTGATTCTGCCCCAAAAAAGATAAGATTTTAAATTTCATCCCGTAACTCTTGAAATTGACCAATTTTGGTCTCAAAGCCGCCGGAAGTCCATTTTCAGGCCTGGAATTTGCATGTGCACCGACAGCTGAGTCCTATGTGGCAATTTAGATTAATATGAGCCAATCAAAAATACACATCACCCTCTACCACAAAATTAATTCTATTTTCCATTTCCACTTCTTATATACAATTTAAATTAAATGGATAATTAATAAAACAAATAAATAATAATACTGAAATATTTAATATATCATTTGAATCAATTACTGAACACAAAATACAAATTAAAAATAAGAAAAAGAAACGAGATGCATCTCACTAAACCTTAAAATTGTCGACCCCAAATTTTCCCCATTGAAGAACCCTTTCACCGCTATCACCTGGCACTCGAGTTCCAATATGTACTCCGCCATCTCTTCGAACAGATCCTCCAACGGCAGCCTTTTGTCGCCGGGAACTATCTTCTGGAGGGACGATATCCTCTTCTTCACCTCGCCTCTCTCATCCGCCAATTCTTCATCGGCGCCGTCGTCCTTGGAGATCTTCCTCACGCGTGTTTGCCTCCTCCGGCTCCTACTCCGCCCTACGACGCGGAAATCAACGGCCTGACCATGATGTGGCTCAACTCGGACGGCTTCTTCTGATTCGTCGCCGTTTCATCGGAATCCAGTGCGAAGGAATCACTGCTGGAGCAGTCCATGAATGCGAGAGAGAGAGAGATGAAGAATGGATTGAAGGAGTGAAGTGGGGTAAATTATTGGGGGAGGAAGAAAAAGAATAAGAACTAGTCTAATGAATTATTCGAGCCCGTTTTCTATCGTCATCGATTGATTGTGGTCGGGAATAAGAACTAGGGTTCTTCAATGGGGAAAATTTGGGGTCGACAATTTTAAAGTTTAGCAAGATGCATCTCATTTCTTTTTCTTATTTTTAATTTGTATTTTGTGTTCAGCAATTGATTCAAATGATACATTAAATGTTTCAGTATTATTATTTATTTATTTTATTAATTATTCATTTAATTTAAATTTTATATATGATGTGGAAATGGAAAATAGAATTAATTTTTGTGATAGAGGATGATATGTATTTTTTATTGGCCCATGTTAATCTGAATTGCCACATAGGACTCAGCTGCCGATGCACATGCAAATTCCGGGCCTAAAAATGGGCTTCCGGCGTCTTTGGGATAAAAATTGGTCAATTCCAAGAATTATGGGACGAAATTTAAAATCTTATCTTTTTTGGGACAGTATCAAAAATTCAATATAGTTACGGAACAATAAATGATTTTAACTCAAAAAAGAAGAGTTAGTCTCTTGTAAATTGGGTTTATATCACAAACCCTGTAAATCTTGTTTTTCCTTTAATTTAAACCCCCAACAATACATAGGGTATAACAGGATTGGAAAGGGGCTTAGGGTTAGAAAAATCAAGGTTTACATAATAAGCTATGTAAACCGGGTTTATATGAGTGTTTGTGAAAAAAAAATACTAAATATTAGAATATAAAATCAAAATAAACATAATTTATTAGTTCATCTATCACATTTCAATCTTTACATATTTTTATTTTGAGCGTTCAATTTTAATCTTTACGTTTCCCTTTTAGGTATATGGGTCCCACCTAAAACGATTAATATATTACCATGAGACCCACATCCAATCCTAATACACCTACCCACACTTTATATTAAAATATTATTTATCTTCCTCACTTCATTAAAATACTATACGACTTAATCTTCGTAAAAAAATGTAAAGTTTAAATCGGAACGGAGGGAGTATGAGATACATAGCACTGTAGTACATGAATGATACTCTCTCTGTTCGCCACAAATGTATACATTTTTTTTTTGCACGTGAATTAAAAAAATTATTTTTTAATGTGTAGTAGATAGTTGTATTAGTAAAGTTGTGGGTCCCATATATTAAATATATTAATAAATGTGTGTGGATCCTATGTAATTAAAAATGAAAATATATACTTTTGGTGCGGATATTTAAAATAACAAAATGTATACATTTCCGATAATACAGGGAATAATTGATAGGATCCCTTTAACTGCAGCTCGATGAGAAATGAACATAAAGTGAGCACATGATATCAGCTAAGCTGACCATTTAATTAATATTTTTTCTAGACTAGAATTTTTAGATGTGTGATGCACGTCACTTGCACGTTTTATTTAATAATATTTCTTTTATTTTTATTTGAAAAAAAATTGAGCTTGCTTGTTTAAATATTGTGATCCCACAAAATTTATAACTATCTTATAATTTTAATTCGTGAATGTGGATAAAGACGTTGATGCACTCATTTATATAATTATATGTACTGTTTTCATTACCACATAGGGTGTATTTCATAATCGTTGGGAGAGCTTTTTCTAGATCTCAACTTGTTGAAAGGCCGCTGATAAGTGATAATAAAAGCTCCGCCCACTTGAAGCAATTCTACATTGCCAAATCAAATTTTCTACGAAGGAATGAAGGATAAAATATTGTTATCATTTGTCACTCCACTACCCACATTATAAAAATGGTTAATGAGTTTTCAATTCATTCATTTATTAAAGTATATTGTGAATTCATTAATTTGAAGTTAAAACCTCATATTCATTGCGTTAAAATTAAATATTCTTCATTTTAAATCATAAAGCATTATATATATATATATATTTAAACTTACGAATTAATATATATACTTATATTCGAAGTTGTAAACGTTAAAATATATAAAAGAAATAATGTGATTAAAATGAAGAAAATGTATACTTAAAAGATCAAAAGGCTAAAGATTAAAGACTGAGGCTTGCGTGCACCCGGGCGCACGGAAAACATTCCGTGCGCCTTTAGAAATTTTGTATTATGAGTAAGGGTACATTAATTTGGTCTAAAGGGTACATTAATTTGGTCTAAAGGGTATACACTTTAATTACTAAAAGGTACACAATTTTGTTCTAAAGGATATACACTTTTCATTAATATTTTTTTTTCTTTAGAAAATAAAGGGTACACATTTTTATACTAAAGGATAACAATTTAATACAAAATTCTAAAGGCGCACGGAGTGTTGTTCGTGCGCCCAGATTTTTCTTTAGAAAATAAAGGGTACACATCTGTATACTAAAAGGTATACAATTTAGCACAAATTTCTAAAGGCGCACGGAAAGTGTTCCGTGCACCCGGGCGCACAGGAGCTTTTGCCAAGATTAAAATGCATTAAGGCTAATAATCAAAGGAGATGAATAGACATCATCATAAGAAAAACAATTAATTATTTATATATAAATATTAACTGAGATTAAAATTGAAAATTAAGAATTTATGGTAAAAGCTCAAATATTCTCACAATTAATGGGATATAAAATATTAATATTAATGCGTAAAAATAAAATAAAAGAAAATAAGTAATTAAGTACAAAAGGGGAAAAATATTTTAAACACTAAGCGAATTTTAATATATTCATATTGTACTTTATAATACATCTTAAAATAAATATGATTTTAAGTTTTATGTAAAATGATAATGTAAACAATTAACAACTTCGTATTAAAGAAAATTGTACAATAAAAATATCTATGAGAAAATTGTATTCAAAACATTCTTTTCCTTAACTTACGCCTGATATTCTTACTCTTCAACATTATAAAAATCTCCTCACCAATACAGTATCATTAATTTTAGTAATTCATCGCTCAAGAGTGGTGGAGTCTCTCCTCGTTGTGTTATAATGCGATTATTTATTTCTATTATTCAGATATTTTATCTGCAAGTCACTTTTCTAATCCTCATTACTTTTTTTAGATTTTTTTTAAGAAAATCCTTGTTTAGAAATTATTTTGCTTTTCCATTTTCAAGCATTTATTTTCAATGTAGTGATACAAAACAATTCACACTTTTTTGCCTTTTTTTATAAAATCATATTTTTTTTCTTTATCTTTCCTTCTTATTCATTTTCTTTTTCTTTAACTTAGTACATCTGTTTTAAAAACCCATGTACATGATTTATTTATGATCCTCTCAACTTTTACGTGTTCTAAATAATTTACATGAATAAATTGTATGTATTATTAATTACATGGGTTTAATATACAATAATTAATATGTTTATTATTGAAAATAATAAAAAATAGCAACGACAAAATTATCTAAAAAGTATTTCCAAAGATCTTCATACTTTCATGCCAATCAAACAATATATTTATATATCAATAGTTCATTTTTTTGTTCCTTTTTTCTTGAGTAAAGAATATATATATATATATATATATATATATATATATATATATATATATATATATATATATTCTTTACTCAAGAAAAAAGGAACAATATATATATATATATATATATATATATATATATATATATATATATATATATATATTGTTCCTTTTTTCTTGAGTAAAGAATATATATATATATATATATATATATATATATATATATATATATATATATTAAGAACACAATATATAAAAACTAAGTAAAACATTAATGAATATAAGAGTAGTTATTGGTCATCACCTTTAAAAGGTGTGTAGAAATAATTGTAGCATATCATGTATCATCACAATGTGTAGTGGCCACCCTTCTCCTAAAACAGGTGGAACACATTACTGTCTTAAGCTTTCGATTATATGCCATCATAAAAATTTTTGCACCGCGGAACTGAGCATGTCACAAATTCAATCCACACACTCTGTATACATATATCAATATATATGTTGAGGAACCTGCAGTGAATCATATTAATTCTTATACTTATTTCATGCGAGGTAATAAAACAGACTTATCACAAAATTAAAACACACACTAATCACAAAATAAGACAGTATATTAATTGACTAAACTCAAAATTTGAGACAAAACTCATCATAGTTAAAAGAGGAGCAGAGAAGGAGAATAGAGGAATCTATGAACGAAGAATACTATTTAAAGAGCATATTAATTAATTCAAAATTAGGATACAAATGAATAGGGTAATGGTCATACTGAGCTGAGAACCTAGTGATGTCGTCGAGAACCCTTCCAGAACTTCCGTTTCTGATGACTCATCATCACCACCCTACATTCCACATTTTATAATGTGTTATTTATCTCTTCATATTACTTATTAAATATCTTTATAAATTCATTAATGTGAAGAGGTTGTATACTAATTATTTAATATAGTTTATTAAATAATAATTATATTATAAAATAATTATAAATATATAAATAATATATTTAACTTACTAATTAATATAAATAATTAGTTAATAATAATTAATTGATAAATTAAAATTAATTATGAAATTGAATTGAATAAAATAATAATAATTCACGAAATTAGTTATCATAAAAAAATTAAATAGTTCATATAATAGATGTCTAATAATTATTTATAATATAAAGAGAGGAGTTAAAGAGACAGTTCATAATTTATTAGTGATAATATAAAGAGTTAGAGTCAAAGAGACCGTTCATGATTTATTAGTGATAGTATATTATAAAGAGGAGTTAGAGAGTCAATAGTAAAAATAATTAAATGATAGATTTAAATTTATTAAGAAATAAAATAAAATAATTTTGAATTAAAAAGTTTTAATATTTAATATGTGATTATTATTGATAATATAGAATGAGGAGTTAAAAAGTCAATAATATTAAATGATAAATTAAAATAATTATGATAAAATAAAAAAATATGTTCTAATAGATCACATTTAATATATTATAATAATAATAATAATAATTATATTTGTAATAATTATGGTATGATTTTTTAGTAGATATTGAAAAATTTACGATTGTAAAATAATGAAGATAATTAGTGTATTGAAATGAATTTATTATAGTAGCAACAATTAATAATTAATGGAACATTAAATATTAAGTCAAGGGTAAAAAAGTAGCAAAGAAAAATAAGTAAGGATAAAATGAGAAAAAAAAGTTTCTCAACTCCAAGCCACTTTTAATATATTAAGATTAAGATAAGATAGTTAAATCAAAGGCGATCATTGGCAATCACGTGATATCTGCTTATGTCGTCACAAATACCGACACAAAATCCCTGCACAAAAATACTCCCTCCGTCCCGCACCAAGGGTCTCTTTTTTTTCATTTTGGTCGTCCCACCCAAAGGGTTCCCTTTCCTTTTTTATACACATGGTCCCACACTCACCCACTAATACAATTAAAATATGGGATCCATACACCCACTAATACAATTATCCACTACACATTAAATAATAATACTTCTTAATCTACGTGCAAAAAAATAAAATGCACCCTTGGTACGGGACGGAGAGACTATGATAATTAGCTCTTATATGAAAGCTACTTTACAATAAACTATCGTCAATTAAAATATGATGAATATTAATTAATTCCGAATATGATATATGAATCCTTATAAGAAATGAGAGTATCCTTATATATGAATCCAACCATGGGAGGAGGAAGATATTTCATATCCTTTATAGATGACTACTCTAGAAAGGTATGGGTGAAAATCCTAAAATCAAAGGATCAGGCATTTGCTGCATCCAAGGATTGGCTTGCTGAGGTGTAGAATCAAACAGGGAAGAAGCTGAAATGCTTAAGATCAGACAATGGACTAGAGTTTGTTTCAGAAGAGTTCAGCATTTTTTGCAGAGAAAAAGGAATTAAGAGGTACAAGACTACACCTGGAACTCCCCAATAAAATGGAGTTGCAGAAAGGATGAATCAAACCTTGCTTGAAAGAGTTAGGTGTATGCTGAGTAGTTGAGGATTTACAAAAGGTTTTTGGGGAGAACTTGTGACTACAGCAGTCTATCTGATCAACCTATGTCCATCAGCAGCCTTAAAATTCAAACCACCTGAAGAGATGTGGTCTGGAAGGGCTCCTAGTTACAGTCATTTGAGAGTAATAGGCTGTTAAGTATACTCTCATGTGAAGCAAGATAAGTTGAAACCAAGAGTAGTGAAATGTGTAATGGTTGGATACCCCAAAGAAGTAAAAGGATACAGACTGTGGAGTTATGAAGCTAATAAAGTTCATTGTTAGCAGAGATGTCACATTCAATGAAAAGAAGATGCCATTAGTTGAAAGAAACTCTATAGTATCTATCACTACAGATATTTCTGAGCCTCAGGTGGAGCAAGCAAGAAAGAAAGTGCAACAAGATAATGAACAGAATAACAGTGCTGATCAGAATAAGGAAGTAAGCTCACCTAGCTCATCTAGCTCAAGATATGACTTAAGTACCTATCAACTTGTCAGGGATAGGTTGAGAAGGCAAATCAAAGCTCCAGTAAGAAATGTGGAGGCTGATATAATGTCATATGCACTGTTAGTTGCATCTGATATAGACAGTTATGAGTCAAGATCATATGAGGAAGCTATATCAGGAAGTGAGAATAGCAAATAGATAGTTGCTATGGAAGAAGAGCTGTTATCATTGCATAAGAATAAGACTTGGCAGATTGTTGAAAGACCAAAGAATAAGAAGTTAGTAAGCTGTAAATGGATTTATAAGAAGAAATCTGTTACAAGCAAAGAAAGAGGTATAAGATATAAAGTAAGGCTTGTGGCAAGGGGGTTTTCACAGAAAGAAGGTGTTGATTATAATAAAATATTCTCACCTGTTGTTAAGAAATGTTCTATCAGAATTTTGTTGGCATTAATAACTCAGTTTGATCTTGAGTCACATCAGATGGGTGTCACTACAGCATTCTTGCATGGAAATCTAGAAGAAGACATTTACATGAAGGTTCCAGATGGTGTAAGTATTGAAGATGCTGAGAATAAGGCTTGCTTACTATTGAAATCTTTGTATGGTCTGAAGCAGAGCCCAAGGCAGTGGTATTTGAAGTTTGATGATTACATTACATCAAATGGATTCAGCAGAAGCTTACATGACAGCTGTGTCTATGTTAGGTTTAAGGAAGGGTGCTATATATGTAGATGATATCCTTATTGTTTGTAAAGATTAAGCTGGTATAGATGAAGTAAAAGAAATACTTAAGCAGGAGTTTGATATGAAGGATCTAGGAGAAGGAAAGATGATCCTTGGTATGCAGATTGAGAGAAACAGATCAGCTGGAGATTTAAAGTTGTTTCAAGAATCATACTTGGATAAAGTGTTGAAGAGATACAATATGAATCTCAGTAAATCAGTAACAACACCAGCAAAGCAAGGGGTGAGTTTGTCATTACTTCAAGCTCCTCAAACAGATAAAGAAAAGATAGAGATGAGCAACATACCTTATGCAAGTGCTGTTGGCAATTTGATGTATGCAATAGTATGTTGCAGGCCAGACTTAGCTTATGTGATGAGCATGATTAGTTGGTTTATGAGTAATTCATGACTACTACATTGGGATTCAGTGAAGTGGACACTCAGGTATATGAAAGGGACTCCCCTGAAGGTGGAGTCAAGACATGGTACTCCATGGGTGTGAAATCAAGCTTACTACAGCTTGGGTTTTCATAAAGAAAGGATAAGGTCAGCTCAACAAGTTTGCAAGGAGAAGAATTTCTGGTAAGTGAATGGTGTTCGGGGAAAGAAGTGATTCGACAGGGTAGCTAGGAGATGTGGTGACTTGGACTCGTTGACATTTAAGAGTAGCGTGGTAACAACGAGTAAGTGGGAGTAAGCATCGAGTAATCCTAGTGAGTTAGAATTGACTTCAAGTATTGACACGTTCATTAGGAAAATGGTTCGAACTTGTTGTGGCTTGGTGGTAAGTCAACATTGTTACGTTGCAAGTGTTGCTCAAGGTTGAGCAATGGTAAGAGGTGTTGCTCAAGGTGGAGTGATGGTTAAAGGTTGCTACTCATGGTGGAGTAGTGTAATGGGGAGCAGTTGCATGAGTTTCAAGCTTAAGTACACATAATGGTGCAACCGGTGCACAAGTGACCAAGGCAGTTTGAGGGATATTTTAGGTGGATGATTGAGTCGGTTGGAAGCAGTTATTGGCGTTAATCAATAGCCTGATATCTCAGCTGCATAATGAAAGTTATAGCAGCCATTCCATAACCGTTTGATACACCAGCTGAAGGCTCAAAGTCGGTTCATCAAGTTAGTCCCATAAGTTTGGCAGTTAGCATATGAGTTGTATATAAGCTCTTCTCTACTACTTGTTGTATTTGTAACCCCTTAAGATGAATCAATAAGAGAACCCTCCTCCTATAGTGGATGTAGGCCCCTTCAAAAGGCTGAACCACTCTAAAATCCCGTGTGCATCTTTACCTTCAATCAACACATATACACACTCATTCTATTGTGACTTAGAGAATGATTTTGATCTAGTTTCCTGCCGATTTTCACGACAATCAGTTCTGTCCCCACATATATATGTGGAACACTGTCACAAGCACATGATTTAGTCCCTCCATTCAACAGATTTTTTTTTCCTCTGCGCTCATATGGTAATGCCGTAATGGTACAATTTTCGTTTTAAAGAATTTAAGTAAAAGAGAAAAAAAATTGAGAATAAATTGGGATAAATATTGTAAAAATTTATTAAATTAAATCCTATTAAAAAATATGTAAACCCTATTTTCTATTTTCATCAATTTCACATTAACTTCCCACGAAAAATGAAAAAAATCATGATACATAATCTTCTCAAAATGGTAAATTATATTCTCTAAAAGTTTATTTTTATATATTTTCAATTTGTGCGTTTCTCTTTTAGACAGAGATGAAACCACACAAAACAATTAGACAGAGATGAAACCACACAAAACAATTAATATATTCCCTCTGTCCCACGTATTTTTACCCACTTTTTATTTTGGGATGTTCCTCGTATTTTTACTCATTCCATTAATGCTAAAAATACATAATATTTTATTACCTACTTTTTACAATTCCAATAGCTTTAATTACTTTTTTACACTTTATTCATCATTCTCAATAACTTTATTTACTTTTTCTTTTTAAATTACTAATTTATCCCTATTTTTTGTTGCATTATATATTAAAAAAATAACACGTCTTAATTTTCGTGTTCTTACAAATGGGGGTGAAAATATTCTGGACGGAGGGAGTATAACTTTTATGGAACTCACACACAACATTAATACAATTATCCATTTTATATTAAATATTATATTTTTCAACTCATTACGCATTAAAATATTATATTCTTTAATTTTCGTGCAAAAATAAACACTAAATATTGAAACGGGACAAGGAGAGTGTATGAGAAAACGAAGACACGAAGCGCTCATAGCAGCTGTACTGTACAGCCTGTACAAATGTAGCCAAGGTTTAGGTACCGTATACAAAAGGAACTATTCATCATAGTTAAATATGGAGAAAATGTATAAAAGTAATCACTTTCAAATAAATTAAATTTTTTCTATCGTACTATTCATCCAATAATACTCTTATTTATTGTTGGTATTTCAATTTTATTTATTAGACTCAATTTTTTTATCCAACTTATAAATTTTTTGTTTTATTAATTTTTTTTAGAAAATTATAAATATCTATTCGACTCAATTTTTTTTGTCTATTCAGTCTAATTTTAGTATATTCGTCCCAAGATTTTTTATTTATTTAGTTTATATTTTTTGAGTTTTTAATGATATATATATTTATTGGGCCCAAATTTTTTACTCTATTTGGCCTATATATATTTTTTTTTTAAATTTGTTGATAAGAATACAATGCATGTCTATTCGGCCCAAATTTTTTCAGCCTACAAAGCCCAAGTTTTTTCAGCCTACAAAATATTTATTTAACCCAATTCTATATGTTTTGACTTTTTTTTTCTTCTATTTATCACATTTTTTTCAATTTTTTTTCCTTAAAACCAATTAAATTAAGGTTATAATTTTGGGTACAAACCCATAAAAATGAATAGAAAATATGTATTTTTATTTGAGTTGGTAGAAAAAACTGTAATCTATTTGAATATGGGTACAATTGATTTTTGTCCCTTTTATCATATAAAAGTAAAATCTACCTATCTCTAGTTTAATTCTTTCTACGAGAAGTTGGACTGTGCTAGTTTTATTGTCAAAAAGTTACTCGTTCTTTGCGCTCCAAATAAGAAAGATGGCCAATCAGCCAGTTTTGAGAAAATGTGGCGGACCTCTTCTCCTTCGTTTATGTATCCATTTGACGCTAGCGGTTAGTGAAGTGTATTTCTTGCCAACTATTCCAGTTTTGGATTTCCTTCCAAACTCTACGTAAACGGGCATTTGAAGTAGAGATGAGCATTTGATTCGGGCCGATTTGATTTTTTGGGGAACGCATTGGAGTAGGGAATTATGAGATTTGGAGTATGAGTGCTTGGTGAACTAATTTCTAACCACTAACAATTAATATTTATCGATAAAATAAAACGCTTGTATCGCGTGCACATTACATATAATTTATAATTTATTTATTATCTAAAAAATAATACAATTGTTGGTTGGATGTCAATCAAAGTCCTACATCCATTGGAAATAGAGATGTCGATGTGTTTATAATTGCGGACAAAACTCCCCCTAACAAGGCTTTTTGGGTGTTAGTCCAGAAAGTGAAATAGTAGGAGTCAGTGGGCTGCTCAAAGCAAATAATATCATGCTAATAGATTGAGTGGGTTCGGCCCCGCTAGGCCGATAAACCCAACAATAACCCCAAAAATAAAAGTTAATAAATAAAATATAGATGAAATAGAGGGGTGGAAACCGCATAAAAAACCATTACATATATAGTGGATTATTATTCTCCTATAAAACATTATGTGAACCAACCATCTCTTCATAAGTCCTTTCTTTTTCTGAAAAAAAAATGGAGAAAGGAAAATGATAAAATCTGCTCATCCAATGAGCAAAACTCATCATAGGATTTTGACGTTGAGCACATGCTCCAGAAACTCAAACATCGAACGAATTGGGATGGACGTGAGCTTATTTGGTTCTCCGGTTTCTTGTGTTCATCGCGGCCTCTCCAACGAATAATATGGGCACAAAAACACTTCAAAGCAAAAGACACAGAACCAACCATCCTAAATCAGGTACCACTTGGTAGGTGGCTCTCATTTTTCGATATCCAATCGCACTCTTTTTCCGATCGATCAAAGCCCTCTACTCACTTCTCCTCCCCACGTGGTCGTTCCATCACTCGAATTCAATGTCTATTGGCATCAAGAAAACCCCAATCTCGAACACCTGTCGGATCCAAGAATCTTCTCAACCCACATGCCATTCCATGTCCTTCCCGATTCTGTCCGTACATCCAATTCATGTAAGATCATCTACATCTGCAGAGACCCTTTGGACCTGTTCATCTCAGGCCGCCATTTCTCCATGAAAAATCTCACGGATGAAGATCCCAACAATTACTCTAAGAATTCACAACCAATTCTAAGATTGAGAACAAGAAATTGATCACATATGATAACAACTATGAAAGTGTGTGTGTGTGATTGAATGAAGAAGAAATAATTTATAGTGGTTCAGCTTGTTTGCACAAGCCTACGTCCACTTTGAGAGAGAGATCTATTATTGATTGAGAGAATGAAATTGTTACAATGAGCTCATGCATAGATTACATCATTATATATACTCTATGCATGCACAGCAAAGTTACAGGATCAATTCGAGTAACCAACTTTCAGCTGGATTTTCAAGTGGTTAAATCGAATCTTTGCGGTTGTAACTGACAGTTGTAACTGAATCCATCACACAGCCTGCGTGACGAACTATCCATCCATGTATGGAACCTTCCAGAAGCCGCATACATGCCACCTGTACAACAGCCATAAACCGCCCTGGTCCCCACTTGCATTCATGGCACCAATTGTGATGCTTTGTGTTGCCATCATCTCGTTTGCTGCTGATATACCCGTTGCATGCGTACATCATCACCATCCTTAAACTGAAACATAAAACATACTACCTCCTAATGTTGATCAAGCACTAGTATGTAGTTTTCATCACAATTCTCCACCTAAAATTTCATACTTAACCAATATCAATCACTCCTTCACCCCACTGTTTTATCAAGACAGCAAACTTGTACACTGCTTTTACGAGAGCAGTTGAACTCTTCACTGATATGTTTAGTACACATTGATAAGACTCTTGCATAATTCAAACTTTGAACTAGGCAAGGCCTTAGTGAGAAAATCAGCTGGATTCTTTGCTGTTTCAACCTTTTTGACAACAACCTTTCCTCCTTCAACTAAGTCTCTAACAAAATACATCCTTACATCTATGTGCTTTGTCCTTTCATGATAACCCTGATGTCTTGACAAGTGTATAGCACTAGAGTTATCACAATGCACCAATACTGACTCTTGTAATACCCAAACTCAGAAAAAATTCTCTGCAACCACAAGCCCTCTTTTACTGCCTCTGTAAGTGAGATAAACTCAGCCTCAGTTGTAGACAACGCAACCACTGACTGATGTGTTGATCTCCAACTTATAGCTGTACCAAATAAGCAGAATGCATAGCTTGATAGTGACTTCCTTGTATCTAAGTTTGCAGCATAATCAGCATCTACATAACCTGCAAGAAAATCAATGTTAGAAGTAAACTTATTAAAATGCAAGCCTATTGTCAAGCTGCCTCTGATGTATCTCTGAATCCACTTAACAGCTTTCCAGTGATCTTTCCCTGGATTCCCCATAAACCTGCTCACCAAACTCATTGCATGAGCTAAGTCTGGCCTGCAGCACACCATTGCATACATGAGACTGCCAACTGCATTAGCATAAGGAACCATTTCCATCTCTAATACTTCTTCACTTGTTCTAGCTGACTGCTGAGTTGACAGACCCAACCCTTGCTTCACAGGAGTAGTAACAGCTTTGCTTTGATCCATATTATACCTCATGAGAACTTTCTCTAAGTATAAACTCTGATGTAGTACTATAGAACCAGTTGATCTGTCCCTCTTGATCTCCATTCCCAATATAACAGTAGCTTCACCCAAATCCATTATATTAAACTCTGATTTCAACATCTCCTTCACAACTGTGATCCCTTCCATAGACTTGCAAGCAATTAAGATGTCATCAACATACAATAATAAGAAAATATACCACTCACTGTCTTGTTTGATGTACACACAACTGTCAAACTTGCTTCTCTCAAAACCACACTTGATAATATACTCATCAAATCTGAGATACCATCTCCTAGGACTTTGTTTCAATCCATATAGTGACTTCAGAAGTAAACAAGCCTTAGTAGTTGAGTTTTGAACTGAGACTCCCTCTGGAACTGTCATATAGATCTTCTCCTTCAAATTTTCATAAAGAAAAGCTGTAGTCACATCCATCTGGTGCAATTTCAAATTAAACTGAGTAACTAATGCTAACAGTATCCTAATGGAACAGTGTTTCACAACTAGAGAGAATATCTCTGTATAATCAATGCCTTCCCTTTGAGAAAATCCCCTGGCAACTAATCTTGCTTTAAACCTGATACCATCAGTCCTCTCTGGTGAGATATTTTTCTTGTAAATCCATTTACAGCTCACTAACTTCTGATCCTTTGGTCTCTGAATAATTCTCCAGGTCTGATTCTTCTCTAATGAAAGGAATTATTCTTGCATAGTAGCACTCCACTTTGCACTATCCTTACTGTTCATTGCTTCCTGATAGCTTCTTGGTTCATATGAATCAATATCCTCTGCAGAGTACAGTGCAAAGGACATAATATCAGCATCTGCAAACCTAGCTGGAGTCTTAATAGACCTCTTTTGTCTATCCCTTGCCAACTGATAGCTGTTGAGCAGCTCATCAGTATTAGATGTGATCTAATCATCTTTAGTTGGTGAACCAGTTCCTTCTTGCACTGTCTCTTCTTCAATTCTAAACTGATCCTTCTGAATCTTGTTCATAAGCTCTACCTCAAGCTCAGCTTCATACTTATTTTGATCTTGAGGTTTCAATGGCATAACAACCTCAATAAAGGTAACATCTCTGCTTATCATAAACTTTTTACCTTCAATGTTCCATAGTTTGTAAGGTTTAACACCTTTGGGATATCTAATCATGACACACTTGATAGCTCTTGGAGCTAGCTTATCTTGTTTAACATGTGCATAAGCTAGACAACCAATCACTCTGAGCCTGGTATAATTAGCAGCTTTTACAGTCCATACTTCCTGAGGTGTTTTGAGTTTAAGAGGTGTTGATGGACACCTGTTGATTAGAAAAGCTGATGTACCAACCAACTCTCCCCAGAAGTCTTTTGAAAGACCAGAACTACTTAATATACACCTTACTCTCTCAAGTAAAGTCTGGTTTAACCTCTCTGCAACACCATTTTGTTGTAGTATACCTGGTACTATCTTATGTCTCATGATCCTCCTCTCCTTACAAAACTTATTGAACTCATCAGAACAATATTCAAGACCATTATCAGTTCTTAATATCTTAATCTTGTTATTGCAACTATTCTCTACCTCAGTTAGCTAATTCTTGAAAGTAATGAAAGCTGCATCCTTAGATTTCAGTATATATATCCATATCTTCCTACTGTAATCATCAATAAATGAGATAAAATACCTGCCTCCACCTTTTGTTAGTGTTCTTGCAGGTCTCCACAGATCTGAATGGATATAATCAAGTCTGGATTTGCTTGTATGTTCACCAATGCCAAACTTCAGCCTCTTAGCTTTGCCAAAGATGCAATCCTCACATTGATCCAGCTTGTCTGTTGATCTGATACTGATAACATTCTGTCTTGACAATTCTTGTAATCCTTTCTCACTTATGTGAGCTAGTCTTCCATGCCATAAGTGAATTTCATCACTTCCAGTTGAGACAAGATTCTGTTCAACCACTGTGTGTCCATCAAGAATATACAATCCATTTTTTCTGATTTCTTTCATCACTTCGTACTCATCTTTCTCAACAATTAGTACCCCTCCCCTTGATCTAAACTCATAACCTGAAGCATCTAAGATACCTAAAGAAATCAAGTTTCTCTTGAGTTGTGGAATATACCTCACACCTGTCAGAATCCTGGTAACTCCATCATGCATCCTCAATCTGATGGATCCAACACCTCTGATCAGACATGTGTGATCATCCCTAACAATAATGATCCAGTATTCTGCAACTTGAGATCAGTAAATCAATGCTTCATAGGAGACATATGGAATGTACATCCTGAATCAAGGTTCCAATCCATGGATCCTTTTGATGATCCAACCACCAGTGCCTCAGGATAATCAGTAGCCTGATTCTGATTATTTACCACCTTATTTGCTTGCACTCTTTGTTGTCCATCTTTACCAGCATCTATTTTTCTTTTCTTTTCTGCTTTGAACTTGTAGCAGTTCTTCTTGTAATGGCCTGGTTCATGGCAGTGAAAACACTTCCTTCCCTCTTTATCTGAGTTTGACTGATCAGTCTTGTTTTCTTGTTTCTTTGAATCATAATTGCCTTTCTTGTTATTCTTCTTACCATGATCATTCCTCTTGATAATTAATCCCTCTCCAGATGATCCCTGTTCTTCAGAAACTTTTTGAAACTCCTTTGTCTTCAGAGCAATTTCAACCTCATCAAGACTTATAGTTTCTCTATTTCCAAATAGAAGTGTGTCCTTGAAACTTTCAAAGGACTTTAGAAGGGCTGACAATAATATTGAGGCCTTATCTTCTGTTACAATTTTAACATTAACATTTTCTAGATCATCTAATACCTTATTGAATTCATCAAGCTGCACTAAAACTGATCTATCTTCAACCATCTTAAAGGAATATAGTTTCTGCTTTAAGTATAAACGGTTAGCAAGAGATTTTACCATGTATAGATCTTCAAGTTTCTTCCATACAGCTCTTGCAGATGTCTCTCTCTGTACTTCTCTCAAAGCCTTATCACCAAGACATAATACAATAGCACTTAATGCTCTTTCTTGAGTATTAGCTTCTGCAGTGGCTTCTATGACTATTTCTGCAGCTTCTGCAGTTGTTGCAGGCTTCTCCTTGATGGCATCTGCCAATCCTTATTGTACCAAGAAAGCTCTCATCTTGATCTTCCACAAACCGAAGTCAGATTTCTCTGTAAACCTCTCAATATCAAACTTGGTTGCAACCATGGTGTCAACTTCCTTCAACTGCTTCTTTATTCCTTCTTCTGTTAATTTCTGATCTTGTGGTCTAGATTCCCAGACGGCGCCACTTTCTCACAGATGAAGATCCTAACTAAGTAATCCAACAATTACTCTAAGAATTCACAACCAATTCTAAGATTGAGAACAAAAAATTGATCACATATGATAACAACTATGAAAGTGTGTGTGTGTGATTGAATGAAGAAGAAAGAATTTATAGTGGTTCACCTTGTTTGCACAAGTCTACGTCCACTGTGAGAGAGAGATCTATTATTGATTGAGAGAATGAAAGTGTTACAATGAGCTCATGCATAGATTACACCATTATACACACTCTATGCATGCACATCAAAGTTACAGGACCAATTCGAGTAACCAACTTCCAGCTGGATTTTCAAGTGGTTAAATCGAATCTTTGCAGTTGTAACTGACTCCATCACATAGCCTGCGTGACGAGCTATCCATCCATGTGTGGAATCTTCCAGAAGCCACACACATGCCACCTGTACAACAGCCATAAACCGCCCTGGTCCCCACTTGCACACATGGCACCAATTGTGATGCTTTGTGTTGCCATCAGCTCGTTTGCTGCTGATATACTCGTTGCATGCATACATCATCACCATCCTTAAACTGAAACACAAAACACACTACCTCCTAATGTTGATAAAGCACTAGTATGTAGTTTTCATCACAGAAAACCATATCAAGAAGGAAACAGCACCTCCTCTTGAATTCGATGAATCTTTCGACATGTTCTGTCAGGGAATTCATGCATTCGGGTTCTGGGATCATGTTCTCGGATTCTGGAAAGCCCATTTGGAGAATCCGGAGAGAGTTATGTTCTTGAAGTACGAGAAGATGAGGGAGGACATTGCTGGTCATGTAAGGAAGATTGCTGAGTTTTTAGGGGTTCCGTTTTTTGCAGAGGAGGAAGAACAGGGGTTGGTGGAAGAGATATGCAACCTTTGTAGCTTTCAAAATCTTAAAAATCTCGAAGTGAATAAACATGGAGAATTTAATGGCGTGGTGAAAAACAGTTCGTATTTTAGAAAGTGTGAAGTTGGAGATTCGTCGAATTATTTCAATCACGACACGATAGCACGATTCGATGAGCTTCTGGGGAGCAAGCTCCATGGCTCTGGTTTATCGTTCAACAGAAAATGAAAAGAAGAAGAAGCACTGCAAATAATTCATACAGTTAGTACAATAATTGAGTATTAGCTTTTCAGGTTCTGAACCATTTTTAGGCAAATGTTTGTTTGAGGTTCATATTTTATTTGAACCTAGTTTTAAAATTTATGGATTTTAAAAATTAATTGAATAATAATAATAATTTATTTTTGTTATGATATTTTTAGAATATATTTTAATTTTACATCGAAAGCAATGTAATAGATGAATGATGATATGTATAACAAAATATCAATTAATATGAGAGAACAAATGTAAGACTAGGGAGAAAAAATATAGTATTTTTTATTGAAAAGAAAAAAAAAATAATTGAAGAGTACAACAGAGATATTGAAGACTAGCTACATTGCAAACTTTGAACACTAAAAATTCCAACAAATAACTCAAAACAAAGAGAATGAATAAGAGAATGAAGGAAACATAATAAAATAATAATAATAATAATAATAATAAACAAAGAGAATGAAGAAAAGAATGAAGGAAACAAAATGTAATTGTTGGATAATTGTAAGATCTTCAATTAAGAACCACAATATTTTACCATTTACTTGAAAAAATAACACCTTACACGCACTCAAAGACTCACCTAAGTCGCACCGGATCTTCGTTATTTTAGTGCATCATCTTTTATGCCACACGTTAAGTGATTGACACATCAAATGGGGAAATAAATCCAACCATTGCCCTAGGGTTTAAGGATTAGGGTATAGTTTATCTCTCTTACGTGTTGATCATCTAACGGTATGACACATGAGATGATGTACCAAATGACACAAAGAATTCGAGCTGCACCTAAGCTACACTCATAGCTATAGGACCGGCCTTAGTTGTAATATACGTAAAAATAGAAATTTCTAGTATTTAGCTTATGAATATTAGAATAAATGAAAAAAATCTAGAAAAATTTAGATGAAAGAATTTACAACTTTATATACTCCCTCCGTCCTAAGAAAGATTGCACCCCCTTTCCTGGCACGGGTGGTGACTTTTAGGGGTATTATGATATTTTTTGTAATAAATAAATGATAAAGTATGTTAAGTGTGTTAGGGTGGTTTTTTTTTTGTAAATGAAGTGTATGGAGAAGGGTGATTGTGTTTGACTTTTTACATTTTTAGGAATATGCAAACTTTTGTGAGACAACACAAAATGGAAAGTATGACATCTTTCTTGAGACGGAGTACATGCATGTGATCAAAATAGAGGAATTACCTAAATATATTAATGATAGAATATTGATCCACATATTAAAAAAAAACTATGGAAAATAAACTCTTACTTATCATCTAAGCAAAAAGTGCGTGCAGATTAAAACTTCTAAAATGTAATCGATAAGTAAAACATTAAGTGAGATTATGAATTTGCTACAATATACTTATAGCCGCCCATTAATTAGCCTAGCATACTTATATACATATTTCTCCAAACCTATACTTCTAGATATACAGACTAAAATAATACAATCCCTATATTAATATAAACAATAGTTGTATTATTTTATTTTATTTTTTTGGAAAAAAAATACAAAATTTAATATTATACCTTAAAATAATTGTATTATTATTTTTTTTGAAAAAAAAAATTAATAATATATACCTTAAAACTAACCATTACTATATGAAGAAAGATGGCTGGCATTGATTTGATATTAAATCTCTATTTAATTTTTTAGTCTAAATTAATCTTTATATATTTTAGATGAAAAAAAGGAATGAAACGATATTAAAAAGGCTACCTGTACAAAGAAAGTAAACCTTAATCCAATATGCAACTGCAAGTATGGATTAGTTTTAAGTAAAATGGTGAATTTGGCTAAACCCATTTAGCGAATCTGCTCCGCACCAACAAAAAAAAATTGAGGGAATGTGCTCCGCACCAACAAAATCCGTTAACCCTCTCATAACTAACTTTCCATTCCGACACACCAACCCATGTTTTACCATCACTAATTCATTTTTTAAAATTAAAAAATATTAAGCCTCTTTAAAATTAAAATATTAAATTTTAAATAAATTTTATTTTAAAAGATTTTTTTTAAAAAATTAAATTAAAACAGTTTGGAATTTGAAATTAGGTTAGATTTCTCTCTCCCCTGAATTGAAATATTAAATTTTAAATAAATTTTATTTTAAAAGATTTTTTTAATAAAATTAAATTAAAACAGTTTGGGATTTTAAATTAGGTTAGATTTCTAACTCCCCTGAACACGTTTCCCTCCCCTTAATATCTTCCAAGTAGCAATTCATGTCTTCTCAATTATATCCCAGTGCCCAAGTGATCTAGCCCATCTGGTTCAATTGTTATTTAGATATATGATGTAGTTCTAATAAAATAGAATATATACTTGATACAATCTCATACTCTCTCCAGATTTCAGATTTTAAGAATGTTAATTTCTTTATGCTATTAATCATTATTTAATCAAAACTTGATGAACAGTAAGTATTTCAAAGTGTAATTCTATAAATATGGAATTGGAATTGAAGTTTATGGTGGCATGTGAGCAGTGGCGGACGCAGGATTTCCGTCGAGAGGGGCCCAACTTTTCTCATACAATAGTTCGTGTTTTTTGTTCTACAAATTTTAAGAAGAATTATTTTATTTACCAACTTTTATTAACATTTTTCTAAAGATGTTTTAGTATTTTTAATTGTATTATGTAAGAGTAACAATTTTAAAACTAAAGTTATTAAAATTATTAAATAAATATGTTATTTAGAGGGAAAATAAATAAATAAAATAATAGAAGAGGGGAAAAAAATAACATGAATCAAGTCATTAAAATTATTAAATAAATATGTTATTTAGAGGGAAAATAAATAAATAAAATTAATAGAAGAGGGGAAAAAAATAACATGAATCGAACACGGGACCTTTAAAACTAAAACATCCTCACTTTACCACTTGGACACAAATGTATTTCAAGAAAATTTCTATATCTATACTAGTAATTTTTAGAAGTTCAGGGGGCCCAGTGCCCCCTACCCACCTAGTACGTCCGCCACTGCATGTGAGGCAAGAGTTTTTTTATTTTTAAACATGGTTAGATATTAGTTGAGATTTTGAGGCCACAATGTGTAAATATAAAAAACAAACACCTCTGTCAAACAATCATCAATGTTCATCTGTCTTAAACAATTTAGGTATTTAATTAGAAAGAAAAATATAAAATTTTCATAATGATATATTTAAAAAATTATAATTATATTTAAATTAACTTGAGATTTATATAATCTTTGGATGTATAAAGAAATATCAAGAAGTCGCATCCTATTAATTATTAACTGTTAAGGTTCCAATTCTTTTTTGCTAGGTATAATATGGCTATTCAATGCGTTCAAGAGTCAAAATCAGTTTAATCACTAAAATTTCACGGTTTGCTACAATTTTACAATTAAGCAAGGTTTTGGTACAAATAACCCAATTGCATACATGTAATTAAATTTTAAGATAATGGTCATCTATAATATAAGGCCCCGGCTATTCGCACCCACCATTTTACTTCATACACCCAATTATATCTACACACATAATTATGATATATACACACACTTGGAAAATACTACTTTACCCTCAATGAAATACACCCATATACATATCTATTTCCTCCCAAAATCACACACCCACTTCACAATCCTACATTTACTCCCAACAACTTAAATTAAACACCCACACCCACCTCACCCACCTCACTTCTGCAAAAAAGAAAGAAAAAGAGGAAAGAAGAGAAGAAGGGAGGAAGAAGAGAAGAAGGGAGGAAGAGGAGAAGAAGAGAAGACTGTGCCATTAAACCTTGTAAAATGGCGGGAGGAGTGTCATCGTTTGTTAGCAATGTTGTTAGTAAGTGATTCCCCCTTCCAATTTGTGTTCTAAAATTCTAGGGTTTAGTATTATGTTTGAAATTATGTTAAATATTTGTAATTTTTATGTGGGTAATGTTGTGGGTAGCATGATATTTGTTGTAGTTGGGGAAATCAACATGGGTAGTTCTAAGAATGGTGCAAAACGTTGATGGTGAACGAATGGCGCTGGTCGACCCTAGTTCGTCGCCATTTTAGGGTCTGTTCGACCATCAATGGTCGACGGAAACATGAAATTTCGACCATAGATGGTCGAATGAGAGTGAAATTTTCGACCATTCTTGGTCGAAAACGTGAGGAAATTTCGTCCACTCATGGTCGAAAACATTAGGAAATTTCGACCACTTGTGGTCAAAAAAGTTAGGAAATTTCGACCACTTATGGTCGAACAGAATGATATATTGCGTCCACTGGTGGTCGAAAAGTTTGCCAAGTTTCATCCACTTATGGTCGAACAGTGTCTATTTTGAGTTTATAGTGTATTTACTATCCCTAATTATCACCTATATGGTTTATTTGGTTGGGCATGTTTATATTGTAATAGTACGTTGTTGTATATTTGATTGTTGTATACAGTGTAGTAGTTTGAGCATGCTAGTTTCATTAGGTATGCGTTATCACATATATGTTGTTGAGCATCATTTTAATTATTTTTCGCAGATAGATATCGCCGACGTAATCCTCCTACCGCATCCAATAGACGAAGAGGGATGAGGGATGATAATGATGCATTGGCTGAAGATGCTCCACAACCACAACCACAACCAATTCCTCTTCCCGAGCCAATGCATCACAACGAGCTAGAAGCACAACCTCAACCCATTCATGACCAACAACTAAGTGATTATGAAAGTTATGGTGGCGAAGATGAAAGCCAGGATGGTGAGGGTGGTGAGGCCTCAAGTGAGGGTGGCGAGGCCTCAAGTGAGGGTGGCGAGGCTTCAACTCCGGGTTATGATTATGCAAGTGAAAGCGATCATGATCCAGATGCTGATGTGTTGGTCAATTTTCAGAAACACGTGGCACACGAAATATGGGAATATGGCCGGGAAAGACCGGTTATTAAAGTGCACAGCCATGTGAATAAAATGCTTCAGTGGAGCTATGCGGAAGATGCATCAACTCGCAATTTCAGAAGCTTATTCCGTAGGGCTGGATTTTGCAAGGTGAGGCAAATCTCCTACCGCAAACCAAACAAGAATCTCATTCTTGCGTTTGTTGAGAGATGGCATCCGGAGACAAATACATTTCACATGCCATTCGGGGAAATGACCATAACACTCGACGATGTGTATTGTATTACGGGATTGCCTATATCTGGTCGTACAGTTGCCTTTCAGTGAGATCGACAGAGACCTTCTGAAATGATTATGGAGCTTCTGAACGTTGACAGAGATGTAGCTACAGAGGCACTGGGCACTATCCGTGGTCACTCTGTGATGACACAGTGGCTGCATGCTACGTTCAAGGACGACGTTACTTCTCAGTACGATGATGAGCTTGAGGGCTGCGTCAGAGCATACCTGTTGTACATGTTTGGGACGACGTTGTTTCCCGATAAGAGAGGGAATAGGGTTCATGCTTCTTGGCTAGAGTTCCTTCAGAAACAGGGACCCGACAGATATCCGGTTACTCGACCCTATTGGAGGTACGTAATTTCTATTATGTATTTTGCGAAATGTGGAGGCAATGCATCAACCCAATAGGTGATAATTAGGGATAGTAAATACACTATAAACTCAAAATAGACACTGTTCGACCATAAGTGGATGAAACTTGGCAAACTTTTCGACCACCAGTGGACGCAATATATCATTCTGTTCGACCATAAGTGGTCGAAATTTCCTAACTTTTTCGACCACAAGTGGTCGAAATTTCCTAATGTTTTCGACCATGAGTGGACGAAATTTCCTCACGTTTTCGACCAAGAATGGTCGAAAATTTCACTCTCATTCGACCATCTATGGTCGAAATTTCATGTTTCCGTCGACCATTGATGGTCGAACAGACCCTGAAATGGCGACGAACCAGGGTCGACCAGCGCCATTCGTTCACCATCAACGTTTTGCACCATTCTTAGAACTACCCATGTTGATTTCCCCAACTACAACAAATATCATGCTACCCACAACATTACCCACATAAAAATTACAAATATTTAACATAATTTCAAACATAATACTAAACCCTAGAATTTTAGAACACAAATTGGAAGGGGGAATCACTTACTAACAACATTGCTAACAAACGATGACACTCCTCCCGCCATTTTACAAGGTTTAATGGCACAGTCTTCTCTTCTTCTCCTCTTCCTCCCTTCTTCTCTTCTTCCTCCCTTCTTCTCTTCTTTCCTCTTTTTCTTTCTTTTTTGCAGAAGTGAGGTGGGTGAGGTGGGTGTGGGTGTTTAATTTAAGTTGTTGGGAGTAAATGTAGGATTGTGAAGTGGGTGTGTGATTTTGGGAGGAAATAGATATGTATATGGGTGTATTTCATTGAGGGTAAAGTAGTATTTTCCAAGTGTGTGTATATATCATAATTATGTGTGTAGATATAATTGGGTGTATGAAGTAAAATGGTGGGTGCGAATAGCCGGGGCCTTTACAATATATGATTAGTTTCTTCAATTTATTCATTCATTGAATATTTAATGAATACGTTAATGATAAGAAGTTAAAATGTTGTATCCATAATTGTATTTTATAATTAAATATAATTTATTAATTAAATCATAAAAATTATAATAAGATAACCATAAACATAAATAATATCTTTCGTTTACTAATTAACATAAACAAATAAACAAAATATTATAGAAGAGATTGTAAATATAAAAATATTTAAAAAAAGGAAAAGACATTATATTTTATTGAAGTGTAGAAGGAACAAACTTAATTAGTTGCAAGTTTGCCATAAAAGACAAGTACTTCTCGAATGAAATGATAATCAATGCTTATAAAAAACGAAACTCTAATTATCACAAAATTAATATTTTGAGTGGCATGATCCTAAAAAGAAGTGATACATTCGCTAAGAAATATATACAACATAATAACACTAGTATCGATTAATTACATAGAAATTAACTCTATGTATTAAGGTGTACCAGAAATCAAAAAAAGAAAAAATTGTAAGCCCACTTTTAACCTTTGAGAAGCGGATTAAGGCATTTTAATGAATTGGTTCTAACATAAAAAAAAAAAATAGACGAGATATTTTTAGCTAATTGTGTATTAAAAATTCTTTACATAAACAAAGCATTTTACCAAACGCATAAACTCGGATATATGCACAGTGCATGTTAAGTTTCCGTGTTTCCATTTAACTTTTTATTATGATTGACGGTTGCTTACTTACTTTTACATACTCCTTCCGTCCCGACGTATGAGGGATTTTTATATTTGCATGTAGATTAAAGAGTATTATTATTTAATGTGTAGTGGGTAGTTGTATTAGTGGGAGTGTAGACCCCATATTTTTTTTGGTGTACCCCACCATTAGGGGGACCCCTACCCTGGGGATTGGTGGAGGAGGTAAATCGCAGAATGTGCCTCAAGTGGCTTATAGAGAGGGCTCACTGTTTAACTTGTGCTTGCAAGGGGCCAAATCTATGCCAAAGGCATGATTCGAACCCCCACCCTACAGCAACCAAACTCAGTTGGAAGGTCTTTCCTCCCTCCCCTCTACCACTTGAGCTATACCCTTGGGTGTGAGCCCATATTTTAATTATATTAGAGGGGTCCCATGTGTGTAAAAAATGAAAGAGGACCCTTTGGGTGGGACGACCAAAATAAAAAAAACCTCTTTTAATGATACGAAGGGAGTATGACAGACGGCCTAATTTTCAATACAGAGAGTAATATTATTACATATTTATTATATAGTACTCCTTCCGTAGAGTAATCAGTTATTTTTTACATGTAGATTAGAAAGTATTACTCACTCTGTCCGCTTGAAAGAATCTATTCTATCCATTTTGGGCGTCTGCTCATTTTTTACACACATGAGACCTACATACACCCATTAATACAATTAAAATATGGGACTCACACCTCTATTAATACAATTACCCACTATACATTAAATAATAATACTCCTTAATTCACGTACAAAAAATAAAATACTCTCATTCAACTGGATGGAGGGAGTATTATTTTACATAAAATGAATAGTTGTTTTATTGATGAGTGGTGGGCCATATGTGGATTTATTTTGTTAAAAAGAGAAAATGAATATGTTTAGAATGTACTATCAAAATAGCAAAATTGATACATTATAATTGATACATTATCGACGGATGGGGGAGCATATAATATGTATAAATATTTGTTTCTTTGATATTTAATTAAAAAAAACTCCAATATAAATACTTCCACCGTCTATTTTAAAGAGTCACATTTGTTTTTTCACGTGAATTAAGAAGTATTATTATTTAATGTGAATTGTGTAGTTGTATTAGTGTATGTGTGGGGCACATATTTTAATCGTATTAGTGGGGTGTATGCGAATTCCATTAATGTAAAAAAGGAAATGAGATCCTTTGGGGTGGATGCCCAAAACGAAAAAAAAAAGTGATTCTTTAAAGCGGACAGAGAGAGTATATTATGAGGTGTACAAAATTTTAGTTCGCTTGACAGTGTGTAGACGACTCATAAGTGTGTCTTTTTTTTCAGTTAATTTAATTATAATCTAAATATTTTATTTGTCTTTTAAGATATACTCCCTCCGTCCCACAAATGTTTGTACCCCACTTTATGTAAAGATATTAAGAAAAGTGATAATATTTATGGGTATTATGGTATTTTTGGTAATAAATAAATGATAAAGTATGTTAGGTGTGTTAGGTATGAGTGATTTTTTTTAAATGAAGTATATGGGGAAGGGTGATTGTGTTTAACTTTTTACTCTTTTAGGAAGGTGCAAACTTTTGTGGAACAACCCAAAATAGAAAGTGTGTCATATGAAATGAGATAGAAGGAGCATATAATTCATCAAAATAATTAATAGTTTAACTTTTAATCAATTGATTTAAGCAGAAATCTTTAGAGATAAATGAAGGTTGAGATTTAAATCATACTAGTTAAAAAATGAAGGTTTGCATTTACATAAAATTAAAAAATAAATCTGAATCACATTTCCCATCCATGAAAAGTAATCCTTGATGCATAGAATTTATTATGTCCTGCTAAAAATTAATTTAGAGGATTGATATATCAATTCCTAAGGAGTTTATCTGGTTAGCAGTATTTTTTTTAATTTAAAATTACAAATTAATAGTGAGTAGTGAGTACAATAAGCTTATTACTTTGAACAAACAGTTTTTCAAGCAGTATCTTAAGAAAGTCGCTTTTATTGAAATAAATTGGTACTTTTATTTTAATGTGAGTGTTAATAATCTTATTATTGGCGTTTGATCGTTTGGTTAACGTGAACCGTTAGGGTCCATGCAATTCTACTGCAGCATAAGAGTAGAATCGTATTACCTTTCACCAGGGTTGATGTAGAGGATGATCAGCAGCAGCAAACAACCTTCCGATCTTCTGCTATATTCCAAGTCCGATCTTGACGTCGTGTGGCCGATGATCTTCAAGATCTCCTTAATCTGCTTCCTCCCTAATTTCAACGTGTTTTAGGTGCAAGATTAGGATAGTGCAGGATTAGGATTCCAGATAAGTTGAGGTGACTTATTTATAGGCTACAGCAGGGACCAGGAGGAGAAATTAAAGTTGGGCCTCCATTGGGCTTAAGTATCCAAGCTTAGCCCAAAACTTATACTTAAGTCCAATAATAATAATAATATATTCCACTAAAATATTATTACTGCACTACCGTTCTAATTCCATAATTACGTTATGGGCTCCTTCTTATTATGAGCCCGACATTCTCCCCATGTTTAAGATATACAATGCCCATTAATTAATCAAATTACTGATAATTCCATTAATTAATATCTCATCCAAGAGTAGTACCACCCAACCTCATTATCATGCCAGAATAAATCCACCTGTAGGGTTTACATGATAATCCTTATGAGCTCCTCAAGGGGACATCATCAACTTATGTCGGACACGGACTCCTTCTACAATCAACAGCACACCATAGAGACAGCACTATTTCCCAACTCACCGAGTTTATTGATTTAATTACGTGTAAATCTTACTTATTGATGAATCAAAGAAATACATACTGCCTTACTTGTCGAGGTTATTGCATAGGGATTAAGAGTACAAACATCCATAATAACAGAGTTCAAATTCTTCTATAAGTTAGTATAAGTCGAACGATCTCAAGCGGTCATATTCAATGCACACAAGTACACTAATGTGACTCTATAGTCAAGAAAAACTAATACCAAACCACACTACAACCATCCCGATAGAGAGTCCCCGCCTATCTCGGTTGTGAGCATCTGTTTATACTTTGTAAGAAAACCGATAATATGATCTTCCGTATGTTGTCGCACAACATATTATCTACAATATAAAGTAAGTGAACTATTGCATCGTGCATATAAATAAATTATAAGACGCAATCATTTGATCATATGATTCTCATTTCAAATAAATTGTTATAGCATTGTTCATACAAAAAGTTAGGCTTTTAGTATACAATCCAACACTTACAAATTACACATGATAGGTTAACTGGCAGTAAGATCTCATTTAAACAGTATATGGGTGCTTATTACAGCTTCAATATCAGCAGTATAATTATTTGCCCTTCCACACTTTCGTGTGGAACTCGGATATAATAATAGTATGTATTATGACCTTAACAACAGATCATTCATCACAATAAGTTGGCAACAATCAGATACCTCTTAGTTATCTTCCAAGCTTCCTCCCAATGAATGCCCTTCTAGTCCACCAAAATTCTTATTAGCTCGGGGATACATATTATTGGATAAGTATCATTTATCTGAACAGCATGCGTTGGATGAGTGTCATTTATCTTAGTAGCATTTAGGCTTAGTTAAATTTAGAACAATTATGTAACTTAATATTTTTAGTTTTATACAAACTTATAATGAAAACGCTTCTTCAAATTCTAAATTCTTTAAAGAAATTATAATCTATAGTTTTCTGAATACATAGAATTTATAAATAACAAAGCAAGGAATTTTAACGCACAAGTACAGTGAGGAAGGTTACTAGTGTTCAATACTATATGAACTTCAGCCAAATCATCTCTGTTGCAAGGGATTTATATTTCAAGTTCTCCAGAAAAGGTCCAACAAATGAATATGGGCTATCTTCATTTCTCAACCTAAAATCATCTTTTAGGAATATCTTTTGCATTTCATACAACATATGAAGCTCAAGAACCTAAGTTAAAATCAGCAACAGAGTAAAAAACTAAGAAATGCTGAACTTCTTGTTTGTCAAAACATATCTATATTGCAACAACAGTTAACAAAAGCACATCACATAACATCACATCCTCACACTATTCATCAGATTGATTAACTAACAAAAGTAAACATTCAACATTAAAAAAAAACACTATGGTACTAGATACATCAACATAGTGACAGACCTTGGATCGGAGGTATCCGCCAAAAGTTAGACCATAAGGGTTGTCTCTTTAGCAAAAACAACCAGAAACTCTTGCTTCCTCAAGGTATATGGATTGTATTTTGTATACCATATTTATGATAAGAACATAAATATGAATTTATCTTAGAAAAGTCATTACAAAGTACACAACTGAAAACACATCAGCTACTGACCGAATAAACTTATGGGCATCTTCCTACTTCCCAATTGTCTGTATTTGAGACAATAATCCAACAGGAGATAAAGGAGAACATGTTCCTTGTCCCTTTTAATTAAGATGAAGCATGGATCCTACTTCCAACGTGAATTATGGAAATGAAAGTTGACATAGAAATAGAGCTTTCAATATCCATACAATAAACATCCAGAGTGAATCATAAAGTGGTACTTACCAGTTTTGAATGCAACCTATAGAGAAGGTATGAAGTAATTGGCAGAGTAAAAGTCAGACACTGTAGCATGTCTTTTGCATAAAAGCTGCAAGAAGAATAAGTATAAGTTGACAAATTTAAGATTTCTTTAACCTATGCTAATTAGATCGAAAACAACCAAGGGTCAAAACTACGATATAAAAATATAACCAATATTGTCTCGCTAATAACAGAAGTTCCATGGAGTATTTGATTCACACTCTCATCACAATCCAAAGAAACGCAGTATTTATCGAATAATTTACCAAAATGACTTTGGTTCATTGTTTAAAACTTTAAAAATTTCAGTGGTAAGATCAGTTTTAAAAGTGCAGTCATAGATTCGATGACATCCTAACAATTAAATAAAGAATGACTCAAATTTTTAGGCAAGAAATAGAATGATTATCAACATATTGTATGATATACAAGTTGATGGGTTAATGCAAGATTCAAATTGTTTGATCTTCATCAAATAATTTTCAACGTTTGCTTTGTTGTTGTCTTCCCTCAATAATCCAAGCATTTGAGTACTTCGAAATAATATAAGTTGCATTCAACAATATCTTCTACATAGTTAAGGTTGAACTTTATAAATTAAAGTATATTCTCATTCTCAAAATTTCTCATGATAACATTATATGGTCTTTTTTTATAATTTGTTTAAAAATATCGTAGTTCAGATTTGTTTTCCCATCTTTAATCTATTTCCATAAATAGTTCCTCCGCAATGCAAAATTATAATATCAGAACTACTGATCTAACAAAATCCTTAGTCTTATTTCACTTCTAAAGATTTATGATGTCATATATTAGCAAAAGGTTAAACTTCTGAGGTATTATACCACAATATACCAAGGAAATTTAACCTTAATCACAACTAACAATACAATCATAGTGTGTGCATGAAGCATTATTTATCCAGAACAACATACATAGGAATCGATTAAAAGAAAGAGTTACCTTTAACTTAAGTACCTTTGACAATCGTTTCTCAGGCATTTCAACACCTTCAACAAGTGTTTTATGTCGCTGAACTGCTCCAGCTGCATTCTTAGATGTATTAATTTTAGAGATCTCTCTTTAGCAGCAAAAGAAGCTCTAGGCTTTTTACAAAATTCTGCATCATATATAAATATTACTTTCACTATGAATATGGGAAAAGCACAACAAATTTTAAGTCATTTTCTCTGAGAAGAATAACATCATTTGACCAATATACGTAGAACGAATTCATTATTTATCACCCAAGGCAAGACTACAGAGTATTATATATGAGATTAGCAAATTTGTTTGTGTTATGGCTATACAGTTTGCCATCATTCTTTTTAAAAGATTATATACTTTGCATAAGTAACGAACTCTTCTAAAATATTGTGAATGGAAAGTATGATAACATCACTTTCTAGACACTACTATGATGGAAGGATTTGCTGCTTGATTATAACCGAACATGAGAAATTAAGTTAGGATAACTCACAATTTGCAGTTTCATTGTCTTACCATTCAGCTCCACTATCTTAATTTTCTTCCAAGCAAGTATCGAAATAAATAAACAGTCCAAAAAAGAACTTACAAAATCAACTCTTATTGTGCTTATGTAACTAACTGTCCACATATAAATCATCCTAAATCATCATACAAAAAGCATTACTTCATATCTTTAATTCCACCCATAAAAGCATACACAACAAAAGTAATAATTCTCATAACGTCTACAACATAGTCATGTGGCAATAGTCTGATTCGTTGCAAGTGAGTAATTACCATATTTGTGGCAAGAAATCAAGAACGTAACATGTACCAAAGTATTAGAAAGGATTCCGTAATTTTTTAAAGATGAATGTAACACCCCACTATTTCATAATCTATATTTTCGTAAATTTTATTTTTTTAATAAAACTATATTTTTTTATGTATTATATTATTAAATATTATACAATTATTTATAGTAATAGTAATAATATTAATAATACATGTGTGTAGTGACATGTGGATATGTGTGTATTAATCACATGTTTATTTTTTCAACTTGGCATCCAAGTTAGTATTATAATAATATTAACATTTGGATAAGAACTTGATCATCAAGTTGTAGTAGTAATAAATAAATAGAGAGAAAATATGCTTTAGCACCAAGTTTTTAATACTCTATATACTCACGCACATATATACTATTTATATATATAGCTCACATATACCTACATATATATATCACACTTCTTCACTTCTAATCCATTCATTTTGCGATTTATTCTTATCATGTTATATATGAAAATATTCGTTTCGAAGTGTAGATTTCAAATATATAACTCTTTTATAAAATAGATGTCATTTGAGCTAGAAAAGCTCCGTTGAAATTTTTAACCCTTTAATGATATATTTTATTTCGGTGTAACATAACTTTGATATTATAGGCTACTTTGAAGCTCTCCTCACGAGGATCACAAAGATATAATTAGTTTTGAATTTTGACGTGAAACGAAAAAGTTATGAAGAAATCCACTTCACTTTCAAAATTGCATCATTTCAAACTTCGTTATTTTTATGAAAAATTGGTATTGATGTGATCCTCACCTTGTAAGGATTACAAAAGTATTTTTGGATTTTCGATCAGAGTTGTATAACTCAAGTTGGGTCATTTTGTAATAAGTTTAAAGTTTAGGGTATGTATAAATGAGAATTTAATATAATGCAGGTATTTTATTGCAATTTATAAATATATAATAATAAATAAATAAAAATTAGAGTTTTGAAAGAAATAAGGCTTTCGTACGTACCTATTATATTTATTTAATTTAATTTTTCATATATTAACTTAACTTATTATTTTAACTATTATTATTATTATTATCTTACTTTTTATTTATAACTATAATTTTTCATTAAATAGAATTATTATAATTTATCATTATTATTATTTTAAGTGAAAAATCTTTATTTTATATTTGTAATAAAATTAGTATATAATTTTCAAGAATTTCTGAGATCGAAGAGTAAGCCTTTTCCACTCTACAATTTTCAAGAAAGATCAAGGTGGGGTAACTTTCACTCTTTACCGAGTGCTATATTTTATGTCATGATTGCTATGTTAAGATGTGATATGTGTTACTTATATGTCATGTTATGTGTCATGTGTACTTTTAGTTCGATGACAAATATTTTTCTACTAAAACTTGTACGGGGTGACGACTCGGTGAACATATACCAACTAACACAAGTTACTAGCTACATAATTCAGCACTAAAATGTACTTCAAAGTATGCTAACATCGTACTGGGGTGACGACCCGGTGCGCACAGACCAGCTAACACAAGTTATCGGACGACGGTTCGCTCTAAAATATTTTCAATGAGTTATCGAACGACAATGTGCAAATTTATTTTATTAAAATAGCATGTGTTACATCTTATGATATATTTGGCATACATATTTATTTTTAACTGTGCAATCATTTTTAGTTAACTCACTGGGTGTATTTCAGACAATCACCCCTTATTGATTTTCAGAATAAGGTTTGGAAGATGAAGAGGCCCTGCAGATTTCCCAAGCCCTTAGAGGACTTTGTATTATGATTTATATTTTAGTATTTTATTAAGAACTTTATTTTAGATATATCATTTGAACGTAATTATTTTGGATATTTCACTCTACTCGGGTGAGTAGACGCTAATATGTAATAATCTTTATACAACTTTTACTTTGTTATATTATCACTTTAGGGATTTTTATATTAATTCCGATGTGCATTCTCGACCCCTTTATTATTATATTGAAAATTTTATATCTAGTAGCGTCCCAACCCCTTAGCGAAATACCGGGGCGTTACAATGAATATCGACCAAACTATTACTTAACTTAAAACTGGACGACTCCACAACATTGTAGATTCAAAATTATGCGAGGGTAAATAAAATGAAATGAAATCAATTATCACCAGCTGGAAGGGTTCAACTCGAAGCATTTCAACATACTTCTCCATCTACTTAGATATCAATTGTAGATTTAATATAACGTAATGGTTAAGAAAAAGACATGGATTTGATGGATTGAAAATTAGCTTTCCTCTTGCAAATATTTGACACAAGAATCGGGATGATTATCTTTAGATTTGAAAGGGTCGACCATAATTTTTCATCTGCCCAAAGCTGCATCCAACAATCCGTTAAATTAAATATCGATTAATATATGATATAGTGTACGTACTAATTTATGTTAAAATTAACAAATCCTAAAAATCAAGATCATTTTACATATAGGGAAAATGATATCAAGATACCTAAAACCATTGTTAGCGTAACTCTGTCTAATACCAAATATTCAATTTCTATCCAATTTTACCTAATCATTCTTACCATAACTCTGTCCAATATCAAATCTTCAATTTTTGTCCAATATTCAATATCGAATATAGATGAAACCGATAGTGGAATCTCACAAAGGTATCAAGTATAATAAGGGGAAGATGATATCAAGATACCTCAATAAATCCAATTACCCTTTTCGCGCGACGTCTTGCCCAGCTATAAGTACATGAGTCTTGAAAAAATATAAGAAGAAATTAATTAATTAATAAACTATACAATAACATAGTCGTGATCAAGGAATATTACAAATCACTGTGAAATTTCTATTCACCAACTCATATTCCTATTTTCTTAGTTAGAGCAAACTGTTTCTGAAGTCGCACCAAATTGTAAGAGAAAATTTGACCAATTCTTCACAAAAGGTTGCATCAAATTGAATGAGAAAATACGCACAATTTCTCATACTAACAGCCACTCGAAAATTGAACTTAAGGAACATATGGGCAAAATCTAAAACTAAACAATAATTTCATATGAAAAAATTGGGAGCGAAAAGAGCACCTGCATAAGGTGTTTAACACGGTCAACCTGCACAATAATGGATTAAGATGGTGCTAATCCTTTATTCCAAATGCGACCCACTAAGACCTAGCTTTTATCTTTCTTAGGTGGTAAAATTGATTGAGGAGGGAAAGATTTTATCTTTCTTAAGTGGTAAAATAGATATTATTGTATATATAAAAACTAGTACGAAATTCGCGTAATACGCGGAATAATCTACGTATCTTCTAATTTGGTAAACGTACTAAAAAATTAATTAAATTAAAATGTTCATAATTAATACAAAAAAAATTCTAATAATTAAGACTTCATATTGTGTTCGATTAGAGTATTTATATAATATATTGTATGTTTTATTAAAGTACTCGAACGATGTATTCAGTTGGAGCAATGGAACGCTCCTTAAGGAATATTGATATCAAAATATGCAAATGAAGAATTATTTCAAAATCTACATAAATAATTCTCAAACATGCATATGATGATGGATATGATTATAACACATAACTGAAATTCTAGGAATTTACATAATTTAAAGGGTTAAATATAGATATAAAATATTTTTACTAATTAATTTTATCATAACATGTCTTAAAAAATATCAATCTAAAAATAAATTAAATATTAAAATATAAATAATTATAATTTACTTTTAAATTGTTAAAGTATAATAATTAAAGAGTGAGGCTCTTATGCCCCGGGGGCACACCATGCAACTTTAGTTTTTAGTATTATGGGTAAGGGTATATTAGTTTGTTCTAAAGGGTATACACTTTAATTAATAAGGGTACACCATTTTGTTGTAAAGGGTATACATTTTTCATTAATATTTTTTATTTTTTCTTTAGAAAATAAAGGGTATACAATTTAACACAAAATTTTAAAGGCTCATGGAGTGTGGTCCATGCGCCTGGGTGTACACAAGTTTTTGCCATAATTAAATATTATATTTTTTACGGAAACAGAACATGTATTATCGCTTCAATAAAAAAAATAATGCTCTTTAAAAAGTATATTATTATTAATTAAATATAAATTATATTATATTATTTTAAATAAATATTTAACAAATATGATTAAATAAAATTTATAACTATTAATTAAATATATAAATTATCTCATAATATATAAATTATTATATCATTCTTTTAATTATATAGTTAAAATTGTCTTCTATAAATATCACTATGCGTGTTGTTTTAAAGATCTATAAAAAGATAATTAATTTGATATATTTTTAATATTAATAAATTTAATTTTTAAAAGTTATAAAATTTTGAAATTTTGGGTGAAACAATTTTTTTAAAAATAAAATATAAAGAATGTGATTGGATGTTTATTGATAACTTTTTACATCAATTTTCTATTTTTTTTGTATATACTACCAATAAAATATGTCCACAAATATGTTATTTGATTATTTATTTTAATTTATTATAAATTTAAATAAAAACTAAAATAAATAAGAAAATTACCTATCATCCTTATTCATAGTGATGACACCTAATCAATTAAAATATTTTCCTTTAAGTATAATAAAAAGAGTTGGTCTTGCGTGCCCCCGGGAACACAGCACGCGCCTTAGAATTTAGTATTATGGGTAAGGGTATATTGTTTTGTTCTAAGGGTATACATTTTAATTAATAAGGGTACACCATTTTGTTCTAAAGGGTATACATTTTTCATTAATATTTTTTATTTTTCTTCAAAAATAAAGGGTAAACATCTTTATACTAAAGGATATGAAGTAAAATTTAACACAAAATTCTAAAGGCGCACGGAGTGTGTCCCTTGCGTCGGGTGCACACAAGTTTTTGTCTAATAAAAATTTAAAAGATATTCATATAATTTGAGAATAATATTACTCCAGTTATAATATAAGTTTGATTGCGTACTCACTCCCTCCTTCCTGGTCAAGTTTATTGAAAAATCAAAATTATAAGAAAATGCAACAATATCCCTAAATTACTCTCATGATGTCACTAATAAAACCGAAATCTTATATATATATATATATATATATATATATATATATATATATATATATATATATATATATATATATACTCCTTTAATATCTCAATTATAAATTATAATTCACCAAAAAAATATCAATCTTTAACCTATGTATTTTCTCACTGTACTTCTTCTCCTTCAATATCTCAATTATAAATCATAATTTTCTCCAAAAATAAACATGTCTGCATTAATATTATAATACAATATTAAATATTATTTATAATACAATATTAAATATTTTTATTTGCTATTTTTCTTAACTATCAATATTTAATATTTTGTATTTTTTATCTTTCATGTACTCCTTAAATATCTTAATTATAAGTTATAATTTTCACAAAAAATATAAATCTTTAACATAATATGTATATTTTCTACTTGGTCACTGGGCTTCTCACTAAGGTGAGTGACCGAATAGGTGAGGAGTAATAAGGAGACTTGAAGATAGGATTGGAGTAATAAGGAGACTTGGAGATAGAAGGATGTATAGTGCTTGGTGAACTAACTACTAACTATAATAACAACTAACTTTGTCCAATAAAAAAAATATATATTTTCTCTTTCATGTACTCTTTCAATATCTCAAATTATAAAATCAAAAATATCAATCTATTAACATGTTCTCTTTTATGTACTCCTTCAATATTTCAATTACAAATCCTAATTTCCATAAAAAATGAACTTGTCTATCATAATTTTCACAAAAAATAAGTATTATTTTTTTAACTATCAATCTTCAACATATATATTTTTACGATATCTTTGGTAAATTTAAAGGGGTATAGTATATTTTGGTCAATGTAAAAAAACTGATGAAAGAGAAAAAATAATCCGTTTAAATTTACCAAAAATATCGTAAAATAAATTTTATTTACATGTGTCATAGATAAATCTTGATTGACGAAAAGAGTTTTTATTTTTATCTTTCAATGTAATTAATTAAAGTTATCTATTTTTCATTTTTATTTTATTATAATATATCTTATCTTTCAATTTCAATGTAATTAAAGTTATCTATTTTTCATTTTTATTTTATTAAAATATATCTTATCTTTCAATGTAATTAAGGTTATCGATATATTTTTCACGATCTATATCATTATTTATAATGTATAATATAATATCAAATATTTTATAATTAACGTAAATAATTGATTATTTACCAATTAAAACTGAAGTCTTTTCATATATTTGAATTCAAAAAAAATGCTTTTTTTATTATTATTTTTTTTATCTTTTTCTTCAGCGACTTCGAGACAAACGCGATGTTCTACAAGTATGAAAGCTATTTCCAGATGTCCTTTTATTATAAGAAGGCCTATAGCAAACATGAATAATATAAAATTACAATTTTTACAAACATGAATAATATAAAATTACAATTTTTACTTGATATCATGAAAGAAGTTTTGTTAGAAGGAATATTAGAAATGATAACCGAAATTTGAACTTTGTATGCATAGACTCACCAAATAGAATCAATAGACTCACCAAATAGAATCAATTACAAATGAAGCAAGAAAAAAATCAGACTACTCACCATATAGAACCAACCATTACAAATTAGGCAAGAAAAAATCAGATTGCTCCCCTACCCTTGAACTTGTATTTTCATCCCATCCGTTGATACAAACAGGCTAAATATATAGGCACCAAATTAATTATGCACACCATCTTTGTTGAAGTTAAACATGGTTTTAATGCTTTAAAAAAATAGTAATAATAATCTATTACTTAGATACGTAAATTATGCAATTATATATTAGCACTATATATATATCAAACCCATAATTAAAACAAAAGTAAATATTAACATACAGCAAAATAATTTAGATCCTGCATTAATTAGTTAGTCAAGAGTGCTAAAGAAAGTATACACTCAGAATTAGTCACTCAAATTCTGAGTCAGTCAAAAGTGCTAAACAAAGTAGACACTCAAAAAATTCTTAACTCATTTTTCAGTTTTTAACTCATTTTTATCAAAAGATCTGGTTCCACCAATTTGGAAAAAAAATGCTTAGTCCATCCTAGTGATTGCCATACATAAAATATAAGCATGTAAAAACTACTATTAAAGGTGGTATTACACAAAGTTATATTTCCCACTGTTTCCTTCAAAACCATCGAACCTTTCATGTAACCTTCCACTTCTATAAATAAGATAAATTTCTCAAACTTCATTCTCACTTTACCACAAATACAATCTTGGAGAAATTATCTTATATTCTCAACATGCCTCCACTGTTCAACTTGGTGAGAGACTTGAATCCCAAGAAAAGTTACTGGGCCATGAAGGTTCGTTGTGTATATGTATATTGTGTCAGGTTATGGTGGAAGTGGGGTGCCATTCAGCTTAGAATGTGTCTTCCATGATGCTGAGGTAATGTACGAGAGTCTTAATGTGCTTCCTACGTAAGAAGATAATCTGCAAATATTAATAAAATCTTTAATTTTTTCTTTTTATTTTCAAGGTAATCGCTTACATGGCAGCGGTAAACATGAGCTGATACCAAAATTTTAGCCTATGTTAACTGAGGGAAGTTAGTATGCAATTCGTAGCTTTATTATAACCAACAATAGCATGAAATACAAAATCACTGAGAACAAACTAAATTTCTATTTCAAGCCAGAACTCAAATTATTGAGATATTTGCCGACTGCTTTCTCAAAAGTATGTATCTTTTTAAGCCTTTTCCAGAGCTTCTTATGACTGAAAGGTCAGATGATACAAAGTTTATTAGTACTGATATTAAGCAAGAGTGTTAATTTTTCTTTGCTATATTTATCAACTAACATTGCATTTACTAATGATTTTATAGACTTAATAGGTAAAATTGCAACATTTCACTCACCACAGAAAAGAGAATTAAAAGATGGACTAACAAAGCCGATGGACATTGTTATCGAGGATAATGAATATAGTGCATCCTAAAATTTTATATTTCTAGTTATATTGTTCTTAATATATAAAAATATTTAATCTTTACATACTTCTAGGCAAAACCGCATAAATTGTACCTTATGGAGTTCTTGTGTTGCTGAGTTGCTTACTCATGTTCAAGCTTTTGGAGTTGAGCCGATCGTGATCATTTTGCAAATGTTTCGATCAAGGATGTTTAGAGGTGATTTGCTTTATATTTTTTATTCTGCATTTAGCTTATATTACTTCAGTTTTATATTTATTCATTTATACAATGCTACTTTTTGACATTTATCAGAACAAGTTGTTGTATCGAACACAAATTATGCTTCATAATTGGTATTGTATCCCGATGTTCCACAAATTACTGAATTTAAATCAAGTTTCTCCATATAGAATAAATATGCAGTTCTTATATTTCTATTATGATTACTTTGTGATAACATGTTTTTTACATGGTGGCAAAATGGTCAAAGAAAGGTTTGATCATATTTTTAATCTAAGCACAATTTCCCATTCATGTTATGCTGTTGTTCATGGAGAGCTCCATGGGAGACAAGCTTTAGTTAGATGCATTGATTAGTTAAAACATAACAGAGAGGCAAGTACTTAGCAATTTTTTCTCTTCTTATTTAATATATTATAAATTAAATTTAATCAAATAAAATATAAGTAGGGAGTTTATGGGTCTACGCAGAAATAAGTGAGATTGAAAGCATTGATGACTTGTGGTATTTATCATGTGTCAAGTGCTTTAAAAATTGGATCCTTGCGTTGAACATATTATTGTGAGCGATGTGATAAGTTTGTCGACACATGCCTCATGAGGTTCAGATTTTTCTATTCGTTTTTTATACATTATTACATTCTGACGATATAAAACACTACAAGTACAAATACAGATTCAAGTTGTAGGCAGTACAGGGGAAGCTTCGTTTCTATTGTGGGATGATGAATATACAGAGTTGATTAGCAAGAAAGCCTTTGAAATTAATAACAAAGCTATTGAGGTAATAAATAACTTATTGTTTACATTTTAAAGAAATTCCACCCACTTATTATTGGATTGTTTTTATCTTTGTTACAGGATGGTTTCATAAACTCACATTCATGGATTGTTTTATCTTTATTGCAGGATGGTATTATAAACTCACTTCCAGAGGAAATTATCAATCTAATTGGGCTAAGAATATTTTTTAAGGTTCAAGTAAAAGTTGAGCAAACTCAGAGACTATGTGGACCATTTCTGTTCTTAAACAGACCACTGAAACAAAGTTGATATCCAAATATTAATTGTGAATATTTTGTGAACAATCAGGTATTTAAAAGGAAAAATTATTGATTCAAACAAATGTGAAGATTAATGCTTATATATTTTATAGTAATCTAATATTTTTTTAAATGATGTTAATAATAATATTTTTTGCAGGACTCTGATTTTTTGAAAACATATTACGAGAGGAAAACAAGATCCAAGAGGTTATATAATTGAGTCTAATTTTTAAGTTTCAATGCTTATATTGATACTAAATAACACTTATGTAACATCCTAAAATTCTTAACTATATTAATTTCATAAATGTTTAGGGAAAATTAAATAAAAGGGGGTAATTAAATTTAAATTAAGTTGACCTGTAAGTATATAAAAAAATTTAATAGTGCTGCTTAAAGAACAGTTAGACAAATTTGTGATGGGAAAGAGGTTACAACCTTGAATTCTCTCAATTAAAACATTTTATTTATTTTACATAAACCAAAATATTCAACCAAACAAAGTATATAGAGGTTTATTCCCACATGGTCACCTCTGACAAACCCAAACTCCACCACGCACCAAGACTACTTAATCTGACATCAAGTGGAAATTTGGAAACCCAATTGAACTGGGACTTTCATGAGGGTGCCACGGATCCACTGACTCAACCCCACTTCCCTTCTAAAATTTTTGTATACAATTTTAATTCCAAAGCAGATATAAAAACCACCGAATATAATTTAACCAATCAACACATCATGCAAATATGCAATCAAACTGGAAGAACAGATGATATTATGCATCAGAAACCCAACTTCAACTACTCTTTAACCGACGTAGCGACACACAATACATAAAGATGACTTTGTAAATATTAAGTTAGTCCACTTGACCATTTATTTCATGAGAAACTTCAAGTACGCATAATTTCGCATGAAACGCGTAGACTAAAAATAAATTCCCAATAAGTCTCTACACGCTCATAAGTAAAATAAGAAAAATATAAACTTGAATGTACGCAGTCACATAAACTGCAATTTTATTAAAATCTTATTAAGTCTCCTTGCCAACGCGTCCCTGCACGTACGCTATCACCACGCTTAATCTGAAAGAGGGTAAAATATAGAGGTGAGCAACCACAACTCAGTAAAAATTTATCATGCTCATACAAGTTAATATTCCATATGCAAAAATTTAAATCACTTACAATACAATTCTTGACATATTGATAAGGCACCTTTCGTTCAATTATTTATGACATAAAAGATACGACATCGCCATTCATTACCCGTGACATTGGTAGAGCATCATTATGGTCCAATAACCATATTGCATATATCAATTCACATACTTCAAATAAAATCATATCATGATAATGACTCACTTATACATAACTAATCACATACGAACAATTAACGTATATAATATGAGAAATCTCCACCTTAAATCTTGAGGATCTGTTTAAACACGAATACTACATGTCACACTTCGACTCTTCTACAAAGCCTATAATCACACGACTAAACATTACTAACCAAATACGTAATATTATGATTAAATTTAAAACATATAAGAGGATGAAAGATATTAGGTTTCAATGATAAAAAGCAGAAAATGATGAGATGAGAGAAACTATTACACTCTCTCTTAGTTTGCAGCCGCGTGAAAAGCGATGTTTATGTGAGAAGAAAATAGAATGAAGTATCATATATATATATATATATGTGTGTGTGTGTGTGTGTGTGTGTGTGTGTGTGTGTGTGTGTGTGTGTGTGTGTGTGTGTGTGGCTGTACAAAACCTTAACAGATACTCTTTTACAGGAACTGACACAAAACTTTCCCTAGTTAGGAGAGTTAATTTAGGGGTTGATTTGTAGGGGAAGATCTTTCTTGATGAGTAATAAAAGTGACGATTTGGTTTTGGGAAGGAAGGATCTTAATTCTTTTTTTTTTCCTTCCTTTTTCTTAAAGCCGATAGAAAAGATGGGCTGGGCAGGGAGAATGAACTTATTTTTGGACCTTAGAGAATGGGCCATAATAAAATACGCATGTGAAATTTATGGGATGTTGTAACCTACCCTTCTAATAAAAATTTCGTCATTGAAATTCTATCATGATAAAATGTCTTACCCGTAATGAAAGAGGGGTATCTTACTTGTATTTTGTCTTCTCTTTCTCATGTAGCCTCATCTTCCATGTGTCGATTCTATTGAACTTTGACAAGCGGCACATCGTGATTTCGAATCCTTTGGACCTTTCGCTCCAAGATTGTCACAGGTTCTTCTTCATACGTTAAGTCTTTGCCAATCTTCAATGTCAAGAAGTTCACCACATGGCTAGGATCATGAACATATTTTCTCAACATTGAGATATGAAAAATATTATGAACTGAGGATACATTACAAGAAACTATCGGATTACCGACAGATTTATCGACGGAACGAAGTCGTCAGTAATTATCGATGGAATACCGATATTTTTTGATTAAATATGATTTATTTTTAAAAAATCATCATAAGAAATTTCTGACGGTTTTTGCGACGGATTACCGATGGATTTTGTTCTGTCGGTAAATCCGTCATTATTTTGGAGGGATTGAATCCCGAAAAATTACCAACGACTATTTTTCATTGGTAAATATAATAAATTTTATTTAAAAAAATTAATTTGAGTCTTTATATTACCGACGAATTTAATCAATCGGTAAATATATTAAAATTTATTATCCATCGGTAAATATATTAAAATTTATTTTTAAAATTATTATTTTAGTCTTTAATTTATCGATGGATTTAATCCGTCGGTAAACATATCAAATTCTATTAAAAATATAATTTTAGTCTTTAAATATATAAAATTTTATTGAAAAAAGAATAACAAACACGTTTTTTGTTTACTTACTGTAAATCGTTCCTATTTATTTTTTAACCCAAAATTCATCCCGCTTAGAATGTAAACTTAGAGCAGAAATAAAAAAATCAAACATGTATACCAATATCAAAAGCCCTAGGTACGTAATTCTCAAAATCAAACTCGAAGAACTCCAAAATGTGAAATCGAAGAACTCCCGCTGACTAAATCGAAGAACCCACCACCACTTCTCACCGCCGGCGTAACTCCCCATAGCAGCTCGCTACGTCACCCGGTCCCGGTCGCGAGCCTCGCGGTGCCACCCACGGCCCTCCCATTTCGACGACGCAAGAGTTTTCAGGCCACCACCGATCACCACTCGCGATAGGTTCCATCGTGGCCCTCCCGTTTGCGATGACGCAAGCACTTTCAGGTTCCTCGCTGCTTGTGCTGCTTATTAACCATATGTTCAGAAGAGGTGAGCCAAGGTTTTGTTCCTCTGCCCAATTGATTTTGAAATTTAAAAGAATTTATAATTTCTTCTGATTAGGGTAATTTTTCGATTAATGTTGTCGTAATTGTATTTTCTTTCACTTCATGATGGATCTCCGGTCAGCTTTTCCGAGTTTTTATACAGGTGAGCAGGAACGCCTCCATCGCTTCTTTATTGCGGTCACTATAAGGTTTCTCTTATTCAATGTGTACAGATTAGTGACTATGTTTTCTCTGTTTCGTGTGATTTTCAACAATTTCACACTCTTTGTTTATACCCTCTCTCGTCTCCTTCGTTCCTTCTTCCTATCTTAAGCTTTGTTTCTGTAATTTTTCTCCTCTTCTATTACTTTTTATATGGCTCTCGCTTCAATTTGGAGAAAATGCATTTATTTATTTATTTCCATTCAACAAGGTTTCCTCTTACTTTGATTATTACTGTTGTTTTTAACATACAAGTGAGTCTTCTCTATCTTTAAACATACCTGGAAGTTTTCTCCATGTTTTGGCATAGTGATATGTTTTGAATTTAGAAAGGGAAAGTTATAATACATTGTGGTGAAGACTTAACACATGCTGCTTGATGAGAGTGAAAATAAGCGCGTTTTAGTGTCCAATATAATAACTTTTTGATGGGAATTATTGTTATATATTAGCACAAGTATCTTATATTCAATATATATGAGAAAAAGGTGCACTTGAGGTGTTTTATTGTGTTTTAGGTGGAAAAATGATCAAAAGTGCAAGGTTGGAGAAAATGTGCAATTTGTTTATGAATGCTGAAAAATTCACGTTCAACTTGTATAATTTTTCTGTATTCATATGGAGCATTGAACTGGAAGTGTCATACATGGTTGGAAATCCACAAAAGATAGGATTATTTTGGCGTAAAGAACACCTCAATCAGAATCCAAATGAGAAAGTTATGATCAAAATGGTGACGTCGCGAAAGCTTTCCCTGTTCATCACTGATGTTCCATTTTGCATGACTTGTTACATATTTAAATGTTGGAATTTCTGAGAGTTATTTATATGGATAAAAAGACAAGAAAGAGAGAGTCGCGTGAGCGTAAGAATCACTAAAATCGGAGTTTGGACGAGGAAGTTATGCTCAAAATCGTGAAGTCGCGCAGATGGCAGCTAGAATTTCCGAGAATTTCTGGAAATTTCCGAAAATTGCCTATTTCTTGGAGCACAATTAATCTCCTTATCACATAATCCTCCATGATTTACCCATATCTTTTATTTCCTTATTTAAGTCTTACATCATTATTCATTATCAGGGAGAGCCACATCCATCCTATACAACCCTACAAGGGGGATTATCCCCCAACCATCATCTACATCCTTTCCTCCATTCATCCATCACTTTGAAGATTCGTCTGTTGAATCAAGAGGAGAACCAAGAGGAGGATTCAAGACGGAGAATGACGCTACGATGCCCCAATTTAGGGTTTTTATCATTTTCTAATTTATCTTGTATTTTCCAGACATCCGGGTAAGATTTATCCAACCCCCATGATTGTTCTTCGCAACATCATGGGCTAGAACCATTTTGGAAGATCTAGGGTTTTGAATATTTTATGAATTAATTAAACTCTCTTGTGTATCCTCCGTATAACATTACTTGTGGATTGATTTTATATATGATTGTACTTTCTTAGTCCATATTCATGATTTTTTTTGTACATCTTCAATTGATATATAGAGTCTGAATATATATCTTGGTTGTAGATTGAGTGCGTTCACCGCTGAACAGGATTCCATATTATGATTTTAAGTGAGGGGACTCCGAAGCTTCATTAGAACTGTCATATATGAATGTTTATTAATTGAATTGAATTCGGGTTAGTAAGCAGGATAAAGAGTGTAATTTTATAGTACCTATAAATGGAGATCATATCGGGTTAGGTTCTAGACGTGGGAAATAATTGATACTAATAGTACCTAGAAAGGGGGGGTGAAATTACGTCTCTTGCTCCGAGGTTATTCACATGTGTTACACACATATTTACTTGTGTCTATAGAGTAGATTTTCATGGTTTAGTGATGCGTCCATAGTTCACAAGGCAGAGTCGGCCTGCACCTGAGAGGGAAGTTAAGTAGTAAAATTGGATTACCCTAGAGCTATCTATTCTCCTACTTAATCCACTTTCATATTCTTCTAGTGTTATTTATTTTAATTGTTATTTAAATTAATTATTAACTAAATTAATTAAGACGAAAGGCAATAAAGTCGAGGTTTTAATTATCCACTACTAAATCCGTTGCTTGTCCCGAGGCAACAAAATAAAAATAAAGAGAGAGAGAGTAAGAAAATTAGCGGAAAAATAAGGAATATGACCAATACCCCCTTCACAATGCAATTGTCCTCAACTTAGGTCATGCAACTCTCATTACATATAATAATCAATTCATTGCATACAAGATAAGACAATCACCACCAATTCAAATACTCCATTGACATGTTCTTACGGGAAGGATATATCACTCGCACTCAAGTGTAAAAGATTTACACTTATGGGTTAAGGTGTTTACGCTCAAATTCAATTCAAGTGCATGTGTAACCATAATATGCTTGCCTATTGTCTCAACTCTCCTTTTACTTGTAGCTAGCAAATCATGGATCAAAAAGGTCTTTTTATTTGATTGTAATTTGGGCTCTTTGATTAAGGTAGGAAATATATGGACAAGTGACTTAAAATTCGGATCGATCAAGCGGCCGTCTCTCTCAATCTTTTTTCCTTATCACTTCAATTAAGCACAACACTCTTCCATCTTTCTCCTTCAAGTACAAAATTTTCTTTCAACTCTATCATTCTCCTTTTCTTCACCCTTTTCTCTTTTTTTTTTCTTTTGAGGTACCAGTTTCGGGCACTACCTCTCACATCCTCTATATGGTACTAGATTTAAGCACTACCCTAGGGTGTTTGTTTCAATGGAGTACTAGATTTAAGCACTACTCCAAGAATTTTTTTTCCATCCTTAAGACTATTCTTTCATCATCCTTATCATCCCTCAAATCACCACTCTATTCAGTTAAATTTTATTGGCTATCAAAAGAATGGATTTAAAAAGACTCAAATAGGCTGACAAGGGATTTAATAAATTCAGGTAAAGAATATGGGAAAAAAGGCTAAATAACAAAGATGACCTAATATCATTTCCATAATCTGCTAGACTAATCATGAATATTCAAGGAGACTCAAGGCAAGTTTTAGAATACACGCACAAGAACGATACTCATCAGAAAAAAAATATCATGTGATTATGTAACATGATCAATGAGCCTCAAAATCTCACATGGGTTTTTAACATGTAACATAGCACCTTTCATGGTAAGTAATATCGCACAATTACACATAGAACTTCATACTACAATATAATTCAAGTACACTTCCTTCATAAATTTCAAAAGCATATGAATTTTAAGCACAATTTAAAAATATAAGCTCATGTGGATCACAAACGTAAACTCAATCCTTCTACTCCTATAAATTAAAAGCACACATAAAAATTAGAATAAGGAAACGAGGGCACCTGATTTTTCTCCTTCAAAATGTTTATGAACTCCTCGAGTTGTTCAACTCGGTCATGTCAAACCTCAGTGTAGAACTCGTCTTCCCCTCTCTTTTACCTTTTTCTATCATCAAAACTCAAACATACTCATCATCACATGATTCATCAATAATAATATAGGAGAACTATAAGAAAGACTCAATTGACTATCTAAGCGACTCCACACACTAGAAACACCAACACGACACACTAAACATTAGGTAAGTTATAAAAAAATTGACATGCCAACACCGGTTAAAATATTAGTATGCCGCAAAAAATTAATCCCCTAACAAACAAACAACCAACGAAAGAAAAAAAATATATCCTTAGTGCTCATAAGATGAGGAAAGTACATCACGCCCCCAAACTTAGTAAAATCATAAGTCGAAACTAAGTTTGCAAAGAGATGTAATTGTCGAAGCGTGAGCACTTCAAATACAATAAATCCTCACTCACACGAAATAAATAATAAAGTAATAAAATAGAAGGGACAAGCCCCCAACAGGCGCTCAAGTTTAGCGTCGGAGAGTCACGACGGTTTATCGCTTTTTAGACTACTTGATCAGAGGGCGACCTTCTCGCATCCTCACCTTTAAGTACTTTCTTTCCCTCTTCTTGTCTACACTCAGCACCTCACCTTTTTTTGTCACAAGTATATGATCCTCAGAATTTCCTTCCTCCCATGGCTGTCTAGACTCCTCCTTGTCAATCTTCCACTCAATTTCAGAGTCATCTGTCTTAGAAAAATCAAGATTAAACAAGTTAGAAACCACATCTATGCTCTCGTATGATTGAATCTCCATGGGCATCTTCATTGCTTTATCAAGAGAGAAAATCACATTTTCATTATCCATCCACAGTCTAAACTTTCCTTCTTGAACATAAGGTATAACGTTCTGCACGGAAACAGAAGTCAAAAAGTATTGCTCGACCTCCACTCGACCTGATTGATCTGGTCGAATGGGGTGAAAATGGTCAAGCAGGGTACCTGTAATCTGGTTCTGGATGTTCAGATCCACAGACGTCCACTCAACTTAGATGGTTTGGTCGAGTGGATGCTTCTTGATCGAGCGGAGACCCTGTAATCTGATTTTGATTGTTCTGCTCCACAGGTGGCCACTCGACCGTCGCTCGACCACTGGGCTTAGTTGAGCTGTGGTCGAGCGGAAGCTCTCCATCTCCGTTTTCACCCACCGACAATATTGGACCTTCATACTGTGTTTCAGACCTTAACGTGATGGCTTTGCACTCTTTCAGGTTTGTTATGCCTTGAGACGGGAATATTCTTTTCTCCAACGTTTATGTCAATTGATTCACGTTCCCGGCCATCTGCCACATTATAAAGGTTAGGTCCTTCAACTGCTTAGATAAATCTGCATGATTAGCATTCATACTCACTTCAATGTGATCAACCCTTACATCATTCCTAGCCATGTATTGATTGAAGGTATATTCAACACTCTTCACTTCTTGCTATTGCATACTAGGCCCCCTTTGCCTCAACTTTGCAATCTGCCTTTGCTGGAATTTTAGTTGCTTGTTGATGTTAGCTAAACAAGAGACGATCTTATCATCCCTATTCGGCTTCACCACTTGATGTTCAACCTGCGCCACCTTACCAAATACATATGATCTCTTGCTCTTTCCGTAAGCCAGTCATGTGAATTTATAGAGATGTCTTCAAACAACTTTTCTACTTCAAGTGCTATTTTAGATAACAGTGCTCTACCTGATGATGCATCAATAAAAACATGTGACTCACAATCTAATCCATAGCAGAAGATACTTATGTATTGAACCTTAGATATTCCATGCTGTGGGCACTGCCTGAGCATATCTTTGAACCTATCCCATGCCTCATGAAAATTTTCACCCTGATTCATAACAAATGGGGCAATGACTTGCTTCAATCTTAAGATCCTTGAGGGTGACATGTATCTTTCTAAGAACTTTTGCTGCAGTTGGTCCCATGTAGTGCAATCTGTGGCATTAAGATTCTCATACCAATCTTCTGCCTTATCAATCAAAGAGAATTTGAATAGGGTTATCCGCCTAGCATTATCATAAGCTCCAACACCCTTCTAAGTGTTTGCATAACCACGAAATCTGTTGAGATGCTAATATGGATCTTCAAATAAACCTCCAGAAAAGAGATTCTTTTCCACCATACTGATAAGAGCGGGACGTTGAGAGTGAAAATAAGCGTATTTTAGTGTCCAATTTAACACCTGTTTGATGAGAATTATTGTCATATATTAGCACAAATGTCTTATAATCAATATATGTGAGAAAAAGGTACACTTGAGGTGTTTTATTTTGTTTTTGGAGGAAAAAGGATCAAAAGTGCAAAGTTAGAGAAAAGGTGCAATTTGTGTATGAATTCTGAAAAACGTACGTCCAACTTGTGTAATTTTTTTGTATTAGTGTGAAGTTCTAAACTAGAAGTTGACACAGATTAGAAAGCCACAGAAGAGAGGATCGTTTTGGCATAAAGAGCACCTTAATCGGAATCCAAACGAGAAAGTTATGATCAAAATGGTGACGTCGCGCACGCTGTTCCTGTTCGCACGGATGTTCCACTTTGCATGACATGTTACATATTCAAATGTTGGAGTTTCTGAGAGTTATTTATATAGATAGAAATCCAAGGAAGACTAGATTGTGTGAGCGCAAGAATCCCTAAAATCGGAGTTTGGACGAGGAAGTTATGCTCAAAATCATGAAGTCGTGCAGATGGCAGTGAGAATTTCCGAGAATTTCTGAAAATTCCAAAAATTACCTATTTCTTGGAGCACAATTAATCTCCTTATCACATAATCCTCCATGATTTATCCATATCTTTTATTTCATTATTTAATTCCCTTCTCACACCTATATATATTATACATCATTATTCATTGTGAAGGGAGAGCCACATCCATCCTACACCACCCCCCAACCATCAACCACATCCTTTCCTCCATCCATCCATCACTTTAAAGATTCATCTGCTGAATCAAGAGGAGAACCAAGAGGAGGATTCAAGATGGAGAAGGACGCGACGACGCCAACATCTAGGTTTTGTTTATTTTTTAAATTACCTTGTATTTTTTGGATATATGGGTAAGATCTATCCAACCCCCATGATTGTTCTTTATAACATCATGGGTTAGAACCATTTTGGTAGATCTAGGGTTTTGAAGGTTTTATGAATTAATTAAACTCTCTTGTGTGTCCTCCGTACAACACTACTTGTGAATTGATTTTATATGTGCTTCTGCTCTCTTAATCCATATTCACGGTCGTTTTGTGCATCTTCAATTAGTATATAGAGTCTGAATATATATCTTGGTTGTAGATTGAGTGCGTTCACCGCTGAACTGGATTCCATGTTATGATTCTAAGTGAGGGGACTCCGAAGTTTCATTAGAATTGTCATATATGAATGTTTATTAATTGAATTGAATTCGGGTTGTAAGCAGGATAAAGAATGTAATTTTATAGTACCTATAAAGGGAGATCATATCGGTTTAGATTTCAGACGTGGTAAATAATTGATACTGATAGTACCTAGAAATGGGGGTGAAATTACGTCTCTTGCTCCGAGGTTATTCACACGTGTTACACGCATATTTACTTATGTCTATAGAGTAGATTTGCACGGTTTAGTGATGCGTCCATTGTCCACAAGGCAGAGTCGGCCTGCACTTGAGAGGAAAATTAAGTAGTAAAGTTGGATTACCCTAGAGCTGCCTATTCTCCTACTTGATCCACTTTCGTATTCTTCTAGTATTATTTTATTTTATTTTATTTGTTATTTAATTTTAGTATTTAGTTGATAATTAATTCCACAACACTTATTGCTTTTCATCTTAATTAATTTAGATAATAATTAAATTGATAATAAGCCGTCCTTTGGGTTCGATATTTAACTTGGTCGCTTACTTAAGCTGCAATTGATATCCTTCATACTTGGGGATTAATTTTGCGTGCAACACAAAAAATTATCCCCAAGTATGAAGGATATCAATTGTAGTTTCGATAGGCGACCAAGTGATTATCGAATCCAAGGAACGGATTATTATCAATTTAATTATATTCTAATTAACTAAGACTATGTTGGCAAATTGGTTTGGAATAGTTACGAAACTATATAACAAAGAACTTAAATAGCGAATTAAATAGACAAGCAATAGAGAAAATACGGCTGTGATCAAGTGAGAAATTAGGTAGTTTTTCGAGTCATCTAGTTTTACTTATTAATTTCCTTTCCATGTGTTGATGTCCGACTCTACCTTGTGGTATATGGATGCACCACTAAATCATGCAAGTTCACTCTATAGACACAAGTAAATATGCGTATGACACGTGTGAATATCCTCGGAGCAAGAGATATAATTCAGCCCCTTTCTAGGTACTATCAGTATCAATTATTTCCCTTGCACTTAGTACTCTAACCCGATATGATCTCCCTTTTTAGGTACTATGACGTTATACTCTTTATCCTACTTATTAATCCGAATTATATTCAATTAACAAGTATTTATGTAAGATAATTCTAATAAGACTTCGGAATCCCTTCACTTAGAATTATAACATGTAATTCTGCTCAGCAGTGAACGCACTTAATCAATAACCAAGATATGTATTCAGATTCTACATAAAAGTTAATGATACACAAAATGACTATGAGTATGAATTTAAAAAGCGCAATCTTATATAAAATAAACCACAAGTAGTGTTGTACGAAGTTTACATATAGAAATTCAATTAACACATAAAACTTTCATAAGCCTAGAACTACCGGAGCGGCTCTAGCCCATGATTGGTATAGGACCAATAATGGTTAATTGGTATGATCTTACTTGACTTGCCAGACAAACCTCTCTTCACGACTCCTTGAGATGATGGTAGGGTTTCGGTGGTGGATGGATGATAAGTTCTTCTTTTTCTCCTGCGAAAGCTCTTCTTTTATACTCATAAACTCTCCTTACAGGCTTTGGATGGGCTTCTTGAGCGAACACACGCATTAAAGGTATAAAAATACGAATATAGTAAGTTTTCGCGCATCAGTTCGACCAACATGCCAGGTCGAATCATCCTCCACTGGTCGAACTCCAGGTCGAATCGACCTGTAAGTTAGTTGCGGATCCCGTATTCGACCAGTATCCTAGTCGAACCGCAAACTCCCTGGTCGAACTGTAACTGCTTCTTTTTAAGATTCTGGTTCGACCAAATGGCTTGGTCGAACTATAATGTCATGGTTGAATGGCACTCCCGGTGCTTCTTCGCAATCGGTTCGACCACATGTGCTGATCAAACCATCTCCTTCTTGGTCGAATCCCGCGCCTGCTTGGCCGAATCCACCTCTAAATCTCCCTTTTTCTGGATCCGATCACTTCCAACTCATTTTCCTTCGAAAATCCACCCAAATAGCCTTGAAGACACCTGATTTGTGACTTTCCACCATATATATCGATTCATATCGAATTACAACCATCTAACACACCATTATCACATGAATCTGGGCTCGAAACAAATCAACCCCCTAACAAACAAACAACAAATAAAAGGAAAAATTATACTCTTGATGCTCATAAGACCAGGTAAATACATCACACCCTCCAAACTTAGTAAAAATGTAAGTCAAAACTAAATTTGCAAAGAGATGTAATTGCCGAAACGTGAGCACCTAAAATATAATAAATCCTCACTCACACGAAAGAAATAATAAAGCAATAAAATAAAAGGGACAAGCCCCTAACAGGCGCTCATGTTTAACATCGAAGAGTCACGATGGTAAAAGTCTTAATCAAACTAGAAATGATAAAATCAATAATAACTACTGTCCCCGGCAATGGCACCAAAAACTTGATGCGCGTTTTCTTTGTACGCAAAATTAATCCCCAAGTATTAAGGATATCAATTGCAGCTTAAGCAAGCGACCAAGTTAAATATCAAATCTAAAGAACGACATATTAGCAATTTAATTATTAACTAAATTAATTAAGACGAAAGACAATAAAGTTGAGGTTTTAATTATCCACTACTAAATAATTAATTTAAATAACAATTTAAATAAATAATACTAGAAGAATATGAAAGTGGATCATATAGGAGAATAGGTAGCTCTAGGGTAATCCAGTTTTACTACTTAACTTCCCTCTCAAGTGCAGGCCGACTCTATCTTGTGAACTATGGATGCATCACTAAATCATGGAAATCTACTCTATAGATACAAGTAAATATGCGTATAACACGTATGAATAACCTCGGAGCAAGAGACGTAATTTCACCCCTTTCTAGGTACTATCAGTATTAATTATTTCCCACATCTGGAACCTAACCCGATATGATCTCCCTTTATAGGTACTATAAAATTACCCTCTTTATCCTGCTTACTAACTCGAATTCAATTCAATTAATAAACATTCATATATGATAATTCTAATGAAGCTTTGGAGTCCCCTCACTTAGAATCATAACATGAAATCTTGTTCAGCGGTGAACGCTCTCAATCTACAACCAAGATATATATTCAGACTCTACATATCAATTGAAGATGCACAAAATGACCGTAAATATGGACTCAGAAAGTACAATCATATGTAAAATCAATCCACAAGTAGTATTGTATGGAGGACATACAAGAGAGTTTAATTAATTCATAAAACCTTCAAAACCCTAGATCTTCCAAAATAGTTCTAGTCTATGATGTTGCGAAGAACAATCATGGGGGTTGCATAGATCTTACCCAAATGTCTGAAAAATACAAGATAAATTAGAAAATGATAAAAACCCTAAATTGGGGCATCGTCACGTCCTTTTCTGTTTTGAATCCTCCTTTTGGTTCTCCTCTTGATTCAGCAGATGAATCTTCAAAGTGATGCATGGATGGAGGAAAGGATGTGGATGATGGTTGGAGGGTGATCCCCCTTGTAGGGTGGTGTAGGATGGATGTGGCTCTCCCTCACAATGAATAATGATGTAAAATATATATATGTGTGAGAAGGGACTTAAATAAAGAAATAAAAGATATGGGTAAATCATGGAGGATTATGTGATAAGGAGATTAATTGTGCTCCAAGAAATAGACAATTTTTGGAAATTTTTGGAAATTCTCAAAAATTCTCGCTGCCATTTGCGCGACTTCACGATTTTGAGCATAACTTCCTTGTCCATACTTTAATTTAGTGATTCTTATGCTCACGCAATTCTCTCTTCCTTGGCTTTCTATCCATATAAAGAACTCTAAAAAAATCCAACATTTGTATCTATAACAAGTCATGCAAAGTGGAACATCCGTGCTAAACAGGAAAAGCTTGCGTGACGTCACCATTTTGATCATAACTTTCTCATTTGGATTCCGATTGAGGTGTTCTTTACGCTAAAATGATACTCTCTTCTGTGGCTTTTCAACTGTGTATCATACTTCTAGTTCAAAGCTCCACATGAACACATAAAAATTACACAAGTTGGACGTGTATTTTTCAGCATTCATACACAAATTGCACATTTTCTCCAACCTTGCACTTTTGATCCTTTTTCCACCTAAAACACAATAAAACACCTCAAGTGCACCTTTTTCTCATATATATTGAATATAAGATACTTGTGCTAATATATAACAACAATTCTTGTCAAAAAGGTGCTATATTAGACACTAAAACACGTTTATTATCACTCTCATCAATTACCGATCTATTGCACAACTTAGCAGCCAACTTCAAGAACTGAGACTTCTTGTGCCTGGTCACAATCAAATGTTTGACATCTCTGAAAGTTCAGGCAAGTAACATCCAAGGACCATCTTAGCAAACCCCTTGCAACAATCAGAAATAGTTTGAAATATAGAATTTCTAGAAGCAAGTAATGAAAGGAAAGCGTGCTAATATTCTTGAGACAAAATGAGTATATTCTTAGGAAAAAAAATTGAAAAATTAATCATCAAGATTTGAATTGATAAAAACCTTTTTTTTTTTATGTTAGTTAAGAGTTTCATATGCTTTTCCGGAATAACTTCCTTCACAGGATCCAGACCACATTTCTTCACTAGCATTTGAAATGGCTTCTAGTGTTATCTTGCCAATTCAACAGCCTTTCAACCATGCTTTTCAAGTGTATTTGCAGGCCATGGGCTTGTGATTTGGCCACCAATTCAACAGCCCTTCAACCATGCTTTTCAAGTATATAAATTACACATCAAGAGAGGAAGGGGTGTGGACATCATACGGTTTGAGACTTGCAGTTCCAATTGAAGGCTTCTCCGTGCTTGTGTCCATAAGGTATTAACCACCAGCAGTTTTTTCCTCTGCCTCAACTAACTAAAAGAGAAATCCATTCTCATGAACACAACTTCATAGCTGCATATTCAAAGTAAAGACAAATAGATGTGTTACGCATAGTAAAGAGGAGAATTCAAACCACCGGCCTCCTGGGGGATGCGGGTTTTCTCAGAGTTGACGACATACGCCGTCGCGGAGCTTCTTCATCAGGCCCTGCCACCGCTTCCCCACCACCTAAAATTCCTCAATTCCTCAATGTACACTACAACATAACTTTCTTTATATAACACGTCAAAAGTGTTATTTAATAGTAAAAATGTATTACTGTAGATAATATGTAATATTTTTTATAGTGCAATGTTTGTCCGTGCTGCTTATTGTCTAAGGCAACACTATTTCGATCATTAATAATACTTTTAAAAAAATGTTACAATAGATGAAAAACTTTATTTAACACTTTATAAATGTTACATGTGATATTCTTTTTATGTAACATATTTTATAAGGAAAAAATACATTTACAAAGTTTGAACCCTTGACCTCTTAATTAGAGTGAGTTACTGCTACCACCTTGACTATCCATAACTTTAATTATATTTTGAGTTTTTATTATATTATACCTGATTTCAACAATTTTTATTTAATTTATTAAAATATAATTTTAAAACAATCTAATACATTTAAACTTAAGTTTTATTATACTAACTAATTTTAAAAAATTATTATATAATACATAATAATTTTATCAGGAAATATAATAATTTAAATAAATAAAAATAATCATATTATATATAGTTAAAATATATTTTTATTATAAATAAATTTATATGTATTTAAATTATTTAAAATAAATATAAAATATATTTTTTTCATACATTATTAATATTTTTATATATCATGATAAATATTTTACATAATAAATATTTTATTTATATGAACATATGTTTTTTTTTCCAACTCGTATAATATATTAATTGTTTAATAGTGTGTTTGTTTTTTTTAATTATTTAAACTACATAAAATATTACATATTTTATTTATATAAAATGATATGATAGTGTTAAATATTTCATAGTGTTACATAAAAGGTATAGTATATGAAAAATGATACTACTAAAATGTTACATATAAAAAAGTGTAATTTGAAAAGTGTTATATTTATAAAAGTGTTATTTAAAAAGTGTTACTTTCATAAAAATATTTCTTATTGATTTTGCATATAAAACAAGTGTTACATATTAATAAAATTTAAATAGTGTTACAATTACGTATTATATATAATAAAAGTATTACTATGAGGTGTAACATAATCTCATTTATGTTGTAGTGCGCCGTTCTTCAAAACCTGGATTTCCTTCTCCTTCTCCATGGCCTCAATTCTCGCATCCTTCTTCTTCTCCCTGCTTTTCATAACCTCTAAATCCCTCTTTAAATCCAGAATTTCAACACCTAAACCCCGCAGATCACTCATCGCCGATGCCAGATCATGATCATCACCGATGCTAGATCATGCTACAGCCTCGACACCTCAGATTCAAGCTCCGCCACTTGCGGCAGCACAACCCCCAACGCCGTATTTGGCCCATGCCTTTGATCAGATTCGAGTTCTCATCGCTGAAATCTTTGATTGTGGCCTTCAAATCCTCAATTTGCTGCTTGAATTCCATATTTTCCTGAATGATTGCATCGTTTAATTGCTCGAGATCACTGATTTTTTTGGTTGAGCGCCGAAATCTTCGTGAAGAGAAGAAGACTAATTTATTCTTATTGCAGCTTATTTGTGTAGCTCACAGTAATTATTTTTTTCCATTGTATTCTAAAGTAAATAGACTCTAACTTGTATATCTATGAGTAATAAACTCAAAAAAAATAAAAGATTAAATAATTTACATACAAATAAAAAATTAAAAATAAAATAACATAATTAAAAAATAATAATAATAAAAACAAAATTTAAAAAAATATAAACGAAACAATATATATATATATATATATATATATATATATATATATATATATATATATATATATATATATCACATTTTTATTCGATATTTAAAAAAAATTGTTTATGTATCATTGAATTTTAATGTTGGTAAAAATATATTAAAAAAATAAATAACGAAAAATAACTAAAAAAACTTTAAAAATATTATAATAAAATTAATATATATTATTAAAAAATAAAAAAAAAATTATTATAAATAAATTTGTAGAAATAAGAAAAAGAAAAAGAAAAATCGTAACAAAATTAACTAAATAAATTTAGAAAACCATTGAAAAAATTTAATTACGCAAAAAAATTTAAAAAGTACATTAATAAAAATTAAATAAAAAAAATATATAATCAAAGTTAAATCATAACAAAATTAATTAAAAATTGTAAAATTAACCATAAAAAAAATATTACATAAAAAAATCACTACATAATAACAATTAAATAAAAAATTAAATAATAAGAAAAAAACAATCAAAATAATTATAAAAAGAAACCGTAAGTAAAATATAATTAAAAGTGAAATCATTAAAAAATTAATTTAAAAAAATTATAAATTAATCATGCAAAAATGTTCATTATGTAAAAAATTTTAAAAATTAAAAAATTACATACTAACAATTAAAAAATAAAGTACTAAAAGAAAAAAAATTAATAAATATAGAAGAATCAATAAAAATTAATTAATTATTATAATAATAATAATAATAATAATAAACGAATACCTTTCTTTAAAATTTGAAGAAAGCTTTTGTAATAAATGTGTATAGAACAAATGAATAAAGAATCATATTTATAGATGAAGAGGAGATAAGTTTTATAAATCTTAAAGAAAATTTATACATTTATCTATATTAATTTTTAATTAATTATAATTAATTTTGATTTGATAATATCATATTCAAATCTTAAAAATAATATATGTATTTATCTAAATTAAATTTTAATTAATACTTAATATATTAAAGGAGAGTTTAATTTTGATGAGGTGTCGTCACCAGAATTAATCTCAATTATTTTAATTTTTTTTAATTATTTTAATTTTAATTAAAAATTAAAATAATTGAGATTAATTCTGGTGACGACACCTCATCAAAATTAAACTCTCCTTTAGTATATTAAATATTTATTAAAAAAAAATTAAAAGTATAATTAAAGTTTAATATAACTATTTATTCAATTATAATATGATTTAAGTTTATATTGAAGAGTAAAAAAATTCAATTTATATACACTCAAATGTGAATTTACTTCATTTAGTAAAAGCTTAATTTTATTGTTAAATTGATTTAGCAACAAATAAAAAAAAATTATGGAATTGATTTTTCAAAATTTGTTATAATTATTGTTGCAAATTAAATTAATAAAAATAATATATGTTAATTTAATCATTGAAAATTCTTTGATAATAAGTTATATTAATAAAAATTAAAAAATTATAATAATTAATTTGCGACACCTCATCAAAATTAAATTCTCCTTTATTATATATATATATATATATATATATATATATATATATATATATATATATATATATATATATATATATATATATATATATATATGATGAGATAAATTAAAATATGCTTTTTATGTATTTAAAGTAGAGTTGATGTGTAAGTGATTTATTATATTTTAATTTTAAAGTTAATTACATTAAAGTATTATTTTAAAGTTATTATGATTCATAAAGGTGTAACTTTGAGAGTTATATACTTTGAAAATTTTAAATTATTACTTTAATAAATTATACTTTAATTACTTTAAACAATCTAAAAATTATATTTTAAAAATTAATCAATCTTGAATTAGTTATTTATTCATTTTATAATATCCATCTCATACAAATACTTTTTCACTATAAGATGTCCCATATATCTCATATTGCAAAGAAAATTAATTTGTAAATATTTAACTTCATTTAATATATTTTATCATATTAAATATTTATTAAAAATATAATAGTTATTTTTATTATAAAACTATAATTTATTATATATTTCGTTGCACGCACGGGAGATTTACTATTATTAATAGGAAAAGACTTGGGTGAGACCGTCTCACGAATCCCCTTACGTGAGACGGATCACCCATTAACCCATTAAGCATATTTATAAGGGCCATGTTTGGTTTTTGTTAAATTAAAAATTAGATATAATAATAATTAAGCATTCAATATAACTTATATGGGTAGGTCTTGCTTGAGATCGTAGACCATTTTTCACTTTTTAAAATAGTTATCACTTTCGCTATAAATAGTTATCACTTTCGCTATAAAATGTTATCACTTTTTATATACACTATAAATTGTTAATGAAATAGCATTATCACTTTTCATTAATTTATTATCACTTTCCTTCATAAAAATTATCACTTTATAGCCGTCTCACGTAAACCCTTACGTGAGACGGTCTCACACAAGTCTTTGCTACTTATACGAGTTTCCAGCGCCAAAACTGAGTGGATGCGGTGTCTTGATGGATAAGTTTCGAAATAAAATTCAAACCATTCACTAATTTTATTCAATTTTTTTATTTTTACGTTTTTTTTCCTTTTTTTATTATTTAAAATTTTAATAATCAAAATTTTCAATTCATTTAATTATTTTAAAATTAATTATTATAAATTTATAAAATGTGATATTCAATCGATGAAAAGTAATAAAGATGCTGTGAATTACTACTTCATTTCATAAACAATTTAAAGTATAAATAAAAAGTGATTCCATCTTAAACAAAAGTGATAACTTCTTTAATAAGAAGTGATAACTAATTAAGAAAGTGTATTTTATGTACAATTTATTGAAATAATAAAAAGTGACAATATCTCTAATAAAAAGTGATAACTAATTTAGAAACTATATTTCACAAACAATTTACTGGAATAATAAAAAGTGATTACATTTTTAATAAAAAGTGATTCATAATAAAAGAAAATTGATATCCGTTTAATTGAATTATTTCACGAACAATTCACTAAAATAATAAAAAGTGATAACATTTTAATTAAAAAAGAGATACATAATAAAATAAAAGTGATAACTGTCAGATTAAATTATTTTATGAACGAACCTAAAATAAATAAAAAGTGATAATATTTTTAATATAAAGTTATATCCGATCAAAATAAAGTGATAATAATAATAAGTTTTATTAAAAGTGATTACTTAATCAATAAAATATTAGTTTTATCAACACTTTGTTGATAAATGATAATAATAATAAGGGTAAGTCTTGCGTGAGACCGTCTCACGTGAGACAATTTTACACTTTTAAAAAAAGTTACCACTTTCGCTATAAAACGTTATCATTTTAGTTATCACTTTTCATTTATACTATAAATTGTTCATGAAATAACATTATTACTTTTCATTTATTTAGTATCACTTTTTCAATATAAATGTTATCACTTTCGACCGTCTCACGTAAGCCTTTACGTGAGACGGTCTCACTAAAATCTTTGCCTAATAATAATAATTTTTATTAAAAGATTAGAGATTCATTTATATTTTTAAATTAGGGTAGATCTTGCGTGAGACCGTCTCATGTGAGACCATTTTTCACTTTTTTCAAATAGTTATCACTTTCGCTATAAATCGTTATCACTTTCGCTATAAAATGTTATCACTTTTTATTTATACTATAAATTGTTCATGAAAGAGCATTATCACTTTTCATTAATTTATTATCACTTTCTTTTATAAGAGTTATCACTTTCTGACCGTCTCACAGACTCACACAAGTCTTTGCCTTTAAATTAATAGTCTTGATAAATGAAATTTAATTAGTTTTAGTTAATTTTAAATATCATAGTTAAATAAAAAAAATTAAAGCATCCCGACGACGTGGACGAGATCAATCCAGCGTGGACGAGCAATCAATATATGTTGCTTAGTTATTATAATAAAATCATAATTATAAAAATTATAATAATAATAAACAAAAATCCGGATTTAATTTCAAGCACACATTTTGCTGAGTTTGTTAGATGTTTGGGGGCATCTTAATTAACGACAATCCAAACACGGCCCTTATCTATTTTCTAATTAAATTAAAAATATACTCTTTTTATCCATGGATGATTCGTCTTACATAAAGAGATCTGTGAGACGGTCTCACCCAAGATCTATCCTTATTAATAATAGGGTAGGTCTTGTGTTAGACCGTCTCATGTAAAACTATTTTTCACTTTTTAAAATTGTTATCATTTTCGCTATAAAACGTTATTACTTTCGTTATAAAATATTATCACTTTTGGCAAAAACTTCTGTGTCCCTGGGCACAAAAGACCAATTCATAACTTTTTATTTATACTATAAATTGTTAATGAAATAGCATTATTAATTTTCATTAATTTATTATCACTTTCTTTTATAAAAGTTATCACTTTCTGTCCGTCTCATATAAATTCTTATGTGAGACGGTCTCACAAGTATTTGACTTAATATGAGTAGAATATATTATGAAAGAGTAGGCTTTTTCGCCCTCTTAATATTATATATATATTTCTTAATAGATAAAGACTATAATAGGACCGTCTTTTTTCTTAAATTAGTACAACCGGATTTTAAGTTGTGAAATGGGCCTTCTTTATATGAAATGGGTTGAAATTTTGACCCATTCAACTTCGTGCTCACCAGCACATTATTCTTCTTTTAGCCCCAAATTCTGACGAACACGAAATCATCCTCACAATAATCTTTAAAATTGGTTGAGGATTCGAGATCTCCGAGCGCGCCTATCACCCACAAGCCGCCGCCATTCATAGATGAAGAAGAGACAAGGTGTAGGAGGAAGAAGAAGTTTGCGAGTGTTCTTCCATGAAAGCAGAATTCTATGGGTAATGAATTTCGTCGATGCAGAGATCGATTAATAACAATTCCAGAGAGTCAATTGAGATTCTGATTTTGTCGTTATTTTCTGAGTCAGAATTGTTTAAAAGGTGCAGTGAGGTGGGCTCAGCCACCGGTTCCTGTTGTGGAGGTTGGTGGTCGGTAGATGGCAGTAGCGGGTGTGAGTGAGAGGGTCTATTGCCATTTTTCTTAGCTTCTTCATAATATGAGTGTTCCATGGATTCTTGATTTTGTTATTGCATATGAGAAATAATTTTAGACCATCTACAGAAATGAGAGAAATTATAGCTGTCAATTTCATAAATTGTCTTCATCCACAACCATGATGGCCTTCTTCTTTCTGCTTTCTGCATAGCTTTATAAATTAAAAACTGAGTCTTTCGATGTTTTATTGGCAGCAGATTGGTCTGCTTATCTTCGAACGCACCGGTTCTCGATGGCCGTTGTGGGTCTTCTCTTACAGTCTCTCTTCGATTGCTGCCTCCGTTTAATTTCATAGCAGAAGCGGACTGCCCGCTTAATTCTTTTTCGGTGTACGACTTCGATGCTTCACTCGGTTTCCTCCTTACCGGGTAAAGATTCAAAATCAATTTGGTAAGGCTTCTTCAGGAGGTTATCCCGGAGGCTGGACAAGGGGCTAAAGATGGAGGTGGTGGCGACAGAGCTGTCGATGATGAAAAGCCACCATCGCCGGTGGAGTAGCCACCGGGAAATGGATTGGAGAGAGTCGTCTGCAGGGTGTGCGATGAAGACGAGGGTTTAGGCTTATTCCATTTTGGTCCTCTGATTTTGTTGATCCTTGGAGAATTGAGTCTATATGTTTATAGAGTAGGATTTTTTTTTTGACTTGTTAGGCTGATGATAGAGCCAATAATTTTGGTGAAATTTGCGCTTTTAATTGTCTTGTATATTTCACCATGGAATCCCTATAAATGTATGGTATTACTTGTCAGATTTATTAAATGATTATTGTGTTACTGAAGCTAGCTGGAATGCATGTGCAAACCTTAATAATAGCTGTCAATTGTCTCAAATACATGGCTCTAGCAGAAGCTGTGCATGTCAAAATGCATCTCTGAATATCTTGATTTTCTTTTAAATTTAAACTCAACTCATTGTATGTGCTATAAAATGTTATGAGTGTTGGATTGTATACTAAAATTCTAGCTTTAGTATGAACAATTTCATAACAATATTTGAATTGAGAATCATTGATCAAATGATTGCATCTTATAATTTATTTATATGCATGATGCAATAGTCCACTTACTTTATACTGTAGATAATATATTGTGCGACAACACGCGGAAGATCATATTATCGGTTTCCTTATAAAGTATAAATAGATGCTCACAACTGAGATAGACGGGGACTCTCTATCGGTATGGTTGTAGTGTGGTTTGGTATTAGCTTGTCTTGGCTATAGAATCACATTAGTGCACTTGTGTGTATTGAGCAGGACCGCCTGAGATCGTTCTTCTTATACTGACTTATAGAAGAACTTGATCTCTGTTATTATGGTAGTTCGTGCTCTTAATCCCTATACAATAACCTCGACACGTAGGGCAGTATGTATTTCTTTGATTCATCAATGGGTGAGATTTATATGTATTAAATCAACAAACTCGGTGAGTTGGGAAGTAGTGCTGTATCTATGGTGTGCTGTTGATTGTAGAAGGAATCCATGTCCGTCATAGGTTGATGATGTCCCCTTGAGGAGCTCATAAGGTTTATCATGTAAATCTTGCAAGTGGATTAATTTCCGGCATGATAATAAGGTTGAGTGGTACTACTCTCGGATGAGATATTAATTAATTTGAGTTGTCAGTAACTTAATTAATTAATGGGCATTGTATATCTTAAACATGGGGAGACTATCGGGCTTATAATAAGAAGGAGCCCAGAACATAATTTTGGGATTGGACGGGTAGTGCAGTAATAATATTTTAGTGGACTATATTATTATTATTGGATTTAATTAAAAGCTTTGGGCTAAGCTTGGTTAATTAAAATTCAATTGAGGCCCAGCCCAATTTCTCCTCCTGGTCCCTGCTGTAGCCCAATATATAAGTGAACTCAGCTTCCTGGAACCCTCAGATTATTCCTGCGCCTCTTTTGGTGAGAGAAGGGAAGAGAAGCAGATTGAGAGATCCTGCAGACTGTTGCCCACACAACAGCAGGATCACACTTGGGACATACAGCAGAAGATCGAGAGGTGGTTCTCTGCAACGATCAACCTCTACACCAACCCAGAAGTACGGTAAACGTTTTTATGCTTCCGTTGCTATTTGTTTGCCTTATATCCTAACGATCATGTTTGAACCACACGATCCAATTGCCAACAATTGGTATCAGAGCGTTGGTTTCGTGGTGATACGTGAATCGTAAGGTTGGGTTTTATGTGATTATATGATTATGTCTAATGATCTGGTTGTAATCGCATGATTCTTGATGTGCTGTCCATGTATTAAGACCCAGAGATTAATTGCATGTCTAATTGGGATAATTTGATTATGTGATATAATCTGATAAATATCTCTGTGGGTTTTATTCTGTATTGCTTATTTCCATGACTCGAAATTTGGTATGTGTGATTGATAATTATCTGTTAATTGATGGACACATGACACACACATCAAGAAATAATATCTATCTTCTTATCACACACGCCCTGCACGACGGCAACCCAGAAAAAATAATACGGCGGCGCGTGAATAGAAGAAGTCAGACGGAGGCGCGTGGTCTCTGGAAAGCGATGGGAGCCCGACGGCCGGCTGAAGGCGCTGACTAGCGTTGCTTCTGGACGGCGTCTGAAAGATCGTTGGTGTTATGGCCGATGATCGATGGCGTGTTGGGCCATGGTGGTTTTGGGCGGCACGATCAGTGGCGGGTCCCATCTTGTGATGAAGCGCGGAAATCGGCAGCGGGTGGCGGCTGTGGCGGTGCCGAGTCGTGGGCAGTGGGTCACCTGGTTGACTCCGATGGATTAAGCGCCGAGTAGATCGGGACGCGGCAATCGGCAGTAGGTGGCGGATCCCATCCGGAGGGCTGTCTTGTCGTCAGGCGACGGCTAGCGGCGGCAGATAGCGGCTCTGGCGGAGCTGACGAAGCTGGTGTGGGCGGATCCCGATCGACGGCGAGCTGGGCTAGTGGCGGCTCTGGCGGAGTCGACGGCGAAGTCTGGTGCTCTATCGTGGAATCGGCCGGTGTGTTTGATGGTGGCTTCCGAGCGGAGACGATCATGTTGCAGATTCTGAGCCAGCCTGACTCATTCCCGATCGCGACCGCCATTGTTCCGAGTGCGTCTCTCCCTTCTTCAGGTCGGCGGCAACGCTGAAGATTGCGGACCAGGCTCGCCTTGCGTGCGGCGTGGCTTGTCGGCGGTTATGGCAGTCGTTGGCGGCTCAACTCCGGTGGGCTGGAGGAGGTCTGCATGTGCGACTATAGGCGGCCGACGAGACTGGCAATGGGCGGAAGCTGAGCGATCGGCACGACTACTGGAGAGATGTCCGCTCGTTTCCGGTGGCTGTGGCTCGACCGCCGGCAGCAACTGTTTGAAGTCTTGCCGGCCATGGCTAATGAGTGGATGATGAGGGCGGCTGGATTGAATAGGGCAGCACTGATGCATCCTCCTGCTGGGCTTTGATTTTTATTTGGCTTTGGGCCAAGGTTTTTGGGCCTGTGTACAGTTGGGCCTAAATGTTTATTTAGGTGTCTATTGGGCTTGGTTTCAACATTTTCTCTGTGGACCAATTTTATTAATGGGCCAGGAGAGGGGATTGTTTTATAGGCCCAATTCAGTAATATATATATAAGGATGCTCATTTATTTAATTTGTTTTTGGGCTTTTGGGCCTAATTTTAATTAAATGAAAATGGGCTGCTGGGCTATTATTTTATTGTTGGTTTTAATTAATTGTGGATAATGGGCCAAGCATGATAATTAATTAATTATATTAATGGACTAATTTTGTGCTAGTGGGCTTAGTGGAATTAAGTTAGTTTTGGGCTAAGATTATGAGCCATAGATAATGAGTATGATTAATTAATTAATCTGCTGCTCATTTTGTGCTTATTTGTTGCTCTTCAGGCCCAAATTAATTGATCCACTATTTATACAATTAATTATGTTATATAACTGATTAATTGATTTAATTGTCAATTATTGTTGTATATGTGAAAGGCATGTTCTATGTAATTTATTTATTTAAATTGCTGTTAATAGAAGCATGTTATATTGTATATTTTATTCTGGAATATTATATGCATGTTAAAACCCTCGGTGTTAAATAACTAAGTGGGAGAGGGGATTGGTAATAAATTCTCACGGCCTCCATTATTGGTTTGTAAGTGATGTGAGTAAACTTGCGCGTTGGCATTAGAGCCTTCCTCCCTAACGAATGAGTTTATTCACGGATCACTGGTACAAACTTCTTTAAATAATTATTGTTTGTAATGTGTTGCATATGGGCTTGCGCGTTGGCTATAGTGCTTTCCTCCCTAACGGATGAGCTTATATGCGGTTCACTAGTACAAACTTATATAATTGATGGTTGTAGAAAGTTATCTGAGCGCGTGTGTACTTCTCTAACAGTAAGGCACATAAGCTTGGGCAGCGGACTTGGGATCAAATAATGGTGTACACTTAGATGTGAATAATTAGTATCCTCCCCAATGGAGTCACTGCTATTATTTGCATGGCTAAAGAGGAACCGACTATTAATTATTTTGTCATAAAGTTAGGTTGACAAATGAAATTAATGGGTAAAACCTTCTCTTGTAAATGTTCGGGTTTGTAAACGTCCACCCTAACGTGGCTTGCAGACTCGCGGTGCTTGAGATGTCGGTGAATTTTAATTTATATTGTTTTGAGGGAATCAATATAAAAAGGATAAAATTCGAAGATTTGATCGGAATATTTATTTGTGATTCTCTGAATTTTGAATGATTTTATTTCACTAATTATTAACTAAAAGACATTACACTTACTTGTCCAAATTAAATGATTAGAAAAGAATCTTGGTTTTGAAAATTACTGCTTAAGAAAATACATGTGTATTTTCACAAAGGACATCTCATGATGCCTATTAAAGTCTCTAGTGAAGAGATGAGAGGTTCATAGAAATATGATGATCTCATGTAACTCTTCGGATACTTGAGTAAATTAAAAAGGCAGAAGATCATGGTTAAATTGATGAATGAATTGGAAGAGCTTGAAATAGAAATTGAAAGGGAAACCTAAATCAATTTATTCTTCACAATTTGCCTGGATGTTTTGAGCAAGTTCTACCTGAAATACGAAAGGTTGTATATGGTGGGAAACTTCTAACAAAACATGTGGCAAAAGAAAGCCAATTTTCATCATGAACTGAACAAGGTTAATATCTTATTTACTAATGGTTTAAACATGATTAGTGATGGCATCTACTGACACGAAGTATGTAGATACTGGAATCACTAAATGTTTATCACTGAGTAAGGATAAGATTGTTAATAACATGGGTAAAACTACTAAGGTAGTGGTTATTGCAGTGGGAGTTGTTTATTTATCTCATGATAAGAATAAACGATTGATTATGAGAAATTGTCTTTACGTACGTTTCATAGAAAGAATTTAATTTCGGTTTCTATGCATTAACGGATGGATACTTCATTTCATTTAAATGACATGGTCATAGAAATGAGGAATGAGGCTATAATCCGTTAAAGTACGTTGGTAGATAATTTGGATACTCTTGAATCATGCACATCCCACAGATGCAATAAAAAGTAGTTAAATAATGCATCTTCTAATATAAGTAAGAGAAAGGAACCTTCGGAAATGAACTAAACATACATTTGGCGTCTATGACTAATTCATTTTACTTGAGTAGGATTCAAAAGTTGATAGCCGATAGACCGTAAGGTTTATCTGAAGTGGAAACTATCGGACTTGCGAGTCTTGCTTAGAAGTAAAAATGATTATCTGCCTTTTCAAGGCTGTGGGGTGTAGAGCCAAAGATATATGTTGGAATTAGTTCATTCTGATTCAAGCGAACCTAATATTATCCAGGCGAGAGATGGTTATGAATATTCGAAGATTATTCTGGAAACCAATATATTTATATGATGCACTGCAAAGTCTAAGTTCTTGGATTAATTCAAGAATTGTAAGGCTGGTACAGTGAGCGTCATGGAAAATATATCATATCATTACGATCCAATCGTGATGATGAAAACCTCTTGGGATAGTTAGGAACTAATAATCAGAAGTTGAGATTAAATCTCAAGTTGACTACACCGGGCATGCCCCAGCTGAATGGTGTGGTGGGTAGAAGGTATAAGGCTCTTATGATTATGATTAGATAGATGATGAATTATTTGGAATAATTAAATTCATTTTATGGACATGCCCTAGATACAGTAATTCGTGAAACGTTTGTCTGTATATGGGATATCCTATAAAAATGAAGAGTGATTTATTTAGTCCAAAAGATCGAAGGGTGACTGTTAACACAAACACCAGATTTTGGAAAAGGACTATGTAATAAATCACAAACCCATGTATAAGTTGTTCTAAAGGAAGTGAGAGGAAAACACTAAGTATAAGTACCAAGTGTACAAGAGGATATACCACAAGGTAAACTGCAACGCGTGTCACGCCTGATACACAATTACATGTAGTGCATTGTCGTAGTGAGAGGGTTGTATGACAACCCATAAATATATGTTTTGGGAGAGTCGTGAGACTTGATCCCTAGTAAACATGGTATTATCCCAAGGATACGACATAGCACTACAAGATGAAAATGCGGAATCTTAGCAAGATGCAATGAATGATGAAATAGAATCAATGGATTCTAAATTAAGTCTGGAGCTTGAACGATCACTAAAATGGTGTAAAAGCCATTGCAAGTGATCATAGGAAATAAAAGAGGATCATACAGAAAGGTGAAAACCTTGGAAGCAAAGCTTGTTGCGAAAAGGTGTACTCAGAAAGAAATGGTTCGATTATGATGGAACATATTCGCTGGTAGCTATGCTTAAATTGATCCGGATTCTTTTATTTATTGCTGCTCATATTGAATTATGAAAAACAGCAAATAGATGTCAAGACAGCTTTCCTGATTGAAAGTCTTGAGGAAAACATCTATGTGAAGCAACCAGAGTAATTCATTGCAAAGTACTAATAGCATTTTGATAATAAGCTTAAAATTGTCCAGCGATGGACTAAAGCAAGTTTTAAGATCGTGAAGCATCTGTTTTGATTAGATAATCCAGTGGCATGGATTTAAATCAATGAGCGGATGAGTCTTGTGTGTTGTAAAGAGTGACGGAAACGTGGTGGTGTTTTTTTTGTACTATACGCAGATAGTATCTTGCTCATTGGAGACAATGAAAGAGTATTATCGGGAGTATGGTTACGGTTAATAAAGCGGTAGAGATGAAGGACTTAAGAAAGGCAAAATATATCCTTTTGATCATGGTAATACGGATCACAAGAAAAGATATTATGCTTATCTCAAGTTTCATAAAATGATACAGTCCATACTCGTTTAGCATGTAAATTTATCTAAGTGAATGTGTCTTTGAGACACAAGAAGAAGATAAAGAGGATAAAAGCGGTTCCTTATGCTTCGGCAAATAAGGAAGCTTAATCTAAAGAATGCTATGAACGAAGTTGGATATCTGTGTTGCTGAACGCATGAACAGAAGGTATCAACGTAACCCGGAACAAGAATGATGAACTGTAGTAAGACATATATAAAGTGCCTGAGAAGGACTGGAAATTATATATGAATTTACTAAACAGATTCACTGCTTCTTGTGGATTACGTAGATTCAGATTTTTTAGTCAGATTGGACGGCAGTAAATTCTCCTCAAAGGTTATGTGTTTAATCTTAGGAAGTAGAGTCAAAATGTGGAGGAGTGTTATATAGAAATATATTTCAGACTCCGGACTACATCATGGAAAGATGATAAATTGGAGCCTATGAGGCAGCCAAAGTATCTATATACTCTAGAAACTTCAAGATGGACTTCGAAGTGTTTCTAAGTTTGCCCAAGGATATCACAATTTATATTGATGATATTGGTGCAGTTGCAAACTTGAAGGAATCACGAGTCCATAAGGCAATTAAACACATGGAGCGCGAGTACCACCTGTTACGAGAAATCGTATGATGAGGGGAAGGTTGTTGTCGCCTAGATTACATCGGATGATGACCTAGAAAACCATTTACAAGGACCTTAAGGCGAGAGCTTTTAATGGTCGTATAAGTGGGAGTAGGAATCAGATGTATGGCAGAAGACATGACAGCATAGTCTTTTAGTATAAGTGGGAGATTGTTGGATTGTATACTAAAATTCTAGCTTTAGTATGAACAATGTCATAACAATATTTGAATTGAGAATTATTGATCAAATGATTGCATCTTATAATTTATTTATATGCATGATGCAATAGTCCACTTACTTTATACTGTAGATAATATGTTGTGCGACAACACGCGGAAGATCATATTATCGGTTTCCTTATAAAGTATAAACAGATGCTCACAACTGAGATAGACGGGGACTCTCTATCGGTATGGTTATAGTGTGGTTTGGTATTAGCTTGTCTTGGCTATAGAATCACATTAGTGCACTTGTGTGTATTGAGCAGGACCGCCTGAGATCGTTCTTCTTATACTGACTTATAGAAGAACTTGATCTCTGTTATTATGGAAGTTCGTGCTCTTAATCCCTATACAATAACCTCGACACGTAGGACAGTATGTATTTCTTTGATTCATCAATGGGTGAGATTTATATGTATTAAATCAACAAACTCGGTGAGTTGGGAAGTAGTGCTGTATCTATGGTGTGCTGTTGATTGTAGAAGGAATCCATGTCCGTCATAGGTTGATGATGTCCCCTTGAAAAGCTCATAAGGTTTATCATGTAAATCTTGCAAGTGGATTAATTTCCGGCATGATAATAAGGTTGAGTGGTACTACTCTCGGATGAGATATTAATTAATTTGAGTTGTCAGTAACTTAATTAATTAATGGGCATTGTATATCTTAAACATGGGGAGACTATCGGGCTTATAATAAGAAGGAGCCTAGAACATAATTTTGGGATTGGACGGGTAGTGCAGTAATAATATTTTAGTGGACTATATTATTATTATTGGATTTAATTAAAAGCTTTGGGCTAAGCTTGGTTAATTAAAATTCAATTGAGGCCCAGCCCAATTTCTCCTCCTGGTCCCTGCTGTAGCCCAATATATAAGTGAACTCAGCTTCCTGGAACCCTCAGATTATTCCTGCGCCTCTTTTGGTGAGAGAAGGGAAGAGAAGCAGATTGAGAGATCCTGCAGACTGTTGCCCACACAACAGCAGGATCACACTTGGGACATACAGCATAAGATCGAGAGGTGGTTCTCTGCAACGATCAACCTCTACACCAACCCAGAAGTACGGTAAACGTTTTTATGCTTCCGTTGCTATTTGTTTGCCTTATATCCTAACGATCATGTTTGAACCACACGATCCAATTGCCAACAATGAGTGCGTGTTTTATTCTCTTATAATTTAGATTTCTCATATTGTCTGATGAGAGTGTAAATTCACATGTTTTGGGCCTTGATTTGCGTGAAAATAGAGTACAATTTGGTCTTATACTGAGATGAATTGCTACATTCTTGGAAAAGTCACGAATCAAAGGGTACAAGAGCTATTTGAGCAAATTCGTATAGGAAAACAGGTGAAAAAGGCTCGGATTTGGAAGAAACAATTTTGGAGGCGAAATCAAGTTGTTGTTCGACTAAACCGGTGTGTTCGACCTTCAACAAGTGGTCGAACGGGAGGTGAGAAGTCGAGCAGATTGCTAGAGCCCATCCAGTAAGCCAGTTCTACCTGGAGGATCTATTCGTCCAACATTGTCTTGGTCGAACAGATGAGAAAAAGTCGAGCAAAGTGGAAAAATGTCCAGAGAGCTCGTTCGACTAGGAGGAGTTGCTCGACCAGGATCAATCTGGTCGAGCAAGAGTAGTTTGGTCGAGCAAATTGCCAAAGTTATCCAGAATGTTTGTTCGTCCAGGGGCTTCTTGTTCGACTTGGATGCTGAGGTCGAATGGCATGTCGCTGAATGTTATTTATGGTAATTCCGAATGTCTTTCACCAAATTTGACGTGTTCTTCAAGAAAAGGCCCATCCTAAGCCCATAAGGAGATCCTATGTGTATAAAAGAAGGGCTTTCGCAGGAGAAAAAGGGGACGACGCACAACACAAGATAATACATCTCCCTTCATCCACCAAGCCCTACCACCATCCGAAAGGGTTGAGAAAGAGGTTCGTCTGGTGAGTCAAGTAAGGCCATACCAACTAGCCATGATTGTTCCTAGATCAATCATGGGCTAGAATCACCTTGGTAGTTCTAGGGTTATGAAAATTTTATGAGTTAATCGAATTTCCATGTGTAAACTCCGTACAATACTATTTGTAGTTTATTTTATATAAGATTGTGCTTTTTTAATTCTTACTCACGGTTGTTTTGTGCATCATTAACTGTTATGTAGAGTCTGAATACATCTCTTGGTTATTGATTGAGTGCGTTCACTACTGAGTAGGATCATATGTTATCATTCTAAGTGAAGGGATTCCGAAGTCTTTTTAGAACTATCTTATATAGATACTTGTTAATTGAATTGTATTCGGGTTAATAAGTAGGATAAAGAGTATAACTTTATAGTACCTAAAAAGGAAGATCAAATCGGGTTCGAGTGCTTAGTGCACGGGAAATAATTGATTATGATAGTACCTAGAAAGGGGGGTAAAGTATACGTCTTGCTCCAAGGATATTCACACGTGTCATACGCTTGCTTACTTGTGTCTATAGAGTACGCTTGCATGGTTTAGTGATGCGTCCATAAACCACAAGGTAGAGTCAGACATCAACGCATAGAAAGGAGATTAACGAATGAAACTGAATTACCTGAAGAACTAATCTATTACTTATTCGATCACAACCGATTTTCTTCTCTTACTTGTTTACTTATCTTGCTAATTTTATTATATGCTATTTAGTTTCCTAATAAAACCAACTCAAATTTACCAACATAATCTTAGTTAATTAGAATATAATTAAATTTATACTAATCCGTCCCCTGGATTCGATATATACTTAGTCACCTTTCGAAACTACAATTGATATCCTTATACTTGAGGATTAATTTTGTGTGTTGAGAAAACGCTCATCAAGTTTCTGGCGCCATTGCCGGGGACGACATTAAATATCTTTTGATTATATCTAGTGTAATTGAGATTATTATTCTTGTTTTCGGTTTCTAACACTTATTCTTTTTAGGTGTATGCTCACAAGATCAAAGAAAGGTGATTAGAACTATATAATCCAGAGATCAAAGCATCGTCAAGGAAGAAAAAGAAGAAGAAGAGTAAGAACAAGAACGTAGATCCAACTGAAGCTTTTAACTTTGGAGTTGAAGTTGACGTGCTAAAATTCGCAAATGATTGAACCTGCAACCGAAGATAATTTGGAAGTAGAAACAGTCAACATGGCAGCGAATCCTGATACACTTGCCATCCATGATGTCTTTAAGAACAACGGAGGGGGCAATGCTGGGTTATTAGGAGCGAGAGGGATCGGAGACGATTTCGATCTACACCCTGCCCTTATAACCATGATTGAGAGGAGTCCCTTCTCTGGGGGAACATTCGAAGGTCCTCAACAACATCTTAATAAGTTCCTTGGGTATGCAAGTACACAAAAAGATGCAAGAGCTCATGAGGATGCGAGGAAAATTATATTGTTTAAGTTCTCGTTGAATGAAAAGGTGAGAGATTGGTATGATAATCTTGAAGCTGCTGAATGTGATACATGGGAGAAGTTGAAAGTAAAAATTTTAGAGCGATACATGCCACCTTCTAAGGTGTTCAAGATGAAGCAAGAAATCAATCAATTTTCTATCCATGGGAATGAGAAGTTTCATGAAGCTTGGGACCGTTTTAAGGACATGGTTCGTAAGTGTCCTCAACATGGGCTATTGAAGGCCCAATATATCAGTATATTCTACAATGGGTTGGATTGTGATTCTCGAGTTTTACTTGATGCTTCTTCTAATGGAGCATTGCTTACAAAGTCACCCATTGGGGCTGAGAAGCTTTTTGAGGATATTTTGATGAACTCAAGGAATTGGCCGACTGATAGAGTTTGAGGCACTTATGTCCTTGGGAAAGTAGCACAGGTGGAGCACACGATGGTGAAGTCGGGGAGAGATGACGAGATCGTCTCTAGCTTGGCTAACATTAGTAAGTTACTAGAGTCTCAACAAAAGCAGACCACTGATTTATCCTAGAGAGTACAAATAGTGCAGCAGGACGGTGGCTATGAAGGAGCAAGCCAAGAGGAGATCGAGGAGGCAAACTATGTCATGGGTCAAAGTATTCAAGGAACTAGGTACCCGAATCAGAGAAACTAGAACTACCAAGGGAACTACAACAATCGTGGTCCCCCGGGTGGTTATCAACAACCTAGGAGGCTAGAGTTTTCATAGAGAAATTCGAACAATGTGATGCAACTTCCTGTTGGTATTGATCCGGAAGCTAAAGTGGAAGAAGGGAAGCTGGGTTTTGAAGATACGGTGAACCGGTACATGGTGAGGAATGATGCAAGAGTAGACCATCTCGAGGCAAAGTTAGAGAAAAAGATTGATGATAATCATAAGGACTTGTCTACGCAATTGAAAACCTCACGTTGTTGATGGGGGAAATGGCTGGGAATGTCAACAAATTGACTCAAACTATTGAGAAAGGGAAATTTCCATCTCAAAGTATTGAGAATCCAAAGTCTTGCCATGCCATCACATTGAGGTCGGGAATGCAATATGAGGGTCTGATGTTGCCTGCAAGTCAAGCTGAAGGAGACAGAGGAGTTGCTCGACCAAATAGGAATTGCTCGACCAGACTACCTAGTCGAGCAGAGGTCGAACAACCTGAAGAAAAGTAGAATTATGATACTCTATTTTTTGATCAACCGTTCGACCAATACCAAGCCGTTCGACCTGACCATCTTGGTTGAACAAAGGTCGAACAAAATCACTGCGATGGGAGTTCGCGATCTGAGAACTTGTTCGACCAAAATCAATCTGTTTGACCAAACCATATTGGTCGAACAATGGTCGAGCAACATGTTCCCGATGAGAAGATGCGATCAGATGAGCTACTCGACCAAAACCAAGTGGTTCGACCAACCTACCTTGGTCGAACTAAAGTTGAGCAGAGCAGTTTAAAGTCTGATTTGATACCGAATGCGACACCTATTGTTCGAAACACTCCAGATACGTCTCAAAAGCAGAATACCGAGCTTATAGTGGTAGAAAAGAAATGGGAGAGAGCCAAAAGGTTAAGAGCCGAGAAGGATAAAGCGGAGAAGGTTGAACGTGATGAATGGGGGATTCCCAAAACAAAGATAGCTCCGCCCTTTCCTCTTAAGCTCGTGAAGAAGGGATTAGAGAAAAAGTTCAAGAAGTTTTCAGAGATCATAAATAAAATAAGCTTGAACATTCATTTTTCTGAAGCCATATTGGAGATGCCGTATTATGCCCGCTTTCTAAAGGATATTCTTTTAAAGAAGAGAAGTTTGAATGGAATCGAAATGGTGAGTCTGTCTGAAAATTGCAGCTCGATTATACAAAGGAAGCTACCAGCTAAGCTTAAGGATCCGGGAAGCTTCACAATCTTATGTGAAATTGGAAAGGGGCCGGCACATCGAGCCTTGTGTGATCTAGGGGCAAGCATCAATTTGATGTCATTGTCCACTTTTAAAAGGCTTGGTTTGGGGGAGTTAACTCCCACATCGGTGGCTCTACAGCTAGCGAATAGGTAGACATTTCCGAAAGGAGTTATCGAATAAGTTCTAGTCAAAGTTGAAAAGCTTGTCTTTCCTGTGGATTTTCTGGTGCTAGAGATGGAAGACGACAAGGATAATGCTCCTTTAATCTTAGGGAAACCATTCCTTGCAACTGCTGGAGCCATGATAGATGTGCAAAAGGGAGAGCTTAGGTTGCGGATGGATAAAGAAGAGGTCCTATTCAACCTTGACAAATCAATGAAGATGCCTATGGAGTCGCAATGTCATAGTATTGATGTGGTGGAGGAGATTGTGAAGAAAGATTTATCTATGATTCTTTCAAAGAATCCTCTTGAGACATGCTTGATGGAATCTCTTACTTTTCCCACTACGGAGCTAGATGAACTCTCCAATGAGGTATGTATTGAATTCTTGAAAACTTGCTTGCTTTGGGTGATGACAAGTATGAATCGCAAAGAACAAAGGTTGAAGAGGTGAAGTGGACAAGGAAGCACTTGCCTTTGGACAGAGAAAGTGAACCTTAAGAAGAGAAGAAAGAGGAGTTGAAACCACTACCGGATCACTTGAAGTATGCTTATCTTGATGACAATAGAAAATATCCGGTAATTGTATCTTCTTCTCTTGATGGTGATCAACTTGAGAAATTGTTAAATGTGCTTAGGAAGTATAAGTCTGCGATTGGTTGGTCTCTTGACGATTTGAAAGGTATTAGTCCTTCGTATTGCATGCATCGAATAAGATTGTTAGATGAGGCCAAGAGTAGCATTCAGAATCAGCGGAGGGTAAATCCCGCTATTCAAGAAGTGATTAGGAAGAAAATCCTAACGTGGCTAGATGCATGGATTATTTACCCTATTAGTGATAGTCCCCATGTGAGTCCATTGCATGTTGTTGCCAAAAAGGGGGGCATGACTATAGTGAAAGCCGAAGATGGTGAGACATTAGTCACTAGAATTTCTACGGGATGGCGTGTGTGTATGGACTACAGGAAATTGAATGAGAATACATGCAAAGACCATTTTCCCCTTCCTTTCATGGATCAAATGCTTGATCGTCTTGCGGGGTATGAGTATTATTGCTTCTTGGATGGGTACTCGGGTTATAATCAAATCATGATCGCACCTGAGGATCAAGAGAAGACTACTTTAACTTGCCCGTATGAGACATTTGCCTTTAGAAAGATGCCTTTTGGATTGTGTAATGCGCCTGCAACATTTCAGCGTTGCATGATGGCGATATTTGATGGGTTGATAGAAAAAATTATGGAGGTGTTCATGAATGACTTTTCTGTATTTGGTTCCTCTTTTGATGTTTGTTTATCTAACCTTGCTACTGTTTTGAAAAGATGCCAAGAAACGAATCTTGTCTTGAATTGGGAGAAGTGCCACTTCAAGGTGAGAGATGAGATTTTTCTTGGCCATCATATCTCAGGCAAAGGATTGCAGGTGGATAGAGCGAAAGTGGTGGCGATCGAGAAGCTTCCACAATCTACGAATGAGAAAGGAGTGCGGTCTTTCCTTGGACACGCCGGTTTTTATAGAAGATTCATAAAAGACTTCTTGAAATACTCCAAGCCCTTATCTCATTTACTTGAAAAGGAGATTCCTTTTGTTTTTTATGAAGAATGTTTAACAGCTTTTCAAGTTTTGAAGGAGACACTTATTACTACACCTATCTTGATCACACCGGATTGGACTCAGCCGTTTGTACTAATGTGTGATGCGAGTGACTTAGCACTTGGAGTGGTGCTTAGGCAGTTGAGGGATAAGAAATGTTTGCACCATTTACTATGCGAGTAAGACTTTCGATGCGGCACAAAAAAACTACACGGTGACTGAAAAGGAGTTTCTTGCTGTGGAGTACGCATTCAATAAGTTTCGACAGTACTTGGTTGGCATGAAAACAATATTGTACACGGATCACTCTGCGATTCGGTACTTGATGGATAAGAAGGAAATAAAGCTAAGAATCATAAGATGGATTCTTCTTCTTCAAGAGTTTGACATGGAGATCCGAGATAAAAAAGGTACAGAGAACGTATTAGCGGATCACTTATCAAGGTTGGAGACAAGGGAGCATTGTGATGATTCTTTTGATTATATTGAAGAGATGTTCCCGGATGAAAAGATTATGGCTGTGTTCATTGAAGGGGCTGAACGAGCATGTGTGGTTGCTGCACAAGGGATGGATTCATGGTATGGGGATTATGACAATTACATTGCCGTGGGAGAAATTCCGAGAGATCTCAACCAATATCAACTTGCTAAATTCAAGAGAGATGTTGAGACTTTTATCTGGTATGATCCATTTATTTATAAAATATGTACGGATTCTATCATCCGTAGGTGTGTGCCCGAGATGGAGATGGAGAGTGTTCTCGAGTTTTGCCATGCACAACCTAACGGAGGGCACTTCGGAGCTCAAAAGACAGCAGCCAAGGTACTTCAATCCGCTCTCTATTGGCCTATTTTATTTAAAGATTGTGAAACCTATGTGGCAACATGCGATAGATGTCAACGGATGGAGAATATAAGTAGGAGAGACGCGATGCCGCTGCAGCTGAGCATTGTTGTAGAGGTCTTCGATGTGTGGGAATCAATTTTATGGGGCCTTTTCCCCCGTCTAATGGATTTCTCTACATTCTTTTGCCTGTTATGGAGTTCCTAGAGCATTAGTGAGTGATGGAGGTTCTCACTTCGTCAATAAGCTTCTTGAAAAAGTGCTTAAGGATTATGGAGTAAAGCATAGAGTCACTACACCCTATCACCCTCAAACGAATGGGCAAGCGGAAGTCTCCAACCGCCAAGTGAAGCAAATCTTGGAGAAGGTAGTCGAAACCAATAGGAAGGATTGGGCTATGAAGCTCGATGATATTTTGTGGGAGTTCCGAACTGCTTACAAGACGGTGTTGGATATGTCACCGTATCAAATTGTCTATGGGAAGCCGTACCACTTGCCTGTAGAGATTCAGCACAAAGCTTTTTGGGCTTTGAGAAGTTTGAACTTGTCCTTAAAAGATCAAAGGGAGTTGAGGATAACTCATATCAATCAACTGGATGAGTTTAGGAATTGTGCTTATAAGAACTCAGAGATTTTCAAGGAGAGAATGAAGAAATGACATGATTCGAAGATCTCTTACAAGGAGTTCAAGCAAGGTGATGAGGTATTACTTTTTAATTCTCGCTTGAAGCTCTTCGCAGGGAAATTGACATCGAAGTGGACGGGACTGTTCATTATCCATAGAGCCTGCGGAGGGGGAGTTTTGAGCTTATGAACAAAGATGGGGACATTATTGCGGCAAATGGGCATCGGTTGAAGCATTACAAGTCGCCGGATGATGTTTGCATCGTCTTTGAGGATACCTTGTACTAGAATGGTACCGTCGTGACTCTCCGACGTTAAACATGAGTGCCTGTTAGGGGCTTTTCTTCCCATTTTATTGCTTTAATTTCATTAGTGTGCGTAAGAAATTTTCTTATTTGATGTGCTAATCATTCGGAAATTACATCTCTTTATAAACTTAGTTTCACCTATGGTTTGTACTAAGTTTGGGGGGTGTGATGTATACCTCATTATAGCATGGAGAATATGATTTTTTCTTTGTAATATTTGCTAGGGAAATTAGTTTTTTGTGGTACATCAAAATTTTAATCGGTTTTGATGCATTGATTTTTTTTTACAATTTGCCTAGTGTTCAATGAGAGTTGTTGTGTTTTTGGTGTGATTGCGGAGTTGCACTTGATGTTATATGATTTCTCTAGCTTAATTTTTAAATATCTTGATACTTGATGTTGTCCTAGAGTTGAATATTGTAGGAAGAAACGAGAAGGGTACGAAATTGAGAGAGACAGTGCAGTTGTTTGACTTACCTTGAGCTGTTCGACCAGAATTTTGGTCGAGCAACGGTCGAACAAAGTGTGAAAATTTTCCAGAGGAGCTGTTCGACTTGACCCTTCTAGCTCGACCACGAAGCTGGAGTCGACCAATGGTCGAGCAAATGGCGAAAAAACTTCCAAAGAGATGGTTTGACCAATTAGTGGTTACTCGACCATGGGTATGAGATCGAGCAAAGGTCGAGCAAGACAGAGAAGAACAGGGGGCACGACGAGGTAAGTTACTCGACTTCCAGTACTTGTTCGAGCAAGAACTTCAGGTCGAATGGAGTTCGAGCAAAATGCCCAAGTTATCCAGAAAGATTGTTTGACCCAAACCAGATTGTTCAACTAAGGAATCTAAGTCGAACTATGGTCGAGCAAAATGTCTAAATTGTCCATAGAGGTCATTCGACTTAGCAGGAGTTGTTCGACTAATCCTAACAAGTCGAGCCGCGATCGAACGGAGGCTGGGAGCAGTTTTAAAAAAAGTATTTTATTCGTTCAACACACCCACTTCCGTCACCCTTTCTCGAGCACCACTTCGTAATCATGCTGGCTTGAGAGTTGGGTGTGGTGATTATTCTTGCATGAGTGGCCTGTATAATAATGATGATTGATTGATGGATATGATATGCTTGCGATGAATTCGTGTTATGATATAAGCTCTTATTGATGCATGATAATTTGTTAATGGAAAACATGTTCTAATTGTACTTGTAGTTCATAAGAAATTGATGTTGATTGCATGCTTTGAAGAGTGCTAGGATTTTATTAACCTGGTGAGGATTTGAGCCTTTTGATTATGGTATATGCATGATTGTTTATTCTTGAGAGATGTTTGTGTACTCGTATTCTAGAACTTGACTTGAAGTCTTGTGTAAAATCTGTAATTGATAGATACTAGAAAGTGATCTTAGGCCGTTATTGTTAATTGAGTTACTGTTTGCCTATTTTTGTAGCACTCACGAGCAAGAATACTCGATCGTTGTAGTAGTATATCCCAAGAAAAAATTATCAATCCAATAAGGAGTTATGTTCGGACTAACAAAATACGTGAGCTCATGTTCATGTTATTTTTGTAAAGATGATCGGGGGTTTTGAGATTAATTAACAACTAAAACAAGTAACAAGTAAATAAGAATAGCAAATAAGAGAAATGACAAGAATAGAAAATGGGTGCTAAAGTTCAAGTATGGAAAAACATGGGATTAGAAACATCCAAGCACACTCGATTCATATTATCATGCAAAAGGAATTCAACTCAATTGATGTAGACTAAGGGTGATCACGATTGTATCCTAAGCTCCCTTTCGGGTTACAAAGGTTGTTGATCCATTTTAGACTCCCAAAAGCACTTAAGATCAAAGCCCAACATTAACCCCTTCCATCTAGGTACAAGTTAGATTAAACTCTCCCTTTTTGTGTACTAAGGCCAACGAATGGATTGGTTCCCCTCATTGAATTCAAATATCCTTTCGGTCAAACCCAAACTCAATGTCTATTCATGCCTTCCTAATACTATAGAGGGTCGTTTCCGTCTCACTCCAAGCAATACATACATGAACATCATGATAGCATTTAATTACCACAAATAATCCATTGATCAACAATCCATTAAACCAATAAACATTCATGAATAACAAACCATGCCATCACAACATCAAGACAATTAAACTCCATGAATAGAAATCAACATCAATTAATTCAAAAACTAATTTAATCCACATGATAATATAAATCTAATATGCTCTTCATATTCCTAATCCCACTAGAGGGATTAGCCTAACATGATAAAAGTAATAAAACAAATAAATGATTCATTACAAATATCCATAGTCTTAGATCTAAAGAAATACAAAATGAATGGATTCTTCCCTATCAATTTCTTGAAGAGAATCTTCTATTCTTCTTGATCTCCACCTCTAGCTCTTGATTTCTTGAGATCTCTCACACCCAATGGAAGGGATGAAGTTTTGATGGAGAATTAATGGAGATGATGGAGATGGATCAAAATAGATGAAGGTGGATGAAGATGATGGTGGAAAATAGAAGAAATGGTGTGTGATGTGTGTGTAGATGATGGGAATCTCGGATCTTCTGCCAATTGTTGAATAAAGGGGTATTTATACCCCTATAGAGGCTTCTAGAAGGATCTGGAAATTTCTGCAGGAAAATACACAGCACGAGTCGTGCTCTGCAACACGGCCACGAGGTGGCCGTGTTGTGTCTTCTGATGCTGCCGCACAGCCTCGCCTTACAGGGCCGTGTTGATGACACGGCTCGTGCTGCCAACACGAGTCGTGTATTGTAACACGGGCACAGGGTGGTCGTGTTGGCTCTTCTGATGTCGCCACACGGCCACTTCTTATAGGGCCGTGTTGGCGACACGGCTCGTGCTCCCGACTCGACTCGTGCAACTGGACACGACCTGAAGTTGCCCATGTTGAATGACTAGATGTCGCCACACGGCCAACTCTTACAGGGCCGTGTTGGCTACACGGCCCGTGTTGGTGCTGTTTCCTGTATTTCTTCACTGTTTTGGCTCGTTCTCCCTCGTTTTAACTCCGAATTGAGATCCGCTTTTTCCTACATCTTCCTTATCATGTTTAGCATCCAATAAAAAGTGAAAATCTTAAGTTTAAGCTCATTAACACACATTCCAATAAAAATACAAAACACAACCAAATAACACATAAAATACGGATAAAATCATACGAAAACACATATAAAAAGACACTAAAATATAGGTGAAAATAGCTCTAATCAGTTACTTAGCCAAATATATCTTACCTTATTATAATTATCTTTGCAAGCCCTATTGAGCCTTTGAGCATTTTTCTTTGGCAAGCTTTGATAACGAGCCATTTACCTTTTGAGCCTTAAAAATCAATTAATAGTAAGAGTGGAGGTAGACGAATGCTCCAGAAAGTTTTAAAAGGGATGAGAGATTTGGTGAAAGCAAATTCGAGAGACAAAAAGTTAAATCTTGTGAGGGATAGTGCCTGAAATCGGTATCCCGAATGCTAGAGAGGGTAGTGCCTGAAACTGGTACCCTTATACTTGAAGAACACCGGAATTGGCGGAATTATAGAAAAGAAGTTGAGACAAGTAAAGATGGAGGGATGGTCTATGATCGAAATTGTTGATGAAACAGTGAAGAGGGAGCAACTGAGAATAATATACCAAGGTAATTCTTTACTAGTAAAGTTAGTCACTTACCTATATTCTTCCACCTTAATCAAAGAGCCAACATTACATCCTTGAAGCAAGTCCTTTGTGATCCTAGTGTTGAGTCGATTATGGATGGAGTTTTGAGATTTTTGTCAAGCTTATGGTTACGCGTGTATATAAATTAAAAACGAGTGATGATATAACCCATAAGTGTATTTTTACATGTGAATGAGAGAGTAAATACTTACCCGTGAGCTAGATGACTTAGCACTCGTAGAAGTATTATGATTAATTGATGTTTTTATGTGGATGAAAGGTATGATAGTTGCATGTTCTAAGTTAATATAATTATATGTTGCACCCTGTGATTACACTCTCCAAGTTTGTTTGATTTTGTTGCCTCGGGACGAGCAACATGTAAGTTTGGGGGTTTGATGAGAGTGTAAATTCACATATTTTGGGCCTTGATTTGCGTGGAAATAGAGTATAATTTGGTCTTATACTAAGATGAATTGCTACATTCTTGGAAACGTCACGAATCAAAGGGTATAAGAGCTATTTGAACATATTCGTATAGAAAAACAGGTGAAAAAGGCTCGGATTTGGAAGACACAATTTTGGAGACGAAATCAAGTTGTTGTTCGACTAAATCGGCGTGTTCGACCTTCAACAGGTGGTCGAACTGGAGGTGAGAAGTCGAGCAGATTGCCAGAGTCCATCCAGTTCGACCTGGAGGATCTGTTTGACCAATATTATCTTGGTCGAACAGATGAGAGAAAGTCGAGCAAAGTGGAGAAAACGTCCAGAGAGCTCATTCGACTAGGAGGAGTTGCTCGACCAGGATCAATCTGATTGAGTAAGAGCGGTTTGGTCGAGCAAATTACCAAAGTTGTCCAGAATGTTTGTTCGACTAGGGGCTTCTTGTTCGACTTGGATGCTGAGGTCGAACAGCGTGTCGCTGAATGTTATTTATGGTAATTCCGGATGTCTTTCACCAAATTTGACGTGTGCTTCAAGCAAAGGCCCATCCTAAGCCTATAAGGAGATCCTATGTGTATAAAAGAAGGGCTTTCGCAGGAAAAAAAGGAACGACGCACAACACAAGACAACACATCTCCCTTCATCCACCAAGCCCTACCACCATCCGAAGGGGTTGAGAGAGAGGTTCATCTGGCGAGTCAAGTAAGATCATACCAACTAGCCATGAATGTTCCTAGATCAATCATGGGCTAGAACCACCTTGGTAGTTCTAGGGTTATGAAATTTTATGAGTTAATCGAATTTCCATGTGTAAACTCCGTACAACACTGCTTGTGGTTTATTTTATATAACATTGTGCTTTTTCAACTCATACTCACTGTTATTTTGTGCATCATTAACTATTATGTAGAGTCTGAATACATCTCTTGGTTATTGATTGAGTACGTTCACCGCTGAGCAGGATCATATGTTATCATTCTAAGTGAAGGGATTCCGAAGTCTTATTAGAACTATCTTATATAGATACTTGTTAATTGAATTGTATTCGGGTTAATAAGTAGGATAAAGAGTATAACTTTATAGTACCTAAAAAGGGAGATCAAATCGGGTTAGAGTACTTAGTGCACGGGAAATAATTAATTATGATAGTACCTAGAAAGGGGGGTAAAATATACGTCTTGCTCTAAGGATATTTACACGTGTCATACGCTTGCTTACTTGTGTCTATAGAGTACACTTGTATGGTTTAGTGATGCGTCCATAAACCACAAGATAGAGTCGGACATCAACACATAGAAATGAGATTAACGAATGAAACTGGATTACCTGAAGAACTACTCTATTATTTATTCTATCACAACCGACTTTCTTCTCTTACTTGTTTACTTATCTTGCTAATTTTATTATATGCTATTTAGTTTCCTAATAAAACCAACTCAAATTTACCAACATAATCTTAGTTAATTAGAATATAATTAAATTGATACTAATCCGTCCCTTGGATTCGATATATACTTGGTCACCTTTCGAAACTACAATTGATATTCTTATATTTGAGGATTAATTTTGTGTGTTGAGAAAACGCTCATCATTGTGTACTTGATCATCATACCTGTTCTGTTACTTTTACGCCTCAATATGTATCCATTGCTGCTTGTCTTGTATAATGTTTATTGGCACTGTGTGATGGACTAAAATTTTGCATTTGTTGATAATAGATTCTTCCCATCTCTATATTTTCTCTGTTGGGTTAATATAAAAGAGTAATCTAATTAATTTAAAAGGGTAATTTAATTACTTTATGCAGTGATATAGTATTCATTTACTTTTTTTACTATCAAATTTATATTGTTATATTTGGTCAATATCTTTTAGGGTTTTTTTTAATTAATTATGTTGCTCTTTGAAATTAATCAGGTTACTCTTTCACTATTTGAAATTTATTACACCACTTTTTGATTTGAGGCTCTTGAATATGTATAGGTTATTCTTTGCAATTAATTAGGTTACTCTTTGGAATTAATTAGGTCACTCTTAAATTTATTGGACCACTCTTTAATTTGAGACTCTTAATATACATAAGTTACTCTTTGAAATTGAATAAATTACTCTTTTGAATTAATTAGGTCACTCTTAAATTTATGTGACCACTCTTTAATTTGACACTCATAATATGCATAGATTACTCTTTGTAATTAATTAGGTCACTCTATGCAATTAATTAGGTCACTCTTAAATTTATTAGATCATTCTTTGAATTGAGACTCTTAATATATATAGGGTTACTCTTGAAAATTAAATAGAATACTCTTTGGAAATAATTAGATTATTTTTTATAATAAATTAGGTTACTCTATAGAAAATTAGCTTATACTCTTAATAATTAGGTTACTCTTCATGCTAGTATCAATCTTTGTATTTAGTTGGATATAAAATCAACTTCTATAGAAAATTAGCTTATACTCTTTATAATTAGATTACTCTTTATACTGGTATCAATCTTTGCAATTAGTTGGATATAAAATTAAAAATTTAGTTGGATATAAAATTAGCTTATTCGTCTTTTACCTCTACTATTCTCATTCTAAATGCTAATTAGTTTTTTTTAAAAAGTACCATATCCATTGCTCAGTTGCTCCTACCAAGTCCCATTACTAAATAATGTAATTTATCTTTCCAAAGCCATTGTACCAGTTAGCTGTCTCTGTCATCCGAGCTATATATTACGCATAATTCATCTTCTTTTGATTGAGATTGGAAGGGGTGGATTTTTTATTTTTACTTTTTTAAGATGAATTATAATCATCTCTAGGTTTATGAGTGTTTTTTATTAGTTGAGCTATCTCTATTATAAATTGGTTTACAAGTTAACTTTTTTTAAAATTGAGATACTCTTTTTAATAAATTAGGTTACTTTTTTACTTGACATTCTGAAAATAAAGTTATGTATAATGTTACTCTTTTTTTATAAATTGGATTACTCTTTTAGATAAATTAGGTTACTCCATTGATTTGACCTTATGAAAATAAGAAAATAAAGGATGTACTGTGAAGATTAAATTGTATACAATTTGTAAGTTGATAGGCACTCTATAAAAATGAATTAAATTACTCTTTGAAATTAATTGAATCATTTTTTGAAATTAAATTATAGATAATTATGTAAAAATAATTTGATTACTTTTTCAAATTAATTGGATTATTGAATCACTATTTCTAATTAATTGGGTTACTCTTTATAATAATTTGGGTTACTCTTCTATTTGAGACCCTAATTTGTTTATGTAGTATATTGTTTTGTTGGTCAACACTCTTTTCTATTAATTATGTTACTCTTTATAATAATTTGGTCACTGTATAAAAATAGTTAGGTTATTTTTTTTAATTAATTAGGTTATTCCTTATAATGAATTAATTACTTTATAGAAAAAAGATTAGATACTCTATAAAATTATTCAGGTTACTCTTTATAATGAATTAGGTTACTCTATAGAAAAAAATGTTAAATCACTTTATAAAAATACTTAGGTTATTCTTAAAAATTATTTTACTCTTTATAATTAATTAAGTTACTCTTTAAAAAAAATTATACTCACTTTTTGCATTTTTGTAATTAGTTGGATATAAAACCACCTTATTTGTCTTTTACCTCTATCAACTACTCTTATTCCAATGTTAATAAGTAAAAAAAAAATATATCCACTATCCAAATGGGTAGACAAAATCAAGACAATTTTAATAAGAAACACCTAAATAAAATATACAATGAATAAATTTGGGGTAAAATAAAAAGGTGTATGAAATTAAGACAACAACCCATCATCTTCAATCTTCCAACATTTTCAATTTTAACCTTCTCAACCTCCGCTCTTGTTAAAAAAATAAAAAGACTTCTCAACCTCGACAACCAACCACCAACCTCGACTAAGGATTTCTGGGAGAATAATTATAGATTAAAGAGGGGGATTCAATTTGTTTGATAGTGTTGTTACATTGGGAGTGGGGGATTTCTTGAACTGACCACCACGCCTACTGTATTCAATTATGACGCTTCGTCCATAAATATCTTGGCCATTCATGGTGGACATGGCGTTTGCTGCTTTTCTTACATCATAGAACTCCACAAACCTTTGGTTCTTTTTGTATGGTGTTTCCGTCAATTCCTTCACAGGCTCTTTTTCACGAAGGAAACAATTCCCCAAAAAAGAAAAAAACATTAACAAACGCATTAAAGCCACCTAACAAGAATGATACACAAAAGACAATTAATTTTCACTAGATCACGTTGGACCCCCTCCCAAAATCTCACTAGATCTCTGCCAACAAATACAAAAATCACTTGAAAACACAAATACGCACAAAATCCTAACCTCTGTTCAAGGAACCGCACAAAATCCTAACCTCTGTTCAAGGAACCACGACTGATGCCAAAAAATCACAAGAACTCTGGTGACATAAAAAGTTTTGAATTTTATTTTTCCGAGTAAAAATCATTAATTAGTACCACCACTTTGTAGGAAAAATGGGAGAAAACAATCAGTTTAATTTGGTGAATTTCTTCGCGTAAAGAGTCGAATTAAAAGAACAGGTCTGGTTAGATTTAGATTTGTCAATGGGAAGAAGGGAGTTGCGTAGAACTCTGCTAGATTGAATGATGAAATCGAAGTGAGAAGGGCAATGATGAGAGAGAGTTCTACCAGATTGAAATATGAATTCCGGAGAGAGAAGGGCTTGATACCAGAGAAATAAGAGTGGTGGAATTCAGCGATGATACCTTTATCCGGAATTCAGCGAAGAGAAATAGGATCCGGTTCTACCAAATATTTGGTAGGACCGATTGTACTGTAGTCATTCTCTTCTTAATATATATTATTGAGTGTATATTAGGTGCACCCGGGTGCACCCATATTTGTATAACTTTTTATTCTATTTTGTATACATGTTATTCTCTTTTGTATACGTGTTTTGTAATAATTGTATACTTTTTTCACACTAAGTTTTTCATTAAAAAAACAAGCATTCATATGTGTATAACTTTTTATTCAATAGTGTATACATGTATTTTAATAATTGTACATTTTTTTACACTAAATTTTTTATTAAAAAAATTAACAATTAAATTGTATACATTTTTACTCATAATTGTATATGTTTTTGCTTATATTTGTACGTGGGTGCACACTATATTTAGCCCATATTATTTGTTTTATTCGAGTAATTTTTTTTATAGATAATGGGTGAGTTTAGGGTTTTATTGTTTACAGATAATGGTAATAATTTTAAAATTAAAGTGCAACATAAGGTTTTTTTAGATAGTATTGATGTGATAATTTCATTTTTTTTTTTTCATTTTATAACAAAGTTTAATATGTGAGTGACGAAAATAAGAAATGTAAATATATTATGAAATTATCATGAAATTTTCCAGTAGTTACTCATGAAAATAACACTTACGAATCATCCACTCATGGAATTCTCCAACAATATGCTAATGTAGGAAAGAGCTTGTTCCTCTATTTTTTTTATTGTCATTTTTTTTATATGAATTAGAAATTTGCCTTAATTAAAATTTGAACACGAAACCTCAACACCAGTGTTGAATGACATTATTATGATTTTAACCATTTGAAAAAAATGATACTTAATTTTAATAGACTATTTGAATAACATGATGGCAAAAGCTCGCTCTATACTCTATTTAAATCTATATATTGCTAGAAGTTTAAATTGCAAAGGGACACGGCATCCCGGGCACAAGAGCCTCACTCTAACATGATATTGAAGTTTGTAATAAGTAAGAGTGCCATTTTGCAATCCAAATTAGCTATGTCCTTTTTAAAGTTTTATTTACTTTCAAATAGGTTTATTTTTAAAAAAAAAATATTTTGCAATTATATTCATATATTTATAAAAATTATACATTCCACATAAAAAAAATTAATTGCAAAGAAGATGGAATAACTAAAATATTAATTATATTCGAAGTTATTTATTTTTATTTTATTTTATTTTGATAAATTTACTTATTTAAAATTATAACATTTTGATAAAAAAAAATCAAAAGTAGATGAAGATTATTCAAAAAATTAAAAAAAAAAATTGGAATTAAAAACCTTTCTTATATAACTACTAAATGTGGATCATTTTTAATACTTTGGCAAATAATAAAATGCAAATGCTTAAATGAGTTAAGTGAATGCCCTGATCTGTTATCTAATAACAGGCCCAAGTCCAACAACTAATAGAACTAAATAGAAAAGGCCCAATAAAATAACTAGCGTCCTAAGTTCCTAACCATCCGACTCCACAAGCCACCACCGCCGATAACCATATCCCCACTCAATGCCGCCATCTTCTCCATACTGAGGTTGCAAGACCTGGCCTCTGCCGTCGTGGCTGCTATCCTATCTGGCAGCGCCACCCCGATCAACAGCTTCGCCCCCACGGAAAATCGAGACCCTCGCCGCCAACCACTGCATCACCATCGTGGAAACCTCCGGCTGCCGGAAAAGTCGTTATCTTGTCGAAATCAGTATGCCCAACAAAAACATGATTCATTATTAATTAGGAACTCTATATCCAAGATTTAGAATTAGTACATGTCAATTTGTATTTCCTACCAGTAAAAAAAATACATAGAATAAACAATGCAGCAGTGAGTATTCTCACTCCGAATATTCAAGAAATCTTTTCTCATCATCTTTATATTTTAGTATTTATATAGTACTATTCAATTTAGAAAAAACACAATCATATAAAATCTTCGTAAACTTATTGCAAACATGTTGATAATAAAAAGGGAAGGTGTGTGGTTGATTATCTGGCATTTTAGACTCATTCAGTTGCAAAAAGTGGTGTTTATAGGGAAACTTGTTTTTGTATGAAATACGGCACCTTCTGTTGGTTGTAGTTCTGTGAACTTGTTTACTTCTGAAACTGAAGTCCTTTACAGTAGATAGTTTTCCTTCAAATAGAGTTTGGCTAGAGCGATCTATGAGGTTCTCTGTAGTTGTTGCATGCCCTTTTATCCCTATAAAAATTAAGCATTCCGTTTTCAAGTATTTGTAACTTTGGGAAACATGCGTGTATGAATAATTGCATACCTTTGTTTCATAAAGTACACATTCCACAGTTTCATTAAACTTTTTAGTGTACTTTCTTGCTTTTATATATATATCCGCTGCCTCCGCCTTCGATGTTCTCACAGCTGCTTCCAAGAAAAATAACATGCTAGAGCCAAGAAATAAAAAACGCAAAGCACTAGTTGAATCGCAAACCTCCAATTCATCTCCCGCCAATGGTAATTCCCTGTTCTCAGCCTTCGAAGTTCTCATGGCGGCCAATGTTTCCAAGAAAAAGAACCCGCCAAAGCCAATAAAACGAAAACGCAAAGCACCAGTTGAATCGCAAACCCTAAAACCATCACCCGCTAATGGTAATTCCCTGTTCTCTAATGAGAACGCGGTTGAAAAACACATCGGGGACTTTAACTCGTTGAATAATGGAACCTTAAAAAAGTCGAGTTTAAACAATGGCGAATCGAATGAATGCTTGGTGGCAGCGAAGAAACCCAGAAGTTCGATTAGCCCGGACGAAAGTCTACTGGAGTTGAAGAAAAAGGCGGTGGAATTCAAAGTGAAGAGGGCGGTGTACTGGGGGGAGGGAGGGACGGTTCCTTTCATGTTTGTGGCGAAGGCCTTTGATGCTATATCAAATGAGTCTGGTAGAAATGCTATCACAGAGATTTTGTGTAATATGCTGTGGACAGTGATGGAGACATCACCGGATGATTTGTTGGGTGTTGTGTGCTTTCTGGCTATGTCTAATAAGTTTGCATCCGCGTGTGAGGGTTTGGACCTTGGTATTGGCGAAGCTTTGATTACCAAGGCCCTTGCAGAGGCTTGTGGGACTAAAGAACCACATATTAAGAAGCAATACAAGGTGAGTTAATAATTTCCTTTTTGTTTGAAATAGGAGAATTTAAATGTCCGTCCAAATAGTGTTTTAGCTATATATATGTTTATCCTATGCGGAGTTAGCAGAATACCCAAAATCCCTGAATGTCAAATCAATATAATTCTCAATCTATGCTTTCTCATTTAGTGGAACACAGTATTCAGACGTATACATCTTGCTATTTGTTAGTAGCCATCAGTTTTTGCAATATAAGATCTTATCGAAGAATGTGTATATGTTTGTTAAATTGTATTTCATCTTTCTGGTTAATGCTTTTGTACAATAACTGTAGGAGCTTGGAGATTTAGGCCTTGTAGCAAAAGCCCGTCGTTCATCACAGCCTTTGTTGCGTAAACCGGCAGCTTTAACTGTTGCAAAGGTTTTAGACACATTTCGGCTTATTGCTAAGGTACTTAATGCTTATTATATTATATATACTCTTATTTATATTTACATGGATCTTTCTATGGTAATCATCTTTGTTTATATTAAGTGTTCAGTCTAGATACCATGTAACTCATTAATCTATATCATATCCTAGAATTGTCCTATTGTTGATATACAAGACCTCTATGGATGAGTGAACTTGGACACTGTTTACAACCAATGTCCAAGGGTCTAATGCATTTTCATTGAACATTCAACACTGGTTTGGCTTGTGTAGTGCGGTGTATGTGATAGTTCTGGACTTTCAAGTAAGTGTCAACCGTCAATGTCCCCCTTAATCATAATATGCTATTCAGTATTATAGTAGAAGTTTGAAAATAGAGAAGGTAAAGAGAAAACGATTATAAATAATCTTTACTTCAATATTTTCCCCTGACTTCAGAGAATTTGAGAATTTTTTTTTTTACTTATCAAAATGTAACATATGGTGCCATGAATAGAAACAGTTGACTCAGTTTCTATTTTTATGTGATTTGAAACCCCCCTCTCTTGTTTCTTCCTCCCCTTGATACCTCTAAAGTCGATAGTCTTGTCTTTATCCTTTTAGAAGTGAATGACTTTGGTGATCTTCTCATATTTCCAAGTTATATATGACCTTGAATTGCTGATCGCTTAGTTTCCAATTTGAGACCCCTCTGCGTGCCATTATATATTTGCATAGAAGCTCGCTGATATAACTTAGGATTTATGTCTGTTACACGCTCGATAGTAGATTAATGTTTCTGCGTTCATTTGCTTGCTGGAGGATTCTATTTCTGTCTTTATTATTATTATTATTATTATTTTTTGTAAATTGAGATAGCAGAGGAAGTGTTGATTGTCCTATGAATGATGAAATTATTCTTGGGTAATGTGAGCTCACAGGAATCTGGCAAAGATAGTCAAGGCAAGAAAAAGAATCACATAAAGGCACTGCTGGTTGCAGCCACTGATTGTGAATGTCAATATTTGATTCGTTTACTCCAGGTTAGCTGAATTCATTTTACATGTGTTCTGTTATTTCATGTCGCATAATATAAGGTTGGCTTGAAAAATATACGCAGGAAAAATTGCGAATAGGTTTGGCTGATCAAACACTCTTGACAGCATTGGGTTATGCTTCTGTACATTCCGAGAAGCATTCAACTCGTCCTGCAAATTGTGACAACCCTCTTGAAGAAGTAAGTTATGAACTTCAACCATTTTTTCTGGATCCAACTTTAGTTTGTGAATAAATAGTCTTTTTTAAGTATTTTATGGTGCTTCTTTGCAAGTTCCAACGTTTCTTTCAATAAACTGAAAAAATCTTAACAGTATATAATTTATTGGTATATTAAGTATGTTATTTCAATATATTTCACCAAATTTAGCAATGAGAATGCCAAAGTATGTTGTGAATACATCTTTTGGCTAAATTTAGTTTTTCTGAATGTCATTTAGTGTAGCACTGCCACAATGTTCCTGGATGGGTGTATATGATTTTCGTACCAAAAAGTAATCGTTCACTTTAGTTTATATGCTTAGACTGATTGTGTTAAATCTTGAGTCTTTGTGTTTAGTTTGCGTATGAAATCTGAAAATTGTGCAGAACTATTATATTATGTGACAGTATAGTTGTTTCGGAAAACTTATATTCATAAACTTCAGAAAAGGAAAATCCCTTAGGGTCTAGAAAGCCGCAATTTGCCCCTTCAAACCCTGTGCTCAATTGGATCATCTCTAGCATATTTAAGATGGACTTGCTAGGTGCAACTTTTTTCTTGTTTAGAGACTAATCAACTATGAGTTACCAATCTTATCCACTGAACTTTGCAAATTAGTGTGTCCCAGATAGATACCAGCAGGTCTTATTGGTTTACAGATAGATTGATTAGAAGTTTCTCACATTGGTTGTGTCCTTGCATGGGAATAGTGTGATTGGTTAATAGTTAACCCTGGATAGCTGAATCTTGTCAACACTAGTGTAGGTACTGTTATGTGCCGATATTTGTCTTGGTTCCTTGGCATAGGTCAATGATTCTATCCAATTGGGGAATGTGCACTATCCCCCCAGTGTGGATGTGACTGGGATGTCCCTTGCCTGTAAGAAAAGGATGTTGTGGCTTCCTTAAGGTTTTAATTACTGCCTCTCTATGGAGATCAGGGCTTCATCATTTGGGGCTAGTGTCCAACATTTCCAATACTTGAGAAAATTGTTATTTCACTAGGGACGTGCTAATATATGATTATAAGTGAGCTGCCAATACAAATTTTTGTACCTGGTAAAATCATTTTCATGCTGGTACCTAATGTTTTCCCCATTATCTGCTGGAAACTAATATCCAAAATGCATTTGGTAGTTCTTATTATGTATTTTATTTATTGACACTCTTGTTTCATGTATATGATACCTTGATAAATTGGTAATGCGAATACTGGTTTTGATATTGCAGTAGTGGCTTTTTTGTGTAACCATATGAATATTCCAAATAATTGATACCATTGTATTTTACTGATTAAAATTAGTATCAATGTGCTTATCTATCTGTCCTTAGAATCCCTGGCTATGCTAGTGGCTGCCAACACAATCATGGAAATATTCAGTTGAACATTTGAAAGGAAGTAGCTGAAAGATTTAATGAGAAGAAATTATATGATGAGGAATTTCGGTACTAATGAAACCTCATTAAGCAGCAACTATAGTATGCCAGTGTGGTGCCATGTTCAATAGATATCTTTGGTTAGGAATTTGTTCAACATTTAATAGCAGCTAAAAAAGCTAATGCCTATGTAATTACTAAAGTTGTATGTCAATATAAAAAGGATCATGCTTCAAGAACTGGCAGTAAACTCGCGAAACAAACATAGTTATTAAAATGACCTTATAGTATAATATTTGAAGTTGTAGTTTGAGTTGACTGGATATCTAGTGTGAGGTTTTTTTCTTGCCTCGAATGGTTAATGCTTTGTATGAGTTACCTCGCTGTTTGATGTGAGCTTCTTTTTGAGTTCCCCAATTGTGTTAAAATGGTGAAAAATCTGTATGTTGGAATACTCTTTTGGATGTTGATATTTGATACCTCTAATTTAAGTCATCATGCTTACTCTCTTATCAAAATACGACATCTTATGATATGCATTGCTTGTAATGTGCAATTATTAAGATATTTATTAATAGTTTACTCATTCTCGTTAACTTTTTTTTTCCTGTCGATCAGGCGGCAAAAATTATCAAGCAAGTTTATTCTGTAGTTCCTGTGTATGATAAAATAGTTCCTGCTCTTCTTGCGGGCGGTGTTTGGAATCTTTCAAAGACTTGTGACTTTTCACCTGGCATTCCAGTTGGTTCCATGCTAGCTCAAGCAACTACAGGTGTATCTAAAATTGTGGATAAGTTTCAAAATTTGGAGTTCACCTGTGAGTACAAGTATGATGGAGAACGTGCCCAGGTGACTATTAAAATAATTATACCTAAATTCTTGAAACTCAGAATGGCGTAGGGTATTCTGTTCTGTAACTGTTCTGCTTTAATGTAGATACATTGTATGGAGAATGGCTCAGTTGAGATATTCAGTAGAAATGCGGAGCGGAGTACTGGAAAATTTCCAGATGTTGTTTCTGCTATCACAAAGTATACTTTATTTTAATGACCAGTTACGTGTCAATTCCCATCTTTTTGGGGCTCAAATTATGATACCTAATTATGTCATATTCTGTCCATAAAACAGAAACCCTGTTTATACACACTGGGCTTGTAAACATATCCTTGTCCATAATAGATCCAGAAAGATTATGCAAGCAGCCATCATGTACTGCAAACAGAATGTATCTATTTATAACACTGAGTTTTATTAAAAGAAATTGATATGGTTCTGATGGTTGCAACCTTATTCTTTGTTGTAGTGAGTACTAATAATTTTGTTGCTTTAGCCCTGTAGTTTTGTATTCTAACTGGGTTCCTTAGATAAAGCAGACTAACAAACTGTTTGAATTCACTATCCATATACAATGGAGCATAATCTTGGTTTCACTCTTATCATACTTTTTCTAGTGTGCATTTTGGTAGTTGGAAGGTAATGTTTGCATAATGGAAATGTGTGGATTATGCAGTGTTGTATGCGGGCAAGACATCTTCATTTGATGTTTGTCTTTCTAGTTTTGTCTCTGTTTTGCTTATTGTATATTTCGTCTGATTGTTGTCTTATTGTAGTTATTTGGGGTTGAAAAATGTATCATTTGCATGTTATAAGAAGTAATTTTAAATTTTAGGGAATGAAAATACCATTCCTCAGTACTCGTATCACCAAACACATTTTTTGTCTCGAGTGAAGTTGAGCCACCAAAAAAAGGAAAGAATAAAGGACACCACGGAAAAGTCAAATTCCCTATCTTCTCCTTTTATGCTCCTCTATCATTAAATTGTGTTGTCTTTATGATGAAATAATCGGTATCCTATTTATCTGTGGCTTAATGCCTAAAGCACTAATGCAGTATGATCTTGGACATCGTTTGAAGCTATATAGGAGTTTAACAAGTTATTCACGCTTATACAGTAGGCAGTGTATTAAGTTTTTGTTATTTAATTTCTTGTCCCAGGTCCCAACAATAGAGTGCAACTTCTTTACATGCGACATAATTTCTCTCACAGCCATCTCTCTCCACATCCGTAATTGTCTTAAAAATTTATGACTTGTTTGATGGAGGCATTGCCTTTTCTTAAAAGTTGTTGCTAATGTTTACCATCTGAGTGCAGGTTAAAAAAGCCTTCTGTAACATCGTTCATTCTTGACTGTGAACTTGTTGCATACGACCGTGAGAAACAGAAAATCCAGCCTTTTCAGGTGAATATTTTCTTTGATTTTTAAGTGTTCTTAGTGGTTGCAAGTTTTTTAACTGCAGTTAAGGAATTTGATATTTTATTGCTCCAATTTGAACATTAGTAACTCGTGCTGCCCTTAAATTCGATTCACTTTATTCTCTGGCAATCAGACATACATGAAATGTTACCCATCATAATTTCTTAAAAACATTCGACTATCTGTTTCTTGACTAGGCAAATTTGTATCCTTGCAAATTGGGCACAACTCTGGGGTCAAAAGGGTTTGGACAATGACTATCTCAGATACATCTGAATAGATGTTGGAACTTGGAATCATGCATGGAACTAGAGATTATTATTAACATAACTGAGACATTTTCTCTATTGGTTAAGCACTTATTTTTCTTTAAATGTGGAACAACACAAGTAACTAGAAACATTATAATCAAAATAATATTGAGCTATTTCTCTTGATCAATTAATTTATCACCCTTATCGTTGTTCGTCTTGTTTCTATTCTTTGGCACTTATCTTAGAATGCTACTTTGGTTCATCCCATCATGTTTTTTTTGGGTATTATGAATACCTGCTGATGGTTCATTTTGTGTTTTGATGTGCATCTTTGTTTGTTGGAACATTCAGAGTTAGTATATGTTTGATGCAAATGTTGATTTCCAAGATGTTTGTCATGTTCAGATACTCAGTACACGTGCTCGGAAAAATGTTGTCATGAATGAAATCAAAGTCAATGTTTACATATATGCTTTTGACATCCTATATATAAATGGCCAACGACTCCTGCAGGAGCAACTAAATGTTCGGAGAGAGGTAAGATGTCACTGGTAGATTAATTATTTAATGATTCAGTTATGAATTTCCTTTTCATAAACTGATAATGACGTTTTATAATTACTTTTATTATTATTTTTTGCCATACCGTTGATTAATCTACGAATATGTTTGCCCAAAACAACCTGGATTCTTTATGTAGTTCTATGCTTTCATGAAGATGATCAATTCTTTCATCTTGTTTTGATTCTTATTGTTAAACAAAAAAAGTAATGATATTAAAATTGAGGATTTGCCTATTAATTACTATTTAACTCGACTTTTGAAGCTTGTTTTTCTGATGCAGGTCGTTGCTTTGAGTATGAAACATCCATTTTTAACTCTGATACCTAAATTATTTTTTTAGATCCAAATCATTCTTGAAGTTTAAACAGTGATTGCCAAGATGTAAAATTAGTATAGTATTTCATGAATTGTCAGACAAAGTTCAATACATGCATAATTGTAAATTCATCATAGTATTCTTTATCTTTCTTACTCTCAGTTACACTTTTGACTATCCTTTAGCAGCTCAAGACATATAATACTGTATATTCACCACTTCATCATGTTATGCAGCATCTTTATGGATCATTTCAAGAAGAACCTGGATTTTTCCAATTTGCCACTGCTATAACATCAAATGATCCCAAGGAAATTCAAAAGTTTCTTAATGATGCTGTTAATTCTAGGTAAGTGTAATTTTTATGTGTTCTAGATTAAGGCCTTAAACTGTCTGATCTTGTTTTAGAAATGTATGGATTCTTCATTTTGGGAATATGCTGATGATCATATATGGCCTGTATTATTGTTCAATGCCGAGCCTACACTCGGAAGTGAGGAGAAGTTTGTCCAAACTATAATTGTACTTTTAGTTTTGAATGATTTATGTCCCGAAACTTTAGTGAATTTATTTTTTAGTTTCACCCAAGCTGTGAATTAAGATGTGTCTATCTTGTTTAGAATGTTGTTCAATTATTTATTTTCAGCTCTGAGAGGTTGATCATCAAAACGTTGAACAAAGATGCTACATACGAGCCTTCAAAAAGGTCACTTAACTGGCTCAAATTGAAAAAAGATTACATGGAAAGGCAAGTCCTTATACACATGGCTAGTTTTAAGTTTTAACTTTACTGCTTAAGCTCTTTGTATGTTGAAATTATTCTTTCTTCATCTACAGTATTGGAGATTCTCTAGATTTGGTTCCCATTGCCGGATTTCATGGCAAGGGCAAACGTGCTGGTAAATTGTTGATTAGTTTTTCTTTCAATAGTGTTTCAACTATATCTACATATTCCCTATGGTGATGCTTGTTTCTGGGTTTTAATCCCAGGTTTTGGTTTTCAAAACCCACAGCCACCCCTATATATAACTGTTACATTCTCTCTCCTCAATTAATACACTTTCTCTCTTTATCTCTCATCTCTCACTTAACTTTTTAAATAAATTAATTCATTGATTTGACATGAAGTTAGAACCTACCCTACCCAAAACCCAAAACAAACATAGAATGACTATTCATGGTTTTCAAACCCCACATAACCCCAAACCAAACATCACCTATGTGTGTGCATACATGTGGAACATGCTATTTCTTGTAATAACTGATGATGTATCTTTTATGTTGAAAATTTCTTAGTAATAAAAATTTTAAGTTTAGTACTGTTTTTTTTCTAGGTCTCTATGGTGCCTTTCTCCTTGCTTGTTATGATAATGAGGACGAAGAATTCCAAAGCATATGTAAAATTGGTAAGGCCTGATATCATTGGAGAAATGTTTTATATGCCTGAGAAAACATTGGAGAAATGTTTTATATGCCTGAGAAAACATTTAATGCTGCTTGATAATTTGTAAAGTAAAGAACTATCCGTCCTTTTGTAACTTCAAGTCTTGTTAATGTGGGAACTTATGGTTTAGGAACTGGATTTACCTCTGTCTCTAAATCTAGAACCCAAGCAAGTAGACTTAGACCCTGTAATGGGGCTTGCTACAAGTTGCACATAACCTGCTATTATTAGTAATAGAAATGAGTTTTAATAAATTGACAAATTTATCTTATTTTACTCTTTTACTTGAAATTTTGAGCTTCTACTGCAATTATCTGAGAAGTTATAGGGTGTCCACATTATGTTTTTTATTCTACTTCATGCTAAATGTTCTCACATTTACAAACTGCATGGCTGGGGTAATCTATCCCGGGGGGAAGAGCTGGATTTCTTTGTCAATACTTTCGATTGAAGAGCTTATGCTCTTGTTTATCCTCTCTTTACTTAGGGAATTTCTCTGAGATTTCCACGATTAGTTCGTGTTCGTGAAGATAAAAATCCTGAGCAAGCCTCGTCATCTGATATGGTTTGTTTTATTCCAATCAATTAATTATTTTTATGGACGTAGTCTATTGAAACTTGATGGTGGTGTTGTTTTCACTATATTCAGGTTGCTATTATGTATGACGCACAGAAGCACAATTCAAGATGAAAAATAAAATGTTTGAAATCGCCATCTGAATGCTATTCTCTTTAATTTATGTGAGTTGTCTGGTAAATATAAACAAGCGGTGTGCAAAGTGCAGATTTAGGTTTTTTTTTTTTTTTTAATTTTTGCATAATTCAAATTGTCTTGTTATATACGGTTCGGTTTATTAATGAAGTATAAACCGCGGTAATTCAAATTATATTGACTATACTGTTTTAAACGGTTTCGATCGGTTTTTGGCGATTTAATTGTTTCACTTATAAGATTAGCTTAAATAATAATGGTCTATTATTAATTTTTTGGTGGTCAATGAAAATTCGTTAGGCAATTCAACCACTAACTATTCATTTTTGATTTTTTAGAAACAAAAAATAGTTTAAAAAACATTTAATTAAAAGAATTTAATTAACAACAGTGCTTTGGAGTAATGTTAGTGCATATGGTAAGATATGAGTAGCGCTTCATAGTTTGAGAAAGGAAGAGAAATAAAAAAAAAAAAAAGTTAAGTGAGGTGCCCAAGAATAAAGTTAAACGATGCATTTGTAGATTGTAGAAGGAATGTAATAAATTGATATTTTGTATTCCTTCCGTCCATACTCAATGTATTCATATCCATTTGCTTTTTGCACATAGATTAAGGAGTTATTATTTTATGTGTAGTAGATAGTTGTATTAGTGGAAGGTGGGTTCCATAGTCCAAAAATTATGTGTAGTAGGTAGTTGTATTAGTGGAATGTGGTTCCATAGTCCAAAAAGGAAAATGGATATATTAAGGATGGACGACCCTAATTGTTGGCAATTGGATCGTGTGGTTCAAACGTGATCCGTTAGTAAACAGGCAAACAAAATCAGCGGAAGCAATTAAATCTTGTTTACCGTACTTCTGGGTCGATGTAGAGGATGAACAGCAGTGAAGAACACCTCTGATCTTCTACCGTATGTCCCAAAGTCAACTCTGGTGTTGGGTGGTCAACAATCCCCAGAGTTCTCTCAATCTGCTCTCTGTTCTCTCCCGTATGTCAAATGAGGCACTGACTTAGGTTTAACAGGAACTGAGATGACTTATATACTTGGGCTACAGCAGGGATCAGGAGGAGAAATTGGACTGGACCTCAATTGAATTTAATTAACCAAGCTTAGCCCAAAGCTTTTAATTAAATCCAATAATAATAATATAGTCCACTAAAATATTATTACTGCACTACCCGTCCAATCCCAAAATTATGTTCTGGGCTCCTTCTTATTATAAGCCCGATGATCTCCCCATGTTTAAGATATACAATGTCCATTAATTAATTAAGTTACTGACAACTCTAATTAATTAATATCTCATCCGAGAGTAGTACCACTCAACCTTATTATCATGCCGGAAATTAATCCACTTGCAAGATTTACATGATAAACCTTATGAGCTCCTCAAGGGGACATCATCAACCTATGACGGACATGGATTCCTTCTACAATCAACAACACACCATAGATACAACACTACTTCCCAACTCACCGAGTTTGTTGATTTAATACTTATAAATCTCACCCATTGATGAATCAAAGAAATACATACCGCCCTACGTGTCGAGGTTATTGTATAGGGATTAAGAGCACGAACTCCCATAATAACAGAGATCAAGTTCTACTATATAGTCAGTATAAGAAGAACGATCTCAGGCGGTCCTACTCGATACACACAAGTGCACTAATGTGATTCTATAGCCAAGACAAGCTAATACCAAACCACACTACAACCATACCGATAGAGAGTCCCCGTCTATCTCAGTTGTGAGCATCTGTTTATACTTTATAAGGAAACCGATAATATGATCTTCTGCGTGTTGTCGCACAACATATTATCTACAGTATAAAGTAAATGGACTATTGCATCATGCATATAAAATAAATTATAAGACGCAATCATTTGATCAATGATTCTCATTTCAAATATTGTTATGACATTGTTCATACTAAAGCTAGACTTTTAGTATACAATCCAACAATCTCTCACTTATACTAAAAGACTATGCTGTCATGTCTTCTGCCATACATCTGATTCCTACTCCCACTTACGCGACCATTAAAAGCTCTCGCCTTAAGGTCCTTGTAAATGGTTTACTAGGTCATCATCCGATGCAATCTAGGCGACAACAACCTACCCCTCATCATACGATTTCTCGTAACAGGTGGTACTCGCGCTCCATGTGTTTAATTGCCTTATGGACTTGTGATTTCTTCAAGTTTTCAACTGCACCAATATCATCAATGTAAATTGTGATTACCTTGGGCAAACTTAGAAACACTTCAAAGTCCATCATGAAGTCTCTAGAGTCATATAGATACTTTGGCTGCCTCATAGGCTCCAATTCATCATATTTCCATGATGGAGTCTGGAGTCTGAAATATATTTCTATATAACACTCCTCCACATTATGACTCTACTTCCTAAAATTAAACATATAACCTTTGAGGTGAATTTACTGCCGTCCAATCTGACTAAAAAATCTAAATCTACGTAATCCACAAGAAGCAGTGAATCTGTCCAGTAAGTCCACATATAATTTACAGTCCTTCTCAGGCACTTTATAAATGTCTTACCACAGTTCATCATTCTTGTTCCGGGTTACGTTGATACCCACTGTTCATGCATTCAGCAAAACAGATATCCAATATCGTTCATAGCATTCCTTAGATTAAGCTTCTTTATTCGCCGAAGCATAAGGAACCGCTTTCATCTACTTTATCTTCTTTTTGTGTCTCAAAGACACATTTACTTAGATAAATTCACATGCTAAACGAGTGTGGACTGTATCATTTTATGAAACTTGAGATAAGCATAACATCCTTTCTTGTGATCCGTATTACCGTGATCAAAAGGATATATTTTGCCTTTCTTAAGTCCTTCACTCTACTGCTTTATTAACCGTACCATACGCCCGATAATACTCTTTCATTGTCTCCAATGAGCAAGATACTATCTACGTATAGTATAAGAAACACCACCACATTTCCGTCACTCTTTACAACACACAAGACTCATCCGCTCATTGATTTAAATCCATGCCACTGGATTACCTAATCAAAACAGATGCTTCACGATCTTAAAGCTTGCTTTAGTCCATCGCTGGACAATATTAAGCTTACTATCAAAATGCTATTAGTACTTTGCAATGAATCACTCTGGTTGCTTCACATAGATGTTTTCTTCAAGACTTCCAATCAGGAAAGCTGTCTTTGACATCTATTTGCTGTTCCTCATAGCAGCAATAAAAGAATTCGGATCAACATAAGCATAGCTACCAGCGAACATGTGTCCTCATAATCGAACTATTTCTTTCTGAGTACACCTTTTCGCATCAAGCTTTGCTTCCAAGGTTTTCACCTTTCCATATGATCCTCTTTTATTTTCTATGACCACTTGCAATGGCTTTTACACCATTTTAGTGATCCTTCAAGCTTCAGACTTAATTTAGAATCCGTAGATTCTATTTCAACATATATTGCAACTTACTAAGATTCCGCATTTTAATCTTGTAGTGCTACGTCGTATTCGTGGGACAATACCATGTTTACTAGGGATCAAGTCTTACGACTTTCCCAAAATATATTTATGGGTTGTCAAACAATCCTCCCACTACGATAAGGCACTACAAGTAATTGTGTATCAGACGTGACACGCGTTGCAGTTTACCTTGTGGTATATCTTCTTGTACACTTGGTACTTTTACTTAGTGTTTTCCTCTCACTTCCTTTAGAACAACTTATACATGGGCTTGTGATTTATTACATAGTCCTTTTCCAAAAATTTGGTGTTTGTGTTAACAGTCACCCTTCGATCTTTTGGACTAAATAAATCAACCTTCATTTTTCCAGGATGTCCCACAAACAGACAAATATTTTACGAATTACTGTTTCTAGGGCATATCCATAAAATGAATTTTAATTATTCCAAATAATTCATCATCTATCTAATCATAACCATAAGAGCCTTATTCCTTCTATCCACCACACCATTCAGATTGGGGCATACCCGGTGTAGTCAACTTGAGATTTAATCTGAAATTCTGATCAATAGCTCCTAACTATCCCAAGAGGTATTCGCCATCATGATTGAATCGTAATGACTTAATATATTTTCCATGACGCTTCACTGTACCAGCCTTACAATTCTTGAATTAATCAAAGAACTTAGACATGCAGTGCATCATATAAATATATTGGTTTCCAGAATAATTTTCGAATATTCATAACCACCTCTCGCTTGGATAATATTAGGTTCGCTTGAATCAGAATGAACTAATTCCAACATATATATCTTTGGCTCTACACCCCACAACCTTGAAAAAGCAGTTAATCATTTTTACTTTCAAGCAAGACTCGCAAGTCCGATAGTTTCCACTTCAGATAAACCTTACGGTCTATTGGCTATCAACTTTTGAATCCTACTTAAGTAAAATGAATTAGTCATAGACGCCAAATGTATGTTTAGTTCATTTTCGAAGGTTCCTTTCTCTTACTAATATTAGAAGATGCATTATTTAATTACTATTCATTGCATCTGTGAGATGTGCATCATTCAAGAGTATCCAAATTATCCACCAACGTACTTTAACGAATTATAGCCTCATTCCTCATTTCTATGACCATGTCATTTAAATGAAATGAAGTATCTATCCGTTAATGCATAGAAACCGAAATTAAATTCTTTCTATGGAACGTACGTAAAGACAGTTTCTCATAATCAATCGTTTATTCTTATCATGAGATAAATAAACAACTCCCACTGCAATATCCACTACCTTTGTAGTTTTACCCATGTTATTAACAATCTTATCCTTACTCAGTGATAAACATTTAGTGATTCCAGTATCTACATACTTCGTGTCAGTAGATGCCATCACTAATCATGTTTAAACCATTAGTAAATAAGATATTAAACTTGTTCACATCATGATGAAAAATGGCTTTCTTTTGCCACATGTTTTGTTAGAAGTTTCCCACCATATACAACCTCTCGTATTTCAGGTAGAACTTGCTCAAAACATCCAGGCAAATTATGAAGAATAAATTGATTTAGGTTTCCCTTTCAATTTCTATTCCAAGCTCTTCCAATTCATTCATCAATTCAACCATGATCTTCTGCCTTTTAATTTACTCAAGTATCCGAAGAGTTACATGAGACCATCATATTTCTATGAACCTCTCATCTCTTCATTAGAGACTTTAATAGGCATCATGAGACGTCCTTTGTGAGAATACACATGTATTTTCTTAAGCAGTAATATTCAAAATCAAGATTCTTTTCTAATCATTTAATATGGACGAGTAAATATAATGTCTTTTAGTTAATAATTAGTGAAATAAAACCATTCGAAATTCAGAGAATCTCAAATAAATATTCCGATCAAATCTTTGAATTTTATCCTTTTATATTGATTCCCTCAAAACAATATAAAAATAAAATTCACCAACATCTCAAGCACTGTGAGTCTGCAAGCCACGTTAGTATGGACGTTTACAAACCCGAACATTTACAAGAGAAGGTTTTACCCATTAATTTCATTTGTCAACCTAGCTTTATGACAAAATAATTAATAGTCGGTTCCTCTTTAGCCATGTAAATAATAGCAGTGACTCCGTTGGGGAGGATACTAATTATTCACATCTAAGTGTACACCATTATTTGATCCCAAGTCCGCTGCCCAAGCTTATGTGCCTTACTGTTAGAGAAGTACACACGCGCTCAGATAACTTTCTACAACCATCAATTATATAAGTTTGTACTAGTGAACCGCATATAAGCTCATCCGTTAGGGAGGAAGGCACTATAGCCAACGCGCAAGTCCATATGCATCACATTACAAACAATAATTATTTAAAGAAGTTTGTACCAGTGATCCGTGAATAAACTCATCCGTTAGGGAGGAAGGCTCTATTGCCAACGCGCAAGTTTACTCACATCACTTACAAACCAATAATAGAGGCCGCGGGAATTAATTACCAATCCCCTCTCCCACTTAGTTATTTAATAACCGAGGGTTTTTAACATGCATATAATATTCCAGAATAAAATATACAACTAAGACATGCTTCTATTAACAGCAATTTAAATAAATAAATCACATAGAACATGCCTTTCACATATACAACAATAATTGACAATTAAATCAATTAATCAGTTATATAACATAATTAATTGTATAAATAGTGGATCAATTAATTTGGGCCTGAAGAGCAACAAATAAGCACAAAATGAGCAGCAGATTAAATAATTAATCAAGCCCATTATCCATGGCCCATAATCTTAGCCCAAAATCAAATTAAATCCACCAAGCCCACTAGCACAAAAAGTCCATTAATAAAATTAATTAATCATGCTTCGCCCATTACCCACAATTAATTAAAATTAGGATTTAAGGTCCAACAGCCCATTACCATTTAATTAAAATTGGGCCCAATAGCCCAAAACCAAATTAAAAAAAAATGAGTAGCCCTTAAGGTTTCAATTAAAATTGGGCCTTTAAATTCAGCTCAAAACCAAATTGAATTAGTCCAAAGGGGGAGCCTAAATCCACAGCCCATCAAGGAAGCCCAAAACCAAGAAATTGGGCCCTTGAAATGTTGCCCTAAACTCCCGCCGCTCCTCACACAGCCAGCTTGCACCGGTGATAATTGAAGCCGCTGCTGCATCCGGCTGCCACGCCCACAGCCCACCGGCTTCTCACCAACAGCCAACTCCCGTCGACTTCCGAGGAGCCTGCGCGTATCAGCCCAGCGGAGTTGAGCCGTCAGCTGTCCAAAAATGAGCCGTCAACGACTGCCATCACCGCCGACAAGCCATGCCAGCTCCGGCGCTACCAGGCGTCGCTGCTGCCGGCGTCCACGCCCACAGCCGATCCCTTCAGACTCGATCGAATCCACCGGCGACTCGCCCGGGAGCATCCAAGGATGCGGCCTGTCCCTACAGTCGAGTCGCCCCGGGAGCACCAGTCAGCAGTGCGGACCACCGGGTGATTTGACGCCTTCAGCCCCATCCCGCAGCCGCGACAAAAGCGATCAAACCTCCTGGAGAACTCACGGCACAGTCGCAATACCTCCCGTCTGTTACCGTCAGATCGCCCCGGAAGCTCTCTGTTCCACCGTGAAATTGTTCCAGTTGACCCCGTCTGTTCACACAGCCTCCTGTTGCCGTCGTCATCAGCCAGCTACGCCAATCTGCAGATCCGACGACATCCAAAACGTTGGACAATCACGCCGCTGCAGCCATCGACGAGAATCACCAGCCCGCAGCCGCACAACCTTGCAACATCCGCCGTCGTGAAGTGGCAGGCAGCCCTTAGTCCGCCTTCGTCAGCCGCCAATGTTCTGTTCGGCCAGTTCCATGGATTGATAGATTGACAGTGAACGGAGGGAGTAATTCGTAATGTTTCTTTATGACATGAGCCATTTTACATAATTTATAATTCAAATACTAATTAACATAAATATTATCATTATAAAAATTTGCATATATTTTTTTCCTCACATACTATATTTATAGTCCAAATCATATTCCAACATACGTTACCAGTTTTTATCAAAACATCAATCCAAACAAACTTGTGACAATATGTATTATGATACATAACAAAACATCAGCAGAAAAAAAAGCCCACGGCTTAGTCCAAGAGATTGTTATCTATGCATATCCATTCAAAATCCTAAAAGAACTCCACAACTTGCATAGTCACAAATCATAACTCAATCATCAATGTGCTCATCTATAATGCATAAATCAGTGAGATAAAATCTCAGTAAACAGAAATCATGCATGATATTCCATGAAAATCAATCCTAAGAGAGGTTTATATACGCGAGTATAGGGGTTTGATCCACCGCACATGCCCATTTACTACTTACTATTTAGTAATTGCTATTTATAGTAAATATATTTTATATATTATCATTATATATTATTATTATTATTCATTATAAATATACATGTAATACTTAATAGTTAAGTTATAATACATTTACACATTAATATCCATATGTGTATATTTTCTTACTACTATTAATATTACGAAAACACATGTGATACTTAGTAATTTCAGAAATGATGTATTTATACTCATAAGACAATTTAATTATATATCCAAATTAATATATGCATATATTTATGAATATATATATTCACATATTGTCACCATTATTATCTTAGAGGCATTAAATAAAATGTAAAGACTAATAAAATGTAGAAACAATTACCACATAATTATAAAAATGCACGTAATATAAATTACTCACTCCGTCCCATAAATAAATTTACACTTTCTATTTGTGTCAGTCCCATAAATAAGTTCACACCCCCAAATAAGGAAATACACATAAATCAATAACCCCACAATACACCTTAATTTCAAAATTGTCACCCCTTTACAACTCACATAACTTACTTTATAATTTATTTATTACCTAAAAATACCAAACTACCCCCAAAAAGTAACTTTTTCTTAAACTTCGTATCTACAGTAACTGTGAACTTCTTCATGGGATGGAGGGAGAAAATTATATTGACACATGAGTAGTGAGAAGCTCGGGTATCACACTTTATTACAACTTTAAGGGAGTGAAACCTAAATGACAGGCTAATGACCAAAATACCCTATATACTAACCATAGTCTTATATATATAACTATGCAATAATATTAAAAATGTTAAAAGAAAATAAGAAAAGGGACAAAGAGAAAGGAAGGGGACCACGAATAAAAAAGAAGCCAAACAAACGGCTTGCAAAAAGAGCATAAACATGTGGCTCTGAGAATCAAACGAAAAATAAAACATGATAAAATAGTACATCAATGAAGCCAAAATATTGGCTCATACAGTGGAACCCAACTATAATCATGTGATTAGCTAAGAGTATGGACCGTAACTAGCGGTGGGTTGTGGAGTGGAGCAAAATAGAAGGGCCTGATCTCGGGCTATGGATCAGCAACGGGCTTTTCATGGAGCAAAGAAATGTTGCGTCTGTAGGCATTTGAATTTTATTGCCTATTAAAGGAAATATGTGGCAAATTAATGCAATAATTATCAATTATTTATTTATTTATTAAGGAATTTAAATAAATAAATTTCTAAAATAAATGAGTAAATAATTGATAATTGGGTCAAATCTAGTCAAACAAGCCCAAGGCAAACAAAGCTTGGAGAGGTCAAAGCCTGCAGAATCAGGCCAAATCAATATTGACCAATCAAATTGCAAGGATGAAAAGGCCCAATCCCACAGAATTAGGTCAAATCAGCCACTGACCAATCAAATTTCAAGTTATTTATGGGACATCCTCACCCTTCACCTATATAAGGAGCCCTCCTCCATTCATTCCAAGCAAAGCTTGGAGAGGTCAAAGCCTGCAGAATCAGGCCAAATCAATATTGACCAATCAAATTGCAAGGATAAAAAGGCTCAATCCCGCAGAATTAGGTCAAATCAGCCACTGACCAATCAAATTTCAAGTTATTTATGGGACATCCTCACCCTTCACCTATATAAGGAGCCATCCTCCATTCATTCCAAGCACACTAAAACATCTGAAGACGTAGACGCTTTTGAAGAGATCAAGAATACGAGCAGTGCTCCCTTGAAATCTTCAAGCATCTTCAAGTAAAGAACCGACTCCGAGCAGAGATCAAGGTGCTAAACCCCTCCAATCCAGCGTTCTTCCAGCCATCCGCCTTCGATTAGAGATTAAGGTGTCAAGCCCCTCCGGTTCGGCGTTCTTCCAGCCAACCACCTCCGATCAGAGATTAAGGTGCCAAATCCCTCCGATCCGGCGTTCTTCCAGCCAATCGCCTCCGATCAGAGATTAAGGTGCCAAACCCCTCCGATCTGGTATTTTTTTAGTCAACGACTTTCTCCATAGAAAGCTCTCCAGTCAACATTATAAGACTTTACATCCGAGCTCGGACAAGCTTCATTTCCAGCTCAACACACGCTGTCAACACAGTCAGTACAGTCAACATACAGTCAACACACACTCCAGTCAAAGTCAAGTCAACAAGTCAAAGTCAAGCCAAATTGGTTCGAGAAAAAAATTATAGGATTGATTGGAGATTTGTAACCCGCTTAAATACTTTTTCAAATTAAATCCGTCTGAATTATCTTTGTATCCCAATTTGTATTTATTTTATTATAAATACAATTTTTTTTTACAAATTTTGGCACTCCCAGTGAAACCCAAAAACTTGATGAGCGTTTTCTCAACACACAATTAATTTCCAAGTATGAAGGATGTTATTTTAGCTTAGATTAGCGACCAAGTTAAATATCGAACCCAAAGGACGACGTATTACCAATTTAATTATTTACTAAATTAATTAAGACAATGAAATTCAGTTTGAGGATTTAATTATTAATATACTAAAAATTTAATCAAAATAACAATTAAAATAAAAATACTTAGAAGAATACGAAAGTGAACCAAGAATGGAGAATAGATAGCTCTAGGATAATCGGTTTCACTCATTAATTTTTCTTTTGTGTATCAATGTCCGATTCTACCTTGTGGATTATGGACGTATCACTAAGTCATGCATATATACTCTATAGACACAAGCAAACATGCATATAACACGTGTGAATTACCTCAGAGCAAGAAATATAATTTCACCCCCCTTTCTAGGTACTATCAGTATGAATTATTTCCTTGGCCAATTGGTACTCTAACCCGATATGATAACCCTGGTACTATAAAATTATCCTCTTTATCCTACTTATTAACCCGAATTAGATTCAATTAACAAGTATTCATATATGACAGTTCTAATGAAGTTTCGGAGTCCCCTTACTTAGAATCATAACATGAAATCCTACTCAGCAGTGAACGCACTCAATCAATAACCAAGATATGTATTCAGACTCTACATAACAGTTAAAGATGCACAAAACAACTCTGAGTATGAATTAAAAATGCATAGTCATATATATACTAAACCACAAGTAGTGTTGTACGGAGTATACACACAAAAATTCAATTAATTCATAAAGACATTCAAAACCCTAGATCTACCAAAATAGTTCTAGCCCATGATGTTGCGAAGAATAATCATGGGTATTGGATAGAACTTACCCATATGTCCGGAAAATACAAGATAAATTAGAAAATGAATAAACCCTAGATGTGGGCGTCATCGCATCCTTCTCCGTCTTGAATCCTCCTCTTAGTTCTTCTCTTTATTCAGCAGAAGAATCTTTAAAGTGATGGATGGATAAAGGAAAGGATGTGGATGATGGTTGGGGGTGATCACTCTTGTGGGGGTGTAGGATAATTGTATTTTTTATGGTGCCTTCTCACATGAATAATATTATAAATATATATAGGTGTGAGAAGGGAATTAAATAAGAAAATAAAAGATATGGGTGAATCATGGAGGATTATGGGATAAGGAGATTAATTGAGTTCCAAGAAATAGGTAATTTTCGGAAATTTTTGGAAATTCTCGCTGGCAGCTGCACGACTTCACGATTTTGAGCATAACTTTCTCCTCAAAACTTCGATTTTAGTGATTCTTTTCCTTGGCTTTCTATCGATATTAAGATCTCACCAAAAGTCTAAAATTTAAATATGTAAAAAGTCATGTAAAGTGGAATAGTCGTGATGAGTAGAAACAGATTACGCGATATCACCATTTCGATCATAACTTTCTCATTTGGACTTCGATTGAAGTGTTCCTTATGCCAAAACGATCCTCTCTTCTATGGCTTTCCAAAAATTTATCACACTTCCATTTTTGAGCTCCATACAAGCACATAACAATTATACAAGTTGGACGCGCATTTTCCAACATTCTTGCACAAGTTGCACCTTTTCTCCAATTTGCACTTTTGATCCTTTTTCCAAATAAAACACTATATAACACCTGAAACTCAAATTCTTATCACATATATTAAATATAAGACACTTGTCTAATATATAACAAAAATTCTCATAAAAAAGGTGTCAAATTGGACACTAAAACACGCTTATTTTCACTCTCAACAATTTCCCTAACTTACCCGTTGCTCGTCCCGAGGAAACAAAATAAAATTAAAGAGAAAGAAAGAGTAAGAAAATTAGCGGGAAAACAAGGACCATGACAAATACCTCATTCAAAATACAATTGGCCTCAACTTAGGTCATGCAACTCTCATTACATGTAATAATCAATTCATAGTATACAAGATAAGACAACCATCACCAATTCAAATGCTCCATTCACATGTTTTCACGGGAAGTATATATCACTCGCACTCAAGTATAAAAGATATACACTTATGTATTATGGTGTTTATGCTTAGATTCATTTCAAGTGTATACGTAACCATAAGCTTGCCAAAAGTCTCAAACTCTCCACCACTAAAAGTATGATTCGACAATGAGATCAAAAAGGATTTTTTCTCTTGGATGTAATATTGGCTCTTTGGTTAAGGTAGAAAATATATGGATAAGTGACTCAAACTTCGGATCAATCAAGCCTGCAGTCTTTCTCGACCTTTCATTCTTCCTCATCACTTCAATTAAGCACAACATCCACCTCAACTATTTCACTTCTCTCTTTCAAGCACAATATTTTTTCCTTCTTTTTTGTCTTTTTTTCCTTTCTCTCATTTTTTCTCTTGAGGTACCAGTTTTGGGCACTACCTCGCTCATCCTCCATAGGGTACTAGATTTAAGCACTACCCTAGGGTTTGATTCCATGGAGTATTAGATTTAAGCACTACTCTACGATTTTCCTTAGATGCATTATATAGCTCAATCACTATTTCAACACTAATTTCATTCATTCCCAAACTATTATCAAACTCCATCAACACACTTTGAAAAGCCGTTAATTCGCTTCAAGAATAATCAAGGCTAAAAAAAATAAAATCATATGCTCAAAGTGGTTATTTCTCGTAGGCTGCCAAAGAATGAGATTTTTAGGCTCAACGGGGCTAACTATGGATAAACATCATTGGTAGGGAATTATTTGGCTTAGTAAATCATAAGTTAATGGATGACCTAAATTCATCTCCCATCATCTAACACACATGTAGTTTCAAGTAAGACAAGAGGCAAGTTCTAGAATACACACAAGAACGATACTCACCAGAAAAGAAATATCATGTCATTATGTACATGAATAAAACTCAAAATCTCATATGGGTTTTTAACAAGTAACAAAGCACTTTCATGGTAAGTAATATCTCTCCAGTACACATAGAACTTTATACCACAATATAATTCAAGTACACTGCCTTTATCAATTTTAAAAACATATGAATTTCAGGCACAATTTAAACAATATAAGCTCACATGGATCACCAAAAATATAAACTCAATCCTTCCACTCCATGAATTAAAAGCTCACATAAAAATTAGAATAAGAAAATAAGAGCACCTGATTTTTCTCCTTCGAAGTATGCACAAACTCCTCGAGTTGTTCAATTCAGTCTGGTCAAAGCCTCAGTACAATACTCGTCTTGCCACTCTAGTACATTTTTCTATCATTAAAACTCAAGCACACCTCATCATCACATGATTCATCAGTAATAATATAGGAGATAACAAAAAAAATTAAAAAATTAAAGAACTCGACCACTAACACTAGGGAACACACCAAAACAACACACCAAACATTAGGTAAGTTGCAAAAATCAATATACCAACAACGGTTAAAGTATTAATATGCCGTAAAAAATCAACACCCTGACAAAAAAACCAACGAAAGGAAAAATTATACCCTTGGTGCTCATAAGACAAGGTAAGTACATCACACCCCCTAAACTTAGTAAAAATGTAAGTCAAAACTAAGTTTGAAAAGAGATGTAATTACCAAAATGTGAGCACTTCAAATATAATAACTCCTCACTCACACAAAAGAAACACGAAAGTAATAAAAATGAAAGGGCACATCCCCAACGGGCGCTCATGTTTAATATCGGAGAGTCACGACAGTATACCACTTTTAAGACTACTGGATCAGAGGATGGTCTTCTCGCATCCTCACTTTCAAGTACTTTCTTTTTCTTTTCTTATCTACACTCAGCACCTCACATTTCTTGGTCACAAGTATATGATCTTTGGAATTTCATTCTTCCCATGGCTGTCTAGACACCTCCTTGTCAATCTTCCACTCAAATTCAAAATCATCTTTCCTAGTAAAATCAAGATTAAACAGGTTGGAAACCACAACTATGCTCTTGCATGATTGAGTCTCCATGGGCATCTTCGTTGCTTGATCAAGAGAGAAAAACAAATCTTCATTATCCATCTGCAGTCTAAGCTTCTCAGCTCTCAACCTCTTTGCTCTTTCCTACATCTTCTCAACTAACTACAAGCTCAGTATTCTGCTCTTATAATGGTACTAGAGTGTTATGAACAACAGGTGTAGCATTTTGCGCAAAAAATAATGCTGGATATGATGGTTCAACCTCGGTTCAACCTTGAGTATTGGTCGAAACAGGTATGTAGTGGTCGAGCCGAATATCAGAAAGTTTGGAATCCCTTGTACAGGTCGGTTTGGCCTTGGTTCGACCTTCAGGGTTAGTCGAACCAGGGCGGTGTTGGTCGAACCCAACATCAGAAAGTTTAGAGTCTTGCGGATAGGCTGGTTCGACCATGGTTCGACCTTCAGGGTTGGTCGAACCAGGTCTGTGTCGGTCGAATAGACCATCTGAATGCTCTATAGGATACCTAGGTGCTTGGGTCGACTTAGTTGATATGGTTCGACCTAATGTTTTGGTCGAACCATGGTCAAATCGAGCTCCTGGAGCTCAAAATCCATTTCCGGCATCATCGGTCCCTTATACTGCGTTCCAGACCTAAACGTGATGGCATAACACTCTTTTGGGTTCGTTATGCCTTGAGACAGGAATATTCCTTTCTCCAATGTTTGTGATAATTGATTCACGTTCCAGCCATCTGTCCCATCATCAAAGTAAGGTCCTCCAATTGCTTTAATAAATCTGCATGATTAGCATTCATAGTAGCCTCAAGACAATCAACTCTTGCATCATTCTTAGCCATGTATCGATTGAAGATATCTTCAACACTAGCCTTTACTTCTTGTTGTTGTAGAGTAGACCCCCTTTGTGCCAACTCTGTAATCAGCTTCTGTTGGGACTCTATTAGCTTATTGATATTAGTTAGACTAGAGACAATCTCATCATCCCTATTCGGCTTTACCACTTGATGTTCAACCTGTGCCACCTTACCCAATACATAAGATCCTCTTACTCTTTCCGTAGGCCAGTCACGTGAATTCATAGAGATTGATTTTATATATGATTGTGCTTTCTTAATCCATATTCATGGTACTTTTGTGCATCTTCAAGTGGTATTTAGAGTCTTAATATATATCTTGGTTGTAGATTGAGTGCGTTCACTGTTGAATAGGATTCCATGTTATGATTCTAAGTGAAGGGACTTCGAAGCTTCATTAGAACTATCATATATGAATGTTTATTAATTGAATTGAATTCGAGTTAGTAAGTAGGATAAATAGGGTAATTTTATAGTATCTAAAAAGGGAGATCATATCGAGTTAGGTTCCAGACGTGAGAAATAATTGATACTGATAGTACCTAAAAAGGGGGTGAAATTACATCTCTTGCTCTGAGGTTATTCACACGTTTACACACATATTTACTTCTGTCTATAGAGTAGATTTGCATTGTTTAGTGATTCGTCCATAGTCCACAAGACAGAGTAGGCTTGCACTTGAGAGGGAAGTTAAGTAGTAAAATTGGATTACCCTAGAGCTACCTATTCTCCTAATTGATCCACTTTCTTATTTTTCTAGTGCTATTTTATTTTATTTGTTATTTAGTTTTAATATTTTAGCTGATAATTAATTCTACAACTCTTATTGCCTTTCGTCTTAATTAATTTAGATAATAATTAAATTGATAATATGTCGTCCTTTGGGTTCGGTATTTAACTTGGTCGATTGCTTAAGCTGCAACTGATATCCTTAATACTTGGGGATTAATTTTGGCGTGCAAAGAAAATGCGCATCATCTACCTCTCATCTATTCTCTTCAAAGGCTCAAAGATACAAAGCATGACTCCTGAGTGACTCCTCTCAGGATTGCAATACGAAGGTCTTCTACCTTGAAACCTTCAGAGCTAAAAACACAAGAGATTCAAAAGAAAACCCCACTCAAAATTGTGATACAAAGGCCTATTACTTCAAAGCATACAGAGTTGCAAACTGAAGATGTTGAAATCATTAAAAAAAAATAAAGCCTCTTTGTAAACAAGTCCTTCAGTTGGAGTTGCTCACAATAAGCCACTACACGGCGACAAAGATTTTGAAGATAACTCATGCTGCTCAATGCCAAGCTCACCATCTGCTTCAATTGCAGCTGCAGTGATGACAACGTGTGCTATAACCATAGAGGAACAACTCACAAGTATGATGAAAGCCAATGAAGGACTCAACGGTACATGGAAGCTCAAGATTTAAAAATCTTCGAACTTATGAATAAAATGGAGTATGTGAAACAAGCTGTGGAAATGGAAAACTAGTTGAGGATGAACATGAGGAGGAGGACTCCTCAAAACTTCATGTATCTGAAGAAAAGCCAGATGAGGAAAAAATGCAAGTTTAAACTGACGAAATACTACCTGTCAACCAATTAAAGGCCATCGTATTGGAGACAATAAAAGACAAGTTTGAAGGAAGCTTAAAATCTTCTTCAACCTACACCAAGCCATATATAAAGAGGATTGACAACTTGCAGATGCCAACTGACTACCAATCTCCCAAGTTTCAACAATTCAACGGCAAAGGTAACCCAAGATAATATGTGGCGCACTTCATCGAGACATGCAATGATGCCGGGACCTACAGAGTTCACATGGTGAGATAATTCGTCCACTCTCTCAAAGAAAATGCCTTTGATTGATATATCGACTTGAAAGCCAACTCCATCGACAATTGGAGGCAAATGGAAAAAGTATTCCTCAACCGCTTCTATAGCACACGAAGTACTGTTAGCATGATGGAGTTAACAAATATTCATCAAGGTAAGGAAGAATACGTCATCGACTACATCAATAGATGGAGGAGCCTAAGCCTCAATTGCAAAGAAAAGTTGTTAGAAACTTCAACTATTGAAATGTGCATTAAAGGGATGGATTGGACATGACTTATATATGGGCTACAGCAGGGACTAGGAGGAGAAATTAGAGTCGTGCCGCCATTTGGCTTAAGTATCGAAGTTTAGCCCAAGACTTATACTTAAGTCCAATAACAATAATAATAATATATTCCACTAAAATATTATTACTGCACTGCCGCTCTAATCCCATAATTATGTTATGGGCTCTATCTTATTATGAGCCTGACAGTCTCCCCATGTTTGAGATATACAATGCCCATTAATTAACTAAGTTACCGACAACTCCATTAATTAATATCTCATCCGAGAGAAGTATAACTCAACCTTGTTATCATGTCGGAATAAATTCACCTGCGGGGTTTACATGATAATCCATATGAGCTCCTCAAGGGACATCATCAACCTATTTAATAGGACACATATTTCTTCTACAATCAACAGCACACCATAGAGACAACACTATTTCCCAACTCATCGAGTTTTGATTTAATACATGTAAATCTCACCCACTGATGAATCAAAAAAATACTCCCTCCGTCCCACAATAAAAGTGGCGGAACTTTTTTACACGTAGATTAAGGGATATAATATTTAATGGGTAGTTGGGGGTAGTTGAGGTAAAAGAAATAATATTTTAAGTACGTGTATTAGTGTGAAGTGTGGGGTTATGGAGAGAGAAAAAATTAATTTGTGTGGGTCCCTTTTACTAAAAAGAAAAATGCACCTCTTGTGTTGGGACGGACGAAAATGGTAAAATGCACTCCTTGTTGTGGGACGGAGGGAATACATATTGCCTTATATGTCGAGGTTATTATATAGGGATTAAGAGCACGAATATCTATAATAACTGAGATCAAGTTATCCTATATAGTCAGTATAAGTCGAACGATCTCATGCGGTCTTGCTCAATACGCACAAAGTGCACTAATGTAATTCTATAGTCAAGACAAACTAATACCAAATCACACTACAACCATCCCTATAGAGAGTTGATAAGAGTGAAAATAAGCCTGTTTTAGTGTCATTTTAACACATTTTTTATGAGAATTGTTGTCATATATTAGCACAAGTTTCTTATATTCAATATATTTGAGAAAAATGTACATTTGAGGTGTTTTATTGTGTTTTAAGTGGAAAAATGGATCAAAAGTGCAAAATTGGATCCAATTTGTATAATTTTTCTGTGTTTTTATGGAGCTCTGAATTGGAAGTGTGATGCATGGTTGGAAAGTCACAGAAGAGATGATCATTTTGGAGTAAAGAACACCCCAATCGGAGTCCGAACGAGAAAGTTATGATTAAAATAGTGACATCACGCAAGTTATTCCTACTCAGCATGACTGTTCCACTATGCATGGCTTTTTATACATTCAAATGTTAAATTTTTTGTAATTTCTTTATGTTGATAGAAATCAAAGGAAGAGAAGATCGCGTGAGCGCAAGAATCACTTAAATCGAAGCCCAAATGTGGAAGTTATGCAGGAAATAGTCAGACTGCGCAACCCCGCTCGACCTGAAGAAATCTCGCTTGACCAAGGCATTTTAGTCGAGCGACGTGAAATTTTTAGATCCGCGAATAGGTATGCCGCTGACCTCTACTCGACCAAAGCCAATCCTACTTGACCAATACTATTCTGGTCGAGCAGGGACACATAATTTTATTTTTGGTAATTTCGTACCTCCAGTGGGGTGTATTTCGTATTCTCCATGAAAAAGCCCATCCAAGGTCCTTAAGGAGAGCTTACAAATATAAAAGGGGATGCAGATCACATCATTATTCATATGTGGAGATAAGAATGCAACATAAACATTCTACACCCCACAAGGGGGATCACCCCCCAACCATCACCCACATCTTTTCCTCCATCCATCCATCACTTTGAAGATTCGTCTGTGGATCCAAGAGGAGGATTCAAGACGGAGAAGGAAAAAGAGAATGATGCTTGAGGCAGTGCCCGAAACGGGTACCTCGAAAAAAAAAGAAAAAGAGAAGGACAAAATGGCGTGCCTGAAAAGGAAAAAAAGTGAAAGAGTTGAGGAGGAGGATGTGCTTAATTGAAGTGAAGAGGAAGAATAAAAGATCGAGAGAGACTGCAAGCTTGATTGATCCGAGTTTTGAGTCACTTATCCATATATTTCATACCTTAACCAAAGAGCCAACATTACATCCAAAAGAAAAGTCCTTTTTGATCCCATTGTCGAATCATAGTTTTAGTGGTGGAGAGTTTGAGATGTTTGGCAAGCTTATAGTTACACATGCACTTGAATTGAATTTGAGCATAAACACCTTAACCCATAAGTGTATATCTTTTACACTTAAGTGCGAGTGATATATACTTCCCGTGAGAACATGTGAATGGAGCATTTGAATTGGTGGTGATTGTCTTATCTTGTATGCTATGAATTGACTATTACATGTAATGAGAGTTGCATGATCTAAGTTGAGAACAATTATATTTTGAATAAGGTATTTGTCATAGTTCTTGTTTTCCCACTAATATTCCCACTTTCTTTCTCTTTATTTTTATTTTGTTGCCTCGGGATGAGCAACGAGTAAGTTTGGGGGATTAATGAGAGTGAAATTGAGCGTGTTTTAGTGTCCAATTTAACACCTTTTTAATGAGAATTATTATCATATATTAGCACAAGTTTCTTATATTCAATATATTTAAGAAAAAGGTGTGTTTGAGGTGTTTTATTGTGTTTTAGGTGGAAAAAGGGATCGAAAGTGCAAAGTTGGAGAAAAGGTGCAATTTGTGCAAAAATGCTAAAAACGCACGTCCAACTTGTGTAATTATTCTGTATTCTTATGGAGATCTGAATTGTAATTATGATGCATAATTGGAAATTCACAGAAGAGAGGATCATTTTGGCGTAAAGAACACCCCAATCGGAGTTCGAACGAGAAAGTTATGATCTAAATGGTGATATCGCGCAAGCTGTACCTGCTCAGCACGATTGTTCCACTATGCATGGCTTTTTATATATTCAAATGTTAGATTTTTTGTAATTTCTTTATGTGAGTATAAAGTCAAGGAATAGAGGACCACGTGAGCATAAGAATCACTTAAATCAAAGCTCGGATGTGGAAGTTATGCGTAAATGGGTCAGACTGTGCAACCTCGCTTGACCTGAAGAAATCCCGCTCGACCAAGGCATTTTGATCGAGCGACGATCAAGCGGCGTGAAATTTTCAAATCCGTGAGCAGGTATGCCACTTGACCTCTGCTCGACCAAAGCCAATCCCACTCGACCAAGACTATTGTGGTCGAACAGGGACACAGAATCCTATTTTTGGTAATTTCATACCTCCAGTGGCGTGTATTTCGTATTCTCCAAGAAAAAGCCCATCCAAGGTCCATAAGGAGAGCTTACAAGTATAAAAGGGGATGCAAATCACATCATTATTCATATGTGGAGATAAGAACGCAACACAAACATCTTACACCCACAAGGGGGATCATCCCCAACCATCACCCACATCTTTTCCTCCATCCATCCATCACTTTGAAGATTCATATGTAGAACCAAGAGGAGAACCAAGAAGAGGATTAAAGTTTGAGTAGGACGCAACGAAGCCCACATCTAGGGTTTTATTCGTTTCCTAATTTATCTTGTATTTTCCAAACATATGGATAAGATCTATAAATCCCCCATGTGTGTTTCCTACAACATCATGGGTTTGAACCGTTTTTGTAGATCTACGGTTTTGAAGGTTTTATGAATTAATTAAACTCTCTTGTGTGTCTTCCGTACAACACTACTAGTGGATTTATTTTATATATGATTATGCTTTCTTAATCCATATTCACTGTCGTTTTGTGCATCTTCAATTGGTATATAGAGTCTGAATATATATCTTGGTTGTAGATTGAGTGCATTCACCGCTGAACAGGATTCCATGTTATAATTCTAAGTGAGGGGACTCTGAAACTTCATTAGAACTATCTTATATGAATGCTTATTTGATAAGTAGGATAAAGAGAGTAGTTTTATAGTATCTATAAAGGGAGATCATATCAAGTTAGAGTACCAATTGGCCAGGGAAATAATTGATACTGATAGTACCTAGAAAGAGGGGTGAATTTATATATCTTGCTCCAAGGTTATTCACACGTGTTACATGCATGTTTGCTTATGTCTATAGAATAAATATGCATGGTTTAGTGATGCGTACATAGTCCACGAGGCAGAGTTGGCCTGCACTTGAGAGGGAAGTTAAGTAGTAAAACTGGATTACCCTAGAGCTATTTAATTTTCATCATATTAGTTATTAGATAATCAACTTTAAAAACTGAATTGCCTTGTCTTAATTAATTTAGTAAATAATTAAATTGATAATACGCCGTCCTTTGGGTTCGATATTCACTTGGTCGCTTGCTTAAGCTGCAACTCATATCCTTAATACTTGGGGATTAATTTTAAGTACAAAGAAAATGCACATCAAGTGTCCCCGTCTATCTCGGTTGTGAGCATCTGTTTATACTTTATAAGAAAACCGATAATATGATCTTCCGCGTGTTGGCGTACAACATATTATCTACAGTATAAAGTAAGTGGATTATTACATCGGACTTATAAATAAAATATAAGACGCAATCATTTGATCAATGATTCTCATATAAAATATTGTTAACACATTGTTCATATTAAAGCTAGGCTCTTAGTATATAATCCAACACTTTAGTCCAATAATAATAATACAGTCCACTAAAGTATTATTATTGCACTGCCACTCTAATCCCAAATCACGTTATGGGCTCCTTATTATGAGTCTGTTAATCTCCCCGTGTTTAAGATATACAATGCCTATTAATTAATTAAGTTACTGACAACTCCATTCATTAATTTTTTATCCAAGAGTAGTACCATTTAACCTTGTTATCATGTTAGAATAAATCCACCAACAGGGTTTACATGATAATCCTTATGAGCTCTTGAAGGGGACATCATCAGCCTATTTAATAGGCAAATAGATGGTGTTATTTATAAGAAATCAAAAAAGTTGATTACAGGTAGTACAAAAAGATGTATAAAAATGAGGAAAAGAACCTATTTGAATCTATAATACTCATAGTTCATATCATAAAATATTTGCTTATTGAGAAATTCTGGAGCAATGTGATGCCATGTAGCAGCTCCTCCAAATTTAGATAATAGATCAGCAGCCGCGTTTCCCTCACGGAAGATGTGGGACACAAGAAATTTGGTGTTTTGAATGATGTGTTTCGCTAAGCTCCATCTCGCCGAAAGCCTCCAAGGTATAATAGGCGCTGGTGCATAAAAGCATGAAGAACTTGCATAGAATCCATTTCCAACCATACATGTTGCCATCCCCTATCATGTGCGTACTCAATAGCCAAGCACACAGCTGCCAACTCAGCTTCTATCGCAAATACAGTTCCAAAACCACTAGTAAAACCTCCCATGAAAAAAACCACAACTATTTTGGAAAACTCCGCCACCTAATATGGAGCCCGGAGATCTTGCTACATGTCCATCAGTGTTGATCTTTACCCATCCTGGTAGCGGAGGCCTCCATTTTACCGGGATGACCCCCTCTGCGCTCTACGATGTTTACATCCAATACCAAAATATTTCAATGTAACCAAATCCTCCACCGTGTTGTTCATCAGCCCCATGTCAAAAATGTTGCCCTCTCGGATATGAGCAAATAGCCTAGTTGTAACCATAGAAACATGTATCTCCTTATCTTTTAAATCCTTATTATACCCATCATGCAATGCACTATTCCTCTCTTGCCATATAATCTACACGAAAGTGACAATCACCAGCCTCCACAAAGAAGTAATCTGTTTGCTACCTGCAATGTCAAACGCTTACAGAAGAAAACCCATAAGAGTCTGATTTGTATGCATCTTATGCCCAAAGGAGAAACACGCAAGGAGTTTTTTAAGAACCTGCAAAGATACAGGACAGGTCAAAAAAATATGATCCATTGATTCCTCTTCCTGTTTGCAAAGATAGCACTGAGAGGGTCACGCAAACCCTCTTTCCTGTATCACATCCCATGTAGTAAGAATTCTCTTGATTGCTTTCCAGACAGTTAGAGATCGCCTTTTAGGAATAAATCGAGCCCATATCCATGATCCCCAAACCCACTCTATAAATGTTTGCCTTTTATGCATGTAGGCAATCCTTGAAGTAATCTTGCCTTGCAATGACTTACTCCATACTCTGCAGTCAACCACATCCGGCACCATTCTAGTTTCCAAGATGACGTCCACAATATTAGAAAGACTCAGTGAAGTTCTCCGTGAAGTGCCATTGACCATCATATAAATAATCTCCAATCTATTGATCAAAATGATGTCTATGTTCAGCTGGAATACCCATCATATCAGTAATTGGCTTCCCATTCTAGTTGTCAAGCCAGAATCTTACGTTGGAATCATATCCCACAATCCATATCTTATCTTCCGTCAGCCTTTTTATATGAGCAACACATGCACTCCTAATCGAAGACTGGATGTATCTATCTCTGATATCATTGCCCGCAAACCATCTTCCCTTTATACACGAAAGAGGTCCTTCACCTTACAATATGTCCCATGAAAGTTTCATATTGTATGCCTCATTAACTGTTCTGATATCTTTGACCCCCAGCCCTCTTTCTGAAATAGGGCTACATACTCTCTTCCAATTTACCGTGAAGTGATGATGCTTAGAAACATTGCCTGCCCATATAGAATTCCGACAAGATGCTTCAATTTGTTTTATGATCGGCCACTTATAGATCATCATGATGTGCACTGTAGATGCAATGATGACCAAGTTAACCATACAGATGCGGCCTGCCATGGATAACATAGTACCCTTCCACCGTTGAAACTTAGCAAGGATCTTATTAGTATCCTATTTGAAATACTCCCTTTTCGGAGCACTAATAAATATCGGGGCTCCTAAATATAGAAATGGAAATTTTCCTTCCTGAATGCCAAGATTAGTGATGACAAATCGTTTAACTACAGGCTTGACATGTTTCCCAATGAAAACTTTCTACTTCAAAGGACTGAAAACCAAGCCCAACAGAATTGCATAGTTCTGTAGAACCGTCCTTAAGCCCTCCACCGATCCTTCATCACCCTTACAGAATAAGACGATATCATCTGCGTAAAATAAGAAAGGTGGTATAGGAGTTGACCTGTTGGCATGAGCAAGAGAAATCCTTCCATTTGTAATTTCTAATTCAATCCACATGTCCAAAACCTCCTTAACAATACAAAAGAGAAGAGGCGAGAAAGGGTCTCCTTGCTGAACTCCCTTTTCACATTCAAAAAACCCCTCCGACTTACCATTGATAAGGACAAAAACTATGGCCGAGCTGAAAATAAAATGGATCCAACTAATAAATATCCTGCTAAAGCCCATTTTCTTCATAACATGCAAGACGAAGTCCCATCTCAAAGTATCAAACGCTTTTTTGATATCTATTTTGAATCCAATGCTGCCTGCAAATGAGTTGTTAAGACTATTAAAGAACTCAGATGCCACTGCAATACAATGGTGAATGCTACGTCCAGGGATGAACCCTAACTGATTGCAGCTAAGGTTCTTACCCAACAAAGGTCCCAATCTATTAGAGATAATCTTTGTAACTATCTTGAAGACAAAATTGCAAAGATTGAATGGTCTGAAGTCCTCCACCTTATAGCCCCCTCAACTTTTGTAACTAGAACAATGAAATTACAATTCAATCCTACAGGCATGATACCTATAGAGAAAAATGTTGAATTGCCTTGCAAAGGTCATCTCCAATAAAATGCCAATATTTATGATAAAAAGACCCTCCAAATCCATTAGGACCAGGAGAGCTATCTGCTGACAACTCCATAATAGCATCCTTGATCTCCTCTGCCATAGGACTAGTAAGCTGCACATTATCAGCCTCGCTGACAAAACTACGGATGAAATCCAATTGGCCAAAATCTCTTTTGTCATTAGGCTTTTGAAAGAGCCGAGAATAGTAGTTAACCACATGCTACGATATTAGTCTAATATCTTCTGTGAGCTCTCCAATAACCTTCATAGTTGCAATAGCCGTCTTGGTTCTCTGAATGCGTTGATACCTATGGAAAATTTTTGAGTTTCTATCTCCATCTTTTAACCATGTGTTTCTATTCTTTTGAGCATAGAATCGATGCTTATCCTCCAATCTTTTAGTCAACTCTATGTGAGCTTCAACTTCTTCGCAAAAGAGATCCTCACTATCCCCCTCCTCTCCTATTCGAATCTGAATATTTTTAAGAGATTCCATAGCCATATCAACAGAGTCAAAAATATTTCCAAACTCCTGTTTATTCCATTTTTATGTCTACATTTAACCTTTTAAGTTTCAAAATAAAGGAGATTATCGGATTACCTATAGTAACAGGCTCCTTCCACGATGTTTCTGCCATCAGAAAAACCCCATGTCCCAGAGCCACATTGTTTGAAAGCGAAAGGGCCAGGGAATTATTTCATTAGTCTTGCATGATGCTAAAATAGGGGCGTGATCAGAACCATGCCTTGCTAAAGCCGTCCTAGTAATCACATCCCATCTATCCATAAAGGTATTGTCAACAAGAATTCTGTCAATTCTCGAGGCTCTCATGCTCCTAGTGGCCGAATGACTTACCCATGTAAATCTGGCACCTTGTAACTCTATATCATGCAATCCAGTAGTATCCAAGAAAGACCTGAATTCAGCTGGTCCTAGGTTCTCATTGCGCTATGCAGCCTTTCATGGGAACTCAATGTAGCATTGAAATCCCCGATGACCATCATGTTATTGGAAATGTTAGCAATAATATCATCAGCCCATTTAATAGAATATAAATTCCTTCTACAATCAACAGCACACTTAGAGACAGCAATACTTCCCAACTCAACGAATTTATTGATTTAATGAATAAATGTCACCTATTAATGAATCAAAGAAACAAATACTGACTTACATGTCAAGATTATTCTATAGGGAGTAAGAGTACGAACATCCATAATAACAGAGATCTAGTTCTCCAATATAGTCAATATAAATCGAATGATCTCAAACGGTTCTGCTCAATACACATGATAGGTATTTTCTTAACACACAATTAATCTCCAAGTATGAAGTATATCAATTGTAGTTTCGAAGGTGACCAAGTTATATATCGAACCCAAGAGACGGATAAATATCAATTTAATTATGTTCTAGTAAATTATGACTATGTTGGAAAATATAATGGTTGTAATATTAAGTAACAACTAATAATTAAAATAATAAGTAAAAATAACAAGAAGAAGAGATAGTAGGTTGTGATCAAGTAAGATGATAGGTAGTTTGTCAGGTCATCCAGTTCCACTTATTAATTTATACTTTCGTGTGACGGTGTCCGACTCTGCCTTGTGGTTTATGGACGCATCACTAAACCATGCAAATTCACTCTCTAAACACAAGTAAATATGCGTATGACACGTGTGAATATCCTCGGAGCAAGAGATATAATTCACCCCCCTTTCTAGGTACTATCATAATCAATTATTTTCCGTGCACTTAGTACTCTAACCCGATTTGATCTCCCTTTATAGGTACTATAAAGTTATACTCTTTATCCTACTTATTAACCCGAATATAATTCAATTAATAAGTATTTATAGAAGATAGTTCTAATAAGACTTCAGAATCCCTTCACTTAGAATTATAACATAAAACCCTGCTCAGCAGTGAACACACTCAACCAATAACCATGTTATGTATTCAGACTCTACACAACAATTATTGATGCACAAAACGACCGTGAGTATGGATTAAAAATGCGCAATCTTATATAAAATAAACCACAAGTAGTGTTGTACAGAGTTTACACACGAAAGACAAATTAACTCATGAAACATTCATAACCCTAGAACTACTGAAGCGGCTCTAGCCCATGATTGATCTAAGAACAATCATGGTTAGTTGGACCGATCTTACTTGAATCTCCAGCGGAACTCTGTCACAGCCCCTCCAGAAGATGGAAGATCGCACTCCTTCCAACTCTACGTCTCCACGTCTCCTTGAATGATAGATGATCAATCTCTTCCCTTATGATGCTGCATAAGCCTTTTTTTATACTTGTAATCACGTCTACTGGACTTGGTATGGGCTTTTTAAGTAATCACACGCATTGACGGTGTAAAAATACGGATATGGTAAGTTTCCGAGCATCGTTTCGACCTCAATAAAAGGTCGAATTGACCACCACAAGTCGAATCGGAAGTTGAATCAGCCTACTGTAAGTCCCAGGTGTTCAATTCGACCAATTGACCAGGTCAAATCGATGCAACGAGGTCGAATCAGCCTCCCAGCCAATCGATTCGACCTTAATTTGACCTGATGCTCAGGTCAAATCCTTCAGTCATTGTCGAATCCGCCTTCTGTACAAGTTGTGTTGCCAATTTGACCTGAAGGGCAGATCGAATTGACCTCTTTCAGGTCGAATCGTACTCCTGCTTCGTCCAAATGGATGGCTTTGACTTTCTTTCTTCCGTATTCAACACTTCCACTCCGATTTCCTTCGAAAAACCACTCAAATAGCTCCATCAACACCTGATTCATGCCTTTCCATAATATTTATGAATTTTCGACCGATTTCATCCTTCAAACACTCCATAATAGTACAAATCCAGGCGCAAGATTCGTGAATTTACACACCCATCAACACACAAAGTGCACTATGTGAATATATAGTCAAGACAAACTAATACTAAATCACACTTCAACCATCCCGATAGATTGTCCTGTCTATCTAGAGTGTGAGCATCTATTTATACTTTATAAGGAGCCAACAACGTGTGATGCTGTACACCATATGATCTACAGTATAAAGTAAACGGACATTCGTAATAACATATAAGTGAATTATAATATATGAAATATTTGATCATATGATTCTCATTTCAAATAATTGTTAAAGTATTGTTCATACAAAAATCTAGACTTTTAGTATACAATCCAACACTTACAGATATTAATATACCTCAATGAGACATGGACGTTTTCCTATGTTCTCTTTCTAAGGTCAATTGAGTTTTAACTTGGGTCCCCACATCATATCAAACACTTTCACAAGTAATTATCAATAATGCCTTATCATGAGATTCTAAGCACATGAAGACTATGGCCAAACTCCCCACATACTAATATAGTCGCCTCATGCAATCAATGATTCAATTAAAACCCTAAGAATAACATTGGAATGACCATCCTAACATCATGAATAAAGAATTTAATTACACATATCACACATAAAATGAGAATAAGTATTAATGATAAAAAATATTTATAACGATCAATTTATTAAATATGTGGTGTGAAAAATCTACAAAATCCCTATACAATCATATTGTTAGCCTCTGATAAGTCATATTTTAGCACAATTATTTGGTTGAAATTCATGTTTATTTGATTTACTTATGTGCTAATTTGGATGCTAAATTGACTTATCTTGTCTTTGGTAAATTAGAGCTTTAATGTTGTAAATTGATGTGAAAACAGGATGTTTTGTGGGAAAATTCATTGCCGCCAGATGAGCTGACACTGAACCCTTCAGTGTCAGTGGAAACGAACAAAAATTCAGAATAAATAAGGAAAGTGGCAGCTGAAAATCTTCTCACACGTTTTCTCACATTCTAGAATCATTCCAAATCAGGCCCATATCTTGTGAGATCACAAAAAAACGATATAAAAAAGAACAGATCCTGGAGATATTTTTAGAAGAACAAATATGTAAAGAGATCAAATAGAATTACTTGGGGGACACGAAAACAAATAAGGAAGAAAATTTATTTATTCTTGGGAGCTATCACAAGCAGAAGACACGATATTATTGGGCAGATACACGTGATTTCTGGAAGGAAGAAGCACTGGTGTTCCTCTTTTCCCCCAAGGCAGAATTGGCGTGAAGTTCAAGATCATCGGACATCATCGGGTCTTTATTTTTAATTTTGTTTTTGCTATGAACATGCGGGGCTAATCCCCTTTCTAGTTTAGGATTTCGTGAACCTCCCGTAGAATATTAATTTAATTATTAAGAGTTTTCATTGAATCTGTTGTGTAAATTTTTTCTATTACATGCTTTGATGTTCTTAATAGTAGTTTAATAATTATTTTGGCCTGATCAACTAATTTAATTATTTAATTGCTTACTGCTATTTTATGATCTACAATCCGTAATTGTTGTAGGAATTGGATTAAGTAGCAAGTAGAGATTATTCCCTCTAGGTGAAATAGGATCTAGGTTGTATGATTTCTAACCGGATTTTGTAGCCTAATAATTCTATGTTTAGAGTTTTAATGCGTTTACGAGTTCGAATCCATAGGGTCACTCGTAAATAGTTCAATTTAGTGGTCGTACCCTAATTGATAAACATAAGAACATTTGGGTTAATTGGTCGTACCATCAATCTAGGGATTTTAGTTTGTACACTAGGCTAGATGTTTAATTAATGTAGTTAATTAATTTAGTAAACGGGAGGGAATCGTCATCCTAAACTAGGTTTGTCTCACTTGATAAATTTTCTAATAAAAATTCATCTTCGTACTTTGCTGTTTGAATTGAGTTAATTTATTATCATCATTGTTATTTTTAATTTGTCACCGAACCAAAACCCCCCCTTTATTTTTATTTGGTTGCAACACTTAAATTTAATTAAAATTTCATAATACTCTCTTGGGTTCTACCCGTACTCGTTGCTATACTAAGTATAAGTGTGAGTCAGAATTAAATTATATTTTGGTAGGCAGACGGCAGTTTACCAAATTTAACGCCGTTTGCTCGGGGAGTAAAATTGAATTTTGTTAAATTTCTGTGATTCTGATATTTTTCTGCATTTTTACAGGTTCTTGAGTTTTCTGGAATTTTTCTGAAATTTTCAAATTTTTCAGTAACACTGACACTGAACCCTTCAATGTCAGTTGTCCCCTGTTTTTGAAATTTTTTTTCTGTATGATTACTCAATCTTCTGGTCAAAAACAACTTGAATACATACCAGAAATCGAGAGAACTGCCCGAAGGTTAAGAAAGAAGTCTTGGAAGAAGAAGGAAACAAGTTCGTCCACCGATAAAATTGCCGAAAAACTTACCGAACTTGAACACGCAGCTGGTCCACTTCATCTTGGAGAGGAGAATTCTGAATTTTCTAATTTAGAGGAGAAATATACTGTAGGATCTGAGTCGGAAGAGGAAAACATGGCTGCAAATACTGAAAAACTTTGAATAAATTGGCAAATCCGGACGTAGTCCATCAGCCATTATGCATTAACTTTTCTACGATTACTGATAATACTGTATTTGAATTGAAATCGGGATTGATTCACTTACTTTCTGCTTTCCATGGTCTTTCAGGTGAAAATCCTCACAAGTTTTTGAAGGAGTTCTCGGTTGTGTGCATGAGCATGAAACTAAATGGAGTGACGGAGGAACAAGTCAAGCTTAGGGCATTCCCCTTTTCAGTGAAGGACATGGCGAAGGATTGGTTATATTATCTCTCTTCCGGATCGATAAGTACGTGGGCCAAAATGAAAAAAACTTTTCCTCCAAACTTACTTTTCAACCACTAGAGTTGCTGTCCTGCGCAAGGAGATATCAAATAAGCGACCAGTTGCTATTGCAATACTTCTATGAAGGGTTGTCGATCATGGATCGAAACATGCTTGATGCAGCTAGCGGTGGAGCTTTTATGATGAAAACACCTACTGCTACTAGAGACTTGATTGCTAGCATGACTACCAACACTCAACAGTTTGGCACACATGATCCATCACTTAAAGAAGTAAATGAGGTCCATGATTCTATGTTGGAGGAAACTTTGAACAAGTTGATAGTTGCTGTGGAGAATCTTGCTAAAGGAAAAGGGGTAAACCCCCCATCTTGTCAATATTATTTAACTAATGATCATTCTACTCTTAATTGTAGGGTTACACCCAGCGAGGAGCAAGTAAACGCCATGGGGCGACCTTATGATCCCTTTTCTCAAACCTACAATCAAGGTTGGAGAGATCATCCTAATCTTAGGTATGGTAGTAGACAAGGAGGAAATAGGGGGCAACAACAGTTTCAAGAGCAGAGAATGTTAAATAGGCAACAAGATTACCCTCAAGATGGTGGAAATCATCAACAAGGCGGGGCAAGTTCTAGAGCTTCATTTGAGGATATGATGAAAGAGATGGCTGCCAACAATCTCAAATTCCAAGAGATGACACATTCATACATCCAGGAGTTGAAAATGACTACCCAATCGTCAATCTAAAACTTGGAAAATCAAGTAACCCAACTTGCTACAACTGAGGGCCAAATGCATGCTCAAAACAGTGGAAAGTTGCCTTCACAAACGGAGGTTAATCCTAAGAATGTGAGCTCCATTACACTGCGAAGTAGAAAATAGTTGGAGGAGGTTGTACCATCTAAAAAGCCTGAACAAGAGTGGAAAAAGATGATGTAGAACCTGCTGGAACAGAGGCGGATCAGATCAATCAGTTTGGGGCAAAAAAATCAATGTGCAAAAACGTAACACTGACACTGAATCCTTCAGTGTCAGAAGGTCCAAAAAAAATCAGGTTAAAATTTCTAACCCTATTCCTTTTAATGTTAACCATTTGCATTTTTCAAGTAGGATGAGGAAGCCGGACACCATTAAAAAGGATAAACAAATACTTGAAGTGTTTCAAAAAGTGAAGATCAATTTACCTCTCATTGAGGCGATTAAGCAGATTCCGAGATACGCCAAGTTCTTGAAGGAGTTGTGCACCAATAAAAAAAAGTTGTAGGGTGATGAAAAAGTAGTGATGGAAGAAAATGTTTCAGCTGTCTTCCAGCAAACGTTACCTCAGAAGTGCAAAGATCCTGGCATGTTTGTAGTTCCTTGCAAGATTGGGAATTTCAAAGTGGAGAGAGCCATGTTGGACCTTGGAGCTTCCATTAATGTGATGCCTCGATCAGTGTTTGAAAAGTTGGGTGTGGGAGAATTGAAAAAGACCAGAGTTGTCATCCAGCTTACTAATCGAAGCCATGCATACCCAGATGGAGTCATTGAGGATGTTCTTGTTCAGGTAGACAAACACATATTCCCTGCTGATTTTTATGTGTTAGAAAGGAATGAACACCCATCGAATTCTACTCCGATTTTGTTGGGAGACCGTTGCTCAACACTTCACGTACTAAGATAGATGTGTGTGAAGATACTCTCATGATAGAATTTAATGGGCAGATCATTAAATTCAACATATATGATGCCATGAAATACCCTGATGATGCTAACCTGCTTTCTGTTGTGAGTACTATTGAGCCTATTGTCCAAGAACACTTCGAGCTCACTAGTAGGGATGCATTAGATACGGTCATTGAACATTTAATCATAAAGGAGGATGCTGAAAGATGGGATAATGAGGAGCTGAATCACTATGTCAATGCTTTGCATAGTTCTTCTCAGAGACCAAGCACATTAGATGTAGCTTCTGTTAAATTGCCTGATATTTTTCCAAAAATTCTTCCATCGATAGTGCAGGCACTACCTTACTGGGGATTTTCAAATTTATGAGACAAAAAAACTTTGGGTTAATTCCTAAAAAATTCACTACCTTACTGGGGATTTTCAAATTTATCACGATCTTTTATTTTTGTCAATTCAATACACAATTTATTTAATATTTTTAATTTTATTATAATCTTTTATTTTTGTCAATTCAATAAACGATCTATTTAATATTTTTAATTCTATCACAACTTTCATTTTGGCAATTTCGTACCCCACTTATTTTATATTTTTAATTCAATTAAATTCATTATTATTGTTGTTGTTATTATTATTATTATATTATCATTATAATAATAGTGTCATTATTATTTTTAATAAAATTATTTAAAAATTAATTAAAACACACAAGCCGACCATTTATTTTATAAGATTTTTTCTATTATTATAGTAAATTAACATGTGATTAAAAAATTATCTTTGTTGGTTGACCTTTATATAAAATTATTTTTAACCATAACGAATAAAATTCTATTAGTATTAATAATAATAATAATAATAATATTATTATTATTATTATTATTATTATTATTATTATTTCTGTTCGAACTTATCACTGTTATTATACAGCAAATCCACAACTCTAATAAAAATATAATATAAATAAAATTATTTATTGAAAATAAAAATTGTATGGCAAAGAAAATTAATTAGTTACCAATTTAAATTTAAAAATAAAATAAAAAATTTGGATGGAGTATTAATTCTATTAATTAATAACTACATAGTTCTACTTTTATAATAATAATAATAATAATAATAATAATAATAACAAAATAATAATAATAATAATAATAATGAATTTAATTGAATTGAAAAAATAAAATAAGTGGTGTATCAAATAGCAAAAAATTAAAGTTGTGATAGATTTGAAAATAATAAATAGATCGCGTATTAAATTGACAAAAATAAAAGTTCGTGAAAGAATTGAAAATATAAAATATATCGTGTACTGAATTGACAAAACTAAAAGGTCGTGATAGATTTGAAAATCTCCCATAAGGTGGTAAATTTTTTAGGAATTAACCCAAAGTTTTTTTATCCCATAACTTTTTAAACTTTAAATTTTGTCCCAGAAAAGATATTTGTATCGATTTTTTCCCATAACTATGTTTTTATTGCAATTTCACCCAATTTTCGCCGGAACCCTAGATTTTCGCCGGAAACTTCAAATTCATCAGTCACGTACAACACACGTGACTAATATCCGGCGAAAATCAAGAGTTCCGGCGAAAATTAGGCAAAATTGAAAGAAAACTCATAGTAATGGAACAAAATCGATACAAATATCTTTTTTGGACAAAATCTAAAGTTTTAAATAGTTATGGGGCAAAATAAACTTTTAACTCCCCTCTACTACAACAGCTGACTTTCTTTTTTGAGAGGGACTAGGGTGCAACCGGTTGTACCAATTGAATTGGTACAACCTTGGTACCCACCATGCTTAATTAATTCCTGCTCCTTCATTAATGTTGTTTTTATTTTTTTTTTAATTTTTTATTTAAATGACTATTATACCCTAAACCCTAAACCATAAAGGATAATTATACCCTAAACCACAAGGGTAAAATTAGAATTATACCCTAAACCCTAAACCCTAGGGGATAATTATACCCTAAACCACAAGGATAAAATTACAATTATACTCTAAACCCTAAACCCTAGGTGATAATTATACCCTAAACTACAAGGGTAAAATTACAATTATACCCTAAACCTTAGGGGATAATCATACCCTAAACCACAAGAGTAAAATTACAATTATACCCTAAACCCTAAACCCTATGAGATAATTATACCCTAAACCACAAGGGTAAAATTATAATTATATCCCTAAAATAATAATAAAAAAATAGTAATGTACAGCAACAATTAAAAAAAACACACACACTAAAGGTGAAGGAAGGAGGTTGTACCAATTGAAGGTTGTACTTGCCTTCTTTTTTAGATAATAGAGTCGAGAGTAGCCCAAAGCTGTTACAAACCAGCTTCTTTCTTGAGCTCCACCCAACCGCTTCGACAGCTGCCCGGACACGTCAACTGTCTTCGGCGACGCCGGGTTGCCGCACGCTGATGTCTGCCCTTCTTTTCCACCAGCGACATGCTATCTTCATTTGTCACGCAATGGTCGCCGGTTTTCTCTCACAGTTTGCTGTCTTTTTCTATCAAAATTCATACATGGGTTCCCTATTCCCATTTGTCTTTTCATCCGAGTATGTTCATTCAAGACCATTATGCTGTCACTTGCTTCATTGCGTATTTCAGATTCAGAAGTCGAGCTTTGGCTCATTGTCGATCTTTTCCTCGTTTTGGCTGGTCCCTCTTTTGAGTTTGGCAACCCTGAATTCTCGTGTACGTAGCTCTTTTCGGGGGAGAAGGGTTTTTTACTCTGACATGGCATCCCTCTTTCATCGACTTCTATGCCAACCTGCGCCCGCTTGCTGATCCTTCAACCCTAGATCAGCTCCAAATTAATTGCTTCACACACCGGTCCTCGTTTTTCTTGCTCTCTTGCCCAGTGGCCAGTCCGCTTGTAAAATCTTCGACGCCTCTAGTTTTAATCAGCCTGTTTCCCATTGTTAGATGAGTGCGTCATACAATCTAAGTGGTGTACAAATCTTAATACTTTTGGTTATTTTTTTCATTGATCCGCCTGTTTGGATCACTTTTAAACCGTCTGTTTGGCTCTTTCTTATCGGTTTTTCTCTGTTCCTTCTTATTTTCATTTACCTTTTTAATAATATTGCCTAGTTTGATAAAAAATGATAAAATTATTATCATTTCATTTAAAATGTTAAATGTTATCACTTTTTATTTATACTATAAATTATTCATGAAATAATTCAGTGCATCATTGTTTATCATCACTTTTCATTGATTGAGTATCACTTACGTTAACGATGTTATCATTTTTTATCCGTCTCACGTAAAGGCATAGGTGGAACGGCCTCACACAAATACCTTTTTATATATTGGTGTTTATGTGAATATTTAATGTTAAAGGATAGAATAGGATCTATCCCACTTAACAACTTAAGGAAATTCGTGCGATTGTATCTGTAATAAAAAATAAAAAAGTAAAGACTTGCACGAGAAAACCTCACAAATCTCATTTTGTGTGACATTTTGAGGAGTTTACCCGCATAGAAGCCGCTTTAATGTGTATTATATACTAATTTAAATTAAATATGGGTAAGTCTTTCGTGAGACCGTCTTACATGAGGCAATTTTACACTTTGTAAAATAGTTGTCACTTTTTCTATAAAACATTATTACTTAAGCTATAAAATGTTATCACTTCTCATTTATACAATAAATTATTCATGAAATAACATTATCACTTTCATTAATTTAGTATCACTTTTTATTGGGATAAAATATTTTTTGCCCAGTAAGTTTTGTCATGTATAATTTTTCCCTAAAAAAGATAAGATTTGGGCATTTATCCCAATATCTTTATAATTGCGTCAATGTTGCCCAGTTTTCCCAAAATTTGATATTTTTACCAGAATCGATCACGCATTTTCTTTGCTCGCAAAATTAATCCTCAAGTATTAAGGATATCAATTGCACTTTAGGCAAGCGACCAAGTTAAATATTGAACCCACAGGATGACATATTATCAAGTTAATTATTTACTAAATTAATCATGCCAAGGGCAATCAGATTTGAGAGTTATTTATTAATCTACTTACAAAAATATTAAATAATAATAAAAATAAAAGCACTTAGGAGAATTCGAAGTGAAACCAAGAATGGGGAATATGTAGCTTTAGGATAATTCATTTTCACTCATTATCTCATGTATACTGTCCGACTCTGCCTTATGGACTATGGATGTATCACTTAACCATGAAAATCTACTCTACAGACACAAGTAAAAATGCGTTTAACACGTGTGAATCACCTTGGAGTAAGAGATATAATTCCACCCCCCTTTTTAGGTAGTATCAGCATAAATTATTACCCCGGCCTCTAACTCAATATGATCTCCTTTTATAGGTACCATAAAATTAACGTCTTTATCCTACATATCAATCCAAATTCAATTCAATTAATAAACATTCATATATGTCAATTCTAATGAAGCTTCGAAGTCCACTCACTTAGAATATAACATATAACCCTGTTCCGTGGTGAACGCACTTAATCAACAACAGATATATATTCAGAGTCTATATAATAGTTGAAGATGCATAAAAAGACCGGGAATATGAGTTAAAAAGGCTCAATCAAATATGAAATAAATCCACAAGTAGTGTTGTCAGAGGGTACACAAGAGAATTCAATTAATTCATAAAATTTTCATAATTCCTAATACTACCAAAAAGGTTCTAGCCTATGGTGTTACAAGCAACACGCATGGGGGTTGGATAGATCTTACCCATAATCTTGAAAATCAAAAAATAGAAGAAAAGAATTAAAAAACCCTTGGTATAGCGATCTCGTTCCTTTCGTCTCTTCTAATCCTCTTGGTTCTCCTTCTTGATTTCACAAATGAATCTTCATAGTGATAGATTGATGGAGGAAGGGATGTGAATGATGGAAGGTGTGGTGGTGATCCCCTTTATGGAGGTGGTGTAAGATGATTGTCTCAAATGAACGATGATGTAAAATATATATGGGTATGAGAAGGGCATCAAATAATAAAATTAAATATAAAAAAAGATATGGTGAAATCATTAATTAGCCATTTGTAGTCGAGATGACCAATTATAATAAATTTATCGAACCGAAGAGAGGAAGGTACTAGTGTTTAAGCAATATCACGTTTCTTGTAATTTTATAGAGATGAATCATCAATGGTTTGGTTGTTAAACAAGTAAAATAAAGTAATTAAAACAAACAAGTAAGCAATGATCAATCAAACAAAGATAGAATGAAGGTGGTTGGTTTTCCAAGTTAAGCAAAAATGAGATTAACAACACTAATGAAGTGGTAAATCTAGAGTTAATGCATTAAATTCATATGTATCATAGATGAATAACCAAGGGCCAACACAATTTTCACCTAAACTCCCTCTTGAGATGGATTGGATTTAGATCCGTTTAAGAATCCCAAAATAGCTCAATGGATTGGTTCTCACTCAAACAATTGCAACTAGGTACTACGCTTGAAATGAGAGTCCCTTCACACGATCAATTGACCTCTCCATCTAAATAATCGAATATTCTACCAAAGGGTTCTAAATCCTAAAGGACATCTCTATCTCTTTAAGACTTATAATGCAAATGAAATGTATGATGAATTGATTCAATGAACTATCCTAAACATATAATTGATTTCTCAATCTAATCACATACTTATGACAATTAACCACACAAATTAATCATACAAATCAAGCAATTAATAATCAATGATAGAAAATCATAAATCCAATCAACATATGAATTCAAATAAACAAATCCCCAAAATTAACCAACAACTTTCATATTACTAATCACACAAGGGATATTAGTCTACCATATTCATAAGGAAATCAACATAACATTTAAATCCTTACAAACCATGTTAAACAATAAGGTTTACTATAAAAATTGGATGAAAACTCCCTTGGATGGCTCCAATGGTAATCTTCTTCCTCTCCTTGCAATTCTCCTCTCTTCCTTGCATCTTTTCCTCACTTGGATGAAGGATTTAATAGTGGGATGAAGATAAATGGAATAGATGGATGAATAGATGAAGATTGGGGTATAAAATGAAGGAAATGGTGTGTGATCTATTTGTCCAAGTGAAGCCCTTCTCTCTCTTCTCTTCAAATGTTGAACTTAAGGGCATTTATACCCCTTCAGAACTTGGGCCTCAAATTTACATCAACTGGGCTTTTAAAACATACTTACACACACTGGAAGGAGTAAATCCTGATTTTTGACCCAAAAATATGCAACACGAATTATCTTGACCAACACGAGTTAGCAACACGAGTCATGTTTCCTTGAGTTGTATCTCGTGTTGCCCTAGCACGACTCGTGTCATCAACACGAGTACTCTCCTGTTAAGTCGTGTTGTGAGGCTCTAAAACTGGACTGCCTACAGAACCCAACACAAGTCGTATAACGACTTGCCAACTCGTATTAGCTCACTGGACATTTTTGGTCTCCTGCTCTACTCAACTTGACATGCTACACGACCTGGAGCAAACACAACACGACTCCTGTTGCAAGTCGTGTCGCAACATGCTAAGTCATGTTTCACGTTTATGCATTCTGACCACCTTCAGCACTCAACACCACTTGAGTAAGCAAGTCGTGTTGAGTCTTGCAACTCGTGTTGGCCTGTTTTCAGCCTGTTTCTTGCTTGTTTTTGTTTCTACTTCATTTTCACCTATTTTTAACATGTTTAAACTCATTCTCACAATAAAGTTACAAAACACCACCAAAATACACATAAAATATGAATAAATAATACAAAACCAAATATAAAAAGATACTAAAAAAATTACGCAATGTGAGCGTTCGTTTTTCAGCATTCCTCTAACTTTGCGCTTTTGATCCTTTTCCAACCTAAACCTCAAATGCACAATTTTCTCATATATATTGAATATAAGACACTTGTGCTAATATATATAGCAACAATTACCATAAAAAAGATGTTAATCTGGACAGTAAAACGCGCTTATTTTCACTCTCAACATCACGTAATTATCGGATTTGGCATTTCTTGACGAATTTACTGACCTGGTGACACAGTGGTATCCACATCAACAACTACAATAGTAATATTTTAATGATAAAAAATATCCTCCATCGATGTGCTCAGTTCTCACTTGCCCTCCATGTGCTTCCACTATCTTCACAAACTCCCTCTTTTTGTCAATTAGGGAATCCCCTATGTACCTTCTCACCACCATGGGCGGCAGCCATCGAATCTTCTAATCGCGCCACCCTACTCACATCGCTAAGCTCCCTCATCATCTACTTTCACGATGGAGGATTTGTGTTCTTGAGCGCCACCGCTTTATTCTTCCATGAGTCATGCAACCGTATGGTTGCTCATGTTCCTTCCCTTATTGCTTCCATTGAGTTACACCTAGCATTGGAGAATCATCTTTTGGAGGCATACGACGACCTCATGGATGTAGTGCAGTGGGCTAAAACCCCCAAGCACTGGCCTGGATCGAAGAATTCACTGAATTCTCTTGGGTTTTCCTAATGGAAAGCAGCATCGGGGGCAACATGGTCTACCATGTGGGGATGTGTGCACTTGGTATTGATCTCCAAACAATCAGAATTGTTAGATTGATAATGAACCTGCCGCGTTCTTCAGTGGAATGCTAATGACTGAATCACAACTAAAAACACCAACGACCCCATCCTCCTCTGCATGGATCTGATATCATGTAGCTGCTGGGACTGTGGGAGGGTGCGGATCGAGGTCATGTATACTGTGATCCGTTTGTTGATAGTAGGCCCTTGAAGGAGAAGATCCGATAGTTTTCGCCCATGGTGGTGAGAGGGTACACACAAGATCCTTGATTGACAAGAAGTGTGAGTTTGCGTAGATGGTGGAAGCACATGGAGGGCACGTGGCAATTGAGGGTATTTTTTAAAATTAAAATATCAATAAAATATTAGTATTATTATTGACGGGAATGCCACTATGTCGCCAAGTCAACAAATTCACAAGAAAATGCCAAATCTGATTATCACGTGACATGTACGTGATCAATTACGGTGAAAATGTCAAATTCCAGGAAAAACGGGTCAACATTGGCTAAATTGTAAAGATATTGGGATAAATGCCCAAATCTTATCTTTTTTGGGGCAAAAATACATGGCAAAACTTATGGTTATCCAGTCAAAAAATACTAAATCCGATGATCACGTGACATGCACGTGATCGATTCTGGCAAAAATGTCTAATTCCGGCAAAAATGGGATAATATTGGCGCAATTATGAAGATAGTGGGATAAATGCCCAAATATTATCTTTTTTGAAAAAAAATTATACTCCCTCCGTCCCCCAAAGTATTTCACACTTTCCTTTTTCATCCGTCCCTCAAAGTATTTCACACTTTACTTTTACTAAATTTGGTAAAAAATACATTATACTAATACTCACTTTTTACACATATCCCAATATAATACTTACTTTTTCACATCTCCCAAAAACTTTACACACTTTTTCCACATCTCTCAATAACTTTACACACCTTTTTCATTAAATCAACTAAAATATATATTCTCTTTCTTACTTTATACATAAAAATACAAAATTTTCTTAAACTCCGCGCACACCAATACGCGAAATACTTCCCGGGACGGAGGGAGTACATGACAAAACTTACGAGGCAAAAAAAAAATTATCCCATTTTTATTCATCTATGTAAGCTCTTACCTTTTTATTAATTTAGTATCACTTTTGAAAATAATAAATTGTCACTTTTATTTATCTATGTAAGCTCTTAAATGTGACGGTGTCATACAAGTTTTTGGCATTAAATATTACTCCATAAGAGTCAAACACATGCTTCAGCACATATTGGTCGGGAGTTCGAAGATATCAGGCAGCAAATATTTTTTTGTGTGTGTGTATTTTTTTAATTTAAGTTTAATTTTTCATAATTTATGTTATTTAAATTTAAATATTTATTTAACACTCCCTCCGTCCCGCTCTCACCATTCCTTTGTAAATTATAAAGGAATGGTGAAGCGTTTAGCGGGACGGAGGGAGTATTATTTAATACTTTACTTTTTAAGTACTACTCTCTTCGTCTCATTAAAAGGTGGGCGTTTGCTTTTTACACGTAGATTAAGGGATATAATATTTTAATGTGTATTGAGGTGAGAGAAATGATATTTAAATATAAAGTGAGTAGGTGTGTTAGTGTGATGGGTGGGCCCAAAGAGAGAGAAGTAATTAATTTGTGTAGGTCTCTTTTACCAAAAAGTGAAATGCACACTTGTTGAGTGTTTTCTTCACACACAATTAATCCCCAAGTATGAAGGATGTGATTGTAGCTTAGATAAGCGACCACGTTATATTATGGAATCTAAGACACGGATGATTAACAATTTATTATTATCTAAATTAATTATCACTATAGTTTGGAAATTTAAGTTGAAAAATAATTATTAATCTACTAAGCAAATAATTAAATATCAAATAAATTAAACTAGCAATAGAGAATTATCCTAGGTGATCAAGTGAGAGAATAGGTAGCTCTTCAGGACATCCAGTTTCACTCATTAATATCACTTTCATGTATAATGTCCGACTCTGCCTAGTAAAATATGGACACATAACTAAGCCATACAAATCTACTCTAAATAAGCATGTAACACGTGTGAATTAACTCGAAGCAAGAGATATAATTCCACCCAACCCCCCTTAATAGGTACTTTCAATATCAATTATTTCTCGTGCACTTAGTACTCTAACCCGATATGATCTCCCTTTATAGGTACTACAGAATTATCCGCTTTATCCTACTTATAAACTCGAATTAGATTCAATTAACAAGTATTCATATATGATAGTTCTAATGAATCTTCGGAGTCCCCTCACTTATAATCATAACATGAAATCCTGTTCAGCAGTGAACACGCTAAATCAACAACCAAAATATATATTCAGACTCTTTATAACAGTTAAAGATGCACAAAGCGACTGTGAATATGAATTAAAAGTGCATAATCATATATAAAATAAACCACAAGTAGTGTTGTATGGAGTATACACCAGAAAGTTCAATTAACTCGTGAAACCTTCATAAACCCTAGAACTACCAAAGCGGTTCTAGCTCATGATGTTGCGAAGAACAATCATGGTGGTTGGATGGATCTTACTCATAGTCTTGAAAATTATAAGATAAATTAAGAAACGAAGTAGACCCTAGATGTGGGCGCCGTCGCTTTCTTTCTGTCTTTAATCTTCACTTGAATCTCTTTCTACAGCTCCTACGGATGGAGTTAGGGTTTGGATGCGGTGTGTGATGCGCATTTTCTTTGGACGCAAAATTAATCCCCAAGTATTAAGGATATCAATTGCAGCTTAAGCAAGCGATCAAGTGAATATCGAACCCAAAGGACGGCGTATTATCAATTCAATTATTTACTATATGAATTGAGATGAATTGTGGCAATATAGTTTGTTGAATTTAATTATAATCTACTAAACAATTAAATTAAATAAAAAATAAATAAAATAGACACTAGAAGAATACGAAAGTGGATCAAGTAGGAGAATAGATAGCTTTAGGATAATTCAGTTTCACGAATTAATTTTCCTTCCGTGTGTTGATGTCCGACTCTGCCTTGTGGAATATGGACGCATCACTAAACCATGCATATCTACTCTATAGATACAAGTAGACATGCGTGTAACATGTGTGAATAACCTCGGAGCAAGAGATATAATTCCACCTCACTTTCTAGGTACTATCAGTATCAATTATTTCCCTGGCCAATTAGTACTCTAATTCGGTATGATCACCCTTTATAGGTACTATAAATTTTTTTTCTTTATCCTACTTAGTAACCCGAATTCAATTCAATTAATAAGTATTCATATACGATAGTTCTAATGAAGTTTCGGAGTCCCCTCACTTAGAATCATAGCATGGAATCCTGTTCAGCAGTGAACGCACTCAATCTACAACCAAGATATATATTCTGACTCTATATACCAATTAAAGATGCACAAAATGACCATGAATATGGATTAAGAAAGCATAATCATATATAAAATAAATCCAAAAGTAGTGTTGTATGGAGTTTACACACGAAAGTTCAATTTATTCGTAAAACCTTCACGACCCTAGTTCTACCAAAAAAAGCTCTAGCCCATGATGTTACGAAGAACAATCATGGGTGTTGGATAGATCTTACTCGGATGTCTAGAAAGTTACAAGATAAATTAGGAAATGAATAAACCCTAGATGTGGGCATCGTCGAGTCCTTCTCCATCTTGAATCCTCCTCTTGGTTCTCCTCTTGATTCCACAAACGAATCTTCAAAGTGATGGATGGATGGAGGAAAGGATATGGATGATGGTTGGGGGGTGAAGCCCCCTTGTGGGGTGTAGGATGATTGTGTTGCGTTGTATCCCTCAATAATGATTAATGATATAATCTACATCCCCTTTTATACTTATAAGCTCTCCTTATGGACCTTGGATGAGCTTTTTCTTGAAAAACACGCAGAAACACGCACTTGGGGTGTAAAAATTGGATCCGGACGTGTCCCAGGCATGTAGTTTGACCTAGGATTCGACCTAGGGCTTGGTCGAACCCTGGTCGAATCGAAATCGGTGATTTTTCGCACTCCAGGCATGTGGTTCGACCTTGGTTCGACCAACAGGGATGGTCGAACCTTGTCGTGGTCGAATCACACTTGTGCCGTCCCATTGTTTTGCGTATAACTTCCACATCCGAGTTCTGATTTGAGTGATTCTTATACTCACGCGATTCTCTCTTCCTTGGCTTTCTATCCATATAAAGAAACCAAGATAACTCTAAGATTTGAATCTGTAACAAGCCATGAAAAGTAGAACATCCGTTCTATTCGGCACAGATCGCGCGACGTCACCGTTTTGCTCATAACATCCTCGTTTGGAATCCGATTGAGGTGTTCTTTATGCCAAAACGATCCTCTTTTCAGGGGCTTTTTAAAAATGTATCACATTACCAGATTTGATCTCTACAGAAACACATAAAAATAATGAAAGATGGACGTGCATTTTTCAGCATTCATACACAAGTTGCACCTTTTCTCCAACTTTGTGCTTTTGATCTTTTTTTCACCTAAAACATATAAAACACCTCAAACGCACCTTTTTCTCACATATATTGAATATAAGTCACTTGTACTAATATATAACAATAATTCCTATCAATAAGGTGTTAAATTGGACATTCAAACACGTTTATTTTCACTCTCATCAATCCCCCAAACTTACCCGTTGCTCATCCCGAGGCAACAAAATAAAAATAAAAAGATAGATAGTAAGAAAATTAGCAAGAAACAAGGACTATGACTCATACCATATTCAAAATACAATTGTCCTCAACTTAGGTCATGTAACTCTCATTACATGTAGTAATCAATTCGTAGCATACAAGTTAAGTCAATCACCACCAATTCAAATGCTCCATCAACATGTTCTCACGGGAAGTATATATCACTCGCACTCAAGTGTAAAAGATGTACACTTATGGGTTATGGTGTTTTCGTATAAATTCAATTCAAGTGCATGCGTAACCATAAGCTTGCCAATTGTCTCAACTCTCCTTTTACTTGTAGCTAGTAAATCATGGATCAAAAAGGTCTTTTTATTTGGTTGTAATATTGGCTCTTTGGAAAATGTAGGAAATTTATGGATAAGTGTCTCAAAACTTGTATCAATCAAGCTGCAGTCTCTCTCGATCTTTCATTCTTCCTCATCACTTCAATTAAGCACAACATCCTCTTCGAACTCTCCCATCTTTCTCTTTCAAGCACAATACATTTTTCTTCCAACTTTTTCTAGCTCTTCAACTCCATCATTCTCCTTTTTTTTTACCTTTTTTTCTCTTCTTTTTTTCCTTTCGAGGTACCAGTTTCGGGCACTACCTCTCACATCCTCCATAGGGTGCTAGATTTAAGCACTACCCTAGGGTATTTGTTTTCATGGAGTACTAGATTTAAGCACTTCTTCATGAATTTTCCTTTTGATCCTTAAGATTCTTCCTTCATCATCCTTATCATCCCTCGAATCACCACTTTCTTCAATTAAGCTTTATTGGCTGTCAAAAGAATGGATTTAAAAAGGCTCAAATGGGCTGATAAGGGATTTAACGAATTCAGGTAAAGTATAAGGGAAAATATGGGTTATTCAAAGATGGCCTAATATCATCTCCAAAATCCGCTAGACTAATCTTAAATATTCAAGGAGACTCAAGGCAAGTTCTAGAATACACACACAAGAACGATACTCACCAGAAAAGAAATATCATGTGATTATATGTACATGATAAACGAGGCTCAAAATCTCATATGGGTATTTAACAAGTAATAGAGCATCTTTCATGGTAAGCAATATCCCACAAGTACATATAGAACTTCATACCACAATATAACTCAAGTACACTTCCTTTATTAATTTCAAGAGCCTATGAATTTTCAGGCATAATTTAAACATATAAGCTCACATGGATTACAACCATAATCTCAATCCTTCCACTCTCATGAATTAAAAGTACACATAAGAATTAGAAAAAGGAAACGAGGGCACCTGATATCTTCTTCAAAATGTATGCATGAGCTCCTCGAGTTATTCAACTCGGTCAGGTCAAGCCTTAGCGTAGAACTTGTCTTTCCCTCTTGTACCTTTTTCTATCATGAAAGCTCAAACACACTCATCATCACAGAATTTATCAATAATAAAATAGAAGAACTATAAGAAAGAGTCAATTGACTATCTAATCGACTCCACACACTAGAAACACCACTGAACACTAGGCCAATTGCAAAAAATTGACATATCAAAACCAATTAAAGTTTCAACATATCGCAAAAAATCAACTCTCCTAGCAAACATTACAAAGAAAAGATTATACTCTTGGTGCTTCAATGAGGTAATAACATCACATCCTCCCAAACTTAGTAAAAACGTAAGTTGAAACTAAGTTTGCAAAGAGATATAATTGCGATTAGTAAGCACCTCAAATATAAAAATTTCTTACTCACACGAAAGAAATAAAGCAATAAAATAGAAGGGCAAGCCCCAACAGGCGCTCATGTTTAATGTCGAAGAGTCACGACGGTAGAGGACAGTCTTCTCGCACCCTCACCTTCAAATACTTTCTTTCCCTCTTCTTGTCTACACTCAATACCTCACCTTTCTTGGTAACAAGTATATGATCCTTGGAATTTCCTTCCTACCATGACTGTCTAGACACCTCCTTGTCAATCTTCCACTCAAATTTAGAGTCATTTGTCTTATTAAAATCAAGATTAAACAAGTTAGAAATCACATCTATGCTTTTGCACGATTGAGTTTTCATGGGCATCTTCACTCTTCCCCATGCCTTTTCAACATAAGCTCAGTATTCTGCTCTTGGAATGGCACTGGAGTAGCATGAACAACAAGTGTAGCATTTTTTATGAAAAATGATACCGAACGAGGTGGTTAGACCATGGTTCGACCATGGGTGCTGGTCGAACTAGGTGTGTAGTCGAACCGACCATCAGAAAATTCAGCTTCTCTTGTACAGGTCGGTTGTTTGATTGTATACTAAAAGTCTAGCTTTTTATATGAACAATGTTGTAACAATTAATTTGAAATGAGAATCATATGATCAAATTATTGCATCTTATAATTTATTTATATGTTCGATGCAATAGTCCACTTACTTTATACTGTAGATAATATGTTGTGCGACAACACGCGGAAGATCATATTATCGGTTTTCTTATAAAGTATAAACAGATGCTCACAATCGAGATAGACGGAGACTCTCTATCGGGATGGTTGTAGTGTGATTTGGTATTAGCTTGTCTTGGCTATAGAATCACATTAGTGCACTTGTGTGTATTGAGCAGGACCGCTTGAGATCGTTCGATTTATACTGACTTATAGGAGAACTTGATCTCAGTTATTATGGATGTTCGTGCTCTTAATCCCTATACAATAACCTCGACACATAGGGCAGTATGTATTTCCTTGATTCATCAATGGGTGAGATTTACATGCAATTAAATCAATAAACTCGGTGAGTTGGGAAGTAGTGCTGTCTCTATGGTGTGCTGTTGATTGTAGAAGGAATCCGTGTCCGTCATAGGTTGATGATGTCCCCTTGAGGAGCTCATAAGGATTATCATGTAAACCCTGCAGGTGGAATTTATTCCGGCATGATAATGAGGTTGAGTGGTACTACTCTTGGATGAGATATTAATTAATTGAGTTGTCAGTAACTTAAATTAATTAATGGACATTGTATATCTTAAACATGGGGAGACTAACGGGCTCATAATAAGAAGAAGCCCAAAACGTAATTTTGGGATTGGTATGGTAGTGCAGTAATAATATTTTAGTGGAATATATTATTATTATTGGACTTAAGTATAAGCTTTGGGCTAAGCTTGGATACTTAAGCCCAATGGAGGCCCAACCCAATTTCTCCTCCTGGTCCCTGCTGTAGCCCATGTATATAAGTCACCTCAGCTTATCTGGAACCCTAATCTAATTCATTATTCACGTGTGATGAGGGTTGAGAGCAGATTGAGTAGGTCTCGTAGATCGTCGCCCACACGACGTCGAGATCGGACTTGGGACATACAGCAGAAGACCGGAAGGTCGTTTGCTGCAGCAGTTTGTTATGTTCCAAAATTCATATAAAATCGTATAGTTCTTCGATTTTGATGTATTATATACTGATGGAAAGCCGTTGAAGAGAGGATCGTCTGAGCAAAAAGATCACTCAATTCCGACATCAGAAGAGGAACTTATGGCTATTCTCGTGGGACTGCGCAGACTGCCAGTGAGAATTCAACCTCTACATCAACCCTTGGTGAAAGGTAATGCGTTTCATGTTTACTTGCTTCCGCTGCTTGTTAGAAATACATGGAACCCTAACGGGTCATGTTAACCAAACGATCGAATGCCAACAATTGGTATCAGAGCTTCGGTTTCGTGGTGAAGCGTGACACGTTAGGATAGGGTTTATGTGATTAATTTTTCGGAATTAGGATCACATGTTTAGGGTTTTGGTTTTATTGCGCAAACCATGAATATCCCTATGTAATATATACCCTATATCATATCTATTCGTCCATGGTTGTGTGTGAGAGGATTCGACGAAAACTGTTCGTCAATTTCACATGCAAGGAAGAAAGAGAGGGCAAAAATAGAATCACGCTTTTGAGAGAAAATCCAGCGTAGTGATATTGCAGAGGCAATAACCAGAATTTCAACGGTCGGATTGATCTGTAATTTGGTTAGTACGTTTAGAACTTGTGGATGTACATTCTGAACGGTGGAGATCGAATTTGGAGCTTTTTCTTGCTGGGAGTACGCTGAAAACAGAAGCAGATATTTGGGCGATTCTGTTTTGCGCAGTCGAGGGAAAAGTACTGTTTCTGACAAACTAATCGTTGGATCAAGCTTTAATTTGGTCAGCACGTTCAGACCTTGTGGATGTACATTTTGAACGGTGGAGATCGAATTTGGAGCCTTTTCTTGCTGGGAGTACGCTGAAAACTGAAGCAGATATTTGGGCGATTCTATTTTGCGCAGTCGAGAGAAAAGAGCCGTTTCTCACAAAATAACCGTTAGATCGATCTGTAATTTGGACAGAATGTTTAGGACTTACAGTAGTAGATTCTGGACGGTGGAGATTGGATTCTGAGGTTCTTTCAGTTTCGAACTACGAACGACAGTTGGTGTAGTTTGGTGTTGCGCGTTGGGCTGAACTTGGTTCCATGCAAGTAGGCCCCTGGACGAGCGACAGTCCGGGCGAGGGGCGCTCGTCAAGGCACTTGGGGCGCTCCCTGACATAATTGGCGGTGGGATATGACGATGGACGTCTTGGGGCACAAGCAATCCTCCTTGTTGCGTAAGGCATCGATTCCACAGTAGGAGTGTCGGACAAGACATTAAAATTTAGAGGCGTTTTTATTCCTAATATATATAACTGTCATAATTGATTTAATTGTCTATTATTGTTATATATATATATGGATGCCTGATCTCTATGATTTATTGTCTTATATAGAAGCATGCTAGATTGCGTATTATATTTGGTATATTATATGCATGTATTGCTAGAGTGTTGGATAAGACATCCAATTTTAGGAAAACTAATTCCTAATATATAACTGTCATAATAGATTGTATATTATTGTTATATATGGATGTCGAATTAATTCCTAATATATGACTGCTATAATTAATTTAATAATCTATTATTGTCATATATGGATGTCGAATTAATTCCTAATATATAACTGCTATAATTGATTGTCTATTATTGTTATATATGGATGTTGAATTGATTCCTAATATATAACTGACATAATTGATTTAATTATCTATTATTGTTATATATGGTTGCTCGTCGATATCGATGATTTTGATAATCTAGACGATATGACGATCGATATCGATAGTTTTGGAATGTTGATAATCTTGATGTTTTTCGAATATTTGATAATCTAGTCGATATCGATGATTTTGATAATCTGGACGATATCGACGGTCGATATCGATGGTTTCGAAAATTGGACAATCTGGAAATTTCAAAAATTTGATAGTCTGGAAGTCTTTGCTGATATTCGTGCCTGGTGGCGAACAATCGAATTCGCTGATATATAACTGTTAATGATTGATTTAATTATTGATTATTGTTATATATGTATGCATGACTCTCTGTGATTTACTGTCTTATGTGCCGTAATAGAAGCATGCTAGCGTTGCGTATTTTATTCTGAATATCATATGCATGTAAAAACCCTCGGTGTTAAATTACTAAGTGGGAGAGGGGATTGGTAAATATTCCCGCGGCCTCCATTATTGGTTTGTAAGTGATGTGAGTAAACTTGCGTGTTGGCAATAGGCCTTCCTCCCTAACGGATGAGTTTATTCATGGATCACTGGTACAGACTTCATTACATAATTATTGTTTGTAATGTGGTACATGAACTTGCGTGTTGGCAATAGGCCTTCCTCCCTAACGGATGAGTTTATGTGGGGCTCACTGGTACAAACTTATAATTGATGATTGTAGGAAGCTATCCGAGTGCGTGTGTACTTCTCCAACTGTAAGGCACACAAGCTCGCGCAGTGGACTTGGGATCAAATAATGGTATACACTTAGGTGTAAATAATTAGTATCCTCCCCAACGGAGTCACTGCTATTATTTGCATGGCTAAAGAGGAACCGACTATTAATTATTTTGTCATAAAGTTAGGTTGACAAATGAAATTAATGGGTAAAACCTTCTCTTGTAAATGTTTGGGTTTGTAAACGTCCACACTAACGTGGCTTGCAGACTCACGGTGCTTGAGATGTCGGTGAATTTTATTTTTATATAGTTTTGAGGGAATCAATATAAAAGGATAAAATTCGAAGATTTGATCGGTATATTTATTTATGATTCTCTGTAATTTCAAATGGTTTTATCTCGCTTATTGTTGACTAAAAGAAATTATATTTACTGGTCCAAAATTAGATGATTAGAAAAGAATCTTGGTTTTGAATTTTACTGCTTAAGAAAATACATGTGTGTTCTCACAATGGACGTCTCATGATGCCTATTAAAGTCTCTAGTGAAGAGATGAGAGGTTCATAGAAATATGATGGTCTCATGTAACTCTTCGGATACTTGAGTAAGTTAAAAGGCAGAAGATCATGATTTAATTTGATGAATGAATTGGGAAAGCATGGAGTATAAATTGAAGGGAAACCTAGATCAATTTAATTCTTTGTGAATTGCCTAGATATTTTTGAGTAAGTTCCACCTGAATTACAATAGGATGTATATGGTGGAAAACTTCTGGCAAAACATGTGGCAAAGGAAAGCCATTTTCATCATAATGTGAACAAGTTTTATATCTTATTCACTAGTTGTTTAAAACATGATTAGTGATGGCATTTACTGACACGAAGTGTGTAGATACTGGAATCACTAAATGTTTATTACTAAGTGAGGATAAGATTGTTATGACATGGGCAAAACTACAAGAGTAGTGGCTATTGCAGTGGGAGTTGTCTATTTATTAAATGATATGAGTAGACGTTTGATTTTATGAAATTGTCTTTACGTACATTTTCATAGAAAGAATTTGATTTCGGTTTCTATGCATTAATAGATGGATACTCCATTTCATTTAAATGATATGGTCATTATAATGAATGATAGAGTTGTAATCTGTTATGGTACGTTGGTGAACAATTTGTACACTCTTAAATCATGTTTATCCCCTGGATGCGACAAATAGTAATTAATAATGAGTCTTCTAATCTAGTAAGAGAAAGGTACCTTCGGAAATGAATTTCCCACCTTAATGGTGTGACGAATAGAAGGAATAGCACTCTTATGGTAGTGATTAGATAGATGATGAATTATTTGGAATTACTAAATTCATTTTATGGATATGCCCTGGGAACAGTAATTCGTAAGAATGTTTTTCTATTTGTGGGATATCCTAGAAAAATGAAGGATGATTTATTTAGTCCACAAGATCGAAGAGTGATTGTTAACATAAACACTAGATTTTTGGAAAAAGGACTATGTAATAAATAAAATACCCATGTGTAAGTTGTTATAAAGGAAGTGAGAGGAAAACACAAAGTATAAGTACCAAGTGTACAAGAGGATATACCACAAGGTAAACTGCAATGCGTGTCACGTCTGATATACAATTGCATGTAGTGCCTTGTCGTAGTGGGAGGGTTCTTCGACAACTTGTAAGATACATGTTTTGGAAAAGTCGTGAGACTTGGTCCCTCGCAAACATGAAATGGACCCACGGATACGACGAAGCACTACAAGTTAGAAATGTCTAATCCTAGCAAAGTGCAATGAATATTAAAATAGAACGTTTTTAAATTAGGTCTGGATGATTGTAGAACCACGGATGGTGTGAAAACCATTGGAAGTGGTCATACAAAATAAAAGAGGATCATACGGTAAGGTGAAAACCTTAGAAGTAAAGCTTGTTGGGAAAAGGTATACTCAGAAAGAAAGGGTTCGATTATGAGAAAACCTGTTCGCCAGTAGCTATGCTTATGTTGATCCGGACTCTTTTATCTGTTGCTACTCATATGAAATATGAGGGATAGCAAATAGATGTCAAGACAGCTTTCCTGATTGGAAATCTTGAGGAAAACATCTATGTGAAGCAACCAGAGTTATTCATTGCAAAGAGCTAAGAGCATTGTGATATGAAGCTTAAAAGTGTCCATCAATGGACTAAAACAAGCTTCAAGGTCATGAAACATCCGTTTTGATGAGGAAATCCAGGCAAAAAGATTTATTCAATGCGTGGATGTATCTTGTGTATTGAAAAGAGTGACGGAAACATGGTGGTATTTCTTGTATTATACGTAGATAATATATTGCTCATTGGAGACAATGAAAGAGTATTGTCGGGCGTATGTGTATGGATAATAAAGCGGTATGAAATGAAGGACTTAAGAAGAGCAAAAATATCCTTTTGATCACGGTAATACGGATCACAAGAAAGGATATTATGCTTGTCTCAAGCTTCATGAATTGATACGATCCTTACTTGTTTTAGCAAGTGAATTTATCTAAGTGAATGTGTCTTGTGACACAAAAGTAGATAAAGAAGATGAAAGCAGTTCCTTATGCTTCGGCAAATGAGGAAGCTTAATCTTAGGAATACTATACGCGAGAATGGATATCTATTTTGCTGAACGCATGAACAGTGGGTATCAACGTAACTCGGAACAAGAATGATGAACTGTGGTAAGACATATATGAAGTGCCTGAGAAGGACTGGAAATTATATGTAAGCTTACTGGGCAAATTCACTGCTTCTTGTGGATTACGTAGATTCGGATTTTTTTGTCAGATTGGACGGCAGTAAATCCACCTCAAGGTTATGTGTTTAATTTTAGGAAGTTGAATCATAATGTGGAGGAGTGTTATATAGAAATATATTTCAGACTCCGGACTCCATCATGAAAAGATGATAAATTGGAGCCTATGAGGCAGCCAAAGTATCTGTATGACTCTAGAAACTTCAAGATGGACTTCGAAGTGTTTCTAAGTTTGCCCAAGGATATCACAATTTATATTGATGATATCGGTGCAGTTGCAAACTTGAAGGAATCACGAGCCCATAAGGCAATTAAACACATGGAGTGCAAGTACCACCTGTTACGAGAAATCGTATGATGAGGGGAAGGTTGTTGTCGCCTAGATTGCATCGGATGATGACCTAGTAAATCCATTTACAAGGATATTAAGGCGAGAGCTTTTAATTGTCGTGTAGTGGGAGAGGGAATCAGATGTATGGCGGAAGACATGACAGCATAGTCTTTTAGTATAAGTGGGAGATTGTTTGATTGTATACTAAAAGTCTAGCTTTTTGTATGAACAATGTTGTAACAATTAATTTGAAATGAGAATCATATGATCAAATGATTGCATCTTATAATTTATTTATATGTTCGATGCAATAGTCCACTTACTTTGTACTGTAGATAATATGTTGTGCGACAACACGCGGAAGATCATATTATCGGTTTTCTTATAAAGTATAAACAGATGCTCACAATCGAGATAGACGGGGACTCTCTATCGGGATGGTTGTAGTGTGGTTTGGTATTAGCTTGTCTTGGCTATAGAATCACATTAGTGCACTTGTGTGTATTGAGCAGGACCGTTTGAGATCGTTCGATTTATACTGACTTATAGGAGAACTTGATCTCAGTTATTATGGATGTTCGTGCTCTTAATCCCTATACAATAACCTCGACACATAGGGCAGTATGTATTTCCTTGATTCATCAATGGGTGAGATTTACATGCAATTAAATCAATAAACTCGGTGAGTTGGGAAGTAGTGCTGTCTCTATGGTGTGCTGTTGATTGTAGAAGGAATCCGTGTCCGTCATAGGTTGATGATGTCCCCTTGAGGAACTCATAAGGATTATCTAGGTGGAATTTATTCCGGCATGATAATGAGGTTGAGTGGTACTACTCTTGGATGAGATATTAATTAATTGAGTTGTCAGTAACTTAAATTAATTAATGGACATTGTATATCTTAAATATGGGGAGACTAACGGGCTCATAATAAGAAGGAGTCCAAAACGTAATTTTGGGATTGGTATGGTAGTGCAGTAATAATATTTTAGTGGAATATATTATTATTATTGGACTTAAGTATAAGCTTTGGGCTAAGCTTGGATACTTAAGCCCAATGGAGGCCCAACCCAATTTCTCCTCCTGGTCCCTGCTGTAGCCCATGTATATAAGTCACCTCAACTTATCTGGAACCCTAATCTAATTCATTATTCACGTGTGATGAGGTTTGAGAGCAGATTGAGTAGGTCTCGTAGATCGTCGCCCACACGACGTCGAGATCGGACTTGGGACATACAGCAGAAGACCGGAAGGTCGTTTGCTGCTGCAGTTCGTCATGTTCCAAAATTCATATAAAATCGTACAGTTCTTCGATTTTGATGTATTATATACTGATGGAAAGCCGTCGAAGAGTGGATCGTCTGAGCACAAAGATCACTCAATTCTGACATCAGAAGAAGAACTTATGGCTATTCTCGTGGGACTGCGCAGACTGCCAGCGAGAATTCAACCTCTACATCAACCCTTGGTGAAAGGTAATGCGTTTCATGTTTACTTGCTTCCGCTGCTTGTTAGAAATACATGGAACCCTAACGGGTCATGTTAACCAAACGATCGAATGCCAACAGGTTCGACCATGGTTCGACCAACAGGGTTGGTCGAACCATGCTTTTGCAAAAACAATGTGTTGAGGACATGCTAGTTCGACCAACAAGGTTGGTCGAATCATGCCGATCGTGGTCGAATCATCTTTTTGGAAAATAGGATGCTCGGGACAGGGTAGTTCGATCGGTGTTTGACCAGCCGATTTGGTTGAATCATTTTGATCGTGGTTGAATCACTCAATTGGAACCTCCGGATGTTACCCAGATTCCTGGTTCGACCTTCTCTATTCGGTTCGACCTAATGTGTTGGTCGAATTAAGGTTGAATTGGGCTATTCTGGCATCATCGGTCCCTCATATTGTGTTCCAGGCCTTAACGTGAAGGCGTGGCATTGCTTCAAATTCATTATGCCTTGAGATGGGAATATTTCTTTCTCCAATGTTTGTGTCAATTGATTCACGTTCCCGGCCATCTACCTCATCATCAAAGTAAGCTCCTTCATCTTCTTAGACAAATCTGCATGATTAGAGTTCATGTATCAATTGAAGGTATCTTCAACACTCTTCACTTTGTGCTGCTGCATACTAGGACCCTTAGTGTCAACACTGTAATCTGCTTTGTTAGGATTCTAGTAGCTTGTTGATGTTAGCTAGACTAGAGACGATCTCATCATCCTTATTCGCCTTCAACACTTGATGTTCAACCTACGCCGCCTTGCCAGGTACATATGATCCTCTATCTCTTTCCGTAGACCAGTCACGTGAATTCATAGAGATGTTTTCAAATAACTTTTCTGCTTCAAGCGATGTCTTAGATAACAGCGATCCTCCTGATAAAGCATCAATAAAAACACACGACTCACAATTCAATCTATAGTAGAAGATACTTATGTACTCAGCCTTAGGCATCCCAAGCTGTGGGCACCTCCTGAGCATGCCTTTAAACCTATCCCACGCCTCATGAAATTTCTCACCCTGATTCATAACAAATTGGGTGATCTTTTGCTTCATTCTAAAGATCCTTGAGGGTGGCATGTATCTCTCTAAGAACATCTGCTGCAGTTGGTCCCATGTAGTGCAGTCTGCTGCATCAAGAGTCTCATACCAAGCTTCCGCCTTATCAATCAAAGAGAACTTGAATAGGGCGATCCGCCTAGCATTATCATTAGCTCCATCACCTTTCTGAGTGTTTGCATAACCATGAAATCTTTGGAGATGCTTATATGGATCTTCAAAACAACCTCCAGAAAAGGGATTTTTCTATACCATGCAAATAAGAGCGGGATTTATCTTAAAATGATCATCTTCCCCCCTTGCTCCTATCAACCCCATGTTGCAAATTTCATAATTCGTGAAAATTTCACGTATGATAACATTATCCGGATTCTGCCTTACTCCGGTCATGTTTAGCTCAGTGTGTTACTTCTTTCCTTTCTTCACTTTCCTTTTCCTAGTGCACAAGTACCTCAGAAAAATTCAAGGTTAGATAGAAATAAATAATCACAAATAAAAGTTTTAATCAAATTAGAAATAATAAACTAATAATAGCAGCCGTCCCCGACAACGGCGTCAAGAACTTGATGCATGTTTTATTTGCATGCAAAATTAATCTCCAAGTATTAAGGATATCAATTGCAGCTTAAGCAAGCGACCAAGTGAATATCAAACCTAAAGGACGGCATATTATCAATTTAATTATTTACTATATGAATTAAAACGAATTATGGCAATATAGTTTGTGGAATTTAATTATAATCTGCTAAACAATTAAATTAAATAACAAATAAAATAAAATAGACACTAGAAGAATATGAAAGTGGATCAAGTAGGAGAATAGGTAGCTCTAGGATAATTCAGTTTCACGCATTAATTTTTCTTCCATGTTTTGATGTCCGACTCTGCCTTGTGGAATATGAACGCATCACTAAATCATGCATATCTACTCTATAGACACAAGTAAACATGCGTGTAATACGTGTGAATAACTTCGGAGCAAGAGATATAATTCTACCCCCTTTATAGGTACTAACAATATGAATTATTTCCCTGGCCAATTGGTACTCTAACCCGATATGATCACCCTTTATAGGTACTATAAAATTATCCTCTTTATCCTACTTAATAACCCGAATTCAATTCAATTCAATTAATAAGTATTCATATATGATAGTACTAATGAAGCCTCAGAGTCCCCTCATTTAGAATTATAACATGGAATCCTATTTTGCGGTGAACGCACTCAATCTACAACTAAGATATATACTCATACTCTATATACAAATTGAAGATGCATAAAATGACCGTGAATATGGATTAAGAAAGCACAATCATATATAAAATAAATCCATAAGTGGTGTTGTACAGAGTTTACACACGAAAGTTCAATTAATTCGTAAACCTTCACAACCCTAGTTCTACCAAAAAAGGCTCTAGCCCATGATGTTACGAAGAACAATCATGGGTGTTGGATAGATCTTACCCGGATGTCTGGAAAGTTACAAGATAAATTAGGAAATGAATAAAACCTAGATGTGGGCGTCATCATATCCTTCTCCGTCTTGAATCCTCCTCTTGATTCCACAAATGAACCTTCAAAGTGATGGATGGATGGAGGAAAGGATGTGGATGATGGTTGGGGGGTGAACCCCCCTTGTGGGGTGTAGGATGATTGTGTTACGTTGTATCCCTTAATAATGGTTAATGATATGATCTACATCCCCTTTTATACTTGTAAGCTCTCCTTATGGACCTTGGATGGGCTTTTTCTTGAAAAACATGCAGACACACGCACTTGGGGTGTAAAAATCGGATCCGGACGCGTTCCAGGCATGTAGTTCGACCTAGGGCTTGATCGAACCCTGGTCGAATCAAAATCGGTGATTTTTCGCACTCCAGGCATGTGGTTCGACCTTAGTTCGACCAACAGGGTTGGTTGAACCATGCTGTTGTGGTCGAATCACACTTGCGCCATCTCACTGTTTCGCGTATAACTTCCACATCCAATCTTCGATTTAAGTGATTCTTGCGCTTACGCGATTCTCTCTTCCTTGGCTTTCTATCAATATAAAGAAATCAAGAAAACTCTAAGATTTGAATCTGTAACAACCCATGGAAAGTAGAACATCCGTTCTGTTCGGCACAGCTCGTGCGACGTCACCATTTTGCTCATAACTTCCTCGTTTGGAATCCGATTGAGGTGTTCTTTACGCCAAAACGATCCTCTATTCAGGGGCTTTCCAAAAATATATCACAACACGAGATTTAATCTCCATAGAAACACAGAAAAATGATGAAAGATGGACGTGCGTTTTTCAGCATTCATACACAAGTTGCACCTTTTCTCCAACTTTGCACTTTTGATCCTTTTTCTACCTAAAACACAATAAAACACCTCAAACACAACTTTTTCTTACATATATTTAATATAAGTCACTTGTGCTAATATATAACAATAATTCCTATCAATAAGGTGTTAAATTGGACAATCAAACATGCTTATTTTCACTCTCATCAGTGTGGCTGTGAAATCTAACTCTCTTCTTAATGTGATTTGCATCCCTTTTTACACTTGTAAACTCTCCATATGGACCTTTACTGGCTTTTTTGTGGAAAATACACACATACACGCAATGGAGGTGAAATCCCGATAAATCTGGACGTTCGTGGCATTGCTCGACCAAAATGGCTTCTGGTCGAGCAAGACCTCCCGGTCGAGTAGCATGTTTGTAATATAAAACTTCTTCATGTCTTCTTGCTCAAAATTCCAACTATTGATCGGTTTGGTCTAGCAGCATCTCTTCTTGTCGAGCAACGCCTCAAAAAATATATTTTCCAATTCTAATCACTTCTGACCTGTTTTCCTGTGAAATTATGCTTAAACAACCTCAATAGCATCTAATTTGTGGCTTTTCCATACATATCACGATTTTTCTCGATTTAAGACTAAATCGAACTCAAATTTCCACATAAATCAGAGCTCAAAATACGTGAATTCTCACTCTCAACAAACTCCCAAACTTACATGTTGTTCGTCCCGAGGCAATGAAATCAAAACAAAGGCAAGAGAGTGTGAACTTCACTAGATCCACCACACATGCACAACCTATACTAACACATGCAATTTTATCAATTCAAAACATGCATTCATCCATCATACTTTTCATCCATGCAAAAATATTAATTAATCATAGTACTTATTCGAGTGCTCAAGTCATCTAGCTCACTAAGGAAGTGTTTAATCTTTCTCTCAAGTGTAAAAGATCTACACTTAAAGGGCTAGTATTTACGCTCATAATTAATTCATACATCCGCATAACTATAAGCTTGGCAAGGGTCTTAACAATCAACTCATAATCGTTTAAACACTAGGATCACAAAGGACTTGCTTTTAGTTTAATGTTGGCTCTTTGGTAAAGGTATGAAAATATAAACAAAGTGACTAATTCACTAGTAGATAATTACTTTGCAGTTTTGCTTTTCATCAAACAGCTTTATTCTTCTTCTCCATCATCATCCTCATGATCTTTTCGATTCCTCTATTTTTCTTCTTCACTTAGAAGCAATATCTTCTTTCTTTTTGACATAAGGGTACCAATTTTTGGCACTACCCATCTTAGAAGTTGGAGTACCAGTTTCAGGCACTACCCTTCTTAGAAGTCGTGGTACCGGTTTTAGGAACTACCCCCCTAAACAAGATTTAACCATAAATTTTTCCTTTCTTTCACTTTCACTTTACTTCCTTTCCTTTTCAATTTTTATTCATCACTAGAAACTTATTCACCTCAACTCTTGATGAGAGTGAAAATAAGTGTGTTTTAGTGTCCAATTCAACACATTTTTTATGGAAATTGTTGTTATATATTAGCACAAGTATCTTATATTCAATATATGTGAGAAAAAGGCATGTTTAAGGTGTTATATTATGTTTTAGGTGGAAAAATGATCAAAAGTGCAAAGTTGGAGAAAAGGTGCAACTTGTGCAAGGATGCTGAAAAATGCACGTCTAAATTGTGCAATTTTTATATATTTGTGTGAAGCTTAAAAATATAAATGTGATACATGTTGGAAAGCCACAGAATAGAGGATCGTTTTGGCATAAGGAACACCTCAATCAAAGTCCAAACAAGAAAGTTATGATCAAAATCGTAACGTTGCACAAGCTGTTCCTACTCAGCACGACTGTTCCACTTTGCATTACTCATTACACATTCAAATGTTGAGTTTCTTTGAGATCCTTATATGTATGCAAATTTAAGGAAGAGAGGATTGCATGAGTACAAGAATCACTCAAATCAAAGCTTGGATTTAGAAGTTATGCACGAAATAGTGATACTGCGCATGCAGCTCTATCGTAGCTCGACCAAGGCCTTCCAGCTCGATCGAAATCAATTTGGTCGAGCTAGGACACGTGAATCAAATCTAATCATGTTTTTACACCCCATTGCGTGTATCTGTGTATTTTTACACCCCAGTGTGTATTTTCATCTAAAAAGCCCATCCAAGGTCCGTTAGGAGATTTTACAAGTATAAAAGGGGATGCAGATCACACCAAGTAAGAGAACACAAGATAGCTACAACCCTCAAGGGGGATTACCCCCAACACCATCCATCATCCACATACATCCCTTCATCCATCCATCACTTTGAAGATTCATCTGTTGAATCAAGAGGAGAACCAAGAGGAGGATTCAAGACGAAGAAAGACGCGACGACGCCCACATCTAGGGTTTTATTCGTTTCCTAATTTATCTTGTATTTCCAGACATATGGGTAAGATCTATCCAGCACCCATGATTGTTCTTCGTAACATCATGGGCTAGAGCCTTTTTAGTAGATCTAGGGTTTTGAAGGTTTTTACAAATTAATTGAACTTTCGTGTGTGTACTCCATACAACACTACTTGTGATATTGTTTTATATATGACTATCCTTTTTTAATCCATATTCAGAGTCATTTTGTGCATTTTCAACTATTATATGGAGTCTTAATATATATCTTGGTTGTTGATTGATCGCGTTCACTGCTGAACATGATTCCATATTTTGATTCTATGTGAGGGGACCCCGAAACTTTATTAGAACTATCATATATGAATACTTGCTAATTGAATTGAATTTGGATTAATAAATAAGATAAAGAGGATAATTTTATAGTACATATAAAGGGAGATCATATCAGGTTAGAGTACCAATTGGCCAGGAAAATAATATATACTGATAGTACCTAGAAAGGGGAGGTGAAATTATATCTCTTGCTCTAAGGTTATTCACACATGTTACATGCATATTTACTTGTGTCTTTAGAGTAGATTTTCATGGCTTAGTGATGCTTCCATATTGCACAAGGCAGAGTCAGACATTGATACACGAAAGAAAAATTAATGAGTGAAATCGGATTACCGTAGGGCTATCTATTTTCTCTCTTAACACACTTTCGTATCCTTCTAGTGCTTAATTTATTTTATTTGTTAGTAGTTGAAAATTAATTCCACAACATTTATTTCCTTACGTCTGATAATTGTGTAAATTCACGTGTTTTGAGCTCTGATTCATTTGATAATAATGTATCATTTGATCTTAAGTCAAGATAAATCGTGTGGTATAGTGGTAAGTTGTGAATCAGGTATGTTTGAGCCGTTTGAGTGGATTTTCAAAGGAAAATGGGATAGAAGTGATCAGAATCGGAAAAAAGGGGTTTAGGTTCCTGATTCGATCAAGCAGGGGCTTGGTTCAACCAAGTGGAAGTTGGATCGACCAGCACCTGTGGTCAAACCAGGCAAGAGGAAGCGGCAGAAGTGCAGTTCAACCATGATAATGTGGTTCGACCAAGCCATTTAGTCGAACCATGGTCGAACCAGAAGCATAAGTTTTTGCAGTTGCAATTCGACTGGAAAGCTTCTGATTCAACCTACTGCTCGGGTCAAATTGAAGACCTGTCAGTGTGTTACAGGTCGATTTGACCTGTGGTTTGACCAGAGAAAATGGTTCGACCAAGAGCTTTGGTCGAAATGATGAGATGGAAATGTCCGGATCTGTATTTTTACACCTTCAGTACCTGTTTTCGCTCTAAAAGCCTATCCAAGGTCTATAAAGAGAGCTCACAAGTATAAAAGGAAGACCTTACGCAAGGAAAATGAGAGTTCACCGCCACCTTCATTCTATACAACATTCAAAACCCTACCAGCATCCGTGGAGCTGGAGAGAGAGTTTCATTTATCGAATCAAGTGAGAATCTAGTGAAGATTCAAGACGGAGAGAGATGCGATGGCGACTGCATCTAGGATTTACTTCGCTTCTTAATTTATCTTGTAATTTTCAAGACTATGGGTAAGATTTATCCAACCACCATGATTGTTCTCCGATCAATCATGGGCTAGAACCACTTCGGTAGTTCTAGGGTTATGAAGGTTTTATGAGTTAATTGAACTTCCGTGTGTATACTCCGTACAACACTACTTGTGGTTTGTTTTATATAAGTCAATGCATTTTTTAATTCATACTCAGAATCATTTTGTGCATTATTAAGTGTTATGTAGAGTCTAAATACATATCTAGGTTATTGATTGAGTGCGTTCACTACTGTGATTCTAAGTAAAGGGATTCTGAAGTTTTATTAGAATTATCTTATATAAATACTTGTTAATTGAATATTATTCGGGTGACAAGTAGGGTAAAGAGTATAATTTCATAGTACCTATAAAGGGAGGTCATATCGAGTTAGAGCACTTAGTGCACAGGAAATAATTGATACTGATAGTACCTAGAAATAGGGGTGACTTATATCTCTTGCTCCAAAGATATTCACACGTGTCACACGCTTACTTACTTGTGTCTATAGAGTAAATTAGCATGGTTAAGTTATGCTTCCATACTCCATAAGGCAGAGTCGGATATTGATACACGGAAGGAAAATTAATAAGTAACACTGGATGCCCGAAGAACTACCTATCTTTCCACTTATTCACTTTCGTTTAATCTCTACTGCTTAATTACTTTAATTTTTTTTTAATTATTTGTTATTAGTTACTCAATTATCAAAACTTTATTGCCATACTGGTCTTAAATAAGTAAGAATATAATTACATTGATAATAATCCGTCTTTTGGGTTCGATAATCACTTGGTCGCTTATCAAAGCTATAATAGCATCCTTAACACTTGGGGATTAATATTGTGTGTTGAGAAAATGCTCATTAAGTTCTTGGCGCCGTTGCTGGGGATGACATTAATTATTAGTTTATTATTTCTAGTTTAATTGAGACTATTTTATTCTTATCTTGATTTTCTAACGCTATTTTTTTAGGTGTATGCTCATTAGATCAAAGGTAGGAGATTTAGAACCTTATAATCCGGAGATTGGAGCATCATCAAGGAAGAAAAAAAAGAAGATGAACAAGAATGTAGAACAAGTTAAGGTTCTTAATTTAGGAGTTGAAGTTGACGAGCTGAATCCGCAAATGATTGAAGTTGCAACCGACGTTCACTTGGAAGCAGAAGAAGTGAACATGGCACCGAATCCGGATAATCTTGTCATTCGTGAAATCTTTAAGAACAACGGAGGAGGCAATGTGGGACTGTTATAGGAGCAAGAGGGGCCGGAGCTAATTTTGATCTTCACCCTGCTCTTATTAGCATGATTGAAAGGAGTCCCTTCTCTCGGGGAATCTTTGAAGATCCTAACAACATCTGAATAAGTTCCTTGGCAATGCAAGTACACAAAAGGATGCAGGAACTCATTAGGATGCAAGGAGGATTATATTGTTTAAGTTCTCGCTTACTGAAAGGGCGAGAGATTGGTACGATACTCTTAATGCTACTGAATGCACTACATGGGAGCAATTGAAATTGAAATTCTTGGAGCGTTACATGCCACCTTCAAAGGTGTTCAAAATGAAATAAGAAATCAATTAATTTGCTATCGGTGGTAATGAGAAGTTTCATGAAGCTTGGGATAGATTCAAGGACATGCTTCGAAAGTATCCTCAGCATGGGCTACCTAAAGCTCAATACATCAGCATTTTCTATAACGGATTGGGCTGTGATTCTAGAGTTTTACTAGATGCTTCATCGAATGGAGCGCTGCTTACAAAGTCATCCGTAGAGGCCGAAAAGCTCTCTGAAGATATTTCGATAAATTCAAGAGATTGGCCAACTGATAGAGTGAGAGGCACTTATGTTCTTGGAAAAGTAGCGCAGGTAGAGCATACGATGGTGAAGTCGAGTAGAGAGACGAGATCGTCTCTAGTTTGGCTAATATTAACGAGCTATTTTAGTCTCAGCGAAAGCATATCACTGACATAGCTCAGCGAGTACCAATTATGCAGGATGTTTGTAATGAAGGAACTAACCAAGAGCAATTGGAAGAGGTGAACTATGCCATGGGTCAAAGTATTCAAGGAACGAGGTTCCAAATCAAAGAAATCAAAATTATCAAGGGAACTACAATAATCGTTGTCCCCCGGGTAATTATCAACAACCAAAGAGGCTGGAGTTTTTGTGGAGAGATCCTAATACAGCAATACAACCTCCTAGTGGTGTTGATCCGGGCATGAAAATCGAAGAAGGAAAACCTGGTTTTGAGGATACGGTAAATAGGTACATGGCAAAGAATGATGCCAGAGTGGATCGCCTAGAGGCGAGCTAGAGGCAAAGATTAATGCAAATCATGAGGATATATCTAAGCAAATAAAGGACTTGACGTTGTTGATGGGACAGATAGCCGGGAGTTTTAATTAATTAACACAAATCGTGGAGAAGGGTAAGTTCTAATCTCAAAGTATAGCAAACCCGAAGCAGTGCAATGCCATCACGTTGAGGTTTGGATCGCAGTATGAAGGACCGATGAAGCTAGAAACGAGTTCTAAAGCTCCAGGAGCCTAATTCGACATTGATTTGACCAAAACAACTGGTCGAACCATGCAGAGCTGGTCGAACCAGGCACCTGGGTAATCTCTGGAGATCTCTGCTGAGCGATTCGCCCACATCTATCTTGGTTTGACCAAACCTGTTGGTCAAACCGTGGTCGAATCCCCTTGTCCTAAGCACTCTATTTTTTCTGAAGTAGGGTTTGACCACGATCAATATGGTTCGACTAACACTGCTGGTCGAACCGTGGTTGAACCAGCTTGTCTAGAAGAGAAATTACTTTCTGACGCATGATTCGACCATTACTCACCTAATTCGACCAGCATCCCAGGTCGAACCACGTCGTTCTGCACCGTTTCGCGCCCCGAATGCTTTACATGATGTTGATGCCACTCCTGTACCATCCAAAGATCAGAATACTGAGATTGTAGCAGAAAAGAAATGGAAAAAAGCAAAGAGATTGACAGCCGAGAAGGATAAAGCGGAAAAGATGGAACGTGATGAATGGGGGATTCCCAAAACTAAGATACCTCCGTTTCCTTTCAAGCTAGTTAAGTAAGATTTAGAAGAGAAGTTCAAGAAGTTTTCAGATATCATAAACAAGATAAACTTGAGCATTCCTTTCTCGGAAGCAATCTTAGAGATGTCATACTATACCCACTTTCTAAAAGACATACTATTGAAGAAGAGGAGCTTGAACGGAATTGAAACAGTGAATTTATCTGAAAATTGAAACTCAATCATACAGAGAAAGCTACCAGCAAAGTTGAAGGATCCGAGAAGCTTCATTATTCTATGTGAAATTGGAAAGGGGCCGGTACGACGAGCTTTGTGCGATCTTGGGCCAAGCATCAATTTGATTCCCTTGTCAATATTTTAAAGGCTTGGTTTGGTGGAGTTAACTCCTACAACAGTTGCTCTACAATTGGCGGATAGGTCTATGACTTTTCTGAAGGGGATGATAGAAGACATTCTATTAAAAGTAGAGAAACTGATCTTTCCTGTGGATTTTCTTGTGCTCGAGATGGAGGATGACAAGAATAATGTTCCCCTTATCTTGGGGAGACCATTCCTTGCTACTGCAAGAGCAATGATTGATGTTCAAAAGGGTGAGTTAAGACTGCGCATGGATAAAAAAGAGGTTTTATTTAATCTTGACAAAGCAATGAAGATGCCAATGGAGACGTAGTGTCACAACATCGATGTGGTGGAGGAGATCATGAAGGAAGATATGTCCTTGATCCTTTCAAAGGATCCTTTAGAGACATACTTGATGGAGTCTCTTACTTTTCCCACCACGGAGCTATATGAGCTCTCTAATGAGGTATGTATTGAATTTCTTGAAAATCTACTTGCTTTGGGTGATTACAGGTATGAGTCGAAAAGGACCAAACTTGAAGAGGTAAAGTGAACTAGGAAGTACTTACCATTGGATAGAGAAAGCATGATTAAGGAAGAGAAGAAAGAGGAGTTGAAACCGCTACCGGAACACTTGAAGTATGCCTATCTATGTGACAATGAAACATATCTGGTAATTGTATCTTCTTCTCTAACTGATGATCAACTTTAGGAATTGTTAGTTGTGCTTAGGAAATATAAGTCTGCAATTGGTTGGTCTCTTGATGATTTGAAAGGTATTAGTCCGTCATATTGCATGCATATGATAAGATTATTAGATGAGGCAAAGAGTAGCATTCAGAATTAGCGGAGGGTGAATCCTGCTATTGAAGAAGTGATTAGGAAGCAAATCCTAACATGGCAGATGCATGAATTATATAACCAATTAGTAATAGTCCCCATGTAAGTCCACTGCATGTTGTAGCTAAAAAGGGGGCATGACTATTGTGAAAGTCGATGATGGCGAGACCTTAGCCACTATGATTCCTACGGGATTATGTGTGTGTACTGAATATAGGAAACTAAATGAGAATACATGCAAAGACCATTTCCCCCTCCTTTCATGGATTAAATGCTTGATCATCTTGCAGGGTATGAGTTTTATTGTTATAATCAAATCATGATTACACCTGAGGACCAGGAAAAGACTACTTTCACTTGCCCTTATGGAACTTTTGCCTTTGGAAAGATGCCTTTTCGATTGTGTAATGCACCTGCTACATTTCAGCGCTGCATGATGGCCATATTGGATAAGTTGATAGAAAAGATCATGGAGGTGTTTATAGATGATTTTTCTGTGTTTGATTCCTCTTTTGATATTTTTTATCTAACTTGTTTACTGTTTTGAAGAGATGCCAAGAAACTAATCTTGTTATAAATTGGGAGAAATGCCACTTCATGGTGAGAGATGGGATTGTTCTTGGGCATCATATTTCGGCTAAGGGATTGCAGGTGGATATAGCAAAGGTGGTGGCAATTGAGAATCTTCCGCCACCTACTAATGAAAAGGGAGTGCAGTCTTTCCATGGACACGCAGGATTTTACAGGAGATTTATCAAAGACTTCTCCAAATACTCCAAACCGTTATCTCACTTACTTGAAAAGGATGTTCCTTTTATTTTTGATGATGAGTGTCTAACAGCTTTTCAGGTTTTGAAGGAGACATTGATTACTGCACCGATCTTGATCACACCGGATTAGACTTAACCATTTGTACTTATGTGTGATGCAAGTGATCAAGCACTTGGAGTGGTGCTTGGGCAGATGAAAGAGAAAAAGTTCTGTGCCATTTACTATGTAAGTAAGACTTTTGATGCAGCACAAAATAACTACAATGTTACTGAAAAGGAGTTTTTAGTTGTGGTGTATGCATTCAATAAGTTTCGGCAGTATTTGGTTGGCATGAAGACCATTGTATATACGGATCACTCTTTGATTCGTTACTTAATGGAGAAGAAGGAAGTGAAGCCAAGGATTATTAGATGGATCCTTCTTCTGCAGGAATTTGATATAGAGATCCGAGATAAAAAAGGTATGGAGAATGTGTTGGCGGATCACCTATCAAGGTTAGAGACAAGGAAGCATTGTGATGATTCTTTTGATTACACAAAAGAGATGTTCCCTGATGAAAAGATCATGGCGGTGTTTGCTGAAGGATCGGAAAGAGCTTGTGTAGTAGCTGCTCAAGGAGTGGATCCATGGTATGAGGATTATGTCAATTACATTGCCGTAGAAGAAATTCCAAGAGATCTCAACAAGTATCAACTTAAGAAGTTTAATAGAGATGTTGAGATTTTATATGGTATGATCCGTTCATCTACAAGATTTGTACGGATTCCATCATCCGTAGGTGTGTGCTCGAGATGGAGATGGAGAGTGTTATTGATTTTTGCCATGCATAACCTAACGGGGGGCACTTCGGAGCCCAAAAGACAGTAGCTAAGGAGCATATCTTTGCCCGCTATGGAGTTCCTAGAGCACTAGTAAGTGATGGAGGTTCCCACCTCGTCAAAAATCTGATTGAGAAAGTGCTCAAGGATTACGGTGTCAAGCATAGGTTTACTACACCCTATCACCCTCAAGCGAACGGGCAAGCGAAGGTCTCTAACCGACAAGTTAAGCAAATTTCAGAGAAAGTAGTTGGATCTAATAGGAAGGATTGAGCAATGAAGATCGATGATGTATTGTGGGGGTTTCGTACTGCTTACAAGACGGTGCTTGACATATCACCGTATCAAATCGTCTATGGGAAGACGTGCTACTTACCCCATAGAGATTTAGCATAAAGCATTTTGTGCATTGAAAAGTTTGAACTTATGTCTTAAGGATCAAAAGGAGTTAAGAATGACTCATATTAATCAACTAGACGAGTTCAGGAATCAAGCTTACAAGAATTCGGTGATCTACAAGGAAAGAATGAAGAAATGTCATGATTCGAAGATCACTTAAGATGAATTCAAGCAGGTGATGAATTATTACTCTTTAACTCTCGTTTGAAGCTCTTTGCAGGAAAGTTGAAATCAAAGTGAATGGGACCGTTCATTATCCATAGAGCCTGTAGAGGGGGGAGTTTTGAACTCATGGACAAAGATGGAGGTATCATAGCGGCGAATGGGCATCGATTGAAGCATTATAAGTCACCGGATGAGGCTTGCATCATCTTTGAGGATGCCTTAAATTGATTTGGTGCCGTCGTGACTCTCCGACGTTAAACAAGAGCACCTGTTGGGGGCTTTTCCTCCTGTTCTATAGTTTTATTTCATTAGTGTGAGTAAGAAATTTTTATATTTGACTTGAATACTTATCGGAAATTACATCTTCTTGCAAACTTAGTTTCGACTATAGTTTCTACTAAGTTTGGGGGGTGTGATGTACTTATCTCACATCATAGCACGAAGAGTATAATCTTTTCTTTGTAATATTTGTTAGGTGAGTTAATTTTTTGCGGCATATTTAAACTTTAACTGGTTTGGATGTGTCGATTTTTTAAAATTTGCCTAATGTTTAGTGGTGTTTTTATTTGAATATTTTTTACTCACGAGCAAGAATACTGATTAGCCATTTTGTAGTATGGATGACCAATTAAAATAATTTATCGAACCACAGGGAGGTGGGCGCTAGTGCTTAAATGATATCACATTTATCATAATTTTATAGAGACGAGTCATCAAATGGATTGGTTGTAAACAAGAAAATTAAATGATTAAACTAAATAAGTAAGGAATGTTCAACAAACAAGATGGATGGATAAAAAGTAGTTTACCAAATTGATTAAAAGTGAGATCAACAATAATCAAGAAGTGGTAATTCTAGGAATTATGTATCAAATGCATGTGTTTCATGGATGTATGATTAAAGGCCAACATTAGTTTCTTCTAAACTTCCTCTCGAAATGAATAGAATAGGGATCCAAATAAGAATCCCAAAATAGCTCAATAGATTGGTTCTCACTCAAGCAATTCCATCTAGGTACTAAGCTTAAATGAGAATCCCCTCACACAATTAATCAACCTCTCGATCAAACCAATCGGATGTCCTATCAAAGGGTTCTAAATCTTAAAGGATATCTCTATCTCTTCAAAACTTGCAATGCACATGAAGTGTATGTTAAATTGATTCATTGAACTATCCTAAATATATAATTGATTTCTCAATCTAATCACATGCCCATGACAATTAATTACACAATTCAGCAATACAAATCAAGCAATTAATAATCAATAATAAAAAATTAACAAATCCAATCAACATATGAATTCAATTGTAAAATACCCAAAATTATCCAACACAATTCATATTGTTAATCTCACAAAGGAGATTAGCCTTTCATAGTCTCAAATAAAACAACATAGACAATTGTATCTCTAAAATCCATGATCAAACTATAAAGAAGTGCACAAAAATTAGAAATAGAATCCCCCTTTAAATGTCTTCAATGGAGCTTCTCCTTCTTCTTCTTGTAGTCTTCACTCCCCCTTACTTCTCTAACTACTTGGATGGTGGATTGGATGGATGGATTCAAGGATGGGTGAATGGATGAAGGGTAGATGGAATGGAGAGGAAAGTGTGTGAAGAATGGTGTGAATTGGGTGTAGATTGGATCCGGGAATGATTTCTGCCTTATTTTCACGCCAAATGATGTATTTGTGGGCCTAGAACCTTCTGGAATACATACAAATCCAAAAACTAACTTTTGACCAAACATGGGTCATGTTCTGTGCACGGGTCGAGCTTGGTACTCGGGTCGAGTAGGTGCAGTGCAGTCTCACCGTTTTGCACATAACTTCCACATTTGAAATCCAATTCGAGTGATTCTTGTGCTCACGCGATCCTCTCTTCCTTGCCTTTATATCCATATAAAAAACTGACAAAAAGTACAACATTATAAGTGTAACAAGTCATGCAAAATGGCACACCATTTTATCATAACTTCCTCGTTTGGACTCCGAATTGAGATCTGTTTTTTTCTACGTCTTCCTTTTCGCGTCTAAAATGCATTTTTACCTAAAAATCATATATTTAAATTCTTTTTATACATTTTTATAATAACACAAAATACCACCAAAATAGTACACAAATACGGATAAAATAATATGAAAACACACATAAAAAGACACTAAAATCTAGGTGAAAATATCACTCATCACACATTTGATTAGCCATTTGTAGTCAGGATGACTAATTAAAGAATTTACCGAACCACAGGGAGGAAGATACTAGGGTCTAAGCAATCTCGTGTTCATCATAGTATTATAGAAATGATCATAAAGGGGAAATAATCAAGAAATGACAATAAAATAAATAGATAGATGAATGAATCAATGGATGAATGAGCCAAGTAGATAGAGAATAAGACTAGCAATACTTAAAGTATGAAAAATCTAGGTATCATGCAACGAATTCTTATATGTCATGGATTAATAACTAAGGGCCAACACGAATTCCACCTAAACTCCCTCTCGAGATGGATAGGATGTAGATCCTCACAAAGGTCTCAAAATAGCTCAAAGGTTGGTTCTCAATCAAACAATTCCAACTAGGTACTAAGTTCAATTGGAGAGCCCCTTCACACGATCAATTGACCTCTCGATCTAACAAATCACATGTTCTATCAAAGAGTTCTAAATTCCAAAGGATTTCTCAATCTCTCTAAAACTTATAGTGCACATGAAGTGTATGATGAAATGATTCAATGAATTATCCTAAACATATAATTGATTTCTCAATCTAATCACATGCCCATGACAATTAATCACACAATTCAACAATACAAATCAAGCAATTAACAATCAATTATAGAAAATTAACAAATCCTATCAACATATGAATTCAATTGCAAAATACCCAAAATTATCCAACACAATTCGTATTGCTAATCTCACAAAGGAGATTAGCCTTTCATAGTCTCAAATAAAACAACATAGACAATTGTATCTCTAAAATCCATGATCAAACTATAAAGAAGTCTACAAAAATTAGAAATAGAATCCCCCTTTGAATGTCTTCAATGGAGCTTCTCCTTCTTCTTCTTGTAGTCTTCACTCCCTTTACTTCTCTAACTACTTGGATGGTGGATTGGATTAGATGGATTCAAGGAATGGAGAGAAAAGTGTGTGAAGAATTGTTTAAATTGGGTGTAGATTGGATCCAGGAATGATTTTTGCATTATTTTCACGCCAAATGATGTATTTGTGGGCCAAGAGCCTTCTGGAATACGTACAGATCCAAAAATTGACTTTTGACCAAACACAGGTCATTTTCGGTACACGGGTCGAGCTCGGTAGGTCGAACTCGGTACTCGGGTTGAGTAGGTGCAGCGCAGTCTCACCGTTTCGCTTATAACTTCCACATTCGAAATTCAATTTGAGTGATTCTTGCGCTCTGATGAGTGTGTTAATTCATGAATCTTGCACCTAGATTTGTGCTATTATGAAGTGTTTGAAGGATGAAATCGGTTGTAAACCGATATATATTGTATGAAGTCATGAATCAGGAGTTGTTGAAGCCGATTGAGTGGTTTTTCAAAGGAAATTGGAGTGGTATTATTGAAAACTGAAGAAAGGAAGTCGAGGTCATCCTTTGGGCGAAGTAGGAGTGCAATTCGACTTGAAGGAGATTGATTCGACCAGCCCTTCAAGTCGAATTGGCAGCACAACATGTACAGAAGGTGGATTCGACCACGACAGGGGTGATTCAACCTGGGCATCAGGTCGAATCGAGGTCGAATTAGCTGGCGAAAATACCGATTTGACCTCGTCACTTCGATTTGACCAGGGCAGTTGGTCGAATCGAACACCTGGGACTTACAGTGTGCCGATTCGACCTGTGATTCGATTGGAGGAGTCAATTCGACCTATTGCTAAAGTTAAATTGAGGCTTGGGAACTTACCATATCCGTATTTTTACACCGTCAATGTGTGTGATCACTTAAAAAGCCCATTCCAAGCCCAGGAGACGTGATGACAAGTATAAAAGAAGGCTTATGCAGCATCATAAGGGGAATTCATTGGATCTATCATACAAGAAGACGTGGAGACGTAGAGTTGGGAGGAGACCAATCGTCCATCATCCGGAGGGGCTGTGACAGAGTTTCACTAGAGATTCAAGTAAGATCGAACCAACTAACCATTATTATTCTTAGATCAATCATGGGCTAGAGCCGCATCGGTAGTTCTAGGGTTATGAAGGTTTCATGAGTTAATTTGTCTTTTGTGTGTAAACTCTGTACAACACTACTTGTGATTTATTTTATATAAGATTGCGCATTTTTAATCCATACTCACGGTCCTTTTGTGCATCAATAATTTTTGGGTAGAGTCTGAATACATAACTTGGTTATTGGTTGAGTGCGTTCACTGCTGAGCAGGGTTTTATATTATAATTCTAAGTGAAGGGATTCCGAAGTCTTATTAGAACTATCTTATATGAATACTTGTTAATTGAATCATATTTGGGTTAATAAGTAGGATAAAGAGTATAATTTATAGTACCTTTAAAGGGAGATCATATCGGGTTAGAGTACTAAGTGCACGGGAAATAATTGATACTGATAGTACCTAGAAAAGGGGGTGAATTATATCTCCTACTCCGAGGATATTCACACGTGTCATATGCATATTTACTTGTGCCTATAGAGTGAATTTGCATGGTTTAGTGATGCGTCCATAAACCACAAGGCAGAGCGGACACCGTCATACAAAAGTATGAATTAATAAGTGGAACTGGATGACCTGACGAACTACCTATCATCTTACTTGATCATAACCTACTATCTCTTCTTCTTGTTATTTTTACTTGTTATTTCAATTGTTATTCGTTACATAATTCAACACCACAACTATTATATTTCCAACATAGTCTTAGTTTACTAGAACATAATTAAATTAATATTTATCCGTCCCTTGGGTTCGATATATAACTTGGCCACATTCGAAACTACAATTGATATCCTTCATACTTGAGGATTAATTGTGCGTTGAGAAAACGCCTATTACGCTCACATGATCCTCTCTTCCTTGCCTTTATATCCATATAAAGAGCTAAAAAAAAGTCCAACATTTGAAAGTATAACAAGTCATGCAAAGTGGCACACCATTTTAATCATAACTTCCTCGTTTGGACTTTGAATTGAGCTCTGTTTTTTTCCTACGTCTTCCTTTTCGCATCTAGAATCCATTTATACCTAAAAACCATATATTTAAGTTCATTTTCATAATTTTTTATAAAAACACAAAATACCACAAAAATAGTACAGAAATACGGATAAAATAATACAAAAATATACATAAAAAAGACACTAAAATCTAGGTGAAAATATCACTCATCACACATTTGATTAGCCATTTGTAGTTGAAATGACTAATTAAAGAATTTATCGAACCACGTGTGAAGGTACTAGGATCTAAGCAATCTCGTGTTCATCATAGTATTATAGAAATGATCATAAAGGGGAGATAATCAAGAAATGACAATAAAATAAATGGATAGATGAATGAATCAATGGATGAATGAGCCAAGTAGATAGAGAATGAGACTAGCAATACTTAAAGTATGGAAAATCTGGGTATCATGCAACGAATTCATATATGTCATGGATTAATAACTAAGGGTCAACACGAATTCTACTTAAACTCTCTCTCGAGATGGATAGGATGTAGATCATCACAAAGGTCTCAGAATAGCTCAAAGGTTGGTTCTCACTCAAACAATTCCAACTAGGTACTAAGTTCAATTGGAGAGCCCCTTCCTACTATCAATTGACCTCTCGATCTAATAAATCAAGTGTTCTATCAAAGGGTTCTAAATTCCAAAGGATTTCTCAATCTCTCTAAAACTTATAATGCACATGAAGTGTATGATGAAATGAATCAATGAACTATCCTAAATATATAATTGATTTCTCAATCTAATCACATGCTCATGACAATTAATCACACAATTCAACAATACAAATTAAGCAATTAACAATCAATGATAGAAAATTAACAAATCCAATCAACATATGAATTCAATTGCAAAATACCCAAAATTATCCAACACAATTCATATTGCTAATCTCACAAAGGAGATTAGCCTTTCATAGTCTCAAATAAAATAACATAGACAATTGTATCTCTAAAACCCACGATCAAACTATAAAGAAGTCTACAAAAATTAGAAATAGAATCCCCCTTTGAATGTCTTCAATGGAGCTTCTCCTTCTTCTTCTTGTAGTCTTCACTCCCCCTTACTTCTCTAACTACTTGGATGGTTGATTGGATGGATGGATTCAAGGATGGGTGAATAGATGAAGGGTAGATGGAATGGAGAGGAAAGTGTGTGAAGAATGGTGTGAATTGGGTGTAGATTAGATCCGGGAACAATTTCTGCCTTATTTTCACGCCAAATGATGTATTTGTGGGACTAGAACCTTCTAGAATACGTACAGATCTAAAAATTGACTTTTGACCAAACACGGGACGTGTTCGGTACACGGGTCGAGCTCGGTAGGTCGAGTTCGGTACTCGGGTCGAGTAGGTGCAGCGTAGTATCACCGTTTCGCATATAACTTTCACATTCGAAATTTGATTCAAGTGATTCTTGTGCTCACACAATCCTCTCTTCCTTGCCTTTATACCCATATAAAGAACTGACAAAATGTCCAACATTTGAAAGTTTAACACGTCATGCAAAGTGGCACACCATTCTAATCATAACTTCCTCGTTTGGACTCCGAATTGAGCTCTGTTTTTTCCTACGTCTTTCTTTTCACGTTTAGAATCCATTTTTACTTGAAAATTATATGTTTAAGTTCATTTTCATATATTTCCATAAAAACACAAAACACCACCAAAATAGTACACAAATACGGATAAAATAATACGAAAACACACATAAAAAGACACTAAAATTTAGGTGAAAATATCACTCATCACACCCCTAAACTTAAAGTATTGTGCATCCTCGAACAACGAAAATGATAAAACAAGGGGAGAGAGATTTTCACCTAGGAAAAGATGAAATAAACATAAGTAATAACACATCAATAGTAATAAGAACTACAAACTATGCTAAGTCATCCTACAACATTAAACTCATAACATGAAAAATCAACAAGTTCAATCAAAAGAGAATAAAGAGTAATATAGTCCATTTTTGGTCCAAGCCTCACGTCAGATATCAATTTCACTCAACACTTTATTAATTGAGGTAAAACAATACTCATTAATCGATTGGCTCGACTTGCTATAAGTTTGCTTGCAGACTACATTCACAAACACCAAAGTTTCAATTAGTGATCAAAAAGGTCTTTCATTAAGGATGTAATGATAGGCTCTTTTGGTATGGTAGGAAGAATATGGATAATAGTGACTAATCATGTGTAAGTAATCGAAGAGGTAGCTACTTTCTTCCATACCTTCACTTTACTTTCTTCCTTTTTTTTCTTTATTGCTCACAAGCACTAATCATCATCATTACCCTTTGGATTGAGCTTCTTATGATGCATGCTTCCTATATCTAAACTTTTCTTTGCTTGAGCATCTTGTTATTGCTTTGCTCCTTCTCTTGTGTTAAGATTGCGTGTGCATTCTTGTTTTTGCTCTTTTCATCCTTTTTCTTGCTTGCTTACCATTTCTTTTTCTTCTTTTACTTTCTTATCAAACCTTTCTAGCTACCATCTCCTTAATCACTCACACAAAAGGGTGAATATATAAGGCTCACATGGGTAATCAAGGCTTACAATGTGCTAAATTCACAATAAAAAGGCTTTAAGGCTCAAAGTGGTTTACTAGAGATGATGTTCATGGTAGGAAAATATATGGCAATGACTATTAATGACAAGGATGGCTTTAGATCATATCACTAATCTCCTCGTTCCTATAGTCCTTGAGCAAGTTCTAGCTTATCAAACACAACCAATCCACTCATGAAGAAGTACCATGTATGAACGGTTGAGGCTCAAATTCTCACAAGCTTATGCATTGGACCTTAAGGAACTTATTACACCACATTCATCTCAAAATTGAACAAGTTAAGTAAAACATGTCACAATTTGAAAGTGTAGAGAATCTTAATCATAACTTGTCATCACTTATCACCACAACATATCATCACTCGTGCTCAAAAATGACTCACGACATCCCAAACAAAAACCACCAAATCAACCCTAAACAAGAATAAGAAAACACACAAAACACATAACAAAAACAAAGACTCACCAAACAAGAAACAAACCAAACACCTAACATGCAAAAATAAAAATCACCATCATAAGAAAATTAAATACACATTCATATCATCCATGATCAATTAGGCTCACAAACATCCCCATCTTGATTGAAAAGGAAATCCTAACTTATAAAAATAAACCTCCCAAAAACATAACACATGAAGTAGCATGTTAATCACATCAATCCAAATCAAATTAAATTATGCTAAGCACATAAAAGTGGTAGGGTGTAGAGTGAACTCCCTCAATAGGCATTTGGTAGTAGAAGTTGTTAGCTCCGAGCTCAGTTCATGCTTTCAATACCCTTCTTACATGCTCAACAAAACCATTAGCTCAACAATTTCATAAAATATATGGATTATCATGCACTTCAATCACCACCAATCATACCAAAATCCAACCAATACTCATGAGAAAAATTCAAAATTAGCCCAAAAACACAAAAGGTATATGCCTTCAAGACAAAGTATATCACATCATGCCATATCCCCCCAAACTTAAATTGAAACAAGAGTTTTGAGTTAAGTTTGCAAAAAGTAGTGTGACGTACTTACTCACTTCAAATCAAGCACTTCCTGTATCTTCAATATGCATTCTCCTCACGAGCAGAATCAGCCTACATGCCAAAAATGCAAGAAACAATAAATCCATCATCCTTATTGAAAATAAGAAATAAAACAATAAAGATAATGACGGGTTGCCTCCCATCTAGCGCTAAGTTTAACGTATTCAAGCCGGACGAAATATGGAGAACTCATCGGAATGGCCACGGATATCTTTCGTCCTTGCCATTAAATTTTAACCGTTGTGCTTCTTCCTATAATAGGCACTTGTGGCAAGTGACGACCTCCATTGTATCCTTCGAGCATGGCTTTAAAAATTCGACTCTCTTGAGCTTACACTCCATTGCCCTCTCCATTCTTGAACACCACTTATTTCTTCTTTCCAAGTAAACTCCCAACATCTCTTCGAGTTTTCTTTTGTTCCTAAGAATGTGAGAAGAATCAATTGGTAAGATAAAGTCAATGTAAACAATATTATCAAATTCAAAGCAACTTAAAGATTGTAAAGGTTTAGAAATGCTCATTTCACTCTTCAAGTCATCATCACTTGCTTCTCGTTTTTTTCCTCTTTATCAACATTATTTTCCTCAATAGGCTCTTCAAATACCTCTGATTTTTCATCTCCAAATATTTCTTCTTTCTCTAATACTTTTTCAACTTTACTCTCCTCTTCAAGTTCTTCAACTTGTTGAAAATTGGTCATAGCACTTACAATTTGGCTTATTTGATGCTCCAATGTTTCTAACCTCTTCTCATTTGTCTCATTTCTTCCTTCATCTCTTTTCTTGTCTTCCTCAAGGTTTGCTATCATTATCTCAATCAAGACTTCTAAAGATGATTTTTCTTCCTCAACTTGTTGGAAGTCTCCTCCCTCTTGGTTGTCAAAATTCCATCCTTGAATTAGTGGATAATTTCCATGAAAATTTCCTTGGAAATCATTCACTTCCATGGAAGAAGTTTCTCCTATTTAATGGTTAGGCATCCTCCACTCTTCTTGCTCAATAGGACTAGGAATCGACACACATTGCATATTTTGACCACCCCCCAAACTTAAACTAGGCAAGACTTGACCATAAGCACCTTGATTCATCATCATTATTTGTCTTGTCAATTCCAAGGTAGCGGGTGTTATTATCTCGGAGGATTCGTTAAAAAATAAACTTGAGTGAGAATTTTGGCCTTCATCACTTCCTTGAGCACTTCTTCTATATAATTCAAGTAAAGCATAGTTTTGGAACGGAGGAGAAATGTTGGTGTTGGGATTTGGTGGAGAATAAGTGTATGCTTGATATGGGTGGAATGTATTTTCATTGTAAGCTTATTGTCATTCTCCATTTCTTGCTTGATTGTAGTATTGAGAGCTATCTTGATCCATTTGGAAATTGTAACCATAGTTGCTCTCATTCATATAGACTTTTGATTGTGGAGGTGAAATCCTTGCACTTTGATCCCCAAAGACATTTGTGAATTCGTTCCAACCATCCATTTAAATTCTCTTCTTAAGGCGTACTACAATTCTTCTTCAAACTTGTTTTTTTGGCTTTGATCCCCCTTCCTCTTCTCTCAAGGTAGTTTTCACGTACCTACCAAAATGAAAAAGTGAAATCAAAAATTTTCCAAAGCAAATAATAAAAGCAAAAAAAAAATATATCTCTAGTAATGCCAATCAAAACACTCCTTCGACAAACCACTAGCAACTGTTGCCTCCCCGGAAACAGCGCCATTTGATTAGTCATTTGTAGTTGGGATGACTAATTAAAGAATTTATCGAACCACAGGTAGGAAGGTACTAGGGTCTAAGCAATCTCGTGTTCATCATAGTATTATAAAAATGATCATAAAGGGGAGATAATCAAGAAATGACAATAAAATAAATGGATAGATAAATGAATCAATGGATGAATGAGCCAAGTAGATAGAGAATGAGACTAGCAATACTTAAAATATAGAAAATCTAGGTATCATGCAACGAATTCATATATGTCATGGATTAATAACTAAGGGTCAACACAAATTCTGCCTAAACTCCCTCTCGAGATGGATAGGATGTAGATCCTCACAAAGATCTCAAAATAGCTCAAAGGTTGGTTCTCAATCAAACAATTCCAACTAGGTATTAAGTTCAATTGGAGAGCCCCTTCACACAATCAATTGACCTCTCGATCTAACAAATCACATGTTCTATCAAAGGGTTCTAAATTCCAAAGATTTCTCAATCTCTCTAAAACTTATAATGCACATGAAGTGTATGATGAAATGATTCAATGAACTATCCTAAACATATAATTGATTTCTCAATCTAATCACATGCCCTATGACAATTAATCACACAATTCAACAATACAAATCAAGTAATTAACAATCAGTTATAGAAAATTAACAAATCCAATCAACATATGAATTCAATTGCAAAATACCCAAAATTATCCAACACAATTCATATTGCTAATCTCACAAAGGAGATTAGCCTTTCATAGTCTCAAATAAAACAACATAGACAATTATATCTCTAAAACCCACGATCAAACTATAAAGAAGTCTACAAAAATTAGAAATAGAATCCCCCTTTGAATGTCTTCAGTGGAGCTTCTCCTTCTTCTTCTTGTAGTCTTCACTCCCCCTTACTTCTCTAACTACTTGGATGGTGGATTGGATAGATGGATTCAAGGGTGGGTGAATGGATGAAGGGTAGATGGAATGGAGAGGAAAGTGTGTGAAGAATGGTGTGAATTGGGTATAAATTGGATCCAGGAACGATTTCTGCCTTATTTTCATGCCAAATGATGTATTTATGGGCCTAGAACCTTCTGGAATACGTACAGATCCAAAAACTGACTTTTGACCAAATAGGGGTCGTGTTCGGTACACGGGTCGAGCTCGGTAGATCGAGCTCGGTACTCAGGTCGAGTAGGTGCAGCGCAGTCTCACCGTTTCGCACATAACATCCACATTCGAAATTTGATTCAAGTGATTCTTGAGCTCACGCGATCTTCTCTTCCTTGCCTTTATATCTATATAAAGAATTGACAAAAAGTCCAATATTTGAAAGTGTGACAAGTCATACAAAGTGGCACATCATTTTAATCATAACTTCCTCGTTTGGACTCCAAAGTGGCACACCATTTTAATCATAACTTCCTACATCTTCCTTTTCGCGTCTAGAATCCATTTTTACCTGAAAATCATATGTTTAAGTTCATTTTCACACATTTTCATAAAAACACAAAACACCACCAAAATAGTACACAAATACAGATAAAATAATACGAAAATACACATAAAAAAATACTAAAATCTAGGTGAAAATATCACTCATCAAATACCCGATCGTTGTAGAAGTATATCCCAAGAAATAAAATTATCAAACCAAAAAGGAGTTAAGTTCGGATTAATAAAATACGTGAACTCATGTTCATGTCACTTTTTGTAAGGATGATATGGGTGGTTTAAGTTTGATTTTGAAATTCACAACTAAAGCAAATTAACTAGCAAATAAAATATAAAATAAGAGAAATGACAAGTAAAGATGAGTAAAAATAAAAGAGAATAGGTGCTAAAGTTCAAGTATGGAAAAATATGGGATTAGAAACATCCAAGCACACTCAATTCATGTTATCATGCAAAAGGAATTCAACTCAATTGATGTAGATTAAGGGTGATCACGATTGTATCCTAAGCTCCCTTTTGGGTTACAAAGGTTGTTGATCCACTTGAGACTCCCAAAAGCACTTAAGATCAAAGCCCAACATTAACATCTTCCATCTAGGTACTAATTAATTCCCAATTCTCCCTTAGAAGGTTCTAATTAGAACTAACTCTCCTTTTTGTGTACTAAAGCTAACGAATGGATTGGTTCTCCTCATAGAATTCAAATATCCTCTCGGTTGAACCTAAACTCGATGTCTATTCATGCCTTTCTAATACTTGAGAGGGTCGTTTCCGTCTCACTCCAAGCAATATACACATGAACATCATAATAGCATTTAATTACCATAAATCATCCATTGATCAACAATCCATTAAACCAATAATCATTCATAAATAACAAACCATGCCATCACAACATCAAAATAATTAAAGCCCATGAATAGAAATCAACATCAATTAAGTCAAAAATCAATTTAATCCACAATATAATATAAATCTAATGTGCTCTTCATGTCCCTAATCCCATTAGAGGGATTAGCCTAACATGATAAAAGTAATAAAATAAGAAAATGATTCATTACAATTACCCATCAAGTCTAAGATCCAAATGAAAATACAAAATGAATTAAATCTTCGCTTTCAATTTCTTGAAGGAAATCTTCAACTCTTCTTTATCTCCACCTCTAGCTCTTGAGATTTTCTTGTCTCCAACACCAAAATGATGAAATGTACGAAAGATGGATGGAAGAAAAGGAGTGAATGTATGAAAACCTTCAAAATCACCTAAGGAAAGGGTTGTGCTCTGTTTTTCTGCTGCCTCCAAGTTTATATCTCAGCCTTTTGTATGGTGTGGAATGGCTGCTAATGAGAAATCAGGGCAAATCTCGAGGGTGCAGATTTTTTGTTAGAAATTCGACCAAAATATGAGATATTCGGCTGGAATTTCTGTAAAATCGTGACACGCTTTTGACAAGAAATGCTGAATTTCATTTTTTTGTGAAATTCGACCGAAATTTTGGCCATGGTCGAATTTCCCTTCCTGAACCAGCTCCCTGCATTTCGGCGCACTCAAAAATTCGGGCAGAATTTTCACTCTCGGATATTCGACCCGAATATGAGAAATTCGGGTCGAATTTTCCAATTTTCTGCATTTTCCATTTTCCAGCAATTTCTTCCAAATTTCTTGATGTCCACCTCTTTGAGTTTGATCATTTTAATGCTATTTCCTGTAAGAATTTCACACACAAATCACATTTCTCTTACAAACCTCAATCCAACCTAAATACAAAAATAAAGACTCAAAAACACACAAAAACACTAAAAATATTATACAAAACAATTTATTCCAATTTTGATACTAAACAGTTTTATTTATTGAGTCGTATGCGGAGTACATGCACATGATTTTTTAGTCTTAATTGTGATTCTCTAGTATGGTTTTGCTCTGTTTTGGTGTCTGATGATTGTTTTTTGAGCCTAAAGTGTGCAAGGGGCGAAGTAGGAAGGATTTTGAAAAAGAAGGTGATTGGTTCGACCAAATGGGCGTGGTCAAATCACAAGTTCGACCACAAGGCCTGGTCGAACTACTGACCAGAGCCAGTGTTACAAGTCAATTCGACCACGAAGGGTGTGGTTCGACCAAGTGGGAAGTCAAACCAGGGTCAAATAGCTGATTAGAAAGTTTGTTACAAGTCGATTCGACCACGAGTATAGTGATTCGACCTAGAGTTCGAGTCGAACCAGCCGCCTAAAAGTTTGTTACAGGATGGTTTGACCACGATGGCCTAATTCGACCTGCAGTTCGAGTCGAACTAAATTGCTAAATGAGTCCAGAAGCACGATTCGACCACGACGAGGTGGTTCGACCACCTGTTCGGGTCGAATTGCATAGGTAAGTCGCGAATTTAAGTATATTTTCACCCCTGTTTCGATCACTTTACACACCACCCGCACTCGAATCCTCTCTGAATAAAAAATTCCTTCTTCCAAACTTCATTTTCACACAATTTCACTCCAATTAAACCACAGTCCACACTACCTACACTTGATTTGTCATGAATTTGGAGCATTCTAGTTGCAAAACTAGGGTTTCTTGATGAATTTGGAGATTTTTCACACTTGTTCATATTAAGCCATGGTCAGATCAAAAGGTATGTTTTCTTGACCCTATTACCCTAGGATTGAAGTTCTATTACTTGATTTTGGAGTGGGTAAGTTGATTGAACTCGTTTTCATGATAATCCATCGTACAAAGTGAATTATTATTTGAAATTTCATATGAATAAATGATGAGTCCGATTTTGATTGTTGATTTGTTGTTAGACCTTGATGTTTATGTGAAATTGATAAGCAATTTGAGTGGATAAGTGAAGCATGTTGAATTTTGAGTTGAATTATGTTAATTGTTAGATGCATGCTTAAGAAGTGAATTGGTTGTTGAGTTATTAATAGTTCATATCAAGGAGTTGATGATTAGAGTGAATTGAATTGGCATTTGACGTTTGACATTATGGTGAAGTTGAAAGCATGTTTTTGAAATCGATTATACTTGCTAACTTGAAGTCTTGAGCAGAGTTGCATTATAGTTGGTTATTAACTAGGTTAGTTTGCTTTTCTTGTTTTGTTGGTATTGAAATATTGTTCTTGTAGGAAAAAGAAATGAGACCAATTTGATCTAAGAAGAGGCAAGAAAGGCCAGCCCGTGAGGATGACGTTACCAAGAAGCTAAGGCTAAATGAGAGGCTGCCTAGGGACTTCAAGATTCAAATAGAGAATTGGGATTAGATTAAGAAGCTATGGGGTGATATGTCTGATAAGATTGCTCGAATGAGGTACCAGGATGATGGGGCAATGATGACAATGAATATTCGTGAGGATATTATGTGGATGTCTGACCAAGTAGGGATACATCACTTCATGGAGTTGAAGAGGCCGACGTACTTCCATGTAACTGCTGAGGTGCTATGTTCGATCACTATCAAGAAGGGCTCTTCTCCTCTTTCGTATGAGTGTTCGTTTCAGCTGGGGGCGAGATGAGAAAATGGACAGCGGAGGATTTTAATGTGCATTTCGAGACTCCGAGGGGGATTTCCAGAAATAAGAATGGGTATTTCAATACAAATAACTTTTGGAGAGTTATTTCTGGAGAGGACATGGATTTCAAGACCAAGGATGCTCGCGCTTCCTTGATTAGGAACCCCATGATTCGATATATGGATAGAGTTTTGGATAACACATTGTTCGCCCGGTCTGAAGGGATTTGTGTATCAAGGGGTGAGTTGTATGTTCTCTGGTGCATGTTGAATGGAGTAAGGTTCAATGTGGGGTCGTACTTGATTCAGCAGCTCTACAAGTTTAGGAGTTCTATGTTGAGAGTGAAAATAAGCGTGTTTTAGTGTCCAATCTAAACCTTTATGATGGGAATTGATGTTGTATATTAGCACAAGTGTCTTATATTCAATATATGTGAGAAAAAGGTGCACTTGAGATGTTTTATTGTGTTTTAGGTTGAAAAATGATCAAAAGTGCAAAGTTAGAGAAAAGGTGCAACTTGTTCAATGAATGCTGAAAAACGCACATCCAACTTGTGCAATTTTTCTATGTTTTTTGTGGAGATAAAAACTGGTTTTGAGATATATGGTTGGAAAGCCACTGAAGAGATGGTCGTTTTGGCGTAAAGAACACCTCAATCGGAATCCAAACGAGAAAGTTATGATCAAAGTGGTGACGTCGCGCGAGTTATGCCGAATAGAACAGCTGTGTTATATTTCATGGCTTGTTACACCTACAATTCTTGGAGTTTTGTGAGTTCTTTATATTGATAGAAAGTCAAGGAAGAGAGAATCGTGTGAGCATAAGAATCACTCAAATCGGAGCTTGTATGTGGAAGTTATACTCAAAACGGTGAGACCGCGCACTGCAGTTCGACTAGAGTTCGACCATGACACGAGCGGTTCAACCACGTGTCGTGGTCGAACCAGAAGCCTGAATAGCGCAAAATCAGAATTTTTACCCCGTGTTCATGAATTTTTGTGCTTTCTAAGAAAAAGCCCATCCTAGGTCCATAAGGAGAGCTTACAAGTATAAAAGGGGATGTAGATCACACTAAGAAGATATACGGAGTCATACGGATTGGATACAACACAACACAATCATCCTACACCCCACAAGGGGGTCACCCCCCAACCATCATCCACATCCTTTCCTCCATCCATCCATCACTTTGAAGATTCATATGTGGAATCAAGAGGAGAACCAAGAGGAGAATTCAAGACGGAGAAGGACGCAACGACTCCCACATCTAGGGTTTTATTCGTTTCCTAATTTATCTTGTAATTTTTCAGACATCCGGGTAAGATCTATCCAACACCCATGATTGTTCTTCACAACATCATGGGCTAGAGCCTTTTTGGTAGAACTAGGGTTGTGAAGGTTTTAACAAATTAATTGAACTTTCGTATGTAAACTCCGTACAATACTACTTGTGGATTTATTTTATATATGATTGTGCTTTCTTAATCCATATTCACAGTTTTTTTGTGTATCTTCAATTGGTATAGTGTCTGAATATATATCTTGGTTGTAGATTGAGTGCGTTCACCGCTGAACAGGATTCCATGTTATGATTCTAAGTGAGGGGACTCCGAAGCTTCATTAGAACTATCATATATGAATACTTATTAATTGAATTGAATTCGAGTTATTAAGTAGGATAAAGAGGATAATTTTATAGTACCTATAAAGGGAGATCATATCGGGTTAGAGTACCAATTGGCCAGGAAAATAATTGATACTGATAGTACCTAGAAAGGGGGGTGGAATTATATCTCTTGCTCCGAGGTTATTCACACGTGTTACACGCATGTTTATTTGTGTCTATAGAGTAGATATGTATGGTTTAATGATGCGTCCATATTCCACAAGGCAAAGTCAGACATGGAATTGAAACCAAGTTCATGAACCCCCCAAACTTGGTTTCAATTTAGGTTTAAATTGATTTAGAGTAAGTGTACTCTATCGTGTGTAGCACGTAAGCGATCAAGTACAAAATTTATAATATATCAAACCCAAGGGCGAAAGTCAGTAGCCGTATTTGAGAAATGCTTTACTCTAGTAGGACGAATCAATTAAAGAGAGGTTTGTTTAACTAAAACTAACAAGTAACAAAGCAATTAAAGATAAAACATATACAAATGTGATGGAGAATGGATGTAGGTGAACAATCTAAGAAGTATGTAAGGCAAGCAACATTCATGGATAAGGTATATATAAACTCACACACACACATGCATTGATGGTTTTCATGTTATGATATTAAGGGCACTCAAAGAGTGTCTCCAATTCTCACTATTCCTATAGGTACTTACAGATATTAATATACCGGTATAGAGATATTATCATGAAAAATTTTCTCTAGTAGGCAGGGACATTTTCCTAGTGTTCCCTTTCAAAGGTCAAGTGAAAATTAGTTTGGTTCCCCTCATCATATCAAACACTTTCGCAAGTAATTATCAATAATGTCCTATCATGAGGTTCTAAGCACATGAAAGTTATGGTCAAACTCCCCACATACTTAACATAGTCATCTCATGCAATCAATAATTGAATTAAACTACTAAACATAATATTGGAATGACCATCCTAACACAATGAATAGAGAATTTAATCACACAAATCATATATAAAATGAGAATAAACATTTATGATAGAAAATATTCATAACAATTATTTCATCAAACATGTGGTGTGCAAAATCTACATAATCCCTAACCAATCATATTGCTAGCCTCACATGAGGACTAGCCACTACAAATCATAATAAAATCAATACAACCCATGGCATGCTCCAATTGAGTCAAATAATGAAGAAAATAACAAAATAAAGGTAAGTTGGCTCCCCTTTGATGGTGAACTTCCTCCCCTTTGATCATGCTAAAATCTTCAACCAATGATGAATTCCTCTTCTTAGATTGGTGGATGGATGGATTTATGGATGAATTTGAGAAGATCAAGTGGATTGGATAGATGAAGTGAAGGGTGGAAGAGATAGAGATGAATGTGTGTGATTTTAGTATTTAGTGTGTGTGGAAACTGATCCAAAATAATTCCTCTCGGATTTTATGATCAAAACATGTATTTATACACCCATGGAAGCTTCTAGAATACTTAAAAATTATAAAACTGACTTTTGTCAGAACACGGGTCGTGTGCGGAACACGGTCACGGGGCGTGTAGCGTTTTCGGATGACAGTACATGGCCATCTCTCACAGGGGCGTGTTCGGTACACGGGGCGTGTAGGAGCATCACGTGCTGCGCAGTCTCACCGTTTCGAGCATAACTTCTACATCTGATCTCCGATTTGAGTGATTCTTGCGCTCACGCGATCCTCTCTTCTGTGGCTTTCCATTATATATTACATGTCTAGTTTTGAGCTCCATACGAATACAAAAAAATTACACAAGTTGGACATGCATTTTTCAGCTTTGCTTTGGATCGTTCTCCCCTGTTTCAACTCCGAATTGAGCTCCATTTTTTCCCACATCCTCTTTATCGTGTCTAGAATCTATTTTTACTTGAAAATCATACAAATTACACTAAAGTACCAATTCTCTAAATATTTACAAATATCGCACAATTAAGGCACTTATTCATGCAAATCACACATTTATCATTTCAAAGCACAAATCTCCATATCTTCATATAACACCACTAAATGATATACAAAATGAATAAAAACACAGAAAAATATATAATAATGACACTAAAATCTAGGTGAAAATGACACCGATCAACCCCCAAAACTTAGAGTGTTGCTCGTCCTCGAGCAATGAAAATGAGAAAACGAGAGGGGGAATTTTCACCTAGAGAAAGACCTAAAGAACTTAAGCAACAACACATCATAAGTAACAAGGACTACAAATCATATCAAGTCACACTACAACATTAAAATCATGACATAAAAAATTAATAAGTTCAAGTCTAAGAAAATTAAGAGTAATAAAGTTCCTTCCGGTCCAAACCTCACGTCGGATATCAAAATGCACTCAACACTCTATGAAGTGGGTTAATTTCACTCATCAATCATTGAACCCGACGCACCATAGGCTTGCTCACGGACTACATTCACAAGCCACCATAGCTTCAATTAGTGATAAAAAAGGACTTTACTTATGGATGTAATGTTAGGCTTTTTTGGTAAGGGTAGGGAGATTATGGATAAGAGTGACTCATCGAGTGTAAGTAATCGAAGAGATGATCAGCTTCTTCAACTTCTTCACGTTTCTATCTTCCTTTCTTTTCTTTTCTAATAACAAGCACTAATCATTATCATTCCTTGGATTTCTTGAGCTTCTTTTAATTTGCATGCTTCCTTTTCGACTTTTGAATTCCTTGAGCATATTTTTGTTGTTTTGTTCCTTTTTTTACTTTGAAGGTTGCATGTGTATTTGATTGAGCTCTTTTCATATTTTTCTTGCTTGTTTACCATTTCCTTCTTTCTCTTGCACAATTCTCACATAAAATCTTGTAGACCATCATCTCCTCAATCAACCACACAAAGGTTATATATGTAAGGCTCAAGTGGGTAATCATGGCTTGTAATGTGCTTATTGTTGGATTGTATACTAAAAGTCTAGCTTTTTGTATGAACAATATTGTAACAATTAATTTGAAATGAGAATCATATGATCAAATGATTGCATCTTATAATTTATTTATATGTTCGATGCAATAGTCCACTTACTTTATACTGTAGATAATATGTTGTGCGACAACACGTGGAAGATCATATTATCGGTTTCCTTATAAAGTATAAACTGATGCTCACAACCGAGATAGACGGGGACTCTCTATCGGGATGGTTGTAGTGTGGTTTGGTATTAGCTTGTCTTGGCTATAGAATCACATTAGTGCACTTGGTGTATTGAGCAGGACCGCTTGAGATCGTTCGACTTATACTGACTTATAGGAGAACTTGATCTTAGTTATTATGGAAGTTCGTACTCTTAATCCCTATACAATAACCTCGACACGTAGGGCAGTATGTATTTCTTTGATTCATCAATGGGTGAGATTTACATGTAATTAAATCAACAAACTCGATGAGTTGGGAAGTAGTGCTGTCTCTATGGTGTGCTGTTGATTGTAGAAGGAATTCGTGTCCGTCATAGGTTGATGATGTCCCCTTGAGGAGCTCATAAGGATTATCATGTAAACCCTGCAGGTGGAATTTATTCCGGCATGATAATGAGGTTGAGTGGTATTACTCTTGGATGAGATATTAATTAATTGGGTTGTCAGTAACTTAATTAATTAATGAACATTGTATATCTTAAACATGGGGAGACTAATGGACTCATAATAAGAAGGAGCCCAAAACGTAATTTTGGGATTGGTTCGGTAGTGCAATAATAATATTTTAGTGGAATATATTATTATTATTGGACTTAAATATAAGCTTTGGGCTAAGCTTGGATACTTAAGCCCAATGGAGGCCCAACCCAATTTCTCCTTCTGGTCCCTGCTGTAGCCCATGTATATAAGTCACCTCAGCTTATCTGGAACTCTAATTTAATCTAATTGATTATTCACGTGTGATGAGGGTTGAGAGCAGATTGAGGAGGTCTCGTAGATCGTCGCCCACACGACGTCGAGATCGGACTTGGGACATACAGCAGAAGATCAGAAGGTAGTTTGCTGCTGCTATCCGCGACCTTGCAAAATTTGTATAAATTCGTACAGTGATCAGAATTTGATGATCAATATACTGACAGAAAGCCGTCAAAGAGAGGATCGTCTGAACGAAAGATCACTCAATTCCGATATCAGACGAGGAAGTTATGGCCATTCTCGTGGGACTGCGCAGGCTGCCTGCGAGAATTAATCTTCATCAACATACCATGGTGAACGGTAATCGTTTCTATGATTTATTGCTTCCGCTGTGTTAGAAACGCATGGTATGCTAACGGTTCACATTAACCAAACGATCCAAGAATGCCAACAATTGGTATCAGAGCTTCGGTTTCGTGGTGAAGCGTGACACGTTAGGCTAGGGTTTATGTGATTAATTTTTCAAAATTAGGATCGCATGTTTAGGGTTTTGGTTTTACTGCGCAAACCATGAATATCCCTATGTGAAATATACCCTATATCATATCTGTTCGTTGATGGTTGTGTGTGAGAGGATTCGACGAAAACTGTTCGTCAATTTCACATGGAAGGAAAAAATTGAGAGAAAATCCAGCGCAGTGATATTGCAGAGGCAATAACCAGAGTTTCAACCGTCGGATCAGGCTGATTTTTGGTCAGTACGTTCGGATTTTGTGGATGTACATTCTGAACGGTGGAGATTGTATTTAGAGCTTTGTGTTCTCGGGAATACGTCGAAAATATAAGCAATTTTTTGGGCGATTCTGTTCTGCGCAGTCGAGGGGAAAGAGCTGTTTCTCAATAATCTAACCGTTGGATCGATCTGTAATTTGGACAGCATGTTCAAAACTCACAGGTGTAGATTCTGGACGGTGGATATTAGATTCCCAGGTTCTTACAGTTGCGAACCCTGAACGACAGTTGGTGTAGTTTGATGTTGCGCGTTGGGCTGAACTTGATTCCGTGCAAGTAGGCCCTTGGACGAGCGACAGTCCGGGCGAGGGGCGCTCGTCAAGGCACTTGGGGCGCTCCCTGACGGTGGAATATGACGATGGTGTTGGCATTCGATCGTTTGGTTAACGTGAACCGTTAGGGTTCCATGTATTTCTAACAAGCAGCGGAAGCAAGTAAACATGAAACGCATTACCTTTCACCAAGGGTTGATGTAGAGGTTGAATTCTCGCTGGCAGTCTGCGCAGTCCCACGAGAATAGCCATAAGTTCCTCTTCTGATGTCGGAATTGAGTGATCTTTGTGCTCAGACGATCTTCTCTTCGACAACTTTCTTCCGGTCTTCTGCTGTATGTCCCAAGTCCGATCTCGACGTCGTGTGGGCGACGATCTACGAGACCTACTCAATCTGCTCTCAACCCTCATCACACGTGAATAATGAATAAGATTAGATTAGGGTTCCAGATAAGTTGAGGTGACTTATATAAATGGGCTACAGCAGGGACCAGGAGGAGAAATTGGGTTGGGCCTCCATTGGGCTTAAGTATCCAAGCTTAGCCCAAAGCTTATACTTAAGTCCAATAATAATAATATATTCCACTAAAATATTATTATTGCACTACCGTACCAATCCCAAAATTACATTTTGGGCTCCTTCTTATTATGAGTCCGTTAGTCTCCCCATGTTTAAGATATACAATGTCCATTAATTAATTTAAGTTACTGACAACTCAATTAATTAATATCTCATCCAAGAGTAGTACCACTCAACCTCATTACCATGTCGGAATAAATTCCACCTGCAGGGTTTACATGATAATCCTTATGAGCTCCTCAAGGGGACATCATCAACCTATGACGGACACGGATTCCTTCTACAATCAACAGCACACCATAGAGACAGCACTATTTCCCAACTCATCGAGTTTGTTGATTTAATTACATGCAAATCTCACCCATTGATGAATCAAAGAAATACATACTGCCCTACATGTCGAGGTTATTGTATAGGGATTAAGAGCACGAACTTCCATAATAACTGAGATCAAGTTCTCCTATAAGTCAGTATAAGTCGAACGATCTCAAGCGGTCCTGCTCAATACACACAAGTGCACTAATGTGATTCTATAGCCAAGACAAGCTAATACCAAACCACACTACAACCATCCCGATAGAGAGTCCCCGTCTATCTCGATTGTGAGCATCTGTTTATACTTTATTATAAGAAAACCGATAATATGATCTTCCGCGTGTTGTCGCACAACATATTATCTACAGTATAAAGTAAGTGGACTATTGCATCGAACATATAAATAAATTATAAGATGCAATCATTTGATCATATGATTCTCATTTCAAATTAATTGTTATAACATTGTTCATACAAAAAGCTAGACTTTTAGTATACAATCCAACAATCTCCCACTTATACTAAAAGACTATGCTGTCATGTCTTCCGCCATACATCTGATTCCCACTCCCACTACACGACCATTAATAGCTCTCGCCTTAATATCCTTGTAAATGGATTTACTAGGTCATCATCCGATGCAATCTAGGCGACAACAACCTTCCCCTCATCATACGATTTCTCGTAACAGGTGGTACTTGCACTCCATGTGTTTAATTGCCTTATGGGCTCGTGATTCCTTCAAGTTTGCAACTGCACCAATATCATCAATATAAATTGTGATATCCTTGGGCAAACTTACAAACACTTCGAAGTCCATCTTGAAGTTTCTAGAGTCATACAGATACTTTGGCTGCCTCATAGGCTCCAATTTATCATCTTTCCATGATGGAGTCCGGAGTCTGAAATATATTTCTATATAACACTCCTCCACATTATGACTCAACTTCCTAAAATTAAACACATAACCTTGAGGTGGATTTACTGCAGTCCAATCTGACTAAAAAATCCGAATCTACGTAATCCACAAGAAGCAGTGAATTTACCCAGTAAGCTTACATATAATTTCCAGTCCTTCTCAGGCACTTCATATATGTCTTACCACAGTTCATCATTCTTGTTCCAGGTTACGTTGATACCCACTGTTCATGCATTTAGCAAAACAGATATCCATACTCATGTATAGCATTCCTTAGATTAGGCTTCCTCATTTATCGAAGCATAAGGAACTGCTTTCATCTCCTTTATCTTCCTTTTGTGTCTCAAGACACATTTCCTTAGATAAAGTCACATGCTAAAACGAGTAAGGATTGTATCATTTCATGAAGCTTGAGATAAGCATAACATCCTTTCTTGTGATCCGTATTACCGTGATCAAAAGGATATTTTTGCTCCTCTTAAGTCCTTCATCTTATACCGCTTTATTAACCATACCCCATACGCCCGATAATACTCTTTCATTGTCTCCAATGAGCAAGATAATATCTATGTATAGTACAAGTAATACCACCACGTTTCCATCACTCTTTTCAATACACAAGACCCATCCGATCATTGATTAGATCCATGTCACTGGATTACCTCATCAAAACGGATGTTTCATGATCTTGAAGCTTGTTTTAGTCCATTAATGGACACTTTTAAGCTCACTATCACAATGCTCTTAGCTATTTGCAATGAATCACTCTGGTTGCTTCACATAGATGTTTCCCTTAAGACTTCCAATCAGGAAAGCTGTCTCGACATCTATTTGCTATCCCTCATATTTCATATGAGTAGCAACAGATAAAAGAGTCCGGATCAACATAAGCATAGCTACTAGCGAACAGGTTTTCTCATATTCGAACCCTTTCTTTCTGAGTATACCTTTTCCCAACAAGCTTTACTTCTAAGGTTTTCACCTTACTGTATGATCCTCTTTTATTTTGTATGACCACTTCCAATAGTTTTCACACCATCCGTGGTTCTACAATCATCCAGATCTTATTTAGAATCTATTGATTCTATTTCAACATTTATTGCAATTTGTTAAGATTTAGGCATTTCTAACTTGTAGTGCTTCGTCGTATCCGTGGGTTAACTCCATGTTTACTAGGGACCAAGCCTCACGACTCTCCCAAAACATATATCTATCAGGTGTTAGAACAATCTTCCCACTACGAGAAGACACTACACGCAATTGTATATCAGATGTGACACGCGTCGCAGTTTACCTTGTGGTATATCCTCTTGTACACTTGGTACTAATACTTCGTGTTTTCCTCTCACTTCCTTTAGAACAACTTATACATGGGTATTTGATTTATTACATAGTCCTTTTCCAAAAATCTAGTGTTTATGTTAACAATCACTCTTCGATCTTGTGGACTAAATAAATCATCCTTCATTTTTCTAGGATATCCCACAAATAGAAAAACATTCTTACGAATTACTGTTCCTAGGGCATATCCATAAAATGAATTTAGTAATTCCAAATAATTCATCATCTATCTAATCACTACCATAAGAGTGCTATTCCTTCTATTCGTCACACCATTAAGGTGTGAAATTCATTTCCGAAGGTACCTTTCTCTTACTAGATTAGAAGACTCATTATTAATTACTATTTGTCGCATCCAGGGGATAAACATGATTTAAGAGTGTACAAATTGTTCACCAACGTACCATAACAGATTACAACTCTATCATTCATTATAATGACCATGTCATTTAAATGAAATGGAGTATCCATCTATTAATGCATAGAAACCGAAATCAAATTCTTTCTATGAAAATGTACGTAAAGACAATTTCATAAAATCAAACGTCTACTCATATCATTTAATAAATAGACAACTCCCACTGCAATAGCCACTACTCTTGTAGTTTTACCCATGTCATAACAATCTTATCCTCACTTAGTAATAAACATTTAGTGATTCCAGTATCTACACACTTCGTGTCAGTAAATGCCATCACTAATCATGTTTTAAACAACTAGTGAATAAGATATAAAACTTGTTCACATTATGATGAAAATGGCTTTCCTTTGCCACATGTTTTGCCAGAAGTTTTCCACCATATACATCCTATTGTAATTCAGGTGGAACTTACTCAAAAACATCTAGGCAATTCACAAAGAATTAAATTGATCTAGGTTTCCCTTCAATTTATACTCCATGCTTTCCCAATTCATTCATCAAATTAAATCATGATCTTCTGCCTTTTAACTTACTCAAGTATCCGAAGAGTTACATGAGACCATCATATTTCTATGAACCTCTCATCTCTTCACTAGAGACTTTAATAGGCATCATGAGACGTCCATTGTAAGAACACACATGTATTTTCTTAAGCAGTAAAATTCAAAACCAAGATTCTTTTCTAATCATCTAATTTTGGACCAGTAAATATAATTTCTTTTAGTCAACCATAAGTGAAATAAAACCATTTGAAATTACAGAGAATCATAAATAAATATACCGATCAAATCTTCGAATTTTATCCTTTTATATTGATTCCCTCAAAACTATATAAAAATAAAATTCACCGACATCTCAAGCACCGTGAGTCTGCAAGCCACGTTAGTGTGAACGTTTACAAACCCAAACATTTACAAGAGAAGGTTTTACCCATTAATTTTATTTGTCAACCTAACTTTATGACAAAATAATTAATAGTCGGTTCCTCTTTAGCCATGCAAATAATAGCAGTGACTCCGTTGGGGAGTATACTAATTATTTACACCTAAGTGTACACCATTATTTGATCCCAAGTCCACTGCGCGAGCTTGTGTGCCTTACAGTTGGAGAAGTACACACGCGCTCGGATAGCTTCCTACAATCATCAATTATAAGTTTGTACCAGTGAGCCCCACATAAACTCATCCGTTAGGGAGGAAGGCCTATTGCCAACACGCAAGTTCATGTACCACATTACAAACAATAATTATGTAATGAAGTCTGTACCAGTGATCCGTGAATAAACTCATCCGTTAGGGAGGAAGGCCTATTGCCAACACGCAAGTTTACTAACATCACTTACAAACCAATAATGGAGGCCGCGGGAATATTTACCAATCCCCTCTCCCACTTAGTAATTTAACACCGAGGGTTTTTACATGCATATGATATTCAGAATAAAATACGCAACGCTAGCATGCTTCTATTACGGCACATAAGGCAGTAAATCACAGAGAGTCATGCATACATATATAACAATAATCAATAATTAAATCAATCATTAACAGTTATATATCAGCGAATTCGATTGTTCGCCACCAGGCACGAATATCAGCAAAGACTTCCAGACTATCAAATTTTCAAAATTTCCAGATTGTCCAATTATCGAAACCATCGATATCGACCGTCGATGTCGTCCAGATTATCAAAATCATCGATATCGACTAGATTATCAAATATTCGAAAAACATCAAGATTATCAAAATTCCGAAACTATCGATATCGATCGTCATATCGTCTAGATTATCAAAATCATCGATATCGATGAGCAACCATATATAACAATAATAGATAATTAAATCAATTATGTCAGTTATATATTAGGAATCAATTCAACATCCATATATAACAATAATAGACAATCAATTATAGCAGTTATATATTAGGAATTAATTCGACATTCATATATGACAATAATAGATTATTAAATCAATTATAGCAGTCATATATTAGAAATTAATTCGACATCCATATATAACAATAATATACAATCTATTATGGCAGTTATATATTAGGAATTAGTTTTCTTAAAATTGGATGTCTTATCCAACACTCTAGCAATACATGCATATAATATACCAAATATAATACGCAATCTAGCATACTTCTATATAAGACAATAAATCATAGAGATCAGGCATCCATATATATATATATATATATAACAATAATAGACAATTAAATCAATTATGACAGTTATATATATTAGGAATAAAAACGCCTCTAAATTTTAATGTCTTGTCCGACACTCCTACTGTGGAATCGATGCCTTACGCAACAAGCAGGATTGCTTGTGCCCCAAGATGTCCATCGTCATATCCCACCGCCAATTATGTCAGGGAGCGCCCCAAGTGCCTTGACGAGCGCCCCTCGCCCGGACTGTCGCTCGTCCAAGGGCCTACTTGCATGGAACCAAGTTCAGCCCAACGCGCAACACCAAACTACACCAACTGTAGTTCATAGTTCGAAACTGAAAGAACCTCAGAATCCAATCTCCACCGTCCAGAATCTACTACTGTAAGTCCTGAACATGCTGTCCAAATTACAGATCGATCCAACAGTTATTTTGTGAGAAACGGCTCTTTTCTCTCGACTGCGCAAAACAGAATCGCCCAAATATCTGCTTCTGTTTTCAGCGTACTCCCAGCAAGAAAAGGCTCCAAATTCGATCTCCACCGTTCAGAATGTACATCCACAGGTTTTGAACGTGTTGACCAAATTACAGCTCAATCCGATCGTTGAAACTCTGGTTATTGTCTCTGCAATATCACTACGCTGGATTTTCTCTCAAAAGCGTGATTCTATTTTTGCCCTCTCTTTCTTCCTTGCATGTGAAATTGACGAACAGTTTTCGTCGAATCCTCTCACGCACAACCATGGACGAATAGATATGATATAGGGTATATATTACATAGGGATATTCATGGTTTGCGCAATAAAACCAAAACCCTAAACATGTGATCCTAATTTCGAAAAATTAATCACATAAACCCTATCCTAACGTGTCACGCTTCACCACGAAACCGAAGCTCTGATACCAATTGTTGGCATTCGATCGTTTGGTTAACGAGAACCGTTAGGGTTCCATGTATTTCTAACAAGCAGCGGAAGCAAGTAAACATGAAACGCATTACCTTTCACCAAGGGTTGATGTAGAGGTTGAATTCTCGCTGGCAGTCTGCGCAGTCCCACGAGAATAGCCATAAGTTCCTCTTCTGATGTCGGAATTGAGTGATCTTTGTGCTCAGACGATCTTCTCTTCGACAGCTTTCTTCCGGTCTTCTGCTGTATGTCCCAAGTTCGATCTCGACGTCGTGTGGGCGACGATCTACGAGACCTACTCAATCTGCTCTCAACCCTCATCACACGTGAATAATGAATAAGATTAGATTAGGGTTCCAGATAAGTTGAGGTGACTTATATAAATGGGCTACAGCAGGGACCAGGAGGAGAAATTGGGTTGGGCCTCCATTGGGCTTAAGTATCCAAGCTTAGCCCAAAGCTTATACTTAAGTCCAATAATAATAATATATTCCACTAAAATATTATTATTGCACTACCGTACCAATCCCAAAATTACATTTTGGGCTCCTTCTTATTATGAGTCCGTTAGTCTCCCCATGTTTAAGATATACAATGTCCATTAATTAATTTAAGTTGCTGACAACTCAATTAATTAATATCTCATCCAAGAGTAGTACCACTCAACCTCATTACCATGTCGGAATAAATTCCACCTGCAGGGTTTACATGATAATCCTTATGAGCTCCTCAAGGGGACATCATCAACCTATGACGGACACGGATTCCTTCTACAATCAACAGCACACCATAGAGACAGCACTATTTCCCAACTCATCGAGTTTGTTGATTTAATTACATGCAAATCTCACCCATTGATGAATCAAAGAAATACATACTGCCCTACATGTCGAGGTTATTGTATAGGGATTAAGAGCACGAACTTCCATAATAACTGAGATCAAGTTCTCCTATAAGTCAGTATAAGTCGAACGATCTCAAGCGGTCCTGCTCAATACACACAAGTGCACTAATGTGATTCTATAGCCAAGACAAGCTAATACCAAACCACACTACAACCATCCCGATAGAGAGTCCCCGTCTATCTCGATTGTGAGCATCTGTTTATACTTTATTATAAGAAAACCGATAATATGATCTTCCGCGTGTTGTCGCACAACATATTATCTACAGTATAAAGTAAGTGGACTATTGCATCGAACATATAAATAAATTATAAGATGCAATCATTTGATCATATGATTCTCATTTCAAATTAATTGTTATAACATTGTTCATACAAAAAGCTAGACTTTTAGTATACAATCCAACAGATGGATGTCTTGGGGCACAAGAAATCCTGCTTGTTGTGTAAGGCATCGATTCCACAGTAGGAGTGTCGGACAAGACATTAATATTTAGAGGCGTTTTTATTCCTAATATATATAACTGTCATAATTGATTTAATTGTCTATTATTGTTATATATATATGGATGCCTGATCTCTATGATTTATTGTCTTATATAGAAACATGCTAGATTGCGTATTATATTTGGTATATTATATGCATGTATTGCTAGAGTGTTGGATAAGACATCCAATTTTAGGAAAACTAATTCCTAATATATAACTGCCATAATAGATTGTATATTATTGTTATATATGGATGTCGAATTAATTCCTAATATATGACTGCTATAATTGATTTAATAATCTATTATTGTCATATATGAATTTCGAATTAATTCCTAATATATAACTGCTATAATTGATTGTCTATCATTGTTATATATGGATGTTGAATTGATTCCTAATATATAACTGACATAATTGATTTAATTATCTATTATTGTTATATATGGTTGCTCGCCGATATCGATGATTTTGATAATCTAGACGATATGACGATCGATATCGATAGTTTTGAAATTTTGATAATCTTGATGTTTTTCGAATATTTGATAATCTAGTCGATATCGATGATTTTGATAATTTGGACGACATCGACGGTCGATATCAATGGTTTCGAAAATTGGACAATCTGGAAATTTTGAAAATTTGATAGTCTGGAAGTCTTTGCTGATATTCGTGCCTGGTGGCGAACAATCGAATTCACTGATATATAACTGTTAATGATTGATTTAATTATTGATTATTGTTATATATGTATGCATGACTCTCTGTGATTTACTGCCTTATGTGCCGTAATAGAAGCATGCTAGCGTTGCGTATTTTATTCTGAATATCATATGCATGTAAAAACCCTCGGTGTTGAATAACTAAGTGGGAGAGGGGATTGGTAAAATTCCCGCGGCCTCCATTATTGGTTTGTTAGCAATGTGAATAAACTTGCGCGTCGGCATTAGAGCCTTCCTCCCCATCGGATGAGTTTATTCATGGATTGCTGGGACAGACTTCTTTAAATAATTATGTTTGTAATGTGATGCATATGAACTTGCGCGTTGGCATAGACCTTCCTCCCTATCGGATGAGTTCATGTGCGGATCACTGTACATACTTATAATTGATGACTGTAGGAAGTTATCCGAGCACGTGTGTACTTCTCCATCTGTAAGGCACATAAGCTTGGGCCGCGGACTTGGAGTCAAATAATGGTGTACACTTAGGTGTAAATAATAAGTATCCTCCCCATCGGAGTCACTGCTTTTATTTGCATGGCTAAAGAGGAACCGACTATTAATTATTTTGTCATAAAGTTAGGTTGACAAATGAAATTAATGGGTAAAACCTTCTCTTGTAAATGTTCGGGTTTGTAAACGTCCACACTATCGTGGCTTGCAGACTCACGGTGCTTGAGATGTCGGTGAATTTTATTTTTATATTGTTTTGAGGGAATCAATATAAAAGGATAAAATTCGAAGTTTTGATCGGTATATTTATTTGTGATTCTCTGATTTTCAAATGGTTTTATCTCACTTATTATTAACTAAAAGAAATTATATTTACTTGTCCAAATTAGATGATTAGAAAAGAATCTTGGTTTTGAATTTTACTGCTTAAGAAAATACATGTGTGTTCTCACAAAGGACGTCTCATGATGCCTATTAAAGTCTCTAGTGAAGAGATGAGAGGTTCATAGAAATATGATGGTCTCATGTAACTCTTCGGATACTTGAGTAATTTAAAAGGCGGTAGGTCATGATTGAATTTGATAAATGAATTGGAAATACATGGAATAGAAGTTGAAGGGGAAACCTAAGTCAATTTTATTCTTCATAATTGCCTAGATGTTTTGAGTAAGTTTCTCATGAATTACAAGAGGTTGTATATGGTGGGAAACTTCTGACAAAACATATGGTAAAGGAAATTCAATTTCATAAAAGGAGTGAACAAGGATAGAATCTTACTTACTAGTTGTTTAAACATGATTAGTGATGGCATCTACTGACACGAAGTGTGTAGATACTGGAATCACTGAATGTTCATTACTAAGTGAGGATAAGATTGTTATGACATGGGTAAAACTACAAGACTAGTGGCTATTACAGTGGGAGTTGTTTATTTATCTTACGATATGAATAAACATTTGATTTTGTAAAATTGTCTTTACTTACGTTTTCATAGAAAGAATTTGATTTCGGTTTCTATGCATTAATAGATGGATACTCCATTTCATTTAAATGACATGGTCATTATAATGAAGGATAGAGTTGTAATCTGTTATGGTACGTTGATGGACAATTTGTATACTCTTAAATCATGTATATTCCACAGATGCAACAAATAGTAATTAATAATGCATCTTCTGATCTTAGTAAGAGAAAGTAACCTTCGTAGATGAACTAAACATGCATTTGGCGTCTAAGACTAGATCATTTTACTTGAGTAGGACTCAAAAGTTGATAGCAGATGGACCGTAAGGTTTATCTGAAGTGGAAACTATCGGACTTACGAGTCTTACTTGGAAGTAAAAATGATTAATTACCTTTTCAAGGTAAAGGGGTGTAGAGCCAAAGATATATATGTTGGAATTGGTTCATTCTGATTCAAGCGGACCTAATATTATCTAGGCGAGAGGTGGTTATGAATAATCGAAGATTATTCTAGATACCGATATATTTATTTGATGCACTGCATGTCTAAATTCTTTGATTTATTCAAGAATTACAAGGTTGGTACAGTAAAGCATCATGGAAAATATATCAAATAATGACGATTTAATCATCATTACGAGTACCTCTTAGGATAATTAGGAACTATTAATCAGAGGTTGAGATTAAATCTCAAGTGGTCTACACCGGGCATGCCCCAGCTGAATGGTGTGGTGGATAGAAGGAATAAGACTCTTATGGTAATGATTAGATAGATGATGAATTATTTGGAATTACTTAATTCATTTTATGGATAAGCCCTAGAAACAGTAATTCATTTGAATGTTTGTCTGTTTGTGGGATATGCTATAAAAATAAAGGTGATTTATTTAGTCTAAAAGATCGAAGGGTGATTGTTAACACAAACACTAGATTTTTGGAAAGGGACTATGTAATAAATCACAAACCCATGTATGAGTTGTTCTAAAGGTAGTGAGAAGAAAACACAAAGTATAAGTACCAAGTGTACAAGAGGATATACCACAAGGTAAACTGCAATGCGTGTCACGTCTGATACACAATTACATGTAGTGCCTTGTCGCAGTGGGAGGATTATTCGACAACCCATGAGATACATGTTTTGAAAAAGTCGTAAGACTTGATCCTTAGTAAACATGGTATTATCCCAGGGATACGACGTTGCACTACAAAATTAAAATGCGGAATCTTAGTAAGTGCAATGAATATTAAAATAGAATCGATGGATTTTAAATTAGGTCTGGATGCTTGTTGAACCGCTAAATGGCGTAAAAGCCATTGGAAGCGGGCATGCAAGAATAAAAGAGGATCATAGAATAAGGTGAAAACCTTGGAAGCAAGCTTGTTGCGAAAATGTATACTCAGAAAGAAAGGGTTCGATTATGAGAAAACCTGTTCGCCGGTAGCTATGCCTAAGTTGATCCGGACTCTTTTATTTGTTGCTACTCATATGAAATATAAGGGATAGCAAATAGATGTCGAGACAGCTTTCCTGATTGGAAGTCTTAAGGAAACATCTATGTGAAGCAACCAGAGTGATTCATTGCAAAGAGCTAAGAGCATTGTGATAGTGAGCTTAAAAGTGTCCATTAATGGACTAAAACAAGCTTCAAGATCATGAAACATCCATTTTGATGAGGTAATCCAGTGACATGGATCTAATCAATGATCGGATGGGTCTTGTGTATTGAAAAGAGTGATGGAAACGTGGTGGTATTTCTTGTACTATACGTAGATAGTATCTTGCTCATTGGAGACAATGAAAGAGTATTGTCGGGCGTATGGGTATGGTTGATAAAGCGGTATGAGATGAAGGACTTAAGAAGAGCAAAAATATCCTTTTGATCACGGTAATACGGATCACAAGAAAGGATGTTATGCTTATCTCAAGTTTCATATAATGATACGATCCTTACTCGTTTAGCATGTGAATTTATCTAAGTGAATGTGTCTTGTGACACAAAAGTAGATAAAGAAGATGAAAGCGGTTCCTTATGCTTCGGTAAATGAGGAAGCTTAATCTAAGGAATGCTATGCACGAGATTGGATATCTGTTTTGCCGATGGCATGAACAGTGGGTATCAACGTAACCCGGAACAAGAATGATGAACTGTGGTAAGACATATACTTATGTACCTGAAAAGGACTAGAAACTATATGTGGGCTTACCGAACAGATTCACTGATTCTTATGGGTTACATAGATTCAGATTTTTCAAATCAGATAGGGACGACAGTAAATCTACCTCAAAGGTTATGCGTTTAATTTTAGGAAGTTGAGTCATAATGTGGAAGAGTGTTATATAGAAATATATTTCAGACTCCGGACTCCATCATGGAAAGATGATAAAATGGAGCCTATGAGGCAGCCAAAGTATCTGTATGACTCTAGAAACTTCAAGATGGACTTCGAAGTGTTTCTAAGTTTGCCCAAGGATATCACAATTTATATTGATGATATTGGTGCAGTTGCAAACTTGAAGGAATCACGAGCCCATAAGGCAATTAAACACATGGAGTGCAAGTACCACCTATTACGAGAAATCGTATGATGAGGGGAAGGTTGTTGTCACCTAGATTGCATCGGATGATGACCTAGTAAATCCATTTACAAGGACCTTAAGGCGAGAGCTTTTGATGGTCGTGTAGTGGGAGTGGAAATCAGATGTATGGCAGAAGACATGACAGCATAGTCTTTTAGTATAAGTGGGAGATTGTTGGATTGTATACTAAAAGTCTAGCTTTTTGAATGAACAATATTGTAACAATTAATTTGAAATGAGAATCATATGATCAAATGATTGCATCTTATAATTTATTTATATGTTCGATGCAATAGTCCACTTACTTTATACTGTAGATAATATGTTGTGCGACAACACGCGGAAGATCATATTATCGGTTTTCTTATAAAGTATAAACTGATGCTCACAACCGAGATAGACGGGGACTCTCTATCGGGATGGTTGTAGTGTGGTTTGGTATTAGCTTGTCTTGGCTATAGAATCACATTAGTGCACTTGGTGTATTGAGCAGGACCGCTTGAGATCGTTCGACTTATACTGACTTATAGTAGAACTTGATCTCAGTTATTATGGAAGTTCATGCTCTTAATCCCTATACAATAACCTCGACACGTAGGGCAGTATGTATTTCTTTGATTCATCAATGGGTGAGAGTTACATGTAATTAAATCAACAAACTCGATGAGTTGGGAAGTAGTGCTGTCTCTATGGTGTGCTGTTGATTGTAGAAGGAATTCATGTCCGTCATAGGTTGATGATGTCCCCTTGAGGAGCTCATAAGGATTATCATGTAAACCCTGCAGGTGGAATTTATTCCGGCATGATAATGAGGTTGAGTGGTACTACTCTTGGATGAGATATTAATTAATTGGGTTGTCAGTAACTTAATTAATTAATGGATATTGTATATCTTAAACATGGGGAGACTAATGGACTCATAATAAGAAGGAGCCCAAAACGTAATTTTGGGATTTGTACAGTAGTGCAATAATAATATTTTAGTGGAATATATTATTATTATTGGACTTAAGTATAAGCTTTGGGCTAAGCTTGGATACTTAAGCCCAATGGAGGCCCAACCCAATTTCTCCTTCTGGTCCCTGCTGTAGCCCATGTATATAAGTCACCTCAGCTTATCTGGAACTCTAATTTAATCTAATTGATTATTCACGTGTGATGAGGGTTGAGAGCAGATTGAGGAGGTCTCGTAGATCGTCGCCCACACGACGTCGAGATCGGACTTGGGACATACAGCAGAAGATCAGAAGGTAGTTTGCTGCTGCTGTCCGCGACCTTGCGAAATTTGTATAAATTCGTACATTGATCAGAATTTGATGATCAATATACTGACAGAAAGCCGTCAAAGAGAGGATCGTCTGAACGTAAAGATCACTCAATTCTAACATCAGACGAGGAAGTTATGGCTATTCTCGTGGGACTGCGCAGGCTGCCTGCGAGAATTAATCTTCATCAACATACCATGGTGAACGGTAATCGTTTCTATAATTTATTGCTTCCACTGTGTTAGAAATGCATGGTATGCTAACGGTTCACGTTAACCAAACGATCCAAGAATGCCAACACTTATATCACAAAAATAGGCTTTAAGGCTCAAAATGGTTAACTAGGAATGATGTATAAGGTAAGAAAATATATGGCAATGACTTTAAAGTAACAAGGATGGCCTAAGATCATATCACTAACCTCCACCAATCGAGCTCATTCCCGTAGTCCATGAGCAAGTTCTAGTTTACCAAGGTTCAATTGATCCACTCATGAAAAACTAACCGTGGAGGTACGGTTGAGGCTCAAATGCTCACAAGATTTTGCTTGGACCCTTAGGAACTCATTACACCTCAATTCATCTCAAAATTGAATAAGTTAAATAGAACATGTCATAATTTTAAAGAGTAGAGGTTTTCAACATAGATCGCCATCACTTATCGCAGACAACATGTCATTACTCACATTAAAAAATGACTCACAACATCCCAAAACAAACACCAAGCAATCCTATACAAGAATAAAAATACCAACAAAACAACATATGAGAAAAGACTCTCCAAGCAAGCAACAACACAAAAACACATAACATGCAAAAATAAAAAAAAATTCCATCCATCGAAAGAAATTCAAGCATATATCCTCAATCATCCAATAACATGTAAGCTTAAGATTTTGCCACCTTATTCAAAAATTAAAAAATAAAGCAAATAAACCTCCTTAATACATAACAAGTGAAGTAACATGCCAATCCAAGCAAATCCAATTCAAAATCACATATATGCTAAGCAAATGGAAATGATGAATAGTAAAGTCAACTCCCTGAATAGGTCTCTGGAGGTGGAAATGGCTAGCATGGACAAACGGGCTGCATACAAAATGAACTGGAATTTTGAGCACGACATGGGTCGTGCTCTGCTACACGCCTCGTGTACTTGGCATCTGCACGGCCCGTGTTTGGCACACGACCTCAGTCATGGCCGTGTAGGTATTTCTGATGCTCGAGCATGGCTTCATGTTACAACGTCGTGCGCAGCACATAGCCCGTGCTTCTGTCTCCTACACGGCTCGAGTTTGGAACTCGTCTTTGATCCTGACGAGTAGCACTTTCTGATGTTAGTACACACCCAATCCTTACAGGGCAGTGTACTGAACACGGCTCGTGTAGATGTTGACCCACCCTGTTTTTTCCAATTTCAAACTTCACACCTCATTTTGCCCTGTTTTTACACTTCCAATACTTTCTATTCATGCTCAAAATCTCATAAAAAATCATCAGCTCAACAATTGTAACCAAAATATGAACTAACATGCACTTCAATGCAACCAAATAAACCAAAATCAAACCAATACTCATGAGAAAATTTTTAAAATTGATCAAATTTTACAAGAAGATCTCTCAATCAACATAATAAGCACACTCAAGTGGTGAGTCAACCACGCACTCTCCCCCCAAACTTAAATCGAAACAAGTTGAGAATTAAGTTTGCAAAAAATTGTGGGACTTATCCTTGTAGTCTCCAATAATGAGCTTCTTGTAGAGGAGTATATGCATCACAAAAATTCAAGGGACATCCACCACACACTATCTCCCCAAACTTAAAGTGAAACAAGAGTTGAAATTTTAATTTGCAAGAAGTGGTGAGACGTACCTTCACACTTCAAATCAAGCACTTCTCGTATTTCTAATATGCATTCTCCTCACGAGCACAATCAACCTACATGCCAAAAATGCAAGAAAACTCAATCAAAGCAATTAAAAATGGGTTGCCTCCCATCAAGCGCTAAATTTAACGTCTTCAAGCTAGACGCATAATTAAACTTTTAAACTCCACAAAAATCCTTTGGCCAATCGGCCTTCATCTTCACTTTAAACTTTCTTTTTGCTCTCTTCTTGTCCGTTATGACCGTTTCCCCCTTCTTACTAACCATACTTGATATTCCAGGAGAATCATGCAACAAACGCTTCTTCTTTTGGCAAGAGCAATAATCTTCTTCTTTGTATAGCTTCCATTAAATATCCGGAGCTTCATTCCTATCAAGTTCAACATATATAAGAAAGATTATACTTTTCAAATTCCAAAAGAGTTTCATTTAACCTCCCAATGCCAAGTTTTTCAAAAATTTCCAAAGGCATCAAATTTACACTCGAACCAAGATCACATATATCATTGAAGTATCCCTCATTATTGATTTCACATGTAAGTATAAATTTTCCGGGGTCCTTGGCCTTCAACAAAGCTTCGCCATTTACTATTTTATGATCTTGTTCTAGCTCCTTCTCCTCTTCACAACAATTTTCATCATCAAACAAGGATAAGAAATCACTAATAATCTTCTCCTCATCACTTCCCAACAAGCCTTCAACATTTTCATCAAATAAAACTTTTTCACCATCCGATACAATGCTTGTTATTTTTTCATCTCCTTTCTTTCCAATTTTCACAAAATTTTCCACAATAGGATTCAAAACTTCTATGTAGTAAGATTGTTCAATCCTTTCAAACTCATCCGGAGGCTCATTTGGGGTCTCAAGATATGATTCATCTTTTCCACCTTGATGGCATGATAATATGTCATTTTTGTCCTCCGAGCTCAATGAGAACTCCTCTTTTTCTTCATCATCATTAGATCCTTGTGTGGTAAAGAAATTTTTCCCAAGAGTAAGCGGAACTCGAGGCTCCGCTTCCACACCAAGTACCACAAATCAACCGAGAAGACCATCTCATTCACCTTAACCACCACGTCTTCAACCTTTCCAAAAGGCAAATAAAAGATCCATTTTTACCCTTAAGACAAGTTGTGGTAGGCTTGAGTTCCCCCATATCAAGGCTTCTATAAGTAGAATAAGGCATCACATTTTCAACCATCTCTAAGTCACACCTTGCATTAAGAGTTCCTTTTCCTTCAATTTCACAAGGCACTATATCCTTTTCGAGTGCCTCCACTTTCGTGGAACACTCTTCATGAATAGATTTGACTTCTTCATCTTTCACTTTACTCTCTTCCATTTTCTTCTTTTTCAATGTAATGTAACTCTCAAACTCTTCTCTCTTTTCTTCTTTAACACATCTTTGAGGAAAAGGAATAGGATCAAGAGTAATCGGAATGCCCCAATAATTGCATTCAAATTTTTCTACACACATTGCTTCTTTCGGCACTCTTTCCTTCTTCATTCTCCATTTTGACTTGCGCTCAATCTCTTTTCCTTCTACACACTCTTCTTCAACCAAACTTACCTCTTTCTTTTCTTCCATAGCCTTTAAAAGATCTTCATCATCTTTGAGAGTCTTGCGTTGTTCATTTTGAAAATTCACTTCATCATTATTGCAGTTCCCTCGCTTGACGTTCCAAAGCTTCAAATCTCTTATCCCTCAACTCTTTTTCTTGTTTCATAAAGTCAAATCTTTTGTCATTCACCTCTTTCTCTTGTTTCATAAAATCAAACATCTTGACCATTTGACTTAATTGATCTTGCAAGGAAGGTCTTCCATCATCGTATGGTGGACACTCTTCTTGGAAATTCGCTTGAACATACCCGTTTTGCATACATACTCCATTCCCCATTTGGTAATTGGGCATATTCTACACTTGTCCCCCATTAAAGTTTGAAGTAGGCATTGAGTAGCCATTTTGAGGCTCATAGCTTGAACGACTTGGTTGAATACTTATAGAGAAGAAATTATTGTAAGAACTTGATGGAGTGTAAGTGTATCCTTGATATGGTTGGCATGTACTCTCATTAGAAGCTCGTTGCCATCCCCCATTTCCTCCATTATTGTAGAGTTGGTCAATGTTCATCATCTTTTCAAGGAACCTTCTACAACTTCTCTTCACTTGCTATTTTTGGTTCTGCTCCTTCTTCCCTTCTTTCAAGGTTGATGTACTTATCAAGAAGAACAAGTGAGAATAAATTTTTCAAAAAAAATATAAAATGCAAAAATAAGAAAAATGTCCTAAGTAGAGCTAACAAATTCAAACACGTTACACCGAAGGCTTTCGCCCTGGCAACGGTGCCATGAACTTGATCGCAATTTTCAATGTAAAAGAGCAAGCGACTCTTGTCGTGTAGGCACGGGCAACCAAGTTGAATTATCGAACCGAGGGAACTTAGGATTTATGGTTTTTAGGTATAGTATCGTGATTAGTTAGGGACGATCGAAAAGGAGGATAAGAAAAATAAAAGGAAATAAAATGCAAGGAAAATAAATCTAATTACAATATTTTTGGATGCAATGGTAGTTTCTTGATGCACTCAAATAATCATTAATTGATTCCATTTTTAAACTAATCATGGTAAGGGCGATCACTAAATCATACCTTCACCTAAGCTCTTAGCCAAGATGAATAGGATGCAATTAAAAATGGCCCATTAGATCGTCTCCAATGCTCACAATTCCCATAGGTACTTACGGATATTAATATACCTACTAGAGATATTATCACAAAAAAATTTCTCTTTGAGGGAGGGACGTTTTCCTATGTTCCCTTTCTAGGTACTATGCTCACATTGGCTTGGTTCCCTTCACTAACTCAATCACAAGTAATCTCGCTAGCGTTCATTTATGTAGTTCAAAACATAGGAAGGTTTTTGCCAAACTCCCCCCATATTAATCCTCATGCAATAAATGGAAGAAACTCACATATGATAATCATGTAAAGAAACTAAGGTGAAAGCAACAACAAGACATGTTGATACATGATGCGCGTTTTCTTTGCACGCAAAATTAATCCCCAAGTATTAAGGATATCAATTGCAGCTTAAGCAAGCGACCAAGTGAATATCGAACCCAAAGGACGGCGTATTATTAATTTTATTATTTGCTAAATTAATTAAGACAAGGCAATTAAGTTTTAGGATTTAATTATTATCTACTAAACAATTAAGTAAAATAACAAATTAAATAAAATATCACTCGAAGAATACGAAAGTGGATCAAGTAGGAGAATAGGTAGCTCTAGGGTAATTCAGTTTTACTACTTAACTTCCCTTCCGTGTGTTGATGTCCGACTCTGCCTTGTGGAATATGGACGTATCACTAAACCATGCATATCTACTCTATAGACACAAATAAACATGCGTGTAATACGTGTGAATAGCCTCGGAGCAAGAGATATAATTCCACCCCCCTTTCTAGGTACTATCAGTATCAATTATTTTCCTGGCCAATTGGTACTCTTACACAATATGATCTCCTTTTATAGGTACTATGAAGTTATCCTCTTTATCCTACTTAATAACCCGAATTCAATTCAATTAATAAGTATTCATCTATGATAGTTCTAATGAAGCTTCGGAGTCTCCTCACTTAGAATCATAACATTGAATCCTCCTCAGCAGTGAACACACTCAATCAATAACCAAGATATGTATTCAGACTCTACATAACTGTTAATGATGCACAAAACGACCGTGGGTATGAATTAAAAAGGCACAATTATATATAAAATAAATCCACAAGTAGTGTTGTACGGAGTTTATACACGAAAGTTTAATTAATTGGTAAAAACATTCATAACCCTAGTTCTACCAAAAAGTCTCTAGCCCATGGTGTTATAGGAAACACACATGGGGGTTGGATAGATCTTATCCGTAGTCTGTAAAATACAAGATAAATTAGGAAGCAAACAAAACCCTAGATGTGGCGTCGTCGCGTCTTTCTCCATCTTGAATTCTCATCACAGACGAATCTTCAAAGTGATGGATGGATGGAGGAAAAGATGTGGATGATGGTTGGGGAGTGATCTCCCTTGTGGAGTGTAGTATTGTTGTGGCCTCTCTCCAATTCAATCTATTCTAATCTCCCCTAATTTATGAATAATGATGTGAAATATATATAGGTGTGAGAAGGGAATTAAATAAGGAAAGAAATATATATAGGTGAATCATGGAGGATTATGTGATAAGGAGATAAATTAGGTAATTTTTGAAAATTTTTCGGAAATTCTCGGAAATTCTCATTGGCAGCTGCGCGACTTCACGATTTTAAGCATAACTTCCTCGTCCCATCTCCGATTTTAGTGATTCTTGTACTCACGCGATCTTCTTTTCCTTGGTTTTCTCTGAATATAATGATCTCATCAAAAGTACAATATTTGAAGATGTAACAAGTCATGGAAATTGGAACAGTCGTGCTGAGTAGAAACAGCTTGTGCGACGTCACCATTTCGATCATAACTTTCTCCTTTGGAATCCGATTAGGGTGTTCTTTATGCCAAAACGACCCTCTCTTCTGTGGCTTTCCAACCATGTATTACACTTCCAATTCAGATCTCCACACAAATACAGAAAAATTACATAAGTTGGACGTGCGTTTTTCAGCATTCTTGGACAAATTGCACATTTTCTCTAACTTTGCACTTTTGATCCTTTTTCCACCTAAAACACAATAAAATACCTCAAGTGCACCTTTTTCTCATATATATCAAATATAAGACACTTGTGCTAATATACAACAATAATTTCTATCAAAGAGGTGTTAAATTGGACAGTCAAACACGCTTATTTTCACTCTCATCCCCAAACTTACCCGTTGCTCGTCCCGAGGCAATAAAATAAAAATAAAAATAAAGAGAAAAAGAGTATAAAAATTAGTGGGAAAACAAGGACTATGACAAATACCATATTCAAAATACAATTGTCCTCAACTTAGGTCATGCAACTTTCATTACATGTAATAATCAATTCATAGCATACAAGATAAGACAATCACCACCTATTCAAATGCTCCATTTACATGTCCTCACGGGAAGTATATATCACTCGCACTCAAGTGTAAAAGATATATACTTATGAGTTAAGGTATTTACGCTCAAATTCAATTTAAGTGCATGCGTAACCATAAGCTTGCCAAAAGTCTCAAACTCTACACCACTTAAAGTATGATTCGACAATGATATCAAAAAGGACTTTTCTTTTGAATTTAATGTTGGCTCTTTGGTTAAGGTAGGAAACATATGGATTAAGTGACTCAATTAGTAGAGAATTAAAACTGGAGATCTTTTGTACTGCAGATTTTTTACACTTCAAGGCTATCCAGCTTCATGCTCTTCTAATTTTCTTTTCTCTCCTTTTCTTTCAAGATCAACATAAATTTTCTTTCCTTTATTTTCTTTCTCGAGGTACCAGTTTTAGGCACTACCTCTAACATCTCGGGGTACCAGTTTCGGGCACTACCCCTAAGCAACTTATTTTTAAGCTCATAATCACTTGTACAACTTTAAATATTTTATTCCTCCCAAACTCCATCAAAATCAACTTCATACACTTTGACATTATTTAATTCTCTACTAAATATAGGAATTTAAGGCTCAAATAGGATATCAAAGTGCTATCTTCGTAGGTTGCCAAAGAAATAAGGCTTTTAGGCGCAACGGCTAACTACGGATAAACATCATTTGGTAAGAAATTATTTGGCTAAGTGACTCATAAATTCAAGGATGGCCTAAAATCATCTCCCATCATCTAACACACATATAGTTTCAAGTAAGACAAGAGGCAAGTTCTAGATTATACACACAAGAACGATACTCACCAGAAAGAAATATCATGTGATTATGTAACATGATCAACGAGGTTCAAAATCTCACATGAATTTTTAACAAGTAACAGAGGACCTTTCATTGTAAGCAATATCCCACAAGTACACATAGAACTTCATATCACAATATAATTCAAGTACAATTCCTCCATCAATTTCAAGAGTATATGAATTTCAGGCACAATTTAAAACAATATAAGCTCACATGGATCATCAAAAATATAAATGCAATCCTTCCACTCTCATAAATTAAAAGCACACATAAGAATTAGAATAAGGAAACGAGGACACCTAATTTTTCTTCAACGTGTGCACGAGCTCCTCAGCGTAGAACTCGTCTTGTTTTATCTTTTTCTATCATCAAATCTCAAATGCACTCATCATCACAGGATTCATAAATAATAATATAAGAGAACTCTAAAAACGACTCCATTGACTATCTAATCGACTCCACACACTAGAAACACCACTGAACACTAGGCAAATTGCAAAAAAATTGACACATCAAATCCGATTAAAGTTTCAACATACCATAAAAAATCAACTCCCCTAGCAAACATTACAAAGAAAACTTGGTGCTGCAATGAGGTAAGAACATCACACCCCCCAAACTTAATAAAAACGTAAGTTGAAACTAAGTTTGCAAAGAGATGTAATTTTCGATTAGTAAGCACCTTAAATATAAAAATTTCTTACTCACACAAAAGAAATAAAGCAATAAAACGGAAGGTCAATCCCCCAATAGGCGCTCATATTTAAAGTCGGAGAGTCATGACGGATTACCACTTAGTAGACTACTTGATCGGAGAACGGTCTTCTCGCATCCTCACCTTCAAATACTTTCTTTCCCTCTTCTTGTCTACACTCAACACCTCACCTTTCTTGGTCATAAGTATATGATCCTCAGAATTTCCTTCTTTCCTTGGTTGTCTAGACACCTCCTTGTCAATCTTCCACTTAAATTCAGAATCATTTGCCTTATTAAAATCAAGATTAAACAAGTTAGAAACCATATCTTTGCTCTTGCATGATTGAATCTCCATGGGCATCTTCATTGCTTGAAAGTTCGACTAAAATGATTGGTTGAACGGCTTTCTGGGGCATGATTGTGCAATCTCACGGTTTCGAGCATAACTTTCGCATCCAACCTCTGATTGAGGTGATTCATGCGCGAAAATGATCCTCCCTTTTGTGGCTTTCCGACTATCTTTGAGGCTGATTCGACCAGGATTCGACCTGTAGGTCTGGTCGAATTGACCTTCTGTATGAATTTTATTCTCCGATTCGACCTCAATTCGACCATAAGGGCTGGTCGAATTAGATGGCTGCTGGTCGAATTGAGCTCCTGATGAAACAGAGTGCTCTGGAGGGTGGAATTCGACCTGAATTCGACCAGAGGGTCTGGTCGAATTAAAGTATTTCTGGTCGAATCAAGGCTCTATTGCTTCCAAATCACGTCCAGAAGCCTCATTCGACCTCCCCTGCTGAATTCAACCTATGGTTTTGGTCGAATTGGGGTCGAATTGAGCTATCAATGTCTCTAATTTTAATTCCGGCCTCATCGGTCTCTCGTACTGTGTTCCAGACCTTAACGTGATGGCATTATTCTCCATTTTTTGGGTCAGTTGATTCACCTTCGCAGTCATCTGTCCCATAATTAAAGTAAGGTCCTTCAACTGCTTAGATAAATATGCATGATCAACATTTATGGTATCCTCGAGACGATCAATCCTTGCATCATTCTCAGCCATGTATCGATTGAAGATATCTACAACACTCTTCGCTTCTTGCTACTGCTTCATACTAGGCCCCCTTTGTGTCAATTCTATGATCTACCTCTGCTGGGACTCTAGTAGCTTGTTGATGTTAGCTAGACTAGAGACGATCTCATCATTCCTATTCGACTTCACCACTTGATATTCAATCTGTGCTACCGTGCCAAGTACATATGATCCTCTATCTCTCTCTACATGCCAGTCACGTGAATTTATAGAGATATCTTCAAATAACTTTTCTACTTCAAGTGCAGTCTTAGATAACAACGCTCCTCCTGATGATGCATCAATTAAAATATGCGACTCACAATCCAATCCTTAGTAGAAGATACTTATGTACTCAGCTTTAGACATTCCATGCTGTGGATACCTCCTGAGCATATCTTTAAACATGTCCCACGCCTCATCAAATTTCTCACCCTAATTCATAACAAATTAAGTGATGTCTTGCCTCATTCTTAAGATCCTAGAGGGTGGCATGTATCTCTCCAAGAACTTCTGCTGCAGTTGGTCCCATGTAGTGCAATCTGTGGCATCAGGAGTATCATACCAAGCTTCCGCTTCATCAATCAAAGAGAATTTGAATAGGGCGATCTGCCTAGCATTATCATTAGCTCCAGCGCCCTTCTGAGTATTTGCGTCACCAAGGAATCTTCTGAGGTGCTGATATGGATTTTCAAAACAACCTCCAGAAAAGGGATTCTTCTCTACCATGTTAATAAGAGCGAGATGTATGTTAAAATCATCATATTCCCCCTTGCTCCTATCAACCCCATGTTATCAATTCCATAATTCGTGAAAATTTCATGTATGGTAATATTATCCAGATTCTGCCTTGCTCTGACTATGTTTAAATATTATCCAGATTCTGCCTTGCTCTGACTATGTTTAGCACTGTGTGTTATTCTTTCCTTCTTTCCTTTCCTTTTTTTAGTGCACAAGTACCTCAGAAAAATTTAAGGTTAGATAGAAATAAATAATCACAAATAAAAATCTTAATCAAATTAGAAATAATAAATTAATAATAACAGCCGTCCCCGGCAACGGCGCCAAGAACTTGATGCGCTTTTTTTTGCATGAAAAATTAATCCCCAAGTATTAAGGATATCAATTGCAGCTTAAGCAAGCGACCAAGTAAATATCGAACCCAAAGGACTGCGTATTATTAATTTAATTATTTACTAAAATAATTAAGACAAGGCAATTCAATTTTGGGATTTAATTATTATCTACTAAACAATTAAGTAAAATAACAAATTAAATAAAATATCACTCGAAGAATACGAAAGTGGATCAAGTAAGAGAATAGGTAGCTCTAGGGTAATCCAGTTTTACTACTTAACTTTCCTTCCGTGTGTTGATGTCCTACTCTACCTTGTGGAATATGGACGTATCACTAAATCATGCATATCTACTCTATAGACACAAGTAAACATGCGTGTAACACGTGTGAATAACCTTGGAGTAAGAGATATAATTTCATCCCTTTTCTAGGTACTATCAGTATCAATTATTTTCCTAGCTAATTGGTACTCTAACCCGATATGATCTCCCTTTATAGGTAATATGAAGTTATCATCTTTATCCTACTTAATAATCCGAATTCAATTCAATTAATAAGTATTCATATATGATAGTTCTAATGAAGCTTCGGAGTCCCCTCACTTAGAATCATAACATAGAATCCTGCTCTGCAGTGAACGCACTCAATCAATAACCAAGATATGTATTCAGACTATACATAACAGTTAATGATGCACAAAACGACCGTGAGTATGAATTAAAAAGGCACAATCATATATAAAATAAATTCACAAGTAGTGTTGAACGAAGTTTACACACGAAAGTTCAATTAATTGGTAAAAACCTTCACAACCCTATTTCTACCAAAAAGGCTCTAGCCCATGGTGTTGTAGAAAACACATATGGGGGTCGGATAGATCTTACCCGTAGTTTGAAAAATACAAGATAAATTAGGAAGCAAACAAAACCCTAGATGTGGCGTCGTCGCGTCCTTCTCTATCTTGAATTCTCATCTTGATTCTCCTCTTGATTCCACAGATGAATTTTCAAAGTGATGGATGGATGGAGGAAAGGATGTGGATGATGGTTGGGGGTGATCTCCCTTGTGGGGTGTGGTATTGTTGTGGCCTCTCTCCAATTCAATCTATTCAAATCTCCCCTAATTTATGAATAATGATGTGAAATATATATAGGTGTGAGAAGAAAATTAAATAAGGAAAGAAATATATATGGGTGAATCATGGAGGATTATGTGATAAGGAGATAAATTAGGTAATTTTCGGAAATTTTCGGAAATTCTCGCAGGCAGCTGCGCGACTTCACGATTTTAAGCATAACTTCCTCGTCCCATCTTCGATTTCAGTGATTCTTATGCTCACGCGATTCTCTTTTCCTTGGCTTTCTCTGAATATAAAAATCTAATCAAAAGTACAATATTTGAAGATGTAACAAGTCATGGAAAGTAGAACAGTCGTGCTGAGTAGAAACAGCTTGCGCAACGTCACCATTTCGATCATAACTTTCTCCTTTGGAATCCGATTAGGGTGTTCTTTATGCCAAAACAACCCTCTCTTCTGTGGTTTTTCAACCATGTATTATACTTCCAATTCACATTTCCACACAAATACAAAAAAATTACACAAATTGGACGTGCATTTTTCAGCATTCTTGGACAAATTGTACCTTTTCTCCAACTTTGCACTTTTGATCCTTTTTCCACCTAAAACATAATAAAACACCTCAAGTGCACCTTTTTCTCACATATATCAAATATAAGACACTTGTACTAATATACAACAATAATTTCTAAAGAGATTATGGTCCCCGACATTAAGCTGCACGCAGTTTTCTCTTTCCCCATCTGAAGAGATTACGAAGGTCCTGAGGGAAATCCAGAGGCTTAGTTGAGGAATGTCTTACACCTGCTGATCTTTCGTCTAATTCCGCATAAGAAGATCAATGGATCTAGGTATTCCTCTTTTTCAATAATTTTATGGATCTTGTTGAATCATGTTAGGGCTTAAGGTGTTTTGGATCTAAATGTTTTATTTACAACAAAATACAGTATAAATTAGGAGTAACTCTTTTGTATATAAATAATTAAAAAGGACATAAGAAAAAAAAGATATAAAAACAGCAAAAGAAAAGGATGAAAAAACCAAAAAAAAAAATTAAAAAAGACAAGAAAAAAAGATATAAAAACAGCAATAGAAAAGGATAAAAAAAACCATAAAAAAGAAGGAATATAAAGTTAGACTCTGCATCATATATTCTTGCCTTGTTTTGTGATATTTAGTGTGTCGGGAGATACATGTGTGGCAATGAATGAATGGGTCCAAAAATGTGGATAAAAAGTCAGGGGTAGATCCAAAGTATTTTTTTCTGGGTATAGCGCGTAAGCATAAAAATATTATTTAATATTTAAAATTATACAAAAAAGAATTAATATTTGAAAAGTATAATTATTATTGACACCGTTGAATTTTCATTTGTAAAAGGCAATTCAACAAGCTTATAGCATAAATTTATAAAAATAATAATAAATTTATTGTAAATTTATATTGCAAATTAGTAATAAATTATAAATAAATTAGAAAAATGTGAATAAATTCTATAAAAATGGATATTTATAAGTTTATACATAATGCGTAGAGTGAACAATGAAGAAATAGAATAAGAAATAAAAAATAAAGAAAAAATGCGGTATAAATTAGGAGTAACTCATTTCTATATAGATAATTAAAAAAGACATAAGAATAAAAATATAAAAATAGCAAAAGAAAAGGATAAAAAACAAAAAAAATGAATATAAAGATGACAAAAAGGGCTAGAACCTGTGTCTTCCATTGGAGAAAATGGTAGCTGAACCACTGAAATATCAATAAATATGCATTTATATATATATATATATATCATTTTGGGGGTACTATTATACTCCTTGTACCTGGATCCGCCTCTGAATTAAAAAGGGTGAATTTTTAATTCTTTGTTTGTATGTGATTTGATTTTAAACTATTCTTTATTGATTAAAAATGAACAAAATCTACAGTGATCTCCATAAGAATGAGATGTATCTCACTCACAAGAATGGTAAATAGACTGGCATACAGATAAGACACAATATAACTTCAAGATACATCAATCTAAACATCTAAGCGCCAACAATTTCAATTGCCTATGGTGTTGGGGTTCTTTGGTGGGCCTGTCCAAATTCTTGCCAATATCTTCACTGTAATCCTCATGAACCTACATCAATTTTCCAAGGTCAAATTTGGGATCCTTCAAGATTTAAACTTCCTGATATAACATCTGCATAGAATAGATGCCTGAATTTGCCTTCTTGATTTCTGGTTAGGAAAACTAATAGTGCTTTAAGGTCATACAACTCCTTTAAAAATGGATCAACCGCTTTCTTCTTGCCACCCTTCTTACCCTTCGAAATCCTCTTGTTCTTCTCCACAGCCATCGTGGCGGAGCAGGAAAGTGCAGGCTGATGGAGAAAGATTCGAATCGCGCTCACAATCACAAGGATGTATATAAGGAATGAATTAATTTAGGATTTATTAGAAAATGTTGTGTTTAAAATATAAATTTAATAAATTAGGAATAATTTAGATTTTTCAAAAATATATTTTTAATTATATAATAATAAAGGTGTATATTTAATAAAATATAGTGTGGAACCCAATATGTAATTAGAGTACTCATATACTATGCTATAATTTAAAACTTAATTTTAGAAGGTGGGAAATAATTAATTGAAAGGAAATTGCAAAATTAGTGTTTTTACATGTATACTCTCTCAAAAAGCTAAAGCTAGTTTATTTTTTTATTAAATTTAATTATTTAACTATTTTTATTGCAATATTAATTTTATAACTTTTAAATTGTAAGTAATACTTTTGCACCTTAATTTATTAACCCCCAGGCCCAATAATTTGAAAGTTAATTAAGGATAAAAATTGTAATAATTTAAAGTCATAAGACTAATTTGCAACAAAAATAATTAAAGAATCAAAATTCATAAAATAAAAGAATAAATGACCTTTTTGAGATAGTATATGATTTTTTTTTATTAAAAAAGAAAATTTCTCCGTTCTACGTTAATAAGAAATGAAGCTCAATTTTTATTAAATTGAAAAAATAAAATAAAATTTAAAAAGTACTGCTCCCTCCGTCCCGGGTATTTTTACCCATTTGTACGGGCATGGAGATTAAGACGTTTTATTTTTTTAATATAATGTAAGAGAAAGTAGGGATAAATTAGTAATTTAAAAAGAAAAAGTGAATAAAGTTATTGGGAATGATGAATAAAGTGTAAAAAAGTAATTAAAGTTGTTGGGATAGTAAAAAGTAGGTAATAAAATATTATGTATTTTTGCCAAAAATAAAATGGGTAAAAATACGTGGGACACTCCAAAATGAAAAGTGGGTAAAAATACGTGGGAGGGAGTATATATTTTGAATGGTGAAGAAACATGACACCTATCCCGTAATTTTGGGCCATAAGCTCATACGCTAGCCCACGTGATAAAATAAATATGTGGCCCACTCCAATAATCGAAGGAACCAATATGTCATGAATTGAATTTGGTGAGCCACAGCCGCCCACTACTCCATTCTCCCATGGCCCATTTCATTATTACATTGAAGAAACCAAACCATTGAAATATTAAATTAAATAAAAACAAATTTTGAACTAGAAAATTACAGTTGATTTACAAAATTAAACCCTACCAGTAAATGCAGCTGTGTAGTTAAACTCGTTTTCGTTTAACTACCATTTGTCATACAAATAAAATACAATAATTGTATGGATCTCAAGATCATAAATGTTTTAGTAATACGTTAAAATGGTCGGGTCGATTGAATTATTATAATTGACCTCCTTTATATACCGTCGAGTTGGTATGCGGGCGTCTAAGTGTGCGAACTATTTTTTTTGCATAATATGTATTAATGTGTATTTTAATTAATCGTCGAATTAATATAGGGGTAGGATTGTGTGATAACGGTGAGACAGTATAATTAGGTATCAATTTTTTTTTAATAGTTTATCTTTCTTAAGAATATTACATACTTTCTATTTTGATTCGTCTCAAAAATACTTACACCCTAAAAATGAAAATAATACACAATATTAATAACTTTATAATATTACAATATTACAAAAATGTCACTTCTTTTACACACAATCTAGTCAAAATTAATTATATCTCCTACACTTTATGAGTGAGGCTTGCGTGCATCCGGGCGCACACCGTGCGCCTTTAGAATTTAGTATTATGGGTAAGGGGTATATTACTTTGTTCTAAAGGGTATACACTTTAATTAATAAAGGTACACCATTTTGTTCTAAACGGTATACACTTTTATTAATATTTTTTATTTTTTTTTCAGAAAATAAAGAGTATAAATATGTATACTAAAGGTTATACAATTTAACACAAAATTTCAAAGGCACAAGGAATGTGTTCCCGTGCGCCCGGGCTTACACAAGTTCTTGCTATGGGTACACATCTTTATACTAAATGGTATACAATTTAACACAAAATTCTAAAGGCACACGGAATGTGTTCCTGTGCGCCCGGGCACACAAGTTTTTGCCACACTTTATTACTCCCTCTGTACCAAGAATACTTGCATACTTTCTATTTTGATCGATCCAAAAAATACTTGCACATCCTAACAATAAAAACAATACACAATATAAATAATGTTATAATATTACAATATTACAAAAATGCCACTTCTTTTTACACACAATCCAGTCAAAGTCAGCTATATCATATATTTTATCTATTCAATTACCCAAAATAGTTATTATTTTTCTTACATCATTACAATAGAAAGTAAGTTTTCTTAAACCATGTGCCACCAAATACGTGCATGTATTTTTGGGACGGATGGATTATCATTTTTCTTTTAAAGTGCTGTCACTTTTCATTTATACTATAAATTGTTAATAAAATAGTTTACAAGCATTGTCAATTTTTATCAATTGATTATCACTTTTCATTATAGATATCCCTCCGTCCCACCACAAGGATGACATTTCTTTTTTGCACGTAGATTAAGGGAGTACAACATTTAATGTGTGTAGATGAGAAGAGAAAAATTATATTTTAATGTATATTGGGTAGGTATATTAATGTGGTGTGTGAATCCCATAAAGATATATTAATTATTTTATGTGGGTTTTATTTATTGAAAATATAAATGGGCCAGGGATGAACGAAAATAGCAAAATGCATTTTTTTAGTAGAACGGAGGGAGATCATTTTTTATTCGTTTCGTAATTCGATCTCACATAAATGTTTTACCATTAATACATAGTGCTTGAAAATTATAATGTATATTTAATGAAAGATTTTCATACTAAAACTTAATTTTAAGATAATGTCTCAAAATAAGTACCAATTTTACGTCCATCCCAAATTAAGATCTCATTTTCACCTATTCTCAGATTAATATTTATATTAGTATTTGACAATTTCAACTCAAGACCCATTAACGGGTTCTCCAAACGGCATTAATTATTTCTTTTCTTTCTTTTAATTAAGGAATTCTTGTTTGCTAAAGTTTAATGTCGAGTCCAAAGCCTTTGCTTTTCAAATTCATCCTCATGAAATTATTATCTTCGAGTTCAATTTCTCAAAGGTCGAAAGGGAGAATGTTTAAGTAATGGGGGAAGATCTTTCACTCTATGATTCATTAAAAATAAATAAAAATAAACAATTTGTTTTCTCTAAACTATGAATGAGTCACATTAATAAATGAACTTAAGAATTACAGTTGTTTTTAGTCGTTCTTTGCAGATTTTTTCCATTATACGACTTTTGTTATACTTCCTCCGTCCGTTCAAAAGAGGGTCTTTTTTTTCATTTTGGTCGTCCGTTCCAAAGAGGGTCATTACCTTTTTTACACACATGAGACCCACACATACCCACTAATACAACTAAAATATGGGGTACACACTCCCACTAATACAATTATCCACTACACATTAAATAACAATACTCCTTAATCAATGTGAACAAAAGCAAAATGCCCTCTTTCGGGCGGACGGAGAGAGTATATAAATGGGTCTTTGTATGATGGATTCACCACTTATTTGGGGTTTTCAAATCTATCACCATTTATTATTTTTTGTCAATTTAATACATGATCTAGTTAATATTTTTAATTCTATCATTATTTTTTATTTTTGTCAATTCAATACGTGATCTATTTAATAATTTCAATTTTATCACAACTTTTATTTTTACAATTTTGACACACTACTTATTTTATATTTTTAATTTAATTCATTATTATTATTATTATTATAATTATAATGAATAATAATTATTTGGATTATGAATTAAATCTTTTCTGTAATAAATATTAAACTTTATTATTATTCTGATCTTTCGACGTTCTTTTACATTTTTTTTTCTAAATAATAAAAGTATATATATATATATATATATATATATATATATATATATATATATATGAATTATAAAATGGACGAAATAAATTTGTGAAGTTCATGAGTAAGTAATAATTAAAAATTTAGTTCATCATGTATATCATTTTTTTTAAAGAATATACTTAATTTTTAAAACCAGTAAAACTATTACAATAGCTAGTGCTAAAGAATTCACCACTTATATATTTTTTATTTTCTATTTTATTATTATTATTTTAATTTTTTTTAAGAATCCCACAAAAAAAATAATTATAATAATAATAAATTTAATTGAAAATATAAAATAAATGATGTATCAAATTTTAAAATAAAAGTTGTGATAAAATTAAAAATATGAAATAGATCACGTATTAAATTGACAAAAAAAGGTCGTGATAGAATTAAAAATATTAAATAAATGGTGTATTGATTGACAAAAATAAAAGAATAGAATTGAAAACCCTTAATAAGGTGATAATTTTTTAGGAACTAACCCTTTTAAATATTAAGATCAGAAATTTGTTTGATAAATAGATGATTGGTAGATCGGCTTTATATCATAAATCACTGGGTAAGAGTATACCAAAAATCATATGGGTAAAATTTTACAATGGGAACGAACATTATACCCTAACGATGAATGATAAACCCTCGGGTTATAATATTATTTAAATTATTAACATTATTATTCGTAAATATTTTTAAAAACATTAAATCATTCTAAAATTTTTGAATATTCAAATAATATATTTAATATTATTCAATTTTTATTAAAATTTTTGTTTATTTTGATTTTAAAATAATTATATTCTAATATTTTTTAAAAATAAAAAAATGGGTAAATTAAGTGTCTTTTATAATTAATGCATTAATTTATATGTGACATGAATTTCATTTTAATAATAAGTATATATTTTAAATTTTTTAATTGAAATTAATATATTTGTTGTAGTTATGTGATTAATATTATTTTTTAATTATAATCAATTTATAAAAAATTTTGAATTTCATAATTATGATTATTTTAAATATTAAGATCAATACTTGTCTGAGAAATAAATAGTTAGGACTTGGATTAAAATCTTTCCTAATTTGTATACCGGCTTCCAATTGTACTTGCTTTTATATGTATAGATAATTCACGAAAAAGGAATTATATTACTATATATAATTATTTATTTTTTATATTTAAATTGTTGTTTTTTAAGTTAATTATAATATTTATTTATTTATATGAATATTATGTATTTTATAAATAAAATGTTAATTAATATATTCATTGATAATTAGTTAAAAATATTAAAAATATATTTAAATTTTACCAAATTTATATTGTTAATTAAAAAATTAAAAAAATTTATTATTGAAAAAATGAATGATTAAGATTAGAGAAAATAGAGGATTAGGATTTAATTAAAATATTTTTTAATTTGGCAAACCGACTTTTTGGATGGGAAATTACATGATTTACAGAAATGGACTAATTATGCTAATATTAATTAATCACTCAAAATTATACTCCAGGAATAGATTTGAAAACCATTTCACATAGATCGTTTTCACGTTTTTTCTATAACGCACCCACGTGTAACAATGCATTTATTTAAATAATATCTGCCGACACTTTTTATAGATGATGCCAAACCCGTAAAAAGGCACGTTTAAAAGGCATATTTTTTTATTACTGTCATTTGTCGTTTTAATTAAAATAAGAAAGTATTATTATTTTATGTATTGTGGTTATTTATATTAATAGTAAGTGATGAGTCAAATATGAGATATTTTTTAATAATTAATATGAGAAATGAGAATATTTGGATGAGATGCCAAATATAATAAAATAAAATCTTTTTGATGGAACGGAGGAAATAGTTAAAATCGTCTAGGTGAACGTAGACAATTTACACGTTCAACACGCTATAGTAGTTTATTTTATTTTAAATCAGAAATTTCATTGGATTTTTTTAAGGCAAAATAATTAAGTTTAAAAAGCTTGCATTTTGTAGAACCGATTTTACATTAAACAAGATTAGGAATAATCACCTTTTTGACCTTTTTACATGACAAATGGTTTTTTTTTTCAATTTTTTTTTTTACCATAATAATTCATGATACAGCATAAAATTAATTCACTTTTTGACTAGTCAAGCTCATAGTTAATTATACACAAATAATAACACTCCCTCTGTGCATTAATAATTGTATTCATTTATTTTTTCACATGAATTAATAAATATTATTATTTTATGTGGTGTAAATAATTGTATTAGTGGAGTGTGTGGATCCCATATTTTAATTGTATTAGTGATGCATATAAATTTCATACTCCATTTAAAAGGGAAAATTGATAGATTAAGAGTGCATACCCTAAAATAGTAAAATGGATACATTATGGATAGAAGGAATATAATTTATTGAGTAGAAAGATGACACTAAATATAAATTGAAAAAGTCATGATTAAAATTATATACTCCCTCCGTCTTAGGCTAAGAGGACAATTTTTCCATTTTGGTCGTCCCACCCAAAGAGTTCTCTTTCTTTTTTAGACACATGAGACCCACACACCCCCTCTAATACAATTAAAATATGAGACTCACACTCCCACTAATACAACTACTCATTATAAATTAAATAATAATACTCCTTAATCTACGTGCAAAAAAACAAATGGATCTCTTACGCCGGGAACGGAGGGAGTAGGTTGCATCTCATAATATAAAAAGTGGTAGATGAGTGACATGTATGTAAGGAGGAAAATGTCAATCTTTCCTCTTAAAGTTAATACATTCCTTTTAGGTTATATGTTTTATTATATGATACGTGTAAAACATACAACACGGTGTAACAGAAGATATAACACCAAAATATAATTAAAATCTAACTACTCCCTCCGTCTCATAAACAAGTTCACACTTTTTATTTTTGTTCGTCCCATAAACAAGTTCACACCCCCCAAATAAGGAAATACACATAAATCAATAACCCCACATCATACTTTAATTTTTAAATTGTTACCCCTTTACAACTCACATAACTTACTTTATAATTTATTTATTACCTAAAAATATCAAACTACCCCAAAAAACAATTTTTTCTTAAACTCCGTATTTACAGTAACTGTGAACTTCTTTATGGGACGGAGGGAGTAGTAACTAATAAAGCGGGATTTCCGTGGTTATAGGAATTTGCGGTAGTTTGCAATAATTGTTTTACTATAAATAGTAGAGTTTATTAAGTCAAATTTGAGACACATTTTTAGAATGGGTAGTATTGATGGTGAAATGGCGATTAAGGAGAGAAGATTGAGTGTGGTGGAACCATACGACGAGTACGATGAGGATCGACTACTGTTGGATCAGTTTCAACTCCATCTTGCCCAGATAGCTAATCACCACTTAGGTAATTAACTAATTCTATTTATCATTTTCTTCCTCACTCTATTGGGGATTATTCTCTCCATTCTACTCTCAAAATCTCCAAATAACCTTGATATAATCTATATAATTATTTAAATAATGAGAGATTTTTTTTAATATATATTTGTATCAGTATTAATACTGTAGTACTTGGTAAAAGTTTTCCCTCTTTTAGTGTTTGAAAACTCATTTTCTTACCCCTCTCTCTTTGCTTATATGCAGTTATGATCAAGAAAATCAATTTGTTTGTTATTTAGCTTGATTTAACATTTACATCTCTACAAATAAAATTAAATTATTAAAAATATTAAACGAGCTAGCTCAACCCCAGTAGGATTGATTGTAGGGCACAATCGTGTAATGCCCAGGCAGACTTAAAAATTTTCTTTTTTGCCAACATTTTAAAGCAAATGTTAAAAATGCCCCACGCTACTAGAAAATAGCTTTATATGACATTCATATTTGCCATGTAAAACCTATTAATATTACAATTAACTTATTATGACACTTTTATAAAATGTAGTTTATTCTAATGTAGCAATAGGTGATAACCTATTAATACATTTGAAAATGTCACTACAAAATTGTTTAGAGTACACTTAATTATCCATTAATAATTAAAAAATATTAAATTATTTTTTAGTTAAGAATAAAATTTATTAAATTATTGCGGCTTTATATGACATTCATATTTGTCATGTAAAACCTATTAATAATACATTTAACTTATTATGACACTTATAAAATGTATTCTATTCTAATGTAGCAATAGGTGATAACCTAGTAATACATTTAAAAATGTCACTACAAAATTGTTTAGAGTACACTTAATTATCCATTAATAATTAAAAAAATATTAAATTATTTTTCAGTTGAGAATAAAAATTTATTAAATTATTGCGTCCCATACGATTCGATCCTGGATGAACATGAAATTGAACATCAGTCTTTACCAATTAGTCTACAACTAAATTTTATAAATTTTCACTAATTTTTTTACATAAAACATACATCATTAATTTTAATTAGTAATATAATTCCATCAATATATAATTGCAATGATATATTATAATAATTGATAGTATTTCTTAATTAATTTCTATTGAATTTATAATTATATTCATTTATTAATGACAAAGTCTCTTGTGAGACCTTAATTTTGTGAGACGGCTTGTGAGATCGGTTAAAGTATGTCTATTATATTGATAAAGTATGTTTAATTATTGTTAAAATATGTTTTCTAAAATATAAGGGATTATGAATTAAAGTACGATTATATGGTGTTATAATATGATTCATTATTAACATAGTTTAAATACAAATTAACATACTTTAACTATATAATAAGCATACTTAAGTAATGGGTCGATCCGTCTCACGACCGTCTCACAGAAAAACCCGTCTCTCAAGAGAATAACTCTTTATTAATTCTGTTACGTAATATATTAACTCATTATTAATTAATTTTTTTTTTATATTTTCAATACATATAATTCTTTTAATTTTATTTTTTTATTTTTTATTATATATTATTAAAGTAAATCTTATAATTTTTCTATTTATAATAAACAACTATATTTATTAAAGAATTAAATATTTTAAAAAAAATCCTATTACCACACTACTATTAATGTATTAAAAAGAGAAATATTACAACATTTACAAAATAGTGTATTAATAGATATATGAAAGTGTAGTTACAACTTTTGATAACCGCATGTATTAATAGAATATTTATAATGACATTTTTAAAAAAGTTCATTAAATTTAGTGTAGTAATAGATGATTTTTCTAGTAGTGCCAAAAGACAAAAATACCCTTGATTCGATTGTAATTTTAGAAAAAGTTATTATCGAGGAAATATTATTTGATTCCATCAATCGTAATCCTAGGTCTGCCATTGATTATACTAAAGACATATTAGAATTCAAGTATTAATGGGCAACGTGCCCGGTCAAACTTAAAAAAAAGTATTTGTTGTCAACATTTTAAGGTAAACATTAAAAATTCTTCAAAAGAAGAAAATGCCCTTGACTCGATAATGACTCGATTATAATTTTGGAAAAAAGTAATTATCGAGTTTTTCTAAAATTATAATCGAGTTATTATCGAGTCAATGACATTTTCGTCTTTTGAAGTATTTTTAATGTTTGCCTTAAAATGTTGGCAACAAATACTTTTATTAAGTTTGACCGGACACTGTTGCCCATTAATACTTGAATTCTAATATGTCTTTGGTATAATCAATGACAGACCTAGGATTACAATTGATGGAATCAAATAATATTTCATTTGTTTTGCAAAACCGTTCATGTTGACTGTCTATATTTTTTAAGAAAAATAATTCATAGTATCAATACATGGGGTCAAATAATACTTCAGTTGTTTAGCAAAACGGTTCACGTTTTATATTTTTTAAGAATGAAAATTACTAACTTTACTGACATTTTTAAGGTACTTGAATATTTTTAGGTGTATTAATTTGGTTTGATAATTTAGAAATTAAATTCTTTTAAAGTCATTGAATTAAAACGTTTTTTCATAATGTAGGTCTTGCGTGAGACAATTTTTCACTTTTTAAAATAATTATTACTTTCGCTATAAAATATTATCACTTTTTATTTATACTATAAATTATTCATGAAATTGTATTATCATTTTTCATTAATTTACTATCACTTTTCTATGTAAAAGTTATCACTTTCTGACCGTCTCACGTAAGCTCTTACGTGAGACGGTCTTACACAAGTCTTTGCCTTTTTCATATAACATCCATTAAAAATAAAAAAGATAAAATAATTATAATAATAATAATAAATTTAAATAAACAGGGCAAAAACTTGTATGAGACCGTCTCACATAAGTCCTTATATGAGATGGTTAGAAAGTGATAATATCACGCCCCGACCGTAGACAGAACGCGACAACCGCCACGTTAACCATAAATTTCACGGAATGGGTGCACTCCACTCCGAAAATTTATAGAAAACGTAAGGCTTGCTATCAAATACCTGTAGGACAGAACAACTGATGATAACGAGTACTACCCGAGGACATCATTTTCATAACATACCACCAAAGATTTACAAAGGAACAAAATACAATGATGTAACTCGGTCTGAAGAAAATATACACAAGCGATATAACATCGCTAAAGTAAAAAAAAACATCAAGGGGTACCAGATATGAACTATACAATCTCGCCAATGGATCCGCCAATTTATACATAAAAAGAAGAGTACCCAAGCACTGATCGGATGACGAGCAAAAGATAGGCAAACCTCCAACCAAAAGATATCAACCGCCTGAAAAGGAAAGAAATGGTGGGGGTGAGCAAAACCACTAGCTCAGTGAGGTGATAAGCCGAACACGCCAACCCTTATACGAAGTATGTACTCACGTTCATGACTTATAACTTAAAATCCAACATTTGCATTCCACATCAAGTATTTCTTACACAATATACAAATTAATGAAAATAAAACCTCTATACGCATTTAAAAAATAACATATTTTGTTCAAACAACATGTTAACACATAAAAGACGCGTGGGTAGCCAATATCCTCCTCGAACTGAGCTCTCCGTCGAGAGTCAGTCCGAGCCCGTCACCGTTACTCTAGACAAAATGAAGGTTAATGCTCTTTCTCAACATATACCAAGTACCACAATTTAATATCAATGAGATCCTTGAAATGATAAAACATGTAAACATATATAACATGCGTGTCCCACACCGGTGACGTTGACTGAGCCTATAATAGGCTGATCCATCTAACGATCAACTTCCAGAGTATCAATATTTGGCAAATGGACAGGTGCCTCGTTAGATCTAACTCACCCAGGTTTGCCAAGCCACGGGCGATTAGTTTGTCACTCTAACTCACCCGAACCGCGACTATTCGGGCTACTTAATCAATGTCGCTCCAACTCACCCGAACCGTGACCAATTCGGGCTACTTAACCTTGGTACCAGGTATGCATATAAATCATCAAAAGCATAACAACTCAAGTCACAAGATTATCAATAGATTAATCCTCAAATACTTCACAACAAATGATATCATATATCGAGCCAGCAAGGCTCTATTAATTAAAACAAATAATATCCGTAATACATGGCTGACCGGACTCTATATGAAATAATATAAGATAATCAATGGACCATATCATGCCAATCAGGCTCAACCTAGAGCAATTGAGCCATTCAGCCTCTTTACCACATAACACATCACCAAGTAATTTTCTTATCAAGTAAGTAAAGAAAATGAATGCAAACTTGTCAAGGGTCCACACTTCCCACAAGAGAAGGCATTCCCGAATTATCAACTCACAAGGAAATGATTAACTCTCTCCGAAATCTGAAGTTATTCCCTTGCCTTTCGACGATTGATCTTTACCTAAAAAGTAGATAAGCAAATGAATACAAATCAATATACATAGGAGTTGATATCAAATAAAGGACAGCTCGTAACTTCTCAACACCAACTCCGAGTCTCACATAACCCAGTTCATATCATTTCTCAAACAAAACGATAGGAAATAAATTTGAATTTGACATAACAAATTCTGAAATTTTCCAGCCTGCGGCAGTTCACGAAAAAAATCATAACTAATTATATATAACTCGGATTGAGGCGTTTCAAGTGGCTATGGAAAGCTAACAAACTCAGCTATATAAAAAATTGAGTTTGCAAATTTTTGAGGGCAATAGATATGCCAAAATCAGTTCGGACAGTGGCTGCAAATCACCTAGAGGCAGTTTACGAAAAAATTCATAACTAATTATAGAAAAATTGGATTGAGGTGTTTCAAGTGGCTACGGAAAGCTAACGAATCCAGCTACGTATAGAAATTAATTTTGCAACTTTCTAAGATCAATAGCTATGTCGAAAGTAGGTCGAATAGAAGCATACGAATTTCCCTTTACTAGGAATAAACCCAACAAAATCACAAAATCATGGAGAAAGGAAGCTTAATTGACATATTACTTACCTTAACACACTTATACACCAACTAAAATGAGAGTTGTATGGGAGAATTTGATCACAAGGGTTTCTCCTCTTCCTTTCTCTTCTTTCCCCCTCTTGGATGTTCTAGAAGCCCTTTCTTATTTCTTATCTCCTTTCTCCTTTTTATTCTATTTTGACATATATTGTTGGGGCTATTAACGGGCTGGGCTTATTAATAGATTAAGCCATTTAAGTGAGTTAGACTTTGGGCCAAAAATAAATATATAGATTTTAGGCTCTAAAAGAAAATTCTAGTTGAGCTAATAATAATAAAATAGATTTTGGGCTCTAAAAACAAATTCTAGTTTGGGCTGATATATTATAAGGTTTGGGCCAAAGATAAATAAATTATTTTGGGCTTTTAAAAGTTGAGGCAAGACATTATAGATAACTTCTATATTGAGAAGTGATATTAAATTAATAAAAAGTGATAATGTTATTTCATGAACAATTTATAGTATAAATTAAAAGTGATGACATTTTATAGCGAAAGTGATAACATTTTATAGTGAAAGTGATAATTATTAAAAAAAGTGTAAAATGGTCTCATGCAAGACCTACCCAATAAACAGATGACATCCATTAAAAACAAGGATTTAGTATATATATATATATGGTTTAGTCTCATATTAACCAGGTTTATACCTTATTTCTAAAAATTATTTTTTAGTATATATAAAAAATTACTTTTTGATGAGTAATAAGTTTTATACGGTAAAGTAATAATTCATGTCTCTAAAGAGTAATTTTTCATATACCAAAAAATATAGATAAATCAAAATGTACAAAATTTGAAAAGTAATAATTTATATTTTTAAAGAATAATTTTTCTTGTTTTAAAGAGTAATTGATGAAAATAGAGTTTATATATAATCTCGAATATATATATATATATATATATATAAAGTTGTGTCTAGGAATCGGACATTGAATCTTACACATACTTACAAATTGGTTCCACCATTGAGATGATATGTCATAAACATTAGGGGTGATTTGCTCGGCTCTATTCTTTGTGACATTTGGTACTTTATCACATATGTCATATTGCTAGATGGATAACATATAGGAGAGAAAAACTATATTCTAAACCTTAAATCCTAGGGGCAATTGTTGGATTTATTTTTATCTCTTATGTGTCAATTACTTAACATGTGGCACAAACGATGATTCATGAAAATGACACAGAAGATTCGGTGTGTGATTTGCTTGGCAGTATTAGGGCGTGATTGATGCATTTTTCTTTGTAAAGTTATGTTTGTCTCGATCTATTTATAATATTTTGGATGCGGTATTAATTTCAGCCCAATATTAATAATATCGTTTTCTTGATATTGTGTTTAATTCCCCCACTTAAGATGGGATACACAATACTATCATTTAATACCTATGTATTAAATATAATTTACCATTATATCCTCCATAATAATAATTAATATAATAATAATAATTAACAATAATAGTAATAATTTAATAATAATAATTAATTAATTAATTGATAATAATAATAATAATAATAATAATAATAATAATACAATGAGGGTAAATAGGTCATTTTTCTTGTTATTCCATTTGTTAATTAATATACTAGTAACGAATAACGAACATGAAATAACTAATATTTACTTAGCAATAATTTCATTTTTCCATAATACCAAATAATAATATAATTAATCATAAGCCAAACAAACCCCATTAAACATATATGAGAGTTGATCTTTTGTATCCCTGCTCACCTTTCACCCGTAACAAACGAGCTCTACACGTATATACTATAAACTATCTGGTTTAAACATGATTTACTTTTAAGCTTAAAACATAAATAGCTCTGTACTTGTTTACATTATTAAAAAATCCCTAAAATAATTAAGTTTTTTATTTAGGTTCTAAACCTTTCAGTTTTGCTCAACTTTTAATTAAAAAAAATAAGTACACCAACCATGCGATATTATAACTTTTGAAAAACGTGGATTTGGTTTTATGGTTGGAAAACTTTTGCTATGACCAAACTCTTCCATTTTAAGCACAAAGAACTGTTTATTTATTGATGAATGTGATGGATTTTTGCATAGGTTATCATGTGAATCAAAATTGCAAGCATCTGATGGCCCTGTCTCCGTTGCTGCGTTTCCACATCAACAACGTTGGCGATCCATTCAAGAAGAGCGACATGGGAATAGATTCCAAGGAATACGAGGTTGGAGTGCTGTCGTGGTTTAGCCAACTCTGGGAGATGCCCGCAAAGGATGAATATTGGGGATACGTCACCAACGGCGGCACCGAGGGGAACCAACAAGGCTTGTTGCTCGGGTTGGTATAACAGAGCGCGAGTTTAAAATAAAAATCGTCTCATATAAATTTGCTTTATTCAAAATAGTCTTAACAAACTTAATTTTTTCGAAATAGTTTAATACTTTTTAACTTCTCAGTAAAATGGTCATTTTTACTTAAAAATAATAAATATCCTAATTGTTGTGGGATTTTTCCAAAGTAAAAAGATTTGAGACTGTTTATGTTTTAAACTCATACTATATGACAACCTAGCTTCTTGCAAACCTCATGTGTTCTTAATTACACTATTAAATTAAAAGTAATACATATTTTTCACTAATCATTTTAATTGGGTGTTAATCATCAGGAGGGAGACACTGCCAGATGGGATATTGTACACATCAAGAGAGTCACACTACTCCATTTTCAAAGCAGCAACAATGTTTAGAATGGAATGCATTGTAATCAATACTATAATCACTGGAGAAATTGACTGCAATCACCTCAAACAAAAGCTTTCTCTCAACAAGGATAAACCTGCCATCATCAATCTTAATATTGGTACCGTATTTATATTTATCTCTACCATCTTTAATTCTCTAGCTTATGAATATAATTGAGTTTGTGTGTAATTTAATTAAATAGGGACAACTTTTAAAGGAGGTATTGATAATGTTGATGATGTGATAAGAAGCTTGGAGGAATATGGATTCCCACATCATAGATTTTACATACATTGTGATGCTGCTTTATATGGCCTTATTTCCCCTTTTCTTAATCAGGTAATGTCTCTTCCTCCTAACCACGTGTCGCTCATCTATTTGAGGATGAAATCATGCATGCTTCAGAATTGTACCATCTACTAATTAAGTCATCATTACACCATTTTTTAATATTTTTTTTAGACTAAGCTAAGTACACCAATTCTTGTTAATTATTAACATATGCAATAAGTAAGATCTTTCGAATAATTATTAACATATGAAAAAAAAGAGAGAGTAAAATCAATTTATAATGAATAGTGATCAAGATCTTCTATATTCAATAACAAGAAGGTATTTCAGTAAATTCGATTCAAATTAATTTCTTCAAATACCTTCATCTAATTGGTTTTTTCTGTCTTAAAACTTTTTTGTATTCTCTAGCTTTCAAAATTAGGAATCAAACTGCACAATATCAATTAATGCACCCCAAAACGATTTGATTCTAATTTATTATTAGTTTAATTTATCAATCATGTTGAACATTTTTGTTTTGTTTTGATTTTTTTTTTTGGGTTAATATAATGACATTGTAATTGGCCTTCTTAACAGGGTCCCCTGTTCAGTTTTAAAAAGCCAATTGGAAGTGTATGCGTATCTGCACACAAATTTTTGGGTGCATCAATGCCTTGTGGTGTGTTCATCACTAGAAAAAAATACATCACTTCTTTCTCTAAAAACATCGAATACATTGGCACTCTCGATTGTACAATATCAGGCAGTCGAAATGGCCATGCTCCGATCTCCATATGGTACAACATAAACGTGAAAGGACAAAAGGGTCTTCAATGGGATGTCAACAAGTGTTTGATGAATGCTCAATACTTGAACGATCGTCTGAGAAACGCAGGAATTAGTACGATGTTGAACGAAATGAGCATCACCGTTGTTTTGGAGCGTCCTTTGGACCCTGAGTTTATTAAATATTGGCACCTGTCTTGCCAAGGGAACATGGCACATGTAGTTGTGATGCCACATGTGAATGCTCAAATTTTGGACACATTTGTGAATGATCTTGTCCAAAAGAGAAGTGGTTGGTTTGGTTGTGGCAAAGTTGATCAACCTCCTTGCCTTGAAGAGGACATTGGGACTTCTAATTGTGCTTGCTTCATTCATGGCATGTTCAATCAAAATTAAGTGTGTGACATTGGATGAATAAGTTCTAAATCTTGCCCTATTTTTAATAATCTTTTAAGTAATATTGCTTCAAATTAATAATCCCCTTTCTTCTGCTCAAATGGGGTTCCATGGCCAATGGCTCATGTGTTGTTTGGAGATTATATTGTAATAATGAAGCATTTGTGTGGACTTAATTCTTTTTTAAGGGAATTGGGATTTGTGTGTGTTAATCTTGGGGTTCTTGCGTTTGAGAAAATTGCAAAATCAGTCCCACCCGTCACAGTCCCGTTTGGGTTTGGTCCCAATATTCTTGGCTTCAGTCCCAAATATTTTTTTCAGCAATAATGGTCCTTCCATTAAGTTTTTCGTTATTCTCGTTAGCAATTTTGGTCCCAGTGGACTAATTCTTAAATACTGGGACCAAAATTACAAGATTCTTGCAATTTTGGTCTCAAAACACATGTGCAGTCAATTTTTTTGCATGCAAATTGGGTATTTTTAAGGGAAGTTTCACCCATTTGTTTCCTTATAAAAGCAATACAACCACAACTCTAAAACCATGTATGAATTGAGGCTATAACCTTCTAATTTTGTATTGAATATGAATGCTAGTATGAAAGTCTAATGCATGATACCTAATATGTTATGTAACGTAAGAATTTGTGGAGTTTAATGTGCTATAACCTTCTACTTTCATAGTTTAACTACATTAACCACTATCACAATTCAATTTAACACCATTCTTAGTCACATAAAATAAGATCAGGTCAATCACATGATAAATGCCATAATCAATATAAAGCAACAAATATATCAACATAATGTTCGACATTCAATCATCTCCAACAAATATTTTATACTTGCGTTTCACCTACAAAAGATAAAACAAATTCCAATTTTATTACTTCAAAACTCAGCTAAAATCAAGATTCTCAAACAAATCAATTTTCTATACGTATAATTATATCAAATAATACAGAGATAGAGAAATTTTATCGAACCTTAATAAGTTTCCCAGATGTAGTCAAATACCTCAATTTTGTAGATAATATTCCCTTATATGTACAATGGCATTGCAAGACCAAGTTTTCAAGACTTTAATTATAAAGACACAATCATCTTAAAATTATTGATCAATTAAAATAGATTCACAAAAGCAACACACTTAACATTTGAAATCCATAGTAACCAACAAAAGGTTGCAACCAATAAATAGAGTTCATGATGCTTCAATTTTCTAATATGAAAGAAAAGAAAAATAATTCAACCTCAGGAATTGTATGCATCTTTTCTTTTCCTTTAAAAAAAAATAAATAAAAATGTAATTGAAAAATTAGAGAAACAATAGAAAGTTATCTTGATTTACATTCTCCCCTGCCATCATCCTAGAGTAAGTGAGTAAGAAACATAATCAATTAATTCAATTATGTACATAGGTTTGTAACAACAAATATTGTATTTATAATAAAATAAACACAAGAGAATTACAATAATAATCCAGACGGATTAAACTTGATAAATTAGGAAACAATCTCTATCAATCCTCTGATTCTTCTCTCGAACCAATTTGGACTTTGACTTTGACTTGTTGACTTGTGTATTGAGTCGGATCTTCAGTTGAAGCTTGTCCGAACTCGGATTTAGGATTTTATAACGTTAATCCAGATGCGTCAAGCCTTGTTTGGATTAAACGTACTTGATCCAAAGAACACTCGATCTGGGGGGCTTAGCACCTTAATCCCGGGTCGTATGCTGTTCTTGGCGCGAAGAACACCGAAGAACTCAGTTTATGAAGAACGCTTGATTTGGGGGGCTCCGCACCTTAATCCCGAATCGTTTGCCGTTCTTGACTTGAAGATGCTTGAAGATCTCAAGGGAGCACTGCTCGTGTTCTTGATCTCTTCAGAGCGTTTATGTCTTCAAGTATTTGAATGTGTGTCCGGAGTGAATGAAGGAGGGCTCCTTATATAGGTGAAGGATGAGGATACTCCATAAATATCTCGCAATCTAATTGGTCCATGACAGATTTGGCCTGGTTATGCGGGCTTGGGCCGTTCCAAATATATCACAGCCTGATTGGTCATTGCTTAATTTGACCTAATTCTGGAACCTTCCATGCTTTACTTAACTTAGGGGTCAAGCTTTACTTAATTTAAACCCTACTTAATTTGTTGGGTATTAAATTAATTATCAATTATTTATTAATCTATTTTAGGAATTAATTTATTAAATCCCCAAAATAAAATATAATAAATTAAAATTGATATTTAATCAATAAAATCCACGTGTCGCCATTTAATTGGACCGTGAATTTTAATTGCTTTCAAATGCCCCCTTGCGATTTGTTCACGGACAGTATGTCTTGTTGTGAAGGAATCGCAAAAGATTTGTTTCTTATTCACCAAGATTTCATGAACCTTACCCAAAATTATCAAAGTTATTTGTAGTAAAGAATCTCCTACAATTTTGTAGAGCTTGCGCACCTCACAATAATCTCCATAATTATCCATGAGTCCACTAGTAGCTTCTATAATTATCCACAAATAATTTCCATAATTATCCATGAGTCCATAATTATCCATGAATCCACTACTATATAATGGTACTTCATGAACTCAATTTTTTTCATCAAAGCTATCCAACAAACAAGATATTCACTTCAGTTCTTGGTTCTTCCTTCTCTTATTTGAATTTTTCTCTTTCTTTCCAAAGTGTAGCATGAAGTGTTTCTAAATTTTTTTTCTCTTCTTCAGCATTGCTCCATGAGGCTGTCAAGACAAAGCACTCAATCAAAACACATCATCCAAAGAGTTCAATTTACAAGTGTAAGCTTTCAATTCCTTAATTTTTTTTGAACTGTTTATTCGTCTTGTTTGCTTGTTGCTCCTGCCTTCGACCAAGAACTTAGTAACATGCTTGTCCTTGTCCCTCTTTCTCGTCTGAGAAAATCTACGGCGAGCCTCGTCCTTGCTATTCTTTCTCTTCTGAGAAATCAATAGCGAGCCTTGTCCTCACCCCTCTTTCTCGTCTGAGAAAATCTATGGCGAGCCGTTCACCAAGGGTTGATGTAGAGGTTGATTCTCGCCGGTAGCCTGCGCGGCCTGACGGTTTTGGCCATAACTCCCTCGTCTGATCTCTGATTTGGGTGATCTATGCGCCAAATCGAACCTCTCTTCAAGGGATTTCCAACGGTGTATCACACGTCCAGATCAGGCTTTTGTACAATTTTATAGAATTTGTGCAAGTTGGCAGATAGAAACGACCTTCCGGTCTTCTGTTGTAGGAACCTCGCCCCTCTTTCTCGTCTGAGAAAATCTACGGCGAGCCTCGTCCTTGCTATTCTTTCTCTTCTGAGAAATCGATAGCGAGCCTTGTCCTCGCCCCTCTTTCTCATTGGAGAAAATCTACGGTGAGCCTCGTCCTTGCTATTCTTTCTCTTCTGAGAAATCGATAGCGAGCCTTGTCCTCGCCCCTCTTTCTCATTGGAGAAAATCTACGGCGAGCCTCGTCCTTGCTATTCTTTCTCTTATGAGAAATCGATAGCGAGCCTTGTCCTCGCCCCTCTTTCTCATTGGAGAAAATCTACGGCGAGCCTCGTCCTTGCTATTCTTTCTCTTCTGAGAAATCGATAGCGAGCCTTGTCCTCGCCCCTCTTTCTCATTGGAGAAAATCTACGGCGAGCCTCGTCCTTGCTATTTTTTCTCTTATGAGAAATCGATAGCGAGCCTCGTCCTTGCTATTCTTTCTCTTCTGAGAAATCGATAGCGAGCCTTGTCCTCGCCCCTCTTTCTCATTGGAGAAAATCTACGGCGAGCCTCGTCCTTGCTATTCTTTCTCTTATGAGAAATCGATAGCGAGCCTTGTCCTCGCCCCTCTTTCTCATTGGAGAAAATCTACGGCGAGCCTCGTCCTTGCTATTCTTTCTCTTCTGAGAAATCGATAGCGAGCCTTGTCCTCGCTTGTCCCTTATGGAATTAAGAACTGCTCCTCGGTTGCCCCTTATGGAATTAAGAACCGCTCCTCGATTGTCCCTTATGGAATTAAAAACCGCTCCTCGGTTGTCCCTTATGGAATTAAGAACCGCTCCTCAGTTGTCCCTTATGGAATTAAGAATCGTTCCTCGGTTGTCCCTTATGGAATTAAGAACCGCTCCTCGGTTGTCCCTTATGGAATTAAGAACCGCTCCTCGGTTGTCCCTTATGGAATTAAGAACCGCCCTCGGTTGTCCCTTATGGAATTAAGAACCATTCCTCGGTTGTCCCTTATGGAATTAAGAACCGCTCCTCGGTTGTCCCTTATGGAATTAAGAACCGCTCCTCGGTTGTCTCTCGATACGGTTGTCCCAAAACGGTGATTGAACCGTGAGCTCGTGTTCTTTGGCAGTGGTTTCGAAAGGGTTCGAGTTCACTTATTATTGGTGCTTATGCTTACGAGAGGGGCGGTGAGTGATGCTCGGCTATCGGTGTTGAAAATCCGATCGAGGAGCAACGCCATAGGGTCGATCCGCGGCTACTTAGCGCGGTTGAGGATGTACGCCCGATCTGGGTAAGAACCTCGGAACAACAGCGACGGCTGATGCTCTTGGCGATGACAGCCGGTTCGCGTGCCTCGGCACCGTGAGATGAGACGGTGGTGGCTTCGCGTGGTTATTTTTCTCAACTCATTCATGCTTCAATTTATTGCTTGCTTCACAAACTTGATGCGAACAAACCAAAACATGACTGAACTTAACAGAGTGCTAAGCTGCCTACGTACCTCTTCGCAGAAGATCAAGTCATTACGTAGTTCAAAGGGACATGATTTGTTTTGGGTGGGTGCCGTACACAGTTTATACTCGTGCGGGCCAGGAGTGACTATTCTTTAACCACTTTAGACAAAGTAGGGTACTTAATGCTTTAGCAACTTAAAATACCTGAGTGGGGTGAATTAACAGTTTAACCACATATATTTACTTTTGGTGGGTGTCATTCACAATTTATACTCATGCGGACCAGGAGTTTGTCGTACACAGTTTATACTCATATGGACCAGGAGTGACTATTCTTTAACCACTTTAGACAAAGTAGGGTACTTAATGCTTTAGCCACTTAAAATACCTGAGTGGGGTGAATTAACAGTTTAACCACATATAATTACCTTTGGTGGGTGTCGTGCACAATTTATACTCATGCGGACCAGGAGTTCGTCGTACACATTTTATACTCATGTGGACCAGGAGTAACATGCAGTTTAAGCTCGTGCGTCAAGGAGCGTTATATATGTATTTGTTTTACGCATAGTAGCGTTTCAAGAACTTCCCATTTATAGGGCCAATGTTCACGCCATCTTCTGAGATCAACTTGTATGCGCCATTTGTATAGGCTTCCTTCACAACATGAGGGCCATCCCACTTGGGTAGAAACTTATTTCCAACGCGATGGGTGACTACTATAGGTCTTCTCACAGCAAGTACCAAATCACCAACTTGAAAAGAACGTACCTTCACTTTCTTGTTGTATGCTCTAGAAAGGCGAGATTGGTAACACTCAAGTCTTTGTTGAGCTTCCAACCTCTTTTCATCTAACGCTTCTAACTCTTGAAGACATAACTTTGCATTTTCTTCCTCGGTGAGGCCTTCTTGTATGGCCATCCTCAAAGAAGGGATTTGCTTTTCGAGAGGCACAACAGCCTCAACACCATACACCAAGGAATACGGAGTGGCTTGAGTAGGTGTTCTATAGGTGGTGCGGTATGCCCATAAAGCTTCATTTATTCTTTCATGCCAATCTTTTTTCGACTTGGACACCACCTTCTTTAACAAACTGCACAATGTCTTATTGAAAGCTTCGGCAAGACCATTAGCAGCTGCGTTATACATTGAAGATTTCTTTTGTTTGAAATCAAACTTCTCACACAGCTTATCAATCCAACTGTTGCTGAACTGCTTTCCATTATCAGTGATGATGTAGCGCGGAATACCATATCTATAAATGATGTTGATCCGGATGAAATCAGCAACATTTTCTTTCTTCACTTCCCTTAGAGGCACAGCTTCGGCCCACTTTGAAAAGTAATCGGTTGCCGCAAGAATGTAGAGATGACCACCAGATGACTTTGTAAGCGGCCCCACCACATCTAAACCCCAAGCATCAAAAGGCCATGAAGCAACTGTCGGATGCAAAGGCTCCGGAGGTTGATGAATCAAATTTCCATGGAACTGACAAGCTTGACATCTTTGTGCGTAATCCATGCAATCCTTCACCATGGTTGGCCAATAGTAGCCCATCCTTTTAATTCTGAAATGTAGCTTCGGTCCGGATTGATGAGCACCGCAAATTCCGGAGTGAGCCTCCTCCATTGCTTGAATAGTTTCTTCCTTACCCAAGCATCTCAAGAAAATTCCATCGAATGATCTTCTATAAAGTGTACCTTTGAAGTAGATGAATCGAGGTGCCCGACGCCGAATATCAACCCTTTGTCGTGGATCGTTAGGCAACTTATCATATTTCAAATAATCCACAAGTGGTTGGCGCCAATCTTCTTCTTCAATTTCGAAAACCTCCACCACATGATTTTCAACTTCTTCATAATCATCATCTTCAAAGATTGGTGGTACAACCCAACTTCTACACACAGGTACTTGAATTTGCATTTCTGGCATAGCTATAGTTGATGCTAACTTAGCGAGGGCGTCAGCTTGCTTATTCTCTCTTCTAGACAGATGCTTAATATCAACATCACCGAGATAACCCATAAGCTTTTGAGCATACTTGTAATAGGGGAACAACTCAGGCTTCTTCACTTCATACACTCCAAGGAGTTGATTTATCACCAATAGCGAATCACCATACACTCTAAGGTGTAGCTGCTTTATATCGACGGCCATCTCTAAACCAAGTATGAGTGCTTGATACTCAGCCACATTGTTAGAGCAATTTTCTGTTAAGGAAAATGAGAAAGGTAAAACTTCACCACTGGATGTTACAAACACGACTCCCGCACCAGCTCCCTCTCTATGAGATTCTCCATCGAAATACATCTTCCAAGGAGAAACTATGTCCACAGTGAAAGCATCTTCATCGGGGAGTTCATCAGATAGTTCCCATTCAGCAGGCATTGGATGATCAGCTAGAAAATCTGCCAACACTTGTCCTTTTACGGCCTTTTGAGGAACGTACACGATCTCAAACTGTTGAAGTTGGAGATACCATCTTGCAAGCCGATCAGAGAGTACAGGTTTTGACATGACAAATTTTAGTGGGTTGGCTTTCGAAACTAGCCGAACTGTGTGAGCTTGAAAATAATGTTTCAACTTCTGAATTACGAAGATAAGGGATAAGCAGATCTTCTCAATGGGTGAATACTTCAACTCGTTTGGAGTCATAGTTCTACTTAGATAATATAGAGCTCTTTCTTTACCATCATCATTTTCTTGTGCAAGTAAAGCTCCCACAGAACGCTCTTGAGCAGCTAGATAAAGGACTAATGGACGTCCCGGTATTGGAGCACTCAATACTGGTGCCTTCATCAAGTATTCTTTAATGCTATTGAAAGCATTATTGCAAGCTTCATCCCATTCGAATATGCTGTCTTTCTTCATGAGATGACTAAATGGTTGGCTTCGGCCATCTAAGTTTGATATGAATCTCCTTAAGTATGCCAACTTTCCTTGTAGACTTTTGAGTTCATGTATGTTCCGAGGCACATGCATTTTCATGATTGCGTCAATCTTTGCTTTCTCAATTTCAATCCCTCGACGGCGAACAACAAACCCAAGAAATTTCCCGGATGAAACTCCAAATGCACACTTGAGCGGATTCATCTTGAGTTGATGCTCTCTTAATCGTTCAAACACTCGCCTTAGATCATAGAAATGATCTTTCTTTTCCTTTGATTTCACCACAATATCATCAACATAGCATTCGACAATCTTATGAAGCATGTCATCAAATATCTTTTGCATGGCTCGCTGATAAGTGGCACCAGCATTCTTTAAGCCAAATGGCATAACATTATAGCAATATATCCCTTTCGGAGTACGAAAGGCTGTCTTCTCTTGATCCTCAGGAGCCAAACCAATTTGATTGTAGCCAGATGACCCATCCATAAATGAAAGAACCTCATGCCCCGTTGTTGCATCAATCATGAGTTCAGTAATTGGTAATGGAAAGTCATCTTTCGGACATGCCATATTCAAATCTCGAAAATCAACACATACTCTGAGTTGCCCATTTTTCTTTCTTACCGGCACGATATTGGAAATCCATGTAGGATATTTAACTTCTCGGATCTTGCCAGTTTCAAGAAGCTTATTAATCTCGTCCTCAATCAAAGGAATCAACTCTAGTCGAAATCGACGCTGCATTTGTTTAACCGGTCGAGTTCCCTTTTTAATGGACAAGTGGTGCACTGCAATTTTCGGATCTAAGCCTGGCATTTTCTTATGCGACCATGCAAAGACATCTCTGAATTCTCGCAAAAGGCTGACATACTTTGTTTCTTCTTCAACATTTAGCAGAGCACTTATGTAGGTAGGACGTGGGTCATTTTCATCACTTAAGTTAATTTCTTTCAATTCATCAACAGTGGCTTTCACTCCTTCTTCAAATTGTGGAGGGGCATCTTCAGCATCTACTTCCTCCATTTGAGAATCTTCTACAGTAGTAATATGATTGGTGGAAGATACACTTTCTTTATCATTATTACTATCATCTTTGGTAAAGACAATTCTTTGCACCTTAGCTTTCAATACTCTTCCACTCGAGATAGTCAATATATTTTGCCGCTTGATACGAGATGGATTTTGACTCCGGAGTTTTCGGAGGTTAAGGGACTTGACATGATTTTGCCTCCTACACTTCCCTTTACAGGGTCCAAGCCTTTCGAAGACACTCCCAAGCCTTTCAAAAACAGATATTCTCTTGACTTCCCTACTACTTGTGTCAAACTTATCCTCCGTGGATAAAGCTTCTCCCTCGGTGATATAATTTGTACTTGCTCTTCTAATTGCAATGCGGACCGGCTTTTGAGGGACATATCCCAAACCTGGCTTAGCCTTCTTAATAGTGTGACCATCATTTTTTAATGTTTTCTGAGTAACATTGAGCCCATGTCCTGGTGGGTTGATAATTTCTTGACACACCTTGCTCGCCATCGCTTTTTCCCTTGGTTCATAACCAGCCTTCATAAGGAGTTTATAAGCTTGTGGACTATACGACTTGGTTATTTCAGCTTCAAATACTTCACCGTGTTCGGTCTTTGGTCCTTCAATAGGACGTGTGAATCCTTTGAATGGTGGAGAAGAAAGTTTACTAGCATCAATTTTTGTTAAAGGCAGTGTCAACTCTTCCGAGGTCTCAAGCCCTTTGCCTTTGTTCTCCTTGAGAGTGCCAGATGATGTACTACCTTCCTCATCCTTTATTTGTTTATTGCCCCCATTATCTTGCACTAGGGCTTCTTCATGCTTTACTTCCTTTGTACTCTTGAAGAAATATTTAGCATCTGCAAAGTAAGCTTCAGCTTCAGTAAACGGCTTGTCGTCACCGAATACTCTTTTCACGTTGTCACCTTCACTATACTTGAAGCACTGGTGTAATGTGGAAGGAATCACACCATTCTCATGTAGCCATGGGCGCCCCAAAAGCATGTTGTAGGAAGTTTTTGCATCAATAACATGGAAAAGGACTGTGGATTTCATCTCATCAATTAGCAAATCAAGAACTATTGTGCCGAGAGTCCTTTGTCCCTCATGGTTGAACCCTTGGATCATCAGTCGACTATGGATTAGTTCATCCATTGGTATTTCTAGCTTCTTCAACATTCTCAAGGACAAAATATTCACTGCCGAACCTCCGTCAACAAGTATGCGATTTACTCGCATCCCTTTAGTGTAACCAGTCACAAATAGAGGTCAATTATGAGATTGCATACCCAACAACATATCTTCATCCGTGAAGGTCACATTCATGGAGTAAGCTTTACCCTTAGTTTCAAGTTGTTTGCTTTCATTGTCCTCATTCACGACATGACATGAGCCTTCATCATGACTTTCTTTTACAGAAGTGAAGTTTGTACCCGCTTCATCTTCTAACACGATTTTCCCTTCCTTAACCAGTTGCATGATCTTTTCCTTAAGAACGAAACAATCATGAATTGGATGACTCACCAACCTATGATACTTGCAGTATTTTGGGTCATTAGTTCGGCCGGCTTCTTCTGGACGTTTCATCTCGGGAAGGTCAAGGAGCTTATTTTTCATCAGATCATCAAATATGCCAGAAAGGTCTGAGTTCAGAAATTGATACTCTTTTTCTTGCATCTCCTTCAGAGTTAACCTTCTTTGCCCCCACTCTTGGGCAACTTGCTTCCCTTTGTCTTTCTTATCATTTTCATTCTTTCGAACCTTGACCGTCATAATATTTGTGGCCATTGACTCTTTGTTGGAACTTTTAACATAGGACTTGCCCCCCCTTTGAAATCTTGTTTATCTTTAGACTTGTAGGAGTCCGACATCGGTGAATGTTTGATTCCACTAGCAGTCATACTTAATTCCATGTCATGGGCCCTAGTAGCCAACTCTTCGAAAGTCTTAGGTTGAATTCCTTTGAGTATATAAAGGAGATTCCATTCCATCCCTTGGATACACATCTCAATAGCAGACTCTTCGGATAATCGATCCTTGCAATTTAAACTCAAATTTCTCCATCGATTGATATAATCAATCACAGGTTCTTCTTTCAATTGACGAATATTAGTTAACTCAGTCATGCTAACAGTTCTCCTCGTGCTGTAAAAACGATTAAGGAACTCATGTTCCATTTGTGCCCAACTATCAATGGATTCAGCTTGCAAGTCGATATACCAATCAAATGCATTTCCTTTGAGAGAGCGAACGAACTGCCTTATCATATGGTCTCCATAAGTACCAGCGTCATGGCAAGTCTCAATAAAGTGTGCTATATGCTGCCTCGAGTTTCCCTTGCCATCAAATTGTTGGAACTTGGGTGGCTGGTAGCCAGCTGGCAACTTCAAGTTGTCCACTCTTTTCGTGTATGGCTTGACATAAGTAACTGTAGGCTTGGAATTCTCCTCAAACCTTTCTTTTATTGTTCCAAGTATAATATCCTTGAGTTGATCCACTTGGAGTATTCCATCAGCTGAAAGTGGCAACGTCCCTTGAGTTTGCTCCTTTTCAATAGCCTGGCGCCTTGTGACCTCTTCCACTTCACTATCGTCCATGACTCCTTTTCCGTTTGCATGGCTAGTCTCCGCGATGTCTCTTTTCATCAATTGGGAGATCTTTGTGTCTTGAGCTTCTATGTGTTTCGTGAGACCCTCGATAGCTTTCATCATGTTTGCTAATTGTTCCTCAACAGTCGTGGCGCCTGCCATCATTACTGGAGCTGCAACGGAGTCAGACGAAGAGTTTGAAGATGCAGAATCTTCATCACTATCATCTTTCATAGGCAGTTGTTTTCTCGAAGCCTCCTCAACCGAAGGGTTGGATCCAGATGAGGCTTCCGAACGAGCTTTTTCTGACATGCTCCTTGTAACAACAGCAACATATTCAGTCAATGCCTCTGAGAGCGTAGAAGCAGCAGTCCTACCTACAGTAATCCTGACAGGAGTCATATCGTACTTCGAGCTTGTAGAGAGAAGAGATGAGAGGTAGAGACTGTCCCACTGGGCGTGCCAAAATTTGTAACAACAAATATTGTATTTATAATAAAATAAACACAAGAGAATTACAATAATAATCCAGACGGATTAAACTTGATAAATTAGGAAACAATCTCTATCAATCCTCTGATTCTTCTCTCGAACCAATTTGGACTTTGACTTTGACTTGTTGACTTGTGTATTGAGTCGGATCTTCAGTTGAAGCTTGTCCGAACTCGGATTTAGGATTTTATAACGTTAATCCAGAGGCGTCAAGCCTTTGTTTGGATTAAACGTACTTGATCCAAAGAGCACTCGATCTGGGGGGCTTAGCACCTTAATCCCGGGTCGTATGCTGTTCTTGGCGCGAAGAACACCGAAGAACTCAGTTTATGAAGAACGCTTGATTTGGGGGGCTCCGCACCTTAATCCCGAATCGTTTGCCGTTCTTGACTTGAAGATGCTTGATGATCTCAAGGGAGCACTGCTCGTGTTCTTGATCTCTTCAGAGCGTTTATGTCTTCAAGTATTTGAATGTGTGTCCGGAGTGAATGAAGGAGGGCTCCTTATATAGGTGAAGGATGAGGATACTCCATAAATATCTCGCAATCTAATTGGTCCATGACAGATTTGGCCTGATTATGCGGGCTTGGGCCGTTCCAAATATATCACAGCCTGATTGGTCATTGCTTAATTTGACCTAATTCTGGAACCTTCCATGCTTTACTTAACTTAGGGGTCAAGCTTTACTTAATTTAAACCCTACTTAATTTGTTGGGTATTAAATTAATTATCAATTATTTATTAATCTATTTTAGGAATTAATTTATTAAATCCCCAAAATAAAATATAATAAATTAAAATTGATATTTAATCAATAAAATCCACGTGTCGCCATTTAATTGGATCGTGAATTTTAATTGCTTACAAGGTTAATTTTCTCATATCGAATAAATAGAAAGTGCATAACATGTTGATATTGGCAAAGTATTCTGTAGCTTGTATTCAAGCCATTTGAAGCTCTTACAACTTTTTATATAAACCACGATGAACTTTCAACAATTTTTTTAAATCTTATGTACAAGTGGATCGATCATATGTAGTAACTTTCCAATTAATGCAAATGTTAACATTTAATTAATCTCATCATAATTAATTACATGATATGTGTGTGTATACATGCAGCTGTGATGACATCATTTTTTCCATGTGTGACATTCAGACAAATTGCTGAAGTCTTGGATGCTACTGATCCTGGTCTGGCATCAAACAAAATTAGTAAGCTGCAACTTTCTAATTTTAGATGATTCATTGTGTTGTGTTATTAATGTTTATATGATGATGATGTAAGCTGCATTATTAATTTTAGATAATTTTAGTAAGCTGCAAAATTAGTGGTAAAAACAGCTCGAATACAAAGGGCTTTGATGATTTATTTTCAGATTTGTTTTCTAGTTTTGATGATTTGTTTTCGAGGTTGGGGAATGGTACTTTTCATAAATTTTTCCCGTGCTCTCTTACTGACATGTTATTCCAAGGAAATGGATTTGTTATGTTTAGAAATAGGTTTAAAATATTTTGAATTGGATAAACAAATATGGTCAACGTGAAGTTTAACTTTTTGCAGCTCAATTTCTGTTAATAGCGTTTAAAATGATTGAAGAAATTCTAATACGACACGTTACTTTTAAAATTAGGCGGTTAGGGCTTCATGTGTTTAATCGTTTCTTATTAGGATGTAGTCCCCTGTTGTTGCTATTTGGATTGGATCATTGAATAGGTATTCATCATGGTTTTGTCTTCTTATGATATAATGAAGAATGTAAGGCATCATTATGCCCATCCTCTCATTTAAACCAGATTTTTCGAGGCAAAAATTTGTACAAACTTTATCATTTTTAATGCAGAAATGTTGTAAAATGCTTGTGAGATTTTTAAATTTGATTTCTTGGCCAGCATGCCATCAATTGGGCGTACTAATAATGAATGTTGATGGGTGGCTGCACCTTTATCTTATAGAATAGTTTCATTCTCTTCAATGCAATGCAGCTTCATCAATCATATCTTCATGAGTATGTGTGGATATAAATACCTTATGTGATTATATTTATTGTAATAGTCATCTGTGGATTCTTTATTTTTTAGGTTGAACATGTGAAATTAGAAAGGAATATGCTTGCAGAGGTGGATAGCAATTGCATTGTGAAGCCATATTGTTCTTTCCAAGATGATGAATATTTGTATCTTATCATGGAATATCTTCCAGATTGACATACGATGACATTGTTGATGAGAATTGATAAATTTAGTGAAGATGAGGATGTTTTTATTTAGATTATCAGATTTTGGGCTGTTTATTTTTTGTTTATCATTTGGTGCTATTTTGTATAGAATTTCTATGACAATTTCTTGATGCATTTGAGGGTTTATTTGTTGCAGAAAGCATTGGCGGGAGTCAACCACATTTCTTTTGGCGAATGAGAAGAAGAAGAGATAGTTTTCCTAAGAAACCCACCAAATGAGATGCTTGCGAGGGTGGCCGGCGTGGGTTTAGAGGTGACGGAGGTTTTGGCAACCTCTTCTGAAGTTTATTGGTGAAATATAATTATAAAATCCAGTTATTGCCATATTATCATTTTATGGAAATACAAGATTATTTCTTTTATTGTATGAATGTTGTACAACCCGTTTAGATATAATTAATAATCAAAATATGTAATTTTTAATAGATATTTTGAAGATTTATTAAATTGAAAAAAAATTAATTTTTTTTATTTTCTTTTGAATTTTACCGACGGATTTTTCCATCTGTAAAATTACCGACTGACAAATCCGTCGGTAAGTTATTATTTATTTTAATTTTGAATTTTGAATTTACCGATGGATTTTTCCATCGGTAAACTTACCGACAGATTTTTCCGTCGGTAAAAATGTCACTATATTATAACTTCCGATGAATAGACATTGAATGATTACCGACGAAAATCTTTCTTTACCAATGGAAAAATCCATCGGTAATTACCGACGGATTTAAAATTCCATCGCTAAAAAATTACCGACGCAGGTTTTCGCGACAAATCCATTTCCATCGGTAATCCGTCTGTAAATTATTTACCGACGAATTTTTCATATGTTACCGACGTATTTTTTCCGTCGGTAATCTTGCAGTTTTTTGTAGTGATAGTCTTTTTTGCCTTTAGATTCTGGTGTATGCATATCAGTAGCATTACTCTTGAGTGATCTATTATCTCTTACGAGCTATGTTTTTTAAGTGGAAAATTTATCTATATTTATTTCTTGAATGGTTTTTGGAAGATGCAAGGGATAGGTTATGCTTGCACATTTTATTCGGGAAGTGTTCATGTTTGCATCAAATCATATATTTAATTATTCATTACAATATTTTTATACTTAATCATTGTTTAGTTATATGCTTAATTTTTTTGAAATAAAGAAATTTCAAGCATTATTCATGCTTCCTGCTATTGAAAACGATAAGTCATGATAATTGGTTAAGAAACCATAGAAAGCTTATATATTGGTTTATTTGTCTATTAGGTACCCAGTCCTGTGCCATTTTTGGTGGGAATTATATTTTGATCGTATTTCCAGTAGTGCAAAATGTTAGAATGATATATCTCTTTAGTTTCTTCTATAACCAGACTCTTAAGAGCTGTGAATTTGGAGGATTTCTTCTATAAGGGTTTCAATGCATCATTTTGCCACCATTTATCAAGCTCAGCCTTAAGGGCTAGATTATTTTATGTCAATAGATCCAGCAATATAACACAAGAGAGTCGTGAAACAAGCTTACTATTCTTATTAGGGATGAATGTTGGTGTGTTTATTATAATAAACTATTGCATGACTAAATGCAATACTTTTTATTATAGATGTTTGGGGATTAGTTTATACTCAAAAGAAAAAAAAAATACTAATAAGACATATAAAATAAGAAAAAGTTGTATTCAAGATTACATTGCTCTTTGAGATCTATAATATAAAGTTATCACCAAAAAACACTAACCTGAATTTCTTTAGGGTTGTGTCCATGTGCCTAGGTTGGGGCTTGCTATGTGTATATCATGGTTTTGGTGGGACAGCGATATCTCATGACAATTGGTTTAAATGATAATTTTCTAAATTGTTATAGATGATGAAAATCCTTTGATTTTGCTTAATATGCGGACATGGTCAAATGTATTTTCATCGTGCTGTCATTCACCCTTAAATAGTAAGGCTAAATAGTAAGGTCAATTAGTATATAAAGAGCTTGGTAAATCTTTAATAATACTGCTACATGGTGTAATGTGAGTACTTGGGTATTTTAAAAAATATAAACACACAATTACCCTACCCTGTGACGAGGTGAATTTGAACTGTTCTTTACCATACTCTTTCCATATTGAATGTTTTCAAAAAAATAAATTTATCCTTATTGACATAGACACTAATAACAAGAGTAAAAAAGTTTTTTTTGTCCTATAATTATTGAAAACTTTAGATTTTGTCCCAAAAAAGATATTTGTATCGATTTTGTCTTATAACAATTAATTTTGTATCAATTTTGCCAAATTTTCGCCGGACCCCTAGATTTTCACCGAAAAATAGTCATGTGCGACGCACGTGACCGCTCAATTTGGGGGAAACCGGCTACCATGCTGAGGTGTCAATATGGACCAATGATTATTCCACATCACACTTTAACGAAATAAAAATAAAAATGCTGACTATATCATCTAATATTTTAACACTATTTATAAATTTTAAATTACATGAAATATAAAAGAATATTTAAATAAAATAAACATCAGTTAACATAAAATTAAAAAAATAAAAAAGAAACAAATTGGTCAACCGCTCCTCTACCGACAAAATGCCGTCGCCCATCACCACCTTCCGCCGGCGCCGTGCCCTGCTCCTTCCGCCAGGCCTAGGAAGAACGTTAATCCACCTCAACCTCCTTCCTCCAGCATATTACGGTTTGGCTCTTTCTACAAAATCGAAAAACCCTAATTTAATTCTTCCTCCAATACCCCCAAATTTGAATAGCCCAAACCCCAAAATTCTGCTGATAATGGTTTCCGATTATGGTAGGCGGCGACGCCGTGAATATTTTTGGTTCTGTGTGGTGGTGATGGAGGCAGGGTCGCTGGTTTACTTGGATCTCTGATGGTGGAGGTGGCGTTGCTGGTTTTCTTGGATCTCCGACGGTGGGGGCGGCGCCGATATTGGTAGATAGACATGGTGTGGTGGAGATTGAGTCTGCGGTGGTGGCGATTGAACATTGGAAAGATGAAGGAATCACACTGGTGGTGGCTTGATGATTAGAACAAGGGCTATTCGAACCGGTCTCCATGGCTTCAGACAACACTTGCAGGTAATTCTTACTTCATATCTTGTCTTTGAAGGTTAGCGCTGCCGATGACGAGCGTAGGGCAAGCCACCGGTGACTTGGGGACTCGTTGACGGCCATGCTTTGAGAATGAATTTGTGCGGATTTGATTTGGTTGCTGGTTGCTGGTTGCTGGGAGGAGGATGATGAACAGATTTGATTTGGTTGCTGCTGATTGCGAAGAAGATGATGAAGAACAGTTTACCCTTTTCATTTTTTAAATTTTTGTTTTTCTCTTTTTAATTTTTAATTTTTTAACTTAGTATTTATAAAATTTTATGATTTAGGTTGATTTTATCTGAAATTGAAATGGATAAGTTTTTTTAACCAAATAATCCGATTGTGGGTTGCATTTGGTATGTTGTTGGAGAGTGCTATATGATTCAGTATCTTATTTTTAAATTCACTTTATTTTTAAAGTAAATTTAATTGATAAAAACTAAAATTAAAAAATTTCCTCTCTTCACTCTTTTTTTAATTTTTATTTTTCACCCGTGAATGAATGTGATATCTTCTATTTCAATGTGATTTAATATTACTCTTTATTTGTATTTACCATGTTGCAGTTGCACGTAAAGTAATTATCATAATAATTTCTTTTGCATAGTCTAAAATTGAAAAGACGAATGCATTTGCAATGCTAGTCCTTTTTGCTACTTCGTTTGAATGTCTTCATAATGAAACTATGTTAGAGAATTATACACTAAAGCATGGAGATGATAAAGTAGAACTTATTACGTATATGATGATTCTCCACTGTGGTAACTAAATACCTTTGACTTTATATAGTGTTTTTTCTTTATTTCAGTTCATTTCTTTTCTGTGCATTAAGAGCAATACTATTTCCCTTGAATTTTAGGCTATGGAAAGTGAATCAATGATGGTGAGATTTTATATGGTTTATGAAAGTATAAACCAAGCTTTAGAAGGAATAAATCTGGCAGATCATAGTGCTAATTAGTGTTTTTTTTACTTGGAATATACACATGGCAGTTTTGTTTGGCACCACAACAAAATCTTCAATATTTTTTTTTCAAGGTTGAGTTGGATTTTGACAAGGATGTCCTTTAATTATCTTGATGACATGCTCTCAGGTTCTTATACAATGACTACCATGTCTCTCGACTTCCCTGTCATATATTTATATTTATTTTAGAAAGTTGTGGCACTCAGTAAGTCAAATTTTTATAAATGAAGAACTTTGTAAAATATTTAGTGCTTAGGGTGAAATCAAGGAGCTGACTTAAGTGCAGCTTAATTGTTAACTTCTAATTAACATTTATTTAATGGAGCCACTAATTCAATGTTACATGGATTGTAGATCCGTGACACTCCACATGGAGCCACAAAAATATAGAGTTCTAAGATTGATGAGTGATATTTTCACCTAGATTTTAATGTCTTTTTGTATGTATTTTTCGTATTGTTTTATCCGTATTTATATGTATTTTGGTGGTGTTATGTGTTTTTATGGAATTGTGTGTGAATGAACTTTTAAATGTTAAATAGGTAAAAAACGGAGCAAAAATGGAGTCGGGAGAAAGAAGGAAGCAAAACTGCAAAAACACGGCCAGCCGTGTTTGGTACACGGGGCGTATACTGTGCACGGGGCGTGTACCGCGCACGGGCCTGTAAGAGTTGGCCGTGCGCGGTCGTCCGAAATCACAAACACGGCCACCCCTGTGGCCGTGCGCTGTCTGAAGCTCGCCGTTGACCAGAAGCCCTAGACACGACTCAGGCCGTGTACTGGACTCGAGCCATGTAGGTGCAAATATTCAAAAAATTCAGAAACCTTATAGAAGCTTCCCAAGGGGTATAAATACCCAATACTTAAATATTTTTATAAGATTTTCGTGGGTTTGGCCTGTACACACACATCACACACATTTTCTTCCATTTTACACCATCATCTTCATCCATTCTTCATCCATCCATCCATACTTGATCCCTTCCATCAAATTCACCATCCAAGTGATCAAGGAAGTAAGGGAGAGTGAGATCACAATAAGAAGAAGAAGATCTCCATTGAAGACCTTCAAATTGGGAATCTAATTCTAATTTTGTGACTTTCTTTATAGATTGATCATGATTTGTAAGGATTTTAATGTCTATGTTGAATTTCTTGTGACTATGAGAGGCTAATCTCCTTTGTGAGATTAGCTCCATGATTGGTGTTGAATAATTTAGTTTTTATGCAATTTGATTTTAATCTTGAATGGGCTTTGTGTATTTCTATCATTGAATGTTGATTGCTTGATGTATATGATGATATGTGTGATTAATTGTCATGGACATGTGATTAGATTGAGAAATCAATTATGTGTTTAGGATAATTCATTGAATCATTTCATCATACACTTCATGTGCATTAATTTAGAATGAGATAGAGATATCCTTCTAGATTTAGAACCCTTTGATAGAACATTTGATTAGCTTGATCGAGGGATTGGTTGATTAGATAAGGGGACCCAAGCCATTAGTGAATTCATAGTATCTTAAAAGGGAATATTGCTTATTATTTAGTACCTCATTAGGGAACTCGTAGAGTAATTAGTACCTAATGAGAGGTGTTCACTTTGGTTTCGATCCTATGTGCTTTTAGGAGCCTTATTGAGGGCCTACATCCTATTCATCTCGAGAGAGAGTTTAGGTGGGATTAGTGATCGCTCCTATGCCATGTCCATGAGAGATTAGAATTAGTTTTATGATTACTTAATTATCTATGCCATGATTGTTGCTAATCTCATCCTTACGCCATTTGGAACCCATCATTTATCCTTGCTTTTATCTTGTTTCTTGTATTAGTTTAATTGCATTTATTTGCATGCTTATTTATCCTCCTTCTCGATCGTCCTTATAAAATCACGATAAACTTGAGATCGCTTAAACTCTAGTACCTACCTCCCTGTGGTTCGATAAATTTTTTAATTGGTCATCTCGACTATATACGACCAATCAAATGGCGCCATTGCCGGGGAGGTAACAGTCGCTTGTAGTTTGATGAAGGATTGTTTAGAGTGGTCTTAATAAGGATATTTATTTTTATTTTTTTGCATCTTATATTTGTTTTAGAAAATTTTGCTCTAGTTTATCTTTCTTTTATAGGTGTATACCTTGAGAAGGAAGAAGAAGGAGAACAACCCAAAAATATAAGCTACATGGATATTCTTCGAAATGTGGTGAATAGAAGTGCCCATCCCACTATGAACACACAAGGAACTTTTCAAGGATTTCAAATGCCAAATTATGAGTCAAACGTGCAACCGGATTTTGGAGTGCAAGATATGCAATTCCATCAAAAAAGATATGAAGATTTTGGAGTTCCTCATCAAATGTGTCAACAAGTATACCCTCAATGTGTGGAAGATGTTTTTGAAGGAAATTTTTCTAGACATCAAGAAGAAAATTAACCATAACTATGGGGAGATTTTCAAGATTCCAACACCTCCTATTCCACCCAAAATGACCACATAGCGATGTTTGGAGAAAAGTTGTTTGAAATAGTTATGGATCGCTTAGAAGAGGGGAGGAAGTCTAATCAAGCGTGGATTGATAGAATTGAAAACTTATGTGAAATGATGACGAATACGATGATAGCATTCAATGCTAAGTTGTATTCATTCGAGCACCAAGTAAGTCAAATCGTGTCCATCGTGGAAAGACTTCAAGAAGAGAACAACAAGCTGTCTACCTCCGGGACAAAGAGTGAATGCATGGTCGTTAGGGATAGAAAAGAGGCTAGTTTGGGGGTTGATGAGGTTATGAAGGAGAAGAGAGAAAAGGATGCCTAAGTGGGTGAAAGCCAAAGAATTGAAAGAAGAGTTGAAGGGAGAATTCGAAAGATTTGTCGAGTCTCTTGAAGTTATGGTTGAGAAAGTAAAGTTTCGAAACCAAGAAGAGATTCATGCCCTTATGGAAGAAAAGAAAACTCCGAAAACTAAGAACATTGACGATACCCCACACAACCCAAAACCTTCTCATTCTATTGAAATTTCAAATTCTCTTAAGAACTTCTATGATTTTATTGATAAAAATTTGTTTGGTGATTTTATGAAAAAGGTTGCAAGAGGTCATCAATACTTGCCAATGCCCGAATTCTTATCGGGGATGTGGTTGAAGTTCAAAACTCATATAGAGCCCCATGGAAAAAGTGAAACAAGTGGAAAGGGCTATTCCTCATGAAGAACGCCTTCGGAGATCAATTGCTCGAAGTATTTAACAAGAAGGGCAACGTTCTTGTGGTTGAACATGAGAGCACAAGGCACTACTTCAAGAAGAAACCTATGATAGTGCCTAAGGACTATTCAAGACCACCATGAGCTAAAGACTATCGTCCGGCTTGAAGACGTTAAACTTAGCGCTAGATGGGAAGCAACCCGTCATTATCTTTATTGCTTTATTTCTTGTTTTCAATAAGGATTGTGAATTTGATTTTTTTTGTAATTTTTGGTATATAGTTTGATTGTACTCGTGAAGAGAATGCGTATTGAAGATACGGGAAGTGCTTGATTTGAAATGTGTAAGTATGTCACACCACTTTTTGGCAAACTTAACTCGAAACTCTTGTTTCAATTTAAGTTTGGGGGGATATGGCGTGGGAGACATATTTTGTCTTGAAAGCATATACTTTTCATGTTTTTGAGCTAATTTTAAAATTTTTCTCATGAGTTTGGTTTGATTTTGGTCCGTTTGGTGGTATTGAAGTGCATGTAGTCCATATTTTTAGTGTAATTGTTGAGCTAATGATTTTGATGAGTTGTTTAGCATAAATGAAGTGTAGTGGAAGCATGAATTGAGCCCGGAGATCAAGTCGAGATTCGTTGTGCATTCAATCTGGAAGCCCGTGCCAACCATTTCCACTACCAAATGCCTTTCTAAGGGAGTTCACTTTACATCTCATCTCATCTATTTGTTTAGCATAAATTGATTTTGATTTGGATTGATGTGATTAGCATGTTACTTCATTTGTTATGTTTTGGGAAGTTTATTTTCGTAATTTAGGATTTACTTTTCAATCAAAGATGGGGATGTTTGTGAGCTTAATTGATTATGGATGATATGAATGTGTGCTTCATTGTCTTATGGTGGTGATTTTTTTTCGCATTTTATGTGTTTTTGTATTATTTCTTGTTTGGTGTGTCTTTTCTTATTTGTTTTGTGTGTTTTCTTATTCTTGATTAGGGTTGATTTGGTGGTTTGTTTTGGGATGTTGTGAGTCATTTTTGAATATGAGTGATGACATGTTGTGGTAGTAAGTAATGACAAGTTATGATTAAGAATCTCTACATTTTCGAATTGTGACATGTTCTATTTAACTTGTTCAATTTTGAGATGAATGTGGTGTAATAAGTTCCTTAAGGTTCGAGGACAAGCTTGTGAGCATTTGAGCCTCAAACGTGCATACACGGTATTTTTTTCATGAGTGGATTGATTGTGTTTGATAAGCTAGAACTTGCTCAAGGACTATAGGAACGAGCCCGATTAGTGGAGATTAGTGAAATGATCTAAGGCCATCCTTGTTATTATAGTCATTGCCATATATTTTTCTACCTTGAACATCATCCCTAGTCAACCACTTTGAGCCTTAAAGCCTATTTCTTGTAAATTTAGCACATTACAAGCCTTGATTACTCATTTGAGCCTTATATAATTACCCTTTTGTGTGAGTGATTGAGGAGATGTGGTTTAGAAAGGTTTGGAAAGGAAATGGTAACAAGCAAGAAAAAGGATGAAAAGAGCACGAACAAGAAAGGACATGTAACCTCAAAACAAGAAAATGAACAAAGCAATAACAATATACTCAAGAATTTAAAAGTTTGAAGAAGGAATCATGCATTGAAAGAAGCTCAATTCAAAAAAGTTGATGATTAGTGCTTGTGGTTACCAAAGTTGAGAAGAGAAGAAAGATAAGTGAAAATATGGAAGAAAGTAGCTACCTCTTCGATTGCTTACACATGATTAGTCACTCTTACCTATATTTTTCCTACCCTACCAAAGAGCCTATCATTACATCCAAATGAAAAGACCTTTTTGATCACTAATGGAAACTTTTGTGATTTGTGAATATAGTCCACGAGCAAGCTTATAGCGAGTCGAGCCAATCGATTGATGAGTGTTGTTTTACCACTTTAAAGAGTGTTGAGTGACATTTATAACCTATATGAGGCTTGGACTAAAAAGGGACTATATTACACTATTATTCTCTTGTGATTGAACTTGTTAATATTTTTTGCATGTTATGATTTTAATGTTTTAGGATGCCTTAGCATAGTTTGTAGTTCTTATTTCTATTGATGTATTATTACTTGTGTTTATTTAGTCTTTTCCTAGGTGAAAATCACTCCTCTTGGTTTATAATTTTTGTTGTTCGGGGACGAACAACACTTTAAGTTTAGGAGTGTGATGAGTGATATTTTACCTAGATTTTAGTGTCTTTTTATGTGTATTTTTTGTATTGTTTTATCCGTATTTATATGTATTTTGGTGGTGTTATGTGTTTTTATTGAATTATGTGTGAATGAACTTTTAAATGTTAAATAGGTGAAAAACGGAGCAAAAATAGAGTCGGGAGAATGAAGGAAGCTAAACTGCAAAAACACGGCCAGCCGTGTTTGGTACACGGGGTGTGTACTGCGCACGGGCCTGTAAGAGTTGGCCGTGCATGGTCGTCCAAAATCACAAACACGGCCACCCCTGTGGCCGTGTACTGCGCACGATCCATGCGCCGTCTGAAGCTCGCCGTTGACCAGAAGCCCTAGACATAACTCGGGCCGTGTACTAGACTCGAGCCGTGTAGGTGCAAAAATTCAAAAAAATTCAGAAACCTTCTTGAAGCTTCCCAAGGGGTATAAATACCCAATACTTCAATATTTTCATGAGATTTTTGTGGGTTTGACCTGTACACACACATCAGACACATTTTCTTCTATTTTACACCATCATCTTCATCCATTCTTCATCCATCCATCCATACTTTATCCCCTCCATCAAATCCACCATCCAAATGATCATGGAAGTAAGGGAGAGTGAGATCACAAGAAGAAGAAGAAGATCTCCATTGAAGACCTTCAAAGGGGGAATCTAATTCTGATTTTGTGACTTTCTTTATAGATTGATCATGGTTTGTTAGGATTTTAATGTCTATGTTGAATTTCTTGTGACTATGAGAGGCTAATCTCCTTTGTGAGATTAGCTCCATGATTGGTGTTGGATAATTTAGTTTTTATGCAATTTGATTTTAATCTTGAATGTGCTTTGTGTATTTCTATCATTGAATGTTGATTGCTTGATGTATATGATGATATGTGTGATTAATTGTCATGGGCATGTGATTAGGTTGAGTAATCAATTATTTGTTTAGGATAGTTCATTGAATCATTTCATCATACACTTCATGTGCATTAATTTAGAATGAGATAGATATATCCTTCTACATTTAGAACCCTTTGATAGAACATTTGATTAGCTTGATCGAGAAATTGATTGATTAGATGATGGGACCCAAGCCATTAGTGAATTCATAGTACCTTAAAAGAGAATATTGCCTATGATTTAGTACCTCATTAGGGAACTCTAGAGTAATTAGTTCCTAATGGGAGGTGTTCACTTTGTTCTCGATCCTATGTGCTTTTAGGAGCCTTATTGAGGGCCTACATCCTATCCATCTCGAGAGAGAGTTTAGGTGGGATTAGTGATCGCTCCTATGCCATGTCCATGAGAGATTAGAATTAGTTGCATGATTACTTAATTATCTATGCCATGATTGTTGCTAATCTCATCCTTGCATCATTTGGAACCCATCATTTATCCTTGCTTTTATCTTGTTTCTTGCATTAGTTTAATTGCATTTATTTGCATGCTTATTATCCTCCTTCTCGATCGTCCTTATAAAATCATGATAAACTTGAGATCGCTTAAACTCTAGTACTTACGTCCCTATGGTTCGATAAATTCTTTAATTAGTCATCTCGACTATATACGACCAAACAATGATGTCAGAGCTGCAGAATCTGCACTTCGTGTTGTGAACATGAGCAACATTGTTGGAAAGCAGATTAAGATTAAATCGAGCCTATATATTGACTCTAAAATGTGGATCACTTCAACCTCTTCGTCTATGTGTTACCATTGTTATATCTATCATCTACATGTTCTTTCTTGATTAGTCTCTAACCCTAAAATTAACATTGCTAACAGTCAACTTAAATTTAGCACTTTTTTGAGTTAGTGGAGCAGCGTATAAAATTTTGTTTGTGATGAAACACAGCGCAGGAGAAGTTGTCAAATCCATTGAAAGTCGCTACAAATCTGGAAAAGATCTGACCCCATTTGTGTTGATAGGTTAGTTCTTTAACATCTCACCACAGTAAGAGTTTTTTTAGTTCTTCTTTTTGTCTTATTTAATTGATTTGAGTCCAATAAATTACTACACTTTTTTACCGAGATATTTTTAATTTAAAATAAGCTTTCTCCCTTCTCCTCAATTAATTCTCATTTGTTAATATATATAAATTATGCCTAATTCACCCCAACAATCCCACAATTGGAATCACCTCTTTTATCACAAATAGGCCTTTAAAATTCTAAAATATTAAACAATATTTTCATAGTGTTTTGTTTCCATGGTGCAATGTACTCACCTTTAAATAATAAATGTATGACTCACTTTTTTTTTGTTTTTTGTTTTAAAGAAAATTAATATATGTTACGGCAATTGGAATAGTATTTGAAGTAGAAGGCCTTTTCATTTTTTAATGACATGAACATGCATTCTTGAGTTTGTGATGGGATAGGATTGTATTGAGTTGGAATGCAGTATGTTATTTCGATTTTGAGTTGTAATTTCTCACCTATAGATGGGTAATGGATAATTTTTCTTTAAATTGAAGTCAAATAATGATAGTCAATCTCTTTTCTAACCCCTAAACTGCTTCTTTTTCCAAATATTTTGATTTTGCAGATAGTGGGATTTCAATATTCTATTATAATTTCTCGCCTATTAGATGGGTAAAGAATTCAGTAGGAGACATGGGTCAACGAAGAGTACCATAAAAAAATAAGTTTAATTATTGTGGAAAGAAAGTGAAATAGGACTAAAATTTAATGCTTTGTTTCTTTAATCTTAACCAACTTCAAATTTATTTTGTATTTTCCATAAAAGGCATTTTCATTAGTTGAATGACATGAACATGCAGTCTTGAGTTTGTGGTGTGGTTGGATTGTCATGAGTTGGAAAGCTCTATTTTTTCATTTTGATTTAATCTTCTACATAAGTTTTATTCAATCATGCCCGTCAATCATTACTTTGTGATTGTCATAGATAAAAATACCACTTCTTGAACATGTGGAGGGTAAAGCTTGGTTTAGACATAAGAAATTAGCAGCAGAATTTACTTCCTATGAATGCAAACCCTGTTATTTTTTTGTTGATGTATAGAAGAAGGCTGAAACATTGGATAGGTATTGTACATTGCTATTATTATCAACAAGTGGAAACTATAATTATTTTTAAATGAAAAAATTAGGGTAATTTTCAGTTTTAGGAAGTAAATATTCATTTTATCATGCTTAGCTATCATTTTTTTTATTTATATATAGCAATGATAGAGACCATGTTGTGAGGAAAGTGATGAATTGCATAGGATGTTGAATGAGGTGATTTCTTAGTCTTTTTTATACTCAATTTATGATAAATTAAATAATCGTTAAGAAAACATATTAGCAAACCAATATTTTTTTTTTGTTTTTTAATTTTGGACTCAACTTTAATCAAAAGAGTTATGAGAATTAACATAATTAAGAATGTGTTTTTACTAATTTTGATCAAGGTTCGAAAGTGTTTGTTTATCATAGGAACTTATTTTTCATTTCGATTTATTTTATTTTATTTGATTTGATTTTATTTTATTTTATTTTATTATTATTATTTTTTTGTTGGGAGTAAGAGATACATTTACAGTAGCAAGCTCTGTTTATGGAGAAAAGATAAATGATAGATTGTGAGATCACATTCTTTTTTCTTACATGTTTGGGTCTTAATGAGATACGTATATATCCTCAAAATTGTTTTTGCTGAAATTCTACTTCAATACGCCTAACGTATTTGTTTGTGGTTCTTGCTTTAAAAGAACATTTTCTTTATTGGACCTTGACTTCCGTTAATTAGATCTTCAATAATTGAGCGGACATTGATTTGGTAAATTATTTTCTGTACTTAAGATTAGCATGAATTCTTCCAAAGTGATTAAGTTTTCTCATATTGACAACTTTGGGTTTTTTATTTTTTTATTTTTTTATTTTTTTTTTTACTTTTTTGGTTGATATAGGCTCCACTTATTGCGGTATCTTTAGTCACGTTTATTCTGATTGAGCAGATTAAGTATAACATTTACATAAAAACTATTAAACGTATTTCTCATGTGTAGAATAGTTTATTTTGATTTAGTCATATTTATTTTGACTAAGTAAATCAAGTAAAGTAATTGCATCAAAATATGTTTTATCATTACTATAATCATGACTATTAGAATATTTTATCTTTAGTTAACTGTGAGAAAGAATATCTAATGTATATCTTCAATTAGTTTTTTTTTTCCTTCTAAGTTTATGAGTTGATTAAGTGAAGTAGTTATTATTCTTGAGCATATTTTTAATGTTGTAGCAGATAGTTGTTATAAATGAGGAAATGTGGAATCCCGTTTTCAATTTTCTTTCTCAATTTTTATGTATTCTAAATATTTTGTAATCAATTAGATTCATTAGGAGCCAATGAACCTTTAAATTTAAAATTTTCAAAATGTTTGTGTTTAATATTATTTCAGAAAAGGTTCATGAGGTGTTGCAATGTCAAATCAACGCATATGATGTACCGAATTACCATGGGTCTTGGAGGTGCAAACAATCTTTGCATATGGTCTTTACTTGCATTTAGGTATGAGTTTGGCTCAAATAGATCAATTTGTCTTTACCTATCAACATAGATCAGTGTTGTCGCCCCCAGGGCATAACTCAAGTGGTAGAGGGGAGGGTAGAAAGGTGTTGGTATTTTAAATATTAAAAGTGAAAGGGAGGCGTGAGTTTATTGATGGAAATGATATATAGTGGAGCAGGTTGGGACTTTGTGGTTGATGGGAGATAAAGTTGGAATAGTTTTATAAAAGTGGGGTAGAGATTTATAAAGTGTGTTTTCTCTGCTTGTTCCACTTCTATCATTTCATGAACATACATATTTATAGGTGTACTTGGCGGTGATAATTGCAACCTAGAACATTCCACCAAATTTGACTATTCTACCTTACGTTGCGTATTGGACTCAATTATTTTACTAGTCTATTCCTTCTTAATTAAGTAGTTCTAGAATTTTTATTGCATTACAGATAAGCATCAATTATTTTATCACTCCCCCTTGATGCTTATTCGGGTGATCCCAAGCTTCTCTCGCAGTGTCTCGAATCTTGATCTCGGTAGTGCCTTTGTAAATATATCTGCTAATTGCTCTTCTGTTCCAATGTGCTTGAGCTCGACTTCTCTATTATTAGCTGCTTCTCGTAGGAAGTGATATTTGATGGCGATGTGTTTCGTTCTGCTGTGTTGCACGGGATTTTTCGCCATGGCTATTGCTGACTTGTTGTCGCAGTAAATCTCAGTTGGGCTTTCTTGGTGTTCTCCCATGTATCCGAGAATACGTCTTAGCCATATAGCTTGACTCACTGTTAGTGCGGCAGCTACATACTCTACTTCTACTAAAGATTGTGCGACACATTCTTGCTTTTTAGATGCCCATGAGAATACTCCTGAGTTGAGTGAGAATGTATAGCCTGAAGTACTCTTCATGTCATCTGTTGATCCGGCCCAGTCACTGTCAGTGTAGCCAACTAGCGTTGAGTTATCCTGTGGCTCATACCAAATGCCGTAGTCCTTAGTTCCTTGTAGATATCTCAATATTCTCTTTGTAGCTCCATAGTGGACTTGGCTTGGACTCTGCATGAATCTTGATAGTAGACTCGTCGCATACATGATATCCGGCCTTGTAGCTGTTAGATATAGCAGGCATCCAATGAGGCTTCTGTATGTTAATTCATCCGCCTTAGGAGCGCCATCTTCTTTGCAGAACTTCTCATTTGTGATAAGGGGAGTTGCTACAGGTTTGCATCTTTCCATCTTGAACTTCTGTAGCAGATTATTTGTATATTTTCTCTGCGAGATAAATATCCCATTTTCTTTTTGACTTACCTCGATACCGAGAAAGTAGTTCATCAGTCCGAGGTCTGTCATTTCAAATGTCTTCATCATGACTGCTTTGAACTCTTTGATCATATCTTCATCATTCCCTGTGTAGATAAGATCATCAACATATAAGGAAACGATTAGTCTTTTATTGTTACCTTGGTTCTTGATGTAGAGAGTTGGCTCGCTTTCACTTCTCTTGAATCCCTTGTTGATGAAGAAATCATCTATGCGACTGTACCAGGCCCGTGGAGCTTGTTTTAATCCGTACAGTGCCTTTCGTAGTCTTAGCATCTTGTCTTCCTGTCCTACTACCACGTAACCTTGAGGTTGTTCGACATAGATCTCCTCTTCAAGGTATCCATTCAGAAATGCTGACTTGACATCCAGTTGGTATATCTTCCATTTCTTCTGAGCTGCTAGTGCGATGAGAGCCCTTATAGTATCCAGGCGAGCTACTGGAGCAAATGTCTCGTTGTAGTCGATCCCTGGTAGTTGTGAGTAACCTTTGGCTACCAGTCTTGCCTTGTGTTTCTGGATTGAACCATCTGGATTAAGTTTAGTCTTATAGACCCACTTAACTCCAATGACTTCTTTGTTGCTTGGTAGATCCGCCAACTCCCATGTGTTGTTCTTTTCAATCATCTTGATCTCTTCTTCCATTGCTTTGACCCATTCTTTTTCTTTGACGGCTTCTTCAAAGCTTGCTGGCTCGATGGCTGCAAAGTTGCACGTTTCATAAATTTCACTTAGTGACTTCACCTTTCTCGGTGTTTCATCTGGGGCAGGTCCTTCTGGAACTTGAGATGTTGAAGCCTCTGGACTTGGAGGTGGAGACTCTTCTGAAGTTTTTAGTTCTTCTTCTTCAACTTCTTGATGCTCACTAGGTCGTCGTATTTGTGGCATCATGATATTTTTCTTCCCAATTATTTTTTCATCCCAGTTCCACGAGGCATTTTCATCGAACTCGACATCTCGACTAATGATTAGCTTCTTTGTCTTGAGACTGTAGAGTCGATAGCCTTTAGACTGAGTGTTGTATCCGAGAAATATGCACTTCTCGGTCTTCTCCTCCAGTTTATGTCTCTTCTCTTTTGGAATGTGCACGTAGCAAATACTCCTAAAAATTCTTAGATGTTTTGCTGATGGCTTCCGTCCACTCCAGGCTTCAACTGGTGTTTTATTTTGTACTGTCTTTGTTGGACACCTATTCAACAAGTAGACTGCAGTGCAGACAGCCTCTGCCCAGAATATCTTAGGCATACATTTCTCTGCTAGCATTGTTCTTGCCATCTCCATTACAGTCTTGTTCTTTCTTTCTGAGACTCCATTTTGTTCTGGAGCGTAGCCAACAGTTAACTGATGGTTGACTCCTTCTTCTTCACAGAATTTGTTGAACTCCTTGGATGTGTACTCTGTCCCTCTATCGCTGCGTAGAACCTTGATTTTCTGGCCGCTTTGGTTCTCCACTAGATTTTTGAACTTCTTGAAGATAGAGAAGACTTCTGATCTTTCTTTCATAAAGTACACCCAAGTCATTCTTGTGTAGTCGTCAATGAAGAGAATGAAGTACCTGTTCTTCTCGAATGTTGGCGTCCTCATTGGCCCGCATACGTCTGTATGAACCAGCTCCAAGGCTTGTTTGGCTCGCCATGCTTGTCCTGATGGAAATGGCTTCCTGTGCTGCTTGCCTTCCATGCATTTTTCGCATATATCCTTCTTTTGTTGGATTTGTGGAAGATCTCTCATCATATTCTTTTGTTGAAGTAGTTTTAGCCCGTAGAAGTTGAAGTGCCCAAACCTCTGGTGCCATAGCCAGGATTGATCTTCTTGGGCATTTAGTGCTGTCTCCACATAGCTCCATTGGATTGGAAAGTTCCTTTGATGCTGCATTTTGACTTCAGCGATCACTTGATTTTTGTTCGTCTTGTCATAAATGCTGCATGAGTCACCTTTGAATACTAGAGAGTATCCTTTCTCTATCATTTGACCCACGCTGAGCAGATTAGTGCGTAGTTTTGGTACCAATAGCACATCATGGATGTACCGCGTACCTCTTCTTGTGTTGACAGCTATTGTGCCTTTTCCTTCAACTTCCACCAGGTCTCCGTTGCCCAGCTTTACTTGAGATTTGATATTCTTGTCAACATTCTGAAAGATCTTCTCGTCTCCTGTCATGTGGTTGCTGCACCCACTGTCTACGTACCACGTATCATTTTTTTACTTCTGATGCGACATGGTTCGCATAGAAGAGATTATCTCATTCTTCTTTTTCTTCGGAGTAGTTGGCCTGGTGATCTTTCTTGGAGCGACAATTTTTCTCCAGATGTCCAAATCTCCCACAACTTCTGCATTGTGGTTTATCTCTGTACCAACAATCTTTTTCAAGATGATTGGTCTTTTTACAAACTCCACATGGGGGATATTTTTCTTTTCTATAATTGTCTCCAGTTTTTCTCCCCCTAATTTTAGAATTCTGAGACCGTATTTTTAGTTTAGACTGAAAAGTATTTTTCACATTTTCATCTTCACTAATGCTCAGTTTTTTTTCATAGGCTTCTACCGAACCCAATAAATCTGTCACTACTAATTTTTCTATATCTTTAGTTTCTTCTATAGTAGTAACTATTGGGTTGTATTTAGTAGGGAGAGATATTAAAATCTTTTCTACTATTTTCTTATCTGTCATATCTTCCCCATAAGATTTTAGTTGATTTACTACTTCTCTTAGTTGAGTGTAGTAATCTTTTACGGTCTCAAATTCTTTCATTTTCATATTTACGAAATCTCTCCTAAGAGTTTGGAGTTTTAGATTTCGTACTTTATCGCTCCCTTGGTACTCCTCCTTTAGAATATCTCAGGCCTCCTTGGATGTCTTCGCTCCACTTATTCTCGAAAATAGTGACTCCGCCACAGCCATATGTAGAATGTATAGCGCCAAGTTGTCCTTCTCTGTACTCTTGTCTAGTTTTTCTTTGTCCGTACTAGACAAAGATGATGCATCTGCGGGGATAGTGTACCCCTTATCGACAATCTCCCATAGGCCTTGAGACATAAAATATGTCTTCATTTTAATGACCCAATAATTGTATCCTTCACCTGAAAAGGTTGGGATTGGTATTTGGTGGGTATTGGCTAGAGAGGATATTTTTTTTAATGTTTTAGTGATAATATGCGGAAGCTTATTTTAACCCAGTTAATGAACTAACCGGGCTCTGATACCACTGTTGGTATTTTAAATATAAAAAGTGAAAGGGAGGCGTGAGTTTATTGATGGAAATGATATATAGTGGAGCAGATTGGGACTTTGTGGTTGATGGGAGATAAAGTTGGAATAGTTTTATAAAAGTGGGGCAGAGATTTATAAAGTGTGTTTTCTCTGCTTGTTCTACTTCTATCATTTCATGAACATACATATTTATAGGTGTACTTGGCGGTGATAATTGCAACCTAGAACATTCCACCAAATTTGACTATTCTACCTTACGTTGCGTATTGGACTCAATTATTTTACTAGTCTATTCCTTCTTAATTAAGTAGTTCTAGAATTTTTATTGCATTACAGATAAGCATCAATTATTTTATCAAAAGGCCTTCCAGCTGAGCTTGGTTGCTGTAGGGTGGGGGTTCGAATCCTTCCTTTGGCATGGATTTGGCCCTTTGCAAGCACAAGTTTAACAGTGAGCCCTCCCTATAAGCCACTTGAGGCACATCCTGCGATTTACCTCCTCCACCAATCCCCAAGGCAGGAGCGGTGGGGGCCCCTAATGGTGGGGTACACCATCATAGATCAGTGTTGTCATACTTATTTTCTTTCCTTTTCAGTGGGGGCCCCTAATGGTGGGGTACACCATCATATATCAGTGTTGTCATACTTATTTTCTTTCCTTTTCATTTTTCTTGGGGTGGTTTGGGTAGTGTTTCAGATGTGGGGCCACCGACAGCGGGGATAGTCCTGGTAATGTGTAGTTATGAAATGGAGATGGTTAGTTCGGAACTCTTCTACAAGTACATTTTTATCACCAAGATGATGTAAATGTATTACCTGTTGCTCCTAACCATAACAAAGTATTTTTTGTTAGATTATATGGTCATGTATAACCATTTACTTTTGGTTACATAGTGCCTAAATTTGATTACATAAACAGATTTGAGTCTGTTAATTGGAAAGTTTATAGAGACAATTGGATTGAGTGGAGATTATATAGAACATATTTTGATTAAATTTGGCCCTAGGGTGATTATAACTGCTTTTCAAAGTATTTAAAATATTGAGGTTATTGATAATGAGAAATTATATATACTTCATTTACAATCATATCTCATCTCTTATTTGCATAATATTTCTTACAATGGATCGAGATATATATTTGCTCTATGTTTTTTCAATTAATGATTTATCACTAAATTTAAAAGAGAAGGAAAAAATTGCTATATATCTGTGCTGAAAGGTTGATGTGAAGGAAAAGATGAAGAGGCGAGCAATATTTGGTTTGGCTCAAGTGGAGGTTGATCCACCAGTTTCCATCATATTTGTGCTGTGTAATCTTTTATTTTTTTCTTCTTTTTTTTTGTGTATTTAATATTATAATTTTCAGAAACATTCCTTCATTTGTATACATATGATTTTTACAAAATCTCCAGTGAGCGATGCTTATGTGTGACGATTTCTGAGAAGTGTTAAGTATGATCGTTATATAAGTATAGTATGTTTATTATGTGTTACAATATATTTCTTTCGTCCCGCCCAAAGAGGGTTTTTTGCTCTTTGCATGTAGATTAAGAAGTGTTATTATTTAATATGTGGTGACTAGAATATTTATGTAATTAATTAGTAGAATTTAAGGAACTATTCATAAAGACATTTATAAATATGATTTAATGTTCATATGTTGATTAGCAAATATGGCTTTGGCTGATTTTATAATCAAATGCACAAGCAAGGGTTCTGCTGTAGGTGTTCTTCTACGTCGAGTTTCAAGTTGTTCAAAGAACCGAATGCTCTTTCAAGCTCAGTGCTCAGGATTCCTTAACCTTTGAAAATACTTTATTTACTTAGGTTTGAGGTGAATTTTTTGCCTTTAAAATTTGCTCTCCGACATTGTGTTATTAAAACTCTCAAACTGCGTATTCTAAACGGTCTTTGTCACATTCTTTTGTAGGTAATTTCTTTAGTTTCTAGCTTGAATGATGAAGCATGTTTGCTTCCCATGGAATATTAGATATAATTGGCTATGCTGTATTTTGAGATTCATATATCTGTCTTTAATATGGTGTTAGTAAAACTCTGAAATTGTTTAATTTTTGTACTATGTGGGTTGTTTATTGAAATTTTACAGAATTGAGTTTGCATATATCATTTATTTGGTTCCTTTTATTTTTAAGAAATATGCAGAACACCTCAATTGCTTTCGCTCTTTGTGGCTATTTTGAATGTTCATTTCTTGAGATTTATATATTCACTATTTTTTTAATGTTCATTTCTTGAGATTTACATGTGGATTAATTTTGGGATGTATTTGCTACAAGTGTAATGCGCCAGGTAGACATATTGTGTGCCTACACTTTGACTTTATCAATCCGTTTTATTCCTCCAAAAATGCATAATCCATTTTGCCAAGAAAACCTTTGTCCAACTTTGTTTTATTTGCAAAATTCAGTAAGTCTCATAAGACTAATAAGAATTCTACTTTTATGAAAAAAAAATAATATTAGTCCCGTCTTAATTATTAGTGGCCACTTATATGAAGTACTTCCTCCGTCCTACAAGATGGTTCATTTTTATTGTACAACGGATATTAAGAAAAAAATTAATTTTTTATTAACTTTATTGACTTTTAGGGGTAATGTGATATTTTTAGGTAATAAATAAAGTAAAAAGAGTATTATGTGTGAAAAGAAGGGATTGCATTTTTTAAAGGATTAATTGCGATAAAATACACGACTTTTATCTCTTTTTTCAATTTAATCACGAACTATTTTTTTATCAAAAAAAATACATGACCTTTTCATCTTCCCCCAATTTAATCATGAACTTTCTTTTTATCAGTTAAATATATAATTTTCTCAATTTTATCATAAACATTTTTTTATTTATGGGGCCGGCTATTTGCACCTCTGACTTTACTAAACAAACCTAAAAAATTTTTTAATTAATCTTTATAAAATTAATAATACTAAAATACCCTTATTACTAAATATATCCCAAAATTACTATTTGTACCCCTAAATAAAATCACATTCTCTCCCCTTCCGAACACGCCGCCTTGTTGTATGCCACCGTCTAGAAACAGAGATCGAGTTTATTCAGCGACTGGACTGGCTCGATGTTAATTTCTTGTTCAACCAGTGTGCGCGATATTTTCGTGTGCATTAATGAATTATGAACCAAGAATTTTCATTCTATCATCATTCTGGCTCGTTGATTGAACTAAAGATGAGTGAGAATTTAGCTAGTGGATGTTGGAGGGTGCTGATAATTTTTGCGGCAACTGGAAGTAGCGATGCCGGTAATATTTGTAGGGCTTCATCCTGCGGCGGCGTCGCCAACATCAGCTACCCTTTCCGACTGAGGAGCGATCGCCGGCGGTGCGGCAAACCAGAATATTAGCTGGATAGCGAAAATAATGACACTGCAGTTTTGCATCTTGACTCTGTGCAGAAATTCAGAGTGAAAGAAATCAATTACCACAACGGCACCATCACCCAGGTTGATAATTCCATAGACGACGGCGACCCCTACTCTTTTTCTGTGTCACAATACCAGTTCTAAGGATATTGTTTATCCTCAAAAAAATTTCAAGAAACAAATGATCCTGTTACTGAGTAGGCAAAAGAACCCCACTAATGAAAGTGAATGAAAATGGAGTCCACCCAATTTACTAAACCTAAAAATCTCTACTCTCTCACCAAAATAGTGGTGCAAAATTCTTCATATAGGGTAGGAATCTTGTTGCTTTCACTAAGACATGTTAAAAATTCTGTCGGCTTGGTATGATTATTGGAAGATTATCACCGTAAATAAGTTGTCGGATTTAAATGTAGTAGGTTTAATTCTTGAAGATTAACGAACGAACTCTCAGAAAAGACTGTCTTTGCAAGTTTAGTTAAGGGAAAGGGCTTTATTTACTTCAATGGATGAAACTAATTCTTTGTGAATTATTGCTATAATTGCATGCAAATTAATTATGGATATAACTGAATATATTAAGCAATTGCTTTTGTAATTATAAATTTGGTGCTATGTGCGTATGGTGTTTGATAAATTGTTTCTGTGATATGGTATTGTGATTCTGTTATTTCTTATACCTGCCATACAACGTGTTTGGAAGGAGAGAGAATGTGATTTTATTTAGGGTACAAATAGTAATTTTGGGGTATATTTAGTAATAAGGATATTTTAGTCTTCTTAATTTTATAAATATTAATTAAAGAGTTGTTGGGGCTTGTTTAGTAAAGTTGGGAGTACAAATAGCCGCCCCCTTTATTTGTTAAACATGTGATCTTTATGTTTTACAATTTAATTTAAACAAAATTATTCTATTAATAAAAATCATTACACAATAAATACTGATAATATAATACAAGAATCGTATATTATTATAAAAAAGTCATAAAAATTCATATAATATTATATCTCAAATTTAAAATTAATTATCTTTTAAGATAATTCAAGAATTAAAAAAATTCATATATACTGACCTATTGAAAAAATTCTTTTTTATTTAAAATTTTCAATTCTTTAATTATCTAAAGACCTAATTACTTTTATATAAAATTAAATTATATACAATTTTATGTATAATTTAATCAAACTTTTAATATTTAACCAGCAATTTGTACAGTACATTCAAATATTTAATGTGTATAGAATTTTAATTAAATTGTAAAACTAAAATATTACATACTTAATTAATAAAATATAAAGATCGTGATAAAATTGAGAAAATAAAATAAGATCGTGTATTTAATTAATAAAAAGAAAGTTCTAGATTTAATTGAGAAAAAAAAAGATTGTGTATTTTTTTCATAAAAAAAATAGTTAGTGATTAAATTGAAAAAAGAGAGAAAGGTCATGTATTTTATCATAATTAACCTTTTTTAAAATTAACGTGTATTTTTGAGGTGTTAGATTATAAGGATCTTTCCTTTTTGGAGGTACTGAATGTGGGATGAAAAATGAGGAAAGAGAGATCGATCTTCAGAGACGGAGAGAGTATATCTTTTTGATATAATTTATATTAATATTGTTATATTTAACTATTTTTTAAAATAAGTTAGATTGTATATTTTAAAAGACCATTGACCGAGTAATGCACGGGTTAAAAAAATCAATAAAATTGATTAAAAAATAACTTTTCTTAAACAACTTAAAATAGTACACGTGAAGCTTAATATGAGATAGAGGGAGTATGTTTAAAAAATTTTAAAACACACAGGTTTAATATTTATCGAAAGAGTTTAATGTTTATTCCAATGGTGAAATTACAATTTTATCATTACAGAACTTTGTAAATTAGTTCTTTTTTTTATCTTTAAATAATTAGTATTAAAAAAATATAGAGTAAATATCAAAATTGATCCTGTAAGTATGACGTTTTTCAACTTTAGTCCGTTTTCTTTTACAATTCTCAATTTTGGTATTTTTTTGTCCACTCTTAGTTCTTTTAGTCCAAATTTAGTCCTTTATGTCAAAAAATGTCCAAAAATAATCCGAAAGTGTATACATTTAGGACAAAAAATGGACTAAAAAAAGGACCAAATTTTGAAAAAAGGACCAAAACTGGACCAAAATGACTAAAAGTTGACAGAAAAGGACCAAAATTGAAAATTGCGAAAGAAAAAAGACTAAATTGGAAAACGACATACTTACAGGACTAATTTTGATATTTACCCAAAAATATATTGTTAAACACAATCCGTGCAGTGCATCACCTTTTACTATGAGATAAGTCCCTTTGTAAGTGCTTAATTTCTTAGCCATATTGTATTTTTTAATAAATCCAAAATCGTCATTTTTTTCTTTTCTTTTCTTTTTTGTATTTTTCAATTGTTCATTTGTAAGTGCCTAATATCTTAGCCATATTGTATTTTCAATAAATTGTGCTCTTCCATTTTATTTATTTCTTTATTTATTTTTTACGTTTTTCAACTGATCATTTGTAAGAGCATTGCATTTTTCAACTGATCATTTGTAAGAGCATCCACATTGGATACAAAAATTTGAGTTTAACTCAAACCAATTTGAGTGGGTGGGTTTAAACCCATTGTCCTTGCTGGTTCATAGTAATGAACTGAGTTCATTTGTACTTTTAAAATAAAAAAATAGTGTTATGTAAATTAATATAATTATTTAATAAAAATGTAAAAGAATTTTATAATAGTAGTTTAAACTGAAAATTAATGTAAATAGGTAGTTGGATTTAATTGAAAAGCGTGTAAAATGAGGTGGAGGAGAGATAATGAATTTAAACTCATCCACTAATGTGGATGCTCTAAAACTCAACGTTTTAAGGATAAAATAAATATTCAAAGAAAATAAAATAAAATAAAATAAATATGCAATCTTCAAATTTAGTTAATCAGCAATCTTCCAGATTATACATCTTTATAAATCGATCATATAACTTTATTCATTTTAAACCATTAATATCAAATATTAAAAAAAAATTGTTATACACAATCTCGTGCAACGCACGGGTAAAAAAACTAGTTATGGATAGAGATGTCATATTTAATAATTAAGATATAATACATTTACAAATTGATACACGTATATATATATTTTCTTACCACTATTATTATTATGAGAATATGTGTGAAATTTAAATATTATGAAATAATGTATTTATACACACGAGATAATTTAATTATATATTCAAATTAATGCAAGTAAATATTTATTCACTTATATATATTCACAAATTATCACAATTATTATCATAAATGTATCAAATAAAAAAAACAAACACAAATAAAATATAAAGATAATTACCACATAATTATCACATGATTTTAAATACGTAAAACACAAATTATATTAGCACATAAATAGGAAAAATTCTCGGGTATTACATGGGCTAATCGGGCCGGCCCGCAGGCTAACCAGCCGGCCTTTGGGACTGAGAGTTAGTAATATTATTAATTATGTTTAATTTACTCTAACACACGTAACCTATACATCAAACACACATTTTTCAACCTATCCCCAACCCAACCCATTATGGGATAGACTCTTATCATTCCTTAATTTTCATTTCTTTTTCATTCTTTCTTTCACTCTAACCCACATTTTTCTCTAATAAATAGATTAATACTTAAATAAATATATTAGGATTAATTTAATTATCACAAAATCTATTAAATTATGTTTTAATATGTATTAATTTTAATTCTCTCAAATTCTAAATAATGTATGAATTAATTTTGAATTTGTCGTACTCTCTCCATCCCCTTCAAAGCGGTTCGAATCTTCTAGTACATTTGGTGTTATATCTCCTGTTACAAACCGTTGGATGATTGACACGTAGGATAGACTAATCTATGCCCTAACAATCAACCTTAAGGAAAAAGGTTGAGATTTTTCTCTTCGCACACGTGTCACTCATCTAGCACGTGTAACAGGAGATGTAACACCAAAATGTAACAGGACATCCATCGCCCCTTCAAAGAGGATCTTTTTTTTATTTTGGGTGTCTCAATCTCCTTTTATTTTTTACACACATGGGTGATGCTCGTTTTCTTTGCACGCAAAATTAGTTCCCAAATATTAAGAATATCAATTGTAGCTTAAACAAGCGACCAACTGAAATATCAAACCCAAAGGACAGCGTATTATCAATTTAATTATTATCTAAATTAATTAAGATGAAAGGCAATAAGAGTTGTGGAATTAATTATCAACTAAAATACTGAAATTAAATAACAAATAAAATAAAATAGCACTAGAAGAATGCGAAAGTGGATCAAGTAGGAGAATATGTAGCTCTAGGGTAATTCAGTTTTACTACTTAACTTCCCTCTCAAGTGCAGGCCGACTCTACCTTGTGGACTATGGATGCATCACTAAACTATGCAAATCTACTCAGTAGACACAAGTAAATATGCGTGTAACACGTGTGAATAACCTTGGAGTAAGAGATATAATTTCACCCCTCATTCTAGGTACTATCTGTATCAATTATTTTCCACGTCTGGAACCTAACCCGACATGATCTCTCTTTGTAAGTACTATAAAATCACCCTCTTTATCCTGCTTACTAACCCGAATTTAATTCAATTAATAAACATTCATATATGACAGTTCTAATGAAGTTTCAGAATTCCCTCACTTAGAATCATATCATAGAATCATGTTCAGCGGTGAACGCACTCAATCTACAACCAAGATATATATTCAGACTCTATATACCAATTGAAGATGCACAAAACAACCGTGAATATGGATTAAGAGAGTACAATCATATATAAAATCAATCCACAAGTAGTATTGTATGGAGGACACACAAGAGAGTTTAATTAATTCATAAAACTTTAAAAACTCTAAATCTACCAAAACGGTTCTAGCCCATGACGTTGTAAAGAACAATCATGGGTGTTGAATAGATCTTACCCATATGTCCAGAAAATAAAAAATAAATTAGAAAACGAATAAATCCTAGATGTGGGCATCATCGCATCCTTCTCCGTCTTGAATCCTCCTCTTGGTTCTTCTCTTGATTCCACAGACGAATCTTCAGAGTGATGGATGAATAAAGGAAAGGATGTGGATGATGGTTGGGGGGTGATCCCCTCTTGTGGGGTGTAGGACGTATGTGTTGTGTTTTTTTATCTTCTTGGTGTGATCTATATACCTTTTTATACATGTAATCTCTCCTTATAGACCTTGGATGGACTTTTTAGGACGAAAACATGCACTAAGGGTGTAAAAATCGGATTTGGAGCTGTCCCAGGCATGTGGTTCGACCTATAGGCTTGGTCGAACCATGATCGAATCGAAATCGGTGATTTTTCGCACTCCAGACATGTGGTTCGACCTTCAGGCTAGTCGAACCACACTTTTCTCTTTTTCAGGCTTCTGGTTCGACCACGAAAAGGGTGGTTCGACCACCAGTTCGGGTCGAACCAGCTTTGTGGAGTCTCACCATTTCGTGCAAAATTTTCACATACAACCTCTGATTTGAGTGATTCTTGCGTTCACGCGATCCTCTCTTCCTTGGATTTCTATCCATATAAAGAACTTACAAAAACTCTAAGATTTCAAGGTGTAACAAGCCCTGAAAAGTGACACAGCCATTCTATTCGGCACAACTCGCGCGATGTCACTATTTTGATCATAACTTTTTAGTTTGGAATCCGATTGAGGTGTTCTTTATGCCAAAATGATCCTCTTTTAAGTGGATTTTCAACCATGTATCACACTACCAGTTTTGATCTTCATAAAAATACAGAAAAATTATAAAATTTGGACGTGCATTTTTCAGCATTCATACACAAGTTGCACATTTTCTCCAACTTTGCATTTTTTATCATTTTTCCACCTAAAACATAATAAAACACCTCAAGTGAACTTTTTTCTCAAATATATTGAATATAAGATACTTGTGCTAATATATGATAATAATATCCATCAAAAAGGTGTTAAATTGGACACTAAAATACGCTTATTTTCACTCTCATCAATGGGATCCACACACATTGCTGGCGTTCGGATCTTATGATCCACATGATTCGTTCGAATTCCATGTAATTTTATTACAGTAGAAATAAATAGAATAATTTACTTTTTCACCGAAGACATGGCTGAGAAGTCAGAACAGCTGCAGAAAACGATCTCTTGATCTTCAGTTATATCCCCAAATCCAGTCTTGACGTCGTGTGGGCGACGACCTTCGAGACCTTCTCAATCTGCTCTCCTCCCTTAATCTCATGTGTTTTAGATGCTGAATTAGGGTTTCGGATAAGTTGAGATAACTTATATATGGGCTACAACAGGGATCAGGAGGAGAAATTAGAGTCAGGCCTCCATTGGGATTAAGTATCCAAGTTTAGCCCAAAACTTATACTTAAATCCAATAATAATAATATAGTCCACTAAAATATTATTATTACACTGCCGCTCTAATCCCAAATTACGTTATGGGTTCCTTCTTATTATGAGCCCGAGAGTAGTACCACTCAACCTTGTTATCATGCCAGAATAAATCCACCTGCTGGGTTTACATGATAATCCTTAATGAGCTCCTCAAGGGGACATTATCAGCCTATATAATAGGACACAGATTCCTTCTACAGTCAACAGCACACCATAGAGACAACACTATTTCCCAACCCACCGAATTTGTTGATTTAATATATAAATCTCACCAATTGATGAATCAAAGAGATATATACTGGCTTACGTGTCGAGATTATTGTATAGGGATTAAGAGCATGAATATCAATAATAACTGAGATCAAGTAATTCTTCTATATATTCAGTATAAGTCGAAAGATCTCAAACGGTCTTTCTCAATACACACAAAGTGCACTAATGTGATTTTATAGTCAAGACAAACTAAAATCAATCACACTACAACCATCCCGATAGATTGTCTCAGTGTATCTCGGTTGTGAACATCTGTTTATATTTTATAAGAAGCCGACAATATGATCTTCTGTGTAATGCTACATACCATATTATATACAGTATAAAGTAAGCAAACTTTTGCAATAACATATAAGTAAATTATAATATGCAAAACATTTGATCATGTGATTCTCATTTCAAATTAATTATTAAAACATTATTCATACAAAAAACTAGACTTTTAGTATACAATCCAACAACCATTAATACAATTAAAATATGGGGTCATACTCCCACTAATATAACTATCCACTACACATTAAATAATAATACTCTTTAATTCACGTGAAAAAAAGCCTCTTTGAGCGGGACGAAATAAGTATTATTTATAAAAAAATTAAATTTATAATTTTTTAAATATTTTATATTGTACAGCTCGTAAACCTAACCCATTTAGCCCGAAGCCTATTAGGATTACGATTAGGTTTACCTTTTAGTAGCTCATTTAAACATATATGATTAATCCGAAGTCCCTTAAAGCTTACCGTAATAGGTTATAGCCGGCCCATCCAAAACCTCTAGATATGTGGCAGCCAAATCCATTTTTAACCTAATTTTTATAAATTGTCTTAGATTTTGATGTTGACACATCTTTAGAAAGAGTAAGGAAAATTAAAAATATTTAATGCATTAATTTTCACGTGTGATGTGAATAGTTTGTTTTTTTTTTTTTAATATAAACTTAATTTTAGTTAATTACTTTTAAACTTAACTTAAGATTCTAGTGGCCATGGATGGTGGAAATTCCGATGAAATAAAGGAAAGAAGATTGTGTGTGGCGGAAACCACACGAGGAGTATTGTGTGTGGCTGAGCTAATGGCTCAATTTCAATCCAACCTCGGCAAAAAAAAAAAAAAAAAAAAAAAAAAAAAAAAAAAAAAAATATATATATATATATATATATATATATATATATATATATATATATATATTCAACTTCTTATTCTAGTAGATGAAAATCAATCAATGTGCAATGAATTGTAAATTGTTTGTGAGGCATATACTTTCTTATTAACGATTTTTATTTTTCCCTTTTAAGTATATACGATCAATTTTTCTATATTAATTGCTTTTTAAAAAAAATTACTTAAATTCGTCTCAGAACTTATGACTAATTCCAAGAATAGCAATTTATACAATATTAAAACTTTTATAATGTCATAACATTATAAAATTATCAATTCCAAAATTACTAGTAGCTCGACTTAACTCATTAAATAAAACCTGCCGAGTTTTTTAGTTTCATCGAGTCTTACAGAGCCTTCTCGAGACTAAGTTATTTAATATTTATTATTACATTTAATAATTAATTTAATATAATTTAATAATACTCCCTCCATCTCTTTTTAGATTACACACTTTTTATTTTGGGTAGTCCAATAAAATTCGCAACTACCTAGAAAAGCAAAAAATCAAACATAATCAACTTTTCTCATACACTTTGTTTTTTTTAAAAAAATCATCCTTACCTAACGCACCTAACACACTGTATCAATTATTTATTATAAAAAATATCATTATACCTCTAAAGTTGTAACTTTTTTAATTTCAGTGTCAAGATGGGGGCACACTTAAATGGAACTAATGGAGTATTAATTATTATTAATAATATTATGATTATCATTATTATTATTATTGTCGAGTCTTATCAAGCTAAGCTCATTTCAATGTGTTAATGAAATGAGCATTAGACGAGCTCGAACTTGAACTTGAATAATCACAAACTAAACCGAGTTCAAACCTTGACGAATCGAGTCAAACTCGAAAATCTTGTTTATTTTAACTGCTCTAAGTTGCAACTTGATCGAAGAGTGGTGCCCATGATGATATGTGGCAGCCAAATCGATTTTGAACCTAATTTTTATAAATTCTCCTAGATTTTGATGTTAGTGGTTAGAAGTTAGTTCACTAATCACTCATACTCTAAGCCTTCTAACTCCCTACTCCAATTCATTCCCAAAGAAAATCGAACATTGAATTCAGTGAGGAGCCACTATAGGACTGGGGGCATTGGCCCCTGAAATTTTGAAAAATAATACTGTATATATTCATTCTATGACAAAATAATAAAGATGGCATAGCGGCTTGGATACCCCACTCCAAATGCATAGACAGATTTGATTCTTGAAAAGGTCATGCCCGCCTTTTTACATATTTTTCTATATAATTTTATTTAATTCATTTTCTATATTAATTTTATTTATATTATAACTTTTGTGTAATTTGATGAATCATTTACTTGTATAATATTATTTTATATATATATATATATATATATATATATATATATATATATATATATATATATATATATATATATATATATATATATATATATATATATATATATATATATATATATATATATACACGGATTAATTAGTATACTTTATTTTAGATTAATAAATTTTTTATTATTATTACGAGCAAATATTTATGTTAATTAAATACTTTAATTAAATTATTAATTTATATAATTGTTTGTGTTTTCTTTTTGCCCATGTGTTACATGATATTCATTATTTTTTATTTTAGATATATTTATAACTTAAATAATGTTGTATATATAATTATAAATAGTATAATATTTATGTTAAATAAATATTTTTATAAATATTATTTTTTAGTTGAAGATTTAGGGTAATTAAAAAATTAGAGTAATTAATTTTTAAATGTTGTCTTATAATAAAATGAAAGGAGTGTAATTTATTTTAAATGGTGGATCTATTTTTTATTCAATATATTATAATATTTAGATAATTATTTTCTTGAAATAATTAATTGAATAAAGACTTATCAGATATTTTGTAGATAAGAATAAATATTTTGAGATATAATAGTGATATAATAATACATGTTAATATATAATAATAAAATATAAAAATAGAAAGATTATATATATAATATTAAAATATAAAAATATAAAAATATACAACGATTAACTACATTGCGACACATTATATTTTTAAAAGTTATTTATAGCAGCGTATTCGCAATTAGTATATATAAGATATATATATAAAAATATTTATTATATATATATATATATATATATAATAATAAATATTTTTTTGGGACGAAATGAATATTTTATTTTTCAGTGTTACCCAGTTTAAATCTGGTTCCTTCACTAACCTTGATCACTTATAACTTTCGTGCAAACCATACATTTAACTAACCATCCTAGATTTTGATGTTGACGTATCTTAAGAAAGAGTTGGAAAGTTAAGAATATTAAATGCATTAATTTTCACGTGTGAATAATATTCTTTTTTTATATATAAACTTCATTTTTAGTTAATTACTCCTACATTTAACTTAAGATTCCAGTGGCCATGGATGGTGGAAATTCCGATGAAATAAAGGAAATAAGATTGTGTATGGTGGAACCATACGAGGAGTATGGTGTGGCTGAGCTAATGGCTCAATTTCAATCCAACCTTGCCCAAATTGCTACTCATCATTTATATATATATATATATATATATATATATATATATATATATATATATATATATATATATATATATATATGAACTCCACTTCTTATTCTAGTAGCTGAAAATCTATCAACGTGCAATGAATTGTAAATTGTTTGTGAGGCATATACTTTCTTATTAATGACTTTTATTTTTCCCTTTTAAGTATACGATCAAATTTTCTATTTTAATTGCTTTTTTTTTAAAAAAAAATCTACTTAAATTCGTCTCAGAACTTATGACTAATTCCAAGAATAGCAATTTATATATACAATATTAATACCTTTACAATATCATAACATTATAAAATTATCCATTCGAAAATTACTCGTTCAAGCTCGATTTAACTCATTAAGTAAAACGAGTCGAGTTTTTTTAGTTTTATCGAGTCTTACAGAGCCTTCTCAAACCTAATTTATTTAATATTTATAGCGATAGACAAGTAGCTATGCCGGTCACTACGCACTCATATCTCGAGCGTAGCATGTGCTTAGTTGGTAGGGGGGTCGATAACCCTTGCACATGAAGAGTGGGGATTATCCTTTAGTGCTTGGATCTGCAAAGCACAGGCAGAAACATGTGAAATCAAAGGGCATTACTTAAATGCTACTGCTGGTACATGCGAAGAAAAGTTCGCAACTATCTAGAAAAGTAAAAAATCAAACACAATCACTTTTTCTCATACACTTTATTGAAAAAAAGTCACTCATACTTAAAACACCTAACACATTTTATCAATTATTTATTACAAAAAAATATCATTATACTCTTAAAAGTTGCAACTTTTTTTAATTTCTGTGTCGGGATGGGGCAGACTTAAATGGAACTAATGGAGTATTAGTTATTATTAATAATATTATGATTATAAAAAATTAAGATGGCTGAAAAAGTCACTTTAAAATTATGTCTGTAAATCAAAATGTGTTTATGAAGATGTATGATCAAAGGGTATGATTAATAAATACATCGTGTCATATTATAAAAAGGTATTTATATTTGACTTTAAAAATTATTCCAATAGTTACATCAATTTACGAAAAAACATCTAGAAATTTATAAATAGACTCCATCTCATTCCATAATCCACTACTTGAATACACTTAAACACACATGTAGTGAATGTTCAATAAAATCTAGTGAAGTCGAGTTGTCCAAACATTTTGTAGTATATTTCTAAGTCGTATTTTTTTACTTCTAAGATAATTTCATAATACAATTTGTTTTGCAGTTTCTTGTGATTTGTAATAATATATGAGTCGTTGTATCTTGAAAATGATTGTTATCGAATCGTAAGCACCAGAACAGGTGATCCGGTAAAACATCATATCGAAATAGGTTATCCGGTGCCCTTTTCGTGAAGAGTGTATGGGAATAGAGGGAGTATTTCATTATTTAGATCATCAAATCAAATCAGTTTTACGATGGGTGGAGTGCAACAGTCTAACTCTCGTTTGTTTGTTAATTACATAAAGTATATATCTAAACCAGAAATTAAACTAAATATATATTGTTGGTGGATAGGTTATCACCTGAATCAAAAGTGCGATCATCTGAAGGCTCTGTCTCCATTGCTACGATTCCACATCAACAACGTTGGCCATCCATTCACGAACAGCAACATCGGACTGGATTCGAAGAAGTACGAGATTGGAGTTTTGTCGTGGTTTAGCCAACAGTGGGAGATGCAGCCAGCGAAGGATGAATACTGGGGATACGTCACCAATGGAGGCATGAGGGAAACCAACAAGGCTTGTTGCTGGGGTTGGTATATTACAACCTAGCTTCTTGCAATTTAAGCCTATGGAATTAATAATGGGTTGGAAAATATCAAAGTTGGTCCTTTATGTTTTGCATAATTCAAATTCAGTCTCTAAGTTTGCAAAATTTTCAATTTTGATTCTCTATTGTCCGATTTTGGTTCTTTTTGTCCAAATTTATTTCTTTTATCAAATTCAATCCTATAATTTTAGACCAAAATTGGACAAATTTCTTACATAAATGACTAAATCTGGATAAATTTTGATATAAAGGGCTAAATTTGAACAAAAAATTGGATTAAATTTAATGAATGAATTAAATTTTTTAAAAAAAGACTAAAATCGGGCAGTAGGAGATCAAAATTGAGAATTTAGCAAACTTGGGATCTGAATTTAGATTATACCAAACATACAGAACCAATTTTGATATTTTTGCTTTTATGTGTTCTTAGTTACGCAACACCACTATATGAAGTATTATTTTAAAAGCAATACATGCATATATATTTGTCACCAATTAATCATTTTGATAAGATGGGATATTGTACACATCAAGAGAGTCACACTCCTCTATTTTCAAAGCAGCAAAAATGTTTAGAATGGAATGCATTGTAATCAATACTTTAATCACCGGAGAAATTGACTGCAATCACCTCAAACAAAAGCTTTCTCTCTACAAGCATAAACCTGCCATCATCATTATTATTATAGGTACGTAGTCTCATAAAAAACATCGCATACTGTCTTACTTTATTCGAAAAGAGCTTAAAGTAGTTACCACATTCTTTTCAATTTTGCTTCATTTTCATCCAAAAACAATATTTATCTTATCAATTAATTTCGTTTCATAACTTTGTAAAAGTTCCATTCAATCTCATCACATTGTATTAAAAAAAAATTGTACATTTTAAAGTAAAATTGATCATTTTTGTGAGAACTTTTAAAAGCTACAGGACTATTTAAAAAAAAAATTCTTGGAACTATTTTGAATAAAATAAATTTGTATAATACGATTTAATTTTAAACTCTACATTATATTAATTTAATTTTGTGTAATAATCTACTAGGACTACTTTTAAAGGAGGTATTGACAATATTGATCATGTTATAAGAATCTTGGAGGATTGTGGGTTCTCACATGATAGATTTTACATACACTGTGACGCAGCTTTGTTTGGCCTTATTTCACCTTTCCTTCCTCAGGTCCGGTATTTATTATTTGATATTTACTTGACCTATTTATTTTCAGCTATCCATTATTCACAGAAAAGTATTGTATTCAGTTGTCACACACCAACTAGTTTTTTTTTCTCTCGTGTACTACACGGATTAATTAGTATATTTTATATTAGATTAATAAAATAAATTAGTTTAAATATGTTTTATTATTATGGGCAAAATATTTATATTAATTAAATACTTTAGTTAAATTATTAATTTATATAATTGTTTGTGTTTTCTTTTTGCCCGTGTGTTACATGATATTCATTATTTCTTAAGATATAATTCGATTAAAGTTTTTTTCCTCATGAATAATCGATTCTTTAGATGTAAATCGATTCAAGAATACTTGAATCGATCATCTTACTCTTGAAAAATTAATTTTTAAAATGTAAATCTATTCAAGAATACTTGAATTGATTCTCTTCTTCTTGAAGAATCGATTCCTAAGAGGTAAAATGATTCAAGCATACTTGAATCTGTTCTCTTCCTCTTATCAGTTCTCTTCCTCTTGAAGAATACTTGAATCGATTTCGAATCTCTACTTGATTTTCTCTAGCAAAATAAATTTTTATACTTTCATAAATCAATTCTCTAAGGAACTGAAGAAAGCTCATATTCTTCTTGGAGAATCGAATGAGAGTATTCAGAATAAATAACCAAGAAGTTTTATTTATAGGTGGGGTGAGAGAGAATATTATATAGAATATTCTTTTTTCCCTTTATATATGATTTAATTTGACATTAATTAATTTTTTATATTAAAAGATTTAGTAATTAATTAATAATATCCAAATAAATAAATAAAATATAAAAAAATTTAATCATATTAAAAATAACAAACACATTATTTAAAAAAGAAAATATTAAATGAGAAAATTAATTAAAAGTAAATAAGGAAAATATTAAAAAAAATATTAAAATTTTCAAAAAATTGAGAAAAATTATACATCATATTGGAGCGCTCTGGAGGCGACACGTCAGCAAGAAAAGTTTCTGCTATAGTATACTTAAGATAAATAGTATAATATTTATGTTAAATAAATATTTTTATAAATATTATTATTTTTTAGTTAAAGCTTTACGATAATTAAAAAAAATTAGAGTAATTAATTTTTAAATGTTGTCTTATAATAAAATGAAAGAAGTGTAATTTATTTATTTATTTTAAATGGTGGATCTATTTTTTATTCAATATATTATAATATTTAGATAATTACTTTCTTGAAATAATTAATCGGATAAAGACTTATCAGATATTTTGTAGATAAGAATAAATATTTTGAGATATAATAGTGATATAATAATACATGTTAATATATAATAATAAAATATAAAAATAGAAAGATTATATATATAATATTAAAATAAAAAAATATAAAAATATACAACGATTAACCACATCGCGACACATCATATTTTTAAAAGTTATTTATTGCAGCGTATTCGCAATTAGTATATATAAGATATTACATTTTAACTAATTTCCAATGAATATTATGTTTTTTTCCTTAATTATTTACATAAGTTTAAAACACATATTCTGTATCTTTTTATTTTATTCGAAAAAGTCCCAAAATTGTTAAAATATTCATTTTTGTCCCAAACCTACCTACGATTTATTTCCGAGAAATCAAGTTTTTTTGGGATGATTTTGAATTTGTATTATACAATTTTAGTTTTAAACTCTTATTTACACTTTCATTCAGGAAAAGGTTTTAATTTTTATGTAGTCTTACGGCACTTCATATATATAGGGGTTTGCAAGCCATCTCGACATACTTAATGATAAAAATTATTAAATAATTAATGTTCCTGGGCATTTTAATATTCAATCTATCAAATTGTCACTTCATTATAATTTTATCTATTCAAATTTGAAGTTCTTCCTATATACTACTCCCTCCATACTCCCTCCATACCACAGAAGTTGTGACATTTTCCTTTTTAGGTTGTCCCATAAAAGTTGTTATATTACTTTTAAAGCATATGGGACCCACACAAAATATTAAAATATTCACATTGGCCCACACACACTCCACACACACCACTAATACACCTACATACTACACATTAAATATTATTTCTCTCACTTCACTTTACATTAAAATATTATACTCCTTAATCTCCGTATGCTCAAAAAAATATCACAAGTTTAATGGGATGGAGGGAGTATGTAATAACATTAATTGTAATATTTGATCTTTTAATAGGGTCCCATGTTTAGTTTCAAAAAGCCAATTGGAAGTGCATGCGTATCTGCACACAAATTTTTGGGTGCATCAATGCCTTGTGGTGTGTTCATCACTAGAAAAAAATTACATCACTTCTTTCTCTAAAAACATAGAGTATATTGGCACTCTCGATTGTACAATATCAGGGAGTCGAAATGGTCATTCCCCTATCTTCATATGGTACAATGTAAACACGAAAGGACGTACAGGACTTGAATGGGAAGTCGACAAATGTTTGAGGAATGCTAAGTACTTGAATAATCGTCTGAGAAGCGCGGGAGTTAGTACGATGATCAATGAAGCTAGTACGATCGTTGTGTTCGAGCGTCCTTTGGACCCCGAGTTTATTGATTATTGGCACCTTTCTTGCCAAGGAAAGATGGCTCATGTTGTTGTGATACCACATGTGGATGTTCAAATGTTGGACACATTTGTGAATGATCTTGTCCAAAAGAGAAGTGGTTGGTATGGTTGTGGCAAAGTTGAACCTCCTTGCCTCGAGGAGGACATTGGGACTTCTAATTGAGCTTGCTTCATTCATGGCCAAAAGAATTGAGTATAAAGAAGTTAATACGATAGTGAGAATTAATAATTCGTAACTATATATATATATATATATGTGATGAAGTAGACCATGCATACTGCATACATGCTGCAGAAATCATATGTGTGTATGTGTTTGATGGAAGTTAGAATAGTATCATGCATTTGAAGGTCCATGCATTGATGGATTAAGTATGAGAAAGGATCATCTAGCTGTCGTTGGATTGAACACAAAGCAAAGTAATCAGATGGAGGAAGTATCAGCTGGAAGCATCAGCTGGAAGGTGAATGATCAGTTGGTTGCAACTAACCAAGGTTCGACCTGTTAGCTAGGTCGAACCCTGGTCGAACCGCATCAAGCGAAACACTCCATTTCAGATCATCATCGGTTCGACCATGTCACTCATGGTTCGACCACACCTACTGGTCGAACCCAGGTCGAACCGGGGACCATTGATTTGGTTACAACGGTTTCATCAGTTGGTTACAACTGATTGAAGTGTGTGCGTTATAATTGGATGGAAAGGATTCTACACGTTAGACACACATCCATATAAGTTGAAGAGTAACAACTTATCATCATCATCATCAACAACACATCTTCTTCACATATCAGTTAGAAACAAGTTTAAGAATTAGGGTTTTCAGGTGTGCTTGTAATCTTGTAACCATCATCTTCATTGTTTAGTGAATTCTTCTCTCAAGTAAGTGGATGTAGGCTATGCCGAACCACTATACATCCTTGTGTTGATCTCTTTCATTTCATTCTTCATTTTTTTTATCAACTTGTGTGTGAAACGTGAGTGATCTAACATACAAGTGAGTGTAATTTCTTGAGTGATTATTATCAAGCATTTGCTCAAGTTTCATAACAAGTGGCGCCGTCTGTGGGAAGAAGAAGAAGAAGAAACTGCCACAATACCAGATCAGAAGGGAAGAATCATGGTTACAACTAAGTTTGATGTGGAGAAGTTTATAGAGAAAGTCGATTTCAGCCTGTGGAGGATGAAGATGGAGGCTGTACTGATCCAACAAGGCCTTGCTGATGCAGTTAAACCACTTCCAGATCAAGGAGCTGCTGTGGATGCTGGTGAATTAGCTGCAAATCAAGATCAACAATCAAAAGCAAGAAGTGCCATCATTCTATGTTTAGGTGATAAAGCCTTAAGGGAAGTTTCAAAGGAAGCATCTGCAAGGGATATGTGGAAGAAGCTTGCTGATCTTTACATGGTGAAGACATTGACAAACCGACTGTACACCAAGCAGAAACTCTACTCCTTCAAAGTATAAGAAGATAAGTCTATTCTAAGCCAACTAGATGATTTCAATAAGATCATAGATGACTTAGAGAACATTGATGTAGCACTGTCAAGTGAAGATAAGACTGTCATATTGATGTCAGCTCTCCCTAAGTCTTTTGAAGGATTGAGAGACACATTGTTGTATGGAAATGTTGAATCAATCTCCCTGGAGCAAGTGATTATAGCAATCAAAGCAAAGGTGCTCCACAAGACATCAGATAATGCAGTTGCAGGAGAAGGTCTTGTTGCCAACAAACAACATAAGTGGAACAAGAATGATAAGAAATCTGGTGCTGATAAGAAGAAATATGAAAGAAGTAATCAAGGTACATCAGTAGTTGAAGAAAACAGTAACTGTTTCTACTGCAACAAGCCTGGTCATTTCAAGAAGCAATATCATAAGTGGAAAGAAATGGTGGCCAGGAAGATTGCTTAAAAGGGAGGAAATCAAAGAATCCATGCCAATCAGGTGACTGAAAATAGAGGTAACAAGGACCAAGATTATATTGAAGCTTTGGTTGTTATTTCTGGTCAAGTGTCAGACCAGTGGGTGTTAGATACAGGTTGCACTTTTCATATGACATCAGTCAAGGATTGGTTTACTGATTTAAAATCATACCATGAGGGATCAGTCTTGTTAGGCAATGATCAAGCCATCAAGATTGAGGGTATTGGTTCTGTCAAATTCAGAATGTTTGATGAATCCATTAAGTTGCTCACAAATGTGAGGTATGTACCAGGATTAAGAAGGAATCTGATATCATTAGGAATGTTAGACTCCTTGGGATGTGAGTACTATGTGAAGGAAGGTGTACTCACCATCATAAAGGATAAGTCAGTTGTAATAAAAGGAGTTAAGAGCTCTGATCACTATTTTCTTGAAGGATCAGTTGTCTTTGGGCAGTTGAACACTTCTCAAGAGCAAGAAGATGTTCAGTTGTGGCATGGAAGACTAGCTCATGTAAGTGAGAGAGGGTTACAAGAGCTAGCAAGACAGAAGCTACTAGATATAAGTTCAACCTGTAAGATAGATCAATGTGAAGATTGTATTCTAAGCAAGGCAAAGAGGTTGAAGTTTGGTTCAGGAGAACATACTTCATCAGAGAAGCTTCAGTATGTTCATACAGATCTATGGGGACCTTCAAGAAATCCAAATATTGGAGGTGGAAGATATTTTATATCCTTCATAGATGACTACTCTAGGAAGCTATGGGTTAAGATTCTTAAAACAAAGGATCAAGCATTCACTGCATTTAAGGAATGGCTTGCTGAGGTGGAGAATCAGACAGGAAAGAAGTTGAAATGCTTGAGATCAGATAATGGACTTGAGTTTGTTTCAGAAGAGTTCGATGCTTTCTGCAAAGAAAAGGGAATCAAGAGGCACAAAACTACACCTGGAACTCCACAACAAAATGGTGTTGTAGAAAGAATGAATCAGACATTGTTAGAAAGAGTAAGATGTATGCTGAGTAGTGGAGGATTCACCAAAGGGTTTTGGGGTGAACTTGTGACTACAGCAGCCTATCTGATCAACCTATATCCATCAGGAGCCTTGAAATTTAAACCACCTGAAGAAGTGTGGTCTGGAAAGACACCTAGTTACACTCATCTGAGAGTAATAGGATGTCAAGCTTACTCTCATGTGAAGCAAGATAAGTTGGAACCTAGAACAGTGAAGTGTGTAATGGTTGGATATCCCAAAGAAGTAAAAGGATACAGATTGTGGTGTTATGAAGCTAACAAGTTAATTGTTAGCAGAGATGTCACATTCAGTGAAAGAAAGATGCCATTGGTTGAAAGAAATTCTGTAGTATCAATTACTACAGACCTTGATGAGCCCAGGTGGAGCAAGCAAGGAAGGAAGCTCAGCAGTCTAATCAAGAAGATAACAGTGCTGATCAGAATAAGGAAGATAGCTCTCCTAGTTCATCCAACTCAAGGTATGATCTAAGTTCTTATCAACTTGTAAGGGATAGGCTAAGGAGACAGATTAAAGCTCCAGTAAGATACATGGAAGCTGATATAGTATCATATGCTCTATATGTTGCATCTGATATAGAAAACTATGAGCCAAGAACATATGATGAAGCTATATCAGGAAATGACAATAACAAGTGGATAGTTGCTATGGAAGAAGAGCTGTTATCACTACATAAGAATAAGACTTGACAGATTGTTGACAAACCAAAGAACAAGAAGTTAGTAAGCTGTAAATGGATCTATAAGAAGAAGCCTGTTACAAGCAAAGAAGGAGGTGTTAGATACAAGGCAAGGCTTGTAGCAAGAGGTTTCTCACAGAAAGAAGGTGTTGATTATAATGAAATATTCTCACCAGTTGTCAAGCATTATTCTATCAGAATTCTACTAGCATTAGTAACTCAGTTTGATCTTGAGTTACATCAGATGGATGTCACTACAGCATTTTTGCATGGAAATCTTGAAGAGGATATCTACATGAAGATTCCTGATGGTGTAAGTATTGAAGGAGCTGAGAATAAGGCCTGTTTACTGCTGAAATCTTTGTATGGTCTAAAACAAAGTCCAAGACAGTGGTATTTGAAGTTTGATGATTACATTACATTAAATAGATTCAGCAGGAGCCTACATGACAGTTGTGTTTATGTTAGGTACAAAGAAGGGTGTTATACATACTTACTTTTGTATGTAGATGATATTCTTATATCTTGTAAGGATCAAGCTGGTATAGACAAAGTATTAAAGAGATACAATTTGAATCTCAGCAAAACAGTAACTACACCTGCAAAGCAAGGAGTAACTCTGTCATTACTTCAAGCTCCTCAGACAGATCAAGAGAAGGTTGAAATGAGCAATATTCCCTATGCCAGTGCTGTTGGTAGTTTGATGTATGCAATGGTGTGTTGTATGCCAGATTTAGCTTATGTGATGAGCATGGTTAGAAGATTTATGAGTAATCCAGGTTTACTACACTGGAGTTCAGTGAAGTGGGCTCTCAGGCATGTAAAAGGAACCATTACAGCAGGCTTGAAGTTTCAGAAAATAACAACATGGGATAAGGCAGTAGTTGGATATGTTGATGCTGATTATGCAGCAAATCTTGACACAAGGAAGTCACTTACTAGTTATGTGTTCAACTTGTTTGGTACTGCAGTAAGTTGGAAAGCAACTCATCAACATATAGTGGCATTATCAACTACAGAGGCAGAATTTGTTGCACTTGCAAAAGCAATCAAAGAGGGAGTATGACTGACAGGTATTCTGAGTGAGTTTGGGATTGAACAAGAGTCAGTTGAAGTGCATTGTGATAATCAGTGCAGTACATCTCTCCAAGCATCAAGGATACCATGAAAGGACCAAGCACATTGATGTATATATATATTTCATAAGAGACATGATAGACAGAGGGGTTGTAAGTGTCAAGAAGATCAGGACAGATGACAATCCTGCAGACATGTTTACAAAAGCCTTACCAGCTCAGAAGTATGAGCTGTGTAAGCACTTGATTCAGTTGAATTAAGTAAAGAAGGAAAGGTTGCTGTGATGAAGTAACTATATATATATATATATATATATATATATATATATATATATATATATATATATATATATATATATATATATATATATATATATATATATATATGTGTGTGTGTGTGTGTGTGATGAAGTAGACCATGCATACTGCATACATGCTGCAGAAAGCATATGTGTGTATGTGTTTGATGGAAGTTAGAATAGTATCATGCATTTGAAGGTCCATGCATTGATGGATTAAGTATGAGAAAGGATCATCTAGCTGTCGTTGGATTGAACACAAAGCAAAGTAATCAGATGGAGGAAGTATCAGCTGGAAGCATCAGCTGGAAGGTGAATGATCAGTTGGTTGCAACTGACCAAGGTTCGACCTGTTAGCTAGGTCGAACCCTGGTCGAACCGCATCAAGCGAAACACTCCATTTCAGATCATCATCGGTTCGACCATGTCACTCATGGTTCGACCACACCTACTGGTCGAACCCAGGTCGAACCGGGGACCATTGATTTGGTTACAACGGTTTCATCAGTTGGTTACAACTGATTGAAGTGTGTGCGTTATGATTGGATGGAAAGGATTCTACACGTTAGACACACATCCATATAAGTTGAAGAGTAACAGCTGATCATCATCATCAAAACATCTTCTTCACATATCAGTTAGAAACAAGCTTAAGAATTAGGGTTTTCAGGTGTGCTTGTAATCTTGTAACCATCATCTTCGTTATTTTGTGAATTCTTCTCTTAAGTAAGTGGATGTAGGCTATGCCGAACCACTATACATCCTTGTATTGATCTCTTTCATTTCATTCTTCATTTTGTTTATCAACTTGTGTGTGAAACGTGAGTGATCTAACATACAAGTGAGTGTAAGTTCTTGAGGGATTATTATCAAGCATTTGCTCAAGTTTCATAACATGATATATATAACTTCTCTTTCAAGAACTCTAGAATAATATTAATACGAAATGAATCAAACATATTTTTAGGAATAAACAATAAATCTCAAATCACAATATAAAAATGATAAATATAGCACACGTTTGCATAGCACACAGTTACACGTGCATCTAGATGTACAAAATATTTTACCCAAAAGTATATCTATATTATCAAAGAAAAAAAAATTCAAGTTTTTATTTAATTGAAATCGAAATAAAAGTACAGTATATTTTAATGAAATTTTATACCTTAACTCCCAAAACAGGTTACAAGCTTTACATGGCCTCAAAATTAAATACATATAAAAAAAAAAAAGAAAACAAAAAATAGTTATACCTAAATAATGAGTAGCTATTTGATGAAGGTGGAGTTGAAATTCAGCTAGTGGTGCATCCACACGATACTTATCATATGGCTCCACCACATCGATGCAGCTTCCACCTTTCTCCATCATTTCACCACACCTGCCCTTTGCAATCTTCTTAAGATCACACAAACCTAGCTATCTCATATATATAAAAAAATATTAATTTTTTTAATCTTATACATATGAATATTCATAATGTGACAATATATTCAGTATTTAATATATATGCCCATCTTACGTGTTAGTTCACATGTCCTAACAAACGTGTTTCATGAATTATTTAATTGAGTGAGGCTTGCGTGCACCCGGGCGCACGGAACACATTCCGTGCGCCTTTAGAAATTTTGTATTATGGGTAAGGGTACATTAATTTGGTCTAAAGGGTATACACTTTAATTACTAAAAGGTACACAATTTTGTTCTAAAGGATATACACTTTTCATTAATATTTTTTTTTCTTTAGAAAATAAAGGGTACACATTTTTATACTAAAGGGTATACAATTTAACACAAAATTCTAAAGGCGCACGGAGTGTTGTTCGTGCGCCCAGATTTTTCTTTAGAAAATAAAGGGTACACATCTGTATACTAAAAGGTATACAATTTAGCACAAATTTCTAAAGGCGCACGGAAAGTGTTCCGTGCGCCCGGGTGCACAGGAGCTTTTGCCTATTTAATTTTACATTTCAATACTCCCTCTATTACAAGATCATTTATTTTTTCTGTTATATGTTCTTTGAGAAATCTTAAATTACACTTCATTTAATTTAAAGTTTAAAATCAATCCTATTAAAATTAAAAAATATTATTATTACTGTTCATTAATTTTTTAATAGAACGAACATATCTTAATGTTTTTAATGTTATGGAAAAAATGAATATTGAAAGTATCGATCAATGATTTTAATTAGAGAACAGGTTGATTATTATTATTATTATTATTATTATTATTATTATTATTATTATTATTTTAATAAATTTATTTATTCGGTTTCATCTCAAGATTTATATTTTGCTAATTCAAGAATATGATAATGGCTAAAACTTGCGTGTCATGGGATGTCGTGCCCGCAAATTTCTATTTTTTTAAATTGTACTCCATTTTAATATTAAATGTTAACCCTTTAGTATAAGTATATCCTTGATTTTCATAGAAAAAACTTAATATTTTTAATTAAACATTTAGGATATTCAAATTTTAATCGATTTTTTCAATAAAAAAAATTATATCCTTTATATTAAAATATTATACCCTTTTATACGTTATTGTAATAAGAGAGACTAGAGACAACTCTATGACAATACGTTCATGTTTCATTTTTGGTAGGTGGACACTTAAAATATCTGTATTACTCTATTATTTAAACTAGAATCGAGGATTAAATTAAAGAATGTAATAAAAAAATAAACCTTGTACTTATTACCTTATTATAAAATATTATATTCAGTTAAGTCAGAATTTTGGAAATGTTTTGTTTAAGTTAATTAAAATGAAGATTACAATTAATGTAGCCTTGGTATTTAAATTAGGGGTGTACATGAATTGAGTCAGTTTATTGAAAAATTGTTCAAACTTATTTGAAATAGTATTGAGTTTCAAAATGGAGTATATATTTGAATTTGTTTGATAAGCAATCGATTTGAGTCCAAACAAGCTTTTAACAAACTAAACAAGAGTTGAGTTTGAATAGTATGATAAATTTATATTTATTTTACTTATTTTCATGAATCAAACTCTAGATGTCGAACTTTTAATTTTATCAAATATAAAATTTTATTTAAACTTGTTTGATATCTTTATCGAACCGAACTTCTACTCATTGATCTCTAGTATCATACAATTTGATTTGATATTTACCCTAAATTAATATAACTATCAGTTTTGGGGTTTAAACCATTCTCTCACCTCCACATCATTTTCCACAAATTTCAATTAAACTCAACTGCATCCTACGTACATTTGTATTCCAATTTAAACTCATTATTGAAGGTCCCACTTTTTAATTATTTTATATTTAAATTATTAATTTAAATTAATTTTATATATCGATACTTAAAATTGTACAAATAAACCGAGTTAATTGCAATAAACTAAGTTGATGGCAGGTGGGGGAATTGGGTTTAAATGATGTGCTCACAATGGTTTAAGTTGAATATTTTTTATTTGAATTCAATTTTATTTAATTTTTAAACCAATGCAGGTGCTCTAAATTTTAGTTCGGTGTGTCACACGATAAGCAGAAGAAATCTAAATTATTGTTTTGACGAGGGCTCATATATGCATTCACTTATATTATTGGAAAAATATTGCGTGATACCGTTTCATGATTAGACTATTTTATATTTTTTGTAATTAGTTATCATTTTTTATTAAGGATATTATTACTTTTATTTTTAACCATTATCACTTTTCATTTATATTATAATAAATTGTTAATAAAATAGTTTAAAAAACCCTTATCACTTTTTAAAGATCACACGAGCCTAGCTATCTCTTATGTGATTATATTATAAGTTGTTAATAAAATGGTACATAAAATTTGGAGTGTTTAGTAAGCCCATATTACGTGTTAGTTCGAATGTGCTTAAACTACGGATCACCTAACAAACGTGTTTCATGAATTATTTAAATTTTTATTTCAATACTTCGTGATCTTACAAGATCATTCATGTTCACTATGTTGTTTGAGAAATGATACTTTTTTTTTCATATTTTTATAATTTTTAATTCGAATGTACTTAAACTACGGATCACCTAACAAACGTGTTTCATGAATTATTTAATTTTTTATTTCAATACTTCGTGATCTTACAAGATCATTCATGTTTACTATGTTGTTCGAGAAATGATAGTCTTTTTTTCTTCATATTTTGATAATTTGATACTCCATTCGTACCACATGTATAATATTTTGGATTTTATGCCTATCATTCTTTGAAAAAAAATAAAAAGCCATGAAATTTTAGTAATTTTTCCTTTTTCTTCTCTTATTCTAACATTTTCCTTGATAAATTTCTATCTACTAACATTTCTATATTTTTCCAAAAATAAAAAAATAAAATTCTGATCTTATGAAAAATTTCGAGCAAATTGATGTATTATTAATAATATTTTTAATTTATATTCTATTAAAATGTTTATAAAATTATGTTTTTTATATATATAATAAGAATAATTTTAAATAAAAATATTATGATCATGTTTATACTCCTTATTTTTTCAAAAAGAAAGAAAAAATTAATTTCATTTCTTAAATTTTGAATAAACCAAACAACATAAATGACTTTCATAGCTATTTCAAATACCAGCGAAACACTCCATTAATAATAAATATACCAATTTCTATTCCTAAATACTTTCATTCTCATTCTTATTCCCATTCTATGTAACAAACCAAACACCACCTTAATTGGTAATTTAAAGAGAAAAATTAAATAAAGTTGTTGAGAATAATAAATAAAGCGTAAAAAGATAAATAAAGTTATTGAAATTGATGGATATATAAAGTGTAAATAGTAGATAAGATGGAGTATATTTTTACTATTAATGAAATGTGCATAAATACTTGTGACATCGTAAAATAAAAAGTGTGCATAATTACGTGAGACAGTTAAAAGTATTTTTAAGTAGTTACTAATATTAAACTATGTAGTATGTAATGTAAGTTAATAAAATAAAAATAAATACTCCCTACGTTCCCTTGATATGTATCAATTTTGCCATTTCAGTCCGTCTTATTAAAGTATTTATTTCCTTTTTAGATTGATGTGGCTCAAAAAAAATATTATTATATTCAATCCATTATACATGATTCTATGTACACTCAACACTAACACAATTACTCATTACTTATTAAAATATTATATATTTCTCCAATCACTACACATTATATTTCTCTGTATTATACTTCTTAATCCGTGTTCATAAAGCAAACGAATACATTTTAAAGGGACGGATAGAGTAATAATAATAATAATCACTATTTCAATTAACTAGTTTTGATATTAAAATACACGTGATGTTTGTTTTTTCTTGAAAAATATTGAATTTTTATTTTCAAAATCCAATTTTAGAAGTCATTTTATATTCACTAGGGTGATGTTTGTTTTGGGTTTAAGTTGATTTAATAAATCAGTGAATAGTGTTGTTCTATATTTGTTATGTTTGTTTTAGATTTAAGTAGGGTAGGTTTAAACTTTATATCAAATCAAGTATTAATTGATGTGAGAAAAGATATAAAAGTAAGAGAGAGAAAGGAAGAAAAAAAATTAATTAATGAGAGATAATGTATGATAGGGGTGGGTAAATATTAATAAGGTTAGTAGGTGTATATAGAGAAGATTTAATAAATCTAAATATGGGGTATTAAACCCAAATCAAGCATTAATTGAGGTGAAAGAAGAGATAAAAGTAAGAAGTGAGGCTTGCGTGCGCCCGGGCGCATGGGAACACATTCTGTGTGCCTTTAGAAATTTAGTATTATGGGTAGGTGTACATTGTTTTGGTCTAAAGGTTATACACTTTAATTAATAAAAGGTACACCATTTTGTTCTAAAGGGTATACACTCTTCATTAATAATTTTTTTTAGAAAATAAAGAGTACACATTTTTATACTAAAGGGTATACAATTTAACACAAAATTCTAAAGGCACACGGAGTGTTTTTCATGCGCCCAGATACACACAATAATTTTCTTTAAAAAATAAAGGGTACATATCTGTATACTAAAGAGTATACAATTTAACACAAAATTCTAAAGGAGCACAGAATGTGATCCGTGCGCCCGGGTGCACAGGAGTTTTTGCCAAAAGTAAGAGAGAGAAAGGAAGAAAAAAATTAATTGAGGAGAAATAATGTATGATATGGGTGGGTAAGTGTTAATAAGATTAATAGGTGTATATAGGGGAGATTTAATAAATCTAAATTTGGGTATTAAATCCAAATCAAACATGGCCTAGAAACTTTGTAATCAAGACACACCTTATACACATCTTTTCTCCTCAATTAATATATTTTCTCTTTTTATTTCTCCTCGTTTATTTCTATCTTTTCTTACCTAAGCTAATTTTTTTTGCATTTTGATTTGACATAAATTAAAATCCACTCTACTAAAAACTCAAAACAAATATATATCATTATTCAATTAGTTTTTAAACTCCACAAAAACCCAAACACAAACATCAACCAAGGTTAATAAACAATATTTCCTATATATAAACACCTGCATATTAACGCTATCAATTCTTATCCCCATACGCCCGCATGGGCAGCTCTGGTCAAGTAAATGAACAACTTGCACAATGATCAAGAATCGAATCTCACCCGCAACGTGTGAACAATCTCTTAGTTAAAGGGGAGCTCTTTATGTAATGGGTTAAAAAGTCTAACTATTGTTGATCGGCTATTATTGGTCAATTTGAATTATCATAATTAACCTCTTTTACATGTTGTCGGCCGGCGTGCATGGAGCATGGAGGACGACTCTACCTTTGCACAAGTCTTATCACATACCCACTTATATGAGTTATATCATACATTATCTCTCCTTAATGAATAATTTTTCTTTATTTCTCTACTTTTTTTTTAATCTCTTCATCCCACATCAATCACAACATACAATTTAAATTTATCTTTTCTTTAAAATAAAAAATAAAAACATAGTTAATCACTTTTATTATTATTTTTTTAAATAAATGTATTTATTTCGTTTCATCTCAGGATTTACATTTGCAAATTTGAGAGTATAATTAAGAATAACGTTCATGTTTCATTTTTGTGTAGGTGGAATTAATAAAAGAACACTTAAAAGTTCAGTATTACTCTATTATTTATACTAAAATCGAGGATTAAAAGAAAGTAATAAAAGACAAATAACCTAGCAGTTATTACCTTATTATAAAATATTATATTCTCTGTTAAGTCAGAACTTTGCTAGTGTTTTGTCTAAGTTAATTAAAAGAAAGTAATAAAAGACAAATAACCTAGCAGTTATTACCTTATTATAAAATATTATATTCTCTGTTAAGTCAGAACTTTGGTAGTGTTTTGTTTAAGTTAATTAAAATCAAGATTAATTACAGTTAATGTAGCTTTGGTGCTTAGGTTAGGGGTGTAAATCAGCTAAGAGTGGCTCAAACTTGTTTGAAATATAATTGAGTTTCATAATATATATTTAAAATTATTTGATAAGCAATTAAATCGAACTCAAACTAACTTTTAACGAGTTGACATCGAGTAGTTTGATAATTTTATACTTACTTTATCTATTTTCATGAATCAAGCTCAAGGTGAAGTTATTTTTTTAATTTTAGTAAATATAAAAATTTGTTTAAATTTGTTTAATATATTTATTAAACCGAACTTTTATTGATAGATCCCATCAAAAGGGTCCACGAAAGAATACCGGACAGAAAAATTTGTTGCTTAGTTTTGCATGTGAATTTAAGAATGTGATCTCTGGAAATATGCTTTCTAAAAAAGACTTCAAAATTATAATAGAGTTTGATAGTTTAATTTTATTCAAGAATGGTTTGTTTGTAGGAAAGGGCTATGGGCTATTCATGTGAATGAATGTTTAAACTCAGTATTAATTGGTAATTACCAACGAATTGCCAAGGGAATCATTATATAAATTACCAACGAAATTATTAACAACGGATTATCAATGGAATTGATTTTTCGTTGCTAAAAATTTACAAACCACCACTTTATCAACGAATTCCGTTGCTAATCCGTTCGTAAGCCAATTTAACAATGGAATTAAGGCTTTTACCAACGGAATATTCCGTTGGTAAAAAAATAGTTTTTTTGTAGTGTAATATTTTAATGTGTATTGGGGTGAAAGAAATAATATTTTAATCGTATGGTGGGTAGTTGTATTAGTATTATAGGTGAATCTCATAAAGATATTTTAATTGATTTGTGTAGGTCCCATATACCATAAAGAGAAATATAATCATTAAAATGAGACGTCAATTTAAAAATACTCCCTCTATCTCATTCAAAAAGTTCATTTTTTTCATTTTAAATGTCTCATCCAAATAATTCTCTTTCATTTTTTAGGCATGTGAGAGCAACCGCCCTTTCATTTTTTTCATTTTGCTGGAAAAAATTTATTGCAACATTTAATTAAAATAAGCTGAAAATGTGAAATACTGTCGTTAGCGGTCGCGTGAAAATAAATGAAGGGTGAGTAGGTTCCACGTCACTATCTTTTTTATTTATCACTTAAAAACAAACACTAACTGCAGTAGTACTAGTATTCCTTGATATTTTATTCTTCATATATGATATTGAATTAATATATTCATGATTTCATCTTTAAAGTATAATATAACCAAGCAAACTTTCCTTTCTTTTTGTTTATTTTTCAGTAAGTATATCACGAAAATCGATTCTGATGCATAAGCCCTATTTTTCATTTGACCCTTGGTGATACCGGCTACGTAAAATAATTTTAAATTAAGTTATTATTTTTTATTAAAAATATTATTATTATATTTAGATAATGTTACTTTTATTTATATTACTATAATTTACTTATAAAATAGATCCTTATCACTTTTCATTAATTAAGTATAAATTTTTATTAAAATATAATTACTTACCATGGGATAGTCTCATACAATTTATTTTTAATTTTAATTATTTTTTAGTGAAGAAGACACTTTTTTTTCTTTTTAAAGTGAAGCAAGATTGAGTAGGAACGATTATATATAAATTTCTCCCTTAAGTGATTTTTAAAGGATTTGAACAATCTTAATACACATTTCTCCCTTAAGTGATTTTTAAAGGATTTGAACAATCTTAATATACAAATTAATGGTTGGTACGTATAGTGATGGAAAATAGTGACGGAATTATCTTAATACACGTAATTAATGGAGTAAGCGAACCAAAATGGTTCACAAACGATTCGATAAAGTATTTACGAGCTAATTTATTAATCGAGTTAAATCAATCTCAAAATTTAAGCTTAATAATTTATCAAATCGACGCCAAACTCAAGTTTAATAATATTCGATTCAAAAACTCGTGAAGATATTTGTTAACGGACTTATTAGTGGTTCACAAAGCTTCGTAAATTTAATTAGTATTATGTTTCCATTAGTATATATTATTATTTATTTATTCAATTTAATAATTAAATAGTGTATATTAAAAAACACAGATATGATAAGAATTAAGTAATTATTGTTATGGGTATTATATCCCCCATGCAAAATAGACCGGAAGCCCAACAAGCTAATGTACTAGGAGGAAGAGGCCCAGCTGCAAAGAGGTCCAAGAAGGAGGAGAATGACAAATCACGGGCTGACAGCAACCCAAACAAGAAGGCCCAGGCCCAAAAGACACACTTCAGAGAAGAACCAAGAAGAGGTCTAGGAGATAAGCCCATCATCAAGGGCTGGGGAAGCCCAAGAAGATAAGGCCAGGAAAGGGCATAAGAGCAGAAAGCCCACTGAAAGGATAGAGGGTCGAGACCCCTCGGCAGAACACCTAGACTCCGAAGCCAAGGGGGACATCCAGGAGCTTGGACGAATACCAGAGCCTCAGAAACTGACCCATCCGAGATGGAGAGGATTATCAGAGCGGTTGGAGAAAGTACAGACACGACTGCAGAAACAACTAGTGATAATAGGCAAGAAGACAAGAATAACAGTAAAAAAGGATGTCTTGGCAGCACTCTCACACTAGAGGACAACACACAATAGACATGCCTTTCTTCATCTACCAATGGGAAGCAAGCAAAGGACATGGAAAGACCTGCGGCACTCTGCAAGACATCTGGTGGCTCTCTGCACTGGCTGCCAAAAGTCGTCAATGTACCAGAAACCTCCATTGATGGCTGCTTGTCTTCATCTAGGTGGCACGATGAGATTGGACAATGGTTAGGGTTTTGTTGGTAGTATAAATAAATTCTATCATAAGAGAAAGATTGTTATTCATTATCACTTTAGACATTACACTTGTAATTGGGAAGGTTTATGAGTGTTGTTCGAAAAGGAAAGTAATAAAAATGGGTTAAGGTTTTTTGGTTGGATCTCTCATTTCTCTCATATTTACTTATTTTTATGTTTGATTGTGATCGTTCTTGGTTCAGTTACATTATGATTTCATATTCCTTAATCGTGAATTAACTAGCCAAGAACACGCAGCAACAGTTGGCGCCGTCTGTGGGAAACGCTACGATTAGCTGTTCTCTTTCTGTTTAAATGGTTCGTTTTGGTTGTAGGAATTCCCTTTATTCTTGCTCTGTTTTCTTTGTTAAGAATGGGATGTGAAGGATTTACAACCCCTAGAAACGAAGAGAGGGGAGAATGTTCCAGAGCTCAGCAAAACGTGACAAGGAGTCGAAATAATGTCCAAATTAGCACGTCGGCTATAGAAGTGCCCACTCCGGCGAAGTCTATTCGTGTTCTAGATTTAGGCGATCCCCCAGAAAATAAAAGAGATGAACGAAAAAATTTGAAGGGTGATCAATGAGTAGGCTGCGGAAGCTCTCCCGGTTCAATCGGAGAGGTTGAGTTTTAGCGGCCCTCACAGGGAAAGCATGGCGATCTGTGGGAGGATCTCAAGAGAAGGAAATAAGCCAGGAAATAACACAGCGGAGGAGATACAAGAGAAACTATCAACTTCATATGGAAGAGGAACGCTGGAGAAAGAAAAAGCATGAACGAAACTCCAGCGGAAGGAAGACGCAGAGAATACCTCTGTCGACCGGAGACGGGAGCCCAAAGGCAACCACAATCGGGATGGAATCAAGGGATGAGAAAGCCCCCACCCCAAGAGGTGTCCATGGAGGATGATCCCAGAGACAACCACGGTCCGGACGAAATCAAGAAGCAGAGCACCCCTCGCCGAGGGAAAGATAAAGGGAAGAAGGATCCCACCAGCCTCACCCACAAAACCAAAGGAGAGATCGACCCGCAACTCGAAAAGTGTCGGTGGAAGACAAAGCCCCATGAAGAACGTCATCTGTCTCTCAAAGAGGACATCATCATCCTCAGCCATCCCCGGAACGTCAGAGGAGCGGTCAAATAAGGCGTAATCGGGGCAGAAGGCCAAGGAATCAAAGATCCTATTCATCTTCGGCACCGTACTCACAGGAGAGCCGGGATCCTTCATGGGAAGATCTACCAACGACTGAGCTATCCCTGCCATGAAATGGGTGGAGCAGGAGGCCCACCTCACGAAGAGGGGCGAGACGAATGGAGACCCACGCGGAAGATTGGTCGAGAATAGAGAAGCATTTCCAAATGCCCCAGCTAAGAATTTACAAGCCTTGATAAATGAGAAAGTAAACAAACATTTTGTGGATCTGGAAAGGAAGATGTCCAAAACGGGAGGAGTCATCCAACAAGCGGTGGCTCCCTCACCTTTCATGGCAGAAATCAGTAATGCCCCTCGGCAACAGGGAGTCAAGTTCCCCTCAAGTTTAATTTTCGATTGTGATTACGATCCTTATTCTTGTATTGAAAAATATCTGATGTGGATGAGAGTTCAAAGCGTGAATGAGGTCACATTGTGCAGGATGTTCCCTCTAACCCTGGAAAATAAGGCCCACGCCTGGTTTAGAGTGGTTCCGGCAGCATCTATCAAAGGCTGGGGAGAACTGATGGAAGCATTGATTCACATTTTCTTTGCACGCAAAATTAAACCCCAAGTATTAAGGATATCAGCTGTATCTTAAGCAAGCGACCAAGTGATTATCGAACCCAAAGGACGGCGTATTATCAATTTAATTATTTACTAATTAATTAAGACGAAAGATAATTAAGGTTGGGATTTTAATCTAATAACTAATAAATAATTAATTAAAATAACAAATAAAATAAAATATCACTCGAAGAATATGAAAGTGGATTAAGTAGGAGAATAAGTAGCCCTAGGATAATCCAGTTTCACGCATTAATTTCCTTTTCGTGTGTTAATGTACGACTCTGCCTTGTGAAATATGGACGCATCACTAAACCATGCATATCTACTCTATAGACACAAGTAAATATGCGTGTAACACGTGTGAATAACCTTGGAGCTAGAGACATAACTTCACCCCCTTTCTAGGTACTATCAGTATCAATTATTTTCCTGGCCAATTGGTACTCTAACCCGATATGATCTCCCTTTATAGGTACTATAGAATTATCCTCTTTATCCTACTTAATAACCCGAATTCAATTCAATTAATAAGTATTTATATATGATAGTTCTAATGAAGCTTTGGAGTCCATTCACTTAGAATCATAATATGGAATCCTGTTCAGTGGTGAACAAACTCAATCTACAACCAAGATATATATTCAAACTCTATATACCAATTGAAGATGCACAAAACAACCGCGAATATGGATTAAGAAAGCACAATCTTATATAAAATAAATTCACAAGTAGTGTTGTACGGAGTTTACACACGAAAGTTTAATTAATTCGTAAAAATTTTCACAACCCTAGTTCTACCAAAAAGGCTCTAGCCCATGATGTTACGCAGAACAATCATGGGTGTTGGATAGATCATACCCGGATGTCTAGAAAATACAAGATAAATTAGGAAATGAAATAAATCCTAGATTTGGAAGTCATCGCGTCCTTCTCCGTCTTGAATTTAGGGGTGAAAATCAAACAGCAAAACTCAATATTCGGCTCAGACTCGGCTCGTTGGTGGCTCGTTTGAGTTCGTTAATTTTCTTCTCAATCCAAGCTTGAACACAATTTCATGTTCGTAAAGAAATTTGAATCGAGCTTGAACAATGCTTTGTTCGATTCGGTAAGCTCGTGATACATATGTAAATCAGTAAATGATATTTTAAATATTTCCCTTCATATTCTTTTCTATTAATGACTTCTACAAATTTCAATGTTTGGATTTCAAGGTTCAAGATAGAATTCTAAGAGTCGCTCTATTGTAGTTGGAATATGAAAGAATTTTAATTTTAAATTATTTTTAATTTCTTGGTTTTGTAGTCTGATTGGATTTTGTGTCCCTGCCTCTCCCTTTCCCTCTCTCATTTCTCTATTTATTTTCTTGGTTACTGGATGAATCCTCCATCATATGCTTCATCTTTCCTACATTAGGTAATGCTCATGAAGTGTTTGATTATTTGCCTAAGAGAACTTTTTGTTCAATCTATTTCATAACATCTATAGCTTTCTACTCAAACTTATAGTAGAATCAATTCCTTATTTGTACAGAATTGAAATATTACATAAAATCAACTTACATCATTTATATTTTTTTCATGTATTATATTTTGCAGGGTTGAGTTCCTCAGAAGATGGATTCTGAAAAAAACGTTAAAGTTCAACACAATAAACAAAATGATTTGGAAAAGAAGGTTCGGAAAAGAAAATCCAAGATTTGGGATAACTTTACACTAATCCTGACGAATGAGAATAAAGAAAAAGGAAAGTGCAACCACTGTGGTAAACTAATTGCTACAAATTCTCAAGGTTCAACTACACAATTCCATCGACACTTAGAAGGTTGTCCGGTTCTTCTTGCTAGTAGTCGGAAACAAAGGCTGTTAACTACTCAACCATTAGGGCCAAGCAACTTTGGAGGTGGATTAGAAGGCACAATTACTACTTACAGGTTTGACAAAGAGAAGGTAAGAGAATCTCTAGCAAAAATGGTTATTGCGCATGAGTATTCATTTTGAATGTTAGAACATGAGTTTTTTGTGATGTTTTGCAAAACATTGAATCCACGATTTGAGAAGATATCACATGTCACTTTGAGGAGTGATTGCATGAAGTTATATACTATAGAAAAGAAGAAGCTAAAAATCATGTTTGAAAGTGTTGCAAGATTTAGTTTAACATCTGATTTGTGGACCTCTAATCAGAATATTGGATATCTATGTCTTACGTGCCATTTTCTTGATTCGGAGTGGAAGCTGCATAAACGTATACTGAATTTTTGTGTTCTAACACCTCCTCACACTGGATTAGCAATATCTGATTGTATTTTTCAGTGTCTTAGTGAGTGGGGAGTTGAGAATAAAATATCATCTATCACTCTTGATAATGCATCATCCAATGATGTAGTTGTGAGGAACTTGAAAGATAATTTTACAATGAAAGGAAAACTTTATTTTGGTGGGAAGGTTTTTCACGTACGATGTTGTGCTCATGTGTTAAATCTTATGGTGCAAGATGGTCTACAACAGATAAAATCCGTCATTGAAAATGTACGTGAAAGTGTCAAGTATCTTAAAATGTCACCTTCTCGGCTCCATAGATTTAATGAGATAACAAAACGACTTCAGCTTCCAACCTCAAAAGGCTTGGTTCTTGATGTACCAACTCGATGGAATTCTACTTTTGCTATGTTAGAATCAGCTTTGATTTTTAAGGATGTGTTTCCAAGATATAAAGAAAGGGATCCACAATATGAATAGTTACCATCTACAGAAGATTGGGAAAAGACACATGAGGTATGCAAGTTTTTAGAAGTTTTCAGTGATGCCACACATATTTTTTCTGGGGTCAATTATCCAACATCAAATCTATTTTTACCTGAAGTTTGGAAAATAAGATAGGTTTTAGATGAGAAATCCCTTGATGAAAATAAGGATTATGTTAAAAAATTAGCCTTGAGAATGAGAGAAAAATTTGACAAATATTGGTAAAATTGCATTTACATGAGTTGTATATGGAGTATGTTTCTTATCCCACTTCTAAGGATGTAAAATTAGTAAGCAACTCCATAGGATCATGTGAAGGAAATATTTTTGCCGAAAAAGTAAAAGGCAAAATCAAAGGCAGGAATGAGTTTGAGTTATGGGCACAAGAATTGGAGTCTGTTGTTCCTAACAAATCTGAATTGGATATATACCTTGAAGAAGGTCTTTATATGTGTAAGGAAGATTCAGATGCTGAATTCAATGTTTTAGATTGGTGGAAAATGAACACTTTAAAGTTTCGAACTTTGTCAAACATGGCACGTGATATACTATCCATTCCTATGACATCCGTGGCTTCAGAATCTGCTTTTAGTGCCGGAGGAAGAGTGCTTGATCAATATCGAAGCTCTTTGAAGCCTGAGACTGTTCAAGCAATTGTATGCACTGGAGATTGGTTACGTTCTGAGTGGAAAATTGCTAAACAAGTAGAGGTACCCTTATTATAATTGTAATAATGTTCTCAATGCTTCTATATGGGTTTAATATTAATTATTTTGCTCATGTTCTCAGTTTGACGAAGAGAATATGCAAAAGGTTGATTTGGATAATGTTGAAGATTGAGTTGACGTTGAAGGTATTCTCATTTTCTCTATCTTATTACATACACACGCATATATGTATTAAGTTACATGATTTTTTTTCTTTTTCAGGTAATATGCAAGAGAAAGTGAGGCAAATCAACTGCACAAGTTATCTTAACTTTCTGTTATTAAGTTATTTATTTATTAAGTTTTATATTGAACTTATGATTTTAAATGAATGAGTAACTTTCATTTTTCATTTTATCTATCTTTGTAGCATCTTAATGGATTATTACAGTGCTTTAATACATTTGAAATGAAATTTTAATGGTTAATGGAAGAATTATAGTGCCTATATACAAATGAGAGAGAAAAGCAAGGCTATATAAAAAAATATTTTTCACTTGACTTTTCATGATATAGGTACGTTTGTGTAGGCTTTCTTTTTCAGCTACATTTATTGAATGCAAAAACAGTACAACTTACTTTATGTGAAAACTAAAAAGGTTAAAGACATGTAGTACTTTTTTTTTAAAAAAATGACAATGTAACTCACAACCAAGCCGAGTAGCTTGTGAGCTAATTTCCTAGAAGCCGAGTCGAGTCTGAACATAAAACATGGTAAACGGCTCGAGCTCGAGCCGAGCTGAATTTTCACTTTTTAAAATTCGAGCTGAGCTTGCACAGTACCTTGTTCGTTGTGTTCAAGTTCGTTTTCACCCCTACTTGAATTCTCCTCTTTGTTCTCCTCTTGAGTCCACAGACGAATCTTCAAAGTGATGGATGGATGGAGGGAAGGATGTGGATGATGGTTGGGGGTTATCTCCCGTTGTGGGGTGTAGTATTGTTGTGTCCTCTCTCCAATTCATATGATCTCTATGATATGATCTACACCCCCTTTTATACTTGTAAGCTCTCCTTATAGACCTTGGATGAGCTTTTACTTGAGACATATGCCAAATTTGGTAAAAGAAACCCGAAACTACCAAAAATAGAACCAGCGACATTTTGTTAGACTTGACCTTCAGAAGTCGAGCAATGGTCGAGCAAGCTTTCTGTAAATTTTTGGTCATTTTGCTCGACCAAACTTCATCTGCTCGACCAAGATGATTCTGGTCGAGCAAGATAATTCTGGTCGAGCAAGCTTGCGCCGTCTCACCATTTCGCACATAACTTTCACATCCGACCTCCAATTTGAGTAATTCTTGCACTCACACGATCTTCTCTTCCTTAGATTTCTATAAATATAAAGAACTCTTGGAAACTCCAAGATTTTAATCTGTAACAAGCCATGGAAAGTAGCACTGTCGTTCTGTTCGGCACAGTTCGCGCGACGTCACCATTTTGATCATAACTCTCTCGTTTGGAATCCGATTGAAGTGTTCTTTAAGCCAAAACTTTCCTCTCTTCTGAGACTTTTCAATTATGCATAACACTTACAGTTCAGAGCTCTACAAAAATACAGAAAAAATGCACAAGTATCACAACTTTGCACTTTTGATCCCTTTTCTACCTAAAATATAATAAAACACCTCAAGTGCACTTTTTACTCAAATATATTAAATATAAGATACTTGTGTTAATATATAACAATAATTCTCATAAAAAAGGTGTTAAATTGGATACTCAAACACGCTAATTTCCACTCTCAACAAGCATTTCAGATGCAGTATTCATACCTTGGGGCCCCTAAAGAACCGAAACATAAACTTGCCAAAATTCGCCAGGGATCGACAGAAAGCTTGCGGGATTTTTTGAGAAGGTTCAATGAGTAGAGATCAATGGGAGAAGTCATGGGGGACGAAGCGTGCCTCATCACGGTGATGGGGGCACTTCACCCAAAAACTAGCTTGTGGAAAGCAGTACAGTTAAAACCGCCCGCGTCCTACACTGCCTTCACGGTTGTGGCAAATGAATACATCCAAGCCAAGGACATTTCCAAGATGGTGAAGAAGGCAAGCAATCAAAGCACTTCGACAGAGCCGGGCAAGAAGAAAGTAAGTATAGGAGGGGCGAAGGAATATAAAACATTTGCTACGTTCAAACCTTTCATAGAGGATACCGAGGTGCAACAAATGTATGAGGAGCTGAAGTCGGGCCGAGGTCTTTTACTACGTAAAGGATCAGCAGATCCTTCGAACACTGAGGCCTGTCTTGCGAACATCAGAACTCACCAATCCTCGAAAGTATTGCATGTAGCACCTGATGCATGGGCACAATACCAATCAATGCCGAGACTTAATCACGGAATTACGGAAGCTGTTCAAGGAAGGGAAGTTGAGAGGAATGCTGCAGGCCCCGAGGCCGAGGGTGTATCAGAGTAATCTTCCTCCTCCTCCTGGTCGACAGAGGTTCCCGGATAGAGGGAGGAATGGAAGAGCGATGCCTCTACTATCCCCGCCTCCAGGCCGACCACCAGTGTTCGATAGGATAGGAGGACAAGCTCCGAGGAGAGACAGACCTGGAGAAATACACATGATGGAACCTGTAGAGGAGATTCCTTATGTCGGAACCTCTCAGGCATTTACCACAACATCAAAAAGGAGAAGGAAGGCAGAGCTGAGAGATTTGAGTCAACAAATCCCTCAAGTATGGTCATTGACTTCGGAGACAAAAGGGATAACAGAAGCCGACATTATTTTCACGGAGATGGATTTCTATGGGATAAGTACTCCTCATTCTGATCGTTTAGTCATTTCACTTGTGCTGTCGGAAATCAAAGTTCATAGATGTTTGGTAGATACCGGGGGTATGCCAATATAATCTTTAAAGAGGTATTTAAAAATCTGGGAGGAGAAGTCACCACAAGGTGAGGCCTTGTGGTGACGAAATCAAAGGATTTGGCAATTTGTTGACTAGGCCAACCATGGAGGTTGATTTATACGTCTAGTTGGAAGGTTCGGATGGAAAGACCTGGATGCAGAAATAGCTAACATTCAAAGTTGTAGACCAAGCCTCTACATACAAATGTATACTAAGGCGCCCATTAATCCATGCCTTCTGAGCTATCCCGTCAACCTTTCATCAATGCTTCAAATTCGTTACAGCAGATGGTAGGGTAGCGACGGTGATAGGAAATCAAAGGAGATCAAGGGAATGTTCTTTCATAGAAAAAGTAGAGGATTTGACCTATCATGATATGGATTACGAGATGTTGAGCTTCGAAGACATCATGAAAGGAGAAGAAAATAACAAAATACCAATGGGAATCGAAGAGCAACAAGAGGGGAAAGGGTGAACAGACAGGATATGATCATGGAAATTGATGAAATGGGAGAAGAGGATGAGCAAGGAAATAACAGTCCCTTTGTTATAGTCAAAGTACAGCCAAACCCAATAGACCAGAAAATAGAAAAGAGGAAGAAAGCGGCGAAGGAGCCGAGATGAAAGTCATCAATACCGAATGAGGATTCGAGGATGAAAATACAAGAAGGAGCTTTGGCGGCAGAAAAGACATAGGTGGTTCAACTAGACCCAGAGGATGCAGACGTCAAAGTTAAGATCAGGACGAAATGGGAAAGCGAATTTAAGGCAAAACTGACCCAACTACTGAAGGAAAATTTAGATGTATTTGCCTGGAATCCAAATAAAATGCCGGGGGTACACCCAAAATATGCTTATCACAGACTGAACATCGATCCCAACATCCCACCCTTCCACCAGAAGAAAAGAAAGTTTTGCCTTAAGAAGAAGTCGGCCATGGAGTCAGAAGTGCACAAGTTGTTGGCAAGCAGAAGGATCAGCCAATGCAAATACCCTATAAGGGTGCAAAATCCGGTGATGGTGAAAAAAAGAAGGATCGTGGAGATTGTGCATTGACTTCACAGATCTAAACAAGGCATGCCCCAAAGATAGTTACCCCCTCACATCGATTGATCAGATGGCTGACGCCACAGCAGAACATGAAGTTATGAGCTTCATGGATGCATTCTCGGGGTACCATCAGATCCCGATGCACCCGAACGACAAGGCAAATATGGCTTTCTTCTGCAAAAATAGTGTCTACGAATGGAACAACACGCCATTTGATCTGAGGAACCGGGGACGACCTATCAAAGGCTAGTGAATAAGATGTTTGAGGGAGAAATCATGAAGATAGTTGAGGTATACGTGGATGATACCGTGGTAAAAAGCCTAAAAAGAATGGATCATTTCGGTCATCTGAAAAAGGTATTCGGAATCTTCCGACACTATGGAATGAAGTTAAACCTGAAGAAATGCATGTTAAGAGTGAGCAAAGGGAGTTTCCTAGGATACTTGGTTAGCTCGAGGGGGATCGAGATGAACCCAGAGAAAGTGAAAGCGATCTTGAAGATGGACCCACTGAGGCACATGAAAGAGGTTTAGAACCTGACGGGTAGGTTGGCCTCCTTGAATAGGTTCATGTCGAAAGCATCAGATAAGTGTAAACCTTTTTTCGACGTCATCAAAAAGGCCAAGTTCGAATGGACAGAGGAGTGTGGGAAAGCATTCGACGAGATAAAAAAGGAACTATCGGACCCCAGGATTCTCTCGAAACCATCACCAGGTGAAACACTACAGCTGTATCTGGCAGTATCTGAAATAGCGATCAGTTCAGTACTAGTTAATACAGAGGAGAAGAACCAAAAACGGGTATACTTCGTGAAATGCGGTCAAAGGACAATTGACGATTGATTTCATAGTGGAGCTCACATTCCCTATGCCAACCGGAGAGGAAAGAAGAAAACCATGGGTAATACACGTAGATGGGTCCGCTACTGCATCGGCTTCGAGAGCCGAGGTCATCAATCAAATCCCATCTAGAGAGACGTTCTCGACAGTAGTCAGGTTCGGTTTCTTGGCTACCAATAATGAAGCGGAGTATGAAGTCCTATTGAACGGGTTGAGAATAACATTGGCCATGGCCGCTGATGAGTTGCTGGTCTATAGAGACTCTCACAAGATTTAAATATGTATTTCTAAAGTGCATTGATCGGAGGGAGGACATGGGAGCGGATGCGTTAGCCAAGCTAGTCACGACATCAAACGCAGAAGACCTCAACAACATCAACATTGTGAAGCAGGAAAAACCATCGGATACCAGTGTTTGAGTCTTAACTGACCAACCTTCCAAAGAGTCATGGATGACCCCAATCAGGAACTATCTGGAAGCAGGGTTAACCCCTTCAGATAAGAATGAAGCCTGCTAGATAAGACTCAGATCAACAAGATATGTGTTGATTGAGGGGAAGCTGTATAAGAGGGGATATTCATCCCCACTCCTGAAATGTCTGAACCCAGAGGAGGCGAGCTATGTGCTGGCTGAGATACACGAGGGCATTTGTAGAAACCATACGAGCGGAGTTGTTTTAGTTCATAAAGTGATCGGACATGGATATTTCTAGCTGACGTTGAAAAAAGATGCTACTCAACACGCACGAGCTTGCGCTACTTGTCAAAGGTTGGCACCGATCACAAGAATGCCCCCAGAGTAGTTAACATCGGTCTTTAGCCCTTGACCTTTCGCCAAATGGGGAATCAATTTGATAGGCCCATTACCCATCAACAAAGGAGGAGTCAAATTCGCCATAGTGGCCGTGGACTATTTCACAAAGTGGGCAGAGGCCGAGACTTTGACAATCATCACAGAGGCTCGGGGAGAAAAGTTTATCTAGGAGAACATTGTGTATCGATTTGGCATACCCTATGCCATAGTCACAGACAATGGCAAACAATTTGATAAAGCAAAGCTAAGGAAGTTCTACGAGAACTACAACATCAAAAAGTGGTCCTCGACACCTTACCACCCTCAATCCAATGGCCAAGTCGAGGTGATCAACAAGATAATCAAGCACACTTTGACAGCCAGGCTAGAAAAGCTAGATGAAATTGGCCAGAGGAACTGCCTGGGGTACTATGATCATGCAGGACAACGACAAGAACCTCCACTAATGAGACGCCATTCTCGATGGCTTTCGGCATAAAAGCGGTAATCCCGATAGAAATCGGAGAATCCAATCCCAGGATTGCTTTCCATAGAGAGGAAGAAAATGATAAACTGATCTAGGAGAGATTGGACTTACTGGAGAAAAAAAGGTTGAATGTAGAGATGCATAATGCAATATACAAATAGAGGGCCGAACGATTCTACAAATCAAGGGTAAAATTGAGGCAATTCAAGGGAGGCGAATTGATACTCCAAAAAGTGTTAGGTCCAACAGTACAGGGCAGCGGATAGAACTGGGGAAGGCCCATATGTGATCAAAAGGGTATTAGAAAAGGGGGCATACAAACTTGAAGAAGTGGACGGAAAGAGAGTGCCACACCCATGGAATGTCCAACACTTACAGAAGTACTACCAGTGAACTAGATGGGAAGGAAAAACGAGGTTGGTGAATCAATCTCTTATTTTTTATAATCAAGGTATTAGGCCATACTTGAATATAATCAAGGCACTAGGCCAAACAAGTAGTGGGTTTTGGGGCTATATTAAAAAGGGAAGAGTTGTATAAAAATTCTTGTTATGTGGCTATGAATATTTATTTAATGGAATATGAATTATTAAATTCAATCCCCGATAATAGGGAAGAAAGGTCATAGCATAATACGAAAGGGGTTACGGAAAATCAACGGCTAAAACAAAATCAAAAATGGAAAAATGGATGGTCTCGAAATAAAAGGGTAAAATCTCAAAAGGACATGCCAAAAACAGGGAGATAGAAGTTGATGGTGAAGTAGAAAGATGTAATAGTGATATAGGAAATACAGAGGTAAAAATGGAAGAAGGGAATCGAAATAAAAAGGCAAATTTTGGAGTTTCATCGGAATCGGAATAAAAATACAATTCGGGGTGAAGGTCGAAGTATTGGAATCGGAATAGAGGGATGAATTTTGGAATCCCATTCGAAATAAAAAGGTAAATTTTGAGAATCTCATCAGAATGGGAATAAAAAAGTAGTTCGGATAAAGGTCGAAATATTGGAATCGGAATAAAAGGCAAATTTTAGGAACCCCATCGGAATGGAAACAAAAAAGAAGGTCGAGGTACTTCAGTATCTATAAGAAGGAGATACTTCGGAGTATCAGCAGAATGGAATAAAAATAGTGAAAAGCCAGATAAGGATTGACCAAACTCAGATCTGATAAACGTCAGAACAACAGACATGCAAACGGGGAGACATGGTTTAGGAAAGGAACACAAACATACGCATAACTGGCAAGCAAAACAAAAGTACGCATCAATTCATAAACACAAGTCAACACGTATCCATAATTTCAAATTAAGCAACGGACGACCCAATCATTCATAAACCATAAGGGGCAGAGAGCAGCATCTCAAAACAACCATTCAACAAAAACAAGAAAAAGAGAAAGAAAGGTCTAGAATTCGAAATTACAAACCACCAAGGTGAATAAAGTTTTAACCCACACGGGGAACCAAAAAACAAAGGGACAAATCAACCTGTGAAATTGAAAAGGGAAAGTCAATCTTTTTCCGGCCACTAAGAGACTGGAAGAGATCAGCCATCTTGTCTTCCATTTCTTTCAGTCGTGCTTCAGCCCGAATAGCTCTCTTCTCAGTAGCCCGTGGATGAAAAACATGATCTTCCAACGCACGGACATGAGCCTCCATCTCCGTCAACCTTGCTCGGGCCTAAGCAGCCTGAACTCTTGCAGCATGTCGGGCGATTTCTACTTCCGTCAAACTTATCCTGATGAATTCAAGAGTGGCTTGTTCCACCCCTACTTCAAAATCCAGAGTCTCCAGATATTCTTTCTGTTAAGCAACGAGGAAAACTAACTCCGCATTTTCAATCTCCAAAATATTCAATCTTTCTTCAAGATCAACGTAAGACCCTTCGGAACCACCAACCACCTGACTGATAAACGAACGTACTGGTCCATGATATGCAAGGAAGTGGAAAGAGAAGCAGCAGCAGCCCGGCCATAGTGGCTAAACTGGAAGAATTCCGAGGAAGGAAGCTCAGATCAATGATAATAGGGGCGCGACGGTTGAATTGATGAGAAACACCTTGGACGATGCCCAAGACCCCCAACTCTTGCAAATTAGGCCCGTCTGAATCATCGATGATTTTTTTCCCACGAACACGAGCTCTTTCGGCAGCCAACTACTCTGCCTCATCCTCGGCAACAACATGATTAATTGGTTCGACAACACCCCGAGGGTTCGGATTAAGCGGGGGAATCATATGAATCGCCTGGGAACTAGATTGACGGATACTGGTATCAACTTCTTTCTCCGAAATGGCCAGAGGAACAGCTCTCCTATTGGGCTCAACCATCATATCATAGTTCTTAGGCCCTAAAGCATTTCCCATCTTAAGATCGGGGGCATCTTCCAGTTCAGGATTCTTCTCAGGATCTTCCTTACTCTCGGATTCAGCGGCAGGAGGATCTGCAAAAGGACACCTTTGATGAGAACGTAATGGATACAGAAAAGACAACGAAGCGTGAACTGAGATAATGATTCCCCTAAACTCATTAGCAAGAATGTCGAACTCACCGATGGATAGAGACCGGCGTTGTCTAAAGTTAATACCAGGTTGTTGAAAAGATTCGCGGTGTTGATAAATGCCCCTCCGACATTTCCCCAGCAGGAATGGAGAATCCAGGATGAGTAGCAATAGTGTGTCGTGATCATTCCCGAAGAGGAGACATTGGAGGAAAGGTTCTAACATAGGTAAGCTGCTCCACTCAAAGATCCTCGTCAAGCTTGAAATTCCAAGAGTCCACCGATAAACCTTCAAACTCTTCTTCTTCATCACAGGAGGAGGACTAAGCAGAATAATCTGAATTAGCTTAATCATCAGAAAACTGGTATACATGCTTGTGGCGAGTTAAAGACGAGCCAGCAATGGAAACGGTAGACCTCACAAGAGATAGGGCACCTTGAAGTTCATCTGAAAAAGCAAAAATGAGTATGAAAACACGAAACTAGACACCTTGATATGCAAAAGGAGATCACAGGAGAATAAAAAGGAAAAATACCAGCAATGACACAACGACCAAGGGTAGACAACCCAACAGAAATGAGGATAGGTTCTTGAAGCAGAGGAGTGGCACAATAAGAGTTGCTGCTGGAGGATAAGATCTCATAGACGCGATGAAATACATCACTTAACCGTACGAGGGGACGATGGGGAGGACCTGGACAAAGTAATGAAAGAATGTTAGAAGTTCTCAAGAGCAATTCAGAGCCTAGAAAAGAAGAAAGAACCATACACTTGCTCAAGGGAAGGAATCGACAAGGAAAAATCACTAGGGCACCATTTACTCGTAGATGATAATCACCCCTCAACCAAAACCAAGCTTGTTCCCAACTTCTATTGATAACATCGGAAGCACCAAAAAAACGATGATTGTCATGAGGAAGTAAGTGATAGGATCTGCCGCAACGACCAGAGGCAACATAGAGAAAAAAGTACTCTAACTCAAAAGGATCCTAAATAATGTGGCCCAACACATGGAATAAGGATATTGTAGATATAAGACGTAACCAAGAAGAGGGAAGCAACTACCTATCCGCCATATCCCATCTTTGTAACAGCAAACCAACAACAGGTGGAATGGGAAGATGCAAACTAGCGAGAAATAAAGAGTAATAAAAGGCGGCACACTCAGAAGGGGCTCAGAAATTGGAACATCATCACTAGGAGGAAGGAAAACAACGTCAGAACTGCCATACATCTGATGAATTTCGCCAAGGCGCTCGGTAGAGAGTCAGGAAGAAGGCATTCATTCGAGGTGTCGAGCCACGCCACGGAGTGCTGCCCCCATGTCACCGATGTCCCGACGCTCCGGAAGATAATCTATAGGATTCAAAGGTAAGAGAGTGCCAAGCTCCTCATCGATAGGTATCAATACACCGCAATCGGTACGATGGGAACTCCTTGCCTGTCAGGAGAGGAAACGGAAGGCAGGTTATCCCCAAAAGAAGAGGAAGTAGACAAATCCTTCAAATTCGGACGAGACATCCTCCAAAGGCGATTGAAACTACGAACGCTGGGCCACACATGTATCTCAGGCGTAGAATCAGAGGTGTTCACCTTTTGAACATCAACCGGCAGGGGAGTACCTTCACCAGACATTTTCAATAAGGAATACGAGAGGTAAGGTTTAGCAAAAGGAAAAGATAAGAGAGATTTCAGAGAATGCCAGAAATTTAGGAGGGCAGTTATGGTGAAAATACAAGGAAATAGGCAAGAGATTTGAATTTCGAAAAATAAAAGTAGAAAGATATCTGAAAGGAACAAAGGCAGCCCACGTCATGACGAGACAGGGGAAACAAAAAATGACAAAGATCGAACAGCTGAGATAGAGGGACTTTTCATCTTTCAAGGAAAATAAAAAGCCTGGATGAATCCACGTGGCACACGATCGAAGACGTGCTCCACCGCGATGGGAAACGACAGTTACACTAAAAAATAAAGACAAAGTTACTAGAATACCCTTGTAAGGTTAGTTGACAACGAATAAAAATACTTTATTACATAAGGAATGGATTATACAGGTGTTGGGAATCCACAGAAAAATCCACAATTCGGAGAAAAAAAAGAGAAAAATACAAGGAATCTTCATAATAAATTCATATTAAAAAAGAGTACATCCGATATGCTACCGGGGGCTCGGTAAAATTTCATTTGTCGGTGAAGACGTCTTCGGGATCAGTAGCATCCATTGACTTTAGTCCCCCATCTTCGGGATGCACACCCTCGTAAGAGCCTAAGGAGGCTCCCGAGGTCATCGGATCCATCGAGATATCGGCCATTTCAGCACTACCAGAGGGGGAATGCTTTCTGAAAAGGAAGGAGCTATGGGAACAGTAACAATCTCGGAAGGCTGAAGCTCAGAGACCGCAGCAGTAGTAATTTGACCAGACGTGCTTGTGGTGCCGGAACCAAGAGCCTCGCCGGATCCAAAAGCCTCTGGTTCGACATATAATTCATGGATAGGAACCTCCACAGATCCGGGGGGAAGGTCCACGAGAGGATCCTCTATCGCAGAATCAGCCGTAGCAAATTCCAAAATATTATCGGCAAAGGCCTCATCCGACCTCACTTTCGAAACTTCATCAGAATCTTCCTCGGAAAGTTCAGTGTTGGTAATGAAATCAGAATACTCACCGAGTAACCCTAAATCAAGTTCTTTCTTCAAAGACTCACCCAGAGGCATTTTCTCCTAATTGAGAGCCTGACGAAGGATACCACGCATATCATCCAAGCAATCTGGGTAAGGTTTCTTAGAGGAAGCTTTCCCCATGGCAGCAGAGGAGGAACAGAAACATTAAATCTCGGCTTTAGGGAGAACAACTTCCCTATAGCAGAGATCGTCGGCCTTTGAAAGGAGAAGATCATCCTTGACATGATCCAAATTGGTTAGGGCCTCATTGATTAGCCATAGTTTAGTGGGTAATGACCAATTCAAGAAATTATCGAACCCAAGGGAGGTAAGCACTAGTGCTTAAGCGATCTCACGTTTGTTGTAATTTTATAGAGACGAATCATCAATAGGACTAGTTGCAAACAATTAAATGACAAGTGATCAAAGCGAGTAATGATCAATCAACAAAATGGATGGATGAAAAGTGATTTACCAAATTGATTAAAAGTGAGATTAACAACAATCAAGAAGTGGTAATTCTAGGAATTATGAATCAAACTCATATGTATCATGGATTGAAGACTAAGGGCCAACACTAAAATCACCTAAACTCCCTCTCGAGATGGATAGGATATGAATATCAAATAGCTCAATGGATTGGTTCTCACTTAAACAATTCCAACTAGGTACTAAGCTTAAATGAGAGTCCCTTCACACAATTAATCAATCTCTCGATCAAACCAATCACATGTCCTACCAAAGGGTTCTAAACTATGAAGGACTTCTCAATCTCTTCACAATCTATAATGCACATGAAGTGTTTGATGAAATGATTCACTTAATTATCCTAAGCATATAATTGATTTCTCAATCTAATCACATATCTAGAACTACTAAACACACAAATCATCAATAAAATTCAAGCAATTAATAATCAATGGTAGAAAATCATAGATCCAATCAACATATGAATTTGAATACACAAATTCCCAAAATTATCCAACAACTCTCTTGTTGCTAATCTCACAAGGGAGATTAGCCTACCATATTAAGAAGGAAATGAACATAGATATTAAGATCCTTACAAAACATGATGAAACTATGAAGTTTAATACAAGAAATGAATGAAAACTCCCTTGATGTCACTTCAATGGTTATTTCCTTCCTTCCCTTGTTATCTTCTTCTCTTCCTTGCTTCTTTTCTTTAATTGGATGATGATTTTGATGGTTGGATGATTGTAGATCCAAAGGATGGTGAATGGATGAAGATGAAAGTGAAAAATCAAAGGAAGGGTGTGTGAGGTGTGTGTGGAAGGGTTGGAATTCGGATCTCCCTTATAAAATTTGAATGGAGGGGTATTTATACCCTTATTGGCCTTCTAGAAGGATTTTAATTTTTTTCTGATCCCAGACACGACACGAGTCGTGTGACGCAACACGGCCATAAGGTGCCCGTGTTGCGTGAATTGATGCTCCCGCACGGCCTCTCTTTACAGGCCCGTGTTGGCTACACTGGTCGTGTGCTGCAACACGAGTCGAGCTCCGCAACACGGCCAAGTGGTGGTCGTGTTGGATGAATAGATGTCGCCACACGGCCATTTTGGACAGGCCCGTGTTAGCTACACGAGTCGCGTACTGCGACACAGCTCGTGCCACCGACACGGCCAGTCGTGTTGCTACTGCCCTGATTCCTTCACTGTTTTGGCTCGTTCTCCCTCGTTTTAACTCTAAATTGAGATCTGCTTTTTCCTACATCTTCCATTTTTAAGCTCATTCACACACATTTCCATGAAAACACAAAATACAACCAAATAACACAATAATACAGATAAAATAATACGAAAACATATATAAAAATATACTAAAATCTAGGTGAAAATATCACTCATCACACCCCCAAACTTAAAGTGTTGTGCGTCCCCGCACAACGAAAATGATAAACCAAGGAGAGTGATTTTCACCTAGGAAAAGACTAAACGAACATAAGTAACAACACATCAATAATAATAAGAATCACAATTTATGCTAAGTCATCCTACAACATTAGATTCATGACATGAAGAATTAACAAGTTCAATCTAAAGAGAATGATAGTGTAATACAGTCCCTTTTTAGTCCAAGCCTCACATAGATACCAATTTCACTCAACACTCTTTAAAGTAGGGTAAAACAACACTCATCAATCGATTGGCTCGATTCGCTATAAGCTTGCTCGTGGACTACATTCACAAACCACCAAAGTTTTCATTAGTGATCAAAAAGGTCTTTTATTAAGGATGTAATGATAGGCTCTTTGGTAGGGTAGGAAGAGTAGGGATAATAGTGACTAACAAGTGTAAGTAATCGAAGAGATGATCAACTTCCTCAACTTCTCCACTTTTCTTTCTTCCTTTCTCCACTTTGGTAATCACAAGTACTAATCATCAACTTTCCTTAAATTTTGAGCTTCTTTTAATGCATGCTTCTTTCTTTGAACTTTTAAGTACTTGAGCATATTTTTGTTGATTTGCTCCTTTTTACTTTGAAGGTTGCATGTGTATTTGATTTAGCTATTTTCATCATTTTCTTGCTTGTTTACCATTTCCTTCTTTTTCTTGCACATTTCTCATATCAAACCTTGTAAACCATCATCTCCTTAATCACCCACACAAATGGTATATATGTAAGGCTTAAGTGGGTAATCATGGCTTATAATGTGCTTATATCACAATAAATAAGCTTTAAGGCTCAAAATGGTTGACTAGGGATGATGTTCAGGGTAGGGAAATATATAGTAATGACTATAATAACAAGGATGACCTTAGATCATGTCACTAATCTCCACAAATCGGGCTCGTTCCTATAGTCCTTGAGCAAGTTCTAGCTTATCAAACACAACCAATCCACTCATGAAGAAAAAAACCATGTATGCACAGTTGAGGCTCAAATTCTCACAAGCTTATGCATTGGACCTTAAGAAACTTATTACACCACATTCATCTCAAAATTGAACAAGTTAAGTAAAACATGTTACAATTCGAAAGTGTAGAGATTCTTAATCATAACTTGTCATCACTTACTACCACAACATATCATCACTCATATTCAAAAATGACACACAACCTCCCTAAACAAACCACCAAACATCCCAAGATAAAAATAAGAAAACACACAAAACATAAAATAAAGACTCAACAAACAAGAAACAAAACAAAAACACATATCATGCAAGAATAAAAATCACCATCATTAACAATAAAGCACACATTCAACTCATCCATCACAATGTAAGCTCACAATCATCCCAACCTTTATTGAAAAGGAAATCCTAATTTACGAAAATAAACATCCCAAAACATAACACATGAAGTAGCATGCTAATCCATTCAGTCCAAATCAAAATCAATTAAAAGTGATAAGGTGTAGAGTACTCCCTCAATAGGCATTTGGTAAGGAAAGCGTTCGCTCCAAGCTCCATTTGTGGTTCCAATACCCTTCATTCATACTCAAACTCATACAACACCATTAGCTCAACAATTGCCTTAAAAATATGGATTCACATGCACTTCAACACAACCAATCATACCAAAATCCAACCAAACTCATGAGAAAATTTTAAAATTTGGGTGAATTTTACAAGAAGACCTTTCATTATCAATATATCATCATATCAAACACACTTAAGTGGTGAGTCACACCACGCACTCTCCCCCCAAACTTAAATCGAACTAAGAGGTGAGAATTAAGTTTGCAAAAAGTGGTGGGACTTACCCTTGTAGTTTTCATTGATGATCTTCTTGTGAAGAAGTAAACGCATCCACACGACTCAAGCTATGTTCACCATACACTTTCCCCCCAAACTTGACTCGATACAAGAGTCGAGAATTAAGTTTGCAACAAATGGTGACATTTTTACTCAAATCCATGAAGCACTTCTCCTTTCTTCAACATGCATTTTTCTCACAAGCACAATCCACCTACAAGACCAAAATCAACAAAAAGCATCAAAATAACAAAAGAATGGGTTGCCTCCCAATTAGCGCTAAGTTTAACGTCTTCAAGCCGGATGGAATTTCACGATCATTGGACCAAAGGATGGGCCATCCCACTTTCTCCTCGCATCCTCACTTTGAACATTAGCTTGGCCTTCTTCTTGTCCACTAGCTCAACCTCACCATTCTTGCTTACAAGCATCAAATCGTCATTGAGAAGTGATTCTAGTGGACTTCCTCTTTCTCCTTTGTCAAGTTTCCAATCGAGCTCCGATGTTTTTATCCTATTAACATCACAAGAAGACAAATTAGCATTTGACAATTTCATTTAATCATGAAGAAATGAATTTAAATTGTCAAAGAGAAGAGAATCATGATCATCGAAATCATCCGGAGGCCTTGTATGATGAGGCTTGATCCCTTTATCTTTCTTGCACAAGAATGTGACATTCTCTCCATTTGACCTCAAAGAAAGCTCTTCTCTCCCAACATCAATCTTTGCTCTTCCGGTGGCTAGAAATGGTCTTCCCAAAATAAGTGGAACTTTAGGGTCCGCTTTCACTTCCAAAACCATGAAATCAACCAGAAATGCTAACCCCTTCACTTTGACCTCAACGTCTTCAACAATCCCAAGTGGCTTCACAACCTCGCCATTTACTACTTCAAGACGGATTGTTATTGGTTTTAGCTCTCCAAGTTCAAGGTCTTTAAATGTGGCATGAGACATCACGTTGACACTTGCCCCTAAGTCACACAATGCATCAAGGGTGCTTTTTCCTTCAAAATCACAAGGGATTATGAACTTCCCCGGATCACCAACCTTCGTAGGCCCCCCTTTTAGCGTCGACTCACTTGTTTTGGGTTGCTCCTCTTTCTTTTTCTCTTCATACTTCTTCTTGAGCGACATGACGTACTCCTCAAATTCCTTCTTCTTCTCATCCTTTACAAACATTTGTGGATAGGGAATAGGGAATGGAGTGATCGGGATACCCCAATAGTCACGTTTGTACTCTTCTTCTTTGACCTTCTCCCCTACTTTCATTTCCTCTTGCACCCTCTTCCACTTGGGTATCCATTTAGGCCCCTTTTCCTCTTTCTTACATACTTCTTCCATTTCTCCAATAACCTTGCTTTCCACCAACCCTTCTTCAACCTTTCTTTCCTCTTCCGTTTTAACAAATAAACATTGAGCTTTCGGATTAACCTCGGTTATGGCCGAAAACTTTTCTTTTTGTTGAGCACTCAATGAACTTGCCATTTGTCCAACATTGTACTCCAAAGCTTTGAATCTTCTTTCATTATTTTCCTCAATAGCTTTGTTTGATGCAATCAATTGTTCAAGTAGCTCATCGGTTGATGCTCTTCCCAAATTGTTCGGTGCCTTAGCTCCCGGTTGATATCCCGGAGGATACGCAACCGCATTGCTCGGATTAGAGTAAGAAAAGTTGCTTTGCCTTTGTTGTTGTGGGTATGAGCTTCCACTACTTTGATCATTAAAGCCCCGTTGCCTTGGTGGATAGTTTCCTTGACTTTGGTTGAAACTACCTTGGAAATTATTTTGGTAATTCCCTTGGTAGTTTCTTCCTTGCATGTACGACACATCCTCAACACGTGGCATAGAGTTGGCCCATTGTTCACCATTCACAACATTCGGAGGTAGCACACCTTCCTCGACTTGTAGCACCTCAACCATATTCGCTCCTTGATTGTTCACACTTTGATTCAAGCTCATTTGTTTAATGACTTCTGCCACTATCTTTTCCATGCTTGGCACTTGTGCTTCAACATTCACACTCTTCACACTCGAGTGTTGCCCTTGATCAAAACTTTCAAATCCATAGCATCCACTTACCCTCTCCGATGGCCATTGGTACACATTTGTAGCAATCTCTTCAAAAATTTTTATGGCCCTTTTCGGAGTTACTCCAAGTACGGATCCACCCGCCAAAGCATCAACAAGCACTCTTTGCCCATTAACAAGTCCTTGATAGAAAAATCAAACTTGTTGATTCTCCGGGAAACCATGTTGTGGACACTTGCGTAGCATATCCTTAAACCTTTCTCACGCTTCATAAAAACTCTCTTGAGGCATTTGCTTGAATTGAGTGATCAAGCTCTTCATTTGAAGCGTCTTGGAAGGTGGGAAGTATTTGTTCAAAAATATTTGTGCTAGCTCGTCCCAAGTGTTGCACGTACCGGGAGTAATGGTGGAGAGCCATGTTCGAGCTCTATCCCTCAAAGAAAACGGAAACAACCTCATCTTGATACAATCTTCACTCACCCCATTCATCTTCACGGTGCTGGCAATCTTCACAAATTGGGCTAGATGAGCATTAGGATCTTCATTCGGGGTTCCACTAAATTGTTGCTCTCTCACCAATGAAATCAAGCCCATTTTAAATTCAAAGTTGTTGGCATGAATTGGTGGTCCCATCATTTGTGGCATTGTCCTCGGCATGAAGAAATCCCAGATCACCCTTTGATCATTTTGCATTCCATGTTGCACCGGAGGTAGAGGTGGTGGCACATAAGCTTGTTGTGGAGGAGCATAAGCTTGTTGAAAGCCTTGTTGCCTTAGAACTTGTTGCACCATTTGTTGAAGAAAAGCTTGGTTGTTCATAGCTCCATGATTTTGATAGGCTTGTTGAAGAAGATTTGCATTGAATTGAGGTGCGTTGTCATGCACGTTCATATTGTGTCCTCCTTCCCCATCATGCTCTATCTCCACGCGATTATCCTCTTGAAAGTTCTCCATTGAATTACTATTTTTGGTTTTGTTCTCCCTTCTCCTTCTCCTCAAAGTATGCTCAATCTCCTTTTCTTGCTCTCCTCAAGGTTTGCTATCATCATTTCAATCAAGACGTCTACAGACGATTTTTCTTCTTCGACTTGTTGAAAGTCTCCTCCCTCTTGGTTGTCAAAATTCCATCCTTGCATTGGTGGATAATTCCCATGAAAACTTCCTTCATAGTTATGTTGAAAATTTCCTTGGAAATCATCCACTCCCATGAAAGAAACATCTCCTACTTGATGCGTAGGCATCCTCCACTCTTCTTGCTCCATAGGACTAGGAATCGACACACCTTGCATATTTTGAGCACCCCCCAAACTTGAACTAGACAAGACTTGACCATAAGCACCTTGATTCATCATCCTTATTTGTCTTGTCACTTCCAAAGTAACTTGGGTATATAATTCAAGTAAGGCGTAGTTTTAGAACGGATGAGAAGTGTTGGTGTTGGGATTTGGTGGAGAATAAGTGTATGGTTGATACGGATGGAATGTATTTGTATTGTAAGCTTGTTGTCATTCTCCATTTCTTCCTTGATTGTAGTATTGAGAGCTACCTTGATTCATTTGGAAGTTGTACCCATAGTTGCTCTCATTCATGTAGCCTCTTGATTGTGGAGGTGGAACCCTATAACTTTGATCATCAAAGACATTTGTGAATTTGTTCCAACCATCCATTTGAATGCTCTTCTCAAGGATTACTACAATTCTTCTTCCAACTTGCTATTTTTGGCTTTGATCCCCCTCCTCTTCTCTCAAGGTAGTTTCAAGTACCTATCAAAACGAAAAAGTGAGATAAAAAATTTTCCAAAACAAATAATAAAAAGCAATAAAAATATCTCTATTAATACCAATCGAAACACTCCTTCGTTAAACCACTAGCAACCGTTGCCTCTCCGGCAACGGCGCCATTTCATTAGCCATAGTTTAGTGGGTAATGACCAATTCAAGAAATTATCGAACCCAAGGGAGGTAGGCACTAGTGCTTAAGCGATCTCACGTTTGTTGTAATTTTATAGAGACGAATCATCAATAGAATTGGTTGCAAACAATTAAATGACAAGTGATCAAAGCGAGTAATGATCAATCAACAAAATGGATGGATGAAAAGTGATTTACCAAATTGATTAAAAGTGAGATTAACAACAATCAAGAAGTGGTAATTCTAGGAATTATGAATCAAACTCATATGTATCATGGATTGAAGACTAAGGGCCAACACTAAAATCACCTAAACTCCCTCTCGAGATGGATAGGATATGAATATCAAATAGCTCAATGGATTGGTTCTCACTTAAACAATTCCAACTAGGTACTAAGCTTAAATGAGAGTCCCTTCACACAATTAATCAATCTCTCGATCAAACCAATCACATGTCCTACCAAAGGGTTCTAAACTATGAAGGACTTCTCAATCTCTTCACAATCTATAATGCACATGAAGTGTTTGATGAAATGATTCACTTAATTATCCTAAGCATATAATTGATTTCTCAATCTAATCACATATCTAGAACAACTAAACACACAAATCATCAATACAATTCAAGCAATTAATAATCAATGGTAGAAAATCATAGATCCAATCAACATATGAATTTGAATACACAAATCCCCAAAATTATCCAACAACTCTCATGTTGCTAATCTCACAAGGGAGATTAGCCTACCATATTAAGAAGGAAATGAACATAGACATTAAGATCCTTACAAAACATGATGAAACTATGAGGTTTAATACAAGAAATGAATGGAAACTCCCTTGATGTCACTTCAATGGTGATTTCCTTCCTTCCCTTGTTATCTTCCTCTCTTCCTTGCTTCTTTTCTTCAATTGGATGATGATTTTGATGGTTGGATGATTGTAGATCCAAAGGATGGTGAATGGATGAAGATGAAGGTGAAAAATGGAGGAAAAGGTGTGTGAGGTGTGTGTGGAAGGGTTGGAATTCAGATCTCCCTTATAAAATCTGAATGGAGGGGTATTTATACCCTTATGGGCCTTCTAGAAGGATTCTGATTTTTTTCTGATCCCAGACACGACACGAGTCGTGTGACGCAACACGGCCATAAGGTGGCCGTGTTGCGTGAACTGATGCTCCCGCACGGCATCTCCTTACAGGCCCGTGTTGGCTACACGGGTTGTGTGCTGCAACACGAGTCGAGCTCCGCAACACGGCCAAGTGGTGGTCGTGTTGGATGAATAGATGTCGCCACACGGCCATTCTAGACAGGCCCATGTTAGCTACACGAGTCGCGTACTGCGACACGGCTCGTGCCACCGACACGGCCAGTCGTGTTGCTGCTGCCCTGATTCCTTCACTGTTTTGGCTCGTTCTCCCTCGTTTCAACTCTAAATTGAGATCCGCTTTTTCCTAAATCTTCCTTATCATGTTTAGCATCAAATAAAAAGTAAAAATCGTAGGTTTAAGCTCATTCACACACATTTCCATGAAAACACAAAACACAACCAAATAACACAAAAATACAAATAAAATAATACGAAAACACATATAAAAAGATACTAAAATCTAGGTGAAAATATCACTCATCACTCATCCCGCTCTTTTTGGGCCTCAGCAGTAGCATTCTCAGCATCTCTGATTTTCCGATTAAGCAAAACCTCAAAAGCTTCCTTTTTCTGTCATATTTTCTCGAGCTCTCTGTCAGAAGATATCTGAAGAGCATGAAGGCTATTTTGGACTCGGGTCAGATCAGCACGAAATTGACCCTCTTTTGCCTTAATCTTTTAATGATGCTCAACATCCACGGCTGCAACCCTATCGGAAAATACCTTATTTTCCAGCTCCAGAGCACTCTTCTTTTTCTCGGAACTGGCCAGCAGACTATCATACTGAGCACGCAGGGTCTCGAAACTCTCTTTAAGCTCAGCTCTCTTGTCCTACTCAATCCTCAATTCCCCTTGGATTCGAGCCACGGCGGCGCTCGCTTCGAAGGCTTTCCGATCGTGGTCTTTAATCTTATCAAGGAGCTGGGTAACCTCCTCCTGTAACCGGGACTCATGTCTCTCTAATTCAAGGATACGATGCATGGCATTAGCTACATGGAGTGCCTACCGACCCAGATAGCTAGCAACACTGTGGAGGAATGCCTCAGCAGACATCTCCTCCACATGAGAAAGGATCTCTTTAGTACACCCCTTGAAAGGGAAAGTAGCAGCATGGACCAAACAAGCAGAAGCATCAAAATCAAACAGAGGCTCATGACTGCGGATGAATGTACTACCGGCTTCATCAAGGTTACCATACTTCACAGAAAGTTCCTTATCAACTACCGGGTTTATAGGAAGATAAGAGGTAGCATCTTCCAATATGGGCCATGCAGCAGGGGCTACCTAGATGGACCCACAGCCTTAGAAATGCAAAGGGACCTTCCCTTGGTAATACCGCTAAATTTTCGAAGGAGAACAGTAAGAAGCGGAGTTACTTGAGGGACCTTCGAAAGGCGTACCCTGAAGACTCGGATCGGGAGTAGGCAAATACTCAGGGGCTTTATGGGAAAATGCACCAGGAGCGTCGAAAGTGCCAACCGGAGACCTGACAGGAGCCTCGAGAGAGGGGGACGAACTGATCTCACAAATATCCACGGTCTCTCGAGGAATGGATTTGGGAACACCGGGGGAACTGACGCTAGTACCACCAGCACTGTCATCTCGAACCCTCTTTGGAGGACTGGCAACGAGAGCAGTACAGTCATGGGCTTCTTCATCAGTACTCTCGTCCTGCAGATGTACTTCCTTTTTGAGGCCATGGACTTGGCGACAATGACCTTGGAATCATCCCTTTTAGACTTTGGGGCTTTCGTGCCCTTTTTGGAACCTCCTCCCCGGCACCCAAGGTTTTTCCCTTGGCAGCACCAATATCTTGCTTCGGAGAGACAGGATCAGATGGATCACAGATCTTGACAGCATATAGGGGCTGCACAGCAATAGGGGCTTCGGAAATATTCCTGGATGGGGCTTGAGACACCTTCTTTCTTCCCTTTCGGAGTGTGACCTGTTTGTGAGTAGAAGGAAGGGTGGCAATGCTAGTAATGTCGGGCATGAGACATTTCTCTTTCCCTAAGTATAACAAAAAAATATTAATACGGAAAAGAAGCAAGGATAAGGGGGTGAGGAACACCATTACAGAAACACCAAAGGAAGGAACCAAAGAATGCAGCAATGGAAAAATCACCTGGTATAGCTATAGCTGAGGAAATAAAACCAGCAGTAAAAAGGTTAGCGCCAGTAAGAACAGACTGGAAGTGGCGGTCCTTCCTGGAAAGTTCACAAATACGATGGAGAGCGTCCTGAAACCCAGACGATAACTTCTCAAGAGCACACGACTCGCTTACTGCATAAAATAAGAGACAGATGTTAGAACATTCAAAATAATGTAGAAAGGAGCCAATATACATACACGCACTAAGAACAGGATTGAAGAAGGAACTCCTAGATAATACTGTGGGATTTTGAGGGTCCTCGGAATCAAAGATGCTAGGCCCTCTTCATGGCCCACGAACCCAGAACCAATGATCTTTCCATCATTTGACCGAACTAGGCAAAGATGCAACCAAGTTGGTCTGGCGAGGCACTAAATAATAATATCCTTTCTTCCTATTATTCGGAGTAAGTCGATACAGGAAATTGATCTCAGAGATATTTAAAAACAAATACTTCATCAAACGAAAAAGAACCAAGATCCCTATCAAAGCAACCCAACCGTTAGGAGCCAACTAAGCAGGGGCTATACCCCAAAACTAAAAAAGGAAGAAGAAATTCTTAGGCCAACCGAGCTCAAATTGTAATTCATAGGCCGCAACAACATTCGGTGGGGCAAAACACATTCGAGCGTTGGAAGAAGGGAGAAGAAATTCAATATTATCTCTGCATTGGAATTTGCCGAGGGCGATAATGATATTCTTTTGTAACCAAGAATCGTCAATGGTAGAGGAGAAATCCTCGGTGGAAAATCTAACTCCAGTTTCCCATTCTGAGAGCTCCCCGAGATGAGCCACCAGCCCGGGACCGGCGTCAGCAATTTTGGGATTATGCTTTAAATACAAAATCAGCAACCGTACAGTTAAAGGCTAGTTTAGAGGGGGAATGGGAACTCGAGCCCTCTTCCTGATGAGGAAGAAGAGACCTAGAGCTCCCAAGTGAAGAATCAGTCATCCGAGAAATGGATTTCAAAGGGGAAATGGAACCCTCGTGAACCATATTTGCGAAATTGTAGCAAAGAGGGGGAGTGGTATACAGAAGGAAAGAGGAAGAGAAACCCTAGACGATCGCGACAAGAAAAACTCAGAGATACTAGGAAACAAAGTTAGGAAAGAAAAGAAAATGGAAAGAGAGGAGTGATACCTGGAAGAGAAGGTACATGCAAAAGAATCGTAACCATCAAGAAAGATGGAAGGGAAAAGATTGAAGGAGGAGAAAAGGAAAAAAGAGAAAGCAAACCGATAAAATTTTTTAAAATTTGAAATTCGAATGAAAGCACCAAATATCAGAAATACCCCCAACCTTCCGGAAATATCGCGACGACCCCAGTAATCAAGGGATAGAAGGAAGGAAAAACCAGGATAAGAAACTAAAGTAGAAGAAGCAAGAATCATACATAACAAAGCATGATGGGTATAACTTACGAAAATATGGGTCGACTTTGGATAATCTCAAACCATCAGATCATCCAGGCTCGAGGGGCTAATGTTATGGGTATTATATCCCATACCAAATGGGCCGAAAGCCCAACAAGCTAATGTACTAGGAGGAAGAGGCCCAGCTGCAAAGAGGTCCAAGAAGGAGGAGAATGACAAATCAGGGGCTGACAGCAACCCAAACAAGAAGGCCCAGTCCCAAAAGACACACTTCGGAGAAGAACCAAGAAGTCCAGGAGATAAGCCCATTATCAAGGGCTGGGGAAGCCCAAGAAGATAAGGCCAGGAAAGGGCCAAAGAGCAAAAAGCCCACTGAAAGAATAGAGGGCCGAGACCCCTTGATAGAACACCCAGACTCCAAAGTCGGGGGGACATCCAGGAGCTCGGATGAATACCATAGCCTCGGAAAATGACCCATCCGAGATGGAGAGGATTATCAGAGCGGCTGGAGAAAGTACAGACACGACTGCAGGAACAACTAGTGGTGACAGGCAAAAGGACAAGAATAACGGTAAAAAGAATGTCTTTAGCAGCACTCTCACACTAGAGGACAACACACAATAGACTTGTCTTTCTTCATCCACTAATGGAAAGCAAGCAAAGGACATGAAAAGACCTGCAGCACTCTTCAAGACATCTGGTGGCTCTCTACACCGGCTGCCAAAAGTCGTCAATGTACCAGCAACCTCCATTGATGGCTGCTTATCTTCATCCAGGTGGCACGATGAGGTTGGACAATAGTTAGGGGTTTGTTGGTAGTATAAATAGCTTCTCTCACAAGAGAAAGATTGTTATTCATTCTCACTTTAGACATTACACTTGTAATTGGGAAGGTTTATGAGTGTTGTTCGAAAAGGAGAGTAATAAAAATGGGTTAAGGTTTTTTGGTTGGATCTCTCATCTCTCTCATATTTACTTATTGTTATGTTTGATTGTGATCGTTCTTGGTTCAGTTACATTATGATTTCATATTCCTTAATCGTGAATTAACTAGCCAAGAACACGCATCAACAATTATTAAAATATTTTTTTAAACTTTTTTCATTATCTTTTGTTGGTTTATTTATCTAATATTTATGAATAATATACTACAAAAAACTCTTTTTTAATAACGGAATTAACCTACATAATTCAATCCGTTGATAATTATCAATGGATTAGCAACAAATATTTCATTTTCTCTTTGTAAAGGAATGCCAACAGATTTATTCTTTATTTTATCAATGAAATTCAATCCAATGGTAATTTAACGATTTACAATGAAATTATTAATTACGGATTACCAACGAAATTATTTACTAACAGAGTTTAATTTTGTTGATAAAAATTTATCAACCATCATTTTACTAATGTAAATTTACCAACGGATTAAATTTACCAACAAATTTCGTTGTTAATTTGTTAGAAAATCAATTTAACAATGAAATTAAAATTTTTACCAATAAATATGAATATTCATAAATGGCGGCGCGGACTAGAATATTTTGTTTGGTAAAACGCAGTTTTTCTGTGGTGACATTAAATGTTCATAAACAAAATACTATTTTAATATCTATAAACAATAATATTCATGAATTTATGAACAAAGATTCATAAACAAGTTCATGATCACGTTCGCAAACCTTAATAAATAGTCTCAATTTGAGATCGAGTTCGATATATATTTTCCTCGACAAGTTCGAGCTCGGGATCAAATTCTATTATTCCTTAACAAACGATACTTATGCCTATAGAAGTCGACTCGATTCAATTACATCCATAACCGCGGTACATCCAATAAAAACTTGGGCCTTCAGTTTTCCAAATTAAATTGGCTGCTAATAAGGCCCAACCGTGCACTACTGCCTGTTAAAAGAAGCACGTTGGCCTTTATTTGAAGTTTAATGGGCTAGACAACTGAGTGGCCCAATATGGACTGAACTTTAGCAAGTGACTTGGTCTTTAAACGGTTAAACCAATTGCAGTAGTGGGCCGAACGGCAAATAATGTGAATATGTTTGGGCTAATAAGATATTGTCTTCTTCAATATCAATTGTTAGAAAGCCAGAAAACCATCTTTGTAATTCTATACGAGCTGTGATTTGTTGATAGGTAGTGATAGGGAGAGAGAGATGAGTGAATTTGTGAGAGAGTAAAGTATTAACAGGCGATAACTGCTATTGATTCGTATGTAGGAAATAAATCCATAAGTCCTAAAACCTTAAACTTTATTATGATTAAATAAGATTTAGTATGTAATGCGGAAACGTAACTTAATCCATAGAGCCCTCTAGGCAGAATACGAACTCGAAGATTGGTAGATATAATGGCCTTCCTCAACTAAACCTCCTTATTCCTTATGGGACCGTCGTAATCCCTTCCGATGGAAAGAAGAGAAAATCGTGTTCAGCTTAGTGTATTGGAGACCATAACATGTGAGTCTTTATATACTACACAACTAGGCCACCCATAATCACCTAATTATGTAGTATTGGGCATCTACTCAATTAGTCCATATCATTATTATTATAGCCCATGGACTTTACACCTTAATTGGATCACTTAATTAAGTCCATAGAATAATTGAATAGCTAATATAAATTGCATAATAATATATTGCCCACAATTAGATTATAAAGAAAATTAAAAATTACCTAACAATCTCCTTGGGCTATATATTGTTCCCAAAACAATTATATCAAGAGTCCTTAATTGCACAGCTTTATGATATTCCTCTTCAGGCTATACTTAACAATTTGGTCCATCTTATATACTAATATGGAACTACCACGGCATTCACCACATTACAAATCGTGGTTAAACCCCGACAATCACCATACCAGTATACTTAATGACATAGATCAAATATGGTGAGTAGCATAGAAATTACATGCAATGTGATCAACATCATTTCTAATTCCAACTGTTCCAACTATAATCTTTAGTGAGATCTATCCATAATGTAAAGTATTGCAAAATGAAAAATGACTTTAGTGAATTCACAATAAATTCAAAGCTATCAACTTTATTATGCAGAAAACTGAATTATCTAAATCAAAGTTTTTTGAAAATCTTAAAGAGCAATAAATATAGACTCCCACTAAACCAATGTATTCTGAAACCATATAACACCCACATGAGTAGCTAGCTCATTAAAGTTTCAGGGCATTGAATACATAATTGGCGGATCCGAATTTAGAGTCTATTACAATATGCTCTATTGAAACTTATCTATATATACAAAACACTTTCTTTAACAATAAAAAATTCTATGTAAAAAATTCTTGATGTGTAAGTACTCTTGTCATTAATACTTTACTGTGAACTGTCACAATCAACTTTATGTGACAAAGCTTCGCAACCTTTATTTCATGATTGGATGCCCCTTAGTGTGCTACTATTTTTGTTGTCATGGCTAATGAGCTACAAGTGTTTGCTTAACGCTTTTACATGTACAGCTCTCCCAACCAACAAAAGGTGTAGCTCAAAGTGGATCTTATACTGTATTATCATCCAACAAACTCAGGATCAGACTACTTTATGATCTCTAACAAATCTGACCTTTGATATGCAAGCATGTAATCTTTAGTTCTCTATAAATACTTTATAAAGATCCATACTAGAATTACTTAATTATCTGCTTAATATACTAAAAACAAAAGCCAAATTAGGTCTTCTACAGACCTCATCATACAACAACTTCCAACAGCCAAAGCATATAGAATATTTCTACATTTCTTAACTCTTTAGTTTAACTTTAGGGCGTCTTATTGAGACTGCACTTGTCTCCCTTAGTTTAACTTAAATCTTCTCCCACTGAATCACATAACCATCTACATTAGTCTCAAATCCAAATGAGATGGTTACATCATGATGATACTTGTGATTCCTTTACGGGAAAGTTTACTTGAATCCATAGATGGATTTCCTTTAAGTTCTTAAACTGTTAGATCGTTTAATCAAGGTTACACTTATGAAATACTATCTTTACATCCATCTAATGTGATTCAAGATCAAAATGTGCTACTAATGTCACGATTATCTTGAAAGAGTCTTTCTTAAAAACCGGATAGAGAGTTCTTTAAAACAATGTCTTCCTTTTGAGTGTAATCCTTTATCAAGATGCAAACCTGATCATCTTGTATTGATTTAAACTCCTAACTTATTATAGCATTAACCCACTTTTGAGTATTTGGACCTTGCATGACTTGATGAACATTGTTTTAATGTTACCATTAAATCTATAGCGTCCTCATTATTTAGGAGAAAAACTATGTTATCATCCAAATTGTGTTTCTCTCAACTCTAGTGGTTTCCTTAGTAACATTAATTCTTGAGGTTTTTGAATTTGTTATTCCTTAAATATTATTGACATTGTCTTATCGATATTCTAAATTTGCACCATTCTTAAAAGCATAAGTGGGAGTCAAAATAGACTCCTCCTTAAAAATAATATATCTAATATTATTCTTCCTCCCTAATCAATATCCTCAAAGAATACCGTATGACCTATCTCAAATATTATCCAATTAATTGGATCATAAACTTTTATCTTTATTCATAACCAATAAAGTATCTTGTATTTATTTGAGTCCAATTTTCTTTAGTAGATCCCAATGATCTAGCCTTAGTTGGACATCACCATATGTGAAACTCAACTACTTTGGTTGGAACTTTATTGAGACCATAAGCTGCAATCTTTAGTATTTCTCCAATTAGTAACCATACATTGTAGAGTACTATTTTTGTCTTTTAACTACACCACAATACCATTCACGCTAAGTAATCTTAATGTGGTGTATTATAAAATAATTCCACAAGCCTTTAGGAATAAACAAAAGGTTGTACTTTAGTTGTCTTTAGCTACTTTCTTAATGGGTTTTCTTGTATTGCCCTTATACTTTATTGAGACCAAATTTTCTTGAAGCCTACTAGTATTATCTTTATTGTTGAAATTATCATCATGTATGATTTTATTGTTGATATAGGTTAAACTTAATTAGCAGACTTCTTAATTGTACAGAGAATTATTGCAAAATAATTTATCATGCTCGCATTAAACTTTATAATCTTTCAAAATTTAAATAATTTAGAATCATCTCGAAGAATCGAGCACATCATTAGTATCAAGTCCAATGACAACAATACCAACTTGAAAGTGAAACCCTCTTAGGACTCAAATTCTGACAATAAAACTATCATGCAATAGCCTTCCTTTGAGCCGACTTATTACTCATATGTTAAATAAATAATTGTCACGTATTCACCACTACAGGTGCTTGTGTATTTCGGGCCAAATATTAATCTATCTTTGGATCGATTAATACCCGCATGAAGATACATTTGCATAACATTATTAATTGGGGACCCATCACAAGACACATTGTGCAACATTAATCTCGTCTATGGATAAAAATTAACTACAGGGATAATATTGGTGTAATAATCAAGTATTGATATAAGTTATGTCAAACAAAAGTCTATCTATAAACCGATAAATATTCACATGAATAATTTAAATAATTATCATATACTTATTATCAAATATGTGTTATTATTCTGTCAAACTGTGCCTACCTATGGGCCGAACACAGAACACATAAATAAGTCCACACTCATATATGTAATTTCAATAAAGTCGCTCTCCACACACAGAGGCTGCTATGACAGCATGATGCTTTGATTGACTAGATTGAAAAATTATTAGACCAATTAAATAAATATTATAAAATAAATATTTATGTTTAATTGAACGACATAAAAAATATCTCCCCAAATTTAATTAATTAAATACAAAAGGTTTTACGAGAATATATGATGATTCCCATATTCAAAATTAATGAGAGATCTCTTACCTTATTCAAAATCCAAATCCTAATTTAAAATAAATTAAATTAGGTAAATATCCTTTATTAATTAATTAATGTAGTATTCTTAATTACATAATAATCTGATTGGCAATATATATACGGAAACATGTACATCCATCAACATGATTTAATTCACAAAATCCAATCAATTACATTTAAGTATGAAATATTTAATCCCAGAATATATGCATTATATACATCAATAATAATTATTGAATTGCTCCAATTAGAACAATATGCCCATATTTAATTAGATGTTCATAGCATATCAGTAGAAAGATTAAGACCCCACTCCCAAAATTTTTACCGAATGTAATTGACTAGTATTCCATGTATCTCAACCAATTAACATATTTATGTCAAATTATTTTCGTGACCTACATGCCTTCAAATATAAAGATTCATATTCATGGCATTTATAATATATGAATCAAATTGGTTAAAATTTCAATCATGACATCACTTTTAACCCTTTTGAATTTAATTATGGATATCCCACTATTATACAAAAGATTACAGGCAACTATGGAAACACATTGGCCATTGTTGTAGCACACAGATTTGTGTATTAAATTAAATACGAAAATAATTAAATCTGAAAACTGGATCCATAATAACATGGATTAACATCCACACCATTCTTCATTTAAATATCCAAAATTACGTGAACAGTAATTAAATACCAATTCGATCCAATGGAATCATTATAATAGTGATCCACGCTTTACATAAACGCAATCAATTGTTACTGGATCCAAAACTTAATAACGCTAATGCTAAGAACGAAAACACGTAATTTAAATGCCAAATGTGATACATAGCAATTTTTAATTAAGCGCAATTCAAAGTGCAATTCAAACCAAAATAATGAATCCTCAATTAATTAAAATATGCAACTTGACCAATTAATCAAGAGTTGTAATTCAACTAAAAAACTGGATACGCGTTACCGTATAATCAAACCATTACACAAAACTGCATCGGAATACGAAATGATAACGAAAAGATTTAAGTCAATCTCACATCCCCAAATATCATATCCCATTAATAAGCCAACTTAATTAGATAACCAATGTTATCACATTTCAAAACAACATAAAATTTTAGTTGTATTAATCAACATAACTCACATTTCACAGTTTACAAGTAATTATCATAGAGCGCATTTGGCCCAAATTTTGTGAACTGTACAGGTACATGTTTACCTTTAATCTTCAATATCATTATTAATAATAAATTATTAATAGTATTTTTCTTAAGCTGCAAACATATATTGCAGAAACACACAGGTGTTATGTGGATACATGTAACTATATAATTCTTAATTAATAAATAATTATGTGACACACTATTGACCTTAATGTGATCACAAACAAAAATATTAAAATATATAATGTGATCAACACTGTATATTGAAATTCAACCGCATTACCGATCATACAATTACAGTGTACAAGTTATCCAAAATAACCAAATATAATTTCCAAAGTAATCCACGTACTCCAATTTACATAAGTCACAAGAAAGAATTCCTAATTGCCAAATAGTGGAGAGATGATTCCACTAATCATGATTCACTATGCGTTACCAAAATTAATAAGAATTCCACTAAATGTGTCCAGATGCTGATTTACTATCCACCAAATTCATAATTAATTGAAACAAAAAAAAATCGTGAATCTTTAAGAAATTTTAATCTCCCAAATTAAAATTGTATTTTTTTTCAGAAAAATTCAAATACAATTATTTAAACTTAAACATAATTTTCACAGATCTCAGTGAATCATAAATATGGGGTCTCTGATACCATTTATAGAAAATAAATTCATAAGTCCTAAAACTTTAAACCCTATTATAATTAAATGAGATTTAGACTGTAATGCGAAAACATACCTTAATCCATAGAGTACTCTAGACGGAATACGAACTCGAAGATCAGTAGGTATAATGGTCTTCCTCAGCTAAACCTTCTTATTCCTTATGGGACTGTCGTAATCCCTTCCAATGGGGAGAAGAGAAAATCGTGTTCATCATTAGGTGATTCTACAAGCTCCCAGACTTGATTAGAATGCATGGATTCTATTTCAGATTTCATTGCGTTTTGCCATAATTGAGCATCTTTTTCTTGCAGTGCCTCGTTGTAATTCCATGGGTCAATTTCATGTTCACCAAGGACCAAGTCAGAAGACTCTCCCAATCCCATGAATCTATCCGGTTGTCTCACAACCCTCTCACTATGACGAGGCTCCGCAGGTAATTGTGTATCAGGTGTGGCATGCGGTGCAGTGTCCTGTGGTATATCCTCTTGCACTATTGGTATTATGTTTGGTGTTTCCTCTCTTACTTCATCTAAAACAATCTTACTCATGGGTTTGTGGTTCATTACATAATCCTCTTCCAAAAATCTGGCGTTCGTGCTAATGATCACCTTTTGGTTCTTTGGATTATAAAACAAACCACCCTTCGTTCCCTTAGGATATCCTACAAACAGACATACTTCCGTACGTGATTCTAACTTATCAGTATCCGTCTTCAACACATGTGCCTGAGCACCCCAAATTCGAAAGTATTTCAGACTAGGCTTTCGCTTAGTCCACAATTCAATTGGTGTGCAAGCTACTGATTTAGAAGGTACTAAGTTAAGAATGTAAGTCGTTGTTTCTAAGGCGTATCCCCAAAACGAATTAGGTAATTCCGAATAACTCATCATTGATCTTACCAATTCCATAAGAGTCCTATTCCTTTTTTCCGCTACACCATTCTGCTGGGGTGTGCCCAGTGCAGACAATTGGAATTCAATCCTTTCCTCTGATAAATAATTCCTAAACTCTCCCAAGAGGTATTCGCCACCACGATCAGATTGTAGTGTCTTGATATATTTTCCAAGTTGCTTTTTAACATCAGCCTTGTACTATTTGAATTTATCAAAGCACTCAGACTTGCAGCGCATCATATATCCGTATCTAGAATAATCATCAATGAAAGTGACGAAATATTCATAACCCCCTCTTGCCTGGACATACATAGGACCACATAAATCAGAATGAACCAATTCCAATAGATCCTTGGCTTGCCTTAAAAGGCCTTTTGGTCATTTTTCCTTCCAAGTAGGATTTGCAAGTTGGATAATTTTCCACTACTAATGAACTCAGAGGTCCATCAGCTATTAACCTTTGAATCCTACTCAAGTTAATATAACCTAATCTTAGATGCCAAAGATATGTTTGGTTCATTTTTGAAGGTTCTTTTCTCTTATTAGTAGATGTATCATTCGTTTCAATTTGTTGCATCGTGGGAGAAATTGGATTAAGAGTATACAAATTATCTATCAATGCACCATCACAGATAATAATTCTATCTTTCCTTATAACAACCTTGTTATTAAAAGAAACAGAATATCCATCCATAAACAATTTAGAAACCGAAATTAAATTCTTTCTAAATGAGGTAAATATAGACAATTCCTCAAAACAAGAGTTTTATTTTTATTAAAAAATAAATAGACGTCTCCCACTGCAACAGCCGCTACTCTTGTAGCATTACCCATGAGTATGGTAATCTCCCCCATCACTAAGCTGTCGGGTTTTTTGGAACCCCTACAAAGAATTGCAGATATGGTCAGTGGCTTCCGTATCTACACACCAAGTGTCAGCAGATACAGCCGCTAAACACGATTCAACAACTAGTATAAAAGACTTACCATTCCTGTTCCCTTTCAGAAGAGGGCAGTCAGCCTTGTAGTGTCCCGGCTGCTTGCATTTGAAGCACTTGCCTTTAGGCTTCTTGACTGCACCAGCCTTTGCTTTCACTTGGTTCACCGGTCCTGAATTTTCTTGCTTCTTCTTATTCCTACCGCCTTTTGGCCTAGGATGAGCAGCATTTTCAGCAACATGAACCTGAGGAGGTCTACGAAACAGTTCTTCCACCGCCACAAGTTCTGTCAGAAGTTCCGCCAACGTGTACAAATGTTTGTTCATACCATAGTTCAGACGAAACTGCTCAAAACTCCTAGGCAAGCTTTGGAGTATGATATCGACCTGGGTTTCCCCATCGATTTCAGCTCCAAGAACTTCCAACTCATTGAGTTGGCCCATCATCCTGAGGATATGCTCCCTCACGGAAGTGCCCTCAGCTATTTTGGTGTTCATTAGAACAGGCATGCCCTTCGACCTAGCAGGACGACTCTGATGCCCGAAGAGTTTCCTAAGATTATGCATCATATCATAGGCGGTCTCCATAGCTTGATGCTGAGTCTGAAGCACATTTGACATAGAAGCCAAAATATAGCACTTAGCCATCCTATCAGCTTTGACCCACCTATTATAAGCAACTCTTTGCTCTTCGGTAGAGGCATCAGTAGGTGCCAGAGGACAATCCTCAGTGAGAACAAAGATATAATCTTCAGCAGTTAAAACAATATCCATATTCCGTTTCTAGTCAACATAATTAGTGCCAGTAAGTTTGTGCTCTTTAAGTATAATAGAAAGTGAGTTGAGTGCCATTTGAAAATCCTGAGAATCATAAATAAATAAACAGGTCAAACACTTCGAATTTATCTACTTATATTGAATCCCTCAAAACAATATAAAATAAAATTCACCAACATCTCAAGCACCGTGGATTTGCACGCCACGTTAGTATGGATGTATACAAACCCGAACATTTACAAGAGAAAGTTTTACCCATTAATTTCATTTATCAACCTAACTTTATGATAAAATAATTAATAGTCGATTTCTTTTTAGCCATGCAAATAATCGCAGTGACTCCGTTGGGGAGTATACTTATTATTTACACCTAAGTGTACACCATTATTTGACTCTAAGTCCATTGCGCAAGCTTATGTGCCTTACAGTTGGAGAAGTACACACGCGCTTGGATAACTTCCTACGATCATCATAAAAAAGTTTGTACCAGTGATCCGTGAATAAACCCATCAGCTGTAGAGGAAGGCCTATTGCCAATACTCAGGTTTACTCACATCACTTACAAACCAATAATGGAGGCCATGGAAATTAATTACCAATCCCTTCTCCCACTTAGTTGTTTAACACCGAGGGTTTTTAACATGCATATAATATTTAATAATAAAATATACATCCTAGCATGCTTCTATATAAGTAATTTTAAAAAAAAAAATCACATAGAACATGCCACATATATAACAATAATCGTCAAATTAAAACAATTAAAGCAGTTATATAGTTTTAATAAATAGCATAAATAATTGGATCAAATAAATGGGCCCGGCTAGCCCAAAACTTCAAATGCATAAAGGGAGCAGCCCATTTAATCCACATATATTACTTGCATGAAATATCCAGCCCAATTAGAAAAGATGGCCCAACTAGGCATCAAGGCCCATTGTCTGCCAAAACACGCCAGCTGGAAGAAACTCAGCCCTACAATTTCATTCCTCAGCGCAAACTAATTATCGACTTTCCCAGAGCCCACAAAGAATTCACCAGACCCGTCCTGTACTGGCAAGACTCTATCGAGACTACCCAAGACACAATTAAAAAGTTCACCAGCAACGCGCCAGGAAATCACCAGCGAATTCACGCTGGCTTTCATCCTTTCTGGCCGCCATGTAGACCCGCTCGAAAGCTGCCTCATCCTCGACTGGAAGTGGATGAGACCCGACAGACAGAAGCATAGCAGACCCGGTCGAAGCTGCTTCAGACCTGCCCTGGCCAACGAAGGACTCGCCCAGAATCATCAGGGGACACGCCCGGAATGCTAGATGACTCGCCCGAAATGTCACTTCCCACGTCCGCCGCCGCCAGTCTTGCTTTGATTCGGCCACGGACTGCCAATCCGCAGCCCCATCCTTTATCTGGTTCGAACGTCATGCCTACCCCGTCATCCAGAAGCTGAGCGACGACAGCCCAGCCGCACCAAGCCTCCAGCCCATACGTGGTGTAGCGAACCCTGCCATCTTGTGCAGCTCCGACACATCACCGAGACATCGCGATGCCATCCAAATCGTTGGAGTATCACGCCGCTGCTTTGACTCGACATCCGGATCCACATTGGTGGCTCACACGTGAAGCCGTGTTGTCAGCAACTCACCTGATGATCAAGGCTATTGCCTTCATGCGCTGCCGATCAGCATGTACACACGCAAGTTGTCTCCTCCACCTAAAACACAATAAAACACCTCAAGTGCACATTTTTCTCACATATATTGAATATAAGATATTTTTCCTAATATATGACAGCAATTCTCATCAAAAAGGTGTTAGATTGAACACTAAAATACGCTTATTTTTACTTTCAACACCGCCAAAGACCCCCCTCCGCCTATCAGGGAAAAGAGAATCCCATGTACGGAGGATCCACACGCCGACAAGGAAGGCGAATACCGATAGCGGTACTTTGACCTACTCAACACCCTGAAAGAAAAATGCTCGGCCCGACGTAGGGTTAAAAGATCCCTGAATTTCGAAAATTAAGATGGGGTTCCAACCCCAGGACGAACCAGGAAAGCCACCCTGACGCGTAGAGTGGCCCCCACCGAGAAGCATATGATGTCGTCGATGATGGATAAAAGCACCGAAGGGCGACCAGCCAGAGCCAATCGATCACAAGTAAAACCCGCATAAGCGTGAAGGATCGTCTATCTCCCTCCCCACCTACATCCAAAGAAGAAGATATGGTAGAGAGTGTGATGAGTGTGTAAATTCACAAGTTTGGCACCATGTTTTGTGCTAGTTTTGGAGAGTTTTGAGGTGGAAATAAGTGGAAAACCTATACATATTGTGAATTAGCATGAATCAGGTGTTAGTAGAGCTATTTAAGTGGTTTTTATAGCAAAAATGGAGTAGAAGTGCCAAGAATTGAAGAGACGAAGTCGAGATCACGTGAACCGCCAAGGAAAGAGTAGGGTTCGACCTGATGGAGGAGGGTTCGACCTCTCTTACAGGTCGAACCAATGTTGCAAAAAGTGCAGAAGGAGGGTTCGACCACCACTCAAGGGGTTCGACCTGTTCATCAGGTCGAACCATGGTCGAACCAGTTCGCGAGAAGATGGGTTCGACCACAACGTTCGGGTTCGACCTGATAGTTGGTCGAACCAGGAGCGGAAATTGTCCAGTAGCAGGGTTCGACCTGTGGTTCGACTTGTAGCCGGTGGTTCAACCTGTTTGACGAGGTCGAACCAAAACGCGAAAACTTACCTTATTTGGATTTTTGAGGCCAAAACGCGTGGGATCACTTGAAAAGCCCATTCCAAGCCCTAGAGACGTGATTACAAGTATAAAAGGAGGCTCATGCAGTCAAGAAAACAACGATGACGCGAGGAGCTTAAGACCGTGAATCATAAGAGGAGACAAGAGAAGAGATCGGTGATCGATACGGAGAGCTGTGACAGAGGTGCAGCTGGAGATTCAAGTAAGATTGGTCCAACTAACCATGGTTGTTCTTAGATCAATCATGGGCTAGAGTCACTTCGGTAGTTCTAGGGTTATGAAGGTTTCATGAGTTAATTTGTATTTCGTGTGTATACTCCGTACAACACTAATTGTGGTTTATTTTATATATGATTGCACATTTTTAATCCATACTCATAGTTGTTTTGTGCATCAATAATCGTTGTGTAGAGTCTAAATGCATAACATGGTTATTGGTTAAGTACGTGAGCAGGGTTTATTATTATAATTCTAAGTGAAGGGATTCCGAAGTCTTATTAGAACCGTCTTATATGAATGTTTGTTAATTAAATTGAATTCGGGTTAACAAGTAGGATTAAGAGTATAACTTTATAGTACCTAAAAAGGGAGGTCAAATCGGGTTAGAGTACTAAGTACACGGGAAATAATTGATTATGATAGTACCTAGAAAGGGAGGTAAAGTATACGTCTTGCTTTGAGGATATTTACACGTTTCAAAAGCTTATCTATTTGTGTCTATAGAATAGATTTGTATGGTCTAGTGATGCGTCCATAAACTACAAGGCAGAGTTGGACATCGACACACGAAAGTATGAATTAACGAATGAAACTGGATGGCTTGACGAACTACCTATTATCTTATTCGATCACAACTACTATTTTCTTGTTCTTGTTATTTAATTGCTATTATTTAGTTTACAAACCAAAATTACAATTTTCAACATAGTCATAATTACTAGAAAATAACTAAAGTGATATTTATCCATCCTGTAGATTCGATATTTAACTTGGTCACCTTCGAAACTATAATTGATATCCTTCATACTTAGGGATTAATTGTGTGTTGAGAAAACACTCATCAAGTTTTTGGCGCCGTTGCCGGGGACGGCTTAAAATATCTTTTTGTTATTTCTAGTTTGTTAAGGCTATTTTTCTTGTTTTGTTATTTTAATTCTAGTTCTTTTTAGGTGCATGCTCACGAGATCAAAGAAAGGTGAACTTGAACCCTACAATCCTGAAATCGGAGCATCGTCAAGAAAGAAGAAGAAGAAGAAGAAGAAGAGCAATGCAAAGACTATTGATCCAACTGAAGCTCTAAATTTTGGAGTTGAAGTTGACGAGCAGAATTCGCAGACGATTGAAGCTACAACTGAAGTTAATTCGGGAGTAAGGACAGTCAACATGGCAGCGAATCCGGATAATCTAGTCATCCGAGAGGTTTTCAGAAACAATAGGGCTGGAAATTTTGGGCTTCTAGGAGCAAGGGGAACTAATTCAGCTTTCGATCTTCATCCCGCTCTTATTAGCATGATAGAAAGGAACTCCTTTTCAGGAGGGTCTTTCGAGGATCCGCAGCAGCATCTGAACAAGTTCTTGGGCTATGCAAGTACTCAAAAAGACGCAGGAGAACATGAAGATGCAAGGAAGATCCTTTTGTTCAAATTCTCGCTTACTGAAAAGGCGAGAGATTGGTACGACACTATCAACATAGCTGAGTGCACCACTTGGGAGCAACTGAAGTTAAGGTTCTTGGAGAGGTACATGCCACCTTCAAAGGTGTTTAAGATGAAGCAAGACATTAACCAATTCGCTATGAGTGGAGGCGAAAAATTTCATGAAGCATGGGATAGATTCAAGGACATGCTTAGGAAGTGTCCTCAACACGGGCTATCTAAAGCTCAATATATCAGTATATTCTACAATGGATTGGACTGTGATTCACGAGTGTTATTGAATGCTTCCTCTAATGGAGCATTGCTTACAAAGTCATCCGTAGAGGCCGAAAAGTTGTTTGAAGATATTTCGATGAATTCGAGGAATTGACCAACTGATAGAGTTAGAGGTACTTATGTCCTTGGTAAGGTAGCTAAGGTTGAACAAGAAATGGTTAAAACAAGTAGAGAGGATGAGATCGTCTCTAGCTTGTCCAATATCAACAAGCTACTTGAATCCCAACAGAAGCAAATCAGCGAATTATCTCAGCGCGTACCAATGATGCAGCAGGAGTTAAAGAATGAGGGACCAATCCAAGAGGAGTTGGAAGAGGCACACTATGCCATGGGTCAAAGTATTCAAGGGACTAGGCATCCAGATCAAGGAAACCGGAATTACCAAGGGAACTATCGAGGAAACTTTAATAATCGTGGTCCCCCTGGTGGTTATCAACAACCTAAAAGGCCGGAGTTCTCATGGAGCAATCCAAATAATGTGATTCAACCTCCGATGGGTGTTGAACCAGGTGCTAAGGTGGAAGAAGGGAAACCGGGTCTTGAGGATACTGTGAACAGGTATATGGCCAAGAATGATGAAAGAGTTAACCGCCTTGAGGCCAAACTTAAAAACAAAATCGATGCAAATCATGAGGTTATATCTAAGCAGGTGAAGGACCTTACTTTACTGATGGGGGAGATGGCAGGAAGTGTTAACAAGCTTACTCAAACTCTTGAGAAGGAAAAGTTCCCGTCTCAAAGTATTGAGAATCCAAGGTCCTGCAACGCCATCACATTAAGGTCGGGAACGTAGTACGAGGGACCTATGAGGCCGAAATCAAATTTGGACATGTCTAGGTCAAGGTTCGAACATGGTTCGACCAACATTGAAGGTCGAACCATACAGGGGAGGTCGAACCAACACACTGGACACGATCATGAGAGATTGCAACATCGGTTCGACCAAACTGCAGATGGTTCGACTTTTCCCACAGGTCAAACCATGGTCGAACCCGACAACTTGGAGCACTCTGTTTTGTCACAGTAATGGTTTGACCACGACGGTCATGGTTCGACCTATCAAACAGGTCGAACCTTGGTCGAACCGGATGGCGGAAGGAGTACAGTAGGCCGGTTCGACCTAGGTACCCATGGTTCGACCTGTTCCACAGGTCGAACCTCAAATTCATAAAGAGAGTCGTTGTCCAGAAGGTAGGTTTGACCAGTACGTACATGGTTCGACCTGTTCCACAGGTCGAACCCTGGTCGAACCCCACCAGAAATTATCTGTTCCTACTCCGAACACTCTCGATGATGTTGATGCTACTCCAGTGGTTCCAAATGAGCAAAGTGCAGAGATAATAGCTGAGAAAAAGTGGGAGAGAGCCAAGCGTTTGAGAGCCAAAAAGGAGAAAGCGGAGAAGGTTGATCGTGATGAATGGGGGATTCCCAAAATAAAGATACCTCGGCCATTTCCTTACAAGCTTGTGAAGAAGGGATTGGAAGAGAAGTTCAAGAAGTTTTCAGAGATAATGAACAAAATAAGCTTGAGCATTCCTTTCACAGAGGCAATCATGGAGATGACGTATTATGTCCATTTTCTAAAGGACATATTGTTGAAGAAGCGGAGCTTAACCGGGATTGAAACGGTGAATTTATCTGAGAATTGCAGCTCAATCATCCAAAAGAAGCTGCCGCAAAAGATGAAGAATCCGGGGAGCTTCACTATTCTATGTGAAATCGAAAAGGGGACGGCACGGCGAGCTTTGTGCGATCTAGGGGCGAGCATCAATTTGATGCCTTTGTCCATCTTTCAGAGGCTTGGTTTGGGGGAGTTGACCCCTACAACAGTGGTACTCCAATTGGCGGACAGGTCGATGACATTTCCAAAAGGTATAATTGAAGATGTTCTCGTCAAAGTGGAGAAGCTAGTCTTTCCTGTGGACTTTCTTGTGCTAGAGATGGAAAAAGACAAGAATAATATCCCTTTAATCTTGGGGAGACCTTTCCTTGCTACTGCTGGAGCTATGATTAATGTTCAGAAAGGAGAGCTTAGATTGCGGATAGACAAAGAAGAAGTTCTTTTCAACTTAGACAAAGCAATGAAGATGCCCATGGAGTCGCAGTGTCATAGTATTGACGTGGTGGAGGAGATTGTGATGAAGGACATGTCTCTGATCCTGTCAAAGGATCCTCTTGAGACATGTTTGATGGAATCTCTTACTTATCCCACTACGGAGCTTGACGGACTCTCCAACGAGGTATGTATTGACTTTCTTGAAAACTTACTTGCTTTGGGTGATGACAGGTTTGAATCGGGAAGAACTAAGGTGGAAGAAGTCAAGTGGACTAGGAAGTACTTGCCTTTGGATAACGAGAGCCCTCCGATGGAGGTGAGGAAAGAGGAGTTGAAACTTTTGCCGGAACACTTGAAGTACGCCTTTCTTGGCGACAATGAAAAATATCCGGCAATTATATCTTCTTCTCTTGATGATGATCAACTTGAGGAGTTATTGAACATTCTTAGGAAGTATAAATCTACGATTGGTTGGTCTCTTGAGGATTTGAAAGGAATTAGTCCTTCGTATTGCATGCATAGGATAAGATTGTTAGACGAAGCAAAGGCAAGTGTTCAGAATCAGCGGAGGGTTAATCCCGCGATTCAAGAGGTAATCAGGAAGCAAATCCTTACGTGGTTGGATGCCGGAATCATATATCCTATTAGTGATAGTCCACATGTGAGTTCATTGCATGTAGTTGCTAAAAAAGGGGGTATGACTGTAGTAAAAGCTGAGGATGGAGAAGCGATAGCCACAAGGATTCCTACGGGATGGCGTACATATGTAGATTATAGGAAGTTAAATGAGAACACGTGTAAGGATCATTTTCCTCTTCCTTTCATGGATCAAATGTTAGATCGTCATGCAGGGTATGAGTTTTATTGTTTCTTGGATGGATACTCGGGGTACAACCAAATTATGATTGCCCCCGAGGATCAAGAAAACACCACTTTTACTTGCCCCTATGGGACCTTTGCTTTTCGGAAAATGCCATTTGGGTTATGTAATGCACCTGCTACTTTTCAGAGATGCATGATGGCAATATTCGATGGGTTGATAGAGAAGATCATGGAGGTGTTCATGGATGATTTTTCTGTTTTTGGTTCCTCCTTTGATATTTGTTTGTCTAACCTAGCTACTATTTTAAAGAGATGCCAAGTGACTAATCTTGTCTTGAATTGGGAGAAGTGCCACTTCATGGTGAAGGATGGGATTGTTCTTGGGCATCATGTCTCAGCTAAAGGGTTGCAGGTAGATCGTGCTAAAGTGGTGGCGATTGAAAAGCTTCCACCACCGACCAATGAAAGAGTAGTGCGGTCCTTCCTTGGACACGTCGGTTTTTATAGGAGATTTATAAAAGACTTCTCAAAATACTCTAAGCCCTTATCTCGCTTACTTGAAAGAGATGTTCCTTTTATGTTTGATGATGATTGTTTAACAGCTTTTCAAGTTTTGAAGGAGGCGCTTATTTCTGCACCTATCTTGATCACACCGGATTGGACTCAACCGTTTGTACTAATGTGTGATGCAAGTGATGTAGCACTTGGAGTGGTGCTTGGACAGCTGAAGGAAAAGAAGTTTTGTGCCATTTACTACGCAAGTAAGACTTTCGATGTGACACAAAAGAATTACACGGTGACTGAAAAGGAGTTTTTGGCGATTGTGTACGCATTCGACAAGTTTCGTCAGTATTTGGTTGGCATGAAGACTATTGTGTACACGGATCATTCTGCGATTCGGTACTTGATGGAAAAGAAGGAGACGAAGCCTAGGATAATAAGGTGGATTCTTTTACTTCAAGAGTTTAACATGGAGATCCGGGATAAGAAAGGTTTTGATAATGTGTTAGCGGATCATCTTTCGAGGTTGGAGACTAGGGAACATTGTGATAATTCTTTCGAGTATATTGAGGAAATGTTTTTGGATGAAAAGATCATGGCCGTGTTTGTTGAAGGGACTGAGCGAGCGTGTGTGGTTGCTGCGCAGAGAGTTGATCCATGGTATGCGGATTATGTTAATTATATTGCTATGGGAGAAATTCCAAGGGATCTCAACCGATATCAACTTGCTAAATTCAAAAGGGATGTTGAGACTTTCATATGGTATGATCCGTTTATGTACAAAATTTGCATGGATTCTATCATCCGTAGGTGTGTGCCCGAGATGGAGATGGAGTGTATTCTCGAGTTTTGCCATGCACAACCTAACGGGGGGCACTTCGGCGCTCAAAAGACAGCAGCCAACGTACTTCAGTCCGCTCTTTATTGGCCTACCTTGTTCAAGGATTGTGAGACCTATATGGCGTCTTGCGATAGGTGTCAACGCATGGGGAACATCAGTAGGAGAGACGAGATGCCGCTTCAGCCAAGCATAGTGGTCGAGATTTTTGATGTGTGGGGTATCGATTTTATGGGGCCTTTTCCCCCATTTAATGGATTTCTCTACATTCTACTTGCGGTGGATTATGTTTCTAAGTAGGTGGAAGCGATTCCTACTCGTTTGAATGATTCGAAAACTGTTATATCTTTCTTGAATAAGCATATCTTTGCCCGTTTTGGAGTCCCTAGAGCACTTGTTAGTGATGGAGGTACGCATTTCGTAAATAAATTTCTTGAGAAAGTGCTTAAAGGGTATGGTGTTAAGCATAGGGTCACTACACCCTATCATCCTCAAGCGAATGGGCAAGCGGAGGTCTCTAACTGTCAAGTCAAACAGATTTTGGAGAAGGTGGTCAGAACCAATAGAAAGGATTGGGCTTTGAAGCTCGATGATGTAGTGTGGGGGTTCCGGACCGTGTACAAGACGGTGTTAGATATGTCACCATATCAGATTGTCTATGGAAAGCCGTGCCACTTACCTGTAGAGATTCAACACAAAGCGTTTTGGGCTTTGCGAAGCTTGAACTTGACTCTCAAGGATGTGAAGGAGTTGAGGATTACTCACATCAATCTTTTGGATGAGTTTCGGAGTCGTGCGTACAAGAATTCAGAGATCTATAAGGAAAGGATTAAGAGGTGGCATGATTCGAAGATCTCTTACAAGGAGTTCAAGCAAGGAGATGAGGTATTATTTTTTAACTCTCGTTTAAAGCTTTTTGCAAGCAAGTTGAAGTCAAAGTGGACGGGACCATTCTTGATTCATCGAGTCTTAGGAGGGGGGAGTTTTGAGCTTATTGACAAGGATGGAGACATTTTTACGGCGAATGGACATCGCTTTAAGCATTACAAGTCACCGGATGATATTTGTGTCATCTTTGTGGATACCTTGATCTGATTTGGTACCGTCGTGACTCTCCGACGTTAAATTTGAGCGCTTGTTGGGGGCTTTTCCTCTCATTTTATTATTTTATTTCTTACATGTGAGTAAGAAATTTTTATATTTGAAGTGCTTACTTATCGGCAATTACATCTCTTTGCAAACTTAGTTTCACCTATGGTTTCTACTAAGTTTGGGGGGTGTGATGTACTTCCTCAATAAGCACCGATAGTATAATCTTTTCTTTGTGATGTTTGTTAGGGGAGTTGGTTTTTGCGCCATATTTAAAATTTTGATCGATTTTGATGTGACCTTGCCTAATGTTTAGTGGGTTTTGGTTGTGTTTTCTTTTATGGAGTTACTCATGAATGATATTTTGTGGAACAAATTTTTGATGAAGTTCTGCTCTAGTTGGTATCTAATGATTCGTATTGAAGTTTGAAGTGTATAGGGATTGAAGAACACTCAGTTTGGAAGCTTAGAAGGGTGGTTCGACCAAATCCAGGAGAGGTTCGACCAGTGCCAGGAGGTCAAACCGAGCAGGGGAAGTCGAACCGACGCAGAAAATCATTCAGTGAGGTGGTTCGACCTGATTATTCTTGGTTCGACCTGTCTAACAAGTCAAACCAAGGTCGAACCCGGTGACTTAAAATTTACAGTATGGTGGTTCGACCTGAGCCATTATGGTTTGACCTGATCAGAAGGTCGAACCTGAGATCGAACCAGTCCGATCAGAGCACTCTATTTTTCAGGTGATAGGTTCGACCAAAACAAGAGTGGTTTGACTTGTTTAACAGGTCAAACCCAGGTCAAACCACGAGGAGCAGTTGTCCAGAAGGTAGGTTTGACCTCGTCACAAGATTGGTTCGACCTGTTCAGAAGGTCGAACCTAGGTCGAACCAAAAGGTAAGTTTGTCCAGAAGGTAGGTTCGGCCTCGTCGCTAGAGGTTCGACCTGTTCCGCAGGTCGAACCTGAGGTCGAACCCAGTCAGGTACGCATTTTAAGTTGGATTTTTAGAAGGGTTCGATCATTCTTTTTGTTCACCAAACCTCGAACCCTCCCCGAACCTTAACACCCTTGCACAAATTCGTCAATTACACTTGATTTTGCACTGATTACACAACATTACACTCTTAATTCTTGAATTGGGCATGGATTTGGGTGATTTTTGTCGCGAATTAGGGCTTCAGTCGCGCATTTTGAGTGTTGTGTGTCAATTGTCGATTGTTAACCATGGGCAAGACTAAAGGTACGTTCTTTTTAACTCAATTACCTTAGGATTGAAGTTTATTGCAAGAAATGTGTTGTGGGTAAGTTGATTAATGATGATTTTGGTTGAAATTCATGGTGATAATGGATATTGTTGAGTTGATTCATATGAATTCATGTTTATTGGTTTGAGATTGCTTGATTATGGATAGAACTTGAGTTTTATGTGGATTGATCAAGGATATGATGATTCTAGATGAATGAGCATGTTAGTTAGGTTTGAATTGTTGATAATTAGAGTTGTTCATGAAGTTCAATTGTTGAAATTCTTGTTGAATAGCTTGAATTAGTTGATGCATGCTTGTTGTTTATGATGTGAAGATTAAAGGTAGTGTGATTGAAGATGTTTTGATCATGCTAATTAAGCAAGTGATGTTGAGATGATGGTTGGGTTGATTAAGCATGGATGCTTGAAGTCTTGAGTAGAGTATAGGATATGCTAGTCATATACTTGTGCTCTTGTCTTGTTGGTTGTATTGAAGTAGATGTTTTCCAGAAAGGGACAAGGATCAAGTAAAGGGAAAGGTAAGGCGGATGAAGCAAGATCAAAGAAGAGGAATGATAGGCCTTCGAATGTGGACACAGTGACAAGGAAGCTGAGGCTACAAGATCGTTTACCCGAGAACTTCAAAATTCATATGCAAAATTGGGATGAGATTAAAGAAAAGTGGGAAGAAATCTCAGACAAGATAGCTCGTACTCGATACCAAGATGATGAGGCGATGAGGATAATGAGAATCAGGAATGACATTTTCTGGATGTTTAATCAAGTGGGTATCCGGAGGTTTATGGAGTTGAAGAGACCGACGTATTTCCATGTTACAGCGGAAGTAGTCCACTTGGGTACCCGTATCAGTGTACGTTTCAGCTTGGTGGAGTGAGTAGGAGATGGACGTCTGAGGATTTTAATGAGCTGTTTGAGACGCCTTTGGGGATCTCTCGCTTGGAGAATGGTGCGTTCAATGCTAATAGGTTTTGGAGAGAGATTACAGGGGAGATTGGAGATTATAAGATTAGGCAGGCTCGTGCTTCCTCAATAAAGAATCTGATTTTGAGGTACATGGATCGTGTCTTGAGCAACACGTTGTTCGCCTGCTCAGAGGGAAGTGTTGTGTCTAGAGGAGAGCTTTATGCTTTGTGGTGTATGCTTATTGGGGTGTAGTTTAATGTTGGAGCGTATTTCATTGAACAGCTACATCGATTCAGGACCATTGGGTTTCAAAAGGTGAATATTGGAGGGTTACTGACGATTGTGGCTGAGCATTATAATTTGGATTTCACCGGCATTACACCAGTTAGAGGAGAGCCCGATTTGGCGATGTTTACGTGCGTGAAGGGAGGATTTGCACATTTTAAAAATGGAGATTGGTTCTTCACGAGGGGACTCAAGCCCTTCGAATTCATGTTTCCCTTCGACATGAGTAACTTGACAACTATTCGGGTTGCAAGGAACAAGTTGATGGATTCTCTTGGACACAACGCCTTATCCGTGGCAGCGAGGTCGGCTGGTGATTGGAGGATTGTATCGCAGATGTGTGTGGATGGTAGGATGGTGGAGTTACAGCAGATTGTTGATCAAGGAGAGTTCCGTCCACCACAGCAGCCCAAAGACAAGGAGTATCAAGAAGAGGAGCAGCAGGATGAGGAGATGCCGATGCAGCACGACGCACATAAGCATGAGCCAGCACCGCAGCAGCAGCGGGCTATCCCGAATGATACACGGGAGCAGCTCCGCCTTATTCATGAGTAGCTGATCGCGATCGTTGCTAGCCAGCAGGAGATAAACTGACAGCTCGCACTCGCCAACGCCAATTATGCTACGTTGAATGAGAGGTATACGGCATTGAATTAGAAGGTTGGTAGGTTGGGTGATCGAGTTGATTACTTGGATAGACACATCGGTGATTTGCACCGGATTGTGGAACGGAGGCTTGATGATGAGGATGATGATGATGAGGATGATGATGCTTCGGAGGAGTAGTTTTTCAGGTTTTCTTTGGTTCCTCCGATTAATCTTGATTTCCTTATTCTTCTTTTTATCTTGATAGGTTAGGGTGTGATTCATGCGTGAGAAAATTATAAGTGATATCTTGTATGATTGATTGGGGATAAGCTTATTGATTTTTGTGCATTCATATGTTCATGTGTTAATTTCTATTGATGAAAAGCATGTATAATTTGATAAGTATATTGAGTTCTTGTGAAATTGATCTTAATTATGTGCTATGAGGAGTACTTAGGATTCTAATTACCTATGTGAGGATTTGAGCTTTGATAATCATGCTTGATCATGATTATTTTATTCTTGAGAGGATCATTCATATGAACGTATTCTAGAACTTGGCTTGGAGTCTTGTGTGAGACTTATGATTGATAAATTGCTAGGACATAATCTTAGGCCATTATTTGTGATTAAGTTACTTAACCAAATTTATCCTTTCTAATGATTTTATTAACCTTTGGATGCCCCGTTGAGCCGTTAAAGCTTTTTCTTTGGTAGCCGAAGTAAATAACCTTATAAACCTTTACTTGAGCTTTGATTAACCTATTCACTGGTAGAGAGAGTGGAGGTGAGTAAGTGTTGCAAGAAGAAAAGGAAGATAGAATATGGTTGGATGAAAAGAATATGGTTAAATCTTGTTTAGGGGTAGTGCCCGAAACTGGTACCCCGATTATGTTTATACATGGTGCGTGAAGCTTAGCAGCTGACGGCCTATACATGAGAAGAAGGGTAGTGCCTGAAACCGGTACCCGAATTGTTTAAAAAGATGATGTTGATGCCATGAAAAGAAGGAAAATTCAGGAATTTTACAAGTTCAAGAGACGACATTGGATGAGAACTTGCTATAAGAAGAAGAAATCGAGAACCTCCAAGGTAACTCTCTACTAGTGTCTTAAGTCACTTTATCTAAATTTTCCTACCTTTCGCCAAAGAGCCAACATTACAACCCAAAAATAAGTCTTTTGTGATCCTAGTAAAGAGTTGATTATAAGTTAATTTTTGAGACCTTTTCCAAGCTTAAGGTTACGCGTGAATATGGATTGATATGAGTGTTTATATTAACCTATATAGTGCCTAACGCACTTGAGTGAAAGAGAATAAATACTTATCTTGTGAGCGAAATTACTTAGTACTCTGAATGGTGTGTGATTGGATTGGTTTTGCATGAGTGATATATATGAAGCAATTAATACTTGTTTGATTGAATGAAGTTGCATGTGTGATATGTGTTGTACTTGATCTTGGTGAATTATACACGACTCCTGTGGTTTGATTTGGTTGCCTCGGGACGAGCAATATGTAAGTTTGGGAGTTTGATGAGTGTGTAAATTCACAAGTTTGGCACCATGTTTTGTGCTAGTTTTGGAGAGTTTTGAGGTGGAAATAGGTGAAAAACCTATACATATTGTGAATTAGCATGAATAGGTGTTAGTAGAGCTATTTAAGTGGTTTTTATAACAAAAATGGAGTAGAAGTGCCAAGAATTGAAGAGACGAAGTCGAGATCACGCGAACCGCCAAGGAAAGAGTAGGGTTCGACCTGATGGAGGAGGGTTCGACCTCTCCTACAGGTCGAACCAATGTTGCAAAAAGTGCAGAAGGAGGGTTCGACCACGACTCAAGGGGTTCGACCTGTTCATCAGGTCAAACCATGGTCGAACCAGTTCGCGAGAAGATGAGTTCGACCACGACGTTCGGGTTCGACCTGACAGTTGGTCGAACCAGGAGCGAAAATTGTCCAGTAGCAGGGTTCGACCTGTGGTTCGACTTGTGGCTGGTGGTTCGACCTATTTGACGAGGTCGAACCAAAATGCGGAAACTTACCTTATCTGGATTTTCGAGGCCAAAACGCATGGGATCACTTGAAAAGCCCATTTCAAGCCCTAGAGACGTGATTACAAGTATAAAAGGAGGCTCATGCAGTCAAGAAAACAACGACGACGCGAGGAGCTTAAGATTGTGAATCATAAGAGGAGACAAGAGAAGAGATCGGTGATCGATACGGAGAGCTGTGACAGAGGTGCAGCTGGAGATTCAAGTAAGATTAATCCAACTAACCATGATTATTCTTAGATCAATCATGGGCTAGAGCCACTTCGGTAGTTCTAGGGTTATGAAGGTTTCATGAGTTAATTTGTATTTCGTATGTATACTCCGTACAACACTATTTATGATTTATTTTATATAAGATTGCACATTTTTAATCCATACTCATAGTTGTTTTGTGCATCAACAATCGTTGTGTAGAGTCTGAATGCATAACATGGTTATTGGTTGAGTGCGTTCACTAATGAGCAGGGTTTATTGTTATAATTCTAAGTGAAGGGATTCCGAAGTCTTATTAGAACCGTCTTATATGAATGTTTGTTAATTGAATTGAATTCGGGTTAACAAGTAGGATTAAGAGTATAACTTTATAGTACCTAAAAAGGAAGATCAAATCGGGTTAGAGTACTAAGTGCACGGGAAATAATTGATTATGATAGTACCTAGAAAGGGAGGTAATGTATACGTCTTGCTCTGAGGATATTTACATGTTTCAAAAGCTTATATATTTGTGTCTATAGAATAGATTTATATGGTCTAGTGATGCATCCATAAACCACAAGGCAGAGTCAGACATCGACACACGAAAGTATGAATTAACGAATGAAACTGGATGGCTTGACGAACTACTTATTATCTTATTCGATCACGACTACTATTTTCTTGTTCTTGTTATTTAATTGCTATTATTACTTAGTTTACAAACCAAAATTACAATTCTCAACATAGTCATAATTGCTAGAAAATAACTAAAGTGATATTTATCCGTCCTGTGGATTCGATATTTAACTTGGTCACCTTCAAAACTACAATTGATATCCTTCATACTTGGGGATTAATTGTGTGTTGAGAAAACGCTCATCAGAGTGCGTGCGAGGACTTATTGGCAAAAGCAAACACTTGTGGAATAGAAAACCGTTGTCCTTCGGGAACAGTTGGCGGAGTTACGTAAGAGGCCGACCTAACCTAACCCTGACCAGCCCAAGCTAGCGCAGGCTGTAAGCCTTTCTCGTATAGAATCCTCAATACACCATCTCACACGAAGATCAAGCAGCCCCAAATACCCACATATAATAGAGATTCAAACCCTATCACCCACCTGAACAAATATGTCGAGTGGATGATAGCTCAGGGAAGCTTCGAAGAAGATTGGTGAAAAATGTTCCCCCTGACATTGGGAGACAAGGCACACTCTTGGTTCAACGCACTCCCAACAAACTCCGTCGACTCATGACTCCAGCTAGCCACATCTTTCTCTTCTCATTTTGCCTACCTCGGCCGCGGCAAAGAACCTAAGTAGAAGCTGGCGTGCATGAGGCAAGGGGAAAAGAAATCTCTGAAAGACTTCATCCAGAGGTTCAACGAGCAGTAAGCTAATGCTGAAGCTAGTCCAAGCTCAGATTCACAGTGAAGAAATCCTTGACGAATTGCGGAAAAGCAAAAAGGAACCCAGGGAGACGGAGAAGAAGAATAAAAGAATAAAAAAGTTTACAAAACCCCTTCATTCTTTAAACCTTTTTTGAATGAAGATCAGATAAAGGAGCTCGATGAGGTGCTTAATTAGACCCCGAGGAAATCTTTGGGGAGATCTAAAATGAAAACTTACTAAGGTTGGCCCCGAAGATGCAAGCAGACCCTACCCGCCTTAGTAAGAAGAAGTTTTGTAAATACCACCAATCAGTGGGTGATGACACCAACAAATTCCGTGACCTCTTGGCAGAACTCTAGCGGTTGAACGAGGCAGGAAAGCTAGAAAAATTGATCCGAGGCCCCAAAAAGCAGTCAGAAGGCAACAATCCCCATCCCATAAACACTGAAGAACATGGAACGATGGTTAAACACTCAATATGCTCTTCAAATACCTCTTTTGATTCTTCATCTCCCAAATTCTCTTCTTTCTCTAACTCTTCTTCACCTTTGCTCTCCTCTTCAAGTTCTTCAACTTGTTGAAAATTGGTCAAAGCACTTACAATTTGGCTTACTTGATGCTCCAAAGCTTCTAACCTCTTCTCAGTTGCCTCATTTCTTTTCTTGTTCTTCTCAAGGCTTGCTTCCATCATCTCAATCAAGACTTCTATAGATGATTTTTCTTCCTCAACTTGTTGAAAGTCTCCTCCCTCTTGGTTGTCAATATTTCATCCTTGAATTGGTGGATAATTCTCACGAAAACTTTTCTCATAATTGTTTTGAAAATTTCCTTGAAAATCATACATTCCCATGAAATAAGCATCTCCTACTTGATGGTTAGGCATCCTCCACTCTTCTTGCTCTATGGGACTAGGAATCGACACACCTTGCATATTTTGACCACCTCCCAAACTTGTACTATGCAAGACTTGATCATAAGCACATTGATTCATCATCCTTATTTGTCTTGTCATTTTCAAAGTAGCAGGAGTAATTATCTCGGAGGATTCATTACAAAGAAAACTTGATTGAAAATTTTGGCCTTCATCACTTCCTTGAACACATCTTCTATATAAGTTCAATAAGGCGTAATTTTGGAACGGAGGATTGGTGTTGGGATTTGGTGAAGAATAAGCACATGCTTGATAAGAGTGGAATGTATTTACATTGTAAGCTTGTTTCCATTCTCCATTTCTTCCTTGATTGTAGTATTGAGAGTTATCTTGTTCTATTTGAAAATTTTAACCATAATTGCTCTCATTCATGTAGCCTCTTGATTGTGGAGGTGGAATCCTTGCACTTTGATTTCCAAAAAGTATTGGTTCCAACCTTCCATTTAAATGCTCTTCTTAAGGCTCACTACAATTCTTCTTCTCACTTTTTATTTTTGGCTTTGATTGCCCTTCTCCTTCTCTCAAGATAGTTTCAAGTACCTATCAAAACGAAAAAGTGAGATTAAAAATTTTCCAACGCAAATAAGAAAAAGCAATAAAAAATATCTCTAGTAATACTAATCAAAATACTCCTTCGTTAAACCACTAGCAACTGTTACCTCCCCAGCAACGGCGCCATTTGATTAGTAATTTGTAGTCGGGATGACCAATTAAAGAATTTATCGAACCACAGAAAGGAAGGTACTAGGGTTTAAGGCATCTCGTGTTTGTCAAAGTTTTATAGAGACGATCATGAAGGGATTGGATTAATCAAGAAATGACAATTAAGCAATTAAATGACAAGATAAACAAAGGGATAGATGAATGGAAGATTGATGAATGAGCCAAGTACATAGAGAATGAGACTAGCAATATTTAAAGTATGGAAAATCTAGGTATCATGTAACGAATTCATATATGTCATGGGTTAATAACCAAGGGCCAACACTAATTCCACCTAAACTCTCTCTCGAGATGGATAGGATGTAGATCCTTACAAGGGTCTCAAAATAGCTCTAAGGTTGCTTCTCAATCAAACAATTCCAACTAGGTATTAAGTTCAATTGGAGAGTCCCTTCACACAATCAATTGACCTTTCGATCTAACAAATCGAATGTTCTATTAAAGGGTTCTAAATCCTAAAGGATTTCTCAATCTCTTTAAAATTTATAATGCACATGAGGTGCTTGATGAAATGATTCACTTAATTATCCTAAGCACATAATTGATTTCTCAATCTAATCACATATTTAGAACAGCAAAACACACAAATCATCATAAACTTCAAGATCTCAAGCACCAATGGTAGAAAATCAATAAACCCAATCAACATAATTATTCAATTGCAAAATACTCAAAATTATCCAACACAATTCATATTGCTAATCTCACAAAGAGATTAGCCTCTCATAGTCTCAAAGAAATTAACATAGACAATTGTATCTCAAAAACACATGATTGAACTACAAAGAAGTCTACAAAAATTAGAATTAAAACTCCCTTGAATAGCTTCAATGGTGCTTCTCTTCCTTTTCTTGCAATCTTCACTCCCCCTTGCTTCTCTAACTACTTGGATGGTGGATTGGATGGTGGGATGAAGGTAGATGGTATGGATGAAGAATGGGTGAAGATGATGAAGGTTGGAGTGTAAAATGAAGGAATTGGTGTGTGAGGTGTATGAAACAGTGAAAACCCTTGATAAACTTGTGCAAATGTTGAAATTGGGGGTATTTATACCCTCTTGGAAATTTTGGAATCGCACTTCAATTTTGCCACTATTGCTAGAAAACACGGTCGTGTTTTCCTGCATCTGCCCATGTTTTCTTGCAAGTGCAATTTTTTCAGCCCGAAACGCGATTTTTCATCCAAGTGCAAGAAAATACGGGCGTGACACAACCGCGTTTTTATGTCATTTTGCTAATTTTTTTATTTTCTTCACCGTTTCAGGCTCCTGTCTCCATTTTTTGCTCTGTTTTCACCTGTTTTTCATACGTTAAAGCTCATTCTCACACATTTTCATAAAAACACAAAAATAACCAAATAGTACACAAATACGGATAAAATAATATAAAAATACACATAAAATTACACTAAAATCTAGGTGAAAATATCACTAATCAGCCATTCTGTTAATAGATAACGACCAAGCACTTCGGATGTATAGGACAATCCCTTTTAAAGTCGTGGACGTCCCTTCATCTTACAATAGTATTCTAGGATGATCCTTCATCCATGAATTTTGGTCCGTGCCATCAACCTTGCACCAGAGCCTCAAGTGCACTATGGTGGACGGTCGGGTAGGCACCATGCAGGGGGACCAGCGAGGGGCTCACGAGTGCTCTTTCATGGAAGGGTCGTACGGTGTGAGCTACTATTTTAACTCCTCGCAACTCATTCAATGCCCGAGGGAGCCTCGGCTAACTCCTCAGGAAGAATCTTCAAAGAAGAACTTTCCCTAAATGCAGAGGAAGATCCGAGGCCCAAGACTCGGAAAAAGGGTGCACGGCTGGTGGAGAAAGCAATAAAAATTAATTTGGATCCTGATAACCCCGAAATAGATATAACCATCGGATCCGAATTGAAAGAACCATACCGCTCTGCGCTGGTTGACTTCCACAGAATCAACCTTGATGTCTTTGCCTGGAAGTTATCTGACATGCAAGGCATTGACCCCAAACACGTATGTCATCGGTTGAATGTAGACCCGTGATTTCGGCCAGTCAAGTAAAAGAAAAGAAAATATAGTCTCGAATATGAAGTCGTGGAGGCCGAGACTAGGAAACTACTAGCCAATCACTTGGTCCGGGAAGCTCTGTTCCCATCATGGATAGCTAACTCGGTCCTAGTCCAAAAGGCAAATAAGTCCTGGTGGCTATGCATAGACTTCACTGATCTTAACAAGGCGTGCCCCAAAGATAGTTTTCCTCTACCTCACATCGACCAGATAGTGGATGCCACCGCCGGGCATGAACTTATGGGCTTCACGAATGCGTATTCTAGATACCATCAGATCCCTATGAATCCAAGCGACATAGAAAAAACCACCTTCTACACCAAGTGAAACCTACTCGCATGGGTGATGATATCGTTCAGGCTCAAGAATGTCGGGGCAACTTATCAACGCCTAGTAAATAAGATATTCAAAAAAAACTTGGGAACCAAGCCAAGGAATATCATATTGCACACTTACAACAAGCCTTCCACATCCTTAGAAAGTACCGTGCGAAGCTGAACCCAAAGAAATGTGCATTCGGAGTAAATTCAAGAAAGTTCCTCGACTTCTTAGTAAGCAAACGATGAATTGAAGCCAATCCCAAAAAATCAAAGCTATTGTAGATATAGGACCCCCGAAACATATCCGAGAGGTATAGAAGTTGATCGGATAGGTCGCATCCTTGAGCACGTTCGTCGATCGAGCATCCAATAAATACAAGCCCTTTTTTGATGTCATCTGGAATAGAAAATTCGAATGGACCCCAGCTGACCAGATGGCACTCGAGGCATTGAAGAAACACTTCTCAAGTACTGAGACACTTTCTAAGCCTGTGCCAGGGGAAACTCTCAATCTTTACATAGCTGCTTCAGATGCCGCCATCAGCGGAGTGCTAGTAAAAAATGAAGGCAAAATCCAAAAACCCGTCTACTATGTCTGCCAGATGTTACACAATGCCGAACTAAGATACCCAATGGTTGAAAAGTTGGCGTACGCTCTGGTAATAAGTGCTGGAAAGTTACGACTGTACTTCCTAGCCCACACCATCGAGGTAGTAACCGCTTTTCCTCTAAGGCAAATCTTATCCCGCACCGACTCAGCCAGGCGACTTTTGAAGTGGTCGGTAGAGCTGGGAAAGTTCAACATAAAATATGTCCCGAGAAACATGATCAAAGGACAAGCCTTAGCAGATTTTGTCGTAGAGCTGATGATCCTTTCAGATATCGAGCAATCCATCCAAAAGCCATGGAAAATGTACGTGGATGGGTCAGCAACAATCCATGCATCAGGAGAAGGTATAGTTTTATCTGCCCCGATGGGTGCCACATTTAACACCGCCATACAGTTCGGTTTTCCTACCACCAACAATGAAGTGGAATACGAAGCTCTACTAGTCAGACTCAGAAGGACGCTGTGAATCGGTACAGAACGACTAATCATCTATAGTGACTCCTAGCTAATGGTGAACCAAATAAAAGGAGAGTTCGAAGCTCAAGAACAACAGATGGCAGAATATAGGAAACAAGTCCTAGAACTCTACAGCCGCTTTACCTAGATTTACCTCACCCAGGTCTCCAGGGTACAAAATACGCGAGCAGATGTCTTGGCCCAGCTAACAACCTCTGAGAACGCCGAGCAACTTGGAAACATCCACGTGGTCAGACAGAAGGCCCCCAGCATGGGATTAATAACACAAGTTGAATGCTCAGAGTCATGGATGACACCTATCCAGCATTTCCTCGCAACAGGCGAGCTACCCGGCGATAAGGTTCAGGCCCGCCAGCTGAGAATCCACTCGGCACATTATGCCCTACTCGTCGGCGTGTTATATAAGCGAGCGTACTCTGCCCCAATGTTAAGGTGCCTCGCCGACAAAGAAACAGAGAGGGTGTTAGCGGAAATACACGAAGAAGTATACAAAAACCATTCAGGAGGATAAACTTTTGTGTACAAAGTACTCATGCAAGGATACTATTAGCATTCATTAATAAAAGACGCAGTGGACTATGCTAAGAGGTGCCCAGTGTCAGCGATATCATAAGGAGCCCGTTCACTGAACTGGTCATCATCACCAGTCCATGGCCCTTCTCTAAATAGGAAATCAAACTTATTGGGCCCTTTTCCCCAAGAAAAGGTGGAGTCAAGTATACCGTCGTAGCTGTGGACTACTTCTCCAAATTGGCAGAGGCGGAGACTTTGGTCACCATAACTGAAGCAAGGATAATCCATTTCATTTGGGTCAACATAGTATGCCGATTTGGAATCCCACAAGCAATCGTCACAGATAACGGGAAATAATTCTGAGGGGCCGGCTTACAAGAATTCTGTGATGATTTACGCATAAAAAATTGTTCTCCACCCTTTACCATCCACAATCCAATGGTCAAGTAGAGGCGGTAAACAAAGTCATCAAACACACTTTGAAATCCCGTTTAGATGGACTCAAAGGGAGCTAGGCCAAATACCATTCTAGTGTTCTATGGGTATATCGAACCACCTCCCGTTCTTTCACCGGAGAAACCCCTTTCTCGTTCACCTATAGAGCAGAAACGGTCATCCCCGCAGAAATGAAAGTCCCAACATTTCGTGTAAGCCAAAGCAACCTAACCACCAATGAAGAAGCTCAGCAAATAGTCTAGACTTCGCGGAAGAAATCAGATTAGAAAGTGACATACGGAACGCTGCATACAAAAACAGATTGAGAAGGTACTATAACTAAAAAGTTAGCCCAAGAATCTTCAAGGAAGGAGATCTCGTTCTAAGGTGAGTATTGCAACCAAATCAAGGCATCTTCGAAAATAATTGGGACAACCCATTTATAATAAAAAGGTGTTTGGGAAACAGAGCATACCATCTCTCCCCATTGGATGAGGAGATAACGAAGCACCCGTGGAATGGACAGAACCTCAAGAAGTTCTAGGCCTAAAAAATTGCATGTAATAGCCAGAAGCTATATGTAATAGTTAGTTTTTTTATGAACAATAGGCCAAAACACACTTTAAAGCCTCCTAATAAATAATAAGATAAAAAACAATTCATATTTAAAGTTTAAGACAAAATGTGTCCTTCAAGGAATAGATACAAAATATAAAAGGCCCCTAGGCCCTAAATCAGGCTTTTCCTGGATCACCCGCATTGCTTGAACCAGCCCCAAAATCATTCTGATGGCTCCAAAGCCAAGCCACTTCAGCCTCCAAGTGAGCAATCCTCTCTCGCTCACGTTCCAACTCAAAAAGAGATAAATATTGGCTAGCCTCTAATTTCCTTGCCCGAAGCTCAGCCATCCTGGCGTTCTCCTGATAAGCCTTAACTCGAAAATTGGCATTCCCAATCAGTTGATCAGCGACTAACAGGCGATTGGACAGAGGTTGAGTAGCCATCGAAGAGGAGAAAGCTTGAGCCGCCGAGTCCGACCGCCCCAGAAGAAAATGGTGACTGAAAAAAGTCAGAGCATGGCCCAAGATAGCAAGGAAAGCCTGACCCACTTCCTGAGAGCCAAGCCCTTGCAGCAACTGGGAAAGAGCCGGACTCCAGAATGAGCTGATACAAACATGGCCTCCACGAGACCTGGATTGGCTTCTATCAGAGAATGAAGATCCTGAATAGGTTGAAGCTGAAACAGGCCGAACAATCCAAGGGGACCACCCAGAGAAAACATCCCCTCGTGGGGGATATAATACGACCGAGAGGGAAGAGGAGCAAAACTAGGCCCTGTGCTATAGGCTCTGATATCTTCGAATCCCGCGGGACAAGTGGGAATCCCTCGGGGCCTTGGCACGAAGCAGGAGCTACCCCCGATGGACCTGCAGCTAAAGGATCATCCGCCACCAGCTGCTTGCGATAATCCTCTCGACCGGCGCCACCTGTTGCCACCTTGGCATAAGCAGCCGCTTCCTCCGAGGCCCTCCCCTCAGCTCCTTCTTGGAAAGTTCCCATTGGAATGCCTCTTTCGAGGAACTCCGATCACACCGAGGAGGGATCTAACCCAAATGACGGCCCAGCAGGGAGAGAGCGCTCTAAGACTTAATTGGGAGAGGCAGCCCCAGCATCCTCCTTGCCCTCGATTCGTACCACCCTCTCAGCCTGCACAGGAAAGTACTCGTTAAGGGCCGCATCCCAAGTGGAAAAGTTGGTGCTAACATGTTCTTTAAAATCTACCATGGCATTATGACCAAATTGGGGTATCAACCCAGCATCCTAGAGTTTCTGGTCCCAGAGCAAATCAGAAACGTTAATGAGAAGCTCCATTCCTTCAATGGCAGTGATGGCACGGCGAAAACTGAAAGAAAGCTCTTCCAACTCGGAGCGAGAATGACCTGCCCAAAATAAAAAAGATTAATGGCCAAACATTAATATGGGAGAATGGGGCAACAACTTTGATGTCGACTTACTTAGAGAAGGAAAATTGAAAGCACGAGGCATGGGGATGATACGGCCATGATGATCTCAGCCTTCTTATCCCATAACCCAAAATAATTCCTGACGCCACGTTCGATGGTGGCCCATGTCACTCCCTACAAATAAGGACCTCATCCCTTGATGCACCCTTAGATAATAATAGGTAGACGCTCCGTGATCACGCACGTAGTGCAGAATGTAATTGATATCCTCCACTGTAGGAGAGGAACAACCCTTGTCATGGAGAAGAACGAGCAGTCCAAACAAGTTGGCCCAAGCGGATGATTTTTGTTGCATGGGGGCTATCCCCCAGTAACTCAGCAGACGACAAACCAGAGAAGGCAAGGGAAACCAAACACTCATTCCTAACATGGCCAAATTTGCCGCGATCAATCCCTTAGGAGGACGACTTGCTAAGAGTCTGGGCTCGGTCACAGCAAAACAAGCCCCTGGACAAGGAAAGTGGAAAGCCGCCACCTCAACATCGCCTTCTCTCAGCTGGTTGGGGATATCATCGGCGGAAACCCTGCAAGGAGGTACCACTCTATCCGGCTGGGGATGAGAAAACTGGGAGGAAATCGAACCTTATGCACCATCAGAAGCTCGGACCAACACCAACGCCCTAGACAATGGGAAGCCCCTCACATCAGTACTCAGAACCACCCGACGGGGCCCTCCTGCAGCTCGTGATGTTGAAGGAAGCTCTGTCACTGGAAAGGAGGAAGGAGGCAGTGCTGAAACACTACCGCTTCTAGTGGTTAGAGGAAGGCGCCATGACGGGGCGCCATCACCACTCTCTCCGTCACTGTCGTTAAGCTCCTGGGATGATCGGGAATTCGCCGAAAAAAAAGACATGGGACTAAAGGTGAAGCAAAATAATAGTAAAACTGCAAAAGAGTGAAGGTAAGCCATGAGAAAAGGAGTGTAAAGAAATTTCCAAGAGAAAAATTTTTCCAAGAAAGAGAATTTGAAGTGATGGATACTTGTCCATCAACACACCCTATTTATAGCAAAATAATCAGCAAGAAAAGACCTTTGAAACTAAAAGCCACGCGTCTCTTGAGTACATGTGGAGCCAAATGAGAAATGAAATCCCAAAATTGGGAAGATAAAAGGTTACCAAAATGGCGGTTGCTCATTAATGAAGAGAATTAGTGGGATAGTGGAGAGTTAATGACATATAATCATTACCCTACTCTGTAACGCCACGGGTTATGCTATGGGTTTGGGACGCTACTAGATATATATCTCCTAATATAATAATAGAGGGTCGAAAATGCATAGCAGAAATAATATAAAAATTCCCAAAGCGATAATATAATAAAGTAAATGTGGCATAACGATTATTACATATCAGCATCTACTCACCTGAGTAGAGTGAAATATCCAAAACGAGTACGTTTAGATAATATATCTGAAATAAAATTCTTAATAAAATATATAAGACATAATATAAAGTCCTCTATGGGCTCGAAACATCTGCAGGGGCCTCTCCATCTTGTAAACATTGTTCTAAAAATCAATAAGGGGTGAACGTCTAAAATGCACTCATTGGGTTAACTTTAATGATTGCACAGTTAAAAATAAATATGCATGTCAAATATAACATAAATGTAATATATGCCAAATTAATAAAAATATTTTGCACATTGTCGTTCGATAACTCATTAAAAATATTTTAGACCGAACCGTCATCCGATAACTTATGTTAGTTGATATATGTGCAACAGGCTATCACCCCAGTACAATATTAGCATACTTGAAATATATTTTAGTACTGAACCGATGTAGCCAGTAACTTGTGTTAGCTGGTATATGTGCACCGAGTCGTCACCCCGTACAAGTGTTGGTAGAAAATATTTGTCATCGAACTAAAAACACACACGACACATAACATGATATATAAGTAACACATATCACATCTTAACATAGCAATCATGACATAAAATGTAACACTCGGTAAAGAGTGAAAGTTACCCCCACCATAGACTTCTTAGAGATAGTTGATCGGATTACACTTACTCGTTTGTCTCAGGTATGTATGCAAAGATATACTAAATTGAGTTCTACTTCTAATAATAATTCCTAGTATTTAAACTAAATTTCTAATGTAGTATAATTAAAATAAACTAATTATTAATTAAAAAATATAAATAATTAATCATTAAATAAAATAAGTTAAAATAAAGTACATATTTTAAAATTTAATAATAATAATAATAAACTATCATAGTTTACAACTTTAGTAATAAATCGTAACATTAAAAATATAGTTACAAATAACATTAATTTATTAGAAACGATTATTAAATAAAAATTCTACAGCAAAAATAGCATTAATAGTAAAAATTTATTTAATACTTAATATAAAATATTAAGTTTAATATATAATTTTGATATTAGATAAAATAAATAAATATAAAATAAATAAAAATAATAAAAAAAGAAACATAACATGCTACTGCCGTCCATGTAGGAGTTTTAAATTCTGAACTTTTTTTAATAAATAATTTGATAAATTGCAATCAAGTCCCTGCATTATATTAAATTCTTATTTAAACTTATCCTAAACTTTAATCTTATTACAAAATGACTCAACTTGAGTTATACAACTCCAATTGAAATTTCAAAAATATCGTTAGAATCCTCGTGAGGTGAGGATCACATCAGTACCAATTTTGTATCAAAATGTTGAAGTTTAGAAAATATGAAATTATACCGTCAAGTGAGTTTCTTCCCAACTTTTTTATTTTACGTCAAAACTCAAAACTAATTATACCTTTGTGATCCTCGTCAGGAGAACTTCAAAACGGACTATAATATCAAAGCTAACTCACACCGAAATAGAATATGCCATTAAAAGGATTGAAACTTTGACTGAGCTTTTCTAACTCATAGCACATCTATTTCATAAAAGAATTATATTTTTGGAATCTACGCATTGAGACGATCATTTTGATATATAACATGATAAAAATAATTCGCAAAATTTTTGATATATACGTGAGTGTGTGAAATTTTTATTTTTTTTTGAAATTAATTATTTTTTGAACAGAAAGGATAGAGAGAGAGAGACTTACCTCTCAATTGATCACTCCTCACACTACTACTAATTGTAAGAGTTAATGGAAAGAGATGGATATATATATATATATATATATATATATATATATATATATATATATATATATATATATATATATATATATATATATATATATATATATATAGATTACCAACTTGGCTCCACCTTCCATTCCTATCAATAATTTTCTTGATTGATTCCTTTTTTGTTGTTCTAATAATAATAATAATAATAATAATAATAATAATAATAATAATAATAATAATAATAATAATAATAATAATAATAATAATAATAATAATAATAATAATAATAATGATTGATTGCCTTGACTGATACTCATCAATCATATCACTAATTATTCTAATGATTGATTGCCTTGATTGATTGCCAACTTGGCTCCATTTTCCATTCCTATCAATAATTTCATTGATTGATTCCTTTTTTTCAATAATAATAATAATAATAACAATAATAATAATAATAATAATGATAATAATAATAATAATAATTGTTCTTATCAAACACTTCAAGATAGCTTACATGTGTGCTTACATATGTGTGTCTACCACTTGTAAAAATATCAAGCATATTTATTTAATATTAATAAACAAAAAAAAAATATATATATATAAGGTGGGTATTACATAATAAACCACATCAATCAAACCAACATTTATTTACCATAAAAAGGTGTGACAGAAAATACAAGTTCCAAAGTTAAAAATGAGGAAAGAGAAAAACTACAACTGGGGCCTATCCAAAACAGAGCTACCCGCCTCGCTGGAAGAAGCGCCCGCCGACGAGTTTATGGGAAGAAAGTCCTAGGGAGAATCCAGGGGAAAAAAATTAATACTGAAAGTACTCCAGTTCACTTGGGTTGGAAGCTGAACTCTCGCTATACGGCTCTTCAAGGCCGCCCGCAAACCCTCCAGCTGAGCATCACCCTCCTCTAAGCCCAAAATCCGAGCGCTCTCGCAAAATGCATTGCAGTACCCTACTACCGCGGCAATGGCACGTTCCTCGACCAAGGTGACAGAGAAACTCCCTCAGGTGACCGCCTTTAAATGGTCAAGTTCTGTGGCTGCTTTCGCCAACCGCCCTCCACCACGGCGAACCTCCTCGGCCAGATCATTCTGAGTCTTGGCCAACAACTCAGAAACCTCGGCTCGGCTCTGCACAGACTACTAGAGACATTTCTCGGCCTACCTTAAAGCCTCCTGTGTTGCCGCTAATTGATTCTGAAGATGTTGGCGGGTGAAAACCAGCACACTCCTCTCGGTCAGAAAACTTACAACCAGGTCATGCATTCGGCTAAGGTACACGGATGTACGAGAAGCCGTAGCCCATCGTCGTGAGTACTGCGCCTGCCAAATCTAGTCATCCCATCATGGCATCTTCGTCCCAGGTAAGCACCATGAGGATCGTATCCACCGCCGCTCAGGCATAATCGGACAACCTATCAGCCGAGAATGGAGGACACTCGGAGCGATGCATGTTTATCAAGACGGATGGAAGGTGAACACCCCCAGTAACTGCCAAAACTTCCTCCAGCGTCCTCCTAGGAAGAAGCGGAGTCTCCTCAAAAGAGGTGGCCGCCGAACTGGTAGAAGTGCCTCCGGCGAAGACCTCCTCAATATGAGCGAGCTTCGCCCTCGTCGCATCCTCCTAACCGGCCTCTCCATCCGAGGGGGAGCGCCTAAACCCATGCCCCTTGGGCCAAAATGAAACTACGAGAATCTGTGGGAAGGCAGAAATGAATCGCCAATCACCAGAAGAAATCAGGGGATCTTCACGAGACTCTGTACGAAACAAACAGGATCAATCCGAAAGAATGAAAAGGAAATTAAATCAAAAGACAACCAGGTGAAGGAAGTACCCTCCAGAGCACCCCCAGCCGATTAGCAATAAGTTTCCACCACCTCCATCACTTCCTCGCCCAAGTCGAGCTCTAGCTCATTGCCACCGAGATGCCTGAGCCAACCGTCGCATCACCATCGAACATCACCAAGAGAGGCCTCTGCTCGGGCTCCGACTCATCAATAATGATCACCGCCTCACAAGAACTCGGGGGCTCAGATTCAACCAACTTTGATGAGGGAATGATGGTCGTGGCCCCCAGCTGTTCATCGACGCCCTCGGCAATATTGGTCGGGTTGGCAACCATCATAAGGACGTCATGAGATGCATCCTCTGCCGGCCCGAATCCAGGCAGAGCCCACTCAGATTCCACCGAGCTCCTCAGGACCAACAACTCAGAGGGAGTCACCAACTTCGAATGTGCCTACTCGATGATGGAAAGCGCCGCAAGCTTGGCGGGCAACTTCCTGAACTCTGTCGTCAGGCTCTCCTTAGCCGGAATCTTTATACCTACAAAAAAAATGACCATCTCAAATGAGCTACCCGTCGAAAAAGTAAATTTAAAAGAAAAGAGTAGAAGAATTCTACCTTCCCGGGCAACCTGGAAAGATGAGAACACATGGAAGCCCGAGGCACCCCAATTACCAGAAGCCCAAAATCACCCCTCTTTCCAGCCTTTGATGGAAGTAGGCCGGCCGGTGATGACCGACCCCACGTATGCTTATTCAAACGATAGTAGCCTATGGTTTGATGCTCAGCCACTGGCGAACAAAAATAGTCGAATTCTATGGGAGAAAGGTAGGAATAGTCACTGCTTCGGAAATAAATCACCAGACCCACTAGAGTAGCCCACGCGTTCAGCGATAGCTGAGCCGGCGCCAACTTCCAATAAGTCAAAAGATGGGCGAAGCATCGATGCAGTGGAAGTCGAAATCCAGCCGCAAGGATTTCTGAATTCACCGCCACACAGCCCTCTAATAAATGACTAAAAAACTCATTTGGACCGGGTCGGGGTGATACTCCATGCCCGGCACCCGTACAATATCCTAGCCTCCTCCACCTTTGCCTCCGTCTCCGTCGAAACCAGCAAATGCGCTAGGAACTCGCTGTATACGATCGACTTTTTCTTCTTCTCCTTTGACGACCTGGAAGACAACGCTGTCGCACTAGTGCTCCGCCCAGGAGAACCCTCAAAAAGTCCATGGCTGCATTATCCAGTCATTCCACTCATTTTCTGATAGAGGAACAAGAAGCGAGCCACAGAAGAATGAAGGAAAAGTAGGAAAGTAAAAGATGACAAGATTGACAGAGACGACCGTAATAAATAGGGAGCACCCCGAGAAGGAAACAAAGCAACTAATACGACGGCTGTCAGAAGAAGATATTCAAAAAGACTTGACAACATTCAATCGACACGCTTCTCGAAAGAAACACTAGGGTTGGCTTCCACTATGGGCCGTGGCCCATACCAGAACCCAGGGGCTAATGTGGATGAGCAGAATTGATACAGCCCATTAAAATATAACCAAGGCCCAAAATCGCGAGGGGCCCAAACCAACGAGAGCCCAACTCTACTGGAGGGACCCGCCAGTCCCAAAATCACCCATTGGAAAGACGTAATACCATCGGCGGTATAAAAACTCACCAATGAGAAGTCTCGCACCGACCTCCACATTTAAAGCCCACAGGGCCTGCCTTCTTAAATGAAGCCCTAATATCCCCCTATAAATAGGGAGGCCAAAGTCCCCATAGAGGACAAGATCCATTAGCTCTGTATTATTACTGATATCAATAAAGAACAAAACACATTCCCTCCTATGAGAGTTATGGAAATCCTCAATTGAGGAGTCAGCCGTGTCTATTCACAATTTATAATTGAGTTGCAATATGAATCAAATCTCTACAATTAAGGAAAGTCAAACATACTATAATTACAAAGATATGTACAATATTCCATCTTTATTTTCTAATGTCCTAATACCCCCCTTCAAGCTTAGTGGATGGGGACTAACGCAAAGCTTGGATTTGAAGAATTCAAACATGGGGCAAGGGAGAGCTTTGGTGAAGATATCTGCAAGCTGGAGGTTTGATGGGACAAATTTAGTATACAAATGTTCAGCGGAGACCAACTCTTGAACGAAATGATAATTAATGTCGATGTGCTTTGCACATTTGTGAGACACAAGATTTTGTCTAAGGAATAGCGTGCTCTTGTTGTCACAAGTAAAGAAGGTGTCGACGAGGGAAAAACATGAAGCTCACTGAGGAGATTAGTAATCCAAATAATCTCTGATGCAGCATAGGCGAGAGCCCTATATTCAGATTCACAACTCGAACGAGACATCGTGGGTTGTTTCTTTGCACTCCAAGAAACATAGTTTGGACCCAGAAAAATTATGTAGCCATACGTGGAACGACGAGTATCTAAGCAACTAGCCCAATTAGCATCGGAATAACCAAAAAGATTCAGCTGGCTTCTAGTGAAACATAAACTGTGATCAATGGTCCCTTTTACATATCGCAAGATACATTTTACGGCTGAGAAATGACTTTCAGTCGGGCAAGATTGGAATTGGCTAACTGTGTTAACTGCAAATGATAAATCTAGACGAGATACAGTTAAGTATTGAAGAGCACCTACTAGAGAACGATATAACGTGGGATTTGAGAAAGGAACTCCGTCAACACGTAGCTCATCTGACAGACTCAATGGTGTGCTAACTGGTTTATCATCAAGCATGTCAGAACGTTGAAGAATATCCCTTGCATACTTAGACTGCCCAAGAAAGAGCCCATCACTCGTGTAGGTGATCTCAAGACCAAGAAATTATTTGAGGCGACCAAGGTACTTGAACGCAAACTCTCGGCTAATGCGAGAAATGAGATGTGTAACCAAAGTAGAATCACTACCAGTGATGATAATGTCATCCACATACACTAATAAATAGATTAGTGTACTGCCTTGTTTAAAAATAAAGAAAGAAGTGTCTGCTTTGCTGCCAAGAAAACCCAAACGGATGAGAAAAGCATAAAATCTTTGGAACCAAGGTCGAGGCGCCTGTTTAAGACCATAAATTACTTTATTCAAGCGACAAACATATGATGGATTATGTGGATCAATATAACCTGGAGATTGCTCCATGTAGATAGGCTTACCCAAAATACCGTGAAAAAAGGTATTATTTATGTCAAGTTGATGAAGAGACCAACCATTTAGAACAGCAATTGTAAGAATAATCCTTACAGTGGAAGCTTTGACAACTGGACTAAATGTGTGATCGTAGTCAAGCTCAAGAAGTTGAGTGAAACCCTGTTCTACTAAACGAGCCTTGTGCCAATCAATAGATCCATTAGCTAAGTATTTTGTGTGAAATACCCATTTAGAACCAACCACATTTTCACCTGCAGGACGTGGAACAAGATCCCATGTATTGTTTGATCTCAACGCACCAAGCTCGGCATCCATGGCTGCAATCCATTCAGGGAGTTTGGATACAGACTTGAATCCTTTAGGTTCCTTTATATGATGTAAAGTAGACAAAAAAGAGCTGTGAGAGATAAAAGCATAAGGTGGAGGATGCTTAAGTTTGAAAATACCATCTTTAGCACGTGTGCGCATGGGATGCAAATTTTGTACTCCTTGAATTGGAGGATCAGGATCATGAGCAGCTGGAGGATCTGGTGCAGATTCATTCGTGCCAAGAGGTAAGTTCATTGGGGGTCCAAAATAGGTGTTGGGTCATCCGTGCATAGCTTACAAGGAATTGGAGGTTCGACATTCGGAAAAAGAGTAAGGAGCTGCTAAGTTTGGAAAAAGAGCAAGGAGCACCAGCAGTACTTCTGGAAAAAGGAAAAAATACTCATCAAATTGAGCATGTCGGCTGATATACACCCGAGAAGTTGCCGAATCCAAACGACAAAAGCCCTTATGGCGGGAGTTGTATCCTATGAAAATGCATGGAATACTTCATGGAGAAAACTTGTTAGCCATATAATCACGCAAGCATGGATAGACACGGCAGCCAAATACATGAAAATTTTCATAAACAGGTGGAGATGAGAATAAAATCTCATAAGGTGATTTATTGTGCAAGATAGAAGAAGGCAACCTGTTTATGATGTATGAAGCTGTGCGGAAAGCCTCTACCAAATAAGCTAGAGGAACTGAAGAATGAAATAGCATAGACAAGCCAGTTTCCATGATCTGGCGATGCTTACGTTTAGCCCTGCCATTTTGAGCTGGAGTATATGGACATGATATTGTGTGAGAAATCCCATGATCACAAAGTAAAGCTTGAAGTTTATTATTTGTGAACTCAGTCCCACCATCTGATTGGCAATGCTTGATTAGGGGTGAAAACGAGCTCGAACACAACGAACAAGGTACTGTGCAAGCTCGGCTCGAATTTCAAAAAGTGAAAATTCAGCTCGGCTCGAGCTCGAGCCGTTTACCACGTTTTATGTTCAGACTCGACTCGACTTCTAGGAAATTAGCTCACAAGCTACTCGGCTTGGTTGTGAGTTACATTGTCATTTTTTTTTTTAAAAGTACTACCTGTCTTTAACCTTTTTAGTTTTCACATAAAGTAAGTTGTACTGTTTTTGCATTCAATAAATGCAGCTGAAAAAGAAAGCCTACACAAACGTACCTATATCATGAAAAGTCAAGTGAAAAATATTTTTTTATATAGCCTTGCTTTTCTCTCTCATTTGTATATAGGCACTATAATTCTTCCATTAACCATTAAAATTTCATTTCAAATGTATTAAAGCACTGTAATAATCCATTAAGATGCTACAAAGATAGATAAAATAAAAAATGAAAGTTACTCATTCATTTAAAATCATAAGTTCAATATAAAACTTAATAAATAAATAACTTAATAACAGAAAGTTAAGATAACTTGTGCAGTTGATTTGCCTCACTTTCTCTTGCATATTACCTGAAAAAGAAAAAAATCATGTAACTTAATACATATATGCGTTTGTATGTAATAAGATAGGAAAAATGAGAATACCTTCAAAGTCAACTCAATCTCATTCAACATTATCCAAATCAACCTTTTGCATATTCTCTTCGTCAAACTGAGAATATGAGCAAAATAATTAATATTAAACCCATATAGAAGCATTGAGAACATTATTACAATTATAATAAGGGTACCTCTACTTGTTTAGCAATTTTCCACTCAGAACGTAACCAATCTCCAGTGCATACAATTGCTTGAACAGTCCCAGGCTTCAAAGAGCTTCGATATTGATCAAGCACTCTTCCTCCGGCACTAAAAGCATATTCCGAAGCCACGGATGTCATAGGAATGGATAGTATATCACGTGCCATGTTTGACAAAGTTCGAAACTTTAAAGTGTTCATTTTCCACCAATCTAAAATATTGAATTCAGCATCTGAATCTTCCTTACACATATAAAGACCTTCTTCAAGGTATATATCCAATTCAGATTTGTTAGGAACAACATACTCCAATTCTTATGCCCATAACTCAAACTCACTCCTGCCTTTGGTTTTGCCTTTTACTTTTTCGGCAACAACATTTCCTTCAGATGATCTTATGGAGTTGCTTACTAATTTTACATCCTTAGAAGTGGGATTAGAAACATACTCCATATACAACTCATGTAAATGCAATTTTACCAACGTAATCTCCTCACAAGCTTTAGAAGGTAAATAAATTTTTGAGTAACAAAACTCAATCAATTTCATCTTAAATCTAGGATCAAGAACAGCACCCATGGCCATCAACATGTTGCAATCCCCCCAATATTTGTCAAATTTTTCTCTCATTCTCAAGGCTAATTTTTTAACATAATCCTTATTTTCATCAAGGGATTTCTCATCTAAAACCTGTCTTATTTTCCAAACTTCAGGTAAAAATAGATTTGATGTTGGATAATTGACCCCAGAAAAAATATGTGTGGCATCACTGAAAACTTCTAAAAACTCGCATACCTCATGTGTTTTTTCCCAATCTTCTGTAGATGGTAACCATTCATATTGTGGATCCCTTTCTTTATATCTTGGAAACACATCCTTAAAAATCAAAGCTGATTCTAACATAGCAAAAGTAGAATTCCATCGAGTTGGTACATCAAGAACCAAGCCTTTTGAGGTTGGAAGCTGAAGTCGTTTTGTTATCTCATTAAATCTATGGAGCCGAGAAGGTGACATTTTAAGATACTTGACACTTTCACGTACATTTTCAATGACGGATTTTATCTGTTGTAGACCATCTTGCACCATAAGATTTAACACATGAGCACAACAACGTACGTGACAAACCTTCCCACCAAAATAAAGTTTTCCTTTCATTGTAAAATTATCTTTCAAGTTCCTCACAGCTACATCATTGGATGATGCATTATCAAGAGTGATAGATGATATTTTATTCTCAATTCCCCACTCACTAAGACACTGAAAAATACAATTAGATATTGCTAATCCAGTGTGAGGAGGTGTTAGAACACAAAAATTCAGTATGCATTTATGCAGCTTCCACTCCGAATCAAGAAAATGGCACGTAAGACATAGATATCCAATATTCTGATTAGAGGTCCACAAATCAGATGTTAAACTAAATCTTGCAACACTTTCAAACATGATTTTTAGCTTCTTCTTCTCTAAAGTATATAACTTCATGCAATCACTCCTCAAAGTGACACGTGATATCTTCTTAAATCGTGGATTCAATGTTTTGCAAAGCATCACAAAAAACTCATGTTCTAACATTCGAAATGAATACTCATGCACAATAACCATTTTTGCTAGAGATTCTCTTACCTTCTCTTTGTCAAACCTGTAAGTAGTAATTGTGCCTCCTAATCCACCTCCAAAGTCGCTTGGCCCTAATGGTTGAGTAGTTAACAGCCTTTGTTTCCGACTATTAGCAAGAAGAACTGGACAACCTTCTAAGTGTCGATGGAATTGTGTAGTTGAACCTTGAGAATTTGTAGCAATTAGTTTACCACAGTGGTTGCACTTTCCTTTTTCTTTATTCTCATTCGTTAGGATAAGTGTAAAGTCATCCCAAATCTTGGATTTTCTTTTCTGAACCTTCTTTTCCAAATCATTTTGTTTATTGTCTTGAACTTCAACGTTTTTTTCAGAATCCATCTTCTGAGGAACTCAACCCTGCAAAAAATAACACATGAAAAAAATATAAATGATGTAAGTTGATTTTATGTAATATTTCAATTTTGTACAAATAAGGAATTGATTCTACTATAAGTTTGAGTAGAAAGCTATAGATGTTATGAAATAGATTGAACAAAAAGTTCTCTTAGGCAAATAATCAAACACTTCATGAGCATTACCTAATGTAGGAAAGATGAAGCATATGATAGAGGATTCATCCAGTAACCAAGAAAATAAATAGAAAATGAGAGAGGGAAAGGGAGAGGCAGAGACATAAAATCCAATCGGACTACAAAACCAAGAAATTAAAATAATTTAAAATTAAAATTCTTTCATATTCCAACTACAATAAAGCGACTCTTAGAATTCTATCTTGAACCTTGAAATCCAAACATTGAAATTTTTAGAAGTCATTAATAGAAAAGAATATGAAGGAAAATATATAAAATATCATTTACTGATTTACATATGTATCACGAGCTTACCGAATCGAACAAAGCATTGTTCAAGCTCGATTCAAATTTCTTTACGAACATGAAATTGTGTTCAAGCTTGGATTGAGAAGAAAATTAACGAACTCAAACGAGCCACCGACGAGCCGAGTCCGAGCCGAATATCGAGTTTTGCTGTTTGATTTTCACCCCTATGCTTGATTGAGCATGAGAATTGATTCTCAATCAAGGATTTAAATTACACAAAAACATCATAGAAATCAGACTTCAAATGTAAAGGGAATAGCCAAGTAAAATGCGAGTAATCATCAATAAAGATAGTGTCAAAAGCGACATGCCCAAGGCGGCGATGCCATAACTCAAACGATCCTTTAAGTTTTCTCGACCTCAAAGCAGCAACAAGCGATGCATGCCCATGCTGGAGAATGTATAGCCCATTTTCAAGTGTTCCGCTTGCCAAAGTCAGACATGTTTCCTGTGTCTGAATTTCAAATGCATTATGTGTAAAGATCACTTTGACGGGATAATCTTGAGTGAGTTTGCTAATAGAAAGTAAATTCTTAGTAATATGTGGCACTACCAACACTTTCAAAAGAGATAAATTATCTTAAAGCTTTTTAGAACCAGTATGAGAGATAGATAGAGAGTTACCATTTCCTACAATTACTCGATCTGACCCGGAGTATTGGGAAGAGGAATCAAGATTGGATGTATTTCCAGCAATATGGGCAGAAGCACCTGTATCCATGTAGCAATCGGATATGGATTAGGGTTGTATTGAGCAAGAACTGTTAAATGCCTCAACTAAATTAGCTTGCCGAGATGTTTGCGAGCATCGCTCAGGGCAAGAGTCAGCATAATGTCCTTCATAGCGGCATATTTGGCATTTAGGAGTATAACGACCATGATCTCTACCACGAGAGCCTCTGCCTTGATTAGGTGTTCCACGACCATTCGTGAAATTTACTGAACCATGAGCAGAATTATATCGACCACCGAAATGGATGAAACTAAAATTTCGAAACGAGGTTCTGGCGGTATTTGGATGACCAGATTTATAGGAAGCTGAGAAAGCATTAACCTGAGAACTTAGAGATTTAGAATCTATTGATTTAGTGAATAATTCATGACTTACGGCCTTAGAGAGCAGTTCTTGAAAGTGGAAAGTGGCACAATATTAATCTGAGATGTGCTTAAATTGTGAAAATCGAAACCGAGTCCACATAGAAACCAATGAGATTTATCAGTGTCCTCAAGTTTGCACCCCAAGGCAGCGAGTCGATCGACGAGACCTTTGAAGATCGATCCATACTCAGTAACAGTACAAGATCCCTCTTATATAAATTGCAATTCATTCTTGAGTTGTAATTCTCGAGCCTTAGATGGCTGGTTGAAAGATGTAGAGAGAGTAGACCAATTTCAGCAGATGTATCATAGCCAATCACAACTGCCATGGCCTCTTCAGAAAGGGTGGAGGATATGAATGCATGAACTAGTTGATCTCGTGCATATCAGGTTGTATAATCAGGATTGAGACTTGTAACTTCATTAGAAGTGATGGTTTTTGGTGGTGGTGGGGTCATGCCATCAACAAAGGGAAGGAATTTTTGGGTGACAAGAAGTGGATAAATTTAACCATGCCACATCAAATAATTTGAAGATTTTAGTTTGATATGGACTAAATGTGCCATTGCCTGCAAGGTGAGGGTCGCATCAAATACAAATGTAGGAGAAGTAGCCATGGTTGCCACAAAGGTTGAGAGAGGCTGGGATATTTAGGGTTTCTTCTCAAGAGAGGCTGATACCATATGAGAGTGACGGAAATCCTCAATTGAGGAGTCAGCCGTTTCTATTCACAATTTATAATTGAGTTACAATATGAATCAAATCTCTATAATTAAGGAAAGTCAAACATACTAGAATTACAAAGATATGTACAATATTCAATCTTTATTTTCTATTGTCCTAATACCTCCCAGAGAGCACGAGCTGGGAGGAAGACTGGTCTTTTCCCTTCCTTGTTCTTTATATTTGATTAGCCGAGTACTCGTCATAGCCACATAATTATTACATCACCTCCAAAGACTCACTATCGACAATACTTTAGTCAATAAGGGTATAACATTTTGTTTTGAATGGTATAAACTTTAATTAATAAGTGTACAACATTTTGTTCTAAAGGGTATACACTTTTATTAAAAAAATTATTATTTTTTCAAGAAATAAAAGGTACACGTCCTTATACTAAAATGTATACAAATTAATATTAAAGGGTATTTAGACTCACGGTGCCCCGGAGACACATAAATTTTAACCTTTTTTTTATTTACTCTTAGGATTTTATACGTACATTGATTGTACGTAAGGCCAACGCTTAATTGGAATACTACTTATGATCTATTTAAGTTACTAGCCAAACTAAGTTGTGGAATCATTTTTGTGATTTAAGTTATAAGCAAACTCATTTTTTAAGTTAGCCTTATGATTTTATAGTATATATATATTACACCAGGTTATTTGATTTTAAAACATAAATGTTCTCTATCTTTTTACTTTATTCGAAAATGTTCTAAAATGTTTAGGACATTCATTTTCATTTCAAATCTTTCAGTTTTGCTACGATTCTGTACCCAAACAATATTTTTTTTTTACTAATTTCGTCTCATAATCTTGTAAAAAACTAAAAATATCAATTCAATTAATCTCATCCCATTGAATTAGAAAATTGATCATATTTAAGTAAAAAGAACCATTTTTGTGAAAATTTAAAAATTATAGGATTACTTCGAAGCAACTAAATTTCTTGAGTGAGGCTTACGTGCGCCCGGGCGCACGGGAACATATTTCGTGTGCCTTTAGAAATTTAGTATTATGGGTAAGGGTACATTGCTTTGGTCTAAAGGGTATACACTTTAATTAATAAAAGGTACATCATTTTGTTCTAAAGGGTATACACTTATCATTAATATTTTTTTTTAGAAAATAAAGGGTACACATTTGTATACTAAAGGGTATACAATTTAACACAAAATTCTAAAGGTGCACGGAATGTGGTCCGTGCGCCCGGGTGCACAGGAGTTTTTGCCAAATTTCTTTGAATTATTTTAAATAAAGTAAATTTGTATGGGATGATTTTGATATTAAAACCTAACTTATTTTGCTTTTGGTATCAATAACTTTCTAGAATCAATTGTCAAATTGATTTTAGTGCAAGCAACCTTAGTTTTTTAATCCTTTTATTTTCCTTATTTTTATTTTTTTAATCCTTTTATTTTCTTTATCTTATTTGAAAATGTCGCGTTAAAATTATGATTATAGTTATATGAGAAAAATCACGCATGCAACAAACTCGTTTAAAGTATCAGTACCTATATAGTATAATTTTAAAAAGGATCGTCATACCTCAAAATTATCGAATATACTTTAAAATTGCTATTTATAGGATTTGAAATAAATTGACTCCTATAAAGTTCTCAGGACTTGCTTGGAGAACCCTTCAGAATTGACTTCCTACTAGATATGCACTTAATTAAGAAGATAAATGTTTTGAAACATGAAGATAATATTTCTTGCATTCTTTGAAGGAATCATGAAAAAAGGGTAAAGCACTTGTTCTTTCAGTGCAATTTTTCTTATCAAATTTGGTGCCTGTGCTACTCTTAATTTGCTAAAGTCTCTCATTTCTTGTGCCTCTGATCCAACGACACACTTCCTACAATACTCAGTAGGTAGTGCTAGGTTCGAAAAGCAAAAAATACATGTTGAGGGCTAATACCATTCATCAAATACTCTTCATTCCTGAACAATGCGAACAAATTCTATTTCTATCTGTCTCAATATATTGTGAACAATCTAGAAATGATGGATAAAACCACTCCACACAAGAACCTCACAATACACTTTATTTCAAAATTGTCATTCATAACTCACACACATACCATCATATATTTTATTTATTAGTCCTCCGTCCCAAAAAAATTATCGCATTTTTCATTTTCGTCCGTCCCAAAAAACCTCCACCTTTTTAAAATAGCAAAAAATTAAAACAACTAACCCCCTGCACTTTATTACAACAATATCATTCATACTTACCTAGCAATCTAACATATACTTTTATCACTTATTTATTATCACTACAACAAAAAAAAACATTAAGATAACATCTATAATATGTTGTCTATTAGCTTATTTATATAATATTTTGTCTATTAGCTTATTTTAGGGAAAATGATATGTAGTCAAAGCCCCTGATGTCTTAGAGTTTATTTATGACAATACATTATATGTGTAGTCTTTGTGCATTTTTTCTTAAATGTGTAGTCTTTGTGCATCTTTTTTAAGCACAAAAAAATACATTATATGTGTAATCTTTGTGCGTTTTTTCTTAAAAAAAACACATTATATGTGTTGTCTTTGTGCGTCTTTATTTTAAAAAAAATTATGCACAAAGACAACAAATTATATATGTTATCTTTGTACGTCTTTTTAATAAACTCTTTGTTAAATGACAACAAATTATATGTGTAGTCTTTGTGTCATTATATTGACAATTATTTTTTAAATGACAACTGATTATATTTGTTGTCTTATTTGGTTAAAATAACACATATATGTGTTGTCAAATTTATTAATTTTTTTATTGATTAATATATTTATTAACGTGTGGAATTGATAAAATTTAAAAAGAATTACACGCATTCTATATGATCCATAATACACGATATTACATAACTATCTCAAATCTAAATATTGTTAAAAGCCAAATACATCACATTAAGGAGTAAGGACATAAAGCAAATCGTATTGTTTAATAGAAGTACTGGCGAGTCAATACCATGGACCACATATTGAATGAACAAACAGTAGAAACCAACAAGCATCAAACTTTAAACAACACAAATGAATCCAAAAATTGAGGCCTTCAAAATCAACGTCCACCTGACCAACAACAAGAAGTTAGCAAATCCACATAATACTAAAAATTCGATTAAAAAATTCACAATAAGCTTACTATAAGATACTATAACCAACTAAAATTTAAAAAAAAAAATCACATTAACTTACGAAAATATTTGATCCATGCAAAAAGCAACAAAATTAAATAGCAACCATTACAGAAACCAATAAAACCCAGAATTGATTCAAACCACAACTAATTAACCATCTTTCTCTCCACATAATAGCAACAAAAGTGGACTCAAAGCAAACGCACTCAGGCTCATAACTTGTAGATTTCATTAGTAACAAATCATTCAATGTTAGAACATTTTAAAGTATGCATAGTTAGGTTACCTTTAATCGATTATATAAAGCTGAAAGAATTCTTTCCACTCTTCTCGTACTTCATCAATATCATATTTAGAGTAGTTATCAACAGATGAAGATTGTGTTATACAAGAGAATATTCAGTAATAAAAATAAAAAAAGAAATCCAACTACAAAGAAAATGAAAATGTATAATAAAATTCATTTCCAATGATTGAATCAATTCCATGTCAACCTCTCCATCTATATTGATAATGTCTCTCATGTATCGCATGATGAAGAAGCCACATTGTTTGGCATCAGATTGCTTAGGAGTCTATTATATACGTAAATGATAAATATCGCCTAGAGAATAACATAAGGATGAGTATGGCAAAGAGCGATATACATGAGATTGAAAACGGTGGGCTTCAAAATAAGTACACTTCATACTCACCATAAGTTTCTTTCTTCATTCCAGTTTTGATATCATCACACGCCAATCATCAAAAGGAGAAAGGAAAGTATAATGATGTGAGAATATATGCAGATGATACAAATAGAAACAAGGACAAGAATTAGTTCAGAAATCAGAAATGAAACAATATGAGTCAAGTTTATAATTGCTGATACTGGAGAAGAATTTGTGACATTGTCCATCTGAACTCAAACATGACAGCAGCAGGCATAACAAATAAGAAACCCCAAAACTCAATCTCTGCCTCTTTTGCAACTGCATTACTTATCAAAGAATCAAAGATATATGCAATTAAATTTAAAAAAAATCAAATAAAAGAAAAAAAACTTTTATTTCATGATTTCTTTTCACACAACACATCTAAATATTCTATTTTTTTTAGAAAAAGAACAATTTAAAGTTGCAGCTCTGATCTCTGTCCATAGGTCATGAATAAGGTCCATGTCATCAAACATGAACCAGCAACAACTTGCACCCATCCATTCAGGAATCAATCAAAGCATTTCTACATTATTAAATTCGGCCTCATTAAACCTTGATCCCAGGTTGTCAAAGAAACAGTTATTTCCCACTCATAATCTATTCTTTTAACCAAAAAAATTGGAATTTTAGGAAACCTAGTCAAATATGCATTAGCACATTACAAGTGCCTCAACCACTATTGATACATGTATTAGTCCCTTTCGCAACTTTATCTGACCAAACATCAATTTTAGTTTCCAATTGCAATTCTTGATGCATAATTTAGACACTAGGATTCCTATTATCCCGTAAAAATGAATCCTTTTTTTATGAAACATATAACAGTTCATTAAAAATTCCCAGGGATTTTGTAAGTGATATCATTAATGAATTTTGAGTTTTCCATCTCTAGAAGATATTCAGAAATTTCAGTGATCTACTTTAACCAAAATTTCAAATTAATATGTCAGAGTATTGATGTAATAGGATATAACATGAGGAAAAATAAATGTTAGAGGCATGTTCACAAGGGGGAAAAGTACCTGAAAGCTAAGGCAAAAAGGAAAAATATTGGTGATGCTGATTTACACTGCAAGCGAAATAAATAAAACTTTGATGTTGTCAGCCTAACTTTTCTTCAAGATGAAGAATCCAAAGCAATAGAACATGAGTAATATTAGAAAATCAAGTCCAAATATCCCGAATTAACTTTAATTTAATTATGATAATTATTAATCCTTCATTAAGCATACTTTGAAATAAATACAATGCTTCCTCAAAATCCCCACTTTAAGAACAGCCAACAATCATAAAATTCCATGACACAACAGTTTTTGAACCCATTGAATCAATAAATCTGTTCAGAAGCAAAAGTATGAACATTTAGATGATAGAAGACAAGATTCTTACCCCTGAGCAGCGTAGCAATTTTTACGCTATCCATAACGCCCACTAACTGTCAGGCAACATTGACAGTTGTGATATAATCATAGAGCCCCCAACAATAATTAACAATTAAAAACAAGAGATGAAGAAATCAGCACTTATACTTACAAAATAAGATTAAAAGAAATTATACTATTTATAAATTAGAATGAAAAAGGATGAAGAAGTACAAAATAATCAAAGCAGAAACTTAAGAACTTAGTAAAACGGCCCTTATGTGCCAAGATTTGTCCTTCCAAGTGAAGAATACAACAAATTTCACCCTATTATGCTTCTATTAACTAACTAAAAACATCTAATGCAGCGTAAAAGTCAAATATAATTTACTACCAATAACGAGAGATTCCAGGGGCACTATCTATCTGCCCCTTATTCCAATTTAACCATAATCGAGAAATTATTTTTTCCCTTCTAAATTTCAAGTTGCAAGAAGTTAAAGAAAAGAGTAAAAATAGTGTATTTATAATGAAAGCAGTGCAAGAAAGGATTCGGAGTACTTCTATAGAGAGAGGAAAGGAAAACGACGGATTGATGAAAGGAAAATGGATTTGGAATGTTACATCCAGCATCCAATTTTAAAACCTAAACATTTAAAGGAGAAGCATGGGCACTAAAAAAGTTAGCTTTAAAAAGAAAAGAATGAGCAACAATGATACTGCAGAGTTTTTAAAAGGAATAACAGAAACTAAGCTGAAGAAAATTTTACGATCTAACGAATTTATTAACAAAATCCATATCCTCCATCATCAATATTGTCCAACATATAACAATGATTCAGGAAAGAAAAAGCATGAGTGATAGAACAATACCGCTTCAGTAATGCACTGTGTGTGTTGCTTTAGACCTCTTGCTGCCCAAACACTTGCTCACAGTCGATACACAGACATCTAAACAAAAAACAGAAATGAGGAAAAATGACAGTTTTTTGCAAAACTAATCAGATTACTTGCCTATTTAAACAATTGAAAGACAGAAAATGTCAAAATCAAGGAAGTAGAAAAATTAAAAGACCTTAAACGCAGAACATTTCTGAAATGGCTAGGGAGCTTAGATTTCTTAGATTGTCTCTGTAATCCGCGCAAAGACCAATTATCAGCATATATGAATGACAGAATGGCAATGAATGTAACATTCTTACGGTCTTCCCTGCTGGAGAAACCCCCGCTAGGGTTTGGGTTGCTGGTGCCTTCGAATCGAGTGGAAATTACAGCGCCGATTAGGGCTTCCCACTGAAAAATCGCCGCACATCAAGTCCCCTCTAGGGTATGCGCCGCTGAAGGCTCCAAAAGCATTCTCTACCCTAAAGTCCTCTCACCTTCAACTATCACATCGATGTATTCGTATTCACCTAAGAACAACAAACAAGAGAGGATTTGGATCCTCCTTCGATTTTGAATAGTTGATTCATTAGATAATTAATCGATTATGCTGATAGCAGATCAATTAGGATAATTTGGTACCTTAAGAGTATCGGATGGGTTGCTGAAGGAAGAATTAGCGGATAGTGAGTCGGAGAAGAAGTCGAGCTCGTCGGAACTGTCGATTTTGCCGTAAAAGCAATTGCAGCGGGCGCATTTCGGTGCCGCGGTGGAGGAATGCTTTTCGTTTTTGTCTTTCATGTTTTATCTAAAGAAACAGAATTCGGCTCGAACTCAGCAATTGCGCGGCCGCCATCCTTCTCTCCTCCGGCGAGGACTAAGTCCTCTACTGGAAAATCGCCTCTAGGTTTTCAGCAAATTGGGAAGGTGGATATTGCCTTCAGAAATTTTGATTCGAAAACTCATAGTATCACCGCTGAAGTAAACCGAGACGTGTTTCACAATTTTCATTTCACGAGAATTTTAACGATAATGGGCAGGATTTAATTAGAAGGTTTTTTTGAAAAGAAAATGTTATGATATTAAATTAGTACTGTTTTTAATTAAAACATCTTTTTGATTAATTAAATTCAGATAAGTTTTAAAGTTTCAATTTTAAGTTTTTATGGGTTATAAAAACATTTTTTGTAAAATTAAATTAATTAAAATTTTGATGGATTTTAAATTAATAAAATTAGCTTTGTTATATTCCTAATTAAATTACTTTTATATTTTAATTAAATATTATTAATAGTTAAATAATTTTATAAATTTACAATAATTACTCAAGTTATATCAACGTCAAAAAAATTTTGTTATTTATGTACTTAAATTACTTAAAATTTAATTAAATAATTATATTTATTTATTAAGTTAATTTATAATAATTAAAATTATCTATTTTAAGTAAATATATAATAATTTTTTTAATTAATATTATTAATTTTGAATCTAATATTTTATAATTATTTTCTTAAAATTATTTCATCTTTTTCATTATAAGTTTAATGTTTAATTTATAATATCTTAGTTCCAACTAGATTTGTTTATAGAGCCCAAAACCTATTTATTTATTTTTGGCCCAAGTTGCCCTAGATTTGCCCAAAACCTATTTATTTATTTTTTGCCCAAGTTGCCCTGGATTTGTTTTAGAGCCCAATAGGTATTTATTTTTGGCCCAAATTGCCCTAAATTTGTTTTTAGAGCCCAAAACCTATTTATTTATTTATTTGGCCCAAGTTTCAGCCCACTTAAATGTCATAGATACTAGTAAGTATGGCCAGCCCATTAAAAATAAAATAAAAGAAAAGAAAAGAAAGAAGAACGGGAGAAGGAAAACAAAAGAGGGAAAAGAAGAGAGTGAAGAGGAAAAACCCTTGTTGATCAAATTCACCCTTACAACCCTCATCCTAGGTGGTTTCTAAGTTGTTTTGAGGTAAGTAATGTGTAAATTAAGCTTCCTTCCTCCATAATTTTGTAATTTTGTTGGATTTTTTCTAGTATTGATATAATTCGCAGCTACTGTCCGAATTACTTTTGACCTAACTATTGTCCTCAGAAATTTGTAAACTCAATTTCTGTACGTAGCTGAACTCGTTAGATTTCTGTAGCTACCTGAAACGCCTTCATCCGATTTTTCTACAATTAGTTATGATTTTTCTCGTAAACTGCTGCTAGGTAATTCGCAGCAACAGTTCGAACTGATTTTGACATAGCTACTGACCTCAGAAGTTTACAAACTCAATTTCTGTATGTAGCTGAACTTGTTAACTTTCTATAGCCACTTGAAACTCCTCAATTCGATTTTCTACAATTAGTTATGATTTTTCTTGTAAACTGCCGCTAGCTGGAAAATTTCAGAATATTTATGTCGAAGTCAAATTTATTTCTTATCGTTTTGTTTAAGAAATGATCTAAAACTGGTTATGTGAGATTGGGAGATGAGGTTGAGGAGATACGGGCTGTTCTTATTTAACATCGACTCGCTCGAGCTCGATTAAGATTTATTTTGACAATGAAAGACGATGTTACCGCTAATAGTTAGTTATATTTGATTTGTCTTTAATTGCTCATCTCTTTTCTAGGTAAAGAACCATTGACGAAGGGTAAAGGACCGACTTTAGATTTCGGAGAGAGTTAATCACTTTCTTGTGAGTTGATAATTTGGGAACGCCTTCTCTTGTGGGAAGTGTGGACCCTCGATACATGTGCATTTATTTTAGCTGTAGTTAATTGATAAGAAAATTATTTGGAAATGTGTTATGTGTTAAGAGCCTGATTGGCTCGATTGTTCTGGTTAGAGCCTGATTGGTCTAATATGGTCCATCGATTATCCTATATTATTGCACACAGAGTTCTGGTTGGCCATATGTTATGGGTATTGTTGAGTTTAACTTATGTTGAAGAGCCTTGCCGGCTCGATATCTGATAGCCTTTATTGCGAATTATTTGCATATTGATTTCTGGTTATTCTTGTGACTTATGTGTTAATTAAGACTCTAACTTGAGTCGTTATTCATCTTATGATGCATATGCATATGTATACCTGGTACCAAGGTTAAGTAGCCCGAATTGGTCACGGTTCGGGTGAGTTGGAGCGACATTGATTAAGTAGCCCGAATTGTTGCGGTTCGGGTGAGTTAGAGTGACAACCAAGTCGCCCGTGGCTTGGCAAACCCGGGTGAGTTAGATCTAACGGGGCACCTGTCCATTTGCCAAATACTGATACTCTGGAGGGTGATCATTAGATGGATCAGTCTATTATAGGCTCAGTCAACGTCACCGGTGTGGGACATGCATGTCATATATGTTTATATGTTTGATCATTTCAAGTATTCACATCGATATTGAATTGTGAACTTTAGCACTTGGCGTGTTGAGAAAGAATATTAATATGCATTTTATCTAGAGTAACGGTGACGGGCTTGTTGGCAATTGGATCGTGTGGATCAACGTGATCATTAGGATAACAGGCAAACAATCAGCGGAAACAATTAAACGTGTTTACCGTACTTCTGGGTTGATGTAGAGGATGAAGATCTGTGATAAACACCTCTGATCTTCTACCATATGTCCCAAAGTCAACTCTGGTGTTGAGTGGTCAACAATCCCCAGAGTTCTCTCAATCTGCTCTCTGTTTTCTTCCGTATGTCAAATGAGGCACTGACTTAGGTTTAACAGGAACTGAGATGACTTATATACTTGGGCTACAGTAGGGACCAGGAGGAGAAATTGGACTGGGCCTCAATTGAATTTAATTAACCAAGCTTAGCCCAAAGCTTTTAATTAAATCCAATAATAATAATATAGTCCACTAAAATATTATTACTGCACTACCCGTCCAATCCCAAAATTATGTTCTGGGCTCCTTCTTATTATAAGCCCGATGGTCTCCCCATGTTTAAGATATACAATGTCCATTAATTAATTAAGTTACTGACAACTCAAATTAATTAATATCTTATCCGAGAGTAGTACCACTCAACCTTATTATCATGCCGGAAATTAATCCACTTGCAAGATTTACATGATAAACCTTATGTGCTCCTCAAGGGGACATCATCAACCTATGACGGACATGGATTCCTTTTACAATCAACAGCACACCATAGATACAGCACTACTTCCCAACTCACCGAGTTTGTTGATTTAATACTTATAAATCTCACCCATTGATGAATCAAAGAAATACATACTGCCCTACGTGTCGAGGTTATTGTATAGGGATTAAGAGCACGAACTTCCATAATAACAGAGATCAAGTTCTTCTATAAATCAGTATAAGTCGAACGATCTCAAGCGGTCCTGCTCAATACACACAAGTGCACTAATGTGATTCTATAGCCAAGACAAGCTAATACCAAACCACACTACAACCATACCGATAGAGAGTCTCCGTCTATCTCAGTTGTGAGCATCTGTTTATACTTTATAAGAAAACCGATAATATAATCTTTCGCGTGTTGTCGCACAACATATTATCTACAGTATAAAGTAAGTGGACTATTGCATCATGCATATAAACGAATTATAAGATGCAATCATTTGATCATATGATTCTCATTTCAAATATTGTTATAAGATTGTTCATACTAAAGCTAGACTTTTAGTATACAATCCAACAATCTCCCACTTATACTAAAAGACTATGCTGTCATGTCTTCTGCCATACATCTGATTCCTATTCCCACTACACGACCATTAAAAGCTCTCGCCTTAATGTCCTTGTAAATGGTTTACTAAATCATCATCCGATGTAATCTAGGCGACAACAACCTTTCCCTCATCATACGATTTCTCGTAACAGGTGGTATTCGCGCTCCATGTGTTGCCTTATGGACTCGTGATTTCTTCAAGTTTGCAACCGCACCAATATCATCAATGTAAATTGTGATTACCTTGGGCAAACTTAGAAATACTTCAAAGTCCATCATGAAGTCTCTAGAGTCATATAGATACTTTGGCTGCCTTATAGGCTCCAATTTATCATCTTTCCATGATGGAGTCCGGAGTCTGAAATATATTTCTATATAACACTCCTCCACATTATGATTCTACTTCCTAAGATTAAACACATAACCTTTGAGGAGAATTTACTACTGTCCAATCTGACTAAAAATCCGAATCTACGTAATCCACAAGAAGCAGTGAATCTGCTCAGTAAGTCTACATATGATTTCCAGTCCTTCTCAGGCACTTCATATATGTCTTACCACAGTTCATCATTCTTGTTCCGGGTTACGTTGATACCCTCTGTTCATGCGTTAAGCAAAATAAATATCCATTTTCGTGCATAGCATTCCTTAGATTAAGCTTTCTTATTCACCAAAGTATAAGGAATCGCTTTTATCATCTTTATCTTCTTTTTGTGTCTTAAGACACAATCACTTAGATAAATTGACATGCTAAACGAGTATGGACTGTATCATTTTATGAAACTTGAGATAAGCATAACATCCTTTCTTGTGATCCGTATTACCGTGATCAAAAGGATATATTTTGCCTTTCTTAAGTCCTTCATCTCTACTGCTTTATTAACCATACCCATATGCCCGATAATACTCTTTTATTATCTCCAATGAGTAAGATACTATCTACGTATAGTACAAGAAACACCACCACGTTTCCATCACTCTTTACAACACACAAGACTCATCCGCTTATTGATTTAAATCCATGTCACTGGATTACCTAATCAAAACAGATGCTTCACGATCTTAAAGCTTGCTTTAGTCCATCGCTGGACAATTTTAAGCTTACTATCAAAATGCTATTAGTACTTTGCAATGAATCACTCTAGTTGCTTCACATAGATGTTTTCCTCAAGACTTCCAATCAGGAAAGTTGTCTTGACATCTATTTGTTGTTCCTCATAATAGCAATAAATAAAAGAATCTGGATCAATATAAGCATAGCTACCAGCGAACATGTTTCCTCATAATTGAACCATTTCTTTCTGAGTACACCTTTTCGCAACAAGCTTTACTTCCAAGGTTTTCACCTTTCCGTATGATCCTCTTTAATTTCCTATGACCACTTGTAATGGCTTTTACACCATTTTAGTGATCCTTCAAGCTCCAGACTTAATTTAGAATTCGCAGATTCTATTTCAACATACATTGCAACTTACTAAGATTCCGCATTTTAATCTTGTAGTGCTACGTCGTATCCGTGGGATAATACCATGTTTACTAGGGACCAAATCTCATGACTCTCCCAAAACATATATCTTACGGGTAGTTGAACAACCCTCCCACTACGATAAGGCATTACATGTAATTGTATATCAGACGTGACACGCGTTGCAGTTTACCTTGTGGTATATCCTCTTGTACACTTGGTACTAATACTTTGTGTTTTCCTCTTACTACCTTTAAAATAACTTATACATGGGCTTGTGATTTATTACATAGTCCTTTTCAAAAAAATCTGGTGTTTGTGTTAACAGTCACCCTTCGATCTTTTGGACTAAATAAATCAACCTTTATTTTTCCAGGATGTCCCACAAACAGACAAATGTTTTACGAATTACTGTTTCTAGGGCATATCCATAAAATGAATTTTAATTATTCCAAATAATTCATCATCTATCTAATCATTACCATAAGAGACTTATTTCTTCTTTCCACCACACCATTCAGTTGGGGCATACCCGGTGTAATCAACTTGAGATTTAATCTCAACTTCTGATCAATAGCTCCTAACTATCCCAAGAGGTATTCGCCATCATGATTAAATCGTAATGACTTAATATATTTTTCATGACGCTTCACTGTACCAGCCTTACAATTCTTGAATTAATCAAAGAACTTAGACATGCAGTGCATCATATAAATATATTGGTTTCCACAATAATCTTCGAATATTCATAACCACCTCTCGTCTGGATAATATTAGGTTCGCTTGAATCAGAATGAACTAATTCCAACATATATATCTTTGGCTCTACACCCCACAGCCTTGAAAAGACAATTAATCATTTTTACTTCCAAGCAAGACTCGCAAGTTCGATAGTTTCCACTTCAGATAAATCTTACGATCTATCGGCTATCAACTTTTGAATCTTACTCAAGTAAAATGAACTAATCTTACACGCCAAATGTATGTTTAGTTCATTTACAAAGGTTCCTTTCTCTTACTTATATTAGAAGATGAATTATTTAATTACTATTTATTGCATCTGTGGGATGTATATGATTCAAGAGTATACCTTTTATCCACCAACGTACTTTAATGGATTATAGCCTCATTCCTCATTACTATGACCATGTCATTTAAATGAAATGAAGTATCCATCCGTTAATGCATAGAAACCGAAATTAAATTCTTTCTATGAAACGTACGTAAAGACAATTTCTCATAATCAATCATTTATTCTTATCATGAGATAAATAAACAACTCCCACTGCAATAGCCACTACCTTTGTAGTTTTACCCATGTTATTAACAATCTTATCCTTACTCAGTGATAAACATTTAGTGATTCCAGTATCTACATACTTCGTGTCAGTAGATGCCATCACTAATCATGTTTAAACCATTAGTAAATAAGATATTAAACTTGTTCACATCATGATGAAAAATGGATTTCTTTTGCCACATGTTTTGTTAGAAGTTTTCCACCATATACAACCTTTCGTATTTCAGGTAGAACTTGCTCAAAACATCCAGGCAAATTGTGAAGAATAAATTGATTTATGTTTCCCTTTCAATTTATATTCCAAGCTTTTCCAATTCATTCATCAATTCAACCATGATCTTCTGCCTTTTAATTTACTCAAGTATCCGAAGAGTTTCATGAGACCATCATATTTCTATGAACCTCTCATCTCTTCACCAGAGACTTTAATAGGCATCATGAGACGTCCTTTGTGAGAATACACATGTATTTTCTTAAGCAGTAATTTTCAAAACTAAGATTCTTTTCTAATCATCTAATTTGGACAAGTAAATATAATGTCTTTTAGTTAACAATTAGTGAAATAAAACGATTCAAAATTCAGAGAATCACAAATAAATTTACCGATCAAATCTTCGAATTTTATTATTTTATATTGATTCCCTCAAAATAATATAAAATAAAATTCACCGACATCTCAAGCACCGTGAGTCTGCAAGTCACGTTAGGGTGGACGTTTACAAACCCGAACATTTACAAGAGAAGGTTTTACCCATTAATTTCATTTGTCAACCTAACTTTATGACAAAATAATTAATAGTCAGTTCCTCTTTAGCCATGTAAATAATAGCAGTGACTCCGTTGGGGAGGATACTAATTATTCACATCTATGTGTGCACCATTATTTGATCCCAAGTCCGCTGCCCAAGCTTATGTGCCTTACTGTTGGAGAAGTACACACGTGCTCAGATAACTTTCTACAACCATCAATTATATAAGTTTATACTAGTGAACCGCATATAAGCTCATCCGTTAGGGAGGAAGGCACTATAGCCAACGCGCAAGTCCATATGCATCACATTACAAATAATAATTATTTAAAGAAGTTTGTACTAGTGATCCGTGAATAAACTCATACGTTAGGGAGGAAGGCTCTATTGCCAACGCGCAAGTTTACTCACATCACTTACAAACCAATAATGGAGGCCGCGGGAATTTTTACCAATCCCCTCTCCCACTTAGTTATTTAATACCGAGGGTTTTCAACATGCATATAATATTCAGAAATAAAATATATATATCTTAGACAGACTTTTATTAACAGCAATTTAAATAAATAAATCATATAGAACATGCCTTTCATATATACAACAATAATTGATAATTAAATCAATTAATCAGTTATATAACATTAATTAATTGCATAAAATATTGGATCAATTAAATAGGCCCAGCTGACCCAAACATTATTAGCATAAAATGAGCAGCCCATTAATTAAATAATTAAGCCCATTTACCCTGCCAATTTCTGCATTAAGGTCTAGCCCAATATTTAACCTGGTCTAACATCAACCCCACAATTAATTTAATCCAGCAGTAAATATTGCTCAGCAGCCCATTTCCATTTTAATAAAATTTGGGCCCAACAGCCCAAAACAAAATTAAAAAATGAGCAGCCTTTTATTTATTACTGAATTGGGCCCAATAATCCAAAACATGTACGGCCCAGCAGCCCAAAAACACTAATAAAAATTAGGCCCAGTAACTAAACTAGGCCCAACAACTCATTAGCCAAAATTGGATACAGAAACCCTGCTCCTTCCAATTTTGTCAGCCGCAATCATCAGCCCTCACTGCCGTCCGCCGCACGGCGATCTAACAGCGCCGCCAGTCCTCTGCTCCCGGCGGCCGGAGTTCTGCAGGTGCCATCAAGACTCGACAGCTCCACCGGAATTGAGCCGCCTGCAGCCACCACAGACCAGCGCACACCGACGTTACCAGGCGCCGCTTCCGCCGGTGGCCGTGCCCCAACCAACCACTGGGACCAAGGCCATCGACACTACACGTCATCGCAATCCGTCCGAGGCCGCCACCACCAAGCTCACCGTCGATCGGGATCCGCCCATACCAGCTTCGTCAGCTCTGCCAGAGCCGCCACCTGCCGCCGCTAGCCGCCGCCTGATGACAAGACAGCCCTCCGGACGGGATCCGCCACCTGCTACCGATTACCGCGGCCTGATCTACTCGGCGCTTCATCGATCGGAGTCAATAAGGTGACCCACTGCCCACGACTCGGCACCGCCACAGCCGCCACCTGCTGCCGATTTCTGCGCTTGACGACAAGGCAGTCCCCAGACGGGATCCGCCACTGATCGCGCCGCCCAAGGCCACCACCGCCCACTGTCTCCCGAACGACCGCCGTAAGGCTCGCCCAAAAGTGGGTTCACCATTGACCAGACCCTCGCCGGTCTGTCGATCACAACCGATCTGCTAAGGCCCTGAACTCCGTGCGACGTGCTCAAAACCCGTTGTCCAGGTCAGTACTGACGTCGTCGATCCCCGCCGTGATCGCTGCTAGCCGCCAGTATTGATCTGTTCCGATCTTCTCCGACCCGACTGGAAAGAGATTGCTCTCACCTGTCTCCAGTCAGCGGCGCCAACGTTCTTCTGCCCTTTTCGTCCGACGATCATCGATACACCGCCGGGCATCCAGCCTCACACCGTTCATCGTGTAGTCGCTTCCGACTCGTCACACGTGCCACTATCGTGGATTCGTGCTTGTAAACCCATTCGGGGTCGTGTCCACCGACAGTGTGTAGAAGCGGATTAACAATGTGTGTGTAATGTGTCCAGTAATGAACAAACAATAAACAATCACACATACCAAACAGTTTTCCATGGTGAAAAACAAGAGCAGTATAAATCCCATGAGATTAATATCAGATTATATCACATAATCAAATTATCCCAATCAAACATGCTATTACTCTGACCAGAAACACAAATAGCACATAAACCCCATCCTTACAAATCACATTTCACCAAGAAACCAACATTCTGATACCAATTATTGGCAATTGGATCGTGTGGATCAACGTGATTGTTAGGATAACAGGCAAACAATCAGCGGAAGCAATTAAATGTGTTTACGGTACTTCTGGGTTGATGTAGAGGATGAATATCTATGATGAATACATCTGATCTTCTACCGTATGTCCCAAAGTCAACTCTGATGTTGAGTGGTCAACAATCCCCAGAGTTCTCTCAATCTGCTCTCTGTTTTCTCCCGTATGTCAAATGAGGCACTGACTTAGGTTTAACAGGAACTGAGATGACTTATATACTTGGGCTACAGTAGGGACCAGGAGGAGAAATTGGACTGGGCTTCAATTGAATTTAATTAACCAAGCTTAGCCCAAAGCTTTTAATTAAATCCAATAATAATAATATAGTCCACTAAAATATTATTACTGCACTACCCGTCCAATCCCAAAATTATATTCTGAATTCCTTCTTATTATAAGCCCGATGGTCTCCCTATGTTTAAGATATACAATGTCCATTAATTAATTAAGTTACTGACAACTCAAATTAATTAATATCTCATCCGAGAGTAGTACCACTCAACCTTATTATCATGCCGGAAATTAATCCACTTGCAAGATTTACATGATAAATCTTATGAGCTCCTCAAAGGGACATCATCAACCTATGACGGACATGGATTCCTTTTACAATCAACAGCACACAATAGATACAACACTACTTCCCAACTCACCGAGTTTGTTGATTTAATACTTATAAATCTCACCATTGATGAATCAAAGAAATACATACTGCCCTACGTGTCGAGGTTATTGTATAGGGATTAAGAGCACGAACTTCCATAATAACAGAGATCAAGTTCTTCTATAAATCAGTATAAGTCGAACGATCTCAAGCGGTCCTGCTCAATACACACAAGTGCACTAATGTGATTCTATAGCCAAGACAAGCTAATACCAAACCACACTACAACCATACCGATAGAGAGTCCCCGTCTATCTCAGTTGTGAGCATCTGTTTATACTTTATAAGGAAAACGATAATATGATCTTCCGCGTGTTGTCGCACAACATATTATCTACAGTATAAAGTAAGTGGACTATTGCATCATGCATATAAATGAATTATAAGATGCAATCATTTGATCATATGATTCTCATTTCAAATATTGTTATAAGATTGTTCATACTAAAGCTAGACTTTTAGTATACAATCTAACAGGGCTCGGACTGACTCTCGACGGAGAGATCAGTTCGAGGAGGATATTGATTACCCACGCGTCTTTGATGTGATAACATCTTGTTTAAACTAATTGTGTATTTGTAAATGCATTCACTGGTTGTATTTTCATTTAGTTGTACATTAAGTAAACATAAAAAAATGGATGTGGAATGAAATATTAGATTTTTTGTTATGAACCGCGAGCGGGAGTACATGCTTCGTATAAGGGTTGGGGTGACCGGCTTATCACCTCACTGAGCTAGTGGTTTTGCTCACCCCCATCATTCTTTCCTTTTCAGGCTGTTGATATCGTTTTGGTTGGAGGTTTGCCTATCGTTTGCTCGTCATCCAATCAGTGTTTTGGGTACTTTCTCTTTTATGTAAATTAACGGACTCATTGGCGAGATTGTATAGTTTATATTTAGTGACCCCCTTGTTCTTTTTGTACCCTCTCGATGTTATATCGTTCATGTATATTTTCTTTAAACTAAGTTACATCGTTGTATTTTGTACCTTTGTAAATCCTTGTTGATACTTTATGAGATGATGTCCTCGGGTTATACCCGTTGTTATCAGTTGTTCAGTTCTACAGGTACTTGATAGCAAGCCTTACGTTTTCTATAAACTTTGTGGAGTGGAGTGCATGTTGGCAATTGGATCGTGTGGATCAACGTGATCGTTAGGATTTCAGGCAAACAATCAGCAGAAGCAATTAAAATATTTACCGTACTTCTGGGTTGATGTAGAGGATGAAGATCTGTGATGAACACCTCTGATCTTCTACCGTATGTCCCAAAGTCAACTCTGGTGTTGGGTGGTCAACAATCCCCAGAGTTCTCTCAATCTACTCTCTGTTGTCCCCCGTATGTCAAATGAGAGGCACTGACTTAGGGTTAACAGGAGCTGAGATGACTTATATAATTGGGCTACAGCAGGGACCAGGAGGAGAAATTGGACTGGGCCTCAATTGAATTTAATTAACCAAGCTTAGTCCAAAGCTTTTAATTAAATCCAATAATAATAATATAGTCCACTAAAATATTATTATTGCACTACCCATCCAATCCCAAATTATGTTCTGGGCTCCTTCTTATTATGAGCCCGAAAATCTCCCCATGTTTAAGATATACAATGTCCATTAATTAATTAAGTTACTGACAACTTAAATTAATTAATATCTCATCCGAGAGTAGTACCACTCAACCTTATTATCATGCCGAAAATTAATCCACTTGCAAGATTCACATGATAAACCTTATGAGCTCCTCAAAGGGACATAATCAACCTATGTCGGACATGGATTCCTTCTACAATCAACAGCACACTATAGATACAACACTACTTCCCAACTTACCGAGTTTGTTGATTTAATACATATAAATTTCACCCATTGATGAATCAAAGAAATACATACTGCCCTACGTTTCGAGGTTATTGTATAGGGATTAAGAGCACGAACTTCCATAATAACATAGATCAAGTTCTTCTATAAGTCAGTATAAGTCGAACGATCTCAGGCGGTCCTGCTCAATACACACAAGTGCACTAATGTGATTCTATAGCCAAGACAAGCTAATACTAAACCACACTACAACCATACCGATAGAGAGTCCCCGTCTATCTTAGTTGTGAGCATCTGTTTATACTTTATAAGGAAACCGATAATATGATCTTCTGCGTGTTGTCGCACAACATATTATCTACAGTATAAAGTAAATGAACTATTGCATCATGCATATAAAATAAATTATAAGATGCAATCATTTGATCATATGATTCTCATTTCAAATATTGTTATAAGATTGTTCATACTAAAGCTAGACTTTTAATATACAATCCAACAATCTCCCACTTATACTAAAAGACTATGCTGTCATGTCTTCTACCGTACATCTGATTCCTACTCCCACTACACGACCATTAAAAGCTCTCGCCTTAAGGTCCTTGTAAATGGTTTACTAAGTCATCATCCGATGTAATCTAGGCGACAACAACCTTCCCCTCATCATACAATTTCTCATAACAGGTGGTACTCGCGCTCATGTGTATAATTGTCTTATGGACTCGTGATTTCTTCAAGTTTGCAACTGCACCAATATCATCAATGTAAATTGTGATTACCTTGGGCAAACTTAGAAACACTTCAAAGTCCATCATGAAGTCTCTAGAGTCATATAGATACTTTGGCTGCCTCATAGGCTCCAATTTATCATCTTTCCATGATGGAGTCCGGAGTCTGAAATATATTTCTATATAACACTCCTCCACATTATGACTCTACTTCCTAAGATTAAACACATAACCTTTGAGGTGAATTTACTGCCGTCCAATCTGACTAAAAAAATGAATCTTCGTAATCCACAAGAAGTAGTAAATCTGCTCAGTAAGTCTACATATGATTTCCAGTCCTTCTCAGGCACTTCATATATGTCTTACCACAGTTCATCATTCTTGTTTCGGGTTACGTTGATACCCACTGTTCATGCATCCAGCAAAACAGATATCCAACTTCGTTCATAGCATTCCTAAGATTAAGCTTCCTTATTCGCCGAAGTATAAGGAACCGCTTTCATCTTCTTTATCTACCTTTTGTGTCTTAAGACACAATCACTTAGATAAATTCACATGCTAAACGAGTATGGACTGTATCATTTATGAAACTTGAGATAAGCATAATGTCCTTTCTGTGATCCGTATTACCGTGATCAAAAGGATATATTTTGCCTTTCTTAAGTCCTTCATCTGTACCGCTTTATTAACCGTACCCATACGCCCGATAATACTCTTTCATTGTCTCCAATGAGCAAGATACTATCTACATATAGTACAAGAAACACCACCACGTTTCCGTCACTCTTTACAACACACAAGACTCATCCGCTCATTGATTTAAATCCATGCCACTGGATTACCTAATCAAAACAGATACTTCACGATCTTAAAGCTTGCTTTAGTCCATCGCTGGACAATTTTAAGCTTACTATCAAAATGCTATTAGTACTTTGCAATGAATCACTCTGGTCGCTTCACATAGATATTTTCCTCAAGACTTCCAATCAGTAAAGCTGTCTTTGACATCTATTTGTTGTCCCTCATAGCAGCAATAAATAAAAGAATCCGGATCAACATAAGCATAGCTACTAGCGAACATGTTTCCTCATAATCGAACCATTTCTTTCTGAGTACACTTTTTCGCAACAAGCTTTGCTTCCAAGGTTTTCACCTTTCCATATGATCTTTTTTTATTTCCTTTGACCACTTGCAATGGCTTTTACACCATTTAGTGGTCATACAAGTTCCCAGACTTAATATAGAATCCGTAGATTCTATTTCAACATTCATTGCAACTTACTAAGATTCCGCATTTTCATCTTGTAGTGCTATGTCGTATCCGTGGGACAATACCATGTTCACTAGGGATCAAGTCTCACGACTCTCCCAAAACATATATTTATGGGTTGTCAAACAACCCTCCCACTACGATAAGGCACTACATGTAATTGTGTATCAGACATGACACGCGTTGCAGTTTACCTTGTGGTATATCCTCTTGTACACTTGGTACTTTTACTTAGTGTTTTCCTCTCACTTCCTATTAGAACAACTTATACATGGGTTTGTGACTTATTACATAGTCCTTTTCCAAAAATCTAGTTATTGTGTTAACAATTACCCTTCGATCTTTTTGGACTAAATAAATTACCATCCATTTTTCTAGGATATCCCATATACAGACAAACGTTTCACGAATTACTGTATCTAGGGCATATCCATAAAATGAATTTAATTATTCCAAATAATTCATCATCTATCTAATCATAACCATAAGAGCCTTATACCTTCTACCCACCACACCATTCAGCTGGGGCATGCCCGGTGTAATCAACTTGAGATTTAATCTCAACTTCTGATTATTAGTTCCTAACTATCCTAAGAGGTTTTCATCATCATGATTGAATCGTAATGATATGATATATTTTCTATGACGCTTCACTGTACTAGTCTTGCAATTCTTGAATTAATCAAAGAACTTAGACATGCAGTGCATCAAATAAATATATTGGTATCTAGAATAATCTTCGAATATTCATAACCACCTCTCGCCTGGATAATATTAGTTCCGCTTGAATCAGAATGAACTAATTCCAACATATATATCTTTGGCTCTATACCCCTCAGCCTTGAAAAGACAGTTAATCATTTTTACTTCCAAGCAAGACTCACAATTCTGATAGTTTCCACTTCAGATAAACCTTACGGTCTATCGGCTATCAACTTTTGAATCCTACTCAAGTAAAATGAACTAATCTTAGACGCCAAATGCATGTTTAGTTCATCTTTGAAGGTTCCTTTCTCTTACTAATATTAGAGGATTCATTATTTAATTACTATTTATTGCATCTGTGGGATGTGCATGATTCAAGAGTTTACATATTATCCACCAACGTACTTTAACGGATTATAGCCTCATTCCTCATTACTATGACCATGTCATTTAAATGAAATGAAGTATCCATCCGTTAATGCATAGAAAACGAAATCAAATTCTTTCTATGAAACGTACGTAAAGACAATTTCTCATAATCAATCGTTTATTCTTTATCATGAGATAAATAAACAACTCCCACTGCAATAGCCACTACCTTTGTAGTTTTACCCATGTTATTAACAATCTTATCCTTACTCAGTGATAAACATTTAATAATTCCAGTATCTACATACTTCGTGTCAGTAGATGCCATCACTAATCATGTTTAAACCATTAGTAAATAAGATATTAAACTTGTTCACATCATGATGAAAAATGAGTTTCTTTTGCCACATGTTTTGTTAGAAGTTTCCCACCATATACAACCTCTCGTATTTCAAGTAAAACTTGCTCAAAACATCCAGGCAAATTGTGAAGAATAAATTGATCTAAGTTTCCCTTTCAATTTCTATTCCAAGCTTTTCCAATTCATTCATCAATTCAACCATGATCTTCTGCCTTTTAATTTACTCAAGTATCCGAAGAGTTACATGAGACCATCATATTTCTATGAACCTCTCATCTCTTCACTAGAGACTTTAATAGGCATCATGAGACGTCATTTGTGAGAATACACATGTATTTTCTTAAGCAGTAATTTTCAAAACCAAGATTCTTTTCTAATCATCTAATTTGGACAAGTAAATATAATGTCTTTTAGTTAACAATTAGTGAAATAAAACCATTCGAAATTCAGAGAATCACAAATAAATATTCCGATCAAATCTTCGAATTTTATCCTTTTATATTGATTCCCTCAAAACAATATAAAAATAAAATTCACCGACATCTCAAGCACCGTGAGTCTGCAAGCCACGATAGTGTGGACGTTTACAAACCCGAACATTTACAAGAGAAGGTTTTACCCATTAATTTCATTTGTCAAACTAACTTTATGACAAAATAATTAATAGTCGGTTCCTCTTTAGCCATGTAAATAAAAGCAGTGACTCCGATGGGGAGGATACTTATTATTTACATCTAAGTGTACACCATTATTTGACCCCAAGTCCGCGGCCCAAGCTTGTGTGCCTTACAGATGGAGAAGTACACACATGCTCGGATAACTTTCTACAGTCATCAATTACAAGTTTGTACCAGTGAACCGCATATAAACTCATCCGATAGGGAGGAAGGTCTATGCTAACGCGCAAGTTCATATGCATCACATTACAAATGTAATTATTTAATGAAGTCTGTTCCAGCAATCCATGAATAAACTCATCCGATAGGGAGGAAGGCTCTAATGCCGACGCGCAAGTCTATTCACATTGCTAACAAACCAATAATGGAGGCCGCGGGAATTTATTACCAATCCCCTCTCCCACTTAGTTATTTAACACCGAGGATTTTTACATGCATATAATATTTCAAATAAAATATACATTCTAGCATGTTTCTATTAACATCAATTTAAACGAATAAATCACATAGAACATGCCTTACACATATACAACAATAATTGATAATTAAATCAATTAATCAGTTATATATAACATTAATTAATTGCATAAAATGTTGGATCAATTAAATAGGCCCAGCTGACCCAAGCATCATTAGCATAAAATGAGCAGCACATTAATAAATTAATTAAGCTCATTTACCCTGCCTATTTTTGCATTAAGGTCTAGCCCAATATTTAACCTGGCCCAACATCAATTCCACAATTAATTAAATACAGCAATAATAAATGGCCCAGCAGCCCATTATCCTGCCAGCCCCTTTGTTCCCAAACATGCAGCCCAAATCAAATTAGAAACAAGGCCCAGATCATCATCTGCCCTATTTCTACTTGCCAGCCGCAAACTGATTTCACACGGCATCAATAAAACGCGCCCGCCTGCTGCCCACGACTGCCACCAGTTGTTGCCGGTGCAACGTGGTGTCGCAGCTGCCGGAAGCTGTGCCCACAACCGACCGAAAACACACTGCTGCCGACGACTGCCCTGCTATCATCATCGCCAACTGGAGTTGCCGATCCAGCCTTCGTGAAGACGACCGCTCTTGCAAGTTCGACTTCAGTCAGCTTCGACTCACCGCCTGATCCCGCATTGGAGCCCTGCTCCGAACTGGCAGCGACTCACTCGTAATAAGCAGATGCCTCGCCGGATCCAGCAGCTGACTCATGAATGCCCGCCGCGAGGCTCACCATCCATGTTCAAAGACTCCCAGAACCGGCTGTCTATTCGACCAGAAAAGCAGCCTGTGATCTCATCTGTCAGCTGCATCCGTATCAAGCCTCGCCGTCGTCATCAGCCAGCCACGCCAATCAGCAGATCCGACAAAGTCCAGTCGCCCCCGGCGTAGTCTGTAAAATCTCCAGCCATCGACTGAACAGTCACACCACTTGACTGTCTTCGATCGACAGCCAAGTTTCTGGCCAACGTCTCGACTCTTCACAGCAGTTCACGCCAACGACAACGATTGACGACAGTCCATAGCATGAACAACAACGAGAGTTCTCACTTCAGGTGCCGTAGTAATGCCTTCTTCGATCAAAGAGCAGCCTTGTGGGTATTTTCATATGTGCAGCGTGTTTAATCGTCGATAATCACACGCCTCTATCTTTTTTATTCTGGTTCAGCCATCAGGCCGTTGCTCATCGTGCAACCCATGAGGCTCATGTGAGTGTGATTTCCAGCGAGTTGAACCATAAGAATTACACGCCAAAACCATCGATAAAAGCACATATAATATATGGATAATTCACTCATATAAAAACCCTTTCTTCATGCTTAATATCAATGATTATTATCATAGGATCTTTCACAAATAATACATAATTATTCAAATCCTAATTTACATGCTATCTATACTATTAGAAATCCACGTATAACACGTAAATAGTACCTAATGTCTCATGTTTCACCATGAAACCAATGCTCTGATACCAATTGTTGGCAATTGGATCATGTGGATCAACGTGATCGTTAGGATTTCAGGCAAACAATCAGTGGAAGCAATTAAAATGTTTACCGTACTTCTGGGTTGATGTAGAGGATGAAGATCTGTGATGAACACCTCTGATCTTCTACCGTATGTCCCAAAGTCAACTCTGGTGTTGGGTGGTCAACAATCCCCAGAGTTCTCTCAATCTGCTCTCTGTTGTCTCCCGTATGTCAAATGAGAGGCACTGACTTAGGGTTAACAGGAGCTGAGATGACTTATATAATTGGGCTACAGCAGGGACCATGAGGAGAAATTGGACTAGGCCTCAATTGAATTTAATTAACCAAGCTTAGCCCAAAGCTTTTAATTAAATCCAATAATAATAATATAGTCCACTAAAATATTATTATTGCACTACCCATCCAATCCCAAATTATGTTCTGGGCTCCTTCTTATTATGAGCCCGAAAATCTCCCCATGTTTAAGATATACAATGTCCATTAATTAATTAAGTTACTGACAACTTAAATTAATTAATATCTTATCCGAGAGTAGTACCACTCAACCTTATTATCATGCCGAAAATTAATCCACTTGCAAGATTTACATGATAAACCTTATGAGCTCCTCAAAGGGACATCATCAACCTATGTCGGACATGGATTCCTTCTACAATCAACAACACACCATAGATACAGCACTACTTCCCAACTTACCGAGTTTGTTGATTTAATACATATAAATTTCACCCATTGATGAATCAAAGAAATACATACTGCCCTACGTGTCGAGGTTATTGTATAGGGATTAAGAGCACGAACTTCCATAATTACAGAGATCAAGTTCTTCTATAAGTCAGTATAAGTCGAACGATCTCAGGCGGTCCTGCTCAATACACACAAGAGCCTGGTTTTATGATTCTCATTCTTTTTAAGTCGAGCCAATGGGTCCAACTTTGTTTCTATGTCATCCTAAGGTATCGTATTGCCTTGATGTTGACGCATTTTCTTTCCTTTCTTCCTTCCAGTCATTATGGCACCTTCAGTTCGTCGTCGAGGTCGAGGACACGCTCCTCGTGATCCTCCGAGTCCTCTACTCTCTTCTGTTCCTCGTGGACCTCGAGGATATGTTTCTTCTGATCATGTCGTTCCTCCGACGGTTACGTACCCTATCAATTCTGATCATAGGGTGCCGATTTCCCAGGTAGAGCAACCACGGGCCCAGTTGCGGGTTGAGCACATGATGACACCGGAGCAGTACCAATTATATTATGATCACATTCGAATACATGGTATTCCACCACCTACAACGGCTCATACGACTATGACTATCACTGAAGAGGTTCTTCATGCTAATGAACCGATTCGACCTATAACTAATGTACCAGTTTTTACTCCAGAAATGGCTTTAGGAGGTTATACTTCTCGAGGTGCACTTTTTATACCTGATTTGGTGAAAGCAGTTGAAAACATGGGGACTTCGAAATTTGACGGTGCAAGAGATGCTTCTAAAGCGGGGCATGGTTAAAGGAGATTATAGAGACCTTTGACACCTTGATGATTGAAGAATGTTATCGTGTGGTCATTGCGACCAAGCTGTTAGGCCCAGATGCATGACGATGGTGGCAAAATCTAAAAGAGACATCTTCGGTTACTATTACGTGGGCTATCTTTGTGGAACGATTCAAAGATTGATACTTCTCTCAGTACATCAAGGATCAGAAGAGAAAGGAGTTCTTTAACCTCTTTCAACGCATTATGTCGATTGTGGAGTACGAAAGCAAATTTTTGGAATTACGAGAATTCGCTCCTGAGTCATATACGATGAGAGACTTATGCAAGAGATTTGAAGATGGTCTTAATTTAAATATTCGAGATCGCATCAAGTCTGGAGACAAGTACAAGAGTCTTGACGATCTCGTAGAAGAAGCCCTGAGGGTAGAAAGTTTAGTTCAGGCAGACATAAGCTTGCAGAACGATCTCAAAAGAAAAGACAAGGGAGCGCATTTCCAGGAAATGCATCGAAGGTGTATAGGGGTGTGGGATCTTCGCGTGGCGCACCAAGTTCGGTATCTATTAGTTTTCCTCAACCTCGGGAGCAGTTTAGTGGAGGCGGGAGTAATGTCTCGGGATCGGTTGGTGAAAATCGTAAGTGTCAGAATTGCTTAAAATATCACGACGGCCCCTGTAAGGCTCCTCAAGTATGTTTTTAGTGTCGACAGCCGGGGCATATGCAAAGTTCTTATCCTCAGCTTATGGGAGCGAGCAGTCAGGATTCTGATCAGCTTCGTGGTAAACTAACATATTCTACACCCAGAGATACTCGATCTGCAGTTACCAGAGTGCCCGATGCCTCAAGCGGCCCTAGTACTCAATCACCTATGCAAGGAAGGAAGCAAACTAGAGTATTTCATATTTCCCAGGAAGAGGCTCGCTCAGATCCGAAGGTTGTGACAGGTAATTTATAATCTGAGTATTTTCACATGCTAGATCTAACACTGCCTTGTTATGCCACGTGATTACGAATAAAACATTCGTAAGAAATTCTAGCTTTCCAAATTTTTAAATCACAATCTCACCTAATATTGCTTCTTTAGGCCATGTGTTTGTGGGAGACCATCAGGTCTACGCTTTATTTGACCCAGGTTCTGATAGGTCTTATATTCGGGATGATCTTACTGCAATCTTAGATTATCCTATCTCTCATTTGTCACCTGGAATCATCGTTCATACCCCTCTTGGAGAGCGTCTAATTCGTGATTCAGTATTCCTTAGTTGTCCATTAAAGATCAAAGATGTCATTTTAGAGGCTGAATTGATACCATTGCCTTTGATTGATCTTGATGTTATTCTTGGCATAGATTGGCTTTCTTCTCATCATGCAATTCTCGATTGCCACGAGAAGCTTGTTATTTTTCGTAGACCAGGATTCTCAGAACTTATTTTTGAAGGTAAACTTCAAACGAGATCCCTCTCTTTTATTTCAATGTTGACTGCGCATAAATTAATGCGTAAGGGTTGTGAGGCATTCTTGGCATTTGTCATCGATACTTCTCTTTCTGAAACTAAAATAGATGACATCCCGATCGTGAATGAATTTCCTGATGTCTTTCCCGAAGACTTACCAGGACAACCTCCGAATCGAGAGATTGATTTTTCCATTGACGTACTTCCTGGAATCGCACCTATATCGATTACTCCATATCGAATGTCGCCTGCTGAGCTCAAGGAACTCCAGACACAACTTGGGGAATTATTGGAGAAGGGGTTCATACGACCTAGCACATCTCCGTGGGGTGCTCCAGTTCTTTTTGTCAAGAAGAAAGATGGATCACTTCGCCTATGTGTCGACTATCGTCAATTGAACAAGGTGACAATCAAGAACAAGTATTCTCTTCCAAGAATCGATGATCTATTTGATCAATTGCAAGGAGCAACTGTGTTCTCAAAAATTGATTTGCGATCTGGCTATCACCAACTCAAGATTAGGGAATCTGATATCCCTAAGTCTACTTTTCGAACCAGATGCGGTCATTTTGAATTATGTGTTATGCCTTTTGGACTCACAAATGCTCCTGCAGCTTTTATGGATCTTATGAACCGGGTCTTTCGGTCGTACTTAGATAAGTTTGTCATCATCTTCATTGATGACATTCTTATTTATTCTAAATCGGACGACGAGCATTCTCATCATCTAAGAATTGCTCTGAACATTCTCAGAGAAAATCAGCTTTATGCTAAATTCTCAAAATGTGAATTTTGGCTTCGTGAGGTAAGCTTTTTGAGTCATCACATTTCTAAAGAAGGAATCTACGTCGATCCAGTGAAGATTCAAGCTATACTAGATTGGGAGCGTCCAAAAAACGTGACAGAGATTCGTAGTTTTTTAGGATTAGCTGGATATTATCGACGGTTTGTCAAAGACTTTTCGTTATTGGCTTCATCTTTGACTAAATTGACTCGGAAAGGGGTAAAATTTGAATGGAGTGAAGAATGCGAGGAAGCATTTCAAGAATTAAAAAGACGACTCGTTTCAGCTCCTATTCTTGCTTTGCCAGACCCAGCGATTGGAGAATTTACCATTTATAGCGATGCCTCGAGACAAGGATTAGGATGCGTTCTCATGCAAGAAGGAAAGGTTATTTCCTACGCTTCAAGGCAATTGAAGAAGAACGAAGAAAATTATCCTACACATGATTTAGAGTTGGCTGCAATCGTCTTTGCATTGAAGATCTGGAGGCACTATCTGTACTGCGCAACTTGTTGGGTTTTCACTGATCACAAGAGCTTAAAGTATATCACCACGCAAAAGGAGCTCAACCTCAGGCAAAGACGATGGATGGAGTTGATTAGTGACTATGACTTAGTCATCGATTATCATCCTGGCAAGGCGAACGTTGTTGCAGATGCTCTGAGTAGAAAGTCTTCTACCTCACTTGCTTTGATTCAATCTTTTTATCTTTCTATGTTGGAGCAATTTAAATCTTTACACATTTCGCTCGATTGTGAAAAGTCTAATGATTCTGCCTTAATCGCCAAATTCGAGGTTAGACCTACCTTGTTCGAGCAAATTCGAGAAAGACAATCACACGATGTTCATTTACAACAAAAGATGGCGAAGCTAAATCAAGGAAAAGAAACAGAATTTAAAATTCGGGATGATGGACTTCTTACTTTTAAAAATCGTGTTTGTGTTCCATCAGAATTTGATGTTCGTAAAGCTATTCTTGAGGAAGCCCATTCTTCAGCCTATGCTATGCATCCTGGTAGTACAAAAATGTACAGAACACTTCGGGAGCATTATTGGTGGCCAGGTATGAAATGGGACATTGCTGAATTTGTATCAAAGTGCTTATCATGCCAACAGATTAAAGCGGAACACCAAAAACCAGCCGGCATGCTTCAACCACTACCTATTCTTGAGTGAAAATGGGAAAACGTCACAATGGATTTTGTTTCTAGTTTACCTCGAACCCAAAAGGGTCATGACTCAATTTGGGTCATTGTCGATCGTCTGACGAAATTGGCACATTTCCTTCCAGTGCATACCAATGAATCTTTAGAGAAACTTACCAAGTTATATGTCGATGAGATCGTGAGATTGCACGGAATACCAGTGTCAATCATATCTGATCGTGATCCAAGATTCACTTCCCGTTTTTGGCCTAGTCTGCAGAAAGCGCTAGGTACAAAATTACTATTCAGTACCTCGTTTCATCCACAGACTGATGGACAGTCAGAGAGAACTATACAAACACTAGAAGACATGCTACGTGCAGTGGTGTTGAATTTGGGAGGTAGCTAGGATAAGTACGTGACTTTGGTGGAGTTCGCTTATAACAACAGTTATCATTCAAGCATTGGAATGCCCCCGTACGAAGCTCTGTATGGCCGAAAGTGTCGAACACTGCTCTTTTGGGATGAGGTTGGCGAGAGACAAATCGAACAAATAGAGCTTATCGAAGATGCGAAGACAAAAATATAACTTATTCGAGACAAACTTAAGGCAGCGCAAGATCGACAGAAAAGCTATGCAGATAATAGGAGGCGCGATTTGGAGTTTAATGAAGGAGACAAAGTTTTTCTGAAAGTTTCTCCATGGAAGGGCGTGTTGCGATTCCGCCGTCGAGAAACTTAAGTCCAAGGTATATTGGCCCGTTTACAATCGTGCAAAGGATTGGTCGTGTCGCGTATTGACTTGAGCTACCATCGGAATTGTCGAAGATTCACGATATCTTCCATGTCTCTATGCTTAGAAAATATGAACCAGATCCTTCGCACGTGCTCAAATATCCCCCAGTTGTATTAAAGGAGAATCTATCGTACGAAGTACAACCTGTTCAAATTGTAGATCGCCGAGAGAAAATACTTCATAACAAATCCATTCCTATAGTGAGAGTTCTATGGAGAAGTGATCAAATTGAAGAAGAAATATGGGAACCAGAGTCAGTCATGCGTCAACAACATCCACATCTCTTTTCATCTCTAGGTACGTTTACGTTTCGAGGACGAAACTTTTTAGAGGAGGGGATACTTAGTTCCAACTAGATTTGTTTATAGAGTTCAAAACCTATTTATTTATTTTTGGCCCAAGTTGCCCTAGATTTGTTTTTAGAGCCCAAAACCTATTTATTTATTTTTTGCCCAAGTTGCCCTAGATTTGTTTTTAGAGCCCAAAACCTATTTATTTATTTATTTGGCCCAAGTTTCAGCCCACTTAAATGTCATAGATACTAGTAAGTATGGCCAGCCCATTAAAAATAAAATAAAAGAAAAGAAAAGAAAGAAGAACGGGAGAAGGAAAACAAAAGAGAGAAAAGAAGAGAGTGAAGAGGAGAAACCCTTGTTGATCAAATTCTCCCTTACAACCCTCATCCTAGGTAGTTTCTAAGTTATTTTGAAGTAAGTAATGTGTAAATTAAGCTTCCTTCCTCCATAATTTTGTAATTTTGTTGGATTTTTTCTAGTATTGATATAATTCGCAGCTACTGTCCGAATTACTTTTGACCTAACTATTGTCCTCAGAAATTTGAAAACTCAATTTTTGTACGTAGCTGAACTCGTTATCTTTCTGTAGCCACCTGAAATGCCTCCATCCGATTTTTCTACAATTAGTTATGATTTTTCTCGTAAACTGCTGCTAGGTAATTCGTAGCTGCAGTTCGAACTGATTTTGACATAGCTACTGACCTCAGAAGTTTACAAACTCAATTTTTGCTGAACTTGTTAGCTTTCTGTAGCCACTTGAAACTCCTCAATTCGATTTTTCTACAATTAGTTATGATTTTTCTTGTAAACTGCCGCTAGCTGGAAAATTTAAGAATATTTATGTCGAATTCAAATTTATTTCCTATCGTTTTGTTTAAGAAATGATCTAAAACTGGTTATGTGAGATTGGGAGATGAGGTTGAGGAGATACGGGCTGTTCTTATTTAATATCGACTCGCTCGAGCTCGATTAAGATTTATTTTGACAATGAAAGACGATGTTACCGCTAATAGTTAGTTATATTTGATTTGTCTTTAATTGCTCATCTCTTTTCTAGGTAAAGAACCATTGACGAAGGGCAAAGGACCGACTTCAGATTTCAGAGAGAGTTAATCACTTTCTTGTGAGTTGATAATTCGGGAACGCCTTCTCTTGTGGGAAGTGTGGACCCTCGATACATGTGCATTTATTTTAGCTGTAGTTAATTGATAAGAAAATTATTTGGAAATGTGTTATGTGTTAAGAGCCTGATTGGTCTAATATGGTCCATCGATTATCCTATATTATTGCATACAGAGTTCTGGTTGGCCATATATTATGGGTATTGTTGAGTTTAACTTATGTTGAAGAGCCTTGACGGCTCGATATCTGATAGCCTTTATTGCGAATTATTTGCATATTGATTTCTGGTTATTCTTGTGACTTATGTGTCAATTAAGACTCTAACTTGAGTCGTTATTCATCTTATGATGCATATGCATATGTATATCTGGTACCAAGGTTAAGTAGCCCGAATTGGTCACGGTTCGGGTGAGTTGGAGCGACATTGATTAAGTAGCCCGAATTGTCGCGGTTCGGGTGAGTTAGAGTGACAACCAAGTCGCCCGTGGCTTGGCAAACCCGTGTGAGTTAGATCTAACGGGGCACCTGTTCATTTGCCAAATACTGATACTCTGGAGGGTGATCGTTAGATAGATCAGTCTATTATAGGCTCAGTCAACGTCACCGGTGTGGGACATGCATGTCCTATATGTTTATATGTTTGATCATTTCAAGTATTCACATCGATATTGAATTGTGAACTTTAGCACTTGGCGTGTTGAGAAAGAATATTAATGTGCATTTTATCTAGAGTAACGGTGACAGCTCGGACTGACTCTCGACGGAGAGATCAGTTCGAGGAGGATATTGACTACCCACGCGTCTTTGATGTAATAACATCTTGTTTGAACTAATTGTGTATTTGTAAATGCGTTCACAGGTTGTATTTTCATTAAGTTGTATATTAAGTAAACATAAAAAAATAGATGTGGAACGAAATATTAGATTTTTTGTTATGAACCGCGAGCGGGAGTACATGCTTCGTATAAGGGTTGGGGTGACCGGCTTATCACCTCACTGAGCTAGTGGTTTTGCTCACCCCCATCATTCTTTCCTTTTCAGGCTGTTGATATCGTTTTGGTTGGAGGTTTGCCTATCGTTTGCTCGTCATTCAATCAGTGTTTTGGGTACTTTCTCTTTTATGTAAATTGACGGACTCATTGGCGAGATTGTATAGTTTATATTTGGTGACCCCCTTGTTCTTTTTGTACCCTCTCGATGTTATATCGTTCATGTATATTTTCTTTAAACTAAGTTACATCGTTGTATTTTGTACCTTTGTAAATCATTGTTGATACTTTATGAGATGATGTCCTCGGGTTGTACTCGTTGTTATCAGTTGTTCAGTTCTACAGGTACTTGATAGCAAGCCTTACGTTTTCTATAAACTTTGTGGAGTGGAGTGCACCCATTCCGCAAAATTTATGGTTAACGTGGCGGTTGTCGCGTTCTGTCTGGGGTCGGGGCGTGACAATTTTCTTTATATTTTTAAAAAATTACAAATTTATAAGTAACAATAAATTCAAATTCAAATTATATTTATCGTCTTAAAAAAAATTAAATAAAAAATTAATTATATTATACACAAATATTAACATATATGTTTTCTATTGACACTTTGGGAAAATACTTAATTATTTTGGATATATTGTTATATATGTTTAAGAAAAAAAAATATTACAATAATTTAAGACAATATATATTGTCATATATGTTGTCTTTGTGCGTAAAAAAAATTATAACTACAAATGTTATTATATATGCTGTCTTATAATAAATTATCTTAAAAAATAACATGTTTCACACCACATTAAGACAACACCAGTCAATATGTGTAGTCTTAGTGCGTGAAAAATAGTTAAGACTACATATATAAAACATACGATAACACATATTTCTTATATATTTAGTCTATTTACTGGTGTTTTTTTGTTTTGGTGTATTCTTAAAAGTAACATTTAACGCATTTGTACCTTCAATTCTCACGGCCTATCCGTCTCAAATTCACCCCAACATTTCTTACTTTAACTGTATGAAGAAAAGCTTAGAATTTATTGTTTAAGTTGAGTAACATATTTTTATTTAAGTTATATTAATTAAAATTTTTTTTAAAAAAATTATAGTAGATTTAATTATTCAGAAGTATGAATGGAGGGTACTATAAAAATTATTTAAGATACAAAGATCCAAAATCAGTGACTTAGGATAATAATTGTTTATCAAATCCGAGTGTAAGTCTAGTTCATTAATCTAAATGCTAACTCACAGTGTTTAATTTAAATCCTAAACCCTAAATCTTTATATTCGACATGCCCAAAATTCAGGGCCCTAATCTCTTTTCACCCATTAGTATATGGATATATGTGTGTGGTGTATTATGAACTAGGAGCCGCTTGGTTCAAATTTTGAAATGACAATGTAATAGAAATCATTGATGAGGGTAATGGTAATGGGAATGAAAGTGATTGAAGGGATGGAGGTATACATTGAATCAATGGGAATGATTGAGGGATTTGAATTCACATTACCCCTAATCAGGCATGAGGAATGATAATCAATACTCTTTCATTCACATTACTCACTCCTACTACCTCTAACCAAGCACCCCTAAATTAATTAACAACCCAACAATCAACGGGCTAAACTCTAATTCAAAATTAATAGTCCAAATATTAATCCAACTCTAATTATTAACTTTAAAAATAACTCTTTTGTATCTCACATTGGGACTCATATTTTAGTCCCTGGTATATTTATCCACTTCGTTTTTTACGTAATAAATATAAACTTATTTAAATTATTATAATTATGTTATAAAAATAACCCCTTTTTTCCTTAAACAAATGCACTCCATTTTTTAAATCTTGACGTAACAAATACAAACTTAAATAAGATTAATATAATGACTATTAAATCTTATTATATTATACTAATAACGTTGGAGATATTGATTTAGAGATTAATATTCAATTTAGTTGATTATTCAATAACCAATTTTCAGGGCTATTTTCGAATAGATAATTTTGGTGTGTTAATAGTCTCAAAACTAATTCATGGTGAGTGAGAATTAATGCACAAAGTTGAATGGTTGAATGCATTTTATGTGGGTGTTACTTTTGTTCAAAGTTTTGAAACCTAAATAATAGATATTTATGTTGCCAACATAAATCAATGTCATTATGGAATATTGGTGTGAGAATTAAAAATTATCAGCACTACTTGTGAGCCATTACTAATAAGTTTTATGGTGTGTTAAAGTCTATTTTTTACTTTTGGACCAAGGTCCAATCATGTAAGAACTCAAATGAAGGAGGATAATTTGAGTAGGCTCGTTCTATTTTATTTTCAACTAAAGATGAGGCAAATATGGTTCATAACACTTAGAAACATTAAACCTTCAGTTACGTTACGAATTCAAATTCGGATGTGTAGCGGCTAAGTACAAACATGACAGAGTCAATCTATAACACCATGCAAGAACTGGTAACAATCAGTATTTATTAGTCCTATTGAATACAATAATAAATGTTGCATGAACCTGAAATATGAGTGGAGTGATGCCTATAAATAGGACATTCATCTATGGTGCTTGACATCATCTTGAATCCTTGAAAACCAATGATACATGAAAAGCTTTGAAATTCTTTGAGCGCTCTTTCAAAATTTCTCAAAATCTTTGAGTTTCTGCTTATTGTTGAGTCTCATATTTAGAAACACAACCAAATTCTATCATTTCTTAGTTTGTGGAGCTCTTGCACTTGGGGTATAACTCGTACAAGAGACGAAATCGTTTTATTTTTGGAAACAATACGTTGGAACCGTGAGCACTACCGGGACGTGATTGTTTTGCGGGTAAAGTCCTGGATTTAACTTGGCTTAATTTCTCTCTAACGAATTTCTTGTTTGTTCTGAAAATCTGCACAATTCTGGAAGTTCAAATCGGAACTGGATCTCGACGTATTCTGCAACTCATATAAGAACTGGAAGTCTGTCGTCTACCTACTTAAGAAAATTTGATCAGATTTAACAATCTGATAGACGTTCAAACCCGTGTTCGAACTGAAACTGCTCCAGAAAGCTGATTTTCCTGGAGTTCTTTCATACAGACGTTCTATGTTTTTTCATTCCATTATTGTTATTTTTTAGTTCCTTCCACTACTGTAATTACATTGTTTGGTGATCTATAAACCCAACAAATAATCCACTAATTAAGAAATTTTAGGTTCTTATCATATTTTCCCAGGAGTAAATTCAATTAAAATTTAATTTTGATTCAAATATAAAAACTAAAAGCATGACTTTTATCATAAGTATTTACTTCTAATAAAAAAGGAGTCAAATGGAAAATAAACAAAAGTACGTGGTGACTAAAAAGTAAAAAGGGAGTCGATTGAAAATAAACAAAAGTAGGTGGTGACTATATGCAATTTAGACTTTAGAATTCTAAGATAGAATCGAGGGGCCAAACCAAAGCAAATTGGGAAGCCTGCAAAATTCTTGCGATTTTTTTTTCAGAACCCTCACCATCTCACTGAAATCTTGAAAACCACTCGTGTGTTTGTTTGACACGAAGATATGGCGATGTCACCCAGTGCAGCTTTGGCTGCCCAATTTCACTCTTCATTGACTTCTTGTAACTCTCTCTCTCTTTCTACTTATCTGTGTTCTTTAGAATATGCCAACCATTTTTCTGATGTTATGAGATAATTGTGTCTGCAATTGTTTGATTGTAATGGGAATTCTGTTGGGTGAATCATGTTCTTGGAAAATTTCGCCTTGGTTGGATATTAGAATGTAAAATTAAGTCATATTGTACTGCCTGCTATATTGATTGAAGTTTGGGAAGTAAAACATGTTTACTTCTTGTATCTCCCATTATTAATCCTTGTTTCGATTATACTTCTGTTTGAATTATAAAAATGGAAACTCTAGTTAAATTAATTATGAATTGCTTGAGGTGTATTGTAGCTTTTTACTAGTATATATTTAAGGGACTTGCAATTTAGACTTGTTGTCTACAGGGCTTTTAGATTTAAGGAGTCTATTCAAAGCCAGTTTCATTTTGATTTGTTTCACTAGTTCCTCACACCCGAACCTGAGGCCCCTCTTGCTTGTGCTGTCTTAAGTCCTAAATGCGTATGCTAATCCCCTTATTGGTGATCTGCTAGGTTTAACTTCTTATAATGATGGTGAAATGCTGTGATGTTTCTAATAGGGGACAAGACGTGTGTATTTTGTCCTTCACGAATAGTATTATATGTTTGAAGATTATATTACGACTGAAACACCGATTGTATGTACTTCCTTTGTGACACTTCCCTACAAATGAATTTCGTTGACTGGGTGAGCAATTTTATATGGAATAAAAGAAAGTGGCACTAGTCAATTATGAGTTTTTTATGAATTGTTAAGATTGCTGTGTTGTCAATACAGTCTGATTACCCAAAGCAATGCATTGAATCATTACCCCGAATATGTAACAGGCCCTGTATTTTACTTATCTATGGCTGCGTTATAAAAATAGCAGTGTAGTTGTATAAGGAGAGCCAGAGATGAAAATTCAATATTCAATCTAAAGCGTAAATAGGAGTGAGTAAGGTATAAGAAAAACATGTAGAAAACATGTCATGTTTCAATACTGGGTTTAAATTCAATTTTTGGTCTGATTTATAGAATCCCAAGACTTTCAAACTTATTACGTGTGGCTCAGTTTATATATAATTTACATAAAGTTTTTCATCTATGATATGATTATTAAGGTTGAATCTTTGAGAAAATTAGTGGGGTTTCTTCGACTATGATCTTTTGTCACCATTTCTTCTGTGTACAACTACTCATAGTTTTTTTTTTGTTGCAATCCAGGTAAGATACATCAGAACTCAAATCTGGTTGGCTTTCCTAATCTATCATTGAGACAAAGTCAAATTGGTAGGGTTAAAAGATCCCTCAGCGTGCATGCTTTATTTGGCGGAAAGAAGGATGGCAATGATAAGGGTGATGATGGTTCTAAGGTATGTCATATTCTTATGTTCGGACTGACAGATATTTGGATAACTAAGTATTTTGAAGGCTTTTCTTCTATATTTGTTTTAATAAGGGTAATCATTTAGCTTTTTGACTTCTTGTTTTTTATTCTGATGCCCCATTTCAATGAAGGATTTACTTCTGTAATAAAAAATGAAAGATTTACTTTTGTAATAAATGTATTCTGTGTGCATTTGGTCTTTTTGTCATTTGTATTGTTATTGTGTAATGTGTTTCCAAACTTAATTTTACCAGTTCTGTCATCATTCCATTTGACAGTGTTCTAATTGTACAATATGCTTGGTGTCAGGCAGGAATATTGGGAAACATGCAAAATTTATATGAGACTGTTAAGAAGGCGCAGATGGTAGTTCAAGTTGAGGCGGTGAAAGTGCAAAAGGAGCTTGCTGTGTATGTGCCATTACTTAAACTTATCCTTTTTTTTTCCGACTTAAAAATTTTTGGGTTCCGAGATACTAAACTTGAACCTTCTGTAAAGTGCAGAGCTGAATTTGATGGTTATTGTAAAGATGAGCTAATTAAGGTAATTCTTAAACCATGTTTATGCCATTCCTATTAACCTAGATCTTTTTAGGATCTAAATAATAGTCGTGCTAGATAATCGTTTCAAATTATCACTTTGTTGTGTGCATCTACTCGTTGGACCCTGTAGGTGCCTAGATTTGCCATAGTATGATCATTGTCTCTTTTTTCTAGGCTACACTTTCTGGGAACCAACAACCCGTACGCATAGAGATTACTGAAGCTGCAATGGAGTTAGGATCTGAAGTAAGTCATCTCTTATTACGATACCATTGATTCTCAAGTGGGTGTTATCCTACTTTCCATCTCATTTTACGTCATAATCAACAAAATCAATCGTAACAAAATCTTTCTGTTCAGAAACTCTCTCTTCTGGTGACAGAGGCGTACAAAGATGCGCACCAGAAGAGCGTTCAGGTGAAACTACACATCCATTCATCTCTCGATTTCCTTTTCTAGAGTCTTCTATTAATTTGTTTGGTTGCTCGTTTAGGCGATGAAAGAAAGAATGAGCAATCTTGCCCAGAGCTTAGGGATGCCACCGGGTTTAAGTGAAGGGCTCAAATGATTTGCTGACGACAAAACAAGATCGCCACCTTCAATTTTGTATACGAGTTTTCGATTTTTCATGTCTGGTGTTTAACCCTTCATTCTGTACCTTAAATACTTATTTCTTAATTTTTCTGTCAATGATGATGATTGTGCGAAAGTTCTTATTTAATCCACCTTGGTTATACAAGTCTTAAAGCCTCAATCAAAGAAGTATTTTTATTTTCCAGTATTGGTCCCTTATTTGATCTACCATGATTTTGCAATGAATAACAAATGTTGACTGAGTGATAATGGTAATGAATATAAATTTATTTTTTAAGCGAATGCAGATAGTCTAAAATAAAAAAGAAAAATGTATACAAAGAAAAGTTGAGACTTCTTCATTTACATATTATTACTTGAAAGTAAATAAATTAAAAATCTACTCCAACAAAATTAAGGCACATGAGATGGTCTCTCTATGCTAAACCTGAATATTTTAAGGCACACTTTATTATGGGAATGAGATTAAATAAATTATTTTGAGAGTAAGATTAATCACAAAAAAAGAAAATAGTAAGATTAGCATTTACATTATAAATAAATAAATAACATTAATGATATATTGTTGATTTAACAAAACAGTGGAATATATAGTGGAATTGAAGCCAAATTTTTTTTAATTAATGTAAATACAGATTGATTTAACAAAATAGTGGAATACATTGAGCCAAAATTCTGATTCAATTTTAGGGAGTATTATTTGTCTGCAATTCTCAATTTTCGTCATTTAATTTAAATTAACTCCTTTAATCAATTTAATCTAAAACATTAAATTTAAACAAAAATAACCAAAAAAAATCAAAATTAAGAATTATAAATAAAAATTACTAAAATTAGAATAGATCATAAGTAAAATCTTCTTGGCTAAAATACACCGTGACAGCCGGTTGCCCTATATAACAAGATTTTTTCTTCCCTTTCCCCTCTCTGCTTGCACTTTCAGCTGGATACACAGACTTCCTCTTACCCATCGCTGTTCGTATAGGGCTCCGCTGGCCTTTACAGTAAGTTCCCTCTTCTCTCTTTCGCTCTCCCTATTTCTATCGGGTGTTTTCGGTTTTTAGAGCTCTTTCGGATTTTCCAATTTCCATTGATTCTCGCCATGGGCTATGAATATGATGCTTGTTGTTCGGTTTCTAGATGAAGTTCTGTTGTACAAGTAAATTAAATTATTCCATTGATTGCTTCATTCCTTATCACTACAACTTGGTTTGCATTCTGGCTTCCTGTTATCTTGTTATTATTAATGAAGTAAATTATGTGTTCAAATTCGTTTTCTTGAAGGTTTTGTATTGGATTTGAAAGTTATATCACACTCCACTATTATCTCCTCGTTTGTTTGTCGAGTTCGGCTTTCATCATTGTACTGCTTTATCAATCTGCAGTGAAATCACATCCACTCTTCATAGAGGTTAACACTATTCTCTTATGCTTTGCGTGCTTTAGTGTATTGTAACTTAGTATAGTCTTGCTACTTAAGTTAAGTAACTTAACTCCGACTGCTTTCACATATGCAAAATGTGGACAATCAGCGGCTGTAACCTCTCTCTTTCATACATGTATTTGATCAAATGATTAATGGTCATTCGCAAGCACTAAGACTGACAATTTTTGGTTAATTACGAATAGGATAATGATCGATTTATTATGGTATTTTCTGGGCTTCGCTTATTATGCATGGGTTGAATGCCCTCAAGAAAAAAGGTATTATGATGGCAAGTTGTGGGTGTTGCTTATTGCGTTTAGGTTAATCTCCCTTATAAACTGTTATTTTATTTAAATCCTTTTTTACTTAAGTTTCTTGGCTGTCACTTGAACTAATTCTATAGCCCATTAGGTCTGAACTGATTAAATATAGCATGACATAATTATGTGGAGGATAATTAAACTACGCACAACATAGATGTATTTTGTATGGTGTGCCATAAGACTTATGCCTAAATGGAGTATATATTATTCTGTCTAAGCTAATTGTTATACTTAAATTTACTGAATGCTGTGTGTGCACTTTGATTAGACTAAATGATGCAACAAACTATGCCTCATTTGGCTGTACTTTATCGGTTCCTCGGTTCCGTAAGTATCTTCTTCAATGTTTAGTCAATTCATTACTGTTACAATTAATTGGATTCTTTTGTTAGTCTTTTTTTTTTTTTTTAATTTTAAAATGGCCATAGGTTTTGGATATATTTATTATTGTTTTTAATCGAGTTAAGCGGGTTGAAATCAAGTTCCTTTAGTTTTAAATCCATTTTCCGTTCTCCTTTACTTTATGAAACTTCTATGACTATATCCTATTATCTTCTGATATGGTGTATTCCACTTCCTAATTTGATGTTGTAGACTAGAGGAACTACAACGGTTGTTAATAAATGCTCACCTCCAAGTATTTACTTTTTAGACCGCATTGTAGGTGGAATGCAATTGCATAAGAATACTCTGTTTTACATAATAGACAGGACTCATAGGAGCGTGAATGTTCTCCTTGTAAAATAGAGATGAAACATAATAAACAACCAAATTTTTAAATTTATAAGTAGGAAGTAGAGTAAAAAAATCCACCTACCCAATTGTTGCCTTAGCCTGTGTTTTTTCTATCATTTGTATAACCCCATAAAATTCTGTTGATCTACAGAGTAGATGAAGTGAATAGAAGGTGGTCTAGATATACAGAAGGACTGCCATAATCAAACGTCAGGATTGGAGGGTAATATTTTTTAAAATTTCTTGAGTTGGTTAAACCAACTTATTACTTATATAATCACTTCATTGAATAATTAAAAAAACAGGCTTTTCAACCAAAGCATGCTATAATTAAGATTCCAGATAATATGTGCAGCTCTTTATTTTTGAAGTAAATTGTTTTCCTGCCTGCTTGTACTGTGAGGTTTGGAGCCATTATCACCACATGTATCCTTGTGTATCTTTGGTTCTTTGGTTGAATTCTAAAAGATTATTTCCTATGCAACTTTTTTTAGAATGGAATCTAACTGATCATTCTTTAAGTCTTGGAGATGTACTATGATATTTTTTTGTTTAGTTAATTTGTGAATCCCAAACTGTCTCTATTTTTTTTTTTTTTTGAAATGATATTATATACTACAAGGTTTGACCTTCTAATTTATATCTTTTTACTCTACAATGTTAAGATATTAATTCACGTAAAACATTAATTTCATAGAATTGGTCATCATTTGCCCCTAAAATTTTAATACATGAACCATGGGTTCAAAATTTCTTTTAAGAGTAGGTCATTTTTTTTATCCTTAAATTATGAAGTATTTTCTGAAGTGTCGTGCTTTTCTAATGTTTTTATTTAAGACAAATTCTTTTGTGGGACAGTGTTTATGTGAGTCGGTTTGTGAGGCACGTTAAAATATGATTGTTATATAATTAAAGTAAACTTATTGGTAGTTAAAGTATGTTTTTCTAAAATAGATGTTGCAGATCAGCATGGTTTTTTGTTAGTTGATGTTAATATTCACTCATTAGTGGTTACATTTTCTATCATTTTAATGGTTACATTTCTTGATTTACCATTTGCAATTGGTTCTGAGGACACTACTCTCACACCGGTAGTTTGATTTCAACATTAGCTTATTGTCTTAATGTCTCGTACAGTTTCCACGATACATTAAGAAGTGCATTCTAATAACTAAGTGCATTCTAATAACTCCTTTTCTTCTATATGTCTTTGCTCCCAACTCTCAACAATTAGGGATAATGTCTTTCATGACCCCATCTCATTTTTGCAGATAATTAGCTATGGCCATGCATATGTTGTAGATGGAGATGTTTTCTTTTCTGTGGAGAACTTTCTGAATTACAATTTATGAACTTATCAGAGGGAAGATAAAAGATAATAGAGCAAGTGAAAGAGTTGCTGTCAACGGGAGGAAGCAAATTCCTATTGATTTTGCTTTGTAGTAGGTGGATTTTTATTATATTTGCGTGATGAGTTCTATTGAATTAGAGTGGTTTTTGACATGGGGTAGTGTAGTTATTAATTTTTAGTAGGTAGAATGTGATAGCTGTGTATTATCATGAAAAAAGAGTGGACCAATATCCTACTAACAATACTTCTGGAATCGAAATTGTTCATCTTATCACAATACCTCATTGTTATCGAAGTATTACTCTCTAAGTTGGAATGCACCAATCACAGTTCGAAATAAGTTCATACATAAAACTTGTGTTACACTTGTAAATACACTGTATGCCTGCATAACTTTGTTGTACCCTTTAAATTTGATCAGGCTATTAACACCCCTAAATCTTTATATGCACCCCAAAATATTGAGGCTGAGTAATTCTTAAACAAAAGAATAAATTTACTCTTTTATGTTCTTCGTCAAACAAAGAATCATTTCTTCAGTTGCCATGGCCTCTGTTATTTTCTTTTATCGTCAGTTCCAATATTGCTATGAAATAAGGGATGCGATTATTTTACCGCATTCTTTAGTGAGCTCATTGATATTAACTGGTAATCTGAATCATGGCCAGATAAATTTATACATGCCCTACCTGAATCCAATGAGAAAAGTTAAAGGATTTGGTGAGCTGAGATTCTAGGGCAGAAAGATTTTCAGGAATAAAGGAAGGAGCAATGCTGGAGAGGAAAATGTAAGTTCAGTTTTCATATTTCAATATAATGATAAAGGAATTGTGCTTCAGTTCTTAAATTACTCACACATTTGCTGCATCCAAATGTTTTGTGAGTGAATCTTGTGTTTGTGATTTAATTATTTTGTTGTTAATATCAGGGGAGCCATTGAATTGGGGCTCCGTTGTCCGGAGAATGTTAATGGCATTTCAGTTGATCCGCAACCTAACTGGACTTTCGACAACTTGCTCTTGGAGCTGGATTCTATAGACAAGAAGCTGAATTTAGGTTTAGATTTTCCCACACCTTTTACTAAATCTCAAACTCGGTATGTCCTAACCATTTCTTTACAGTTTTTTTTTTTTTAATCATGTGATATTTTATGATCTTCATACATCTTACAGAGATGTAAGAGCTTTAAAGGACAACAATTCTTGTGGGCGGGGCTTCGTGATGCATGTATCGGATGATGAGAGTGATAGTGATGAGGCCTTGGTGTCTGGTGGTAGAAGATTCACATGTGATGATCTCTATCTGAGGTTTGTTATACTCGACTGCGTTAGTGTTTGTAGGCTCTAGCATAAGTAAATTTTTGGAAAGCACAAGGTTAATTAAATTCAATATATAGTTAGAATAAATACTGTTACATGGTTATGCCTTGTGTAACTTCATGCCTAAATGAGTTTTCCTCAAACGACTGATAATATTCAGGAAGACTAAAATTATGCATGTTTATTATTCTCTGTATAAGTCTATTAAGAAAATTGAATTTTGTGTCATCGCCTTTAAAATGGTTCGACAAATGGAAAAATGCTTTATCTGAAGTTGAGTACTGGCTTTATGCTTAATTATGTGAACAAGCATTAACTGTGAATAGGAACCTAAAATTGGCAAATGGTTAGCTGCATGATCTTTTTGGCAGTATTTGCGTCCCATAACATTATTATATTGACTGTCCACACATGATAGCATTCAACAATTCCGTTGTATTTCAGGACTATAGTTTTATAAGAACAAAAAAATTTACGTCGCTGTACAAGACTAGGGGATAAGCTAAAGAATAGGAACTCCTATGCTTATGTTCTTAGAATTGCATGAGCTTTGTTTCTTTATATTATTGCTTGATTTGAAACTTGGATTTTAATAATATTGTTGCTTACTCCACATCTGGTTTCTTCCATCTCTCTTCTTTTAATCTGCAGCGATGACTTTGATGATGATATGACTCTTTTGCCACAATACCACCTGATGGATAGAGCAGGACTAGCAGAAGTTGCACTAACTGAGATAACACATGAACTTCAGCTTAGTGTTTCAGTGAGTAGAAATTCTTAAAAGAAATCAATTTTAAGGAAATAATGCTTAACAACCATGTTCTCTACTTTGATTTCAACAGCTTATTGGTTATCACTTTTTAAAAGGGCTATTGCTGGATATTGATTATGATTCGCTCACTCACGTTTAACTAATATGATCTAAAGTTAATCAAGTAATTCATGAATAAAACTTAGTTACTACCACTTGACTTGATGTTTGCCATAGTTGTTTTATGGTATCTGTATTATCCCTGTGTACAGGAGGAAGTTAGATCCAAAATATCAGATTTGGAGACTGAGCTGATCAATGAAAATGAGAGATTTGCCTCTTTAACAACCAAGATTCAACAAAATAGAAAATTACAACAGGAGAGGGATAGAAAATTTGACTTGCAGTATAGACGCACTGTGTAAGATTTCAATTCTTGATGTCTATATATAATTATTTTTCTCCCACTTGCATGATGTAATGATATGATAAGTTTATAGGATTGCTGTTATTTCCTATGTCTTCCATTTACTTTTTGCAGTTTTTTCTTTCTGCTTATAGGATAGTTATAATTATTATGGTAGACTTAAGCAAGTATGGATTTGATGAAGCAAATATGTCTGACATCTCTCCTTGACCACAGTGCAGAAGCATTGGATAATCACCTGACAGCTGTACAGAGGGACCATGAACACATATCCCAAATAGAAGAAAGAAGAATAAGAGATGATGCGGCTCGTGAGGAAGCTAAAAGAAATGAAAAGGCAATTATGGAAGAAAAATTGCGGCAAGAAAGGATTAAAGCAGAAGAAGAGGTCCTCTCATGCATTTGATTTGTGTTATTTTATTTTCTTTTTATGTGATACGGCTTTGTATGCTTCTGAATATTTGATAATGTACATCGGAATCTTATCTTGCATTAACATAATGTATTTTCTACCTTTCATAAACGATTTGTTGCATACAATTGCAGGCCAGACAAAAAGCTGAAATGGCTGAGAGAGCTAAAGCAGCAGCAGAAGCTGAGAGGAAAGCTGCTGAAGAAGCTGCTTCAAAACGTGCTTCTGAAACCTTAAAAACTGCCGTTGAAAATTCCAAAGGAACTCTTGAGCTGTCCTCTTCAAATGATGTTAAGAAAGGTCTTCAGCCATTAGGCTTCTGTATACTTGTTTGCAATGAACGCATCACTTTCTGAATGGATTCTCACGTTTTATTGGCATCTTTATGGCAGCGGGTAACCTAATTAAAGCTTCAGAAAATGCTCTTGAATTGGAGAAGAGAAGAAGACATGTCTATGAAGAATTGTCTGCAAAAAACAAGTCTAATCAGGTAAATGATTATAAACACCTGCTTAAAACATCAACATCATCAAATGTTAAATATCAAAATTTGAATTATTCTGTTACGAATAAGAAAAGGAAGCAGCGTATTTTATTATAATAGTTTATTTCTTTTGATTGATTAGATATGATTAGATTTGATTTATTTCCTTAAATTAGATATGGTTTATTGGGCTTCTCTTAGGGGCTTAGGGTTAGAGTTCTTATTTTGTGTTGAACGCAGACTTTGATACTGGAAATTGGAATTGGGCGGGGAATCTTATTGAATCTTTGTTACGAATGAGTAAAGGAAGAATAAGAAAAGGAAGCAGTTTATTTCTTTTGATTGATTAGATTTAATTTATTTCCTTAAATTAGATATGGTTTATTGGGCCTTCTCTTAGGGTTAGATAACTTATTATTTATAGTTCTTATTTTGTGTTAAACGCAGACTTTGATTTTGGAAATTGGAATTGGGCGGAGTATTGATTGATTAGATATGATTAGATTTAATTTATTTCCTTAAATTAGATATGGTTTATTGGGCCTTCTCTTAGAGTTAGATAACTTGTGTTAAACGCAGACTTTGATTTTGGAAATTGGAATTGGGCGGAGTATTTTCTCCGAGGGGGATTCTTATTGAATCTTTGTTCTTTTTTTTTCTTTCTTTACGGTAGCGTAATCCCTTGTCTCTAACAATTTGGTCTGACCTGCCGGATCCGAAGGAGAGATGACAAGGAAGGAGTGAAGCACGTATCGAAAATCTGGAAACTACGGTGACCGCCTTGCAAGGCACCGAACGTTAAAGAAGGGATTGGATTTGGTGAATAAGATGGACTCATTGACCGGGTTGAGGGATCAGATGACGGAGATGCAAGGCATGCTTCGTCAACTATTGAAACAAAAGGGACCAGCAGATGGAGAGAATTCATCAGCCGGAGGAGATCATCAGGTAGAGACAACTGCGCCAACGGTTTTGAGAAAATACTCCGCCCAATTCCAATTTCCAAAATCAAATTCTGCGTTCAACACAAAATAAGAACTATAAATAATAAGTTATCTAACCCTAAGCCCCTAAGAGAAGGCCCAATAAAATTAAGGAAATAAATCAAATCTAATCATATCTAATTAAGGAAATAAGTTATCTAATACTGCGTCCTTTTCTTATTCGTAACATATTCATTGTTCATGAGTCGAATATGCTTTTCCATTTCTAAAAATCACCGACCGCTTGTTCTTTGCAGGATTATAGCCGGCATGGATTGAATATTGGTATAAAAATTAAAACAATCTCTTCTTCCATAGAAAATATTAAGTAAGTTGGGTGTTTCCATGCGCACCTTATTCAGACATGCTGTACTTTTTATAATTTTTCTTTTCCAAGACTTATGTATTTGCTTCTATTTTGATTTAGAATACGGGCAGAAGAATTAGTGAAGCTGATTAATGGTCCAGGATGTCCACATTTCATCAGTATCCTATTATTTGCAGAAAAGGTTTTTTTCTCCTGTTTGAATCAATCATTCTTTATGTCTTCTTTACTTACTTTAAACTATTATTCATGTTCTTACTTGATGATTGTAGATTGTCTCCAACTGCACAAACCAAAAGAGTTCCAATGTCGTCTTTGCTACTAGTCGTGTCATTGTTCTTGTGACATCTAAGGTAACACAGAATCTGAATTTTTTACTGCAGGATCTTAAGATGCTTGAAGTTCATCATTTGCAAAATGCTTTTTCTTTCTTATTTTTGGGTGTCTTAAGGTTCTTGTATAGAAGTTCAGCATTGTGTGACTGATCTAATCCCTGATGAAACATAATATAATTGCATATGTTTGTCATCAATAACTTAGCTTCATAACATGTTGTCAACCACATCATAGAAAATTGTTATGACATTGCATCATATTATTATTGCAAAATTCTTGAGCATTTCTTCCTTAACAAAAGAGACCGAAATATCCATTATTAGCAAATCCATTTTATATGTAACTATTTCATCAATTCATTATGTAATTTTAAAAATTTTATACGTACTTCAATTATCATTATTCATCACCCTGAAACCATACCTGGAGGATCCCCTTATTACTCAAATTCAAAAGCAGGTCATTGTTTGAGAGTTTGCAAGTAGCACGCACTAGATGGATGGAATTATAGATCTTTTAAACTACTTTTGTTGATCTCCTTTTGAACTTACTGTTTTTATCTTTAATTTCGTTGATGACAGATCCCAGAAGCCATGGATATTCTCATTGCTGAGTTGAACAGAGTTTGTATCTACACAGTTCCAAAGCATATAAGTTACTCTAAGGTGATTTCTCTTATTTAATTTCCACACGACTTCTTTTCTAGTACAAAATTGTTGATGATTTAACACTACACCTCTCTTATTTAATTTCCACGACTTCTTTTCTAGTACAAAATTGTTGATGATTTAACACTACACCGTTCCTTTCTTCACATTACCTCATTCTGCAGAATCTTTAAATTCTGTCTCTTAAATACACGAGTGTTGTTAGAAATTGACTCATTAATACCAAAAACGGCTTCGGTTATTCAGGAAGTATTCAATTCGAAAGATGCTTATTTCAAAGCCATTGGATATAATGAAAAAGATGGAAAGCTTGAGGGCATGGATGACTATGTTGAAAGATTGAGATGTTATATGAAACTATACGGAGCTCTAGTGCAGGTTCAATCAATTTCCCCCTAATCGAGCTTTTACAATTTACATGACATATATGGGAGCCGTTAACCAGTTTCTGTCATTGCAGACACAAGTTCAAGGCTTTAAGAACCTGCATGGACTTGCAGAAGGTTGGGCATGGCTTGCAAGATTCTTGAATGCTCTACCGGCAAACCTATTTACTGCGGTTGCACTCGATTCGTTTCTTGAGGTGAGCAGATCCAATTGTGTGTTGAAAGTTATCATTTACCTACTTAGAGTGCAACTGATTTTACTGCGATGTGTGTTGAAAGTTATCATTTTCATACTTAAGAGTGCAACTGATTTTACTGCGTAGATGGCTGGATACACACTGTATCGAGCATATAAGAACCAGTTTGCGAAGTTACTCAGCATCATTGGACGCGATTTCCTCAATGCGTTGAAAGAGGTTGGTTCTGAATCACAGAGAATCAAGGTGAAGCAGGTGAAGGAGTCGATTCAGAATTACATTGAGTCGAAACAGTTCATGAAAGAACCCGAAGGGTGGCAGTTAAGAAACCATTTGGAGTCTAATGACTTTTACTGAAGTGGGGTTGTTTGTACACTATTGCAAGGGAGGGAGGAGGGAGTTATGATGCACACCCTCTAAATTTTGTTTTAGAGAGGTAATTTATTGAGTCTAAGTATGGTGAGCTTTGTTAAGTTGTTGAAATTTTGAATTCCTACACCCCCCCCCCCCCCCCCCCACACAATATGGATGTGTGAAATAGACTGTATGTGTATTTAAGAAATCTTGATTACATTCTTCACTAAATAGTATTCATATTTACTAGAAAACTATATGCTCCCTCTTGAAAGGTTTCGAGATTAAGAATGATAACTTTTTAGAGATGATTGGCTTAATTTTCTTTCTTTTAGACGGATAAAATTTCTCTCTCGAATCTATTTCTTATTTAATTAAATTCTTTTTGATGGTAGTAATCTCTCAATAATTTATTTCTTACTTAATTAAACTTTGATTGTTTGATTTTTTTTATTGTCTTAATTCAATTTTGATTATCGTGATCTCTTTCTTTTCTAATTCTTTCAATTGTAATATCTTTCTTTTATAATCTTTTATTTATATTTTGATCATTTTCTCAGCAATGTACCTCTTAATTCCAACTCTAATTCTAATGTGCTTGTTTCATCTTTCTCTTATCTAATCTACCTTTTAATTCTAATTATCTATGGGCCTCTTAATTCTTTTTATTGATTTTGTTGTTTAAATAGTTTGGATGAAAATGAAAATGAAAATAATTTGCAAAACTAGAAAGATGATAAACTTGAAAAAAATAAAAATATTTAGATAATAGAGATCATACAATAATACACAATTATATAGAGAATAATACACAATCATATAGAGTTTGCGATAATATTTATACTAAAACATTAAAATTAGAGATGTGCGAGAAATATACTTAAAAGTATCTCAAATCTTTTAAAAATAAATTTACTAAATATTTTTCTTAAATATTTATTATTCTAAAAAATTATAAAATATTTATTAATACTTAAATGAGGACCCTTTATTAATTTCACCGAGATCCTGAAATATCAGGGTCAGCCCTGCCTGGACGTTCAGTTATACTGCTTCATATTTTTTCTCTTTATGATAAAAGGATCCTACCTCTAATTGACAGACCACTAATACTTCTTAATAAGCAAATGTAAGTATTTTTATAATCGAGGAATCATTTATTCAATATGGTCAGTTGTGTGAGATCTTGTTTTCTTTATGATAAAAGGATCCTACCTCTAATTGACAGACCACTAATACTTCTTAATAAGCAAATGTAAGTTTTTTTATGATCGAGGAATTATTTATTCAATATGGTCAGTTGTATGAGATCGTATTTTCTTTATGATAAAAGGATCCTGCCTCTAATTGACAGACCACTAATATTCTTAATAAGTAAATATAAGTTTTTTTATGATCGAGGAATCATTTATTCAATATGGTCAGTTGTGTGAAATCGTGTTATAGTGAAGGTCATTTTATATTTTCTTAATTAATTATTAGTATTATTTTTATTAAAAGTATTAGAGATCATTACTGATAGGTACGTGTTAGTATAGTTTAATTATTAATAAATGTATAAATTTAATATAATTACTGATAGATACATAAGACCTAATTTATTTTCCAGCATTACTCAGTGTACTCTTCAATCGTGTTTTAAGGAGAGATTTCAAGAACTATCCTATCTTCTACTCCCTCCGTCCCAACTTCAATTCCTTCATTAATTTCACCGAGGTCCTGAAATATCAGGGCTAGCCCTGCCTGGACATTTTGTTATACTACTCCATATTTTTTTCTTTATTTTAAAAGAAAAAGCAATTAATTAATGGAAAAAAACTTGTGTTCCCCCGGGAACACACCGTGCCCTCATGGGAATACAACCCTCCCCCTCCATATTCTATTTAACCGGGATAAAAACCTTTTTAGTCCCATAAATTTTCTCATGGTCTTTTTTAGTTCCAAGAAAGATAAGTTTGTCAAATTAGTCCCACCGGCGAAGAAATTGGGCCAAAAACGTCCTATTTTCGTCGAAAAAAGCCACGTCACAACCGGAATTATCAATTTCCAATCGTTATGATGACGTGGCGCCCTGATGGCAGGTGAGTCAGCGGCATAAAAACCTATTTAGTCTCATAACTTTCCTCATGTTCTATTTTAGTCCCAATAAATATAAGTTTATCAATTTAGTCCCACCCGTATAGAAATAGGGCCAAACACTTCGTATTTTTGTCAAAAAATACTGACATCACTGATAAATGTCACGTCATTGTCAAGTGACAACCGGAATCGTCGATTTTCAACTGGAATTAATATTATTTTAATACCAACAAGACATTTTATTTTCTAAAATTTTAAATAGTTAGAAAAAAATTAATAAGGGTCATCAGCCCATTTCTCTTCTGGCACGGAATCGCCGCCACCAAGGCCCACATCAAAAACACCAGAACTTCGTCACTGATCATGATTTCGCCACGGGCCATGATAACGGTTGGAATTGTTTAAATAAAAATGCCTTATTGGCATTAAAATAACATTTAATTTGTTGACTCACCTGTCATCAGGGCACCACGTCATCGTCCTGGTTAGAAATCGTCGATTCCGATGATGTCAGTATTTTTCGGCGAAAATAGGACGTGTTTTGCCCTATTCCTACACGGGTGGGATTAAATTGACAAACTTATTTTTATTGGGACTAAAATAGAACACGAGGAAAGTTATGGGACTAAATAGGTTTTTATCCAGCTGACTCACCTGTCATCAGGGCGCCACATCATCATACCGGCTGGAAATTGGCAATTTCGATTGTGACGTGGCTTTTTCCGGCAAAAATATGACGTTTTTGGCCCTATTTCTTAGCCGGTGGGACCAATTTGATAAACTTATCTTTCTTGTGACTAAAAAAGACCATGAAAAAAATTATGGGACTAAAAAGGTTTTTATCCCTATTTAACCCTATGTATTGCTAGGAGTTTAAATTGCAAAGGGCCACGGTGTCCCCTGGGGCACAAGATCCTCACTCTTAACTAATATCCCTCTAACATACTTTAATTTCAAAATTGTCATCACATTTTTAACACACATAACATATTTTATCATTTATTTATTACTCAAAAATACCATACTACCCTCAAAAGTAGGTTAAAAAGTGATTTTTCTTAAACTCCGTATCTACAGTAAACGTGAAGTTGAATTTGGAACGGAGGAAGTATTTATTACTCCGAATTGCGCGCTAATGTACAGTAAAGTAAAAGTTTAATGAGTTTCTTATTTTGGGAGAATTTATTGGCGTGTTATTTCCTTTTGCCAGATTGCACACTGCGTTCACTCTTCAATCGCGGGTACATCAGCGTTCACTCTTCAATCACGATTTAATATCTCCCTCCGCACTCTAATGTACAGTAAAGTGAAAGTTTAATGAGTTTTTTTTATTTTGGGGGAATTTAATGGCGTGTTCTTTCCTCTGGCCAGATTGTACACTGGTGTACATCAGCGTGTACTCTTCAATGGCGATTTTAATAGTTTATACTTGGTTTTTCTATCACGAATGTATTTCTCTCACAAGGATGAACACCAATATACATTAGTACAATTACTTAATCGGGATTTTTTTATTCTCTTAACGATGCACAATAATGTTTAGATGGATATGGATATTATGGGTAAAACAAAATAAAATTTTGTATTTATATGTAATTTTCTAAAGCGAATGTATTGTTAAGTAATACTTAAAAACGTTTTGTACCTACTATTTACTGACCCAAAATATTAGTACTCGTCCGACCGATAGGTATGCATTTGCTCTCTACACGTAAATTAAAATCTATTTAATATGTAGTGAGTAGTTGTATTAGTGGGAGTGTGATTCAAATACTCCCTACACGTTAACGTTGACGTTTGCTTTTAGCACGGAGATTAAGAGATATAATATTTTAACGTGTAATAAGGTGAGAGAAATAATATTTAATGTGAGGTGGGTAATTAGTTGTCTTAATGTTGTATGTGGGTCCTATATGGAATACATAATTATTTTGTGTGGGCCCAACTTGACAAAAAAAATGTAAACTTTAACTTGGAACAAACCAAAATGAAAAATGTAAACATTAATGCAGGACGGGGGAAATATAATAATTATATTAATGATATGTATGGGTGCCATGTATTTAAAAAGAGAAATATATATCCTTGGTGCGAACGTCGAAACTGGCGAAACGTATATCTTGCCGGTGGATGGAGAGAGTTATTTTTTAAAAAATATTGTTAATTATTCCCTCCGTCCCGCCACAAAAGTTACATTTTACTAATATGAGGGCGTCTCGCTACAAGAGTTACATTTCCTTTTTTAGTAGATGAGGCCCATATAAATAAATCACTTTATCCCCTGGGGCTCACACACAACACTAATAAAAATGGCTAAACCATCAATACAAGACTTAAATTATTTTTTCTATCAATTAGGGGACAAGGCTTAAATTATTTTTTCTATCAATTAGGGGCTGAATTTTTTTTAATCGGTAAATGTTAGTTGTTAGTATAGTTAGTAGTTACACCAAGCACCCCAACCCTATCTCCAAGCCCTCCTTATAACTCCCCTCCTAATTCGTTCCTATCTCTAAGCCCTCCTTATAACTCCCCTCCTAATTCGTTTCCAAATGGAATCAAATTTGGGTCTCTCACTTAAGCGAGAATCTCAGTGGCCAAGTGGGCTAGTCCACCTGATTGATTAGGGACTAAATTATGTAAAACTATCAATTCAGAGCATGAATTTAGGTCCTAAATTAATAAAATAAAAGATAGTATTTGACAAATTCAGGCCTTTGATCGATAGTTTTAGGCATTGAATGGATTGTCTACGCATAATTCAAGTCTTGAATGGTAACTCATTTTTTTTTTTTAATGATCGAATATCAACCTTTATCCGTCTTCGCCGTGTGAACCGTCTTACCCGATGCCCCGTCATTCAATGGACAGATATGAGCATTGATAGTGATCAAGATTAAAATGTCGGTGAGAGAATTGACACGTGTCAATAACCCTGAACGTGGCAAACTATAACCATCGTGACTCCTCCATTTTATTCTCCTCTCTTTTATTCTCCTCTCTCTCAATATCACAACATTTTAAAGAAACTTATGTACACACCAAAAACAACTAGAGCCAAGAATTAATGGCAGACACCCACAAGACAATGGGCGGCGGCGGACGTCGGAATTGGCCCTACAACCCCTATGGCATGGCGGCTGCCGGAATTGCGGTGGTGGGAGGGCTGTGGTACATGTACAACAGGAATAACAAGGCAGAAGCTACACAAGAGAGTACCCACACGCGCCACCGCAAATAAATTACTCTTTAACGTTAATCCTTGTCACCTTCTTTTTCTTTTTTCTGTTTAATAATACATGTGTATAAAGGTTATCAGCTTAATTCTCTATTAACTTTTAATTTCTATTTTTGTATATATTTTATTTGTTATTTCTATAGCTCTCCCTGAGTACGTATTTTTGGGTGATTTGAAGCATGCATGGGAAGAAACAAGTCTAAATTTTGTGTTATTCGAAGCATGTAAGATTAATCTATGGTACATAAATTGGAGTATTATTTTAAATGTAAGGTTATTATGTCTGCCTAGGAAAAATAATGAAACAAGCTATATTATATTTTGAAAGGAGTATTTTCTTCAAATTATGAAATATTGTTTATTAAACAATTATTCCATGAGCGTGAAATTAGGTTGGGGTGTTCTTAAAAATGTAAGTTTAAATTCTAAAAAAAGATAATTCATAATTCAAATTAATCTGCCTTCAAACATATTTACAAGTTAATACTTCTTTTGTTCTGAAAATTGGTCACCTCTAACGCATATTAAGAAAAAGTTAGATTAACTTTATGTAGGGATGATGTTGTATTTTTTTTAATAATAAATAAAGTATAAAATATCTTGTATGAAAAGAAACGAAGATATTTTTTAAACTAATGTGTACGTGTTAGATTAAAATAATTTTTTTTTATGAATAATTATGTGGGATGAAATAATAAAAGAGTGAACGAGAATTGGCGGGTGACTCAAGCTTGAAATGAACAAGTTGCTTGGTTTTTTACCAAGCATCAAGAATCAATTTTTTTTGTTTGTTGGTATCGTTGAGGTGAGTGATCTTTAGCCTTATTTAAGAAGGCCCTATCCAGTTCATCAATCAAATACACTTTAATCTTTGTGTTTGATTTTTTTACACACTACTATACACCTTTAAACTTGTATCACAAGACATCTTATTAGAATAACTTGATTAAGTACTAAATGATTTACTTCCTTACAAGCTTAACTTAGTAACTTGATTAAATATTAAACGATTTACTTCTCTACAAGTTTAACTTGATTAAGTATTAAACGATTTACTTCTCTACAATTATAAGCTTTTAGATGAAGTGATGTTTTAACATAGTATCAGAGCCAAGGTTTAGCAAAGGTACATGTTCGAACCTCACTGCCACCCATTTTTGAGAAAATTCCACATGCAAGACAAGGTCTAGGTTTGAACCTCACTGCCACAACATGTGAGGGGAGTATTAGTGGCTTGATTAAGTATTAAACAATTTACCTCTCTACAAGCTTAAGTTTTAAATGATGTGGTATTTTAATAGACGTTATATATCGTTGAATTACAAGTAATTGACCCAGACTCATCACATCGATATTTTCTGACATTTCCTTCACAACGATCATCTTGTGCAAAGAAAGCGACAAAACTCTAAGTTTAAGTTTTTAGATGATGTGGTATTTTAATAGATATTATATATTGTTGAATTACAAGTAATTGACCCCAAACTCATCACATCGATATTTCCTGATATTTCCTTCACAACGATCATCTTGTCCAAAGAAAGCGACAAAACCGGCACTCTATTGTTATCGTCTTCAAGAACCGCCAATGCCAACGGACTATGATCGCTCAGAGACCATAAGCAAACGCTCCCATCCCAGCTCCCGCTGTAGAGAACACACCGGAGGCTGCCAACCACGAGACGACGGACCTATGTCCGATCATCTGGGGATAAAAATCAATTTCGTCTCGCAACTTCGCCCACGGTCCCTTTTAGTCCCAGAAAAGTTAAAGTTTCCAAAATAGTCCCGTAACTCTAAGAATTTGCGCCGAAATGGTCCTTTTTGCTGGAAAAAGGCAAAATTTGCTATATCCAAGCCAAGCATTAACAACACTCCTTTTAACAACGCACCTTTTACAACGAAGCCTCTATACTTCAATTTTCTTTCAAATTCCATTATATTTTCACGCTTCAAAATGGTATCAGAGCCCTAGGTTTATTTATTTATGAATGAAAATTTTTATATCCTTATATCACTTAACGAGAGGAAAGTTTCAAGAAATATGGATCCGAACGAAAGTTTGATATCCGAGAGTGACATGACTATTAGCTATGTTCAAAGCTGGAGCAACAGGGACTTCTGGCCGGTTGGATATGATGAAACAAACAGCTCTATACAACAATATTACAATATTCTGTATAGACAATATGCGAAAAAAGAATACAAGAATGCCGAACGATTTTGGGATAATCTCGATCGAAGGTGGAAACTAGCGGATGCCCGTGCTAACCACACCAAGGAAGAACATCTGGAGAAAGGTCGCCAGATGGAGATACGATACTCCCAATAAGTATCAAGAAACATAGTGGAACTCCAAAGTTTCATCGAGATCCATGGACGTGTCCCCAAGCACGAACAATGGAGAAGACGACCGAATCAGGGTTCGAGAGAGATCTGCAAGCCCTATCACTTTTCATATTGGACCAGATGACGGAGTGGAAAGAGATTGAGGCAGATGACTCTAAGATGAACCAAGATCTTAGAGAATTACAAAAGACGATGAAATTCTTTGGAGAATATTGCCAGAACATGTCCAAGACGATATTTGAGATCAGCCTCAAGATGGATAAGGTGGAGACGTTGCAGAACAAACAACTCAACCACATTAAGAAATTGATAAAGCAAGTAGAGTCCTTGGAAACTAAAGTGACTGGGAGAAGGCCAGGCGAAAGGTTGCCACCAACCTTCGGAATAGAACCTCTTTTACACCAAAAGGGAAAAACAATGGAGGTCACAAGGCCTAAGTCGGAGAGTGAAAAGATTATCGCTATCCTTCGAGGAGAATCCACATCCCCAGATGGAAAGAGCAAATCTTGAAGATCTACAAGATCTATATGAGTCATTCTAGGGACTATCAATTGTAGATCTAAAAATGAATATTGGAGAAACATCAAGCTCACACCAACAATCGTAGGCTCTGCAGACACAACGTGATCCGAGCCAAAATGAAAGAACCTCTGGACTACATGGAGTCCAGGGAATAAGACAAGAAGAGACAACCCAACAACAAGGAAACTTCAAGACGAAAGCGATGGGATTATTAATAAGAGCAAGCCGAGTTCGAGGATCTAATCTACACAACACCTCATATGGACGGTCTCATCTTGAACCAATAAATCCATACATATTGATCCTGAACCTCGACACGCTGGACTTCAAGAACAGAGAGACCATGATTGACGAATTGACAAATGCAATGAAGATTGCAGGAGGTGCACTAGGATAAAGAAGGGTTCATAAGATTCATAACTATGAGCCTGAAAGGATCAGTAAAGTGCGTCTGGGAAGAGCTCTCAGATGAAGTCAAGAAGGAAACCATGGAAAGCGAAGATCTCGGCAATATTGTTGATCGCATGGCCAAGATCTTTAAGATCCACTTCATTGGAGTAGGTTACTTCGAAGGAATGAAGGAAGAAAATAAGAAAAAGTATAGGAATGCCCTATACAGCTTGGAACTGCTTAACATTTGTCACATAAACGAGTACATCAAACTCTTCAAAGAGTATAGATGAAAATCAAAGATTAAAGAGGATGAAGTATTCCACATGTTCTTTGCAAAGATCCCAAGTCCATGGAGAGAAATGTTGATCAAATAATATAAACCATGTGAATTGGATTCGATAGCAAGGAGAATGTCCTTTCTCAAAGCTAAAATTACAGAATGGTGCCATCAAGCATCACTACATAAGAACTATAAGAGATTAATGGGAATCAATAAGACGGTACCCCTATGCTTGAGAGCAATGATCTTCCAACCATCATTGGAAAAAATCCAAGGAAACAGAAAATGATGAAGAAACATCATCCTTACACACAAAGAAGTAGAGGATGGAGGTCCAGAAGACCAAGATCCTTTTGGTCTAAATAGAAGGACCGAAGCTATAAATCAAGGCAGAGATCTGGACCATCAAGATGGAGTTCAAGAAGTTAAGCTTCATCCTCAGGGTCAAACCAGATGAGCACAGGAAGAACTCCCACAAGAAAGACGTTCCGAAGAGCAGCCACACGAGTCAATAAAAGATTCAAGGATTGTAACTGCTACACGTGTGGAGAAAAGGGGCATATCTCATCGGATTGCCAAGAGAACCAGAAATGAGGAGTGCGACAGTTCGAAACAACTCCAGAAATGAAGGAGGCTATTTACTTCCAAGACCTGGTACAGGTATATCAGTTTGAAGATATAACTTCAGATGAGAGCATCTACGAAGAAGAATACCTCAGTCTAGACGAATCTTCTGAAGATGAGTCAGAGTGAAGAAGAAAACTTCAGACAAGAGATGCAAGAGGACATGTCGGGATTTTTTTTCCAGACATCCATTTCTCACAGGACCCTTATGAGAATCATGAAGGAGGATCCAAGACTTAATCTATACGATGGATTTACCGTGGGATGACTAGAACGGCTCATCAGCTTCAAAAAGAGAAAGCATAACATCATATATAAGGTGACAGAAGGGGAAATTGCCATCCCAATAGAGCTCACGAGTAACGTGATGGAAATGCAACTAGTCCCTGTTGCTATTGGATCCACATCAGAGCAATTTGGATCCTCATCAAAGCAACTTTCAAAGAAGATATTGATACACTAATCGATATTGTAATTTTTGATAAAAGGATCAAGAATACGAGAGAAGCATGCTTGGGAGGAATCTCAGGGAACCTGTACGCAGGCAAGATGGCGTCCTACATATGCCAAAGGATTGCCTATAATCTGGAAGATAAAGACTTCAATAGGGCGCTCACCCTTCATCAAGATTTTAAAAACAAAGACTTGATGAAAGAAGGGAATAGGCCTTACTCTATCACATACAGTTTCTCGTATGCTCTGTTCAACACCCATCATTCGGATCTATTCCTAATGAAGGAGTATATTGAGATACCAGATTTCAAAAACATATGTCAAAGGATTGCCAATAATCTGGAAGATAAAGACTTCAGTAGGGCGCTCACCCTTCATCAAGATTTCAAAAACAAAGACTTGATGAAAGAAGGGAATAGGCCTTACTCTATCATATACAGTATCTCGTATGCTCTGTTCAACACCCATCATTCGGATCTATTCCTAATGAAGGAGTATATTGAGATACCAGAAGTGTTCGAGAGGGTTGCATGCGCAACCAGGCCACAGATAATGGAGTTACCGCCAATCTACGACATGGATTTGCGAATCAAAGATAAGCCAGTCTGGAGTAGGCAAAACAACCGCAGATTCGAGCAGAGAAGGATTTCTTTCCAAGAAGACAGAATGAATAGTGAAAAATGGGGAAAGAAGCCGATCGTGGAGGTAATCTAGGAACCGGAGAAGTTCACAACTAAAGGTGAACTAAAATGCCCAAAAGGATAGAGAGGAGTCGAAGTAAGATTCGATATCACTAAAAAAACTCTATTCCTTGTGATGTCTTGTATTATCTTCAACAACCAACAACTGGGAGATACCAAGGACAGCTCAAACTTGGTGATCATAAGCTAATAATCGAGGGAGCTGCAGGAAGATTCCCAGAATAACTGGTGTTGGGATTGGAGTTTCTCGAGGATCACAAACCGTGGGAACGATTACAAGATTGAATGGAGTTCACGGTCAAAGGAAAAAAATATAAAGTCTACTAGAAAGGGCTTTTATAAGCTCTGATCTACCCATGACCACAAGTCCATTCTCGATATATATCACTACAGGGATGATATATAAGGAGCACCGTGCAGAGTATTTTGTGGCATATATTGATTCAGGAGCCGGTATTTGCATAGCAAGAGAAGGAGTATTTTCTAAAGGCTCTGGCGAAGATTTGCCAACAGTACTAGGAAAGAATTAATCACAGAGGGTGCTAATCCTTAAAAGAGAAATCAATTAAGCGGAAATTATGATCAGAGGAGCGGATCGTACCCCATGGTACAAAGTAAATACTCCACCGATATATTTTTCACGATATCAGAGCAGATATTTTGTTAGAAAATAATTTTCTACAGACATTCAAGTGTTTTACCCAAGAAAACGCGACAAGAATGCTTATTTTCACAACCCTTTGTGAACATAAAATCATCGCACCAAGACTGCGTAATGCATTTCAAAGAAAAATATCAATCAGATTTCGCAGTAAGCGTGGTGATAATGAAGGAAAACTTAGCTATCCAAAGATGAATAATCGAAGGAAATATGGCGAAGCGGTCCTTCAAATGAGAACCGAGACCAGAGGAGGGTGAAAGATGAAAAACTTAAAGGAAAATACAATCCACATTCTTAAAGCAAGCCTGGGAGAAAGCCTACAGAGAAACGTCACAATCGAAGAACAAACATCTTTGGAGGACGTCAAGAAGAAGATACGAGGAACTTCAATGAGGATCCTCTAGCCTGGTGGGATAAAAACAAGTTCAAAGCTTCACTCAAAGTAAAAGAAGGAAAGGAGCATGAGTTCGTAAGATACAAGCCTATCCTGATGAACCAAGAGGATCGAAAGGATATGCAGCTAATACTTAAGGAACATCTGGACCTTAAGTTGATATCACCAGGAGTATCTCCATACAGCAGTCCAGGATTTCTGGTTCAAAATTATGGAGAAGTTAAGCGGGGGAAGTCGAGACTTGTGATCAACTACAAAGGGATCAACAGCATCTTGGAGTTCGATGGATACTACATACCAAGTAGGGAACACTTGGTCAACTGTATCAAGAATGCCAAGGTATTCTCAAAGTTCGATTGCAAATTTGGATTCTACCAGATTATGATGGAAGAAGGAAGCAAAAAGTTCACAGCCTTCTCCACACCACAGGGTCATTATATCTGGAATGTCATGCCTATGGGCTTGACAAACGCATAACAGATATATCAGAGAAAGATGGATAATCTTTTCAAAGATTATTTCCCATTCATGTTCGTTTATATAGATGACATCCTCATAGCTTCAAAGAACATGAATTAGCATTTGGCGCATCTGGAAGTATTTCAGAAACATGTTACAAAGAAGGATTAGCGCTTTCTGAAAAGAAGACAATAATTGCTATAAGGCAGATCGAGTTTCTTAGAGTAGAGATTGATGAGTCCGGAATTATTCTACAACCACACATTGTAGAAAAGGTTCAAGGATTTCCTGAAGATCTCAAGGACAAGAAGCAACTCCAAAGCTTCTTAGGAGTTGTTAACTTTGCTGGAATATTCATAAACAATCTGGCACAATACAGGAAGGTGTTCAGTCCCCTGTTGAAAAAAGATGTTAAGTTCAAATGGGATGAGTCACACCGAGAGATGGTTAAACAACTAAAGGAGCATAACTTTTGGAGGACATTTCTCCAAAATTGAATTTGTGAACCGCGCTTAGGGATGGCAATGGGATGGGTATTTCTGGGCACCCGGTTTGTCCGAACCCTAATGGGTAGGATACGGGTTTGGGACGGGTACGGGTAGTTGTGAAAAATACCATTAGGGTTTGGGACGGGTACGGATAATGCCTCAAATACCCGCGGGTACCCCGATTATATATATATATATATTTTTTTTTTTATAAAATTTAATATATATTATATAATTTATATATGATAAGATATTTTATATTTTTAATTAATAGTTATAAGTTTTATTTAATCATATTTTTCAATATTTATTTAAAATAATACAATTTATGTTATATTTAATTAAATAATAATGTAATTTTTATTATTATACTTATTTAGATAATAAAAAAATATAAATATATATAAAATAAATATATATTAAATGGGTATGGGTACCCGCGGGTATTAATAAATGGTAATGGGACGGGTACGGGTATCATAATAAAATTTTTAAATGGGACGGATACGGATACGGGTAGTTATTTTTTTAATCGGATACAGGTACGGGTACCCCAAAATAAGCGGGTACCCTACCCGTTGCCATCCCTAACCGCGCTCTGTTCGTCTTTTTTTTTCTTTTTTTTAATTTTATTTTATCCTCCTTTTTTAATTTAATTTGAGAGGTATAATGAAATTATACCTTTGGTTTAGAATATATTTTATCCTAGTAGTTTAGGGTATATTTTAACTCTATGATTTATTATTTATCCTTAGAGAATAGGGTTAATTTTATAAGGGTATAATTATAATTTTATTCTTATAATTTAGGGTATATCTCACCATTAAAGTTTAAGATTTAGGAATAATTATAATTTCATGTGATTAAGGGTGTATTTTACCTCAAGTAGTTTAGTGTATAATTTAATTATAGGTTTTAGGGTATAATTATAATTTCACTCTGAATATTTAAGGTATAATTTATCCCTGGGATTTAGAATCTTGGTATAATTGTAATTTTACATACCCTAAGATTTAGGGTATAATTGTTTTTCAAAGTATAATTTTTAAAAAAATAATAAAAATAAGAAAGAACAAAGACTTTAATTAATGAAGTAAATTAGAGGCGTGGGTTCATTGGTGAGACGTTGAGGAAAGTAAGATGAAAAATGCATGGCATAGTACGTGTTCCAATTTAAGTGAGTTGGCGTGATGGCCACGTCAGAAGTTGCTATTGAGTCCTAGTATTAAGGAAAGATAGATATAATCTATCCCACCTGAGAAAACCGTGAATTTCATGAATTTCTTTAAATCTACTCCATTCATTAAATCTAACAGTTAATATAAAGCCACATCACCCTATTTAATTATTTTAATTATTAATTCCCATTAAATTTTCAACATTTGATTTTTTTTTAAAAAATTATTAATTAAGGCTAAGGCTGGACGGTACAGTATACCGAAATTATTTAAGCACACCGTATACTGTAACAAAATTTTGATATTAGAAAATTTATACTGATACCAAATTTTGATATTAGAAAATATATACTGATACCGTACCAAAAGTTTCCGTATATCGATATTTCGGTACACTAATAATCAATACCGACTTTTTACCGAATACCGAAATATTATTTAAATCTGATATACCGATGGAGCATAGTTCATATAAGGAAAAAAATCTACTGCTATTACATATGTGCTCCATTAACTCCAAATGTTTGCTCAAACGAAAACATAGAACATACATCCTGTTGTATATCTAGACCATGCATATATGTGTAGATGTGTCTGTGGTTTATAGCAATAGATATACACAAGAAAGGTGAGAATGATGGTTGGCAGCAAGGTGATGATCAACAGTAAGATGATCAAGCTGCAGCAATGATAATCCATGACATGTTTTGTCATATTAATCGATCAAACTGAGTGTAGGTGATGGTTAGCTAGTTGTGGCTGTTATATGATAGTTGGAAGAAGTTGAAGATCAGTTAGAAGAAGATCAGTTGGCAAGGATTGGTTATAACCAACTGATCATTAGTTGATTAGCTTGATAATACATGCATGGCAGTTAAAATGGTGTATTGCTGCAGCTGATAAGCTATCATTGATTGACAGTTAATCTTGATTGGAATGTTAAGCTAGATCAAGAAGGAAGTTTTGGTTTTGATGGTGGAGATTCAACATATATGATCAGTTATAAGATTCAACCATAAAGATCAATGTGTTTGTTGAAATAGGAAGTTGAAGTAGGTTGAAGCAGTTGCAGCTAAACTGATCATATGGCAGTTATGGTGTTGCTGGTGTGTGCATGATATGAGAAGTATATATATGTGATCATGCACAGCAAAACGGATACAAGTGTGTGAATCATCACCATTCAAGCTAGTTTATAAGATTAGGGTTTTCTAAGTGTTTAAGTTCATCATCATCTTCATATTGTAACCATGATTCATCATATAGTGATTACTCTCTTTTAGAAAGTGGATGTAGATCAACATGATCGAACCACTATAATTCGTGTCTTCCTTCTTCGTTTAGTTCAATTTCTGGTTTGATTCAATACACAACTAGATATTAGATTAGAGTGTGAGCAATTTGGTTGATCAAGCTTGCTGCATTCATAAGAATTTGCGCCGTCTGTGGAAAGCCAACCAGAAGAAGAAGAAGAAGACTCAGTGGAGAAGAAGATCAAATGGTTACCACAAAGTTTGATATTGAAAAGTTCACAGAGAAGGCAGACTTCAGCCTATGGAGGATGAAGATGGAGGCCATTTTGGTTCAACAAAGTTTATCAGATGCCATTAAACCATTGTCTGAAGGTCAGATTGCAGGAGTTGATGCTGCTGTTCTTGCAGCAGATCAAGATCAACAAACCAAGGCCAGAAGTACTCTCATCTTGTGTCTTGGAGATAAGGCTCTAAGGGAGATCTCTAAAGAAGGTACTGCAAGAGGAGTTTGGAAGAAATTGGAGGAGTTGTACATGGTTAAAAATTTGGCCAACCGTTTGTACATGAAGCAGAAGTTGTACTCCTTCAAGGTATCAGAAGATAAGTCTATAATTGGTCAGTTAGATGAGTTTAACAAGATCATTGATGACTTAGAAAATATTGATGTGGCCCTGTCAACTGAAGACAAGGCTGTCATTCTCATGTCAGCACTTCCAAAGTCTTTTGAAGGTTTGAGAGATACTTTATTATTTGCTAATGCTGAATCCATCTCCCTTGAGCAAGTGTTATCGGCAGTTAAGGCAAAGGTACTTCACAAGAATCCAGAACAACAAGCAAGTGTAGAAGGATTGACAGTGAAGAAACAGAACCAGTGGAGCAAGAACAACAAGAATAATAAGAGTAATATTGATAAGAGGAAGCCAGAAAAGAACTATAGTGCACCAGCAGATGAAGAAGAAAACAAGAATTGCTTCCACTGCAATAAGTCTGGACATTACAAGAAACAATATTTCAAATGGAAAGCAATGGTGGCAAAGAAGATAGCTGAAAAGGGAAGCAATAAGAGGCCTCATGCAAATCAGGTAACAACAAATCAAGTTGCTACAGATTCTGATTTCATTGAAGCAATGTCTGTGTGTTCTAGTTCAGTATCAGAAGAATGGGTTATGGATTCTGGATGTACTTTTCATATGACTTCTATGAAAGATTGGTTTACTGAATTAAGGTCACAAGATGAAGGATCAGTAATGTTAGGTGATGATCATACTTGTAAAATTTTTGGAATTGGTTCTGTTAAACTTAAAATGTTTGATGGAAAAATCAGGATGTTAAAGAATGTTAGATATGTACCAAGCGTAAGGAGAAATCTAATATCTCTTGGAATGTTAGTTTCTCAAGGTTATAAGTGCCATTTGAAAGGAGATACACTTGCTGTCATAAAAGGAAAGTTAGTAGTTGTTGAAGGGTTCAAGAGGTCTGATCTGTACTTCTTGGATGGTTCTGTAGTGACTGGACAAATTAATACAACTAAGGATGAGAGTAGTGTTAATGTTTGGCATGGGAGTCTTGGTCATATAAGTGAAAGAGGTTTACAAGAACTTGCAAGACAGAAGCTACTTGAGATCAGCTCAACCTGTAAGTTAGATCAATGTGAAGCTTGTATATTAGGAAAAGCAAAGAGGTTGAAGTTTGGTGCAGCTGAGCATAATACCAAAACTAGGTTGGAATATGTTCACTCAGATCTTTGGGGGCCTTCCAAGACTTCAACTATAGGAGGTGGGAAATACTTCATTTCATTTATTGATGATTATTCAAGAAAGGTATGTGTTAAAGTTCTGAAAACCAAGGATGAAGCACTGTCAGTTTTTAAAGTATGGTTGACAGAAGTAGAACTACAAACTGGAAACAAGGTCAAGTGTTTAAGAACAGACAATGGGCTTGAATTTGTGTCACATGAATTCAATAAGTTTTGTCAAGAGAAAGGTATCAAGAGGCACAAGACAGTACCAGGTACTCCACAGCAAAATGGAGTGGCTGAGAGAATGAATCAGACACTTCTTGCAAGAGTTAGGTGTATGATGAGTAGTGGAGGTTTCTCAAAAGGTTTCTGGGGTGAGCTAGTATGTACTGCAGCTTACTTGATCAATTTGTCACCATGCACAGCACTCAAGTTTAAACCACCTGAAGAAGTATGGTCTGGAAGGGTACCAGACTACAGTCATTTGAGGATTATTGGTTGTCTGGTGTATTCACATCAGAAACAAGATAAGTTGGATCCTAGAGCAGTTAAGTGTGTGCTAGTTGGCTATCCTAAAGAGGTGAAAGGGTATAGACTATGGTGTTATGAGAATAACAAGTTCATAGTTAGTAGAGATGTTACATTCAATGAAGAAAGGATGCCTTTGTTAGAGAAAGGGTCTGATAAGGTGATAACTGCTGATAAGTGTGAGTTTGAGGTGGAGCATGATGACAAAATAATTGTACAGCATGATCAAGATCAAAGAGAGGGTAATGTACCTGAAGAAATAACTTCTGAAGAGAGGTCTGAGTCATCTGGTTCAAATGAAAGAAGAACTCTAAGTAGCTATCAATTGGTTAGGGACAAATTGAGAAGGCAGATCAAAACACCTATAAGATACATAGAGGCAGATACTGTATCATATGCATTATATGTAGCATCAGATGTTGATGTCTATGAACCTAGGACATACTCAGAAGCAGTTTCAAGTAAGGAGAGTATGCATTGGTTGGATGCTATGGAAGAAGAGTTGCAATCTTTAAAAAGGAACAATACTTGGATGACTGTTGACAGGCCTGCTAACCAGAAACTTGTAGGTTGTAAATGGATATATAAGAAGAAACCAGTTACAAGCAAGGAAGGAGGAATAAGATATAAAGCCAGACTTGTAGAAAGAGGGTTTTCACAGCAAGAAGGTGCAGATTATAATGAAATTTTCTCACCAGTAGTTAAACACTGCTCAATAAGGATCTTACTGTCATTAGTTACTCAGCTGGATTTGGAATTACATCAGATGGATGTAACAACAGCTTTCTTGCATGGAAATTTAGATGAGAAGATTTATATGAAGATTCCTGAAGGTGTTAGTCTACAAGGAGCAGATTCAAAGGCTTGTTTATTACTTAAGTCACTATATGGTCTTAAGCAAAGTCCAAGACAATGGTATCTCAGGTTTGATGAGTACATTACTTCTAATGGTTTTATCAGAAGCATGTATGATAGCTGTGTATACATAAGATGTGATAAGGGAAGCTATACTTATCTACTACTTTATGTAGATGATATCCTGATAGCTTGCAGAGATATGATAGGAATCAATTCAGTAAAGGATACTTTGAGGAAGGAGTTTGACATGAAAGATCTTGGTGAGGCAAGGATGATACTTGGAATACAAATAGAAAGGATCAGGTCAGCTGGAGTATTGAGATTATTTCAAGAGTCATACTTGGATAAAGTGCTAAAGAGGTATAATATGAATCTTTGTAAGAGTGCATCAGTACCAGTTAAGCAAGGGTTGAGTCTGTCATCTCTGCAAGGACCTCAAACAGATAAAGAAAGGTTTGAAATGAGTAAAATACCATATGCAAGTGCAGTGGGCAGTCTGATGTATGCTATGGTATGCTGTAGACCAGACTTAGATTATGTGATGAATGTGATCAGTAGGTTTATAAGTGATCCTTGTCTTGTTCATTGGGATACAGTGAAGTGGGCACTGAGGTATGTTAGAGGAACTATATCAGTTGGATTGAAGTTCCAGAAGCAAGATGCTTGGGATGAGGCTATTGTTGGTTATATGGATGCAGATTATGCATCTAACCTTGATACAAGAAAGTCCATGACAGGTTATGTATTCAACTTGTTTGGCACAACAATAAGTTGGAAGGCTACACATCAACACATAGTGACATTATCCACCACTGAAGCTGAATTTGTTGCTCTAACAGAAGCAATAAAGGAAGGTGTTTGGTTGATTGGTATTCTGAAAGAATTTGGAGTTCAGCAAGATAATTTTGAAGTGTATTGTGATAATCAAAGTGTTGTACATCTTTCAAAGCATCAAGGTTATTATGAGAGGACCAAACACATTGATATGAGACTCTATTTCATAAGAAATCTGATAGAGGAGAAGATGGTTGCTGTTAAGAAGGTTAAGATAGCTGAAAATCTTGCTGATATGTTTACTAAGGCTCTACCTATTCAAAAGTTTGAATTGTGTAAGGGTCTTATTGGTATTCACTAAAAGGAAAAAAAAAGGTGAGCTGCAGCCTATAAGTGTAGCAAGGTGGAGAGGTGTTATCACTTGTGGTGAAGCATGGTCTAAGGTGGAGAATTGTTGTATATCTAGACCATGCATATATGTGTAGATGTGTGTGTGGTTTATAGCAATAGATATACACAAGAAAGGTGAGAATGATGGTTGGCAGCAAGGTGATGATCAACAGTAAGATGATCAAGCTGCAGCAATGATAATCCATGACAGGTTTTGTCATATTAATCGATCAAACTGAGTGTAGGTGATGGTTAGCTAGTTGTGGCTGTTATATGATAGTTGGAAGAAGTTGAAGATCAGTTAGAAGAAGATCAGTTGGCAAGGATTGGTTATAACCAACTGATCATTAGTTGATTAGCTTGATAATACATGCATGGCAGTTAAAGTGGTGTATTGCTGCAGCTGATAAGCTATCATTGATTGACAGTTAATCTTGATTGGAATGTTAAGCTAGATCAAGAAGGAAGTTTTGGTTTTGATGGTGGAGATTCAACATATATGATCAGTTATAAGATTCAACCATAAAGATCAATGTGTTTGTTGAAATGGGAAGTTGAAGTAGGTTGAAGCAGTTGCATCTAAACTGATCATATGGCAGTTATGGTGTTGCTGGTGTATGCATGATATGAGAAGTATATATATGTGATCATGCACAGCAAAACGGATACAAGTGTGTGAATCATCACCATTCAAGCTAGTTCATAAGATTAGGGTTTTCTAAGTGTTTAAGTTCATCATCATCTTCATATTGTAACCATGATTCATCATATAGTGATTACTCTCTTTTAGAAAGTGGATGTAGATCAACATGATCGAACCACTAAAATTCGTGTCTTCCTTCTTCGTTTAGTTCAATTTCTGGTTTGATTCAATACACAACTAGATATTAGATTAGAGTGTGAGCAATTTGGTTGATCAAGCTTGCTGCATTCATAAGACATCCAAAAATCTGAATTTTTACAAAATTTTAAATAAACTAAACTGGAGACAAGAAAATGGAAAATAAAGAAACTTAACAGCGGGGGCTGGGGCTAGCAATGGAGAATCTGGGCCGTTGATTGAAGATCCAAGCGGCTGGATTTTGAGGTGTGGCGTCGACGACATTACGAAGGAGAAGGGCGTTGCGAATCAGAACGAGAAAGAGTCAGTGGCGGAGTCGAAGTAGCGGCGGGTGCGGAATCTAGTGGAGAGGAGACGTGGGCGCTGCTTTGGAGAATCTGTATCATTGATTAGAGATCCGAGTGGTTGGCGTCGGCTGCGTTACGAAGGAGAAGAAGTGGTGGCGGGGTCTAGGGCTAGGGTTCTGCTCGTAGACGACATGTGGTGGCAGGGCGGGGATTTAGCCCGTCGGCAGCGTTATCTAGGGTTCTGTCTTCTGATTTTGGGTTCTTTACTTTCTTTCTTTTTTTCTCAATTCCCAAATCAGTTTTTTAGTTTCCATTATAATACCGTTAATAATGGTAGATAAATTTAATGCTTAATTTCTTATTTCTTCATTACACAGTGGATTAAAATTTAAAGTTGAAAATTTAAATTATATATAATAATATAATTATTATTAATTTGATTTAATGAATAGTGCGGTATACCGGTATATACCGAAATATCGAATAATATATCAGTATTTCAGTATATACCGATTTTTTAAAAGTAACTTACTGTACCGTACATACCGTACCGAATTTTTCGGTATGCTGAAATTTTTAGTAATTTCGTTATTTAATGGTACGATAAATGTTGTATACCGATATTTCGGTATTTTCATCCACTCCTAATTAAGGCAAAGATTTAGATGAGACCGTCTCACGGATCCCTTATATGAGACAGATCACCCCATTAATATTAAAAGAAAACAAAGGCTTGGCTTTGACTAATTAAAATATCATTTTTACTAATCACTCTATTTTGGCAACTTACATGCGCTACCATTCGGTGATTTTAATTTAAAAAAAAAACTCTTTTAAACTTGGCGCCACTATGAGTATTATTTTTTTATTTATTAATTAATTAATTTATTATTATTATTATTATTATTATTATTATTATTATTATTATTATATTAAGACAAACTCTCTAGTGAGACATTACATATGTGAGATTGTTTGTGAGACGTGTTAAAATATGCCTAGTACATAAATAAAGTATGTTTTATGATGGTTAAAGTATATTTTTTTAAGTATAATAAATGATGAATTAAAGTATGATTTTAAGATGTTATAATATGATTCATTATTGATATACTTTAACTGCAAATAAGCATACTTTACATATATATTAAGCGTACTTTAGTAATGGGCCAACCCGTCTCACAACCGTCTAATAAAAAATCTGTCTCACAAGAGAGTGTCTCTTGTATTAATTGTTCATTAGATAGTTCAACAATATTATTATCACTTTATTATAATCAGGTACCACTTTATATTAAAATATTATCATTGTTTATTTATTTAATTTATTTTTTTATTTTAAATATTATAAATTTATAAAATGTGATAATATGTGATAAATGTTATATTAAAAGTGATAATCAATTGATGAAAAGTGATAACAGTGATATGAACTATTTCATGAACAATTTCTAATATAAATAAAAAGTGATAACATTTAAAACAAAAAATGATAACATCTTTATTAAAAAGTGATAAATGATTACCAAATGTATATTTTTCAAATAATTTTTAGAATGGATAAAACGTGATAATATTTTTAATAAAAAGTTATTTTTAATCAAAGAAAAGTGATATCCGTATAATTAAATTATTTCACAAACAATTCACTGGAATAATAAAAAGTGATAGTAGTATTTTTAATAAAAATTGATACATGATAAATAAATAAATAACCGTTTAATTAAATTATTTTATAAACTATTCGAAAAATGAATAAAAAGTAATAATATTTTTAATATAAAGTGATATTTAAATAAAATAAAGTGATAATAAAATAATTAAACTATCTAAAGAATAATTACTAATAACATTATTATTATTTAATAATAATTAATAATAATAATAAAATATTAAGAGTATTTTTTTTATAAAAAATGAAAATAATTAATGTAAAATAACATAAATGGCGTGATGGCAGCGGCCGATTTTTTGTAATATTGTTGTAGCCTTGATCAATTACGTCAAACGGAGCCCGTGTTTTTCATAAATAGTGTTTACGCCATACTTTGTGATATACTCCTTTCGTGTAATTTCAGATGATACATTTTCTATTTTGAGTTGTTACCAAAGTTTGCCAATTTCCAAAAAAAAAAAAAAAAAGCAATCATCATTTCTCATACATTTTATTTGTACAAAATAAATCATTCTTACCTATACACCTAACATATTCTATCTTTATTTATTACAAATAATAAAATATTATAATACCTCTAAACATTATCACTTTCTTAATTTTTTGTGTTGGAAGGGGTGGAGTCTTTTGTGAGTGGGTGGGAGTAATTTTTTCTAATAATTTTTTTTTAATCTTTGAGAAAAATTAGCAACTTAAACTCAAACAACAAAGATTTTAGAAAGATGTAATCAAAGTTTTATAATAATAATAATAATAATAATAATAATAATAATAATAATAATAATAATAATTATTATTATTATTATTATTATTATTATTATTATTATTTTTATTATTGTTATTATTAGGGGTAATTAATTATAGGTACATGTATTTACAACTTAATTATTAATAAATACATTAATTTGATATAATTACTGTGCGATACATAACGATTTTTTTCTCCCAATAATACCCTTGTTCACAACGTTTAATACGCAATGTTTATACAGAACAATAGTTTAATTGAATATTAATGTACACTACATCAAATTAAAACAGCGAACTCATATTTCTCTAATAACAATAACCAACACCTCTCTTTTTAGTCAATGTACACTAATGTACACAACAGTTATACTAATCACTCGAGAAGAGAGTGAATTTAGGAAGAAATCATTTGAAGATTTGCACGCCAATGTATCGATTTTCTAAGAAAGATTTTGGGGGAGAAAATTTCGAAAAAAAACCAACAATTATTTGAAGATTTGCACGCCAATGTACCGATTTTCTAAGAAAGATTTTGGGGGAGGAAATTTTGAAAAAAAAAACCAACAATCGTTTGAAGATTTGCACGCCAATGTACAGATTCAGAGAAAAAGATTTTAAAGAAGGGAATTTATGAAAAAATCTTAGGGTCACTTTTATTTATTCTAAATGCACGTTAATGTACATATAGTATCTACAAAATTTGGAAAAAACACGCTAATGACTTCTAAAGAATTTGGAAAAAAATCGTTTTACTGATTCTCCCTGCTTACTTTCTACTTATTTATCTCTAAATGTACGTTAATGTACAAAATTACGCTAATTGTACACTGATGCGCATTTAAATAGTTAATTGAATTGTTTTCTCCCCGAAAAATATTTATCTTAAATGAGTGTACAGTGATGTACATTTAAATAATTTACTGAATTGTTTTCTCTCTTTTTTAATTTGTTTTACACGATGTACACCGATGTTCAATAAGTATGGGTAATATGGGAAAAACAAAATTAAAATTTGTATCCGTGTGTAATTTTTTTGCCGAATGTATAAATTAGTAATATCTAGATACGCTTTATACCTAATATTTATTGACCCTTATTATTATTATTACTTAAAATTCTGAACCATGAAATTTAGTTTCAAACAACGTTTGAGTTTTTATTTGCCAACAGAAATTTAGTTGTAAATGGCGTTTGAGATTTTAATCGCCAACACAAAATGGAATAATGTGTAATAATTCTTATTTATTTATTTAAATTATATGATTTTTCATGTTCTCTTTCATTCCCAAAGCATGTAAAAATATTAATTAAGTCGACAATCTAAATGATTATTAAACTAAGCAGCTTCTCAATTTTTTATTAATCATTTTAATAATTGTGAGAACAAACATTAAGAAATTAAAAATAATACTGATTTAAAATTTATTATTTTCATTATCACGATATGTAATTCAATTCTACCAGAAAAAAAAATTAGATATTATTCAAAACGCAAAACTTTGAACATATTTTTCTTATTAATATATTTTTAAAATAATCAATACCATTTAATATCATGTTATAAAAAATGCATTTAAAATAAAGCAATACAAATAAAATAATAAATTTAAAAAAACATCACATTACGAAGTAATACATGAATGCAACGTCAAAGCATATTTAAAAAACTAAAAATACATCACATTACGAAGTAATACATGAATGCGACGTGCGAATCACTTTTAAAGAAATGGAACTATTAATTTAAATAATTATTAATTATTATTTTTACTTAAATAACTTTTATAATTTGTATGTAATTAATTATTATCAAGAACTTATAATTAAATGATTATGTGATGAATATTTTTTATTAAATAGTTAATTTCTTGATAATTAATTCATATAAACAAATGATCAAGAAAATAAATAGTCATGAAACATTTAAGAAATGTAGAGTTTGTAATAATTTGAAAAAAAAAATTAACAAATGAAATATTTAGATGATTTGGTGTTTGTAGCTTGTTTTTCAATTGGCAAGCCAAATTCATTGCCATCCATTCAATTTATTATGTCATCTTGGTGGAACCCAAGTGTATTTGCTATTAATGGGCTTGTACCATCATTTCAGAATGACCTTGTAATTCTACATGAGTTTGATCCACATGAGTCATGTCTGCTATATGCATAATTGCATCATGAGTTTCCCATAAATAATGTAATGCACATTAATCTAGAAACAAACTATGATAAGAGAATTCTAAAAAAAAGAAAATTTTCGATTTTTCAAATATTAAATTGCTTATATTGATGACATATTAAATTTTTCATGAATTATTTGCTTATGTTGATGACATGTTAAAAAAAATCATATTTTTAAGTGTACATAAACTTCTAATTTGACTGTTTCATTGCGTTCCGTTTTCGTGCAATGCAGACTCGAATTAGTTCGCATAAACTCTCGTGCAATGCAGACTCGAATTACTTAGCATAAACTCTCGCATTGGATTGTATTTGAAGCTTTCTTCTTGAAAGTGTGTAGTGATAACCTCCTTGCATGACCTAGAAATAAAAGGAAGGCCTCCCTACTTACTTTGTTATTCTTTTCCATCATTCTATAAATAATAAATAAATAAATAAATAAAAATAAAAATAGATGGCTTATTTACAAAAAATTATTCTACATTTAATAATGATTGATTTATCTCTTCAATTCTCTCATTAAAACATGAATTGCTTTATGAATTCATTAATATGAAGATAAAAAGTAGTATGTAATAAATTACATAATAATTAAATTATAATTAATGGAATTATAAATTATGGTAATCAAATTAATAATTATAAATATAAATAATATCTTACTAATTAATATTAATTAATAAATAATTATTTTCATAAGTTAAATCGTAAATAATAAAAAAGGCAGATGGATGATTTTCTTCCATTTGAATATACGGTTTGCATTTGTGGATATATATATAATTTAAACTTCCTAATTTCCTAGATTAATATAATAATCTAAATCTATTTAATATATAGCTAGACAAATTTGATTATTCAAAATAATTATGAAAAAACACAATATGAGATTACATCCTAATTTCAGTAACTCCTGAAATAAAATTATACTAACAAATATGGTTTATTGATTGTTTTTGTTGATGATCAGACCATTACCAGAATCTCTAATAAAAATAAAAGACTTTCATAAACTTTATAAACATAAACCACAGTCAATCATTTGTAAGGAAGGGTGAAACACACCTGCCGTATGATCAATGATCACACATTGGAATCTTCAATCAAGTTGGTGCATTTGACGATAAGAGTCTCTTTACCTCCTTGTTTTAGATCATTCTTTCCCTCTAGTCATGTTACCCACACACATTTCATAATATTTCATTCTTTCCATCGAAAAGGCACATTAACATAAGTACAATATAAATAATTAAATTGTATTATAAGATTTCAAGCTAGCATCTCAGATTAAAAAAAAAGTGACAAAGAACTCACTCGCATCAAAGTTTTTGCCATCTTTACAGGCCATAGTGGTAAATCTCCTTTCAAGTACAATACCTAAAAAAATTAATAAAAGAAAAAATATTAGATCAATTAAATCATTTACATATATAGTACAAAATGAATATTAAATTATTTCGTTAATCCAAATCCGACATAACAATCAGAAATTAGAAACAACATAAAAAGAGAGAACCATAAAAAAATGTGAATATAGGATAATTTTAGAAAACCTGCAATCATCAATACACTCGAAGATCCACCTGGTGAATTTTTTGAGGTTTTCATCTAATCCATGATCAAATCATGTTTGATAGTTCGATGAATTCTAGATTCTCTGTGAGATTGTAAAAAGTGTTTTGAGATTTGAAAAACCTTTTGGAACAAAGAAATGGTTAAATAGGAAAGAAAAAGAAAAGTTGAAAAGCCATTATCATTGCTTTGATTTAAATACGGTGTTTGCGAAGAAGTTGAAGAGAGGATGCGTATTTGAAAAGACCAACATTAATTTCGAATTAATTAATAAAATTAAATTAAGTTTATTAAATTTAATAAGGTTAAACATGTAAATAGTGCAATAGGACAGGGATAAAGTAGGGATAAAAATACTTGTCTCTTTTAATATATTATGATATGATTACTTGGGTGACCCTTGTCACCCATGAGCCAAAACTTTACCGATAAACAATCGGTCAAATACTATTTCCTATTAAATTGTGCATCCGTATTTTCTAATTTATGGCAAAGACTTGTGTGAGCCAGTGAATAGAAAACAGGACCGGAGAACGAATCAGAAAAGACAACGGTTCGAGGTTCAATCGGTTGAACCGATTCAACTGGACGGTTCAACCAGAAAATTGAATTTTACATATTTTTAATTATATTTTATAAAATTATCAATTATAAAAATATATAATCACCTAAATTATTTTTAAAATTTTAAAATACCATTTAAAATCAAAATATAATTAAATAAAATATCTATAGTTCATAATTTATACTTCATACATAGTTTATAATATACTCACTCAATATTATAATTCATAATTTATTCCAAAATGTAAATATTATTTTCAAAAATAAATAAAAATAAAAGTGAAATATCATAAAACTTTAAAAAAAATAAAAAAAGTTAAAAAATAATTAAAAAATAAAAAATAATATTGAAACCGGTTGAACCGATTTTTTCGGTTTGACGGGTTCAACCTGGTCCAACCCGGTTCTACCCGGTTCAACTCCATTAACGGTTTTCTAGTCTTTGTACATGTTCCGGGACCGGTTCCCGGTCCAACCGGTTGAACCGGCCGGTCCGGTCCGGTTTTCAGATCATTAGTGTGAGAGCTTACGTAAGGGCTTACGTGAGTCGGTCAAAAAGTTATAACTTTTATAAAAAAAGTGATAATGCTATTTCATTAATAATTTATAGTATAAATAAAGAGTGATAACAATTTATAGTGAGAGTGATAACGTTTTATAGCGAAAATGATAACTATTTTAAAAAGTGAAAAATGATCTCACGTGAGACGGTCTCATACAATATCAACAACTAATTTTTTGTCTCATTTATTTTATTTATTTATTTATTTATTATTTTTTCTCCAAACAACGCCGTTTATCCATACTTTCCTAACTATTCTCTTTGTCATAATTCATGAAACAAATACCAATCAAATTAATTTAAAATAATAATTTTTATAAAATTATTTTTTTAATAATTATTCAATATTTTAAATTAAATTTTCATATTCATATATTTAATATAGAATACACCACATTTCATTCAATAATGGCAAAGATCTGTGTGATACCGTCTCATGTAAACCCTTACCTGAGACAGATAAAAAGTGATAACATCATCAACGAAAAGTGATATTCAATCGATGAAAGGTGATAATAGTGCAGTGAAAGTGATAACATTTTATAGCGGAATTGATAATGATTTTATCATTTTTTATCCGTGTCATGTAAAGACGCATGTGAGACGTTGTCACACACTACCCTTTGATAAATATTCCGAAATTCATATATGGTTATCTACATATATTTATTTATTTTTTTCAATTTTTTATTATTTTAGTTCAATTTCGATAATTTTAAATTTGAAAATCTTAAATCTAGCTCGTCCAAAATCTAAATTTTGATAGAGTTAGTATCTTGTGTCACGGGTGTATAAGAGTATAATATTTTATTTTAAAAGATTTACATTTTAATTAATAAGTATATATATATATATATAATATTAAAAAATTGGGTTGAAATATGAATTGTATAGATCTTTGATTAAATTTCTTCTTTTTTTTTAATTAAAATTTTTATCAAAAAATTAAAGATAAATTCTTATACTAAAGTATGGACTTGAATCCATATCCCTATTGCACACATGCATTTGCCTTATATTTTTATTTTTACTTTATATTTTTATTTGTAATTTAAATTTAAAAAAATCGTTTTTTTTAAATATACTACTATAGATTAATAGATAAATCATTTTCGATTATTTTTATTGGGCAAATCATAATATTACAAGTTTCATGGACACGTAATTAAAGGAATTGGCTATTTAGGTGGAGGGTTAATTTTATACACGTTTTCTTTATCTAATATCAATATTTGGATCCAGCAGTTATCATGTAATTGGGTTATCTATGATCAATGTCACATAAGAATTAGCAAATGAGATCCCTATTCCACTTCTCTATTTCATCTATTATTCCATATATTAAAATCTTACTATGTATCATAAATAATGGCCAAGATTCAATACTTAACACAAGTGTTTAATGGTAAATGGTAGAATATAGTTTTATTATTTTATGAAATATCAATGGAATATAGAAAATATAATATGGGATTCAAGTTGAAGAATTAGCCTAATTTATTTATATTTTACATTTTTATTTTATTTTAATGGGTAGATTGCATCTGTTTCACATAAGAAGATCTGTGAGACAATTTCACCAATATCTATCCATTAATTACATCGCTAAGATTTGCCACGTCACTCTCATACTTAAATTAATATTAAAATTCTATGAAATTCATTTTTTTAATTCTTTTATTAATTATTACTACTAATTATAATTATACCCACAATTAATATTAAACCCTAAAATGAAATATTAAACCTTAAGGGAAATTATACCATAAACCAATAAAATTAAAATTATATTCTTAAAATTAACACTAAACCCTTAGAATAAATATTAAACCCTAGAGACAAAATATACCATAAATCAATAAAATTACAATTATACTCTTACAATTAATACTAAACCACAAGAATAAATATTAAATCAAGCAAAATATAAAATAAACCAAAAAAATAAAGATATAATTATACTTTTCAAATTAACACTAAACTCTAAAAATAAATATTAAACACTAGTCAAAATAATTCCAAAACCACACTAGAGATAAAATAGATTAAATAAAGTATTATGTATAATTATTAAAATTGTAATAAATAATAATAAATGAAAAAATAAAAAGAAACAAAAAAAGATGAAAAAAAGAAAGCGATGAATGAAACAGAATGAAACTCAAGAGTAACTAATAAAAAATTAACATGGCAAAATCTGAATCTTATATATATAATAAATGGTTTAGATTGAGAGAAATTTACGAAATGCATGCACTTGAATGGAGAGATCCAAATCCATAATAATGTAATTCTAATCTTTTAGATGGATCAGATATTTCTGTTGCGTTACTTTAGTTAGAATTTCCGTACGCTATGGCTATAAATGCATTCTTAATTCCTCCAATTTGTTTGTGTTATTTTTTAGATGAGTTCCAACATAATCAAATCTCTGATGAAAACAGAAGGAGCAGTCGACGGCGCTGAGAGAAACCCCGACGACGTGGAAAACCCTGCCCCGGCCAAACCCGCCACCACTGCCGCCGCCGCTTCTTACACTTACAACGGCGTCGTTATCAGCTGCTTTCATCGTAAATTTTATCTATGAGACATCATTCGTCTCATTCTTGTCTTTATTGCTGCCTTCATGGCAGGCTATTATATTTAATTTGATTTCATGTATTTTCTCATACTTCTTTTATTCCATTTATGTCTTTATCGATCATTTACTTTGCATGCATTCTCTGCTTCATTAAATTCTCTATCTTAATTATCTTCCATCATCCATCTAATTTTAATTACTTTCATTACTGCGCATGCATACTTTCCAACAGTGGTGCCTCCCTAAACCTTTTTAAATGTTTAATTAGCATGTGTATTCACTCAACACAACTAAGTATATAATTTTAATTTCGTTGAATTTAAATTTTATGAAATTTTAATTATTAGTTATAATTGCTTTTATTGTTTGCAACTCAATTTTCTAAACACATCACCGGCTAGGTGATCCAAATTCAAATTCATAAAGATTAAAGAAGATGTAGTATTACTTTTTTTAATCAATTTAAAGATGTAGTATTAATTTTTTTAATCAATTTATTTTAATCTTGTTGATGGCTGTTCTTGACCCATTAATTAAAGCTTATGAGATAAAGATATTTAATAACGAAAACAATCAAATATAATAAAACTACAAACAACGGGATCAAACCAATAGAAAACTCAATTCCCACCAAAGAACTCAACCGATTTTTATTACTTTCCTCTTGAACAACACTCATAAAATCCTACATTTACAAATGCAATGTCTAGAGCCAAGTAGTAGTTACCTGCCTCTCTCCCCTGAGTGAGGCTATTTATATCATCTTAAAACCCTAAACCAAAGCCAATCGCCTTCTGCCATTTGGATGGAGACAAGCCGCCTTTAGTGAAGTCGTTTGGTACGCCGACCAGTTGCAAAAGAAATCTGAACGTTGTTGGTTGCTTTTGCAGGGTTCCCCAGAGTGCCTCCGTCCTTTGCTGGCTTCCCATTGGTTATCAGGGTAAGGTCCGCCAGTCAGTCGTTGTCTTCTAGTTAGGATTGCTACCCCAAGGCATATCTTCTTTCCGTTAGTCTTGTCCTTTAACCTACGGTACTTGTCAGTCTTCATGATAGTGCTTGCTCTTCACAATCCTGATTCTGTTGCCCATTTGGTCCTCGGACAAGCTGACTTTCAGTGTTGTGACGCTCGTCCGAACTCTCGGGCAGGAGGATTACGTCTCTGAGGTTTCTTGCCGAGGGTGTTCTTTGGCTTCGGCCTATTTAGTGGGTGCCTCTATGTTCTTTCCTCGACTGGGCCTTCAGGTTGCCGCCACCTTCTTGGGCTGTCTCGATTGTCCTTTCAGTTATGTCCGCAGTTTGGGCCGCTAGGGGGGCTGGGCCTTTTTCTTCAGGTATAATAGGGGTTATTGGACTTTTGGGTCTGCTAAGCATGGGGGATATAATACCCATAACATTAGCCCCACGAGCCTGAATAATTTCATGACTTGAGATTGTTCAGGGTCGAACCGTATTTCACGGGTTATATCCCTCATGCTTTGGTGCCTGCAATATTAGGGTTCTTTCCATCTTGGCTCTTTGTTGTTCCTACTCGTTATCTTCATCCTGATCAGTTCCTGCATTATCGGGTTCTCTGTGACATCTTTGAGATATTTTCGTTCAGGTGGGAGGTATTTCTGGTATTTGGGTGTAACTGTCGATTTAAATTTTAAAATTTGAACCCTTTTGTCAGTTTCCCTTTTCCCTTCTCCCTCTTCTTTCATTTGATCCTGCAAACGGTTGGCGTTCCTTTTATTCAGTGCGCTCTTCCTCTTCTTTGAGGTATTATTCTCCCATCTCTTTCTTTTCCCTTCTTCTCCTTGCTCTCTCCTTTCGTGTCTCTGAGTTTTCTCACCGCCGGTGCTTAGGGTTTCCTTCTCCCTATCTCTCCGTATTTTATTTCCCATTACAATTAGCACGGTATGGCTTGTGAGGGTTCTTCTTCTCCTCTTAGATCCCTTAGATCCACTTCTCGTTCTACCGATTCTTTGGTCGGTAGTTTGGGGTCTTTCTCATCACCTTTAGAGGAGTGTTTGGGTCCCCCGTCTCCTTCCTGGATTGTTTTTAATCAGAGGGTTATCGATTTCATTTCTACTTTCACGTTAGAGCATAATCCTCAAATTGCTGACGCCGGACCTGGGCTATTGGCCCATCTCAGGAAACTTCCGCGGTGGGATCGGGATACCCCTTTTTCGCCGCTGAGGTCTCCTTGACTCTTGATGATTCATGGTTGAGAAAGAGCGTTCTCGTTGCTCTCAGCAAATTTCAGTGTGGGGAGGGTATCGATTTCTTCCTTCCTTCTCCCGATGGCCGCATGTGCTATGCTCCGCCAAATGCTGTTGCAGCCTATGAGTTGCAACTTGAGCTTAACCTTAAGTTTCCTCTCCATCCTTGCCTTCGGGATATTTTCAAGTTTTGGGGTATAGCCCCGGCTTAGTTGGCTCCAAATGGTTAGGCGGCTTTGATAGGGATTTTAGTTCTCTTTCGGAAGAAGAAGTATTCCTTCCTGATTACCGCTGAAATTAATTTTTTATATCGGCTTACCCCGAATCATAGGACGAAGGGATATTATTATTTGGTACCTTGCCACACCAATCTTGTTGTTTCTTTGCCCAGTTTTGTTAAAGGGTGGAAGAATCCGTGGTCCTGGGTTCGTGGGCCTTGGAGGGAAGATTCTGTATATGACCTCGGGGATCCTCAAAATCCCACAGTGCTCCCTAGAAGTTTCTTCTTCAAACCTGTTCTCAGTGCGTGTATGTTCCCTTCGGCTCTCTCCTAGGTAATTTGGTGTATTCTAATATTTTTTTCTTTTATTTTATGCAGTAGGCGATTCGTGTGCTTTCGAGACACTGTCGATAGAGTTTCAGGATGCCTTCCTCCGCATTCGCAAGCTCTCTGACAAGAGACGCCATTACTGGCGTGTTCTCCGAGGGAAGAACCTTTTCCGAACTGGCTTTACTACTACGTCCATAGCCATGCCAGGTGATTTATTTATGCTTCCTTCCTCGTCTGCGGGGCTCATCGTATAATTCCTCCTCTTGCACTAACCTTTTCCCCCTTTTTTGTTACATCTGGGGAAAGGGAAGCGTCTTATTCCTGATATTGCCCGTATGGCTATTCTCCCTTCTGCTCGCCAGCGGGCTGCACTTAGTAAAGGGAAGAAGAAAGTTTCTAAGATTTCTTCTCCTAAGGTCTCTAGAGCCCCTTGCCGTGCAGCCTCTTACATCCGTCAGGATTGAAGAGCCTTCGGATCCTGTCACTTTGAGGTTGGAGGCCGATCTCATCCAGGTGTCTGCTATGGGCTCTCGGGAGAAAGTTTCCAAAAAAGCCCCTCGAGCCCCAAAGTCTAAGAAAGGGGCTTCCGAGACCGCCGTAACTAAATCTGTTGCCCCAAAATGGAAGTATAAGTTGGTGGACGAGAATTCCGATGAGGGTACTCATGACAGTACCACTCTCATCGCGCGTCCTTCGAAAAGGATCAGGGACGATGACATTGGTGTTGTCGCATGTGGTTCCTCTGCTGCGCCTAGTGCTGCTCCTCAGGAAAATGTCAAAATCTGTGACATCAGCTCTTTCCCATCTCCTGAAGCCTTTGTCCGATCTCCTTTTGTCACCTTCGGCCAACCTGGTGTCACCATTTCGTTCGACCTTCAGCAGGCCCCTGGTGGTACTTCCTATGACCCGACGTCTCATTGTTCCCCTTCTGAGAGGTGGCGGTATTATCGGGGAAGTCTCCCTTTCATTTCTGGTCACATCGTGGATCTTCTACCGAAGGCGCATCTTCAGCTCTGCCCTTGTCAGATGATGCTACTCTGTTTCTTCTGATAGATTCGATAGCCGACCAGGAGCTCTTACTAAGGTATGGCCACATGGATGAGGCTGGAAAGACGTTCCTCCGAACTCAAGAGCTTTTGTTTGACTTTGATGCTCCGGCGTATCTAGCTCGTGCCGCCACTTTTCCTTTTAAGGTTGTACTCGAGAGCTCCTCGGTCATCTGGAAAATATGTCTACCAAGGATTTTCTCCACAGCATCTCCAGCTACCTGGGTCGCCAAGCGATCCACGCCGTTAATGCCTTGCATCGTATTTTCAAACTGGAAAGAAACGATTCCCATTTATAAGATGAGGTTATTTCGTTGACTCAGAAGATGAAGGATTATGAGAAAAAAGCATCTGAAGCTAGCGCGGCTGAGGCTCTGATCAGGGGTCAGTTGAGGATCGAGCAGGATAAAAAGGCTGAGCTCCAGGGAGCTTTCGAGATTCTTCGTGCCCGGTATGACAGCTTGTTAGCCAAATCTGAAGAAGAGAGGAGTGCTTTAGAGCTTCAGAACAAGGTACTCTCGGATAAGGTTGCACATTTGGAGGTAAAACATCAGAAAGAGGTCATGGCAAAGGAAGGTCAGTTCCACGCCGAGTTGTCCCGGGTTCAGAGTAGTCTTGATGCCTTCTGAATATCTTCCGAAGAAGAGCTCGAGAAAGTTCGGTAGGAGAAGGAGGCATTAGAAGTTTCCTCCGCTCAGAAGATCAGGGCTGCTGAGGATGTTGTAGCCAGGGTACTAAGGGAACGTGATGGGGCCTTAGCTGAAGTGGAATGCGTAAAGGATGATTTTCTCCTGTCAGAGGCTGACAACCTCTGTTATAGGGAGGTTATCCTTCTGAAGACTAAGATTCACTATTTCTGTTCCTTCGCTGCTGCTCTAGCTCAGGCCTCTTCCCAGAAGCCCTACCCTAATTGCCTCGATGACATGCGTGTTATCCTTCATCAAGCCATTAGTAAGGAGAAAATGCCTCCTGGTGAGACTTTGAGGGGCGACGTTGATTTTGGGGTGCTCGATGAATATTCCAACTTCATCACTGATGTTCCTAAAGAATCCTCCGGAGAGTCTGAAGAGGGTGGATCCGACGAGGACTTTGTTGATGATGTCTTGGATCTTGCCACAGTTGATTCTGGGGTTGAGGATCCACTTGCCGCTCTCCCCATCGAATCTGCAAGGGGACCTACCCGAGAAGTTTCTGCTGAGATTGAGTGTCCCGCGTTCGGTGATGCATGCATTTTTGGTCAGGTCACCACTGCCGAAGTTTTTGAATCTCTGCCCACCGAGGCCATTGTGGTTCCTCCAATTCCATCAACCTCGGAGGTGGAAGTCGATGTTTCACTGAGGCCAGCGACCTTCGAGGCTCCCTTAGGTATCTCCGTAAATGTGTCGCGTGGAGGTGGGGAGCCACAGTCTACAGATACGACTGGTTCCGAAACCTTCCTAGCTGATCAATGAAGTATTTCGGAGCCCCTAGTGTTAAATCGAATGTATCTTCCTTATTAGGAGTTTATTCTGCACCTTCTATGTATTTCCTTTGTTTTATCGGATAATAAGATTTTTGGTAATTTCTGCCTCCTTTGTAATTCACTATTTATGAATGAAGTACTTTCTCTTCCCTATTAGTGGATCTCGCGAGGGTATTTTGGTAATTTACCTTCAATTTAAAACATAAACCGCTGCTTTTCTGTCGTGGGTTATCACGTCTTTGGTCAGGTGCTGCATGGATCAATCTAGATCCTCCCTTTTCCTTGGGAGTTGTAAGGTCTCTACGTCCCAGCAATTGGATCTTAGCCGTTTTTGCTCCATAATTTCCAATGATGATATGTGCCGCCCTCCATCTTGTCAGACAGTTTCTGTTTTGGTTTTTCAAAATTCAAATCTCTCGTATCCTTCCCGTATATCTTGGTATTTTTTTTAGCTGCATTCTTCCGATATTTTTACGATTTCTAAAAATCTCTATCTATCCCCTTTGTCCTTTTTTCGCCAAGCTCTAATTCCTTAGTTCTTTGACTGGTGGAAGATGTCTGGTGAAGGTACTTCCTCCCCCCCCCCCGCCTGATGTTCAGGAGGTGAACACTTCTGACAGCACGCCGGTACGTCGCAGGGTGCCGCTTTGTAGTTCCAATCGTCTTCGCAGGATGCCATGTTCCAACTTGAGGGATTTGTCTACTTTTTCCTCTTTGGGTGGCAACTTGGCTTCCATTCCCTCTCCAAGTAGGCAATCTGTCCCTGCTGTGCCGGCTGCAGGTACTGGTAGTGCAGCGGTATTCATTGACGCGGATTTAGGCACCGTGTTTTATCTGAATGTGGGATTATCTTCCTGGTCGTCGGGATATCGGCGACTTGGGAGCAGCTCTTTGAGGGATGGCCCAGCGGCTTGATTGGGTGCCGGCCTCTAGGTTATCCCTAGGGCACTTGGAGGAACTCCACTGGTGGTATGGTAATCCTAATGTCGTCTTTGAGCTTCCGTTGGACGGTGTTCCCCTCTCTGATCCCCCTCCAGGTCGCACTGTATTTTACTACTCTCTCTTTCTTGCCGGTTTGCATTTTCCACTCCCCCCATTATCAGTTTGCTATTGCAGAGGTGGGACATGGCTATAGGCCAGCTATTGCCCTCCTCATGGTTGCGCCTAATATCCACTGTGTCACTGTTTTATGTGTTGGGCCACACCATACGGGATCCATTCGAACTAGAGTTTCTCTTTTTTTATGCTCTATCTGGTCGTTCTGGTGGTTTTTACCATTTGCTTCCTCGCGATAACCATCATTTTGTGGGGTTTCTGATGTTATTGGCCGAAGCTGGGAGCAGGCCTGGTTCTAGTTAGGTGGTGATTATCGTACCCGTGTCAATGGTGTTTTCGTGACTTTTCCTGTCCGATTTCTTCCGTTGGATAAGTGTACGATTCTTCTCTATCTTCCAAGTTTTGGATGGTCTCTGATGTTCCTTTCTTACATTTGTGTCATGCAGGTCCCCCTCGTCGTCCCCTTACGCGGTTGAGCGATGGTTTTTGCATGAGATTTTATCTCGCGGAGGGAATACTTATCATGTCTCTCCATTGCTTTCCGAGCCCATCCTGGTTTCGGCTGGGTTGTCTACTTCTGGCCGTAGTGCAACCACTGGTACTCTCTTTTCTTGGTCCATTCCTGTTCCCTTTATTTCATGCCTGACCTTTCTCTCTTGTTCTAAAGGTGAGCTCTAGAGTACCTTGTCTCTGGTGGGATCGACTGGTTCCGTGGCTGGTTTGTCGTTAACTCCATATAAGTATGTGTATCAGTTTTTGGATTAGGAAGATGACCCTGACTACTACGCCCGTTCTTCCTCTCGCGATGAAGATGGAGAGATGGATAACTTGGATGTTGGGTCTGAAGACATGAAGCTTGGTGAGGATCTATTGGTTGTGCAGCTTACCGAAAATAGGGCTTTGCCCCCTTTGTCTCCTTCCGTCTAAGATTGCATCATTCTCTCGCTGTCCCTTCTGGTGTTTTTCCCACTCTTGGTTCTGAATCTGCCTCTGCTTCCTTGCTTGGAAAGAGAGGAAGGAGTGTTTATGAGCATGGTGGGCCTTCTCGGTCAACTGGAATTAGCTATATGCCTTGTCCATCCTCTTCCGTTGGTGAGTTCGACCTTCTCGCTAAAAGGTTAAGGGGGATAATTGTCTCCGTTCGAGCTGTCTTATCCTTTTCATATTCATTGCATCCTTATCCACGGTGTCCTTTTGCAGATATTCCCATTGCCGAGCCCGAGGTCGAAATGCATTCCGAGGAGGATCCAGAAGAAGATCCGGAGGAGGACCCTGAGGAGGATTCTGAAGAAGATTCGGAGGAGGACCCTGAGGAGGATAATGAATTGGTGGGGCCTAGGGGCTTCCGAAGTTGGTGTGGGTAGCGGTTCCGAGAGCGAGGACTATGACATGATAGTTGGGCCGAGTGTGAGGTCTGCCCCCAGAGCTGATGTTAGTTCTGCTACCTTGACTTCTCAAGTCATCCCAACAGTTATTCTTCCCAATCCGTACCCTACAGGTGTCACCGCAACAATTGACCCTACCGACGCTGGTGCTGAAACTGCTAGGTTAGCCGCTGAGAGGGCCCGTGTGTGAGGAAAAAGTACAGTTGAGGAAGATGAGGAACCTGACTTGTCCAAACTGCAGGAGTTAGGGACTCAGGGTTTTATTGCAGGTACCTCTCATCATGCCCCCCACCGTGTTCCGCCGGCTGCTGTCTCCCGTTCTTTTTCCCAAGACTCCTTTGGTTTGGCCGTGATGGCTGGAGTTGCTGTTGCCTCCCTTACATCTTCTCTGCACTTGATGGACCAATATCATTTTTTTGCCAGTCAGCTTGTTGACCGTTTCAAGGGGTCTTCCGCCAGTTTCGAAGAGAGATTGAATGCCCTGGAGCTCGAGAATGCCAAGCTAACCTCCATTGTTGCGCACCAGAGAGAACAATTGGAGGTTTCAAAATTTGACTTTGATATAGGGCAGGATACTCTCGAGTCTGTAGAGACGAGTTTGATCAAGACTGAGATTGCTAGAGATGCTGTGAGAGTCGAGGCCGCTGAGGCACATGCTAGGTTGGTTGAAGTCGAGGTTCGTATTCGAGCCTTGGAGCAACGTATTACGTGCCCTGGTTCAGCAGAGTAGATGGTCGTCTGTGCCGAGGCCAAGCTAAAAGAGATGGAGGATAAGATGGCGAGCATCTTCCGTTCCCTCAGCAGTCGAAAGAAAGATTGAAGTCCACATGTTTCTTCCCTTTCCTAGTTGGTTTTGTTCTACCATCAACCCGGTATAGCTTGGAATTGTATTTACCCTGACTGTGTATGAACTTTAGCTATTGATTTCCTCTATTTTTATTTTGTCTTTGTCTGGAAGATTTGTTCGTCGATGTCCCTTCGGCTTGTGAATTTGACTATTTACGAGTAGTTGATTTACCTTTAATTAATTCACGATTGTCGGTGTTCTTAGTTCTGCTTTTGTCACTTATAATGCATCTTTGCTTTGTTCACCTCTAGCGCGGAGGTTTATGCTTTTGTTCTTCATTCTCGCTGAGCGTTTGTGGTTCTGAAGCTCTGCCCGATACCGAGATTCCGAACATTCCTCTTATTTCTGCTGTCTTCGGTTTTACTCAGGTTATTCCATATTGTGCCTTCACGCCATTTCACGCGTTATTCCGAGGCTCATTTCTCTTGTTCCAAGCTTAATCTTCCGACCTCTCTATTCGTCCGTCCTGTGTACATATCCATGTTTATTCCCAATGACATTCCGAGGTCTGTTCCCTTTACTCTGAACCTCATATTCTAACCCTTACATATATCCGTTATATATGTATGTTTGTGTCCCTTCCCAATGCTGTTCCGAGGTTTGTTACTACTTTCTCTTTTTGGTTCCGCAATTTCAGCTTTTATCTGAAATGATCTATTCCCATACTACCGAGATCCTCTTAATTAGCCTTGTAACTCTCATCAGATACCTTGACTCTTGTTTTAACTCTCGACCCCAATACTTTGGTATTTTTATTCCGCTTCCCCAGAGATCCAATACTTTTCCCTTTTGTTTCGATTTTTGATCCTGCCCCTTTTATTTTGGCATGCCTTTCGTTTTCCCTTTTGATAGTTTTTCTTCGATATATTTTATTCTTTAGTCTCAGCTCCGTTGCCACCCTTGCCATTTCATAATCCTTTTATTTATGTATGTAGTATTCTTTCTGAGTTTATGGGTGAAGTTTACGAGTTAATATTCATAAAGCAATGATATCCCTACGCATAATGACCTCCTTAACCACATATCCCAAAAAATTTTTTACACAATTTCCATTTCCATAGAGTATGGCCTAATGCCTTAATTGAAAACTGTAACAAAAGTTGCATCACCAACCTCATTCGCCCCGTTCTCTATTTCATTGGTAGTACTTTTTCAAATGTTGTGCATTCCAGGGGTGTGGTATCTTCTTACCATCTACCTCTTCTAACTCGTATGCTCCTCCTTCCAGAACTCTCTTGATCATGTAGGGGCCTTCTCAATTTTGGCCGTTACCCTGCGCCGTTGGGCTCAGTACTTTCCGTAGCACCAGTTCTCCACCTTTGAATCTCCTCAACCTTATCTTGGAGTTGTAGAATCTCTCTGCTCTCTGCTTGTAAACCGTGTTATGCAATTCCGCGTTCAATCTCTTTTCCTCCAATAGGTCTAGACTTTCTTGGATCAATTCATCATTTGCCCCTTCTTGGTGGAGAGCGATCCTAGGGCTGGGTTCTCCAATTTTCATCGGAATTACCGCCTCAGCACCGAAGGCCATCGAGAATGGGGTCTCATTAGTGGAGGTTCTCGTTGTTGTTCTATATGACCACAGGACTCCCGGTAGTTCCTCAGGCCATTTCCCATCTAGCTTCTCCAACTTGGCTTTCAAAGTGTGTTTGATGATCTTGTTCACTGCTTCGACTTGCCCATTAGACTGCGGGTGGTATGGCGTGGAGAATCACTTCTTAATGTTGTAATCTTCACAAAATTTTTTGAGTTTGGCATTGTCAAACTGTTTGCCATTGTCGATCACTATGGCAAATGGTATCCCGAATCGGCATATGATATTTTCCCAGATGAATTTCTCGACCTTAGCCTCGGTGATTGTCGAAAGGAGTTCTGTCTCTGCCCACTTTATGAAATAATCTACTGTCACGATAGTGAATTTGTTTCTTCTTTTCCAGTCGGTAGCGGTCCGACTAAATCAATCCCCCATTTCGCGAAGGGCCACGGGCTGAACACTGAGGTTAGTTGTTCCGAGGGTGCTCTAACTATCGGAGCTAGTCTTTGACACGTTGCACATGCCCTCGCATATTGAGTGGCGTCATTTTTTAGTTTTGGCCAGAAATAGCCTTGCCTGATCACTTTGTGTGCCAGAGAGATCCCTCCTGTATGGTTACAGCATATGCCTTCATGTATCTCTGCTAGTACATAGTTCGCTTCCTCAGGAGTTAGGCATTTTAGGAGTGGTGAACTTCCTTTCTATTAAGACGTATCTCACCCATCAAAGCCTGATTTGTCAAGCCTTGTCCTTATCCGCAGGTATCTTTCTTTCCTCTAAATATGCCCTGATCTGTGTCATCCATGATTCCTCTGTCAGCTGATCACTTAGAACCCATACGGTGGTGTCTGACGGGTTTTCCTGCCTCACGACGTTGATGTTACTTAGGTCCTCAGCATTCGACGCGGTGGCTACTTAGCCAAGGTGTCTGCCCCATATTATCCTTCCTATCGATGCATTCTAGGAACACCTGTTTGAATTTCTATAGTATACCTACGGCCAATCCTCTATAATGGCTCATGTGCCCATCCTTGGTCTCGTATTCTCCTTTCATCTGGTTCACCACCAATTGTGAGTCGCTATATATCATCAGCTCATCTGCTCCCATGTCCAGTGCCATCCTCAAACCATTTAGTAGGGCTTCATATTCCACTTCATTGTTAGTGGCTAGAAAACTGAACCTGATTGCGGTCGAGAAGGTTTCTCCGGATAGCGTTCGAATGATGATTCCAGCCCATGATGCCACCGTCATTGCTGAGCCGTCCACGTGCATAACCCAGGGTTTTCTTTTCTCCTTCTCGATTGGAACCGAGAAAGTCAGCTCCACTATGAAGTCCGCCATGACTTGCCCCTTGACTGCATTCCTCGGTAGGTATGCTATATCGAACTGCCCCAATTCGATGGACCATTTGAGCAGCCTTCCCACTGCATCCGGTCTCTGAAGCACTTGCCTCAAAGGGAATGTCGTCAAGACCTCAATGGTATGTTCCATGAAGTATGGTCTTAGTTTTCTCGAACTCATAACGAGAGCATACGCGATCTTCTCCATTACCGGGTATCTGAGCTCTACGTCTCTCAGGGATTGACTTACGAAGTATACAGGCTTCTGATTCTTTTCCTCCATTTTGACCAATACCGAACTGATTGTTGTTCCCAATACTGCCAAGTACAGCTGCAATGTTTCGCTCGGTTAAGGCTTGGAGAGAATTTTGGGATCCGATAATTCCCTCTTAATCTCGTCAAATGCCTTCCCGCACTCTTCTGTCCATTCAAACTTAGCCTTTTTGATGACATCGAAGAACGGTTTACATTTGTCTGATGCTTTCGACATGAACTTGTTTAAGGCGGCCAATCTACCCATCAGGTTCTGAATTTCTTTCATGTGCCTCGGCGGATTCATCTTCAGGATTGCTTCTACCTTTTCTGGGTTCATCTCGATCCTTCTTGAGCTGACCAAATATCCGATGAAACTCCCCTTACTCACTCCGAACGTGCATTTCTTTGGGTTTAGTTTTATTCCATAGTGTCGGAAGATTCTGAAAATCTTTCCTAGATGGTTGAAATGATCCATCCTTTTCAGGTTTTTTACCACGGTATCATCCACGTAGACCTCGACTATTTTCCCAATTTCTCCCTCGAACATTTTGTTAACCAATCTCTTATAGGTAACTCCCGTGTTCCTCAGGCCAAACGGCATGTTATTCCATTCATAAACTCCATTTCCGCAAAAGAAAGCCATATTTGCCTTATTATCTGGGTGCATGGGAATCTGATGGTACCCCGAAAATGTGTCCATGAAGCTCATTATCTCATGTTCGGCCGTGGCATCGACCATCTGGTCAATAGACGGGAGATGATAACTATCTTTCGGGTAAGCCTTGTTTAGATCGGTGAAATCGATGCATAGTCTCCATGACCCTTCCTTCTTTTTCACCATAACTGGATTTTGTACTCTTATCGGGTACTTGCATTTGCTAATTCTTCCGCTCGCCAACAGTTTATGCATTTCCAGCTCCATAGCCGCATTCTTTTCTGGACTGAACTTCCTCTTTTACTAGTGGAATGGCGGGATATTAGGGTCTATGTTCAGCTTGTGATAGGCATTCTTTGGGTGCACTTCTGGTGTTTCGTTTGGGTTCCAGGCGAACACATCCAAGTTTTCTTTCAGTAATTGGGTTAGTTCGTCCTTGAATTCGCTTTCCCACTATGTCCCAATCTTGACTTTGATATCAGCGTCCTTCGGATCTAGCTGTACCTCTATTTTTCCTACCGCCGAGGCTCCTTCCCTTAATTTCATCCTCGGATCCTCGTCCGGTGTTATCTGCTTTCGTCTCGGCACCCTTGCCGCTGTTTCTTTTTCTTTTTGTCACTGAGCAATCGGATCTAGATGCATTTCTGTCATTGCCACAAGCATATTACCCCCTTGTTCATCTGCTTCTTTTCCTTCGGCGACTACCAGGATCACCTCGGGTTCTATCCCTTCTTTCCCTTCTTCCAGTGGTTTTTCAGTTTCTATTCTCACCTTAAGGTCCTCTCCTTCTTTCATGATATCTTCGAAGCTTAACATCTCATAGTCCATGTCATGTAGCTCAAACCCTCTACTTTTTCCACGAATGAGCATTCTTTTGCCCTTCTTTGATTTCCAATCACTGTTGCCACCCTACCATCAGCTGTAAAAAACTTGAGACACTGGTGAAGGGTGGACGGAATGGCTCTGAAGGCATATATCAACGGGCGCCCTAGTATACAGTTGTAGGTGGATGCTTGGTCTACAACCTTGAATGTCAGCTGTTTCTGCATCCGGGTTTTCCCGTCTGACCCGTCCAATTAGACTGATAAATCAACCTCCATGGTTGGCCTGGTCAACGTATTGCCGAATCATTTGATCTCGTCACCGCAGGGTCTTATATTTTGATGATGCTCTCCTCCTAGATTTTCTAATACCTCTTTAAAGATTATATTGGCATACGCCCCGGTGTCTACCAAACATCTATGGACTTTGACTCTCGACAATATTGGCGAAATAACTAAAGGGTCAGAATGAGGAGTGCTTACCCCGTAGAAATCTGCCTCTGTAAAGATGATGTCCGCCTCTGCTATTCCCTTCGCCGCCGAGGCTAGCGACCACACTTGAGGGATTTGTTGGTCTAAATCCCTCAGTTCTGCCTTCCTCTTCCTTTTCGATATTATGGTCAGAGCTTGGGAGGTTCCAATATAAGGGGTTTCCTCTATTGGTTTCATCATGTGTATCTCTCCAGGTCTATCTCCCCTCGGGGCTGGTCCCCCGATCCTATCGAATATCGGCGGCTGCCCTGGAGGTGGAAGGAGTAGGGGTATCGCTTCTCCATTTCGTCCTCTCCTCGGGGACCTTTGTCGACCTGGGGGAGGGGGAGATTAGCGTTTCTCCTGTACACCCTCGGCCTTGGGGCCTGCAGCATTCCTCTTAACTTCCCTTCCTTAAACAACTTCCACAACTTCGTGATAAGATCCCGGCATTGGTCGATGTTATGACCATGTGTCAGGTGGTATATGCAATACTTCCGAGGATTCGTGAGCTCTGAGATTCGTAGGACTGGCATCGGCATTCGAAGAACTTGATGGTCCTTGATGTAGTAGAAGACCTCAGCAATATTCAAGTTAGTTCCTGACTTTAGCTTCTCGTATATCTGTTGTACCTCGGTATCTTCCGTGAATAGTTTGAAATTTGCCGGTGTTTTATATTCCTTTACTCCTCCTGCGCTGACTCTCTTCTTGCTCGGTTCTGCCGAGGTGTTTTGGTTGCTCGCCTTCTTTGCCATTTTAGAGATATCTTCTGCTTGGATGTACTCGTTCGCCATGACCATGAAAGCAGCGTAGGATATGGGTGGCTTAAGCTGTACTGCCTTTCACAAACTAGTTTCTAGGTGAAGTGCTCCCATCACCGTGATGAGGCAGACTTCGTCCCCCATGACTTTCCCCATTGACCTCTGCTCATTGAACCTTTTTAGAAAATCTCGTAAGCTTTCTGTTGAACCTTGGTGGATGTTAGCCAATTTGTACTTTGGTTCCTTCGGTGCCCCAAGATATGAGTATTGCATTAGGAATACATCCATCAGCTCTCCTTAATTTTTGATGGAGGCTGCCGGGACTGCCCTAAACCAGGCGTGAGCCTTGTTTTCCAGGGTTAGCGGGAACATCCGGTATAGCGTGATCTCGTTTGCACCTTGCGCTCTCATCCACATCAAATATTTTTCAATGTGAGAATATGGGTCGTAGTCACAATCAAAGATCAAGCTAGAGGGAAACTTGATTCCTTTTTGCCGAGGAGCATTGCTGATTTTTGCCGTGAAGGGTGAAGGAACTATTGATGATTGGAGGACTCCCCCTGTCCCGGACATCTTCCTTTCTAGGTCTGCGAAGCGTTTGTTCACTTCTTCGTTTATCAGGGCCTATAGATCTCTGGTTGGGGCACTCGGAAAGGCCTCTCCGTTCTCTGACCACACTTCTGCTTGGGTTTCCTTTCGTCTCATCCCTTTTTGTGAGACGGGCTTCCTGTTCCTTTTGGTCTGGGGTAAAGATAACTCGGTTGTGGGTAGGTCTTCCCATGAGAGATCCTGACTCTCATATGAGTAGGGTATCAGGACGAGCAAGATCTCTGACTTCTCGGCCTTCTGCACATGTTATGCTTCATTTGAGAGACAGATGGGGTCCTGCGTGGGACTTCGCTCTCCACCGGCATTTCCTGAGTCACAGGCCGACTCCTCCTTCGATGGATGTTTCTTAGCCTCTTGATTTCTTCTGGGTCGTGGTTGCGCTCGAGCTTCATTTCCCGCTGGTACCCTCGGGGGTGGGGGATTCCTTCTCTCTGGATTTCCTCCATGCTAAGGTTGCCTTTGAGCTTCTATTTCTGGGCGTCGAAGGTATTCGCTACGCCCACCTTCCACCGGAGTCTCGTTCACACTCTCCCTTTCTTCAACATTCCTTCTTCGTATGAAATTAATAGTTTCTCTGGCATCTCCTCTGCTATGTTCCCTTTTGGCATCTTTCTTTCTTTTGAGGACTTCCCGTAAATCGCTGTGGCTTGCTCCTCGAGGGCTGCTAAAGCTTAACTTTGCCGGTTGGACCGAGAGAGCCCTTGCGGCGTACTCGCCAATCACCCTCCGAATTTTCTCATTCATCTCTTTTGTCTTTAGAGGGTCACTTAAATTTGGGACGGGAATTGACCTCGCCGGGGTGGGCACCTCCATGACCGACACGCTGACTTGGACATTATTTCCACTTCTCGTGACGTTTCGCTGGGCTCTGGAACATTCCCCTCTCTCTTTGTTTCCATGGGCCGTAAACCCTTCACCTCCCATCTTAATTTCTAAGTACAGAACAGAACCTAAAGATCTTTCTCACGGAATCAAATCAAGAATTCGAGAAGGTAAAGAACAGGGGTGGCTAATCGTAGCGTTTCCCACAGACGGCGCCAGATGTTGATGGATGTTCTTGACCCATTAATTAAAGCTTATGAGATAAAGATATTTAATAACGGGATCAAGAACGAACACAATCAAATGTAATAAAACTACAAACAGGGGGATCAAACCAATAGAAAACTCAATTCCCACCAAAGAACTCAACCGATTTTTATTACTTTCCTCTTGAACAACACTCATAAAATCCTACCTTTATTAATGCAATGTCTAGAGCCAAGTAGTAGTTACCTGCCTCTCTCCCCTGAGAGAGGCTATTTATATCGTCTTAAAACTCTAAACCAAAGCCAATCGCCTTCTGCCATTTGGATGGAGACAAGCCGCCTTTAATGAAGTCATTTAGCACGCCGACCAGTTGCAGGAGAAATCTGGACATTGTTGGTTGCTTTTGCAGGGTTCCCCAGAGTGCCTCCGTTCTTTGCTGCCTTTCCATTGGTTAACAGGGTAAGGTCCGCCAGTCAGTCGTTGTCTTTTAGTTAGGATTGCTGCCCAAGGCATCTCTTCTTCCCATTAGTCTTGTCCTTTAGCCTGCGGTACTTATCAGTCTTCATGATGGTGCTTGCTCTTCACAATCCTGCTTCTGTTGCCCATTTGGTCCTCGGACAGGCTAACTTTCAGTGCTGTGACGCTCGTCCGAACTCTCGGGCAGGAGGATGACGTCTCTAAGGTTTCTTGCTGTGGGTGTTCTCTGGCTTCGGCCTGTTTAGTGGGTGCCTCTTTGTTCTTTCCTCGACTGGGCCTTCAGGTTGCCGCTACCTTCTTGGGCTGTCTCGATTGTCCTTTCAGTTCTGTCCGCAGTTTGGGCCGCTAGGGGGGTTGAGCCTTTTTCTTCAGGTATAATAGGGGTTATTGGGCTTTTGGGCCTGCTAACCATGGGGATATAATACCCATAACAAATCTTTTGTTTTTTTTTTATTAGAAAATTATTTAAATTAAGTTACGTAAGTACTATTTATTATCAAGGGTAATATATTTTGATATAGCTGAAATTTTAAACAATGAAATATATAATGCTAAATAATTTTGAGGTGTATAATGTTTTCATTAATACACACACTACTTGAGGGTTAACCGAGCTGATTTGAGGTAATTTTGAGTTCCACACATCAAACTATATCACCAACTGATCATGTCACACGCACATATTAGGGAAATGAAAAGAGAACTAGTTCATAGCAGGTGGGGTTTTGGGTTTAAACTGATTCAAACTGAAATTTTTTCAACCGATGCAGGTGCTCTTAGAGAAATGAAAAGAGAACTACAGTAATTGAAGTATTATGAAGCAAGATCGTGGTTTAAACGAAGATGTATATAGCACCAACCAAAACAAAAATATAAAGGCTCAGCTGACTGATAGATGGACGAAAACGGACAAAAACGAAAAGGGTGAAATTTAACTTGGGACAAAGGGAGTATAAAGTTTCGTAACTTCAAAAGCAGGGTCGAATTTCTCTATTTAAGTCCACATCATCTCTTAGGAATATGCTTGGAGTGACCAAATTGTGTTTACCTAATGCCACTGTTTACAATCTCATTAGGATGAGACAATATTGATCCTTCAAATTAGGTAATAATGCTTGCCATTTTCCAGCAGCCTGTGGCAGAATCTGTATATTATTGTGACATCCAACTGAAACATCAAAATTGAAACAACTTGTCTTATGAACTGAAAGAAAATCTAAGTAAGACACAATTTTCACAAGTAAAGGAGGTATCAACATGTTAAGGTGTCCCACTATTCTTCAGGATAACAGTCCTAAAATTAGTAGCTAAAGAGAGCATAATTCTCTAATATTTTAATTAAACGATAATGAATGAAATTCTCCAATAATGCACTAAAATACTAAATTTCACACATAATTTCAATTAATAGAAGTAAGCAGCTAAGATGGAAAAGGAAAATAGATTTTCTTTCTCTCAGACTGTAGAGAAGCTATGGGAGAGACCAATAGAAGGAACACGAATAGAAGGAACATACTAAAAAGAGATGAGAATATCATCCGCTAGAAACATGTGTCAAAGTGATTGAGGGTAACCAATGGGATATAGACCATTTTAGCAAAACTCCCCCTTACAAGTAGCAATAGAAGTACAGATGTTACAAGAGGGAGAATTAGCGTTCGCCATCGGACATATTGGGACGCAAAATGACTATGGTTTGTATTGGCGGAGGCATTTATCCTCCACCGTAGCCGGGCGGCGCGGCGTGCTGAATCAATGCCAAAGATAGAGTCGCTTTGTGGTTTATTTATTTTTATTCGGTTTATAGCTAACTGCATTGGTTGAAAACATGCAAGAACTTAAAAATTAAAATCACATAGAGAAGAATCGAATTAGCCCATTGTATTTACATTCAGAACATTGATAAATTTTGTATCTGACATGAACCATAAATCAGGGTTACATTACATTGATAAATTTTGTATCTAACCTGAACTATAAATCAGGGTACATAAAAGACCATTCATAACTGTTTCTTTACTTTGATCTCTCCCTTTATACTGTTATTAGTAAATTTAATAAATTTCTACTCATCTAAACCATAACGTGCCACCTCACTTAATCACTTTTTTACTGTTTAGTTTTTTTTAGTTTCTTTTTTTTCTATCTATTTATTTTTTCATTAATTGTTATTATTACACCTACCATTTTAATAATTTATCACTTTTTTTACTGTTTATTTTTTTTAGTTTCTTTTTTTCTATCTATTTATTTTTTTCATTAATGGTTATTATTACACCTACCATTTTAATAATTTATGTAATATTTATTATATTAATCCACGATTTATTTTTACAGAATATGAATCGTGCATATAATATATAATGAGATATCGGACAAGTAAATTATTGTGATTAAATAAAATTGGCTAATATGTAATGATATAGATGGTGGAGGAAAATAAACGACTTGAATTAAAGAAAATTGAGGAAATTTACGTTCTCATAAATAGAAGGATAAGATCTTTATTTGAGGAAATTTACGTTCTAATAAATGGAGAGGATCAGATCTTTATTTTTATTAATTTTAAGTATTTTTTAACCCAAGCTATTAATTAATTTGGAAGTGAAAGTAAAGTTAATAAATGGAGAGGATCAGATCTTTATGGAGATTAATGAATGTTTATAGTTTTTCATTCACTAATATACCATGCTTTCTAACTATATTTATAGGTACAAAATGATGATCTAGATCCTTCTATATTATTTCATAATGTTTTGAAGATTTGATCTTATCATCTATCAAATACTAGAATTTTCTAGAATATTTTCAAGAAGTGTGCATCACATTATTAAACAATTAATTTAAGTTGACTATAATGACAAATTATATACTACAATTCAAGTTGTTTTTTACTTGTGATTTGTCAATTCGGAGTGATTTTATGCTGTATTATGCTTCTCCAGTATTTCTATGTTGATAAATGCTCGATTAATTGTTACTCATGATCAGGTTGCACACTTTGGGCTCGTTACTGTATGATTAAAGTTGAGTGTTGAGCAGGATTTATAAATATAAATATATATAAAATTAAGGGATTTTAATAGTGTGTTCTCCTGACGGGCTATATATAATTCTCTGTCAATGTTAAGTGTGCCATTTCATCTGCCGGAAGAAAATAACAGAACATACATATATATTCTTTAAATTGTTTCAGTGAGTGAATATATTTTTCCTTGTATAAATTCTTTAAATTTTGGATGAGCTGATTCTCTTTTCTCCCCATGTTGTTGAAGTTTGCATGGAAAACCTTCTTAAGGTGTTTCTTGAAACAAGCCACTCCCACCCCCTCAGGCAATTCTGGGACACGTACTGCACTGCATGTCCTCGAAACATGTACTAAGAAATAGTCTCTAACAATCGAAACCTGCAATCCGTTGCGCAAGTACATATTTCTTGCTTCTTCTCTCTTTTTCAAAAGATTTAGCATGGCTGTATTTTAAAATGCATGCTTAAACATGATACAATTAGATGAAGGAATTGGTGTTGGAATTGTTGTACAATATTTAGATGGTTGCATGGTTACAAGGAAACATTCTTAAGGTGTTTCTTGAAGGAAAAAAGTAGACTAAGGTTGAAGAACAATTGTATACAGATAAAGAAAGGCAAGGTCAACCAATTATAGTTATGCTAGTTGTGGCTTTCTCGGTTCGGATTCTTGTGCCAATCGCGTTGGGATAAACAGATCCTCATTCATTCCTAAGGGACAAATAAAGAAGAGCATAAAAAGCACAACACAAGAATTTATGTGGAAAACTCTAAAATCGGAGAAAAATCACGGACCGAGAAAATACCAGTATGTGAAATTTTTTACAATCACACAAAATTTCTCTCTCACGACCCCAATCCCTATACTCTTACAAATCTTTGACTAATTCACACATTTCTCCCTATTCTCACAACCTAGAATACAAGAAAGGAATTTAAGAAGAATCAAACATAAAGATTAAAGTGTACTTGACATCAAGTACAAGGGTCTTCTTATATAGCACCAAGGATCCCTCCCCTTTTACTCTTCATCCAATGTGGGACAAAGAAATAAAAGAAATCCTTCTTTTATTCTTGACAAAAAACCAACAATCTCCAACTTGTCAAAATAAAAGAAGACTCATTGTCTTCACCGACAATCCATTCTCAACTCTGAGAATCCCTTAGAATCAACCATTCTAAGAATCATTGTCTTCACCGACAATTCATTCTCAACCCCGAGAATCCTACTCCACCATATGAGTAGACCACTTAGAATCAATCATTCTAAAAATTTTCTGCGATAAAATATCTGCTGATATTTATGGTATTACTTCCAGCTCTTGGCTCCCACTAGAAAGTCCATCAGCCATCGATATACATCCACCACACACCCTACATCACCTGCCAAGTCAATGTCCGTGTGCAAACTTGTCGACCAGCTAATATTATTATACTCTTTTCAATGACAACTGAACATGTCATAAAGATCCCCAATAATATTAACTCAACATTCGGAACTGTTGTCGCACCAGCTCCTCCTTGACCAGCAACGTCACCATTGCTCCACCTTAAGCAATTATCATGTCATTGCTCCACCGCAATTACCTCACTATTGCTATACCTTCAGCAAAAACCATCATTGTATTGACATAACGTCGCTACCTTTTACCGCCAAGCTCGCCAGGTTTATCAAAACCCTTTTCCTACTGAAAGTGTCGTCAATTGAAGCCAACTCTAACCCTCTGAAATGATACTTTTCCACTTGTCGGTCTGCTACTCTTTACCGATCTAGTACTACCGATACCAAGTACCACATCGTCATCTTCCCATTGAATCGCCGCTTCCCCATGGCACTATTCATTATTGAAAAAACTCATTCCTTTGAAACCTCGTTCCTTTGAAACCTCCTAGAGCTGACATCTATGGAAAATCCCATGTCGTTGTTAAGCCAACTCCACCACCGGGGTCCCAGCACATTGCTGCAGGTCCAAGAACTCCGCTAAAAACTGATGTCCCGCAAATCTTACCCCTTGCCACGCCACTTTCGCCATAGTCCGGCGCTTTTTCCCCTCAAGAAAGGAGATACCACCGCATTCGGCTGATTTTCTGACCCCCTTGTGCAACTAACTTTTCCCACTTCTTTCATGTCACCCTTAGCCCAATGAATAACCCTCTTTCTCTTATAAAATATTTTCTGATGTGGAAGGTCAGACTATGCTGCAACCACCGAGCATACTAAGAACTTTATAAGCACCCGAACCGGGCTCTGATACCACTTATTGGGATAAACATATCCTCATTCATTCTTAAGGGACAAATAAAGAAGAGCATAAAAATTACAACATAAGAATTTACGTGGAAAACTCCAAAATCGAAGAAAAATCACGGACCGAGAAAATACCACTATTTAAAAATTTTTACAATCACACAAAATTTCTGTCTCACGACCCCAATCCCTACACTCTTACAAATTTTTGACTAATTCACACCTTTCTCCCCATTCTCACAATCGAAAATACAAGGAATTTAAGAAGAATTAAACACAAAGATTAAAGTGTATTTGATTGGTGCACTTGACATCAAGTCCAAGGGCCTTCTTATATAGCACCAAGGTTCCCTCTCCTTTTACTCTTCATCCGATGCGGGACAAAGAAATAAAAGAAATCCTTCTTTTATTCTTGACAAAAAATCAACAAATCGTTGGGTAGATAACACGAATGAGAAAGAGAAACCATACCTTATAAAGGAAAGTTTAATACCTAGAGAGCAATAATTGAATTTTTTTCCCCCTCATACATGTCAATCATGCATATAACGTGTGACAATAAGATAATGTACGAAAATAGTACAAAAGATCGTGTGTATGTGGTTTTCTATATTATCATCTTTTTGTCCTTGTAAAATATAATATCCAAAAGTAAGCAAATTAAGGTAAAGCTTTACACTACTTGTCATTTAATCCCTCTCTTTTGCTCCTTTTATATATATATATATATATATATATATATATATATATATATATATATATATATATATATATATATATATATATATTTCACTAGTATGAAACCCGCTTGTTATGCATGATCATTATTTTTTTTTTTTAGTGAAATTATGAATTTTAATATAATTAAGTTATCATTTTTTCTATCTTTTGTAATTTTTTTATTTGAAGAATACATTTAAATATTTAAAAGTTTATTAATTTCAATTCTTTAATTTTATTGAATCAATTATTTACGCTTATAACTTTTAGATTTTCAGTTTTAAACTTATTGAAAAAAGTTAGCAAGTTTTATAAGTTCTTTAAGTCTAAGTCTAACAATATTAACGTAAAATGCAAAGAGAAGTTTGAATTAAAAAGTTGGTTTGATTTAAAAGCCAAAAAATTAAAAAAAAATGATAAATCAGCAAATAATTTCTGTGGGATGGACACGTCATACTGGGAATGTTTTAGAGCTTGACACATCAGCAGAGAAAAACCCTTGTTTAGTTAAGTAGAGATATCCCTATTTACTGACATACTTCATTCAATTCTACAATTCTTGTTTTCCTATTCTTTTTTATGGAAGACCACATCAGAATTGCCATCACAGCTATTGAAAGAAGTCATTTAAATTGATGATTAATTCATTAATTAATCATTAACAACCAATTAACTTCCCCAACAATAACATTTGCGGATTTAATTGAGTGCGTAAATATCGCTAAACATTAGGAAAAAATTCTTGCTTCTTTCTTCACAAATGTTTCATTTTGTTGGATTTATTTTTCTTGGCAAAAATTTATTTTTAAAAAAAAGTGTAAAAAAAAAAGTAAAAGTGAATGTTGTTGTGTGATGGAATGATCGTCCTTTATAAATCATAAATTATATGTGAATCGTCTGCTGGAACAGATGAATTAATAAATTGATTCATCATTATAATTTCTAAATATAATCATCTAATTCACTAATGATTTATTGGTATGGCAATTAATATTTCATTTTCGAGTATTTCACAACATTCTCTTCTTTTTTTCTATTTTGAAGATAAATAAATAAATAATAGATAAAGTATTTGGGAGACGGTTTGAAACGATGCACATTTATATTATCTATTAATTAAATAATAATTTATATTTAATTTTAACTTTTTAATTATAAGAATTCCCTATTTTTAATTGAATCTACTCAATCAATAAAAACTTTATTTTCTGCAATTAGTCGATGTTACGGATGTAAATTGTACATAAATTATTATAGATGTAAATGGAGTTGACATGCAAATTAATTTTTGTTCGACTGCCTCTATCGTTGTTCTCCTCCATTGTCTAATCTCTGGCTCATAAATATATATACTTTTCATGTTCCGCAGTGATTGAATATCCTCCATAAATCTTAAATATATCTTCATATTACGAGGAAGAAGAAGACAATGATAATAAAAATATGTTTATGATTATGTTTTGTACAAATATATTAATTATATGATATTGATGATTTTGTATTAGAGTATGTTGTTTAATATGATAAAGTAGTCATTCATATTATATTACAATGTTATAGAAAAAGTTATTTTTTTTATATTGATGCATGCCGGTTTATGTTAATGTATTGTGGTGTAAAATATTTATATGTATATTAAAAGTATGATTTGTTTTATGTAAGAGTATTTTGATAAATATTATTGAGCGGTGTGCTCTAAACGAAAAAGACATAAGCTAGCATATGGAGTACTAGATATACTTTTAAATAACACTTTAATACTATCCTATCCTAATCATAATCATAATATATTAAAAGTGGCTTGTGTCATGGTTAACATTTTTTCCCATTTTATCCCTACCTAAATTTCTTTATTACATCTTTAACTTAAATTAATAATAAATAAATTATTTATTTTGCATGCAAGACTATTTGCATTCTTTAGGCCACTCAAGTCTTTTGGAGTACCTTAATTAATTACTAATATTAATATGTTACAATGAATTCACAAAACCATTTAATGAGTAATTGATATAAAGAGAAAATCAAACATTATAAAATGAAGTGTCCTACGATGGCAATGTAAGTTTTGGAGACGGAGTTCATGAACGAATCCACGACGGCAATGGAAACTTCTCGAATGCTTGGCTAGATAAGAGGAAAAAAGAAGAAGAGTTGGATGCGACATCGGAGAAAGAGACGACAACGTTTCTTTGAGAGTAGTGATGGTTATGAGTTGAAAAGTGCCTTGAGTAAGTGTTAACATTTTTTCCCATTTTATCCTTACCTATATTTCTTTAATACATTTTTATCCTTCATTTATTACATTACTAATATTCATAATACATATATAATATATTAAAAGTGACATTATTAATTATGATATATTAATGAAATGTCTTTTTATTTTCTATATAATTTATTTCATGGTTAACATTTTTTCAAATTTACCCCTATATATTTTTCTTTTTTACATCTATAACACCAACTTATTATCAATAATTTAAACTCTTTATATTCTTGATCTAATATACATTACATTAAACTATTTGTATTCCTACCTTAATTAATTAGTAATAATTATTAAGTTATATTTGTTTGTGACTTTTTAGTTTTTACATTTAATCACCTCCGAAACATTACATTATAAATAGTTGAAGAAAAAGAAGGGAATAATGGCGCAGAAGATCCGGTGTGGAGACCGAGAATGCGAGTGGAATGCCGTGATCAAATGATTAAATTAAATACATAAATAAATAAATAAATAAATAAATAAATAAATAAATAAATAAATAAATAAATAAATAAATAAATAAATAAATAAATAAGGTAATGAAATTGCTTAATTAGTCATGACTTATTATTTCCTGTTATTATTTATCAATTTATCTTCTAATTTTTGTGTTTATATATTGTTGTTATTGTATTTTTTTATTTATTTTTATTATAAAACTATTGAATTTTAGAAATTTGATATTTGGTTAATTACTTTGTAATAGAAAAGAATATTACTAATTGATAACATATATTGCATAGTTTATTCTAAATAATTACTTAATGTTTGTTTTGGTGATTTAGTTATGTAATTGAGTATAATTATACATTGTCATTTCTAAGAGGATATCATGGAGTAAATAAAAATATTAAATTATATCAAATAATTGTTAATTGTTAGGTAAAAAAGTATATATATATATATATATATATATATATATATATATATATATATATATATATATATATAAAGAATCTTTAATATATTAAAAGTGGCTTGTGTCATGGTTAACATTTTTTCCCATTTTATCCCTACCTAAATTTCTTTATTACATCTTTAACTTAAATTAATAATAAATAAATTATTTATTTTGCATGCAAGACTATTTGCATTCTTTAGGCCACTCAAGTCTTTTGGAGTACCTTAATTAATTACTAATATTAATATGTTACAATGAATTCACAAAACCATTTAATGAGTAATTGATATAAAGAGAAAATCAAACATTATAAAATGAAGTGTCCTACGATGGCAATGTAAGTTTTGGAGACGGAGTTCATGAACGAATCCACGACGGCAATGGAAACTTCTCGAATGCTTGGCTAGATGAGAGGAAAAAAGAAGAAGAGTTGGATGCGACATCGGAGAAAGAGACGACAACGTTTCTTTGAGAGTAGTGATGGTTATGAGTTGTGAGGTTAGATTTTTTTTAGGGCTATCTTCTAAAAAATCGAAACATAAAATTGATTCTGTGTAAGATTTGTGTATGTATCAACTTAATTTTTTTATATTTTTGGATAGATTAATAGAATGGATAAAATTGAAGGCAACTTGATTTTGTGTTGTCTAATATTTTCCCATTGGGTTCCTTCAAATATAAAATTCACGTGAACTAATTGCTCGCTCTATGAAGCACAACGATTATCATCGTATAATGTATCATTTCAGGAATGACGTCCTTAAAAGTTACATGCGTAACATTTTACCAAGCATCAACCAATAATAAATAGTCTTGCATATATTGAATATAACTGAAAAAGTTATAATTTGTGTTTAGTACTCAAATAAATAATCAACTATGTATGATTAACTTGAAATTCTTCACTTCTATTATGATCTAGAAGTTTTTTGCATTTTAAGATTTTTTTTCCTGTTTTTCTAATGATAAATTATTAATATATCACTATATATGAACATTACTTTATATATATCATATCATAATCTTAAAGTTACTAGCTTTGAGAAACATTTTTTTTTAAATTATTATCTCCACTTATTCCTTTTTATAACATCTTTAACATTCTAGCAAAATATTTAATATTTAAATTATATTAATATTAGATTTATATTAATAATGACTCTTCATATTCATAATACTCAAAATAACCACTTTAACATATTATGGTGTATATTCATGCACCTTTTAATCTTTTCACAATAATTTATTTTATGTAATCTATGAAAACTCAATTAAACAACTTAAAATTAAATAATTAAGATTAAACTTATTTATTAATCATATTATTCTTTAATTGTATTAAAAATTTTAAATCTTTATGTTTATAAAATACAAAATAAAGAATATAATTTTTTTATACATCTTGAAAATTCTATATAATTCTTTTAATTCTTCTAGGTGTATAAACTAAATAATTTTCAAAATTAATAACATTCTTAAAAGTATAAACTAATTTCCACAATTAATGTCATTTAATCATTTAAAGTATTAAAAAAGAAAAAAAATATTAAATACAAAAAGTCACTAACATTTTTAACTACTTATCACGAATATATTTTATTATGATTAAACAAATTAAAAATTAAAATTTAAAAGTAATCAATAATTTATTATCAAAATAATCTACAATAATATCACATGAACAATAAATATAAATAATAAAATACTTCACAGAATATCGAGGCAAATATAAAATAAAAAAATACTCTAAACTTTCATTTTAAATTTAATTAGTATATTGAAGTGAAGATTTTTATTAAAAAAATTTTTATTAAACTGCGCAATATTATTAAAGATAAAATAAAATAGAAAGGGGACAAAGAATAAAGATGTGAGGGGGTTTGGCAATGCCAAAAACGAGCCAAAACAAGTGTCTCAAAATAAAAGCCCTAAAAAGAGCTTTAATAGAAATAGTTAAAAAAAATTGTAAAAAGATTTAAGAAAAGATGAACGATTAAACTAAAAAATAAAAAATAAAAAAACTTAATATTATCACTGAGGTTTAAGATTAAAGTAGTATAGAATTAAAAAAACTAATGACAAAAAACAGAAAAAATACATACAACAATTTACTTAATTAATAATTTATCAATTAATGATATATTAAATGAATATTGTTACACAAAAAATTATTGTATTAAAGTTTTATGTAATTAATAAATAGATGATTTACTTAAATAATTGATTATTATATTGAAAAATAATTTTTGGAAAAAAAATAAAGAATCGTAAAAAAATTACAAAATATGACGTGTGTGCGACGTGCATCGCACGTCTAAAAAATCTAGTATATTAAAAGAGGCTAGGAGATGTAGAACTTTTTTTCCCATAATGTCCTCCCCTTATTTTACTAATTACCTAATTATCCTAATTAATTATTTTAATAATCATTACATATTACATAGTATTGGTTAATTTATTTAATTTTTTAAGTCTGTTCAACTTCACCCCTTCATATTCTTCTCTTATTAGTTTGATACAACGCAGGGTTCTTCTAAATCCTTTTCATAATAAATCCAAAACTTGAAACGCCTTCTTCGCATTCCACCAGCTTTAATCCTACGAACGTTCAGAAGAGCTTCGCCCACCAGTCTCGCGTTGCAGATCAGAATAGTCTATGCTTCTACTGATACTCCGTTACACTGCAAGATTGCTACTATGGGTGGGTGTTTGTTCTTAGTCGCATTTCTTGTAAAAATGTGTAAGAGTAAGAGACTCTATCGTCGAGTAAACGTGTGACCAAGTACAAAATTTATAATAATGTCGTCCCAAGGAAAAGTAAACTCATGATTGTATCCGGATTTTCCATTGATTTATGCTTTGTAAGAATGATAGATTGAAGGTTTGATTGTTTAAGCTACTAATTATTGTTCTACTCAATTAACTAAGAATTTGAACTAACAAAGTAATGATTCAAACAACACACAAATGATGATTGGAATGGAAGTAGAATTCACTTGAGAAGAGAGCAATGCTAATCATAATCATGGTTAAGACTCTAGCTAGATATGTATAACTTTTGATGGTGAATTTCATTAATTTGTGGACTAAAAGCAATCACGATTTTACCCCTAATCCCTATAGCCAAGGCAATTAGGTTCTCGACTCTTTTACAAGCCTAAATCTCCTAAGATTGATCTTAATCTCAATTCCCTTTAGGTACTATGATCATAAGTTGGTTCTTTTCACTCAATTTCTTAAGTGTCCATCTATGAATGTTCTAAGCATAAGAAGGGTATGACTTACCTCCCCTCACACTAACATGCATGCACATTTTAATATATAATTCAATTAAACATCTACTCATAATATTGGAATGATCATCCTAATACTATGAATAGAAAATCTAATCACACAAGTATTGAAATGAAACATGATTCATATATCATAAAAGAAAATCCACAATTTAACTACATTCACTTCTCAAGTTCTACACATCTAGCTTTCATCTCAATCATTCATATGATTAGTCCTACTATAGGATTAGCCACTACACATTGTGTTTAGATCAATACAAATCAAGCTTTGCTCCATTTGAGTCAAAATAAGAAGAAAATCAACAAATGAAAAGTAGATTGGCTTCTCTTTCATGGAGAAACCTTCCTTCTCTTCAATATGCTAACTCCTTCAATCCTTGATGCTTTCCTCTTCTCAAAATAGTGGATGAATGGATTGGGTGATGGATTTATGGATTGATTGTGGAGATCAAATGGAAATTGGATGGATCTAGTGTGAGAAAATGTGGTGTGGAGTGTGTGTAACTGCTCTGAAAATGATCTCTCCTTTCAAATTTCGTACAAGTCACCCTTTTATATCACTAATGGACCTTCTAGAAGCTTCTGGAACATTCTGAAAATTGCACAGGTTTTTGTACCTACACGGCCCGTGCAGCAGCGCACGGCCCGTGTAGGGCACACCTACTTCGGCGTGTTGTGCGTGCCTCCGGACACGGCTCGAGCTGCACTACACGGCCTCAGTCATGGGCGTGTAGCATTTTCTGACGACAATACACGGCTTCTTCTTACAGGGCCGTGTTCCACACACGGGGCGTACAGCAATGCACGGCCCGTGCACCAGCACACGGGCTTCCTCCTGGGCGAGCAGCGATTTCTGATGACAATACATGGCCACTTGTTATAGGGCCGTATTCTGCACACGGCCCGTGAACAAGTATGCATTGTTCCTCCATCTCCGTTTCGCTCCCGACTCTATTTTTATCCATTTCTTAACATGTTTTACACATATTTAAGCTCATTTACATAATTCTATCAATTCATACCACATTTCTCAAAACAACAATAACTCCACCAAAAATCACACAAATATGGATAAAAACATCTGAAAATCCACAAACAAATAAACTAAAATCTAGGTGAAAATGACAACGATCAACCTCCCAAACTTAAAGTATTGTTCGTCCTCGAACAATGAAAAATGATAAACAAGAGGAGTAATTTTCACCTAGAAAAATAACTAACGAACATAAACCACAACGCATCACAAGTAATAAGGACTACAAAATTACATTAAGTATCCCTACATCATCAAACTTATAACATGAAAGATTAACAAGTTCAATCCTAAGAATGACAAAAGAGTAATCAAACCCCTTTCAATCTAAGCCTCTCATAGGATATCAAATTCACTCAACACTCTATAGAGTAGGGTTTTGAACATCACTCATCAATCGGTTAGAACCGACTCACCATAGGCTTACTCATGGACTATGTCACAAGCCACTCTAGTTTCAATAAGTGATCAAAAAGGTCTTTATCTTAGGATGTAATGTTTAGGCTCTTTGTTAAGGTAAGGAACTTTAGATAATAATGACTATTCAAGTGTGGATAATCGAAGAGATGATTCTTTTCTCCATCTCCCTCACTTTCAAGCTTCCTTTGTTTTCTCCTTTAATCACAAGCACTAATCATGATCATTCCTTGGATTTCTTAAGCTTCTTTTAATTTGCATGCTTCTTTTCTTTCGACTTTTGAATTTTTTGAGCATATTTTTGTTGATTTTGCCCATTTTTCTCGATTTGAGGTTGCATGTTCATTTTGCGTTAGCCCTTTTCATCCTTCTTTTGCTTGTTTACCATTTCCTTTCTTCTCTAGCACAATTCTCACATCAAACCTTGCAAATCATCGTCTCCTCAATCACCCACACATAGGTTATATATATAAGGCTCAAGTGGGTTTTAAAGACTTGTATTGTGCTCAAATTACAAAGAAAAAGGCTCATAGACTCAAAGTGGCTTACTAGAGATCATGTTTTTGGTAAGGAATTTTATGGCTATGACTTCATTTAACAAGGATGGCCTAAGATCATTTCACAAATCTCAACCATTTGGGCTTCGTTCCTATAGTCCATGAGCAAGTTCTAGTTTGTCTAAGTACAACCGGTCCTCTCATCAAGAATTAACCATGGAGGCACGGTTGAGGCTCAATTCTCACAAGCTTTTGCTTGGACCAAAAGAAACATAATTACCCTTCATACTTCTCAAAATTGAATAAATTAAGTAGTTCATATTATAATTTCAACAAGTAGAAATCATTAACATACTTGTCATCACTCATCACAAATAATGCATCATAGCTCACATTCAAAATGCTCAACACCTTCCCAAGAACAATACCACCAAACCATCCCTATAAGAATAAAATTTCACAAACAAAACACAATAATCAAAGACTCACCAAACAACATAACAAGCACATAACATGCATGAACAAAATCATCCATCTCAAAATATCAAACACATCAATTCACATCCATAACAATTAAGATCAAATTCCCATCACATCCAAATAATAAAAATCAAACTAAAATACCAAAATAACAAAAAGTAAATCGTATAAAACTAAAATAAAATCCCAAAGTAAAGGAAATCTCCCAAAAACAAACAATTTAAGTACAATCCAATCTACCAAATCAAATCAAATTCAAGAATCCTTCAAAAAGTCTAATCATAGCTAAGATGAATGAATGGAAGTACCTAGCACTCAAAGTACTCCATTCATGGCTCTGGAGGTGGAGGTGGATGATAGGCATTGCATGGAATGTATGCACGAGGAGATCCGGGGAACTGGAAGTTGAACATCATCGTCATCATCTCCTCTATGTTGTTGGAGTGCACCTGTGACCGCTCCTCGTAACATTCCCTCCGATGTTGTCGAGCTCTTAACTCCTGAATGTGCACTCCATGCTCCTGCTGGACCTCTCGAATCTCCCTTATTTGTGCTCCATATTTCTGCTGCACATGCCTCATATCTCTCACCTCATCCATCATATAGTTCAATCGATCATTACCCTGTTTTGGGCCCATTGGTGGCTGATGCTCTTCTTTCTCGAACTGTGGCGGATCAGGGCCTTGCTCCTCAAACTCCACCTGCTCCGGTGGTGCATCCTGCTCATCTCCTTCCATAGGCACTGGCTCCGCTCTCAAATTAGCTAGCTCAAGGTTCTCTTCAACTCTCATCTGTCTGAGAATCTCTTCCACTTCATCTCTATTCTTTCTGTAAAAAGCTCTTACAACCCTTGAGTGGTTAACACTAGCCATTGTCAAATTGGCATACTTTCTTTGAGTGTAAACTGTAGTGAGCTCTGGAGCTAGTAAAGGAAATGGTGCTCCCTTCTCTTGCCTCAAACAGTATTGATTCCCAGCCACAGACAAGAACTTCATCCTCATCAACTGCTAATAATTCAAGCCATCACTAACCATCCTATTCTCCATTCCAGCAAGGTTAATTCCCAACCCTTGAGCGATCATGGTGATCATGTCTCCTAACATCAAACCCTGAGATGATTGTCTCTTGGTGTCTCGCTCTGCATGTTGCACAAAATGTGGCTATAACGTTCAACAGTCGCTCATTGTAGATGCAGAACATGATATACAACTGTTTTTCTCCTATTGCTCCACCCTCGAATCTTCCTAAGATGGTGTTAGAAACAATCTTCTCTAGGTATCTCATCACTGGGTTTTGGATTGCAGTTCCCTTTGAAGCACTGGGAACATAACCTGCTTGTTCCATCCCATCATTCACTAAGGTCTTCCACTATTCTTGTTGATTGAAACCACCTCCTTCATAGAAACTCTGGTGGTTTTCACATGGTGGGCATCCAAAGCACTCGTTCAACACAGGTAGTGGAATCTTTTCTCTCAACACATTATCCAGCTGAAATATCACCCAAATAGGGAAACCATTTCGATCCTTCTTCACTCGCAACATGCTCATAAACTCAGCAGTTAGATGGTAATAAGTAGGTGGCCTTTTGTCAAAGAAAGCCTTCAGGTGTGCAAATCTGAATAGCTTCCTCAAATCCTCCTCGATTCCTAACCCTCTCATCATTTCTGTGTCTTGGAATCGAGTTGGTTTGATCTTCGGAGCTAACGTTTACCACCGGAGCACATATTTACCCCAATAATCTTCAAACTCCACAACAAAATAATCCGGATGGACCCCATCTTTCATCAATTTTACATCAAGATTAGCCAACTCCCTTGGATCGGTAATGACTATGAAGTCTTCATTTCTTGGTTTAAATCTCCTCTCAGCCATCTACAATACAACAATGCTCAAGTTATATTAAACTTCATCAATGAGAATGTTAATGAATTAGGTTAAATTGCACTCTAGTCATTCAACTTAAGTATAAAATATACTATGCATCAACATCACTTATTCACATCATTAAAACTTCAAACTTAATCACAATATGCACTTCATCATCATTCATCTCAACTAACCATGATTCATATCTCAATTTCTAAGCATTCTTACACACATGAATTCCAAATTACACCATCACCAAGCATCATTCACATGTGATCTTCAAATTCAAATAAAATTCTCTCTTAGACATTTCATCGAACACTTGGCATGCACAATGTTTCACCATAATTTCAAAATATAATTCACATAGCCTCATGCCCAAATCCTCAATATCTAAGTCTAATGATTCACAATTAAGCATTATACTCATGTGATAATTCAATTAGCACAACACATATAATCAATTTCATCATTCTCACGCAATCCCCTAATTCACTTCTCATGAACCCTAACTTCAACCTTTATTCAAAAATCAAATTGAAACATGTATGATAATCAATCAATAATTCATGCAAAATTCACACTATCGCAAAGCCCATGTACCAATTCAATCAATTTCTATCAAAACTTGAAGATTATAGTTCAAAGAAGTCACACCTTTCAAACTTAGATGTGAAAAGTGCTTTTGATATGCAAAATTGAAGAACCTTACTCTCAATCCCTCAACACTCACCTTCGTTGTCGATTAATGCCCTAAGAAGAAGAATTCGGTGTGAAGGGAGTGTGTACGGAAGGATGGAAGTATGTGGAATGAGTACGGATCGGTCCTTTTAAAAAACTGGGATTAAACCCTGCACGGCCCGTGTAGCGCTGCACGGCCTCAAGTGAAGCCGAGTAGCGTGTTCTGATGTTCATGCACGGCTACACGTTACAGGGCCGTGCTCCGCACACAGCCCGTGTACCTGCTCTCCTGCACGGCTCGAGCTCGGAGCTCCTCCTTCCTCCTGGCCGAGTAGCGTGTTCTGATGATAGTACACGGCCTGTCCTTACAGGGCTGTGTACTGAGCTCAGCCCGTGTAGCATTTTTACCCTATTTTCCAACTTTCACACTTCACCTCATCTTTACCTTGTTTTTACACTTCTCATACACCCTATTCATGCTCAAAACACTTCAAAACATCATTCTCACCACAATTAAGATCAAATGATGGATTGTCATGTACTTAAACACCACCAAACATACCAAAACTAATCCTAACTCATGAGAAAATTTTTAAAATTGATCATTTTGCAAGATAATATAAAACACATGATTCATCACACACTAAAGCATAAACAAGGTATAAGTCACACCACGCACTCTCTCCCCAAACTTAAATCGAAACAAGTTGCGAATTAAGTTTACAAAAAGTGGTGAGAGTACCCTTGTCGTTTCCACCAATGCTCTTCATGCACTTACCTCATGATGACTCTTTGTGTATCTTCGATAATCTACATATGATCAAGTATGTCCACTATGCAACCTCCCCCCAAACTTAAATGAACACAAGTGTTAAAATTTAAGTTTGTAAAGAGTGGTGTGGCATATATCATCATTTCACCTTTAGCATCCTTGTCTTCCATCATATGCATTTTTCTCACGAGTTTAACCACCTACATACCAAATCTACAAGAAAATTATCAAACAAAAACAAAAAGAAAATAAAATCTACACTACTCCACAATTAAAGAAGTTCAAGAAGAGAGAGTATCAACATACACTATCTCCTTTTGAGAAGAAGATAGGTAATGCTTCACTCGATGATCATTTACCACAAACTCATTATTCGGACCCTTAAGCTTCAATATATGTCCACTCAACACTTCAAGCAATTCATATGGCCCCATCCATTTAGACTTAAGCTTTCCGGGAAACAACTTAAGCCTCGAATTGAATATAAGAACTTTGTCTCCCGGAGCAAACGTCTTCTCCTTTACCTTAGCATCATGCCATCTCTTCATATTCTCCTTGTAGATGATTGAGTTATAAAATGCTCTTCCTCTAAACTCCTCCAACTCAACTAACTTCAACAACCTTGCTTGACCACTCTCCCTTTCATCCATATTGAGGCGTTTGATAGCCCACAATGCAGGCTTTTGATAGCCCACAATGCACGGTATTCCAACTCCACGGGGAGATGACAAGCTTTACCATAGACCAATTGATACGGTGACACACCAAGAATGGTTTTAAAATCCATCTGATAAGCCCATAAGGCATCATCAAGCTTGTCCGACCAATCCTTCCTCCCTCCATTGATGGTCTTCTCCAAAACTAACTTGATTTGGCGGTTTGATACCTCCGCCAAACCATTTACTTGAGGGTGGTAAGGTGTAGCCACTCGATGCTTCACTCCATATCTCTTCAACAAACTCTCCATCAACTTGTTTACAAAGTGTGATCCTCCATCACTCACTAAAGCCCGTGGAACTCCAAACCTAGCAAAAATATTCTTTTTCAAGAACCTTTGCACAATCAAAGCATCATTTGTCTTAGTGGGGATTGCCTCCACCCACTTTGACACATAATTCACGGCTAGCAAGATGTACACATATCCCTTAGACGAGAAAAATGGTCACATAAAATCAATGCCCCATACATTAAATATTTCCACATCAATCCTCAAGCTCATGGGCATCTCATCTCGCTTACTTATTCCCCCTATTCTTTGGCATTTATCACACTTAGTCACAAACTTCTTTACATTCTTAAACAATGTTGGCCAGTAAAAACTCGATTGTAAGATCTTTTAGCCCCCGTCTTTTGATGAGCGAAGTGACCTCCACACAAAGACGAATGACATAACTCAAGAATCCCCATAACTTCTTTCTCGGCCATACATCTCCTTATTACTCCATCATTGCAAATTTTGAACAAATATGGTTCATCCCACAAGTACTTTTTCACTTCAACTTGAAACCTCTTTTCCTTGTACTCATTAAGTAATGTGGACTTGATTCCACATACAATGAAATTGACATAGTCTGCATACCAAGGCGGCACATTCACCATGAGAGTATACACTTGCTCAACTTCTAATAAAAAAATCTCCTCATCCAGGAACTCATCTCCAATTGTAAGGTTATTGATATTGTGTATTATTTCTATTTTTAGGGGGCGAATGTATTCTTAGGACAGACCAAAATGGAAAGGGTGAATGTATTCTTGGGACGGAGGGAGTATTACGTTTACTATTTGTACGGAAATTAAAATATATTATATTTTAATTTATAGTAGGTTGAGTTGAGAAATATAATACTCCCTCCGTCCTGCACCAAGGGTCTCTTTTTTCCATTTTGGTCGTCCCACCTAAAGGGTCCTCTTTCCTTTTTTATACACATGGGTCCCATACTCACTCACTAATACAATTAAAATATGGGATCCACACTTCCACTAATACAACTACCCACTATACATTAAATAATAATACTCCTTAATCCACGTGCAAAAAAGCAAAATGCACCCTTGGTGTGGGACGGAGGGAGTATTTTAATGTATAATTAGTAGCTGTATTATTGTTGTATGTAAGTCTCATAATGTGAAGATAAGTATAGGATGGAAGTAGCTATGACAAAGGGGTGGGTACCGCTTATATTGGGGTAGTGGTACCCGATTAAAAAAACTATCCGTACCCATACCTATCTCGTTTAAAAAATTTATTATGGTAACCGTACCTGTCTCATACCTGTTTATCAGTTCCCACGAGTACCTGTATCCGTTTAATATTCGATGATTCTATATATATTTATATTTTTATTATTTAAATAAATATAATAATAAAAATTACATTATTATTAATTAAATATAGAATAAATATAATACAAATTCTATTATTTTAAATAAATATTTAATAAATATGATTAAATAAAAATTATAAATATTATTTAAATATATAAAATTATTCATAATTAATATATAAATTACATAATATATATATATATATATATATATATATATATATATATATATATATATATATATATATATATATATATATATATATATATATATATATCTTAAGTATACTATAGTAGAAATTTTTCTCGCTGACGCGTCATCTCCAAAGCGCTCCAAAGTGACGTGTAATTTTCTCAATTTTTTTAATTTTTTAATATTTTCCTTATTTACTTTTAATTAACTTACTTAGTTAATATTTTCTTTTTGAAATAATATATTTCTTATTTTTAATAATGAATCTTAATTAGATAATAAATTTTACAAAAATTATAGAATTAAGAACAAAATATTAATAAAAATATATTTATTTAATTGTTTATATATATTAAAAAATAAAAATAAATAAATATGTATATAAATTAGAACAAAATTTTAATTAAAAGCATATATCTAAATATTAATTAAAAAAAAATTTCCTTATATGTGGCCATACCTCATCAATGACGAGCCCAAGTCAAATAAGCCCAACACAAATATGTTTGACCCAAGTCAAACAAAGCCCGATTAAAGTTCAATCAAGTTGGAGGCCCAAGTCTGCAGAAACAAATCAAATCAATATTGATCAATCAAATTGCAAGGATAGAAAGGCCTAAGCCCGCGAAATTGGGTTAAATCAAGCCTTGACTAATCAGACTGCGAGTTATAGATGGAAGATTTTTCATCCTTCACCTATATAAGGAGCCCTCCTACATTCATTCTAAACACACCGAGAGCAATTCTTTACGAAGATCAAAGACTTCAGAGTTTTCAGAATAGTTCTTAAAGTTCTTTACAAGAATCAAGTCAAGAACAGCTTACGATCTATGATTAAGGTTTTAAACCGCCCGAATCAAGCATTCTTAAATCAAGTTCTTCGATGTTCAATTCAAGAATAGCCTACAATCTGAGATTCAGGTTTTAAACCGCTCGAATCAAGCATTCTTAAGTCAAGTTCTTCCAAGAACGACATACAATCTTGGATCCAGGTGCTAAACCGTCCGGATTAAAGCGGTCTTAAGTCAAGTTCTTTCAAGAACGGCCTACAATCTGGGATTTAGGTGCTAAACCTCCCGGATTAAAGCATTCTTAAGTCAAGCTCTTCGGTATTCTTCGTGAAGTTAACGACGTTCTAATATATTAAATAACATTTTTCACAAAAAAGTCTCAAGGATCAACGTTTAATCCAAATAAAGGCTTAACCTCCAGATTAATATTATAAATCCTCCTTCGCAGAAATCTTCAAGGATCAATGTTTAATCCTAGAAAAAATAACCATAAAATAATACTCCCTCTGTCCGCTTCTAAGGTATCCATTTTACTATTTCTGACATTCGCTTCAAAGGTATTTATTTCCCCAATTTAGTAAAAAAATACACAATATGGCCCAATACTTCCCTCTAATACAACTACCCACTTTACATATAATAATAATACCCCTTAATCCATGTGCAAAAAGCAAATGGATACCATAGAACAGAACATGTGCAAAAAGCAAATGGATACCTTAGAACCGGACGGAGGGAGTATTTTCTTTTAGAGAAAAAAACATATAAATTTTCAATATTTTATTTATTATTTTGGTATCATTGATTAATTACTAAATCTTTTAATGCAAATAAATTAATTGGCATAAAATTAAATCATTAAAGGGAAAAAAGAATATTATATGTAATATTCACTCTCACCCCACCTATAGATGAGACTTTTTTATTATTTATTCTAAACACACACATTTGATTCTCCAAGAGGAATAAGAGTTTTTTTCAAATTTCTTTAGAGAATTGATTGATTTATAAAGGTATAAAAATAAATTTCGATAGAGCGAATCAAGTAGAGATTCGATCTACCTCAAAAAAATTGATTTAAGTATTCTTCAAGAGAAAGAGGATAGATTAAAGTATTCTTAAATCGATTTACTTTTTAAAAGTCGATTCAAGTATTCTTTAAAATTTACCTCTAAAGTATCGATTCAATTACTCTTCAAGTGAAAGATGATCGATTCAAATATTCTTGAATCGATTTACCTCTAAAGAATAAGAGGTTGAAAAACTAATTCACATAAATAATAAAAAGCTTAAGTTCTTTAAGTTTTCAATCATTATTTGTCTAAATTTAATATATTTTGTATAATAAATAAAAAAATGTGTATAAAGTAGAACAAAATTTTAATTAAAAACATATATGAAAATATTAATTAATCAAATAATTTATATGTTTTATTAAAAGAAGAAACATATAAATTTTTATATTTTATTTATTTATTTGGGTATTATTGATTAATTACTAAATCTTTTAATGCAAATAAATTAATCAGTATCTAATTATATCATATATAAAGGAAAAAAGAATATTTCATATAATATTCTCTCTCATCCCACCTATTAATAAAACTTTTAAGTTATTCATTCTAAACACAGAAATTCAATTCTCTAAGAGAAATATAAGCTTTTTTCAAGTTCTTCTAGAGAATTGATATGAAAGTATTAAAATTTATTTCGATATAACGAATAAAGTAGAGATTCGATCTATTTCTAAAAAATTGATTTAAGCATTCTTAAAGAGGAAGAGGATCAATTCAAGCTCTTAAGAATCGATTCTTCAAGAGGAAGATGATCAATTTAAGTATTCTTGAATTTATCTACCTCTAAATGATCGATTCAAGCATTCTTTAAGATCTATCTATAAAGTATCAATTCAAGTATCCTTCAAGTGAAAGAGGATTGATTAAAGTGTAATTTTCTTAATATTTTGAATTTTTTAATTTATTTTTCAATATTTTCATTATTTACTTCCAATTATTTTTCTTATTCAATATTTTCTTTTTTAAAATAATGTATGGATATCTTTCTTTCTTTCTATTTTTTTTCTATACACTTATTATGATTTATTTACTTTTGAATTATTAATTACAATTAATTAATAAATCTTTCAATATAAATAAATTAATTAGTATCAAATCAAATCATATATAGGAAAAAATTGAGATTTTTAAAATAAATTTAAAAGAATTATTTAATTTAATTATGAAATATTATTTTAAAAAAAATAATAAAATTAAGGATTTATTACTATGAGGTACATACTTTGATCTTAATTGCATTTAAATATAAATAAAAAAATCAAATGCTATCAACTACACAAATATACAATAAAGAGATAAAATTGTCCATATATGTGGTTGCACATTTTTTTTAGAGAGATGGAGAGAGTAATAAATAGTTTTTAATTGTATTACATTTAAGGTAACATTTAAAAAAAAATACAAGTCTTCATTCAAAAAAATTAGAATATATGTACATATATATTAACTTTACATATTATTTAATTATATATCACATTATCAAAAGTTAAAAGTTAATTTGTTGTAAATTTTTTATATTGTTGAAAGAAATTATCTTATAAAAAAAATATATCCCTAATTAATATTAAATTATTATATGACACAGATTATTTAATTATAAAAAATAAGAGAAATATCGAATGATCCCGCATAGTACGCGGGTTTCATATTAGTATATATATATGGTACCCCGGGTATTGAGTCATTACCCGTACATGTATCAAATTATAATGAGATTTTCTAAAACTATATGTACCTCTACCAAACCTGTTTACAACTACCCGTACATATCCCATTAGGATTCAGATAGATGTGGTTGCACATTTTTTTAGAGAGATGGAGAGAGTAATAAATAATTTTTAATTGTATTACATTATAAGGTAATATTTAAAAAAAAATACAAGTCTTCATTCAAAAAAATTAGAATATATGTACATATATTAACTTTACACATTATTTAATTATATATCACATTATCAAAAGTTAAACTTGTTGTAAATTTTTTATATTGTTGAAAGAAATTGTCTTATAAAAAAATATATTCCTAATTAATATTAAATTGTTATATGACACATATTATTTAATTATAAAAAATAAGAGTAATATTGAATGATCCCGCATAGTACGCGAGTTTTATACTAGTATATATATATATATATGGTACCCTGGGTATTGAGTCATTACCCGTACCTGTCTCAAATTCTAATGAGATTTTCTAAAACTATATGTACCTCTACCAAACCTATTTACAACTACCCGTACATATCCCATTAGGATTCAGATAGATCAAGTACCTGAAAATACCCGTCCCAATATTGTCATCCCTAAACGAAGGAGTATAATATAAATTCTATTTTATAAAAAATATTTAATAAATATAATTAAATCAAACTTACAACTATTAATAAAATAAATAAAATATCTCATAATATATAATTACTTATATTAAAATTATATATATATATATATATATATATATATATATATATGGGTACCCGCGGGTACCGAAGGATTACTCGTACACATCTCAAAATCTAATGAGATTTTATTTAACTACTCGTACCCATTCAAAATTTATTTAAAATTACCCGTAGTCGTTTCATAGGGTTCAGGTAGACCGGGTACCCATAAATACCAGTCTCATTGTTATCCTAAGACGTGATGTGTGTAATTGATTACTTATTTATTCGTTATATATTTTATGGAAAAATGTGTACCTATGAGTAATCCTCCCATATTTTATTGATCAATTTTACTCCATTAAATAATTTCTTATCTTACAATAAATTAATAATTAAATATTGTGTTATTAATATTATTTTAAATTGTTGAAAATAAATTTAAATTGATAATTTAGATATATGAGTTTATCATAATAAAAATTATTTAATTTTGAAATTTTTATTATGATACGTGTACCCGTCTTATACCCGTTTATCAATACTCGCGAGTAATCCAAATCCGTTTAATATTCAATTACTTTATGTATATTTTATATATTTTTATTGTTTAATTTTTTTTTTTATTTTGTATATATTTTCTTAATAGTTAAAAGTTTTATTAATTATATTTATTAAATATTTTTTAAAAATTATATATTTTATATTATATTTAATTAATAATTGTATATTTTTAATAAAATATTAATTTAAATAATAAAAATATATAAATATAGATAAAATAAATTAATATTAAATGTGTATGGATAACCCGCAACTATTGATAAATTGGTATTAATAAATTTCTTTATATAATAAAGCAAAATTGGCAAAATAAAATAAAATAAAATAAATTAGGGTTTAAATGAAAAAGGATGATAAAGAAGTGCACATAATATATGGTTTAGAAATAAAATAATTAATTGATAAATTGAATATAAGAATTAAATGGATGAAATCAATATCAATGGCCAAGATGATTTAAAAGAGTGGTCATCATATTGAAAGGATGAGATTTAGTTTTGCATAATAAAAGGTCAGGATCTAATATAAGAAAGTTAAATTAGGTAGGTGTAAAAGGGGGGGGGGAATAATTTTTAGCCAATTTGACTCATCAACTTTGTTTTTATATTAGTATAGATAGATAGATATAGATATAGAAGTAAGACGAAAATATAAAAATACATAAATATATTTAATAATAAAATATAAAATCTTAAAAAATATATTATTATAAGATATTTTTTTTAAATAAAAACAGCACATATTATAAAACTCGTGTCATACACGGGAAACAAAACTAGTGTTTTGTGTAAAGAGTTAGTCTCTTATGTTCCCAAGTATACAAAATGTCTAAGGGTACAATATTTTATTGTAAAGGGTATACACTTTAATTAATAAAGGTACACCATTTGTTTTAAAGAGTATACACTTTAATTAATTTTTTTTTCAGAAAATAAATGGTACACATTCTTATACTAAAGGTATACTTGTTAATATTAAAGGGTATTTGGGCACACTAAAGATATACCTATTAATATTAAAGGATATTTGGACACACGAAACAAGTTTTTGCCTTGTGTAAATTAAATTAATTTACGTGGAACTTCATTCATTTCATAATCTTTCGCCAAGGTACCGCAGAAAATGAAGTTTTTATAATTCTAATGGTTGATTTGGCAGATTCAACTAGGGAGTTAATGAGTTGATATGTTAGCATGCCTTACAATCCATGATCCATCTCTCCATAACCCATTTCACATAAGGTGTCTCTAAATCCATTTTTAATTACATAAATAAATTTAATTTAAAATGACATGTAATCATTAATATCATTATAAAATAAGCAAAACACTTATGTAACCAAATTCACATTATTAATTAAGTGAACCCTAATTATTTATGTCACTTAGCTTAATATTTATTACCCTCCGTCCAATAAAAAGAATTACATTATTGTACGGAGATTAAGAAATACTATAATATTTTAATGTGTAATGGGTTGAGAGATATAATATTATAATGTATAGTGTGTATGTATACTAATATTATGTGTTGTTTTATAAAAAAATATATTAATTGTTTTGTGTGTAGACGTGTAAACAAATTGTAACCTTATATGCTAATTGCCTTTACAATTTTTTTACTGGACTAACTCAAAATAAAATTAGTATAAAAAAATTTAGACCGAGAAGTGAGAGTGCAACTACCCAAAGCAACCGACTAGCTTAAATTACACAATTTAAACAATTCTTCATCTCTCCTCCCTCTCCCTCTCTCTCTGGATCTGAAACAACCGCGTGTTTGCTTGATTCAACAATGGGAGAAGCTGCTAATGGATTATACGCTGCTCGTACAGTTTTCCTCTTCTCAACCATCTGTATTTTGCTCTTCTCAAACAATGCCGCCTGCTTCTATCTCCCTGGTGTTGCTCCGGAAGATTTCCGGAAGGTCCTTAGGTTTTTTGTTGTTTTTATTTTTATAATAATTGCGTCATTAATGCGTAATCTTCTTGCAATCACGACTGAAATGCTTGTGTTTTAGTGTCTTTTTGTTGATCTGGTCCGTGTTGAAAGATCGGATCTTATATCTGATTCGGAACGGCTATCTCGTAAATGTTGTTATTATTAATCTGATAATTTGATCAAACAAAACGTTTAATTGATACTGATTGGAGACCATATGTTAGAGGGGGAAAAATGTAACATTCAAATCTTTGTGTATCACCAAGTGGTAGAATGGCTGCAACAGGCTTAGTTTGAAAAGGACCTAACATGATTATGGAAATGTTGCTGGCTTTGTACATTTATGGTTATCGAACTTTGGTTTGCAGTGAAGTCTTTATAAAACAATGTCAGTTGTACCTGTAGGAGAAGACTTTTGGGATGTCCGGATTGAACTATCTTACATTATAATTTGATTAATGCATAGTTAGAGGATGTATAATTGTTCGTGTTTTTGCTGTTGTATGGAAATGAAGAATGGACATCTTGAAATTTATTCTCTGGAATCCAGATCACGAGAATAATTAAGAGATAATTTGTAGACAATTTTGATCAGAATTTTCTATCCTTCTCTTACTTTTTTCACATGATGGAATGAGATCATGAAAAAGAGTATATTCCATTGAGAAACATAGCTTGTTGGAGAACGTGGAGGATGGCAATGGCGAGAAGGATCTGATTATTGAAGCATACATATGTGGAATTTATGATGATGCCACATGAAATTATATGAGGCTGGTACTTCCAGTCAAGAATGTAGACTAAGCTCCATTAGTAGCTTTTCTCTATATGTTATCATTGCATAAACTCATTACACATGAACTTCATCAGTATAGCTTGGAGAATATCTGTGCATTGAAGTTGCATTAGTGCTTTTACTCATATATGATAAAGCTTATAAATTTTCGCGTGTGAATGGAGGAAAGTATTGAAGTTTATACTAGATCTTAGTTTAAGTTTGTATGCCCTGTAATATACAAGTATCTTTTCTTATGGAATATGAATTTGAAACTTCTTTTGTCTTCTTAAACACTGTATATGACATTCGACTTTGGATGTGTTACATTTTTAATTTGTTTCTTTGAATTTCTTTCAGGGAGATCCACTGAACGTGAAAGTGAATAAATTAACTTCTATAAAAACTCAGCTTCCTTATTCATACTACACAATCCCTTTCTGTAGTCCAAGCAATATAATTGACAGTAGAGAAAATCTTGGAGAAGTACTTCGTGGAGATCGTATAGAAAACTCCCCTTATGTGGTTGGTGTCATTTGATTTTATAATTTATAGCCTACTTGGCCTTCTATCGGTCTTTGATTTCTCTTCTTGCATGCTGGTGTTGCAGTTTAAAATGAGGGAACCACAGATGTGCAACGTTCTCTGTCGGCGTGTCCTTGATGCCAAAACTGCAAAAGAATTCAAGGAAAAAATTGAAGATGAATATCGTGTGAACATGTATATATTTGTGCTTGAATGGATGATAACAAATATCACAGATTATGCTGGAGAAACTCATAAGTTATCTCTTGCTCAATGATACTGACAATCATGTGTTTTCAGGATCTTAGACAACCTTCCTTTAGTTGTCCCCATTCCAAGAACAGAAGGAGAAGGTCCTCCTATCTACCAGCTGGGTTTTCATGTTGGGTTGAAAGGGCAATACGCTGGTGTAAGTTAACTAATTATATGAAAATTTATATGCAGCAATTTCTTTATAAGATTTTTTCTTTTACTCTCATCTTTGTACTTTACAGAGCAAGGTACAAAAATATTTCCTCCACAACCACTTAAGCTTCACAGTTAAGTATCACAAGGATGAGGAAACAAGTACAGGAAGAATTGTAGGCTTTGAAGTCACACCATTTAGGTGGGTTTTTAATATGTGTCCAATGTATCAGAGTATTGACTGTTCTGTCTATTCCTTCAAGAGAAGATGTTGTTTTACTTGACCCTTTTTAATTCACTGAATTGCAACTGGCTTAGTTTTTTTATATTTTACTATTCTTTAGTGTCAAGCATGAATATGAAGGTGATTGGAGTGAAAATACTCGACTAAGTACATGTGATCCACATGCCAAGAGACTAGTAACATCTTCAAATTCGCCTCTAGAGGTTGAAGATAAACAAGAAGTCATATTCACTTATGATGTTGAATTCCAGGTAATCAGTCTGCTTATTTATTTTCTTTGACAACTGAAATTCATTATTTGCAAATAATGTTCTCACATAACTTTATTTCTTATTTTTGCTCTTTTAGTGTTCCATGCATGTTGTTTTTGGCTCTGATATACACATATAACATTCCTTTTATTTTCTTTTCCGATTATTGCTTGTGAAATATCTAGTCTTTATAATCCACCAACGTTGCTGTTGCAGGAGAGCGAGGTAAAGTGGGCATCAAGATGGGATACTTATCTTCTAATGACCGATGATCAAATTCATTGGTTCTCCATAGTTAACTCTCTGATGATTGTTCTCTTCCTCTCGGGAATGGTTGCTATGATAATGCTTCGGACACTTTATCGAGATATTGCCAGGTACAATGAACTCGAGACCCAGGAAGAGGCCCAAGAAGAAACTGGATGGAAATTGGTCCATGCTGATGTATTTAGGCCCCCAAGCAACTCGGACTTGCTCTGTGTATATGTTGGAACCGGTGTACAGTTTCTGGGAATGGTTGTCACTACTATGATCTTCGCGGTACTAGGATTTCTTTCCCCTTCAAACCGGGGTGGGCTTATGACTGCCATGCTATTACTCTGGGCTTTCATGGGGATTTTTGCTGGCTATGCTGCATCACGTCTTTACAAGATGTTCAAAGGAACAGAGTGGAAGAAAATCGCCCTCCAAACGTCGTTTCTCTTCCCAGCTGCAGTATTCAGCATCTTCTTCGTCCTCAACGCTCTCATTTGGGGCCAGAAATCTTCCGGGGCAGTCCCATTTGGAACAATGTTTGCTCTGGTCTTCCTCTGGTTTGGTATTTCAGTTCCACTCGTTTTTCTTGGAAGCTACATCGGATTTAAGAAGCCAGCAATCGAGGATCCCGTGAAGACAAACAAAATACCAAGGCAAATTCCGGAGCAGGCTTGGTACATGAATCCCATTTTCTCCATCCTGATCGGAGGCATCCTCCCATTCGGGGCGGTTTTCATTGAGCTCTTCTTCATTTTAACCTCCATATGGCTGAACCAGTTCTACTACATCTTCGGCTTCCTGTTCATCGTCTTCGCCATCCTCCTCATCACCTGCGCAGAGATAACCGTTGTGCTCTGCTACTTCCAGCTGTGCAGTGAGGACTACCTGTGGTGGTGGCGGTCGTACCTCACATCCGGATCATCAGCATTGTACCTGTTCCTCTACGCAGCGTTCTACTTCTTCACCAAGCTCGACATCACGAAGCCAGTGTCGGGTGCACTGTACTTCGGCTACATGCTGATCGCCTCGTATGTGTTCTTCGTGATAACCGGAACCATCGGGTTCTATGCTTGCTTCTGGTTTACTAGGCTGATTTATTCATCCGTGAAGATTGATTGATGGCATGGCTATGCAATGCTAAAGTGTGCACAGAGGTTTCATTTCTAGCAGGATATAATACACCATTTTTTAAAATCCATGTATGATGATTTTATGAACAATTTTTTTTAATATTCAATCAATTCATTCTACTCATATAACATTCTCTTCAGTTTTTTTCTTTGTATTAAAATTGTAACACATCTGAGAAATTACACCTTCTTTCTTCTGTATTTATTTGATAACACATGAAATTAGATAAATGTACTACTATAATCTTCATTAAAACTCTTAATATTCTCTGAAGTGTTCAGCTTCTTCTTCGTCCTTAAACTCACAAAGTTGACTTTGATTTTTGCTGTTACAGCATTAACATTAAATATTGATCCAATTTTCAAAACATACTCAACCCAAAATTTGCATTTAGATTTTTTTACCCAACTCTTTTTTTTTTTCTTTTTTTTTTAATTTCATCAAAAAAATGTCACATAACGGCACTACGACGATATCGATATCCGTGTAGGCTTTTTTTTAGGGTATTTTAATACAACACTTAAATAAATAAATAATTTAATAAAATAATAAACAAAGTATTAATTTAAATATTATACTCTCTCCGTCCCACTTATTTTTACTCACTTTTCATTTTGGGTTGTCCCACGTATTTTTACCTATTTCATTAATTGTAAAAATACATAATATTTTATTACCTATTTTTTACAATCCCAACAACTTTAATTATTTTTTTACACTTTATTCATCATTCCAACGACTTTATTGATTTTTTTCTTTTTAAATTACTAATTTATCTCTATTTTTTCTAACCTTATATATTAAAAAATAACACGTTTTAATCTATGTGCCCGTACAAATGGGTGAAAATACCGGGACGAATGGAATATATTGAATAATAATAAATTTAAAAAAAACACTTTATCAAAATAACACGTTTTAATCTCTGTGTCCGTACAAATAGGTGAAAATACCGGGACAAATGGAGTATATTGAATAATAGTGGAGTAGTAATAAATTTAAAAAAACACTTTATCAGTTCACTGTACGATAATTTCAAGAGTAGCCTTTCCCATTTATTCTCCGTTGCGTTTCTTCACTGCTGACTGCTGTTCCTTAAAATACAAAATTCCACTCAACACATAAACTCAACGCGCCGCCATGGAAGAGGCGGAGCCACCGGAGTGTCCAGTGTGTCTACAAGTGTACGACGAGTTAGCCGCCATCCCACGCGTCCTCAGCTGTGGCCACACCACCTGCGAAGACTGCCTCAAGCAGCTCCCCCGTCCATTCCCCAACACAATCCGCTGCACCGTCTGCACCCTCCTAGTGAAATTACCGAACTCGCCCTCTTCCCTTCCCAAGAACATCGACCTCCTCCACTTCTCCTCCGCCCTCCAGCACCGCCGCCCAATCAAGGAGAAAAAAGTCATCCCACCATTATCGCCGCCGGAAATTGGGGATTCCCTGTCCGTGGTGACTCCATCGCCTCTGAATTCGTGGTCTTTTGAGTTCTATCGTACATGGAAGAAATGGATCCTCCCAAACAACTGCATTTTGATTGAGAATTCGGGTTCGGATCTTGATGGTAGGGTACGTAATGGAAAAGTTCTCAAGTCTTTTGATATTGATCATGTGATTGGTTGGGTTTTGAGTGAGAAAGCAAATGTGGGTCTGATTAAAGTTGGGGTCTTTGTACATACAGGGCCGGCCTTGGGCGAACTAAGAAAGTGAGGTCCTGTATATTCCTTTTAGTTATATACTTTCACTTTTTTATACGATTGTTTTTCTCATTTTTTTTCTGTCATTTTCATATTTACGTTCATATTAAAAAAATAAAATGGCACTCAATCTCACAACCTTAAAAATATATTTAGTTTCAGAATTAACATGCATTTTTAACGAATTCTCCTATAATTTATTTTAAAATTATTTATCGTCTAAAAATATCAAACTACCTTAATTTTTTTAAATAAAATAAGTAGAAAAAAATCAATTTATTTTAATATTGATGAAAAAAACAACTGTGAACACTTAGATAGGGTGAAACTTTAAATATATATATTTTTTTATTCCTCTCATTATTTACTAAACACTTTTTATTCTTATAAATTCTAAATGATATGCATACTTCTAATGTAGAAATCTATATAATACCAATACGCTCGCAATACTATAAATTTCTCAACAAAATATCACCTTACTTTAAAAACCTAAAAAAAAATCTTTATTTCCACACGCAAAAATATTTATGCAAATTATTAGAACGTAGGGAATGTTATATGAGAATTTTTTAAAAAATACATTTTATTTTATAATAAATTTGTTTAAAATATGTAAATTAATTATTAAAATATAATATATATATATATTTTTTTTTTTTGTGGGGCCCCTCAAAATTGGGGGCCCTGGGCCCTCGCCCCTCCGGACACCCCTCAGGGCCGGCACTGTGTACAGAGAGAAGAGGATCCCAACCTTTTCAAGTTTAGTTATGAGTCAAGAATTGTGACAGTTTTATATGAGATGAAAGAAACAGAGAGAAATATTTTAACTGCTCTATTGAATGCAACCCATAGGGTGAATAATGTGGGAAAGGCTTGTGGTTTTTGGTATAATGAGGATGATGAGTGTGCTTATGTTGTTTGGGAGAAAATCACTTCACCTCATAATTTGATTGATTATGTTATTAAGAAAAAAGAGGATGAGAGAGAGAGGTTGAGTGCAGAAGAGTTGACTTTTTTAGGGATGGTGGGTATGCAGATATGTGAAATCTTAAACTGCTTGCATTTTCAGGGGGTAGTTATTGGATTCTTGAATTCGAGTTGTTTTAGTTTCAGTGATTTTGGTCATGTTTGTGTAGACTTAAGTGAGGTTCTAAGTACTGGTAGGAGAGTGATAATGGCAGATTCGAAAACCAATTCGAAGAATGATTTGTTTGATCTGAACTGTGTTGTGTTTATTAGTCCTGAGATGCTAATTAGGTTGTTTGTTCTTCAAGAATCTAGATATGATGTTGGGTTTGCTGCATATGTTTGGTGCGTTGCCTGTTTGCTTGTTTGTGTTATTCTTGGAGGCTCTTTCACAGAAGAGGTGAAATCTTTCTTTTGTGCTGTTGTTAGTGCCGTTAAGGATGAAAATCATTCTGTTTTTTCGGATTTGTACTCGAGTTGGGTGGAGAAAATTGCAGCTCTTTAGAGGGTAGGTTAGGTTTGGAATGTGCTTCTCTACGTGAGATTTTGTGCAGATGTTGGTTCTTGAACCCGAAAATCGACCAGTTATGGCTGAACTATGGAAATGCTTGAGGGAGTTGGTTATAAAACCAGAATTCGACATCGGATTCAGCTCAAAGCAGGAAGTTAAGAAGGAAAACTTTGGTGATTGTGTGATCCTTGGAGATGTATGTCTTGTAGTCGAGGAAACTGAAAAAGAAACGGGCAATTCTGATGATGGAACAGTTCGGGGTGATGTGAAATGTGTAGAAATGAAAGGCCATCTTGATTGTGTCACAGGGTTAGCCATTGGAGGGGGGCTTCTTGTTCAGCTCCTCGTATGATAAGATGATTCGAGTATGGTCCCTACTCGATTTCACACACGTGTATTCGTTCAAAGGTCACGAGCATAGGATTACATCTGTTGTTTATATGGATGGCGAGCAACCATTGTGCATTAGTGGTGACAACGAAGACGTTATATTCATTTGGGAAGCTAGGGTTCCGTTTCTTGAGCAACCTTTGCGAAAGCTATACGAAAACAAGGACTGGAGGTACAGTGGCATTCATGCCATGGCCATTTCAGTCAATGGTTGTTTGTGCACTGGCAGTGGGGACAAACTGGTGAAAGCGTGGTCATTGAAGGATTACACCATCTCGTGTGAGATGACTGGACATAGGTCTGTCGTCTCGTGTTTGGTAGACTCCGGTGATGTTCTTTACAGCGGGAGCTGGGATGGGAGCGTTCGTTTATGGTCTCTAAGCGATCATAGTCCGTTGGCAGTTCTTGAAGACAACAATGCAGCGCCCGTTATGTCGCTTTCTTTCAACCACAGCCTGTTGTTCGTTGGTAGAGAGAATGGCGTCGTGGAGATATGGCGCGATGCAGTGTTTGTGAAGTCAGTGGACACGCACAGGGGTGCCGTGTTCTCTGTTTGCACGAACGGGACGAGGTTGTTCAGCGGGGCTGGGACAAGACGATCAATATTGATGAAATATCAGGAAATATCGAGTTTGGGGTCAATTACTTGTAATTCAACGATAACATGTCTTGTATATGGGCAAGGGAAACTGTACGTTGGACAAGCTGATAGAAGTTAAAGGTGTACAGCGGAGTGTAGCAGGGTGGCCAAATGTATATTTTCAGATCGATAGTTTTTATTTTACTTTTTCTTATGATTTGATTATACATTCACTTGTAAATACGTTTAATAAGACTTATGAAATCTCCCGTTGAATAAGGGTCTCATTTTTAAATTAAAGGGTGTCAATCTTATAAAATAAATTTATAAATAACTTTTGTATTTAAAATTGTGTGTCGAATAAAGCATGCTGAGGCCCTGTAGGGAGCTGCCGAGGCATGTCATGTCTGGGGGTTCCCGTTGGGGGCTGCATAGTGTGCTGCCAACGCCCCCATCGGGTGCCTGGTGCTGCCTTGTCTGTTGAACCCCATTTGAAAACCCAGTAGCCGCAACAAAAAGCTCTGGAAAACACCAACAACAAAACTAGAGATTAATCCTTGATTGGAAAATATGCAGAAAGCTAAATTCTTGTTGCCATGGAGCCGTTGTTTACACAGAAATGGCAGTCTGTATCGTCAACGAAGAAGTTTTTCCGCTGTCCCCAGTTATGCTCAACATGATTATCTCCAAGAAGAAGAGGCCTGTTTTTGAATTTTTACTCTCATTTGTTCGTTTTTTTTTTTTTAACATATATGGTGAAATTTGCATGTTAAGCTCTAGAAATTGGTGTGTTTATCTATTGCTGGACGTTTGAAGTCAAATCTGTAGGAAATAAATTAATAAATCCTAATACTTTAAACCCTATTATGATTAACGAGATTTAAACTGTAAAGCGTAAAGCGGAAGCGTACCTGATCCAATGAGTCTCTAGGCGGAACACGAACTCAGGATCAGTGGTTATATGGCCTTCCTCAACTAAGCCCTCCTAATTCCTTTATGGGGACCGTAGTAATCCCTCCCGATGGGGAGAAGAGAAGACCATGTGCGGCTTAGTATATTGGGGACCATAACCGGGTAACCTTTTTATACTAGTTAACTAGACCACCCATAATCACCTAATCACGTAGTATTGGGTATCTACTCAATAAGCCCATATTAATTATTATTATAGCCCACGGACCTTTAACCTTAACTGGATCATTTAATTAAGTCCATAAAATAATTGAATAGCTAATATAATTGCATAATAATATATTGCCCACAATTAGATTATATTGGAAATTATAAAATTTCCAACAATCTCCCACTTGGGCTATATATTTTCCGTTAGCAATTATATCAAGAATCCTTAGTTGCGCAACTTTATGCTATTCCTCTTCAGGCTATACTTAACAATCTGGTCCATCTCATATACTAATATGGAACTACCGCGGCATTCACCACATTATAAATCGTGATTAAACCCCGACAATCACCATATCAATATACTCAATGACATAGATCAAATACGGTGAGTAGCATGAAAATTACATGCAACGTGATCAATATCATGTCTATTTCCAACTGGTCCAACTTTAAACGTTAGTGAGATCAATCCATAATGTAAAATATTACAAAATGAAATTACTTAAGTGAATTCACAATGAATTCGAAGCCATGAACTTTATTCTGCAGAAAATATTCTAAAACCATAAATTTGATTAAAACTGAATTATCCAAATCAAAGTGTCTTGAAATTTAAAGAGCAATAAATATAGACTCCCACTAAACCAATGTATTCTAAAATCATATAACACTCATATGAGTAGCTAGCTCATAAGAATTACGGGGCATTGAATACATAAATAGCGGATCCGAATTTAGAGTCTATCATAATATGCTTTACTAAAATTTTATCCACACAAAACACTTTCTTTAACAACCACGAATTCTATGTCAATATGCTTGACTTGTAAGAACTCTTGTTGCTAATACTTTACTGCGAACTAACTGTCATAATGAACTTTATGTGACAAATCTTCGCAACCTTTATTTCATGTTTGAATACCCTTAGTGTGCTACTAATTCTGTTGTCATGGTTAATGGGCTAAAGTGTTTGCTTAATACTTTTACTTGTATAGCTCTCCGACCAACAGAAAATATAGCCTGAAGTGGATCTTATACTGTATTGACATCCAACAAACTCAGAATCAGAATTCCTCATGATCTCTAACAAATCTGATCCCTGATGTACAAGCATATTATTCTTAGTTCTCTATACATACTTTATAAAGATCCATACTAGAGTTACTTAAATGTCTACTTAATATACCAACAACATAAGCCAAATTAAGTCTTATAGAGACCTCATCATACAACAACTTCCAACAACCAATGAATATGGAATGTTTCTACATTTCTTAAATCTTTAGTTTAACTTTAGGGCACCTGATTGAGACTGCACTTGTCTCCCTTAGTTTAACTTAAACATTCTCCCACTGAATCACATAATCATCTACACTTATCTCAAAACCAAATGAGACAACTACCTTATGATGATACTTGTGATTCCTATATGTGAAAGATAAACTTGAATTGATATATGGATTTCCTTTTAGTTCTTAGACCGTTGAGATCATTTAATCAACGTTACTCTTAAGAAACATTATCTTTATATCCATTTAATCCAATTCAAGATCAAAATGTGCTATTAATGTTACGATTTAAAAGAATTTTTCTAAGTAACCGGATAGAAAGTTCCTTAAAATAATGTCTTCCTTTCCTTTTGAGTATAATCCTTTACCAAGATGCGGACCTAATCATCTTGTATTGATTTAAACTCATAACTTATAGCATTAACACATTTTGGAATAATTGGACCTTTCATGGTTTGATGAACATTGTTTGAATGTTCTGCCATTAATTCTATAGTGTCCTCATTATTTAAGAGAAAAAACTACATAATCATTCGAATTGTCTTTCACCCAACTCTAGTGGTTTTCTTAGTGATATTAATTCTTGAGGTTGTTGAATTTGTTATTCCTTAAATATTATTGACATTGTCATATCGTTATTCTGAATTTGCACCAATTCTTTAAAGCATAAGTGGGGATCGAATCGACTCCCCCTTAAGGACAATGTCTCTAATATTATTCTTCCCCCAAAATCAACATCCTCACATAATACCGTATTACCCGTCTCAAATATGATCCGATCAATTGGATCATAAACTTATTATCTTTATTTAATACTAATAAAGTAGCTTGTATCTATTTGAATCCAATTTTCTTTAGTAGATCCCAATGATCTAACCTTAGTTGGATATCACCATATGTGAAACTCAAAGAGTTCTCACAACTACTTTGGTTTGAACTTTATTAAGATCATAAGCTGCAATCTTTAGTATTTCTCCAATTAGTAACCATATATTGTGGAGTACTATTTTTGTCTTTTAACTACACCACAACACCATTCATACTAAGTAATCTTAATGTGGTGTATTATAAAACAATTCCACAAGCCTTTAGGAAAAAACAAAAGGTTATACTTTAGTTTCTTTTTAACAGCTTTCCAAACGGGTTTTTCTTTGTTGCCCTTATACTTTATTGAGACAGAGTTTGTTAGAAACTTATTAGTTCATCCTTATTGTTGAAGTTCTCATCATGTATAATTTTGTTGTTGACATAGGTTAAACTTAATCAACAGACTTCTTAATTGTACAGAGAATTAATCAAAAAATGATTATCATGCTTGCACTAAACTTTATAATCTTTCAAATTTTAAATAGTTTAGAATCATCTCAAGAAATCTATCACATCATTAGTATCAATACCAACTTGTAAGTGATACTTTCTACGTAGTAGTCAAATACTGACAATAAAACTGTCAAGCAATAGCCTTCCTTTGGGCCGACTTATTACTCACATGTCAAACAAATAATTGTCACGTATTTACCACCACATGTGCTTGTGTATTTCTGCCAAATATTAATCTACCTATGGGTCAATCAATACCTGCATGAAGATACATTTGCACAACATTATTAATTAGGGACCCATCACAAGACACCTTGTGCAACATTAACCTCGTCTATGGACAAAAATTAACTGCAGGGGTAATCTTGGTATAACAATCAAGTATTGACAATAAGTTCTGTCAAACAAGAGTCTATCTGTGGACCGACTCATGTTCACATAAATAATCCAAATATTTATCACATACTTATTATCACATGTATGTTATTATTCTGTCAAACTGTGCCTACCTGTGGGCCGAACACATAACACATAAATAATACCACACCCATCTATGTAATTTAAATTAAGCTTTTCTCCACACACGATATTGCTGTGGCAACATAGTGCTTCGATTGACTAGATTGAAGGTTTACTAGACTAATTAAATAAATATTAAAATATTTAATTTAATTAAACAACATTAAAAAATGTCTCCCCAAATTTAATTTGATTAAATTCCACCAATCAAATGGGAATATTAGATGATTCATACAAATTAAAAAATATTGAAAGATCTCTTAACTTAAATAAGGATTCCAAATCCTAATTTAGAATAAATTATCCTCTATATATAATTAAGTATACTCATCCCACATAAATTTTGTTGGCCACAATTAAATGCTCCAAAATATTCACGTAAATGGAACAATATACCTTTTATGAATAAATTAAATGGAATCAATTCAAATTTTAAAATCAAATAATAAACTTAATAGAAGTTCCCAAAACAATGCTATATATATCCTTTTGGAAATATATTCCAATAATGAAATTATAACTAAAGCCTTGTATTACCCCAGGATGGAACTTTTACTTGATCATGATAATTGTGCATTGTTGGAAATTAATTAAAATTGATTTTAACAATCATAGATATACATTAAAATTGCTTAATTGTCATGAAATAATTTACTTTACGTGATACATAAAAAACTCAATTCCAAATACAGATCTCAATCAAAATTGAAATCATTGCCAAGAAAGGAATGTGATGGCATAAGCAATATATCACATAATGAAATTCAAGGGTCCAAATTTTATTAAAAATGTGCACAGACTGTACTGGAAAGATGCATGTGCGGGCATGTTATGTAATGCATAACATCAAACTGTTATTCACCCAACTGCATACACGAGTATATATATTAACTTAAAATGAATAATATTCTAAACATTCCAGTTTCCTTAATTAAATTAAGAAACTGAATCAATAAATTAAGGTTATTAAGCAACCAATATGAGAAAGTGCACTATTAAATATCCATATTTAAACCCTTTCCAAACCTAAATATGCGCATAAGCTTATGAAATTTCAATAATATAAAATAAATTGAAATCTTAAGATAGTCGAGATTAATAAAAATTAGTTATTATGAAAGTTAATCAGAATCTCAACTACTAAACGTTAATGCCCAATTTGATTCAATAATCTAAAGTTATGAATGGGATGAGATACGTTAATTCATATCAATTGATATGATTTGCAACAACATAAGTGAGTTTTATGTAATAGAATTCAACCAATTAGCATGTTCATGCAAATTATTCTCCCGTTATAAAAAAGGAGCTAAATCACAAGCTCTTAATCCATAATTCATGTAATTTGGAGTCATCATGGTAAATAATTATTGCACTCCATGCATACTCTATATTTATCAAATTACATAAATACGATAATTTAATCTTTAACGGAAGTATATATGCAATACATACGACCAAAAAAAAAACTTCAGAATGACTCAACCAAGAATTGAATCAATTTACCAACTTATATAACAGGCATGAAGGTGTAGTCTCAATTAAAAAATATTTAATATTCATGAAGATATTAAATTACCATAGATAACCAAATTCATGACATACACAACATTAGTTTGAATATAAACTAATAAAATAGAAAATTAATTTAGAATATTAAGCCAAAATGAGAATGTTGGCACATGTGTATGCAAATATGTACATATACATAATCACATATTAGACATTCTCAAAACAATTCACAGATATATGCATAGCAATTCTAAATTGAATTGTCAACATGCACACCATCAATAAAAAATTTGGTTATTCAAAATATACCCAATAAATAAATTATAAAATTATATAGATTTTTTCTTAATACTCTGCTAGAGGTCAACGCATATATATCAAATTTCAATAAATTGACCATATACCATAATGCAGAGATATACAAACAGTCAAAAAAGGGAAATAATCGCACTAATTTTTCTTAAGAATCCGAATAATTTCGGAACAATTGAACCAAATAATAATTCAAGATATCAATTATTAAAATACAATATTTTACCGATCTCAAATAATCATCAATAGGGTGGCTCTGATACCACTGGTAGGAAATAAATTAATAAATCCTAATACTTTAAACCCTATTATGATTAACGAGATTTAAACTGTAAAGCGGAAGCGTACCTGATCCAATGAGTCTCTAGGCGGAACACGAACTCAGGATCAGTGGTTATATGGCCTTCCTCAACTAAGTCCTCCTTAATTCCTTTATGGGGACCGTAGTAATCCCTCCCGATGGGGAGAAGGGAAGACCATGTGCGGCTTAGTATATTGGGGACCATAACCGGGTAACCTTTTTATACTACTTGACTAGACCACCCATAATCACCTAATCACGTAGTATTGAGTATCTACTCAATAAGCCCATATTAATTATTATTATAGCCCACGGACCTTTAACCTTAATTGGATCACTTAATTAAGTCCATAAAATAATTGAATAGCTAATATAATTGCATAATAATATATTGCTTTATCAGGCAGGTATTTCCCTTTTTATTACCAATATATCATGTGTTACACTTGCTTTTTAAATTAGAACTCGAACCTTGAAGGTGTTAAGGAAATTCTACGCATTCTACAATTTTTATTTTTATTTTTGCTTTTTTGCTAGTCAAGTCCTAATACAATGTTACACTGGCTCTCATCGTCAAAGCCATTTTTATGTCTGCTCTGCAAAAATAATGGATTATAGATGACATTACAATACAGGAGTATATTTAGCTCTCTCGGGAGAAAAGCTAAAGCCTGCGGTCTTGCTACACACTATTCACTAAAGGAAGTTAGTCATCCATTTCCAACCTATGGCTCATTTCTTCGTTTTATTTGGCTGTTTTCACTGATTAGAATTCCGTTACAGAAACTTCCTTAGATCGAAGAACGTCTTGGTGGTTTATTACTGCTGATCGTTCTGCCATCGAAACTTCCCTTGCTCAATATGGCACCTTAGTCTATCCAGAAGTGAGGAGTGTTCTTCATGAGTAATGTCTTAGTTCATGCAGCATTATTTGATTTTTGTCTTCCTCTTTCCCCCCCCCCCCCCCCCCACGAAATTTGATTCTTCGGGCGATTCAGTATCGACACTATTGACTCAATTTACAGCCAAGACACCAATACCATGGAGGAAATAATTGAAGCTTTAGTAAGTAAATATACACATGCAGTGATGATGTAATGAAATTTGTTTGGTCTTATTTACTCGTTGAGAGCATGGGGAATGAGCACCGATTCGGATGGAAATACCACATTTTCTGCATTTCTTTCTGATGCCATTATATGATATAAGCTATATCTCATTTGGTGTCTGATGAGCTTTATTGTTCTAATGTGTTTAATTCTAATGTAATGAATTACCCACATTTGCGCCTGTAGGAAAGTAAAGCAGCTGAATCTGAATTCTACATTCCAATAACTTTACTTATCTTTCTGCATAAAAAATTATAATTATCTTTGCTTAATCTTGGAACTTTTCTTATCTTTGCATAAAAAATTATTATTATCTTTTCTTAATATCTGCATACTAAAATATGTGCACAATTTACAAGGGAGTTTTTTTTAAGGGTGCTAAATAATGAATGAAAAAAATGATGGGAGTTAGGTTTTTTAAGGGTGTCAATCTTATAAAATAAATTATAAATAATGAATGAAAAAAATAATGGCAGTTAGATGACGTAACGTCACTGTAGTTGTAGAAGTAAGATTATTGAGAACTTTTGGAAATTCCAAAAACAAAGTGACGGGGTTTCGTTAATATGTACAAGTGTGGGATGCGAATGATGTGGAAAACTAAGGATTAGCAATGTATAGCTGCAAATTATAAATCTTCCTCTCTTTTCTCTTCAGTTTGGTTCACCAAATCATCCCAAATTCATGATTTTATTCAATAATTTATTAGCGATTGGAATTTTTATTTTGTAAAAGTGGTTCAAACATTTTTTTTTCATGTAATTTTCTTTTGAAATTATAATTGGAATATATTTAACAAATCTTTCAATAATTGGATTTCAATGTAAATTTTCAACAGATAATCCAATGCAAGTTACAGAATTTTCATAAATTTCAAAGAATCCGCAAAAACTATTAAATCCTTCAAACTCTGCGAAAATTGGAAAATCTTCTGAACGCCGAATTTGCGAAAACTAAAAATCTTTACAACTGCAAAAATTGCAAAAAAATCCACCAGCTAGCACTGGAAGACAACGAAATGCGCAGAAAGAATATATATTATGTAATTAATGTGTATTTATATGAATATACTATGTTTACCAATAATGTTTACAATGCAAAAACTAAAAATCTTTTCAACTGCGAAAATTGCAAAAATCCGTCAGCTAGCAATTAAATGTGTATTTTAAGGTATATATAGAATCGTGGCCGCTGATTGTAGTGAAGCTCTCATTTTTAACCAGCTCACTTATTGCAGTGTAGCTCCTGCTTTGGCTCCACCATACTTCTCTGCTCACTTTTCTTTAGTTAATCCAATCCCCACATCTCGTAACAAGTTAATCCAATACCTATATCTCGTAATCTCGTAACAAAACGCTAACACTCTGGATATTAACGAGAGATGCTGGGTGAATAGATATACCAATTTTTAACCAGCTCACTGATTGCAGTGCAGCTCCTGCTTTGGCTTCACCATACTTCTCTGCTCACTTTTCTTTAGTTAATCCAATCCCCACATCTCGTAACAAGTTAATCCAATCCCCACATCTCGTAACAAAATGCTAACACTTCGGGATATTAACGAGAGATGCTGGGTGAATAGATATACCAATCGCAATCAATCAATGAGGTTTTGTAGTACACTGTGGTGGTTAAAGCAAAACCAGTGGAGGTTTTCGTTGGGCATTCAGTGCACCCATGGCATTCAGTGCACCCATGGCAGAGGGCTTCGAGGATTTCCACGCCAACCGGATGTTCGTGCACCCCGATTCGCCTCCCTGATCATCTAAAAATGGCTTTTAGTAGTTTTTTTACTGTTTGTTGAACTCTATCAGTAGTTTGTCGAATTTTGAACTTTGTTGAACTCTCTATATTCTGAACAGTAGTTTGTTGAATTTTGAACTTTGTTGAACTCTCTATATTCTGAACTATGTAGACGTTAGGGAGGGATGCTGGGTGAATAGATATACCAATCGCAATCAATCAATGAGGTTTTGTAGTACACCTTGGTGGTTAAAGCAAACTAGTACCTCAGGGAATTCCATCACTAAACCCAAGGTAATATCCCATACAATACTGCTCCTAAACAGATTGGTACATCCTAAGCAGTTTTTCATTATTAAACAGGGTAACATCCCAATCCCATACAATGCTGCTCGAAAACAAATTGGTACATTCTTTAAGCAGGCAATGGAATGGCAATTAGAGGATTTTACAGTTTGGAGGATTGTTTTGGTAGAGTTCGGAGGATTTTATAGTTTTCACCGATTCTGTGAAATTTATGAAAAATTTCATAGGTAAATTCAATAATGGGAAGATTTGTTGGAATTTATTCCAATGGTTATAAATAAATTGATGGTAAAAATTTCGAATAAAAAATATAATAAACACTTATATACCCTTTAAAATAAAATGGTATACCTTACACATTTTGTGAACCCAAGAACAAGAGACCAATTCAATTAAGTTTTACTCCTTTGTCTCATATTTATGTTCACACTTTCTCTTTTTGTCATTTTCACATTTATCTTCACCATTCAAAAAAAAAAAAAAACTTCACACCAACTAAAAACCTCAAAAGTTCTCTTAATTTAAAAAATAACACTCTCACCTGACATACATAACATACTTTATAATTTATTTATTACATAAATATACCACAATATCCCTAAAAAGTCAATAAAATTAATAAAAAAAACTATTTTTTCTTAATCTTTATATCTATAGTACCGGTAAACATAAGTCCGGAACATGGAAAGTATTATGTTTCAAAATAACACGTACAAAGTGTTTGCTCGCACAGTACGCGAGCGTCGTAGAATTCGGTTGGATCTACATGATTAGAAAGGGCATACAATGATATGCATCAGGATATGGGAGAAACTATTGATTGATAACTGAAAAATAGGTCACAGAACAACCTCAAATTAATGTAGTCATAGCATATCTTTGATGTTTTGGGCTTCCTTTGGGAAGTGTGGTGTGAGATCGCCTCGGGGCCAGGCTGCAGTGCATTTAGAAGAATAAAAAATGCTTGGTGCATTAAAAGAAAAAAAATAAAAAAAAAGCCCACCTGATTATTCTATTCCGTCAATATACTTTTATCTTTCAATCGATAAAGATTGTAGAAATGATGGCAAAAGAGATGAAAGCCCGATTACTATAAAAATCTAAGTATTTTAATAATTAGTAGATTGAGTAGTATGAAAGATCGAGTACTTTAATTATTGATAGAAAGAAAAGATGAAAAATTAAGTATTTTAATAATTAGCAGAAAAGATTGAAAGTTCAAGTAATTTAGCCATTGACAGAAAGAAAAGATGAAAGACCAAGTATCAAGGGTGCCAATCTAATAAAATAAATTATAAATAATTTTTGTATTTAAAATTGTGTGTCGAATAAAGCATGCCGAGGCACCCCGTTGGGAACTTGGGAGCTGCAGAGGCCGTGCCAAGGCTCAGATAACTTGTTGGGCTTATTTTTGTAAAACCTGGGATTCTTGAATAAGGAATGGCCCATAAGTGCAAAATGGGCTAAAATTATTATTAATGGATCACAAATTAAATGAATATAAAGAGGAAATTAAATGAAGGCTAATCTTATTTGCACACTTCTTCCTATTAAATACACATTCCATTATTATAAAAATAAAATTAATATTTTCAAAAAGTCTAAATTACCCTTAATTTATTAAATACACACCTTATATATTTTATATACACTCATATCTTATAAACCCCAAATTAATTATTCATTCTTTAAATTATTTTATCAAGTTATCCGTCATAAAATTTTATTGTTACAAATCATATGAAAATTTGAAGAATGGAGTATTAATCATAAAAAACATTAACAGTGATTATCATTCTTTGAAATTTGTACAATAACAGCATTGTTCATATGATTGTCGTTAACTAAAATTAAAAGAACTTTTTTTAATGAAAAATAAAAATGCGGAAAACTATCATCCTGTTATGAATAACGAAGAATATTAAGATTGAAAGCTCAATCAAACTATCGTTCATCCTTATAAAAATAATGGAACAAAATGAAAATGCAAATTTTGATTAAAATCCTAAAACGAAAGTAAATTATGCACCACTGGCACCCTTTCTTTTCCTCTTTTGAAACTTCTTCTGAATCTTCTTCATGTGATCGACGGTTATAATTGGCAGCTTAGATGAAGAAGAAAGCGGGTAAAAGTACAGTGTTGGGCCCGTTGGGCATTTGGCCCAAATGCTGGTCTTCTTCTCTCAAAGTATTGGGCCAAGTGTGTCTTGGCCCATAGTCTTACACTTTTGGTCCCATTTAATCACCCATTTGTGACCCTCACGGGTAGAACGTGGATTTGAATTCTTGTGTGAGTTCAACGGGAATCTGAGCACTGTGGAGTTCATCCCTCGACCACCTTCTCCGGCGTAGACGATGAACACGGACGACGATGACAACCGTATCCACCTAACAGTGGTATCAGAGTGGATTTCGTCCGTCCGTCTCCCGAAGCTGCTGATCGTCAGCCGCCGGTGGGAGATCGTCGCCGTCCAGCCGCCACCGGATTTCTGTCGCCCGATTTGCATCAACGCGCTGCTGCCGTCCGCCCTCAGACCTCGCCGCCGTTCGGACAGCTGCCGCCGCTCGCCTCCGGTGGGAGAGAGGAACGTGCTGCTGCCGTCGCTGGTTCTGTCCATCGGAAGCGCGACGGGCTCCGCCGCCAGCCTCCGTTCGCGACCGCAGCTAGGGTTTCGCCTGGAGCAGCCACCGTCCAACGCGAAGCAGCCCACCGCCGCCGTCAGGATCTGGTCAAGCAGTTGACCACGTTGTGCCGCCGCTAGGGCACCGCCGCACGGAAGACCGGACAGCTGCCGCCGCTCGCCTCCGGATCCGCTTGAATCGCGACCTGAAGGGACGTGACGCCGCTCGCCACCGGTCAGATCGGAATCGCTGTACGCCGCCAAGCTGTCCGCCGGGATCGCGAAGCCGCGCCGTCGCCGATCTGCTCCGCCCAGTCAGATCCTGCCTCCGCTCGTCAGATCGGTGCCAGCCTCTGCCCAGATCTCGACCGCGACTGCTCGCTGCCTCTAGGGCTCTGTCGCCGAAATCGCGAGCTGTCCGATTCTGTCCAGTCGCCCGCCGCCTCTGACCGACTACCACCGCGATGCCACTGCTGACCGTCTAGCCTGCCACCGCCGCCGGCTGTTACAGCCCACCGCCGCCGCCGCCGTTGACCGTCGGAGTTAATCGCCGGTGTTAGGGTTCCGGTCAGATTGGGCTCTCCATTTTGTGGAAGGGAAGTGTCTCTCCTCTCATTTTATATTGTTCAGAAAAATTTCAGATTTATTTTGTTATTTTTCCGGATAGTTGTTTTCTGAAATTTTTTCAGATTGTGCCTTTACTAACCCCCAATGTTTCTCACTTTGTGTGTAGGTTGAAACTTGGAGTGGAGGCTGCCACGTTCGTGTTTGCTACGTGAACAAGACTACGAGGGATCCGCCCCCGTTAAGTAACGGGCTGGTGGCTCGTAGAGGTGGTACGGTGTTCTCGTCGGAGACACCGCTCTGGTGAAATAGCTTGAGTCTTTCTTATTTATTTTTTCTTGTCTGATGCCCTGAGGCGGCTGGCCCTCTTATTTGCTATTGTGTGATGCCCTGAGGCGGCTGGCCCTCTTATTACTGTTCTTGTTTGTTTCTTTTGTGAAACTGTCATCTTAGTCTTTCAATTTCCGCTGCTGAAAATCTGTCCTTGTGTGTTATACTGCTCCGTTTCTCGCTTTGTGTGTGATTAGAGTAGTGTCAACCTGGTGTGTGACAGATTTTTGCTCTGTATTTCTGTATTTTCTCCGTTCAAAGTGTGTTCTACTCAACTTTAAATACCCATGGCTTCGTCTTCATTTGGACAAGCACCGTTTGATGGTAAGCGAGACTTCAGTATCTGAAAACAGAAAATGAAGTGCATACTCATTCAACAAAGGGTATTCAAAGCTGTAGATCACTCGTATGATAAGGATGATACATCTGCTAAAAAGGCTGAGATGAATGAGCTTGCTTTATCTGCGATTATCTTGAATCTTTCTGATCCTGTGCTTAGAAAAGTTGGTGTGCATGAGTCCGCAAAAGTTTTGTGGGAAACGTTGGATAAGTTGTACACTGAAACATCTTTGCCTAGTAAAATGTTTCTTCTGGAAAAATTCTTTCATTTTAAACTTGATTTAAACAAAGATGTTGAAGAAAATTTGGATGTGTTCACGAAGTTGATTCAAGATATTAAGCTAACTGGTGACAAGTATATTGATGAATACACTCCTATTGTACTTTTAAATGCTATACCTGATTCTTACAATGATGTCAAGTCTGCTATAAAGTATGATCGTAATGACGTTACTTTTGATATTGTGGTCAATGCCTTAAAAAGCAAAGAGCATGATTTAAAACAAAATGGGGGTGTTAAGAATTTTGGGGAGGTTATGCATGTTAAGGGAAAACCTAATAATCGTAACAAGAACAAGAACAAGAATAAGAACAAGGACAAAAATTCTGATGTGAAATCCCAGAATAATCAGAATGGGGACAAGAAAAAGAAGAAATGCTTTAATTGCCATGAAAGGGGACATTTTGCAAACAAGTGTCCTCATCCTAAGAGGAATAATCCTAATGATCATGCTAATGTTGCCTCTGAATCTGTGAATTATGGTGATGTGTTTGCTATTTCTGATAATTGTGTGAATTCTGTGCATTCATCTCTATGTGATAGTGAATGGCTTGTGGATTCCGGTTGCACATTTCATATGACACCTTTTAAACATCTTTTCTCTTCATATAAAAATATTTCTCATGGATCTGTGTCTATGGCTAATGAAAGAAGATGTGATGTGCTTGGTGTTGGTGACATTTGCTTGCGTTTTGAAGATGATTCTGTGTTCACTTTGAAAAACGTGCGACATGTGCTTGATTTGTGTAACAACTTGATTTCTTGTGCTGCACTTGAAGACGAGGGGCTTGAGGGTAGGTGGGGAAAGGGTTGCATGACTATTGTAAAGGGTTCTGTGCCCATCTTTAATGCTGAAAAAAGGAATAACATGTATGTTTGTTGTGCTAAATCTGTTGTTATGTCTGCTAACGCGGTTAAAGAAGATAAAACAAATATTTGGCATGGTAGGTTAGGTCACATGAGTGAAAAAGGTCTTGAAATATTGCATAAAGCTGGTTCTTTTGGTAATGATAAGCTTACATGTATTCCTTTCTGTGATTCTTGTGTGCAAGGCAAACATGCGAAGGTGAAATTCCCTGTTTCCCCATACCCTAAGACTTCTTCGTGTAGTGATATACTTGAGTACCTGCATGCTGATGTGTGGGGGCCTTCTAGTGAGCCAACTCAAGGTGGCAATGTGTATTTTCTGTCCATTATTGATGATTTTTCAAGAAAAGTGTGGGTGATTTTGCTTAAAAACAAATCTGATGTTTTTGAAAAGTTCAAAAATTGGAAAACTTTGATTGAAAATCAAATGGGTAAAAAGATTAAGTATATTAGAACTGATAATGGATTGGAATTTTGCAATAATGCCATGGATGATTTATGTGTCAAATTTGGAATTGTGAGACATAAGTCTGCTCCTTACACTCCCCAACAGAATGGGGTTGCTGAGAGGATGAATAGGACTTTGTTAGAAAGGGTGAGAAGCATGTTGGTGTCTTCTGGACTTTTTAAAAAGTTTTGGGGTGAGGCACTTATTACCGCAGTATTTTTAATAAACAAATCCCCCTCTGTGCCTTTAAAGGGTAAGTGCCCTGACTATGTATTTTTTGGTAAAAGTATTGATTATTCTGTGCTACGTGTATTTGGCTATGCTGCGTTTGTGCGTCAGAAACATGACAAATTGGATCCTAGGAGTAGAAAATGTGTTTTTCTTGGTTATCATGAGGGTGTTAAAGATTATAGGCTGTGGGATTTTTCTGAATCGGGTTTCAAAATCGTGATTAGTAGGGATGTGATCTTCAATGAATCTGAATTTCCTTGCTTATCTGCTCCTATGCCTGATGTTGTGCCTTTACATGATCCTACCACTTCTTCGAGTGAGGTGGAGTTGTCTCCTTTGTTATCTGATGTTGAAAACTTGTCTGGCACTGTTGTTGATCAAGAACTTGTTGCCAATGAACCTGCTATCAATGATGAAAATGTGCATGATATTCCTGAAGATGATGACTATGTGTTGCCTAGGGATAGACCTAGAAGGAATATTAGGCCACCTGCTAGGTATGATGATTTTCATATTGATACTCATGCTTGTAATCCGTTTGAAAGTGTTGATAATGAACCTAAGACCTATCAAGAGGCTTTAAAATCTGACAACTCTGTGAAATGGTTAAATGCTATGAAAGATGAAATGAAATCATTGCATGTTAATCATACTTGGACTCTGGTTCCAAAACCTGCTCATTGCTCTGTTGTTGATTGCAAGTGGCTTTTCAAAGTGAAACATGAGCCTGAAAATGTTAGATTTAAAGCTAGATTGGTAGCAAAAAGTTTTACTCAAAAGGAAGGGGTTGATTATAATGAAATCTTTGCTCATGTTGTTAAATTCACCACTATTCGTATAATTCTTGCATTAGTTGCTCATTTTGATTGGGAATTGAAGCAAATGGATGTCAAAACGGCTTTTCTTAATGGTGATTTAGACAAAGAGATTTTCATGAAACAACCTAAGGGTTTTGTGGACCCCAAAAATCCTGATCATGAATGTCTTTTGAAGAAATCCTTGTATGGCTTGAAACAATCTCCTAGACAGTGGAATAAGAAGTTTGATCAATGCATGACATCGTTGAAGTTTAAGAGAATCTTGCATGATAATTGTCTTTACTTCAAGATTGATACTTCTGTTCCTGTTTTTCTGCTCATATATGTGGATGATATGCTAATTGTTAGCCCTGATCTTGAATATGTTGAGTTTGTTCAAAAGAGTCTATGTGATAATTTTGATATGAAAGATCTTGGAGATGCTAAAAGGATTCTTGGTATGGACATTGATAGAGATAGGAATAACAATGTTCTCTTGCTTAATCAGATTTCATATGTTGAAAAGATTTTGAGTAAATTCTCTATGATATCTGCTAAAACTGTGAATGTGCCTCTTGCTGCTCACTTTGTGTTAAGTAAAGATCAGTCTCCAAAGACTGGTTCTGAAATTGCTGAAATGGAAAAGGTTCCTTATTCCAATGCCATTGGGTCTGTTATGTATCTTATGGTTAACACTAGACCAGATATTGCATATTCTGTTAGTTGCTTGAGTAGGTATATGACTAATCCAGGTGCGCCTCATTGGGAGGCTTTGAAATGGCTCTTGAGATACCTCAAGGGCTCCATGGAGGTAAGTTTGCGCTTTTCCAAATCTGCAAATGGTGTGAGTCTTGTTGGCTATGTTGATTCCAATTATGCAAATGATAGAGATAATAGGAAGTCTACAACTTCTTATGTGTTTACTTTGTGTGGCTCTTGCATAAGTTGGAAGTCTCAGTTACAGCATGTGGTTGCTTTATCTACAACTGAATCTGAATACGTGGCTATTACTGATGCTTTAAAGGAAGCTATTTGGCTGCAAGGTCTTCTGAATAAAATAGGTTTTCTTGACAAATGTGTCACTGTATTTTCTGATAGTATGTCTGCGATTCAGTTGTGTAAAAATCCTGTTTTCCATGATAGAACCAAGCATATAGATGTTAGGTATCATTTCATTCGTGATATTGTGGAAAAATGTATTGTTAACCTGGAAAAGATTGCATCTGAGTTTAATCCTGCTGATATGGGTACTAAATGCTTATCTGTTGAAAAATTTAGGTCTTGCATGAGGACTTTAAATTTCGACTCTCTTGATTGAAGCATGTTGTATGCAGTTCTTTTCCGTGGAAGTTGTGTCCACTCTTGAGTTTGTGTGCTCCGTTTATTTTATCCTTGGGATATTTTAAACATTTTGTGACTGTGTGTCCGTGATCTTTGCTCCGGCTTGGATTTGTGTATCTTTTGTGATACCTTGACTTTGTGTCAAATTTCTGGATCTTGCATTTGACTTTGTGTCTTTTCGTTTTGCAGGTGTCCGGGAAAAAGTGCAATGATGAATTCCCTTTTTTAGTTATACACAAGGGTAGATGATTTGGGCCAAGGTGGAGATTTGTTGGGCCCGTTGGGCATTTGGCCCAAATGCTAGTCTTCTTCTCTCAAAGTATTGGGTCAAGTGTGTCTTGGCCCATAGCCTTACACTTTTAGTCCCATTTAATCACCCATTTGTGACCCTCACGGGTAGAACGTGGATTTGAATTTTTGTGTGAGTTCAACGGGAAACTGAGCACTGTGGAGTTCATCCCTCGACCACCTTCTCCGACGTAGACGACGAACACGGACGACGATGACGACCGTATCCACCTAACATACAGCAGTGGTTAGAGCAGCTTTGAGAGTGAGGATGAAGGATGTCGGGAAATGTTGTAGGATTGAATGAAAGGGAGTCCTGCATGGTGACAAGGATTGAGGAATAGGATCAAAAATTGGAAATGGATTTTTGAGAATGATCCAAAACACAAACCATGTTAAATTTGTAATCTTGAATCTCCATAGTTTCATCTTCATAGTTGTTAATTTGGTGTAAAAGCCATGGAATTCGTATCTGCTATTCTGTTGCCAAATTCGCCATTGATGATTAATTTCAAGCTTTAATGGCGTATATCTTGTTAATCCCTAATTTAAGGCTTAAACAGTTAAACCATATGCCTCGTTCATTCACAATTTCAAATTGTAAGAAGTGTATATAATGTTATTAATTTTAAAAGGGTAGATTAGAAATTTTAAGGATGTGTATATAATAAAATTAAAAAAATAAAAAAATAAAAAGAATGTGTATTTAATAAAATAGTGTACTTAATAAAAAGAGGTGTGCAAATAATAATAATCTTAAATGAATACTTTTAACTTTTAAGAACTCTCAGTCCAAAAAAAAAGAATAATGAAAATTTGAGGGGTTTAAATAATAGTTATTGGAATAGCTGTTGAACCCCATTTGGAAAACCAGTAGCCGCAGGACCGCAACAAAAAGCTCTGGAAAACACCAACAGCAAAACTAGAGATTAATCCTTGATTGGAAAAAAAAAATGCAGAAAGCTAAATTCTTGTTGCAATGGAGCCGTTGTTTACGCAGAAATGGCAGTATGTATCGTCAAGGAAGAAGTTTTTCCGCTATCCCTAGTTATGCTCAACACGATTATCTCTAAGAAGAAGAGGCCTGTTTCTGAATTTTTACTCTCATTTGTTCGGTTTTTTTTATTTTTGTTATTTTATCTCTTTCGTTTGATTTCTGTTTTATTGTGAAATTCGCATGTTAAGCTCTAGAAATTCGTGTGTGTTTATCTCAATTGCTGAACCTTTAAAGGCAATACTCCGTTGAGTTTTACAGAAATGAGATTATCATTTATCGAAAAGAGTGAATATTTGAAGGACCTCTCTTTGCAATTGCAGGTATTAGTGGAAGGCAGGATAAATTCGAGGACTGCCGTTTTAAATAGACAATCTGCCCTTAATGCTCTCACGGCTTCTATGGTGAATCTCCCTCTCTCGTACACTTTGGTTGTTTATGATTTGTTATAGGATTAATTTGTTACATATCCCAGAAATATGGAATTGCTGCTGAGTGTTATTGAGTTTTTGATCTGTATGACTTAAGGAGGCTTATTTGATGATTATATGTGATTCTTGTTGTCGATCCAATATATGGCTCTTCAAGAGTTGAGTTTATTCATTATTATGTTGTTTCATTTATACTGAGTGCAAGACTTCGTGCATGACGCTAGGCGGCCAGGTTAAACAGACTATATGAGTCTTGGGAGGAGAACTCAAACATCGGATTTGTCATGATGAAGGTACTGATTATGATACTACTCCCCCTAAAATCATATCATGTCATAAACTCTTTATCTTGTCTGAAGCTCTTTCTTTCTTTTTGAAGGGTGGTAGTAGTCGAGCATTCTGCTCTGGCACAGATGTAGTTGCTTTATATAATCTACTAAATGAAGGTTGGTTCCATGCAAATTTTGTTGTCTCTTTCATTCTATTTATCATCTTGCTTTCTGATAGTATCAAAATAATGGTAAGTTTTACTAGGTAGTATGAGTATCTTTTGATTTTTTCAACTGGTTATCCCCCCTCTTCTGGTGGTTAAGATTTCTTAAAACTTGTTATATTCTCCATTGACTTGCTATTACATGCCTACAGTCATTGACTCCTGGAGACCTGGCTACTGTCTGTTCCTACCTTACCTTTTATATTGAATTAAGTGGTTGCTATTCAGCATTTGTAGCTTTAACTAATGTAACCTTTTCTCATAACTCATTTGCATACTACAAGAAGAATTATAGTTGTAACTATGTTGGTATAGCAACTTTACTAATTGTTGCGCTATAACCTCTTAAATGTTATCTTTTTTCTCTGTATATCGTAGATCTCTTCTTGAAGTTGGAAAAATATTTATTTTAATATTTTTTTCTCAGATTCCTCTTTGGAGATTTACTGATATAAATCGATTTGCAGGGAAGACTGAGGAATGCAAAACGTTCTTTCAGAGTGTGTATAACTTTGTCTACGTTTTGGGAACATATTTCAAGCCACATGTGAGTCCGTGTTATCTTTACTCTTATATGAGTTCCAATTGAACATATTTGACTGGACGAAACGTTTCAACCGGCCTACTATTGTTTAAGCAATATGTTGACTTTTTTATATTCATGTCTGCTATTTGGTGGTCAATTTTCTAATCTTGATGGATCCTGAGTTTGATAAATTATAGTTTAAAACTTTTTAAGATTTTCACGCTCTAGATCTCTTTGTCCATTCTGAATGAAGTATAACGAATTGTTATAAGGAGGTCAGTGATTACGAATCTCATTTTATTTCCTACATTTTTATTTAATAATTTGTGTTTTTCACTAGAAAATTTGTGCGAAATTTTTACTTTATCTCAAACGCTTGTTAATAATATGATGTTGTTCAGGTGGCTATAATGGATGGTGTTGTAATGGGAGGTGGGGCAGGTATTTCACTTCCGGGGATGTTTCGCGTTGTAACTGATAGAACTGTATGAAACTGCTCCCTAATTATATCTCCTAACCAAACTGCTTTGTGCTTCTATACTAGCTGAGAGATTTTACATGAATCAGGAAAAGATAAGAAAAAAGTATTGGAACGTGTTTACTTTGTCGTATCGGATTACGGATTGTCACTTTATCAGGCAGGGATTTCCCTTTTTATTACCAATATATCATGTGTTACACTTGCTTTTTAAATTAGAACTTGAACCTTGAAGGTGTTAAGGAAATTCTAGTGTTTCTACGCATTCTATAATTTTATTTTATTTTTGCTCTTTTGCTAGTCAAGTCCTAATACAATGTTACACTGGCTCTTTTCGTCAAATCCACTTTCTGGGTCTTTAAAAAGGATACTTCTATTTTCTTTGCTTAATATTTGAATACAGAATATAAAATAAGATTCATATCTCATTTAGTCTCTTTATCTTATATGGATATGAAATAAATTGACTCGTAAATTGATGTTCACTCCCCATATATTAGGACACGACTGTCAGCTGCTGAGCTGCATAAGATTCAAAACTGTGACTAGTTTCTCACTTGATTATATTTAATAATGGTTTAAAAGACTTTAGTTTAATAGTGTGAGTCCTTGGGAGAAGATAACATGGCAGGAACTCCCAAATAAGCATCCAGGATTGTATATTGTTTCGGCTTTTAGGAATGCTATCATAAGCCTTTCTGTTATGAGCTTTGTATTTGTCTTTGCTCAGAAATGGAAAATTTCTGCTGACTTACAGGTTTTATCATATCCAGAGGTTCAAATTGGACTTCACCCTGATGGAGGAGCTTCGTATTATCTTTCTCGTCTCCCTGGTTATTTAGGTATTTTAAGAAATAGTTTGAGGTGGTTTGATTATCTTTACATCTTGAAGTTGATAGATACTGATAGCATGTGATCAACGCAGTGGGCAAGTACAACAAATATAAACACACGCTCACATAGATTGGTGTGATGTATTTGAAATCTTGCATTTAATGTCTGCTTTGCAAAAATAATGGATTAGAGATGACTTTACTATACAGGAGAATATTTAGCTCTCTCGGGAGAAAAGCTAAATGGTGCTGAATTGATGGCCTGCGGTCTTGCTACGCACTATTCACTAAAGGAAGTTAGTCATCCATTTTCAACCCACGGTTCGTTTCTTCGTTTTATCTGGCTTTCCAATTGTTTTCACTGATTAGAATTCCGTTACAGAAACTTCCTTGGATTGAAGAACGTCTTGCTGGTTTAATAACTGATGATCGTTCTGCCATCGAAACTTCCCTTGCTCAATACGGCAGCTTAGTCTATCCAGAAGAGAGCAGTGTTCTCCATGAGTAATGTCTTAGTTCATGCAGCATTATTTGATTTTTTCCTAACTCTTTTCCCCCAAAAATTTTGATACTTTGGTTTCCTCACATTTTTCTTTTGCCGATTCAGGATCGAAACTATTGACTCAATCTTCAGCCAAGACACCATGGAGGAAATCATTGAAGCTTTAGTAAGTAATATACACGTGCAGTGATGATGTAATGAAATTTGTTTGGTCTTATTTCTTTGTTGATAGCATGGGGAATGAGCATCGATTCAGATGAAAACACGAGGGGCATACATTTTCTGGCATGCCTTTCTGATGCCATTATAGGATATAAGCTATATCTCACTTGTTGCATGATGAGCTTTATTGTTCTAATGTCTTAAAATCCAATGTAAAGAATTCCTCACGTTTGCACCTGTAGGAAAGTAAAGCAGCCGAATCTGGTAATAAATGGTATGCTACTGTGCTCGAGAAGATTAACGAGGCTTCTCCACTGAGCTTAAAAGTCACTTTGCAATCGGTAAGTGTCACTGTTGCTTCTGTTGGTAAATTAATTTCATTTTCTTCGAAGCTCTAACCTTTTACGTCTCATGCCATATTTAAAGATTCGAGAAGGTAGATTTCAGACCCTCGATCAATGCCTAACCAGAGAGTACCGCACGTCTCTGAGATTTATATCCAAGCATTTCTCAGACAACTTCTGTGAGGTATGATGCTTGGTGTTGTATTTATACCGTTCTTGATCTGGAGCTTTATTTTCCCTGTTATGGTTTCCTGTGTCATTTCGGTATATCATCTCTGTGCCAGACAGTTGAATAGGTGATACTTAGAAAAGATAATGAAACTACATTCTACAAGTAAAGCAAACTTTAATTGCAATGGTTAGAGTTCCTCCTTTCTCATTAGTGCCAATCATACAAGTGGCACAACAGATGATGTGCGAAAATGTCAGGAAATTCTGCTTGATGTTACCCCTGGATACTCAACATTCGCATTATCTTTCCCGTTTCTAGGGCGTACGAGCAAGACTTATCAAGAAGGACTTCGCCCCAAAGGTATGTTAAAATCATCTGGCAAATCTCTCTGTAAAAATAAAAATTAGACAGTTGAACTATTTTTTTGTTGAACTTTTTTTTCTGAAATTTAAGTGGAATCTATCCAAGTTGGGGGAAGTAAGCGATGACATGGTAGACTCGTTTTTCGCGCCCCTTGGTGAGCTCGAACCGGAGCTGAACTTGCCTGTCTCAGTACGAGAGCCAGATGTTTGATGCTCCCCTTTAGCCAACAATGCTTTACATTCCTACAAAACGGTATGAATATTACGGATAATCTTCGATTGGCTTCTCGATTTTCAAAGCTTAGGCATAATTTTGTTGTGCTTGACAGCTTGAGGTTCATACGAGATAACGATGTACTGAGTAATGCATTTTCAGATAACAGTGTAGTGGCGGGTTCTCTGATTATTTGAGCGGAATGAACACAAACAAAAACTTATGTTTTTAATCAATACTAATATTAATCAGTATATTATTATATGGTTATATTGATATTTGCATGCATACTGTAGTAATGCGTCTTTTGTCTTTTTACCATTATTTTATTTACATTTAGGGATATTTAAGTATTTTTTTTTATAATAAATAAAGGGGAGAGTAATAATATCTTCTACGTTAGACTCACAATTTTAAAATTAGAAATTTAGACAATTGCGTCATTCCTTTTTTCACATTGACCTGATAGGTAATCCTATACTCATGAACTTACAAGATTAATTTTGAAATTTTAAAATAATATAAATTGAATTCAAAATAGAAATAAGTTATAGCACTGAAAAAAAAAAGTAAAATTTATGTGCACCCGGGCGAACGGGCACACTCCATGCACATTTAAAATTTTGTGTTAAATTGTATACTCTTAAGTATAAAGATGTGTATTCTTTATTTTCTGAAGAAAAATAAAAAAATATTAATAAAAAGTGTATACTCTTTAGAACAAAATAATGTACCATTACTCATAATACTAAATTCTGAAAGAGCACGGTGTGCATCAATAATGTACCCTTACCCATAATACTAAATTCTGAAGGAGCACGGTGTGTCCCGGATGCATACAAGCCTCACCCAGAAAATAACCCCTTTAGTATGTTTGTATTAATTTTTGAAGAGGGGAGAGTATCTGAAATCACCAATTTTTCTGTAGACTCCCCATACTCTAAAATTTAAAAAAAAAAACCCTTAATCATGTACAAATGCAAAAAAGTCATCGTTAAGTTGGCAGAAAAAGCAAAATTTTATAGCACCCGGGCGCACGGAATACTCGTACACCTTTAAAATTTTGTGTTAAATTGTATACTCTTTAATATAAAGATGTATACTCTTTATTTTCTGAAAAAAAAAATAAAAAATATTAATAAAAAGTATATACCCTTTAAAACAAAATAATATACCCTTACCCATAATACTAAATTCTAAAGGAGCATGGTGTGCCCCGGATGCACGTCTCACTCAAAAAAAATAACCCCTTTAGTATGTATGGAGTTAAAATCATTTTTGGTCCCATAATAATAATGAATATTTGATTTCATCCCAAAAAAGATAAAATTTTCAATTTCGTCCCGTAACTCTTAACATTGGCCAATTTTGGTCCCAATATCGCCGGAAATTGATTTTTTCACCGGAAATAAGCATGAGCCCCGCGCGTGATCAATAAAATTGGGAATTTCCGTCACCCTAATCCAACGTGGCAAAAAATGTATCGTACGCCAATTTTTTCTCCTTTCTGCTCTCATCAAACTGCAAATTGCAAAACATCAGCATCAAAATCGCAATTCAATTACCGAAGATCGAAGCATAAACTTGATGAAAACCGCACGAATTTCGGTAAATCGAAGAAATTTATTTCGATTACGTACCTGTGAATGGAAAATTAGCAGCAAACAAATAAACTCAAATTCCAAGAGAGAAACAACTCTTCTCAGAATTCCCAAGCCTCTTCCCAAATCCATGATTCAAAATATCACAAATTGCATCCCGAGATCCGCCGTACTAGCCGTACTTCATATTGGGATCGCCTCGCCGCCACGAGAGAAAATCCGGAATGCTTCCAGCTTCGCCTTCCCTATCGGCCGAGTATGAATTTCTGTAATTCAGATAAGCTTCCATCGGATTCTTCGACACGTGCGGCGCCATGAAACTCTATATCTCCTAATCTGATTCACGTGCTTCTTATCTGCTGCTTCGCCTTCTTCGATCCAACAGAGTACTGTATCTTGAAGATGTTGCCGACCCGGTGAGGGAACGGCGTCTCCAACTCTGGAATCTCAGCCATTCTGCCGCCGTAGGAGTTGAACACCATGCCCATTTTTCCGATGTCGACTATTTCCTTGAAGATGGTTTCGAGATCTGGTACGAAAATTGGAGTTTTGATGCAGTCAGATTTTCGTTTATGGGAAATTGATGGAATCCGACGTTCAGCTAAGGAGCGTCGTCGGAGAGGTGGTGTTTTTGTAGTTGCCCCAGGACTGGATGGAGTTGATTCACGATATTTCACAGCATTTGGCTTTCGCCATCAACTGCGCTTCGGAGTATCACACCACACGTTAGACAGATTTTTTGTTTAAATTTTATGGGAAGGTGATGTGTTGCCACATTGGATTAGGGTGCCGGAAAGCACCAATTTTATTGATCACGTGTCGGGCACATGCCTATTTCCGGCGATATTAGGACCAAAATTAACCAATGTCGGGAGTTATGGGACGAAATTGAAAATGTTATTTTTTTTGGAACGAAATTAAAAATTCATTATTGATATGAGACCAAAAATGATTTTAACTCTACAATATCAATTTTTAAAGAGGGGAGAGTATCTATTTCAGCACCAAATTTTCTCTATACTCCCCATACTCTTAAATTAAAAAAAAAAAAACCTTAATCATGTACAAATGAAAAAAAGTCATCGTTAATTTGGCAGAATTATATTACTACTTAAAATTTTATTTTAACTTTTTTTTCCTCTATCGGCTTGTTTGGTAGCCCATATTATGGGCTTTTCATACATGTTATAAGATTTCTTATGTAGTTTGGTAGGACATTAATAAATACGTGGGGCTCGGTAAAAATGTTAAAGCCCGGTGCAATACATCGTTCAACCTTCATTCTTTATATCGCCAAAATCGTAGTATTAAGATTACATATTCAACAGTTACTCCATACAATGAGAGATAATTACCAAAAAAACCCCTCTTTCTCATTTTAGATTTTTATCTCACTAGAAAACCCTAATTTCCTTACCCCAAAAGCATCGCCCTAGGACTGTTGCATTTCCCCTTCCTCTCTACCTACTATCTAATCTCTCAAGTAGAACTCTACCCGCTATCTAATCTCTCAAGCAAAACTCGAAATTATGAGCTCTAAATCAGATTCCTTCTCTCTGCAGAGATCTCGGAAGGAGGACAAAAACCTAGATTTTTTGACACTAGGGCCAAGACTTGTGTTGGGCCAACGCCGAAACCGTGCCGAGGAGTCAGCCGAGCGGTGGGCCGGTGGCACAAGAAAGACGCCGGGAACACTGTCTGCATATGCTTCTGCTATTGCAATAGCGGCCTCTTCTTTGAGTCTGATCACATCATTCTCTTTTTATCTTGAAATTCATTGTAGAACCAATTATGGATGTTCTACAAAGACTCTTTCCTTGAATGGTTATTACCACGTAATGCAATGAAACTGGAAATTGGGGAAAATATAGTAGAAATGCCTTGTTTACTCCTCCCACTCGTTCTCTGATGATTTAGTTAGATGAATTGTGATTTGATCCACAATTGGATGTGTAAATTATTATTTTTGTAATTAAAATATAACTTAAGGGTATAAATATAATTTTATTATTTATAATAATACTTTAATTTTTTACCAAACATTTCAAATTTTTATTATCTCAATTTTTATACAACTTATCAAACAATTTTCATTATTCATATTATCAATTCTTATCTTCATCTAAATCTCATTTCTTATATATACTCTTATCTCATCTCACCTATCAAACGAGCCCTATGTGCATAGACATGTTTATATTAATGTAGACATGTTTATATTAATCTTTATTTATTTAAAATAATAAGATGAAGGAATGGAAAAGGAATAACAATTGAAAATAAGGGTGTGACATTTTCGCTTTAATTAAATATAAGACACTCGAGACGATTGTGATGGGTTGATCCATTATTAAAATATGTTTATTATATAGGTAAAATTTGTTTATTTGTAGTTAAAATATGTTAATAATGAATAATATTATAACTCTAAAATCATACTGCGATTCATCATTTATCATACTTTAGAAAACATATTTCAATAATCATTAAGCATACTTTATTTATTACTTTATTTATTTATATAATAGATATATTTTAACACGTTTCACAAACTGTCTCACGTATATAACATCTCACAAAGAATTTCTCTAATTAAATTATAAAATTTGTCCCAAAATTTATTAATTGAGTAAATTGTTCATGAAATAATATTATTAATTTTTATTAATTGAGTATCGCTATTCATTATAAAAATTCTCCCTTTTTATCAATCTCACATAAGCCCTTACATGAGACGATCTCACATAAGTCTTTGCCTGAATTTAATAGTGTATAATGTGTTTCTTAATAATTTTTTTATTTTTTCACATTTAATTTTTAATTTAAAAACTAGCAGAAAATGCGCTTAAAGTGTATAATTTTTTTTATTCATTAGTGTATAATCCCTCCGTCCCGCTGATATGTATCAATTTTCTTTTTACACGTGGATTAATTATTAGATATGTATCAATTTGTTTTTTGCACGTGGATTAATTAGTATAATAATAATAATAATTTAATGTGTAGTGGATTGAAAGATATACTCCCTCCGTCCCATAGAAGTTGATATAATTTTTTTGGGCACTGAGATTAAGGAGTATAATAATTTAATGTAAAGTGGAGTAAAGTGAAGTGAGAGAAATAATATTAATGTGTAGTGGGTAGTTGTATTAGAGGTGATATGTAGGCCCATGAGAATAGATTAATTGTTTTTTGTGTGGGTCCATGTATTAAAAAGAAAATGTGTCAACTTTAGTGGGACAAACCAAAAAGGAAAGTGTGTCAACTTTTATGGGATAGGGAGAGTAATATTTTAGTGTGTAGTGAGTAATTTTATTAATGTTGAATGTGAGACCATGTGTAGTGGGTTGAATATAATAATATTCATAATAATACTCTCTCTGTCCCCTTGATATGTATCAATTTTGCTTTTTGATCCGTTTCAATACTAAGTATCAATTTTATTTTTTGGTTGATGTGACCTACAAAATAATACTATTATTATACTTAACCCACCACACATGGGCCCACACTCATTACTAATATAATTACTCAATACATATTAAAATATTATATCCTCAATCAACTATTATACATTAAATTATTATACTCCTTAATCCACGTGAAAAAACAAATGAATACCTATCAGCAGGACAGAAGAAGTATTATTTTGTGGGCCAAATCAACCCAAAAGGAAATGAATACTTTATATTGGGACATAACAAAATGACAAAATGAATACCTCCATCCGTCTCGCATTAATATTTACATTTGTTTTTTGCACGTAGATTAAAAGATACTCCCTCCTTCCGCTTTCAAGGGTATCATTTTTCCATTTTGGGCGTCCGCTCCCAATGGTCTCATTTCCTTTTTTATCCACGCACACCCACTAATACAACTAAAAAATAGGATCCACACCTCCACTAATACAACTACCCACTACACATTAAATAACAATAATCCATAATCTCCGTGCCCAAAAGCAAATGACACCCTTGAATCCGGACGGAGGGAGTATAATATTTTAATGTATAGTGATGTAAGAGAATAATATTTAACTTGGAGCGGGTAATTGTATTTTAATTGTGTGTGGGTCATACATGAAATAATTAATTGAGTTGTGTAGGCCAACTTAAAAAGAAAAAAAGAAACGTATACCTTTAACTTGGACAAACCAATATAATAAAATATGAATACTAAAATGGGATGGAAGGAGGATAAAGAGAGTAGGGGTGGGTATCGGACCGATTTTCGGGTAATTCGGGTTTCGGGTCTGGGTACCCGAAATTTCGGGTTTTAAAATACATTACTCGAATTCGAACCAGTATTTTAAATACCCGATATTTCGGGTACCCAATCGGGTACCCAATCGGGTAACCCGAATTTTTATTACTACTATTATTTTTTTATTATTTTTATTTTTTTCCCTATAATTTCATGTGATAAAATTAGTATTACATTTTGTCATCCTTATATATTGTTACTCTCAACAAATTTAATATTTATCATCCTTAAAAAAATTTATTAAAAAAATTAATTAATACATGCTCAAACTATTTATTAAAATGTGATTTAATGAAATTTAAATATATTTTTAAGATGTATTATATTATAAATTTAGTAAATTGTTGTATAAAACTTTTTAAAAAATATTAATTTCTTTATTATTTCATATAATATATAAAAATAAATGGAGATTGAGATTCTTCATTACTTGTGGAAAATGAAGATTTGAGGAATTCTCTACTTCTCTTCAATGAATATGTAGCGTGAACCGAAAATTGGGTAATGAAAACCTACTTAATATTAGTATATATTATATTATATATAATAGAAATGAAAAATAAATAAAAAAATAAAAAATCGGATAATCCGATCGGATAATTCGGGTAATTTTCAAAACCCAATACCCAATCGATAATTAACAACCGGGTTCGGGTAAACCCAAAATCCGAAATTACCCAAAAAACTGGTTTTTTCTATCGGACTGGTTCGAATACCCGAAATCCTAAAAAAAAAAATGCTCACCCCTAAAAAAGAGTACTATGTTTTAAAAAAGAGAGTATGTTTTTAAAACTGAGCCGGCACTCGAATGCACATGATAATTTATCTTAAAAAAATAAAATTAATAATAATAAATAAATAATAGAGTAAAAAATTGGTACAGAGCATGAATACTCTGTCGTTTCTTCTCGCTCTTCAGTAACACTCGTATTGCGTGGGAGAGTGAGACGACGAGGGGTAGAAAACCTCAGAGAAATTGCATAATCGACGGATCAAAGTAAGCTTTTCCTGCATTCTTCTTACCTTGAACTAAAGTGTTTTTTACACCTTTTCTGTTTCAAGGGTTTTCTCTTGAGAAAAAAATTAAGGGGTATTTCTTGATTCTGGGTTTTATGTTAGAAATTTTAGTAAAGTGCATGTTGCACCGCTCTTGAGGTTCTTGTTCTTCTCCGATTTATTCTTATTCTTCTTTTTTTCATTTTTATGAATGTAGAACTAATGTAGTAATGCTTTAGAAAAACCCTCTGCTGTATGTTATGGTGTGTTCTTTTAGTACATTGCATGTGGGTGATGACTAACATGGTGTTCATGTAATGGATTTTCTTTTTGTTGTCGCACTCTCTAAGAAGTTTAAGTTTGAATTGGGTTCTTTGAATATTTATTGCTTTAGTTGGAATTTGGAAAAACCCTTTTCGTTTAAGTTAGTGGATGTTCTTTTAGCACATTGCATTTGGGTGATGATTAACATGATGTTCATGTGATTGATTTCTTTTTTCTTGTATCACACTTTCTAAGAAATTGGGTTTTTGAATTGCGTTCTTGGATAGTTGGTGGTTTAGTTACAAATAAACGTGGAACAAAAATCCCCAACCCTGCATTCTCTCTCTCTATTTAGGGTAGTGATAGGGAGGTTTTATGGATTTTTAAATTGATTATCATGCTTAAAAACACTGAAGATGAAGATATATCCCCTTCGTACTCAATCTATGTACGATAAAAGAGTTCTTTACGTAATAATAATCTGCTTTTCGACTTGTTTCTTTGTGCTTGTTTGTTTCTGTGGTGTTGAGAGTTTGTTAATGAATACCTTTTGTTAAACTCTTTGATTCCAGTGCGGTAGAAGTTGCATGATTGCTGCAATGATGAGTTTTGAAAGCCATTTATCGGAGTTGAGTTAGTGAACTAATATTTGTTTGATTTGTCTGAATCTTATACAGATGAGTGACTGGGATTTTCTGGAAGAAGCTGGGCCTAGCAGCATTAACGATAAGTTCTCCAATGGTGCTACTCTAATGGATCTTGATGATGAGGTGGACTTTGATTATTCCGATTCTGAAGATGAGCTTGATTGTGCCCTGCAAGGATTGGACGAAAGTTTCCTAAAGGCCTTCTGTAAAAAAGCCTCAACAGCCTTTTATGACCAATATGGTTTAATTAGCCATCAAATCAATTCATACAATGATTTTATCAAACATGGGATTCAAGAAGTTTTTGATTCTATTGGAGAGATTGCAGTCGAGCCTGGGTATGATCCATCAAAAAGGGGGGATGGTGACTGGAGGCGTGCTTCTCTCAAGTTTGGTAAGGTCACCCTTGAGCAGCCAATGTTCTGGACCGGTAAAAAGTTTTCAGAAGTCGATGGAGCTAAATCAGACTTGGAACTTTTCCCTAGGCATGCTCGTCTTCAAAACATGACATATTCATCAAAGATCAAAGTTGAGACTCATCTTCAGGTGATACATGGCCTTTATACTTCTGCTCTCTAGTATGATCTTTCTTTTTCGGGGAGATATTATTATTATTATTATTATTATTATTATTATTATTATTATTATTATTATTATTATTATTATTATTATTAAAATTTATTTTGTTGCAAAATTTTCCATCAATGTTGTTAGTGCTCAGAAATCATATTAAACCTTCAAGTTGCACCATGGTTTTCAATTAGACAATTAATTCGTTCACCAGCATTGAAACATCCACTGGATTAAGTTTTAACTATTAAATTTAGAGCTAATAGATGCCGTGATCGATTTATTTCCTAGAATTATCACGTGTTGATATTAATGCATCACAAGGCATTTTATCCTCCAGATTTGCTTTATATCTACCTCATACTCCACGCGTCAGCCTCATTCTTGGTTTTCCAATTACACTGATTATGTTCCACCTAAAGGAGGATTTACAGGCTAAAATAACATTGTTTATTTGGTAATTTGATGATATTTGTCGGATGTGTGTATTTGTCTTCTCTCTTTATTTTTTTAATCCTAATTTTTTCATTAGCTTTACTTGGTTCATTATCACATCCAATCTTCTGAATGTACGTAACCCTCGAGTTCTAAGCTATAGTTGATTTACCTGTCACGTAAATGTTGATTAATTTGCCCAAGTTATACATGGACCTTTTCTGTTCATGCTCTTGTTGGTGATGCATATAATGCTTCCAGTATCTCCTTTTTCTTTCTCAATTCTACTTTTTTATTGTTTCTTATATTCTTAAAACTTTCAGGTGTTCACAGAAGGTCTCTCCAGAAGTGACAAGTTCAAAACAGGTGTTGAAAAGTATGTTGAGAAGATATTAGAGAATGAATATCACAGTAGTGTTAACATTGGGAGACTCCCAGTAATGGTGAAGTCGGACTTATGCTGGATGAAAGCACAGGATGAAAAGGATTGTGAATTTGATCAAGGAGGGTATTTTGTAATCAAGGGTGCTGAGAAGGTGGGGGTTAAGTGCTAGTTTTTGTCAATTATTGTTTGTGATATTGAATGAGATGAGTGCCCCAAGTATAATTGTTCTTTTCTTTTTGGTTTATCATTTTTATTTCTTCAACATTGTGTTACTTAAAGTGATGGAAACTTTTTTAAACGAATTTATTAACATGGTGTTTCCTTACTAGTCACTCCACTGGTTCTATTATGAAGAGATTTGGCTTTACTTTTGGAAGTTTAGCTGTTATACATGGACTTCCTTTTATCAGTTCGTTTCTATGCTAGTAGATCTAATTCAAATAATTAATTAATTGCCTTACCAACTGTTGGTGCAGACTTTCATTGCACAGGAGCAAATATGTCTGAAAAGACTATGGGTGGCCAAAGAACCTACTTGGACTGTTGCGTATAGGCCAGTTGCTAAGAGAAAAAGAGTATACATAAAGTTAGTTCCAAAAGTGGAGCAGTTGACAGGTGGAGAAAAGATCCTCACAGTATATTTTTATGTTACTGAAATTCCCATTTGGATTCTTTTCTTTGCCTTGGGTGTTCCAAATGACAGAGAGGTAGTCAAGATGATTGACTTAGACATTGAAGATTCTGCTATTGCAAATATACTTATTGCATCTATATATGATGCTGATAAAAAAGCTGAGGGTTTTCGTAAGGCAGGCAATGCAATGAGAAAAATACGTGAACTCATGCAAGGCTGTAAATATCCACCTGAAGAATCAGTGGAAGACTGCATCCGAAACTACCTGTTTCCCCATCTCAACAGTCCTGGGCAGAAGGCTTCTTTTCTGGCTTATATGGTCAAATGTCTCTTGGAGGCATACAGAGGGCGCCGCAAAGTTGATAACAGAGATGATCTTAAGAACAAAAGGTTGGAGTTGGCTGGTGAGCTACTCGAACGAGAGTTGAAAGTTCACATTAAACATGCAGAGAGGCGTATGGTTAAAGCTATGCAAAGGGACCTTTATAAAGATCGGGAGGTGCAGTCAATTGATGCTTACTTGGATGCCTCTATCATCACAAATGGTCTGTCTAGAGCCTTTTCAACTGGAGCTTGGGTCCATCCTTTTAAGAGAATGGAAAGAACTTCTGGTGTAGTTGCTACTATCCGGCGTACAAATCCATTGCAGGCAATATCTGACATGAGGAAGACTCGCCAGCAAGTTTCGTACACTGGGAGGGTTGGAGATGCTAGATACCCGTAAGTTTTTCATAAATGGTGTGTGTGTGTGTGTTTTCGTTTTTTTGCTTGCCATCTTTATTGTTTGTGCTATTCAACTTCAATAGACAACTTTTTTCGTTTGTTAGAAGGAAGTGCCATCTCAATCTATCGATGATAATGCATTGCTTTTGGCTTAATGCAATAACCATCTTTGTAGTCAGCCTTTTATTATTTATTTATTTCTGAATTTCATTAAGATGGCTACTAATTGGACACTCTGGGTTTTTTATTCTGCATCTTTAGCAACAAAATCTTTTTAGAAGGCTGTGTTGCTAAGATGTCCACAATCTCATCCCTTTTTTAATTATCTAAAATGTAAGATTCATTGTATTGGACTGAAAGCTCAGCACGCCTTTTGATTGTTTCAGTTTGACTTAGAATAATGTTAAGTTAATCTGTTATCTTCCAATGATTGTCAATTTATCTCATTATCTCTACTAGTCACAGCGTTGGCGACTTCTACCTTTGCCCTCTTTCACTGGTTGTATTTGGTTCCAGTCTTCCTTTTGGGATTAGTTGTTCTGAGTTCCTCATTGTACATAATCTTTTTCAAGAGCTGGTCTTGTGAGCATGTGGATCACCAGATTCCCTTTATTGATTTTAACTCCTGACAATAATGTTATTTGGTCTTCATTAGATGATCTTTCTTGTGAAGATACTAATGCATAAGATGCAATCAATTTTTTTTTTCTGCCAGCTGCTTCTCTGTTCTCCTAATTTTTCAGCTTAAATAAGAAACTTCACTTTTCTGGGAAATGATGAATCAGTATATTCCCAATGGGGTACATGCATCAGTAATGCATTACTGCATTAAGTTGTAGCATGTTGGATTTACTTTATTATAAGAAGCTTGCATGTATTGGTTTTATTTTATTGTTGAGTTTTATAACGATTAGCATATGAGTGTTACCATTAATGTTGCAGGCACCCATCACATTGGGGTAAGCTTTGCTACCTCTCAACGCCTGATGGAGAAAATTGTGGACTTGTTAAGAATCTATCAAGCACGGGTCTTGTAAGTACTAATGTTTTGGAACAAAAAGGTATTCTTCAAAAGCTTGTTGAGTGTGGAATGGAGAAACTGGGTGATAATGCTTCATTTTCGCTCATTGGGAAGGATCGAGTTTTTCTGGATGGAGACTGGGTTGGGATGTGTAAAGATTCCTCATCGTTTGTTTCTAAGCTGAGACGCAGACGTCGCAAAATGGAAGTTCCTCATCAGGTTGTCATGGACTTGCATAATACTTTCTGGTAGCACTTAGGAGGCAGATGTAGAATCTTGAAGTCATCAAAATAAATCTCAATTCACTTTCTTGGGCTTCTGATTTCACCATTTTTTCACCTTTGAATTTTTTTTATTCTCTTCATATAATTTCTAATTGAAGAAACATGTGAAGCAAAATCAATACCTTTATTGCCTGTGACCTTTCATTACAAGTTTACCTAACCTGCATCTCTGTCTCATGATACTTTTTCATCAAATCAAAGTATGTCTGAATATTTTTCTATATTATGATGTGGTCTCATTTGTAACCTGAAGCATCCTGTCCAACCCCTACCAACGTGTGTGTGTGTGTGTATACTGTTTAGTACTTTGTTTTAGGCTTTTTGTTCAGTGAAAGTCTAAGTGCATTTGTGTATCCCTTGTAGTACATTATTCTTTCCTGTTCTAAGATCTTTATCTCGTGCAGATTGAAATCAAAAGAGACAAGCACCATTCAGAAGTACGTATATTTGCTGATGCTGGGAGGATCCTCCGCCCTCTTCTCATTGTCCAGAATCTGAAGAAGATTAAAGATTTGAAAGGAGATTATTCATTTCAAACCCTTCTAGATAATGGAATAGTTGAGTTCATAGGACCAGAAGAGGAAGAAGATTGCCAAACTGCTTGGGGAATCAAATACCTCTTCACAGCTGAATTAGACAATCCACCAGTGAAGTACACACATTGCGAACTCGATAGTTCATTTTTATTAGGTTTAAGTTGTGGGCTCATCCCATTTGCCAATCATGATCATGCAAGGAGAGTTCTCTACCAATCTGAGAAACATTCTCAGCAAGCCATTGGGTACTCAACTACAAATTCGCGAATTAGAGTAGATACAAACTCTCATCAGATGTATTACCCCCAAAGGCCACTATTTCGAACTGTGCTTGCTGATTGCCTTGGGAAATCATCCTATTCCAGCCACAAGGGGATGCCCCCACATCCTGAGTTTTTCAATGGCCAATGCGCTATTGTGGCTGTCAACGTCCATCTTGGATACAACCAGGAGGACTCACTGGTAATGAATCGTTCTTCACTAGAACGTGGTATGTTCCGATCTGAACATGTCAGAAGTTATAAGGCTGAGGTTGAAAATTCAGAAGGGGTTGTTAAGAAGCTTAAGGTTGATGAGCTCATCAGCTTTGGGAAAACGCAGAGTAAGATCGGACGTGTCGACAGTCTTGACGATGATGGCTTTCCATATATTGGTGCAAATCTCCAAACTGGTGACATAGTTATCGGAAAGTATGCTGCATCGATTGATCACAGCATCAAGCTTAAGCACACGGAGAGGGGTATGGTTCAGAAGGTTGTGCTTTCCGCTAATGACGAAGGGAAGAATTTTGCTGTTGTATCACTGAGACAGGTAAATTTATACATCAAAAGTTTACTCTCTATTGATCCTTTTCGGGGGGGGGGGGGGGGGGGTGTCATTCCTTGCGTATGTCTGTTTTCTAAGGAATGATATATGTATTTTTTTTGCTTCTGGGTTTACCCATTCTGTTCTTGCACCCTGTTCATCGTCATTTATATTGCTTATGGTTTTGTTTTTGCCCATGGCTAGTAATTATTATTTTCCCTTCACTATTCTTGGTGCCTTTGATTTAAGGGATTGCAATTTATATTTATTGGGATCTAAAACACCTATTAGTGGTTGTGTTGAACTAAAGACTATCTTCCTTTATACAAGTTGCTTTTGTCATTTCATGGCATAATAATTGGTGCCATGTAGGTTCGTACTCCATGTCTCGGGGATAAGTTCTCAAGCATGCATGGGCAGAAGGGTGTTTTGGGATTTCTCGAGTCTCAGGAAAACTTTCCCTTCACGAAGCAAGGAATAGTTCCAGATATAGTGATAAATCCTCATGCATTTCCTTCTCGACAAACGCCTGGTCAACTATTGGAGGCTGCTTTAGGCAAAGGGATTGCTCTTGGTGGTGGATTAAAATATGCCACCCCATTTTCCACCCCATCGGTTGAAGATATCACAGCCCAGCTCCACAGGTAATTATTGATTTATTATGAAAAATGTAATTTCCATTCTTCATAACGGTTGTAATGGTCCAGTTTGAAATGGAATGTGCTCACAAGTGGAACTATAAGTTGGTGTGTGAATTACAGCAGTTGCCATATCAATCATTGATCTAATGTACACCTTCATGGATGTGTGACCGACTGTAGATCAATGGTGGATACTCGGTTGTTGCTGTTAATTGAAGTGCTTTCATCTATATTCTCCAACTGATATACGTGCTTCTTGTCAGGCTTGGATTTTCACGATGGGGGAATGAGCGAGTCTATGACGGCCGTACTGGTGAAATGGTCGAATCCCTTATCTTTATGGGCCCTACATTCTACCAACGGCTAACTCATATGGCAGAAGACAAGGTAAAGTTCAGGAACACCGGGCCTGTCCACCCACTCACGCGTCAGCCAGTGGCTGACCGGAAACGCTTTGGTGGAATCAAGTTTGGTGAGATGGAACGAGACTGCCTTATAGCCCATGGAGCAGCTGCCAACCTGCACGAGCGCCTTTTCACTCTCAGCGATTCCTCTCAGATGCACATATGCAGGAAGTGTCAGAACATGGCTAACGTGATCCAACGGCCCGTGTTTGGTGGTCGGAAGATTCGGGGTCCGTACTGTCGTTTCTGTGAATCTGTGGAAGACGTGGTGAGGGTGAACGTGCCGTACGGGGCGAAGCTACTTTGTCAGGAACTATTCAGCATGGGTATATCCCTCAAGTTTGAAACTGAATTGTGTTGAATGTGGCTCCTTCACTGTGATGATCAACTTCTTTGTTTCTTCGGACGTGTGTCCTTAAATTATCGGACCGCATAGGTGTATTTTTTTTACCGGTTAATTTCATGCACCCATATGGGTGCATGTTCGACTATTAGATGCTACATCTGGTGTAATACATTCTGTGCGGGACCAGACATGGATGCTTCGAACGAAAAAAATGCTCCTCTTGTTTAATATTTCTTTGCAGAATTTAAAAAATCTGTCATTCTGTTAGGCTTCTACTCAATTTAGTCTTACTATATTTTGGCCATCTGCTGATTTGCATTGTTTCTACTAAAGTGATTAGAGAGAGAGAGAGTTCGGTAAATTGTGTTTGATGTATTTAATTTTTATTTATTTTACAATCACTTTGATACTAAGGGGGTGTCGTGTTTTAGCATAAAATTACTTTTAAACAAGTGATTAAATTCTGTAATTGTTGGAAAATAGTGTTTGGAAGAAAAAAATTAATACGAACAGTATTAACACGAAAAGAAAACAAATGAAGAATAGAAAATTGAAGTAAGAGGAATGATGTATGAAATTGTTCCACAATAGTATTACTATTACCATACAATCATATTATTCATATAGTATTATCTTATTGTTAAAATTTAAATTCTCTTTTTTGGATTTAGTGTTATATCTTTGATCTTTTCATTTTATTTTATTAATAAAATTTATTTTTTATCTTTAAAATTTAATATTAATGAAAGAGATAGTTGCCTTTTTATTTTTATTTTCTTTTTAATTCGATTATACGTGGAAGAGATTATACAGAAATTTCAGTATTCGAGAAAAAAAGGCGTAGAATAGAAAATAGAGATGGAGTAAAAGATTAAACAATTAATTAATGTATTTTACATAGTATGGGGACCTAATTAGATAATGATGCAATGTATTTTCCATAGTATGGGGACCTGATTAGATAATGATGCCTCCTGGATGGTAAATGGCATTCAAAATACAACGATAGCACGACATGAAAACGATACGATAATTAGGAATTAGTATTTGATCTCATCGTATTTAGTATTTGATCTCATCGTATTCGTGTTGTTATCATATCAAAGTATATAAAAATTTTGTATCGTGTTCATGCCAACCCATTAAACACTATAAATATTTAGAGATAATATGTTAAATAGTTAAGATGACCTGTTAATAATCAGTTAATCCATTAATAATTTGATATAAATATAAAATTTGATAATTATATAAATACAAATACTCCTTAATAATTTTAAAATAGATTTCCTAAAAAATATTTATTACTTTTAATTAATACTCACTCCGTCCATTCTCAATGTATCAATTTACTTTTTGCACATGGATTAAGGAGTATTATTATTTTATGTGTAGTAGGTTGTTGTATTATTGGAGGGTGTGAGTCCCATATTTTATTTGTATTAGTGGAGGGTTTGAGTCCTATATTCCAAAAAGGGAAATTTATAGGTTAAGGATGAACGACCCAAAATAGTAAAATGAATAGATTGACAATGGACGGGGGAATATTTTATATTTTTATTTTCCTATAGTGTCTTGTTGCGTTGGAACCAATCATTAATATATCGTGCCATTATTGTATCGACACGAAACACGATTCAATAACACAAATTTACACCCTTACCCCGCCCAAGATAATATAAAGTTTTTAAAGCAATTGGACAAATACTATCTATTCTCAAACTATGTAAAGTCTTAGATGTTTGACTTACTTCTCATTTCCAACTAATTCTCTTGAAAATGTTACCTCATTGATGCTCCTTTCAAAATAGAATTATGGGAAGTTAGATAATATACACATATTAAACACCCATCTATTTTAATTTATTTAAAAATTAAACAGTTGGTTTGGTAAACAACTCTTAAATTCAATTTTAGTTCTAGCGAGCCTCGAGTTTTATACAATAATAACTTATGAGAACGTTTGTTTTAAGATTAAGTGAGCATTCAAATACTAATTTCTAAATTTTAGAAATATTTCAAAATCCAATAAATTATGAAAGTATTTCTGTTTTAAATCGAAATTTTACTTATGAATATGAAATAAAATAGATATATTATAAGTTAATTAGATGTACGTAGCTATATATTTGGATTTTTAAAATCTAAATTCGAATTTCAAAACCCAAAATTAAACAAATATATATATAAATAAATTAAGTTAAAAAAAATTAAAATCATAAAATGATAAGTTTATATAAAAATTCAGTGTGATTTTATGGTGCACCTGAGGTTAAAGAGTTAAAAATATAGAGATGTGAGTAGTTATTTAAAAAAAAAAATTTATTTTATTTTATTTGACAGTGGGGATCGGGATCGAATTAATAATCTAACACTCAAATATTAACACAACCCCAAGTAAAATATTATTCATATGAACACAAGCATAATAAGAAATTTCATGTCGATAAAATAATTACAACAAGAGCACAACAATCTAATCATCAATCCACAAATTTTGTGTTGTGCTACATATATCAATTTATCAAATATAGCGAACTCCCACACAATATTTATAAATATTTTGCTAGAAAAGAAAAAAAAATAAAAAATTCTGATCCGTCCATAAGACTAAAACTTATCTTCGCTTTTTCAATTTTGATCCGTCAATAATTAATCTTTACATCCAATTTATAATAACAAAATAATAACAATAATACTCCCTCCGTCCCACGTATTTTTAACCACTTTCCATTTTGGGGTGTCCCACGTATTTTTACCCATTCCATTTTTGGCAAAAATATATAATATTTTATTACCTACTTTTTACAATCCCAACAACTTTAATTACTTTTTTACACTTTATTCATCATTCCCAATAACTTTATTCACTTTTTCTTTTTAAATTACTAATTTATCCATACTTTCTCTTACATTATATATTAAAAAAATAAAACGTCTTAATCTTCGTGCCCGTACAAACGGGTAAAAATACCCGGGACGGAGGGAGTAATATAATTATTATACTACACATTTTAATTTTAAAATTTTCATCACGACTCATATTACAGATATAACATACTTTCCGTCGCTTTTAAGGGTATCATTTCCATTAATAAATTGGAATCATTGAAGGGGAGGGAGTAATTTGATAACCTATTTATCACGTTAAGAGTATGATTAATTACATTTCTTTATCCAAACAAAAGTACATGGATGCTTAATTTATACATTATCTTCATATATCTTTTTCGTTTGTGTCATACAATGATATATCTTATTCTCATGTCTTGGTCGCCTCTACAACTTTAGTTCATACAATCTTTCTTTTTCCAATAAAAAATAAATGATGGAGTAGTTAAATAAGTAAAAGATAAATAATTGCATAGAGCAATTCCATACCATATATATATATATATATATATATATATATATATATATATATATATATATATATACTCCCTCCCGTCCCATAATTTTTGTTACGTTTCCTTTGTAAATTACTATAAAAACTTAACAAGAATTACAGGATGGAGGGAGTATATATATATATATATATATATATATATATGATCAGCAAATGTTATGGTTTTACATAGGGACGGGTTGAAAATTCCCAACATGATGGTACTACACGATAATTGCATGTTAGTATAATATCTTAGCCTAACTAGATTATTTTTTTTAGAAAGCCCAAAACCTATTTATTTATTTTTGGCCCAAGTTGACCTAGATTTGTTTTTAAAGCCCAAAACCTATTTATTTAGTTTTGGCCCAAGTTGACCTAGATTTGTTTTTAGAGCCCAAAACCTATTTATTTATTTATTTGGCCCAAGTCCAGCCCACTTAAATGGCATAACATGGAAATAAGCCCAGCCCATTCTAATAGCCTCAACACATATAAAAAAAAAAGAAAAGAAAGAAAGAAGAGTACGGGAGAAGAAAAGTGAGAAGAACAAAAGAGGGGAAAGAAGAGAGTGAAGAGGAGAAACCCTTGTTGATCAAATTCTCCCTTACAACCCTCATCCTAGGTGGTTTCTAAGTTGTTTTGAGGTAAGTAATAGGTTAATTAAGCTTCCTTTCTCCAAGATTTTGTGATTTTGTTGGGTTTTCTTCCTTATATGAGGAAATTCGTAGCTACTGTTCGAACTACTTTCGACATAGCTATTGATCTCTGAAATTTGTAAACTCAATTTTTATACGTAGCTGAACTCGTTAGCTTTCCGTAGCCACCTGAAACTCCTCCATCCGATTTTTGTACAATTAGTTATGATTTTTCTCGTAAACTGCTGCTAGGTAATTCGCAGCTGCTGTTCGAACTGATTTTGACATAGCTACTGACCTCAGAAGTTTACAAACTCAATTTCTGTATGTAGCTGAACTTGTTAGCTTTCTGTAGCCACTTGAAACTCCTTAATTCGATCTTTCTACAATTAGTTATGATTTTTCTTGTAAACTGCCGCTAGCTGGAAAATTTCAGAATATTTATGTCGAATTCAAATTTATTTCCTATCGTTTTGTTTAAGAAATGATCTGAAACGGGTTATGTGAGATTGGGAGATGATGTTGAGGAGATACGGGCTGTTCTTATTTAATATCGACTCGCTCAAACTCGATTAAGATTTATTTTGACAATGAAAGACGATGTTACTGCTAATAGTTAGTTATATTTGAGTTGTCTTTAATTGCTCATCTCCTTTCTAGGTAAAGAACCATCGACGAAGGGCAAAGGACCTACTTCAGACTCCGGAGAGAGTTAATCACTTCCTTGTGAGTTGATAATTCGGGAACGCCTTCTCTTGTGGGAAGTGTGGACCCTCGTTAAATTTGCATTCATTTTATTTTTAGTTAATTGATAACAAAATTATTTTGGTAGTGTGTTATGTGGTAAAGAGTCTGATTGGCTCGATTGTTCTAGTTAGAGCCTGATTGGCCTAAGATGGTCCATTGATTATCTTATATTATTTCATATGGGTATTGTTGATTTTTAACTTATGTTGAAGAGCCTTGCCGGCTCGATATTTGATAGTCTTTATTGCGAATTATTTGCAGATTGATTTCTGGTTATTCATGTGTGCCATTTAGACTCTAACTTGAGTCGTTATTCATCTTATGATGCATATGCATATGTATACCTGGTACCAAGGTTAAGTAGCTCGAATTGGTCACGGTTCGGGTGAGTTGGAGCGACATTGATTGAGTAGCCCGAATTGTCGCGGTTCGGGTGAGTTAGAGTGACAAACAAGTTGCCCATGGCTTGGCAAACCCGGGTGAGTTAGATCTAACGGGGCACCTGTCTATTTGCCAAATACTCATACTTTGGAAGGTGATCGTTAGATGAATCAGTCTATTGTAGGCTCAGCCAACGTCACCGGTGTGGACATGCATGTCATATATGTTTATATATTTTCATTTCAAGTATTCACATCGATATTTTATTGTGAATTTTAGCACTTGGTGTGCATTGAGGAAGAACATTAACATGCATTTTGTCTAGAGTAACGGTGACGGGCTCAGACTGACTCTCGACGGAGAGATCAGTTCGAGGAGGATATTGGCTACCCACGCGTCTTTTATGTGATAACATCTTGTTTGAACTAATTGTGTATTTGTAAATGCATTCATAGGTTGTATTTTCGTTAAGTTGTATATTATGTAAACATAATAATTGATGTGGAACAAAATATTGGATTTTATGTTGTGAACTACGAACGGGAGTACATGCTTCGTATAAGGGTTAGGGTGACCGGCTTATCACCTCACTGAGCTAGTGGTTTTGCTCACCCCCATCATTTCCTTCCTTTTCAGGCTGTTGATATCGTTTTGGTTGGAGGTTTGCCTGTCGTTTGCTCGTCATTCGATCGGTGTTTTGGGTACTTTTTCTTTTGTGTAAATTGACGGATCCATTGGCGAGATTGTATAGTTTATATTTTGTGACCCCCCTTGATGTTCTTTTTGTACTTTCGCGATGTTATATCGCTCATGTATATTTTCTTCAAACTAAGTTACATCGTGGTATTTTGTACCTTTGTAAATCCTTGTTGATACTTTATGTAATGATGTCCTTGGGTTGTACCCGTAGTTATCAGTTGTTCAATTCTATAGGTACTTGATAGCAAGCCTTACGTTTTCTATAAACTTTGTGGAGTGGAGTGCACCCATTTCACGAAATTTATGGTTAACGTGGCGGTTGTCGCGTTCCGCCTGCGGGTTGGGGCGTGACAACTTTCTTGGTATCAGAGCCTGGTTATATGATTCTCATTCTTTTTGAGTCGAGCTAATGGATCCAATTTTATTTCTATGTCATCCTAAGGTATCGTATTACCTTAATGTTGACCTTGCATTTTTTTTCCCTTCTTTCTTTCAGTCTTTATGGCACCTCCAGTTCGTCGTCGAGGTCGAGGACACGTTCCTCGTGATCCTCCGAGTCCTCTACTCTCTTCTGTTCCTCGTGGACCTCGAGGACATGTTTCTTCTGATCATGCCGTTCATCCGACATTTACGGACCCTATCAATTCTGATCATAGGGTGCCGGTTACCCAGGTAGAGCAACCACGGGCCCAGTTGCGTGTTGAGCACATGATGACCCCAGAGCAGTACCAGTTGTATTATGATCACATTCGAGTACATGGTGTTCCACCACCTACGACGGCTCCTACCACTACAACTGTCACTGAGGATGTTCTTCGTGCTAATGAACCAATTCAACCTACATCTCATGTACCAGTTTCTACTCCAGAAATGGCTTTAGTAGGTACTACTTCTCGAGGTGCACTTTTTATACCTGATTTGGTGAAAGCAGTTGAAAACATGGGGACTTCAAAATTTGACGGTACAAGAGATGCTTCTAAAGCGGGGGCATGGTTAAAGGAGATTACAGAGACCTTTGACACTTTGATGATTGAAGAATGTTATTGTGTGGTCATTGCGACCAAGCTGTTAGGCCCAGACGCACGACGATGGTGGCAGAATCTAAAAGAGACATCTTCGGTTACTATTACGTGGGCTATCTTTGTGGAACGATTCAAAGATCGATACTTCTCTGAGTACATCAAGGATCAGAAGAGAAAGGAGTTCTTCAACCTCTTTCAAGGCACTATGTCGGTTGTGGAGTATGAAAGCAAATTTCTGGAATTGCGAGAATTCGCTCCTGAGTCATATACGACGAGAGACTTATGCAAGAGATTTGAAGATGGTCTTAATCTAAATATTCGAGATCGCATCAAGTCCGGAGACAAGTACGAAAGTCTTGACGAGCTTGTAGAAGAAGCCCTGAGGGTAGAAAGTTTAGTTCAGGCGAGATATAAGCTTGCAGAACGATCTCAAAAGAAAAGGCAAGGGAGCGCATTTCCAGGAAATGCATCGAAGGTGTATAGGGGTGTGGGATCTTCGCGTGGCGCACCAAGTTCAGTGTCTATTAGTTTTCCTCAACCTCGGGAGCAGTTTAGTAGAGGCGGGAGCAATGTCTCGAGATCGGTTGGTGAAAATCGCAAGTGCCAGAATTGCTTAAAGTATCATGACGGCCCCTGTAAGGCTCCTCAAGTATGTTTTCAGTGTCGACAGCTGGGGCATATGCGAAGTTCTTGTCCTCAACTTATGGGAGCGAGCAGTCAGAGTTCTGGTCAGCCTCGTGGTAGACTAACATATTCTACACCCAGAGATACTCGATTTGCAGCTACCAGAGTGCCTGATGCTTCAAGCGGCCCTAGTACTCGATCACTTATGCAAGGAAGGAATCAAACTAGAGTATTTCATATTTCCCAGGAAGAGGCTCGCTCAGATCCGAAGGTTGTGACAGGTAATTTATAATCCGAGTTTTTTCACATGTTAGATCTAACCCCGCCTTGTTATGCCACTTGATTACAAATAAAACATTCGTAAGAAATTTTATCTTTCCGAATTTTTAAATCACAATCTCACCTAATATTGCTTCTTTAGGCCATGTGTTTGTGGGAGACCATCAGGTCTACACTTTATTTGACCCAGGTTCTGATAGATCTTATATTCGGGATGATCTTGCTGCGATCTTAGATTATCCTATCTCTCATTTGTCACCTGAAATCATAGTTCATACCCCTCTCGGAGAGCGTTTAATTCGTGATTCGGTGTTTCTTGGTTTTTCATTGAAGATCAAAGATGTCATTCTAGAGGCTGAATTGATACCATTGCCTTTGATTGATCTCGATGTTATTCTTGGCATGGATTGGCTTTCTTCTCATCATGCAATTCTCGACTGCCATGAGAAGCTTGTTATTTTTCATAGACCAGGATTCTCAGAACTTGTTTTTGAAGGTGAACTTCAAACGAGATCCCTTTCTTTTATTTCAATGTTGACTGTGCATAAATTAATACGTAAGGGTTGTGAGGCATTCTTGGCATTTGTTGTCAATACTTCTCTTTCTGAGACTAAACTAGATGACATCCCGATTGTGAATGAATTTCCTGATGTCTTTCCCGAAGACTTACCAGGACAGCCTCCGAATCGAGGGATTGATTTTTCCATTGATGTACTTCCTGGAATCACACCTATATCGATTACTCCATATCGAATGTCGCCAGCTGAGCTTAAAGAACTCCAGAAACAACTTGGAGAATTATTGGAGAAGGGATTCATACGACCTAGCACATCTCCTTGGGGTGCTCCAGTTCTTTTTGTCAAGAAGAAAGATGGATCACTTCGCTTATGTGTCGACTACCGTCAATTGAATAAGGTGACAATCAAGAACAAATATCCTCTTCCGAGAATCGATGATCTGTTTGATCAATTGCAAGGAGCAACTGTGTTCTCAAAAATTGATTTGCGATCTGGTTATCACCAACTCAGGATTAGGGAATCTGATATCCCTAAGTCTGCTTTTCGTACCAGATATGGTCATTTTGAATTCTGTGTTATGCCTTTTGGACTCACAAATGCTCCTGCAGCTTTTATGGATCTTATGAATCAGGTCTTTCGGCCGTACTTAGATAAGTTTGTCATCATCTTCATTGATGACATTCTTATTTATTCTAAATCAGACGACGAGCATTCTCATCATCTAAGAATTGCTCTAAACATTCTTAGAGAAAATCAGCTTTATGCTAAATTTTCGAAGTGTGAATTTTGGCTTCGTGAGGTAAGCTTTTTGGGTCATCACATTTCTAAAGAAGGAATCTACGTCGATCCAGTGAAGATTCAAGCTATACTAGATTGGGAGCGTCCAAAGAATGTGACAGAGATTCGTAGTTTTCTGGGATTAGCTGGATATTATCGACGGTTTGTCAAAGACTTTTCGTTGTTGGCTTCATCTTTGACTAAATTGACTCGAAAAGGGGTAAAATTTGAATGGAGTGAAGAATGCGAGGAAGCATTTCAAGAATTGAAAAGACGACTCGTTTCAGCTCCTATTCTTGCTTTGCCAGACCCAGCAATTGGAGAATTTACCATTTATAGCGACGCCTCGAGACAAGGATTAGGATGCGTTCTCATGCAAGAAGGAAAGGTTATTGCCTACGCTTCAAGGCAATTGAAGAAGAACGAAGAAAATTATCCTACACACGATTTAGAGTTGGCTGCAATCGTGTTTGCATTGAAGATCTGGAGACACTATCTATATGGTGTAACTTGTCGGGTTTTCACTGATCACAAGAGCTTAAAGTATATCACCACGCAAAAGGAGCTCAACCTCAGGCAAAGACGATGGATGGAGTTGATTAGTGACTATGACTTAGTCATTGATTATCACCCTGGTAAGGCGAACGTTGTTGCAGATGCTCTGAGTAGAAAGTCTTCTACCTCACTTACTTCGATTCAATCTTATTATCTTCCTATGTTGGAGCAATTTAAATCTTTACACATTTCGCTCGATTGTGAAAAGTCTAATGATTCCGCTTTAATCGCCAAATTCGAGGTTAGACCTACCTTGTTCGAGCAAATTCGAGAAAGACAATCACACGATGTTCATTTACAACAGAAGATGGCGAAGCTAAATCAAGGAAAAGAAACAGAATTTCAAATTCGGGATGACGGACTCCTTACTTTTAAAAATCGTGTTTGTGTTCCATCAGAACTTGATGTTCGTAGAGCTATTCTTGAGGAAGCCCATTCTTCAGCCTATGCTATGCATCCTGGTAGTACCAAAATGTACAGAACACTTCGGGAGCATTATTGGTGGCCAGGTATGAAACGGGACATTGCTGAATTTGTATCAAAGTGCTTATCATGCCAACAGATTAAAGCTGAGCACCAAAAACCAGCCGGCATGCTTCAACCACTACCTATTCCTGAGTGGAAATGGGAGAACATCACGATGGATTTTGTTTCCGGGTTACCTCGAACCCAAAAGGGTCATGACTCAATCTGGGTCATTGTCGATCGTCTGACAAAATCGGCACATTTCCTTCCAGTGCATACCAACGAATCTTTAGAGAAACTTGCCAAGTTATATGTCGATGAGATCGTGAGATTGCACGGAGTACCAGTGTCAATCATATCTGATCGTGATCCAAGATTCACTTCCCGTTTTTTGCCTAGTCTGCAGAAAGCGCTAGGTACAAAATTACTATTCAGTACCTCGTTTCATCCACAGACTGATGGACAGTCAGAGAGAACTATACAGACACTAGAAGACATGCTACGTGCAGTGGTGTTGAATTTAGGAGGTAGCTGGGATAAGTACGTGACTTTGGTGGAGTTCGCTTATAACAACAGTTATCATTCAAGCATTGGAATGCCCCCGTACGAAGCTCTGTATGGCCGAAAGTGTCGAACACCGCTCTTTTGGGATGAGGTTGGCGAGAGACAAATCGAACAAGTAGAGCTTATCGAAGATGCGAAGGAAAAAATACAACTTATTCGAGACAGACTTAAGGCAGCGCAAGGTCGACAAAAAAGCTACGCAGATAATAGGAGGCGCGATTTGGAGTTTAATGAAGGAGATAAAGTTTTTCTAAAAGTTTCTCCGTGGAAGGGCGTGTTACGATTTCGGCGTCGAGGAAAGTTAAGTCCAAGGTATATTGGCCCGTTTACGATCGTGCAAAGGATTGGTCGTGTCGCGTATCGACTTGAGCTACCATCCGAATTGTCAAAGATTCACGATGTTTTCCATGTCTCTATGCTTAGAAAATATGAACCCGATCCTTCGCACGTGCTCGAATATCCCCCAGTTGTATTAAAGGAGAATCTATCGTACGAAGTACAACCTGTTCAAATTGTAGATCGCCGAGAGAAAATGCTTCGTAATAAATCCATTCCTATGGTGAGAGTTCTATGGAGAAGTGATCGAATTGAAGAAGAAACGTGGGAACCAGAGTTAGTCATGCGTCAACAACATCCACATCTCTTTTCATCTCTAGGTACGTTTACGTTTCGAGGACGAAACTTTTTAGAGGAGGGGATACTTTATAATATCTTAGCCTAACTAGATTATTTTTTTTAGAAAGCCCAAAACCTATTTATTTATTTTTGGCCCAAGTTGACCTAGATTTGTTTTTAAAGCCCAAAACCTATTTATTTAGTTTTGGCCCAAGTTGACCTAGATTTGTTTTTAGAGCCCAAAACCTATTTATTTATTTATTTGGCCCAAGTCCAGCCCACTTAAATGGCATAACATGGAAATAAGCCCAACCCATTCTAATAGCCTCAACACATATACAAAAAAAAAAAAAAGAAAGAAAGAAGAGTACGGGAGAAGAAAAGTGAGAAGAACAAAAGAGGGGAAAGAAGAGAGTGAAGAGGAGAAACCCTTGTTGATCAAATTCTCCCTTACAACCCTCATCCTAGGTGGTTTATAAGTTGTTTTGAGGTAAGTAATAGGTTAATTAAGCTTCCTTTCTCCAAGATTTTGTGATTTTGTTGGGTTTTCTTCCTTATATGAGGAAATTCGTAGCTACTGTTCGAACTACTTTCGACATAGCTATTGATCTCTGAAATTTGTAAACTCAATTTTTATACGTAGCTGAACTCGTTAGCTTTCCGTAGTCACCTGAAACGCCTCCATCCGATTTTTCTACAATTAGTTATGATTTTTCTCGTAAACTGCTGCTAGGTAATTCGCAGCTGCTGTTCGAACTGATTTTGATATAGCTACTGACCTCAGAAGTTTACAAACTCAATTTTTGTATGTAGCTGAACTTGTTAGCTTTCTGTATCCACTTGAAACTCCTTAATTCGATCTTTCTACAATTAGTTATGATTTTTCTTGTAAACTGCCGCTAGCTGGAAAATTTCAGAATATTTATGTCGAATTCAAATTTATTTCCTATCGTTTTGTTTAAGAAATGATCTGAAACGGGTTATGTGAGATTGAGAGATGATGTTGAGGAGATACGGGCTGTTCTTATTTAATATCGACTCGCTCAAGCTCGATTAAGATTTATTTTGACAATGAAAGACGATGTTACTGCTAATAGTTAGTTATATTTGAGTTGTCTTTAATTGCTCATCTCCTTTCTAGGTAAAGAACCATCGACGAAGGGCAAAGGACCTACTTCAGACTCCGGAGAGAGTTAATCACTTCCTTGTGAGTTGATAATTCGGGATCGCCTTCTCTTGTGGGAAGTGTGGACCCTCGTTAAATTTGCATTCATTTTATTTTTAGTTAATTGATAACAAAATTATTTTGGTAGTGTGTTATGTGGTAAAGAGTCTGATTGGCTCGATTGTTCTAGTTAGAGCCTGATTGGCCTAAGATGGTCCATTGATTATCTTATATTATTTCATATGGGTATTGTTGATTTTTAACTTATGTTGAAGAGCCTTGCCGGCTCGATATTTGATAGTCTTTATTGCGAATTATTTGCAGATTGATTTCTGGTTATTCATGTGTGCCATTTAGACTCTAACTTGAGTCGTTATTCATCTTATGATGCATATGCATATGTATACCTGGTACCAAGGTTAAGTAGCTCGAATTGGTCACGGTTCGGGTGAGTTGGAGCGACATTGATTGAGTAGCCCGAATTGTCGCGGTTCGGGTGAGTTAGAGTGACAAACAAGTTGCTCATGGCTTGGCAAACCCGGGTGAGTTAGATCTAACGGGGCACCTGTCCATTTGCCAAATACTCATACTTTGGAAGGTGATCGTTAGATGAATCAGTCTATTGTAGGCTCAGCCAACGTCACCGGTGTGGACATGCATGTCATATATGTTTATATATTTTCATTTCAAGTATTCACATCGATATTTTATTGTGAATTTTAGCACTTGGTGTGCATTGAGGAAGAACATTAACATGCATTTTGTCTAGAGTAACGGTGACGGGCTCAGACTGACTCTCAACGGAGAGATCAGTTCGAGGAGGATATTGGCTACCCACGCGTCTTTTATGTGATAACATCTTGTTTGAACTAATTGTGTATTTGTAAATGCATTCATAGGTTGTATTTTCGTTAAGTTGTATATTATGTAAACATAATAATTGATGTGGAACAAAATATTGGATTTTATGTTGTGAACTACGAACGGGAGTACATGCTTCGTATAAGGGTTGGGGTGACCGGCTTATCACCTCACTGAGCTAGTGGTTTTGCTCACCCCCATCATTTCCTTCATTTTCAGGCTGTTGATATCGTTTTGGTTGGAGGTTTGCCTGTCGTTTGCTCGTCATTCGATCGGTGTTTTGGGTACTTTTTCTTTTGTGTAAATTGACGGATCCATTGGCGAGATTGTATAGTTTATATTTTGTGACCCCCCCTTGATGTTCTTTTTGTACTTTCGCGATGTTATATCGCTCATGTATATTTTCTTCAAACTAAGTTACATCGTGGTATTTTGTACCTTTGTAAATCCTTGTTGATACTTTATGTAATGATGTCCTTGGGTTGTACCCGTAGTTATCAGTTGTTCAATTCTACAGGTACTTGATAGCAAGCCTTACGTTTTCTATAAACTTTGTGGAGTGGAGTGCACCCATTTCACGAAATTTATGGTTAACGTGGTGGTTGTCGCGTTCCGCCTGCGGGTTGGGGCGTGACAGTTAGTGTTTGGCGATTTATTTCGTTATCGTGTCAATCCAATAAGGATACAAAAATTTCGTGTTTTGTTTGTATCAGGTTCGTGTTAACCCGTTAAACACGATTAATATTAATTAATAGATAACCCATTAACCCGTTAACAACCCATTAATCTATTAACAACCCATTATAAATATAAAAGTAGGCAAATATATGATAAAAACACTTATTAATATATGGTAAAAATCTTTTTTTGGAATTTTATCAATTAAAAACCTGAAAAATTGGTAAACTATCAATTTGAAGCCTGGATTATATTTTTTATCAATTCGAGGCCTGAAATATGTAAAACTATCAATACAGGGCCAGAATTTATCAAATATTATCTTATATTTTTATCAATTTAGGCCTAAATTCAGACACCGAATTGATAGTTATACATATTTTAGGCCCCGAATTGATAGAAAAAAAAAATTTAGGTCCCGAATTGATAGTTTACCCAATTAAACTCCTTATTTATTATTTTCTTATCATTTTGTTATCGTGTCGTATTGTGTCAATCGTTATTTTTCATGTTCGTGTCGTGTCGGAATGAATTCTGTCATGTTTGAGTTTGCTCTTATCGTGTCACTATCGTATCGATACAAAACCAGACCCAATAGCACCACCCCTAGTTTTACATGATTTGTTATCAATCTGCATAAGAAATTATTACTTATAAATTTCACAAATACATTAATTTTCTGTTGCGTCTAAATTTTCGAAAGATAATAATTTCAGTAGTAATAATTTGTAATATAAAAAGGCTAAAATTTGTGTGTTATGGGAACATCGTGCGCACAAATATCTTTTAGTACTAAATAATATATACTCTTTAATATAAGGATGTGCACCCTTTATTTTCTAGAAAAATAATAATAAAAACCCTTTAAACAAAATGTTGTACCCTTATTAATTAAGACAAAGACTTGGGTGAGATCCTCTATGTGAAACGGATCACCCATTAAGCATATTTTAGAGGGCCATATTTGGGTTGCTATTAAATTAGAAAAAATTTAAAATTAATTATCCTAACTGATACGTGGATCTACGGTCGAAATGGAAGCGGTGGCTTGGACCGCTTGGTCGATATATGTTTAGAAAAAGAATGCAAACCATTCCCTTGTATTTTTTTTGGAGTTTTATCAATTCAAGGCCCGAATTATGGGTAAACTATCAATTCGGGGCCTGAATTATTTTTTCTATCAATTCAAGGCCTGAAATATGTAAAACTATCAATCAAAGGCCTGAATTTGTCAAATATTACCTCCTATTTTAATCAATTTAGGGCCTAAGTTCAGACCCTAAATTGATAGTTTTACATAATTCAGACCCATAATTGATAGAAAACATTATTCAAGCATTGAATTTATAGTTTACCCATTTTTCAGGCCTTGGATTGATTTTTTTGTATTTTTATTTTTACGTTTTTTCCTTTACTTTTTTATTATTTAAAATTTTAATAATTAAAATTTTCTATTCATTTAATTATTATAAAAGTGATATACAATTGATGAAAAATGATAATAATGTTGTGAATTATTTCATGAATAATTTATAATATAAATAAATGTGATTCCATTTTAAACAAAAGTGATAACATCTTTAACAAAAAGTGATAACTAATCAAAAAATGTATTTCACGTATAATTTATTGGAATAATAAAAAGTGATAGCATCTTTAATAAAAGGTGATAACTAATTTAGAAAGTGTATTTCATGAATAATTTACTGGAAACATAAAAAGTGACAACATTTTTAATAAAAAATGATTCATAATAAAAGAAAATTAATATCAGTTTGTTTGAATTATTTCACAAATAATTCACTAAAATAATAAAAGTAATAGCATTTCAAATTAAAAAAGTGATACTACATGATAAAAAAAAGTGATAACCTCTGATTAAATTATTTTATGAACAAATCCTAAAATAAATAAAAAATGACAATAATTTTAATATAAAATCACATTCGATCAAGATAAAGTGATGATAATAATAGTAATACTCCATATTTTTTTTTATTAAAAGTGATTACTTAATCAATAAAATATCATTTTTTTATTCATATGTAGTATAACATTAACATCAAATTTTAAAAAATTAGATTTTTTTTTTAAATTAGAGTAGGTCTTGCGTGAGATAATTTTTCACTTTTTTGAATAGTTATCACTTTCGCTATAAAATGTTATAACTTTTTATTTATACAATAAATTGTTCATGAAAGAGTATTATCACTTTTCATTAATTTATTATCACTTTCCTTCATAAGAATTATCACTTTCTGGCCGTCTCACGTAAGCCCTTACGTGAGACGGTCTCACACAAGTCTTTGCCTTTAAATTAATAGTATTGATAAATGAAATATAATTAGTTTTAGATAATTTTTTATAGGAAAAGACTTGTGTGAGACCGTCTCACATAAGCCCTTACGTGAGACGGTCAGAGAGTGATAAATTTTATAAAGAAAAGTGATAATAAATTAATAAAAAGTGACAACGCTATTTCATGAACAATTTATAGTATAAATAAAATGTGATAATATTTTATAGCAAAAGTGATGACATTTTATAGCGAAAGTGATAACTATTTTAAAAAGTGAAAAATGTTCTCATGTGATACGATCTCACGCAAGATTTACCTTTTTTTTATATTACAATTAAATTAAAAAAAAGAAAAAAGAAAATTTAAAGCATCTGGGCGGCGTACGTGGACGACAGCAATCGGGCGTGTAGCAGCCATCAATATATTTCGGCAACTTAGTATTACAATTTGTCAAAATTTTCTTAATTTTTTTAAATTTAACTTAAAATATACTCATTTAGCTTAATAGATAGTCCGTCTTATAAAAACCTATCCATTAATTAAAATGTATATCCTTTAAAATAAAATATTATATTATCAGACACCTTGTGCATCTGTTAACAAGAGACCAACCCATGTAAAAAAATGACATACACTTCCTAATTCCATTATGATTATATGAAATAAAATAATCATGATCAGGTTCCCAAAATTCCATAACAAAAATCACAACCACATGAATATCCTAAAAGTTCCAACATCATATACACACACGCGTAGCCATAATTATTTGAATCTACTCTGAAATATACATTAAAGAAAAAAAAAACCCTTAAGAATTAGAAAAATTATTATTATTAATATCGGAAATAACCTCGTCGAAAATCCTCCCTGTAATAGCAGCAGCTAATGCAGCTGTAAAACCTTGATTTCTTGTCAATGAAGTTGCCATCTTTTCCACCAGAACCTGCTGAACCTCACTGCTTCCTGATGAGCATTCGCACGAAACCCGGCCGCCGGGAGACGAACAACCTCCCGGTGTTTTCGCCGTAGAAGAGTGGTGGTGCTGCCCTTCATATGTGGCTACTAAGAGAGAAGGATCATCCACACTTCTTTGCACCTAACAAATGAATATAATTAATTTCATAAATTATTTCCAGGAATTTAAATTTACAGAAATATTGTATAGTAGTAATTGTTTTCTTCTTAATACTTACATACTGTCTACATACATTATTCAATTTATGCTTTTAACAACGGTTGTCACAAAATATGGGGTGTTTGCAAGCGATTATAATTTAAAAAGTGATTTAATTTTATTTATTTATGTAAAAAAATGAAAGTGAATTGTATTATTTGAAAATAAATTAAGTTTAGTGTAATTAAATCAGATTTTAAAAGTTAGAACCATTTATTAATTTTATTTTAAAATAAATTAAAAAAAAACTCTATTCATCCCAAATTTATCTTCACCATTATTATAAACATGTAGTTTAAGAAAAATATTTTTATCTAATTTTATTGACTTTTTGGAGTACTATTGTGGTATTTTTTAGATAATGAATAAAATAGAATAAAGTATGTTAGGTGTGTTATGTAGAAATTGTATTTGTGATATTTGTTTTCGATTTTAAAAACCAAAATAGATTTTCAAAACCCACACAAAGTGACAAAACCATCCTTATATACACCTATAAATCCTACAACCCTCAACATACCCACCTTCTATATATTTTATCTCCTCATTTAATATCTTTTCTCTTTTTTTAATGCTCCCTCCGTTCTGAGTTAAATTTCACACTTTCCGTTTCCGTCCATCCCACGTTAAACTTCATCACCCAAAAAAGAATCATCACATCAATACTCAACCCAAAAAGTACGTCTTAAGTATAAATTTGCCACTCTCACCTAATTTATTTATTAACTAAAAATACTACTTATACCCTCAAATAATCAATAAAGTTGGTCAAAAAGTAATTTTTCTTCTATACTTATACATTGATTTTACATAAAGTTAAAACATATACTACCAAAAATCCAAAACAAACATATGTTACTATTCATTAGATTTTCAAACCCAAAAATCACAATTCCATTCATTAAAACAAACATTACCTTAAGATATTGGTTGACGTAATCTTTATTATTCCTTCCGTCCATCACTAATGTATTTATTTTGTTAATTTGTATCATCTACTCTTAAAGTATTAATTTTACCTTTTTAGTAAAAAGGTCCACAGATGGACCATTACTCCTAATCACTTCTCACTAGTACAACTACTTACTTTATATAAAATAATAGTACTTCTTAATTTACGTGTAAAAAACAAATAAATACATTTACAATAGATGGAGGGACTACAATATAAAATTATCAATACACGCTAGATTCTTAAAGAAAAACACTAAAAGTAAAATTGAATTTTTCTTTTTAAAAAAAATCTAATTTACATTCTAGAAATTCTTATTGGCAATCTGAAATCGACTTACAGAGTATAATTTTTGTTGAATAACAATATGAAAATTGAAATACGCATCCTCCAAAAGTCAAAATAATTATATAGTTTAGAAAGAAAACATTTAATTCTCCTCTATGTATAAGGCGAAATGGACTAATTGGTATTGCCTCAACCAATTTGTATGCATACGAAGTAATAATTATTAATTCATCTTAAGAATTTTTTTCTTTTTAATTAGTTGGAGCTATGAAGAAATTTAATAGTTAATATGGTAGTTAAATTAAGAATAAATGTGATAACACTTGGCATATCTCAATAAAAATAATATATCTACATGCATTTCACATGAGATGGTGTACAATTTGAGAATTTGCAAATTTTAATGAGTCATAAAATATTAATTTGTAATAATTCAATGTAAAGGAAAAGAAAGACAAATTGATCACTCAACTATCTAATAAAAGAAATTCAAGAGTTTGTCAAAGAAGGATTCATGAAGCTTTGACTTTGAAATGTTTCTCTTAGCAACGAAGAAAGTGTCCTAATCTAATCCTCCAACAACTCAAAAGAGATGAAGACATGTTTAGTGGGACCTACTAAAGGTAGTTATGGACCAATAGAAAGTAATCTACAATCGACATCTTTTCGAATTATTTTATAAAGTAATCATAATTATTTTTAAATTTAAAATTAGACAATTATTGAAGTAACAATTTAAAAAAAAAAACCTAAAACTTATTAATAATTTTAAAATTATTCAAAAAATAAATTAAAAAAAATTTTAGTCCTATAATTTTTAAAATTATTTTAATTTAGTGCAAATTACAGGAAATTATAATTTTCGTTGAAATTGCATTCGTGTCTTGTACTTGGCACCAGTAGGCAGTGACACATGTTCAAATATATTATTCCATATTTTATTTAAAAGGATATTCATTTAGTAAGTGTTTATTTATTTATTTTATTTTTTAAAGAATCGATTTAAATTTCAAACATATTAATCCGTACGTTCCAAGATTAATTGCATACCCCTCCATCCCACAGCTAAGTATATATTTTTTTTATTTTACTCCGTCCCAAAATAAATTATACATTTCCCTTTTTGATATATAGGACCTACACAAAACAATTATTATATCCACATGTATCCCACCTACAACACTAATACAACTACCCACTACATATTAAAATATTATTTCTCTCACTTCATTACATATTTAAATATTATACTCCTTAATCTACGTGCAAAAAGTAAACGTATACCTTGTTTCGGGACGGAGGGAGTACTTCCTTTCTTGTTCGTAAAGGACTCGCACACCCTTAAGTGGAAATAACACTCAGTACCAATATCCTTATAATATTACAATATTACAAAAATGTCACCTTATTTTTAAACGTAATTTAGTCAAAGTCAACTATATCATACACTTTATTTAATTAAATTAATAAAAAACTCCATACTTTTTCTTACACCATTAAATCAAAAATTATTTTTCTTGAACTACCTAAAATTCAAAATATATGCAAGTCATTTTGAAACGGAGGGAATAATATTTAATTAAAAAATTAATTTTTTAATTTGAAAAATTAAGAATATTAATTATTATGTTAAAAGGATTTACTCTAATAAGCCAATCACATTTTTAGTGAGTCGAATAGAGAAGAATAGAAGGAACCTTCTTCTTGACAGGACAAGTAGGGGCGAGAGAACACTTGTAATAAGCTCTGGGTGATGGATTATCCCGAGTTACTTTTTGTCCGTATTTTCTCCATTGATATCCATCTTTCACTACCTATAATATTTATATTAATTAATAAATATCTTACTATTAATGGATTAAATACGACATCGTATATATGATCCCTTACCAGACTGACATCAGATGGATCAATTCTTACGTAAACTCTGGATACATTAGACTTGATCACTATTGGTACTTCATCACACGACATCGTATCACTATTTCTACTTCTCTTTCTTCTTGAATTTTCCTCCTCCTCCTCCTCCCGTTCACGTCTTTGCTTCAAATTATTATAATTTCTCGTCAAAATTGAAACCAATTCTGCCAACTTCTTGTTCTCACATTTCATACGATTCAACTCCTGCATTAAAAATCAATAACACCACCACATCTACATTAATTAACATAAAATTTCAAACTTTTGTTTTTACTTTTCAATACACGAATAATTAAAGAGTTGGCCTCCGGTGTATTTAGTTACACATAAGAAAAAAAAAATGTATCAATACAATATTTTATCAGAGTATCAAGTCATTACAAAAGTTTAGAAAGATGATATATTTGACTCGATATTTTTTATTAATATCATGTCAAAATCGAGTCAAAGATTTTCCCGTCATTTTGAGCATTTTGAAACTTTCTCTTAAAGGGACAAAATATTTTTTAAATTGTCTGGAGGGCACTGTCTTCGAGTCCTCCAATAAAGTACGGGACAATACTCCCTCTGTCCAACGTTAACGTTGACGTTTGCTTTTTGCATGGAGATTAAGAGATATAATATTATAATGTGTAGTGAGATGAGAGAAATAATATTTAATGTAAAGTGGGTAGTTGTATTAGTATTGTGTGTGAGTCCTATATGAAATAATTAATGTTTTGTGTGGGCCCAACTTAATAAAAAGGGAAATGTAAACCTTTATTTGGGACAACCCAAAATGGAAAGTGTAAACCTTAACGCGGGACGGAGGGAGTATATATTTTCTCCTTCCACTTTAAACAGATTCATTTGCTTTTTGTACGTGAATTAATGAGTATCATTATTTAATGTGTAATAGGTAGTTGTATTAATTTGGGTGTGATCTTCATATTTTAGTTGTATTAGTGAGTGAGTGTGGTCCCATTTGTATAGAAAAGAAAATGAAAAAATCAATCTCTTTAAAGCACATACTCTCTTCGTCCCACCAAAAGAGGGTTTTTGCTTTTTTCACGTGTATTAAGGAGTATTATTATTTAATGTGTAGTGAATAATTATATTAGTGGAAGTGTGTACATCATATTTTAATTGTATTAGTAGATATGTGTGAGTCCCATGTATATAAAAAAAAAGAAACTTATTAGATGAGATGTACAAAATGAAAAAAAATTGTTTCGACGAGTATGAGAAACCTTTAAGTTTACCATATAAAATTTGATTTTTGCATTTTGTCAGTGAATCTATACACTTACATATATATAGCATAATATATTTCATAAAATGTCAAAAAATAAAAAGACAGAAAATAGAACTTCGATTATTGTACAAACCTCATCTTTCAAAAAGGATTCTCTCTCTTCAACGCCCAGATCTTCAAATTCCGAATTCTGCACGCAAAAAAAACCACTGCATATGTATGATCTCAAGAAAGATTTTCTTTTAATTTTTTTTTAAATCAAATACTCCCTCCGTCCCATACTTATGTTCACACTTTCCGTTTTCGTCCGTCCCACACTTATGTTCACCACCCAAAAATGGAAAGTTCACATTAACCAACAACCTCAAAAGTTATCTTAATTTCAAAAATACCACTCACACCTAACACACATAACTTACTTTATAATTTATTTATTACCTAAAAATACCATAATACCCCTAAAAAGTCAATAAAGTTGGTCAAAAAGCAACTTTTCTTAAACTCCGTATCTACAGTAACGGTGAACATAACTATGGGACGGAGGGAGTATATATTTTGCATACCGATGATTGAGTAGGGTTTTGCATGGGATTAGTGTTGAGGTCAATTGTAAGACCCATATTATGATGATCCATTCAATTAGGGTTTTGTAGTGAATGATTGAATGGAATGTTATCATTTGTGGAGAAGAATATATTTATATATGCAAATTATGGATGAAGTCAAGTCAAGTCTATTGCTATAAAAGAAGTAAAGGAAATTTCCAAGAAATTCAAGCTTTTATTAATTTGGAGTAAGTAAATTGGTTGTCTCATTAAAGTTGTTTTTAGTATTCTAGACCATTTTTTGTAAATAATCTTTTATGTCATAGTTGTATGAGCATTGTAACTAACTGTTTTATAAAGAGGAACAAATATAACTCTTTGTCTTCAAGGTTTATGTGATTAGATATGTTGCTACGCTATATTATAATGAATAATAGTAATTAAAAAAATTAATAAAAATTGGACAAATAATTATTTTTAAAAATACATTTATTATATATGTGTCATTATAACAAGCCATGCATATTCAAAAGGATCTGGGACACGAGATGGGGGTAGGAGACAAGTGTCCCATTTCACATACATGTGCATGTGTGTGAAATGGGACACTTGTCTCCTACCCTCAATCCGTGGAGAACAGGGAATTCGAACTCTATTCAAAGAGAGATGTGTCGTGCGTAAGAATTTGCGATGATATTGTAATAATATACTACTCCATACACTTACTTTTCAATATATGAAAATTTATTATTTTTTAAAGTAATGAACCTTCAAAATAAAAAATTTTATTCTTAGTTATGTCCTATTATGTTTTAATTTTTTCACATTTATGTTGAAGTTTTTTTAAAATAAATTAATTGTCTATTAATTAAAAGAGTAATTATTTTTATATAGAATAAAATATGAATGTACCGTATTAAAAGACAAATTATATATATTATATTATATTTATTTACTTATATACATGAAAAACAAAATGACATAATAAGTTTTGGATACTATATTTCGATTGTAGCTTTATCAATTCGACTCTTTGATATTGTCAAGCATATATATAAAAGAAATTATATGAAATTGAATGTTAGGTTTCGAGTCCAACAATCCGCGAGTCTAGGATTAATTCCATTTATTTAAGTGTACATAGTTTTTTTTTTTGTTTAAGAATAAGGTTTACTGATGCAGGGGCATTGGTCCAGCCCCTGGCACACCTGGATGACTGCGGTAAGCCTTTGAGGTTCGTCCCATATCGAATGTGCTGTACAAATATTGTGGGAATAAATGTGGTGGGGCAAACTTCCACTCTTGACCATGGTTTTGAGGTGAAGTTAGGCTTGAGCATTTATATCCTGCATCATTTACTATCCATGAAAATTTAATTTTTAGAGTAATAAATTATTATTCTTTTAAATAAAAATATATCACTCCTCAAATTCTAATATAATGTGAATTTTTATATTTTTTTGAGATGATGAGTAATATTTTCATTAAAAAGTAATACTAATTCATTGGTAAACTGAAAAATTCTCAGGAATAAAGTCATCCTTTATTATTTTAATTGGTGATTATTTTATTTCTTCTTTGAATCTACGTATACTTAAATCTAAAAATCTGCCCAAAATTAACAATATTTTGAAGTGTATTGTGTGAAAGCTCCACATCATTAAAACTTTTCTGGCCGGCCCATACTCTTAAGTGCCCGAAATGGGCTTTAATGTTCGGCCCTTGTGTTCTATCCAGTGCAATCAGATCCGGATGAATTGGGCTTTTCATGCTCTATTAAGATTGTTGCAAAATTTTCGAAACTTACTATGATGAATCGTTTTTGTAATCAAATGAGATTTCAAAAGAGTTAGTTAGCTAGATATTTTAGCATAAGGAAAAACTTGTTTGGGACAGTATTATGAGGTGCTGTGCGTTAAATAAGACGGATAAAAATAAATAGCATTTTTTTAAATAAAGGAGGCGGCTATTTTCACGAATCCCATTAATCTACAAATTTAAAATATATTTATATGAAAAGACGTTTTATAAATAATAAAAGGCCGCGGCTATTCGCACACACGATTTTACTTCCATACACCCACTCGAATTTTAAATTAATAAATACTACATATAGTAAATTACTAAAGTATCCTTTTGATATACACACATTTAATTTAACACAATAATATTTTTAAAACAATAAATACTACAACATACACACACCAAACACTGTAACAATAATACACACACATCATATTTACATAAAATATTTGAACAACAAAACAAACCTCACACCCACTCCACTCACTTCTTCTTCCACATCTCTTCCTCCAACATTCAAAACCCTAGATTTTCTCCCCATCTATAAACACTCATATTTGTTCATACGATCATCATGACGGAAGAAGAAATACCTAAGGACGTAAATGTATGTATATTTACATGTTTAGACCGATTAAAATGTTATTTTTCGTATTTTTTTTCCCGTCGCTGAATTGTTCGACCAACCAAAGTCGAAAATTTTGAATTTGTTCAACCATCAGTGGTCGAAATTTTGGGTTAAATTCGACCAGAGGTGGTCGAAATTTTTTAGTACTGTCGACCACCAGTGGTCGAAATTTCTTGATATCTTCGACCATAGATGGTCGAAATTTATAAAATATTTCGACCATAAATGGCCGATTTTTTCAATATTTTTGACTAGTTTTAGTCGAACATTGTGTATTTTTTCAGCACTTTACTTGTTTTCTAGTTTTAACCCCTTTCTTTTGTACGCAGGAATCATTTCCTTCTACTAAATGTAGTGTCATCTTATTGGAGAATGAGCTTAGTACAGATGTTTGTATGGTTGAGGATTACACGGGCTTATTTGAAACTCATCAATGGTTTGATACAAGAGAGGATTTGATAAAATGGACTCGAAATATTAGTTTAGATAATCAGATGGTGGTTTTAGTGAAACGCTCTGACAATGGTGGAGGAGGAGGAAAAAAGGGAAGGCTATTTTTGGGTTGTGAACGTGGTGGAAAGTATCGAGAGTTTAAGGCCAAAGTAAACCGATACAAGGAGGTAGATCCAAAAAAGGAACTAGAGGAGAAGGATACAAGTAAGAAGAAAGTGAAAAAGAGAGAGACGGGTACAAAGAAGTGTAATTGCCCCTTTTTGCTTAGGGGAAGAGAATTAGAGAAGGGTGGAGCATGGGCATTGGAGGTTGTTAACGGTGTTCATAACCACTCGATTGGAAATTATTTGGAGGGGTATGCCTATGCGGGGAGGCTCAAGAAGGAGGTGAAAAATTTGTGATTGATATATCACTCCAAGATGTCCATCTAAAGAATGTGATAGAGCTTCTAAAACATAAATTCCCCGATAACAAGACTACAATACGGACTATTTACAATTGTCGTCAAAAATAGAATTGCTGATCGTGGTGGTCGTTCTCAGTTGCAATATGTGGTGAAAAAGTTGGAGGAACACAAATACTATTTTCTCAGCCGAAGTAGCAAGGATACCGGTAATGTTAGAAACTTATTCTTTGCACATTCCCGAAGCATAGATTTGTTGCGTGCTTTTCCTCAAGTCTTGCTTATGGATTCAATATACAAGACGAACAAGTACAGGATGCCGTTGTTTGAAATAGTTGGTGTCACTTCAACTGGCATGACATTTTGTGTGGCAATCGTTTTTCTTGAGAATGAACAGGAAAATAACTACATGTGGGCTCTTACAACACTTAGGTATGTAATGGGTAAATCATGTTTGCCTTCGCTAATTGTGACCGATAAAGAGGTAGCTCTAATCAATGACATTGAGAGTGTCTTTCCCGGTACCAGTCATTTTCTTTGTTGGTGGCATATAAACAAGAACATCACGGCGAATTGTAAAAAAATTATCCATCCAAAGGATAAATGGGAGGGCTTCATGCATACGTGGTCCTTGGTGGTGTTATCGGATAGTGATGAACTACTCACGGAATAGATAAAGAGGTTTAGGCATGAATTTCATGATTACCCTGAGGCGGTTGAATATGCTATGAACAATTGGGTGGAGCCCTACAAACATAAATTTATTTCTCTGAACATGAATGTCATCAAGCATTATGGAAATACCACGACTAGCCGGTATGTAAATAATGTATCATATTCTTCTTAAGATTTTTAGTTTAAAAACTACGGATATTTATGGAGTATTTTATAAATTTTATCTCAGTACCAAAGGCCAACACTCAGCACTAAAGAGGCAATTGCAAACAAATCAATGTGATTTTGAAAAGTGTTGGACAGAATTTAACACGTTGATTGAGGCATCTCACACGACAATAAAATATTCTTTTGAGAAGAGCATCAACGTGGTCCAACATAAATTTCGTATTGCTCCATTCCGCAAGCTCCGTGGGCTTGTATCGACAACCGCCTTAAAGCTAATTCATGATGAGATTTCTTGTCTTGGCCAAGGTGTGTTGGATGCATCTTTATGTGGTTGTGTTATGCGTTCCACTTTAGGTTTGCCCTACAAACATGAGTTGTCTGAATTTGTTAGCAAAGGGGTTCCTATCCCGTTGGAAAGTATTGATGATTTCTGGAGAAAGTTGGATATGAAGCCATGAAAAGTTGGTGGAAATCGAAAGGCCAATATAAGGGTGAAAATTGTGGAGTTCATGACTAACTTCTTGTCAAACTTTGATGAGGTGGATGACGGCTATGCTGAATTGATGTGGCGTAGGATGCAAGAGACAACCATCCCCTCCCTAACATCCTTGACTACTCCAGGTGTAGCCACATGTACTAAGGGCCAGCCAAAATCCTCAAAAAAGAATGCTCATTCGACGAAGAAGGATCCTAGTTCGTTCGAGTTGCCTGAAAATACCCTGGTTGACAGTTGCTCTCCTACTCCTAATGTGGTGTACGACATCGGGCCTTCGGCCCTTACTCCTCAATTCACAACCAAGAAATGACCAGCCAAACAAAAGGTATATATATTTTGTGTATTTAGCTTATTCATTATCAGTTGACTCACTCTTAATAACAAATATGTGGCATTTTTTATAAGATTGTTCGTCGTTTCCGCACATGAGTTATGGATAACAAAGGTTGTTATCTTGATGCATTGCCGCCATATTTTGCAAAATACGTAACATCCACGAAGAATGTGAAAGGTAATGGTCATTGCAGATTCCGTGCACTCGCAGATTTGCTTGATTATGGAGAGGAGTGTGATTGGGGGCGGGTGCGGACTGATCTTTTCAATGAATTGAAAGCTTATGCATACCTTTATGCCAAAATGTTCATTGAGATTGATCGTGTGGAGTATGTGTTAAACTCACTCCAATGTGACACTGAGTTTGCCCCAAAAGACAAATGGTTTTGCATTTCGGAATTGGGTTATGTCGCAGCATCTAAGTATAACATAACTCTGATACATATAAACGATGAGTTTTGTGCCACGTTTCTCCCATTGCGGAGTGGAATCAACCCAATTCCCAAAATTATTGCAATAGGTCTAGTAAACAACAATCACTTCATTCAGGTAATTATTGTTTAAGCTTTTAAGTTCTATTTTATTGTTCTTATATTCTAACATGACTTATAAAATTTTTAGGTTTTCTTATCCGACGAATGCCCGCTACCACCTATTGCTAGTCAATGGACAACCCATCATCTCCCAGAAACTGATAGTTGGGAGTCTTTCTTGAGACCACAAGTAGAAGCATATGCCCTACCTGTATTACCAGGAGCTATTCAGAGAAGCAAGGAAACAATTTGTCTCGAGTGATTACATACTTTGTCTTTGTATTTCTTATTTTATCACTATGTTTGAATATGTTATGTATTATTATGTTTAATCTTTCATTATTCGAATTATTGATGATTATGTGACATCAATGAGTGTTAAATAAATATGTCCGACCAGCAGATATTTAAATGATCATTGGTCATGAGGAGGGCCAAAGTTGTCCGCATTAATGTTACTGAGACACATGTAGGTGCTTGCCATAGCCAGCATAGCCTCGTCCCCGGAATGGATACCCCATTTCTCCATCGATCAAGTACTGGCCCCATAATTCCGATGGCGGTGGAGACCCTTTCAAAAGGGTAGACAGCAGGGGGTGGTGGCTCAAACATTCGAGCACCTCATCTCTCAGGTTTTTGTACTCTAGGCTGGCATTTATCTTAATACCATTCTAGATAGCCCGGCGCAGATTCCCATCCCTGCATAGCCAATCGACCCCTATCCTCACGTGTGAGAATATGGCATCTCTATCTCTCGAAGAGGTCAGCACCCCATGCACCTCTACTATTGACAGTAGTTTTTCCAATGCGCAACCACCTAAGTGCTAATGGCACGCGGGGAATGGTCTGCACATGCCTAAACTGTCGAAGGACCCTATCTGGCATGTAGGGCTCCACAACATCGACTGCCGATGATAACCCTTCAAAAAATGTGACATCGTGCCTCGGAAACAGGTGTCTAGCGTTGACATATGGATACCAAATGACTTAAATGCAATCAATAAAAATCACAATCCTTGATAAAACGAATAAATCATAATGTTCAAATGAAATTAATTAATGTTACCTCACTCTCATCCATGCGATCAATCCGCTCACGCAACGCTTTAATAATTTGAATTGGGGAAGCAGAGTGAGCTTCAGGTCCCCATCTCATGGCCAGTGGGTAGCTTTCCATGTAATTCCCATTAGGTGGAGGCCTATACAAATATGGAAAATGCTCGTAGATCCACGCTTGACATTAAAAGTGAATGGATATAATCATTACAACATGAACTATAAAACGATAAAACCTTGATATAAAAAAGAAATTAAGTACCTCCAATAGGATAGTGTAACCGACTATCTGTCGGGTCTCTGTTTCTGATGCAAGCCCTAATTGCCTATATAAATAGGCCAACACAGCAGCTCCCCATGCGTACTTATGGAGATCGTCCAAGTTGCGAAGGAACTCTAGCCAAGAAGCATGAACCCTATTCCCACTCCTGTCGAGAAACAATGTCGTCCCAAACATGTGCAACAGGTATCCTCTAACGCAACCCTCGGGCTCATCATCATACTGAGATGTAACGTCGTCCTTGAACGTATTATGCAACCACTCTGTGGACACAGAGTGACCGCGTATAGTACCCAGTGCCTCTCTAGCTACATCTCTATCAACGTTCAGAAGCTCCATAATTAATTCGAAAGGCTTTTATCTATCTCGCTGAAAGGCAACTGTACGACCAGATATAGGCAATCCCGTAAGACAAAACACATCATCGAGTATTATGATCATCTCCCCGAATGGCATGTGGAATATATTTGTCTCCGGATGCCATCTCTCAACAAATGCAAGACTGAGATTTTTTGTTTGGTTTGCAGTAGGAGATTTGCCTCACCTTGCAAAATCCAGCCCTACGGAACAAGCTTCTGAAATTACGAGTTGATGCGTCCTCCGCAAAGTGCCACTCAAGCATTTTATTCACGTGGCTGTGCACTTTAATAACTGGTAGTTCATGACCATGTTCCCATATTTCATAAGCCACGTGATTCTAAAAATTGACCAACACATCAGCAGTTGGATCATGATCGCTTTCACTTGAATAATCATAATCCGGACTCGAGGCCTCGTCACCCTCACTTGAGGCCTCACCACCCTGACTTTCATCTTCGCCACCATCACTTTCATATTCACTAAGTTGTGGGTCATGAATGGGTTGAGGTTGTGCTTCTAGCTCGTTGTGATGCATTAGCTCGGGAAGAGGAATTGGATTTGGTTGTGGTTGTGGAGCATCTTCAGCCATTGCATCATTATCAACCCTCATCCCTCTTCGTCTATTGGATGCGGTAGGGGGATTACGTCGGCGATATCTATCTGCGAAAAAAATTAAAATGATGCTCAATAACATATATGTGATAAGGTATACCTAATAAAACTAGCATGCTCAAACTACTACACTATATACAACAATCAAATATACAACAACATACTACTACATTATAAACATGCCCAACCAAATAAACCACATAGGTGATAATTAGGGATAGTAAATACACTATAAACTCAAAATAGACACTCTGTTCGACCATGAGTGGATGAAACTTGGCAAAATTTTCGACCACCAGTGGACGAAAAATATCATTCTGTTCGACCACCAGTAGGGATGGCAACGGGTAGGGTACCCGCTTATTTTGGGATACCCGTATCCGTATCCGATTAAAATATAACTACCCGTATCCGTATGCGTCCCATTTAAAAAATTTATTATGGTACCCGTATCCGTCCCATTCCCGTTTATCAATACCCGCGGGTACCCATACCCATTTAATATTAATTTATTTTATATATACTTATATTTTTTATAGTCTAAATAAACATAATAATAAAAATTATATTATTATTAATTAAATATAAAATAAATATAATATAAATATTATTATTTTAAATAAATATTTAATAAATATGATTAAATAAAACTTATAACTATTAATTAAATATATAAAATATCTTATAATATATAAATTATATAATATATACTCCCTCCATCCCCTTAAAACATATCCGTTTACTTTTTGCACGTGGATTAAGGAGTTTAATAATTTAACGTATTTTGAGGTGAGAGAAATAATATTTTAAAGTGTAGTAGGTAGTTGTATTAGTGTTGAGTGTGGGGTCATGTGTGGTCACATCAATCTAAAAAAGAAAATGGATACTTTGTAATGGGAGGACCAAAATGAAAAAAATGGATATGTATCAAGGAAACGGAGGGAGTATTAAATTTCATAAAAAAAAATATATAATCGGGGTATCCGCGGATTTTGAGGCATTACCCGTGTCCGTCCCAAACCCTAATGATATTTCTTACAACTACCCGTACCCATCGCAAACCCGTTTACAACTACCCGTACCCTACCCATTAGGGTTCGGGTAGATCGGATACCCAAAAATACCCGTCCCATTGCCATCCCTAACCACCAGTGGTCGAAATTTTATAAAATTTTCGACCAACAGTAGTTAAAATTTTTCATAAGTCTCGACCAAGGGTGGACGAAATTTGTAGTGTTTTTCGACCATGCCTGGTCGAAATTTAAGGTGTCAGTCGACCATTGATGGTCGAAATTTAAGGTTGCAGTCGACTATTGATGGTCGAACAGCCCCTAAAGTGGCGACGAATCAGGATCGACCAGCTGCGTTCGTTCACCATCAACGTTTTGCACTATTTTAAGAACTATCCATGTTGATTTCCCCAACTACAACAAATATCATGCTACCCACAACATTACCCACATAAAAATTACAAATATTTAACATAATTTCAAACATATTACTAAACCCTAGAATTTTAGAACACAAATTGAAAGGGGGAATCACTTACTAACAACGTTGCTAAGAAACGATGGCACTCCTCCCGCCATTTTACAATGTTTAGTAGTAGAGCTCTTCTCTTCTTCTCCTCTTTCTCCATTCTTCTTTTCTTCCTCCCTTCTTCTCTTCTTTCCTCTTTTTTTTTTCTTAATTTGCAGAAGTAAAGAAGTGAGGTGGGTGTGGGTGTGGGTGTGTAATTTAATGTTGTTGGGAGAAAATTTAGGATTGTGGGAGAGGTTGACAAGTGAGGTGGGTGTGTGATTAAATGTGGGATTTTGGGAGGGAATAGATGTGTATATGTGTGTATTTCATTGAAGGTAAAATAGTATTTTCCAAGTGTGTGCATATATCATAATTGTGTGTGTAGATATAACTGAGTGTATAGAAGTAAAATCGTGTGTGTGAATAGCCGCGACCAAAATAAAATAAAATTAATTATAATAAATCCACCCCACGTTTAATCACTAAACCAACAAGCTCTCCACCGTGATCACCCCCTTCTGGCCGTCCATCAGTAATCGGAACCCCTTACAATAAGTAATCCTCGAACACAATATAATCTTCACCTAATTTCCTCTCTCCCATTTTCTAATCAGTTATGGGATCACAAGGGCATATTTACACAGCCATGGAGGTAGTCGGCATTAATTGATTGTGTGAATGGCGAAATTTCGTGAGGGAAGCTGTTGAGATGGGATCTGTGCCGCCGGTATTAATACTAGTATTTTAGATTTGGGGGTAAAGTTGTCTTGTTCCTGGAAGTTGCAGGGCAAACTACTCAACAATTAGGTGCTACCAATTCTGTTTTTCTTTCAGAATTGTTAATCAAATAATACTCCTATGAGTTTGCCTTTTAAACCTTTGAATATAAGATATTCGGATTTTATACATTCAATTCAATCTTAGTTCAATTTTATTTAATAATCTTTTGAATCTTGGCATCTGGAAGGATTATTGTAAAGGGTTTAATTTATGAGGATAAATTCTTTTGAATGGAAGTTTGATTGCTGTTTTTATCAGTAAAGAGTGGAAATTCAGTGTGAGGATGTGCTGCATTTTGAAGAAGATGACGTGAATTGAAGTTGATCCAAATTTTATTCATAGGATTATTTTGGACATATTTTTGCTTGTTCCGGTGATGTAGAATTCATAAAGTTTCGAGTTCATCGTAGTTTAGTAATTATAATGTTGGGGTACATTTAGAAATCTAATTGGGGTGTATTTAGAAATTTACTTGGGATTTATATAATAATTTGTCAATAATCTTATTTTATTATTTATAAGAGGGTATTTACGTCTTCTCACTTAAATATATTTTAAATTTATAGATTAATGGAGTTCGTTTAGTAGTTTTGGGTACAAATAGCCGCTCCTTAAGCAAAAAGTAAAACATATTAACCGTAAAATAGTTTAGCACAATTACTCTTAATAATTTGAATTCAATTTGAAGAAGTAGCAAAAATCTTTATCAAGTTATATACCTATTCAAATTTATCTACTCCCTCTATCCTAACTTATTATGTTTCGTTAATATAGATACATAGCTTAAGAAAATTTATTTATTTTTACTAACTTTATTGATTTTTTTGAGGGTAATATAATATTTTTAGGTAATAAAAAAATAATAAAGTATATTATGTGTGTTAGCTTGCCAGGTGAGAGTGGTAAATTTATAACTAAAATGTACTTTTAGGGTTGTAAATTGATGTTATGTTATCTTTTTTATGGTAAAATTTAATGTGAGACGTGAGAAATGTGAAACTTGAGACGCGTTTCAATATCGAGTTCTTTTCCTTCGTATCAAATGGTATAACTTACTTTATTACTAGTTGAAAATATTATTGATTAGAAAAGATGGTTAACTTGAACTTCTGTCAAACTTCACTTCTCTTGAACTAACTTTAATCGAGACAAACATAAATTGAATAACCATAATCGTCAAAATCCAAGTTCAAAGTTATATAACAACTTAGAACGCAAACAAACTAACTTAGCATGATCCGAGGCTCCGACCCAATATTTGACCAAACTCGGTTTTCAAAATCAAGTCATATCAAACGGACTTATATAGATGCTACATCTGGTGCAATACAGTGAATGCATATTATCATCCATAGATACGTGATTGGTAGCAAAAGAGAGAGAAAAGAGTAACACTTGTATAGATGAGCAGGGATGTGAGCATGCAGTTAAACCAATCTTGAATATCCATATAACAAAACAACAGCTCGATAAACGAGTGTTCTATGGTTAATTGAATGAACTCAAAATTCACAGTACCTCAACAATTTTTACATGTATCAATCAAACCAGCCCACATGCGAAAGATTCGGCTGGAGACGAAGCAATCAGATCAAACCAGGCGCCCCTTTATACAAACTCATCGGAAAGTTAGAAGCTTTACTATGCATCAAACCAGCTTGCTCCATAGTTATAATGTTGATTATCTTTCATAGCCCCGATCGAGCATCATTTTATACATCTCGTGTTGTAGGATGGAAGGAAACAGAGAGCCTATGTTTTTATGGTCAGCTGAACTCTTCTTTGTGTCTAAGGATTAACCTTATAATAAAGCATTCCAAAGAGCATCTTCTCCTTCACCACAATGTTCATGTACAAATTTGAGCTTTTCTACTGACTTGCAGATTCCACTGCAGCTCCAATCAAACGAGGCGATACATACGTTTCCTGCTTGTGCTTTCCATTCACAATCTGCAAATAAACAACCAAAAACGATACTAATATGAGAACATATTAATTTTTTGAATCCTGTTTGTAATTCGGGTTGTACTAGCAGTCGAACGATCATAATAACCGAGGAAATATAACAATGGAATCAGACCATTAGATCAGAAAATGATACCTGGTGGAGTACCACAGCACATATTACGCTCATCGATGTGATCAACTTCAAGACCGATGAACCAAGAACCGAGTGACACATCTTCATTAGCGTACTTGTGTAGTATGGGTCTATAATTTCCATCAAGATAATATCATGTCAATATGCTTATGTTCAAGAAAGGAATAATACATGGTGCACAATTTACCACTAGTATATTATGAGTATAATTTAGAAGTACTAAAGTTTTCAACTCAATTAACACTACAGGGGTAAATTTGTAGGTGTTTTTAGTTTCATTTCAAATTCATTGCTGCTGTGGATGTGATCAAAATACTATAGAAGCGTATTGTCATCAATCAATGTTCACACAAGAAATCCAATATATATTCAAGCATACAATGATGCTAATAGGATTTTGCAGCAGGCAAGCACATGTGCATCGACTCGTCTGCCACAGGCTAATTAGTCTAGTTTTATGAATTGAAGTTACCATGACTGATACATAAAAAATATTGTTTGTGCAAAAAGTTCCGAATTTTCGAAAGAATGATACTCCTTGACGCAACCTAAAAACACACAAATATACCCTTTTTTTTTTTTTTGGAGGCAAGAAACATATGTTCTCCATCCTCTTGCAACACAGAATTTGTTGATACTTGATACTGTGTGTATATGTGCACATAATATTCAAAAGGAAACAAAAATAGGAACAAGAACAATATCAAGCAACACACACACACACACACGCACACACACACACACACACACAAAAAAAAATCCTTACTGATTGATTGAGATATAGGTGGCTAAATCCTTTGATATGGCATAAATCTGTCCAGTTGCATGCCGGAAATATTTGTTTCCTTCTTCTCCAAATTTCCAAGACTCCGGTTCATGGTATTTCACATTCCTGAAGAAAGAACATTTCTGGTTATTGAAAATCTAACCAAGAATATGATACATCAAAACTGAACCAAGTTGTAATTTTGAGGATTACTTCTGAGCAAGAACAGGTCCAGATTTCATACAACCAATGTAAATTCGAGGCTTTGATCGATGACGAGCAAGAGTTGCAGCTAATGTACCTGTAGGTGCAATACCCTTACTTAGTGGAGTCCAAAAGAAATAAAAATTCAACACTTCTTGTTGGGAAGGTAAACAAGGAACGTCATACTTACCCAAATTAACATGAACATCATCATCAACCTTGACATAAAAATCAGCATCCCACGTCGCGACAGCAGTGGCAAAGAAAATCTTTGTTTTTGCAGATAGTTCATGATATCCTTCAACATGCTCCTGTTGTAATGGATGCTTAAGACTTTTTGAGGTCATTTTAAGTAGAAAAAAAGATGGATATTGGGAAAAATCCTTTTACCAGCCTGAGGAAGTCCTTATGTTGAGCTTCTTCAGAGTCAAGAGCTCTATCCAATATGCTGTTAGATGTTGCGCTGGATCAATCAAAACATACAGCAACCCTGTTAGTTCATCCCACTTAATTCAACAAAGAAACTCTTAACTATCAGAAGCTGCATCTGTGCAAAGCTCAGAGAGATGATTCAATGAATTATGTTCCATAAGACAAAGAAAAGAGGCCTAGTGCAATACTCCACTTTTCACAGATCAAAATAAATACATTCAAAATGTTCAAATAGTAAAAATCGAGTGACAAGCATCAGGCAGCAACAGCCTATGGTCACAGTGCCTCTCTCGGTGATGCAGTCACCAATTCACATTAACGTATCCGTTAAATCTCATGTTTCATGAGCTTAGAGAACTATATAATGAATAACTACACAACTTATTCAGATTCCACCTTCGTAATTTGAAGATAAGCCGGAAGGATACAAGCTTATTACGCATTTAGTACAAAATATAATGGCAAAAACAACATAAAGAGAAATTCACCTATGTCCAATCATAAACCTCACAACAATTCCCTTCTCTTGCTCCAATCTCCGAAGTTGTTCACCTGAGCAAATCGCACAAATTCTTGATCACATGATTCTGATTAGTAAGCAAGTAGAATATCCTTCAAACTAGATTATAACTCACCTTGAGGCATCCAAGTCTCTCGAACGGAATCACGCCTCTTCCTACTGCTAAAAGCAGTATTTATGCCAATTACCATGAAAGCTTTCTTCCTCGGAGGCCCCTGGTTGATCGTATGCGATGAGCCATCATTTAAACTCTTCTCTTGAGCACTTCTTGAAGCAGATAACTCCATCTGGAGCATTGAGATTGATTTGTCCAACGACCTAAAACGAATCTCGTCATAAGTTTACCATATTTTAGCTTCCCAACAACATTTGCCAAGAGAAACAAACTACACGATATATTAAATTCATGGAATTTCTGAACTCACTGGATTGCTTCATGGGTTTTGTACACCTCTTTCATTACATCCTTATCCTGATCTTCTGCTTTCTACAAACAAAAGATTGAATACATAAATGATAAATCCACAACTCCTCCAATCAATCTCAATAAAAAGGCACTTTTCACTTTACATCAAAAACTAAAACCCCCAAAAAGCGTTATGATGAAAAGTCCTTTATGATCAGATTTACGCAACAAAAACACTTATACCGATCAATCTCTAAGGAGAGAGAATTATTACAGAGAGAGAAATGAGAATCATAAATCTGTAATAAGAGTTCAACTTCAAAATTAAAACCTTTTTCTTGGTATCGCAATCTTCGGAGACGATCTGCAGCTCTTGCTCCCTCCTTTGCTGAGTTATGAGCTGATTATTGGATTCCAATGGACCCCAAAATCTGAAGATGAAAAAAACCCAGATCAAACAATCACTACAGTGGCAATCAACAACCAAAGATTCAAAATTCTTGAACTAAGAACACACCTGTTGGTGAAAACCATGCCAATAAAGAAGAAACAAATGGAGAAAACGGGAATCCATTTAACAGAAACCTTCACATTTCTACTCTTCATCGCCTTTCGTCTTCCCCCTTTCTCTCTCTCTCCTCCACTCAGAGAAACCTAAAACCCAGAATTCAAAGTGATATAAACACGTTCGAAATCTGGAATATACAGAATATAGTTATGGGGAAGACGTGGTGAGAAGAGCGGCGATGGAGCCAGAATTTTGGAAATGGAGAAGAATGTCGACTGAATTTTGGGAATATTTTTCCAGATAATATTTCAATTAATTATTTCTTTAAATTTGTCGGAAAAAATTGACGCGGGTTCAAACTTTTGGACCGAGAAAATTCGCATGTTTGGCATGAGATCGTGCCACGTGTTGGCATCCCATTGGCTAGTCGTTTTGAGATGGTAATACTAATAAATGAATCCGGTGGGGTTGCCTATGAATTAATTAAAATATTAATACAAGTTTTAATTAGTTTATTTATGACTAGTTATTAAAGCCGCCCTTAGGGGTTATTACTTCTTGTTTGTAAAAATTAATTATTTTTAATGAAATTAATATAAGCAGTGGGTTAAATATATGATGTTTATAGAAAATGGTCTTTAAAAAATAGGAGAATCTATAATTATATATAATAATTTGGTGAAATGAATTTTCAGATTAGAGCAAATTTCTTAGATAAGTGTTTTAGTTAATTAATTAATTTTGAAGGGTAAGTTTATCGTATTGGCATTGGCATTAACAATGGTAAGGAGAGATATAATAAACTTAAAGTCAAAATGTAAGTATAAGTAGGGTGTTCAATTCGGTACGGGAAATGATACGAATTTTTATAAATGGAAAATCTAATACCATATTGAATTTTGATTTGCTAACTATACATTTTTATTATAATTCGTACGGTTCGAGATGAATATTCTGTTGTACGATTCGATGTAACGGATTTACCAAACAAATGTGTTTACAATATTTTTTAATATTTATTTTAAAAATAAGATGTAAACGTTGATTTATAATTTGTGATTTTATAAATACATTTAAAACAAATTAAAATATTAAATGTAAACATATTTTAAAATTTCTTTAAAATTATTATAACTAATATTATATACAAACAATTATTTAATACATTAATCCTTATCATATTATATAATTAAATTAAATTAAATAAATTTATAGAAGTAAGAATTTATACATTTGTAAAATAAAAATTAAATTATTAATAATATTTTAATATCTAAAGTAAAAGATGATATTTTTTTAAAATATGAAGTTTAAATTATTAAAAAATATAAATATTATTTTAGTAGGAAGATATTAATTTAAGGTAGAATATAATGTTTAATTTTTATTATTGAGTTTTAATAGGGTATAAAATTTTATTTTAAAGTATATTTATATTCAGTTTTTCGGTTCGGTTTGGATCGATTCGGGTTTCGGTACGGTTCAGTACGATTTATCAGATGATATCCAAGTCCATACTGTAAAATATTTTGATTTGATTCGGTTCGGAAAATCAAATTGTCAACGAATTTTTTTCGATTCGAAACTTTTTCGATTTGGTGTCGGTACGGGTTCGGTAATATCCAATTACCATGCACAGCCCTAAGTACAAGGATAAAATAACAATAATATATTTCTATATGTTCAAAATTATCAAATTAATTTGAAATGATTTAATAATATTTTTTTAAAATAAAATCTCTTCGTCCTTAGTAAAAAGGTAGGTCTTGCATGCGATTGTTTCACGTTCACGCAAGACCATTTTATACTTTTTATAATAGTTATCACTTCCGATATTAAATATTATCACTTTCGCTATTAAATATTACTCCCTCCGTCCGGTTCTAAGGTATCCATTCGTGGATTAAGGAGTATTATTATTGATGCGCGTTTTCTTTGCACGCAAAATTAATCCCCAAGTATGAAGGATATCAGTTGCAGCTTAAGCAAGCAACCAAGTTAAATATCGAATCCAAAGGACGACGTATTATCAATTTAATTATTTACTAAATTAATTAAGACAAGTGGCAATTAAGTTTGAGAATCTAATTATCAATCTACTAACAAATTAATTAAAATAACAATTAAAATAAAAGCACTTAGAAGAATTCGAAAGTGACTCAAGAATGGAGAATAGGTAGCTCTAGGATAATCCGATTTCACTCATTAATCTCCCTTTCGTGTATCAATGTCCGACTCTGCCTTGTGAAATATGGACGCATCACTAAGCCATGCAAATCTACTCTATAGACACAAGTAAATATGCGTGTAACACATGTGAATAACCTTGGAGCAAGAGATATTATTCACCCCCTTTCTAGGTACTATCAGTATCAATTATTTCCCTGGCCAATTGGTACTCTAACCCGATATGATCTCCCTTTGTAGGTACTATGAAATTATCCTCTTTATCCTACTTACTAACCCGAATTCAATTCAATTAATAAATATTCATATAAGATAGTTCTAATGAAGCTTCGGAGTCCCCTCACTTAGAATCATAACATGAAATCATGCTCAGCAGTGAACACACTCAATTAATAACCAAGTTATGTATTCAGAATCTACATAACAGTTAATGATGCACAAAACAACTCTGAGTATGAATAAAAAAACACATAGTCTTATATAAAATAAATCCACAAGTAGTGTTATATGGAGTATACACAATAAAATTCAATTAATTCATAGGAATCTTCAAAATCCCAGATTTACCAAAATAGTTATAGCCAATGATGTTACGAAGAATAATCATGGGGGTCTGATAGATCTTACCCATATGTCCGAAAAATTAGAAAGTAGAAGAAAAGAATTAGGAAAACCCTTGGTGTAGAAGTCTCCTTCCTTCTCTCTTCTGTCTCTTCAAATCCTCTTGGTTCTCCTTCTTGATTCTATAGACGAATCTTCACAGTGATGGATGAATGGAGGAAAGGATGGGGTTTATGGTTGGGGAGTGATCCCCTTATGGGGTGGTGTAGGTGTGAGAAGTGAAATAAATAAGAAAATAAAATATATGGGTGAATCATGGAGGATTATGTGATAAGGAGATTAATTGTGCTCCAAGAAATAGGTAATTTTCGGAAATTCTCGGAAATTCCCGCTGGCAGCTGCGCTACTTCACAATTTTGAGAATAATGTCCTCGTTCAAATTCCGATTTTAGTGATTCTTGCGCTCACGCGATCCTCTCTTCCTTGGCTTTTTATCAATATAAAGAACTCTCAGAAAATCCAACATTTAAAGGTATAACAAGTCATGCAAAATGAAATAGCCGTTCTCTTCGGCACAGCTTGCACGACGTCACCATTTTGATCATAACTCTCTCGTTCGGACTCCGATTGAGGTGTTCCTTATGCCAAAACGACCTCTCTTCTGTGGCTTTGCAACCATGTATCACACTTTCAATTCAGAGCTCTACACAAATACAGAAAAATTACACAAGTTGGACGTGCGTTTTTGAACATCATTGCACAAATTGCACATTTTCTCCAACTTTGCACTTTTGATTCCTTTTTCCACCTAAAATACAATAAAACACCTCAAGTGAACCTTTTTCTCACATATATCAAATATAAGATACTTGTGCTAATATATAACAATAATTCCTATAAAAAGATATTAAATTGGACACTAAAACACACTTATTTTCACTCTCATCAAACCCCCAAACTTACCCGTTTCTCGGCCCGAGGCTGTTGGCAATTGGATCGTGCGGTTCAACGTGATCGTTAGTAAAACAGGTAAACAAAATCAGCGGAAGCATAAAACGTGTTTACCATACTTCTGGGTTGGTGTAGAGGATGAACTGCAGAGAACTACCTCTGATCTTCTACTGTATGTCCCAAGTGTGATACTGCTGTTGTGTGGGCAACAGTCTGCAGCATCTCTCAATATGCTTCTCTTCCCTTCTCTCACCAAAAGAGGCGCAGGAATAATCTTAGGGTTCCAGGAAGCTGAGTTCACTTATATATTGGGCTACAGCAGGGACCAGGAGGAGAAATTGGGCTGGGCCTCAATTGAATTTTAATTAACCAAGCTTAGCCCAAAGCTTTTAATTAAATCCAATAATAATAATATAGTCCACTAAAATATTATTACTGCACTACCCGTCCAATCCCAAAATTATGTTCTGGGCTCCTTCTTATTATAAACCCGATAGTCTCCCCATGTTTAAGATATACAATGTCCATTAATTAATTAAGTTACTGACAACTCAAATTAATTAATATCTCATCCGAGAGTAGTACCACTCAACCTTATTATCATGCCGAAAATTAATCCACTTGCAAGATTTACATGATAAACCTTATGAGCTCCTCAAGGGGACATCATCAACCTATGACGGACATGGATTTCTTCTACAATCAACAGCACACCATAGATACAGCACTACTTCTCAACTCACCGAGTTTGTTGATTTAATACTTATAAATCTCACCCATTGATGAATCAAAGAAATACATACTGCCCTACGTGTCGAGGTTATTGTATAGGGATTAAGAGCACGAACTTCCATAATAACAGAGATCAAGTTCTACTATATAGTCAGTATAAGAAGAACGATCTCAAGCGGTCCTGCTCAATACACACAAGTGCACTAATGTGATTCTATAGCCAAGACAAGCTATACCAAACCACACTACAACCATACCGATAGAGAGTCCCCGTCTATCTCAGTTGTGAGCATCTGTTTATACTTTATAAGGAAACCGATAATATGATCTTCCGCGTGTTGTCGCACAACATATTATCTACAGTATAAAGTAAGTGGACTATTGCATCATGCATAATAAATTATAAGATGCAATCATTTGATCAATGATTCTCAATTCAAATATTGTTATGACATTGTTCATACTAAAGCTAGAATTTTAGTATACAATCCAACAATCTCCCACTTATACTAAAAAACTATGCTGTCATGTCTTCTGCCTTACATCTGATTTCTACTCCCACTTATGCGACCATTAAAAGCTCTCGCCTTAAGGTCCTTGTAAATGGTTTACTAGGTCATCATCCGATGCAATCTAGGCGACAACAACCTTCCCCTCATCATACGATTTCTCGTAACAGGTGGTACTCGCGCTCCATGTGTTTAATTGCCTTATGGACTTGTGATTTCTTCAATTTTGCAACTGCACCAATATCATCAATGTAAATTGTGATTACCTTGGGCAAAGTTAGATACACTTCAAAGTCCATCATGAAGTCTCTAGAGTCATATAGATACTTTGGCTGCCTCATAGGCTCCAATTCATCATCTTTCCATGATGGAGTCCGGAGTCTGAAATATATTTCTATATAACACTCCTCCACATTATGACTCTACTTCCTAAGATTAAACACATAACCTTTGAGGTGAATTTACTGCCGTCCAATCTGACTAAAAAATCCGAATCTACGTAATCCACAAGGAGCAGTGAATCTGTCCAGTAAGTCCACATATAATTTTCAGTCCTTCTCAGGCACTTTATAAATGTCTTACCACAGTTCATCATTCTTGTTCCGGGTTACGTTGATACCTTCTGTTCATGCGTTCAGCAACACAGATATCCAACTTCGTTCATAGCATTCTTTAGATTAAGCTTCCTTATTCGCCGAAGCACAAGGAACCGCTTTCATCTACTATATCTTCTTCTTGTGTTTCAAAGACACATTCACTTAGATAAATTTACATGCTAAACGAGTATGGACTGTATCATTTTATGAAACTTGAGATAAGCATAACATCCTTTCTTGTGATCCGTATTACCGTGATCAAAAGGATGTATTTTGCCTTTCTTAAGTCCTTCATCACTACCGCTTTATTAACCGTACCCATACGCCCGATAATACTCTTTCATTGTCTCCAATGAGCAAGATACTATCTACGTATAGTACAAGAAACACCACCACGTTTCCGTCACTCTTTACAACACACAAGACTCATCCGCTCATTGATTTAAATCCATGCCACTGGATTATCTAATCAAAACAGATGCTTCACAATCTTAAAGCTTGCTTTAGTCCATCGCTGGACACTTTTAAGCTTACTATCAAAATGCTATTAGTACTTTGCAATGAATTACTCTGGTTGCTTCACATAGATGTTTTCCTCAAGACTTCCAATCAGGAAAGTTGTCTTGACATCTATTTGCTGTCCCTCATAATTTAATATGAGCAACAATAAATAAAAGAATCCGGATCAACATAAGCATAGCTACCAGCGAACATGTTTGCTCATAATCGAACCATTTCTTTCTGAGTACATCTTTTCGCAACAAGCTTTGCTTCCAAGATTTTCACCTTTCCGTATGATCCTCTTTTATTTCCCTTGACCACTTGCAATGGCTTTTACATCATTTAGTGGTCATACAAGTTCCCAGACTTAATATAGAATCCGTAGATTCTATTTCAACATACATTGCAACTTACTAAGATTCTGCATTTTAATCTTGTAGTGCTATGTCGTATCCGTGGGATAATACCATGTTCACTAGGGATCAAGTCTCACGACTCTCCCAAACATATATTTATGAGTTGTCACACAACCCTCCCACTACGACAAGGCACTACATGTAATTGTATATCAGACGTGACACGCGTTGCAGTTTACCTTGTGGTATATCCTCTTGTACACTTGGTACTTATACTTAGTGTTTTCCTCTCACTTCCTTTAGAACAACTTATACATGGGCTTGTGATTTATTACATAGTCCTTTTCCAAAAATCTGGTTATTGTGTTAACAATTACCCTTCGATCTTTTGGACTAAATAAATCACTATCCATTTTTCTAGAATATCCCATATACAGACAAACGTTTCACGAATTACTGTATCTAGGGCATATCCATAAAATGAATTTAATTATTCCAAATAATTCATCATCTATCTAATCATAACCATAAGAGCCTAATACCTTCTACCCACCACACCATTCAGCTGGGGCATACCCGGTGTAGTCAACTTGAGATTTAATCTCAACTTCTGATCAATAGCTCCTAACTATCCCAAGAGGTATTCGCCATCATGATTGAATCATAATGACTTAATATATTTTCCATGATGCTTCACTGTACCAGCCTTACAATTCTTGAATTAATCAAAGAACTTAGACATGCAGTGCATCATATAAATATATTGGTTTCCAGAATAATCTTCGAATATTCATAACCACCTCTCGCCTGGATATTGTTAGGTTCGCTTGAATCAGAATGAACTAATTCCAACATATATATCTTCGGCTCTACACCCCACAGCCTTGAAAAGGCAGTTAATCATTTTTACTTCCAAGCAAGACTCGCAAGTCCGATAGTTTCCACTTCAGATAAACCTTACGGTCTATTGGCTATCAACTTTTGAATCCTACTTAAGTAAAATGAATTAGTCATAGACGCCAAATGTATGTTTAGTTCATTTGCGAAGGTTCCTTTCTCTTACTAATATTAGAAGATGCATTATTTAATTACTATTTATTGCATCTGTGGGATGTACATGATTCAAGAGTATACTTTTTATCCACCAACGTACTTTAACGGATTATAGCCTCATTCCTCATTACTATGACCATGTCATTTAAATGAAATGAAATATCCATCCGTTAATGCATAGAAACCGAAATTAAATTCTTTTTATGAAACGTACGTAAAGACAATTTCTCATAATCAATCGTTTATTCTTATCATGAGATAAATAAACAACTCCCACTGCAATAGCAACTACCTTTGTAGTTTTACCCATGTTATTAACAATCTTATCCTTACTTAGTGATAAACATTTAGTGATTCCAGTATCTACATACTTTGTGTCAGTAGATGCCATCACTAATCATGTTTAAACCATTAGTTAATAAGATATTAAACTTGTTCACATTATGATGAAAATGGCTTTCCTTTGCCACGTGTTTTTGTCAGAGGTTTCCCACCATTTACATCCTCTTGTAATTCAGGTGGAACTTACTCAAAACGTCTAGGCAATTATGAAGAATAAAATTGACTTAGGTTTCCCTTTCAATTTCTATTCCAAGCTTTTCCAATTCATTCATCAATTCAACCATGATCTTCTGCCTTTTAATTTACTCAAGTATCCGAAGAGTTACATGAGATCATCATATTTCTATGAACCTCTCATCTCTTCACTAGAGACTTTAATAGGCATCATGAGACGTCATTTGTGAGAATACACATGTATTTTCTTAAGCAGTAATTATCAAAACCAAGATTCTTTTCTAATCATTTAATATGGACGAGTAAATATAATGTCTTTTAGTTAATAATTAGAGAAATAAAACCATTCGAAATTCAGAGAATCACAAATAAATATTCCGATCAAATCTTCGAATTTTATCCTTTTATATTGTTTCCCTCAAAACAATATAAAAATAAAATTCACCGACATCTCAAGCACCGTGAGTCTGCAAGCCACGTTAGTGTGGACGTTTACAAACCCGAACATTTACAAGAGAAGGTTTTACCCATTAATTTCATTTGTCAACCTAACTTTATGACAAAATAATTAATAGTCGGTTCCTCTTTAGCCATGCAAATAATAGCAGTGACTCCGTTGGGGAGGATACTAATTATTTACACCTAAGTGTACACCATTATTTGATCCCAAGTCCACTGTGCGAGCTTGTGTGCCTTACAGTTGGAGAAGTACACACGCGCTCGGATAGCTTCCTACAATCATCAATTATTAGTTTGTACTAGTGAACCGCACACAAACTCATCCGTTAGGGAGGAAGGCCTATTGCCAACACGCAAGTTTATGTGCCACATTACAAACAATAATTATTTAATGAAGTTTGTACCAGTGATCCGTGAATAAACTCATCCGTTAGGGAGGAAGGCCTATTGCCAACACGCAAGTTTACTCACATCACTTACAAACCAATAATGGAGGCCGCGGGAATTAATTACCAATCCCCTCTCCCACTTAGTTATTTAATACCGAGGGTTTTAACATGCATATAATATTCCAGAATAAAATATACAACTAAGACATGCTTCTATTAACAGTAATTTAAATAAATAAATCACATAAAACATGCCTGTCACATATACAACAATAATTGACAATTAAATCAATTAATCAGTTATATAACATTAATTAATTGCATAATTAGTGGATCAATTAAATGGGCCCTAGAGCATCAAATAAGCACAAAATGAGCAGCAGATTAATTAATTAATCATACTCATTATCTATGGCCCATAATCTTAGCCCAAAACTAAATTAATTCCACTAAGCCCACTAGCACAAAATTAGTCCATTAATAAAATTAATTTATTATGCTTGGCCCATTACTCACAATTAATTAAAACCAAGGATTGGCCCAGCAGCCCATTGCCATTTAATTAAAATTGGGCCATGTAACTACAGCCCAAAACCATAATTAAAATGAGCAGCCACAAGCTAGAAATAGGCCCATCCTAAAAAAAAACATCACCCACTAACCATTAAGCACAGCCCAAAATCAAAAGAATGAAATTGAGCCCAACAGCCCAATGTTAGATAAAATTCAGGCCTGCCCTATTTCAGCCGCCACACACCTACTCAGCCGCAACATCCGATCGCACACACGGCAGCAGAACCGGGAAGGACTCACCAGTGCCGCTGCCCTAGGCGATTGTCCCGACGGAGTTACGCTTCCAGCCCGCCACTGTGAAGCTGCCAGCTGCGCCCCACCTTCTCCGACGCCGCAATATTCATCAGCCGCGACCTGCCATCACTGGCGAAACAAGCCGCCGCTGCCGCCCACTGAGCAACAGCGCCGCCGCCATCCTAGTCGCCACCTGCCGCCGCACGCCGCCGCTCGAGGATAACACATGCGCTCGATTAGGAAAATGAGTGCCTCACCGTGCATTCATCCGAGTGGGGCCACCCGGTTGGTCGCTCGCCGTGATGCGCCTGCAAGCCTTCCGCGACTGCCACCAGTTGTCGCCGGTGTCTTCGTCGATTGAGATCAACAGTGCCTCCCTCTCCCACTCTGGCCGCCGAGCGTCGCCGATCTTCTAGGCGGATCAGCTCTGACCCGATCGGTAATGGGTTCGACTCGCCCGGGTCTTGCTGTCCAGATCTGCCTTCGTGGTGGCAGCCCTTTTCAGCACCGACACGCACAAGCCAGAGTCCATTCTGTCGACTCACGCCAGGCCGGCATCATTCAGGGAGACCCGCTCGGATCCTTCTCGGACTCAACCAGAACCCGCGTTGACTCACCCGAATCTTGCAGTGGGCCCACCCGGAAGTCGAATCAGATGCGCTCGGAATACCGCTGTCAGAAACGAGCGCCGCGACTGGAATCCGCCAGTTCAGCAATCATCACCGTCGCTGTTGATCCGTCGCGATGTTCAACGCCAATGGAACAGCCTCATTCTTTCTTCATCGCCCAGCCCAAAAGTACCAAAGCTGCCCATCGTTTATTGGTTTCTTGGTTTCTGGGTTTTTCTTGTGTTGGTGTGGAACAGGGTGTACAATTTTAACAATGATTGCACGACCATAATAATCGACCAAGAAATGGGATTAATCAACACATATGAAACTCAAATCTCATGTTATGATTACGATAATCGAAACACGAGAAGCAGAAAAAATGATTACATCTATATCAATCCACTTAATCATATAATCACAATTAACCTTAACCAACGTGTCACGTCTCACCACGAAACCAAAGCTCTGATACCAATTGTTGGCAATTGGATCGTGCGGTTCAACGTGATCGTTAGTAAAACAGGTAAACAAAATCAGCGGAAGCATAAAACATGTTTACCATACTTCTGGGTTGGTGTAGAGGATGAACTGCAGAGAACTACCTCTAATCTTCTACTGTATGTCCCAAGTGTGATCCTGCTGTTGTGTGGGCAACAGTCTGCAGGATCTCTCAATATGCTTCTCTTCCCTTCTCTCACCAAAAGAGGTGCAGGAATAATCTTAGGGTTCCAGGAAGTTGAGTTCACTTATATATTGGGCTACAGCAGGGACCAGGAGGAGAAATTGGGCTGGGCCTCAATTGAATTTTAATTAACCAAGCTTAGCCCAAAGCTTTTAATTAAATCCAATAATAATAATATAGTCCACTAAAATATTATTACTGCACTACCCGTCCAATCCCAAAATTATGTTCTGGGCTCCTTCTTATTATAAGCCCGATAGTCTCCCAATGTTTAAGATATACAATGTCCATTAATTAATTAAGTTACTGACAACTCAAATTAATTAATATCTCATCCGAGAGTAGTACCACTCAACCTTATTATCATGCCGGAAATTAATCCACTTGCAAGATTTACATGATAAACCTTATGAGCTCCTCAAGGGGACATCATCAACCTATGACGGACATGGATTCCTTCTACAATCAACAGCACACCATAGATACAGCACTACTTCTCAACTCACCGAGTTTGTTGATTTAATACTTATAAATCTCACCCATTGATGAATCAAAGAAATACATACTGCCCTACGTGTCGAGGTTATTGTATAGGGATTAAGAGCACGAACTTCCATAATAACAGAGATCAAGTTCTACTATATAGTCAGTATAAGAAGAACGATCTCAAGCGGTCCTGCTCAATACACACAAGTGCACTAATGTGATTCTATAGCCAATACAAGCTAATACCAAACCTCACTACAACCATACCGATAGAGAGTCCCCGTCTATCTCAGTTGTGAGCATCTGTTTATACTTTATAAGGAAACCGATAATATGATCTTCCGCGTGTTGTCGCACAACATATTATCTACAGTATAAAGTAAGTGGACTATTGCATCATGCATAATAAATTATAAGATGCAATCATTTGATCAATGATTCTCAATTCAAATATTGTTATGACATTGTTCATACTAAAGCTAGAATTTTAGTATACAATCCAACAGAGGCAACAAAATAAAAATAAAGAGAAAGAGAGTAAGAAAATTAGTGGGGAAACAAGGACTATGATAAATACCCCATTCAAAATACAATTGTCCCCAACTTAGGTCATGCGACTCTTATTACATGTAATAATCAATTCATAGCATACAAGATAAGACAATCACCACCAATTCAAAAGCTCCATTGACATATTCTCACGGGAAGTATATATCACTCGCACTCAAGTATAAAAGATGTACACTTATGAGTTATGGTGTTTACGCTCAGATTCAATTCAAGTGCATGCGTAACCATAAGCTTATCAAATATCTCAAACTCTCCACCAAAAAAGTATGATTCGACAATAGGATCAAAAAGGACTTTTCTTTTGGATGTAATGTTGGCTCTTTGGTTAAGGTAGGAAATATATGGATAAGTGACTCAAAATTCGGATCAATCAAGCGTGCACTCTCTCTTGATCTTTCATTCTTACTACTCACTTCAATTAAGCACAATATCCTCCTCAACTCCTTTACCTTTTTTTTTCAAGAACAACATTTTTTCCTTCTCTTTTTTTTTCTTAATTCCTCGAGGTACAAGTTTTGCGCACTACCTTGCGCATCCTCCATAGGGTACTAGATTTAAACACTACCCTAAGGTGTTTGATTCAATGAAGTACTAGATTTAAGCACTACTCCATGATTCTCCTTAAATGCATTATCAAGATCCATCACTATCTCAACACCAATTTAATTCATTCCCAAATTGTTATCAAGCTCTATCAACACACTTTGTAAAACATTAATTCTCTTTTAGAAGGACAACCAAGGCTCAAAAAAATCAGAAGCTCAAAGTGGTTATTTCTCGTAGGCTGCCAAATAACGAAGTTTTTAAGCTCAATGGGGCTAACTACGGATAAACATCATTCGATAGGAAATTATTTGGCTAAGTGACTCATATAATATTCAAGGATGTCCTAAAATCATCTTCCATCATTTAACATACATGCAGTTTCATGTAAGACAAAAGGCAAGTTCTAGAATACACACACAAGAATGATACTCACCAGAAAGAAATATCATGTGATTATGTAACATGATCAACGAGGCTCAAAATCTCACATGGATTTTTAACAAGTAACAGAGAACTTTTCATGGTAAACAATATCCCACAATTACATATAGAACTTCATATCAAAATGTAACTCAAGTACACTTCCTTCATCAATTCAAGAGCATATGAATTTTAGGCACAATTTAAAAATATAAGCTCATATGGATCACCAAAACCAAGATATCAATCATTCCACTCTCATGAATTAAAAGCACACATAAAAAGTAGAATAAGGAAACAAGGGCACCTGATTTTTCTCCTTCAACGTATGCACGAGATCCTCGAGTTGTTCAACTCGATCAGGTCAAAGCCTCAGTGTAGAACTCGTCTTGCCACTCTTTTACCTTTTCTATCATCAAAGCTCAAACACACATCATCATCACATGATTCATCAATAATAAAATATGATAACTAAGAGAAAGACTCAATTGACTATATAATCGACTCAACACACTAGACACACCAATACAACATACTAAACATTAGGTAAGTTATAAAAAATTGATATACCAACACCGATTAAAATATTAATATACCGTAAAAATCAACCTTCTAACAAACAAACAGTCAACGAAAGAAAAATTATACCTTCGGTGCTCATAAGATGAGGTAAGTACATCACACCCCCCAAACGTAGTAAAAATATAAGTGGAAACTAAGTTTGAAAAGAGATATAATTGCCGAAACGTGAGCACCTCAAATATAGTAATTCCTCAATCACACGAAAGAAATAATAAAGCAATAAAATGAAAGGGCAAGCCCCCAACAGGCGCTCATGTTTAACGTTGGAGAGTTACACTGGAATACTACTTTTTAGACTACTGGATCAGAGGGCGGTCTTCTCGCATCCTCACCTTCAAGTACTTTCTTTCCCTCTTCTTGTCTACACTCAGCACCTCACCTTTCTTAGTCATAAAAATATAATCCTCGGAATTTTCTTCCTCCCATGGCTGTCTAGACTCCTCCATGTCAATCTTCCACTCAAATTCAGAATCATCTTTCCTATAAAAATCAAGATTAAACAAGTTAGAAACATCTATCCACTTGCATGATTGAGTCTTCATGGGCATCTTCATTACTTTATCAAGAGAGAAAACCACATCTTCATTATACATCCGCAGTCTAAGCTCTGTATTCTGCTCCTGTGAAGGTACTGGAGTGTTCTGAACAACAGGTGTAGCGTTCTGTATGGAAACCAGAGCCGAACGACACCACTCGATCTTCACTCGACCTAATTGATCTGGTCGAGCAGGGTGAAAATGGTCGAGTGGGGTACCTGTAATCTGGTTCTGGATGTTCTGATCCACAGACGTCCTCACAAACTAGATGGTTTGATCGAGCAGATGCTTCTTGGTCAAGTGGAGACCCTGTAATCTGATTTTGATTGTTATGCTCAACAGGTGGCCGCTCGACCATTGCTCGAACTAAGGGTTTGATCGAGCGGTGGTCAAGCGAGGACACTCCGTCTTCATTTTCGCCCACTGGCATTATTAGACCTTCGTACTGCGTTCCTGATCCCAATGTGATGGCTTTGCACTCTTTTGGGTTCTTTATGCCTTGAGACAAGAATATTCTTTTCTCCAACGTTAGTGTCAATTGATTCACATTTTTGGCCATCTGCCCCATTATAAAGGTAAGGTCCTTCAACTGCTTAGATAAATGTGCATGATTAGAATTCATACTCGCTTCAATGTGGTCAATTCTTGCATCATTCATCGCCATGTATCGATTGAAGGTATATTCGACACTCTTCACTTCTTGTTACTGCATACTAGGCCCCCTTGTGTCAACTCTGTAATCTGCTTCTGCTGGGACTCTAGTAGCTTGTTGATGTTAGCTAGACTAGAGACGATCTCATCATCCCTATTTGGCTTCACCACTTGATGTTCAACTTGAGCCACTTTACCAAATACATAAGTCCTCTTACTCTTTCTGTAGGCCAGTCCCGTGAATTCATAGAGATGTCTTCAAATAACTTTTCTGCTTCAAGTGTTGTCTTAGATAACAACACTCTTCCTGATGATGCATCAATAAGAACACGCGACTCACAATCCAATCCATAGTAGAAGATGCTTATGTACTGAGCCTTAGACATCCCATGTTGTGGGCATCTCCTGAGCATATCATTGAACCTATCCCACGCTTCATAAAATTTCTTACCCTGATTCATAACAAATTGGGAGATGTCTTGCTTCATTCTAAACACCTTAGAGGGTCACATGTATCTCTCTAAGAACTTCTGCTGCAATTGGTCCCATGTAGTACATTATGTGGCATCAAGAGTCTCATACCAAGCTTCCGCCCTATCAATCAAAGAGAACTTGAATAAGGCGATCCACCTAGCATTATCATTAGCTCCAAGACCCTTTTGAGTGTTAGCATAACCAATGAATCTTTTGAGATGCTGATATGGATCTTCAAAACAATCTCCAGAAAATGAATTCTTTTCCACCATGTTAAAAAGAGCGGGATGTATCTCAAAATCACCATCTTCCCCCTTGCTCCTATCAATCCTATGTTGCAAATCCTATGTGAAAATTTCACGTATGGCAACATTATCCGAATTCTGCCTTGTTCTGGTCATGTTTAGCTCTGTGTGTTACTTCTTCATTTCTTTCCTCTCCTTTTCCTAGTGCACAAGTACCTCAGAAAAATTCAAGGTTAGATAGAAATAAATAATCAAAAATAAAAGTCTTAACCAACTAGAAATAATAAAATCAATAATAACAGCCATCCCCGGCAACGACGCCAAAAACTTGATGCATGTTTTCTTTGCACGCAAAATTAATCCCCAAGTATGAAGGATTTCTGTTGCAACTTATGAAAGCGACCAAGTTAAATATTAAACCCAAAGGACGGCGTATTATCAATTTAATTATTTACTAAATTAATTAAGACAAGTGGCAATTAAGTTTGAGAATTTAATTATCAATCTACTAACAAATTAATTAAAATAACAATTAAAATAAAAGCACTTAGAAGAATTCGAAAGTGACTCAAGAATGGTGAATAGGTAGCTCTAGGATAATTCGATTTTACTCATTAATATCCCTTTCGTGTATCAATGTTCGAATCTGCCTTGTGGAATATGGACGCATCACTAAGCCATGCAAATATACTCTGTAGACACAAGTAAATATGCGTGTAACACATGTGAATAATCTTGGAGCAAGAGATATAATTCACCCCCTTTCTAGGTACTATCAGTATCAATTATTTCACTGACTAATTGGTACTCTAACCCGATATGATCTCCCTTTATAGGTACTATGAAATTATCCTCTTTATCCTACTTACTAATTCGAATTCAATTCAATTAATAAGTATTCATATAAGATAGTTCTAATGAAGCTTCGGAGTCCCCTCACTTATAATCATTACATAAAATCCTGCTCAGCAGTGAACGCACTCAATCAATAACCAAGTTATGTATTCAGACTCTACATAACAGTTAATGATGCACAAAACAACTCTGAGTATGAATTAAAAACGCATAGTCTTATATAAAATAAATCCACAAGTAGTGTTGTACGGAGTATACACACGAAAGTTCAATTAATTCATAGGAACCTTCAAAACCCTAGATCTACCAAAATAGTTCTAGCCAATGATGTTACGAAGAACAATCATGGGAGTTGGATAGATCTTACCCATATGTCCGAAAAATTAGAAAGTAGAAGAAAAGAATTAGGAAAACACTTGGTGTAGAAGTCTCCTTCCTTCTTTCTTCTGTCTCTTCAAATTCTCTTGGTTCTCCTTCTTGATTCCACAGACGAATCTTCACAGTGATGGATGAATGGAGAGGAAAGGATGTGGATGATGGTTGGGAGGTGATCCCCCTTGTGGGGTGGTGTAGGATGGATGTGTTGCCCTCTCTCCAATATCGCATGAATAATGATGTGAAATATATATAGGTGTGAGAAGGTAATTAAATAAGGAAATAAAATATATGGGTGAATCATAGAGGATTATGTGATAAGGAGATTAATTTTGCTCCAAGAAATAGGTAATTTTCGAAAATTCTCGAAAATTCCCGCTGGCAGCTGCGCTACTTCATAATTTTGCGCATAACGTCCTCGTCCAAATTCCGATTTTAGTGATTCTTGCGCTCACGCGATACTATCTTCCTTGGATTTCTATCTATATAAAGAACTCTCAGAAATTCTAACATTTGAAGGTGTTACAAGTCATGCAAAGTGGAATAGCCGTTCTGTTCGGCACAGCTTGCGCGACGTCACCATTTTGATCATAATTTTCTCGTTCGGACTCCGATTGAGGTGTTCCTTACGCCAAAACGTTCCTCTCTTCTGTGGCTTTCCTATTATAAGTCACACTTTCAATTTAGAGCTCCACACGAACACAGAAAAAAATTACACTAGTTGGACTTGCGTCTTTTAGCATCATTGCACAAATTGCACATTTTCTCCAACTTTGCACTTTTGATCCCTTTTTCCACCTAAAACAATAATTACCTCAAGTGCAAATTTTTCTCTCACACACACACACACACATATATATATACATATCAAATATAAAACACTTGTGCTAATATATGACAACAATTCCTATAAAAAATGTGTTAAATTGAACACTAAAACACACTTATTTTCACTCTCATCAATTATTATGTGTAAAGTGGGTACATTACTAGAAAAAAACTGCTTTTATGACATTTATATATGTAGTGTAAGAGTTATTAATAATACATTTTAACTATTAATAAATTTCTATTAAAATGTCATCTATTCTAATGTATTATTAGGTCATGACCTATTAATACATTTTCTATTGTAATTATACATTAGTTTAGACTACACTTGATTGTCATGATACATTATTTTAGACTACAGTTAATTAAGTATTAATTAACAATAATAATAATTGAAAAATAAATGGATTGATTAATTAATAATTAAAAATTAAAAAATAAATTAATTGTTTTGCTCCACTTAGATTCGAACTCGGACGAATGAGGTCCACTTGTAGGACTGTAACCAATTGATCTGAAAATAAACTTAACTTTTTTCAAATTTCGTAAATATACTAAAGTTTAAATAGTCAAATATATTAATTATTTAATTAATTAAGATTAGAATTAATTAATTATATTTAAGATCATGATTAATATTATACATCATATTTCTTTTACTACTAATAATCTAGTTGTCATTATTAATTTTTAACCTTCACTATTTAAATTGTTTTTAATAAATATATCGTTTTTAAAATCAACATATAATTTATACACTATATATAAAAGGAGAATAGTCGGTAAGTTACCAGTTTCCTCTCGGTAGAAGGTCAGCATTTTTCCCTCCGCACAGCCACGCGTTGATCAGGTGAAATTTACGCCTTCCACCTCATGACTTGCGTCAGTGTCTACCGGCGATTGCCCAGAAGAACGCCGCGTACAGCTATAATGGATTTTCTCGGGCATAATCCCAATTTCTGTGCACAAACATTTGATTTCACAGGTCTCTCTGAAATCGTCGTTCTTCGATGCCTGCCGCCAATTCACCTACTACCGCCGCCGCTACAGCCTTCGAAGCTCTCTCCGGTAAGTTGCTCTAGAGTGAATGTTTTCTCATTATTTTCTGATCCCCCTTGAATTTTTGTCGTAAGTACGCTTACTTGGGGATACTCCCAATTTCACATTTGATTTGAGAGGTATCATCACCTCCAAAGCCGTTAGTCTTTGCTCGTCCGCCGCCAACTCGCCGGCTATTACTACGGTTTTGCCTTCCGAGCTCCACTCTGATAAGTTTTCCTGTTCATAAATGTGTTTTCATTATTTTTTTACTGTAACGTTCTGGAATTTTTATTAATGAACCCACTTACATTGTTAACTGATTTCTACATTCAGCTGTGGAATATCATTGTACTCTTTGTGTTCGCCGTACCATTGTCGTTCTTAAACAAGGGACGTGGTAATCAAAGCTGCTTACACGTCTTCTCCCCTTATGCGTGTCATTCTCTGTCTTAGGTATCGTGCGTTTTTCATTGTGTCTCTTAAATTTGTTTTATTTTTCATTTCTCCCCCTTTCCTCCTTTTCCTCTCTATAAGTCTTTGACTGAAGAACGCTGCTTCAATTGAAGATTTTCCTCGGAATGTTATCTGGCGCTCGTGATGTTAATCGTTGCTGAGGTTCGACCGCCGTTTGATTCTCGTTGCTGCCACTCCTGCTTGCTCCATTGCCTGCAGTACCCCTTCCCCATCTCAAGCGCCGACCTCTAGGTAGGCAACTGTACTCTTTCGAAATCCCACTGCATGTCGCATACTTTAAGTCTATAATGCATCACTGTAATTTTACCTCCATTTTCTCCGCTATTTCCTTCTACTGAGACTGTGTAATAGAAATTTGTAGTTGATTTAAATGCATGCCTATGTCATCCTTCATAAAATGTCCAAGTGTGAATTGTTTTAACGTACTGGATTCGTAATTCTTGAGATAACAGTTAAAGAAGATCGTTGGCATTAGAGGGAAAATTTATAGCTGATTTAGAGGAATGGGTAATTAGAACTGTTGTTATTTGAAAAGAACTTGCCGACCATTTTAAGTCATGCCTATGAGATGCTTGATGAAATGTTTAAGTATGAATATGTTTTAATGTATTGGATTGATTCCTAATTCTTGGGTGAACATGAGAAGGTTAACACTTTATATATTCCGAAAATTGCAAATGGATGGATAATTTATAACTCTCACGATTCTCTTACATTAAGGATTTTTTTTTTACAGATCTTACATTAAGGAATTTAGAAATGCTTCTAATATTGAATAATCATTATAATTGTTTCAGATGCTTGTGAAATTTTATACACACATGATGAACTTATGTTGGCTGTTGAGTTTTAGTGGAAAAAAATGCCATCACATACAATTTGTAAGTTATTGACCCTAACATTTTTGGTGTCAGTGAAAGCTCATAATTTTTCAAGATGTTGGAACAAACAAATATCAATTCAAAAGTAGAAACTTTCAAATCTGAAGGAAAGATATTAAATCTATGTGCACAAGTGTGTGAGGTTAAACCTCCTCTAATTCCACCACACAACAAACTCATCAGCAAATGGACAAAGACCCCGACTTGACCGTCCTCGACGGAATACACTTCTCGCCACCACGCTGCAAATCTCACTCCTACAGCCAGTAGCTCAGACCAAAGATCAACAGACAGTGTAAGCGCACTAAACACCCTGCAACCTCAGCCTCTATGAAATCGACATTTTCGGGAATGTGCCCAGAAAGAATGCCTTCGAAGATGGCGCTGTTAACTTTGACAAACCGGATTTGTTTCTAAATGCAGACTCCCCGGGTGAGGGACTAGAGGACCGAAACCACACCGATTTTGAACCGCTGCTGGATTTAGTGATATTGGTGTTTCGGTTTAACATAATTTCCTGTGTGTTTCAATTCTGTTTGTTTGTGAGGAGCTTTTGGTGCTGCTTTTCTGCGTTCTCTTATAAAGAAATCAGTGCGATAAGTAAAAAGATGGTAAACTTTTTCATTGGTCTATTCATTTAACTATGTAGTACTATTAATGAATGTATTTATATATTTTTCTTGTGTTTTAGCGGATGCTATTCGGTGAACTTTCTGAAGGATGTTTTTCAACAATCTTGTATTATTTGCCCATTAATCCTTAATGTAGTTGGTTCACGGAGTGAGTAAAAATCGAAAGTTGGTGAACTCTTACAGGTTGGGAAAATTTTGAAGACAATTGCCAGCACAGAAACACAGTTTTGGGCAAGGAAAAAATGTAGGGTAAGAGTGTGGAATTATTCAGATGCATTCGAGCCAGGAAACGTTACTGGGCCTGGGAGAAGGGTCACGAGAGGCGACGAAGAAGCCGCACCAAATTAATCAGCACACACCTCACCTACATATGGTTATTTTGCCTATGTACTTTCTGGCTAATTTGCTTTCATCTTGTAGTCCTGAATTGAGGTACTTTTTCATTATACCTCTGGTTAAGGTTTCCTCACACCCACTTCCTCTTATTCCCTTCACTGTGATTTTAGATTACTCCCAATATGCATGTGCTTGTGTGAATTATTTGATTAACCCTAGAATTCAACTCCATCATTTGCAGATTTAATGTTTAATTTAAACTGCAATATATAATTTTGATTTCATTTTCTGCAATTCATTTGTTTTCTTCCATCTGGTGCTTTAAGTTCATCTACTGTTATCATGTAGAATGTAGTAGTTTTCTTTGTAATTTATACTTGAGGGTAAAAGTGATTAGTTATTGTCCTGTGTGAAGTGCTTTCTTTAGTGCGTAAATGCTTGTTATTATATATATGATTGAGTTTATGCTGAATTATATTTGTTGTCTTCTTACAAGTTTAAAAGCTCAATGCTTGTGAATTCATTGTTTAATTCACGCATAAGCCCTCTCCATCGCTCAGCTTGACAAGCTTCCACCTGTCCACTGCCCTGTCTTTCTGGTTTATTCTCTTCAATCTTTCTTCCAACCTCTCTTATTGAATTTATTTTTCTCTAGCTTTTCTTCTCTCCCTGCAATGTGTGCTGTCTCTATACTATCACCGTTGTTTCAAATATTTCGAAGCATTTCAGTGAAATCAATGGCAATGGCATTAAGGTATTTCTACTCATCACTCTTCGGTGGCTGAAAAACATTTTCTTTGCTTCGACATAGTTCCGCAATCAAATTTGGTAATGGCTATTATTTAACCTCTCATGATTTCCTTTGATTAATCAAATACAGAAGTTTGCCTTATGAATTGAACTACAGGAGCTTGTAACTAAGGCCAAATTACTAGCAAGGATACTTATGCTCCTCTCATTGAAATTTACTTCTTATAAAATGAGAGTTTTGTTTTACTATTTTTGGTCTACCCATAAAATGTTGTAGATATTTCTTTATATTATTCCACAGCTATATTATAAATCCATTTTCTTTTTGCTGCATTATGTCCAAATCAGGTAAATTATCATTTATAATCACAATCTTCCCTGATGTTCTTCAGTGTACTTGTTCTTTTGTTCATCAATGCTACTCATGATATTTATTTAGTCTCTTTTGACTCCACAGCATGCATTTTGCATAAACCACAAAAATAATAGTACCACTGGTATTATTCTAAGGAACGTTTGCTACAGCAGTTAGTAATATTTTTTTTTTAAATATTTCGTTCAAAAAAATTGATGTAAGAATGCAATACTCAATGATGCATGAGGAGGAACCACAACATTTAGCTTTGTTAATTATTTATGTTTGAGTGTAAAAAAAGGGATAATAAATACATGGTCATGCTGACTCTTTAACAAGAGAATTATTAGATTTAAGTGAATATTTTATACTTTTTAGTTTGAGATGGAAATGTTTTCTTGGGTTGATAGATTACTTCTCTTGAGGTGTGTATGAACTCAATGCTTTTTTTGTTGTGTAAGAATTCTTGCGTAGCACCAACAATTCTAAGTCTCATAGTTCGAGTGATTGAGAATCTGGAACATTAATCTTCAGTTTGAGTCTTAGTTTGAATCACCTAGAAGTATATAGATAGATGGAAGGTTGCAGGGCAGTAATTCTCTGTATAGTATTTACCTTATTATTTTGCATTAAGTGGTGAGTGCTCCTGAGCTATACTGATCACCAGCACAACATCGCCTTAAGTTTTTTTTCCCCATCTTTGCTTTCACCTATAAAAGAGGTTCATCTTTAAGACATTTGATGTTCATCTAATGATTTTTAGTGCTATTTGTTCAGTGTGCTGGATAAGAAGTATGGTAATGGAGCAAGGACCCAACCAAGTGACTGACAAAGGATATTGGAAGACAACTGGCTTGGATAAGGTTGTTTACCAGAGACACAAAATTATTGGGATGAAGAAAACTCTTGTTTATCACGATGGGCATGCACCCAAGGGATTGAGAACCAATTGGTTTATGCATGAGCACAGGCTTGCTGAATGCTGACTTGGAGTTAGAAAGAGCTGGTATTCATCAGGTGAGACCTGGTGATTAAATAATATGAGATTCTTTGTTGATGATCTTGGAATAAAACATAGAGGTTAACTTATATGAGAAGTGAGTTTAGATAGTGGATTTAAGTAACTAAAACAGGAAGAGAAACTATCCTCTTTCTATTAATTCAATTTAAGATAATATAGGGGCGATAGTCATCTCATGTATTGGAATGCACTCCTCAATTTCATCCTAATAAAATTTGTATTTCACTCACTCATTTTTATTGGTAAAATTCAATTAGAAAACTGAGGTGCCCCTCAGTTTGATTGTTGTATTGTGTTGAACAATTTGAAAGAGACTTTCTTATTTTTATGTAGCATTAAAGGTGAATTTTGTTTCTTTTAGTCAAGTTCAAAAAGTTGTGCATAAAACTACAAACTATTGTAAATAAATCGTACTCTTGGCAAAAAACAGTTTTAAACAGGAAGAGGATGGGTGAAAAAGAAGAATCTTATGTGACCAACTTGTAATATAATGGAAAAAATTATTTATCAAATTTAATTGAAATACTAACCTATCGAAGTATATGTAGGAAATCCGGGCTAACACCTCATGAAATGAGGTGCTCCAAATCTAGTATATATTAAAAAATTTAAATTAGTCATGAATTTATATTATTATTTATTTATTTCGTCATGTATCACATAATTTTTAATATTTTTTTTAATTATAGTAATATATATACTTAATTTAATTATGTTACAATTATTTAAATAATTTTAAGATTTATATATTTAAATTAAAACGTATATGTAGTTTATTTAATTATAAATAAATTTTTATTAATTATTATTATTATAGTATAATATGGAATAAAAATATATGTACCTATTTTATCATATTATGAATGTTATATATTTTTATATAAATTAATTACATTTAAAATATATTACAATAAATTTTATAAATATAAAAGTATTAGTAATTAAAAACAGAGTTATTATGACTAATGTATTAATAGTGTCATATTATGACATTTATTAAATAATGTATTAATAGATATATAATAGTGTAGTATTAAGTGTTTAATAACTTCGTATATTAATAGAATAGTTATAATGATATTTCAAAAAAAATGTATTAAAATTAGTGTAGTGATTGACCTTTTTCTAGTAGTGGTAGTTATATTAGAGGGAAGTGGTGGGTCATATTGTATACTTTTTTACTAAATAGGGAAAATAGATACATTTGAAGCGGACGCCAAAATAGTAAAATGGATACCTTAGAAGCGGACGGAGGGAGTATTACTTTTCATTTATACTATAAATTGTTTATGAAATAGCATTATTACTTTTGAGTACCACTTTTTACCCGTCTCACATAAGTAAGACGGTCTCATACAAGTCTTTGCCTAATTAAAATAAACACACTTAATAAGTGTATAAATTTATTTTGTAATTACACCTTAATAATTACTCCCTCCGTCCCAGGCAAACGTCCCTATTTACTTTTTGCAAGTAAAATAAAAAGTATTATTATTTTATGTGTAGTGGGTAGTTGTATTAGTAGTGAGTGATGAGCCATATGTGGGGGTCTTTTACTAAAAGGAAAAAATGAGGACCTTTGAATGAGACATCCAATATAGTCAAATGGAGACCTTTTGGTGAAATAGATGGAGTATAAAATAATGAAATGATATATATATATATATATATATATATATATATATATATATATATATATATATATATATATATATATATATATATATATATATATATATATATATATATATATCATAATACCTTACATTAATATATATTATTAGGGTAGGTCTTTAGTGAGACAATTTTACACTTTTGAAAATAGTTATCACTTTCGTTATAAAATATTATCACTTTTCATTTATATTATAAATTGTTCATGAAATAACATTATCACTTTTCAGTATAAAAGTTATCAATTTCTGACCTTCTCACGTAAACCTTACGTGAGGCGGTCTCACATAAGTCTTTGCTATATTATTATTATATTTATATTTTGTAATTTGGTTGATATAATTTTAAGGGCAAGTCTTGTGCGAGACCATCTTATGTGAGACCATTTTACGCCTTTTAAAATAGTTGTTACTTTTGCTATAAAACGTTATCACTTTCGCTATAAAATGTTATTACTTTTCATTTATACTATAAATTATTCATGAAATAGCATTATCACTTTTCATTGATTAAATATCACTTTTTATTATAAAAGTTAGCACATTTCGTCCGTCTCACATACGTACGATCTCACACAAGTCCTTACCTAATTTTAATATGGGTGTAACTTGGATATGATCACTCCACCAAAGGAATTGGTCAAACTTGTGGTCTCCATAATTCTTAATTAATTTTTCCTCCTTCATTAACGTTGTTTTTATTTTTTATTTTTACATTTATTATAATTAAATGACTATTATACCCTAAACCCTATGAGTAAAATATACCCTAAATCACAAGGGTGAAATTCCAATTATATCCTAAACTTTGAATTCTAGGGGTAAAATATACCCTAAACCACAAGGGTGAAATTACAATTATATCCTAAACTTTGAATTCTAGGGGTAAAATATACCCTAAACCACAAGGGTGAAATTATAATTATACTCTAAATCCTATGGGTGAAATTACAATTATACCCTAAACCCTAAATCCTATGGATGAAATATATCATAAACCATAAGAGTGAAATTATAATTACACCCTAAACTCTAGAGGTGAAATATACCCTAAACCACAAGGATGAAATAATACTGTGAACCCTAGGAGTAAATATACCCTAACTACAATGGTGAGATTATAATTATACACTAAACCCTAAACTGTCACGCATCCCAATTTATTTATATGTAAAAATAATTAAATTTATAAGTAATTTTTTTAAAACTAAGATAAAACAATCGCATTCAAATTCATGATAATTATAAAGAAGAGTTTAATTAAATCATAATTAGAATTTAAACAAAAATCTTAGAAATTAAGCAGCGAAAGTTTTTCGATGCTTTGTGTGTAGTTGATTAGCCATAACTTGTAGTCGGGTTGACCAATTCAAGAATTTATCGAACCACAGGGAGGTCGATGCTAGCACTTAAGCGATATCACGTTTATCACGATTTTATAGAGACGAATCATAGATGGATTGTTTGGGTAACAAGTAATTAAATGAAAGTAGACAAACAATAATCCAATGACAAGATAAAAATGATGAATGAGTGGTTTTCCAAATTAAGCAGAAGTGAGATTAACAACACTAATGAAGTGGTAACTTATGGATTCATGCATTAAACTCATATGTATCAAGGGTTAAGACTAAGGGCCAACACTTATACCACCTAAACTTCCTCTCGAAATGAATAGGATGTAGATCATTTGCACAATCTCAAAATAGCTCAAAGGTTGGTTCTAAATTAAACTATTCCAACTAGGTACTAAGTTCAATTATAGAATCCCTTCATATAATCAATTGACTTCTCAATCTAACTAATCACATGTTCCATCAAAGGGTTCTAAATAATAAAGGACTTCTCAATCACTTTACCATCTATAATGCACATGAGGTGTTTGATGAAATGATTCACTTGACTATCCTAAGCACATCATTGATTTCTCAATCTAATCATATAATTAGAACAATCAAACACACAAAACATCATAGATCTCAAGATATATAAGCACCAATGATAGAAAATCAAATATCCCCATCAACATATGAATTTAATTACATAGATCCACAAATTAACCAACAACCTTCATGTTGCTAATCTCACAAGGGAGATTAGCCTACAATCTTCATAAGATCCATAACATAGACATTATAATTCTTACAAATCATGATAAACTAAAGGATTAACACAAAATTGGAATGAAAACTCCCTTGAAAATGGATCCAATTGAATCTCCCTTCTTCCTTTGGTGATCACCCAAGCTTCCTTGCTTCTTCACTTGATTTGGATGGAGGAAATTATGGAGAGATGATGTAGATCTCAAAATGGATGAATGGGATGGAGGATATGGTGTGAAATCAAAGGAATGGTGTGTGAGGTGTGTGTGAACAGTAGAATTTCGGATCCCCCCTTTAAAATGTTGAATGGATTGGTATTTATACCCCATGGAGACCTTCTAGAAGAATTGTAAAAAATATCCTGTTCTGGTGCCGACACGAGTCGTGCTACGTAGCAAGGGTCGTGTCGTGTCAGGGCATGCGGCACACGAGTCGTTCTGCGTCGCACGGCCAAAGGGTGGCCGTGTTGAATGCCTAGACGTCGCCGCACGGCCTCCGCTTACAGGCCCGTGTCTTGTACACGGGTCGTGCTCCGCAACACGGGTCGTGCGCCACAACACGGCCAAGTGGTGGTCGTGTTGGATAAATAGATGCCGCCGCACGACAATTCTGGACAGGCCCGTGTCTGGCACACGGGCCGTTTTGCTGCAGCACGAGCCGTGTTGACAGCACGGCCAGCCGTGTTCTTGCACCTTTGTTTCTTCTTCTTTGTTTGATCTTCCTTCTTCATTTTTACTCCATTTTCACCTGTTATATGTATGTTTAAGATCATTCTCACACATTCCTATGAAAATACATAACACCACCAAAATACACGAAAATACGGATAAAACAATACGCAAAATACACTAAAAAAGGCACTAAAATCTAGGTGAAAATAACGACAATCACACCCCCAAACTTGAAGTATTGTTCGTCCCCGAACAATGAAAATGATAGACTGAGGGAGAAGCTTTCACCTAGTAAAAAGACTAAACGAATACAAGTAAGAACACATCATTAGCAACAAGAATTTCAAATCATGCTAAGCTAACCTACAACATTAGATTCATGATAAGAGAAATTAACAAGTTCAATCAAAAGAGAATATAGAGCAATATAGTCCTTTTAGTCTAAGCCTCACATAAGTTTATCAATTTCCCTCGACACTCTTTAAATAAGGTAAATCAACACTCATCAATCAATTGGCTCGACTCACCATACACTTGCTCGTAGACTCTATTCACAAACCACCAAAAATTTAATCAATGATCAAAAAGGTCTTTAATTAAGGATGTAATGATAGGCTCTTTGGTAGGGTAGGAAGATATAGGTAAAAGTGACTAAATGAGTGTAAGTAATCGAAGAGGTAGCTACTTTCTTCCATCCCTTCACATTCTTTTTCTTCCTTTCTTTTCTTTATTGATCATAAGCACTAATCATCACTTTCTTGGATTTTTGAGCTTCTTATAGATTCATGCCTCTTTTCTTTGACTCTTAAGTACTTGAGCATATTATTGTTGCTTGCTCATTTTCTTGTTTTGAAATTGCATGTCCATTCTTTCTTATGCTCTTTTCATCATTTTTCTTACTTATTTACCATTTCCTCTTTCTCTTTTGTTATCTCATCACACCTTTCTAGCCACCATCTTCTTTATTACTCACACTAAAGGTATATATCTTAGGCTCATGTGGGTAATTAAAGCTTGTAATGTGCTATCTTCACAATAAATAGGCTTATAGGCTCAAAGTGGTTTACTAGGGATGATTTTTAAAGGTAAGGAAATATTTGGCAATGGCTATACATGACAAGGATGGCCTTAAATCATTTCATCGATCTCCATTAATCGGATTCATTCCTAAAGTCTTTGAGCAAGTATTTAGTTTATCAAAACTCAACCGATCCACTCATGAAAAGGTACCATGTATACATGGTCGAGCCTCAAATTCTCACAAGTTTATGCTCGACTTAAAAGGACTTATTACAACTTATTCATTCTTTTAATTGAATTAGTTAAATAAAACATATCACAATTCGAAAGCGTAGAGTTCCTTAATCATAATTCGACCTCACTTATCACCATAATGCATCATCACTCATATTCAAAACGACTCACAACCTCCCAAACAAACCACCAAATCAAACCTAAACACGAAAAAAACAAAGAAACAACAAAACGACAAAAGTAAAAACACAAAGACAACAATAAAAGAAAAGATACAAAGAAAATTCACCCCATCCATAGTCAATACACAACAAAACTCATCTCAATCCTTAATTGAAAGAAAAGTACGAAATTAAACATCCCAAAACAAAACAATATGAAGTCTCAAATCCAACACAAATTAAATAACTATAGAAGATGAACTAATGAAGTGTCGAACACCAAAAGTACTCCCTTAGTTATCCGGAGGCGGAGGGGGTTGATTATGCCATGATCCCCAAGGAGTATAAGCACGAGGTGTGGTAGGGAATTGGAAATTGAACATCCTTGTGATCATCTCTTCCATGTTGTTCGAGCGTGATCGTGTATTCTCTTCATAGTACTCCCTACGACGCTGCCCTTCATGGATCTCCCTTATCATTGCACCCTGCCTCTGCTGCTCCTCTCGGAACTCTCTCATCTCATCTCCAAGCGCCTGCTGCGTCTGCCTGATCTCCATGAGTTCGTTGTTTGCCTATTTTTATAGCACTCACGAGCAAGAATACTCGATCGTTGTAGTAGTATATCCCAAGAAAAATTATCAATCCAATAAGGAGTTATTTTCGGACTAGCAAAATACGTGAGCTCATGTTCATTGTTGTTTTTGTAAAGATGATCGGGGGTTTTGAGATTGGATAACAACTAAAACAAGAAGCAAGTAAATAAGATAGCAAATAAGATAAATGACAAGTAAAGAAAATGGGTGCTTAAGTTCAAGTATGGAAAAACATGGGATTAGAAACATCCAAGCACACTCGATTCATATTATCATGCAAACGGAATTCAACTCAATTGATGTAGACTAAGGGTGATCACGATTGTATCCTAAGCTCCCTTTCGGGTTACAAAGGTTGTTGATCCATTTTGGACTCCCAAAAGCACTTAAGATCAAAGCCCAACATTAACCCCTTCCATCTAGGTACTAGTTAGACTAAACTCTCCCTTTTTGTGTACTAAGGCCAACGAATGGATTGGTTCCCCTCATTGAATTCAAATATCCTTTCGGTCAAACCCAAACTCAATGTCTATTCATGCCTTCCTAATACTATAGAGGGTCGTTTCCGTCTCACTCCAAGCAATACATACATGAAGATCATGATAGCATTTAATTACCACAAATAATCCATTGATCAACAATCCATTAAACCAATAAACATTCATGAATAACAAACCATGCCATCACAACATCAAGACAATTAAACTCCATGAATAGAAATCAACATCAATTAAATCAAAAACCAATTTAATCCACATGATAATATCAATCTAATATGCTCTTCATGTTCCTAATCCCACTAGAGGGATTAGCCTATCATAGTAAAAGTAACAAAACAATTAAATGATTCATTACAATTACCCATAGTCTAAGATCTAAAGAAATACAAAATGAATGGATTCTTCCCTATCAATTTCTTGAAGAGAATCTTCTATTCTTCTTGATCTCCACCTCTAGCTCTTGATTCCTTGAGATCTCTCACACCCAATGGAAGGGATGAAGTTTTGATGGAGAATTAATGGAGATGATGAAGATGGATCAAAATGGATGAAGGTGGATGAAGATGATGGTGGGAAATGGAAGAAATGGTGTGTGAGGTGTGTGTAGATGATAGGATTTTCGGATTTTTTGCCAATTGTTGAATAAAGGGGTATTTATACCCCTTTGGAGGCTTCTAGAAGGATCTGGAAATTTCTGCAGGAAAATACCCAACACGAGTCGTGCTCTGTAACACGGCCACGGGGTGGCCGTGTTGTGTCTTCTGATGCTGCCGCACGGCCTCGCCTTACAGGGCCGTGTTACGTAACACGGCTCGTGTGCTGCAACACGAGTCGTGTGTTGTAACACGGGCACAGGTGTGATCGTGTTGGCTCTTCTGATGTCGCCACACGGCCACCTTCTTACAGGGCCGTGTTGGTGACACGGCTCGTGCTCCCGACTCGACTCGTGCAACTGGACACGACCTGAAGTTGCCCGTGTTGAGTGACTAGATGTCGCCACACGGCCAACTCTTACAGGGCCGTGTTGGCTACACGGCTCGTGTGCTGGCTCCTGCATTTCTTCACTGTTTTGGCTCGTTCTCCCTCGTTTCAACTCCGAATTGAGATCCGCTTTTTCCTACATCTTCCTTATCATGTTTAACATCCAATAAAAAGTGAAAATCTTACGTTTAAGTTCATTCACACACATTTCAATAAAAACACCAAACACAACCAAATAACATATAAAATACGGATAAAATAATACGAAAATACATATAAAAAGACATTAAAATCTAGGTGAAAATAGCTCTAATCAACCCCCAAACTTAAGGTGTTGCTCGTCCCCGAGCAACGAAAATGACAAATCAAAAGGAGAAATTTTCACCTAGAAAAAGACTAAACGAATATAAGCAATAACACATCGTTAGAAATAATAACAACAAACTATGCTAAGTCATCCTACAACATTAAAATCATGACATGAGAAATTAACAAGATCAATCAAAAGAGAATAAAGTGTAATATAGTTCCTTTTAAGTCCAAGCCTCACAATGGATATTAATGTCTCTCAACACTCTTTTGAAATAGGGTAGATCACACTCATTAATCGATTGGCTCGACTCGCTATAAGCTTGCTCGCGGACTATATTCACAAACCACTAAAGTTTCAATTAATGATCAAAAAGGTCTTTAATTAGGATATAATGATAGGCTCTTTGGTATGGTAGGAAGTATATGGATAAGAGTGACTAATCATGTGTAAGTAATCAAAGAGATGGTCAATTTCCTCAACTTCTTCACTTTCTTTTCTTCCTTGCTTATCTTTACAATCTCAAGCACTATTCATTAATTTTCCTTGGATCGAGCTTCTTTTGATGCATGCTTCCTATCTTTGAATTTTGTTTACTTGAGCATTTTGATGTTGTTTTACTCTTTCTCTTGCTTTGAGGTTGCATGTGCATTCTTGTTTTGCTCTTTTCATCCTTTTTCTTGCTTGTTTACCATTCCCTTTTCTTCTTTTGCTAATCAATCAATCCTTTCTAGCTACCATCTTCTCAATCACCCACACAAAGGTATATATATGCTTGAATGGGTAATTAAGGCTTGTAATGTGCTAAATTCACAAGAAATAGGCTTATAGGCTCAAAATGGTTAACTAAGGATGATGTTCATGGTAGGGGACATATATGGCAATGACTATAATAACAAGGATGACCTTAGATCATTTCACCAATCTCCACTAATCGGGCTCGTTCCTATAGTCCTTGAGCAAGTTCTAACTTATCAAACACAATCGATCCACTCATGAAGAAATACCATGTATGCATGGTTGAGGCTCAAATGCTCACAAGCTTGTGCTCGGACCTTAAGGAACTTATTACACCACATTCATCTCAAAATTGAACAAGTTAAGTAAAACATGTCACAATTTGAAAGTTTAGAGATTCTTAATCATAATTTGTCATCACTTATCACCACAACTTATCATCACTCACATTCAAAAATGACTCACGACATCCCTAAACAAACCACCAAACATCCCAAGATAAGAATGAAAATCACATAACATACAAATAAGGACTCAACAAACAAGACACAACAAAAACACAAAACATGCAAAAACACAAAATACCATCATCCATAAGAAACTTAAGCACACATTCATCCCAACCTTTATTGAAAAGGAAATCCTAATTTACGAAAGTAAACCTCCCACAAACATAACAAATGAAGTATCATGCTAGTCACAACAATCAAAATCAATTCATTTCAAGTAATAACATGATAAGGTGTAGAGTACTCCCTCAATAGGCATTTGGTAAGGAAAACGTTAGCTCCAAGCTCCATCTTGCTTCCAATACCTCTCATTCATGCTCAAGCACTCAACAAACACCATTATTTCAACAATTTCATTATAAATATGGACTATCATGCACTTCAACACCACCAATCATGCCAAAATCAAACCAATACTCATGAGAGAAAAATTTTAAAATTTACCCAAATTTTACAAGAATCATACATCATACTCAAATGGTGAGTCACACCACACACTCTTCCCCCAAACTTAAATCGAAACAAGAGTTGAGACTTAAGTTTGCAAAAAGTGGTGAGACTTACCCTTGTAGTTTCCACTGATGATCTTCTTGTTGAGAAGTAACCGCATCCATACGACTCAAGCTAAATCCACCACGCACTAGCACCCCCCAAACTTAACTCGAGACAAGAGTCACGAATTAAGTTTGCAACAAATGGTGGAACATGTCAACTTGAATCCATGAAGCATTTCTCTTTTCTTCAATATGCATTTTTCTCCATGAGCACAATCAATCTACAAGGCCAAAATACAAAACAACAAAAACAAAGCAATAAAGATAGTGATGGGGTGCCTCCCATCGAGCGCTAAGTTTAACGTCTTCAAGCTAGACGAATGTTTAGCTCATCTTTCACATAAAGTATCCACAAAGAGGGTCTCCCTTTGTGATGGATCCACATAGTGCTTCACACGATGACCATTGACCAAGAACTCTCCCCCGTTCTCATCTATAACCTTTAGAGCTCCCCCATCAAGTACTTCCTTTACCACATAAGGTCCTCTCCATTTGGACTTCAACTTGCCCGGGAAAAGTCTTAGTCGAGAATTGAATACCAATACCTTCTCACCCTTTTCAAAGCTCTTCTTCCTCAAACGAGCATCATGCCACCTCTTGGTTTTCTCCTTAAAAATTCTTGAATTTTCATAAGCATTTTCTCTAAATTCCTCAAGCTCATTCAATTGTAAGAATCTTACCTTCTTCGAAGCTTTCATGTCAAAATTCAACTTCTTAATGGCCCAATAAGCTTTATGCTCTAACTCCACCGGAAGATGGCAAGACTTACCATAGACAATTTGAAAAGGAGACATACCAAGAGTGGTCTTGAATGCGGTTCGAAAAGCCCACAATGCATCATCAAGTTTATTTGACCAATCCTTTCTACTCACACTCACTGTTTTCTCCAAGACTTGTTTGATTTGTCGATTAGAAATTTCAGCTTGACCATTCGTTTGAGGGTGATACGGAGTAGACACTCGATGCTTCACTCCATAAGTCTTGAGAATGTTCTCCATGAGCTTATTTATGAAGTGACTACCCCCATCACTTACCAACACTCTAGGTACTCCAAATCTTGTGAAGATATGCTTCTTTAGAAACCCCATGACCACTCTAGCATCGCTTGTTCTTGAAGGTATGGCCTCAACCCATTTCGATACATAGTCGACCGCCAATAAGATGTATAGGAATCCATTAGATTGAGGAAATGGTCCCATGAAATCGATGCCCCACACATCAAATATCTCCACTTCTTGAAAGCTCTTAAGGGGCATCTCATCCCACTTGGAGATTCCTCCCATCCTTTGACACCGATCACAACCCTCTACAAATTTCTTACAACTCTTGAACAAAAATGGCCAATACAACCCCGATTGTAAGACTTTTGCAGCGGTCTTTTGAGCTCCAAAATGGCCTCCACTAGGTGAAGAGTGGCAAAACTCCAACACACTATTCAATTCTTCCTTGGGCACACATCTTCGCACAAGAGAATCATTGCACATCTTGTACAAGAATGGATCATCCCACAAGTAATTTTTAACATCATGAAAGAACTTCTTGGATTGATACTTATTAAGCTCATAAGGCCTCCTTCCACTAGCCAAGTAATTCACATAGTCCGCATACCACGGACTTCCTTCTTCCTCCACTAAAGCCTCAATTTGATAGCAATCACACTCCAAGATTTCTTCATCGGGAAAAACCTCTTTGATTAACTCATAAGTACCTTCACAATGCTCCCTCGACTCTAACCTTGAAAGATGGTCGGCTATCACATTCTCCGTGCCCTTCTTATCTCTCACTTCAATATCAAATTCTTGAAGAAGTAGTACCCATCTTATCACCCTTGGCTTTGCATCCTTCTTTGCCATGAGATACTTGATAGCGGCATGATCGGTGTATACAATGGTTTTCGTTCCTACCAAATAAGGACGAAACTTATCAAATGTGTATACTACCGCCAAGAACTCTTTTTCGGTAGTAGTGTAGTTCCTTTGAGCCGCATCAAATGTCTTGCTTGCATAGTAAATGACTCGGAATTTTTTCTCTCTTAATTGCCCCAAAACCACTCCAAGAGCTACGTCACTTGCATCACACATCAATATAAATGGTTCCTTCCAATCGGGGGTGATCAAGATGGGTGATGAAATTAAAGCTTCCTTTAGCACCTGAAAAGCATTTAAACAATTATCATCAAACTTAAATGGCACATCTTTTTCAAGGAGATGAGATAGAGGTTTAGAAAATGAAGAAAAATCCTTGATGAATCTACGATAGAACCCGGCATGGCCAAGGAACGATCGTACTCCCTTCTCATTTGTTGGTGGTGGAAGCTTCTCTATAGCAACAACTTTGGCTCGGTCAACTTGCAATCCCTTTGAAGAGATGTGATGTCCAAGTACAATGCCATCATTTACCATGAAATGGCACTTCTCCCAATTCAACACTAAATTAGTGTCTTGACATCGCTTCAAAACAATAGCAAGGTTAGACAAACAATTATCAAAAGAAGAACCAAACACCGAGAAGTCATCCATGAAAACTTCCATTATATTCTCAATTAATCCTTCAAAGATTGCCATCATACACCTTTGAAAGGTGGCCGGTGCATTGCAAAGTCCAAATGGCAATCTTCGAAAAGCAAATATTCCATAAGGACAAGTGAAAGCGGTCTTTTCTTGGTCTTCGGGTGCTATGAGAATTTGGTTATACCCGGAATATCCATCAAGAAAGCAATAAAACTCATATCCGGCTAACCTATCCAACATTTGATCCAAGAAAGGTAAGGGGAAGTGATCTTTACGTGTGTTTTCATTAAGCTTTCTATAATCAACACACACACGCCATCCCGTCACCGTCCTCGTGGCTATGGTCTCATCTTTATCGGTCTTCACTATAGTCATACCCCCTTTTTTAGATACTACATGCAACGGGCTCACATAGGGGCTATCACTAATAGGAAAAATCATATCGGAGTCTAACCACTTAAGAACCTCTTTCTTTACCACTTCTTGCATGATAGGATTAAGTCTTCTTTGGTTTTGAACACAAGCTTTCCCTTCATCCTCAAGTCTTATCTTATGCATGCAAATTGTTGGACTAATTCCCTTCAAATCATCAATACACCAACCAATAGCCGACTTATGCTCTTTAAGGACATTTAGCAATTTATCAAGTTGACTAGAAGTTAGAGATGATGATACAATTACCGGATAAGTCTCATTTTCACCAAGGTAGGCATAAGTAAGATGATCGGGTAGAGGCTTCAACTCCACCTTCTTTTCCTTTTTCTCTTCGTGCTCGAGTGGATCTCTAAGTGGTAAGAACTTTTCATTTCCCCTTGATATGGCGGCTGCAACCTCTTGAGCTTCACTACAATCACCTAGATCAAGCAAACAATTAATCAATTCTTCATTTAAATCAAGAGAAGTAGTAGAAATATTAGAAAGAGATAGAGAATTGCTCAAGCATAGTTCAAGTGGATCCTTGGTTACAATGGAAGGCCAACTCTCCTCGACACTTCCCTTTACAACATCTACACTTTTACATTCTTCATCATTCATTGGATATTGCATGGCCTTATGTAGAGAGAATACCACTTCCTCATCATTAACCCTCAACTTCAATTCTCCTTTGTAGACATCAATAAGAGCTCTCCCGGTAGCAAGAAACGGTCTCCCAAAAATCAATGACACATTTTCATCCTCCTCCATATCTAGAACAACAAAGTCCACCGGAAAGACGAACTTATCAACTTTCACCAACACATCTTCAACTACTCCTTTTGGATGTGTCATAGATCTATCCGCCAATTGAAGTGTGATGGAAGTTGGCTTTACTTCACCTAATCCAAGCTTCTTGAATATGGAGAGAGGCATTAGATTAATGCTTGCACCAAGGTCACAAAGAGCCTTGTTCTTCTTGTTCTTTCCAATTTCACAAGGTATAATGAAACTACCCGGATCCTTCAATTTTTGTGAAAGTTTCTGTTGTAGAATGGCACTACACTCTTCGGTTAGATTAACCGTTTCATTGTCCACAAGACTTCTTTTCTTTCCCATGATGTCCTTCAAGAAACGAGCATAATGAGGCATTTGATCCGAAGCATCGGCGAAAGGCATATTGATTTGAATCTTCTTGAAGATTTCAAGAAACTTTTTGAACCTCTCATCCAAACCCTTCTTCAAAAACCTTTGAGGAAAAGGAATCGGTACTTGAGTCTTGGGTATTCCCCAACTATCTCTTTCAACTTCAACTTCCTTTTCCCTTAACTCCTTTGCCTTTTTCCACTTTGGAATTCTCTCTATCTTCTCTTCATCTTTCTTTTGCTCAACAATTTCTTTTTTCTTGCTTACTTCCTCCATTTCAATCTCTTCTTGCACCAACCCTTCTTCCACCTTGCTTTCCACTTCCCTTTCAATGACAATACTATCTTCTTTAGGCATAGGAGGTTCCTCATACTCTTTTCCACTTCTAAGAGTGATAGCTTTGCAATCTTCTTTAGGATTGGTTACCGTGGTAGATGGAAACTTTCCTTGTTGGTGTTGAGATCCCACGGAAGAAGCAATTTGACCCATTTGATACTCAAAAGCTCTCATCCTATTGTCGGATTTCTTCTCATTTTCCTCCATTCTAGCCTCCATCTTTTTCATGAATGTTAGCAATGTCTCTTCCACCGATGCTTTCCCCTCTCCATTTGGTGGTTTAGCACTCGGATTGAATCCCGGAGGATATGACACGGCGGCTTGAGGATTAGAGTAAGAAAGATTTTCATGCTTCCTCGGAGCTTGATAATTTCCACTTGATTGATTGAAATTGCTTCCCCGAGCTTGTCCTTGATATCCTCCTTGAAAATTACCTTGATTAGAAGGATAATTACCTTGAAAATTCCCTTGGCGTTGAAAATTTCCTTGGTAATTTCTCCTATCTAAGTAGGCAACATCCTCTATACTTTGCATAACATGGCTCTCATCATTCACAATAGAACTTGTGCTTCCCCCTTGAGTTACTCCTTGAGTGATCAAATTCAATTGTTTTGTTAAAGCTTGAATGCTCTCATTGAATTCTTTCATTCCCTCACTTTGGAACATATCACTCTTCACTTTGTTCACACTCTCCACTTGAGCTACTTTTCCAAAGGCATAACCTCTCATTACTCGCTGGGAAGGCCATTGATAAGCATTCATTGCAATGTCTTCAAAAATATCCATGGCTTTCATAGCATCCACTCCAAATATAGACCCTCCGGATGAGGCATCTACATGCATCCGATTTTGTTGATTCAACCCTTGATAGAAGAAAGCCACTTGTTGATTCTCATGAAAATCATGTTGAGGACACTTTCGGAGCATCTCTTTGTAGCGTTCCCATGCTTCATAAAAATTTTCATCCGGAAGTTGCCTAAATTGAGTGATAAGGCTTTTCAATTGGAGCGTCTTTGAAGGAGGAAAGTACTTGTTTAGGAACCTTTGCTCAAGATCTTCCCATGTATTACAACTTCCCAAAGAAATTGTATTGTACCATGCTTTAGCCTTGTCTCTTAAAGAGAAAGAGAACAACCTCATTCGAATAGCATCCTCCGACACTCCCTTCATCTTGACGGTATTTGCAACCTCCAAGAAAGTAGATAGATGAGTGTTCGGGTCTTCAAGAGGACCTCCCCCAAACTGATTTGCTTTAACCATGTTGATCAATCCGGTCTTGATTTCATAATCATTGGCTTGAACCGGAGGAACCATATTGTGCACGGCCCTCGGTTGGAAGTAATCCCGAATTGCTCTAGGCCTTGGCAACTCTTGTTGTTGAAATATCCTTTGAGCTTCTTGATTGGCAAGCAATTGCATATACTCTTGATTTTGAGCAAAGAAATTCCTCATTATCTCCGCTTGATTCTCTTGCACTCCTTCTTGTACCCCCCTTTGATCTTGTAACGGATCTTGGGGTGGGTCATAATTAACATTCTCTCCACGTTGATTCTCCATATTTTTTTCTTTTCTAGCTTTACGCCTCTCTCGCTTCCTTTGTCGTGTGGTCCTTTCAATCTCCAAATTCAAAGGAATGATCGATTGATTTCCCTTTGATCTTGTGATCATAAAACACCTACGAAAAGGCCAAGAGTGAGACCACAAACAACAATAGTAAAAAAAAAAAAAAAAATCCTTATCAAGAACAACTAAAACAATAACACAGTACTCGACTAGTCCGTCAAACTCCCCTTTGGCAACGGAGCCATTTTCTTGTTTGCCTATTTTTATAGCACTCACGAGCAAGAATACTCGATCGTTGTAGTAGTATATCCCAAGAAAAATTATCAATCCAATAAGGAGTTATTTTCGGACTAGCAAAATACGTGAGCTCATGTTCATTGTTGTTTTTGTAAAGATGATCGGGGGTTTTGAGATTGGATAACAACTAAAACAAGAAGCAAGTAAATAAGATAGCAAATAAGATAAATGACAAGTAAAGAAAATGGGTGCTTAAGTTCAAGTATGGAAAAACATGGGATTAGAAACATCCAAGCACACTCGATTCATATTATCATGCAAACGGAATTCAACTCAATTGATGTAGACTAAGGGTGATCACGATTGTATCCTAAGCTCCCTTTCGGGTTACAAAGGTTGTTGATCCATTTTGGACTCCCAAAAGCACTTAAGATCAAAGCCCAACATTAACCCCTTCCATCTAGGTACTAGTTAGACTAAACTCTCCCTTTTTGTGTACTAAGGCCAACGAATGGATTGGTTCCCCTCATTGAATTCAAATATCCTTTCGGTCAAACCCAAACTCAATGTCTATTCATGCCTTCCTAATACTATAGAGGGTCGTTTCCGTCTCACTCCAAGCAATACATACATGAAGATCATGATAGCATTTAATTACCACAAATAATCCATTGATCAACAATCCATTAAACCAATAAACATTCATGAATAACAAACCATGCCATCACAACATCAAGACAATTAAACTCCATGAATAGAAATCAACATCAATTAAATCAAAAACCAATTTAATCCACATGATAATATCAATCTAATATGCTCTTCATGTTCCTAATCCCACTAGAGGGATTAGCCTATCATAGTAAAAGTAACAAAACAATTAAATGATTCATTACAATTACCCATAGTCTAAGATCTAAAGAAATACAAAATGAATGGATTCTTCCCTATCAATTTCTTGAAGAGAATCTTCTATTCTTCTTGATCTCCACCTCTAGCTCTTGATTCCTTGAGATCTCTCACACCCAATGGAAGGGATGAAGTTTTGATGGAGAATTAATGGAGATGATGAAGATGGATCAAAATGGATGAAGGTGGATGAAGATGATGGTGGGAAATGGAAGAAATGGTGTGTGAGGTGTGTGTAGATGATAGGATTTTCGGATTTTTTGCCAATTGTTGAATAAAGGGGTATTTATACCCCTTTGGAGGCTTCTAGAAGGATCTGGAAATTTCTGCAGGAAAATACCCAACACGAGTCGTGCTCTGTAACACGGCCACGGGGTGGCCGTGTTGTGTCTTCTGATGCTGCCGCACGGCCTCGCCTTACAGGGCCGTGTTACGTAACACGGCTCGTGTGCTGCAACACGAGTCGTGTGTTGTAACACGGGCACAGGTGTGATCGTGTTGGCTCTTCTGATGTCGCCACACGGCCACCTTCTTACAGGGCCGTGTTGGTGACACGGCTCGTGCTCCCGACTCGACTCGTGCAACTGGACACGACCTGAAGTTGCCCGTGTTGAGTGACTAGATGTCGCCACACGGCCAACTCTTACAGGGCCGTGTTGGCTACACGGCTCGTGTGCTGGCTCCTGCATTTCTTCACTGTTTTGGCTCGTTCTCCCTCGTTTCAACTCCGAATTGAGATCCGCTTTTTCCTACATCTTCCTTATCATGTTTAACATCCAATAAAAAGTGAAAATCTTACGTTTAAGTTCATTCACACACATTTCAATAAAAACACCAAACACAACCAAATAACATATAAAATACGGATAAAATAATACGAAAATACATATAAAAAGACATTAAAATCTAGGTGAAAATAGCTCTAATCATTCGTTCTCCAGAAGATTCCATCTTGCATTCCCCTCTCTTGGTCCATCTCCTTCCTCTTGTTCTTCTTCTTCTTGCTCAAATGCTGGAGGCTCTGGTGCATGCTCTTCAAATTCCACCTGATGATGTTGCTCTTCCTCCCCTACATCCATGTCCATCGGCTCAGCTCTCAGATTCCTTAGCTCAGGATTCTCATCCACTCTCATCTGCTGGAGCACTGCTTCCACTCCATCTCTATTCTCTCGGTAGAAAGCTCTCACGACTGCGGAGTGGTTAGGACTCGCCATTGCTAAATTCTGATGCTTTCTTCGTCCTTGCAGTGTGGTGAGCTCAGGAGCAGGTAGAGGGAATGGAGCTCCCTTATCTTGCTTCAAGCAATACATATTTCCTATGAATGATAGGAACTCCATCCTTATGAGTTGATTGTACGTGAGCCCTTCACTAATCATCGAGTGTTGCATCCCTCTAAGGTCGATGCCTAACCCTTGAGCAATCATTGTCACCATTCCTCCAATCATAATCCCTCTAGTGTTCTATCTCTTCGCCACTCTCTCTGCATGCTGAACGAAATGAGCTGCAATGTTCACTGTGAACTCTTTGAATATACTGTACATGATGTACAACTGCTTTTCCCCAACAGATCCACTCTCGAACCGACCCAGAATAGTATTTGATACTATCTTCTCAAGGTACCTCATGACTGGGTTCCTTATGGCTGTCCCTTTTGACGAACTTGGAATGTACTCTGGAGGCTCAGTCCCATCCTCAACCAATTTTCTCCACCACGTTTGTTGATTGAAACCCCCTTGTGGTAAGAAGTTCTGATGGCCTCTCATGATTGGGCACCCAAAAAATCTATTCAGCTCATTCACAGGTATCTTCTCCCACATCTCATTGTTTAACTGAAATGTGATAGCAATAGGAAACTTGTTCCTATCTCTGTGAACCTCCAAGGTGCTCATGAACTCGGCTATAAGGTGGAGATAAGTGGGAGGTCTCTTATCGAAAAACTCCTCCATTTCCACTCGACGGAATAGAGTCCTCAGATCACCTTCTATTCCAAGGCCTTCCATGGTTGCTTGATCTTGGAATCGAGTTGCCCTAATCTTTGGGATTATGTACTCCCATCTCAATGCGTACTTCTCCCATTCCATGAACTCTACTCCAAAATTCTCAGGGTGTTGGTCTTTCATTAGCAGTTTGGCATCAAGGTTGGACAGTTCCATATCTGACTCAATGAAAATGAAGTCCTCATTGCGTTTCCTCACTCTTCTTTCAGCCATCTACAATGTCCAACATAATTCAAATTAGTTTCAAGTTAACTCAAAACAAAATGTCTCATGTTGATTAGAATTATCACTAGTTATTCAACTAAGTGTTAATCCTAGCACATATTCAAGCACAATAAACATTTTGTTTCAAAGACTTAACATTTCGATCCAATCAACTTAACACAAAGTTATTTCAAAAATTTCATTCAATCACTCACTTTCAACATCCTAATCCTCTCATTCTTTCATAACATTTTACTTTTTCAATGGGCACAATTCAATTCAATAATGCTTCATGTAAAAACTTTGAATTCTAATTTGAATTTTCATTTAGGCATTTCATCAAACACTTGGCATGCACCTATTTCACAATTCAATTCAACAAGTCTTAGCTATGCTTTCATGCTCAATTCCTCAATACCTAAACTAATTCACATCAATACAATCATCATAGAAGCATTATTAATCAATTTAACAATTACATGCCCTAAATTAATCATCCTAAAACAATTATCCCCAAATTCATCCTTCATGAACCCTAAATCTAATCAAAATTTAATCAATCCAACAATTAAATATGCAAATTCATGTTTCACTATCCTAGACATGCTTTATACATTCCATCATTCAAAACCCATACATGAATTTCGCCATTCATACCTCGAATTGAGAATTAGGGCACAAGAAGACATACCTTGAATTCTATTGAACAAAATGTAGGGGATTGTTGTTTATGCTTTGAAGTTCACCTTCTACACTCACAATCTTACCACTCTTTGGTGTTTAGAGGATGATGGGTGGAGTTTCGACTGGAAATTCACGGTGGAATGAGTTTTTTTTCCTTCGAGCTGTGTTCAGAATCTGCCTTTTAAAATGCTGCTTCAGACCCGACACGAGTCGTGTCACGCAACACGGCCATAAGGTGCCCGTGTTGCGTGTTCTGGTGCTCCCGCACGGCCAAAGTGTACAGGGTCGTGTCGGCTACACGACTCGAGTCTCGCGCTTGGACACGACCCGTGTCACGCAACACGACCAAATCCTGCTCGTGTTGGACTAACTGATGTCGCCGCACGGCCAAAGCTAACAGGGCCGTGTCGGCGACACGAGGCGTGTCACTACTCCCTTGAATCTTCCACTTTTCATCTTCAACTCTTATCTTTCCTTGTTTCCATGCTTCCAAAACTCCCTATTCATGCTCACACTTCATCAACATCATTAGTTCAATCATAATATCAACACAAAAGGACTATCCACTTCAACACCACCAAAACGAATCAAAACTAAACCGAACTTATGAGAAAATTTCAAATTTGGCTCAAAAACACACGAATGCATGTCAACATATAATATAATATATCGTATCACATCATATCCCCCCAAACTTGAATTGAAACAATAGTTTCAAAGAAAGTTTGCAAAAAGTGGTACGATATACCGTTCACATCAATGACACACACTTAGAATGTTTTAAAAAAAACTTCTCCTCATAAGCACAATCCACCTACGAAACCAAAAGAAAACAAAACAAGAAAAGAAATATATACAAACCTAAACTACTAAAAGGATACGGATCTCAAGAAGAAAAGGTGTCAACATATACCAACTCCCTTTGAGAGGGAGAATGGTAATGCTTAACCCTATGACCATTGACAATAAAAGAATTCCCATCCGATCCCTCAAGCATTAAAGATCCATTTTCTCTAACTTCAATCACCTCGTATGGACCGGTCCATTTTGAACGAAGCTTTTCGGGAAACAGTTTCAATCTCGAATTGAACAAAAGTACTCTATCCCCCGGTATAAACTCCTTTGCTTTGATTCTTTCATCATGCCATCGTTTCAGCTTCTCCTTGACAATTTGTGAGTTTGAATATGCTTCCTCACGAAATTCCTCAAGCTCAATCAATTGAAGGCATCTTTTCTTTCCCGATTCTTTCTCCTCAAGATTTAACTTCCTCAATGCCCATAAAGCCTTGTGTTCTATTTCAACCGGAAGATGACATGCTTTCCCATAGACAAGTTTATACGGAGACAAACCTAGAGTGGTCTTGTACGCCGTTCGATAAGCCCAAAGCGCATCATCTAGCTTAGAAGACCAATCCTTCCTATTCCCCTTTAATGTCTTCTCAAGTACAAGCTTTACTTGCCTATTTGATACCTCCGCCAAACCATTTGTTTGCGGATGATAAGGTGTTGACACCTTGTGCTTCACTCCATAGCTTCTCAAAAGCTTTTCAATGATCTTGTTTATGAAATGAGTCCCTTGATCACTAATGATTGCCTTTGGTACTCCAAACCTTACAAAAATGTTCTTCTTCAAGAAAGCTTTGACAATTAGAGCATCATTTGTTCTTGTAGGAATTGCTTCTACCCATTTAGACACATAGTCTACCGCAAGCAAAATGTAAAGAAAACCATTGGAAGACGGAAATGGGCCCATGAAGTCCATTCCCCAAACGTCAAACACTTCAACTTCAAAGATGTTCTTCATAGGCATCTCATCTCTTTGTCCAATACTTCCAATTCTTTGGCATCTATCACACTCCATGACGTATTCTTTGCAATCCTTGAACAATGTTGGCCAAAACAATCCCGACTGTAAGATCTTAGCTCCCGTCTTTTGAAACCCAAAGTGTCCTCCACATGGTAAACTATGGCACATCTCCATGACACTTAGTTTTTCTTCCTCCGGAATACACCTCCGTATGATACCATCCGGACAATGCTTAAACAACAAAGGATCATCCCAAAAATATTCTTTAACATCATGGTAGAACTTTTTCCTTTTTGACTCGGTGAGATGGTCCGGCTTGATACCACACGCTAAGTAATTTACCAAATCCGCGTACCACGGTCTTCCGGTCTCACACAAAGTGTACATCCGATGAAAATCCACTTGAAGTATCTCTTCATCCGGGAACATATCATTTATGAGCTCCATGGTTCCTTTTTCATCAACATTCTCCAATCGTGACAAGTGGTCTGCTATGACATTTTCGACTCCCTTCTTATCACGTATCTCAACATCAAACTCCTGCAACAAAAGAACCCAACGAATTAGTCTTGGTTTGGCATCCTTTTTACTCATCAAATACCTAATGGCAGCATGATCCGTATAGACAATGGTTTTCGTGCCAACTAAGTATGGACGAAATTTTTCAAAAGCATAGACTACGGAAAGAAACTCCTTTTCCGTTGTGGTGTAATTCTTTTGATTTGCATTGAACGTCTTTGATGCATAATAGATAGCTCGAAATTTCTTCTCTCGCACTTGTCCAAGCACTACTCTCAAAGCACTATCACTTGCATCACAATGGAGTTCAAAGGGCTTGCTCCAATCGGGAGAGACAAGGATTGGTGAAGAAATCAAAGCTTCCTTTAACACCCTAAAAGCATCAAGACATTCATCATTAAATTCAAATGGAGTATCTTTCTCAAGCAATTTACACAAAGGTTTGGCAATATTAGAAAAATTCTTTATAAAACGTCGATAGAAACCGGCGTGACCAAGAAACGATCTAACCCCTTTTTCATTTTTAGGAGGGGGAAGATGTTCAATGGCTACAACCTTCGCTCTATCAACTCTCAAACCTTTTTCGGAGATATGATGACCAAGTACGATACCCTCTTGAACCATAAAGTGACATTTTTCCCAATTCAAGACGAGGTTCGTATCTTGACATCGCTGCAAGACCATGGACAAATTAGTTAAGCATATATCAAATGAAGATCCAAACACGAAGAAATCATCCATAAAAACTTCCATCACATTTTCAATCAATCCTCCAAAAATAGCCATCATACAACGTTGAAAGGTGGCGGGCGCATTGCATAACCCAAAAGGCAATTTATAGAACGCGAATGTGCCATACGGACAAGTAAAAGTTGTTTTCTCTTGATCCTCGGGGGCTATCATGATTTGGTTATACCCCGAGTAACCATCTAGAAAACAATAATACTTGTATCCCGCCAACCTATCAAGCATTTGATCAATAAAAGGCAAAGGGAAATGATCCTTATGAGTATTGTCATTAAGTTTTCTATAATCACAACAAACTCTCCACCCCGTTTTCACCCTTGTTGCAAGTTCTTCATCAAATTCCGTTTTAACAATGGTTAACCCTCCTTTCTTAGCCACAACATGTAAAGGACTTACATGAGGACTATCACTAATGGCATAAACAATTTTAGCATCCAACCATTTTAAAACTTCTTTTCTAACAACTTCTTGCATAATAGGATTCAAACGTCTTTGAGGTTGTATACATGATTTGTTCTCATCAATCAACCTTATGTGATGCATGCAAATTGTGGGACTAATTCCCTTCAAATCATCCAAACTCCACCCTATAGCACTCTTATGATCTCTAAGTACTCTCAACAATTTATCAAGTTCTAAAGGAGAAAGGGATGATGATACAATTACCGGAAATGTCTTCTCGTCCCCCAAATATGCATACCTAAGGTGATTGGGTAGAGGCTTCAATTCTTCCTTTCCTTTATCAACCTTTGACTCTTCAATCTCCATCTCTAATGGAAGATATTCCCTCTTTCCATAGTATGCCAACTTTACTTCATCCTCTTGCATTTCCCTACAAACATTCAATTCATGTAAACAATCATTAATATCTTCATCTTCTAAACAATGAACAGAATGATTAGAATTTAAAGATAAAGTAAGAGAATGGCTTATGCTCATTTCAAGAGGATCTTTAGCTAAGATGAATGGTAGGTTCTCTTCAACAACTTCATCAATCATGTCGATCCTTCTACATTCTTCTTTCTCATTTGGATATCTCATAGCACTCTTCAACGAGAAAACCACCTCTTCCTCATTTACTCTCAACTTCAACTCCCCTTTTTGTACATCAATTAAAGCTCTTCCCGTTGCTAAAAATGGACGCCCCAATATCAATGGAACATTTGCATCCTCGTCCATATCAAGCACTACAAAATCAACCGGGAATATAAACTTTCCAACCTTGACTAACACATCCTCCACTATTCCTCTAGGGTAGGTTAAAGACCTATCCGCTAATTGCAATGTAACGGATGTAGGTTTCACTTCCCCTATACCAAGTTTCTTGAAAATGGACATAGGCATCAAGTTAATACTTGCCCCAAGATCACAAAGAGCTTTATGAACCTCACTCTTGCCCATTTCACATGTAATAACAAAACTCCCCGGATCTTTGAGCTTTGGAGGCAACTTCCTTTGAATTATTGCACTACTCTCCTCCGTCAAGTTGACGGTCTCATTCTCTATCAAGCTCCTCTTCCTTGACATGATGTCCTTCAAAAACTTCGCATAGTGAGGCATTTGTTTCAAAGCATCCGCAAAGGGTATATTAATGTGGATTTTCTTGAAAATTTCCAAAAACTTTGCAAACTTTTCATCCAAGCCTTTCTTCAAAAATCGATGTGGAAAAGGAATAGGTACTTGTGTTTTTGGAATTCCCCAACTATCCCTTTCCACTTCAATTTCCTCCTCTTTCTTTTTCATCGCCTTGGTTCTTTCCCATTTCTTTTCAACAACCTTGTTATCAATCAATTCCGGTTCCTCATTCAATTTATCTTCAACTTCACTTTCAACATCGATTTCTTCTTCAACCAAGGTTTTCTCCATTTCCTTCTCTTCCACCTTATCATCTTCTAATGGCATAGATGGTCCCTCATAATTTGTTCCACTTCTCAAGGTAATTGCCTTGCATTGTTCCTTTGGGTTCACAATGGTAGTGGAAGGAAATTTTCCTTTCTCATAAGCACTCATTGAGCTCGCCATTTGACTAAATGAATACTCCAAGACTTTTAATCGTCTATCATTTACTTCCTCAAAAGCCTTGAATTTTCTTTCAATCATTTCCTCTTGATTTTTGTTGGAAGCAATCAATTTTTCAATAAGTTCGTCGGTAGTCGCCTTCCCTTCATTATTTGGCGCTTTAGCTCCCGGATGATACCCCGGAGGATAAGCAACCGCATTATTTGGGTTTGCATATGAAAAATTATCTTGCCTCCTTGGTTGTTGTGGATAAGAACTTCCGCTTCCTTGGATAGTGAACCCTCCTTGCCTTGGTTGATGTTGTGAATGTGAACTTCCACTACTTTGAGCGTTGAATCCCCCTTGCCTTTGTGGATAACTTCCTTGATTTTGATTGAAATTACCTTGGTAATTGTTTTGATAATTACCTTGATAATTTCTTCCTTGCATATAAGACACATCCTCAACGCGTGGCATAGAGTTGGTCCATTGTTCACCATTCACAGCATTCGGAGGTAGCACACCTTGCTCGACTTGTAGCCCCTCAACAATATTCATTCCTTGATTGTTCATACTTTGATTCAAGCTCATTTGTTTAACAACTTCCGCCACTATCTTTTCCATGCTTGGCATACTTGGTTCAATACTTACACTCTTCACACTAAACTGTTGTCCTTTATCATAGCTTTCAAAACCATAGCTTCCACTAACTCTCTCCGATGGCCATTGATAAACATTTGTAGCAATCTCATCAAAAATTCGAATAGCCCTTTCTGGAGTTACACCTAGTACGGATCCTCCTGCCGAGGCATCAACAAGCACTCTTTGTCCGTTCACAAGTCCTTGATAGAAAAATCCAACTTGTTGATTCTCCGGGAAACCATGTTGTGGACACTTGCGTAGCATTTCTTTGAACCTTTCCCACGCTTCATAAAAGCTCTCTTGAGGCATTTGCTTGAATTGCGTGATCAAGCTCTTCATTTGAAGCGTCTTTGACGGTGGGAAGTACTTGTTTAAAAACAATTGTGCTAGCTCGTCCCAAGTGTTGCACGTACCGGGAGTAATGGTGGAGAGCCATGTTCTTGCTCTATCCCTCAAGGAAAATGGGAATAACCTCATCTTTATGCAATCCTCGCTCACTCCGTTCATCTTTACTGTGTTGGCAATCTCCACAAACTGAGCTAGATGAGCGTTAGGATCTTCATTCGGAGCTCCACCAAACTGTTGCTCTCTCACCAATGAAATCAAGCCCATTTTAAACTCAAAATTGTTGGCATGAATTGGTGGTCCCATCATTTGTGGAAGTGCCCTCGGCATGAAGAAATCCCGGATCACCCGTTGATCATTTTGAACTCCATGTTGAACCGGAGGTGGAGGTGGTGGCACATAAGCTTGTTGTTGAGGAGGATAAGGTTGTTGAAAACCTTGTTGAATCATCGCTTGTTGCACAAGTTGTTGAATATAAGCTTGATTGTTTATAGCTCCATGATTTTGATAAGCTTGTTGAGGAGGATTCTCATTGAATTGATGTGCGTTGTCATGCACGTTCATATTGTGTCCTCCTTCCCCATCATGCTCTATCCCAACACGATTGTCACCTTGATAATTCTCCATTGAATTACTATTTTTGGTTTTGTTCTCTCTTCTCTTTCTCCTCAAAGTGTTTTCAAGCTCTAGATCAATTGGTTCGACTTGCTTCCCTTTTGACCTCGTTTGCATACACCTTCAAGACAAGAGAAATTAGAATAAATTTTCACAAAGCAAATACAAGTAATAAATACAAGAAAATGAAATAATGTCTCTAGTAAGATCGCTTTAAATGTTCCTTCTTTAAGCTACTAGCAACCGTTACCTCCCCGGCAACGGCGCCATTTGATTAGCCATAACTTGTAGTCGGGTTGACCAATTCAAGAATTTATCAAACCACAGGGAGGTCGATGCTAGCACTTAAGCGATATCACGTTTATCACGATTTTATAGAGACGAATCATAGATGGATTGTTTGGGTAACAAGTAATTAAATGAAAGTAGACAAACAATAATCCAATGACAAGATAAAAATGATGAATGAGTGGTTTTCCAAATTAAGTAGAAGTGAGATTAACAACACTAATGAAGTGGTAACTTATGGATTCATGCATTAAACTCATATGTATCAAGGGTTAAGACTAAGGGCCAACACTTATACCACCTAAACTTCCTCTCGAAATGAATAGGATGTAGATCATTTGCACAATCTCAAAATAGCTCAAAGGTTGGTTCTAAATTAAACTATTCCAACTAGGTACTAAGTTCAATTATAGAATCCCTTCATATAATCAATTGACTTCTCAATCTAACTAATCACATGTTCCATCAAAGGGTTCTAAATAATAAAGGACTTCTCAATCACTTTACCATCTATAATGCACATGAGGTGTTTGATGAAATGATTCACTTGACTATCCTAAGCACATCATTGATTTCTCAATCTAATCATATAATTAGAACAATCAAACACACAAAACATCATAGATCTCAAGATATATAAGCACCAATGATAGAAAATCAAATATCCCCATCAACATATGAATTTAATTACATAGATCCACAAATTAACCAACAACCTTCATGTTGCTAATCTCACAAGGGAGATTAGCCTACAATCTTCATAAGATCCATAACATAGACATTATAATTCTTACAAATCATGATAAACTAAAGGATTAACACAAAATTGGAATGAAAACTCCCTTGAAAATGGATCCAATTGAATCTCCCTTCTTCCTTTGGTGATCACCCAAGCTTCCTTGCTTCTTCACTTGATTTGGATGGAGGAAATTATGGAGAGATGATGTAGATCTCAAAATGGATGAATGGGATGGAGGATATGGTGTGAAATCAAAGGAATGGTGTGTGAGGTGTGTGTGAACAGTAGAATTTCGGATCCCCCCTTTAAAATGTTGAATGGATTGGTATTTATACCCCATGGAGACCTTCTAGAAGAATTGTAAAAAATATCATGTTCTGGTGCCGACACGAGTCGTGCTACGTAGCACGGGTCGTGTCGTGTCAGGGCATGCGGCACACGAGTCGTTCTGCGTCGCACGGCCAAAGGGTGGCCGTGTTGAATGCCTAGACGTCACCGCACGGCCTCCGCTTACAGGCCCGTGTCTTGTACACGGGTCGTGCTCCGCAACACGGGTCGTGCGCCACAACATGGCCAAGTGGTGGTCGTGTTGGATAAATAGATGCCGCCGCACGACAATTCTGGACAGGCCCGTGTCTGGCACACGGGCCGTTTTGCTGCAACACGAGCCGTGTTGACAGCACGGCCAGCCGTGTTCTTGCACCTTTGTTTCTTCTTCTTTGTTTGATCTTCCTTCTTCATTTTTACTCCATTTTCACCTGTTATATGTATGTTTAAGATCATTCTCACACATTCCTATGAAAATATATAACACCACCAAAATACATGAAAATACGGATAAAACAATACGCAAAATACACTAAAAAAGGCACTAAAATCTAGGTGAAAATAACGACAATCAGTAGTGACAAAACATAAGTAATTGTTCACATATTTAACACTTATTTAATTAAAACATGTAGTGCTTATAGCTACAACTAACCCCTTTGACTCATCATTCGCCTTGTCCTCTATGCCACATCATCTGTAGAAGAAAAATATAATGGGGTGGGTACACGAAAATGCATTCAGTGGGGATTTAATGTTGGATTTCACAACTGAAAATAATTTCATTTCTTGAGAAATGAACCTCATGAACTTTAAAAAAAATAAAGGGTATAAACTCATAGTCAAGTCACCCGAAGACGCTCATTATTTAATATGTCAGGACACCCGAAAGTGCTCATTATTTAATATGTCAAGTCATCCAAAGGTAGGGCTGGACGAAAATAACGAAATATCGGTATACCGCAGTTGTCGTACCTTAAAATAATGAATTTATCGAAAATTTCAGCATACAGAAAAAATCGGTACGGTACGGTATGATACCGTATTGATTTTTTCGATACGGTAACGGTAAGCTAGTTTCAAAAAATTGGTATTTTGGTATATACCAAAATACTGAATCATTAATTAAAATAATATTAATTATAATTATAAATAATTATATATATAGGAAGTTGAAGCTTTCTAATTCTGAAAAAAAAAAAGTTAAAGCCTTGCTGATATGACTACTCCTATCAGCAATCATATTTCAAAATAACAATTGAAGTTTCATTTTACACCCCAGCCTCTGCCGTCGGGCCATATCCTCTTTCTCTATTCTGTTTCTTCATCTGTGGTTTACCTCCGCCACCAGCCTCCGCCCTCCTGCCGCCGACCCCAATCCTATTTTCACTATTTTGCTTCTCCATCCGCGGTACATTTCACCCGTCGACCTCCGCCCTCCTGTCGCTGACCCCCGACCCCCTTTTTCTATTTTGGTTCTCCATCTGCGGTACATCTCTGCTAACTAACCTCCGCTTTAGTCGCTAGTCATTGCTGGTACCGGTCTCTCAAGTTTCAATCGTTACTCACTCTACTCCTCGTATGTTACCAGTAGAATGTTTTGATTTTTTTATAATTATTTTATTGTTGAATGATAATATTGTGTTCTAAAATAGGTATTCTTAGAGCAACGATGAGTTCGTTGAAAATTTGGGTCAGTCGGATGAATTGTATTCTTTTTTAGGAGTTTGTTGGATAATTGGGCAAATGGAGCAGCTTTTTTTTTCTCGGTATGAATGGTATGTATTTGTATATTGATAAGAAGTAATATTTCAGTATGCAGTATAACACGGTATTGATTATTAGTATACCGAAACTTTCAGTATATCAAAATTTTTGGTACGGTATCGATATGCATTTTATTATGCCAAATATTTTGGTACGGTATACGATATGGTTAAATATTTTCGGTATACCATACCGTCCACCCCTATCCAAAGGTTCTCATTATTTTATACGTTAAGATCATGCGAACGCGTCCGTCTTTACTTATTGGCAATAATGTTATCTGTACGTACAGGTTCCCGATCCACACATCTTAGATAAGTTTTCATGCATATTCATAACATCAATTAATGTAAATCACGTTCAATATAGGAATCGTAACAGTAAGCCCACCTTTTTAAAGAACGAGTCACATAAGAATAAAATTTAAGGTAAAGGTTGGGGACGAGCTTTGTTGGATGATAACTGACTAACCATAACTCGGAGGTGCACAATTTTCGTGTGTCTCAACCACAACTCAAAGGTGCATGATTTTCGTATGGTGGTGTACGAATCAACAGCGGAGAAAATTACAGTCGAACACAACTTGCTCAAAAGCTGGACCTGCTTAAAGAAACACTGACAGGACTCCGACAAACACAGAGAAATCATCTTGGAATCCCCGAGCTCCCACCTTGGAAGAGTTGGAACTGGAAATATTACTTAAAGTTTCAACCTACATTCTAGGCGCGTCGGGTTCGAGCATAATATGTAAGGCCATACTGGAAGACGGTACGACGTTTGTGGTGCGCAGGTTATGAGAGAATGGGGTGGAGAGGTTCACGAATGGCCACTGCTGACGTAGAAGTAAGTGGGAATACCGAGCTCCATCGAAACTTTGAATGCCGAGTTGCAGAAGAAATCGATGACGTACGACGACTATACTGTATCAAAAATTTTGATATACCTAAATTTTGGTATTTTTTTATATTTATTGATTCGACGAGCTTGGCATACCGAGTTTTCAGTTTTTTCCACATCCCCAGTCTCAGTGATTATACTTTCCATCCCAGTGTAGCAAGATCTTCCACACCTCTTCCAGTTCCTTTACTGCTCAAATCTTTCCCACCTCTCCATTCTCAGTGATTAAGCTTCCCATCCAGTGCAGCAAGATCTTCCACACCAGTTTCTTCACTGCTCAAAACTTTCCAATTGTATTGACAGAAGCTACAGTTCCTTCAATGCTCAAATCTTTCCCACTGTCTTACAAGAGAAATCTTCCCTAATATCTTACAGTTGTGTCTTACACAACCTAGGTATTCTAATATCTCATTCCATAAATTCTTTTGTTATGTGGGACTTTAGATCCTTTGTAAAGCAATTGAGATTTACCCCGCACACTATTCTTCAGTTTCTCATGCACTAGTGGAAAGATGAAGAGCGGAACAACTCTAACCCCTCCCATCACCAAAAAATCTTTACCAGTTTTTCAGGGTAATGCTCCGTCCTTCTTTTAGGTTGTATATATAATATAGATATTCTTTTATTTTGCTTTCTTGAATATGTCTTATATATTATGAGTTAGATATATAAAAGATCTTGAATCTGTGAGTTAGATGTATAATAAATCTTGAATCTATCCTATATTTTATGAGTTAGATATATCATAAATCTTGAATCTGTTCTTATTACTGTGAATGTGAAACTAAGTATTAAACGAAATTTGCAAAGGACTATTAAGATATAAACCGTAAGCGAAGATGTGTAGATTTCTTATACATATTCTCTTTTTTAAATCTGCAATATATATCTCAAATTTTTAAAATAAATACTTAGTCATTAGGAGTTGTACATACCAAGGAGTGAAAAATGAAATGGGTTTACTGCAAAAACTTGTTACCCAATTTATGCCATTAATATAGATTAATCTGTCAAAAAGTTCAACATAAAAGTTGTTCTTCTATGAGTCTTCTATGCTACTGTGAAATATCTTTAAAAATTATTCATCCAAATAAAAGTTATAGTCTTTTTATTAAACTGTGGCAGTGCTGCTTATGGGGAAACCCAACTAAACTTTATTTTTTTGTTGACCATTAGAACGAAATATTTATAAAAAATAGTAAACATTAAAATGTTCATCTATATATCTAATACGTTCCTTTAAAATATTTTTTGAAATTAATAAATAATTTAAGAGTTATACCCAACTTTGTGGATTATAAACAATTACAAGAAGACCCACCCCCCAAATATGATCTAATGTGATATATTTCTAGAAAAATACACTTAATCATATGCTAAGAGGAAATTTAAATTTTGAAGGCGTCAAGGTTACGGGGGAACATCCATTTTTCTTCTCTTCTTCTTTTCACCTGTAGTAAGGTCATACATTCACTTTCTTGTGGGCTTTTCGAGGGGTTCGAACCCTATGTGTTCAGATAAGACCAAAGGATTACCACTACCACCATGTTGTACTTTTCTTCTCACATATTTTTTCTTCTTCTTTTGAACAGGAATGACAGTAGGGTTTCTTGATTTTTATTGGGTTGAAGTCGCATGGAGGGGTTGTGGAGGGGCCCAATTTGATGGCATCGGATCAGAAATATGTGTTGATGGACGGGTGGCTGAAGTGGTAAAAGATGAAGGAGAAGAAGTGGAGGGTACTCCAGGTGACAATATATTTATTCCAAATAACATATTCGAGGGTGAGGGTGGGGATGGAGGTGACTGCTCCAAAAATAACAATGGATCGATTACTCTCCATCTCTCTCTCAATTAGGTATTCTCTCTCTCAAAGTATAATAAGTATACAAATTTATAATAGAACATGAGCCCTATATATAAGGATGAAATGATAGAATTATTTTAGGTAACAATTTCACTTACCTTACCTTGGACCCCACCTAACCTCACCCCCAATTTGCTACCCTTTCCTCACCTTCCCCCCCTCCCCTCCCCCCACCTTTTATAATTTTATTAGGGGTTACAATTATTATACTTAACCCAATCTTAAATATATCCCAATATAATTTAACTAAATGTACATTCATTATTAAACACGCCCCATTAATTATATTTCTACCTTTCACTGTAACCGTCGACATTCATCACTCATTTTCGCTCCTTAGTTTTCGGTTTATATATTTTTTACTCGTTTGCTAATTTCCAATGCATGTAAAAAATAAAGTCAAAGATAAATGCTTCTTAATTTGTTGATTTATTGGCATGCTTTGTGAAGTTAATTGTGATCTGCTGAATTGAATCGAGCTGGTAAATTTGTAATTTTGTTGCTTTATTTATCCGTGTTTCTCCCCTTCTGTCCTTTTTCTTATTTATGATTGCTAGTATTTTACTTATTGATTATGAATTGTGTGATGGAGTATTTTTTATTTTAGATTTGGTATTTTGTGAAATATATATATGATTGCTAGTATATTGTGTGATAAATTGTGAATTTTATGGTTTATTTTTTGGTATTCATTTCGGTATGCTCATAATATTCGGTATGCCTCGGTATATTGATTTTTTGACATGTAATAAACTTTTAGTATTTCGGTATAATCGATATATACCGAAAAAATTTGCACGGTATTTATTTCGATTTGGCAACGATATGCATTTCGTATACCAAATTTTGGTATCAACATCGGTATGCAAAATAACATACAGAAAATTTTGGTACGATATCGGTATTTTCGGTATGCAGTGTTTTCCCATCACTAACTGAGACTGGAGAGGATGCTGATGGTTTAAATCTCCGGCAAAGAAAGAAAAACTTAATCTCATTGAATATTTCACTTGGACGTATCTTTATTGTCTATTCCTCTCCCGATAGATTATCTAATCATTGTGATTTCTTGAGATTTCAAGAGATGCCTTCTACCCAGGCGTAATGATATGAGGAAATACCGAGGGGGTTTGTCTTTAATGTGTTATCGTATCAACAACTTTATTCCCCTATTGTTGTAGTTTTATTATTATTATTATTATTATTATTATTAATTTCTTTTATTTATAAAAATAATAATAGTTATTTTTCAAAATTGTTAGACAATATCTCTATATAACACATATCTTATTATATATATATATATATATATATATATATATATATATATATATATATATATATATATATAAAGAGCGAGTTTGTGTAACCCGGCCAGTTTTCAGTCGGTAGTCGGTAAAGCCCAAGACACGTCACATTACCATATGTCATACAAAGAGAATTTCAGCGATAGTCGATCAAGGACACGTCTCATTGCCATGTGTTGTAGGAGGAGAATTTTAATTCCACGCGTCCCTTAATCTTCCTCTCTAATCTCAAATCATCGTCTAATTCACCGAGTTCATATCATGTTTTTTTCTCACCAGTTCACTCCTTAATCTCTATCACCCACCCTTTTCTTTTGTTCGCCATTTTCACTTGAATCGCTCTCTAAATTAGAAGAAGACAACACTGCGGTAAATTTTTGTCTCTAATGTTAATTCACCGAATTTATATTATATTTTCTTTTGCAGGAATTATCATGAAATACAATCTGTTTAATTAGATTGGTGAGGATAGATTAGTAAGAAACAGGGAATAGAAATAATATGCTTGGTTTTGATCAACTCCCCCACCATTTGTTTGTAGGAATCGATTCCAAACTACAGCCTGAACAGGATCTCTCCGCCGCCCGTCACCCTTCGCCGTTAGCCTGGTTCCTGGCGCCGCAGTTCACTTCTTCATCTCCGTCTCCCACCCTTTTTTTCTGTTTGACATTTTTGCTTGAATCTCTCTCTAAAGTAAAAGACAACAACTCTGCGGTATCTTCTATTTCCTTATTGATGTATTCTCTCGAAGTATTTTGCTTTCAAATTTGCTTATATTATATGTTGCTAATCGGTGTTCAGTGTTTTAGCATGCATTGGCCCTTGCGTATTGAATGTGCTATCCACCAGGTGTTCAATGAATTGTTTCAAAGAACGTTATAGCTGCTATTTATTTTTTTTGTGTGATATGTATGTGATTTTGATTTCAATAGGCATGTATCCACACTACAAGAGAATTGCTGAATTCCAACGGTAAAAAATCGTTGGAAAATACAAAAATGCCATTAGAATTCATGATTCCAAGAGATATTCCAATGAATTTTTTCTGTTGGAAAAGTAGCCGTTGGAATGTAATTTTTCCAACAGCATTTCCAATAGTTTAAAAAATCCAACAGTAAATCTAACGACATTTTTTTGTTGGAATTTTTTTAGACTAAAAGTGATTCAATCTTTTTTCAACGGAATTTTCTTTTGGAATTACCGTTGGAATAAATTCCAAAGATCTTCAAACCCCATTGGAATTTTCCAACGATAAAAAAAATATTTATTCGAATTCGAACCTTTGACCTCTTGCGTATATCACCTTATCTTTTACCAACTTAACTAATATATATTTTATGTTATAAATTGACATTTAAATTTATTGAAGTCTTTTTTTCGATAGAATTTTCATAGAAATCTTTCAACGGCTTAAGTTTAATTAGAATTTTTATTAGAAATTTTCAATGGTTTATCAAGCTATTGAAATTAGCATTGGAATTTTCCAATGATTTAAATTTTTATGGGAATTTTTGTTGGAACTTTCCATAAATTTTAAGTTTTATAGGAATTTTCGTTGGAAATTTCCAATAGTTTATCAGACTATTGGAATTAGCATTGGAAAATTTCAATGATTTAAATTTCCATGGGAATTTTTCAATGGTTTAAAGTTTCATTGAAAAATTCGTTGGAACTCTAAAATTTCCAACGGATTTACTTTTCGTTGGAATTTTTCTGTTGGAATTTGACAGTTTTTTTGTAGTGCCAAATATTTAGTTCTTGGGCTTTCTTTACTGCATTTTTCAAGAAAATATTTCTTTGCATGTTCACTTCATAAGAAATCAGGATTTGATGGAGGATGGAGTTGTATTATGTTGAGTTGAAGTTCTTTTAGATTGCATGTAGACAAGTTACATAAGCTTCTCATGGCTGAGTGTTACAAAAGTTGCGACGTGAGTAGATCACCCAATGAAATTAGCCTACATATTAAGAAAATATATTTATAAGATATATTTATAACTCTGTGTTGTTAAACTAACTCAAGCAATGGTCTTAACTAAATAAATACAAATATGAATTAGTCAGAATCATGTAAAAAATTCATTAACATTTCAATATAGATCAGAAATGGCTTTTCACATAAAGCAAAAGTAACTAAATGATAAAGAAATAGAATATACTATAATGTACTCTATTTCTTTACTTGTGTTTATTAGGAAAAGGAGATACTATTTAACATTAGGAAAATAACACTTGCAACCATGTAGAGTATAGTACACAACTAAAGGCAATTAGGACGACAACATTGAGACTTCTCATTAATATATTTCTATATGTATATATATATTCCTAGGAAATTGCAGGTGTATTAAATCAAAATCTAATCAAATTGAACTATTTTATTGCATTGAGTCAAGACTGTCATTCATTTGATAAGTGTTTAGGATTAGTTTGTTAAGTAAGGTCTTTATTAGTTAATTCTTATAGATTAAGGGCATTTGCAAAAACTAGGTTATAAGGTAATTTTTTTAAAATAAATTTCAATTATTTTTCATTGTTTACAATTAGCTGACGCGTGGAATAAACCATTCTTTTTATTGCATCTTTTTTCTCTTTGCTAGAATTTTTTTTCCAATTAACTAAAAGCAAATGTTGTATTATTATCTAGCCTCTGATATTAGGTTACTGTGCAATAAGTTTGCTTGGTCTGACTGATATGAAAACTTTACTCAAATGTGCGTTTGAGATGCACATCTTACGTGTTTGAACAATTTTATAAGTTTATCAAATTTTGGTTAACACTTATTTATTACAACCACGTCTTGTGTTTGATGTTATTTTTAGTCTGTAATTTATTTATGCATCATCTTTGCTTAACATTGTTTTTGAAAGTAGTTGAAATGTGCTAATTGATCAGATTTATTATTAACAGAAATGACAAACTTGAAATGTGCTAATTGAGTAGATTTATTATTAGCAGAAATGACTAAAACTTGTGTGTTTATTATATTCACCATTACAACCATTACGGTAAATTATTTAATCATTATTTGCAGTTTTCAAATGCGTAGAGCAACCTAAAGGCACATATTTGAGGTATGATTGTATGATCGGTATGTCATTGCTTATTTTAATGACAATTAATTTTATGTGATTAAAAATATAATACTACCATTCATTTAGTGAATCAATGCAACTTAATTGAGAATTTGAGATGCAGCTTCTAATTTTATCATGATGGGAATGAGTATTAATTATGGTGTTTCAGATAACTAAATCATTTATTTTGCTAGAAAATCAGAATTTATAGCAGCACAAATTGGTAAATTGTTCTAAAATAATTTATTGGGCTTCCTTTACTACATTTACGAAGAAAAAATTAGTTTTTAGATAATGAATTTCTGCAGTTTCTATATTTAATTTGTGAGTTGTGTTGCCACATAAAAATACTAATAAAGAAATACACCATCTCTGCAACGGACATGGTGTACTGTTGGTGAAACAAACACATAATTTTTTGCCTTTTCCAATATTTTATATTTATATTATGATGAACAATCTTATTGCAATTTTTGTCATGAAAAGCTTCATTATCTTTCATTGTTCAACCTAACTTTTTTACAGAAAAAAGAGAGGTGATGCAATCTTTTTGGATCGGTAGTGTTTAAGATATTGAAATAAAAGGGTGCTGAAATTGTTCTCATTAATATTCAAATTTTGTTTTTAGAGCTATATCTAATTGAATTTGAGGTTAATGACCACTGTCCAAGTCAAAATTGTATAATGATTCATCTGTTTATCATTGATTCTTCATGTTTGAATTTCAGCCAAGTTTTTGAACACATGATGGGTGGTTGTGTTGTAGAAGTTTTTCACCTGTCAATTCTTTTGTTATATATTGTGCAGATTAAACCTGGTTGTAGTATCCTTCTTACTCTGAAGTTATTATTGTGCCGTAGCTTTCCTAATCGCTTAGTGGTTTCTTTTATGACATGATATCTTAATACTTATAGAGAAGTCATATCGAATTTGATGTTTAATGGAGATTACCAAGTTGGAGATTATTGCCATCAAGACTATGCCTATGTAACCTCTGTTTTTGATTTAAATCTAACCTTTTGATTTGTAGCAGTACGACTCTAGCTACGGATGTGCATGGTGGAAACCAATGATTGCAGGTATCCTAAACGTTGTGTGTATGTACCTTTTTTTATTTAGTTATATTAACGTAGCATTGAATTTTCATCTAATTGTTCAAAAACCTTGTTACAGTTGTAACTTTTTACATTCTATAAGTAAAACTCCACCATTAAGCGAATGAGCCAAAATATAAGTGGGTGTAGAGAAAATCAATAGCAAGTCTTAACACTGTTGATGTGTTGGTTGTTCGTCCAACGTAATTAACTATTAAAATAGGGTGGGTATGGTGCGTACTCCGATGTGAATAATCTAATAAATACTAAATGCTTGAAGTTCTTTTGTAAGATTTCTCAGTCTCAATTATTTTATATATGCAACATCGGGTGGACATATTTCGATATGACATACTCCAATGAGAATAATCTATTAAATACTAAATGCTTGAAGTTGTTTTGTAAGATTTCTAAAAAAGACCTCCATGTGCATTAACACCCTTATGCAATCAAACACACACCCTGTTATCATTAATTCTCAAAACCTTACTGTAGTACTACTTGGGTCAGCACCTTACGTAGTAAGGTGCCACAGCTAACTAGTACATATATATATATATATATATATATATATATATATATATATATATATATATATATATATATATATATATATGTGTGTGTGTGTGTGTGTGTGTGTGTGTGTGTGTGTGTGTGTTTAAAAATACATGACTATTACGTCCTCCCCCACTAAAATTAATTTCGTCCTCAAAATTTAATGTATATCAAATATTGATAGTACGAAAATAAGGATTTATGCAGCTCTCATTACTACTTTGGAAGCGACTCTTATTCTTTTATCATTAATGTCAATTCTTAACTATTATTATGAAGAAAAATTATTACCAATCTTAAGACTAGACCATTAATCTGGATATAGATACTTACTCAAAAGAGAGGTACCTTCTAGGTTAATTGAGGATATTTGGCTAAGATTTGATTTTCTTGTTTTCTTAAGTAGCTTCTTCACTTCTATGTCTATTCCACAACACTTTGACTAACACTATAATTTTGTTTCTCAATTTTTCTTGCAATCCAGAATAGCAATGGGTCCTTCTTCATATGTTAGGTCATTGTGCAGTACGACATCTTGATAATTGACCACATGACTTGGACCGTATATGTATGGCTACAACATTGACATGTGAAAGACATTGTGAATTCCAGATAAATTAGGTGCTAAAGCTAATTTGTAGGTTGCTTTACCTATAGTTTACAGGATTTCATATGGCCCAATAAACTTTGGTCTAAGTTTTCACCTCTTCCCAAAACGCACAACACCCTTCATTAGTGTTACCTTTAGGAACACATTGACTCCTAGCTAATACTTTTGATCTTTATGTTTCTTGTCGGCATAAGTCTTTTGTTGGTCTTGTGCTATTTGAATCTTTTTTGAATTTGGCTTATGCCCTTGACCGTTTTATCGACAATTATGGGTCCCAATAAATTTCTTTCACCAACCTCATCCTAATAGAGTGGAGACCTACATTTTCTTCTATAGAGAGCCTCATATGAAGCCATGCAAATTGTCGCTTAGTAACTGTTGTTGTAGGAAAACTCTTTTAAAGGTATGTAGTCTTCCCAACTTCCTCCAAAGTCCAAGATACATGTACTTAATATATCTTTGATTGTTTGGTTGGTTCTCTTTGTTTGCCCATCTATTTGAGGGTGGTATGCATTACTGAACTTCAATTGGGTCCCCATTGCATCTTGTAGCTTACACCAGAAGTTGGAGGTAAAACGAGTATCCCTGTCAGACACTATTGAGACTGGTACATCATGTAACCGCATTATTTTCTCAAGATAAATTTGAGCCAATTTCTCCATAGTGTAGTTCATCTTTATTGGTAGAAAATTTGTTGTCTTTGTCAATCTATCGACAATTACCCAAATTGCGTGATTTCCATATGGACTTCGGGGTAACCCATCAATAAAATCCATTGTGACATGTTCCCATCTCCATTCAGGTATTTCCAAAAGCTCTAATATGCCTGAGGGTCTTTGGTGTTTTGTCTTAATTTGTTGGCATGTCAAGCATCTCCGAACAAAATCTGCAGTGTAACCCTTCATATTTCTCTACCAGAATAGTTTCTTCAAGTCTTGGTACATCTTGGTTCCTCCAGAATGAATCGTGTATGGGGTACAATTTGCTTATGTCAATATTTTATTTCTTAATTCTTTATTCTTGGGCGCATATATCCTTCCTTGAAATAGCAAGGTACCATTATGATCCTCGGAAAAACCTTTCGTGTCTTCACTTCTTGCCAATAAACGTATCTTGTTTAGGAACTCATCTTCCTTCTGAGCATCAATAATTTGTTCCTTTAGGGTTGACAGTACTGTCAATGCTTCTAGCATAGTACATACATCTTGTGTTGATGTCGCTATGTCAATCTTTAATTTCTTAAGTTCATTACTTAACTCTTCTTGATCAGTAATTTTGTAAGGCAAAAACCTTTTTCCCTTTCTGCTGAGTGCATCAGCTACCACATTCGCCTTTTCTGGATGATAGTTGATAGTGCAATCATAGTCCTTTACAAGTTCTAACCACCTTCTTTGTCTCATGTTGAGTTCTTTTTGCTCAAAGAAATACTTCAAGCTTTTTATGGTTGGTGTAGATCTCGTATTTCCCCCCATAGAGATAGTGCCTCCAAATTTTCAGGGCGTGACCACTGCAGCTAGCTCTAGATCATGAGTGGGATAGTTTTGCTCATGGACCTTTAATTGTTGAGAGGCATAAGCGATCACCTAACCATGTTGCATTAGCACGCATCCCAAACCAAGTTTTGATGTATCAGTGTAGATCATGAATCCCTATGAGCCACTAGGAATTGTTAACATTGGGGCTGTGATCAACCTTTGCTTTAATTCTTGAAAGCTTTGTTTGCATTTATCTGTCCACTGGAATTTAATATCTTACTTTGTTAGTCGCGTTAGTGGATTAGCTATCTTTGAAAATCCTTCAATGAACCTTCTGTAGTATCCAACTAATCCTAGAAAACTTCTCACCTCATGCAAAATTTTTGGGGCTTCTCATTCACTTACAGCATGCACTTTACTTGGGTCTACTTCCAAACCCTGTGCAGAAACAATTTGTCCAAGAAACACAACCTGATCGAGCCAAAACTCGCACTTATTGAATTTGGCATATAGTTTCTCCCTTTGGAGTGTTTCCATCACTATCCTCAAATATCCTTCATATTGTTCTTCATTACGAGTGTAGATCAGAATATCATCAATGAATACCATTACAAACTGATCTAGATATGGATGAAACACTCAGTTAACTGATTGGTTGTTAATAGTCGGGGGTGTCTAAGCAACAAAATATCAAAACCCAAGGGAATTTAGGATTCATGACCTTTAGGTATATCATCGTGATTAGTTAGGGACGATCGAAAAGGAGGTTTAAAAATAATAGAAAATAAAATGCAAGGAAAAATAAATCTAATTATAATATTTTTGGATTTTCAATGACATAGTAGTTTTCATGATGCACTCATATAATCAATCATCCAACATCTTTAATTATTTTCTATTTTAAAGCAAATCATGGTAAGGGCGATCACGATTTCCACCTATTCCCAATGGCCATGGTGAATAGGATGTAGATTATTTTTACAACCCCTAAAAAGTTCCTAAGATCGATCCTACTTACAATTCCCTTCAAGGTACCATGTTCATATGGATGGGGTTCCCTTCACTAGTTTAATTCTCAGGCCTAAGTGATCTCCCTAGTGTTCATTTATGTTGTTCTAAACATAAGGACTCCTTGGCTAGGCTCCCCTTTATTAAACTCTCATGTAATAAATGAAAGAAACTCACATATGATAATCATGCAAAGCAACTAAGGGTAAAGCAATGACAAGACATGCCGAAATACAATACACAACCTAATCACTATACACTAATACCAAAGGCATAAATCTCATATTACTACAAGCATGCAAATTTAATAAATGAAACCTAATGAAAGCCGAAAATTCAGTCAAGATATTTTCATAATTTAATCAATAATCGTGCCTTCAATCAACCAACAAAACATAAAAAATAGAAAGATAATAAGTAGGAATATATTACACTGAAGTTTTTACATCTATGAGGATCATCCTTTCCTTGGTGTCCCTACCTTCTTGGAAAACAATAAATTCCTAATCTAAAAAAACATTTAAAAAAAATGGATTCCTCCTCCAAAAGGGGAGGAATCTCAACTAGTGGAGATATTTCTTTAAGGAGCTCCCAAAATTCAAACCTAAAATATGAAATGAATTAACTTGAATGGAGAATGGTTTGAGGCTTCCAAAGGAGGGGTATTTATAGTTGTAGGGTGAGAAGAATTTTTAGAGAGTTTTCAATGTGGGACAATGATGGAATTTATGGAAATTTTAGTGAATTTTGGGAGGAAATTCGATTCCAGCAAGAAGAAAACTGATCGCTGATGTAGCCCAGCTGAAACGGTTCAATGCTGCAGATAGGAACTGGCCTTGCGTGGAAGGGTGCTGGTTTCGAATCCTCTTTCTTCTATTTTTCTCCAATTAATGGGCGGATTTCATTGCACTTATGCATGTAGCCCAGCGAGTTGATGAGGCTCTCCTCCAAGGTGAGGTCGCGGGTTCAAACCCACATTGCTGCAATATTTTTAATTAATGGCAGAATAGGGCAAGCTCACCATTTTGCGATGTAGAGAATTTGCGCCTTTCTTGGGACAAAAATTTGACCGAAGGAGCAAAAACTCGAGCGAGTTTCTCTTACAGTGGCTTTCAATATTTGCATTGTTTCGTACAATAGGCAACACTTTCAGCCGTTGTCTATTTTGTCATTTCTCTACACTCAGTAAAAGTGTTGTCTTAGCCTTTTCTAAATCTGTTGTCTTTTAGTCAGCCACCATTTTTTTGTCTTCGTCCCAATTTAATTCCCGTTTCTTTCATCGCTCTTTCAAGCTCAAAAATACCCATTTTTCTGCAAAAATAAACGAAAATACCTTTCTCCAAGTAATCAAGCAATTAATAGAATTTCAATTAGAATCAGTCCTAATTATTGAATTAAAGCCAAATAAATTCAAGTAAATTCATGCAATTAAGCCCATAATTCTAGGTGAATTTCACGCCGATCATAATCAAATCCATGAATTCCGTAGGGGCATTGCTAAATTCGAAAGGCAACACGACAAACTCGTAATGACCATAATGAGTTCTGAAAGCTGTTTCAGGGATATCTATCTCTCTAATCTTCAACTTATGATACCCAAAGCGGAGATCTATTTTTGAGAACAAATTAGCTCCACTCAATTGGTCAAAGTGATCCTCAATGTTCGGCAGAGGATATTTGTTCTTGACTGTAAGCTTATTTAGTTCTCTGTAGTCTATGCACATATGCATGGTTCCATCATTCTTCTTCACAAACAGAATTGGAGCTCCCCAAGGGGATACACTTTGTCTTATAAAGCCCAAGTCCAGCAACCCTTGTAGTTGTACCTTCAACTCTTGTAACTCTACACCGGTAGGGTGCTCTTGATACTGGCATCAAGCCAGGTTTCAACTCAAATGTGAACTCAATTTGCCTATGGATGAGCATTTTTCACGCACTTCAATTTAATTCCCAAGTGTGAAGGATATCAATTGTAGTGGCTAACAACCAAGTTAAATTATCGAACTCAAATAGACAGCTAATTATTTATTTTCTAATTATTACCAGCTTAATCAAAATAAAGTAACCAATATCTAGTGTTGTAATTTAATTAACTAAAGACTTAAAAATTAAATAACTTAATAAATAAAACAGATAAGAAAGAATTAAGAGTAAATCAAGAGAAAATCAACAATTCTAAGGTATCAGGTATAGATCAATTAATTTGAATTCCTAGACTTCCAATTATTTATTCATGCAATATCAATAAAAATACACCACATAACCCTATTAACCTACCAGATATGATTCGATTTTAAGCTAACAGTATATTCTGGTTTAATTCCTAAGCTGCGTGAATAATACCAAGTCCCCTTCATAGATACTAATCAAAGGAAATAACAATACATCCGGATGGCAAGTTTGACTAACAAGATACTTTCTGAAAGTACAATAAGGCTTTATTCACTTCATACTTGAATGTTCAATTGTATTGTTCCACTAAACAATTCAAGTATCTGATTTACCAGTTCTTGGAATTAATATGTTCACGGACAAACTACCTTAATTCCTAACAGATAGACAAAACAATTCGTGAACTCACACAAGCTAACACAATAAACCAAGTATCATGGGCAATGACATGAATTATTATGAAGATGTTACGAAGCAGAAAAGTAAAGTCTGAATAAACCAAGTAAAATCAGAATATTAACTGCATAAAATCACAAAATTCAGTCTACGTCTCCAAATCAATTGAATCTAACCTTCAAACCCTAAAACTGTAATGAGAATTAGCCTATGAGGTTACAATCAACACTTATGGCTATGAAATTCATAATAATAATCAAGGCAAAGGAAAAAGAAAGAAAAGAGACACGAAACCCTAGCATAGGCGTAGCTCTGCGTTTCTTCTCTGTCTCTCCGATTATCCGATCTCTCTCAACTTGCCCTTGGATCTCCTTTGGAATTGATGGAAGGTAGGATGGATGGATGGAGATTTGATGTGTGTGTGTTGATGGGGCGTGGTGATTTAGGATGGATTGGGGTGTGAATTGATCTCCCATTTTCTTGTGTGTTTGGATTCCCTTTTATATCTTTTGCTTCGAATCCGACTCAACTTGGCTGTTTTTAGACGTTTTCACACATTGAAAGATATAAAACTCAATTTCTGACCCAAAAATACATAACACGACTTAACCCTATGCAATACAAGTTGGCAACACGACCAGTGTTGCATGTCGTGTAAATTGTGTAAGGCTAACACGACTCGAGTTGATAAGTCGTGTTGCTGCCTGCTTAGTCGAGTTATGATGCTTTGAAACTGGATTGCTTCTGAACCTCAACAGTGGTCATGTTGGCAAGTCGTGTTGGGTCCTGTAACTTGTGTTGGGCTCTTTTGAGCTCATTTTCACCCCATTTTTGATTTTGCTCCATTTTGACCTGTTTTAACCTTCAAAACTCAACAAAATACCTTAGTAGCACCTTAATTATGCAACATATGAAAACCATGCAATCTTACATGATATTATGGCCATATTCTAATAAAAATGGTGTAATGTGAGTCACATAATGCGTGAATTTCCACTCTCAACAATCATGTGGCACCCTGGAAGGTCTTCTAGAAATACATCTTTGTATTCACATATAACCGACACTTCTTTTACCTCCACAGATGTCTTCCTATTCATCACATACACCAGAAATGCCTCACCATGTCTATTGCGGACCTTCTTCATTGCCTTCATTGCGGTCAAGATTTTTGGTTTGGTTATGGTCCTTGTTTCATGAAAAGTAAAGCTCTCTTTTTCATTCTCGCGGAAAATGATTTCTTTCTTATGGCACCTAATGGTTGCACAGTTTTCCATCAACCAGTCCATTCCCAAGATAACATCGAAATCCTTAAGGTTAATGACATGTAAGACAACTTTAAGTACGTTATCTTCAAATTTCACATCCACATCCCTCAATATCCTCTCCACCTTCATAGATTTCCTAGATGGTATGCTTACATCTAAGGCATTACTTGCACTTCTACATTTAGTTTCTATTTTTATTGCTAAACGAGAAGAAATAAAATAATACGTAGCACCAGTATCAAATAATACAATAGCAGAAATATCTTGGATTGGTAGGATACCTATAATTGTTTCTGGGTTCTGGGCTGCTTCTTGTTGAGTTAGAGAGTAAAATCGAGCCTTCTCGACAGATCCTGATCTTATTTCACCTTTTTGTGGGTTCCTTACACCAGTAACATACGCCCTTTACCATCAAACATGGACCTATGTGGTTCTTCCCACAAGTGTTGCAAGCATGTTTTGTTGGCTGATTGTTAGCACCTTGACAGATATGTACTCTCTTGGCTGGAGGCTGATTGTCGGGTTTGTGAGGTGTCCTTGCACCCTTGTGTTTTCCAGTGTTTACAGATAGCTTTTTCTTTTTAGAACCTAGATCAAGGCGTGCTTCCATTTCTATGGGATTTTCAACAGCAATTGCATAAGCTTGGTTCCTTTGCACTGCAAGGATGCTGCTTATCTCTTTTCTTAAGCCCAGCTCGAACCTTCTAGTCCTTTGCACAAGCTCTCTTGCTTCAGATTCTGGAACTCATCCCCCTTCTTCTCTTGATAAATCAATGGAAGGTAATTGCGGAAGACTATTGTTTTGAACTCCTCCCAATTCATCATCGCCATTTGTTCTAGGGTCTGTGTATGTCCCACTGCCTCTCACAAATACCCTGCGTCCCCTATAAGTTAGAAAGTTGCGCAAGAGACCTTTTCAGCATCAGTGCAGATCAAATGGTTGAATATCTTGTCAAGAGCTCAAACCATTCATCCACTAATTCCAGATCCCCACAGCCATTGAAAGTAGATGGATTGTATCGCTTGAAGTATTCAAGTATGGCATTTGGGTCGTGTCGTGGTGCGGCTGGATTTGAAGTCGTGGTAAAGTATTGCGCAAGGCCTTCGAGCATAGTGGTGAGCCGAGCTGAAGGGTTAGCCACTAGTGGATTTGGAGCTGGAGCAGCTGGTGCTCCAGGTGCGGGTCCTTGAGGTAAGCCCGAGGTAGTTCCGCGGGTTCGTCACCCTTCAGTCATTTCCTATGGAAATCATTATGTTAAGCTTGCATGTATAAAAGAAGAGATAATCATAACATGTGTCTTTTTCATTAATAATACCAATTTTGACATAATTAGGTTCTACAATCAAAACGATAATAAAAATTAAAAGAACTTAGATCTCCGAGCTTATGATAGCTTCTAGAGATGTACAAATAAAAGCTTAATATATAATAGTCATAATAAACATAAAAAATAGCTAACAACAATAGGAAAGGATAAATGAACGACAAGACATCCTCGTAAGTTATACACTTTACGAGTTGTGAACAACATCTAATAAGCAACACACAACCCTACATCCATCACCATAGTGGTATATCTGTGCCTCTCCTTCACTGGCACCGCAGGTGCTGCAACAGCTACTCGACTCCTCTAGGATAGGATGAGAAAAACCCAGATCTGGAGGAAACCCGTAGGTGAATATTGGGATAATCTCGTAGGAAAACCCAATAGGAGGAAGGTTAGGAACAAAGGTAGGTGTTGAGCTATCTACATGAAGCTGAACACCCTAGGTCATCACATGATAATCATCAGAGTTAAAGAAGTCAAGGTTTGGGGTGCCAAACGAGTCCTCAGGAAAGTAGGAGGATCCCTGATATGACTCATACATCCCCTCAGGATACTCTGGTAAAAAGGGATGAGCAATAGGGCTACCTCTCCCAAGTTGAACGCGGGAAAATCACCGTGCTCCTGCCACATCATCCATAGACGAGCCATGAATGTTTGAAACTCTAGGCAGAGCATGTCATTGCCAAATGCCAACCAAAATCCACAACTATCATAGCGGCCTCATATCCCTCCCAAGGAGGAGTCTCACCCAGGATGTTCCACGTCGTCCACATCCAAGTGATGTGAATGCCTACCGACTCAGAAGGCTCGCGCTCAATGCTGGCATATTAGGAAAGTTGCTCGGTCATGAACTCGGAATGCATCATATAAGGCTCAGTCCTACGGTGATATATCTACTTAAAATAAATCCTTAGTTACTTACCATTTTTAGTTAGAGTTAATAGCTTAAATATTATTTCCTATCAAGTCCATTTATTCTATTAAGATTCAAGTATAATAAAATTCACATAATAGTCATACAACTCGAATACATATCATAGCATCTATCTCATGTAACAAGAACTCATAATTTCATAAATCAATTAAAGTATACATTATCAACTCATAGATTTAAATCATGTAATGACATTTCATAAATCCCTAAATTAATTTAAAGCATCTATCAATAATTTTCTTGTAGCGTAGCCGACGATGCAAATGAATAGGGGTCGGAATCTTATGTTTTATAATTTTTAAAAATATTTAAAAAGTATAAATTCTTTTATTTTGTAAATGCAAGTCTACAGAATCATAGTCCTACTTTGATATTACACTTGTCACGTCCCAATTTATTTATATGTAAAAATAATTAAATTTATAAGTGATTTTTTTAAAGCTAAAATAAAACTATCGCAAACAAATTCATGATAATAATAATAATAATAAAAGAGAGTTTAATTAAACCATAATTAGAATTTAAACAAACATCATGGAAATTAAGTAGTGGAAGTTTTCGATGATTTGTGTGTGGTGACAAACCATAAGTAATTGTTCACATATTTAACGCTTATTTAATTAAACTATGTAATGCTTATAGCTGCAACCAATCTCTTTGACTCATCATTCGCCTCATCGTCTATGCCACATCATCTGTAGCAGGAAAATATAGTGGGGTGCTCATGGGAGTGTACTCAGTGGGAGATTTATTGTTAGATTTCACAATTGAAAATGATTTTATTTTTTTAGAAATGAACCTTATGAACTTTAAAAAAAAAGGGTATGAACCCATAGTCAAGTCACCCGAAGGCGCCATTACATAATACATCGGTCACCCGAAGGTACTCATTATTTAATATGTCAAGCCATCCAAAGTGCACATTATTTAATACGTAAAAGTCATGCGAACACGTTTGTCTTTACTTATTAGCAATAATGTCATCAGTACGTACAGTTCCCGGACCACCGGTCTTAGGTAAAATTTGCATGCACATTCATAACATCAATTAATGTAAATCACGTTTAATATAGGAATCGTAACAGTAAGTCTACTTTTTTAAAGAACGAGTCACAAAAGGATAAAATTCAAGGTAAAGGTTGGGGACGAGCGTTGTTGTTGCAAGTTTCCCTCATAACCTTGATGCCTTCGAAATTTAAATTTCCTCTTAGCATATGATTAAGTGTATTTCTCTAGAAATATATCACACTAGATCATACTTGGGGGGATTTTCTTGTAGTTGTTTATAATCCGCAAAGTTGGGTATAACTCTTAAACCATTTATTAATTTCAAAACTGTTTTAAAGCATATTGGATCTTCTGTGTCATTTTCATGCATCATCTTCTGTGCCACACGTTAAGTGATTGACACGTAAGAGGGAGAAATAAATTCAACCATTGCCCATAGGGTTTAAGGTTTAGGATATAGTTTCTCTCTCCTACGTGTTGTCAATCTAACGGTGTGTCACAGGAGATTATGTATCAAATGACATAGAGAATCCGAGCTGGTTTTAAAGGAACATGTTAGATATATAGGTGAATATTTTAATGTTTACTCTTTTCTATAAAAATTTTGTTCTAATGGACAACGAAAAGATAAAGTTTAGTTGGGTTTTTCCCATTGGCAGCACTGCCACAATTCAGTGAAAAGACTATAACTTTCATTTGGATGAATAATTTTTAAAAATATTTCACAATAGCATAGTAGACACATAAAAGAACAACTTTTATGTTTAACGTTTTGGCAGATTTATCCATTTGAATGGCATAAATGAGGTAACAAGTTTCTGCAGTAAATCCATTTCATTTTTAACTCCTTGGTATGTACAACTCCTAATGACTAAGTATTTCTTTTAAAAATTTGATAAATATATTTATAATATCATATATCAGGTTATGTTTAAAATTTATGTATATATATATATATATATATATATATATATATATATATATATATATATATATATATATATATATATATATAATTTTTTGTGCCAATAATAAAAAATAACCAACATGAAAAGAGAAAAATTAATACCAACGATTATTTAATTTAATTATATTTTTTAACTAACTGACACTTTTTAGTCTCTATTGTCCCTCATTGTATTTTATCAACTCTACCAAGGGGGTGGTACACCCCTACATACCCCACAAAACCTACCTATCCCACACACTCCCAATCTACCCTACCTCCACCACCAGCGGTGGCTCTGGCGACAGTTCCGGCAGCGGTGGCTCCGGCGATGGTTTCGAAGGCGGTTGCCAGTCATCGGTCGCCGGCAGAGGGGTGGCCATCACCGGCGGTCCGGCGGCAGCAGAGGGCAGCGATAGGTGGTGGGTGGGGGGTTTAGGGTTTAAGATTTAAGGTTTTGAGGTTTATTACGGTTTAGGATTAATGTTGGAGGGTAATAGTATCCAAAAGGTGTATATTTGGTAAAATTGATAATTTCAAAACAAAAGTGTCGGTTTTAGTTTTCAACTTTAAAATTTGTATAAAAAAAAGTTCCCCCTTATTTTTTTTCTTTATTAAAATTTTGGGAGATTCACTTTTAGGTACAATGTATATCCTATTATTACTACTAGATACGTGGGGTTAAAATTAATACTAATAGATATAAAATTTTATTGTAGAAATCTAATTTTACCCTCCCAATGTATTATGTACATAATTCCTACCATTAAAGTTGCAGCAGATACCGTATTTTATTGCTGCGTTGATTTTAATCTCTCATAATCGCTGCACAATTAATAACAATTCATCTTCTTAAATAAATAAGAGTATAAATATGTTGCACAACTAGTTATAATTTTGCACAACTTGTGAATAAGGTTGCACAACCTAATTATATGTTATTTGTAAATCATATTTCTAGTAGACATACGCAACATAGTTATCAAGGGTATAATTATTAGAAATAAATAATTCAGTTGGACATAAAATTATGTCCAGATATTATTTGATATGAATCATGTTATGTTTCCGTACATTAGATTGTAGTGGTTTATGCTGCACAATCAATTACGTTGCTGCACAACCTCTTAAAATGTCTGCACAATCTATTATATGGTTGCACAATGTGCACTATCGTCGGCATGCATCTTTCCACGCCCTCTTATCATAGCCCTACCTCTGCTGAAACTGATGAAGCAACGGAAGAACTTTTCTATGTCGAAATCACTGTTGACACTGACTCCGAACGGGTAGGGCACAGTCAGGTTGTCACATTGGTGGGGAAATCTGGTTTCGTGATGGTGGCGGCTTCAATGATATGGTATTGCAGGGGGTTTCTCTCGCCTATCAACCTCAAAAAAGAAAGGAGATGCATGGATATTAACTTATGTTACTACAACGTTGCAAGTGAAGTTATGATTGGATTGGAGAATTCTGAAATTGATATCTTGGGCCTGATGCGCAACCATCCAAGCAGGCGGGTGTATTGGTGCATGATCTATTAATTACCCCTAATTAGTGCTCGCTTTTCTGCCGGAGGCTAAAGGTGGACGTTCTCGTGATTCCGATGACCTCACCAATCTCTAACGTCGATGTTGTCGTGCACTACCATTCTACTTCAAATTCGGGTGGAAGGGATTTCTGTGATTTCTGCGAGAATGAGATTTATGAAAGAGTTGGGGCAAATCTTTCTCAAATCTGTTATGGATATTAGGAAATCTTTAAGATAAGGAAAGAAAATAGATAATATATTGAAATTTTATTTTAATTTGAATATTGAATTAAGGTTATAATAGACATATCATTATATCTTTTTGTATCTATTAGTAATAATTTAGATTAAACGTATTTAATAGTAATAATCTTAACTAATATGTATTGTAGAGTAATTATTCCTAAAATTTTTTACAGATTTAAAGAAAGAGAATATGTATAAGAAATCTACACATCTTAGCTTTAATTCGAATGATTGACCTCGTGTATATAAAGCAATTATATATTAAAGCAACGTGTTGATGTTTGAGACAGCTGCTTGCCAATAATATTATATGGAGTCCGGCCAGATTCAACGTAACATTATATAGATTCAAAGTAACATAATACCCCTTTTTCCTACATGTTGCATCTCTCCATAATTTATTATTTAAGTTTCTCCATAGTTTTATTAAAATTAAGAGTTATATTCAGTGAAACCGAGTGCAAATGTGTATCCATATGTGTATAATTTTTTATTTTATCTTCTATATATGTTATTCTATTTTGTATACATGTTTCTTAATAATTGGATACTTTTTTCACACTCAGTTTTTCATAAAAAAAAATCAGCATTCATATGTGTATAACTTTTTATTCAATAGTGTATGCATTGAGTATTTTTTAATAGTTGTATATTTTTTTACACTCAATTTTTCATTTAAAAAACTAACAAACAAATTGTATATATTTTTTTCATAATTGTATATATTTTTGTTCATAATTGTATACGATCTAAAAGTGGGTGCATCGTACCATGGAGTGCACCCAGGTGCATAGTAATATTAGCCCAAAAGTAATTACTTCTTTCATCAAGTTATTCTTATTGCGTTTTTTATTTTGTTAATTTCAAAATTTACTCTAAATTTTTTTTTGTCCAACTTAAATTTATTCTTTGCACTTTTCAATTTTATTGATTTTAAAACTTCACAAAGTTTCTTGTAAGACGGTAATTAAGTGAGACGGGTTAATCTATTGTTAAAATATATGATTGTTATATAAATAAGAGAATAAATTATGCTAATTCGTAGTTTAGGTATATATACATATATATTTTAAACATGATAAATAATAAATTAAAATATATTTTTAAAACGTTATATTACGATACAAATATATTTTGACTATCGATAAACATATTTTTATTTATATTAACAATATAAATCGACTGTCTCACATATATGTGTTTCACAAGAGTATTACTTAAAATTTAGACAAAACTCCTTTGCTCCTAAAACACACCGTACCCCCATAAAATACAAAAATTTTAGTATTATGTTATCTGGGTCACAAGAGACCAAAAAATTTTAGTATTATGTTATCTGGGTCACAAGAGACCAAATCTAAAATTTATATACACTTTTAAAAATACTCAATATAAAAGATAATGATTGAAGGGAAAATCTAGTTCCTTCTAAAATTTATATGTGAATTAGGATATAAATTTCTTCCTACGTTTGACCCCTGGAATTGTAACCAAGACGTCTCTTTACATCTCACAAAACACCCAAATCCCAATTACAAGAGGACGCATGAGATTAATTGCTGAATGGAGTTGGGGGCAAAATCGTAAAATCAGATAATTAAGTTTCGAAACCCAAAATTAAGAAAATTATCATAATTGGAGTTTCGCCTACTGATTTTGTGGTGTGATGCGGTTTCCGTGTAGAATTAGGGCTTCTTAATTCCCGTTTTGTCCCTCTATATATATATATATATTCTCGCTCTAAGATTAGTTCTCATTTTACAAATGCTGCTGCCGCGTGAGGATTAAGCGTTTGCTTCCTTCATCGTAGGTATCTCTCTCAATTTCGCAATTTCGATATTGAATTTGCTTATTCTTCGATTCAGTTACTTCACTATATCTATTTGGATCCTGCTTCTGATGGAATCATTCTGTTTTCGAGTTTTTTTTTCATTATTAACCTGATCAAAATTGCTCGATAAAGCGTTCAGATGCATGTATGGTTGTGATTACTTTAGTAGTTTAGACGATCATTGAAATGTTTTACGTGAATCAATATACTACTTAGCGGTGGATTCTTGTCGTACTTGAATTTTTTTGATTCACTGGTCTATTGAAAATTCTAACCAGTTTACTGCTTTGGGTTTGAAGTTAGTAATCTATGCGCAGTTTCGATCGGCTTTGAGTTTTGTTCAATTATGGGTTTCAGATAATGAATACTCTTATCTATTGTTTATATTTTTTATTTAGCTGATTTCAATAAAGTTGAATAAGAAATTTGTTCGGTGTTTCTAACACATTGGGTTTATGAACTCAAAGTTGCATGGTTATAAATGTGTTAAATTTTGTGTAGTAGATGATGTATGTATTCAGATAATTTAATTCGATCTTAACACCCTGTAGAAGATATCTCATACTGCTTGTTTAGTGATGGGTATGCTAGTGCTTGTTGTTGAATATTGTTATTGTATGAGAAATAAAATAAATTCTTAGAATTGCATCTATATGCATGAATCTCTACACAGTTTCTAGATTTTTGTAATTTGACATTATCTAATGGGATCAGCCCTGAGGTAGAGTAAGTAGTTTGTTATCTGTAATAGCTCAGCTGAACTTTTTATTTTTTAACCTTCTACTAAGTTAATAGTATAAAATTTGGATGCTTTGTTTAATTCTTATCCTTTCTCATGGATGTATTCAGAACTTTGTGCGGCATCAATTTACTACATAAATCAAAATGGCTGATGGTCACGAAACTGATAAGAACATTGAGATTTGGAAAATCAAGAAGCTCATTAAGGCACTCGAAGCTGCTCGAGGAAATGGTACCAGTATGATTTCTCTTATAATGCCTCCACGTGATCAAGTATCTCGTGTTACCAAGATGCTTGGAGATGAATTTGGAACTGCATCTAATATCAAAAGCAGAGTGAATCGCCAATCTGTTCTTGGTGCAATCACATCTGCTCAGCAGAGGCTGAAATTGTACAACAAGGTTCCTCCTAATGGGCTCGTGCTCTACACTGGAACAATAGTTACTGATGACGGGAAGGAAAAGAAAGTAACCATCGACTTTGAGCCATTCAGGCCTATAAATGCATCTCTGTATCTCTGTGACAACAAGTTCCACACTGAGGCGCTTAACGAGCTCTTAGAATCTGATGACAAGTTTGGTTTTATTGTTATGGATGGTAATGGAACTCTTTTTGGAACATTGAGCGGTAATACTAGGGAGGTTCTTCACAAATTTACTGTGGACCTTCCTAAGAAACATGGAAGAGGAGGGCAATCTGCTTTGCGATTTGCTCGACTTCGAATGGAGAAGCGCCACAACTATGTGAGGAAAACAGCAGAGCTTGCTACCCAATTTTTTATCAATCCTCAGACGAGCCAGCCTAATGTGTCAGGACTCATACTAGCTGGTTCAGCTGACTTCAAGACAGAACTCAGTCAGTCTGATATGTTTGATCCTCGTCTACAGACAAAGATCTTGAATGTAGTGGATGTTTCTTACGGAGGGGAAAATGGCTTCAACCAGGCAATTGAGCTGTCCGCTGAAATCCTATCGAATGTCAAGTTTATTCAAGAGAAGCGTTTGATAGGCAAGTACTTTGAGGAGATCAGTCAGGACACTGGCAAATATGTTTTTGGAGTTGAGGACACCATGAAAGTTCTTGAAATGGGTGCTGTGGAGACGCTAATCGTGTGGGAGAATCTTGACATGACGAGGTACACATTGAAGAATGCTGTTACTGGTGAAATTGTTATAAAACACTTGAACAAGGATCAGGAGAGCGATCAGAGTAACTTCCGGGACCAAGCTACAAATGCTGAACTGGAGGTTCAGGACAAGCTGTCCCTACTAGAATGGTTTGCGAACGAGTACAGACGATTTGGTTGCACTCTCGAGTTTGTGACCAACAAATCACAAGAGGGATCTCAGTTTTGCAGAGGCTTTGGGGGGATAGGAGGGATCCTACGCTATCAGTTGGATGTGCGAGCATTCGATGACCTTTCTGATGATGGGGAAGTTTACGAAGATTCTGAATAACAATCAATCAACTTCTCCAGTTCCAGTGCAGGAATGTGGAGCGGGACGCCTGCACTGGCGCGCAAGGGCTCGCCCCTGACTGTGCCGCTCGGACCGTATTGTTTGGAGACAAGTGGAGGAAGTTCGATGAGGTCTGTGATGTTTGCATTCTCTAGAACTAATTATATATTATAGCTGTTTTCTTTGAGTATATAAGTGCTGTGCTGATGTTTTCCTCTTCTCTGTCTCTCATGTTCTGCAGTCATGGTTAAACAAACTCTATTTGGTGGAGCCGAATAGTTGTGTGAGGACGATATTCATCATCAGGATGATTGCACCAGTAATTCAGTTTTTATGTTGGGAATTTAATGCTTTCTTTCAGTTGAGAAGGCATTGGTTATTCTCTAAATAAGGTGATATCTGGACCTGTGTGTCGTTGCAACTTTGGTTAAATTGTTGTGTGTTACTGCAATAAGGAAGATATATTCATGGATGCAGTGGTTATTACTTGTGACTTGCCTACTTTTTGTTTGTTTTGCAAATAATATTCTGCTTTAAAAAGGTGGCTGTGCATAACTTTTTATTTGAAACTTTTGTTTTCGGTGCTGTAACATTGGACAACAACAGTAAATGGTGAAACTTGAATTTGCAAATTTTAATCAAACTGAATTCTAATTCTTACCTTACAACAAAAAATATTGGATTTGGATTTTTAGGAGGTTGTACATTTTCTAAATCGTTACCTTCTTTTATTAACTGCTCTAAATTTAACTAAAGTCTTTTTACGTTTTATTTCATAGTGCATTTCGGGTCGTGGGCCCAAGTTATATACTCTCCCCGTCCCGGTCAAAGTGTGTCATTCTTTTTTTCACGTAAATTAAAAAGTATTATTTTTTATATAAAGTGGGTAAGTGTATTAGAGAGATGTGATGGGTAGTGGTTGGCCATTGATGGATCTTTTTTACTAAAAGAGAAAAATGATGCAATTTGAACGGAACGCCTAATATAGTAAAATGGTGCTATTTGGGCGGGATGGAGGGAGTAATATTTCAATTTGTAGTGGGGTGAGAGAAATAATATTTAATATAAATTGGGTAGTTGTATTAGTGTTGTGTGTGGGCCCTATATGGAATAATTAATTGTTTTGTTTGGGCTCAACTTGATAAAAAAAATGTAAACATTAACTTGGGACAAAACAAAATGAAAAAGATGAGACGGATGGAGTGAAGTTAAGTGGATAGCTTTTCGTTTTAGATTGAAATTTTAAATTGTTAGAAAACTTTTCAATATAATATGATATAATCTTAACCAACCAATTTTGGATTGTGTGGAGTTTGATAATTATTGAATAGTGATAAATATTTATTTTGAGTTTTTATAGGATATGTTTTAATTTTAAGTTAAATTAATGTGCAAGAGATATGTGGTTATACATGTGAAAAGAGTATAAATTGATTAGAGCAAGCGTACTCTATCGCGTAGTAGACCGTAGTGACCAAGTGCAAAATTTAGAATATCAAACCCAAGGGCGAAAGTGTATATATACGTGTTTGAGAAATGGTTTACTCTTGTAGGACTAATCAATAAAGGTGGGGTTGAATTACACTAAAAACTAACAACTAGAAAAGCAATTAAAAGATAGAACATGTACATATGTGATGGATGATGGATGAAGGTGAACAATCTAAGAAATATGTAAGACAAGCAATATTCATGGAAAAGGCTCATGTAGACTCACACACAAACATGCACTGAAGGTCATCATGTTATGATATTAAGGACACTCAAAGAGTGTCTCCAATCCTCACTCTTCCTATAGGTACTTATGGATATTAATATACCAATATAGAGGTATTATCACGAAGAATTTTCTCTAGTAGGCAGAGACGTTTTCCTATGTTCCTTTTCTAAGGTCAAATGAGTCTTGGCTTGGGTCCCCTCATCATATCAAAAACTTTCACAAAGTAATTATCAATAATTTCCTATCATGAGATTTTAAGCACATGAAATTTATTGCCAAACTTCCCACATATTAATATAGTCACCTCATGCAATCAATGATTCAATTAAACCACTAATCATAATATTGGAATGACCATACTAACACCATGAATAGAGAATTTAATCACACAAATCATACATAAAATGAGAATAAGCATTCATGATAGAAAATATTCGTAACAATCAATTCATCAAACATGTGGTATGCAAAATCTACATAAACCCTAACCAATCATATTGCTAGCCTCACATGAGGAATAGCCACTACAAATCACTAATAATTCTTTACAATCTATGGCATGCTACAATTGAGCCATATGATGAAGAAATTCACAAATTAAAGGTAAGTTGACTTCCTTTTCAAAGTAGGTCTTCTCTTCCTTCAACATGCTCCAACCTTCACTCCTTGATTAATTCCCCTTCTTAGATTGGTGGACTGATGAAATGGTGGATGAATTTAAGGAGATCAAGTGGATTGGGTGAATGAAGGGTATGGAGATGGATGGAATGAAGTTAGTGTGTGAAAATGTGGTGTAAAATGTGTGTGAAGCATTTCCCAAATGATTCCTATCGTATTTCACACTCAACAGGTATTTATATCCTAGAAAAGCTTCTAGAACACGTTCTAATCATAAAACTGACTTCGGGTCGAGTTCGGAACTCGGGTCGAGCTCGGACGTCGGATTGAGTTGGTGCAGCGCAGTCTCATCGTTTCGCTCATAACTTCTACATCTAAACTCTGATTTTAGTGATTATTGCGCTCACAAGATCCTCTCTTCCTTAGCTTTCTATCCATATAAAAAGCTAACAAAAAATCTAACATTTGAAGGTGTAACAAGTCATGCAAAGTGGCGCTATCGTGCTGAGCAGGAATAAATTGCGCGACGTCATTATTTTAATTATAACTTTCTCATTTGGACTCCGAATTGAGCTCTGTTTTTTCCCACATCTTCCTTATCGCGTCTAGAATTCATTTTTATCTGAAAATCACACAAATTACACCAAATTACCAATTCTCTAAATATTTACAAATATCACTCAATTTAATGCACTTAATCATGAAAATCACACATTTATCCTTTCAAAGCACAAATCTCCATATCTTCATATAACACCACCAAATGATATACAAAATGAATAAAAACACATGAAAATACATAATAAAAAGACACTAAAATTTAGGTGAAAATGACACCAATAAGATATTATTTGATGTGAGAAGAAAAAGAGAGAAAGAATATTATTTGAGTCGATAATATATATATAAGGTGAGTGAGTCTCATGTAAACTGGGTTTACATGGGTTAACATATAAAACTTATTTTTTAAAATTACTCTTTAGTATAATAAAAATTACTTTTTGAAAAGTAATAATTTTTAGGATTAATTCCTAAAAAATTCACCACCTTATTGGAGGTTTTCAAATCTATCACGATCTTTTATTTTTATCAATTTAATACACGATTTATTTAATATTTTTAATTCTATCACGACCTTTTATTTTTATCAATTCAATATGAGATCTATTTAACAATTTCAATTCTATCACCACTTTTATTTTTTAATTTAATATACCATTTATTTTATATTTTTCATTTCAATTTATTATTATTTTTTATTTTTCCATTTTGCAACCGAAAATATCTAAAAATTAACCAACTTTGACTTACAAATTTTAAAATTGAAACAATTAAAAAAAATTAAAAATGACTTTTAAAAAATTAAATCAAATAAAATTTATACTCTAATATTGAGCATACTAACAAAAACTAAAAATAATTAAACAATTTAATAAATTTAACTGTAAAAATTTTAAAAATTAAACATAAAAAAAAAAAATCAAACCTACAACTTTCTGCTTAGGAAACAGACCCTATTATTATTATTATTATTATTATTATTATTATTATTATTATTATTATTATTATTATTATTATTATTATTATTATTGAAATTATTTGAATTTTGAATTCAGTCTTTTTTATTAAAAAATGGTATACTATATTATTATTCCGATTTTGTTTCGTCCTTTGTATAGCTTAACATTTTTATATATATAATAAAGGTGTATATTATTATTATTATATTTTTAAGAAATCTTATAATAATAATAATAATAATATTAATAATAAAAAATTGAATTGAAAATATAAAATAAGTGGTGTATCAAATTGTAAAAATAAAAGATGTGATAGAATTGAAAATATTAAATAGATCGCGTATTGAATTAAAAAAAATAAATGATCTTGATAGAATTGAAAATAATAAACAAATCGTGTATTAAATTGACAAAAATAAAAGGTTGTGATAGATTTGAAAATCCCAAATAAGGTGGTGAATTTTTTAGGAATTAACCCTAATTTTTATATAGATGAGTAATAATTTATGTCTTTAAAGAATAATTTTTCATGTACTCTTTCGAAATATCAAGGTTTACAAGAATTTGAAAAATAATTTTTTTAATTTTGAAAAGTAACAATTTATGTGTCTAAAGAATAATTTTTTATGTATTAAAGAGTAACAGAATTTACATACAAACGTATGTAAACTCGATTTATACAAGTGTTTGTGATATAACGTGGGTAAGTTGTGAATTGATTAGGATATAAATAATCAAATCCATCCATTAATATTATCACTAATGATTTTAATTAAACGTCACAGTATTTAAATTGAATTATATCTCAATATACTAATGTTTTTTTTTTTAAATAGAAGAAGCTAAAATAAAGTTAATATAAGGATTATTATACACGTATGTATAGCCTAATTATTAATAAATACATTGATCTAATACAATTATTAATAAATATATAATGTCGTTATTTTTCTCCAGTATTACCCTTTTTATAACATTTGTTAATATTCAACGTTTGCACTTAACGTTAGTTTCATTGAACACTTTCATTGCACTACTAAATCAAATAAAAATAATGGTTGAGAGATTTAAGGAGAGATTTAAGTATAATTATAATAACATTTTCTTCAATTTATTCGTGTATTTTCAGTTTCTCTCCTAAGAATGCACATACATTCGTAGGGTTCTTCAATTTAATTCGTATTTTCTGTTTCTCTCTTAAAAATGCACACTAATATATTTAACAATAGTTTCATTGAACACTAATGTCCACTAAATCAGATAAAAACAATGGATGAGAGATTTAAGGAGTGATTTAAGGATAATTATAACAACCATTTTTACAATTCAATAGTGTTTTTTGTTTATCTCTCAAGGATGCACACTAATGTAAATTAGTATGTTCTTCAATTTAATCGCGTATTTTCTGTTTCTCTCTCAAGAATGCACAATAATGTACATTCGTATAAATATTATATTTAATCACGTGCTTTTGTTTTTGTCTTAACGATACACACTAATATACGGATGAGTATTATGGGTAAAACAAAATATAATTTCACATTTATCAGTGATTTTCTGAAGTGAATATATCGTTTAGTAATATTTAAATACGTTTTGTACCTACTAATTACTGACCTATTAAAATAAAGGTAAATTGCATGAAAAAAATTATGTATTTTATTTTTGTTACAAATTAATCTACATCTTTAAAAAATTGTAAAAAATGAATTTTACCTTTAAGCATGATTCCAAAATGCATCTACAGCCGGCAGTCAGACGTAACTACAGGTGATTAATTTATTTGTGATTTTTTTTTCAATTAAATTTTATTTTTATTACTATTATTATTTTTTATGTTTCAATTTTTCTAATTTACTTGTGTAAGAATCAATTACCAACCAATTAAATATTTTTTCTAATTTTGATTGAATGGAATCTTCACTTTGTTGGGCTGATTGAATATATACCATGTTTTAATCCATACATAAAATTTGGTCTAACCGTTGAGATGATATGAATAAACTTCCACCATACTGAAAATAACAGTTGAGATGATATGAATCAATCTCTATTCTTTTATTATAGAATCTTGACTCTCAAACATGAATTTTTCTTTTTGATCTAATTTAGTAATAGAATAAATCTAGAAATTCTGTTGTGAGACAGATTTTTTGCGTTGTAAGACGGCTTGATCGAAGATATGCTTATTATATATGTAAAGTATGTTTATTTATAGTTAAAATATGTCAATAATAAATTATATTTCCTCCGTTCATTCCCAATCTATCTGTTTGCTTTTTGCACTTGCTTTTTGCACGTGGATTAAGGAGTATTATTATTTAATGTGTAATGGGTAGTTGTGTTATGTGGAAATGGTAAAAAGTGGCCACTTTTGGATAACTGTAATTTTAAGTGGCCACATTTGTTATACATAATTTTTTCTAGCCACTTTGAAATGAATTGACCAAAATGCCCTTGTGGGGGACCCACTTTTCAGGTGGTTGCAGATGAGATTCCACACTTTTTGACCCAAAGTACAGTAAAGGAATCGGATTCTTCTTTATTTGTGAATAAAGTGTGGAAGTACAATACCTAATACCTAGTACTACTATGTAGGCATGTGCTCCCGTAGCTCCCCCATATCCATACAAAATAATGAGGATAATATATAGTGGAAATTGAAAAATGGGGGTGGTCGTCCAACACATATTAAAATTTTTTGTACCAGAGGTTGAGCATTTGGGAGCAAATTTCCAGTAATTTTGGAGAGAATTAAGATATTTGGGTAGCAGGTGTACAAGGTATGTTAAAACAAGTTTTATAATTGTGATGCCCTAATTTTATAATTGTTGACATGGCTCATGAGTGTATTCTAATTATTCAACGTTTTTATAATAGAATAGAAAAAATTGTATGACTTGTAGAATAATTTTGTAACATTCAAAAGTTTTTCTCTCTTAAATCTTCACCACTCATGTTACATCTTGGTTTTTTTAATTAATCTTTTCAAATTTGTTAAACAATGGTGAGTAGGCCGAATGGATTCAGTTGCTGGGCCGAGTAGAACAACTTTTTGGGCCGAATAGAACACCCGTCGGCCGAAATGCCCAAAAAATGATCTTTTTATTTTGTGAAACTTAGTAGGCCGAATAGAAGAAGTTAGTGGGCCGAATAGAATAGCTTGGTGGGCCGAATAGAGTAACCGTTGGCCGAATAGCCCAAAAAAATTATTTAAATTTCAGAAAGTTAGTAGGCTGAATAGAAGAAGTTAGTGGGCCGAATAGAACAACTTTGTGGGCCGAATAAAACACCCGTTGGCCGAAATGCCCAAAAAATGTTCTTTTATTTTCTGAAACTTAGTAGGCCGAATAGAAGAAGTTAGTGGGCCGAATAGAATAGCTTGGTGGGCCGAATAGAGAAACCGTTGGCCGAATAGAGAAAGCGTTGGTAGGCCGAATAGAAACTCAATGTTGGCCGAATAGAGCAAGTTACTAGGCTGAATAGGAGACACTTTTGGGCCGAATAGAGGAATAATTGGCCGAATAGAAGAAAAAAATACTGACACATTTTAAGGTGTGTCAAGGGTTTAGGGTTTTGTTGAAACAGTGTAGGTTTGCATACATTAATTTGTTGACTGGATAGAATACAAATTTAGTACAAATTTTCTAATGATTTAATGATGCAACTAATTATCTAATCTTTTAATGTTGATGTCATTAAAGTTGTTTTTGAAAAAATGTGCAGATGAGTTATAGAAAAGCTGGGATATGTTGGGGTGGAGCATGGGAAGGATTGCAATATATAGGTGGAGTGGTGAACTGGTTGTTCTTGTCAGAGGCCAGTTTGTGTTATAGTAGCTTGCTAAAAGAAATTCATGACATAGTGCAAGCTGATTTGGGGCATTGGGGTTATGTAGTTCATTCTCTAGTTGATTACAATGGCCGTTTGTTCAAATATAAGATAAAGAATGATGCACGTGTGGCAGAAGTGTTCAAGTGTGTTGATGATGTCGGAATGATGTACGTCACACTCTGTCCTATCACGGGTGCAGGGAGTAGTATGGTTTTAGGGATGGGTTATGATGACGGAGGTGCTGGTACGAGCAATGACCCATGTACGAGGGCAAATTCTTCTGGGAGGCATGATTTTGATTTGAATGTGGAGTGTTGTCCGGCCTCAGAGATGCAGTGTGCTGGTTTTAGAGAATCTGTAGATGCAGAATCTGGTGATTTCTCTGGTGAGGGTGCGGAGGACGTAGACGGTTGTAACGATGATGATGATGACCCCGGGAATAGAACGGTGGAAGAAGGGGATCGCATACAGCAGGATACTAATCAGTCTTCTAGCGAAAGCGATGATGGTGCTGAGGAGAGAAGACACCAATTGTATGAAGAAATATGTGATTACATACGTAAGAGAGGAGGGCCTAGCTTTCTTGAACCGATTAATCGTGAGTTGCGCCGTCCTGAAATGCAGTCAGAAGAGTTGCGTAGTGCACGGCCCAACACCCGTCCTTGGTTGATTCCAGGCATGCCGATTGAAGCAGAGAGAGTAGATCAGCTGACTGGCCTTGAGATTGATGCGTCTGGTGTTATTGAAAAGAACAGTGTATTTCAGACAAAAGAGAAGATCCAGACAGCAGTAGGCATGTATAACTTGAGGCACGGAGTGGAGACCTATGTTGAAAGATCTAGCACGACAAGGTACAACATTGTATGTAACATGAAGGGTCAAACAGGCTGTCCATTTAAGTTGCACGCAAGAATGAGCTCTGGGTTGTGGAGAGTGGTTAAATTCGTCGAACATCTTGGTTGTTTAAATGATCCAGACAGATCTGCTCCTACACAGGTGTCGTCCAAAGTAATCGGTCAATATTTTGTTGCTAGGCAGTTTGATAAGGTTCATGGCCTCCGACCCAGTGCGATGATAGATGAGATCAGGACTGATTTTGGATTCAACATTAGCTACAATATAGCGTTAAAGGCGAAACACTACGCTGTTGGACACACGTACGGGGATCACGATAGCTCATACGAATTGCTCCCTGCTTACATGTATCAGTTGGAATCCACAAATCCCGGTACGTACACCCGAATATCTGTCGATGAAGATGACCATTTAAAGTTTACATTTTATGCACTTGGAGCATCGAGGCGGGGGTTTTTAGAGTCTGGTCGTCCGGTCATTGTCATTGACGGCACTCATACGAAGGGTAGTCACAGAGGAACCGTGTTTGTCGCAGTCACGCATGATCCAAACCATCAGATATTTCCACTCGCCTTAGGCACTGGCGATGTTGAGAGCAACATGTCGTGGACGTGGTTTCAAGAAAGGTTACGCGAGTCCTACGGATGTCCACGAGACCTGTTGATAGTTTCTGACGGTCATGCCAGTATTGCACACGCTATTTCTACTGTGTACCCTGATGCCCATCACGGTCTATGTGGCTACCATTTAAAGCGCAGATTGGCTGGCTTTGGAAAGAACGTTTTATATACATTCCATCGTGCGATGGATGTATACCTACCGAGAGATTTTGATAAGTGAGTCAACCAACATATTACACTTTTGTAATTTTTTTTACAAGAACGAGTTGGTACAATGTCTTCTTTAACCTAATTTTACCACTCCTACATTGTTATTTGCAGGATGATGGACTTACTGAGATGTGGGACACGATCGCAGGAGTTAATGGAGTTGATTGGGTCGTGGGGATATGAGAGATGGTCAAGGGTGCATTGTCCTGTCAATAGATACGAGTTTATGACCTCAAACGCAGCTGAGTAGTATAACAATGCCATCCTTTGGGCGCGGAAGTTACCTATCTGCACAATGCTAGAGGTTTGTCGGACTACCACTGAGAGGTGGTTTTACGAACGTCGAACAGCAGCTGAACAACGGAGTACCATCCTATGCCAGCGTCTCCATGACGAACTAGTGGAACTTTCTCAATCAGCCCAAAAGCTAGAATTTTCCATGCTCCTTGAAAATAAGTTTGCGATCAAGGATGCTAGTAATATATTCACTGTTGATCTGAACTACTACACCTGCACATGTCAGAAGTTCCAGAAAGAACTTGTTCCATGCATTCATGCGACGAAGGCAATCGAGTACGCAGTCATTACCTTACTTACTTGCATTGTTATAATTTTTATGTGTCTCTTACACTATAGGTTGTACAGTGCTTGCGGTTTGCCAGCCAGCGGTTTTGTGTCTACAGCTTATCATAATACGAGTGTCGTGAATATGTGGCGTGGTCCAGTATTGCCTGTTCCCCACTACACTCAGTGGGACATACCCGAAGGAGTCCTGTCACAGAAGGTGAACCCCCCGCTACCACACAGACAGGCCGGCCGACCACGAATGTCTCGTATAAGGTCAGGGATCGAGTCGTCCAGGAGACGTCACAAAGAACATGTGTGCTCAAGATGTCGACAGCCAGGTCACAATCGTAAAAATTGTACTGGATTGGCGTGCTCACAAGATAATCCACCTCCTCCTATAATAGATAATCCTAACCATCGTATACGTAGACAAAAAAAATGTGGGAAATGTGGTGAAATTGGTCATACACGTCTACGTTGTCCTTCTTAAACAAAATTAAAATTAACAAAGTTCATCCTGTTCTACCCGTCTCATACCTATTTATCCATATTTGTCTATTTAATTATATTTTAAACAAAATTTAATATTACTTTTTGACAATAAATTTCATTTAATAAATTAAATATATGAGTTCATATAATACAACATAATCTACCTTTAAAAAGAAAATAAAAATGAAAATTAAAATTTACTAAGTTCATCCTATTCTAGCACACTGAAAGATCGTGAAGGCAACGTGCTTACGGAAGCGCAGGATGTGATCAGGGGTGCCCCAGTTAAAGTTCCTTACTAACAGTCCCTCTATGGTTCTCAGACAGGCTGGTCCGCAACTCGAACCGTCCTCTTACTTGAAACAATACTCTCTGGGAGCTGGTGATAGAGGGAATGTGTGCGGGACCCCGGATGAGTCAAGCTCGCGCATCAGAGATGGGATGACACGTCTGTATGGTAGAGTCTCCAGTATCCGGCGCTCCTTCATGTCGGGCTCCTCATCCCATCTATGGCGAAACGAGTCAAAACAAATGAATTTCATTTGCTTTGTAAGGACCACACATGGGTAGTAGTGCCCTGAGGTGTGGACAATGAACAATAACTGCCAAAGAAAGTTAAAAGGAACGCATACATTAGATGTAAAAACACTAGAGTCATTCTAGGGGATATTATCATGTAAGTGAAACAATGATTAGGATATAATACCATATCACAATCAATCCAGGATCTCGACCCCCTCCACACTGGCAATGAACCTCGGGCGTACTGACGGAGATCTGTCAACAATTCATTAGTTATGTTGGCATATGTTGATCTATCATCCCTAAACTGACCCGTGTGCTCATTCCATACTGCTTGTACTCGGACCTTACACGAGAATCATTCATAATATTAGTCTCAAAAAATTAAATACCAAAATTGCCACAGTCAATTATAATGAATTAATTTACTTACAGAGAACTCCATGTCCATAATGCAGTAGGGGCCCACCTCCGGATGCACGTGTACACCTATGTCAGAGGGGCGCTCCGATAATAAGCGGAGGTATGCATCCAGGTGCTGAAAATCCATCGAATAAAATTAACAATTGATGACATAATGAAAATATTTACAACAATTTATATAAACACGAACTAAATATTTCTGACCTCACTTCCAAACCAAACACTGGGGTTCTCCATCTCAGTGAAAAAGGAAGCCCCTACTCTAAAACTAAGACCAACGTCGATCCTGCATTCAATAATTCATTAAAATCAAAGCACATTGTTCATCACCCCTGGGTGTGGGGGCCATCGGGCTGAGCGCCTCCACCGGTCTAGTAGGGGAATGTCTAACCCCTGACCTCGAGCTGGTTGGCCCAGCTTCAGATATCCTGGTCTGCGCAAGCTCTGATCGAAGGCGCCTAATCTCAGCCGTAAGTGCCTGTCGAAAATAATGAGCTGTTTGATGCTCAGACACAACCTGACAAGCAAGGTTGTGTAAAAATTCATCCTGTTGATCCAGCCTACGAAAGACCCTTTCTTGGAAGTCCTGATCATATCCCTGGTGGGGTTGATCACCTCGGTATGCGTCCCTAGAGCCACTCCCATGAAAACCTGGGGAATCATTCATCCTATCGTCAAGAGGCTGCTGCGCGTCTGCGTCGTAACGATGTTGTTCGTCATGCTCTTTCATAAATCGAGCATGCCAGCCAGCACTCGGATCATAGGAACCGGGCTCAACATACGTCCTCTCCCCTGAAGCATATCCGCTGTGATCAGGACTGGGAGTACAGCGAGGTTGGTAGGAATGGGGATCCCGATTTGTCATCCAAGCCGCAGCATCATCCGCATGTTGGCCCCTCCACGCATCATCAACAGCCACACCCGTATAGTACCGCTGATCCCATGGATTACCGGTAGGATCGTATGCCCGGACAGCCTTTGTGCTGGTTTTAGAGAATGACTTTGTGTACATCCCCATGATCAACCCCTCCAAAGGCTCATCCTCTATGCCAATCCAATACCCTTGGCTAAGCTCATCAGGAAGGATCATCGAAAAATCAACCACATCAAGAGTCTGATTCAAAATAAACAATTACATAAGAAACAATATAAAACATATATGTCTTCACTAAATGGATTAATAAGTCATACCTGATCAAACAGAGTCCTATCAACCCTCTTCCATTTGCGAAAAATCCATCGCAAGCAGAGTGGCCTTAAATTCAACCTACCGTGGGGAACATGGCCATACGGTGCAGCAACGGCAGGTAGACGCTCGTACGCCCAAACCTGTCACACGTAAACCACATATGTCAGATAATTAATACTAAAATTGAAAATACACTATAACTTTAATATATCAAACCTAAAACACGTACCAGTAATGCGAATGTGCACCCGTAAAAGTGGTATCTGTACCGATCGGGATTTGCTTTAGCTGGGACTTTGGTCACAATGTGGTCCATAAAGTGCAAAAGCGTCATATAGCTGACCTGTCCCCAAGGGAATAAATCCCATCTCTGTTCGTCCTCCACTAGGCACCAGACCCAGTTGTCTACTCCCATCTTGGTGACATCCGACCCAAGGAGAAAGTAGTACAACAACAGAACTTTAGCAACCTTAACTGCGTCCTCAGGGCTAACACCTATAAATCTTCGCCCTTCAAAGTCACTAGCAATCTGACTTACTAAAGGTCTCTCACCCTGACCATAAAACCTATCATATAACCCACCAGACGGGATACCATACGTCTCGTTCGGATCAAAGCCGAGTCTATCCCGAAAATAGAGTCCCATAATCCTCATGAACTCTACCCGGCTAAATCTAAGGCACACGTCTCCAACCTGAAAATACCTAGCCGTTAAATCGTCCCCCCTATGTATGATCTCACAGGTCATGAGACTGTGCAGATGAGCATTCGCGTTCCACTCATCGCTGAGATCCCAGTAATGACCAAAACATGATCTCTTAAATATCTCCTCCGCATTACCCCCAACCCTAGTTAACTGCCTACGAATGATATCCATAACTACCCCAGGTTTGCAGTAATTATGTATACTGCATTGTTGACCCTGCATGGAAGGACGCTTCCATTCACCCTGCACATATATATTTTTTTTTGCTAAATAAGACATAAATTCATAATTATGGGCAAAATAACAATAAGTTCATGAAAACCCTAAAACGAAATATTTGAACACAAACATTTACTCTATTCGGCCCAAAGTTCCTTCTATTCGGCCTACCAATTCCTCTATTCGGCCTACAGAGTTATTCTATTCGGCCAACTCTAAATCTCTATTCGGCCAACAAAAATTTCATTAAATTTAAAAATACAAGTCTTCCAGTTTACTCTATTCGGCCAACACTTGTTCTATTCGGCCTAAAGATTTGTTCTATTCGGCCTAAAGAAAACCTCTATTCGGCCTACCAAAATTAAAAAAGTCATTACTACACTTTGCTCTATTCGGCCTACACACTTGTTCTATTCGGCCTGAAGTACTGTTCTATTCGGCCTACTGAAAACCCCTATTCGGCCAACCAAAATTATATGTCATTGCTCATATATTTTGCTCTATTCGGCCTACACATGTTCTATTCGGCCTGAAGTATTGTTCTATTCGGCCTGAAGTATTGTTCTATTCGGCCTACACTTGTTCTATTCGGCCTGAAGTTTTGTTCTATTCGGCCTACACTTGTTCTATTCGGCCTGAAGTTTTGTTCTATTCGGCCTGACGTTTTGTTCTATTCGGCCTGAAGAATTGTTCTATTCGGCCTACTGAAAACATCTACTCAGCCAAGACAATATTTAAAAAAAACCAAAAATAAATGAACACCACTGCATTCCTACTACAGTAAAGGCCAATTCAACACCTTACATTACATTACACACAGTACATTATAGGTATTTTAACATGCCAATAACAATGCTTATATACATACCTGAAAATTTGCCATTTCAAGTTGATGCACTCTGGAGACCGCAAATGGAGAATTCTGGAGACCGCAAATGGAGAATTCTCCACCAAGAAATGCACTGTTCTTCACTGGGACGAATGGAGAGAAGAAGAGAGAGGTGTTGGACGAATGGAGAGAAGAAGAGAGAGTGTGTTGGACGAAATATGAGATAGAAAGAAACAAAGAAACAAAGAATGAAGGGAGAGAAAAAGGTGAAAGTGATGGGTATTGATGTACCCCACCAACCCACATCCAAAATCTTAAATTCAAAATTTAAAACTTCAAAAAATGTGGTCCACCCACCCCGCATTTATTGCAGTCAAAACTGACATGATGATGGCTAAATTATTTTCGTCCTTTGTGTAACAGTTATGGGGGTAATTTGGGGAATCCACTTGAAAGTGGCTAGTAAAAATTGGTTTTAAGAGATGTGGCTATTTTAAATTGTACTTTATCAGAAGTGGCCATTAAAAAATTGGACTATTGTGTTATTGGGGTGTGTAGGTCCCATATTTTAATTGTATTAGTGGGTGGGTGGGTCCCATGTATCTAAAAGTGAAAATGGATAGATTAAGAGTGAACGGCCCAAAATGGTAAAATGAATAGATTGACAATGAGACGAATGAAGTATTATAATACCCTAAAATCATACTTTAATTTATCATTTATCATATTTTAGAAAACATACTTTCACAATCATTAATCATATTTTATCTCTATAATAGGCATACTTTAACATGTCTCACGAACCGTTTCACAAGAGAGTTTGTTCTATTTTCTTTTATTAAAGAATTTTGACTCTCAAACTTGAATTTTTCTTTTTGATCTATTTAGTAAAGGATTTTAGGACTTTTATGTTAGAACATTTTCTTTATTTATTAAGAAATGAACTTAATTTGCGAGGATCAACTTAATACTACCTCCAGCCACTTACAAGGTATCAATTTTACTATTCTTGGCGTCCGCTTCAAAGGTCTCAATTTCCTCTATTTAGTAAAGAATGTACGCAATATGACCCACCACTTCTCTCTAATACAACTACCCACTTTACCTATAATAATAATACTCCTTAATCCACATGCAAAAAGCAAATAAAGACCATAAAATTGTCCACGTGCAAACAGCAAACGATTACCTTGTAAATGGCCGGAGGGAGTATATGGATTGAATCAAATTTGATTACAGTATATACGTGTGTTTGGATTAGTTATATAGTATAATTGAATCATTATCTGTATTCAGATCTCGTCCTTGTTAAGAAAAGAAATTAATTAATGATTGAATTTATTTGATTAATTGTTGGTCTTTTTATATTAGAAATTTTAATGAATAAACATATATTTGAAGTGAGATAAAAAGTGATTTAGTCCCGCAACTTCGCCCATGGTCCCTTTTAGTCCCAAAAAAGTTAAAGTTGCCAAAATAATCCCGTAACTCTAATAATTTGTGCCGGTCCTTTTTGCTGAAAAAAAGCAGAATTTGCTAGATACAAGCCAAGATTTAACAACATCCCTTTTAACAACGTATCTTTTACAACACATCCTCTATACTTCAATTTTCTTTTAATTTTCATTATATTTTTACGCTTCAAAATGGTATCAGAGCCCTATGTTTATTTATTTATGAATGAAAAAATTTATTATATACTTATATCACTTAACTAGAGGAGAGTTTCAAAGAAATATAGATTCGAACGAAAGTTCGACATCCGAGAATAACAGGACTATTAGCCCTGTTCAAAGTTGGAGCAACAGGGACTTCTGGCCCGTTGGATATGACAAGACAAGCAGCTCTATACAACAATACTATAATGTGTTGTATAGACAATATGCAGAAAATGAGTACGAGGATGCCGATCGATTTTGGGATAATCTCGATTGAAGGTGGAAACTGGTGGACGCCCGTACTAACCATACCAAAGAGGAACATCTGAAGGAAGGCCGCCAGATGGAGATAAGATATTCCAAAGAAGTACCAAGGAATATAGTGGAACTTCGAAGTTTCACCAAGATTCATGGACGTGTCCCCAAACAAGAACAATGGAGGAGATGACCAAACCAGGGTCCAAGAGAGATCTGTAAGCCTTACCACTTTTCACATTAGACTGAATGATGGAGTGGAAGAAAATCGAGGCAGATAACTCTAAGATGAATCAAGATCTTAGAGAATTACAGAAGACGGTGAAATACTTTGGAGAATATTGCTAAAACATGTCCAAGATAATAGTTGAAATCAGCTTCCAAATGGACAAGATAGAGACGTTGCAAAACAAACAACTTGATCTCATCAAGAAATTGAAAGATCAAGTAATGTCCCTAGAGACCAAGGTGACAGGGAGGAAGTTAGGAAGAAGGTTGCCAACAACTTTTGGAATAGAACCCCTTTTACACCAAAAGGGGAAGACGACAAAGGTCACAAGGCCAAAGTCTGAAAGCGAGAAGATGATTGATATCCTTCGAAGAGAATCCACATCTTTGGATGGAAAGAGCAAATCTTGAAGATCTACAAGATTTATATGAGTCCTTCCAAGGACTATCAATTGTAGATCTAAAAATAAATATTGGAGAAACATCAAGCTCACAGCAGCAGTCGCAGGCTCCTCAACATGAGCTGCGCCAAAATGAAGGGACTTCTGGATCACATGGAGTCCGACAAGAAGAGACATTCCAAAACCAAGGAAATTTCAAGATGAAGGCGATGGGATTGTCAACAGGAGCAAGCCGAGTTCGAGGATCTAATCTACACAACACCCCATATGGTCGGTCTCACCTTGAACCAATAAGTCCATATGGGTTGATCTTAAACCTCGACACTCTCGACTTCAAAAACAGATAGACCTTGATCGACGAGTGGATAAATGTAATGAAGATTGCAGGAGGTGCACTAGAGCTGGATAAAGAAGGGTTCATAAGATTCCTAACTATGAACCTGGAAGGATCAGTAACTAGAGTTGTTAAAAAGCCCATAAACCGTGAACCCGACCCATTTAAACCGAAAAAAATTAGGGTTAGGGCCGATAAATTTGGGCCCATTTAACATCCGGGCTTTTTGGCCCGAACCGATTAGCCCATGGGCTAAACGGGCTGGGTCGCGGGCTAAACGGGTTGGCCCGGTGGGCTGGCATCATTTTTATTTTTTTCTTCTATTTTTTTATGCATACTATACTCTCTAGTCTCTAAGCCCATTAGTTTATTAAAAAAAACCCAATAACATTATAGCCATGGCCCATAATTATTCTCCTGTCTAACGTTGTCTAGGGCAGAACTTCTCCATACCAGTGCAGTCATCCCCCTTCTCACCCATTACCCTTCCCCTCTTCGGCCACCTCCACCTCCTCAAGAAGCACTTCTACCGCTCCTTGGCCAAGATTTCCGACCGCTATGGCTCCATCGTCCTCCTCAACTTCGGCTCCCGCCGCATCCTCATCGTCTCCTCTCCTTCCGCCGCGGAGGACTGCCTCTCCAAGAACGATATCACCTTCGCCAACCGCCCCCACCTGCTCACCGGAAAAAACCTCGGCTACAACTACACCTCCCTCACCTGGTCTTCCTACAGCGATCACTAGCGGAACCTCCGGAAGATCGCCTCCATCGAGATCCTTTCCACTCACAGGCTGCACCAGCGCCCTTCTTTTCCCCTCACCTCATGCTACGCCATTCCAATCTTTAGGGCTGTTGTTCCAAGAACCTATCTGGCTACCTAAATCCGCATCCGCAGGTATACAAATTACACTTCATTCCTCCTTGTTTTCCTTGGCATGGATTTGTTAATACCTTTTTTTTTTGCTTTCAATTGATTGATGATATTGTAATAGAGCTTTTTGTTCACTTTTGAGAATTTTAAGTGAATGTGAACCCCCTTTTTTCCGTTTATTTGAATGATATTGCTTGTTGTGAGAACATGGCAGATTTGTGGATTTGGAGTGGGTGATTGCACTTGCACTAACATTTCTACTGTATAATAAGTTGGTTACAAGGTTTTGTATTTCTTTGGAGTGGGTGATTGCACTTGCACTTGAAATCATAATCTTCCTTGTATTTCTTTTTGTTGTTACAGAACAATTTTCAGCCCTCCACCACGTTGGCCGGACACCTCCAGTGATCTCTCCGATTATTGGTACGCCAATTTATCATTTGAGACTAGCTTTTTTATACTCTAATTCTTCCGACTATTCTTCTTTTTTATTAGGTCAAGGAATTTTAATAGATCTAATTCTAGCATGCTAGTTTGTCTTTTCACTTTATTATTCATTTTTTAATTTTAACCAAATGTTTAGAATTTGTGTATTTGATTCATATTATGTACGTATCTATTTTAATTCTCAAGCCTGATGTTGTAGTAGGTGATGAATTATAATTTATTTTTCCTACACATTAGTTTATAAGCATATTTTGAATCTAATTAAAATACTTTTAATTTTTTCTCTTAAAAAATGGAATCACAAAGCCAATCAGCTTGTAATAATGACAATGAGGATGAGAATTTAGAAAGTATAGATGCTAATGAGAGTTGTAATACCAAGAAGTCTTCAAAACGGACAAGGACTTTTACCTCGGATGTATGGATTTATTTTAACAGACCTGTTGATGGTAGGGCGGTATGCAAGACTTGTGGGAAAGATTATGCTTATGCTGATGGTAGTTATGGGACTTCTACTCTTGGGCGTCATATAAAGATGATGAGTGATATTTTCACCTAGATTTTAGTGTCTTTTTATATGTGTTTTCGTATTATTTTATCCGTATTTTATGTTCTATTTGGTTGTGTTTTGTGTTTTTATGGAAATGTGTGAGAATAAGCTTAAATGTATGATTTCCAGGTAAAAATGGATTCTAGACGCGAGAAGGAAAATTTGGGAAAAAACGAAGCTTAATTCGGAGTTGAAACGAGGGAAAATGAGTCAAATTAAGCAAAATGCTGAAAAACGCACGTCCAACTTGTGTAATTTTTCTGTACTCTTGTGGAGCTCAAAACAAGAAGTGTGATATATGGTTGGAAAGCCACATAAAAGAGGATCGTTTTGGTATAAGAAACACTTCAATCCGAGCCCAAACGAGAAAGTTATGATTAAAATGGTGACGTCGCGCATGCTGTTTCTACTCAGCATGGTTGTGCTACTTTGTATGACTTGTTATACCTTCAAATATTGGATATTTTGTCAAATCTTTATATGGATAGAAAGCCAATGAAAAGAGGATCCGTGAGCGCAAGAATTACTCAAATTGGAGATCGGATGTGGAAGTTATGCGCGAAACGGTGAGACTGCGCAGCACCGACCCGAACTTGACCCGAATTCGACCCATGCTCGGCCCAAAGTCATTTTTATGATTAGAATGTGTTCTAGAAGGTTCCAAGGGGTAAAAACACCCATTTTGGAGTGTAAATATCAGTGGGGATCAGATCTACACCTCACACACCATTTCCTCCATTCTTCACCTTCACCTTCATCCATTCTTCATCCTTTGGATCTACCTTCATCCAACCATCAAATCCTTCATCCAAGTAGTTAGAGAAGCAAGGAAGAGAGGTGAATTGCAAGGGAAAGAAGAAGATCACCATTGGAGACATCCAAGGGAGTTTTCATCTAAACTTTGTATTGAAACCTATTGTTTATCATGTTTTGTAAGGAATTTAATGTCTATGTTAATTTTCTTATGGATATGAGAGGCTAATCTCCCTTGTGAGATTAGCAATATGAATTGTGTTGGATAATTTTTGGTATTTTGCAATTGAATGATTATGTTGATTGGGTTAATTGATTTTCTACCATTGATGCTTTAGATCTTGAGGTTTATGATGATTTGTGTGTTTAATTGTTTTAAGCATGTGATTAGATTAAGAAGTCAATTGCATATTTAGGATAATTAAGTGAATCATTTCATCAAACACTTCATGTGCATTATAGATTGTGAAGAGATTGAGAAGTCCTTCATAGTTTAGAACCTTTTGATAGAACATATCATTTATTAGATTGAGAAGTCAATAGATTATGTGAAGGGACTCTCATTTCAAGCTTAGTACCTAGTTGGAATTGTTTGAGTGAGAACCAATCCAATGAATGTCGTTCCATATCCTATTCATTCCGAGAGGGAGTTTAGGTGATCTTAGTGTTGGCCCTTAGCCTTTTTCTCATGACACATATGAATTCATTGCATGATACCTAGATTTTCCATGCTTTAAGCATTGTTAATCTCATCTCTATCTACTTGGCTCATTCATCCATCTCCCATTCATCTATCCATTTATTTTATTGTCATTTCTTGATTATCTCCTCTTCTCGTTCATCTCTATAATACTATGACAAACACGAGATCGCTTAGACCCTAGTACCTTCCTCCCTGTGGTTCGATAATTTCTTTAATTGGTCATTCTCCACTATATTATGGCTAATCAAATGGCGCCGTTGCCGGGGAGGTAACGGTTGCTAGTGGTTTAACGAAGGAGTGTTTCGATTGGTATTAATAGAGATATTTTTATTGCTTTTTATTATTTGTCTTGGAAAATTTTTGATCTCATTTTTTTCATTTTGATAGGTACTTGACACTACCTTGAGAGAAGAGGAAGGGGGATCAAAGCCAAAAATAGCAAGTTTGAGAAGAATTGTAGTAAGCCTTGAGAAGAGCATTTAAATGGATGGTTGGAACCAATTCAAAAATGTCTTTAGGGATCAATTTGCAAGGGTTCCACCTCCACAATCAAGAGGCTATATGAATGAGAGCAACTATGGGTACAACTTCCAAATGAATCAAGAAAGCTCTCAATACTACAATCAAGGAAGAAATGGAGAATGGCAACAAGCTTACAATGCAAATACATTCCATCCATATCAAGCATACACTTATTCTCCACCAAATCCCAACACCAACACTTCTCCTCCATTTCAAAACTACGCCTTACTTGAATTATATAGAAGAAGTGCTCAAGGAAGTGATAAAGGTCAAGATCCTCAATCAAGTTTTCTTCAAAATGAATCCTCCGAGATAATTACCCAAGTTACTTTGGAAGTGACAAGACAAATAAGGATGATGAATCAAGGTGCTTATAGTCAAGTCTTGTCTAGTTCAAGTTTGGGGGGTGCTCAAAATGTGCAAGGTGTGTCGATTCCTAGTCCTATGGAGCAAAAAGAGTGGAGGATGCCTACGCATCAAGTAGGAGATGTTTCTTTCATGGGAGTGGATGATTTCCAAGGAAATTTTCAACATAACTATGAAGGAAGTTTTCATGGGAATTATCCACCAAATCAAGAATGGAATTGTGACAACCAAGAGGGAGGAGACTTTCAACAAGTCGAAGAAGAAAAATCATCTTTAGAAGTATTGATTGAGAAGTTGATTGAATCTAACAAAACTCAAGATGAAGTTAATGAAAGAAGATTCAAGGCTATTGAGGAAAATAATGATAAAAGATTCAAAGCCTTGGAGCATCAAGTGAGCCAAATTGTAAGTGCTTTGAACAATTTTCAACAAGTTGAAGAATTGGAAGAGGAGAGCAAAGTCGAAGAAGAGTTGGAGAAAGAAGAGAATCTGTGGGATGAAGAATCAAATGAGGTGATTGAAGAGCCTATTGAGGCAAATGATGTTGATGAAGAGGAACAAAGTCTAGAAACAAATGATGATGACTTGAAGAGTGAAATGAGCATTTCTAAACCTTTAAACTCTTTAAGTTGCTTTGAACTTGATAATATTGTTTACATTGATTTTGTTTTACCCATTGATTTTTCTCATATCCTTAGAAACAAAAGAGAACTCGAAGAGATGTTGGATATCTATTTGGTAAGGAGGAATAAGTGGTGTTCAAGAATGGAGAGGGCAGTGGAGTGTAAGCTCAAGAGAGTCGAATTTTTGAAGCCATGCTCGAAGGATGCAACTGAGGTCGTCACTTGCCACAAATGCCTAATAGAGGAAGAAGCACAACGTTTAAAATTTGATGGCAAGGACGAAAGATATCCGTGGCCATTTCGATGAGTTCTCCATATCCCGTCCGGCTTGAAGACGTTAAACTTAGCGCTAGATGGGAGGCAACCCATCATTATCTTTATTGCTTTATTTATTGCTTTCAATAAGGATGGTGGATTTGCTTGTTTTGCATTTTTGGTATGTATGTTGATTGTGCTTGTGAGGAGAATGCGTATTGGACAAACGATAAGTGCTTGATTTGAAGTGTGAAAGTAAGTCACACCACTTTTTGCAAACTTACCTCGAAACTCTTGTTTCAATTTAAGTTTGGGGGGATATGGCGTGGTGTGACATACTTTGTCTTGAAAGCATATACTTTTCGTATTTTTGGGCTAATTTTGAATTTTTCTCATGAGCATTGGTTTGATTTTGGTATGATTGGTTGTGTTGAAGTGCATGATAGTCCATATTTATAATGAAGTTGTTGAACTAATGGTGTTTGTTGAGTGTTTGAGCATGAATGAAAGGTATTGGAAGCACGAATGGAGCTTGGAGCTAACGTTTTCTTTACCAAATGCCTATTGAGGGAGTACTCTACACATTATCACTTCTAGTTGCTTGACATATTTTGATTTGGATTGATGGATTTGCATGCTACTTCATTTGTTATGTTTTTGGGAGGTTTCCTTTTCAATAAAAGTTGGGATGATTGTGAGCTTAATTGATTATGGATGTTATGAATGTGTGCTTCATTGTTTTATGATGGTGATTTTTATTCTTGCATGTTATGTGTTTTTGGTTATTTCTTGTTTGTTGAGTCTTTATTTTATGTTTCGTGTGTATTTTTATTCTTGTTTAGGGAGTGTTTGGTGGATTGTTTTTGGGATGTCGTGAGTCATTTTTGAACATAAGTGGTGATATGTTGTGGTAGTAAGTGATGATAAGTTATGATTAAGAATCTCTACACTTTCGAATTATGACATGTTTTACTTAACTTGTTCAATTTTGAGATGAATGTGGTGTAATAAGTTTCTTAAGGTCCAATGCATAAGCTTGTGAGAATTTGAGCCTCAACCGTGCATACATGGTTTTTATTCATGAGTGGATTGGTTGTGTTTGATAAGCTAGAACTTGCTCAAGGACTATAAGAACGAGCCCGATTTGTGGAGATTAGTGAAATGATCTTAGGTCATCCTTGTTATTCATAGTCATTGCCATATATTTTCCTACCATGTACATCATCCCTAGTTAACCATTTTGAGCCTTTAAGCCTTTTTATTGTGAATTTAGCACATTACAAGCCATGATTACCCACTTAAGCCTTACATATATATCCTTTGTGTGGGTGATTGAGGAGATGGTAGCTAGTAAGGTTTGATGAGATAACAAAAAAAGAAAGGAAAGGAAATGGTAACAAGCAAGAAAAAGGATGAAAAGAGTACCAACAATAATGAACATGCAACCTCAAAACAAGAAATATGAGCAAAGCAACAATAATATGCTCAAGTACTTAAAAATCCAAAGAAGGAAGCATGAATCATAAGAAGCTCACGAAATCCAAGGAAAGTTGATGAGTAGAGCTTGTGAGTACCAAAGACAAGAAAGGAAGAAAGAAAAGTGGAGAAGTTGAGGAAGTTGATCATCTCTTCGATTACTTACACTTGTTTAGTCACTATTACCTATATTTTTCCTACCTTACCAAAGAGCCTATCTTTACATCCGAATTAAAGACCTTTTTGATCACTAATTGAAACTTTAGTGGTTTGTGAATGTAGTCCACGAGCAAGCTTATAGCGAGTCGAGCCAATCGGTTAATGAGTGATGATTTACCCTACTTTAAAGAGTGTTGAGTGACATTTATAACCTATGTGAGACTTGGACTAAAAAGGGACTATATTACACTTTTATTCTCTTTAGATTGAACTTGTTAATTTTTCATGTCATGAGTTTAATGATGTAGGATGACTTAGCATAAATTGTAATTCTTATTGCTATCGATGTGTTATTACTTATGTTCGTTTAGTCTTTTCTTAGGTAAAAATCTCTCCCCTTGGTTTATCATTTTCGTTGTTTGGGGACGCACAACACCTTAAGTTTGGGGGTGTGATGAGTGATATTTTCACCTAGATTTTAGTGTCTTTTTATATGTGTTTTCGTATTATTTTATCCGTATTTTATGTTCTATTTGGTTGTGTTTTGTGTTTTTATGGAAATGTGTGAGAATAAGCTTAAATGTATGATTTCCAGGTAAAAATGGATTCTAGACGCGAGAAGGAAAATTTGGGAAAAAACGAAGCTTAATTCGGAGTTGAAACGAGGGAAAATGAGTCAAATTAAGCAAAATGCTGAAAAACGCACGTCCAACTTTTGCAATTTTTCTGTACTCTTGTGGAGCTCAAAACAAGAAGTGTGATATATGGTTGGAAAGCCACATAAAAGAGGATCGTTTTGGTATAAGAAACACTTCAATCCGAGCCCAAACGAGAAAGTTATGATTAAAATGGTGACGTCGCGCATGCTGTTTCTACTCAGCATGGTTGTGCTACTTTGTATGACTTGTTATATCTTCAAATATTGGATATTTTGTCAGATCTTTATATGGATAGAAAGCCAATGAAAAGAGGATCGCGTGAGCGCAAGAATTACTCAAATTGGAGATCGGATGTGGAAGTTATGCGCGAAACGGTGAGACTGCGCTGCACCGACCCGAACTTGACCCGAATTCGACCCATGCTCGGCCCAAAGTCATTTTTATGATTAGAATGTGTTCTAGAAGGTTCCAAGGGGTAAAAACACCCATTTTGGAGTGTAAATATCAGTGGGGATCAGATCTACACCTCACACACCATTTCCTCCATTCTTCACCTTCACCTTCATCCATTCTTCATCCTTTGGATCTACCTTCATCCAACCATCAAATCCTTCATCCAAGTAGTTAGAGAAGCAAGGAAGAGAGGTGAATTGCAAGGGAAAGAAGAAGATCACCATTGGAGACATCCAAGGGAGTTTTCATCTAAACTTTGTATTGAAACCTATTGTTTATCATGTTTTGTAAGGAATTTAATGTCTATGTTAATTTTCTTATGGATATGAGAGGCTAATCTCCCTTGTGAGATTAGCAATATGAATTGTGTTGGATAATTTTTGGTATTTTGCAATTGAATGATTATGTTGATTGGGTTAATTGATTTTCTACCATTGATGCTTTAGATCTTGAGGTTTATGATGATTTGTGTGTTTAATTGTTTTAAGCATGTGATTAGATTGAGAAGTCAATTGCATATTTAGGATAATTAAGTGAATCATTTCATCAAACACTTCATGTGCATTATAGATTGTGAAGAGATTGAGAAGTCCTTCATAGTTTAGAACCCTTTGATAGAACATATCATTTATTAGATTGAGAAGTCAATAGATTATGTGAAGGGACTCTCATTTCAAGCTTAGTACCTAGTTGGAATTGTTTGAGTGAGAACCAATCCAATGAATGTCGTTCCATATCCTATTCATTCCGAGAGGGAGTTTAGGTGATCTTAGTGTTGGCCCTTAGCCTTTTTCCCATGACACATATGAATTCATTGCATGATACCTAGATTTTCCATGCTTTAAGTATTGTTAATCTCATCTCTATCTACTTGGCTCATTCATCCATCTCCCATTCATCTATCCATTTATTTTATTGTCATTTCTTGATTATCTCCTCTTCTCGTTCATCTCTATAATACTATGACAAACACGAGATCGCTTAGACCCTAGTACCTTCCTCCCTGTGGTTCGATAATTTCTTTAATTGGTCATTCTCCACTATATTATGGCTAATCAAAAGACATGCAAGAAAATAAAATATGGCAATGTAGGTATGATGCTAGACCAATAGGAAAAATTGAGAGCTAAAAAATTGATCAAAAACGTGTACGTGAGTTGATGAGTATGGCAATCGTTTCACACGATCTTCCACTTTCCTTTGTTGAATATAAATGGGTTAGAGAACTACTTAAGTATTTGAACCCTGATATGAAAAATATTGGTAGATTAACGACAACTACTGATATTTTGAAATTTTATTCAACTGAAAAGGAGAGATTGAAACGTATCATGATTGATTGTGTTGGGAGAATATGTTTAACCTCTGATTGTTGGACATCTTGTAATGGTGAAGGTTATATTTGTTTGACAGCATACTTTGTTGATGAGGAATGGAAGTTAAACAGTAAAATACTTTCCTTTTGTAATATGGAGCCCCATCATACTGGGTTTGATTTGGCTAATAAAGTGGTTGAGTGTTTGAAAGATTGGGGAATTGAAAAGAAAATATTTTCTCTTACCTTGGATAATGCTTCTGCTAATGATAGTATGGTTGATATCTTGAAGGGTAAATTTTCTTTACAAGATACTCTTTTATGCAAAGGTGAATTCTTTCATATAAGATGTTGTGCTCATATCTTGAATCTCATAGTTTAAGAAGGTTTGAAATTGATTGATGAAGCTACAAAAAAAATCAGGGAGGGTATCAAATATATTAAGTCTTCAGAGGTAAGAATGAAAACATTTCATAAATGTGTGACTGAAGTTGGAGGTATTGATACTAAAGTTGGTTTGCGCATGGATTTATGTACTCGATGGAATTCTACCTTCACAATGCTTGAAAGTGCAATTAGGTACAAGCGTGCTTTTAGCTTTCTTGAATCTGTTGATAAAAGTTTTCACTTCGCTCCAACAGAAGAAGAGTGGAAAAGGGGGGAAAAAATGTGTGAGTTCCTAAGGCCATTTTATATGATCACAAATTTGTTGTCTGGTTCTTCTTATCCAACATCCAACTTATATTTCATGCAAGTATGGAAGATTGAGTGCTTATTGAAAAAAAGTGTGGAGAGTGATGATGATGTGATTAAAAAGATGGCCATGAAAATGAAAATTAAGTTTGATAAGTATTGGAGTGATTATAGCGTTGTTCTTGCCTTTGGAGTTGTGCTTGATCCCCGGCCAAAGTTAGGAATGATAAAATTTTGTTACAACCAACTTGACCCTAAAACGGCTCAAGAGAAGGTTGATTACATAAAAGGGAAGTTGCAATCACTATTTGATGAGTATGTAAAATGGATGTCCTCAAAAACACAATGTGAGAGTTCTACAAATTCATCAAGCGTATCTTCTTTGGCTATCCCGGTACCTGAAGAAAAAGGAAAAGAGAAAATGGATGATTTTAGTGTGTTTGATGTAAGTATTTCATTATTTTGTATTTATTCTTTTATTGCATTACATAATATGTTTGTTAATTAATTTTATTTTAGGTTATGGAAGATTGGCAAAGTACAACAGGAGGTAATCAAATCGAGAAGTCTGCACTAGATCAATATTTGGATGAGACACCTCTTCAATTGAAACACTTTCCACATTTGAATGTCTTGGATTATTGGAAAAATAATCACAATCGAAATCCTGTTTTATCTACCATGACTTGCGACATTCTTAGTATTCCAATTATCACGGTAGCCTCTGAGTCTGGTTTTAGTATTGGTTCACGTGTTCTTAATAAATACAGGAATCGTCTTCTTGGTAAGCATGTGCAGGCTCTCATTTGTACTCGTAGTTGGTTACAAGGTTTTGTTGCAGGTAAATATTTGGTATTATATTACAATTTAATTCTATAATATATAATTTTCTAATCATAATTTTTTTTGTTGAAATCTATTTCAGATGAGGATGAGTTGGAGGAAGAAACTATATCGTTTTTTAACAAAGAACTTGATGTTGAAGAAAGAAATGAGTGATAACTTGAGTTTATAAGTTTAATATTTGAATGTAAAATACGTTATTAGATGTAAAAGACAATGTAAGATTCATCTACAATTTAATTATGTTACGAATTGTTGCTTTGAATTTTAAATTGTAGTTAAATGATTTTTTTATTTTTTAAATGTATAAACCGCCAGCCCGGACCGTTTAGCCCGCAGCCCGATATGTTTAGGGTTAGGTTTGAGTATTAGTGCCCCATTTAAATAGGACCGATTTAGCCCGCAGCCCGTTTAGCCCGTAGCCCGTTAGGGCTGGCCCTAATGGGTTAGGACTGGACCGTTTAACAACTCTATCAGTAACGTGCGCTTGGGAGGTAGTCTCGGACGAAGTCAAGAAAGAGGCCATGGAAGGCGAAGACCTAGGTAATATTGTTGATCGCATGGCCAAGATCTTCAAGATCCACTTCATCGGAGTAGGTTACTTTGAAGGAATGGAAGAAGAAAAGAAAAAGAAGTATATGAATGCCCTATACAGCCTAGAGCTACTTGACATCTGTAACGTAGATGAGTATATCAAACTCTTTACAGAGTATAGATAGAAATCGAAGATCAAGGAGGAGGAAGTATTTCATCTGTTCTTTGCCAAGATACCAAGCCCATGGAGAGAAATGTTGATCAAAGAATATGAACCATGCGAGCTGGATTCAATAGCAAGGAGGATGTATTTCCTCAAAGCTAAGATTGCAGAGTGGTGTCATCAAGCATCACTACACAAAATCTACAAGAGATTAAGGGGAATTAATAAGACAATATCCTTATGTTGTAAGAATAATGATCTTCTAACTATCATTAGAAGAAGTCAAAGGAAGCAGAAAATGATGAAGAAAAATCATCCTTACACACAGAGAAGTGGAGGATGGAGGTCCAGAAGACCAAGATCCTTTTGGTCCAAGCAAAAGGCCCTGACACGACCCACCTTACACAACTTATAATTCAAATAGTATTTAACATAAACATCATCATTATAAAAACCTGCATATAATTTTTTTTTCCATATAATATGTTTATAACCAACACCATCACACCAGTTCAACATACATAACTGGTTTCTGACACCACTTCAAACCACCCAAACATGTGATAATACTTATTATATTATATAACAAAATATCAGTGAAAACAAAATAAACCCACGGCCTAGTCCAACAGGTCGTCATCTATGTACATCCGCTCAAGACCCTGAAGGAGCTCCACAGCTTGCACAGTCACATCACAAACTCAATCATCAACAGGCTCACCTACAATGCATAAACTAGTGAGACAAAAATCTCAGTAAGTAGAAATCATGCATGTCAATGCATGAAAATGCATTTAGGTTTCTATCGCCTATTTCCTAGTCTTCCTAGTTGGTCTCTTTTATTTTGAAAACTATTCACGTTGCGGGATCCCCACGACACACTTATGATATGCACCCCAAATGAGCTAAATAGACACCCTTAGTGTCGGATCGATTCCGATCCCTGAATATAATACCGGTAATGTTTTTTCCGAACCCTGGCAGAGTGTTGGGGATGATTTTTCCGAACCCCTAATAAAGTGTCGGGAATGATTTTTTTGAACCCTGACAGAGATGCATATATAGTGGCCGCACACACCATTAGTATCTTATTAATTTTGAGGAAAACACTTTTCATGTTTATGCATGGTATGCACCCAAAACAATTAAATGTGCATCATAAACCATTTACAATATCAATATCAACATTTAATCACAATAAAGTAACAATTTAACTTCAATTCGAACAGATCCACTTTTGGAATAACAACTTCACCTCGGATCCCACAGATCCTTATAACCAATTTCTTTTCAAGCCATACAAATATATTTTCAACAGTTTTCAATCATACAGATCTATGTAGGACAATTATATTATTTCAAATCACATAGATCCACAACTTGTATCGCAAAATTATCACAAATAATTTACAAATAATATTGTTGAATATGAACCCTACTTTCTCTAAATCACATAAACCCACAGCTTGTATAACAAATTAATCTCAAATACTTCATATCGTAATTAAACTAATTACAAATAATCCATAACATAATTATCACATATTAATTATAAATAATTAACAAACAACATGTTTATGCATTGTAGTTGGACTTCTACTTACCTGGATTTCGACAGTAATATAAATCCCGTAAAGAACTGTAACTAATTCGCTCCGACACGCACGTTCCGGCGTGCTCCCTCTTCTCTCTTCTTCCTCTCTCTCTCCTCTCTCTCCCTTTCTTCTCTCTCTCTCTCTTTTTTTCTTTTCTTCTGCTTTCAATTACCCTGAACAGGAGTTAATATATATATATATATATATATAGAGGGGTGGGGTGGAAGTCGTACACGACTATCCCACCGCCCCAACTTTATCTTTTTTTTATTATTTTATTTTATTATTATCCATTCTTAATTTACGTACAATACTTAATAGCTAAGATATAATACATTTACAAATTAATGCATATATGTGTATATTTTCTTACCACTATTATTATTACGATAACACGTGTGATACTTAATAATTAAGAAAAGTGTATTTATACTCATAAAATAATTTACTCATATATCTAAATTAGTGCACGTAAATATTTATGCACACATATATTCACATATTATCACCATTTTATCAAGGATGTCTCAAATAAAATATAACGTTAAATAAAATGTAAAAATAATTATTATTATCACATAATTGCCACATAATTATCACATAATTATAAAATGCACATAACATAAATTAAATTATATTGACACATGAGTAGTGAGAAGCTCGGGTATCACATCCTCCCCACCTTATAAAAATTTTGTCCTTGAAATTTACTTACCTGAAGAGGTCTGGATATTTAGCCATCATCTTATCTTCTCTTTCTCAAGTAGCCTCCTCAACTAGTTGGTTCCTCCATAATACCCTTACTAATGGTATTTATTTATTTCTGAGCTTCTTCACTTCTCGCCGCAAGATCTCAATCAGTACTTCCTCATAACTCAAATCTTCTTTTAACTCAACGGGTTCCTGCCTCAGAATATGAGATGGATTTGGAACATACTTCCTCAATACAGACACATGAAATACGTCATGTACTCTAGACATCGATGCTGGTAACTCCAACTTATAGGCAACACTGCCAACTCTCTCAATGATAGTGAATGGACCAACATATCTTGGACTGAGTTTCCCTTTCTTTCCAAACCGCATTATCCCCTTCATTGGAGATACTTTCAGAAATACCTGATCACCCACATCAAATTCCAATTCTCTCCTCCGTTTGTATGCATAACTCTTCTGTCGATCTTGAGCAACTTTCATCTTCTCTCGTATATGGGTAACAACTTCTGACATTTCACGAATTAAATCTGGACCCAAAAGTTTCTTCTCTCCAACTTCATCCCAATAAACTGGAGATCTACACTTCCTCCCATACAATGCTTCATATGGAGCCATCCCGATAGTAGACTGATAACTGTTATTGTACGAGAACTCTATCAAAGGTAAAAATTTACTCCACTGACCTTGAAAATCCAACACACACGCTCTGAGCATATCCTCCAAGATTTGTATTGTACGCTCTGATTGACCATCTGTCTGTGGATGGAATGCTGTACTGAAAGATAATTGTGTCCCCAACGCCTTATGTAAACTCTTCCAGAAAGCAGACAAGAATCTCGTATCTCTGTCTGACACAATGGTAAGTGGTACTCCATGGAGTCTGACAATCTCTTGTATATAAAGCTGGGCATAACGATCCATGGAATACGTAAAGCTAATAGGAAGAAAATGAGTTGACTTAGTCAATCGATCCACAATAACCCAAATGGCATCGTGACCTTTCACTGTCTTCATTAGCCCGATAACAAAATCCATCGTGATATTTTCCCACTTTCACTCTGGAATAAATAAAGGCTGCAAAGTTCCTGCTGGTCTCTGATGTTCGGCTTTGACTTGTTGACAAGTCAAATATTGCTCTACATATCGAGCAACATCTCTCTTCATCCCTGGCCACCAATAATGTGACTTCAAATCTCTATACATCTTAGTAGCTCCTGGATGTACAGAGTACGGTGTTGAATGAGCTTCCGCCATCACTTCTTTCCGAATATCATCCACTTCAGGTAGACATAATCGACCTCCATAACGAATCATGCCAGCATCTCTGATGAGTGTTTTCTCAACACACAATTAATCCCCAAGTATGAAGGATATCAATTGTAGTTTCGAAGGTGACCAAGTTAAATATCGAATCCATGGGACGGATAAATATCAATTTAATTACGTTCTAGTAGATTATGACTATTTTGGAAATAAACAGTTGGTTTATAAACTAAATAACAATTTAAATAGCTAATAAATAACAAGAGCAAGTAAATAATAGTTGTGATCGAATTAGATAGTAGGTAGTTCGTCAGGCCATCCAGTTTCCTTCGTTAATTCATACTTTCATGTGTCGATGTCCGACTCTGCCTTGTGGTTTATGGACACATCGCTAGACCATGCGAATCTATTCTATAGACACAAATAGATAAGCTTTTGACACGTGTGAGTATCCTCAGAGCAAGACGTATACTTCACCTCCCTTTCTATGTACTATCATAATCAATTATTTCCTGTGCACTTAGTACTCTAACCCGATTTGATCTCCCTTTTTAGGTACTACAAAGTTATACTCTTTATCCTACTTGTTAACCTGAATTCAATTCAATTAACAAACATTCATATAAGACAGTTCTAATAAGACTTCGGAATCCCTTCACTTAGAATTATAACAATAAACCCTGCTCATTAGTGAACGCACTCAACCAATAATCATGTTATGCATTCAGACTCTACAGAATGATTATTGATGCACAAAACAACTATGAGTATGGATTAAAAATGTGCAATCTTATATAAACTAAACCACAAGTAGTGTTGTACGGAGTATACACACGAAATACAAATTAACTCATGAAACCTTCATAACCCTAGAACTACCGAAGTGGCTCTAGCCCATGATTGATCTAAGAACAATCATGGTTAGATGGACCAATCTTACTTGAGTCTCCAGCTACACCTCTGTCACCACCCTCCGGATGGACTCCTCTTATGATTCACGATCTTAAGCTCTTCGTGCTTGGATGTTCTTCGATGTCTCTCTCTCTTGACTGCATGAGCCTCCTTTTATACTTGTAATCACGTCTCTAGGGCTTGGAATGGGCTTTTCAAGTGATCTCACGCGTTTTGGCCTCAAAAATCCGGATAAGGTAAGTTTTCGCGTTTTGGTTCGACCTCGTCAACAGGTCGAACCACTGGCCAACAAGTCGAACCCCAGGTCGAACTGGACACATTCTGCGCTTGGTTCGACCTTTTGCACAGGTCGAACCACTTCCTCACAGGTCGAACCTCAGGTCGAACCACGCTACTGGATAATTTCCGCTCCTGGTTCGACCAACTGTCAGGTCGAACCCCCAATGTCGTGGTCGAACCCATCTTCTCGCGAACTGGTTCGACCATGATTCGACCTGATGAACAGGTCGAACCCCTTGAGTCGTGGTCGAACCCTCCTTCTGCTGTTTTACAATGCTGGTTTGACCTGTAGGAGAGGTCGAACCCTACTCCATCAGGTCGAACCCTACTCTTTCCTTGGCGGTTCGCGTGGTCTCGACTTCGTCTCTTCGATTCTTGGCACTTCCACTCCGTTTTTGCTATGAAAACCACTTAAATAGCTCCACTAACACCTGATTCATGCTAATTCATAATATATATAGGTTTTCCACCTATTTCCACCTCAAAACGCTCCAAAACTAGCACAAAACCCGATGCCAAACTTGTGAATTTACACACTCATCAAACCCCCAAACTTACATGTTGCTCGTCCCGAGGCAACCAAATCAAACCACATGAGTCGTGTATAATTCACCAAGATCAAGTACAATATATATCACACATGCAACTTCATTCAATCAAACAAGTATTAATTTTTTCATATATATCACTCATGCAAAATCAATCCAATCACATACCATTCGGAGTACTAAGTAATTTCGCTCACAAGATAAGTATTTATTCTCTTCCACTCAAGTGCGTGAGGCACTATATAGGTTAATATAAACACTCATATCAATACATATTCACGCGTAACCATAAGCTTGGCAAAGGTCTCAAAAATCAACTTATAATCAACTCTTCACTAGGATCATGAAGGACTTATTTTTAGGTTATAATGTTAGCTCTTTGGAAAAAGGTAGGAAAATTTGGACTTAGTGACTTAAGACACTAGTAGAGAGTTACCTTGGAGGTTCTCGATTTCTTCTTCTTACAGCAAGTTCTCCTCCAATGTCGTCTCTTGAAATTGTAAAATTCCTGAATTTCCTTCTTTTCATGGCATCAACATCATCTTCTTAAACAATTTGGGTACCGATTTTAGGCACTACCCTTCTCATATATAGGCCATCAGCTGCTAAGCTTCATGCAACAAGTATAAACAATCGGGGTACCAGTTTCGGGCACTATCCCTAAACAAGATTTAACCATATTCTTTTCATCCAACCATGTTATATCCTCCTTTTCTTCTTGCAACACTTACTCTCCTCCACTCTCTCTACCAAGGATTAGGTTAATCAAGGCTCAAGTAAAGATTTATAAGGTTATTCACTTCGCCTACCAAAGAAAAAGCTTTAACGGCTCAACAGGGCATCCAAAGATTAATAAGATCATTAGGAAGGATAAATTTAGCTAAGTAGCTTAATCACAAAATAATGGCCTAAGATCATGTCCTAGCAATTTATCAATCATAAGTCTCACACAAGACTCCAAGTCAAGTTCTAGAATACGTTCATATGAATGATCCTCTCAAGAATAAAATAATCATGATCAAGCATGATTAAAAAGCTCAAATCCTCACATAGGTAATCCTAGTACTCCTCATAGCACATAATTAAGATCAATTCCACAAGAACTCAATATACTTATCAACTAAACATGCTTTTCATCAATAGAAATTAACACATGAACATATGAATGCACAAAAATCAATAAGCTTATACCCAATTAATCATACAAGATATCACTTATACATTCCACTCACGCATGAATCACACCCCAACCTAAAGATAAAAGGAAAAATAATAGAATCAAGATGAACCGGAGGAAACCAAAAAAACCTGAAAGACTACTCCTCCGGAGCATCATCACCCTCATCATCATCATCCTCATCATCAAGCCTCCGCTCCACAATCCGGTGTGGATCACCGATGTGTCTATCCAAATAATCAACTCGATCACCCAACCTACCAACTTTCTCATTCAAGGTTGTATACTTATCATTCAGCGTAGCATAGTTGGCGTTGGCGAGTGCGAGCTGCCGATTTGTCTCCTGCTGGCTAGCAACAATTGCGATCAGCTGCTCCTGAATAAGGAGGAGCTGCTCCCGTGTATCATTCGGGACAGCCCGCTGCTGACGCGGTGCTGGCTCATGCTGAGGTGCGTCGTGCTGCTCCTCTTCTGGAATCTCCATCTCTGGCTGCTCATCTTCCCGATGCTCGACCTCGGGCTGCTGTGGCCACTGTAGTGGCTGGTGCGGTAGCGGATGGTACTCTCTCTGTTCCATAATTTGCTGTAGCTCCTCCAACCTACCTTCGGCACACAACCTAGCCACGGCTCTCCAATCCCCATTGGTCTTCACAGTCACGGACAGAGCAGTGTGTCCTAGGGAGTTCATCAACAAGTTCCTCACCTCCCGGACAGTGGTCATGTTGCTCATGTCAAAGGGAAACATAAAGTCGAATGGCTTTGGTCCTCTCGTGAAGAACCAATCACCATCTCTAAAGTGTGCAAATCCTCCCTTTACACATGTGAGCATCACCAAGTCGGGCTCTCCTCTAACAGGTGTAATGCCGGTGAAGTCCATATTGTAGTGCTCAGCTACAATCGTCAGTAACCCTCCAATGTTCACCTTCTGGAATCCAATAGTCCTGAAGCGATACAGCTGCGCGATAAAATATGTTCCCATATTGAACTTCACCCCATTCATCATACACCATAAGGCATAAAGTTCTCCTCTAGACACACAACCTCCCTCCGAACGAGCAAATAGTGTATTTTCGAGCACTCGATCCATATATTTCAACACTGGATTCTTGATCGAGGTCGCACAAGCCTGCCTAATCTTATAGTCTCGGATCTCCCCGGTTATCTTCCTCCAAAACCTATTAGCGTTGAAGTGTCCATTCTCCACTCGAGAAATCTCTAGAGGCGTCTAAAAATCTGATTAAAATTCTCAGCCATCCATCTCCTTCGGACTCCTCCTAACTGAAATGAGCACTGATACGGGTAGCCAAGTGGGTCCTTTTCCATCTCAAATGAGCACACTACCTCCGCTATAACGTGGAAGTAAGTCGGCTTCTTCAACTCTATAAATCTGTGGATCCCCACTCGATCGAACAACAACGTCATATCATCCCTATTGCTCATAAGTATCATGGCCTCATCATCTTGGTATCTTATTCGAGCTATCTTGTCTGAGACTTCTTCCCACTTTTCTTTAATCTCGTCCCAGTTTTGCATTTGAATTTTAAAGTTTTCGGGTAAACGCTCTTGTATCCTCAGCTTCCTCGTCACTATGTCCACATTCGAGGGCCTGTCTTGCCTCTTCTTCGATCTCTCTTCATCCACCTTACCCTTCCCTTTATTTGATCCTTGTCCCTTTCCTGAAAACAACTATTTCAACACAACCAACAAGACAAGAACACAAGTATATGACTAGCATATCCTATACTCTACTCAAGACTTCAAGCATCCATGCTTAATCAACTCCAACTATTATCTCAACACCACTTGCTCATTCACATGCTCAAAACATCATCCATCACACTCTCTTTAATCTTCAATTAATAAACAACAAGCATGCATCAACCAATTCAAGCCATTCAACATAAATTTCAACAATTGAACTTCATGAACAACTTAAACTATCAACAATTCAAACCTAGTTAACATGCTCATTCCTCTAGATGCATCATATCCTTGATCAATCCACACAAAACTCAAGTTCTATCCATAATCAAGCAATCTCAAACCAATAAACATAAATTCATATGAATCAATTCCGCACTATCAATTATCACCATGAATTTCAACCAAAACCAACATCAATCAACTTACCCACAACAAATTTCTTGCAATAAACTTCAATCCTAAGGTAATTGAGTTGAAAGAACGTACCTTTCGTCTTGCCCATGGTTAAAAATCGATAATTTGCACACAACACTCAAAAACGCGACTGAAGCCCTAATTCGCGATGAAAATCACCCAAATCCACGCCCAATTCAAGAATTAAGAGTGTAATGTTGTGTAATCGGTGCAAAATCAAGTGTAACTGACGAATTTGTGCAAGGGTGTTATGGTTCGGGGAAGGTTCGAGGTTTGGTGAACAAAAAATATGATCGAACCCTTCTAAAAACTCAACTTAAAATGCTTACCTGACGGGATTCGACCTCGGGTTCGACCTGCGGAACAGGTCGAACCTCGAGTGACGAGGTCGAACCTACCTTCTGGACAACTTTTCTTTTGGGTTCGACCTAGGTTTGACCTTCTGAACAGGTCGAACCACTCTTGTGACAGGTCGAACCACTCTTATGACAGGTCGAACCTACCTTCTGGACAATTACTCCTCGTGGTTCGACATGGGTTTGACCTTCTAAACAGGTCGAACCATGAATGTCGTGGTCGAACCTATCACCTAAAAAATAGAGTGCTCTGAACGGACTGGTTCGACCTCAAGTTCGACCTTCTGATCAGGTCGAACCATAACGGCTCAGGTCGAACCACTCTACTGTAAGATTTAAGTCCCGGGTTCGACCTTGGTTCGACCTGTTAGACAGGTCGAACATAGAATGATCAGGTCGAACCTCCTCACTGGATAATTTTCTTCGTCGATTCGACTTCCTCTTCTCGGTTCGACCTCCTGGCACTGGTCGAACCTCTCCTGGCTTTGGTCGAACCACCCTTTTAAGTTTCCAAACTGAGTGTTCTTCAATCCCTATACACTTCAAACTTCAATACTAATCATTAGGTACCAACTAGAGCACAACTTCATCTAAAATTTATTCCACAAAATATCATTCATGAGTAACTCCATAAAAGAAAACACAACCAAAACCCACTAACATTAGGCAAGTTGTAAAAAATCGTCACATCAAAATCGATTAAAATTTTAATATGGCGCAAAAACTAACTCCCCTACCAAACATCACAAAGAAAAGATTATACTATCGGTGCTTATCAAGGTAAGTACATCACACCCCCCCAAACTTAGTAAAAACTATAGTTGAAACTAAGTTTGCAAAGAGATGTAATTGCCGATAAGTAAGCACGCACATAGTAAAAAATTTTTACTCACACAAATGAAATAAAGTATTAAAACGGGAGGAAAAGCCCCCAACAGACGCTCATGTTTAACGTTGGAGAGTCACGACGGTACCAAATCAGATCAAGGTATCCACAAAGATGACACCAACATCATCCGGCGACCTATAATGCTTCAAGCGATGTCCATTCGCCGTAAAAATATCTCCATCCTTTTCAATAAGCTCAAAACTCCCCCCTCCTAAGACTCGATGAATCATGAACGGTCCCGTCCACTTCGATTTCAACTTGCCTGCAAAAAGCTTTAAACGAGAGTTAAAAAGTAATACCTCATCTCCTTGCTTGAACTCCTTGTACGAGATCTTCGAATCATGCCACCTCTTAATTCTTTCCTTATAGATCTCTGAATTCTTGTACGCACGACTCCGAAACTCATCCAAAAGATTGATGTGAGTAATCCTCAACTCCTTCACATCCTTGAGAGTCAAGTTCAAGCTTCACAAAGCCCAAAACGCTTTGTGTTGAATTTCTACAGGTAAGTGGCACGGTTTCCCATAGACAATCTGATACAGTGACATATCTAACACCGTCTTGTACGTGGTTCGGAACCCCCACACGACATCATCGAGCTTCAAGGCCCAATCCTTTCTATTGGTTCCGACCACCTTCTCCAAAATCTGTTTGACTTGACGGTTAGAGACCTCCGCTTGCCCATTCGCATGAGGATGATAGGGTGTAGTGACCCTATGCTTAACACCATACCCTTTAAGCACCTTCTCAAGAAATTTATTTACGAAATACGTACCTCCATCACTAACAAGTGCTCTAGGGACTCCAAAACGGGCAAAGATATGCTTCTTCAAGAAAGATATAACAGTTTTTGAATCATTCAAGCGAGTAGGAATCGCTTCCACCCACTTAGAAACATAATCCACCGCAAGTAGAATGTAGAGAAATCCATTCGATGGGGGAAAAGGCCCCATAAAATCGATTCCCCACACATCAAAAATCTCGATCACTATGCTTGGCTGAAGCGGCATCTCGTCTCTCCTACCAATGTTCCCCATGCGTTGACACCTATCGCACGACGCCACATAGGTCTCACAATCCCTGAACAGGTAGGCCAATAAAGAGCGGACTGAAGTACCTTGGCTGCTGTCTTTTGAGCGCCGAAGTGCCCCCCGTTAGGTTGTGCATGGCAAAACTCGAGAACACTCTCCATCTCCATCTCGGGCACACACCTACGGATGATAGAATCCGTACAAATTTTGTACACAAACGGATCATACCATATGAAAGTCTCAACATCCCTTTTGAATTTAGCAAGTTGATATCGGTTGAGATCCCTTGGAATTTCTCCCACAGCAATATAATTAGCATAATCCGCATACCATGGATCAACTCCCTGCGCAGCAACCACACACGCTCGCTCAGCCCCTTCAACAAACACGACCATGATCTTTTCATCCGGGAACATTTCCTCAATATACTCGAAAGAATTATCATAATGTTCCCTAGTCTCCAACCTCGAGAGGTGATCCGCTAACACATTATCAGAACCTTTCTTATCCCGAATCTCCATGTCAAACTCTTGAAGTAGAAGAATCCACCTTATGATCCTAGGCTTCGTCTCCTTCTTTTTCATCATGTACCGAATCGCAGAATGATCCGTGTACACTATAGTCTTCATGCCAACCAAATACTGACGAAACTTATCGAATGCGTACACAACAGCCAAAAACTCCTTTTCAGTCACCGTGTAATTCTTTTGTGCCGCATCGAAAGTCTTACTTACGTAGTAAATGGCGCAGAACTTCTTTTCCTTTAGCTGCCCAAGCACCACTCCAAGTGCTACATCACTTGCATCACACATTAGTACAAACGGTTGAGTCTAATCCGGTGTGATCAAGATAGGCGCAGTGATAAGCGCCTCCTTTAAAACTTGAAAAGCTGTTAGACATTCATCATCAAACACAAAAGGAACATCCTTTTCAAGTAAGTGAGATAAGGGCTTAGAGTATTTTGAGAAGTCTTTTATGAATCTCCTGTAAAAACCGGCGTGTCCAAGGAAGGACCACACTCCTCTTTCATTGGTCGGTGGTGGAAGATTCTCAATCGCCACCACTTTAGCACGATCTACCTGCAACCCTTTAGCCGAGACATGATGCCCAAGAACAATCACATCCTTCACCATGAAGTGGCACTTCTCCCAATTCAAGACAAGATTAGTCACTTGGCATCTCTTCAAAACAGTAGCTAGGTTAGACAAACAAATATCAAAGGAGGAACCAAAAACAGAAAAATCATCCATGAACACCTCCATGATCTTCTCTATCAACCCATCGAATATTGCCATCATGCATCTCTGAAAAGTAACAGGCGCATTACATAACCCAAATGACATTTTCTGAAAAGCAAAGGTCCCGTAGGGGTAAGTAAAAGTGGTCTTTTCTTGATCCTCGGGGGCAATCATAATTTGGTTGTACCCCGAGTATCCATCCAAGAAATAATAAAACTCATACCCTGCAAGACGATCCAACATTTGATCCATGAAAGGAAAAGGAAAATGATCCTTACACGTGTTCTCATTCAACTTACTATAATCAACACATGTACGTCATCCCGTAGGAATCCTTGTGGCTATCGTTTCTCCATCCTCAGCTTTTACTACAGTCATACCCCCCTTTTTATCAACTACATGCAATGGACTCACATGGGGACTATCACTAATACGATATATGATTCCGGCATCCAACCACGTAAGGATTTGCTTCCTAATTACCTCTTGAATTGCGGGATTAACCCTCCGCTGATTCTGAACACTTGTCTTCGCCTCATCTAACAATCTTATCCTATGCATACAATACGAAGGACTAATTCCTTTCAAATCCTCAAGAGACCAGCCAATCGCAGATTTATACTTCCTAAGAACGTTCAATAACTCCTCAAGTTGATCATCATCAAGAGAAGAAGATACAATTACCGGATATTTTTTATTGTCGCCAAGAAAGGCATACTTCAAGTGTTCCGGCAAAAGTTTCAACTCCTCTTTCCTCACTTCCATCGGAGAGCTCTCGTTATCCAACGGCAAGTACTTTCTCGTCCACTTGACTTCTTCCACCTTAGTTCTTTTCGATTCAAACCTGTCATCACCCAAAGCAAGTAAGTTTTCAAGAAATTCAATACATACCTCGTTGGAGAGTCCGTCAAGCTCCGTAGTGGGATAAGTAAGAGATTCCAACAAACATGTCTCAAGAGGATCCTTTGACAGAATCAGAGACATGTCCTCTTTCACAATCTCCTCCACCACATCAATACTATGACACTGCGACTCCATGGGCATCTTCATGGCTTTGTCTAAGTTGAAAATAACTTCTTCTTTGTCCATCCGCAATCTAAGCTCTCCTTTCTGAAAATCAATCATAGCTCCAACAGTAGCAAGGAAAGGTCTCCCCAAGATTAAAGGGATATTATCTTTGTCTTCTTCCATCTCTAGCATAAGAAAGTCCACAGGAAAGACTAGCTTCTCCACTTTGACGAGAACGTCTTCAATTATACCTTTTGGAAAAGTCATCGACCTGTCCACCAATTGGAGAACCACTGTTGTAGGAGTAAGCTCCCCCAAACCAAGCCTCTGAAAGATGGACAAAGGCATCAAATTGATGCTTGCCCCTAGATCGCACAAAGCTCGCCGTGCCGGCCCCTTTCCGATTTCACATAGAATAGTGAAGCTCCCCGGATCCTTCATCTTTTGCGGCAGCTTCTTTTGGATGATTGAGCTGCAATTCTCAGATAAATTCACCATTTCAATTCCGGTTAAGCTCCGCTTCTTTAACAATATGTCCTTTAGAAATCGGGCATAGTACGGCATCTCCATGATTGCCTCTGAGAAAGGAATGCTCAAGCTTATTTTGTTCATTATCTCTGAAAACTTCTTGAACTTCTCTTCCAATCCCTTCTTCACAAGCTTGTAAGGAAACGACGGAGGTATCTTTGTTTTGGGAATCCCCCATTCATCACGATCAACCTTCTCCGTTTTCTTCTTTTCGGCTCTCAAACGCTTGGCTCTCTCCCACTTTTTTCAGCTATTATCTCAGTACTTTGTTCATTCCGAACCACTGGAATAACATTAACATCATCGAGAGTGTTCGGAGTGGCAACAGGTAATTTCTGGTGGGGTTCGACTAGGGTTCGACCTGCGGAACAGGTCGAACCATGTACGTACTGGTTGAACCTTGCTTCTGGACAACGGCTCTCTTTTTGAATTTGAGGTTCGACCTGGGTTCGACCTGTGGAATAGGTCGAACCATGGGTACCTAGGTCGAACTTGCCTACTGTACTTCTTCCGCCATCAGGTTCGACTAAGGTTCGACCTATTTGATAGGTCGAACCATGACCATCGTGGTCGAACTGTTACTGCAATAAAACAGAGTGCTCCAAGTAGTGCGGTTCGACCTGGGTTCGACCTGTTGGATAGGTCGAACCAAGATTGGTTTGGTCGGACCGGTGTTCTGGAAAAATAAAGTGCTCCGAGTTGTGGGGTTCGACCATGGTTCGACCTGTTGGATAGGTCAAACCATCTGCAGTTTGGTCGAACCGATGCTGCAGTCTCTTCTGATCGTGTCCAGTGTGTTGGTTCGACCTTCCCTGTATTATTCGACCTTCAATATTGGTCGAACCATGTTCGAAACTCGCCCTGGACATGTCCAAATTTGATTCCGGCCTTATAGGTCCCTCGTACTGCATTCCCGACCTTAATGTGATGGCGTTGCAGGATCTTGGATTCTCAATACTTTGAGACGGGAACTTCCCCTTCTCAAGAGTTTGAGTAAGCTTGTTAACACTTCCTGCCATCTCTCCCATCAGTAATGTAAGGTCCTTCACATGCTTAGATATAACCTCATGGTTTGCATCGATTTTCTTTTCAAGTTTGGCCTCAAGGCGGTTAACTCTTTCATCATTCTTAGTCATATACCTGTTTACAGTATTCTCAAGATCCGGTTTCCCTTCATCCACCTTAGCACCCGGATCAACACCCATCGGAGATTGAATCGCATTATTCGGATTGCTCTACGAGAATTTCGGCCTTCTAGGCTGTTGATAACCACCCGGGGGACCACGATTATTAAAGTTTCCTCGATAGTTCCCTTAGTAATTCCAGTTTCCTTGGTCTGGATACCTAGTCCCTTGAATACTCTGACCCATGGCATAGTGTGCCTCTTCCAACTCCTCTTGGATTGGTCCCTCATTCTTTAACTCCTGCTGCATGATTGGTACGCGCTGAGATAATTCACTGATTTGCTTCTGTTGAGATTCAAGTAGCTTGTTGATATTGGACAAGCTAGAGACGATCTCATCCTCTCTACTTTTTTTAACCATTGCTTGTTCAACCTTAGCTACCTTACCAAGGACATAAGTACCTCTAACTCGATTAGTTGGCCAATCCTAATTGAGGCTGATGTTTATGTTTATGCATATCAGTTTATGGGACGGATAAATATCAATTTAATTACGTTCTAGTAGATTATGACTATTTTGGAAATAAACAGTTGGTTTATAAACTAACTAACAATTTAAATAGCTAATAAATAACAAGAGCAAGTAAATAATAGTTGTGATCAAATAAGATAGTGGGTAGTTCGTCAGGCCATCCAGTTTCCTTCGTTAATTCGTACTTTCGTGTGTCGATGTCCGACTCTACCTTGTGATTTATGGACGCATCGCTAGACCATGCGAATCTATTCTATAGACACAAATAGATAAGCTTTTGACACGTGTGAGTATCCTCAGAGCAAGACGTATACTTCACCTCCCTTTTTAGGTATTATCATAATCAATTATTTCCTGTGCACTTAGTACTCTAACCCGATTTGATCTCCCTTTTTAGGTACTACAAAGTTATACTCTTTATTCTATTTGTTAACAAGAATTCAATTCAATTAACAAACATTCATATAAGACAGTTCTAATAAGACTTCGGAATCCCTTCACTTAGAATTATAACAATAAACCCTGCTCATTAGTGAACGCACTCAACCAATAATCATGTTATGCATTCAGACTCTACACAACGATTATTGATGCACAAAACAACTATGAGTATGGATTAAAAACGTGCAATCTTATATAAACTAAACCACAAGTAGTGTTGTACGGAGTATACACACGAAATACAAATTAACTCATGAAACCTTCATAACCCTAGAACTACCGAAGTGGCTCTAGCCCATGATTGATCTAAGAACAATCATGATTAGATGGACCAATCTTACTTGAGTCTCCAGCTACACCTCTGTCACCACCCTCCGGATGGACTCCTCTTATGATTCACGATCTTAAGCTCTTCGTGCTTGGACGTTCTTCGATGTCTCCCTCTCTTGACTGCATGAGCCTCCTTTTATACTTGTAATCACGTCTCTAGGGCTTGGAATGGGCTTTTCAAGTGATCTCACGCGTTTTGGCCTCAAAAATCCGGATAAGGTAAGTTTTTGCATTTTGGTTCGACCTCGTCAACAGGTCGAACCACTGGCCAACAAGTCGAACCCCAGGTCGAACCCTGTTACTGGACACATTCTGCGCTTGGTTCGACCTCTTACACAGGTCGAACCACTTCCTCACAGGTCGAACCTCAGGTCGAACCACGCTACTGGATAATTTCCGCTCCTGGTTCGACCAACTGTCAGGTCGAACCCCCAACGTCGTGGTCGAATCCATCTTCTCGCGAACTGGTTTGACCATGGTTCAACCTGATGAACAGGTCGAACCCCTTGAGTCGTGGTCGAACCCTCATTCTGCTATTTCACAATGCTGGTTCGACATGTAGGAGAGGTCGAACCCTACTTCATCAGGTCGAACCCTACTGTTTCCTTGGCGGTTCGTGTGGTCTCGACTTTGTCTCTTCGATTCTTGGCACTTTCACTCCATTTTTGCTATGAAAACCACTTAAATAGCTCCACTAACACCTGATTCATGCTAATTCACAATATATAGATTTTCCACCTATTTCCACCTCAAAACGCTCCAAAACTAGCACAAAACCCGATGCCAAACTTGTGAATTTACACATTCATTAATCTCCTAGTTGGAAGTCAGAAGACTTTCCAGAGTTGATATCATTCTTTATCTTGTCAAACAACTTATCCTCATGTTAGCCCTGTCGAATCTTATCCATCAAAGTTGGTCGAAGTGTCAGAGCTGCCATCCTTGCTTCCAACGATCCTTCCTGAATGATCTCCACACCCATCCTTTGCAAATCAAGCAACTCTGGTTTCTGATTTATGGTCATAGCAGCTACACTCTGTATTGCCTTTCGGCTTAATGCATCAGCAACCACATTGGCTTTTCCTGGATGATAATTGATAACACAGTCGTAATCCTTCACCAATTCCAACCATCTTCTTTGCCTCATATTCAACTCTTTTTGAGTGAAAAAGTACTTCAAGCTCTTATGATCAGTATAGATTTCACAACGTTCCCCATACAGATAATGCCTCCAAATCTTAAGTGCAGACATCACTGCGGCTAACTCCAAATCATGAGTTGGGTAATTCTTCTCATTCTCCCTTAACTGTCTGGATGAATAAGCTATCACTTTCCCATTCTGCATCAATACACACCCAAGACCATTCTTTGAAGCATCACAGTAAACCTTGAAGTTTTCTGTCTCCGTAGGAATAGTTAAGATATGTGTTAATGTCAATCGTCTCTTCAATTCTTAGAAACTTTGTTCACATTCCTCCGTCCATGTGAACTTCACATTCTTCCTGGTCAACTGTGTTAATGATGAAGCAATCTTAGAAAATCCTTCAACAAACCTTCGATAATATCCCGCCAATCCAAGAAAGCTACGAACTTCAGTGGGATTTGAGGGTTGTGGCCAATCATGGATTGCTTTAACTTTACCTGGATCCACTGAAATTCCTTCTCCCGATACCACATGTCCCAAGAAAACAACTCGGTCTAATCAAAATTCACACTTCTTGAACTTCGCATACAACTGCCTCTCCTTCAGAATCTCTAACACCTTTTTTAAGTGTAGAGCATGATCCTTCTTATTCTTAGAGTAAATCAGAATATCATCGATAAACATAATCACAAATTTATCGAGAATTTCCTGAAATACTCTATTCATCAAATCCATAAATGCTGCAGGAGCATTTGTTAATCCAAACGGCATTACTAAGAACTCATAGTGCCCGTACCTTGTACTGAATGCAGTCTTTGGAATATCCTCCTTCTTTATTTTCAACTGATGATACCCCGACCGTAAATCAATCTTCGAAAAGATAGCTGTGCCCTGTAGCTGATCAAACAGATCATCAATGCGAGGCAATGGATATTTATTCTTCACCGTAACTTTGTTGAGATCCCGATAATCGATGCACATCCTCAATGTGCCATCCTTCTTTCGAACAAACAGAACTGGTGCTCCCCAAGGTGAGAAACTAGGTTGGATGAATCCTTTGTCTAGCAACTCTTGTAACTGTATCTTCAATTCCTTCAATTCAGCTGGTGCCATTCTGTATGACGCTTTAGATATAGGAGCAGTTCCTGGTTGTAGCTCAATAACAAACTCTATTTCCCGGTCTGGTGGCAAACCTGGAAGATCATCTGGAAATACCTCCAGATATTCCTGAACTACTGGTACATTATCAAGAACTGGACATTGCTGCCCCTCAACATTCATTACGCTCACCAGATACGGCCCTCACAACCACTTTTCAACAACCGTTGTGCTTTTGCTGCTGATATAATAGGACATCTAAAATTTTTCTTGATCCCAACAAAAGTGAATGGTTCTCCACCCAATGGCTGAAAAGTGATACTCTTTTTCTGACAATCTATTGTAGCACCGTATTTTGATAGCCAATACATACCCAATATGATATCATAATCATTCATACTTAACACAATTGAATTAGTAAGGAGTTGTCTTCCTTCAATAGGAATAACACAATCTCGCAGGAGTTGATTAGTTTGCTTTGACTCACCAGAAGGTATCATCACCTCATAATTAGCTTCTATCAAGTTAGGTGTTCCACCCAACTTCCTCACATACTCAGTGGATACAAATGAATGTGTTGCTCTAGAATCAAATAACACATATGTAGAAGTGCCAAAAATAGAGCACTTACCCGTGACAACTGAGGGATTCGCATCTGTCTCCTCACGCGTCAAAGTATACACCCTAGCTGGAGCTCTTCCCTGCTGTCCCTGCTTTCCTTTCTTAGGACAAGTAGTAGTCACATGTCCTTTCTCTCCGCATGAGTAACACATTCTCGAAGGAATTTGACACTCCCCACCATGTGATCTAAGACAATTAGGGCATATAGGTAGTGGTGGCGCCGGTGGCACCTTACCCTTATCAAATTTGGGATGCTTGTTGGGTTCTCATCATCTCTGTCCTTGCTCCACTTGAACATTTGATTTCGGCCTCTGAAATGGCATCGGCCTCTTATCAACTCTCCCAAACTGCTGCACTGGTTTCTGCTGAAATTGACGTCTGATAGCCTGCGCTTGTCTGATCCTCATCTCCGCTTGCTCAGCAATTTGGGCCCTTTCTGCAACTTGTGAGTATGTTGCTCCATGCAGTCCCGCCATACTCACATCTCTATAAAGTTCAGGCCTTAAGCCTTCCACAAATCTCTCCACTTTCAGTGCCTCCGTACTAACCATATGTTCAGCAAACCTCGACAACTGCTCAAACTTACAAAGGTAATCTGTGACTGACATGCCACCTTGCCACAACTGTATGAACTCGTTCATCTTCATGGCTCTCACTAGTGCCGTAAAGTACTTATTTCTGAAAAGTTCCTTAAACCTTTCCCATGTCATAGTCATTACATCCTCGATACTTTTAATCGTATCCCACCAGTGGCCTGCACTTCCTCGTAACATGAAAGAAGCACACAACACTCTATTCTCATCTGGAATTCTACTGTATTGAAACATATTTTCCACCGTGCGTAATCAATCCTCTGCATCTGTGGGGTCTGCTGCATCCTCAAATATTGGAGGGCTCAGCTTTCGAAACCTCTCACAAACTATTTCCACACGTTCTACTTGACGTCTATCTTGATTTGCATTACCCTCTGGTTGTCCACCCATATCTCTCTGCTGAATCAGTTGTTGTATCTGTTGGGACTGGCGCTCAACCAGTTCCATTAGTCGAGTAATCACCATATCACGATTATTTCCTTCAGGAGGTGCTGCTTGCTCAACAGTCCTATCCCCTTCAGAACTTTCACCTGTAGTCCTTACCATTTTGTCTACTAACTACACTTCCTACACCACATGACCAATATAATTTATAAGACACATAACAACACAGAATAAAAATAACACTTATATGCAAAGCTGCGCTCCCAAGGAATGAGCTTATGTACATAGACAATCTGCAGGACCTAAGCCGTGCTCTGATACCACTCTGACACGACCACCTTATACAACTTATAATTCAAATACTATTTAACATAAACATCATCAATATAAAAACCTGCATATAAATTTTTTTTCCCACATAATATGTTTATAACCAACACCATCACACCAGTTCAACATACGTAACTGGTTTCTGACACCACTTCAAACCACCCAAACATGTGATAATACTTATTATATTATATAACAAAATATCAGCTGAAACAAAATAAACCCACGGCCTAGTCCAACAGGTCGTCATCTATGTACATCCACTCAAGACCCTAAAGGAGCTCCATAGCTTGCACAGTCACATCACAAACTCAATCATCAACAGGCTCACCTACAATGCATAAACTAGTGAGACAAAAATCTCAGTAAGTAGAAATCATGCATGTCAGTGCATGAAAATGCATTTAGGTTTCTATCGCCTATTTCCTAGTCTTCCTAGTTGGTCTCTTTTATTTTGAAAACTATTCACGTTGCGGGATCCCCACGACACACTTATGATATGCACCCCAAATGAGCTCAATAGACACCCTTAGTGTCGGATCGATTCCGATCCCTGAATATAATACTGGGAATGATTTTTCCAAACCCTAGCAGAGTGTTGGGGACGATTTTTCTGAACCTCTAATAAAGTGTCGGGAACGATTTTTCCGAACCCTGACAGAGATGCATATATAGTGGCCGCACACACCATTAGTATCTTATTAATTTTGAGGAAAACACTTTTCATGTTTATGCATGGTATGCACCCAAAACAATTAAATGTGCATCATAAACCATTTACAATATCAATATCAACATTTAATCACAATAAAGCAACAATTTAACTTCAATTCGAACAGATCCACTTTTGGAATAACAACTTCACCTCGGATCCCACAGATCCTTATAACCAATTTCTTTTCAAACCATACAAATATATTTTCAACAGTTTCCAATCACACAGATCTATGTAAGACAATTATATTATTTCAAATCACATAGATCCACAACTTGTATCGCAAAATTATTACAAATAATTTATAAATAATATTGTTGAATATGAACTCTACTTTCTCCAAATCACATAAACCCACAGCTTGTATAACAAATTAATCTCAAATAATTCATATCGTAATTAAACTAATTACAAATAATCCATAACATAATTATCATATATTAATTACAAATAATTCACAAACAACATGTTTATGCATTGTAGTTGGACTTCTACTTACCTGGATTCCGACTAGTAAAATAAACCCCGTAAAGAACTGTAACTAATTCGCTCCAACACGCACGTTCCGGCGCGCTCCCTCTTCTCTCTTCTTTCTCTCTCTCTCCCATTCTTCTCTCCCTCTCTCTTTTTTTTTCTTTTCTTCTGCTTTCAATTACCCTGAACAGGGGTTAATATATATATATATATATATATATATATATATAGAGGGGTGGGGTGGAAGTCGTACACGACTATCCCACCGTCCCAACTTTATCTTTTTTTATTATTATTTTATTTTATTATTATCCATTCTTAATTTACGTGCAATACTTAATAGCTAAGATATAATACATTTACAAATTAATACATATATGTGTATATTTTCTTACCACTATTATTATTACGATAACACGTGTGATACTTAATAATTAAGAAAAGTGCATTTATACTCATAAAATAATTTACTCATATATCTAAATTAATGTACGTAAATATTTATGCACACATATATTCACATATTATCACCATTTTATCAAGGATGTCTCAAATAAAATATAACGTTAAATAAAATGTAGAAACAATTAATATTATCACATAATTGCCACATAATTATCATATAATTATAAAATGCATATAACACAAATTAAATTATATTGACACATGAGTAGTGAGAAGCTCGGGTATCACAGGCCCGAAGCTATATGATGAGAGTGAAAATAAGTGTGTTTTAATATCCAATTTAACACCTTTTTGATTGATATTGTAGTCTTATATGAGCATAAGTATCGTATATTCGATATATGTGAGGATTATGTGCACTTGAGGTGTTTTATTGTGTTTTAGGTGGAAAAAGGATGAAAAGTGCAAAGTTGGAAAAAATGTGCAATTTGTGCAAGAATGCTGAAAACGCACATCCAACTTTCATAATTATTCTGTATTGTTGTGGAGCTCAAAACTATTGGGTTGGAAAGCCACTGAAGAGAGGGTCGTTTCGGCGTAAAGAACACCATCATTGAAGTCCGAACGAGGAAGTTATGAGCAAAGTGGTGACGCCGCGCGAGCTGTGCCGAACAGAATTACAGTGCTACTTTCCATGGCCTGTTACATATTCAATTCTTGGAGTTTTTGTGATTTCTTTATATAGATAGAAATCCAAGGAAGAGAGGATCGCGTGAGCATAAAAATTACTCAATTCGGAGGTCCGATGTGAAAGTTATACGTGAAACGGTGAGACTGCGCAAATTAGTTCGACCTGCCTGAGGTCGAACCGAGGTCGAACCATGCACCTGGGACTTCCAGTAGATGGGTTCGACCTGTGGTTCGACCTACGGTCAATGGTTCGACTTGTTTTCTGAGGTCGAACCATCGTGCGGAAACATACCAAATCCGTATTTTCGAGGCCTAAATGCGTGTGATCACTTGAAAAGCCCATTCCAAGCCTAGCAGACGTGATTACAAGTATAAAAGGAGGTCTATACAGCTCCGAAAAGAGGAGGAACACAACACAATACGAGAGAGGAGAAAAGAGGCCACAACATACAACACCCCACAAGGGAGGATCACCCCCCAACCATCATCCTTTTCTCCATCCATCCATCACTTTGAAGATTCGTTTGTGGAATCAAGAGGAGAACCAAGAGGAGGATTCAAGAGCGAGAAGGATGCAATGACGCCATATCTAGGGTTTATTCATTTCCTAATTTATCTTGTATTTTTCAGACATCCGGGTAAGATCTATCCAATACCCATGTGTGTTTCCTACAACACCATGGGCTAGAGCCTTTTTGGTAGAACTAGGGTTGTAAAGGTTTTATCTAGTTAATTGAACTTCCATGTGTATACTCCGTACAACACTACTTGTGGATTTATTTTATATATGATTGTGCTTTATTAATCCATACTCATAGTCGTTTTGTGCATCAATAATCGTTATGTAGAGTCTGAATACATATCTTGGTTATTGATTGAGTGCGTTCACTGCTGAGCAGGATTCCATGTTATGATTCTAAGTGAGTGAACTTCGAAACTTCATTAGAACTATCATATATAAATACTTATTAATTGAATTGAATTCGGGTTAATAAGTAGGATAAAGAAGATAACTTCATAGTACATATAAAGGGAGATCATATCGGGTTAGAGTACCAATCCTAGGGGGAAATAATTGATACTGATAGTACCTAGAAAGGGGGGTGAAATTATATCTCTTACTCCGAGGTTATTCACACGTGTTACACGCATATTTACTTGTGTCTATAGAGTAGATATGCATGGTTTAGTGATGGGTTCATATTCCAAAAGGCAGAGTCGGACATTGACACATGGAAGGGAAGTTAATGAGTAAAACTGGATTATCCTAGAGCTACCTATTCTTCTACTTGATCCACTTTCGTATTCTTCGAGTGGTACTTTATTTTATTTGTTATTTTAATTATTTGTTTAGTAGTTGTTAATTAAATCCATCAAATCTTATTTCCTTGTCTTAATTAATTTAGATAATAATTAAATTAATAATACGCCGTCCCTTGGGTTCGATATTCACTTGGTCACCTTTCGAGACTACAATTGATATCCTTCATACTTGGGGATTAATTGTGTGTTGGGAAAACGCGCATCAAGTTCTTAGCGCCGTTTCCGGGGACGGTTGTTATTATTGATTTTATTATTTCTAGTTTGATTAAGATATTTTTTTTCTTTTATTTGTGATTATTTATTTCTATCTAACCTTGAATTTTTCCGAGTTACTTGTGCGCTTGAAAAAATGAGAGGAAGGAAAGGAGCAAATAACACATTGAGCTGAACATGGCCGGAGCAAGGCAGAATCCGGATAATGTTTCCATTCGTGAAATTTTCACGAACTTTGGGAATGTCAACATGGGGTTGATAGGAGCAAGGGGGGAAGATGATGATTTTGAGATACATCCCGCTCTTATTAACATGGTAGAGAAGAATCTCTTTTCTGGAGGTTGTTTTGAAGATCCATATCAGCATATCCGAAAATTTCTTAGTTATGCAAACACTCAGAAGGGAGCTGGAGCGAATGATAATGCTAGACGGATTGCCTTATTCAAGTTCTTTTTAATTAATAAGGCGGAAGCTTGGTATGAGATCCTTGATCCAGCCGATTGCAATACATGGGACCAACTGCAGCAGAAATTCTTAGAGAGATACATGCCACCCTCAAGGATCTTAAGAATGAAGCAAGAGATCACTCGATTTGTTATGAATCAGGGTGAGAAATTTTATGAGGCGTGGGACAGGTTTAAAGACATGCTAGGAGGTGTCCACAGCATGGAATGTCTAAGGCTGAATACATAAGCATCTTCTACTATGGATTGGATTGTGAGTCGCGTGTTTTTATTGATGCATCATCAGGAGGAGCGATGTTATCAAAGACAACACTTGAAGCAGAAAAGTTATTTGAAGACATCCCTATGAATTTACGTGACTGGCCAGTAGAGAGAGATAGAGGATCATATGTACTTGGCAAGGTGGCGCAGGTTGAACATCAAGTGGTGAAGCCGAATAGGGATGATGAGATCGTCTCTAGTCTAGCTAACATCAACAAGCTACTAGAGTTCCAGCAAAGGCAGATCACAGAGTTGACACTAAGGGGGCCTAGTATGAAGCAGCACGAAGTGAAGAGTGATGAAGATACCTTTCATCGATACATGGCTGAGAATGATGCAAGGATTGATCATCTTGAGGATACCATGAATGTTTATCGTGCAGATTTGTTTAAGCAGTTGAAGGACCTTACCTTGATGATGGGGCAGATGACCGCGAATGTGAATCAATTGACACAAACATTGGAGAATAATGCCATCACATTGAAGTCTGGAACACAGTACGAAGGGCCGATGAGGCCGAAATAAAAAACGGACATATCCAGGCAGCGATTCGACCAACCAGCCTCTGGTTCGACCTAGCCTACATGTCGAACCATACCATGCGGAGCACTCTGTTTTTCCAGATTATCGATTTTACCAAAGCAAGGGTGGTTCGACCTGTTCTGAAGGTCGAACCCACATCGAACCTCAATGTCCGGAGCACCCTATTTTGTCGCAACAATGGTTCGACCACGATGGACATGGTTCAACCAAACCATCTGGTCGAACTGGGAGGCAAAAATAGTACAGTAGCCGGTTCGACCTGAGGAAAAGTGGTTCGACCTGTCCTGAAGGTCGAACCCAGGTCGAACCACGACTTTAAAGTGAGAACAGCCTTCCAGATGATCGGTTTGACCACTACGTGCCTGGTTCGACCTCTCCAACAGGTCAAACCCTAGTTGAACCGATCCGAAACATGCCTATTGTTGCGCCGAATGCTCCCTATGATGTTGATGTTACTCCAGTACCATTACATGAGCAGAATACTGATCTTACAATGGAGAAGAAGTGGAAAAGAGCAAGGAGGTTGACAGCCAAGAAGCTTAGACTGCAGATGGATAATGAAGATGTGGATAAAGAGGTTGATCATGCAATGAAGATGCCCATGGAGACCCAATTATGCAAGAGCATTGACGTGGTTTCTAACTTGTTTAATCTTGATTTTTCTAAGGCAGATGATTCTGAATTTAAGTGGAAGATTGACAAGGAGGTGTCTAGACAGCCATGGGAGGAAGGAAATTCTGAAGATCATATTTTTGTGACCAAGAAAGGTGAGGTGTTGAGTGTAGACAAGAAGAGGGAAACAAAGTACTTGAAGTTGAGAATGCGACAAGACCGTCCTGTGATTCAGTAGTTCAAAGTGGTAATCCGTCGTGACTCTTCGACGTTAAACATGAGCGCCTGTTGGGGGCTTGCCCTTCTGTTTTAGTGTTTTATTATTTCTTTTGTGTGCGTAAGAAATTTTTATATTTAAGGTGCTTATTATTCGGCAATTACATCTTTGCAAACTTAGTTTCAACTTATGTTTTTACTAAGTTTGGGGGGTGTGATGTACTTACCTCATTAAAGCACCAAGAATATAATATTTTCTTTGTAATGTTTGCTAGGGGAGTTGATTTTTTGCGGTATATTAAAACTTTAATCGGTTTTGATGTGTCGATTTTTTGCAATTTGCCTAGTGTTCAGTGGTGTTTCTAGTGTGTGAGAGTCGATTAGATAGTCAATTGAGTCTTTTGTATAGTTCTCCTATTTTATTATTGATGAATCCTGTGATGATGAGTATACTTGAGCTTTGATGATAGAAAAGGGTAACTAGGTGGCAAAACGAGTTCTACATTGAGGTTTCGACTCGAGGAGCTCGTGCATTCATTGAAGGAGAAATCAGGTGCCCTCGTTTCCTTTTTTAATTTTTATATGTGCTTTTAATTCATGGAGTGGAAGGATTGAGTTTATGGTGGTGATCCATGTGAGCTTATATTGTTAAAATTATCTTTGAAATTCATATGCTCTTGAAATTGATGAAGGAAGTGTACTTGAGTTATATTGTGATATGAAGTTCTATGTGTACTTGTGGGATATTACCTACCATGAAAAGTACTCTGTTACTTGTTAAAAACCCATGTGAGATTTTGAGCCTCGTTGATCATGATACATAATCCCATGATATTTTTTTTTCTGGTGAGTATCGTTCTTGTGTGTGTATTCTAGAACTTGCCTCTTGTCTTACTTGAAACTATATGTGTGTTAGATGATGGGAGATGATTTTAGGCCATCCTTGAATTTATGAGTCACTTAGCCAAATTATTTCCTACCAAATAATTATATATCCGTAGTTAACCCCGTTGAGCCTAAAAATCTTATTTCTTTGGCAACCTACGAAGATAACCACTTTGATATTCTATTTGAGCCTTAAATTCTTATATTTAGTGGAGAATTAAATGCTTTCAAAGTGTGTTAATGGTGCTTGATAACAATTTGGGAAGGAATGAAATTGGTATTGAAATTAATAGTGATAGATTATGATAATGCATCTAAGGAGAATCATGGAGTAGTGCTTAAATCTAGTACTCCATGGAGTCAAAAACCCTAGGGTAGTGCTTAAATCTAGTACCCTAAGGAGGATGCGTGAGGTAGTGCCCGAAACTGGTACCTCGGGAAAAAAAAGAGGATGTGCTTGAAGAAAAGAAAAAGTATGTTGAGCTTGAAGGAAATGAGAGAAAAGAAAATTAGAAGAGCATGAAGCTGGATAGCCTTGAAGTGTAAAAATCTGCAGTACATAAGATCTCCGGTTTTAATTCTCTACTAATTGAGTCACTTTATCCATATGTTTCCTACCCTTACCAAAGAGCCAACATTACATCCAAAAGAAAAGTCCTTTTTGATCCCATTGTCGAATCATAGTTTTAGTGGTGAAGAGCTTGAGACGTTTGGCAAGCTTATGGTTACGCATGCACTTGAATTGAATTTGAGCATAAACACTTTAACCCATAAGTGTACATCTTTTACACTTGAGTGCGAGTGATATATACTTCCCGTGAGAACATGTCAATGGAGCATTTGAATTGGTGGTGATTGTCTTAACTTGTATGCTTTGAATTGATTATTACACGTGATAAGAGTTGCATGACCTAAGTTGATGACAATTGTATTTTGAATGGAGTATTGGTCATAGTCCTTGTTTCCCCGCTAATTTTCTTACTCTTTCTCTTTATCTTTATTTTGTTGCCTCGGGACGAGCAACGGGTAAGTTTGGGGGATTGATGAGAGTGAAAATAAGCGTGTTTTAATATCCAATTTAACACCTTTTTTATTGATATTGTAGTCTTATATGAGCACAAGTGTCTTATATTCTATATATGTGAGAATTATGTGCACTTGAGGTGTTTTATTGTATTTTAGGTGGAAAAAGGATGAAAAGTGCAAAGTTGGAGAAAAGGTGCAATTTGTGCAAGAATGCTGAAAACGCACATCCAACTTTTATAATTATTCTATATTATTGTGGAGCTCGAAACTATTGGGTTGGAAAGCCACTGAAGAGAGGGTCGTTTTGGCGTAAATAACACCATCATTGAAGTCCGAACGAGAAAGTTATGAGCAAAGTGGTGACGCCGCACGAGTTGTGCCGAATAGAATTGCAGTGCTATTTTCCATGGCTTGTTACATATTCAATTCTTAGAGTTTTTGTAATTTCTTTATATGGATAGAAAGCCAAGGAAGAGAGGATCGCGTGAGCATAAAAATCACTCAATTCAGAGGTCGGATATTCGCAGGTGGCGCTGTGTCATGGCAATCACGATTGCAGAAGTGTGTTGCACTCTCCACAACAGAATCAGAGTACATCGTTACAACGGAAGCATGTAAAGAGGTGTTATGGTTCAAAAGGTTTATAGATGAGATTGGATTGAAGCAACAGAGGTATGTAGTATTTTGTGATAGTCAGAGTGCTATCCATCTCAGCAAAAATGCTGCATTTCATTCAAGATCGAAGCATATTCACGTGAGATATCATTGGATGAGGGATGTCATCAATGATAAGTTGCTTGAACTTGAAAACATTCATACAGATAATAATGGTACTGACATGATGACGAAGGCATTGCCTAGAGAGAAGCTCGAAGTATGTCATGTGATAGCTGGAATGACTAGTCTCTCCACATAATCGAAAAGAGAGAGATTTTTTGGGTTGGGTTTCCAAATATGTGAAGAGCCCAATAGCCAACAAGGTTGAAAAGCCCAAGTAGGCCCGATACTTGGTGTTATCTTGTCCCATAAGTCATTAACGGAGGAGAGAGAGAGATAGGCATTGTAATTATAATTATTATGAGAATGAGAGTTGCCCACCAGCTGCTTGACTTAAGTGGCGTAGAAAAATTGGGAAGAAAAACAGGAAAAATAAAAGTTTCTCTAAACATTCTTCAACTTCACTCTCCTCCTATTCTTAATAATATTGCAGAGGCAATAACCGGAGTTTCAACTGTCGGATCTAGCTGAATCTTGGTCAGCACGTTCGAAACTAGTGGAAGTACATTCTGAACGGTGGAGATCGTGTTTGGAGCTTTTTTGTTGACGGAAATAGGCCGAAAACAGAAGCAGTTTTTAGGCAATTCAGTTCTGCGCAGTCGAGGGGAAAGAGTCGTTTCTCACAAACTAACCGTTGGATCGAGCTGTAATTTGGACAACAGTTCAGGACTCATAGGGTTTGATTTTGGACGGTGAAGATCGGATTCTGAGGTTCTTACAATTGTGAACTCTGAACGTCAGTTGGTGTAGTTTGGTGAGGTCTTTCTTATCTCGTTGTTTATTATCAAGTATTGAGTGTCTTGATATGTTTGTGATAGAGTGTCTGTGGTGGCAGATTGTAACTCTTGGATTTTTATCTCATAGTGAAGTTTTTGGTGGGCTTCGGTCCCGTGGTTTTTTACCTTCTCACATTGAGGAGGTTTTTCACGTTAAATTGAGGTTTTCCTCGTTAAATTGCTGGTGTTGTGCTTTATTGATTACTTGTTTTATCGTGCATCATATTATTAGGATTGTTTCCTGCTAAATTCACACAAGAGAGGGATAATTGTGAATGTTATAACTGAAAAGGTCACAGCAAATAAGCAAGGGTGGTTGAAGGGATAGGATTTGAACCATAGCAAGCTTGACTACGTACTTCTACTGGTTTTTAGCTGTTCTTAGTGCCCTCAATTTTGCTAACTATCTCTACTGGGCATCATGGTACAGCTACAGATCAGATGTCAAAGACTCTGATGATAACAACATTAAAGCATGGAATGAAGCATCTGCTCAAAATTGGGACGTATGAGAACAATTGTGAGTACTTGAGCTGAATATGAATTATACAAGATAAGTTTTGCTATGGTTTTTCAACCTATTAATAGTATAGGATTTGATCCCATTCCACATAGACCTTTGGTCATTCTTGTCCATTAGTTGGTTAACTCAGATGGGGTGTAGCTAAAGTTCATCTAATAAATCCCCATAAACTAAAAGAAAAATGTAACTTATGATTCTTTTATCATTTTACTGCAAAATTCTTTTCTTTTTAATTTTCCTTTTTCACGAGGGGTAGGGAGTGAATTTTGTGATACAATCAGGAAGCTCTCGATTTTATGCCTACAGCCTCCTTAATTCATATGAGTCAAAGAATGTACAGTTTTATCTGTAGATTTTGTGCATGTAAATGAGGTAAAAGGCAAATATTAACAGCTACCAATTCTTCTACTAAGACATTTACAACAATCATATGCAATGCGGAATAAATGAAGGTGCCAAGTCATTGTATATTCTCTCAAATGAACATCAGTAAACATAATGATAAAAGAAGAATTCAAAATCATATTGGTCACTTACAGCAAGTTGAGTCAATAAAGCAAGCAGAATATACAGTGGAAAGGCATACTTTTGTAGTCCATTGGTGCAAAATGCGCTTCTGAAAGTGATTTTCAAATTCAAACTTGTAGTCTCACTACACCAAGATTTCAATACACATGCTCTCTCTTCTCTTTTATACTAAGTTTAGTTTAGTTTTGAAAATTTTATTGGATTATTCTTTATAAATTAATAATAAAATTTTAAATTACTTTTTATGTTTACTTGTTTATATGCTAGTATTTTTTTGTTTGGTTACTATTTTTAGGTTACTCTTTTCTATTAGTTGGGTTACCCTTTCATATTAATTTTTTAGGTTACTCTTTTCTATTAATTGGGTTACTGTTAATAATAATTTGGGTTACTCTTTCATTTGAGACCCTGATTTGTTTATATATTGTTTTGTTTGGTCAACAATTTTTGGGTTACTCTTTTCTATTAATTGGGTTTTTCTTTATAATAATTTGGGTTACCCTTTCATCAGAGACCCTAATATTTTTATATATTGTTTTGTTTGGTCATCATTTTTTAGGTTACTATTTTATATTAATTGGTTACTCTTTCATTTGAGACGCTAATCTTTTTATATAGTATTTTGTTTGGTCAATATTTTATGGATTATTCTTTTCTATTAATTGAGTTACTTCTTATAATAATTTGGGTTACTCTTTTATTTAGGACCCTAATTTTATGAAAATGAAGTCATGTATTGTGAAGAATTAAATTTTATATAATATATATAATATGATACATCACCCTCCCAATTAATCATTTTACCGGTATTCTCTCTTAATATTCTCTCACTACAATTGCAAATAATGAAATTATGTTGTGTTTGCCCAATTAATAATTTTACTGGTATCCTCTCTCTTAATTTTCTCTCACTACAAATTGCAAATAATGAAATAATTCTAGTGCGCATCTTCAGCAATTAGACAATATATTACTCCCTCCGTCCCATACTTATGTTCACACTTTCCGTTTTCGTCCGTCCCACACTTATGTTCACCACCCAAAAATGGAAAGTTCACATTAACCAACAACCTCAAAAGTTATCTTAATTTCAAAAATACCACTCACACCTAACACACATAACTTACTTTATAATTTATTTATTACCTAAAAATACCATAATACCCCTAAAAAGTCAATAAAGTTGGTCAAAAAGCAACTTTTCTTAAACTCCGTATCTACAGTAACGGTGAACATAACTATGGGACGGAGGGAGTATATCCTCCACAATCCTGTTGATTAGGGGCATAGCTCAAGTGGTAGAGGGGAGGGTTGAGCTCTCCATATAAGCTACTTGAGGCACATTCTACGATTTAGCTCCTCCATCAGTCTCCAGGGCAGGGACGGTGGGACCCCTAATGATGGGGTACACCATTCAGAAAAGGGAAAATGATTTAATAAGCAAAATTAACATTAGATCCCATTCCCAACCAATTTATACAAACATCGTGTAAAACAAACATGTCATGCGGTCTTCCTAATACAGTCTCATCATCTTTAACACCACCATTCTCTTTCTTGATCTTCACAGCACCAATATACTCTACATATTTAGGCATTCTCCCTCTAATTACATTTGAAACCCAATCTGAAATAGCAAACCCCCACTTCTTGACAAGACCATCATTCTTTTGGATTTCGCTAACAACACATTCACCAAATCAGAATTCTCAATCCCAAGCTACAGTAACTGATTCAGATTCAATAGGATTCAAACCCCTTCCACGCCACGCCTCGCATCTAAGATCCGACCAAGCACTCCACGATGCTCCAAGGATGAGAAGAGCTGACTGTCAACACCCCAATTCTTCATTCCCCAGTTACATGGGTGACACTGGGTCGGCTCTCTCTCTTTCTCTCTCTTCTTCACCTTATCTCCTGTCTCCATTTCCGAGGACACAATTTCATCTGCAACGCTTCGATAAGAATCTTGAAATAAACAACACCACAAGATATATTGTCTAATAATATGTTGTCTTTTAATTGAAGTGGCACACATCGCGTGTTGGATTCTTCTACTTCTCTTTCTACAACGGCTCAAACGCGTCGTGTTTGTGAGGCCAGAAACTGGCGGTGAAGGTCACCCTACCTGCGCCGGCATCCGCCCTGGAGGCGCCACCACAATTGGTGGCACCGAGTCCGAGCTCCGGCGGAGTTGTGGCGCAGTGCTGCCTTGTCGAGCGCGCATCCGCCGTCCGCTACTGCCGGAGAATGCAAGGCTTAGATGAAGTCGATGAGATCAACTATTACACAATGGTATTTAATCTCCTATTACATAAATTAAATACTTGCCACGTGTCATAATGAAAGACCAAAATTCAATACTTGCCCCAAGGGTTTAATAGTCATTTGTAGGGGTATAATTTTTTTATATAAAGAAACACCAATGAAACAAGGAATGTATAACAGGGAATTCAACTTGTAGATGAAGAGAGAAGAAGGGCTGCAGTACTTGGGGAGAGAGAATAAGGTGTAGGGAAGAGAGAAGAATGGGGACGATAGGATAGAGAAGAGAGGTTTCAGTACTTGTAGGGAGAAGGAGGCTTCTTTTCTAATTCACGTGATTTCAGTAAGGAATTTGATTTGGTAGCAGCCTGGACCCGCGAGATTTAATTATGGTTGTGATTTGGATCCGCTTGCACCAATTAATCCATAGAACTAGTTGTACCATAGTCCTTCTCTAAATTTTAATATGATTATTATAAAATAAAAAGTGATAATTTACCATTAAAAAGTAATGCACTTATTATTGAATTATTTTCATAAAAATTTCATAAATTAGAAAATGGTAACATTTTTAATAAAAAAAATATTTAAATAAGAAAAAGTGATATTTGATTGATCAAATTATTTCATAAATAATTTGTAAGAAAAACAAAAAGTGATAACATTTTTAATTAAAATTGATATTTTATTAAGGAAAAGTGATACACATTCAATTACATTATTTAATGAAAAATTTATACGGACGGACAAAAAGTGATAACATATTTAATAAAATGTGATAACATTTTCAATTGAAAGTGATATTTGATTAAGAAAAAGTGATACATATCCAATTATATTATTTAAATAAAATATTTATAAGACGGATAAAAAGTGATAACATTTTCAATAAAAAATGGTATTTGATTAAGAAAAAGTGATACACATCATATTATATTATTTAATGAAAATTTTATAGGACGAATAAAAAGTGATTACATTTTCAATCAAAAGTAATATTTGATTAAGAAAAAATGATACACATCCAATTACATTATTTAATGAAAATTTTATATGATAGATAAAATATTATAATATTTTTAATAAAAAGTAATACCTGATAAAAAAATTGATAAATGTTCAATTAAATTATTTAATGAATATATTGTACCTAAGAAAAATATTCTTTTATTTTATTTACGAATAATAATATAAATAAAATAAACTATATTTTCTATTATATATAGGATAGGTCTTGGGTGAGACCATTTTACGAATCCCCTCATATAAGACGGGTATATTTGACCCAATTTAAATATATTTTAAATTATACTTAAAATTTTAAAATTAGAAAGGCGGGCCCTGTTTGGTAAACGAAAATAAAAGAAAGGTTAGCCTTATTTTTGATACGTCCTAAAACAAGCGACTATTCCAATTAAATTAATCACAGTTCATTTTATTTTATTTAAATTAATATTTTTATTTAACTATTTTATTATCATTTTATCTTGATTGAATATCACTTTATATTATCACTTTATATTAAATATGTTATCACATTTTATTTATTATAAAAATTATTTATACAATTTTAAAATAAATGTTTGTCGCTTTTTATTTATCGTGTATCACTTTTTATTAATAATATTATCATTTTTTTTAGTGAATTATTAGTGAAATAATTAAATTAGATGAATATTAATTTACTTTGATTATAATAATTTTTTATTAAACAAATTATCACATTTTATTCATTTAATACATTGTTCGTGAAATGCATTTTTGTAATTAGTTATCACTTTTTATTAAAAATATTATCACTTTTCTTTTAAAATATTATCACTTTATTATTTATTTATGAAATAGTTCACAATAACGTTATCACTTTTCATTAAAAATATTATCACTTTTTGTTATCACATTTTATAAATTTAATATTTAAATTAAAAATATTTATTTTGAAATTATTACATTTTAAGATAATAAAATTATATAGATTAAATAAAAATATTATATATATATATATATAAAAAAGACATAATTAATTTATATCCATAACTAATTATTCAATTTTCTAAATTAGTTGCACCAAACAGGGCCCCTACAAAAAATTTAATTGGATTAGTGGATGATCCGTCTCATGAACTAGGATCCATGAGACGGTCTCACCCCATTCTTTTCCTTATATATAAAAAAAATAAGTAAAACATTAAAAAAACTGCATTAATTAAGTTGAGGCATGTGCGCGTGTATTAGCCGGTAGTGAAGGTAATCAATTGCTTTGGATCCGCGAGATTTTGGGTGGATTATATTTGATCCGTCTCACATAATGATATTCATGAGATCTCGTACAAATCTTTTCCTTTTAAAAGTACTCCTAAAATAAGTCGATAATCTTGAATTCTAGCCAACACCGGTCAACTTTAAATTAACTTTAAAAGTACTCCTAAAATAAGTCGATAATCTTGAATTCTAGCCAACACCGGTCAACTTTAAATTAACTTGGAGTAACATGTATCAACTTAAGCCATTAGTACTGTTGAAGGAATTATATTTAAGGGTGAAACATTTAATATTATATCATGAAAAATATCAAATTTTATTGAAGTGGTGACATCATAAAAATTAAATAAAATTATTTCTATATATTGCAGGTAAATTTTTATAAATTCAAAATTTGGGAACACCTCTTAAATTCATCCCTAAACATGATCATCTTGGTTACAACCATAATCAATTTAATTAACACTCTACTCCATTGACTCTCTTAATAATTATTACTTCATATTTATCATTATCGTTCTTTTCAAAATTTATGCACTTTCATTAAAATAGAAACTCATACAATGTTAATATCTCATGTAGTTTTTGGTTGAATTAAGAAAATTTGATCAACCTTATTAATATGGTGAGAGTATGAAAATTCTTAAATTTTTTATTAGTAAAGGGATATGATAATTCACGTCCCTCTATATTTCATTCCATCGAACTCATTGCTTTATATTAACGAGTTTAGAAGTTAAAAAACACATATAATTGTCATTAATGTGCAAACCCCCTTATTTTTGTCAAATTCTTCCTGGCCTTGGTCATATATGACCCAGTGTCATAATAATTAACCGTTGGATTTTAGCTAGAATTAAGGAACTATTGGATTAAATCAATAGGACAACCTATACACGCGGTTGCTTTTCTCCTGTAGTTTCTCCTGTATTTCTTTAATTAATTTTTAAATGACCTATTTAAATTTTTAATTGATTTTATTTAAAAATAAAAGATAAGTTAAATTTGAGTGAGTCGACGTCTTACATCAAAAAGTAAGTCTTATATGAGACCGTCTCACCATGAGATCATTTTACACTTTTTAAATTAGTTATCACTTTCGTTATAAATTATTATCTCTATAAAATGTTAATGCATCACTTTTCATTTACAATATAAATTGTTCTTGAAACAGCATTATAGTTTTTTATTAAGTATTGTTTTTCATTATAAAAATTATCATTTTTGGTCTATCTTACGTAAGCTCTTACATGAGATAGTCTCACACAAGTCTTTCCCTACATCAAATTGTTTCATGAAATAACTTTCATGATATGAAATAAAATATTAATAATTTTAATGTAATATGATATTTGATTCAAAATATATTATTCATCCAATTAAATTATTTTATAAATAATTTATAAATGGATAATAAATTATTTTTTTAAATAAAATATTTTATCAAATAAAATAGAAGGATTCACACAAATTTTTGCTTTTAAATTTTAAAACAATATTTTTTATTATGTAAAAAATAAATTTGAATTATAATAATTAATAACTCATATATTCAATAAGAAATTTAATGTTAAAAAATATCTCCAAAATTGGAATATTTCATTTCAAAACCTAAAAAATATATTTTCACATTTATTAAATCTATTTTCACATTTTTCATTTTATCGAACCTCAAATGTATTTACCAAAAATAAATAAATTAATTAAATTAAATTAAATTAAATTAGATGAATATCATAATTTACAAAAAAAATTATAGAAATTATCACATATGGCCATGTAAGTATGTCAAAATTGCATTGATCCTTTAAAAATTGTAATTTTTAATTTTAATTATTACTCTCTCCGTCCCACATATTTGTTCACGTTTATACGTGTACGGAAATTAAGAAATTTTTTTTTTAATATATAATGTAAGAAAAAGTTTGGGTAAATTTATAATTTAAAGACAAAAAGTAAATAAAGTTATTGGGAATGATGAATAAAGTTTAAAAAAATGAATAAAGTTGTTGAAATTAATGAATAAAGTGTAAAAAATATGTGAGATGTATAATGTATTTTTACTAGGTGAGATGTTTAATGTATTTTTACTATTAATGGAATATGAATAAATAGGTGGGACACCCCAAAATGAAAAGGACGAATAAATAAGTGGATGGAGGGAGTATTATTATTTTTTATTTTTATTATTATTAAAAAAATTTAATCAATTTTAGTCTCTTAGAACCAAAATTGGTCAAAGAAGAAATAAAAATTGGAAAAAAATAACTAAAATTGAAAATTTTCAACAGTTTTAGAATAAAATGCAGTTTTTGTTATAATTTGATAAGATAATTAAAGGATGAAATGTGACAATTTGACAAAAAAATTATAATTTCTCACAATATATTAAAACTCTTATAATATCATAGAAAGTGTGTTCAAGAATTTTATACAAAATATTTTATATTTTAGGTGCTTGATATTTTTAGATATTAAATAAATTATTTAAATTATAAAATAGATAAATTGAATTAAAAATTATCATAATTTTAAAATTAAAGTGTATTTTATATTGTGAGTTTTGGGATGTGAACATTAAATGAATGAAAAAAAAATAAAAGAATTATGTGAGACTGACTCATATAATAATTTTCATACATTTTAATGAAAAGTGAAAGTGGCAGTATTTTAAAAATATGATTATATTTTTAATAAAAAAATAACAACTAACTATTATATGTAAAATATTCTTGTTGGGCAATGTTCTTGTCTCGAAAATGTGATCATAAGCATAATTTTTATATGAATTAATTTATTTATAACAAACACTTGAGTAAATTGAATTTACATATATTAATATATATTAATATTTAAATATTGTTACTCTTTTGTATATAAAAAATTACTTTTTAGACACATAAATTGTTACTCTTCTAAATTAAAAAATTATCTTTCAAATTCTTATAAACCCTATTTATCGATTACTTTTTAATGTATGAAAATTTACACTTTAAAAATATTAATTATTACTCTTCTGTATAAAAATTATTAATTTTCAAAGAGTAAATTTTTATATACTAAAGAGTAAATTTAAAAAGTAGAATTTACATATGAACATGATTTACATAAGACTCGCTCTTTACTTATTACATGAAATATTCAAATATTAAAAAATATTTAAAAAAATCTTAATAATAATATGAATATTGGGTGATAATTAGGATAACATAAAATCAGACCCACATTAGTCAAAGCTATGAAGAACATGGATGATGTGGCAATTACTTATAAGAAATGATAAAAAGTAAAATGAATTACTTATAATAGTTGGTAAAATTTTGGGTCATATATTACACGGGTTACGTAAGTAATCCCTTGTTTTTAGCCCATTAAATAATATTACTTCACTATGAATCAAATACTCATTTATATTACAATGGTACCATAAAATTGCCACATTTTTTTCACATTTAACCCACCAACTTTATATACTAGTTTCATTAAATTATCCAAAATTTCTAAAAGACTATTTTTCGTAAATTTGCACCAAAAGATACATGTATAAATGGGTTAGATGGAGGGTGTAATATTATCCATCCAGAATAGATATGATCGAAGATTAAAATCGAAGATTGGTCATAAAAGGGAACTTCGTTGTATCATTGGAAAATTCAAATGTCAGACCAAAAAAAAACATTTTTATTTTTATTTTTTGGATAGAAAAGTTTGTTTTAAAGGGAATTTCCATGAAGTGATGCAAGAAACAATTGCATATGGGAGGAAATTATATCTCGTGGAGGTCAATCTATTTATATATAAAGGATGCAGATCTTCTGCAGTAATTGCCCTCAATCTCCTCAGTGTGGTGGCTACAGTACTGTAGCCACAGTGAGAGAAAATTGAGTGCAGTCACGAGAGGAGATCCAAGTCCATTTATAAGGGGTTATGGATCACTTATTCCATTTTTGTGTTATACCCTTTACATCCCACACTTATTATCACACTTTTTGTTTTGGTCTGTCCCACACTTATATTCACCACCCAAAAAATAAAACTTCACATAAACCAACAACCTCAAAAGTTATCTTAATTTTAAAAATACCATTAGCACCTAACACACATAACATATTTTATAATTTATTTATTACCTAAAAATATCACAATACCCCTTAAAAGTCAATAAAGTTGATCAAAAAGCAATTTTTCTTAAACTACGTATCTACAGTATCAGCGCAGATGAATATGGGAAGGAGGGAGTATTTTTTATTCTACTTGTTAGATACTTGCCAAGTGTTATAATCAACGCCTATATTATCCTTATGTATTCAAGGATATAATAATCATTAATTATAATATACTATTTTAATTAAAAAACAAGTTATGAAACACGAAGTGGAATATCATGTAATCAAGTAGGTTAGCTCACTTGATCATTAAACTCCTTCTCATTAAAGTGAGTGACTCAATTTAATTTCATTTGGGAACAAATAAGAAAAAAGTGGAATATTCAGTGGAATAAGCTTATCACTTCTTTCCTCAATGTTCTTTTTCTCAATTGGTTTTTTTCCTTCTTCTAGCTAGCTAATATTAAATTAAATACTACATTTATCCGCTTTCAAGGACATCGTTTTTTTATTTTGGACGTCCGTCCCCAAATGTCTTATTTTCTTTTTTATCCACATGCACCCACTAATACAACTAAGAAATGAGACCCACACCTCCACTAATGCACTACATTAAATAACAATACTACTTAATCTCCTTAATCCCATTTTAGATGGCACATTTTCAATTTTGGGTTATCCCACAAAAGTTTGCACATTCTTAAAAACAAAAAATCAAACACAATCACATTTTCTCATACACTTTATTTACAAAAAAATCACTCTTACCAAATACACCTAACATACTTTATCATTTATTTATTATAAAAAATATCATAATACCCCTAAAAGTTATCTTTTTTCTTAATCTCCATGTCGGAAGAGGCATGCAAACTTTTGTGGGACGGATGGAGTATATTTTTATATAAATTGAATTTTTTCTTCATAAAATAATTTTGGATATTATAAATTTTTTTAATGAATTGTAATATAATAAAATATAATTGAAAATATGTAAAATTTAATTTTTCGGTTAAACCGCCGATTGAACCGGTCCGACCGGTTGAACCTCGAATCGCTGCAACCACTGGTTCAATCTCCGGTCCGGTTATGAAAACACTGGATCTAACAATCTAAATTTTACCATTTGGGAACTTGTTTGGATTTATATCCGATTTTATGTTCGAAAGTGGAAGAATTGTTTCCATCTCTTAGAATCTGTTTTTGTAATGACTTTTTTCAAGTTAGTGATATTTATATCGTGAGGCCGCCACAAACTTGTTTATGAGTTTGTGGAAAGATTGAGTAATCCGTGTATTAAGTTTTCCATTGTATAAATTTGCAATTTCATATTCAAATTTTATATTTTGATTAGAGTCGGTGTTGTACGAAGTGTCGCCATTACACCCGCCGCTAGGCATCCAACAAAGATGCATAAAAATTTGGGTGTAAATATTTAATTTTATAAAGATAAAGACTTTTTTTAAAAAATATAAAAAATATCGTAGGGCCTTTTCCAAATCCTAAACAGCGTACGTATGCATGATTCTTTACCATTTGGTTATTAATTACTGATCAACATTTGCAAGATTTAGAACAACATTAGCCAGTATTAGTTAAGCTAGATACTTAACTAACTAAATTAGGTAACACTAAAGATGGTTTTAAAAAAAATAATAAAATCTTTACCTAATTTTGAGGAGAACATCCTCATCAATGAACTCTATTTTACAGTACATTTAACTCCAAAATACAGTTAATTCAATAGTCCATCTCCGACAACTTACTTCATTTTTTTATTCTAAAAATTAAAATAACAATATTTCCTTTTTTTAATATTATAAATTATTTAAACAAAATATACACAAACTCATTTTTTAAATAAAACATATACATACATACTATTTAAACAAAAAATAAAAAAATTAAAAAAATTGCAGCAACTACTATAGTAGCTTTATTTTGTAGCTGTTATAGTATTTTTCTCCATCTTGCAATATGAAATGGAGCATTGCTGGGGTCAAAGTGTGCAATGAAATTAGCAGCGTACACCAAAATGCAAAATGTCTTTAGTGTCTGTAATTCTTTGCTCCCTTCAAAAATTACATTAAAATATGGCAAACCCATGAATCAGACATAATATTGGAAAATTAAGGATAAGAAGTGATAATATTTTAATAAAAAATAATAATATTTGAATTAATAAAAATTGATAATAGTTTAATAAAGTATATTATGAACAATTTGGAATAAAAATTAAAATATTAATAAAAACTCATAATATTTTCTTTCATAAAAATGATAAATACAAATTAAATGTAAAAAGATCAACCCTAAAAGATACTCCATTATATATATATATATATATATATATATATATATATATATATATATATATATATATATATATATATATATATATATATATATATATATATATAACAAGAGTAATAGACTAAAATGTTGATTGTATGTGTACATAAAAATCGATTGTATACATTTGATTAACACAAATACTTGTGTAAACCCAATTTGCTTACTTTGATCTAAACTCTATTACTCTTTAGTACATATTCCCTCCATCCCATTTTAATGTTTACATTTCTATTTTGCGCGTCACATTTTAATGTTTACGTTTTCTTTTTTGGAATATTGGGACCCACCTAAGACAATTAATATATCATCCAACACTAATGCACCTATCCACTTTACATTAAATGTAATATTTTTCCACCCACTATCTATTAAAATATTATACTTCTTAATCCACGTGCAAAAAACAAACGTAAATATTGAAACGGGAGAGAGGGAGTAAAAAATTACTCTTTAACACATAAATTGTTACTCTTCAAAATTAAAAAATTACTCTTTAAATTCTTGTAAACCCTAATTTTTCGATTACTATTTAGTATATGAAAAAATATTCTTTAGAGACATGAATTATTATTCTTTTTATATAAAAATTATTACTCTTCAAAAAATAATTTTTTATTTACTACAAAATAATTTTAAAAAATAGAGTTTACATGTTACCCATATAAACTCCATTTACATGATACCCATTTTTTTTATTAATTGAATGTCGTGGCATGCATGATAAAGTGAATTTTTAAAACAAATAAAGTTGTTGATAAATAAGGAGTAATTTCTTGTTAGACGAACTAATCTATTAAAAATATTTAAAAGTATGCTTGAAATTAAGACCCCAAATATTAATTTTCTAACATTGTGGGTTACATATTCAAGTTTTCCTGACCTGTTGATTTCTATCTAATGATCTCATATCTTAAAAAAAAAAAGATAAAAAATAATTAAAATAAAATAAATATATCAACCTAGAATGAAAGTTTGAGATTTTTCTTTGCATATATGTGTCATTTATTTTACTTCACATATAACAAAAGATATAGAATTAAAATATAACCGAGCATTCCATCCAATAGCTATATATAGCATGGAATCGGGAACCGGTATTCTTTCATTTTTCTTAAACTCCATTTATAAAAGGGAACGACTATTTGGACTCCCAAAATTATTTGATGCACCATATTTATTAATTATACTTTAATATTTTATTAATATGTATATTAATATTACTAAACACACCCTAATTAAGACCATTATATCATCTCCTTTTTATTTTTTAATAAAATAAAAAAGAAAAAATGAAGTAGCAAGTCATTACGACTAAAATTATAGAGAGACACGAAAATGGAGTATATAGATCTAGGTTTGAATCCGATTGCAAAGCCGTCCATGTTCTTGTCACTGGGAAAACATAATTAATTTTGTATTGGGTCAGCTTCTCTCTTATGATCACTCCCACTGGATTTGCCTCTTCTGAACTCGTCAATAAAGGTCTTTGTCTTTCACTGTTTAATTAATTTTTTCATGTTTCTATAGACGATCACAATTGCCATCGTCATTTTAGGATTTGGGGTTTTCTTATAATTCAATTTTATGAGGTGAAAACAATTTCATATGTTGTACGTGCTTATATTTTCAATCCGATTTGTCTTTCAATTATATATACGTTCATAGTGATTCAAACACTTTCATAGATGATTAAGTTCACATGAATGTTTTGTTCATATAATTATAATTTAGAATTTTTCAAGCTTTGTATTTTACTTTTATCACTCATGATTTACGTTTAAAATTTAACATTAACTTTGGGTTATTTTGTAGTGAATCTGGGTTAATGGGGTAGAGTTTTTTAGGATATAGTTATTTTTATTTTTTAAATTTTTAATTATTTTATTTAATCTAATGGTGATTATGGGATAGTTTTTTGATTTAATGGCTTTTATTAACTAGGTGCACTCAAATTTAACTCTTAATTTTTAAGGATATAATTATCACTAAAAATACTCTTTTTCAGCAACAATTTACTAATGGAATCTAATCCGTTGATAATTAATAATGGATTGCCAATAAAAATTATATTTTTATTTTATCAACGGAATGTCAACGTATTTATCATGGATTTACCAACGGAATAACCAATGGATTGCCAATAAAAATTGAGTTGATATCCGGTGCATCCGGGTGCACCCATATATGTATAACTTTTTATTCTATAGTATACGTGTATATTAGTAATTGTATACTTTTTTCACACTTAATTTTTCATTAAAAAAACTAGCATCCATATGTGTATAACTTTTTATTCAATAGTGTATACATGTTTTTTAAGGGTAAATATCAAAATTAGACCTGTAAGTATGTCGTTTTCCAACTTTAGTCCTTTTTCTTTTGCAATTCTCAATTTTTGTTCTTTTTTGTCCACTTTTAGTCCTTTTGGTCCAGTTTTGGTCCTTTTCTCAAAATTTGGTAATTTTTTGGTCCACTTTTAGTCTTTTATGTATATACTTTCGGACAATTTTTTGACTTTTTTTAATATAAAGGACTAAATTTGGACAAAAATGACTAAATTTGGACTAAAAGGACTAAAAATTGACAAAAAAGGACCAAAGTTGAGAATTGCAAAAGAAAAATGACTAAAGTTGGAAAACGCCATATTTACAGGACCAATTTTGATATTTACCCGTTTTTTAATAATTGTATATTTTTTACACTCAATTTTCATTAAAAATACTAATAAAAAATTCACTAACAAAGTGTATACATTTTTGTTCATAATTGTGTATTATATGTTTTTGTTCATAATTGTATATATTTCTGATCAAAGTGGGTGCACCGTATCATGGGTTGTATCCAAATGCACAGTAGTATTAGCCATAAAAATTATATATTTCTTTTATCAACGGTATCATGGATTTACCAACGGATTACCAACTGAATTATTCATATAAATTACCAATAGAATTATTAACAACAGATTACCAACGAAATTGATTTTTTGTTACTAAAAATTTACCAACCATCAATTTACCAACGGATTTCGTTGTTAACCTGTTGATAAACTAATTTAACAATGAAATTAATTGATAAAAATAATTTTTTATTGTGTATCTTTTAATAACTATTTAAAAACTAAAAAATAGAATAAAATGAGCTGTTTCCGTGGTGGATCAAATCTCAATACTACTATGCTAGCCACTCTCCTGTGTGTATATATTCAATGTAGAGAGGTGTGGTGTAATTTATTTTATTTTATTTTTAAGAACTTATGTGAGATCGTCATAATGAAATTTGTGATAATCTTTAGAATGAAAAATAAACTCAATTTATAAAGAATGATAACAGTGTAATGAGATGATATTACACAAGTTTTTTTTTGATGTGATATTCTTTATAATATTTATTGTTGCTTTTTAAAATAGATAGAGATACTTTATTTGTATAAGTTCATTAGTATAAATAGTACTCCTTCGTCCATCAATAATATAACAATTGTTTTTTACACGTGTATTGAAGAATAATTATTACTATATAATATAATAAAGTGAGTAGTTGTATTAGTGGAGAATAATGGCCATGTATATGGTTTTTTTTTTCTAAAAAGATAAAATAGATACTTTTAAAATAAACTACTAAAATGATAACACAAAAGGAATAATATTATTCGTTTAATAAAGAGTAACTCTTCTTCATTTGATAAAAAAATACACCCACAATTATGGAACCGGTTTCACCCAAATTTTTGGGTTCAATGTACGTTATGGTGTGGGTTATTTAAAGAAAGCAAAAATCGTGTGTTGTAGTGTGTTATTAAATAATAATAATAATAATAATAATAATAATAATAATAATAATAATAATAATAATAATAATAATAATAATAATAATAATAATAATTCAACTTTTTAGTTTTCTACAGGCGTAATGTCCGAAACTTAAAGCCCAAGGCTTATGATCAGCTTAGAGCCCATTGCTTGGCTTGTTTATGAATTTAAATAATTTCCTTTTAAAAAAAAGCGATTACAAAATGTGATTAATTAATTTAATAGAAATGGAATAAAAAATGTGCTTGTATTATATAAATATATATATATATATATATATATATATATATATATATATATATATATATATATATAGTATATTTTTTTTTTTTTTTTTAAAACGGTGCTGGGAGTGTCAAAACTATCATTATTTTTATTTATTGTTCTAGTAAGTGACATTTTTATTGTTCTGAATAAGTGACATTTGATTGAAAAGGTAATTGTTTAGAAAATAATAATAATAATAATAGTAATAATAATAACAATAATAATAATAAAGAAAAGTTAAATGAGGGGCTCATTTGATGGAGAGGAGTAAGATGAAGGGGTTTGATAACCTTAGCCCTCTATTGAAAAGAGATAAAGGGCTAAATTGATCAAATGTAATAAAAATAGGGGCTTAAACGAATAAATAATAAAGTTAGGGGCTTATTTGATCTTGAGTAAAAAGATGAGCGGCTGAAGTGATCCTTTGCCCTGTAAATAAATGAGATCTTTCTAAGCCCGAATACAATAATGAACACATATATTTTATTTTTAAAAAAATCGAATACACTACAAAAAAAAACTATTTTTTAGCAACGAATATTCCGTTGGTAAAAGTCTTAATTTCATTGTTAAATTAGCTTACCAACGGATTAGTAACGGAATTCGTTTGTAAATTTTTTGTTGGTAAAGTGGTGGTTGGCAAATTTTTAGCAACGAAAAATCAATTCCGTTTGTAAATAATTTCGTTGGTATTCCGTGGCTAAAAATTCCGTTGGTAATTTATATAAGGATTCCCTTGGTAATCCGTTGGTAATTAGCAACGGATTGAATTCCGTTGCTAAAATAGAAAATAAATCCGTTGCTAATAGAAAAATATCATTTTAGTTGCTAATTCATTGGTAATTACCAACGTATTGAATTCCGTTGTTAAATTCCATTGATATATTTTTTTTTGTAGTGATAAGCATACCACCACTAAGCCTGAATAGAAGTTTTTTAAACATAAATCTTGAAACATCAATAACCGAATAGGCATACCACCACTAAGCCCGAATAAGATTAAATCCTAATATTAGACTAGTCAAAAATACCAAATTAAAAGGGGTAATTTACAATTATGGTTTACTAATAAAATCAATTAATTAATGACAGAACTCATAATCCCCTTAATTTTAGTCATTAATTTCAAAAAAAATTTATTCAACGGGCAATAAACTCAATTGGGCAATTTTCAAAATTAATATGATTTCAATTTCAAAAAGAAAATATATATATATATATTAGAGCCATCAATAATGAGATTAACGAAATAATCTTAATACATATAATTGGCAAGTAGTTGCCTTATTTAAATTTTCGAAAAACATACGTGTCGTAATATTGAAAAACTTCACTACCAAAATTATATGTGGAAGTATTCTATTGGTTAAGCATTTATTATTTATATTAATTATTTTCTTTATTTTACAATAATTAGTTTCTTTATTAACATTTTATTACTTTGGCATTTTAATCTTTAATTTTAGTTTCCATTATTTACAATAGTCTTTAATATTATTTAAATATTTAAAAATATATTATTATTTTTTGATTAATTGTTATTCTGTTGTGATATTTTTAATTAATTTAGATTTTTTATCACCCTTAAATTGAAAAAAAAGTTACAATGAAATAATAATTAATGTAGGATTTCGATTATTTTTATTTTTATAAATTATTTTAAATTTGATCAATTTTATTATACTAATTAAAAACTTTTTACAAGAGACTTTTAATGATTATTTTAGTTTTATATATTACTTTAAATTCGATAAATTTTATATTATTATATACAGATAAAAAAAATTATTGTATATTATTCAATTAAAAGTTGTATTACATATCATGAATGATAAAAGATTATTTTTATTGTGATTTTTCGAAAAATTTTGACATTATTTTAAAAAGTGTTCAGTAGTACTTTAATTTAATTAAAATTATATTGTAAGGTATATATATATATATATATATATATGTATATATATATATATATATATATATATATATATGGATTTATTTATTTTTTGTCATCGACATAAGGGATCTTGCGTGAGACCATCTCACGTGAGACTATTTTACACTTTTTAAAATAGTATCATTTCCGCTATAAAACATTATCACTTTATTATAAAATGCTATAACCGACCGATCTAAACCCTAATTTCTTTCCAACAATTTCAATTTTTCCTAGTGTGGTTTTAGCGGAACATCTAGATGTGAACGTGAAGTTGGTCGTGTTTGCCAAGTCAAACCCGGTCGACATTGAAGAAATTAATTGGAATGCGTTTAATATTGCAGGCGATGACGGGGACTTGGTGATGGTTTCATGCACCAAGCTCCCGTCTTCGCATTCTTGCACGTTGGTGATTGAATTAGGTCTTTTGAAACCCTTTTTAAACCAAGCAACCCGCATTATACCCAGAATGGAGATCCGTTTACCCGGATTTGGGGCCAATAATTTGGATACTAAACGCTTCGTTTCGTTCGAAAACCAAGAAGGAAATCGTATTCGGATCTAATTATCTTTTTGCACAAGGCGACAAGATTCGAATCCTGAAATGGGAGAAACCCGGCAAGAAGAACATACAAAACGACGCCGCATGACCAAATGTCGGCACTAGCTCCGTCGTAGCCGCCGCCCTTCATTCTCAAAACCTCCGGCGCGATGTACGCCGGAGTGCCGCACTGCGTGCGGAGGAGCCCGTCGTTGCCGATATGCTCGTACAACGCAGCCAATCCGAAATCGGAAATCTTTAGATCCCCATTCTCGTCGAGGAGGAGATTCTCCGGCTTTAGATCGCGGTGGAAAACACCGCGGCTGTGGCAGAAATCGACGGCGCTAATCAGCTGCTGGAAGTACTTACGCGCCGCGTCCTCCTTGAGGCGGCCGCCACGCGCCACCTTGGAGAAGAGAGCGCCGCCGTGGGCGTACTCCTTGACGATGTAGATCTTCGATTTGGTGGCCATTACTTCCTTGAGGTCGACGATGTTTGGGTGGCGGACGCGGTGCATGACGGCGATCTCGCGCTTGATCTGCTCCATCATTTTCTCATCTCTGATCACTTCTTCCTTTTTGATAACCTTAATCGCCACCCTCTCCGCCGTCGCGAGATGGTGGCCGGAGTAGACTTTGGCGAAATTGCCCCTCCCCAGTACCCTACTCATCTCATATTTGCCCAACAAAATTTTCTTATCCTCTCCCATATTGTTTGCAAAAAATGGAGTAATAATAACGAAAAATAAATTGCAAAATTAAATAAAAATATCGAGAAATTACACGTTAATAATGTCGCAGTAGTGATGGAAATGAATGCTATATATTATATATTAATATATACAGATTAATCAAACAAATTTTGAATATTTTAAACACAAATTATATGCATCAGTAATATAACAATTTGTATTTTTAAAACAAACAAATAAAAGTCATATGGTTTTATTAATTCTTTAATTTAATTTCCAGATTTGAAAGAAAAATTTTATGGATGCCCTGTTGGATCTTAGTGGATCACACGACAACATTTTACTAATCAAATATAATTAATCAATCCATATTTCTAAATATATACGCTATCACTCTTTCGTTAGATTAATATATAACCCAATTTAAACCAAATTAAATATATTATTTTGTAATATAAAATTAGAGTTAAGTTATTATTTAAATTTAAAGATCCAATCATCCACAACGTTTATTTTATTATGTAGTTTAAAAGATAAATCTTCTCATAATATTATTTTAATTAGAATATTCATCTTCATCCAAAACTTATAAAATTTGCTCAAACTACGTTCCAAAATAATTTATTTTTTACTAATTTTATCCCAAAATTTTTGTAAAAATAACGATTCAATCTCATGATTTAGTCCTATAAAATTAGAAAATTAAATATTTTTTAAGTAAAGAGAACAATTTTAGTGCAAATTAAAAAACTACATGCATATATTTTTAATTGTTTTTATTTGTTTAAAAATCAATCCAAAATTGGAAAGATAAAGAAAATTAATTTTTAAATCTATGTCTATTAACAAATCGTGTAGATTCCACGTCATTAATCACTAATTATTCATAATTATAAATTATCCATGTCAATTTGAGTTTGGGTTTTATTATACATAATCTTTAATTAGGAAACAGTTAGATTAATTGTTTAAAACATTTTGAACCTGATTTCGCATTGGGCTTATAATAGTCAATATATGGAAACAAGATTGGGCTTGACCCAAGCAAGGGGCTATATTAGAATCGATGCTATTGTGTTTCAAAATTTGCTTAGGGCATCTAAATTGTAGATAAAAAATGTGGAAAAGTTCTTTAATAATCTCATCCACTTTTTAATATCATACTACGAATCCCGCGTAATACGTGGGATATTCAAATTTTTTATGGAATCAGCTATTTGTATCTTCGAATTTGCTAAACGTACTCAAAAAATAATTAAATTAAGATATTCGAAATTAATAAAACATAAATATTATAATAATTAAAATTTTATATTGTGTTCGATTGTAGTACCGAATAGTATATTGTGTGTTTGGTTGGAGTACCCGAAAGATGTATTCGATTTCATATTGTGTTTGGTTGTAATACCCGAACAATATAGTGTATTTGGTTGGAGTACCCGAAAGATATATTCGGTTGGAGAAATTGAATAGTCTTTGAGGGATGGTGATAACACTTTCACTATGAAATGTTATCACTTTTATTATAAAATTTTATCACTTAATTTTCATTTATATTATAAATTGTTCATAAAATAATATTTTCGCTTTTCGATAATTGAGTATCACTTTCCATTATAGAAGTTATTACTTTTTATACTTATGATGTAAGCCCTCACCTTAGACGATCTTACAAAAGTCTTTTCCATAATATTAACAACTATATAAAATAATTAATAAAAATAATTTTATTGATAAAGTTTTAATTTTTTTAATATTAAAAATTTTAAACCAAAAAAAATTACAACACGTTAATCTTTTGTAATGTCTATTAAAAATTTCATAACATTATAGTACAAATTTATATATAATTTTTAATATTATATTACCAATGCAAAACATATATTTTTATATATTAAGTTCTTATATTATCACATTTAAATTATTACAAAAAAAGTACTCCCTCCGTCCCGGAAAAGACTGCACACCTCTTTCCGGCACGGAGATTAAGAAAGTGATAACTTTTAGGGGTATTATGGTATTTTATGGGTAATAAATAAATGATAAAGTATGTTAGGTGAGTTAGGTAGGGGTGGTTTTTTTGTAAATAAAGTGAATGGGGAAGGGTGATTGTGTTTGACTTTTTGCTTTTTTTGGAATGTGCAAACTTTTGTGGGACAACCCAAAATGGAAAGTGTGCCATCTGAAATGGGACGGAGGGAGTATAATCTTAAGAAATCATAATTAAATAAAAAACTATTATTAGGGATGGTAACGGGTAGGGTATCCGCTTATTTTTGGGTATTCGTACTCTTATGCGATTCACATTCCATTAAAAAAATTTATTATGGTACTCGTACCCATCTCATACCCGCGGGTACCCGCACCAATTTAATATTAATTTATTATATAAATATTTATATCTTTCTATTATTTAAAATAAATATATTAAATTTTGTGTGTGTGTGTGTATATATATATATATATATATATATATATATATATATATATATATATATATATATATATATATATATATATATATATATATATATATAAATGGGGTACCCGCGGGTATTGAGGTATTATCCGTACCCATTCCAAACCCTAATAAGATTTTCACAACTATCTATATCTGTCCCAAACCCGTTTACAACTATCCATACCCGCTCTATTAAGATTTGAATAGAATGGATACTTGAAAATGCCCATCTCATTACTATCCCTAACTATTATCGTTTAATAAATAAAATTAATAAATGTATATAACAATTATAAATTATTGTATAATTAAGGATAAATTATTAAATATAATAAAATAAATAATTAACGATAAAAAATTTATGAAAATTAGTTAATATTAACTAAGATTTACTCCCTCCGTCCCGAAAAACTTTTCACGTATACTGTTCCACATTGTTTAAGAAAAGTTGTACGTTTTGACTAACTTTATTGACTTTGGAGGGTATTGTAGTATTTTTAGGTAATTAAAAAGTATAAAGTAATGATATGTGTGTGAAAAAGGAGTGGCAAATTTGAAATTAAAGTAACTTTTGAGGTTGTTGGATAAAGTGATATTTCCCTTTTTGGGGGTGAAAGGTTTTGTGGGACAAACAAATGAGAAAAATGGGAAAAGTATTATGGGATGGAGGGAGTATTTTTTTTCATGAAATTCCTTATTTAAAATTTTATAATGAACTAAATTTATTAAACTTAAAAATTCTAAGGATAAATAGATTAAATATATTAAATAATTTCTTACTCTTCTAAAAATATTTTTTTTATTAATATTAATAGGGTTAATTGCGTTAAAAATTACAAACTTTCAACGGATTGCAAATTAATCTCGACTTTTATAAAATTGCAAAAAAATCATGATCTCTCATGTTTGTGCAATTCGCACTCATTTGGCAGCTGAAGCCTGCCCGACCGCTGACGTGGCGTTGACCTTGCCATATCAGCTTTTAGTTGATTGCACGAAAAATCCCAACCTTTACTTAAATTGCAATTTAATTCCAACATTTAAAATTTTGGCAAAAAAGACCATAAATTTTTATTTTTATTTTTAAATTGCACCATCTAATAAAAATTTATATTTTATTTTTAAATTTAAACTCTAAAATATTATTTAATAAAATAATAAAATTATTATATGAATAAAATATTTATTACTTAAATTATGTGAATAAAATTAATTATATCTATTAAGTAGTAAAAAATTTATACAATCTCTAAATATTTAAATTCTTTTAATTTTTAAAATATTTTATACATTATAAAATTATTATAATTTATAAAATCAAAGTATTCGTGAACATGTCTCTAATTTCACATTATATATAGGAGAATGACAAATATACCTATGAAATATTTAAGAAATTTTATTATTTATAAAAAAATCATTTAAAATTAATTTGTAAACTCAAGTTTTATACTGAAAAAAATATTCGTTAAGATTTAATTTATACAAACCAAAATAAATTCATGTACTTATCATCATATTTTCTGTTTGCATCCATCTCATACTTACCTTCATCACATCAAATCAATTAATAACCTCAAAAAGTTATATATTAATCTAAAAAATAACACTCCCACCTAACACACATAACATATTTTATACTTTATTTATTATTATATTAAAATACTACAATGCCATTAAAAAGTAAAAAAAATTGTCAAAAAAAAACTTTTTTAAAGCTAAATATCTACCGTACTAGTGAAGATAACTACGGGACAGAGGGAGTAGTAAAAAATTAATAAATAAAATTTAAAAGACTTTGTAAAAAAATAAATATTTAATATAACATTTAGTATGAAAATACAAAATAAAAATAAATATTTAATATAATCTTTAGTTATGAATTTAAATTTTAAAATAAAATATAAATTTTTTATTAGATGATGCAATTTAAAAATAAAAATAAAAATTTGATGGTCTTTTTTGCTAAAATCTCAAAGGTTGGAATTAAATTGCAATTTAAGTAAAGGTTGGAGTTTTTCTTGCAATCAACTAAAAGCTGACGTGGCAAGGTCAATGCCACGTCAGTAGTCGGGCAGGCTTCAGTTGCCCGATGGGTGCGAATTACAAAAATATGAAAGGTCATGATTTTTTTTTGCAATTTTATAAAAGTCAGTATTAATTTGCAATCTGTTGAAAGTTCATGGTATTTAACGCAATTAACCCTTATTAATATATTTTATTAAAGAATATTTTACAATATAGAAATTGTTATTAAATTTAAGAATCTATTTCTGCAATCATATATTATTGGTAATATGGATGTCAAATTAAAGATCATGAAAAGACAATTAATTTGATATATTTTTTTATATAAATCCGATTTAAAATAAAAAGTTAAAAACGCTTAAAGTTTTAGGTAAAATTTTAAATAAGATAAAGAAAAATACTCCCTCCGTCCCACGTATTTTTACCCACTTTCCATTTTGGGGTGTCCCACGTATTTTTACCCATTCCATTTTTGGCAAAAATACATAATATTTTATTACCTACTTTTTACAATCCCAATAACTTTAATTACTTTTTTACACTTTATTCATCATTCCCAATAACTTTATTCACCTTTTCTTTTTAAATTACTAATTTATCCCTACTTTCTCTTACATTATATATTAAAAAAATAAAACGTCTTAATCTCCGTGCCCGTACAAACGGGTAAAAATACCCGGGACGGAGGGAGTAAAATATTTTGATTGGTTGTTTAAAATAAAGTAACTACGTTATCTTCTCTCCTAAGCAAGTTTATTATAAAAAAAATTCAAAAATCTATAAATATGACACATCATGCCTAAATTGCTCCCATGATGCCACCTAATAAATCCAGAATACTCCTTTAGTTTATAGTATATATAAAAAAATACATTTTTACTTTAGTACACCCATACTAAAAACACACACTAAAATCTCGTACTCACGCAACACGCACTTAAACAATAACACTAGGGATGTCAATGGACCGGGGCGGGCCGAGTAATTGAGTACCCGGACCCATTCTTTTGTCGCGGGTCCGGGCCTCCCCGTGACCCGTACGGGACGGGGCGGGTCCGTCCCATTTTTTGCCCGTTTTAATTTTTATTTTATTTTAAATATTTATATCTATTAAAAATAATGTGTAATATATATTATTTCATTTAATTAGTAATTATATAAATAGAAATATCATGTATTTTCTATTTAATTAATCAATTAAGCAAATATATCTTATAAATAATGAATATAATAAAAAATATAAATAAAATATACTCCCTCCGTCCCAGCTCAGTCTTCATACATACTGTTACAAAAAAATTTCACTGTTCATATTCTTTGAATTTTCAAACAAACTTTTCGGAGGCAAATTTATACATTCAGATATAAATTGCAAAGGGATTAAGTTTATAATTAGAATTAATCCCATAGTAGTAACAGAAGCAGATAGAGAGCAGGAGAAGTGATTCCAACCCAGACAGACCAATTCAGACATTCATCAGTTTAGAAGTTGGCTGCATAATTTAATTGAAAGAAAAATATAATTAAAAAATGGCAAACACCAAATCGGAGAACCAAATCAAAAATCAAGCATAATAAATAGTCTCAAAAGCCAATAGAAATATGAAGAAAACCCATGGAAAAGAAAAGAAAAAAACTTGAACATCATCGATATTAACCACCTCTATCGGATTTAAGTATGGATACTACAAATTCTGAGAAGAGGGCATCACAGACCGAACAGCTGTAGAAGACCGACAGCGAGCGGTGATGGACCAACGTTGGGTAGAGTGGATCTAGTGGCTCATCGTCCGGTGAGATGGAGTCGGATCTGGTGGCGCATCGTCTGGCGAGGGTAGTGGAGGAAAACGACGACGGGGTTAGAGCGGGTGGAGTCGGATCCGGCGGCACATCGTCCGGCAAGGATGGTGGGGTTGAGATCTAGGTGAGAGAAAGGGGATCTAAGGTTGAAGGTTCTCCGACGAGGGTGGTGGGGGAAACGGCGACGGGTGGTGGGTTGAGATGTAGGTGAAAGAGAGAGAAAGGGGATCTAAGGTTGAAGATTCTCCGGCGAGGGTGGGGGCAGAAATGGCGATGGGTGGTGGGGTTGAGATCCTGGTGTGAGAGAGAGAGACGAGATCTAAGATTGAAGCTTCTAACAAGATGTTGATTATCGAACAGATCAAATATGTTGGGATTCTTAATGTTTAGATTTGGGTTGGGTTGGGGTGGGTTGGGTTAGGATAATTATTGTTAAGTTAAATATGTTTAGGTATATAATTAATATTCTAAATTATAAAGATATAATGTCATTTTTGAAAATAAAAGATAATGCAAGGATATTTTCGATTTGATTTTTTTTCATTTTTGGGGTGTGAAAACTGTGTTGGGATAACCAAATGAAGAAATGTGTAAACTGTATTGGGATGGAGGGAGTACATGTTATACACATAATATGTTATATGAGTTTAAATAGGTCCAAACGGGTCCAAACGGGCCAAAATGGAGCATCACTGCTACCCAAACCCGCCCCATTCTTGATACCGGTTAGATCGGGTCAGTCCCAAATTCACAGGCCAGGGCGGGTCTAGACAGGTCGGGCCATTTTTGACATTTCTAAATAACACCAAAAATACACACCAACAAACTTATGCACAACATAAATAAAAGTTAAGAGAGAGGAATAATAAATAAAAATGAGAAGTTTTGAAAGCAAAATTCAAATGTTACTTAAACTCTTAAATATGAATCCAATAAGAGTGCTAAATAAATTTTTAAAAAATAAGTATTAAGTGATTTTCATACTTATATTTTTTTCTTCAATATCTTAAGATAAAATATTTTGCATATTTTTGGTCAATCAGTATTGAAATTTTTGTTAAAATGAAAAAAGAAAAAAGAAAGAAAAAAATCACATATTGTTAAAGAGTGAGGCTTCCGTGCACCCGGGCACACGGAGAACATTCCGTGTGCCTTTGTAATTTCCATGTCCCTTTGCAATTTAAACCCTAACAATACATATATGTTTAAATAGAATTAGAGGGGAGTATTATGTTCACATGGAGACACGGAGTATCCCTCCGTGTCCCCAGGGCGCAGGTGCTTTTGCCATTGTTAAAAGGTGAAAAACGGTGCAATACTTGCATTTTTCATCAAATGATTATCTTTGTTATCCATATTGAGAGTAATTGGATGATTTGTTTGTTGCTGCTTTTTTTATTATTTTTTTCTTCTTTATTGTGTGAGTGAGTGTGCATTTTTAGGGTGGGTATACTAAGTAAAAAAAATTACTTTTTGGATAATACAATGAATGGGTTAAGATTTATTAAAAAAATGAATTAGGGTATTAATGAACTTTTTATATATATTTTTTTCTACAATTTGGTGCACTAAACAAAATCCCAGGTGATAATAGCTCCACCATAAACCATTTTACATTCAATTGAATATTATGATAAGCTATAGAAAACTCATGAGAAAGAAACGAATGAAAGAAACTGATTTCAATATTATGGTAATTCTCTACAGTTATGCACAATATATAATAGAAAGCTGCGGAGTTTAACTACTCTAAGTAACAAACTAATTATCTACTAATAAGCAGATGATGATGTGGCAATTCTCATAGTTGCCACATAACAGAATCATATTCTTCAATATATATCAGATTTTCGGATTTGAATCCTCTCTCTTCATTGTTATGTTAATTTCCTAAATTTCGCATCATTCTATATAGATATATGAATATGAATTTGACATGTCATCAAGCTTGTGAAAAAAATCATTATTTAAAATTTAATTAAATAAAGTGATTTTAATAGTGGGTGAAATTATGATTGGTGGAGGTGACGGTTAAATGAAAATTTTAAATTGAGAGAAGAAAAAAAGCCAAATCCAAGATTTTTCAACTAATTTTACATCCAAAATGAAAATTCAACTGGGCTTGGCCCTAAGTATTGGACTGTATTTGAAGCTCAGTTTGAAACTATATGTGTATCAAAATTTTCAACTTTTTGCGTCCAACTGACAAAATTCAATTGGGGCTAGGCCCTATAATTATTATTGGGCTGTATAGAGTTACGATGATTCACCCCTCCATTCGAGACAGGATTGTGGACATTTAGGTTGGGATTCCGCCTTCTGCATCAATGTACTCTCTCCGTCCCGGCAAAAGGTCACCATTTGTTTTTTTTACGTGGATTAAGGAGTATTATTATTTTATGTAAAGTATGTAGTTGTATTAGTAGTGAGTGATGAGCCATATGTGGGGTCCTTTTACTAAAAAAGGAAAATTGTGACATTTGAATGAGACGCCCAATATAGTAAAATGATGAACTTTCGATGGGACGGGGAGAGTATATTAGATTTTTTTTATATGTATTGTGTGAGACCGTCTCACATAAGCCCTTATGTGAGACGAATAAAATGATAAATTGTTATCACTCTCGCTATAAGATATTATTACTTTTTATTTATATTATAAATTATTGATTGTTCAATGAAATAGTTCAGTGCAATATTATTATTCTTATTGATTAATTATTAATTTTCGTTAATAATATTATGATTTTTATCCGTCTCACATAAGGACTTACATAAGACGTGTTACACAAATCTTTACCTAGATTTATATATATATAATTCGTTTTAAGTTTTTTAACTAAAGAAAAATCACCTCAAACGTATAAACATAGCGAGAACAAATTTGGTTTCCTCTCCCGCAAGCCAAAGCTTTCCAGCACCTACAGCGTTTAAATAAACCCCTCCAATTCCAAAGCCTACATTTCGACAATACTTTGTGATCGATCAATCGAGGCCTAAGAAAATTCAATTGAGAGAATTTACGAAGAGGAATCGAGAATGGCAACTGAAGAAGGCATTCAACAGAAGCTATTAGAATTGCAGAAGCAGCTGGGAAAAAAGCAGATGTTTGAGGAATCTGTTTCTTCCATCAGATCTCTCCTTCAGCAACACTATTCATCTGCATCGCCCAATCTCCGGCAAACGGTGCGTCTTTACCAAGTTTAATTTTACTTTTCGGAATTGGATGAGGTTTATTATGCTTCTATTGATTGCTGGCATCATTTTAGGTAGAATTTGTAAAATTAGGGCAAGGGTTTAAAATTTTGTATTCTGGCAAAATTTGCTTGTCGAATTCAGAGATGAATGGTTTTATATTTATAATTTGATCAAAATTCTTCTTATAGGATTAGCTTACAGCTCTCTTTTGTTTAGAAAGGATTCAATTTTGTTGAGTATGTTTATTCAATTGATCAGCTAGAAAAGATTATGTTCTCTATCCTTACATGTTACGGATGGCATTTTAAGAATGTTCATGTTATTGCTCTTAGATTTCTGTTCCATTATGTACCTTTAGCAAAAATAAAATTCATACTATGTTTGCAGTTCTACACCGTTGTATGTAGAGTTGCAACTATTTTGAAGACTAGATACACTTCGCCAGGATTTTGGAATGCAGGGCTTAACCTTTTCCAGGAGGCTGAACGCCTTGTCTGCGATGCTTCAGAGAGAAAGCACTTGCATAGTTGCGTTGCTCAGGCACGAGACCATCTGGGTGAAGTACAGAACCAGTCTGAAGAGTCGAGGTCCGGAGATAGTAGAGCAAATGGAGGTGAAAGAGTAACTCTTTTTTATTTTATTTTTTTATTATTATTATTTTGTTAAATTCATCAATTGATTTGTTTGGAGAGTTTTGGTGTTGATGCTTAATGGGGTTAATGCAGGTTATTTATTTGAAGGGCACCTCACTGTGGACCCTGAGCCTCCCCAACCGGATTGGTTAGTGCGAACAAATTTGCTCACAGCTGCTACTGCTTTGTTCCAAGGTGAATCTTCTGGTGAACAAACGGGGAATATTATTAACACAGATGAAGGTACTGCCAACCTACTACGAGAGCTGGTTAATAATATTGATAACCTTCTGCCAGAGGTATCTTATCTTCTCCAAATATTCCCTATCCCACATTAGCATTTTACTTCAGAAATGTTTTTATCTTATCATTAGGAGATCTAAAATACGGTTGAGATTTAAAGGTAAAGATTAAAAGAAAGCCTTATGACTGGCTTTGAGAATTTGAGATGATGTGTGGAGTGTGGACACTCTAGATTAGGTTTATAACAGCACATTTGTTCAAATTTACATATTGGAGATCTTTAGATTCTCCATTATGTCATGTAGAAAGCAGAGAATCGTTAAGTCAAATTAAAATGTGGGAAAGAAAGACCTAACAAGGCCTAGAAAGAAATTATTAAATGCATGTTTTACTTAAATGTGAAGGAGAACATTGATGAAGCACAATGGCTAAAGACTTTATTGACTGTTGTTGTAAGTAACACATAAGAAATTATTTTATATTGATACTGCAATAAGTCTGCTGTCTTGTTCATGTTTGGTGTGATGCTGCAATGATAAATGATTTTTGCATGTATTGTTTTATTTTCCTAACCCCATTTTTGTGTTCCTCATGTTCTGGTTATACCTCGTGGTCTAGAAAGTATTCTGTTCTGTGTTATTGGAGTATCATTTAATGGTTCTTGTCACGATTTTTATGTGAATCGTTTATTGGTCTTAGATGTTAGAGAGTGACTCGGGAGTTCCAAGAGTGCCACCTGCTAGCAAGGAAGTCGTCGCTAACCTTCCAGTTACTGCTGTAACAGACGAATTCTTAGTGAAGCTAGGTAAAGACGCAGTGTGTTCCATTTGTCAAGAGAACTTGGTTATGGATGATAAGATGCAGGAGTTGCCTTGCAACCACATGTTTCACCCTCCTTGCCTCAAACCATGGCTCGTAAGTTTCTCTGAATCTCATGGTATAAAGAACTCAGGTTTAACACTTGTTATCTGCTCTAATCAAATCTGCAACTTGATAGGATGCTCACAATTCTTGTCCAATCTGTCGTCATGAACTGAAAACAGACGACCATGCTTATGAAAGTTGGAAGGAAAGGGAGAAAGAGGCCGAGGAAGAGAGGAAGGGGGCTGCAAACGCTGTCCGTGGAGGTGAATATATGTATGTGTAGGGACTGGGTAGACGATAATGCTTCTTGATTCGGTATGATAGCTGATGGACATTCCTTTCTCTGGTTGTTCTTATGTTAGACAAGGTACATGGTGCATCTGAGTGATTTTCATCACAACTCACACTGCATACACATTAACATATGCACTCGTTGATTTGTGGTGAAGAACACTCAGTTGCACCAGTCACTACGTGTGACATAAAAATAACTCTTATATTTCAATCTTTTTCGATTGATAATTGATTAAGGGCTCGATTGGTAGGTGGATTGGTAAGCAATGTATCTGATTACGAGGTATGGTTGTGTATGAAGCTTTCGAGATATCGCATTCGTATAATGTTTTAAATGTGTTTGATTTTCAATGGTATTAATATTTCTACAAAAGATACATAGAGTTCATTCTTTATTCCATTTTAATATTATATATATAATGGAAAAATATCATTTGCTCTTAAGTACAAGGCTAGCATCCATGTAACCACATTCAGTTTTTGTACCTTTATTAATAAGTACATCTACACTACAGAATTAAAACTAATTGTAAGCGAATTAAAACTGACTGTTATATAAAAATATTATTTCCTCCGTCAGAGTATTCACACTTTATTTGTAATTCACGAAGAGCTGGTCTCTTGTGTTTCTGAGGACACATCGTGTCTCATGTGAACACAAGAATTTAATACTAGTATAAAAAAAATTATAGTGAAATTAATACATATTTATAATTTTCCTTTTATTTTATATACTATTTTTTTTAGATTTAGTCTCTTGTGAACCGGCTTTATGTGTAAATCTTGTGGTTCCTCTTTAATTTAAATCATTAGCAATACATAGGGTATATAGAATTGGAAGGGGATCACAGGGTTAGAATAAAAAAGTTTCGGGTTCACATACTAGGCTTTACGTGTAAATTCTGTAGTTTCTTTTTAATTTAAACCATTAGCAATACATAGAGTATATAGAATTGAAAATGGATCACAGGGTTTAAAGTAAAAAAAGGTTCACATACTTAATCTATATAAACTCGATTTATAAGAGTATTTGTGTTTTTTTATGCCAAACACCTTTTTAAAAAGATCCAATAAGTGAAAAAAAATTAATATCCCCTTGGAAAAGTAAGGGATATTTGATTATATATATATATATATATATATATATATATTTTAACTATGGAATCTAAATCAAATGGCAAATACATATTGATAATCTTTTATATGGAAAAAGTGAGTGATTGATGAAAAATGATAATTGATGAATCATTTTATAAAGAGTTGATATTAAGTGTACCCAGGTGTAAGGGTGTCATTTACGTATTATTGTAACACCTGCTGATGTACCTAATAGTTGGGCTCTACCTTCCTTAAGTGTCAAATGTGATGATGTTCCTGGTCGTTTAAATTAGACCTCCATTTTGGTGATCAACTATACGATATGACCAAACACACCTCGGTACTTCCATCCGCCATCAACAGGCCTAAGCAGGCTGAGTAGCTTTCATATTCTCGACCCTTATGTGTATAACTTTTTATTCTATTTTTTGGAGTATACGTTTTTATTTTATTTTGTATACGTGTTTTTTAATAATTGTATACTTTTTTCACACTATATTTTTATTAAAAAAATAGCATCCATATGTGTATAACTTATTATTCAATAGTGTATACGTGCTTTTTAATAATTGTATATCTTTGTTTACACTCAATTTTTTATTAAAAAAATTAATAATTAAATTGTATATATTTTTGTTCATAATTGTATATGTTTTTGTTTATATTTGTATATGTTTTTTAAAATGGGTGCACCATATCTTATGGTGCAATCGGGTGTACACTATAATTAACCTTTTATAAATAATTCATAATATATAAATAAAAAGTAACAATATATAATATTTTAAATAATAATAAGGCGATTCTTAGGTGACCCGTGGTTACCGATGACCCCTCACATGAGGTGTGCACTACGTGGGGTATGCACATCCCATATTAGGGGATCACCGGTGAACACGAGTCACCTAACTAAGCCCTAAAAGATATTACTAGTTACAAAAGTCTTTGACGATCTTCTGTCCCAAATCAAACATAGCCAATGACTCAATCTGCACCTGAAAACCGAACGGATTTCAAATTAGAGAGCAGTAAAAGGGAAGGTTGAAAAATAAAAATTGAAAATTAATGTAAATTATATTTATCCATTGATTGATTTAACATAAGATAGACATTGTACAGTATATACAGACAATGATGACAGTTGGTGGTCCCCTTGTATGTCACGCACGTGGCAGCTTTACTCTGATTGGAGGCCATAGTCTGTGGATGCCACAATCACTTACAGCCGTTGATTTTGACTCGTCATCTCATGTCCTCATATGGCCCAACCCAACCTCAACCCTCGCTCACTATTTTGACCTTGCCGGTTCTTAAAAATTTAAAATAGTACTCCCTCCGTCCCAAGAATACATTCGCCCTTTCCATTTTGGTCCGTCCCAAGAATACATTCGCCCCCTAAAAATGGAAATAATACACAATATCAATAACCTTACAATACTACAATATTACAAAAATGCCACCTTCTTTTTACACACAATTTAGTCAAAGTCAAATATATCATACACTTTATTCTACTCAATTACCCAAAATACCCCTTCTCTTTCTTACATCACACCACCAAAAAGTTACTTTTCTTAAACTCCGTGCCCAAGAATACGCGAATGTATTCTTGGGACGGAGGGAGTAACACTCAATACAATGAAATACTCCCTCCCTCCAAAAACTATTGATACATTTTTTTTCAAAGAGATTAAGAAGTATAATAATTTAATATAAAGTGAAGTAAGAAAAATAATATTTAATGTATAGTGGGTAGTTATATTAGTGGTGAGTGTAATGTGTGTGGGCCTATATAAATAAATAAATTATTTTTGTGTAAATCTCATATCCTTTAAAAGGAAATATGTCAATTTTTGTGAGAAACAAAAAAAAAGGTGTGTCAATATCTTTGGGACGGAGGGAGTACTATGAATTACTGTATTCCCTCTTGTTAATAAACACGGTTTATATACATATTTTTTCATGTACATTAAAAAATACTACCTTCTTCCCACAATAACTTGCTCCGTTAATGTAGATACAGAATTTAAGAAAAGTTATTTTTTATCAACTTTATTGACTTTTGGAAGGTAATGTAGATTTTTTATTTAATAAATAAATTATAAAATATGTTATTTGTATTAGGTAGGAGTGATAAATTTGTAATTAAGATGAACTTTTAAGGTTAGAAATTAATGTGATGTTTCCTTTTTTTGGGTAGTGCAATCTATTGTGGGACGGATGAAAAAAATGTGCAAATTATTGTGGGACGGAGGAAGTATAATATTTTAATGTGTAGTGATGTGAAAGAAATTATATTAGATTGTATTAGTATTGTGTATGGACCTATATAAAATAATTAATTATTTTGTATGGATCTAACTTGATAATATATATATATATATATATATATATATATATATATATATATATATATATATATATATATATATATATATATATATATATATATATATATATAAACATTACCTTAGGACAAACTAAAATGGAAAACGTAAATTTTAACGTGGGACAGAGGGCGTGTATATTTAACATTTTTTAAAAGAGTATATATTGGGTGCACCCATATGTGTATGAGTTTTTATTCTATTTTGTATACATATTATTCTATTTTGTATACGTGTTTTGTAATAATTGTATATTTTTTTCACAAATTTTTCATTAAAAAAATTAACATCCATATGTGTATAACTTTTTATTCAATAGTGTATACATGTTTTTTTAATAATTGTATATTTTTTACATTCAATTTTTCATTAAAAAAATTAACAATTAAATTGTATACATTATTGCTCATAATTGTATATGTTTTTATTATATTTGTATATGGGTGCACCCTATCTTAGGGTGCACACCCGGATGCACACTATAATTAGGGCATGATTGGAATGGAGGGAGTATGTTTTAACCGTTATATTTGGACATGGAATGCGCCGTGATATTTTATTTGATATCTCTTTATAAATTGACAAGTGATGGACTCTAACATTTATACGATGATTTATGATATTTTTTCTCTTCTCTCTAATTCAGTCGCCCAACAAAATGAATATGGACTCTTAACATTTATACGATAATTTATGATATTTTTTCTCTTCTCTCTAATTCACTCGCCCAACAAAATGAATATCGCACCAAAATGTGAGTATATACAGACCAATTATTAATTGTTAGAGGTGTTTGCCTATTTTCATAGTTTGAAGCGACGGAGAAATCGATGAATTGAAAACCCACTTTATATAATTTGTGATGAGAGAGAGAAAAAGAGAGAAGTTAGGGTTGGATGATGAGTAAAGACATGAGCCACCGCCTCTCCTATGCAATCACAATTCACCTCCATCTGCATAATCTGCACTATCATTATCTCCTCTCTCTCTCCATCAAATATATGGCAAAGACGTGTGTAGAACCTTCAATTGGTACAACCTCCTTTCTTTACCTTCAGTGTGTGTTTTTCTTTTTTTTTTAATTGTTGCTGTACATTACTGTTTTTTTTTTAATTTTAGGGATATAATTGTAATTTTACCTTTGTGGTTTAGGGTATAATTATCCCCTAAGGTTTAGGGTTTAGGGTATAATTGTAATTTTACCCTTGTGGTTTAGGGTATAATTATCCCATAGGGTTTAGGGTTTAGAGCTTAGGGTATAATTGTAATTTTATCTTTGTAGTTTAGGGTATAATTATCCCCTAGGATTTAGGGTTTAGGGTATAATTGTAATTTTACCCTTGTGGTTTAGGGTATAATTATCCCTTAGGGTTTAGGGTTTAGGGTATAATAGTCATTTAAATAAAAAAATTAAAAATAAAATAAAAAATAACATTAATGAAGGAGCAGGAGTTAATTAAGAATGGTGAGGACCAAGGTTGTACCCAGTATTTTCATAACCGGACCGGAGGCTGAACCGGTAGATACAACGGTTCGAGGTTCAACCGGCGGTTCAACCGGAAATTTGAATTTTACATACTTTCAATTATATTTTATAATATTTACAATTCATTAAAAAAATTTATACTGACCAAAATTATTTTATAAATAAAAAATTCAATTTACATAAAAATATGATTAGATAAAATATTTATAGTTTATAATTCATATTTTGTACAAATTTTTATATATTTTCTCAATAGGATATTACATAATTTATACTCAAATTACAATACATTTGGTGCACCACTCCAGAAAAATTATATAATATAATTCAAAATTTAAATATTATATTTTAAAATAAATAAAAATAAAAGTTAAATAATATAAAAATATAAAATATAATAGAAAAATTAAAAAAAATTAAAAAAATAAAAAAACTGGTTGGACCGGTTCAATCGGTTTTGGTCGGTTCTGATCGGTTTTGACCGGTTCAATTCAAAAAACGGTTTTATAGGGGTTTTGGACCGATTTGGAGGCCGGTTCAATATATAAATATATACACATACATATAGATAAAGAATAATATATACATACACATGTATACACACAAAATTAGTGGAGCTTGGTTCATTTGGGAAACCTGCAGGAAAAGAAAAAAAATTGAAGATAGGGAAACAACTTAGAAAAGACGTTTGCGGAAAAAATCATGATGATTTTTTTTTTAAAATTATATAATATTTTTTATTTTTAAATTGATGTAACAATTTCAAAATGTGTTACTCCAATACTCCCCTCCCGAGATAATTTGTACACTCTTCTTTTTAGTTCGTTCCAAAAAGATTTGCATACACCCAAAAAAATGGAACAACACACAATATCAGCATCCTTAAAATACTACTCCCTCCGTCCTACACTTATGTTCACACTTTTCGTTTTAGTCCGTCCTACACTTATGTTCACCACTCAAAAAATGAAACTTCACATTAACCAACAACCTCAAAAGTTATCTTAATTTCAAAAATATCACTTCCACCTAACATACATAACTTACTTTATAATTTATTTATTACCGAAAAATACCACAATACCCCTAAAAAGTCAATAAAGTTGATCAAAAAATAATTTTTCTTAAACTCCGTATCTATAGTGTCGGTGAACTTAAATATGGGACGGAGAGAGTATAATATTACAAAATTATCACATTTTTTTATACTTAATTTAATCAAAGTCAAATATATAATACACTTTATTCAATTAAATTACTCAAAAAAATTTTCTTTTATATTATTATAACAAAAGTTATTTTCTTAGTAAGTCAAAATTTTCATCCTGAGATAGGAGGGAGTATATTTATGGGGTCTCTTTTCATTATTATTCATATTACGTAGAAAATCCAGTTACATTTAAACTCAAGAGTAATACCGATATTTATAATAATAAATACATTTTCCCTTCCAAAAACACACACAGAAATTGTAGTGGAAAGCATATGCTTGAGACACTAAACGGTGATTTGGAAGTTTATCCAAATCAACTACTTTTAATTTTAGGGCGATTCACGTGGTGCCCACTGCGAGGATCACCCAGCCAACTAAGATTTTTAATTTTAATTAATTTATGGATTAAACTTGGTGCGTCTGATTTCGTGGGCTTCAGAAATTATACGGAATACTTTTTGTTATGGGTAAAATGCACTTTTGGTCCCATACAAGAAGTCGGATTTCATTTTTGGTCCTTTTTTGTTACATTTTTAGTCCCATTGCTTTTTTTTTGAAATTCCGTCAATAAAACTAACGGAAGAGTCATGTGGCCGTTTGGATACCAAGAGTATTTTTCTTTTAATTTACTAAAAACCCAATCTTGAATTATTTTTAACCCTAATCCCTCTCTCCCCAACCCAAATTTAAGTTTACACATTTGTAAACTCGCAACGCAGAATTCCAGCAAACTGCGGTGGACAACGACGCAAGATCCGGCGAACTCCGACAAATGTTGGCATCAAATCCAACCTGAAATCCCCCAATATCCCCAACCCAGCAATTCCTCGAACAAGGGTTCGCTCTTCATCGCCACAGTAGCTGGATTAGCTCATCCCTTTTAATATCAATTCTCAGTTGAAAGCCTCTTTACGCCGAGGGGAATGGCGAATCTGACCGGCGTGGCAATTTTTTGAATTTTTTTTGCAGCGGTGGTGGTGTGCCACGGCGGCGATGAACGGCGAACTGTGCAACGGCGGAGATGCAGCAGATCCGGTGATTATCTCGTTTCAACCATGAGGAAGTGAGCGTATCTTAATTCCTTTAAAGTAGCAGTCTTTGATTTTTATTCTTCAGCTTGGGCAGGAGAAAAAACCAACGGCGGCGGCTTGTGGATCTGTGGCGATGAGCAGGAGGTACGGCGGACTCCGGCGCGCTAGGCAGCTGTCCGTGACCGACAATGAGATCGGATCCAAATTCTGGTAGGTGGTGTGCCCCGAGCTCTACATCGACTCCACCGGCTGATATCGACGCCATCGACCCACGATGCCTACACCTGGGCGACAGCTTAGTGAAAGGAGCCTATCTTGTTTAGTAAGGGAGCATATCTACTCTTCTCCTTCCCTACTGTTCCTTGAGGAAGCAATTTTTTGGATTTTTATAAAATTTATCAATAGTTTGCTGTTATTTTGGAGAATAAGTTTTTGGAGAAATTGTTGCAACTTGGGTGAAGTTTTTCAGTGTTCATTCATTTATTATTATTTTTCTGTTGATTGATTTTTTGATGTGGGGGAAGATGGGGATTTGGGGAAAAATTGGGTATATCACGTGTGATTCAAAAGTTCGGGAATTAATGAGAATTCTACGGCAGAAGTTATGTTAATTGTGATTAGTGTCTCTTTTTTACGAGGATAATTTTTATTTAATATTTTTTTTATTTTTTAACGGTTTTCATCCAAAATTTAACGGATGGGACCAGAATTGCAACTTTTGGGACTAAAAAAAAAGTTAGGGACCAAAAATGAAATCAAACTTTTTGTATGGGACCAAAAGTGCATTTTACTCTTTTTGTTATAGAATCTCATATTTTTTGTATAAAAACTTATGCAATATTTATACCACTTTAAAAAAAATATATATATATATATTCAAATATTACAGTCTTTCTAGTGAGTTTGGTGTGGTTCACTTATGAATTCTAATTTTGTAAAATTACTATTTTAGTATAAATTCTAAATATATGTAAGCGACGTGATGTATTATTTATAACTTGTAAGTAAGATTTTAATATTAGGACAGGCGACATTAATTAGGATTCATAAATGATGTCTTCAAACTGAAGAAAGCCATATTCCAGAAACCAGTATGTATATATTTTAATTTTTCTTTTTTATACAATGACGTGAGTATTAGATTATAATATTTGTATTATTATTTTTTTTTTGTTAAAGAAAAATAAATTTGACACTGGATAACATATAATATAATCTCTCGAAAAAGAATATATTCGTACTTTCCATTTTGATCCGTCCCAAGAATACATTCATTCCCTAAAAATAGAAACAATACATAATATCAATAAACTTACAATACTACAATATTACAAAAATGTCATCTTCTTTTTACACACAATTTAGTCAAAGTCAACTATATCATACACTTTATTCTACTAAATTACTCAAAATACCCATTCTCTTTCTTACATCACACCACCAAAAAGTTACTTTTCTTAAACTCCGTGCCAAAAAATACGCCAATGTATTATTGGGACGGAGAGACTACTATTTATTTATTTCAACTTGAAATGAAAAGGTATAATTGAAAGCAACCCAAAAATAATTTGTTTCGTAAAAGTAATTGGCATAAATTGGAAAAAAAAAATGTATGGAGCATTTCTGTCGTATTTATGGTATTGGGTCCAAGTTCGTTGCTACATCAACTGACTCTAATCATGTACCCAAAAAAACTTAGCATAAATGTGTTTATGGTATTAAAAAAATAAAATAAAATAAAATTAATATCATGCTATTCATATACATATTTCAAAATATTTTAACGCCATTTTTCATTAGTAAAATTTATTAGTATCACCTTTTAAATAACTAAAGGAAACCATCAAAAGATATTACATGCATGAAATACAATTCTTGTGCACACATATATGCATATATAATTTTTTTAAAAAAATTTCGTTTAGATGTATAACTATAAGATGTAGGATGGATATTTTGGATAATTCAATGAGAATGGATGAATAAATCTATTAACTTTTAGTTTAGAAAATGAAAAAAGTAAAGGCAAAGACATGGGTGAGACCGTCCTACATAAGTTCTTGAGTGAGACGGATAAAATGTAATAATATTATTGACGATAAGATATACTCAATCGATAAAAAGTGATAATAGTACTATAAACTATTTCATAAACAATTTATAATATAAATAAAATTGATAATATTTTTTTAGAGAAAATGATAAATTTTATAACAAAAGTAATAATGATTTTATCATTTTTTTTGGTCTCACATAAAGTCTTATGTAACATAGTCTCACACAAAATCTACCCAGAGTAAATGGGTTTTTTTCATTTTTCTTCATGTTTCCTTATTGTTTTATTTATAAAGTTCACCCGCAAAGGAAATAACAACTCAATTAATAAACCCAATTCTAAATGTATATATAATTTTAATTTCAAAATTTCAAACCATTATTAATAAATACTCCCTCCGTCCCATAATACTTTTCACATTTATTGTTCCACGTTGTTTAAGAAATGTGCACTTTTTGACCAACTTTATTGACTTTGGAGGGTATTGTAGTATTTTAAGGTAATAAAAGGAATATAAAATAATGATATGTGTATGAAAAAGGAGTGACAAATTTGAAATTAAAGTAACTTTTGAAGTTGTTGGATAAAGTTGAAGTTTCCTTTTTGGGGTTGAAAGATTTTATGGGACAAATAAATGAGAAAAGTGAGAAAAGTATTATGGGACGGAGGGAGTATAACATATCTGTGTTAGATTATAACTTCTGCAATATATTACTTGCATTACAGAACAGTAATGAGATCGATTTACGTTTTTTTAATAAATTATATTTTTTATCTAGAATTATTCATGAAATCATTTTCTATATTATTATTATTATTTTTTCATTAATGGAGTATTTTTTTTTCTTGTAAAATGATAACTTTATTCATCTCAGGACACTTTTTTTTTGAGACAGTCTCAAACTTGTATTTGTTTATATGAACAGCATTTGCATGAGACTATTTTATGTGAAATTATTTTTATATTTTTCTTAAAGAGAGACTCTACTGTGAGACGCGTTTTTTGTGAGACGGTTGTGAGACGGGTTGACTCATTATTAAAGTATGCTTATCATATATGTAATATATGTTTATTTATAGTTAAAGTATGTCAATAATGGATCATATTATAATTATCATAAAATCATACTTTAATTCATCATTCATCATACTTTACAAAACATACTTTAACAACCATTAAACATATTTTATCTATATAATAAGCATACTTTAACACGTCTCACAAACGGTCTCACATAATTAGCGTCTCACAAGAGACTTTGACTTTCTTAAATAGTTATCACTTTTATTAAAGATATTATTACTTTTCATTAAAAACATTACAATAAATTTTTATTTATACTATTTGTTCATTTATAAAATAATTTACTGTACTACTATTATTATTTTGTTTATTAATTCTAAATTATTTTAAAGAGTGAGTTTGGTGTAAACCGAATTTATATGTAAACTCAATTTTTACAAATTAGTTTTTAATATATAAAAAGTTACTCTTTAAATAGTAATAATTTTTATACAGAAGAGCAATAATTTATATTTCTAAAAAATTATTTTTTACGTATTTAAGAGTAATGAGTAAAAATAGGGGTTACATGTAAATTCATTAGACAAGTGTTTGCCCTTTTTTTTTATTAAAATATTAATTTTTTTTTTATCCAGTCTCCTTTAAAATTCTTGCCATGAGATAGTATTTGCCTGTATATTGATCAATTGGATGAGCATGAAGTCATATTTGGAAATTGGAGAGATAAAGTATATATATTCAGTTCTCAATACTTATCTAGGATTGGAAACCAATGAATACATACAATTAAATTCATGGTCAAAAATACACGCAGGAACAAACCAACTGCAACAAACTTTTTTTTTCTTTTCCCTAAAATAATATCAATACATTGTACATGAATGTAATAAATACACTAAAATAAAGGCTTTTCTAAAAAAAAAATGATGTAATTTTATTACTATCATATTTTGAACTATTTTTGGCGTTAGGCATATTAATATACGCCAGAAATTCTATAAAACGAATCCATGAAAAAATGTTGTGCATTTAAAAAGTTGAAACATTATGTATAGCATAAAATATATTTGGATGCCCCTGTTATAAAACGGGCATCGGATATTTTGTGACATTTTAACGTGACATCTCTTATAACATGTACTTATAGAATGATGTGTTGGGGTGGAGAAATGAAATCCCTTGTCCCTAGGTTTACTGGTTGATTTTGGTATATTTCCCTCCTCTTTCCAATGTGTCATTCATGTAACGGAGAACACAAGAAATGTTACACTAGAGTGGCACAAAAGATCCAAACCCAAACCTCTAAAATCTACTCTATACATGTATGGACATGTACATTTTAATTAGAATCGCTCAAAATAGAATCATAATATGAAATATTTCGATTTTGTTTCAACTTCTTATTTTATGGAATCGAAACCACCGGTTATGATTTCAAATCGGTAGTGTTTTTTTTTTAAGTACGATTTTGAAGTTTTTAAAAGAGGAACTGAAAATCGGCGGTTCTGAACTTGAACCACCCTAAGACCGGTTTGATTTCAATTTTTAATTTTTCGAAATTGGAATCGGAAGCGGCTGTTTTCAACTGGGTGCATGTCTACATATGTAGACAGTTGTAACTGGTGTTTCAAATAATTGATCATAACAATTCATATAGTTCTATATAATGATTAATGTATGTGTTGAACAGATGGAATTAATAAAGGGAATGTTGAATCCTTACAAAAGTCATAAATATTAAGCTGCAAGATGTGAAGATCAATTCTCTGCGACCTCATCTAACTCAATTAATTCTTAGCTAGCAATAAAAGTAACGCCAATTGCTTCCCTAATTAATTAATCACGGAAAATTCCAACCATTATTATTATATCATTCACTTCATATAATATACTATGCATATTATGTAGGCTTGGATGTTCTACTATACTATAAAGATGCATTTTGTCATTTTAATCTCTTTTAATATAAGAGATGCATTTTTTTAAGTAAAAATGAGACTTATATATAAAACAATTAATAAATTTTTAAGGACTATCACACATCACTAATAGAATTACTCATTATATATTAAAATATTATTTCTCTCTTCTCATCTACACATTAAATATTAGACCTTTTAATCTAAGTATACATAAGAATTTCATATCAAGAGTCAATGTATAATAAATTGGAAGTTTTGCGTGGCAGCATTTCATGTGAGATTATATATACTTTTTAAATTAGTTTTCATTTTCGCTATAAAAAGTAATATTAAATTAGTGAAAAGTGATATACAGATATTTATGTAAATCAGATTCACAATATAAATTATGTGGTCCTCTTTTTTATTTTATACTTTATGTATTGCTACTAGGGTGTTTAAATATTAAGTGGAATCACAGAGTTTATAAGGGCTTATGATGTATATTCAGAGATGAACTCAAAGTGATAATGCTACCTGTTAATGAAAAATGATTAATACTATTTTATGAACAAATTATAGTATAAATAAAAAGTAATACTTACTCCTATTTTGGGCATCCACTTCAAATGTATCCGTATTACTTATTTAGTAAAAAGGTACACCACATGCTCATGTGCACCACTTCTCTCTAATACAATTACCCACTATATATGTATATAATAATAATAATAATACTCCTTAATTTACGCGTAAAAACAAACAGATACCTTTTAACTGGTCGGAGGGAATAACATTTTATAACAAAAAAAATATTTTATAACAAAAATGATAATTAATTTAAAAAATATGGAGTAAATGATTACATAAGACTATCTGTGCTGAATATATATCCTGAACTAAATTAAAAAATAACAGCTAAAGTTTTTGCTTTAAATTTCTTTATACACGAGTAATTTTTGTTTTTATTTTTCTAAATTATAAAAAATAAGAGATTCAACCGACTTAAATTTAGTACCTATTTATTAGCAACACTAGCAACTAAAAAAAAAAGAGAAATGTAGATGATACTCAAACCTCCTTTACCCTTGTAATGAGAAGATTATCCAATTCCAATAAAGATAGTATATAGATCAATGAATAAAAATGAAAAAGTGAAAGAAGTAGGTTGCATTCGCAACTTTGTGAAGCAATTAAGCAGGTCCAAAGAGTCTCCAATGAGAAAGATGAGAGAGAAAGGTGAAGAAAGAGTTGGAGGTCCACCAAAAACAGGCCAGAAATTAGTGAGGAGAAGAGAAAACCCTACCGAGAAAAGTTTGTCAACATGGCGGAAGCTCGCAGAGAAATTGTTAATGCTCTCAAAATCCATCGAGCTTCCATCAAAAACCAATCCAATTCAAACACGCCACCGCCGTTGAACCTGTCGGAGAATCTCGATTTCATTCTTCCGAACCAAACTCTGGGCCTCAATCTCAACCTTGAACACTTCGTCGCCATCCCTAATTCCTCAATCTACTCTGCCTCATCGACGTCTTCTTTGCCTCCTCCTCTAATTCCGACTTCGGAATTCGACAAAATCATGGAAACCCAGGGTGATGATTTAGCAAAGTCTCCGTTTGATCAAGTGATGGAATTTCCGGCCTGGTTGAATCACGACGAAATTTGCTTGCAACATGTGGATGATTTTGCCAATTTTCAACATCCTGTTTTACCATGGTAACAATTCTTCCACTAAATTTTACCTTCATCTTACTTTTTACTGCCTCTAATTTATTTTTTAGAATATAAATAGAAAATAATTGATGCGAAAAAAAAGAGAGAGAATTATGCTTCAAATAATTATAGTAAATATGTAACTTATTTATAATATTTGTTTTTTTTTTAAAAAAATTCAAATTTAAAATGTATTTTAATTCAGTAACGTTGCCTTGAGTATAGTCATGTAGAAGTGTCTTTTATTTAGTTATCAATTTTTTTATTTTTTTGGCAGGTGAGTCATTTATCATTAAATCTTTGGAAATGTGATGAGATAAAACACCAACCTAGAATACTTGATCCGACCTCTTTTATTTCGTTATCAATTTTTTTTTGGGCAAATTGACCATTTCACTTGAAAACATTTTACCCACCCTTTTTATCACTTTTTATACGTTTCACATAAGTCTTTAGGAAAAATTTTACTTTTGGTCCCGTGAAAATTCTTCCATTTTAATTTTAGTCCCATCAAATAAAACGGGTCTTATAGCTAGCACTTTTAGTCCTATCCTTTCACTTTTGGTTGTTTTCCGTTAAAACCTTGAATGGACTACTTAATGGTGGCGTTTTTGGTCCCATAAGAATTTTAAAATCATTTATTTTTGGAATTATTTTTGCAAATATCAAAAAATTGTGTGATCAAATCTGCAAGTTGCACTTTTAGTCCCGCTAAAGGTTCAGAATATTCCCTTAACTTTTAACAGATTTTGGTGAAGAAATTCCTATGGGACTAAATCTGTAAGTTTGGGGACCATTTTGGCATTGAGCAATTCTTTTGGACTAAATTTGAAATTATCCTTAAGTCTTTACATGGGACGGTCTCATATAAGTCTTTGTCTTTTTCGTTTATTTATTATTATTATTATTATTATTATTGAATTATAATGCTTTTTGGCAAAATTTCTTGTGAGACATTATTTATGTGAGACGATTTGTGAGACGTGTTAAAGTATATTTATTATATAGATAAAATATGTTTAATGATTATTAAAGTATGTTTTCTAAAATATATTTAATTTTGTATTAAAATATAAATATTTTCTAAAATATATTTAATTTTGTATTAAAATATAATTTTAATTTATAGACATACTTTAACTATAAATAAGTATATTTTATTTTTATATAATAAGCATACTTCAGTAATGAATAAGAAAAAAAAAACATATCACAAAATGTTTCCTAACTCTTTTTATCATATATTTAATGTTTCCTAACCCTTTTTATCATATATTTATTGAGATTGCACCTCACTAAATTCATGTTGTAGAAAAATTATTGTACATTGCATAGTTATAAAAAGCATAATATATTCAATCTGAGATATATTTTAAATTGGATTTTTTATAATAATCACTCCACTATAGTTTCTAGTATGAACTAATAATATCTATGTGACAAATTGCAGCACGGAGATTGAGGAAATAGAAGGAATGGATGGTGATTGGTTAGCTTGAAAAAGATTGGTTGTGTTTTATTTTTTTCATAATCAAATCTTGCAAAAAAAATTTTATTTTATTTATATTTTCTTAAGACATTGATGTTGGAGTTCTAAGTCGTTTTATGTCAAGATATAAATTGTGTGTGAATTCTTCATTCCAAAAGTAGAAAAGAGAAAATCACCTTTAAAATTGAAGTTTGAAGTTTTAATATATCTACATTTTATGTCAAGATATAAAATGTATGAGTGAAGTCTTCATTCAAAAAGTAGAAAATAATTACATAGGAGAAGATTCAGGATACCAACTTATTTTCGACTTGGTACACGATATATCTACTCCTTTGAATAAAATTTATTAGTCCAGCTTGTTCGATTAATTTTATTTATATTTTTATTAAGATAAATAATGATTTGTTATTCAAAATACCATAAATTAATTTACACTTGGTACACGAAATAATTATTTATCTACCCTCTTGAGTAAAAGTTATTAGTCTTTGTTCGGTTAATTTTATTTATATTTTGGCAAAGATTAGAATAGGACCGTCATTTTTTTCAAAACTCGTACAAACGGACCTGCAAATGGGGTCAGATTCAAAATACGGGTCTCCGATCACTTCATAACTTTGATACGGATAGTTCCTTCGCCTTCTTCAATCCACATCAATCAACCCCGCACCACAGGCTGCGATAAGGAGGTGGTCCGGAGCCGCCCTTCTCCATCCACCAGGTAATTGGGCTCGACGCCGCCGCTGTCGTGAATTGCGATTCCAAAAAATCAACCCCTCCTGTATCAAGAATTCTCGCTGCCTTCATTTTTTGATTTTCCATCTCCAAATCGCTCTCCCTATCCTCTCATCTTCTTCAATTTCGCCCAATTCAAACTCCAATCACTTTTCTCTGCAAATTCGTCGTATCACAGATTTTCGAAATTATTCCGTTTCTGTTCGTCGTTTTTGTCCCTGTTTTTTTAATTGGTTGTTCCATGGAATTTCGTTGAGTTTTGTTATTCATCACTATTTTTGGTTGTTAAATGTTCACAAGGATATGAAAATTTTAATTTCGATTTAGGATGTTTTTTTCCCTTCCTTTTTGGATGTTAAAATACGCGTTCTTTCTGAATTGACTGATTATTCATGTGTGATCCTTCTGTCAATTTTTTCCTTTTTTAGAATTCAATAACTGGAGTCGGATCAAGATTTCTCCAGAGATTTAGTGGGTTTTTTATTAAAGAAATTAAAAATAAAATCTCAAACTTTGAATTCGGATTTCCCCTCATTTTCAAGAATCAAAATTTCAATGGGGGTGTAGAAAGATAGTGTGAGGTTAATTGGGTTATTTTTGTAATGATTTTTTTGGTTATTTTTTAGTTACTCTTTTATATTAACGAGGTTACTCTTCATAATAATTTGGGTTACTCTTTCATTTGAGATCCAATTTTGTTTATATATTGTTTTGTTTCATTAACTTTTTTTTAATACTCTTCTCTATTAATTGGTTACTCTTTAAAATAATTTTGGTTACTTAAATATATTATTTTGTTTGTTCAACATTTATGGATTACTCTTTTTTAATAATTGAGTTACTCCTTATAATAATTTGGGTTACTCTTTCATAAATTTTATACCATATATAAGTTGATAGATCATCCTATAAAAATAATTAGATTACTCTTTGAAATTAATTATATTATTATTTTAATCATATTCAACACTCCACCCACCTCTTATGCTGTGTTTTCCCAATTAATCATTGGCATGGTTTAAATACACACCATATTTTATTGAATACACACCCTATTATTATATAATTATAATTTATATTTTTAAAAAGTCTAAATTACCCATAATTTATTAAATACACTCCCTTTTAATTATAATGATGCACACCCTATTTAAAAACCCTAATAACTCTTCTTCCCTAATTTGAAGCAAAATCATCGTGTGAATATGGCAAATCATACAGGACTGGGTTTAATTTTAAGATCCTAAGAATAAAATATTATTGTGCTCTTGAGGGATTCAAGATAAAAAATTTGAGAGCAAATTAGTGTTTCTTCTTTATGTGACTATTCATTCGTTATATGAGAGGTGATGAAACTGATGAATAAAATGCATAACAGTAAAACTTTGAAAAGGAGAAAACTAAAAACTTCAAGTAAAATCGCGTAGCATTAGGAATAGAGGCTTAGTTGGTTTGGATTAATATTGTGATGAGGTGTTGTGGAAAGCATAGCAGAAAGGTAAGAGGCTTAGTTGGTTTGGATTAATATTGTGATGAGGTGTTGTGGAAAGCATAGCAGAAAGGTAAGAGGCTTAGTTGGTTTGGATTAATATTGTGATGAGGTGTTGTGGAAAGCATAGTAGAAAGGTAAGGATCATGTGACACCATTCGTAAGGATCATGTGACACCATTCGTATAGCAAATAAGAGAAAATCAATTTATGTGAGAATCAATCATCTCTCCTCCATTTATCATTTCATAGTTCTGATTCTGATAAAACAGCCTAAATTGTATATAATTAATGGAATCAACACGCATTATTTATAATTGCAAAGGAAATTATGAACAGGATTAAAGTGTGTATATATAATTGATTCAGAAATCAATTGTAAGCTCTTGCAGAAAATATTATTGAGGGGTGTTAATTTTAAAATTAATAAAAAGGGTAAATTTGAGTTTTTAGGGGGTGTGTATTTAATAAAATTGAGATTTAAAAAAATAAAAGGGGTGTGTATTCAATAAGGGTGTGTATTTAATAAAAAGGGATGTGTATTTAACAACACTCTTAATCATTTTACCGGTATCATCTCTCTTAATTTTATCTCACTACAATGGCAAATAATGAAATAATTCTAGTGTGCATCTTCTGGACAATATATTCTATCCTCCACGATTCTCCAAATCAGAATTCTCAATCCCAAGCTACAGTAACCGATTCAGATTCAATAGGATTCAAATCCTTTCCACGCCCTTATTTGAGTGTTATCCGTATCTCTAAATGTCATTCGGATGGATACATTCGTCGCCCTTATTTGTAATACATTCGAGGTAACCCTTTCCTCCTAAGGTAATACATTCGAGGGTAACTCTTTCCGCCTCACGCTCAGCATCCGGAAATTCAGGTTGTTCAGTTATCTTCTTTAATGTTCAACTTCATCCTATAAAAGAAGTAAAGGTCAAAAAGATCCTATAAAAGAAGTAAAGTAAAAAATTAAGAGCTATATGAAAATAAAAATATTGGATTGTCAATGTCTCTTATATACCCAAATCATGTTTGGATTTAGTCAAGTTAAATACACTCAAATTCTACTTGAAAAAGAAAAAAAAAACTTTCATTAATTTAATTAAAAACCTTTTTAATATAAATTACTGTTTCTTAATCAATAATAAATTATTACATAAATATTCTTCATATTTAAATGGATTCTATCAATAAAAGATAATACTATTAATTAAAATAGTGTCAACATGCAAAATTAACCAAAATTCAATTGGCAAAAATCAATATTAACATTTTTTTAAAATCAAATAGTATCCATATATGAAAGGGGTGGACGAAAATACCGAAATATCGGTATACCGCATTTATCGTACCGCAAAATAACGAATTTACCGAAAAATTCGGCATACCGAAAAATTCATACCGTACCGAAAAATTCGGTACGGTATCGGTAAGATGTTTTCAAAAAATCGGTATTTCGGTATATACCGAAATACCAATTATAAATCGGTATATCAGTATATACCGGTATACCAAACTGTTAATTAAATTAAATTAATATTAGTTAATAATTATATATATATACTAAATTAATTTAATATTTTAATTCATCTTAATAAATTACTTAAGGATTCCTAAATCCTAATTCGATTAGAAAGGCAGAAGGGAACTGAAACCTAGCAGGCACCGCTCAATCCCTCATGTCTTCCCCATTCCCGCACGCCGCACCTTTAACGATCTTTGCGTCCGTCTCTACCTCCGTCGCTCCACGTCTGCCTTCGTCTCAACCTCCACCCCTGGTCCCCTGCTTCCATGTCTGTCTACATCTCCGCGCCTTCGCCCTTGCCTTTAATTATTCCTGACCGGCACCACCGACGGATGGCGAAGCTTCAGCTGAACTGAACGGACCAGGAGGCTGGTGGCGGACAGCGGCGAGCAGCGGCGGTCAGCGGACAGCAGGCTGACGGGTGGCGCTTCCGGCTGACGATCAGCGGTGGTGGACGGCGACTGGTCTGACCGCGACGGCGGACTTGCGTTCCTCGCGAACAGATCGCGACTCCTCGGCAGCGGTCAACGGGCGGCCTCCCGGAACCCTAGTTGAAAACCGAGCGGCGGCGTCGAGTCGCGGCGGCGAGCGGCGGCTACGATCTGACGGGTGGCGGTGCGATCCTGCAGATCGCGAGCAAATCGCGATTCCGGGTGAGCAGATCCAACGACGGCCGGACAATGGCGTTCTCCCACCGGCGGCATCCCTGGTAATATTATTTTCATTTTAAATATTTTACTTATCAGTTGATTGAAGTCATGGAAGTGGAAAGTGTATACATTCTATTATACAAGACTTCAAGGAAAGGAAATTAAGGGTTAATCTGGAAATTTGGAGTTGTGCAGAAAAGGGCGGCTATGGTAACAACACAATGCCAACTGTGATCTTCATTATTGTCCCAATTGTTCAAAGTGTATTACTCTTTTTTTTTTATACTTGGCATTTTTAGGTAAATGATATATAGCAGCTGTATTTTTTATTTTTTCCTGTATGAATCGGTATATTAGCATGAAAGTTGAAACAACATTTCGGTATTCGGTAAAATTCGGTATTACTTATAAGTATACCGAAATTTCGGTATACCGAAATTTTCGGTACGGTATCGGTATACATTTCTGTATACCAAAATTTTCGGTACGGTATACGGTATGCTTAAAAAATTTCGGTATACCGTACCGTCCAGCCCTGATAACCGACACAAATATGGTGGTGTCAACATAAAACGGTCACACACATGTTCCTTCTAGTTTTATTGAATAATAAAATATATATATAGGAGGGAGTATATTCTTAATAAATGTATTGTTTGTTTATATATAGATTTTTACTAAAAATCAACAGTGAAATCACTTAAAAATTGCTAACAAAATCGAGTTCTTACTAGAATTTGCAATTATAGATAAGTTTTGTGTGAAATCGTCGTATAATGAGATATTTTTAAGCTTTTGTAATTAGTTATCATTTTTGCTATAAAATGTTATCACTTTTTATTTATACTATAAATTGTTTATAAAATACTTCACTTTCATTAATGATATTATCACTTTTTAATTTTGAGCTTACGTGAGACTGTCTCAAAGTCTTTGCCTAACAAATACTCCCTCCATCCCCCTTTAAAGAATTAATTTTTCTATTTTTGTCATTTTACTCAAATGGTCTTATTTTTTTTACATCTATGAGACCCAAATATACCTACTAATATAATTAAATTAGAGATTCACACGTCCATTAATATAATTATTTATTACACATTAAATAATAATACTTTTAAGACAAAGTCTCTTGTGAGACGGGTCGACCCACCACTAAAGTATGTGTAACATCAAATTTTGTATTTATAATAAAATAAATACAAATTGAGTACAAATATAATTTCAGATAGATTTAATTTAGAGAATATGTAAACAGGGTCAATATCTAATCAATCATCTGATTCCTCTCGAACCAATTTGACTTGACTTAACTTTGACTTGACTTTTGTGTGTTGACTTTGACTTTGTTGACTGGAGTGTACGCTGACTGTATTGACAGCGTGTGTTGAGTCGGATCTTCAAATGAAGCTTGTCTGAACTCGAGTGTGTTGTCTTGTAACGTTGCTCCGGAGGCGTTGAACCTTTGTTCGGATTGAACGTTGACTGGAAAGCTTTTCACGAAGAACACTTGATCTGGGAAACTTGGAGCCTTGATCCCGGATTGGTGGTCGTTCTTGACTTGAAGTTACTTTGAAGATGATCTTGAGCATTTCATAACTTGAAGCTTGAAGATCGAAGGCCGTTCTTGACTTGAAGCTTGAAGATGCTTGAACTTGTTCTTCGTTCAGAGCTTGAAAATCTTGAGATTTGCTTGAAGATCTTGACTTGAAGCTTGAAGATGCTTGAACTTGTTCTTCACTTGAAGCTTGAAGACTTGAAGACTTGAAGATTGCTTGACGATCTTCGACTTGTTCTTCACTTGAAGCTTTGAAGACTTGAAGATCCTCGCGTGTTCTTCGCCTGAAGCTTTGAAGACTTGAAGATACTCGCATGTTCTTCGCTTGAAGCTTTGAAGATTTAAGGGAGCGCTGCTCGTGTTCTCGATCTCTTCAGGAGCATCTCGTCTTCGGGTGCTTGAATTGTCCGTCCAGAATGAATGAAGGAGACCCCTTTATATAGGTGAGAAGTGAAGTCCAAGGCTATTTGGGCCTTGCTCCACGGGTTTGGGCTTCCAACTTGATTGGACCATAATCGGGCCTACTTTACTTGGGCCTGATTTAATTTATATGGGCTTGTTTGAGTTGGGTCAGGCCTCATGTGATTTGGGCTTAATTGACTTGGGTCAGACCTCATTTAATTTAAGCCTACTTAATTTGTTGGGCTCAAATTAATTATCAATTATTTATTAATTTATTTTTAGGAATTAATTTATTTAAATTCCAAAATAAATTAAAAGTGATATTTAATCAAGAAAATCAACGTGTCGCCATTTGATCTGACCGTAAAATTTAATTGCTTACAAATGCCCCTTACGATTTGTTCACGGACGTCATATCTTGATGTGAAAGAATCGCAAAAGTTCCCTTTTTTTTCAACATTCGTAATTTGAACTCTTACAATTGAGGAATAACTTTATCCAAGTAACAATTTTTTCCTTTGGCCCAATTTTTTATTTTCTCAAGTGGCTCAATCTTAATCTCTCAAGCCCACATCAACTTCTTCCCTGATCAACTTATAGATTACGAAGGAAAAATATGAAACAGATTTGTTTCATGCTTAGTAAAACGATTTGCAAATCTCATTCCAATCAATTAATTTTATTTATAATAAAAGAAATCTCTTAAATTTTGGGAGATTTCAATAATACAAATAACTTCCATAATTTGCTGTAGGCTCTTCACTATATAATAAGAGGCTCGATGCATTTGATTTCTTCATCCGCAAACTGTAAGAATTTAAAATTCTTATTTCTTTTCTTTCCTTCCAATTTTTTTTTTCACTGCATGCATTCATACATTCTCTCTGTCTCCTACAGATTTTCTCGGGAGATCACTGTTTGCAAAATGCAAGATACAAAGCACTCAATCCACATCCTCACTGTAAGTCCTCAATTATTATTATTATTTATTTATTTTTTATTTATTTATTTTTTCACCAAAACTATAGCAGAGTATAATCCCCTTGCTATATCTTGAATAACATTGCGTGGTATTATGTTCAAGAATTTAACCATACACCTCAAAGTATGTTTGATTGCTCATATCTTACACTATCACCAAACCTTAAACTGTAAATCCCACTTTTTTTTGATGGCGCAAAGATGATACGGGTTTGACGGCTTAGCAACGGTAGCAACTTCCCTCATTATCTCTCGCAGCGATGCTCATATTTGCGGCGGAGGAAACCAAGAACCCGGGTGATGGGCTCAAAGGAAGACTCGCCTTCTTCAATGATCGATGGTCGGCAAACGATGGCGATACACTGATGATGCGACCGGTGGCAACAGCGACGGGCAGTTGGAATCAGATCTAGCTACAAGATCATGGCTCCGGCGGCGACTGCTTGCATGGTGGTGGTGATGCTGTACGGCATGATAGTGAACAGTGCAGGCTGATGGGCGGTCTTGACGCAGTCGGCGTGGCGCGGCAGCGCATGGTGGTCACGACCTCAGCGATCATCGGGATTTGCAGCGGCCGGAGCGGTCGGACTTGGCGGTAGCGAGCGGCTGGCCTCAACGCTGTTGGCGGTCTACTTCCGGTGGTTGACGGGCATTGCCACTTTCCACTTTGAAGCGAGCGGTGGCCGGTGATGGTTTAATGCGGATCGACGGCGATAGAGACGGAAACTGGCGGCAATCCGTCGATTAGTGCAGCGTCGCGATTCCGGCGGCAGGGGGTGCTGATGGGCTCGGCGCTTCAGTTCGTCCTGCAGGGCACTATCTCCAGCGAGGATGGCGGATCTAGTGTGGCGGCTTCGCGACTTCCAGCGATTGACGATGCGGCTGCTCTCGGCGGAAAACAGCGGCGGCAATGCGCTCGAGGACGCAGCGATCGGGGTCCACGGCAGACTGCAGCGGGCGGTGGTCTCGCGAGGTGTTGCGTGGTGGCAGAACGGCGAAGGGCACCTCCGGCGAGGTGATAACGGCGATGAACAGCAATTGATGGCCGTCGGCGGTGCATGATTGCTAGCGGCAGCAGAGCACGCAAGGGCGGCGATCGGGGCTGGTACGCGCTTAGGGGTGTGCGGATCGGGAATCGGTACGGATTTTTAAAAAATTCGTACCGAAATTCGGATCGTTTTTTTTTTTAAAATAATGCGATATTGAATCCGTAAAGAAAAATTCGATATTAAATTAGTATCGAAATTTGGTTCGATTCGGAACGGATTTTCAGGAAAACGGATTTTGACGGTGCGGAGCGAATCGAAGATAATATTATATTTTTTTAAATAAAAGGTAATAATACTTTAAAAATAAGAAAATATTTTTGTAATACTGCTTCACAATTCACATTAAGAGTTTCATGAGACATATAAGAAGAGATAATATTTGAATAAAAAGTTATACTCGAATTGATGAAAAGTGATAATATATTTAATAAAAATTGTTAATTAATTAAAAAATATAAAATATGCGTTGCCCTAAAAAATAATAGTACTAAAATAAAGAAAATTGATAATTTTAGATTTTTTTTAAACCTGTAACTTTAAATTTAAGGTGTATTTCAATTAAAGACTATCTAATACTAATATTTTAGACATAAATATGGATTATCATTTAATTTTTGCATTTTATCTTCATTAAATAAATATAAAATATAATAATTATTTATTAAATTTACGATTGAATTTAGACTTTCGAGATACCATTTACTTTATTCATTATATTCTCTGAAATAATACTTTGAACATATTATTTTATTTATTTCTTATTTTTTTAGAAATTTATACTTTATGAAATATATATTTTCTAATATACACTAATAAATAAATATTTAGAACATTAGATATATTTTTAAATTATTATTTGGTAGTATATTATAAATAATTTTAATTTATTAATTATGATTACATTGTAATTAGTAGAGTAAAATTAATTAATTCATGACATATAAAATATAAACTATAAATAATAAGATAAATATATTATATATAATTTTAATGCATAATTTAAATTCGATTTTTCGATACGATTCGGTACGGTTATATCTAATATTCGGTACGGGAAAGAGAAAAATATCCAAGTCCTTACCAAATGAAAATTCGGTTCGGTTCGGAAAAAGTAAAAAAGTCAACAGTTTTTTTTAGTTCGGGATTAATTCGGTGCGATTTCGATTAAATCCAATATCCGTGCACACCCCTAGCGCTGATGTAATTCCTGCTAGAGATTAATCTCTTATCCAATCCTCCAATTATGACTTTTGAAGTCAATTTTGACTCCCACATAGCCCAGTTAATTTTACTTTAATTTGGGCTTCCTTTAATTCCATGCTAATTTTGGGCTATATTATAAATTCATTTGGGCTCAATTTATTCCTCTGCAGCAATTTGAGCTTTTGAATTTTTTTATTCTTGGGCTTGCTGTACATGGGCCACCAACCTGGGTCCCTATTAATTAATTCATGCTTGGGTTCTACCTTGGGTCAACTTCAATATTTGAGCCTCCTTTTTATGTATTAAAATTTTGAACTTAATAATTAATTAGCCCATAAATTTATTTCGGGTCCTTTAATTAATTAAATTCATAATTTTTTTAAAATTAACTTGTACCCCTCTTCTTCTTCTTCTTTTTTCCCTGCAGAATTATCTAACAACATTTTTCATTGGAAGGAAACAATCTGCACAAAGAGAGTACAACATTTTTGCTTCCGCGAAGTGTATGAGTAGCTATCCATGGGGAACAATATCGGTCTGCCACTCTTCTTTAAATGGAATTAACAGAGCAATATCAACATCGCCACTCTTTCTTGAAATGGCATCGATAGAGCAATATCAACATCGCCACTTTTCCATCCTTGAGATGGAATCGGCAGAGCAACATCAACATCATCACTCTTCCATCCTTGAGATGAAATCGATAGAGCAACATCAACATCGCCACTCTTCCATCTTTTGAGATGGAATCGACAGAGCAATATCAACATCGCCAGTCTTCCATCCTTTATGGAATCGACAGAGAACATCAACATCGCCACTCTTCCATCCTTGAGATGGAATCGACAAAGCAACATCAACATTGCCACTCTTCCATCCTTGAGATGTAATCGACAGAGCAATATCAACAACGCCACTCTTCCATCTTTTGAGATGGAATCGACAGAGCAATACCAACATCGCCACTCTTCCATCCTTGAGATGGAATCGACAGAGCAATATCAACATCATCACTCTTCCATCCTTGATGAAATCGACAGAGCAACATCATCATCGCCACTCTTCCATCTTTTGAGATGAAATCTACAGAGCAATATCAACATCGCCACTCTTCCATCCTTGAGATGGAATCGACAGAGCAACATCAACATCGCCACTCTTCTATCTTTTGAGATGGAATCGGCAGAGCAATATTAACATCGCCACTCTTCCATTCTTGATGGAATCGACAGAGCAACATCATCATCACCACTCTTTCATCTTTTGATATGGAATCGACAGAGCAATATCAACATCGCCACTCTTTCATCCTTTGAGATTGAATCGACAGAACAACATCAACACTCGCCACTCTTCCATCCTTAATGGAATCGACAGAGCAACATTAGTCTCGCCACTTTTCCTTGAGATGACACTTCTGCTTCTTTTCCTTACACTTTATTTATGGCATGTATGCTTCAACTGTTTATTTCTCTCACAAGCTTGATAAGAATAACTTGAATCATGACTGAACTTAGTGAGCTACTAAGCTGCCTACGTACCCCTTTGCAGAGGATCAAGTCATTACGTAGTTTAAAGGGACATGATTTTGATTGGGGGGTGTCGTGCATAGTTTATACTCATGCGGGCCAGGAGTGTGTCGTACACATTTTATACTCGTGCGGACCAGGAGTTTGTCGTACATAATTATTACTCGTGTGGACTAGGAGTTTGTCATACACAGTTTATACTCATGCGGACCAGTGAGTAACGTGCAGTTTAGGCTCATGCGTCAAGGAGCGTTGTGTCTTGTATTTGTTTTACGCGTAGTAGCGTTTCAAGAATTTCTCATTTATGGGGCCAATGTTCACGCCATCTTCCGAGATCAACTTGTAGGTGCTATTTATGTAGGCTTCTTTCACAACATGAGGGCCGTCCCATTTGGGTAGAAATTTATTCCCCACACGATAAGCGACCACAATAGGCCTTCTCACAATAAGTACCAAGTCACCAACTTGAAAAGAATGTATTTTCACTTTCTTGTTGAATGTTCTAGAAAGCCGAGATTGGTAATACTAAAGTCTTTATTGTACTTCCAACCTCTTCTTATCTAATGCCTCTAACTCTTGAAGGCGCAACTTTGCATTTTCTTCTTTGGTGAGGCCTTCTTGTATGGCCATCCTCAAAGAGGGAATTTGCTTTTCAAGAGGCACAAAAGCTTCAACAACATACACCAAAGAATATGGAGTGGCATGAGTAAGTGTTCTATAAGTGGTACGGTATGCCCATAAAGCTTCATTTATTCTTTCATGTCAATCTCTTTTTGACTTGGAGACAACCTTCTTCAATAAACTGCACAAGGTTTTATTTATGGCTTCTGCAAGCCTATTGGCAGCTGCATTGTACATTGATGACTTCCTTTGCTTGAAGTTGAACTTCTCACACAATTTATCAATCCAACTATTACTGAACGACTTTCTATTATCTCTGATGATGTAGCGAGGAATACCATATCTATAAATGATGTTGATCCGAATGAAATCAGCAACATTTTCTTTCTTTACTTCTCAAAGGCACAATTTCGGCCCACTTGGAAAAATAATCAGTGGCAGCAAGAATGTAGAGATGTCCACCAGAAGACTTTGTGAGAGGCCCCACCACCCCAAGCATCAAAAGGCCATGAAGTGACTGTCGGATGCAAAGGCTCCGGAGGCTGATGAATCAAATTTCCATAAAACTGATAAGCTTGTCATCTTTATGCATAATCTATGCAATCTTTCACCATTGTAGTTCAATAGTAGCCCATTCTCTTGATTCTAAAATGTAGCTTTGGCCCAGACTGATGAGCACCGCAAATTCCAGAATGAGCTTCCTCCATTGCTTAAGCAACTTCTTCTTTACTCAGACATCTCAAGAAAATTCCATCAAATGATCTTCTATATTATGTGCCTTTGAAGTAAATAAATCGAGGTGCCTAACGCCGAATATCAATCCTTTGGCATGGATCACTGGGCAACTTGTCATACTTCAAATAATCTACTAGTGGTTGGCGCTAATCCTCTTCTTCAACTTCGAAAACTTCCACCACATGATTTTCAACTTCTTCATAATCATCATCTTCAAAGATTGGTGGTACAACCCAACTTTTACACACTGGAACTTGAACTTGCCCCTCTGGCATAGCTATAGTTGATGCTAGCGTAGCGAGGGCGTCAGCTTGCTTATTTTCTCTTCTAGACAGATGCTCGATATCAACATCACCAAGCCAACCCATTAGCTTTGAGCAAACTTGTGGTATGGGAGCAACTCAGGCTTCCTCACTTCATACACTCCAAGTAGTTGGTTTATCATAAGTAGTGAATCACCATACACCCTAAGGTGTAATTGCTTTATATCGACAGTGATGAGAGTGGAAATCTACGTCTTTTTGGTCTCATATTACCTAGTTTCTGTTAGGATAATGCCATATATTCATATTGGATTGCGTGGTTTATGTATTTTACATGATTATGGTGCTTCTAATGGATTTTGTGGAGTTTTGAAGGTTAAAACATGGTAAGAATGAAGCAAAACCAAAGACGAGAAAGAAATGAGCTGAAAAGGAGCTTACTCGAGTTGCATGAGTCAGCATGACTTGGCAACTCGAGTTGTGTTGGATGTCGTAGAAGGTCAGAATTGATCAGTGAGTCAACTCGACTTATCTTGCGTAACTCGACTTACAGCTCGAGTCGAGTTGCGTCTGAGGCAAGCCGAGTTACATGTCGTGTGAGGCAGAGTTGCGGTAGATTTTATACAGTGAGCCAACACGAGTTGACATGCAGTAGCTTGACTTTCCAGCTTGACTCGTGTTGGGATCCGTGGCCGAATCAGTTTCAGAGTATTGCAGCTTGACTTTATAGGCGAGAGCTCGACTTGTCAACGTGACTCGTGCTAGAGCACATGAGTTGCGATTCAGTGCAACACGAGTCGTGCTATCAACTCGAGTTGGGCATTCCAACTTGTGTTGCGTAAGTTTGGGCCAAAAATCGGGATTTTCAATCCCTTGTGCGTGATAACATGTAAAAGTAGCCCAAAGGAGTCAGTTTCGAGGCCCAGAGTATATAAGGGGGATAAAACACTTGGAGAAGGGGGACCGATCATTCAACACAGAAATAGAACATGAATTTAATTCACGCACCATCCATCCCATCGGTCCATAGGAGGTTTCAAGTGCGATTTTGAGAGCCACTCCAATTGGAGAGATAGAGGAAAGAAGCAGACCACATACTAGGGTTTTGTATCTTTTCTTATTCTTTTCAATTGTTGATTTGATTATGAATTGTCAGCCATGAGGGTTGTCTATAACCTCATAGGCTAAAAATCTTTTACAGTTCTAAGGATTGAAGGTTAGGGGTAGTTGAGTTGGGAACTCTAGATAAAGTATTGTGATTTCATGTTGTTGAGATTCTTATTTATTCAATCAATTTCATATTATATTATATGTTTGTAACGTCTTCATAGCATGCTATTGATATTGCCCGTGATGCTTGGTATGTTGTGTTAGCTTGTGTGCATACGTACTTAATATTATTTGTTTGCTAGGGGTTATAGTAATTTGCCCGTAAACACGATAATCCTAAGGGCTGGTAAATAGGATACTTGATATTCTTAGTAGAACAATGCAATTAGGAAATCAAGTAGGAAGTGAATAAGTTTGAATATTACTTTCAGAGAATATATGTTAGTCGAATTGGCCATCCGGAGGTTTATGAAATTTGCCTTATTAGTATCTAGGAAGGAGGTTCAAAACTATTCGCGCATCATCTTGTGATGTATTTCTATTAAAACAGTATAAATGAATAATAGGACATCTAGGAGACCCAATCAATTGCTTTATACCTGAAACCTTAGAGCTGTTACTTCTCTCTTGATTCAATTTTGAATATTTCTTACTTTTATTTATTTTGTTATTTATTATTTCAAAACTTTAGATATTAATTCAATTCAAACACTTGGAAATTGGTTACAATAGTTCTAATTGAATAGTAATATAAATTAAATAAATAGTTAGCTGTCTCAGTGGGAACGATATAATTTTAATTGGGGTACTTGCCATTAGAATTGACATCCCTACACTTGGGAATTTTAGTTGAGGTGCACAATAAATGCCTAACAAGTTTATGGACAGCAATCTCTAAACCAAGTATGAGTGCTTCATACTCAGCCACATTGTTAGAACAATTTTCCATTAAGGAAAATGAGAATGGTAGAACTTTACCACCAGATGTTACAAATACGGCTCCAGCACTGGCCCCTTCTCTATGAGATGCTCCATCAAAGTCATCTTCCAAGAAGAAGCTATCTCCACAGCGAAAGCATATTCATCAGGGAGTTCATCAGACAGTTCCCATTTGGCAGGCATTGGATGATCAACTAGAAAATCTGCGAACACTTGTCCTTTTACAGCCTTTGAGGGATGTATACAATCTCAAACTGTTGGAGTTGGAGATACCACCTTGCAAGCCGATCAGAAAGCACTGGCTTTGACATGACAAACTTTAGTGGGTTGGCTTTCGAGACTAGCCGAACTATATGAGCTTGAAAGTAATGTTTCAACGTCTGAATCACGAAGATAAGAGCTAAGAAGATCTTCTCAATAGGCGAATATTTCAACTCGTTTGGGGTCATGGTTCTACTCAGATAATAGAGAGCAGTTTCTTTGCCATCATCGTTCTCTTGTGCAAGTAAGGCTCCGACAGAATGCTCTTGAGCAGCTAGGTAGAGGATTAATGGACGCCCGATTATTGGAGCACCTAACACTGGTGCTTTCATCAAGTGTTTTTTTAATGCTATTGAAAGCATTATTGCAAGCTTCATCCCATTTGAATATGTTGCCTCCCTTCATGAGATGTCTGAATGGCTGGCATCGGCCGCCCAAGTTTGATATGAACCTTTTCAAGTATGCCAACTTTCCTTGCAAACTCTTGAGCTTATGTATATTTCGAGGCATATGCATCTTCATGATTACATCAATCTTTGCTTTCTCAATCTTGATTTCTCGACGGTGAACAATAAATCCAAAGAATTTTTCGGATGTAACTCCAAATGCACACTTGAGTGGATTCATCTTGAGTTGATGTTCTCTTAACCGCTCAAACACTCGCCTTAGATTATGGAGATGATCTTTTTTTCCTTTGTTTTCACCACAATGTCATCAACGTAGGATTCGACGGTCTTATAGAGCATATCATCGAATATCTTTTGCATGGCTCTTTGATAAGTGGCACCAGCATTCTTCAAGCCAAATGACATGTCATTATAACAATATATTCCTTTCGAAGTGCGAAAAGCTATCTTTTCTTAATCCTGGGGGCCAGACTAATTTGATTGTAGCAGGAAGACCCATCCATGAATGATATGACTTCATGCCCTGTTGTTGCATCAATCATAAGCTCAGCAATCGGCAATGGAAAATCATCTTTTGGACATGCCAAGTTTAGATCATGGAAGTTAACACATATTCTGAGTTGCCCATTTGTCTTCCTCACTAGCACGATGTTAGAAATCCATGTAGGATACTTGACTTCTCTGATCTTGCCTGCTTCGAGTAGTTTATTAACTTCATCCTCTATCAATGGAATCAACTCCGATCGAAATCGATGCTGTATTTGCTTAACTGGTCGAGTCTCCTTTTTAATGGGCAAGCGGTGTACTGCAATTTTCGGATCCAAGTCTGGCATTTCTTTGTGCGACCATGTAAAGATGTCTCTGAATTCTTGCAAAAGACTAATGTACTTTTCTTCTTCCTCAACATTTAGCAGAGCACTTATGCAGGTAGTACGTAGGTCATTTTCGTCACCTAAGTTGATTTCTTTTAACTCATCAACCGTAGCCTTTACACCTTCTTCAAATTATGGAGTGGCGTCTTCAGCATCTACCTCCTCCATTTGGGAATCTTCAAGAGCAGTGATATGGTTGTTGGAAGCTACACTTTCTCCATCATCATCATTATCATCTTTAGTAAAGATGATCGTCTGCATCTTAACTTTCAACACTCTTCCACATGAGACCGTCAAAATATTTCGTCGCTTTATGCGAGAGGAAATTTGACTTCGGAGTTTTTTGAAGCTAGAAGACGATATTATTTTGCCTTCCACACTTATTCATCTCACAGGGTCCAAGCCTTTCAAAGACACTCCCAAGCCTTTCGAAGACAGAGCTTCTCTTGATTTTTCTACCACCTTCATCAAACATATCTTCCATGGATAAAGCTTATTCCTCGGTGATATAGTTTGTACCGTTGAGGGACATATCCCAAACCTGGTTTTAGCATTCTTGACAGTGTGGCCACTGTTTTTCAACATTTTCTGAGTGGCATTGAACCCATGTTCTGATGGGTTGATAGTCTCTTGATGCAACTGGCTTGTCATCGGTTTTTCTTTTGGCTCATAACCGGCCTTCTTGAGGACTCTGAAAGCTTGTGGACCATACGACTTTGCTATTTCTACTTCAAACACCTCACCGTGTTCAGTCTTTGCTCCTTCAACATGACGTGTGAATCCTTTGAGTGGTGGAGAAGAAAGTTTAATTGCATCAATTTTTGTTAAAGGCAATGTCAACTCTTCCAAGGTTTCCAGCTCTTTGCCTTTGTTCTTCTTGAGAGTGGCAGATGATGTACTACCTTCCTCCTTTATTTGTTTACTGCCCCCACCATCTTGTGCTGGGGCTTCTTCATGCTTTACTTCCTTTGTATTTTTGAAGAAATATTTCGCATCTGCGAAGTAAGCTTTAGCTTCAGTAAATGGCTTGTCATCATCGCATACCTTTTTCACGTTGTTGCCTTCACTAAACTTGAAGCACTGGTGTAATGTAGAAGGGATCACACCATTCTCATGTAGCCATGGGCACTCCAAAAACATGTTGTACGAAGTTTTTGCATTAATTACATGGAAGAGTACAGTTGATTTCATTTCATCAATCAACAAATCAAGAACAATCGTGCCAAGGGTTCTTTGCCCTTCATGGTTGAACCCTTGGATCATCAATCGGCTATGGTTGAGTTCATCCATTGGTATTTTCAATTTCTTCAATATCTTTAAAGACAGGATGTTCACCGCTGAGCACCCATCAACAAGCATACAATTTACTCGCAGCCCTTGTGTATAATCGGTCACAAATAGAGGTCGGTTATGAGGTTGTGAACTCAACAACATATCTTCATCTGTAAAGGTCACCTTCATGGAGTAAGCTTTTTTCTTAGCCTCAATTTGTTCATCTTCGCTGCCTTCCTCACTTACCACATGACATGAGCTTTCATCACAACCTTCTTTTACAGAAGTGAAGTGTGCGGCTGCTTTGTCCTCTAATACAATTTTTCCTTCCTTGACCAGCTGCATGATCTTTTCCTTGAAGATGAAATAATCATGAATGGGATGACCCACCAGTCTATGGTACTTACAATATTCTGGGTCATTAGTTTGACTAGCTTCTTCTGGGTGCATCATCTCAGGAAGTTCGATGAGTTTATCTTTAATCAGATCATTGAATATGCCAAAAACATCAGAGTTTAGGAATGAATACTTTTTTTCTTGCATCTCCTTCAGGGCTAATCTTCTTTGCTCCCACTCTTGGGCAACTTGTTTCCCTTTATCCTTCTTATCATCTCCATTCTTTCGAACTTTGACAGTAGCGGTGTTTGTGGCCATTGATTCTTTGTTGGAGTTTCTGGCATAAGGCTTGCCCTCTTTCTTAGTTTCTTGTCTATCTTTGGACTTGTACACTGGTGAGTGCTTGATTTCACTAGCAGCCATGCTCAATTCCATGTCATGTGCTCTCATAGCCAACTCTTCAAAAGTCTTCGGCCGGATTCCTTTGAGTATGCAGAGTAAATTCCATTTCACCCCTTGGATGCACATTTCGATAGCAGACTCTTCAGATAATCGGTCCTTGCAGTTTAAATTTAAATTCCTCCATTGATTGATATAATCAATCACAGGCTCTTCTTTCAATTGACGAGTGTTAGTTAGCTCAGTCATGCCAACGGTTCTCCTTATGCTATAGAAACGATTGAGAAATCCATGCTCCATTTGCGCTCAATTGTCAATGAATTTAGCTTGCAAGTTGATATACCAATCAAAGGCATTTCCTTTGAGAGAGCGAATGAACTGCCTCACCATACGGTCTCCATGAGTACCAACATCATTGCATGTCTCAGTGAAGTGTGCTATGTGCTGCCTCAAGTTTCCCTTGCCATCAAATTGTTGGAACTTGGGAGGCTGGTAGCCAGCTGGCAACTTCAAGCTGTCCACTCTTTTTGCGTATGGCCTGACATAAGTGACAGTGGGCTTGGAAGTTTCTTCAAATCTTTCTTTTATTGTTCCAACCATAATGTCTTTCAATTGATCAACTTGGAGCATTCCATCAGCTGAAAGTTGCAATCCCTTTCAGTTTGCTCTTTTTCGGTAGTCTGGCGTTCTGTGAACTCTTCCACCTCACTATCGTCCACCACCCATTTTTTGTTTGCACGGCTAGTCTCCGCGATGTTCCTTTTTTCCATCAATTGGAAGATCTTTGTGTCTTGAGCTTCTATGTGTTTTGTGAGCCCTTCGATAGCTTTCATCATGTTTGCTAGTTGTTCTTCAATAGTCGTAGTGTCTGCCATCATTACTGGAGCTGCACTTGAATTAGATGAAGAGCTTGAAGATGAATGAGAGTGTGAGCATATAGAGTCTTCATCACTATCCTCCTTCATAGGTGGTTGTTTTCTCGAAGCCACTTCGACCGAAGAGTTAGATCTAGAGGAGGCCTCCGACTGAGCTTTCTTTGACATACTCCTTGTGATAACATCAACATATTCATTCAATGAATCGGAGAGCTTAGAAGTAGCAGTCCTTCCCACTGTGATCTTAATAAGAGTCATGTTGTATTTTCAAGCTTGTAGTGAGAAGAGATGAGAGGTAGAGATCGTCCCACTGGGCGTGCCAAAGTTTATAACAACAAATTTGTATTTATAATAAAATAAATACAAATTGAGAACAAAGATAATTTCAGATGGATTTAATTTGGAGAATATGTAAAAGGGTTACAATCTCTAATCAATCCTCTGATTATTCTCTCGAAACCAATTTACCTTGACTTGACTTTGACTTGACTTGTGTGTGTTGACTTTGACTTTGTTGACTGGAGTATACGCTGACTGTGTTGACAGCGTGTGTTGAGCCGGATCTTCAAATGAAGCTTGTCCAAACTCGGGTGTGTAGTCTTGTAACGTTGATCCGGAGGCGTTGAACCTTTGTTCGGATTGAACGTTGACTGGAAAGTTTTTCACGAAGAACACTTGATTTGGGGGACTTGGAGCCTTGATCCCGGATTGGTGGTCGTTCTTGACTTGAAGTTACTTTGAAGATGATCTTAAGCTTTTCTTGACTTGAAGCTTGAAGATCGAAGGTCGTTCTTGACTTGAAGCTTGAAGATGCTTGAACTTGTTCTTCGTTCAGAGCTTGAAGATCTTGAGATTTGCTTGAAGATCTTGACTTGAAGCTTGAAGATACTTGAACTTGAAGCTTGAAGATGCTTGAACTTGTTCTTCGCTTGAAGCTTGAAGCTTGAAGACTTGAAAACTTGAAGATTGCTTGACGATCTTCGACTTGTTCTTCACTTGAAGCTTTGAAGACTTGAAGACTTGAAGATCCTCGCGTGTTCTTCGCCTGAAGCTTTGAAGACTTGACGATCCTCGCGTGTTCTTTGCTTGAAGCTTTGAAGATTTGAGGGAGAGCTGCTCGTGTTTTCGATCTCTTCAGGAGCGTCTCGTCTTCGGATGCTTGAATTGCCCGTCCAGAATGAATGGAGGTGACCCCTTTATATAGGTGAGAAGTGAAGTCCAAGGCTATTTGTGCCTTGCTCTACGGGCTTGGGCTTCCAACTTGATTGGACCATAATCGGGCATACCTTACTTGGGTCTGATTTAATTTATATGGCTTGTTTGACTTGGGTCAGGCCTCATATGATTTGGGCTTAATTGACTTGGGTCAGACCTCATTTAATTTAAGCCTACTTAATTTGTTGGGCTCAAATTAATTATCAATTATTTATTAATTTATTTTTAGGAATTAATTTATTTAAATTCCAAAATAAATTAAAAGTGATATTTAATCAAGAAAATCCACGTGTCACCATTTGATCAGACCGTAAATTTTAATTGCTTACAGTATGTTTATTGTATAGGTAAAGTATGTTTAATAGTTGTTAAAGTATGTTTTTTAAAGTATGTTGGATTATGCATTAAAGTATGATTTTAGTGTGTTATAATATGATTTATTATTAACTACAAATAAGCATACTTTAATTATATAATTAACATACTTTAATGATGAGTTGACCCGTCTCACATCCATCTTACAAATAACTCATTTTACAAGAGAGTTTCCATACTTTTAATTCACTTGAAAAAGCCGGGGACGGAGGGAGCAGTGTAGATTCGGATGTACACAAATATGATGCAATTTACTAAATTTAGCATCTTTCTTGAGAAGAAGAATTACCTAGGGAGAAATGGGCCCACTTTCAATGGATCTTGGCCCACTATATAATTATAAGCCCTTCTAAAAGCAGCCCATAGTTTTAATGTTTTAATCTAAGAGAGAGATTGTACTAGTATACTTGTGTGGAAGCAAATAATCATGCCTGTAATCACTACAACAATAAATGACGTTAGTCATTATGTTACAAATAGAAGTAACATTTTAAAAAAAATAATGTACCCCACCATTAGGGGCCCCCACCGCCCCTGTCCTGGGGATTGGTGGAGGAGGTAAATCGCAGAATGTGCCTCAAGTGGCTTATAGGGAGGACTCACTGTTAAACTTGTACTTGCAACATTTTTATCTTATATAGATCGTAACATTTTTATCTTATATAGCTAGGTGCAACTTGATGATATTAATAGTTAGATTAAACTATAATCAATTTCAATCATTAATTATATTAAATAATTAAAAATTAAAAATAGATAACTATTCACTATCTTCGTATTTTTAGCTTTTAAAATTTATTTAGATGTGCACCGAATGCACCCAAAATAGCCCCATTTCCAAATATATAACATTTTATAGAAATAATATAGGAGTATTGTATAACATTTTATATTTGATATAGTTTAAATAAAATTAAAAGAAAAAACTAATACACTATTTAACACTATTTATTGTTTATAAATTACGCAATTTATATATTATTATTTGAGTTGAAAAATATATATCTCCATATAAATAAAATATTTATTATGTAAAATATATATTACGTTATATATAAAAAATATTAATAATGTGAAAAATATTATTTTATTTATTAAAAAAATTATTTTCATTTTAATTAATTTTAAATTATATAAATATATTTCATAATAAAAACATGTTTTTATTATATACTCCCTCCGTTCGTTTCAATATTTACGTTTCTATTTTGCGCGTCTCATTTCAATGTTTACGTTTTCCTTTTTGGAATATGTGATTTACCTAAAACAATTAATATGAGAAAATATCAATTTTGGTCCTATATCTTTTACCAAATCCAATTTTAGTCCTATAACTTTTGATATTTTTAATTTTAGTCCTTTTAGTTTCAATTTTGGTCCTGTAACTTTTAAAATTTCAGTTTTAGTCCTATAAGTTTCAAATTTAGTCCTATATCTTTTGGAATTATCAAAATTACTCATATATCTTTTGAAATATGATATAATTTATAATATGACTAATTTTGATAATTAAGAAAGATATAGGACTAATTTTAAAACTAATAGGACTAAAATTGAAATTTTAAAAAATATAGGACCAAATTGAAACTAAAAGGACTAAAATTAAAAATCCTAAAAGTTACTGGACTAAAATTGGATTTGGTAAAAGATACGGACCAAAATTGATATTTTCTCATTAATATATCATTCAACACTAATACACCTACCAACTTTACATTAAATATTATATTTTTCCACCCACTATCTATTAAAATATTATACTTCTTAATCAACGTGCAAAAAACAAATGTAAACATTGAAACGGGACGGATGGAGTATAATATATATGACTACTTTTAATTATTTAAACATTATATTGTTTTATTAAAATTATATTATATGAAATAAAATATTATTTAATTTTTAAAATTAATTAATTGGTGTAATAACAACCCAAGTTTAGTATATTGGATAGTTTTTTAAATTTATATCTTAAAAATCAAATAAAATATTTTGAAGTGTATAATAATAAAGTAATAACTCAAAATAAAAATAAATTGTCGTTAAGCCAAGTTGGTGGAAGAAAAGTAATTCATTCTAAGGTGAAATGTTAAAACCGGTATAAATTAATTATTTTATCACAAGATATTGAGTTAAATTCATTTTTTGTCCTATAACAAAACAAAACTTCGATTTTTTCCTAAAAAAGATAAATGATTCAAATTTGCCCTATAACTAACGAATTAATTCAATTTTTGCCCATTTTTCTGGAAAATGTGAATTTCGCTGGAATCCGCCACGTAATGCTTCAATTTCGATTGGTCAATCCGACGTGGCAATTTTGACTTTTTTTAGCCAATAAATCCGCCACGTCATATCCCATTTATTTATTATTATTATTTTCATTTCCAAATCAGCAAAATATCTAATTAAATTAAAAATATAAAATAAAAAAGAAAAATCAATAAAATCAATTAAAACCTGTAAAATGAATTAAAAAAAAAAAGAAAAAAGAGGATTAATTTAACAAGTGAAATCCCCAAATCTTCGATTAACGAGATTACGCTGATTTGAGTCGTGTGTTTTTAGCCAGAGACACAACCGGCGGCAACATCGCGCATCGCTTGGCTGTCCGGGTCGGGTCGGATGAACCGGTCGGATTCCATTTATCCGGGCTTTTTCTCAATTGCCCGTTCTTCTACGGGAATGATCCAAAGCAGGAGGAGGAGCACGAGATCTTCCCGAATATCGATGAGCTCTGCCGGTTCGTGTGCCCCGGAACCACAGGGTGCGACGATCCGCGTATAAATCCGGGTACGGATCCGGAGCTTGGGCGACTGAGTGCAGGAGAGTGCTGGTTTATGCAGCGAATTAAGAAGGATTTCGTGAGGGAGAGGAATTGGCATTACTAGGTGGCGTTGATGGAGAGTGGGTGGGATGGAGAGGTACATCCTGATGAAGCTCTGTAAGAACACAAGTTCCGAATCTCCCCTTGCCCACCTCTCGCGTGCTTCTCAGAGCCCCTTTAATGGAGAGGATATTTGGAATTGAATTCAGATCCGACTGGAAAACTGAACTCAGATCAGATAGTGAAGAACATTCAGAGCAGACACCGGTGGCAATTGAGTCTTGATGACACAATTCCCAGATCTGCTCTTCTTGATCACCGTCGCCAACCTCTCCCAGTTATCGTAATCGAAGATTTGGGGATCTCATCGTTAATCCTTTTTTTTCTTTTTTCCTTTTTTTTTAAAAAATTATTTTACATGTTTTAATTTATTTTATTTTATTGATTTTTCTTTTTTATTTTATATTTCTAATTTAATTAAATATTTTGCTGATTTGGAAATGAAAAAAAAAAAAATAGGTGTAATATGATGTGGCGGATTCATTGGTTAAAAAAAGTCAAAATTGTCATGTCGAATTGACTAAGCGGAATTGAAGCATGACGTAGCAGATTCTGACGAAATTCACATTTTTCGGCGAAATTGGGCAAAAATTGAAACAATTCATTAGTTATAGGGTAAAATTGAATCACTTATTTTTTTTAAAACAAAAATCGAAGTTTTGTTTAATTTTAAGACAAAAATGAATTTAACTCCTAGATATTCAAGCATAACCACCCACAAATCCTCTAATACAATTAACCAAATATATTACTATGCATGACGTCCTACAATTCCATCAATACAATCCAACACATATATATTACTATCAAAAGAAACAACTCACAGTTTTCGATCAATACTAAAATGTCCAAAATTATATATTACTATCAAGAGAAACAGCTCTCTTGAGATTTATTATCGGTAGTAAAAATTTTTAATCCATATAATACTATCAAGAGAAGCAAGTCAACTCATAAGATTTACAATAGGTTATGTGAAATCTGTTACATAAGTTTTTTTAGACAATTAATAATGTCATTAATGAAAAGTGATATTCAACCGATGTAAAGTGATAATGCTTAACTATTTCATGAATAATTTATAGTATAAATAAAAAGTGATTATATTTTATACCAAAAGTAATAATGATATTACCACTTTTTATCCGTCTCACATAAATATCTACATGAAACTATATCATACAAGTCTTTGTCTTTATAAAATGTTTAATAATACCCAAAGCATAATTAAAACTATAAATAAAAATATACTTTCTCCCTCATATAAATTTCACACTTTTGACATTGGTACAGACTTGTGTGAGATCATCTAACATAGGTTCCATAAACAATTTATAATAGGGTTAATTGAAAAAAAATCACAAACTTTACTCCTATTGCAAATTTATCCTCACTTTTGAGAAATTGCAAAAAAAAAAAATCACAACCTTTAAGTATTGTTGCAAAAAAAACCCTACTATTAGTCACAATTTGGGTTTTTTTTGCAACAATACTTAAAGGTTATGATTTTTTTGCAATTTCTCAAAAGTGTGGATTAATTTGCAATAGAAGTTAAGTTCGTGGTTTTTTTTTTGTAATTAATCCTTTATAATATAAATTAAAAGTAATATTCCCTTCGTCCCATAAAAGTTGACATACTTTTCTTTTTGGTTTATCCCATTAAAATTGACACATTTCTTTTTTAATACATATGACCCACACAAAAATAATTAATTTATTCTCATGGGGCCCACGTACCACCTCTAATACAACTACCCACTACATATTAAATATTATTTTCTCTCACTTCACTTTACATTAAATTATTATACTCCTTAATCTCGGTGCCAGAAAAAAAATGTGCTAACTTCTCCGGGACGGAGGGAGTAAAATTTTATAGTAAAAATGATAATATTTTATAACGAAAGTGATAAGTATTTTACAAAATGTAAAAATGGTCACACGAGAAATGATTTCACGCAAAACCTATCTTGTAACATTTAAACGTATCCTTAAAAGTTTCACATTTTAAATAATAAAAATATTCAGTGAAATAACTACTCAATATATCTTATTCACAAAAATGTTATCAAAATAAATTTTTTAAACTACGTGTCTACAATAATAGTAAAAGGGTAGGTCTTGCGTGAGATTGTCTCACATGAGATCATTTTACATTAATTATTACTTTCACTATAAAAACGTTACTACTTTCGCTATAAATTATTATCACTTTTCATTTATACTGTAAATTGTTCATAAATAACATTATTACTTTTCATTAATTTAATATCACTTTTTTATTATAGAAATTATCACTTTTTATCCGTCTTATATAAACTCTTACCTGAGACGATCTCACACAAGTTATTATCGTAGTAAAATATTTGCTCGATTGACAACGGATGGAGTAGCAAGTACTCCCTTCGTCCCACCCAAACGTCACCGGTTGTTTTTTGTGCGTAGATTAAGGAGTATTATTATTTTATGTGTAGTGGATAGTTGTATTAGTAGTGAGTGGTGGGCCACACATGGTACCTTTTTACTAAAAGTGAAAAATGGAGACATTTGAATGGAATGTCCTATATAATAAAATGGTGACCTTTAGGTGGGATGGAAGGATTACTATTTTTAAAATTATCAAATTTAATTCCTTTTTCATACATTAAAGCTCGTTCATTGTCTGTTTGTTATCATATAATAATTCCATGATCAAGTATATTAACCTCTAGAAGCCAATGGAAAATTTAAATAACTCTGACCTTAATATTCATAGAGTACTTAGTTATTTATTTATATGATTATTTGTTTTTTCTAATATATATTAATTGATATTTGCTGAATATTAGAATATATACCTCGAAAAAAGATGTCATTGTTTTATTTCTTAGAAACCATCTGTTCTTAGAACAAAGCAATTTTCTTGGCCTTGACCTACTTCACTCCAATCTTTATCTTTATACTACTAAACAAGGGTTTTACTTAGCTGAGGTGTCATTTTTTCTGATTTTATTTAGGAACAATGGCGCCGCCTTCTGCTCGCCGTCGTGTCCATTATCGTTTGTCCTCTCCTCGACACATCCGTTTAATACTTTGTGTTAGTTTGCTGGTTCTCATACTTGAATAATTATTTTCTAATATTGGCTTTCTGTAAGGGTTTTTCATTGCTTTTTAAATTTTTTTAAAAAATTGGTTCTCATTGCACTTTAGTTTTTTATACTGCTTGCGCTCTTTTTCCTATTACCAATGCATACATTTTCTTGATAGATATCCTTATGGGCGAGCTGATCGTGAAGATATAAATCTGGTAATTAAGAATTTTCCTGTCTTTCATCTATCAGGAGGAGATTGAATTTTGTAAATTTATTTAGAACTTTGAGCTTGCAATCCATTTTGATGACACAAGATATCCAGGCTCCTTTTGTTTTGTCGTTGTTCTTCTACTTGCTGCATTTTATTTCATTCAAAGCAAATATCTCAAATATCTTATTTTCCCTATCCTTATAGGTTCATGCTGCCCATGGAAAAGTATCCTCCTTATCAGTCCACATTTGCTAAGCTTTCCTATGGAGAGAGTCAAATACTTGAAAAGGCTTTTTATGATGAGGAAGTGAAAAGACTTTGCTTATCTTTTGAGTATCAGGTTCATTTTTTTGGAACTTAATGCTGATTATTGTGTTCAGTGTTTTTCTAAAGTTAGCATGTTGACTATATACCATCTTTCTTTAATTCTATGACATTTTATATCTTCGCCTACTGGTACCCCTTTTGATGACTACATCCAAAGATAGTTAAATTTGTCTAAAGTTCTTTTATTAGTGCAGATCCTATCATAGTTGATTAGTCTGTAGCGCTCTTGAATTCATCACAATTATTAAACATAGCTATATCATTTCGCTTGGCACTCGAGTCAATTCACTGACCTTATATCTCCATGTAAAATTGCACATATGTTGAAGAGACCATTGCTTATGATTGTGTCTTCGACACTGCGATGAAAGTCGTACAGTTTGAGCAACAGAATGTAATGCTGCCTGGATCATGGAGGTGGATGGTGACTGAGTTTGCTTTTTTACTTTGGAGTTTTAATTGCACATTCAGTTGATTTGAAATGATTTTTAAGGGATTAGATTTAAATTAAATTTAATATTTAGTAAAGTGATATATATATATATATACTTCATAGATGCTATCTGATTCTTTTGAATGATTTCTAAGGGACTATGGCTTGCATTTGAGGGAAGTGGCAAAATTAGATCTTTACGAACCGTGTGAGAAGTGTCAATGACCTCTCACAATGCTAAAATAATGAGCAACGAAGATTTTGTGTTTCATAAATTCAGTGGAGAAGAATTTTCTGTTTAAATTGATTGTTTTGTTCATTTAACAAATTGTTTTACAGTTTTTAATTCTCATAACTTATTAAGTTTTGTTTGCTCCACGTTACTATATCCATGGTTCTAATTGGAAGTGCATGTGGCATGTCAGAGCTCGGGTTCATTGGAAAAGGGAGTAGTGGTGGGTATTGATTATAAGGTAAATGTTCATGTGGTTGTATTCCTTTTGTGGTTACGAAAATTGTGGGTAGAAGTGTTTTATTAATTTATGTTGTTCTGGGCGTAATGTGGCTGATGTGTGGGTTTACTGCGGAGCAGAAGGTGAAGGTTCCTTCTATGCACAAACTTATCAGGAGACCAAGTTAGAGCACTCTCCCCTCAAGTAAGCAAATTAAATTAGTGAAATTTGAGATTTAAGTTTCTAAAATACAATCTAATATTGGTATCTTAAATCATAATCCTTTTTTGTTCATCCAAGTATTCAGATATTATGCTCCAGAGGATCAGATCTGGACCTTTTTAGATGAATATTTGTTTGTATTTTGAAATATTCATAACTAATATTGACTGTGGAGTACATAAGCACCAGTAATATATAAAAAAAAAGTATAAATTAACAGCCTTTTTGTTTGTTATCTTTTGTGTTATTATTATTATTATTACATTTTTTTTTGGTTGACTTGGTAAGGAGATACTGATGACAATTATAAGATTTTTTTCAAAACTACATTAATTATTGGTATCTTAAATCATAATCCTTTTTTGTTCATCCAAGTATTCAGATATTATGCTCCAGAGGATCAGAACTGGACCTTTTTAGATGAATATTTGTTTGTATTTTGAAATATTCATAACTAATATTGACTGTGGAGTACATAAGCACCAGTAATATATAAAAAAAAAGTATAAATTAACAGCCTTTTTGTTTGTTATCTTTTGTGTTATTATTATTATTATTACATTTTTTTTTGGTTGACTTGGTAAGGAGATACTGATGACAATTATAAGATTTTTTTCAAAACTACATTAATTATTTGTTTGCAGGTTTACCCTCTCAATTTACTATCTCTCAAGCATCAACATAGTTTTACTCTTGGCAGAATCATCTCTGATTTTAGTAATTCTCTATATAATTGCAAATCCAAGCAGGACAACAATTACATAAAAGTGTAGGATCATTAGTCATTAATTAGCATGTTTTGTGACAAATGTATTTATTACACCTAGCATGCTTTCCATTTAATACTTGGTTTTACTCCTGTTTTAGGCTCTTTACGTGATGAAACATAATAAGTTCTAGGCTTGTGAGTTTCTCATCCACTTTCACGAATAACAGCGAGGTGATAAAATTATAGTTTTCGGTGACAATCTATTTGCACTGACCGAGTATGCAATGAAGCTTCAGAAACCTATGAGTTACGGTGCCACCAGGTCCGTGTACTTTATTTTGGTGAGAAATTATGCACTTAAGCTTATCTGAATCTTAGGTCATAATTCTAAATTTTCTTTCATATAATTTGCAGCCACCCTGAACGAACAAAAATTCTTGATGCATCTGTTCTCCAGTGAATGTTTTGTTGAATGAAATTTGTGAAAGGACTTTCTTTTAGATGATACTTAGCCAGTTGGAAATTAGTTGTAAGCGATTTGTACCATGATAACATAACTCCATAATTTTTTGATATCTTTCTCCCATTTATATCGACTAACATTTATATCTCTTTATGTTCTTGAAGTTCTCACCTTCTTTCCCACACTTTGAAAGTTATTTGTGTTTCAACCATGTATTGAATTTTTCATCGGTGTAGTGCAGATCAGATATTGTTATCTTTTGAGAAAATGCATGCTTATGCAGGTTGAGCATCCTACTCAAATACATCTATTTGCTTTGGTTTAAGGTTGGAATTGTGTAGTCACTTGATCAGGTGGAAGGCTAACTATTGGAAGATTAGGCTCGCTTTGTGAACAAGTGTTCTAGGATTATTTACTACTAATATCTTATTTTACTATCAGTAATGCATGGAAAAGAGTTTTATTGCTTACATTGTTGAGTTGCAAGGATACGAGGTTATTTTGGTGACATCTGGTGTTTTGGGTCTCATAGTAAATTTCTTTCATTTTCTAAATCTATTCTTATTATTTAAGACACTTTTCAAGATAGTTGTGAATTTCTTTAAATGATCTCTCTTTTATGTTATGCTATAATTTTTGTCTCGATTTTTTTTTTCAGAGTTAAATTTCCATCCTCATAATTATTTAATGCATAATTTCTACTACACATTTTATTTTTAAAATTGTCATTCACACTTTAGTTTCTTCTTTTGTTAAGAGGAACCATGGATTATTCAGAGTTAAATATTTGTTTGGTCCCGTAACTTTTTTTCTTTCTAATTTTAGTCCCAAAAAAGATATTTGTTTATAATTAGTACCATAACTTTCATTTTTCTTTAATTTTGATCCAATTTTCGCCGAATTTGCCACCTGTTTCCGAAATTGGCAAGTGATGCTGACATGACGAGTCCAACCAGCCAAATATTGATGAAGCTTAAGAAGAAGAAGAAAGATAACACCAAAAATTGCAAAATGTTTATGTATGGGGTGACTATAAACGTTTTTGCAATCTTTGGTGTTGTCTTCATTCTTCTTCTTAAGTTTCATCAATCTTTGGTTGGTAAAGAAACAATTGGACTAGCCACGTCAGCATCGCTCGTCGGTTTCCGGCAACAAGTGGCAAATCCGATAAAAATTGGACCAAAATTAAAGAAAAATTAAAGTTATGGGACTAATTATAAACAAATATATTTTTTGGGACTAAAATTAAAAAGAAAAAAAGTTACGGGACCAAACAAATATTTAACTCGATTATTCACATGGATTTAGTTTCTTCTTATTTTTTATCTGGCGGAATTCTTGTGTAAGAGGAACCATTGATCATTCACAAGTTGTTCACGGATGATGATTATTTTCATCAAGTGAGAGGTCATAGTCACTTTTCACATTTGTAATGAAAAAAAGAAAAAAGAGCAAATAGCATTCACTCCTAAACCCATGTCTTAATAATTTGAATGTAATTAATACTAATCCTTAAATTTAAATTTAATTTAAAAATAGAAAAAGGCATAATTAAAATTATAAATTCTATGTCGCACCGTGCAACTCAAAATTCCCCCTTTATTAGTAATGTATTTTTAAATTTTAATCTTTTATTTTTACATTAAAAAAAGTAACATTTCTTTTGATAACTTAAATTTCTTATACTAAAAAATTTAATTTTAAAAATTAATAATTTGCTGATCCGTACTAGTGACATATATATTATAAATTTATTTATTTACATGTTTTTATGTATATGGTTGATATTTCCAAGATAATATGCCAAAAATATTATTTTCAATTTGTTTTTATATTCATAGAGTACTTAGTTATTTATATGATTATTTGTTTTTTTTAATATATATTAATTGATATTTGTTTAATATTAGAATATATACCTCGAACAAAGATGTCATTGTTTTATTTCTTAGAAACCATCTGTTCTTAGAACAAAGCAATTTTCTTGGCCTTGACCTACTTCACTCCAATGACATATATATAATAAATTATTTTATGTATATGGTTGATATTTCCAAGATAATATGCGAAAAATATTATTTTCAATTTGTTTTTAACTCATCGTTTTTGCTATATAACTCCAACCAAGCATCAAACCCCTTCCCCTCTCTTCCACTCTCCCCCTTCACTTGTATTTTTTCATTAGTAGCTACTAATTTTGTCTCTAAATGATTGAAATCTTGATTTGAAGAGGATGTCTACTTGCTTCCCCATTTACAAAACAAATTTATCACACGATGTAATATTAGATGAACCAGTTGGATCATCAGATGATACGAATCGTGTTCTTATAGTTATGGATGCTCTCAAAGAATTTTCCGTAGACCTAATAGAATGCGTCCTTAGGAGATTCGCCTGCGGAACATTTTCCAAAATTACCCTCCTTGGAATCAAGCCTTGGCTAAACTTCACTTGTGAGTTATATCATCATCCTTTGCAATTGCACGCATATATATTTATATGAAAATTAAGCTTTTATGACATTGATAAATGTCATATTAAGAATACATTTGATGTATCATGATATTTTCATGGAATAGTCAAATGATTAGCTGTCATGTGGAATCAATTCTGTTATGAAAGTGATTCCAATTCTTTCTATTATTGATGAGTTGTGCATGTGATTTATTTGTCAGAGTTTGAGAGTAACTTCTTATCCATTTGTTTAGGAATTTAAGGAATAGTTTTCATCTTCTCTCTTGCGCCATACTAAAATGAAAGGAGAAAATTTGGAACAAGAAAAAGAAAATATTAATATTATGGATTAACCAAATCAAAATGAGTGATATATATAAAAATAATTCGTATACAGTATCTTCAAAGACGTGGTCAGACATCTGGAGTATGGAGGAGCTGTTTAATTTCCAAGAGAATAATATGATCATGAACGATCCCAAATATCATAAAGTTCAACGCCTTATTGAGGTTTGCAAAAAATATGGGGTACGTTATACTCCAAAACTCTCTCTCTCCCTCTCTATATATACTATATATGAATGCTGCAAAATTCGTCATGTGATTTAGTACATGTTGTCTTAAAAATAGTTATTTATCTTTTAATTTTATAAATTTTCCTTCCTCCTTTCAAAATTTATCTTTATATTTGCTGTAGATACGAGATTTAAAAAGTCACTTTTTGACTTAATTTTGAATGTAGTATGATATTAAATTTAAAAAGTCACTTTTTGACTTATATTTGCAGTATTATAATATATATATAATTTATTTCCGTTTGAATTTACTATGCCATTTTGATATAACTCCTTATCTACCAGACTAATTTTGTCCCAATATATTAATGACATGCAGAGTTGATTATAATTATTAAAAGCCCCTTAATATTATGTTTTCTTATGAGAAGGGCCCTCTTAATTATTATTTCAGGTGGTGCCGGAGTTGAGAACAGAAATGGGCCATGAATTACGACTCCGCGTAGCCGAACAGATTAGTAGCCTTCACGCTACCTTGGTCGTATTCGATAGGTAACTAATACATCATTTTTTTAAAAAATTTATTTTCGAATATACTGATATTCCATCCATAGACTGACTAATTAGGAAAAACCATTATCAGAACCTACTGTCTACTAGCTAGATCCTCATTCCACTAGTGTAGATCCTCATTTTAAGCCAGTTGAGTTTTGTGCTCTGTATGGACTTACGCCAAAGTTATTGATCGCACCCATGGGTTATAAACCTAAGACCGTACGAAATTTCACCTTTAAAGCACCTCAAATATTACTCCAAACTAAAAAGACTCTTGGGATTAACAAATGGAGTACATATATAGTTATTGTGTACTCCTATTCAAAAATGTAGTAGTGTTGATTAATTAATCACTATTAATTATGAATAGAATTGAACGTAGAGAGTTGTATGGTGTTTTTCAGGTACCATGATAAGAAGTATATTGACTTCTATGCAGAGAAGATACCTTGTGACATGTTGGTGGTTAATCACAATGGACAGATCCATCTCGTCAAGAAAAGAAGATCATCATCCGATAATAATATGGATGATGATCAACCATGAACCTGGAATTTTTCTTTAATTTATATGTTGTGTTTGATTCTATGCTGTATACTTGCATTAATAAATGAGTTGGTCTTTTGTGCGTCCGATGCACAAGGCATTCAAGGACTTATAATATTTCGTTCTAAAGGGTACATATTTTGATTCGCACAAGGATATTATTTTTTTCAATGAAAGAATCAGTTAATATATGAATGATATTAACGTTTAAATAAGGAAATATTTTTTCTTTTTGAAAAATTAAGGGTATACTCCCTCCGTCCCAGAAAGTATTTCACACTTTCCTTTTTTATCCGCCCCTCAAAGTATTTTAAACTTTACTTTTATTAAAATTGGTAAAGAATACACTATAATAATACACACTTTTTACACACATTCCAATATAATACTCATTTTTTCACATATCCCAATAACTTTACACAACTTTTTCATTAAATTAACCCAAATATTTATTCTCTTTCTTACTTTATACATAAAAAAGTAAATTTTCTTAAACTACGCACACCACAATACGTGAAATACTTGACGGGACGGAGGGAGTAAGTTTTTATACTAAAAAGAACTACGTTTAATACTAAATGGTACAATTTTGTGAGGCCGTTGGATCTGGGCACACGGTGTGTCGGGAGGCACGCAAATTTTATAGTATATCCTTAATAAATTAACCAAAAGTATATACCTAAATCTTGAATATTCCTGCACTCCATGCACGATTGGTCATTTAAATGGGATCACTTATTCCACACATGTGTTTCATCTCCTATTCAACTCTTTAAATACATAACAGTGTCACAATCAATGCCTAAACTAACGCAACATGGTCTAAGGGTTTAATGGTAAATGATAGGATATAGTTTTTCATGTTATGAAATTTCAATTAAACATGAAAAGTGGAATAGAGAATTCAAGTCGTTGATGATTAATAAAAGGGTTAATTATCATCATATTTGCTTCGATTGCTAATATGATTAATTTTTTTTGGAATTTAGCAAATAAAAGTGTCACTTCTCGAGTAAATGATCGAATTTGGGAGTTGATCAAATACAAATTTAACGACAATGTTGTACTCCATCCGTCCCACTCAAAGGGTCTTTTTTTTCCATTTTGGACGTTCCACCCAAAGAGTTCTCTTTCATTTATAGTAATATACATGAGTCTCATACACACCCTCTAATACAATTAAAATATGGGGTCCACACTCCCACTAATACAACTACCCACTATACATTAAATAATAATACTTCTTAATCCATGTGCAAAAAGTAATATGCACCCTTTGAATGGGACGGAGGGAGTATTAAATACTCCCTCCGTCCCATAGAAGTTGACACACTTTCCCTTTTGGTTTGTCCCACTAAAGTTGACACATTTTCTTTTTAATATATGGGATCCACACCAAAACAATTAATTTATTCTCATGGAGGCCACATACCACCTCTAATATAACTACTCACTACACATTAAATATTATTTATCTCACCTCACTTTACTTTACTTTACATAAAATTATTATTCTCTTTAATCTCTGTGCCCAAAAAAATGTGTTAACTTCTCCGGGACGGAGCGAGTATCGTGTAAGTTAGAAAATAGAGCGTAATATTGAAAAATAAAACTACATTTGGTTTATGGCAATTTCTTTTGTGAAATAGTAAAATCATGATTTCATATTTGGTCATTCGTAGAGGTGGCCAACTATAAACAATCACATCCATTCATGAGATTAAATTGATTGAGATGATACATAAGACAGTGATGAACCTAAATTGACAGTAATTTTTTTTCCACAAACAACAACCAACATAAACCTACGTTTAAGGTTCACAACGTATATGAGGTTGATTATATAGACAACTCATCACAAGAGTATTCTTTATTAGTAACTTATACAGAACAAGTATATATCACGCATGGATTAGATCTCTATGGGTACCTGTTTATGCAATCGAGCCACGGGTTCTTCGACGGGCTCTCCATCGTCCTCACCGACTTCCAAACAGCACTATTACACTTGAAACCCGACCCAAAAGCCAATTGCCAAATCCGTTCGCCCTTTTCCACGTGCCCTTTCGCCTCCAGATAAGCCAGCGCGTACCATATGCTGCTGCTGGATGTATTGCCAAATCGGTGCAACACGGCTCGTGATGCCTCCAGATTCTTGTCAGTGAGCTCCATGTTCCTCTGCAGCTCATCAAGAACCGTGTTGCTGGCTGCATGGATGCACAAGTGCTGGAATGCTAACTTGAAATCGGGGATGTATGGCTTTGGGGGATTCGATTTGTTGCCGGAGAGAAGGCCCCAAGCTTGGGTTGAGAGGAAGATGAGATGCTCTGATAAGGGCAGAACAAGAGTGCCTAATGTGGTGATGTTGGTCTTCAGTGCATCACCCCCTAATTCCAACAACTCTTTGCTCATTTTTAGACCCTTAAATCCTACCATGTCTACCTCTTGGTAGATGCTCCTGATATGATATGTCAATTGCTCAATAAAATATGAAAACAATTCTTCCGAATGATTCAGCGTGGAATGTGTTGTTACACCTTAGTGTGGCATCTCTTATAAATTGACACATGGCGAGGTGGAGAAATCTAATCCTTTACCATTAGGGTTTATAAGTATAATTTATCTCCTCCCTCCTACATGTCACTCATCAAACAGAATATTATCGGACATGTTACACCAAAATGACATAGTACATTCAAATCCAACATATTATTGTTCATCTAAAAATTATGAGTTAATTTTCTGTTCCATGAATTATTTAAGGATAATGGTTAATTATTTAGAAGGGTAATAATTTTTTTATGGAGAAAAATGATAAAATCTAATTATGCGTAACGTGGTAGACAAGCTTATAAAAAATATAAGAAGCATGGTGTACTAGGGTTTGAAAATTTGTCGATAGATATTGAGGCTATTTTGAAATTTTTTGTAATTTTAAATTGATAAAAAAAATCGCATTTTTAGTCTCATTCGATAGAATTTTTTATTAAAAAAAAAAAAGAATATATTTTTTGTCCCGATCATGTGTACTTCATCGATCAAGTGCCCCATGAGCATGAACTATAATGTTAATAAATAACATAACATGAATTTAAGCACAAATTAAATTAATGGTAACTAGTAGTATAATAAGTTCTTGTCAATTACTCCCTCGTCAGTTTAAACTCCACATTTTTTATTTTTGTCCATTTCACATAAAAGTTTATGGTAAAAAAAAAAAACATTATACCAATCCCCCACTTCTAAAAGTACATCTTAAAAAACTAACTAACCACTCTCACTACAAAATATACTTTATAATTTATTTATCACCTAAAAATATTAAATACTCTCCAAAAATTAATACACTAACGGTGAAGATTAAGTAGAATAAAGGGAATATTAAACTTTATGGGGATAAATGAAGCTACCCAAAATTTGAGGGAGCAATTTGCAAAAAGTCACGAAATTAAGCGCGAAGAAAAAAAAAACCTACGTACCTAAAACTCCGATCATCACCGCCCTTGTGCGTCCTCACGATATGCTCGAGACGGTACTTCGCCCGGCGGCGATCACGGCGGCGATTGGAAAGCATCACGGCGGCGCAACCCATCCGGAAGTAACAATTCGATATGAGCATGGATCTGTCCTTCCCCTGATAAAAAGCAAACCTAACGATCTCCGTACTCACCACCACAGCATAAGTACTAGGGTTCGCCTCCAGCATATCGCGCGCCAAATCGAGCGCTATAATCCCAGCGCTACTTCCCATTCCCCCCAAATTGAAGTTGAGAGTGTTTTCCTCCATCTTGTAGTGGTTGATTATCATGGCGGTGAGCGACGGCGTAGGATTGAAGACGCCGCTGTCGACGATGAGGATTCCGACGTTTCCTGGCCGGCTCTGAGTTTTCTCGAAGAGTTCATCGAGGGCGCCGAAGATTACGGTTGAGGCCTCTTCTCGGCCTTGTTTAATGGTGGCGGAGCTTTCCGGTGAGAAAATTGATTTGGGAAGGTAGGATTCATCGCCGATTCCGGAGGTTTGCAGGATTCGCTTCTGGAATTCGAGGCTTGCTTCGTCGAATTTCCCTGATTTTCGTGCTTGTTCAATGAATTGCTCCTTCGTCACCTGTAATTATGCGTTAATTAAATTAAATTAAATAATAGGAGTATCAGTTATCACATATTAGTATCCTTTTACACTTTATTAACCAAAAATTAATTATTTTATTCACAATTTTAATTGATGAATTCATATTTTATCAAGTTATTATAAAGTTAAATAATATTTCCTCTCTCTCACATATTCATGTACTCTTTCCGTTCAAAAAATATATGTACGCATTTGTGGCATGAAATTTAAGAAACTAATTATTTTTGTTGTAATAATGTAAAAAAGTGAAGGAGTATTTTGGGTAACTAAATACTATATTCGTACATCCTTAATTTATTTATTTTACTCCTTCCGTCCCAGAAATACATTCATGTATTTGGTGGCACGGAGTTTAAGAAAATAACTTTTTGTTGTAGTGATGTAAGAAAGAGAGGGGATACTTTGGGTAATTGAATTGAATAAAGTGTATGATATAGTTGACTTTGACTAGATTGTGTGTAAAAAGAAGGTGACATTTTTGTAATATTGTAGTATTGTAAGGTTATTGATCTTGTGTATAGTTTCCATTTCTAGGGGGTGAAAGTATTTTTGGGACGGAGCAGAATGGGAAGTGTGAATGTATTCTTAAGACAGATGGAGTATTATTTTGGGCCGTCCACTTCTAGTCTATTCATTTTATCTTTTAGATACATGGACCCACACACCATATTAATACAATCAGACCCACACACCCATTAATACAGCAACCCACTACACATAAAATAATAATACTCCTTAATCTACGTGCAAAAAGCAAACAGATACATTAAGAATGGACGAAGGGAGTAGTAGCAAACATATACATTAAGAATGGACCGAGGGAGTAGAATAAAGTGTACTCCCTCCATCCCACGTTAATATCACTACAAAAAAATACATTTAAACACATTTAAAAGTGTGGTAATAGGTACTCCCTCCGTCCGCCCGAAAGGTGGACATTTGCTTTTTGCACGTGGATTAAGGAGTATTATTATTTAATGTGTAGTTGGTAGTTGTATTAGTGGGGTGTATGGGTCCCATGTATTTATTGTATTAGTGTATGTGTGGGTCCCATGTGTTTAAAAAGGAAAATGCAGACCTTTGGTGCGGACGCCCAAAATGGTAAAATGTAGACCTATCTAGCGGACGGAGGGAGTAATATATTAACACACATATACATTAAGAATAGACCGAGGGAGTAGAATAAAGTGTATTCCCTTCGTCCCTTTTTTGTGTGCTCCATTCTGCCGTGGGAATAGATAGTACCCTATTACTACACTTTAAGGTGTGAATAATTATGATTTCTCTTAGATTCGAACCTATGTCACCCGTATCATTTGATGAGATCTCTATTTTAAGTCAAAAACCATTAAACTATAAGTAATTCTTGTGATTTTTTTTATAAAAAATAGTATATATACATAGAATACATAAATTTTATAATATTGATTTTATGTTATCAATTTAATAGGTATAATAAAATAAATTTAAAATTATTTATTAAATTATAATATCAATTTAATATTTTTAAATAAAATAATAGTAATATATAAAATATATAACATTATTATTTTAAAATTATAATTTAAAATTTTATATATTTATTATTTTCTTACATTTTTAACGTAAAATATTTTATTATTAAAATAAAAATATATTTTATTTTTTAATCATTAAATTCATTAAAATAATTATTATTATAAAAAAATTTAACCTTTAAGTAAATAAAATTTACATCGAAAAAATTATCAATTTAAGTAAATAAACTTTTATGTAAATAAAATGTAAATAATTTAACTTTTTAATTAAATAAAATATTTATATTTTAATAGTTTAACAGCGAAACAAAAATTAAAAAGATAAAATTTATTTTAATGATTTACTATCTTTAATATAGTGTGTGATAACAAAATATATATTTACACATATACTTTTAAGTGTCTCTAAAGAGTACTTATAATTACACTTTTTTTGTGTATTAAAAAGGCGTAGCAAAAGTGTTACTAAAGAGTATATATAAGGACACTTTTTTTTAGTGTTAAAAAAGGTGTAGCAATAGATAAGTGTTCCTTTTGAAGTGTGGTAATAGAATAAATATCAATACACTATTTTATTAAGTGTCTTTATAGAATACATATTAACACCCTTAAAAATATAATGCAGCAATACAATACTTCTTATCACGTTGATGTTAAAATAACATAAAAAAATGTAGTAATAAGCATTTTTATTGTAGTTAATGTTTACTTTTACTTTTTGCGCATAGATTAAGAGAAATATTCCCTTCTTCTCGGTTATAGGTCTCCATTATTTTTTGCACATGGATTAAGAAGTATTATTATTTTATTTGTAGTGAGTAGTTATATTGTTAGAGAGTAGTGAGCCCTATGTGGGGCCTTTTACTAAAATAGGAAAATAAGGACCTTTAAATAGGACGCCCAAAATAGTAAAATGAGGACCTAAGGTGGGATGGAGGGAGTAATATTTTAATGTGCAGTGAAGTGAGAGAAATAATATTTAATGTGAAGTAGGTAGTTATATTAATGTTGTGTGTTGACCCTACATGGAATAATTAATTATTTTTTGTGGATTCAACTTGACAAATAAAGAAATGTAAACGTTAACTTGGGACAACCCAAAATAGAAAACGTAAACCTTAACGCGGGACGGATGAAGTATGATATAGTTGACTTTTAATAGATTGTGTGTAAAAAGAATGTGATATTTTTATAATATTATAATATTGTATATTTCTTGATATTATTTATCGTTTCCATTTCTAGGATTTGCAATTATTCCTGGGATAGAGCAAAATAGAAAGTACGCAAGTATTCTTGAGATGAGAGGAGTATTATACATGATCTTACTTACCTTTTACACTTTATTTATTAATCTCAACAACTTTATTTAATTTTTTACGAATTATTCATCTTTTTCAATAATTTTATTTACTTTTACATTTAAAATTACTTACTAGCTCATATTTTTTCTTAAATTATATATTTAAAAATGTACTCGTATAAAAGGATATAAATACTCGTGTGGGAGTAACTTTTTAAATCAATGTGTCCGTATAAATATGCAGAGTTGAAGGATTAATAAATGATACTCCTAGTACAACTTTTTCGCCCTTGTTTCCCTTATGTTTATGTTCTATTTGAAGGTATTATTCTTCAACAATTTAGAATATAAGATAGACAATGACATGCATACAATCTCCATTTTGATACAATTTCGGTACAACCTTTTTTCCTTCATCTTCAATGTGTATTTTTTTTTTTTAAAAAAAATGTTGATGTTACTGTTTTTTTTATTATTTAATTTTAGGGATATAATTGTAATTTTACCCTTATGGCTTAGGGTATAATTTATCCTCAGTGTTTAGGGTTTATGGTATAATTGTAATTTTACTCTTATAGTTTAGGGTATAATTTATCTCCTAGGGTTTAGGATTTTGGGTATAATTGTAATTTTACCCTCGTGGTTTAGGGTATAATTTATCCCTAGGGTTTAGGGTATAATTGTAATTTTACCCTTGTGGTTTAAGGTATAATTTATCCTTAGGGTTTAGGGTTTAAGGTATAATAGTCATTTAAATAAAATAAATTTATAAAATAAAATAAAAAAAACATTAATGAAGGAGCAGGAATTAATAAAGAAAGGTGTGGACCAAGGGTGTACCAATTCAATTGGTACACCCTGTTATACCCTAGTCTCTCTCATCTTATATACCATAAAATGTTGAGTTAAATTCATTTTTTGCCCTATAACTAATAGAAATTTCGATTTTTGTCCTAAAAAAGATAAGTGGTTCAATTTTGTCCTATAACTAACGAATTTCATCAATTTTTGCCCGATTTTCTCCGAAAAATGCGAATTTCGCCGGAAAACCTCACGTCAGCCGCACATGAGGCTTTAATTTGGGGGTTTTCGATTAGTCTTACCTACGTGGCAATTTTGACTGGATGTGAGCCAATGAATTCGCCACCTCATATGCCACAATTTTTTATTTTTATTTTATTTTCCACATCATATAATAATAAACATAAATTAAATCAAAAATTAAAATTTAAAATGAAAATATTAAATAAATAAAAAAACATATAAACTGAATTTCAGAAAACCAAAATTAAAAAAGCAACAAAAAAAAACAAAAAATAAAAAACGGAAGCAGATCCACAAATTGAAGAACACGGTGAACTTCAGTTTTGATGCTTGTCGTCGTGGGCTACCGGGCGGCCGTGCTTGCTGTGTTGAAGCCGCCGCTCACCGTGCCACGGTATCAATCGGCGACTCATAGACGGAGTCAACTGGTTTCCGGTGCCTTCTGCCACCGTAGAGAGAGGAGAGAGAGAATAGCTCCGCCGTAGAATCTGGCAAGAAGATGTGGCAGATCGCGACGAAGAAGAAGAAGGGTAGGCTGACGAGGGCAGATCTGGGTTCCAGCCTTACACGGACTTTCTGTCGGCGATGCGTGATCTCCGGAGGAGCCTCCGTCGCCGGATTGAGATGCTAAGCGGTGAGCATCCTCGAGCTTTTCTCTTATCGCCGGTGGTGGGATCCATTTGCTGTTTATATATTTTTTAATTTGGAATGTTGTATTTTTGAGCCCTAAACCATCTATCTCTCATGTTTTCAAATTTCAATTCCAATCTCGTCCTTGCCTCTAATTCTTTGGGGGCTTTTACCGACTCCTTAATTTCCTACCACATTTACGTTAGAATGACCTGAAATTTGCTGCAAAAGTTTCGTTTTTGTGGGTCATTATTCTTTACGTAAAGGGAGAGGATATAGGAGGGAACCTGGTGTAAATGGCTAAACTGGAATCTTGTATTTTGATTTGGGGATTTTGAATTTTCATTTGGTATGGTTTTCCTTCCGTCAAAGAAGAGCTTGTCTGCAGTAGTTCGAGATGATGGTTGGTGGCGTTGCTCGTCGGCTGTGGTTGGAGATGGTGGTGGCGTTGCTCGTCGGGATGGAGATGGTGGCTGGTGGCAATTAGTGTTCTTAGTTTTTTTATTAATTAATATTTTTTGTTTTTTGTAAGATCATATTTAAAGAAATTATAATGGTATGAGTGATTTTAATTTTATTTTTCTGCTCTTTAATGTATATTTTAATTTTTCTATGTCATTAAATATTTTTAGATAATTAAAAATAATAAAATATTTTTAGATATTAGGAGTTCAAAGTTGAGTTGGCTGCTAATTTAGTTTTTTTTAATTATAATTGTATTCAAATTTATTTTATGATTTAAATTGTAATATTAATATATAGATGATGTGGAAAATTAAAAAATAAATAAAATTATTTTGTGGGATATGACGTGGCGGATTCATTGGCTAAAAAAAAGTCAAAATTACCACGTCGGATTGACTAGCCGGAAATCCCCAAATTGAAGTATGACGTGGCGGATTCCGGCGAGATTCTTATTTTCCGGTGAAAATTGGGCAAAAATTGATGAAATTCGTTAGTTATAGGGCAAAATTGAACCACTTATCTTTTTAGGGCAAAAATCGAAATTTCTCTTAGTTATAGGGCAAAAAATGAATTTAACTCTAAAATGTTTTATGAGGTCTAAACTATTATATTTGAGACTGTGAACTCAATTTACGTGCGACTTGAAGTAATGGTCTCGGTTCACAAATCTATTACTATTTTGATATATATTGTAATTATTTATTATAAATCGTTTGATGAATTATACATAAATCTAGATTTTTCTATACACTAAAACGAAATATCAATCCTAGAAAAAAAGTCTAAAATTTTTTAATTGTGCATACATTACTCATCTAACGTATTTAAATGTACTTGGAGATTCTGTGTCACTGCGCACAAATCATAACATGAGACACGTGATTTAAAAAAAGAGTATGTATCTAATTAACAGCTTCAATTAAAATTATAATGTGTTATTAATCTTTAAATTAAATAAAAAATTTAAAAAAATTAATAATCAGCCACTCCGCCGAAATTATAAATCTCACTATTATAATCACTTTGTAGCATTTTAACTTTTACATATTTTTAATTTAAATATTTAATTTCAATATTTATATTTTTCTTTTTGATAAATAGAATTACATGAAACAAGTTGGGACCCGCATAAATAATTTATCTTTCCATCCTATAATAAGTGTCTTAATATATATTTTCCTCCGTTCTACAATATAAGTGTTACCTCAAAAATAGAATTTCACATCAATATATAACTTTAATAAAATATAACGAAATTTCAAATTTATCACTCTCATCTAACTCAAATCACATATTTTATAATTTATTTATTACATAAAAAGATACATTACCCCTTTAAAATTCAATGAAATTAATCAAAAAATAATTTTTTTAAAACTCCGTTTCTTCAGTAACTAAGACAACTATTTTAGAATAGAGAGTAATATATATTCATGTAACTCACCCACAATACTAATAAAGCTTATCAATTTCACATTAAAATATTATATCACTCAACTTTTTATACATTAAAATACTATATTTTTTTAATTTTTGTAAAAAAAAAAAAGAAAAAAAATTAAAACTTGGGAACTTGGGTAGAATCACCTTAAATTAATATATGCATAAATCTCCAATATTAAATGAGAAATATATACAGTACTCCCTAAATATTTAAATCATTATTCCATACCTTGAAATCATCATCAGGTTTATAGCATGCAAAATCCAGGAGAAAAATAGGACGATGGCGCGAAAAGTAAACAGAAACGGCAGATGCCGTTACTGCGACGAGCAGCACCACGGTGGGGAGATTGTAGGCAGCGGCGCCATCCCAAAATCTCCGCCACAGCTCCGCCCTGTTGAGGCTTCCCACCTCCACCCCGAAACAAACAGCCACGCCGGCACCGAGGCAACGTACAGTCCGTGCTTGATCATGTAATGATACCCTAACTTCACGTATTTCATGTTCACGGACTGTACGAACCCCGGCAACCTCCGTCGTCCCCCGACGGAGGACGTGTTAACTACCTCCGCCGTTGAATGGGCCTCTTCTTGAGCCATGCTTGTAAAAATTAAGCTGTTGTTTTTTTCTTTGGCAAGAAAGAATTGGGTTGATTTATAGTATGGTGAAATCTGGGTAGGGTTGGCGGGACAGGTTTTTTTGCAGTTGAATAGGTTTGAAATTAAATAGCATTGATCGAATCTTATAAAATAAACATGCAAGTGATCTCGTAAAATCAGCCAGGTTGCTTGCAATCATTATTTATTTTAGGCTTTAGATTATATCTTGTGTCACTCATCAAATATTTTATTATAAAAAATATAATATCAAAAATGTAAAAGGAGGTATAGGTCTGAATTATTATTAATCAAATATAGCAAATTTAAGGGTTATTCTTTGGTGCACCGATATACCTAGGGTTTATAGACTATTTTGTAGGGTATAATTATTTTTATTTTTAAAAATTTTAATTATTTTATTTTGATCAAATGATAGTTATTAAGTAGTTTTTCAATCTAATTGATCATATTAACTAGGTACACCCTAATTTAACTCCAAATTTATTGGATTTATAAAAAAGTGATAAGGGTGCACCGAAATATTTCATTAACAATTGGTAGTATGAATAAAAAGTTTAACATTTTCAGTGAAAATTGATGATATTTTTGTATATTTATTTTTTGTCACATAACAATAGGGTATTTTGATTTCTATCTCAAAAAAGTTTTTTTTTTTAATATTTAATCTAGTCTCGTAACTACCTACATTGTTCGATTATATGACCCCAAAATTGCCAGAAACCCACAAATTGAGCGGTCATGTGCGACACACGTGCATGATTCCGGCAAAAAATTGATATTCAGATTAAAAATGGAACTAAAATCGAATATTTTCGGTAGTTATGGGATTAAAAAAAAAAATTTAGGGCAAAAAAAACCCTATGAGTATGGGATGAAGAATGAATTTAACATATTAAAAGTGATAATTATTTAAATAAATATATAAAAATATCACATAAGACGATCTCATACAAGTGTTGTCATATATAAAAAAGTATGATATTTTAAAAGAGGGTCAGCTATTTGAACCTCGAAAATACTAAACACACCACTAAAATATTTAAATTTAAAAATTATTGATTAATATGTCAAAAGTACCCTTAATCAAAATGTTAACATGTTGAAACATTCGCTCCTCTCTCTCCCCGTAGAAGTTAGAACCCCAAATAAACTCTTCGCCCCTCTTTCTGATGTTCTAGAACATTAACCTTTCTGAAAAAATACTGTAAATTGTGAGGGAAGATTATCAATTTAGGTGTTTATGTTGAAACCTTAGTTGGCGATGTTTAGTGGATTGTGACGATCTAGATTGTGGGGTAGTAGAAGAAATTAATATTTTCCAAGTTATTTCATGTTCAATTTCATAATATAATTTGAATACACAACCACTCTTGAAGCATATGATAATGTCTTCGAATAAAAAGTAAAGTTGGGTTTAGAATTAGCCATCATCATTAATCTTGAAATCATCTTGCGATAAAAGTAATTTAGGGTTTAGGATTAGCCATCGTCAACCTCGAATCATCTTGCGACTGCGCCAAGTAAGCAACCCTTTGTATAGCTTCTCTAGCCCTCTGCTTTGCGAGCAGAGCTCCCTCAAATTTTCAGACTACAAATAGAACTAAAAAATTGAACATTTTCGATAATTATGGGATTAAAAGTGATAACTATTAAAAATATATATAAAAATGTAATATAAGACAATCTCATGTAAGTATTGTCGTATATCAAAAAGTATGATATTTTAAAAAAGGAACATGATTAATAAAATAGATAAGAAATGATGAATATTTTAATTAAAGTTATACTGATTAGTGAAATGTGATAATTGTCTATGATAATTGTTTAAGTAAATTATTTTATAAAAATTTGTAGTATATATAAATAAATAAATAAATATAATATTTAAATGAAAAGTGAAAATTAATTAAGAAAAGATAAATTAGTTTCACATCGTGAGACTTTGTCACACGAGTATTGCTCTAATAATAATAAAAAAAAAATCTAAATTGTCTTTGATAAGATTCTTCTGTACTCCCTAATAAGTCTACTCCATTGAATGATCATAGGCGCAGGTAGTTTGCGTATAAAATGGGACGTTGGTGTAAGAATATTGATCGTGGAGCAGAATGATAAAGAAAACAAAATAATTAATTAGTACGTAGGTAATAACAATGCATTACAACTGATTTTTTTTTTTCGATTAGAATACAATTTCTTTTCGGAGTTGTCATTTAATGTAACACTTTTTTTTTATCAAGTTATAGGAGAGAAATGAGAAAATTATAATGTAACATTTTTTTTTATCAAGTTATATGAGAGAGACGAGAAAATTATACATAAAAGGAAGTATAATTTCTATAGACAATTGTTATTTTTTTCTCTTTATAGCAAAAAACTATATATTAAATAGTTTGAATATCAGTTTCTAACATAGTTTATAATTATATAGAAATGAAAGGAAAAGTATAAGTTAAACCTAACAAGATAGAGTATGAGCAATTATATTGGCTTTTCGTCTTGTCTCACTGTAGGAAACATTCATGAATGGTGCCAGGAATCGAAAGTTAGGGGCCAACATTGCATTACTCTCTCTCTCCGTTTTTAAAAGTTTTCACCATACAAAAAGATTAAGAAAATGCAACTTTTGGTGGTATTATGGTTTTTTTAATGATTTGCATGCATATAGGGCAGAGGACATCTTTATCGGAGTCCGACGACGGCGATGAAGGAATTAGCGGCTATGCATCGGCGCGGTGCAGCCTTCCTGCTGGTACTTCATCGTAGGCAGGAGAGCGCTAATTGAAGCGGCTTGGCCATCCATTTTGAGCGAATCGAAGAGTGAGGGAGAGCTACATGCGAAGGAGAGAGTTTATAGCGTGAATTTCGTAGGATTGAAGAAAGAAATGGCGGAGAGGGAAACTGTGGGCGTCTGTGTGTTCTGGAGAGAGAGAACATATTTTGTTAATTTGGAAATGAAAAAAAATAATAATAAATAGGTGGAATATGACGTGGCGGATTTATTGGCTAAAGAAAAGTTAAAATTGCCACGTCAAATTGATCAACCGGAATTAAAGCATGACATGGCTAATTCGCGAAATTTGCATTTTCTGGCGAAAATGGGCAAAAATTAAAACAATTCGTTAGTAAATTGAACCACTTATCTTTTTAGGGCAAAAATCGAAGTTTTGCTTAGTTACAGGGCAAAAAATGAATTTAACTCTGCATTAACACTTAGCAATTTTTGCTATATCAACAATGAAGGTGTGCATTTAGGGAAATACGGCCCGATTGCCTTGTTTGATTACTATGCTTGTGGAAAAAGGCTATTGCACAACCTAAGATTGTAGGTTAAACCTTCAAATGTATACATGCCATTGAAAGTTGAGGTCGTGCTACTTTGTATGTATACAGGCCATTGAAGTTGAAATCGTGCTACTTTGTTTAATTTCTTTGTGTGACGTTTTAACATTTTTAATCTGTGTGTATATATATAGGGGATTGAGAATGTGTGCTGCATTGTGGAAAATTGCTTTTATGCTAATCCAAGGATTGTAATGAAAGAAACAGTGATTTGAGAAAAAGTTTTGAAGGATGTGTATTATTATAAAGTGAAGGAGAAAACTTAAGAGGGAGTACACTTTTTTTCCAAATTGTCACTCATAATTCTCTTTACTGTTCTTTTTAAGAAAGTTTATGTTATAGTTTATCTAACTAATGAATTTATACTTCTTACTATTTGCTGTTTGTGGACCATTTTACAATGGAAATCTGATTTATCAAATCATTCAAGCTATCCTCTCTTCAATTGGCAATTCCTTGGTTTTCTCCTGTATCATTTTTCCGCACAATGAGAAGAATGAAACGGCAATCTCCGCAACACTTCCGCAAGTGCTATAAAATAAAATTATTTTAGAAAATTGATCTAAATTACTTTATATAATATAATATAATTGAAATATAATTAAAGTATGAGTTTCTGACCTTCCCCAATAGAGGGAGTCCGGGACTAAGAACACAGAAATGATGGTCATGATCACCACCGGGATCGGGTCGAAGAAATGATAGAAAACTTCGCCGATTTTCTATTCGACCCAGTGGACGAGCCAGTAGTTGACTCCGCAACACTTCCGCAAGTGCTATAAAATAAAATTATTTTAGAAAATTGATCTAAATTACTTTATATAATATAATATAATTGAAATATAATTAAAGTATGAGTTTCTGACCTTCCCCAATAGAGGGAGTCCGGGACTAAGAACACAGAAATGATGGTCATGATCACCACCGGGATCGGGTCGAAGAAATGATAGAAAACTTCGCCGGTTTTCTATTCGACCCAGTGGACGAGCCAGTAGTTGACTCCCGTGGCAACCACACGGTCCACACTCTACACATAAAAACATCAAAAGATAATTAAAAGTTTGATATTATATAAATATGTATAACTAATTAAAAGTTTGATATTATATAAATATATATAAATATACTTTTAGTTGATTAGAAACATTCTTACATTATAAATAAGAGTTAGAATGTTAAATTTGGATGAGATTTTCCAAGTTTGAATTTTCCGTTCATTTGATGTAGCCCAAGCCAAACAGAACAAAGTGCTAAATAGTGATTGAAGTACCGTGACTCGCTCCTTTGCTGGATATTGCTCTATCAAGATGGTCTGTGACAACAACGCAAGTGTTAATACATATATTTCTACACATATATATATAAAATAAAAAGTTACCTTCAATGAGAACTGTTGAAGAATGGTGTATAAATCTTGATCCATCATATGAAAACAAGGTGTTGCTGTGAAGCTGAGGGAGTGAAGAATGCAATGGACGTAATGCATGAGTCATACACGTTGCATTAGAGACATTTTATCAGCTGCAAGAGTATACATGTAACAGTTGTGATCATATGGAATTTTGGACCAGTTTGGTTTGTTTGCTGATCGGTTTTGAGTTTGTTAGTGACCATGTGCTCTTCAGTTAGTTAGTTATTGAGCACATGAGGTGTGATCATTCCATTGGTGCACTTGGCAATCGGTTATTGGTGAGGAAGATGCATAAATACACACACACAAACTCACAACAAAGGAGTTTTAGGAGCTGCATTCTTTCATCTTCTTCCAGCAAGCTTTACAGTGTGTTTAGAGCTAGTTTTGAGTCTCTATAGCTGTCATCTTCTTCGTGTATTATATCTATCAATAAGAAAGTTACATTTCCCTCAAAGTGGACGCAGATCAAGAAGATCGAACCACTATAATTCTCTTGTGTATTCTTCTTTCTATTTTAGGGTTTTGCTGGTTTCTTATTGTGTTTGAGTGTGTGTTAATCAACACTTTGACGTGCAATCAACAAGTGTGATCGTCGTGAGTGATCAATTATCTTGTGGAGAATCAAGATAATCTGTAAGATCACAACAAGTGGCGCCGTCTGTGGGAAGCAAACCATCAAACAGCAGCTGAACTCAAGAAGATGAACACCACACGGTTTGATATTGAGAAGCTCTCTGAAAAAACGGATTTCAGTCTCTGGAAACTCAAGATGAAGGCGATCTTGACACAGCAAGGGCTCATTGATGCATTGAAGCCACCTCTACCTGTCAAGATAGAGATCATCAAAGATCCATCAGCAGCTGGACCTCCAAGAGTACAAGTAGATGATGAGGTACTTCGTAAAGCTCATTCTACAATCATTCTATGTTTGGGGGATAAGGCACTAAGGGAAGTAGCTAGGGAGACTACTGCAATTGGAGTCTGGGAAAGGTTAGAATCTATGTTTATGATCAAGACTTTAGCAAATCGACTTCACATTAGGCAGAAAATGAATGCATATAAAATGACTGATGAAAAGCCTATTTTGGATCAAGTTGATGAGTTTGTCACAATCATGGATGATTTTGAAACTGTTGATTCAAAAATATCAGAGGAAGAGAAAGTTCTCATGTTGATGACAGCTCTTCCAAGATCTTTTCAAAGCTTCAAAGATACCTTGTTATATGGTAATCAGAGCTCCATCAAGTTTGATAATGTTTTACTAGCACTCAAGTCTAGAGAATTACAATTAGTAACTAATAGTACTCAGAGTTCTGGAGGAGAAGGTTTGGTTGTCAAGAAGAACAATCAAGCTAAAAGAAATAACAAGAAGAAGAGGGGTTCTGATGGAAATAAACAAGACAGAAAAGAAGGAGAGCATGCCAAAGAAGGTGAAGTAAGGAAATGCTATCACTGTAACCAACCTGGCCATATGAGAAGAAATTGCTACAAATGGAAAGCTAGCAAAGTAAAGGCATTGAAAAGGGGAAAGAAATTGATCAACAAAACCAAGTAAATCAAACTGCCCCTGCACAAGAAGACACTACAAAGTTTGTTGAAGTATTGACAGTCACTGCATCTGAAGTCTCCTCTGAATGGGTGATTGATTCTGGCTGTACTTTCCATATGACACCTGTCAAGCATTGGTTGATAGGGTTTAAACATCAGAATGAGGGCTCTGTACTTCTTGGAAACAATCAAACATGTAAGATCATGGGAAGAGGATCTGTCAAGTTTCAAATGTCTGATGGTACAGTAAGAATGCTTTATGATGTATGGTATGTCCCTGATCTAAGAAGAAATCTTATTTCACTTGGTAATCTTGATTCCATGGGTTATAGTTTCCAGTCAACTGATGATTGTTTGACTGTCACAAAGGGAAATGATGTATTCTTGAAAGGTATTAGGAAATATAATCTATATTTCTTGTGTGGAAATACTGTCACTGCTCAAGCTTGTAGCACTAGTAAAATAGATAATTCTATACTATGGCATAGAAGGTTAGGTCACATAAGTGAGAGGGGTCTGCAAGAATTGGCTAAACAGAAGTTATTATGTGGCCATACTTCCATTATTTTGAATCAGTGTGAGCATTGTGTGATGGGAAAGGCAAAGAGGTTAAAATTTGGTATTGGAGAACATAATTCCTCATCTGTGTTAGATTATGTCCATTCTGACCTGTGGGGACCTGCCAAGAACATCACAAAGGGAGGTGGAAAATATTTCATCTCCTTCATAGATGATTATTCAAGAAAGGTATGGATTCATATATTGAAATCCAAGGATGAAGCCTTCACTAAGTTCAAAGAGTGGTTGGTTGAGGTTGAAAATCAAACTGATAAGAAATTGAAGTGTTTAAGGACTGACAATGGCTTGGAATATTTGTCAGATGAATTCAATCAGTTCTGTAAGGATAGAGGAATTAAAAGGCATAAGACTGTTCCATTAACTCCACAACAAAATGGAACAGTAGAAAGGATGAATCAGACCATTCTTGAAAGAGTTAGGTGTATGATGAGTAGTGGAGGATTTCCAAAGAGTTTATGGGGGAATTAGCTACTACAGCAGCATTTCTTATAAATAGGTGTCCATCATCACCACTAAACTTCAAAACTCCAGAGGAAGTGTGGAGTGGTAAACCTGCAGATTACAGTAGTCTGAAGGTAATAGGATGCCTTGCTTATGCTCATATAAAGCAAGGAAAGCTGGAACCAAGAGCTTTGAAATGTGTGCTAGTTGGTTATCCATCTGGAGTAAAGGGCTATAAATTGTGGTGTCCAGAACAACAAAAGATTCTAATCAGCAGGGATGTTTCCTTTGATGAAGGGAAAACGCCACTGGTTGAAAAGGTCAAAACTGCAGCAAGTTCTGATCAAGATGTTGAGCCTCAGGTGGAGTCTTGCAAGACATGTAGTGGTGGTGACAACATTTTGGAAGGTCAAAACACCTATCATCTTGCTAGAGATAGACAAAGAAGAGAAATTATACCACCTGCAAGATACATCCAAGCTGATCTTGTTTCTTATGCTTTGTATACTGCTTCTGAAGTTGAATCACTTGAACCTAGGAATTACAGGGAAGCTATAAGTAGTGTTGATAGTGATCAGTGGATAATGGCTATACAAGAAGAGCTCTTATCTTTGGATAAGAATCACACATGGGATATAGTGGAGAAGCCAAAACAGCAGAAGTTAGTAAGTTGTAAATGGATTTTCAGAAAGAAACCATCTACAGTTGAAGGAGGAAAGCCTAGATTCAAGGCAAGATTAGTAGCAAGGGGATTTTCACAGAAGGAAGGTATTTACTACAATGAGATATTCTCACCTGTAGTTAAACATTGTTCTATAAGGATCATTCTCTCATTAGTTACTCAATGGAATCTTAAGCTTCATCAGATGGATGTTACTACAGCTTTTCTACATGGAGAGCTAGAGGAGCAGATATACATGACCATACCAGAAAGCATTGAACTTCATAGCTCAAGTTCAAAAGCTTGTTTGCTTAAAAGATCTCTCTATGGTCTTAAGCAAAGTCCAAGATAATGGTACTTGAGATTTGATGAGTATATAGTCAAGTGTGGATTCCAGAGAAGTCTACATGATAGCTGTGTATACTATATGGAGGAAAGTGGTCTATTTACATACCTTTTATTGTATGTTGATGATATGTTATTGGCTAGTCATACAATGGATGGTATTCTGAAGGTGAAAAGAATGTTGGAAGCTGAATTTGACATGAAGGATCTTGGAGAGGCCAAGATGATCCTAGGAATGTCAATTGATAGAAACATGATAAGTGGAACTTTAGTGCTGAACCAGGAGGCTTATATGTTAAAGGTCATTAAAAGGTGCAATATGGATGAGTGTAAGACAGTCACTACTCCATTCAAGCAAGGTGTAAAGTTGACTCTACAACAGGGACCAAAGTCTACAATAGAAGTTATGGATATGGACAAGACTCCTTATGCTAGTGCAGTAGGAAGTCTAATGTATTATATGATCTGTTGTAGGCCAGACATGGCTTTTACACGCAGTGTTTTAAGTAGATTCATGGGATCTCCTGGTAAACTACATTGGGAAGCAGCAAAGTGGGCTATGAAGTATATAAAAGGCACTGTCAGTAGGGGATTGAAGTTTCTGAAAATCAATCAAGACAGTGAAGTTTTGTGTGGATATGTTGATGCAGATTTTGCTGCTAATATGGATACTAGAAAGTCTTTAACAGGATATATTTTTACTCTTTATGGAACTGCTATAAGTTGGAAGGCTAGTCATCAATCCATAGTAGCTTTGTCCACAACTGAAGCTGAATTTGTGGCATTGACTGAAGCTATTAAGGAAGGTATATGGATTAGTGGTATGCTTGAAGAGCTTGGTGTGCAGCAAGAAACAGTGAAAGTGTTTTGTGACAATTAGAGTGATATTCATTTAGCAAAACATCAAGGTTATCATGAGAGAACAAAGCACATTGATGTCAAGATGTATTTTGTAAGGGATCTTGTTGAAAGTGGAACTGTTAAGGTGTGTAAGATTGACACCTCTGTCAATCCTGCTGATTGTCTAACTAAGGCCTTGCATAGTTCTAAATTTGAACTAAGCTTAGGCTTAGTTGGTATGTGTAATGAAGTCTGAAGTACTGCTCAATAAGAGCAGTAAAAGGAGGGAATGTAGCTATCTTAGTTGAAGATGGATACTTGATTTAAGGTGGAGTATGTTGAAGAATGATGTATAAATCTTGATCCATTATGTGAACACAAGGTGTTGCTGTGAAGTTGAGGGAGTGAAGAATGCAATGGACGTAATGCATGAGTCATACACGTTGCATTAGAGACATTTTATCTGCTGCAAGAGTATACATGTAACAGTTGTGATCATATGGAGTTTTGGATCAGTTTGGTTTGTTTGCTGATCGGTTTTGAGTTTGTTAGTGACTATGTGCTCTTCAGTTAGTTAGTTATTGAGCACGTGAGGTGTGATAATTCCATTGGTGCACTTCGCAATCGGTTATTGGTGAGAAAGATGCATAAATACACACACACAAACTCACAGCAAAGGAGTTTTAGGAGCTGCATTCTTTCATCTTCTTCCAGCAAGCTTTACAGTGTGTTTAGAGCTAGTTTTGAGTCTCTATAGCTGTCATCTTCTTCGTGTATTACATCTATCAATAAGAAAGTTACATTTCCCTCAAAGTGGACGTAGATCAAGAAGATCGAACCACTATAATTCTCTTGTGTATTCTTCTTTCTATTTTAGGGTTTTGCTGGTTTCTTATTGTGTTTGAGCGTGTGTTAATCAACACTTTGACGTGCAATCAACAAGAGTGATCGTCGTGAGTGATCAATTATCTTGTGGAGAATCAAGATAATATGTAAGATCACAACAAGAACCATACGCTAAAAGCGGCATTGTATGCAATCATAATTACGCACCCTAAAATCCATTCTTGCAGGGAATGTTCTGGTTCTGTAAAGAGGGATGCGATATGTTTTTGTATCGCTATGTATATTGACGGGCCTCTGTATATCGTAAACCCTCCTCCTAGGAGGCCCAATACAAAACCAATTATTTTACATCCCACTGGCATGGTCTTGGAGATTTTTTCCCTCCTAAAAATAATAATTATTAAATTAATAATATATATATATATATATATATATATATATATATATATATATATATATATATATATATATATATATATATATCCTGAAATTGTGAAAATATTTAGTATATATATTAAACATTTTTAAGTCATGAGGTGGTACAATGGTTTTGCTCCAAGCTGCTAATTTAAAAGGTCGCGTGTTCGATTGCAGCTTTGTGCGCTCTTACTGTTATTAGATTTTTTTTTCTTTTTCTTTTGTTTGTTTTTATAATTTTTTCCTTTCCTCTTCTTTATTTCTATTTTATAAAATTGCATTTACTCTTTGTAGTTTTACGACTACATGAGTACATGGATTTTGAAAAGTACATTTTTTAAATGAATAATATAAGAAAAAAATAAGATAATTTGGATAATTTAAAGACAAAAATAAATAAAGTTTTTGAATTTACTAAGTATAAAAAGTTTTTATAATATTTTAATTCTTTAAGAATATTAGTAATGTGTAGTGTTGTTATTATTGAAAACGTGGTAATAATGTAATGGAATGGACGAAATGAAAAATTACAAAAATACAAGAGACGGATGAAATACATTATACTCCATATAGAATTTGGGCCCCCCTCAATAAAAATCCTGCGTCCGCCACTGTATATATATATATATAGATATTACCTTGAGCAAATCGGTAAGATGTATGTCATGGTCGGAGTTATATTACTTGATAAAACCACGATCAGTGGAGGCAAATATCGAAATGCAACTAGTACAGGATCGAACTCAATGCATATCTGCATGCATACATGTAATAATATTAATTTTGTATTGACATAGGGGAAATCCATATTTAGAGATGTTAAACGGGCCAGCCCTAACCCATTAGGGCTGGTCCTAACGGGTTTTGGGTTAATCGGGCTTCGGGCTAAATCGGGTCTGTTTAAACGGGTTATGAAAAAGTGAACCTAACCCTAATCCTAACGGGCTACGGGTTAAACGGGCCGGGCTCGCGGGTTGTACGATAAAAAATATTTAAAAAATTATAAATTATAATTTATTATAAATAATATAAAAAATTCAAAATTAACTAATACATTATTTAAAATTTGAGAGAATTAAGATTAATACATGCAAAATATTATTAAAAGATATAAATTAAAAGAATTTGTGATAATTAAATTAATCTTAATATATTTATTCAAGTATTATTTTATTTATTAGAGAAAATTTTGGGTTAGAGTAAGAAAAAAGATGAGAAAGAGATGAAAATTAAAAGATGGTGAGAGTTTGTCCAACGATGGGTTGGGAATAGGGTGGAATTGAGTGGTCGATGTATAGATTATGGGTGTTAAAATTAATTAAACATAATAATAATAATAATTTCCAATCCTACGGGCCGGCCCGGTTAGCCCACGGGCCAACCCTATTAGCCCACGGGTTAATCGGTTCGGGCCAAAAAGCCCGAATGTTAAACGGGCTCAAATTTCTTGGCCCTAACCCTAATTTTTTTCAGGTTAATCGGTTCGAGCCCACGGTTTACGGGCTTATTAACAACTCTATCCATATTTGTGTACACTCTAATATTTATTCCATCTTTCTTTGTCCACTACAAAATAAAATTATTTTTTTGACACAAATTTTATTAAAAGACAAAAACACCCTTAATTACAAATAAATGCATTAATTGAACCGATAAAAAAAAAATGTACTAATTGAACCTACAGGCTACAAACCATATGCTGTCCATATGTATTTAAACTGATATATTTATAATTGTTGTGGTAGTAATAAATTAATAATAATATTAATTATAGTAATTACCTACAACTTAGTTAATTAATTACTTGAGCAATATCCGTCAAAAAAATTACTTCAGCAACACTATACCAATTTAATGTAATTATTATTTTTGGATTTTCGTAACAACAACTTTCTTAATAATGCATTTTATTTTTTAATTTAAAAAATAATAATAGTTTATCTTTCTAAAGATTAATTAATTCTTCATATTTTAAAGAGTAATCAATAAATTAGGGTGTAATAATTTGAGTAATATTTTTTATTTTGAAATGTTATAATTTTCTCTCTATAAAATAAATTTTCAACAATTTCCACAAATGTTTACCCTTCTTAATTAGATTTTTTATTCATTTTAAAAAAAACTAACTAATAAGATAATTTATTTTATACATTTGTAAAAGAGAAAAAATAATACTCCCTCCGTCCCGGGTATTTTTACCCGTTTGTACGGGCACGGAGATTAAGACGTTTTATTTTTTTAATATATAATGTAAGAGAAAGTAGGGATAAATTAGTAATTTAAAAAGAAAAAGTGAATAAAGTTATTGTGAATGATGAATAAAGTGTAAAAAAGTAATTAAAGTTGTTGGGATTGTAAAAAGTATGTAATAAAATATTATGTATTTTTGCCAAAAATGGAATGGGTAAAAATACGTGGGACACCCCAAAATGGAAAGTGGGTAAAAATACGTGGGACGGAGGGAGGGAGTAATAATATATTAGAAATTTTAGACACAATGAATGAAAATGTCAGAATTCCTCTATTTTTTTTAAAAAAAAACATATCATTAGATTCTTTTTTTTTAAATAAAAAAACAAAAATAACAAACGCAATGTATTTGTTTTAAGAAAAAAACAAAAGTAATCGGTATTCTAACTTGCCTAAGGGGGTTATGGTCTTTTGCTTAGATATGCGGACAAAAAAGATGAATATTTTGTTGGTGAAAAAAAAAAGAAACAATACACTTCAAAGTGTACAAAAATAATTTCCCCCTTAAAATATAATGAAAATAAATAAGGATCATTAATGCATATATATATATATATATATATATATATATATATATATATATATATATATATATATATATATATATATATATATATATATATATATATATATATATATATGAACAAATTAACACCATCTTGCCGAGTATGATCTAGGTCAATGGAGATGCTCTCCTCTAATTAATAAAAATCATTAGTTTATATATGAAAATAAATTATTTAAAAAAAAAGCTAAGTTGAGAAGGTTTATAAAAATCATTAGTTTATATATAAAAATAAATTATTTAAAAAAAATCTAAGTTGAGAAGAAACCTGATAGCAAAAGGAGCCTACGCAAGAGCTGCGATGGCTTGTCGATAGACGACAAACACATAAATCACTGTCTCTTTTAGGACCATCCCTTTTGATAATAGTGTTGTTCCCATTGATATCATTTGGATCATGATTATGAAAAAATAAACAAGGCATTTGGAGTAGGTAGCTGCAAGCAAGTGGTGGAAGATGATGTTATTAAAACTTATTCAACACCGGTAAGAGTTTTTGCAAAGTAAAGAAGAGTAAACATGGTTTCAAATAACAGACACTGTAGGTCATACAAAAGAGAAAGTTAAGAAATTTTGTCTATTAGCATCTTTGTCATTAATTAGAGCATTTCTGCAAACGACTCCATTGATTAGAGTATCTTTGAAAGTTTGGTTCATGGTTAAAGCAAACCTAAAGTCTTCTTAATGGGTTTCTTCAATAGATTTAGATGTGAAACATTGCTAAAAAATTTGTGCTTGTTGTCAAAAGACTTTCCTGTATATATGAAAACAACCAACACTTGAATAAGTGATTAGATGTTGACACTTGTTCTTTTCTTGGATATGAAACCTAAGAATCCCCTTTGGGGAGTGAATAGTAAAGTAATGACTAAAACGAGTAAAATGATTCAGGTGTTGGTTGGTGAAGGACTCTGGTTTTAATAATTAGTTTGTTTACTGTCAGAGCTCATATTTCATGCCAAGATCTTGATGATGACTAGAGAAATTTCTTTGAGCTAATCATTTAAGATTGGCCTATGATCTATGGGTGTTATCGTTTATCTTATTAGTTGGATTGCTTTCTTTGAACTATTACAATAGTTCAAATTCAAAAGATAAAGACTTTGAGAACGTTTACCTTATCCTTTTGTAGTAAGTTGATGACATAAATTTGTTAAAGGGAATTAATTTTGAGGTACTCCGAATGGATAGCATGAAAATTACAGAGTAATATATGATTTCATTAGAAACTCCTCTAGATTCACTCGATTTGAGTTTATTAATAATCAAGAACTTTGTTAGATAAATTTCTGGTTTATTTTGAGATTTTGTTGGAAGTATGATTGTAAACAAGTGGATTCCAAAAATGCTGGTTTATGTTGTCATATATCAAAAACATACTTCCATTACCTAGATACTGCCATTTAAATATGGATGCTCTCTCTCTCTTAAAAAAAAAGGATAGTTATTCCTGGGATGTATATGTTTGAAATTCATCTATTCACAATGTAATAGATGTTAATTATTATTTGATGTATATGCCAACAAATAGTAAACATTTCATATTATGTTGTACACCTCAAGACTTGAGCAAATATATTGTTTGATATTACTTAGATCTAGGATCAGACAGCATACCTGTGCATCACATGACGCAAAATAAAAGGCTTTGAATTTTAGGATAGATGAAAAAGCAAAATCAGTCTAACAAGAAGGCAGCTGGTTCTAGAAATAAGATTTGAGATAAGAGGGGAATCAATTCGAAGAAAGATTCATAAGTTAGGAAATGCTTTGAATACCATGAACTAGGACATGTCAAGAGAAATTGTTTCAAATGGAAGGCCCTAAAAGGAAAAGTTGTGGAATAAACATCTGACAATAATAAGAAGCAAGCGAATCAGGTGATTGGCAAGTCAGATGGTGATGACTCTGTCACTCTGATTATGTAGAAGCTCTTACTTCATCAAAGGTGGAATGTCAGTGGGTGCTAGACTCTGGATGCACCTTCCACGTGACTCCAATCAAGGAATGGTTCACTGATTTGAGATATTTGGATGGCAGAGTTGTGTTACTTAGGAAAAGTAAGAGGTATTGGATTAGTTAAACTTAAGATGTTCGATAGGGTTACAAGATAGCTAAGTAATGTGAGGTATGTTCCAAACTTGAGAAGAAATCGGATATCTCTTGGCATGCTTGATTCTATGGGATTCACTTTTAAATTTGAGAGTGGAAGTCTGATTGTAACTAGGGGTGATCATGCTGTTATAAGAGAAAAAATGGAAAAATGAACCCTATTTTCAACTCTATTTTCTTGAAGGGAGTGCTGTTACTGAAGATTTAAACTCAGTATAAGAGAAGGACAATACACTTCTTTGGCATAACAGCTTTCTTCATATAAGTGAAAAAGATCTCTAAGAACTTGTTTGAGGGAAGTACTATCACTTAGATGGATCTCTGTGAGCATTGTGTTTATGAAAAGGCTAAGAGGATCAGATTTGGTACAGGTGAGCACAATACACAAGCAATCATAGATTATGCTCACTTTGATCTTTGGGGGCTAGCCAAGACATCAACTAATGGAGGAGGAAGTTACCACATGTCTATTGTGGATGATTTTTCAAGAAAATCATGGATATACATCCTTAAACTAAAATCTAAATCATTTGAGAAGTTTGAAGAATGGCTAGTTGAAATAGAAAATTTGAGTGGCAGGAAACTTAAACGTCTAAGAACAGATAATGGGTTGGAGTTCTTGTCTGAAGAGTTCACTAACTACTGCAAAGAGAAGTGCGTTATCAGGCACAAGACTGTACCAAGGACACCACAACAGGACGGTATAGCTGAGAGGCTCAATCAAACTCTGCTAGAAATGGTAAGCTGCATGCTAAGTAGCTCGGGTTTGCCAAAATCATTTTGGGGTGAATTAGTTGCTACCACTACTTATCATGTGAGAATAGAAGTGCATCAAAAGCTATAAATTTCAAGGCTTAAGAAGAGGTATGTAGTGGTAAATTTGGTAATTACAGCATATTTAGAGTTGTAGGATGTCTTGCATATACACATGTTAAACAAGATAAGTTAGAACATATGGCATTGAAATGTGTATCTGTTGGATATCCCAAGGGAGTAATAGGCTACAAACAGTGGTGTATTGAAAATCAGAGATTTATGGTCAGTAGAGACACACATTTAATGATCAGATTAAGCTACTTAACAGGTTCAAGAAGAGCATATACTCAGCTTGAGGTGGAGTCTTCTGATGGATATACAGGTTTTGAGGGACAGGTTGACACTGATGTATCAACAAATGAAATAATTCAGAGTATTTATCAGCTTGCTTGAAATAGACAAAGAAGAGAGGTGTATGCACCAGCAAGGTATGCTTAGGATGATGTAATTTCTTTTGCTTTATATTCTACTCTTGAAGTTGATTGTTATGAACCGAGGGATTACAAAGAGATTATAAAGTGTAAAGAAATGAGTATTTTTTATGTAGGAAGAACTGAAAACTTTAGAAAAGAATTAAACATGGTCAATTGTTGACAAGTCTAAACCTCAAAGACTTGTGGAATGCAAGTGGCTATATAAAAAGAAACCTACTATCACAGAAAGAGGGAGCATAAGATACAAGGCAAGACTTTTTTTTACAAAATGATGGAATCAACTAGAATAAAATATTTTCTCCATTTGTGAAACATTGTTAAAAAGGATACTATTATTTGCACTTGTGGCTCAACATGGATTAGAATTACATCAGTTAGATGTAGCTGCTGCATTTCTTCATGGCTGATTTGAGGAAAATATCTAGATGATTATACATGAAGGATTGCATGTTTTAGAACTCTGAAAATAAGGTTTGTTTTTTGAAGAGGTCTCTGTTTGGTTTAAAACAAAGCCCAGACAATGGTATCTGAGATTTGATGAATACATTACAGCTCATGAGTTCATTAAAAGCAGATATGAGAGTTGTGTATATATTGTATATCAGTTGTAAAGATGAATGCTACACTTACTTTCTTCTTTATATGGATGACATGTTAGTTGCTAGCAAGTCATTAAAGAGCGTTCTTAAGGTGAAAGAAATTTTGGGTTCAAAATTTAAATGAAGGACTTTGGTGAAGAAAATGATACTTACTGGTTGTTTGTTTCTTAAGCAAGAAGCATATCTGTAACATCCCATAAAATATTGTGCATGAATCCAGTTATGGCCCAACTCTTGGAGGCCCAATACAAGCATAAAAGCATTGCCCAGCCCACTCAATTGCTAAAAACCGCGTTAACGTAGATGAGAGAAATCAAAATTTTATACTCTTCCCATAATTAAACAAATCTCTTCCTGCCTAAGAAAATCTTATCATATCTCGTCTATTATCAAAGAAATATTTTCCCTGCTATCACTCCCAAATTTATTCTCTTTGCTAAGGAAAGTTTGACTCCCTTACACGTTAATTATTTTTGAGATTTGGCTCATTCATTCAAGTATAAAATCGATCATTCTTTCGTTCCTACGCATTCAACTTTTATTTTTCACACGACTGCTCTCATACGAAGGGAGAAGGGTTTCGACTGGGCTGGTCACGACATACAACTCTCGAATCCAAGGCTTTTACGTGGTCGATAGGTGAAATTTATTATGTGTTGTTTATGTATTTAAAACCCTACATGATATGATTATACATGAACATAATATGTTATCCATGAATTATTAAGTACAAGTCAAGGGTATTGAATCGCGATGCTTGCCAACATGGGTATTGAACCGAAAGGTGTTTACCAACATGATTTGAAATTTCAAGTTACAAGTGTAAGAATTTCAGTTTCACTCGTAGTAGCGTTTGAATGATAAATAGTGCGTAATTTATTTCACTGAGTGGTGGATTGCTCACTTCCTATGATTTACTCCCTTTTCAGGTTAGCGTGGCGGTTGCGTACGAGTGGGGGCACGTTGGCAAGGGGAGATATAATAAATATTAATAAATAATAAGTTTGAAGAGAGCTTGTTTTAAATTAAGTTTGCTTTCGAAGTTATGATTTGTTGCTTGTGTTCTTCATGTTTCGGTAATTTCTTTTTTAAAAATCTTGAGTCGGAATATTTTGCAGCATCTTGTATGTGATTCTGTTTATTTTTATGAAATAATGAATTTTTGATTTATCGCATTCATAGATGATCGTTATACACGTGAATGTTGAAAGGTATGTGTAAATATATTATAGTCTGCATACTTTTCCAATTTTTAATTAAGTATGCACAATGCATGTTCTTTGAGTTTGATCCATCAATACCTTTTAAATTATTAATTCTTGGTGTGGGTTAAAGCCATGTTTTCAAAGTTAATAAAGTGGCAGTATTTTATTTTCCAAATTAGAGATAGTAGAACTCCATTAATTCTTCTCAAATTATTTGATTAGGGAGAAATTAACTTTGTTGTAATTTATTATAAAATAAAATTTAGATGCCAATTTTCGTTTATGACTTTTAAAAAGTCCAATGGTTCAGCATTATGTGTCGTCTTTATTTAAAATATGGTCGTGAAATTCCTATCTATTAGTTATTTGCTTAAAGTCGTATTTTCATTAATCGTTTTTATAAATTTGCAAGTGTTAGGTTTTATGAAATAAACTTAGGGTCCTTTTCTTTAAAGGCTTTTGCTAAATACTTTCATTTATCTTTGGTTGCTCATTTATTTTTTTTTCAATAACTAAAGCATTTTTTTATCATGCTCTATTTAATGCTCTATTTATGAAATAAAATGAAAATTTTTTTATTTTGAAAATTGGGGTGTGACAGATTGGTATCTGAGCCTGATTATGCGATTCTGCATACTTGTTCAAAAATTATTTTTATTCTATCATCCGCATATGCATATGTAAATGATTTATTTGCTATGAAAATATACATGAATAATTTTAATAATAATTAAGTCTCTTGCTACGCATCCACCGAGTACGACGCCCACGCCAAACAAGGTATGAAAGATTTAAAATTTGCAACTATGTTTACATGTGAAATTATGTGCAAGTTATGTTTTATTATCCCATGTGTATAAATTTATGAATTACTATGCAAGATAGTTTGTTCTTACGTGATAAGAGGAACCGTGTTATGGTAGATGGACAATATAGCTAGACAACAAGCTTACAGAAATTATCAGCGCGATCCGCGCCATGATTTGGCAACACACATTGCTATAATGCTGAAAGAATGGAGAGAAGTTCGAGATTATGGAGACAGAATTACTAACTATTGGGCTTGCGTGAAGCTGATTAACACTTTACCCCTGGCATGGAGGGAGGTCGCCTATCCCATTTTCACGGCTGGGCTGCGACACAATATAAATCAAGAGATTCCACGAACAAGCTATCCTGTGTTCACCGTATAGTTGTTCGAGAGAGTGGTTCGCTTACAACCACCACCTCCTGGACACATCGTAGATGCTCCGGAGAATGCTCTCATCAAGGGATTCTATGGAATTCCTGATGAAGAAGAACCCGAAGAAGACCCTGAAGAGGATCCTGAGGAGAATGTTGAATAAATTCATGCCAGCAATTATTTTAGCTTCTAGTATTATTTATTATTATTAACCTTATAATGGGAGAACTCCAGCTCTAGAGGGAACAACAACAACAAACAGCCAAGGGCCAACACTAATCCGCCCCCAAATGCTCAGAACACAAAACCGCTTTGCCCAAAATGTGAGAAGAGACACGATAGTGAATGCCTTAAAGGTCAAGGAAGATGCTTCAGATGCCACGAAGTCGGGCATAGAATTCAAGATTGCACCAAACCACGTAACTATGTGCCGGAACGAAGGGGACCGCCTGCAAGAGGAAATCAAAGGCAAGCTACCGGAGGTCAAGAAAGAGTCTTTGCCATGAACCCAATGAAGAGGATAAGGAACAAGGAGTCACTATAGGTACTTTATCTGTGGGTAACTCCGAGTTTTCACATTGTTTGATACTGGTGCATCACATTTCTTCATATCTGCTAAGTACTGTCGTAAGATTTGTTGTGAACTAATCAAGAGTGACGAGCCTCTTAAGATTAGTCTGCCTTCGGGAGAGAAGATTTTCACGCATTCATTAGTGGATAGCCTCGACGTATACATTGAAGGGATCAACTTTAGCGCCAAACCCTACGTTATGGACATGCATGGGTTCAATTTGATACTAGGAATGGATTGGCTTACACACCATCAAGCCATCTTCAGGTGTAAGGAGCGAGAAGTGATCTTAACGGTGCCAGGATCCAAGGAAGAAATCATCCACAAGATCAAGAGTGGTGTGATACCCCGAGTTTTGTCTACCACGAAAGCAGCAAAGATGCTTAAAAAGAAGTCGTGTCAAGGATACTTAGTGAACATTGTGGACTCTAAGATCTCAGAAGTGTCACCCAGCAGCATACCAGTAGTGCGGGACTTTCTAGATGTCTTTCTGGAGGAATTTCCAAGGATACCACCGAACCGCCAAGTAGAATTTTCAATAGACCTACTACCTGGATCAGCACCAGTTTCCAAGGCCCCTTACAGAATGGCACCCATGGAACTACAAGAGCTGAAGATTCAACTACAAGAGCTTCTGAACTTGAGATTTATTCGCCCAAGAGTATAACTATGGGGAGCACCGGTTCTATTCATCAAGAAGAAGGACAGTTCGATGAGGAAGTGTATTAATTATCGTGAGCTCAATCGACTGACAGTGAAGAACAAATATCCCTTACCGAGAATCAAAGACTTATTTGATCAACTTGAAGGAGCTAGTACCTTTTCCAAGATTGACTTGAGATCCGGATACCACCAGTTGAGGGTGAAGAAGATAGATATTTCTAAGATGGCTTTTAGGACTCGGTATGGACATTACGAGTTTGTTGTAATGCCATTCGGCTTAAGTAATGCACCTGCTGTGTTTATGGACCTGATGAATCGAGTTTTCCACCAGTATCTCGATCAATTTGTCATAGTCTTTATTGATGACATTCTGGTTTACTAGAAGAGCGAAGCACAACATGAGGAACACTTGAGGTTGGTATTTGAAACACTTCACAAGGAGAAGCTGTACGCGAAGTTTAAGAAATGTGAATTTTGGTTGAACCAAGTCGCCTTCCTTGGACACGTGGTGACATCTCATGGAATCGAGGTGGATCCGTCGAAGATTGAAGCTGTAAATCAGTGGAGGACGCCATCAAACGTACAAGAAGTTCAAATTTTCTTAGGACTAGCGGGCTATTACCGGAGGTTTATTGAAGGATTTTCAAAGATAGCCGGTCTTTTGACGCGCTTGACTCGGAAAGGCAAAAAGTTTGTTTGGTCTGAGAAGTGTGAAGAGAGTTTCAAAAAATTGAAGCATGACTTGACCACAGCACCAGTCTTGGCGATACCAAATCCAAACGAAGAATTCACTGTTTACAGCGATGCATCAAAACAAGGACTTGGATGTGTTTTGATGCAGCATGGGAAGGTTATTGCATACGCTTCCAGACAGTTGAGGCCGCATGAGGTGAACTACCCTACGCATGATTTGGAGTTGGCCGCAGTTGTGCATGCCTTGAAGATTTGGCGACACTACCTATATGGAGGAAGATGTGTGATCTTCACGGACCACAAGAGTCTGAAATATCTTTTCACTCAAAAGGAGCTCAACATGAGACAGCGACGATGGTTAGAGTTGGTGAAGGACTATGATTGCTCAATTGAGTACCATCCAGGTAAGGCTAACGTGATAGCCGATGCCTTGAGCCGAAAAACCAAAATGGAGCTTAGTAGTTTACATACCAAGCATGAGGAGTTGATCAAGGAATTCGCCAAGATGAAAATCGAGTTGGTGACATCACCCTCTGGCACAAGAGCGATCATTGCATCGTTGGAGATCCTACCGAGTTTGAAAATGGAGATAAAGGGAGCTCAAGCGCAAGATCACTTTTTGCAAGGAATGAAGAAGAAGGCACAAGGAGGCGAATATAATGGCTTCAAGGTAGATGATGATGGAGTGTTGACATTAAACGGAAGAATATGTATTCCAATGGTTGAAGAATTAAGAGAGAAGATTTTAGGAGAGGCACACGGAGCTCCATACACCGCCCATCTAGGAGGAACAAAGATGTATCAAGATTTGAAAGAAAGATTTTGGTGGAGGAGTATGAAGCGAGATATCGGATACTTTGTTGAAAGATGTTTAACTTGCCAACAAGTTAAGATTGAACACCAGCGACCAGCCGGAAAGCTTAAACCACTCGAGATTCCCGAGTGGAAATGGGAGTAAATTGTCATGGATTTTGTTGTGGGTTTGCCAAGGTCTTCAAAGGAAAATCATGTCATTTGGGTCATTGTTGATCGACTGACCAAGTTGGCATATTTCTTACCAGTGAAAATGATGTTCAAGATGGAACAGTTTACTCAATTATATGTTCAAGAGATAGTGAAGCTTCATGGGGTACCAATTTCAATAGTGTCCGTAGAGATGCACGCTTTACTTTAAGATTTTGGGAAAGTCTGCACAAGGCCATGGGAACAAGATTAAATTTCAACACCGCCTATCACCCGCAAACCGATGGGCAATCCGAAAGAACAATCCAAATTTTGGAAGATATGTTAAGAGCATGCATACTCGACTTTGATGAGGCATGGAAAAAGTTTCTACCTCTAGTCGAGTTTGCCTACAACAATAGTTATCAAGCGACCATCAGATGGCCCCTTATGAAGAGCTCTATGGAAGGAAGTGTAGATCACCATTATATTAGGACGATGTTGGTGAGAGGGCTGTCCTGGGCCCCAAAATGATAGAAGAAGCAGTGGACAAGATTAGAGTCATTCGAGAAAGAATCAAGTCTGCCCAAAATAGACAAAAGTCTTACACTGATCAAAGAAGAAGATACTTGTATTTTGAAGTCGGAGACCATGTTTTTCTAAAGGTGGCTCCCACGAAGGGTGTCATACGATTCGGAAGAAGAGGGAAACTAAGGCCCCGTTTTGTTGGACCATTTGAAATTTTCGAACGAGTTGGGGATCTAGCCTACCATTTGGCTTTACCACCCGAGTTATCCTCAATTCATAATGTTTTCCACATTTCGATGTTGAGAAAATATGTTCATGATTCTAGCCACGTGGTAAATTTCTCGACATTGGAGATTGGCAAAGACTTAACATATGAAGAGGAACCTATGGAAGTCTAGGAGCGAAAGATCCAAAAGATTCGAAACCATGACGTACCGTTCATTAAAGTGCAATGGAGTCGACACACGGAAGATGAGACCACATGGGAAAGAGAAGATGAGATACAAGCAAGATACCCCTCTTTCATTACGGGTAAGACATTTATATTATGATAGAATTTCGAGGACGAAATTTTTATTAGAATAGTAGGATGTAACATCCCATAAAATATTGTGCATGAATCCAATTATGGCCCAACTCTTGGAGGCCCAATACAAGCATAAAAGCATTACCCAGCCCACTCAATTGCTAAAAACCGCGTTAACGTAGATGAGAGAAATCATAATTTTATACTCTTCCCATAATTAAACAAATCTCTTCCTGCCCAAGAAAATCTTATCATATCTCGTCTATTATCAAAAAAATATTTTTCCTGCTATCACTCCCAAATTTATTCTCTTTGCTAAGGAAAGTTTAACTCCCTTACACGTTAATTATTTTTGAGATTTGGCTCATTTATTCAAGTATAAAATCGATCATTCTTTCGTTCCTACACATCTAACTTTTATTTTTCACACGGCTTCTCTCATACGAAGGGAGAAGGATTTCGACTGGGCTGGTCACGACATACAACTCTCGAATCCAAGGCTTTTACGTGATCGATAGGTGAAATTTATTATGTGTTATTTATGTATTTAAAACCCTACATGATGTGATTATACATGAACATGATATGTTATCCATGAATTATTAAGTACAAGTCAAGGGTATTGAATCGTGATGCTTGCCAACATGGGTATTGAACCGAAAAGTGCTCACCAACATGATTTGAAATTTCAAGTTACAAGTGTAAGAATTTCAGTTTCACTCGTAGTAGTGTTTGAATGATAAATAGTGCGTAATTTATTTCACTGAGCGGTGGATTGATCACTTCCTATGATTTATCCCCTTTTCAGGTTAGCGTGGTGGTAACGTACGAGTGAGGGCGCGTTGGCAAGGGGAGACATAATAAATATTAATAAACAATAAGTTTGAAGAGAGATTGTTTTAAATTAAGTTTGCTTTCAAAGTTATGATTTGTTGCTTGTGTTCTTCATGTTTCGGTAAAAAAAAATTTTTAAATCTTGAGTCGGAATATTTTGCAGTATCTTGTATATGATTCTATTTATTTTTATGAAATAATAAATTTTTGATTTATCGCATTCATGGATAATCGTTATACAAGTGAATGTTGAGAGGTATGTGTAAATATATTGTAGTCTGCATACTTTTTCAATTTTAATTAAGTATGCACAATGTGGGTTAAAGCCATGTTTTCAAAGTTAATAAAGTGGCAGTATTTTATTTTCCAAATTAGAGATAGTAGAACTCCATTAATTCTTCTCAAATTATTTGATTAGGGAGAAATTAACTTTATTGTAATTTATTATAAAATAAAATTTAGATGCCAATTTTCGTTTATGACTTTTAAAAAGTCCAATGGTTCAGCATTATGTGTCGTCTTTATTTAAAATATGGTCGTGAAATTCCTATCTATTAGTTACTTGCTTAAAGTCGTATTTTCATTAATTGCTTTTATAAATTTGCAAGTGTTAGATTTTATGAAATAAACTTGGGTTCCTTTTCTTTAAAGGCTTTTGTTAAATACTCTTCTTAAAATAAAGTTGCAAGAACTTTTGGGACTTGTCCCCTAGTTTAAATATTTTATCTTTGGATGCTCATTTATTTATTTTTTTCAATAACTAAAGCATTTTTTTATCACTCCCTATTTAATGCTCTATTTATGAAATAAAATGGGAATTTCTTTATATTGAAAATTGAGGTGTGACAATATCTGCTAAAAGTGTTGAGTAAATACAATATGAACCTGAGTAAATCTTCAATTAGAAAGGATTTCGTATTAAAGTTTTATACTTGTGTGTATCTCTATTAATTTTTACTCTTATTTTCTATGTTAACAAATGTTATCTTTTAATTAATCTTCCTCTCAACTGATGTGTGCATTATAATAAGGATGATTTGTTTCTCTTTGACACATTTTGTTACCTGTAATACTAAGTTGCAGATATGCACATTCCAAATTTAGGTAAATTTTCAATCATTTGAAAATGATGTGTATTTATATTCAAATTTCCAACAGTTACTCCACCATTAATTTCTCATTTTAACATTCAATTAAATGAAAAGCAAGAATCACACTGCAACATTTTTGTAACGAATCTGTAAACTCTCAACAGTCTTTGTTGTAGCTCTCAATCAACACAAACGAATCAAGAATCCACTCAACACTCAACTCACGTTTTTAAGAATGAAAATAAATCAAGAAAACTGAAAAACTAATAGGAAGAACACTCGAGAGTTTTAAGTGATTCGATCACTCAAGGATCTACATCCACTTTAGGAAATAGGACTTTCTTATTGATTGATTGAATGAATACAAAACTAAAGAATGATATACTAAGCTAGAATACACTTAGCAATCGAAACCAGAAGAAGAAAATGCTTAAGAATAAAATCTGATCTTATCTAAAGGCTTGCATGCGGTTCTTAAAGCTGTTGCAGCTTATTAACTACCTTCTAAAGACTCCAATGAGCCATTGACACATCATCCTACCCTTAGCAACTAATTTAGCTATCCAGCTCAGCATAACTATCCCTTAAACCTGCTCATTTAACTCCTCAATTGATCCAACAGATGATTCTTGGTGTGTTAAATCCATGCAACATGTCCATGACGTCCGTATCTTCCTCAGCTACAAGGCTACACTTGTTGCACGTATAACGGATCATGTTTTACACCTCGACTCCTAAAAATTTCAACCAAGAACAATTGATTCCTGAAGCATGCCTCTTTCATTTAAAATGAAGTGGTTGGTTGTATTTTTTTTAAGTAACAAAGGCCTAGAGAACAGTGTTAGAAAAGCTAGCAACAAAAGCTATCATGACTTGGACAAATTTCTTGAATTTGTATTTTTCTATTTTCAAAGTTTTATCTATATATATATATATATATATATAGGAAAAGGGTCAATATGACCCTCAATTTAGTAGATGGGTTCAACTAAGCCCTTCACTTATTTTTTTTCTCACTCAAGTCACTTATCTAAGATAATTGGGTCAAATATGCCTCAATCTTTTAAAATCAAGACAAGGAGCAATTCTGTTCAAAAAATAAAAAAGAAAAAAGAAAAGAAAAGAGATAATGATGATATTCTCCATGAGTATCCATTTCTTATCTTATTTCCCACCAATTTTAAACTAAATTTCCTCCATAGTTTGAGTTTATTCTCAGAAATTTTGTAGAGGTCAGGGAAAAACAAACACACCCTTCATCTCGAATATAGGCCTAATGGTGAGAATCAAATCCAATTAAGAGATTATCCCCTTTGCATTAGAACCCATCTGTTGCACCATCAAAATATCTGGATGCCTCAATCCTTGGATTGATAAACCTTTCATCTTCATCAGCAACATCAGTATTCACATTACGAGTGTTCTCCCCCTCTACTTGATCCAAAGAAAATCTTGAGTTTCGTCTATGCTACAGTAGTTTGTGGTATGAAGAATGAGAAATGATGAAGAGGGATTTGGATACGGGAGCTTGCTCCGAAATCGCATAGAGAGTCAGCAATATGAGCGTCTACAATCACCATTTTATGGGGTGTTATTTTTTCAAAAGTCTTTGAACATGTGGTTACTGTTAGAGTGAAAATGAAGAAAAAAAATTATTTTGGAATGGAAAAGTGAGAGGATTAGAAGTGTGTATTTATCCACATCAAGAAAGTAAGCAAGAAGTTTAATGAATTAGAACCAAAACGAAAAATAAAAAATAAAAAATTTGTTTCTGGAGAGAAGTTTGGGATTTGGCGAATGGGTGGAGAAATGGGAGGGTGAGGAGTGTTTCCTCTCTGACAATTGCATTATTTTTTACAGAAATGCTCGTGTTTAGAAGATGAGTGGCATATTTGATTCCAATTAAAGAGTTGAGGGGTTTGAATGAATAAAAAAATTGATAAGGGGCCTACATGATCCCATCAAATAAGATGGAGGTCATATCTGACCTTTTACCCTATATATATATATATATATATATAATATCACAATAGTGCTATTTTAGAAAACTTCCCTCCAAAACTAACTTACTATAAATAGTAATGTGCTAAAAAACTAAAAATAAAAATACGTGTGTCAAATTATTAATGGTGTGTGAAATGTACTTGCTTTAGAGAGAGTAAGATAAAGTATTAGTAGTCAATTTTTGTAACCAATCAAAATATTTTGTTCTTATATTTATTTAAAAATTTATCTAATATTTTAAATATTTATAACTTATTTATTTTAAATTTATGTTACATGAAAATTATATCAAATTATTCGTCTTTTCAAGATCTTCGATTTGACATCCATATTTATAATATAATATAGTAGGAATTACAAAATTTCAAATTTAATAAAAAAAATATTTTAAATTATTCTTTATCACAATTTATTAATAAGTAAAGTATTTATAAATGAGTAAAAATATTTAAATTAAAATTCTATTTAATTATTTATTATTGAAATTTAAAAAATTCTAATCTTTAATGACTTTAGTTTAATATATATTATTAAGTAAATTTTTTATTGATAACTATTTATTATTTAAGAATAAAGTTATTTCTTTTTAAAATAAAATAATTAAATATATTTCACTTTAAAAATATACATAATTTTATTTGTGTAAGGCTTCTAGAAGAAGAAACTTGAAACTTTTGGAATAAGCTTGTGCAAGGCTTCTACAAAAAGTTTGGTGCAAATCTTTCATGGGAACATGCGACATTTAAATATATATATATATATATATATATATATGCTACTAATGATAAAAAAATTTATACAAAAACATCCGACTATAATAGCCAGTTGAGCGGACGTGGTGGAGGAGTGGTCGAGCGGACATGGTGAAGGAGTAGCCGATTGAGGTAGCGGCCACTCCTCCGCCACATCCATTCAACTGCCTATTATAGTCGGACATGGCGAAGGAGTAGCCGATTGAGGTAGCGAAGGAGCTTCTATGGCCAATGTAGAATATGTGCTCCCAAAAGAACACTTCATTGGCAATGGGATGCATTTTGGATTCTTCGTAAAAAGAAAATAAAGAAGTTCTCATCCGATGCATGGATAGTCTTTGATGAGTAAGATTATTTTTTATTAGTTTGACTTTTTAATGAATGAAAATTTATTTAACAAGATAGTTTTTTCATCATCAAACTCATCTTCAATTTTTTGCTATTCATAATTGTGGATAGAATTGTGGATATTTTCTTTATTTATATTGAAGAAATCAATTCATATTATATGTATAATTTTTACATGAAAATGGAGGAAGAAGAAAGAGTTAGAAGGAATTGTATGAAATGGAAGATTGAATTGAATAAGATGAATGAAATAAGAGATAGAGAAATAAAATAGAACATCATGAAGAGTGAAGTGAGTGCAAGGCTAAAAAAAATAATGTGTTCTACAAGTACGAATAGATGTTCCTCAAAATAAAATTATTCGAAATAATCTTTTTAATTAGTTATAGAAATAAAATATTAAATTGTCAATTGAATGTGAATTCAAAATATAAGCATTTGATCATGGTTGGAGAAAAATTGTATGACTAGATATTTGAAACATTAGTTCTTTTATATATATCTTTATAATTTTAAAGATATAAATTAGTAATCTACAAATTATTCGAATAGATGTTTCTCAAAATAAAATTATTCGAAATAATTTTTCTAATTAGTTATATTAATTAAATATTAAATTATCTATTGAATGTGAATTCAAAATATAAGCATGTGATCATGGTTGGAGAAAAATTGTATGACTAGAAATTTGAAACATTAGTATTTTTTTATATATCTTTATAATTTTAAATATATAAATTAGTAATCAAATGTAACGTATTATTAATTTATTAAATTAGAAAGGATTAAAAAATACTATCATCAACTCATTTATTAAATTAGAAAGGATTAAGAAATATTATCCTCAAATCATTAACTTAGAAGAGAAAATAAATTGTTCAAAAATTGCATCGATCATTCAAATCATGTAAAAATTGCATAGATTATTTGTATATGGTAAAATGCATAGAAAATTATCGATCATTCACATCATCATGTAAAAATTGCATAGATCATTTGCATATGGTAAAATACGTAGAAAATTATGATAAACATATGTAGCTTAGATATTTAGAAGTGACAAAAATTTAAATTTTTTTTATCTAACCATGAATATATCGTTGAAATAACACGATAAATATATGGATATAAAAATATTACTATTTTAACTTACATGTGAGAAATAAGTTTCTAAATAATACAAAATTTGTAAAATATTAGTAAAGTTTACAAATAAATAATATTGTTGATATCGAAGAAAGATAATTATAAATAATAGAATTCATTAAAATTATATACTCCAGTAAAATAGAAGACATGGAATTAGGAAGAAATGAAAGAAATATATTGGAGAATATGGTAAGAATAGTGTAATATTGTTAAAATATATATAATTTAGTATAGTGATTAAAATACACTATTAACCACAAATATTAAATTACAGTTATACCTTACAAATTCATTTGAAAAAGTATAAACTCTTGATGTTTGCTTTGGGTATAAGTAAGAGTAAGAAAGTTGGTTTTATGATTGGGTGAATTTAGTAAATCCAACAAATAATGTTAATTTAAGTTTAATTTGGGGATTTAAATAGGAGTGACAAATTTAAAATTAAAGTGAATTTTGAGGTTATTAGATAATTTTTTTTTTAATAGGGGTGTGAAGGTTGTTATTAGACAGACGAATGAGAAAGTGTGAAATCTTTTTAGGGTGGAAGGAGTACTAATTACTGTATGAGTATTTTTTTATAAATAATATAAAAGTTATTTAAAAAATACTCCATCCATCCTGGACTTATGTTCATCGGCATTGTAGATACAGAGTTTAAGAAATGTTGCTTTTTGACCAACTTTATTGACTTTTTTGGGGTATTGTGGTATTTTTAGGTAATAAATAAATTATAAAGTATGTTATGTGTGTTAGGTGGGAGTGGTATTTTTAAAATTAAGATAACTTTTGAGGTTGTCGATTGATGTGGAATTTTTTTTTTTGTGGTGAACATAAGTGTGGGACGGACGAAAACGAAAAGTGTGAATATAAGTATGGGACGAAGGAAGTATATGTTACTGAGTATATTATTATTGATAAAACTGTAATAATATATTTAATGAAAAATATTAATCGATTATGTGTCTTTTATTATTTTAATTTTATTATTTATTTTGTAATTGAGTTAGTAGTTGCATTGTGTATTTATCATGAATTGGGATTGTTTGCAAGAGTAAGATAATAAGCTGTCAACTTTTTAAAAAAGAGTGGTTAAAAATTATCATAAAATCTTGCTAATATCTAAGTTAAAACATGAAATTCTATAGATTTTGCTATGTCATCTGTAACTTTATGTTAATATGCTTAAGATAAACTAAACTGTACATTTTTTGTTTTTGAAAAAAACTCTAAAATAGTTATGATGATATTCATTATAGTCCTAAACTTTTCAATTTTGTTTTGATTTCGTCCCAAAATCTTCACCTATTTTTCCTCATAACTTTGATAAAGCACCAATTTAATCCCATAGTTTAGTCATATGAAATTAAAAAATTGAACATTTTAAGTGAAAATAGTTATTTAGGTGAAATTTTAAAAATTATGAGAATATTATTTTGAATAAATTAAGTTTCTTAAACCTATTTTTAATACAAAATTAACTGTATATTGCTCTTTAATATTATATTTTTATTCTCAATTCATTATTGATGAATGCTGTAATTTATTTATTAGGTATATTCTATAATCATTGTCACATTTTAATTTCTATTTTTAAATTTCATATATTTATATTTTAAATTCACTTTATTTATTTATGATACTTTTATAATAATTTAGTTTAATTTTTATTCTTTTCCGTGCAACGCACGGGTGTATTACTATTATATATATATATATATATATATATTTTTTTTTTTTTTTTTTTTTTTTGAATTGATGTTTTAAATGTTCATTTAGATCATTACCTGACTCTTATTTATGGAAAAATTTATACTCTTAGCAGGATCCTACTATTGATTCTCCAACTTAAGTATATTACACTATCCACCTGAACACTGCCATCTATCTCCAATAATAGAAGTATGTTCTTTACAGAGGAAGATCTTTTTACCATGTCTTATGATCTATCAAATTTGAATTAATAGAAGTAATCAATTGGGATCACCTATTCTATCTACTATTTCATTTGCCAATTACGTGAAACTTGTCACAATCATTCCCTAAATAATCGTTAGATGTGTGAGGGATTTAATAATCATTTAGTAGGGTAGTAGTATTTTTATTAAATTTATATTATGAAACATGGGGTGAAATACGATTTGAAATAATGGATCCGGATCGAGAAGCCATAGCTCTTATTATACAAGTTACCCATTTCATTATTTAGTTTGATTGGTAAAAGTTGGGCCTTTTACTTTTTAGAATCCCACTTCTTATAACTCATTGGCTCAATTGGCTGAAAAACAAGGGTGTAGTGGGTTTTCAAATACAGGCATAAGGGATGGGTGTTAGTCAATCACTCATTAGGCCTAATGACAAAATGACTACTAAATTACTAATTAATGAGTGATTGACTACTGCAGTTTTCAGAAATTAAATTAAATTTTAATTTTAAAATAAAGTTCGGATTGACTTATGAGTGATTGGCTATTCGCCACTGCAAATCAATTTATTTTTTAGATAAATTAAATTTTAATTTAAAAAATAAAAATTATGAAATTATGCAAATCAATTTAGATAGAAAAAGGACAAAAACCCACCCATTATAATTTTTAAGGAAAACAATGTAAATTTATATTTATATCATCTACTAATATATGAGATTCATGAACAAACTATGGAAGCAAACATAATAGGAGTATTAGCTAACCGATAGAAGCACTAGTCTCTTCAAAATCTTCATTTTCTGTAACATGTAAGTCTTCCTCGTCCAAGTTTACTCTAGGAGCTTCGTGTTCATTGTCATCCACATTTTCATTAGGAGCTTCGGATTCATTGTCATCCACATCTGTCACCACATTCATGAAATATTAGTTAGTTGAAATGAGTGTGATAAATTAAGCTGACAAAGATACTCAAAGAGAGATTACAAATTCTATTGAATACACTAGTTCTATGTTTCTTTCTTTTTTTTTTTAATAAAAAGTTGATTATTCAAATAATGGATATTTGAACTTTCTTGGTTTTGATCCACGGATATATTTTTTTTAGAGAAATAGACTACAGTGTTCTTCTCATATTGTAATTGAAGCTCATAATTTCTTTAATAAAGATGAGGAAGAGAGTTCATAATTATATTATGTAGGAAATTAGGAGTTAAATGTAAGAGATTGATTTTTAACAATGAGTTTCTTGGAAGAGATATGAATCCCCTGCATAATCTTTTAATACTTGTGTGACATGACATTGTTTTTAAGTTTTTTAAATAGATCAATTACAACAAATTGTTTACAAAATGATTTACCACACAATTATTACTTTTTATTAATTCTAGTATCACTTTTTATTAAAATATTATTACTTTTATCTCAAAAAATCTTTTATTTTTTTAAGTAAGTTCACGTGGACACAATTTAAATTTTATTTAAGCATTTTTTTTCAGTTTTTGGATATTTAATTTTTTTTCTATATAAATGTATAATTTATTGTAGTATATATATACACCAAACTTTGATTTTTGTGATTTACTATTGTCATTCCACACAATAAGTAATTAATTAATTATTATTATTAAAAGAAAAAAACAATAATAAATTTATTGGTTTTTTAATATCCAATACAATAGAGAAAGAATACATATAGTACTTCATATGCTCATGAAGGACCTAACTAAAAATTATTTTATTCTTCAAATAATATGTTACCCTAAATTTCATGTTTACCCTCAAACATGGTTAAGTATTTCATCTGTTTCGTCTATGTGAAGTGTAAACCTTATTCTCAACATGGTTAAGTATTGTTGGAGAGTTTGCTCTGTCTTAGCTTGTATGTAATCATGGTGCATAGAAGAATCAGGGGCAGCATGTGGTTTAAATCAAGAAAGAAGCAAATCTGTGCAACCGGCGCATAAGGTGAGCAGGGAAGTTTGAGGGGTTCGTATGGTGACTAAAAGGTTGAGTTAAAGGGATTTATACATATGGTTGGAAAGCTTGACACATCAGATTTCTAGTGAGAGCATATCCACAAGTTTTGGTAACCGTTTAATAGCCAAAACCAAGGCTGGAATAGTGCACCAGCAAGTTTGTGCTAAAACTTACAGTTATCTTCCCTTTTATGTATTTAAGCCTGTTTTGTGGCTGGTTTTTCAGTGTTATCATTTGATACCACCTTAGCAATGAAAGTATAATCTCTCCCCTCCCATGACCTAGGAGTTTCATGTTCGAACCACGTATTATGTGATTTCTTGTGCATGTAGTGTGTAGTCTTTCTTGGTTGAGTTTTCTGCCAAATCCCATGACAGTCTACTTCATTTTTTCTCTGTATTAATGAATTTGATGTATCTTTATTCAAGATTTCAATTTATTTTATCACCCTTTATTATTCACCTCTTAATTTGGTTCTTCATCCCTTCATTCGTACTTTCTTTAAGTTGGCTATTTCCAGAAAACATTAAACAAGAAACACTACACTACACGTGCACATGAAATCACAAACCGGGAGCAAGAAGAAACGAAACGAAATGCAAGACGATTTAAGTGGTTTGGAGATAAACTCCTACGTCCACTGAGTGAGTGAGAGAACTTTATTGATCATTGGTTACAAGCGTGGAGAAAGAACACTCTAATGGCTATTCTACACCAAAAGAAACTGAGAAATGCCTAAGGCAAAGACAAATTTATGGTCTTTTATAGATGTTAAGATGAACTTGGAATTAACTCCCATCGACTCTATCTTGTAGTATGGAATGAGACCTTTCCAAAACACCCATGAACCCTGCAAAACTGATCCGGATAACTTCCTAAAATCCACCTGCAACCATGCACCAGCAAACTGCTATTCCTTAGGTAGTTATTGGACAAACTCTCCTAACTTCCATTCTGCCACACCTCCACACATTATGTCATTAACTTCATCCCACACATGATCATAACCGTAGATTAATGCAAATTTGATCAAGATTACATTATCTATTCTCAACATGGGGTTTAGGGTGGGGGTTTATATGTGTGGAGATTAATTATATTCTATAGATAGCCTGTAATAAAATAGAAGATCTCTGGGTCAATTTGAAATTGTGTAAATTAAGATTTCTAGTTTTCCCGCCATACAGTGCTTAGAGGAGTTTCAGTTTCCTTGTTATGAAACTTGAGCAAATACTTGATAATGATCACTCAAGAACTTGCACTCACTTGTATGTTAGATCACTCACGTTTCACACACAAGTTGATAAACAAAATGAAGAATGAAATGAAAGAGATCAATACAAGGATGTATAGTGGTTCGGCATAGCCTACATCCACTTTCTTGAGAGAAGAATTCACTAAACAATGAAGATGATGGTTACAAGATTACAAGCACCTGAAAACCCTAATTCTTAAGCTTGTTTCTAACTGATATGTGAAAAAGATGTGTTGATGATTATGATCTCAGCTGTCATTCTTCAACTTACATGGATGTGTGTCTAACGTGTAGAATCCTTTCCATCCAATCACAATGTACACACTTTAATCAGTTGTAACCAACTGATGAAAACCATTGTAACCAAATTACTGGACTCTGGTTCGACCTGGGTTCGACCAGTAGGTGAGGTCGAACCATGAGTGTCGTGGTCGAACCAAAGATGATCTGAAATAGAGTGACTTGCTTGACGTGGTTCGACCAGGGTTCGACCTGGCTAATAGAGTTCGACCTTAGCTTAACAGGTCGAACCTTAGTCAGTTGCAACAAACTGTATGCGGTTCGACCAGGGTTCGACCTAGCTTAACAGGTCGAACCTTAGTCAGTTGCATCAAACTGATCATCCACCTTCCAGCTGATTTCTCATACTTAATCCATCAATGTATGAACCTTCTCATGATACTATGGTATGCATGGTCTACTTCATCACAATTCTCCACCTTAGACCTTGCATCTTCATGTTAGCTTCATCTTCTCCACCTTGCTGCTTTTATAAGGAGCAGCAACCTTTCCTTCTTTACTTAATTCAACTGAATCAAGTGCTTACACAGCTCATACTTCTGAGCTGGTAAGGCTTTTGTAAACATGTCTGCAGGATTGTCATCTGTTTTGATCTTCTTAACACTCACAATCCCTTTGTCTATCATGTCTCTTATGAAATATAACCTCACATCAATGTGTTTGGTCCTTTCATGGTATCCTTGATGCCTGGAGAGATCCACTGCACTCTGATTATCACAATGTACTTCAACTGACTCTTGTTCAATCCCAAACTCACTCAGCATACCTGTCAACCACACTCCTTCTTTGATTGCTTCTGTAAGTGCAACAAATTCTGCCTCTGTGGTTGATAATGCCACTATATGTTGATGAGTTGCTTTTCAACTTACTGCAGTACCAAACAAGTTGAATACATAACCAGTAAGAGACTTTCTAGTATCAAGATTTGCTGCATAGTCAGCATCAACATATCCTATTACTGCCTTATCCATATTGCCCTTTTCTGAAACTTCAAACCTGCTGTGATGGTTCCTTTAACATACCTGAGAGCCCACTTCACTGAACTCCAATGTAGTAAGCCAGGATTACACATAAACCTGCTAATCATGCTCATCACATAAGCTAAATCTGGCCTGCAACATATCATTGCATACATCAAGCTACCAACAACACTAGCATAAGGAACATTACTCATTTCAAACTTCTCTTGATCTGTCTGAGGAGCTTAGAGTAGTGACAGACTCACTCCTTGCTTAACTGGTGTAGTTACTGTCTTACTGAGATTCATATTGTATCTCTTTAACACTTTGTCTAAGTATGATTATTGGAACAACTTCAGCTCACCAACTGATCTATTTCTCTCAATCTGCATATCCAGAATCACCTTTGCTTCCCCAAGATCCTTCATATCAAATTCCTGCTTAAGTATCTCCTTTACTTCATTTATACCAGCTTGATCCTTGTAAGCTATAAGGATATCATCTACATACAAAAGTAAGTATGTATAACATCCACCTTTGTTCCTAACATAAACACAACTGTCATGTAGGCTCCTGCTGAATCCATTTGATGTAATGTAATCATCAAACTTCAAATACCACTGTCTTGGACTTTGTTTTAGACCATACAAAGATTTCAACAGTAAACAGGCCTTACTCTCAGCTCCTTCAATACTTACACCATCAGGAATCTTCATGTAGATATCCTCTTCAAGATTTCCATGCAAAAATGCTGTAGTGACATCCATCTGATGTAACTCAAGATCAAACTGAGTTACTAATGTCAGTAAGATTATGATAGAATAGTGTTTGACAACTGGTAAGAATATTTCATTGTAATCAACACCTTCTTTCTGTGAGAAACCTCTTGCTACAAGTCTTGCCTTGTATCTAACACCTCCTTCTTTGCTTGTAACAGGCTTCTTCTTATAGATCCATTTACAGCTTACTAAATTCTTGTTCTTTGGTCTGTCAACAATCTGTCAAGTCTTATTCTTATGTAGTGATAGCAGCTCTTCTTCCATAGCAACTATCCACTTGTCATTGTCATTTCCTGATATAGCTTCATCATATGTTCTTGGCTCATAATTTTCTATATCAGATGCAACATATAATGCATATGATACTATATCAGCTTCCATGTACCTCACTGGAGCTTTAATCTGTCTCCTTAGCCTATCCCTTACAAGTTGATAAGAACTTAGATCATACCTTGAACTGGATGAACTAGGATAGCTATCTTCCTTATTCTGATCAGCACTATTATCTTCTTGATTAGACTGCTGAGCTTCCTTCCTTGCTTGCTCCACCTGAGGCTCATCAAAGTCTATAGTAATTGATACTACAGAATTCCTTTCAACCAATGGCATCTTTCTTTCACTGAATGTGACATCTCTGCTAACAATAAACTTGTTAGCTTCATAACACCACAACCTGTACCCTTTTGCTTCATTTGAGTATCCAACCATCACACACTTCACTGCTCTAGGTTCCAACTTATCTTGCTTCATATGAGAGTAAGCCTGACATCCTATTACTCTCAGATGAGTGTAACTAGGTGTCTTTCCAGACCACATTTCTTCAGGTGGTTTGAATTTCAAGGCTGCTGATGGACATAGGTTGATCAGATAGGCTGATGTAGTCACAAGTTCACCCCAAAATCCTTTGGTGAATCCTCCACTACTCAGCATACATCTTACATTTTCTAACAATGTTTGATTCATTCTTTCTGCAACACTATTTTGTTGTGGAGTTCCAGGTGTAGTCTTGTGCCTCTTGATTCCCTTTTCTTTGTAGAAAGCATTGAACTCTTCTGAAACAAACTCAAGCCCATTATCTGATCTCAAGCATTTCAACTTCTTTCCTGTCTGATTCTCCACCTCAGCAAGCCATTCCTTAAATGCAGTGAATGTTTGATCCTTTGTTTTAAGAATCTTAACCCATAGCTTCCTAGAGTAGTCATCTATGAAAGATATAAAATATCTTCCACCTCTAATAGTTGGATTTCTTGAAGGTCCCCACAGATCTGTATGAACATACTGAAGCTTCTCTGATGAAGTATGTTCTCCTGAACCAAACTTCAACCTCTTTGCCTTGCTTAGAATACAATCTTCACATTGATCCATCTTACAGGTTGAACTTATATCTAGTAGCTTCTGTCTTGCTAGCTCTTGTAACCCTCTCTCACTTACATGAGCTAATCTTCCATGCCACAACTGAACATCTTCTTGCTCTTGAGAAGTGTTCAACTGCCTAGAGACAACTGATCCTTCAAGAAAATAGAGATCAGAGCTCTTAACTCCTCTCATTACAACTGACTTATCTTTTATGATGGTGAGTACACCTTTCTTCACATAGTACTCACATCCCAAGGAGTCTAACATTCCTAATGATATCAGATTCCTTCTCAATCCTGGTACATATCTCACATTTGTGAGCAACTTAATGGATCCATCAAACATTCTGAATTTAACAGAACCAATACCCTCAATATTGATGGCTTGATCATTACCTAACAAGATTGATCCCTCATGGTATGGTTTTAAATCAGTAAACCAATCCTTGACTGATTCCATATGAAAAGTGCAACCTGAATCTAACACCCACTGATCTGACACTTGATCAGAAACAACAATCAAAGCTTCAATATAATCTTGGTCCTTGTTACCTCTATTTTCAGTCACCTAATTTGCATGGATTCTTTGATTTCCTCCCTTTTCAGCAATCTTCTTGGCCACCATTGCTTTCCACTTATGGCATTGCTTCTTGAAATGACCAGGCTTGTTGCAGTGAAAATAGTTATTGTTTTCTTCAACTGCTGATGTACCTTGATTACTTCTTTCATATTTCTTCTTATCAGCACCAGATTTCTTATCATTCTTGTTCCACTTATGTTGTTTGTTGGCAACAAGACCTTCTCCTGCAACAGCATTATCTGATGTCTTATGAAGCACCTATGCTTTGATTGCTAGAATCACTTGCTCCAGGGAGATTGATTCAACATTTCCATACAACAATGTGTCTCTTAAACCTTCAAAAGACTTAGGAAGAGCTGACATCAATATGACAGTCTTATCTTCACTTGATAGTGCTACATCAATGTTCTCTAAGTCATCTATGATCTTATTGAAATCATCTAGTTGGCTTAGAATAGACTTATCTTCTAATACTTTGAAGGAGTAGAGTTTCTGCTTGGTGTACAGCCGGTTTGCCAATGTCTTCACCATATAAAGATCAGCAAGCTTCTTCCACATATCTCTTGCAGATGCTTCCTTGGAGACTTCCCTTAGAGCTTTATCACCTAAGCACAGAATGATGGCACTTCTTGCCTTGGATTGTTGATCTTGATCTGCAGCTAATGCACCAGCATCCACATCAGCTGCTTGATCTGGAAGTGGTTTAAATGCATCAGCAAGGCCTTGTTGGATTAGTACAACCTCCATCTTCATCCTCCACAGACTGAAATCAACTTTCTCTGTAAACTTCTCCACATCAAACTTAGTTGTAACCATGATTCTTCCCTTCTGATCTGGTATTGTGGCAGTTTCTTCCTCTTCCCACAGACGGCGCCACTTGTTATGAAACTTGAGCAAATAATTGATAATGATCACTCAAGAAATTGCACTCACTTGTATGTTAGATCACTCACGTTTCACACACAAGTTGATAAACAAAATGAAGAATGAAATGAAAGAGATCAACACAAGGATGTATAGTGGTTCGGCATAGCCTACATCCACTTTCTTGAGAGAAGAATTCACTAAACAAAGAAGATGATGGTTACAAGATTACAAGCACCTGAAAACCCTAATTCTTAAGCTTGTTTCTAACTGATATGTGAAGAAGATATGTTGATGATTATGATCTCAGCTGTCATTCTTCAACTTATATGGATGTGTGTCTAACGTGTAGTTACCTTTCCATCCAATCACAATGTACACACTTTAATCAGTTGTAACCAACTGATGAAAACCATTGTAACCAAATTACTGAACTCTGGTTCAACCTGGGTTCGACCAATAGGTGAGGTCGAACCATGAGTGTCGTGGTCGAACCAAAGATGATCTGAAATAGAGTGACTTACTTAACGTGGTTCGATCAGGGTTCGACCTGGCTAATAGAGTTCGACCTTAGCTTAACAGGTCGAACCTGGGTCATTTGCAACCAACTGTATGCGGTTCGACCAGGGTTCAACCTAGCTTAACAGGTCGAACCTTGGTCAGTTGCATCAAACTGATCATCCACCTACCAGCTGATTTCTCATACTTAATCCATCAATGTATGAACCTTCTCATGATACTATGGTATGCATGGTCTACTTCATCACAAGTTTCTTGTAATCTGACTATGTTTCTTGGTAAAGAATTGAATGAATAGAATTGTGGTGTTTTCTTGTGATGGATTAACTTGTTTCTGTTTACGCTTTAACATTAATGGTCTCTGGCCAATATTTGTGCAAAATAATAAGTTATATATCGAAGGGTGTGTCAAATTATCTCTTCTTTTTCCCTCTCGTACAAGTTTTCCCTGTAAACAGTGTATGTTAAGGATAATTGAATGTGTTGCTTATATTGATGTAAAGCAGGATAAGGTTGATTCAATAGGTATTAGATGTGTTGTATTGGGGTATCCTAAGGGTGTCAAGGGGTGTAATTTTCAATGAAGATACCATAGCCCATCTGGGTGCTCCTTCAACTTCCAACTTCGACTACAAATGCCACTCTTTCACACATAAGGAGGCTTTAATAGGCAAAACGAAGGCAAGTAAAGAAGAAATCGGAATTGAAGTTACAGGAGGTCTCATAAGAGAAAAGTAAAAGCAAAGTAGAAGCATAAACAACGGTTAGAAAAGCCATGCTACCTGTTTGCTCATGTGAAAGGCTGCTGGTACCTGTATCGTCGAAAAACCCGCTCTCAACGCACAATAGCCTTCAGAACTCATACCTGTCGAAAAATCTTGTGAGCACAGAAAGAGGGCAAAAAAAGCTACCATCAGAGAAAAAAAGACAAGACAAGTACCGTAATCTACAGCTTCGAGAAGAGAGGGCAAAAAGGTTGAATTGAAGAAACAGAGCTGATCTTGAGCTGATGAACAAATAAGGATAGTACTCTCTCCTCCGATGTCAATCTATCTATTTTACCATTTTGGGACGTCCATCCTTAATTTATCTATTTCCCTTTTTGGATTATGGGACATACACCCTCCACTAATACAAATAAAATATGGGACTCACACCCTCCACTAATACAACTCTTTACTACACATAAAATAATAATACTCCTTAATCCACATGCAAAAAACAAATGGATACATTGAGGATGGACGGAGGGAGTACTAAGTATAGGTGTTAAAGACGAGAGGCAAAAGGCGCAAGAACCCCTAGGCGCACCTAAGGCGAGAGGCGCACCTCATGTACATTGTGCGAAAATATGGTTTTACAATATATATACACAAATATATTCTACTTACAACAATATTACCTAACTAAATTAAGGTAAAAATCACATAACATCACATAATAATGCATTATAGCTCATAATAGAATTATAACACAAAAAACATACACATAAATAAATTCAAAATTAAAATCTTTTATGTAAATAAATAGTATGTTAATGAAAGTTTCGATAGATAAGCTACTAGCAAACTAATTAGTCCTCATCGTCCTACTCCTCAAATAGATCATCTTTTTTTTATTAAATTCTTCTTCTACATTCACATCACTCAATATCAACTTCAATATCTTCATCATCATCTTCATCTACATGCCTTAAAGACGAGGCTCTTACCCTCTTTCCTTCATCCATTTGATCATTTCATTTAGTACTTGTTGGTGTAGCTGTGGTTTTGGACTTTTTCTCCAATGTTTATTTTGAAAGTTCAAAGTCCAAATCCTATCCCTAATTGTCTATCTATTACATTTTATAAAGCCCACTCCATTTTAAAGATAAAAACGTGATAGCATAGTAATATTTTATAAGGGTTTATTACTATTGGATACACCTTTTTCACCATAAATACTATTAGATACAAGAAAAATAAATAATTATTCCCCACTACACAAATTGGGAACAAAGTGAAGAAATTGCCCTTTAGTAAAACAAATTAAATTTGAATTATCGTTCATACACGCGCTGAACAAACGGAAAATGGTTCTAAGCTTCATACGATTTCATTCATCAAATTTCAGAAATCGCGGGAAATTTGATTTCATTCACTCTGCTCAATCGAATTGATTCTCTCCAAACCGTGCAATCTTACTCTGCTCAACCTGAATTCATTCTCTGCTCAATCGAACCTGATTGTGGGAAGCTGATATTCTGAATTTTCAAAAATCGATTTCATATGTACGTTATCTATATGATAATTTGTTGTTTGCCTATTCATTACGCAAGCTGCTTCAATTCAGGTGATTTCTAATTTGAATTTTTCTTTGGTTATTGAACAGAGAGGGTCATCATATATGGAAGAATCTACTATTATTCTTACTGTTGAACACGCTGAGCACTGTAAATTAATTGCATTACTGTCCAATACTTCTTGGCTCGATGTATATTCTCAAATTTGTGAAAAGTGAAATGAGTTGCAAAGAGTGGATTTCGATTTTCTCTGTTCTGTTGGATCGTTGCCTAATGTTTCTTGTGTCTCTGATGCTGATCTGCATAATATAATTAATCTTTGCCAAATTAGATCCTTGAAGGAAGTTTCAAGCAAGGTATATGTGAATGGTTTAAGCTTTGCAAAAAAAATTGATAAGAGTGATCAAATTGTTAGTAGTGTTATGAATACTACCACAATCTGTCTGAATTCTCAGCACGTCAAAGAGATATAGCACAATATGTTAGGTTGGCAGTCTGAAGAGTTTTGTGAAATCTCGAATATACCATAATATGATATCTGCCCATCCCTTGATAAGAAAGTATTTTTGTCAGATCCTTGGGCTATTTTAATGAAAGATGGCAAAGGTGCCCTATTTCACGGTGGAGCTAAAGAGTTTAGGGATCAACTTATGAAGTATGCTACACAGAATGACTTTTTCTTTCTATATAAGAGGAATGATGCAAAATATGGTTCACACATGTGATGGGGTATTAGGAGATAACATAATCAAACGTTTGTGCCCCAAAATGATTGGAAATTTGATGTTAGAAAGCATTAGAGAGAAACCAAACATTGGAGGTAGCAATGTGAAACATGTTTTTCTACATAGTTATAGAATTAAAATTCCATACTGGAAAGCTTGGCGTGCTGCAGAAGAAGCAAAGGATCAAGTTTGGGGTTTTTATGATCAATCCTATGACGAGCTCGCTGGTATTGTGCTGCTATGTCAGCCAAAAATCCTGGCAGCATTGTTACACTACAGCAAAATCCTATGTCTCATCATTTTGAATGATTGTTTATAACTTTCAAAGCTTGCATAGATGGCTTTAAGAGCTGTCAGCCAATGCTCTTTATTGATGGCACGTTCTTAAAAGGTTGATCTAAGGGAACTCTACTTGCTGCCACTGCAAAGGATGGTGACAACGGTAACATTATTCATTCTAGTAGAATTTCATATATTTATGCAATATACATTTGCAGTTTGTCTTACATGTCTTTTTTTCATTTGAAAAATATAGGACTTTTTCCAGTAGCAATTGCGGTGTCTCAGCAGAGAATACAAAAAATTAAAAATGGATTTTGAGAAAAATACGAGATAATGTGATGCATGATGAACCTATCTCCTATATTTCTGATCATAATATAGGCTTAATGTCTGCCTTTTCTTTGGTTTTTGATCAGCCCTTGCATTTCTTTTGTTTGTTTCATCTGCTAACAAACTTGAAAGCGCGATTTCCTAAGACATGGAACAGCTCAGATAGACCTAATATGGGTGCTCTTTTCAAGGCATGTGCATATGCTCCGACAAAGCGTTTGTTTGATGAGAATCTTGCAAAATTCAAACAAGAAGGAGGGAAAAAAGCTGAACAATGGCTGACTAATTTGCCATATGAAAAGTAGGCAGTTACCTTTTCTCCTAAAATTACTAGATATGGTGAAATGACTTCTAATGCCATAGAATCATTCAATGCATAGAGCAATAATGCTAGAGCCTTACTAATAACTCATATGTTAGACTCTATTCGTAAAGGTGCCATAAAACAAGTTCACTTAATTCATTGTCTTTGTATTTTTGTTATGCTTTATATCTTATTTACATAATTCACTTGATCAACGACATAGGTATCAATTCATGGTTTGTTGAAAGGAGGATCGAAAGTTCAAAATAGACTGGAGGATTGTGCCCCACAAAAGAGGTAGTATGGCAAGATATGATGTACTTTGGTCGCTCATGGAATATTCTTTTATGCACTGCTGGGGACTACGAGGTAGCATCTCATCCTTCAGTTCGTGTTGACTTACAACGTAGAACATGTTCCTGTAAACTGCGACAAATTTCTTGTTTCCCTTTTCCACATGCTGTAGCTGTGATTCGTGCGACCAATAGATCTTATTTTAACTACATCAGTCATTATTTTTTTGTTACAAAATATCGGGAGTCTTACTTGCACGACATACATCCAATACCCGAAACGTATCACCTTGAAGTTGAACCAATCATTGATAGTCTTATTCTTCCACCATTACTGAAACGACCACCTGGTCGTTCCAAGATGAGTAGAATTCCATCACATGGGGAGTTTTGTAAGAGGAGAAAAGCAAGTTGAAGATGCTTTACTAGCAAGGTATGAGTATTTATTTTCTTTGCTCTAATTTCCATTGATGGTCTAGTATGGTTGCAGCAGGTTACTCTCTTTTCCTGTATAGCGATTGATTGAAATATTTTGCTCTGAAATTCATTTGCTAGTTTTTGCGCTGATTAATGTGATTACTTGAGGTGATTTGTTCCTCTTTGCCCTGTGATTTGTGCAGCATCTATGTTTCACGTATGAACACTTCAGTTTGTGCGCATTTGGCAGTAAGTTTACTGGTTTTATTACTAATTATCTACTGGAATTGATCCATTGACTAATAGTAAATAAATTATGGATTATGTGAAATGGGAATAGGTTATAAATTATAGTAAATAATTCTTGGTGTTTAGTTTAAATAATCAATAAAAGTTGTCCAATATAATCTATTATATGACAGAAAGCTGTCCAAAATGTAAGATAATTAATTGATAACATTTGTATGCTGTTATGGTATTGTTGGATTGAGCTAACTTTATTTTGGTGTTTAAGAAAAGATTTTCCATATGCATATATTGATGTTTTTGCTTTTATGCAGGAAAAATATGCAAATGCTTTCTCCCGAAAGTGGGTAGATGTTGCTAAGTTCATTCCATTAAGTGTGTTAGTTGATGTAATCAAGGAATTCAACCTGTTCATTTTATTATATTTTATTTTTGAACTCTTCATTTTGTTTGGGTTCATTTTTCATGAATATTGTGCTTTTAAATTTAGCAAGCTTGCACTTTATTGAGTATAGTGAATACTAAAATATGCTATGTTCTTAAAGTTGCTACTCATTCTGATTGTTTTGCCAATTGAGTCTGCTGAATATGATTTTGATTATGTTTCTGGGGCTGATCTGATAATGCCCATTTCTAGAAATTTGCCTTTGAATGATGGATTGTGGTTTGAGATTGAGAATTCCACAGATGTAGAATTGAAGGAATCCAGGATTCCTCAGAATGTGTATAGGGCTGTGCTGGAAGTGTATGTTTCTTTCCATGAAAATGATGAGTTTTGGTATGTCATGATTCTTGGTATGGAAACTATCCTACTGAGTACATTTACTCAAATAACCTTATTGGGTCGGTCGAAAATGGGCCATTTAGGGAGGTGGTAACGGGCTGTTTATGGAGGTGGTTGTTAGCTTAGATGATACGGTGGTAGGTGCAATTTGGGCATTTACTGTGATCTACAAAGTGGTGTGAATCCCCTGTTGCGAATGCCAATTACTGGAATTGGCTCCTTTGATCTCCCTTCTTATGATATTGAGATCACTCATTTTTTGGAAAAGTTGTTAGAAGGTGAAATCCATAAGCTTGCATTTAGTGCGACAAATACTTTGAATGTTTGGTATATTGATGCAAATTTTCATTTTATTTGGATAAAAAGAGTGGGAGAATGCAGGGTAAGTTGTTGGAATACAGTGAGTAGGACATCCAATTACTTGTTGCTCTCTCTCTCTTTCTCCTACAAAAAATGGTGAATTACATCCAATTACAGTGAGTGGGGCATCCAATTTGGCCATTTACTGTGATCTACACAAGTGGTATGAATCATGTGATGTATGTAGCAGCCCTGCATATGAACAACTAGTGGGGTGTGTGTGTTTCAAGTGAAATGTAGATGGTGCGGTTAAAAAATATGCATGATTAACAAGACCACCCCTAGTTTGATACTTCCTCTATAGACCTTATTCCTTCACACAAAACTACACTTATTACAATAACATCCATTACCCCATAATTTAAATAACAGCCCCTTATTAAAATTCAATTTTTGGACATCCAAGATTTTATGAAAATGGAACGCTATTGCAATTTATCCAGAAAATATCATGATATACAAATCATTTGCCAACAAACACACATTTGCCAACACAATAAAATAAAAAAATCACTACAATTCATTCTCCAATCATCTGCCAAGTTTGTACAACTAGAATTCAACACAAAAACTCTAAATTTTCACACCTGCCAACACAACAAATAGGAGCAGGTAACCTAGTTTGCACATCTAGAATCCAACATAACAACCATAAAGCAATTTCACAACAAATCAATATAAGAAAGTGTTTGCCACAAATCTTGTCATAGACGTTTACAAGCAAACTAAAAGATCATATTTTCTACTGGTTCAACAAAGTGATGAACCATCTTCGCTCGATATTCTGCAACATCTTCTTCAGAAAGTATCCCCATTTTTACATCTTCACATTTCATAAAGCTTTTAATAAGCATGCATACTATCACCCCACAATCCAAAGAGGCATCTGATTGTTGAATGCAATCCTCCACTACAACTTTGTTTCTTTCAGATTTAAGGAACTGGTGTCTCCGCTTACTCAATAGCAACTGCTGAACAACAAGAATCTCAACATATTCAACCTACCAAATCACAACAATCAAAATATCAATATGAACTTTAACAACTGAGGGAATAATCTAATATAGCAACACTTTTTCTAATAAAATGTTGTTCTAACCAAAAACTTACAGTTCTTCAAGTTAATATCTGAATTTGGTCTTCTTGGTTTTATTGAAATGAAAAACTGCCGAACGCATTTGCTCAAGTCAAGCCTAATGATTGTCCAGTAGTCAGCTGTGCTTAAAATAGGGAATACCAAAGCATCTCTTTTGATTGCTTCATCTATATGTGCGTCGACAAAGCTGTCTAGTGTTTTGCTTCTACTGTTTTGATTGCGATCAATAAGTTGTTGCATATTTTAAAATAGATACTATTAAATCGACTACTTTCAAAACATAAAGTAATTCACTTGCAATTTTAATAAATGATATGTAATAGTATTGTCCATCTCTTACCAAGCAGCATGAAGAAAATATATAGGGGGAATTTTTTATTCCAGCCCGTTCATATTTTAGATGAGTTAATTGAGCCCAACCATCAATCACCTACAAAGCACAGCAAGAATAGTTGCATCATTGTGCAAATCAGAAGACAATATTACTTTCTATTTTAAATCTTACATTGTCTGAAAACCTCTTGCCTTCTAAAATATCAAGGATATTGTTGATAGTAACGTCACCCAACTTCTCATTCGCCTAACAACTCATCCTGAAATAAAACAGAAGCAAATTCAGATTCAATATTGCTAATTGAACTATTGTTTGTAGCTTTATCTTACCCTTCATCTCCCGCTTCCCAGCGTTCTTTAATGGTTTTCAATACTGCATCTCTGAACCTTGTCACAGCCAACAAATTTTCTTTTAAATTGAAAGTACCATGGTTTTATTGGTGATGGAGCGGGGATCCTTCATCATAGTCCTCAATAATCTCAGATATTTCTACCTTATCCATCTCCGGTGACATTTCCTTCTGGGCTCTATCGTCTTTTGTCATCCTACGTTTCACTCTACGTACCAATGTGCTAGGAGATACTTTTTTTTTAACTTTTAGCTTGCACACCTCAGCCTTTAACTTCTCATTCTCAACCATCAATTCTTCATTCCGTTTCTGAGCTTTGTGGAGATTCTCAACTGCAGTGATTTGGTTAATATTTTCTTGTTTTTCGCAAATTTGCATCATTGACTCCTCCACTTTAGCTTCCAATTGCATTCTAAGATTTTCATTCTCCTCGTTCAGCCTCAAAATTTTTACATCTTTCATCATCAAAATTTTTGCAATATCTTCCTTGGCTGGATAACTTTCTTGTTGGACACATAACTCCATCCCTGGAAATTATGTAGGAGTACCTTCAACTGTGGTTGTTACCTTCTCCTACAAAAACAAAAACAAAAAAATTGAAATATGTAATCACATGTTAAAAAAATCAGAATGCATAAGATCAGATTTTTAGACAATAAGTTAACTATAAACCAATTTAAATTTTACCCTTTTCGTTGGACTTTCCTCTTGGGATATACCCAAACTGAATGATGGCATGTCCATTACGACTTCTTGAACCGTAGGAGAGTTTGATTTGCGCTTCAAGGATTTTTTAATTAAATCGCTAGCGTCCTCTTTCATTCCTTTTGCAGATTTGAATTCTAAACTCTCTCCCTTTTTGCAGTCTGTGTCCTCATGAACGATACCCTCATATTTTTTAATGATTTCTTCCTCCTCAGAAGTTGGACTCAACCTATCTTTACTTACCTGTTATGAATTGAGTATAAATATAGCATAAAAAATCATAAAAGTATACTGAAACACAATGATCAACCCATCGAATTTTGCATTCTAATATAGAGCTCACTTACCTCTATCTTATCTAACTTTTCATGCTGAAGCATTGCATTGTGTAGCTCATTCAAGTTTCATTTTAACAGCCGTGAGAATAGAAAGCCTTCACGAGGACCAACCAACTTCGTGTGCTCACAAATCCAAAACTAGAAAAGTACAAATCAAATCATTTATCAAATAAATAAGATGCTAAGTGCTATATTATAATATTAGTATAATTCAAAAAATATACATATCGGCAGTAGCATGGCACAACCTCCTATTTTTTAGTTCTTGGTGGCCCTTATATGACTTTTCAGCATTTCAATGATATAATTACTCCAATCATAGCTACAAAGAACACTTATATCCTCCATGGTAGTTGTGAGGTGCCACGACATTGAGCCATTCTAGCAAGGAGCTAGTAGGGTTGAGAAGAGGTAGCATATGATTAGTCTTGCCATATCTTTGCTCATATGGTTGTCATCTCTAGCCACCACTTCTTTCATCTTATCCATTATTACAGATGCGTACAGCGCACCTTTTTGGTCATTCTCTCTGAAGCATCTAATCACCCAAGGAGATAAAGTGCAATCATATCCTTTTAGTGGAATTATATTTAAGCCACCACCAATCCCAAACACAATCTGAACGTCCACCTTAGATAAGAACAACTATTTTCCACCAATAACAAACAAACCTGATTTTTCATCGTACCTGTGCAGTATTTTTACAATATCACACTCCCACTTCCTTAGATATTTTTTTGAATAATCACTTGTTGTTTTTCTAATGGAATCAAATAAAACCCAAAACGGTGTCCTCCTTATCTCCTCTAAATCTGTTTTGATGTAGCTTAATGAGTTTATGCATTTTATAGCCCCTCTTAAATTACTTCTAAAAAGGCTTTCTTTTGAGCCTGGTTTCACAGTACCTATTTCAATTGGATATATCAATTAACACAAATATAAAATAATTTGCATAAAAGAAAATCTGGAGAAAACGTGTGCTCAAACATAAAATTGGTGCAAAACTCAAATTTTTCATAATTTAATTTGTTAGACTCGTAATATGTGGTAGAAATATGCAAAAACATTGTGCAAAAATGAAATTTGCATAATTTAATCAATTTTGCACAATTTTCTATGTGGAGTCCAAATATGTGTAAAATAGGACTTGGGTAAGAAATGTGCAAAAATCAATTTTGCACAATTAAATTAATTTTGCACAATTTCGTACGTTGAAACAGAATATGTGTAAAAGAGGACTTATGTAAGAAATTTCATCAATTTTTGCATAATTTCATCAATTTTTGCATAATTTAATCAAATCTTACACAATTTAATCAACTTTGCATAATTTCCTACGTGGACTTGGAATACATGTAAAAGAGGACTTCGGTTAAGAAATGTGCAAAAATCAATTCTTGCACAATTTAATCAATTTTGCACAATTTCCTACGTGGACTTGGAATACGTGTAAAAGAGGACTTAGGTTAAGAAATGTGCAAAAAACAATTTTTGCATAATTTAATCAATTCTTGCACAATTGAATCAACTTTGCACAATTTCATACGTGGACATGGAATACGTGTAAAAGAGGACTTAGATTAAGAAATGTTCAAAAATAATCTTTGCATAATTTAATCAATTCTTGCACAATTTAATCAATTTTTGCACTAAAACTGAAACATAACTTGTAAAAATCAGAATTGTTAACACAAAAGACTAGATTTACTTATTTGCAAAGGAATAGACTTAACTAAAATTCAGTCCAAAATAACCCAACAAAAACCATAAATCATAAAATCACAAAACTAAAATATTCAATAAATATCAAGAGGGAAAATGTAGACAAACAGTACCAATAGGAATTTGTACTACCCAAGACAATATGATTGAAAGAATCAAAGAATCCTCCAACCACTACAACATAAGTGATATTACATAACACCTTAAGGTTACACCATTTTTTTTATTTAACACTAATTTGTAACACTTTAAAAGTTATTATATTATATAACACATTTGTAACATATTTTATATGAGTAACATATATAAGTAACACTTTTCTAATACATAATACATGCATGTAACACTTTTACATAAGTTACACTTCTCATGTAACATTTTCATAAAAGTAACATTATTTTATAATACTTTTATATAAGTAATATTTTTTTGTAATACTTTTAAACAATTAATTATATATTTATGTTACACTTTAATGTAATTTTATTTAATATAAATAAATAATTATATATTTTCTTAATTTTAATATATATATATATATATATATATATATATATATATATATATATATATATATATATATATATATATATATATATATAATGTAGTAATTAGTTTCAACTAAAATATATAAATAAATAAATAATATGGGTAAAAAATATATAATTTATGTTGCCTACACTTTTATTGTTATTTAAATATAATTAGTTTTTATAGTTTTGGTTTTTTTATTTATTAAATTTTACTTCGTATAAATTAATTTAATCTTATTAAAAAAGAATTTTATTTAATTTAATAATGCAAAAGAAAATTGATGTTCAGTTATTATTATTTGGATGATTGATTCTAATAAGCTTGAATGAAATTTTATTGAGAGAGAAAAAGATAAAAAATAAATAGGAAAAGAAAATTAGGAGGTGGCCTCGTTAAAAAAAAGTACCCATCATACAAAGTATTAAAAACCATCAACAAATAACAATCAGAAAATCAGGATAAACCACGCAGAAGAAAGAAAACACTAACTAGGAAATAGTTTTTCCAAAACACAATTTGAAAAAGATTAGACCAGCAACAAAATATTCAGATTAAGCAGCTACAGCGTCAGCACGTGTTGTTCCCGGAATATTAGCATAGCCTTAAACTAAATGCTCCTTGCTTTAATTGAATGCATTCCCCATAACTTGTACTCTATAGTCATCCGTCCAAAATAGCTTCGCAGGAGTAACGAAACTTAACAACAGTAATTTGAGATTATCCTCGTTAAACCACTGCAGCCTATAAGAACAAACAGCAATATGAATGCTTCTCCGAAGATCTCATACGTCCTTCCGAAAGATCCTGTCAGCAAAGCAACCAGCTACTAATCTTGTCTCGCGGTAGATTAAAAAACTCAACTATATAAAATCTGACAATAACAACCAGTGAAACAAAAATTAGCTACAAGGAGTCTATCAAAATAACCAAACAGTAAAGAGATGAACTAAAACAAATTTAAGAGAAGCAAAAAAGAAGCATATACACATGCTTAACTAAAATGATATAGAATTCCTGATAACTTCAAACAATGTAACTCCAAGTTATCAACTATAGAAACCACACAATAAATTAGAATAGAGAGGGAATAGAAACGTATAAGATCTTGGTGAGCAAACAAAATAAGATCAGAAATGAAAAATATTACAAACCAGAGATCTTGAACTTCCCTTTAAAGTTGTATTGATTTTTCTGTTGGAAAATAGAACATCATCTAACCACTAAAACCTTTATGCTATTCCACTACATATCCTGAAAATACATGCAAAATTAAGATTTAGTAAAAGAAACTTATCTATTTTGGTAACAATTCCCTACAGTATGTGGAAATTTGATGTGATATGACCATAAATCACTCCTATAAGCATTGTTATTCCTCTAGTGCTTCATATTATGATATTTACAGATGGTCCCTTTCATGGTAGAAACCTCCCTTATCATCCTCAGTCTAAGAGTGAATAGTCTATTCATAGCCTGAAATGCTGGATCTGTGTCAGGATCCATCAAAATTATAACATAGGATTCTATTGTATCTAGCTGAGTCACATATTCTTTTTATCTAATTACCTTGGAGCTGAATTCATGGGACTTGGAATCAGCAACCATGTTAATTGCTAGCCTGTCCATCCTAGACTTGAAATTTTCTATAGAAAACAATGAATATCACATTGAGTTACACGCTAGCTTTATCAATTCTCTGATTGTATTCTAAAACAACATAAAGCATTAGAAATGAGAGAAAGTGCTGCCACACCATCATAGGACTTAGCATCCACTTTCCTGCTACTCATTAAACATGCAAAAGAATTACACAATTTAGGACAGAGCAACAAAAACAGAGATCAGAAGTCCATAGAGGGCATTATGAGGAAAAGAGAAGGTGATAGAGACTAAAAATACAAAATAAACACAACAAAACTAGTAGCAACTGCATTTGTACATGTAAAATTCTAACCAACCTACCTAAAAAAACCTAAATTTCATAACATCCAAGCACAAAACAGAATGGATTATCTCTGTTTAAGAAAATACCAAATTGAATGCATTAATTCACTATCAACCTTAAACTTTAGAAATAAAACACATGCACTACTTAATTTATCGATAGAGTAATAAGCTTTAAAAAAATTAGTCTACTGCCATTTTATAGCCAGCTTTAGTAGAAGATTCCTTAAGAGTATCTATTGTTGCAATCCCAATTTCTGATTCCAAAAAAAAAAGACATAAATTCACCTAAATTCAAATAAGCTATAAAATATTAAAATTAGTAAACAAATACACTGTCAATAAGTGCGACATGCACAAAATAATTCAACTAATTAAGTTGATTCTCAAAATAACCAATAACAAGAAGTTTTAAGTAGTTTAACAAGAAAAATGAGCCATATATCTTCCAGAAATTTCATCAAAGAATCTGAGTCCACTAATAACATCGCACGAGTATTTACGTAGGATCCATTAAGCAGTAATTAATTATACTGCTCAATGTCTCACTATTAAAGTAGAAAAGTAATCAGGTAGTGAGAACATAGGAGATATGAACACAACCAAGTAACAAAAGATAAATGTGTACTTCAAGCTAAAGTATATTTTGTTGTATTACAGGTTGAGACTTGTTCAACTTATTTGGGAAATTCTTTTCAGAGCATGTTATTAAGCTCTCATAACAAAAGGAATGTTGCATTGCCAACTGATTCCTAAAAAACACCATTCGTACACCAACAAGTACCTTCACATCCACTCTAACGCATGTCAAGCAACCACATCAAACAAACAAATGTTGTTGCTTGTTACGACAGTCTTATGAGAGCAATAGCTAAATTTTTAACTCAGTTCTTTAGTTTTTTTTAATTTATAATTGGACTATGCATAGCTTCAAAATAGAAAGCTTTTACCTGAAGCTCAATAATAGCAAACATAACTTCTTGGTGATAGTCTGAAGGGTCAGACTCCCAATTTTGATCATCTCTGCATGAAAGAATTGCCAAGTAAGCACCGCAAATACAATAAAATTTCCATGAAAATAATGATTTGTGCAATAAGTTACCCAAAGAAAGAACCCATGCATAAGAAACAATAATGGTTACACGAATTTTTGATGAAAAATCCTAAAAATTATAATTAAACTCATAGTTTGACTGAATATGCTTTACTTATCATGCTTGTTAGGAAAACATGAAGGAAGAAAAAGAAAACCAGTTCTTAGCATTTGTTCACAGCCATGTTAGATATGTGTTCTCAAAATTTTGTTGGATAAATATTAAGATTTCTCCGAATTCAAGTATTATCTTCTTCGAAACAATGAATCTCAGAGATATCATACCCCCCCAATCAGATAATTAATCAATATATAATTCTTGCTGGTGGTGTACAAAAGTCAAATTTCATTCACGCAAAAACTCAAAAAGATAAGAAAAAAGAAACATCATGCCTGGATCCATGTAAGGAAGTTCACTAGAAGAGAAATTATTCCAGAATAATCTATCTGGATGTCTGGAGAAGAGGCTTAGTAACATAGCACCTATCCAGATATTTGAATGCCATAGTTAATTTTAAAAAGGAGAATGATCACATGTTGCATACATCCTCTTACTCAAATCCAAAGTTTATTGCTCCTGCTAAGGAAACTGTCTCAACTTTTCCTTAATGAACATCCTTTTTCCTCTAATATATAAAATATTTTAGGGAAGGATTTCATATTAAGATTTAGGAAAGGAAAGAACTAATAAAAAAATTATGACTATTTTTATCCCTCCGATTTACATCAGCTTTCCTCAATTGAACATATTGCATAATAATTATTATTGTTATGGATTATCAGTTATGAGTTTTAAAAACCAAATCGATCAAAATGGCTTTAAACAGTTACTCTTAAACTTAAATACTTAATCCTCTGCAGCTATAGTTTCCTTCTCGCTTATATAAGAACTTTAATACTAATCATGCTCACAATTGTATGTAAGCCTAAGATGCAGACCAGACATTACCTGGTTATTCAAGGCGGCTGAACGAGAAACGAGCTCGATGTATTTTTATTCAACACCAGCTCATCCTTCACCTTGTCAGACCTGAGACCTTACAATTGTAACCCCCTTCAAGTATGTCCACCTTCCTCACCTGTTATATTGATAAGGCAAATATTTATGATCAACTCAAAGTAAAGTTGATGCAATATGAACTTTGAAGCTCATGCAAGTATACAACCAAACAAGAAAAATGAGGAGTGATCCTAACAAGGCTATTCAATATTTGCATTACTGTTGTCAAAGCATATGATTCAGCTGCTTCAATAATACACAATATAAAATCTTATTCTGAATTTCTTATGTCAGCTTTTTTTAGAACAAGACGTGTAGAGCTGAGATGATATAACCTTGCAGACAGGCTACTAGAGAAGGCACAGCCAGGGATCTACTAAGCTCCAGAAACGAAGTAGTAAATTTGCCTTAACTGACCATTCTCGTTATCACCGGCGTGATTCGAAAAGCTGTAATCAAATAATTAAGAAAATCACGAGTTAAATAAAATGTTATTGAGAATCACGACTTAAAATTTCTAATGTAAACATATTCAATACCACAAGGGTCAGGTCAGCAACATCTTGAAACATGATTGAGAATCATAAGATCTATATTTCAAAGATGAAAAACAAGTTCTTAATATAAAGGAGTTTCAAGAAATTAAAAAAAAAAAACGTAGAACTCAAATTTGATAACTCATAATTCACTAAATGCAGTATTTCATCACCAAAATTAAAGTTCATCTGCAGAAACTCCACTATAAGTATACTCTGTTTTTTTTTTAGCTGCAGTTATACTGTAATCACTCTATGTCCAATAACCATTTTAAAATGCTAGATGACTAATTCTCCATCACACAAATGAGTAATAAATCGCAGCATCTGAATCTAATTCTCACATGCAATTTTAATTTCCAAAACCCCTCTTGAATAGGTAACATTCGAATAGATGAGCATACCTAATTATTTGTAGCTTCATCGGCAGACTCCCATCTTTCAATTGAAGACTGCGGTTTACCTTTAGCAGAGAGAGCTCATTGAACCCTAATCCAGCAATGGGAGTCGGCAATGTTGGAAGGGAAATGGGAACGAATTGATGCAGATCTTGGCAAAGGAGTGGAGAGAATTGATGCAGATACTTTTTCCCAATCCATTTCTATTTTCCGCTTTTTATTTAATATTTTCCCACAATTACTTTTAAGGGAGTGGAGAGAATTTAATTAAAAATCTAAACAAGTTTGTATGCTTAATTTATAGTGAGTGATACTGTGATAGTGATATAAAAGATACATATATATAGTGTTACAAATTATATACTATTTTTTAAAACTTAAATGATAATATGATAATAATATTCAATTACAAATTAAAGTAAATACTTAAAATTTAATAAAAAAAAAACAGTTTTGCTTACAGGATATGTTACATAATTCCAAGGTAAAGGCTAATTTATTTTAAAATTATAAAAATATTTAAATAACAAAACTAAATAACATTAAATTTTCATCAACAGTAACATCTTTGTAATTTTTTTATAATTATTTTAATTTTTTTACATTCAATTTTTCATTAAAAAATTTAAAAAAAAAATCACTAATAAAATTATAATTTTTTAGTCGTATACTATATTTTAATTAATAATGTATAAATTTTTAATATTGGTGCAGAGTAGAGAATTTACCTTTATTTTAATGAATTTTTTTAATTGACCACTTAATTAATTAACTAGAATATTAAAAAGATCACTAGTACATTGGATAGACTTAAAAATTAAAAAGATTGTTTCTAAATACTTAAAAAGATATTGAAATTGAATTGAATTGAATTAAAATTTGAATTGAATTAAAAAGATCAATATTACTATTACTTTGTAGAATACATTGAAAAGATTAAAATTGAATTGTTTTTAAATATAGTAAAATTCAAAAGTAAGAAAATAAATTGAAAAAAAAATATAAGGTCAAGTATTTTTTTAATATATGTATAGATTTATCACATCTCACTACACATTAAAATAATATTTTAAAATAAGGGAGAATTAAAAAATATTTATATATTTAACTAAATTAATAATACCAACATCAAACAACAATTCTAATCAATTGTACCCTAATAGGTCCAAAATATCCCCACCTAAAAAATCCTCACCCCTCCTTCACCCACATGACGTCGCCGATCGCTGATGCCGGCCACCGCCGCCCTCCATACTGACACAGGACACTCACCGACCTTCATACCGTCGCTAGCGGCCGCCCTTCATGCCAACATGGGACACTCACCGACCTACATACCAATCTCCATACTGACATGGGACACCGTGAGCATAATTTATTGAATAGTAGATGCATTAAAGTCCAAACAGTGTATATTATTTATTAGATTTGTTATAAAAAAAGTTGTTCGTTATCAATATTGTTATTGTTTAAGTGTATTTTATACACAAATAATCATTAGCATTTAGAATAATATATCTCTTAATATATGTGTAAAAAAATGTAAACGTTAAATCAGGACAGAGGGAGTATTAATTACATGTATAAAAAATTATCAAAAAATATAACATTATCCACAAAAATCAATAAAATTAATTAAAAGTAATTTTTTTCTTAAAAATGTAAGATGAACTTACTATTGGAACGAAGTAAGTAATAAAATTTAAAATACCATATATTAATATTTAATAATCACTTAAATTATTATCATATTTATGTACTCCACTCTTCCCATAATAAATTACAACTTTTTTTATTCGTTCGTCCCACAATAATTTTCACCTGAAAAACTAAAATGTACATTTATCCAATAATATCAAACATTACTTTAATTATAAACTTATCACTCCTACCTAACACTATATTACTTAAAAATTTATTTATTACCTTAAAAACACTAAAATATCTTGAAAAATTAATAATGTTGGTAAATATATTAAATTTTCTAAATAATACTCCGTCCGTCCCAAAATTTTTTGCACACTTAACAAATTTTTTTTGCACACTTCCTTTGTAATTTACAAAGGAAGTGTGCAAAAAATTTTGGGATGGAAGAAGTATTAAACAGTAAATATAAAGCACTTCTCAGAAATAAAAGAAACGTATTAATATGAAATATTTATTTATGAATAATAACAAAGTAATAAAATACTTATATTAACATAACTCTTACATTTCTATCGCATAACAAATTTGGGAGAAATAATCCGCGGCATTATCAATTAAACAAGACATTATTTATTCAATTATTTATCTATTCCAGATCTGCCCGGGGCATGAGCGAACTAAGAAAGTAAGATTCTATATAATTCTTTTAGTTATACACGTTCTCTTTTTTATACTATTGTTCTTTTTTTTTATGCTTCATTATTTTCAGATTTACAACCTAAATAATTATACTTTAGGTTCATAATTAATGTCTCACAATAATCTTTTTTCTTATTCTAAACCTATGTTTATGACCATAGGTGTAACGAAAAGTTATTAAAGAGAAATAAGGGAACATTCATGCTTATTTTATTTATCACATTTGAATATATCCATACACTTTTGTAAACTTTAAGGATAACTTAATATTTTTATTTTATAATCTGATTTATTTATTATATAAAACATAAGCAAACAAGAAATGGTTAAGTAAATTAGAAAGCAATTTCCAATAAATGGCGCGCGGTGATGGAAATGAGCGGGTGAGCTCTATTCTACAATTGGCGCTTCTTCATCTAACTATGGGAGGGAACAGAGGCAATCAAAATCTTTTTTAATTCCAAGTAAATCTCAAAACTGGGAGGGTGAATTTTCGTCAAAACGATTGGGTAATCAGTTGGCAATTTTAGTTTTGATTTCCCTAACAAGAAGCCCTAGATTAAATCAAATCTCATTTCTGAACTCTTATTCATTCACAGAGTTTATTCATACGTTGGTTGCAGGGAGGATGGTTCTAATTGGTGCGTTCTCTTTTTCCGTTCAATGGTATTCCGTCCATAATATTTGATCAATGTCTTCTTCTCCTGTCTAGAGCTATCTGTTAAACACCATTAGTGGTGGCATCTCTGTGATTTAGTATATCTGTTAGTACCTTCCTTGTCATTAAATTGTGCGAAGTGCTATGATTGTGCCCAGAAGCTAGTTTTCTTTTCAGATGTAAACTGTTTGAGGTTTTTATTTACAGTACCGTTGTGTTTACTCATGAAGCAAACACTGCATACATTCACTTAAATAAACAAATCGTCCTCTTGGATTTAGCTGTTCTTATATCAAAAAATAATTTTATAAACCTAGTTTGTATGGTTCATCTTCTATATGGTTGGATAGATTATTATTTGTTACTGGAAAAGATGGTTAACCTTTATAAGATGAGTTGTTTCTTATCTGTTTTTTGTGCTTCATTGGAATGAAGGTGGCTTATGTAGGATGTTTGTTGATTTTGGTCTATAAGATATGTAAATGCTCTATTAGAATGAAGTTATGATTTCAATCGGAATTCAGATATATTTGCCTCAACAATCTAGCAGAATATCCCACCTTCTGGTTTTGAGCGTTAATACGTGTATGTGAGGATAATTTATCTTATATTGACTGGATTTTATGCTTTTCAGGGATGCATCTCTTATACTTAGTTGAGTTAGCTGTCTTTGTTGTTCTTCCAGCAACAAGTGTCACATTTACATAGTGTCCAATAAGTTGAGTTTAATTTGTCATTGATCTTTTAGAGTTAAGTGCCATATATACACTCATGCTTCTATGTATCCTCTCAATGTCTGCGTTCTTGTGTTTCTAATAATTCCTCCTCTTGGTTGTATCTCTTACTCTTACGTACAGGCTATTACATTAGAGCTTCACCCAGATTTTATTTGAGGGTTCCTACTTATCTTGCTATCTCTATCAGGTTTAAATTTTCTTCTTTATTATGTCTACACCTAGATTATTTGTTTAATCAAGCATTAGAAGGCTTGACTTTTGAGTTGAAGATCATAAGAAATAATCATTTGAGGATTTTTTGCACGCATTTAAACCATCAAACGAATTCAAATGTGGTTCACTCAACCATAGAATACCAGGCAAGTAATGAAATATGCATTAAAGAATATTACCACATAAGAATGATAAAATTAAGGGTTATAACTAAGAAATAACAATTCCTCCAAGCTTTGTAATTCTGATCAGAAAAGAGGCATGGTAACAATAAAACAAAACTTATAAGATGTATAAAGGATGACACTTAATATTATATAACAATGAAGATCAACTATGACACAAAATATCTATGAATCAAATATGTTATCAAATTAAAAGGTGTTGGAAAGGTGCTGGCAACCCGATAAGAAATTTTATCTTGCAATAAGAAATCGAAAATGTGACCATCTTAGCTTTCTAGAAGAATTCGATAATACGAAGAAAAAAATTAATAGTGTCAAACAACAAAACTTTAATTTTAACATGTTGAACTAACCTTGCAAACAAGTGAGTGCAAATTTCATACAATTTTTAAATTGACTCTTTTCATACTTGACCAGAATTGCATTTTTGTCATTTTTAGCATCATGCGTTCTAACTTGTTATACTTTCTAAAAATTATATGTCTGATTGGTTATTTTCTAATAAGAAATTTCATCATGCATCATTACCTACATTAGACTTTTAGAGCCAAAGTACTATAAATTTTGGTATTCACCAGAAAATTACAATAATGCACATTTATATATAATAAGTATGATTAGTTACGTCTCTAGAATGCCATCAGCTGCATGCCATGTATATTAGACATATTTGGCTATAACATTATATGTTAGAAAGGCTCAAAAGGACAGGCCCGCTACAGGCCCCTGTTTCCTATGCAAGGAAGCGTAGTGAGCTGGTAATTACTTTATACTTGTTGACTAACTAGTAACTATGTGACTGATACTTTATTTGATCGTCAATTATTAAAATAAAGCATGTTAATTAGTTGCATCCTATATTTTCTTGACTGATTTCTTTATAGAATGATATTAAATTTTTATTACATAAGATATTGAAATTTAGAGAATAGGCTAGTTGTTGGGTTCCATGCACCATGTTAAATTCCTTTTTAATTATCAATAAACGACTTTAGATATTAATTAAGTGTTGCTTCCATTCCTTGACTTCCCTATGATTAAAGTAGAATGTTATTGAGTTTGTTAAGTTACAGTCTGTTTAATCTTTCAAGATGTTTTTGTGGCAACTTTGTGGCAGGAACAAGTTGAAAAGAAATCACCTTCTGAAGCAACAATGTACAAAGTAAGCTCATACAAGGAAAGAAGGCATTGAAGATGACAATTTAAGTACAATTGTTTTATTTTTATTGCATACAATGATATCGAATCTTATAATGATATTTTATCAAAATATAATGAAGGAGGTGTTGATCAAGAGACATGGTAGACTTATTGGTAGGTGTACTAAGTAAAGGGAACATCAAATAAATCTGGTTTGGTTATTCCCGATGATTTTCTGCAACCATATAAAACTGAGGTTGTGAAAGGCACTGTCAGCGAAGTTCTGAAGAGCTTACAACAAGTTCTTTCATCTGGCATGCTTGCCCAAATCTGCCCATCCCTTGAGGATCCAGCAAACTAGCTACACAACGGACAATATTTTAAAACATTAATAATGTGAAGCCATGTCAGGTAATCGTTTGTCCTAAAGTGGAAATATTTAAGTCTTAAAATGACTCTCCTAAACTTTTCATAATTGTTCTTGTTCTTAGAGCAATGAAGACAGGGATGATGAAGACAACCGGGATGATGACATTGAAATTTACATATTGCATCTTTATCTTGTTTTACAGGTATATAGACTTTAGGAATTATAGTTTCTTTGCATACTTATCTTTGGTCATAATTCTCTGGCTGATTATGTGTTAAAAGCTACCTCCTATGATTTTGTGGGTATGTGCTTGGTTTTGATTATGGTTGCACTAGTAGTCATTGGGTTTTTTCCCCTCGTGTTCCATAAATAGAAGTGGTGATCTGAGTGGATTGATGCCTGGTATTTTGTAATTCCCTCTTTACTATGCATGTTGTTTCATACTTGTTAGTCTAGTGGCTCGAGAATCTTCGCAAGGAGTTGCAAATGATGAAAACAATTATTGCCTAAAACACTTTTTGCACATGTTAGGCATGTGATGTGTTCTTTTGTTTTGGGAATTTCGCTTTAAACCAGATACGCGTTTGATACTTGGTTGCTTCCTTTCTGAATCTTACCAGTGACTAAAAAATTTTGCAATGATACTTGGTTTAGGACTTGTTGAAGAGATGGTTGGTTGTCTCCTGGTGTCGAGTTGAAGGTAGCATATTAGCCCGAAAGAAGTCAGGTTTCTCGATGGTTCAATCACCAACGGAACGACGGAATTCAAACTCTGGTTGGGATCCCCTTTCTACACTTCGTTACCATCTTTCTTATTTGTGTGTAGATGAGTCTTGCAAAGAAGAGCGGCTCGCTAGAGGCAAAGTTTGCAGCCACATCGGGTAACATTTTATTTGGCATGTTTTAGAACTTTTTATATATGAAGTTCAGTTACATCAATTAGATGCTGATGGATTTAAGTTGTTTCTAATTTAACTTATTGCAGACTGAAATTATCTAGTTCTATTGTCAAAGTACTGTAGATTCAATTGTTTTAAATTACTGCCATTGTGGTTTTCAATACTCCGATCTGAGGACATGATCTAAATTATATGTCGTCACAAATGAGTAGTCTCGATTCTTGGTTATTCTGTACTGATTTGAGTTGCTGCTAAAATATTGTGAATAACTTACTGGCTTACTGCTGCATAGCTTCGTGGGTTCTTACCAAGAAAATAATTTTTGTTGTGGATGTCATATTAGTAGAGTAAGAGAGAAGGGCTTTTATTCTAAGCAGTATATGTATAGGAAGCTGGAGGTTCTGTAACAAATTTTGACAGTGAGTTTGGTGTCATTTTTATTATATGATTTGATATGAATAGTTATATGAATATGTTGCAAAGTAGATGTAGGTTTAATTTGCTTTGCTCATATCTATCATGCTGTTGCATTTTTGTAGGGGTACAATCTTTGCTTTTGGAGGATCAGTTAAACAAAATTTTAGTTGGAGTGCTGCTGTTCAGGATAATTAAGCTCTGTTTTGTAGGAGTTTAGATTTCCTCTAAATCGTCCTTTCCTTTGCATAGTGTTAATCTTTCTTTGTGATATTAACAACTGGTTCTTTTGATTGCAAAAAGCTTGGAGAAGTTTAAAACAACCATCTTTACATAAATGAGTTGTTTAAATTATTGTAGATAGTCATGCCATGTTAGTTTTATACTTACTGATAAGTAGAGTGACTATGGTGGATGAAAAGTGAGATTAAATGAATGGCATGCATGACTATGGGTAAATTATATGAATGCATGAATGATGATATCATTGTTCCACCTTGTTTTATCTTCCTTTAATAATGTCTTGTCCTTTTCTGAATATTATGCTCTTTGCTAGACACAACTCACATTTTTCGTTCACTTGTTTGTAAGTGACAAATGTTTTGATTAGTAGTTGGAAATGTATTATTAGCAGTAGTATGATTGTGTTGGTTTTGATGTCAATAATAATTGTGGACGCTCTTGCATATTGATAATATTATTGTCCTTCATTCAGAGTAATGAAGACAACGATGATGAAGCAAACATGGAAGATGAACTTGAACGTGGAGATTGATTTTGGAACAAGAGAAGTGCAAGATGAAGAGTGAAGACTAGATAATACATAATTGTTGGGCTGTAGTACTACATGAAATTTGTGGGCTACATTGATAGGTTAATTTGGAACAATTTGTTGGGTTGTAATACGTAATTGATGATTGTAGTACAAGAAATTTACGTACCATAAAATATTTAACACGTGTTGGACATATTGATGATTTAGATTTTACTTTGAATATTTGATGTTATATATTAAATTAAGTTTATTATTTTACAAACGTGCTACATTACATTCTTAAAAGTGAAACAATTATTATGTAATTAATGTTACTTTATATTTAAAAATATTATCAAAATAATGTAATTAATGTTACAATATATAAAAAGTGTTAAAAAAATGTACTAAGTGTTACATTATATTTAGAAGTGTTAACAAAATATTGTATATACTGTTACATTATTTTTAAAAGTGTTAACAAAAAAATATTACACTAGAAAAATTAAGTGTTACATTAAGAGTATATGTAACATTTTTAAAAGTGTTACGACGAAATGTTACATTTGATATATTCATAATTAAGGTGTTATCAAAAGTAAAAAAAGTGTAACATTAGATATTAGGTTACAGGAGCAATAGCGGCACCAAAAAAAATGTTACTTATGACCTATAATAATATATTTTTATTATTAACACTTTTTGGATGTTACTTAATGTCACTTATGTTGTAGTGAACGCCAAAAATAAAACAAGTTGAAATCCTAGGTTACATGCATCTACAGACCTCTATCTCTAGGTTATCTGGTGTATTATTGAGGGTGTGACAGTGTTGTAGATAGCAAAACACACTGAATAAGATAGCAAAAGGGTATGGCAAAGAGAGGGTATCACAGATATAGGAGAAAAACAAGCACCACCCACTCATACATCAAAAGGGTATCAAGTTTTTCTCTACATCCATCAAAAGGGATATTCACATAATCTCTATGAATATGCTAAAAAATAAAATAGCTAAAAAACATAATTTAACTCCAAATATACTCAGTTATTATAGTACTAAAATCTAACATTAAATTTCATAATAAACTCACCAAAACAATTAATTGGGCGAGGAATCCCACTTTTTGGCAAATCATCTTTACACCGACTGGTTCTTGATGTATCAAATTCTTCAAAATCAGAATCTTCTGATAATATAGGCTTCTTCCCTATTTATATGTAAAAAATATTTAAAAAATCAGGCTTAAATACACAATAATATAAAATGAAATACAGATGATTCTTTACAAACAACCTTTAGCTTTAGACTTTGGTGATGTTACTGCTGCAATGTTTGTAGCTGATTTTGCCCTCTGTTTTTTATTAGTATTAACTCTTTGCCTCATTTGTGCCTTTACATAGAAGAACAAATCAAGATAACTCACATTTAATCACCATGAATACAGATTTTAGAGTAGTTGAAAAAATTATGAAAAATATGGGAAAAACTGCACAAGAAAGTAAAAGACTAGGTTATAAAGCTTATAAACACTATAATTTAGTGCAAGTATGATAGGGATGCATAACTTCAATTACAAAACAAAATGATAGGAATGTACAGAATGTATGCACAAGAAAATAGGGATGCACAAAATGTATGCATATGCATAACTTCTAAGTATGAAACAAACTGATAGGGATTACTCAATGAGACTTTATGAGGTTTAAACAATTTTGTTTGCAAGTATCCATATCTTAACATACTGACACACACACACACACACACACACACACACACACACACACACACACACACACACATATATATATATATATATATCACAAGACATCATGAAACAAACAAATCCAGCCAAAAAAAATATAACAAACTTGGCTAATCGAACCCCTAATCATTCATTTCAAGCTACATTTGAATCACAACACACACCATTCATGCATTTATCTTAGCATTGCACTTATGTTCTCTGATGCAGAATATTAACATAGAATACAAGTATTGACACCAGTTTTTTCATATACAAGACCTTTGTCAAATAGAATACAAAATTGAACAAGAAGAAATTTAACAAAGTAATACCTCTGATTCAATCGAATCAATAGGCGTACAAAACCCTAATATTTCGTAATCTCACAAAATTAGGAAAATACAAATTCATGCATGGAATAGAAATTGGGAATGCACAATTGCAAGCATAGGGCTTACCTTTCTTCAACTTCGACGAGAATGAAACCCGATTTGGAGAACGAAATCCTTTGGGATTGCACGGTTTTGAGAGAAATTTGGAAGAATTGCAAGGAGATCGATTGAATTAGAGCACAAATTTGGAATGGATGACGGAAATCGGAAGAAGATTTGGAAGAGATTTGGAAGGGGATCTGGAAGAAATTGGAAGGAGATTTGGAAAGGGATCTGGAAGAAATCGGGGATCTAAGATTTTTTGGATTTTGGGATTCGAAAACACATACTCGTTTCCAGTTTGTGAAATTGGGAATATTCGTTTCCAATTTGTGCAATTGGGAATATTTGATTATTGTTAAGGGTATTTTTGGAATCACACTTATAATTGTGTAGTTAGTAGTATTAGTATTTTAAGTCATGTAGTTTATATCAATTATGCAACATTTTGTGTACCCTATAGTAAGTGACCCATATTATAATAGCAACTTAAAAAAAATAAAAAATTAAAAAGATAATATATGCATGTAAGCATGTTTAAAAAGCGCGCCTTTTAGGTGGAAATGGGGCATATAGGTGCACAAAGGTGATCACCTTTGGTTCAAACGCCTGGAATAGCAAAAAATCGAGAAATCTAGGCGCACGCCTCTGAGCCTGAGCGCCTTAGGCGCGCCTTTAACAACTGTGATATATACAGTATAATTACCTGATAAATTAAGTTAAAAAGGCACAATATAACAATTGACACAAATATGACACATTCATTAAGCCATTTACGTTAAAATTAAACATGCATGTATGAAAGTTCATCATAATTGAAGTAAGACAAGTCAATCACACAAGATACTAGAAACAAAAATAATCTAATTATTATCTCCTTCATCAACGTCAAAGACTCAAAGACTCAAAAGTCCTCATCATCATCATCACATTGTTCTTCTACCACATTAAATTATTCTACTTCGAATAACTATTATCAATAAAACTAAAAGAAACATCAATCTCAAAGGGAAGAATAAGAAAAAAGAAGAAAAAAATTTCAAGATTAAGAATAACTGATTGGTGGCGGCTGGTGGACGACCGGTGGCAGGCGGACGGCCGGTGATGGGTGGCCGATCAGAGGCCGGTGGCTGATGGTTGCAACAGCAACTGATGTTTGATGTTGTGGAGGTGTATGTATATCTCTCAAACCCTAATTATATCCCTAATTTAAATTTTGAGAAAAAAATTGGGAAGTATAATTTTATGCCTAGGATAAGTTGCTACTCAATGTAAAAGTTATTCAACAGATAAATTTGTTATTTCAATCATCATAAACCTTAGAAAATAGCAAAAATGGCCAGAATCTCAAGGCGCGCCTGCAGAGGGACAAAAAGGCGCACCAAGGTGCACGCCTCAGATATCAGCGCCTTGGCACATGATTTCAAGGCGCACAGCTCATAGCCTTGGCCGAGGCACCCCTTTAACTATGCTCATAATCATAGATAACTTGTAAATAGACAGACTTGCTTATTTGGGATTTACCTTTTCTTTTGCTATATCTACTGAAGCTTCATTTGTCATGTCTATACTAGACTTAGGCCTTGCAGTTGTATCAACCTGTTTCCGTAAAGATGCATACATGGTCTGCAGGGTGTCCAGCAGGAATCTATCACCTCCATGCCTGGCAAGAAGTGACAATGAAACTGGGCACTTTTCTTGGACTCCAAGTGGCACTGCAACCTACAACAACAGAAAACCAGAATGTCAAGAGATGATATGCAATATCCAGCTGGTATATGTATATCGAAAAAGATCAGAACTCTAACCTGGCAACAGTCTGACATACGTGCCAAACTTGACAGGGTAGATGCTTGAATCAGGTGTTCCTCTGAAAAAATCTCCTTGGCATCATGTTTTCCAGTAACAAGCATAAGGGGAATAGTGGCGGTACTGAAGATGTGTGAGTATTATATGATGCCCAATATCAGGAAACAGTATTAAATAGATAGAATCTCAGGTCATTGTCCTAGCAGCAGAAATACTTTACATAACAATGATGAGTAAGAACAATGGCAAGTGTGCCGAAGAGTATGGATCACTTCTTTTATAAAGGGATCAGAAACTATAATATAATATAATATAATATAATATAATAACAGATGGCTGCAATAAGAACTTGTGCCAACATCAAATCAGATTCAAACATTGCAACAGAGAGAGGACGGATTTATTTCAGTGACATATCTAATCAGACCGCATGATAGTATTTGAAGAGCTGTCACGATCATTCACATAAATCTTAGTAGGCAGGAAGGCACAGACCTTCCTAGAATGCAAGCAAGCTTTTTTACTCTCCTAGTACCATATGCTGGCGGCACAAACAAACTAGATTCTACTAAACTTAAGTAATGAGGCATTCGGGATACGACTGGTCGCTTCTAGCAAAGCTTAACGAAGGCTGACCACTACATAGATCCATATACCAGTCATGAGCTATCTCTCATGCTGTTAAGAGGCGAAGAAGTAGCTTCTAGGACGAAGCCTAGCCGATACAATAGGCCTACGAAGGGCTAAGCCACTCATGTTGTGGCGAAGGAGGCCTATTATACATATACCTGAGTGGTCCATAGGTATGTTCTAAAGATTAATTACCCATAAAACTATAAGAGTCCTTTTTACACCATCACAATACCACAAAAATGTCACTTTTAAAACACCATTTAATCAAAATCAACTCTATCATACACTTTATTCTAATAAAACACCAAAAAATACCCCTCATTTTTCTTACATCATAACACCAAAAAGTAGATATTCTTAATCTCCGTGCCCGACAATACGGGCAAGTATTCCTGGGACGGAGGGAGTAAAAAATTAGTTTACAATCCGTTCTAATGGTACCATAAATAGGAATCAGAAACACCCGAAACACAACATTATAAACGAAGGTGCACTAACAGGGTAGGGCAGTGAGACATAAAATTCATGCAGATAAAAGTTTGAAATAGCCTAATAAGTGAAATCCTTTTGAAAATAAAAAATAATATAAAATTAGGTTATATAGTTGTACCTCCAACATCTTAAGGAGATTGGTTCAAACATTAACATTAAGCATTGTATAATTAGAAAGAAACATGCATAATTTTCAATACACAAGTTAGAAATAGGTAATTAAACACAAAACCACCAAATATATCTAAACAGCCCATCATAAAACGATACCCTTAAAAGGGAATTTATAGCTAGCCGCAATTCACTCCTGATAGTTTGACATTTTTCTATGTCTGTATCAATCAAATGTAACACTTCCGGTATTTGTGCTGAGATAACAGGATCCAGAGTAGGCTTTACCGAGTTGATCCATTCATCATGATTTTGTCTAAACTCGTGGCCACATGAAAACAACAAAGTACATTATGGAGGACCCAACAGCAATACCCCACAGGATTGTTTTAATTGTGGCCCTGAAAGGTCAATATATATATATAATGCAGATTTCACGTCACTGATATCATCTATCGTGAATATACATTAACAACAAACATAAACATGGCGCAGAGAAATAAGTCAGAAAGATTTTTCTCTCCAATTTATTTATATAATTAAAAGCATAAAGAAACATAAATTAGTTTGCATAAAGCAGAGAAGAAATGATGAGAGCAGGACCCAGAAACCTACACAAAGATATGGGACCTCCCTATCCATAAATTCGTAAGGACAACTCAGATAGTTTGGTAATTAAAAGGAAAAAATATTGGGTTTCACTGGAGCATGCTCTTGTTAGTACTTTTAGCACTTTTTATCCAATTTAAACCCCAAAAATCAATAAGTTAGAAAGCTCTAATAATGAAACCCAATTCCTTTGTTACCTAATCTGTTTGTCTTCAAGTCCCCTTTCTCATCACATTTGTCACCCAACTCACCAGCTCCCTTAATTTTGAAATTTCACTAATGCCTTCTCATCAGCTCACTCCATGACTTGTCCACACTCAATTTAGCATTATACCAATATCAATCTAATCATCTAGGTCACTATCATTCCAAGAACATATAACAAGAAGCTGTATTGGGTGGAAGATCTTAGAGGCTGTAAAAAGTGGAAACGTTATCAAAAGATTTTGTATGACATTAGCAGTGTACCAAGATCAGGCTGCCAAATAAGCACTTATATCTCCCAAACCATCAACAGCCACACATTGCACCCACTTCCCTTGCAAGCTAATTATGTATCCAAGGTTGCATCAATCAAGACATTCCGCAAGTGGATATCTGAATGGAGCACCAATTTAGCTTAAATGTCATAGGAACACACAGGATACATATAGTTAACTCCAATTTTTATATTGGTTAAAAAATATAATGGAAATATACTTAAATTAGAACGGAAACAGATTTATAGAAATAAGAAAAAGACCTGCACAAAACAAAGGTTAACGTAGAATTTTATTCTCAAAAGAAGGTAATAATTATTATTATTACAAGAATAAACCGCATTAAGCCAAGGCAACTATTTACTCAGTGCCACCTATGACCTCACCTCTTAAGCATCTACACGACTTTTGCTAGTAATCTTATGGGAGATTTACCCTCTCCATTTGGTTGAATAACATTGAATGTGTTTAAGATTGGGACCTTCAATTTTATATAATCTCCTAGATTTTCATGCCTCAAAACTTGTCCTGAAAAATAAGTGGTACACGATTATAAACAAAAACTGAAGTACTGAAGTAAATCAGTAATCTAAACGAAAAATTTACGTTTAATGTTAAAGAGGAAAGAAACATACTTCCGTAAAGCTTCTCAACATATTTTATCAACGCCTGAGTCAGGTAGTCTGCAGGAGCCTTGGACATCTGGAAACAGTCATCGGCAATCACAATACTCCTTGGATTGCATTGCGAAGCATATGGAACCTGCAACAACACATGACCAACACGACGAAGTACACTGGGATCCTTCGCAAACCATCCTGCAATTTATATATTGGAATAAAATATATTTTGAGACATTTAGAGGCTCAGCAATGTCTTTCATCTTACCTACATAAAAGGAACACTAATGCTCAGAAAGTAAGCATAATGTTTCTCGTCAGGTCCTAAACTCTTCAGACTGCTATTGGTAAATACTTTACAGCATTGACATTAATAAATGTTAAAAATTTTATTGTCAACCCATATATAAGAAATTCTCTGTATGGCAAAATAATATAAAACCAGAACTATGTTTCCAATATAATGAGGATAATGAGGAAAAATATGTATACCATATGTGCAGGCAAATAATATGATTCAATGAGCAGAAATGAGTTTTCACAAACAAACTTCATTTCATATTTGTTTGTCAGTGTTACTTAATTGATGTGGTGGAGAATAATGCTTTAGCGCAGACTGCAGTCTGACATTCTATACGTAAACCCCCCAATGTAAAAAAAAAAAGAATATATATATATATATACATATATATATATATATATATATATATATATATATATATATATATATATATATATATATATGAGACACTCTCTTGTAAGACAAGTTATTTGTGAGACGGTATGAGACGGGTCGATCCATCACTAAAGTATGTTTATTGTATATATAAGATATGCTTATTTATAGTTAAAGTATTACAATAATAAATCATATTATAACACACTAAAATCATACCTTAATGCATAATCCATCATACTTTAGAAAACATAATTTAACAACTATTAAATATACTTTATCTAAATAATAGACATACTTTAACACGTCTTACAAATCGTCTCATTTAAATAATGTCTCACAAGAGACTTTGTCTATATATATATATATATATATATATATATATATATATATATATAGATAAAAAAAATCAACCAAAAAAAAGTGTCATTAAAATTTTTTAAACCAGTCCAAAAAAGTCATAACAATGAGGTGAATGTTTGTTTTAGGTTTTCAGAAAGTGAATTGAGATTCCAGAATCCAAAAACCATTCAGTTTCGAGATTTTGAAATTCTCAAAAACCCAATACATCAATCCCTACAATTACCTATTAACCAAATTATTACTCTCACTCACCATCTTACAATCATTACAATTACACACCCAGCAACCCATAGAAATTACTACACCATTCCTATTACACATAGATTTGACTTAAAGTGAAGTCCGTCCCTCATCTGCACTATCACTATTCTTAAGATATCCGATTTTCAAGATTTCGAAAACCAGAATAAGAAACCCAAACAATAGCCTAAGCTAAAGAGAAGGTTTAGAACATCTATTTCAGAGGAAAAACAACATATAGAAGAACATACAAACATTCCAAATAGAGAAGTCCTTGTATTACATCTGCATATATACTGGTATACATACCAACTGTGTCAAGAAAACCAGAAACAGGAATTAGCCCAGAAAGAGAGACAGTCCCATGAGAATGCCGAAACCCAAGTATGCCACAATATCCAGCAGGCAATCTCACACCACCATCAGTATCTATGCCTGCCAGTCATATTTTCAAGTTAAAAATGCACGTCGTTCTAAAAGGAATACCATTACAAGATTGAAAACAAGACATGAAGATTAGACGAAAAAAATTGGGTAACTTTTAAGAATTTGGATTTGGAAAAAAATGATCGTTCTAATTCCATAATCCAGGGTTTTCAAATGTAGTTTTCAAAAAACTCAATACATCCATTCCTATAAAGTACCCGTACACAATATTATTACACATTCAGGCACTCAAAATCTTAGTTCTTACAATAATTACTATTACATTCAACAACAATATAATAACACAACATCACAATTCACCACCCTGGTACACCTTGGTTCAACATAGAGTTTGATCTCTCCCTATGGAAAATTTTTAAGCAAACACACAATATCACTATTCATAGAATTTCCAGATCCCCTAGGTTATGAAAACTAAATCTCAATAAAGCAGTAAATCCCAAAACAAATGGAGGCAAAAAGTCAACCCTCACAAGAAAACTCTCCTGGATATTACTCATTATTCATAATTCTCATAAAGGGTTGCATAAGAACAGTTCCCAAAAAAACAGGCATTGCTAAATTGCTTAAAAAACTAGCATACCAAAACTTTCAAGTCATCCTGAGATTGACAACATGATCAGAAGAAATTTCTGTAGGCAATGATGAAGTCCAACCAAGGTTTTATAACAGTGATCGACACAAAATATTGATTAAACATCACTAAGAATAGTTCCTGATAAGTTATGGAAAAACTCTGGGATTTTGACAAAACACAGGATATACTACATGAACTCATTGATATATTCAACACAAATTACATAGAACTTTCTATTCAATTGTTGGCAAATTTGGTAAGGTTTAGGGAATAAAAATACCAAAACCAACATCAACTTATCATATAACAAATCCGATTTGTGTAAATTGCCTAGGAAAAACAACCATGTCATGTGGGAGTCTAGGAATTTTTATAAAAACAAATCTAGAAATTGTCAGCTTTATTCCAAAAATTACATTTCTGATGAGGAAAAAAAAAAAAAAAGTAAAACTTCACCTCTATCTGGTATATTTTGATTATTAACATAACCTCTATGCAGACATACTTAAGCTCAATAGGTTTCCTTCTAAACTTAGTCTTTAAATGATGAATGAGCAATAAAATTAAAGCATGGTAGGAGTTCGTTGACCAAATTTAAACACCAACAACATTGAACAATCAAGATGAATAAGCTGAAATTTCACATGGTAAATCATCTGAAGATAATTATAACAATGACAAAAAAAATAACAATGACACAAATTAAAATAAGCTAGAGGGTTCAACCAGGGAGAAGATTATTTGTTCCCAGTCATCCATTAGTTGATATTTTGTAGAAAATTCATCTCCTAGTCTATTTAATACAATTAAATCATCTGGCTAAAATCTCCATATCATAGGAAAACTCAGGTTCTCCGACCTTCATCCACTTGTGATAGCATATTTCACAATTCACAATTAGCATAGAACATATAGCTTTTCATACAATTAATAGATTCCAAAAATAATATATTTGGGAGAATCAAATGAATCAATATTTGACTGCACCTACAAATCCTATATCATTCCCTAGTCATTTTAACCAGTGTTTTCATAACCGGACCGGAGGTCGAACCGGTGTCCCAAACGGTTCGAGATCGGACCGGTCGGACCGGTCGGATCGGACGGCTCAACCGGAAAAACAAAAATTTACTTAATTTTATTTTATTTTTACCTATTTCCAATAATATTACCATATTTAATTACTTCATATATAAATGTATAATATATATATATATATATATTAAAAAAAGACAGCTGTAATCCATTATGAGATGTCAACGGTAAGTTAAATGTTAATATCCTACAAAGGCAAATCAAAAGTCAAAACCAAGGTCAAAATAATTTGAGAGAGAGAGAGAAATTTAACCCCATTCACCAACCACCACCGCCTCTCACTGTATCTCTCTCTTTTCCACCAATTTGTAAATCTCTCTTCTTCCCCCAGTTTGTAGATCGGAAATCTCAATCGGTCACCTCAATTAATTTTATACAGTAACTGCCCATCAACACAACCAATCGCTCTAATAGCCTTTCAATTCCTCTCTCCAACTGCCTTTTTTAATTGGCTGTACAATTGAAGGAGTCGAGCGGAACCCACATTCTTGGTGATGACAAAGAATGTTCACGGTTGGATAGGTTGGAGCGGCGGCGAAGAAGTTCCGGCTGGGTTTCTTCCACACTCCCTACCGGTGGCAAAGACGACATTGTGGCTTAGATGTATAGTTAGACAGGGTTTTTTTATTTTGTTTTCAACAATCCGGCCGGTTTTTGATTTGGCCGGTTCACCGGTTATTCCGGTTTTGACCGGTCCAAGCCGGATTTGTCCGGTTTAACTACAAAAGTGGTTTTGGGGTTTTCGGACCGGTTCCCAGTTGGACCGGTTGAACCGGCCGGTCCGGTTCTGTTTTCAAAACACTGATTTTAACAACTGCAATTTTGGGAGGTTCCAAGTCTATGACATCAGATGTACTGCACATTTGTAAATTTATGATCAAACAAGGAAGTACAAATACAACTTTTTATAATTGGAAAATGATACAACATAACACAGAAAATGAGCAAAGATATTAAGAAATTTATGACCACCATAAGGTTTAAAAATGCCGATAAGAGTGAGAGCAAGCAAGCAGCCTTGTGAACTGAATAATACAAAATGAAACAGTACGACCATTAAGCATCCTTGGAAGTATATTACTCCCTCCGGCCACTTACAAGGTAACCGTTTATTGTTTGCACATGGACAATTCTAAGGTCTTTATTTTCTTTTTGCACGTGGATTAAGGAGTATTATTATTATATATAAAGTGGGTAGTTGTATTAGAGAGAAGTGGTGGGTCATATTGTGTACTTTCTTTACTAAATAGAGGAAATTGATACCTTTGAAGCGGACGTCAGGAATAGTGAAATGGATACCTTGTAAGTGGCCGGAGGTAGTATGCTAAAGGAGTACTAAGATAAATGCATTTAACCACCGTACCTTGGATTAACAAAGAAAAAGTGTTAACAAGAGAGGAAATAAGTGGAGATAACTTTGACGGCCCCCGACAAATGAGCGCAACGACATACCTGTAGCGTTTCGAATCATAGTAACTGTAGCATAAGAAAAACAGAAGAACGAATGTTGCTTTTACCATCCGTAAGAAATTATTAAATTTCAAAATTTGAAGATATTAGCTAACGGGAGAAGTTATTTGTCTATTTTACCAGTTAAAGTCAATGAGCAGAATGTGCACTTTACACATAAAGAGACATGATTGTTGTAGTGCACATTTCTATCATAAAACAAATCTAGAAATCGTTGCTTGACTTTTTTAAGTTCAAGCTCCTCAATGTGAACATACTTTGGTAGGCTTGTTTATCCTATTAATGTAGGGAGCTCCCTTAATAAGTTCTTCTGGAATCCCCAATCAAAAACTAACATGATGAGGGAAGTATAAAGAAAAAGCATACAACATCCAATTACATTGGTTTTCCCACAGCTGCATTAATTATACAGAACATATTCATACTATAATTTCGATGTATAAGTCATTAGTAATCAGATCTATAACAAATGAATCTTCAAAGCTCGTTCTCTTTCAATGCATCTGATATTCTTCTTTTCTTTCAATTGAACTACAAAAATCATTAGAAGCTAGGGCTAAAGCAAAAGCGCAACACATTATCTATTTATTCACATTTAAAATACTGTAATTTTAAGGGAAAAAGGACAACTATGTTAAGAGATGTAACACTCTAATGGTAAACATATGGAAAGCAGGATGCAGCAAATACTTTCACCTTGGGACATGCCACATAGAAGTATTAGAATCAACTTTTAGAAGTTAACAACTTTAATCTAAACAATCCCACATCCAACACTTATTGGCATCCAACATGAAACAAACAGAAAAACACAATTATACAATAATGGATAGCTTGCCTATACCACAGCAAAGAAAGTGTGGTGAGCGGGGTCAGTGCAGCAGTGCCGAGCGCCGAGTGTAATCAGGGAGGGGAGGGTAGACCAAATCAAGATCCGTATCTGAAAGTAGTGGTTGGAAAAGTGTGAAACAAAGGGATGATGCATTTATAGATATGCTGATGTGTTGTAGAAAAGTTTAGATTTGTAAGCACATAACCAATCCAGATGTTTAAATTTAAATTTTATTATAAAGCAATATTAGTGATCAAATATGTAGATGAGCAGCAAGAGACACCAAAGCAGCAAGAAAATACAACAAAAAAAGCATTACAAGCACTATATGTCTTTGGAGCAATTCTTCATACACCTGGAAGGGCAATGCCTATACCAGCAGGTGGATGTTCCAAGACACTTCAGCTATTGCTATTTCTAATAAAGAAAGTATCCCTAAGAGAGCTAAATAAGCATAACAGAAAACCCAACAAAATCAACATATAATGGAGCAGACGCATGTCTAGATACTAACAAAGAAACACGTATTATTCTTATTAGATAATAAATCTCAAATTACAGATAGCTTTGTGTTTAAAGTGCATGCCTTTTGTAGTGCCGTAGACAACAACTGCGAATATGCAGAAACAAATTCAGGATTTGGAACTTCATGTGCACCTTGTCTCCGCTTTCACCAGAACCTCACTCGCCCATCTGCTTATTCAGTTATTAGAATATTAGTAGGGATTCTCCTTGATTTTAGTGTCCATGGACAAGTGCTTAAATTATCTTGTTTTATCCCTCATTTTTTCGATGGGATGTTTGTTCTGAATTGGAATTAAGTTGGAATTAAGTGATGTTTTACTTTGATTAAATGTTGATAATGATATCGTAAATGGTTTATGATGCATAATTAATTGCTCTGGTTGCATACCATGCATAAACATGAAAAATGTTTTTCCCAAAATTAATAAGATACTAATGATGTGTGCGGCCACTATATATGCATTCAGTCAGGGTTCAAAAAAATCATTCCCGACACTTTATTCAGGGTTCGAAAAAATCATTCCCAAAACTTTATTCGGGGTTCGAAAAAATCGTCCCAACACTATGTCAGGGTTCGGAAAAATCATTCTCGTCACTATATTTGGAGTTCGAAAAAATCGTCCCCATTGAGCTCATTTGGGGTGCATATTATAAGTGTGTCATGAGGATCCCGCAACGTGAACAATTTTCAAAATAAAAGAGACCAACTAGAAAGACCAGGAAATAGGCGGTAGGCACTTGAATTTTATTGCCTATTAAAGGAAAATATGTGGCAAATTAATGCAATAATTATCAATTAATTATTTATTTATTAAGGAATTTAAATAAATCTATTCCTAAAATAAATGAGTAAATAATTGGTAATTAGGCCAGATCCAATCAAATAAGTCTGACTTAAAGCCTAAGCAAGTGAAAGGCCCAAGCCCGCAGAATCAGGTCAAATCAAGCCTGGACCAATCAGATTGCGAGTTATTTATGGGGCGTCCTCACCCTTCACGTATATAAGGAGCCCTCCTCTATTTATTCCAGACACACACTAAAATATCTGAGACGCAGACGCTTCTGAAAAGATCAAGAATACGAGCAGTGCTCCCTTGAGATCTTCAAGCATCTTCAAGTCAAGAACAGCCTCCGATTAGAGATAAAGGTGTCAAGCCCCTCCGATCTGGCGTTCTTCCAGCCAACAACCTCTGATCAGAGATTAAGGCGTCAAGCCCCTCCAATTCGGCGTTCTTCCAGCCAACAACCACCGATCAGAGATTAAGGTGCCAAGCCCCTCCGATCCGGCGTTCTTTCAGCCAACAGTCTCTGATCAGAGATCAAGGTTCTAAGCCCCTCCAATCTGGCGTTGGTCAGAAACAACACTCGACCTGAGATCAAGGTGCTAAGCCCCTCAGATTCGACGTTTCTTCCAGTCAGACTCATCCAGTAGTCTTCATGAAGTCAACAGAGTTTTACTAAATTAAACGACGTTCTTCATAAGAAGTCTTTAAGTTAACGTTCAATCCGAACAAAGGCTCGACGCCTCCGGATCAACGTCATAAGACTTCACATCCGAGCTTGGACAAGCTTCAACCGAAGATCCGGCTCAACATACACTCCAGTCAAAGAAGTCAAAGTCAACACACACAAGTCAAAGTCAAGCCAATCCAAATTGGTTCGAGCGAAGAATCAGAGAATTGATTGAGATTGTATACCGTTTACATATCTTCTAAATTAAATCCATCTGAAATTATCTTTGTACTCAATTTGTATTATTTTATTATAAATATAAAATTTGTTGTTATAAATTTTGGCACGCCCGGTGGGACCGTCTCTACCTCTCATCTCTTCTCTCTACAAGCACAAATAATGATTCCTCTTAGGATATCAAAAGGTCATCTGCCTCAAAGCCTTCAAAGCTGCAAGCTTTGAAGACTCAAATAGTGACTCCACTAAAGATTGCGATACGAAGACCTACTTCATCAAAGCTTTCAGAATTGCAAACTGACAAGGTTGAAGACTTTACAAGAAGTATGCCCGAAAGCTTCTCAGTGACAAACCATATGGTGTGGATTACTCTCAATAAACCATTGCAGGGCGATAAGATGGCGATGATGACTCTGTCTGCTCAACTCCTCGCTCCACGCCAAGCTCACCACCTGCCTCAACTGAAGCTGCAGTGATGACGACAAGTGCTATGACCATTGAGGAACAATTCTCAAGTATGATGAAAGCCATTGAAGGACTCAACAAGCAAATGGAAGCTCAAGATTTAAAAATCTCCGAACTTATGAAGAAAATGGATAAAATGCGGAGACAAGCCGTGCAAATGGAAAATAAGTTGAGGATGAACATGAGGAGGAGGTCTCCACAAAACATCATGTATCTGAAGAAAAGCCAGATGAGAAAAAAATGCAAGTTTCAACTGAAGAAATGCTTCATGTCAACCAACTAAAGAACATCGTGTTGGAGACGATAAAAGACAAGTTTGAAGGGAGCTCAAAATCTTCTTCAACCTACGCCAAGCCATATACAAAGGGAATTGACAACTTGAGGATGCCAACTGACTACCAACCTCCCAAGTTTTAACAATTCAATGGCAAAGACAACCAAGACAACATGTGGCGCACTTCGTCGAGATATGCAATGATGCGGGGACCTACGAAGATCACATGGTGAGACAATTCATCCGATCTCTAAAAGAAAATGCCTTTGATTGGTATATCGACTTGGAAGCTAACTCCATTGACAGTTGGGGGCAAATGGAAAAAGTATTCCTCAATCATTTCTATAGTACACGAAGAACTGTTAGCATGATGGAACTAACAAATACTTGTCAAAGTGATGAAGAATATGTCATTGATTACATCAATAGATGGAGGAGCCTAAGCTTCAATTGCAAAGAAAAGCTGTCAGAAACTTCAGCTATTGAAATGTGCATTCAAGGGATGCAGTGGAATCTTCACTATTTACTCCAAGGTATTCGGCCTAAAACTTTTGAAGAATTGGCTACAATAGCTAACGGCATGGAGTTGAGCTTGACATCAAATAACATTGAATGGCCCTCTAATCAAGACTCTTACGAAGAAATGCCTTCTGATGAGCTTGTGGAAGAGGAACCACAAATAAAATCTTTAGTTTCTATAAAAATTCATAGAAATAAGGTTGAAGCAAGAGAGCAGCGCATCCCAAGATTGGGAGGCAATGAACTGTTGATAAATCAAGTTAAAGCTCCGTGATATGAGTGAAAACTGTCTACATCATGCTCATTGACACGAGCTAAAACTATCTACAAGTCATGCTCCTTGATATGAGCTAAAACTATCCACAAGTCATGCTCCTTGATACGAGCTTAAACTATCTAAAAAGCCTCAAGTCATGCTCCTTGACATGAGTGAAAATTATTTGCATTACGCTCCTTGATACGAGTTTAAACTATCTGAAATCTCTCAAGTTCACAATACTCCTTGATACGAGTTTAAACTATCTAAAATACTCAAGTTACGCTCCTTGATATGAGTATAAACTATCTACACCTCAAATCAAATCTCCTTGGGAAGAGAATAAACTCTCTACACATAAAGCTCGTCGACATGAGTGAAAAATGTCCACACAAGGCTCCTTGACACGAGTATAAACTGTCTACAAGTTCAAATTCAAGACTTATTGACATGAGTATAAACTGTCAGCAAATTCAAGTTCAACACTCTATGACGCACGAGCCTAAACTGCATGTTACTCCTGGTTCGTATGAGTATAAAATGTGTACGGCACCTCCCATCCAAACCAAATCATGTTTCTTTGAACTACGTTATGACTTGATCCTCTTCAAAGAGGTACGTATGTAGCTTAGCACTCTGCTAAGTTCAGTCATAATTCAGGCTATTCATATCAAGTTAGTGAGGCAAGCAACAAAATTTAATCATGTTGATCAAGAATGGATTATCGCAATTTGTTCACTTTAACACAAAGGCGTCCGTGAACAAAATGCGAGGGGGCATTTTTAGGCACTTGAATTTTATTGCCTATTAAAGAAAAATATATGGCAAATTAATGCAATAATTATCAATTAATTATTTATTTATTAAAGAATTTAAATAAATCTATTCCTAAAATAAATGAGTAAATAATTGATAATTATGCCAGATTCAGTCAAATAAGTCTAACTTAAAGCCTAAGCAAGTGAAAGGCCCAAGCCCGCAGAATCAGGTCAAATCAGCCCTGGACCAATCAGACTGCGAGTTATTTATGGGGCGTCCTCACCCTTCACCTATATAAGGAGCCCTCCTCTATTCATTCCAGACACACACTAAAACATCTGAGACGTAGACGCTTTTGAAAAGATCAAGAATACGAGCAGTGCTCCCTTGAGATCTTCAAGCATCTTCAAGTTAAGAACAACCTCCAATTAGATATAAAGGTGTCAAGCCCCTCCGATCCGGTGTTCTTCCAGCCAACAGCCTCCGATCAGAGATTAAGGCGTCAAGCCCCTCCAATCCGGTGTTCTTCCAGCCAACAGCCTACGATCAGAGATTAAGGTGCCAACCCCCTCCGATCCGGTGTTCTTCCAGCCAACAGCCTCCGATCAGAGATCAAGGTTCTAAGCCCCTTCGATCCGGCGTTGGTCAGAAACAACACTCGACCTGAGATCAAGGTGCTAAGCCCCTCAGATTCGACGTTTCTTCCAGTCAGACTCATCTAGTAATCTTCGTGAAGTCAACGGAGTTCTACTAAATTAAACAACGTTCTTCATAAGAAGTCTTTAAGTCAACGTTTAATTCGAACAAAGGCTTGACGCCTCCGGATCAACGTCATAAGACTTCACATCCTAGCTTGGACAAGCTTCAATCGAAGATCCGGCTCAACATACAGTCAACATACACTCCAGTTAAAGTCAACACACACAAGTCAAAGTCAAGCCAATCCAAATTGGTTCAAGAGAAGAATCAGAGGATTGATTGAGATTGTATACCATTTACATATCTTCTAAATTAAATCCATCTGAAATTATCTTTGTACTCAATTTGTATTATTTTATTATAAATACAAAATTTGTTGTTATATAGGCGATAGAAAACTAAATGTATTTTCATGCACTGGCATGCATGATTTCTACTTACTGAGATTTTTGTCTCACTAGTTTATGCATTTGATTAGCCATAACTTGTAGTCGGGTTGACCAATTCAAGAATTTATCGAACCACAGGGAGGTCGATGCTAGCACTTAAGCGATATCACGTTTATCACGATTTTATAGAGACGAATCATAGATGGATTGTTTGGGTAACAAGTAATTAAATGAAAGTAGACAAACAATAATCCAATGACAAGATAAAAATGATGAATGAGTGGTTTTCCAAATTAAGTAGAAGTGAGATTAACAACACTAATGAAGTGGTAACTTATGGATTCATGCATTAAACTCATATGTATCAAGGGTTAAAACTAAGGGCCAACACTTATACCACCTAAACTTCCTCTCGAAATGATTAGGATGTAGATCATTTGCACAATCTCTAAATAGCTCAAAGGTTGGTTCTAAATTAAACTATTCCAACTAGGTACTAAGTTCAATTATAGAATCCCTTCATATAATCAATTGACTTCTCAATCTAACTAATCACATGTTCCATCAAAGGGTTCTAAATAATAAAGGACTTCTCAATCACTTTACCATCTATAATGCACATGAGGTGTTTGATGAAATGATTCACTTGACTATCCTAAGCACATCATTGATTTCTCAATCTAATCATATAATTAGAACAATCAAACACACAAAACATCATAGATCTCAAGATATATAAGCACCAATGATAGAAAATCAAATATCCCCATCAACATATGAATTTAATTACATAGATCCACAAATTAACCAACAACCTTCATGTTGCTAATCTCACAAGGGAGATTAGCCTACAATCTTCATAAGATCCATAACATAGACATTATAATTCTTACAAATCATGATAAACTAAAGGATTAACACAAAATTGGAATGAAAACTCCCTTGGAAATGGATCCAATTGAATCTCCCTTCTTCCTTTGGTGATCACCCAAGCTTCCTTGCTTCTTCACTTGATTTGGATGGAGGAAATTATGAAGAGATGATGTAAATCTAAAAATGGATGAATGGGATGGAGAATATGGTGTGAAATCAAAGGAATTGTGTGTGAGGTGTGTGGGAACAGTAGAATTTCGGATCTCCTCAATTGTTGAATAAAGGGGTATTTATACCCCTTGGGAGGCTTCTAGAAGGATTCTGATTTTTTCTCTGATCCCGGGCACAACACGAGTCGTGTGGCGCAACACGGCCATGAGGTGCCCGTGTCGCGTGAACTGATGCTCCCGCACGGCCATCGCTTACAGGCCCGTGTTGGCTACACGGGTCGTGTGCTGCAACACGAGTCGAGCTCCGCAACACGGCCAAGTGGTGGTCGTGTTGGATGAATAGATGTTGCCGCACGACCATTCTGGACAGGCCCGTGTTAGCTACACGAGTCGTGCACTGCGATACGGCTCGTGCCACCGACACGGCCAGTCGTGTTGCTGCTGCCCTGATTCCTTCACTGTTTTGGCTCGTTCTTCCTCGTTTCAACTCCAAATTGAGATCCGCTTTTTCCTACATCTTCCTTATCATATTTAGCATCAAATAAAAAGTGAAAATAGTAGGTTTAAGCTCATTCACACACATTTCCATGAAAACACAAAATACAACCAAATAACATATAAAATACGGATAAAATAATACGAAAACACATATAAAAAGATACTAAAATCTAGGTGAAAATATCACTCATCAGCATTGTTGGTGAGCCTACTGATGATTGAGTCGTGTGATGTGACTATGCAAGCTGTGGAGCTCCTTCAGGATTTTGAGTGGATGTACATAGATGAAGACCTATTGGGCTAGGCCGTGAGTTTATTTTATTTCTGCTGAAATTTTGTTATATAATATAATAAGTATAGTCACGAGTTTGTCTGGATTGATGTTGTATCAGAAAATGGTGATGTATGTTAGACTGTGATTTCAATTATGAATATATTATGTGGAAAAAAAATGTATATGCAGTTTTATAATAATGATGTTTATGTTAATTAATATGTGAATTATAAGTTATGTAAGGTGGGTCGTGTCAGAGTGGTATCAGAGCACAGCTTGGGTCCTGCAGACTGTCTATGTACATGAGCTCATTCCTTGGGAGCGTGCAGCCTTGCATGTAAGTGTTATTTTTATTCTGTGTTGTTATGCATGTATTTTATAAATTATATTAGCCATGTGGTGGAGTACTCATATATAGATGGTACAATCATGGTAAGGGCTACATGTGAGAGTAGTGAAGAAGGTAAAACTACTTGTTGATTTGATTGTGTTAAGTATGAATGGTTATAATATCATATTGGGCATGGATTGGTTGTCAAAGTACAGTACTACAATAGATTGTCAGAAGAAGAGTATCAATTTTAAGTCATTGGGAGGAGAACCATTCACTTTTGTAGGGATTAAGAAGAACTTTAGATTTTCTGTGATATCAGCAGCAAAAGCACAGTGGTTATTGGAAAGTGGTTGTGAGGGTATCTGGTGAGTGTTATGAATGTTGAAGGACAACAGTGTCCAATTCTCAGTGATGTACCAGTAGTTCGGGAATACTCGGAGGTGCTTCCAGATAATCTTCCAGGTTTGTCACCAGACCGGGAAATAGAGTTTATCATTGAGTTGCAACCAAGAACCGTCCCTATATCTAAAGCACCATACAGAATGACACCAACAAAACTGAAAGAATTGAAGATACAGTTGCAAGAGTTGCTAGACAAAGGATTCATTCGACCTAGTTTCTCACCTTGGGGAGCACCAGTTCTTTTCGTTCATAAGAAGGATGGCAAATTGAGGATTGCATCGATTATCGGGAGCTCAACAAAGTAACAGTCAACAATAAGTATCCATTGCCTTGCATTGATATTGATGATCTGTCCGATCAACTACAGGGTGCAGTGATGAGTGTGTAAATTCACAAGTTTGGCACCATGTTTTGTGCTAGTTTTGGAGAGTTTTGATGTGGAAATAGGTGGAAAGCCTATATATATTGTGAATTAGGATGAATCAGGTGTTAGTGGAGCTATTTGAGTGGTTTTCATAGCAAAATCGGAGTGGAAGTGCCAAGAGTCGAAAAGACAAAGTCGAGACCATGCGAACCGCCAAGAAAAGAGGTGGGTTCGACCTGTTGGAGGAGGGTTCGACCTCTCCAGCAGGTCGAACCAGTGTTGGAGAAGTACAGGAAGTAGGTTTGACCACGACTCGAGGGGTTCAACCTGTTCATCAGGTCGAACCATGGTCGAACCAGTTTGTGAGAAGCTGGGTTCGACCACGACGTTGGGAGTTCGACCTGACGGTTGGCCGAACCAAGAGCAAAAATTTTCCAGTGATGAGGTTCGACCTGGGGTTCGACCAAGTCCTGAGAGGTTCGACCTGTTTAAGAGGTCGAACCAGTGCAGAATTTTTCCAGTAGCGGGGTTCGACTTGGGGTTCGACCTGTGGCCAGTTGTTCGACCTGTTTGACGAGGTCGAACCTACGTGCGGAAACTTACCTTATCCGGATTTTCAAGGCCGAAACGCATGAGATCACTTAGAAAGCCCTTTCCAAGCCCTAGAGACGTGATTACAAGTATAAAAGGAGACCAATCGCGTCTAAATAAAAGAGCTTTTGATCATCAATCATAAGGGAGGCAAGAGTAGAGGTGGTGATCCATCTGGAGGGCTGTGACAGAAGTTCGCTGAAGGTTCAAGTAAGAATGATCAATCTAACCATGATTGTTCCTAGATCAATCATGGGCTAGAACCGCCTTGGTAGTTCTAGGGTTATGAAAGTTTCATGATGTAATTCGTATTTCATGTGTAAAACTCCGTACAACACTACCTGTGGTTTGTTTTATATAAGATTGCATATTTAATCCATACTCATAGTCGTTTTGTGCATCAATGATCGTTGTGTAGAGTCTGAATACATAACATGGTTATTGGTTGAGTGCGTTCACTACTGAGCAGGGTTTATTGTTATAATTCTAAGTGAAGGGATTCCGAAGTCTTATTAGAACCGTCTTATATGAATATTTATTAATTGAATTAAATTCAGGTTGATAAATATGATGAAGAGTATAACTTTATAGTACCTAAAAAGGGAGATCAAATCGGGTTAGATTCTAGACGTGGAAGATAATTGATTATGATATTACCTAAAAAGGGGGGTGAAGTATATCTCTTGCTCCGAGGTTATTCACACGTGTCAAGCGCATATTTACTTGCGTCTATAGAGTAAACTTGCATGGTCTAGTGATGTGTCCACAAACCACAGGGCAGAGTCGGACACCATCACATAAAAATACGAATTGCTAGTGAAACTGGATGACCCGACGAACTACCTACTATTCTTCTTGATCACAACTCACTTTTCTCTAACTCTTGCTATTTCTTTTTGCTATTTCGATTAGAAGTCATTATTCCTTAAACCTTTATAATTACCAAACATAGTCTAAAGTATACTAGAATATAATGAAATTGATGTTTAACCATCCCGTGGGTCCGATAATGTAACTTGGTCATCTTCGCGACTACAATTGATATCCTTATACTTGAGGATTAATTTGTGTGTTGAGAAAACCCCTATCAAGTTCTTGGCGCCATTGCCGGGGACGGCGTAAAATATCTTTTTTTATTATTTCTAGTTTATTAGGACTATTTACCTTGTTTTGTTGTTTTCTCTCTTATTCGTTTTAGGTGTATGCTCACAAGATCAAAGAAAGGTAATCTTGAACCGTATAATCCTGAGATTGGAGCATCATCAAGAAAGAAGAAGAAGAAGAAGAAGAGCAAGGCAAAGACAATTGACCCAACTGAAGCTCTGAATTTTGGAGTCAAGGTTGACGAGCAGATTTCGCAGACGATTGAAGCTACAACTGAAGTTAATTTGGAAGTAGGAACAGTCAACATGGCAGCGAATCCGGATAATCTAGCCATCCGAGAGGTTTTCAGAAATAATAGGGCTGGAAATTATGAGCTTTTAGGAGCAAGGGGAACTAACACATCTTTCGATCTTCATCCCGCTCTTATTAGCATGATTGAAAGGAACTCCTTTTCAGGAGGGTCTTTCGAGGATTCCCAACAGCATCTGAACAAGTTCTTGGGTTATGCAAGTACTCAAAAAGACGTAGGAGAACATGAAGATGCTAGGAAGATCCTTTTGTTCAAATTCTCGCTTACAGAAAAGGCGAGGGATTGGTACGATACTATTAACGCAGCTGAGTGCACCACGTGGGAGCAATTGAAGTTAAGATTCTTGGAAAGGTATATGCCACCTTCGAAGGTGTTTAAGATGAAGCAAGATATTAACCAATTTGCTATCAGTGGAGGTGAGAAATTTCATGAAGCGTGGGATAGATTCAAGGACATGCTCAGGAAGTGCCCTCAACATGGGCTATCTAAAGCCCAATATATCAGTATATTCTATAATGGATTGGACTATGAATCAAGAGTGTTACTTGATGCTTTTTCTAATGGAGCATTGCTTACAAAGTCATCCGTTGATGCTGAGAAATTGTTTGAAGACATATCGATGAATTCGAGGGATTGACCGACTGATAGAGTTAGAGGTACGTATGTCCTTGGGAAGGTAGCTTAGGTTGAACAAGCAATGGTGAAAACAAGGAGAGAGGATGAGATCGTTTCAAGCTTGTCCAATATCAACAAGCTACTTGAGTCTCAACAGAAGCAGATCAGCGAGATATCTCAACGAGTACCAATCATGCATCAAGAGATGATGAATAATAGAACAATCCAAGAAGAATTGGAGGAAGCAAATTATGCCATGGGTCAAAGTATTCAAGGAACGAGGTACCCAAATCAAGGAAACTGGAACTACCAAGGGAACTATCGAGGAAACTTTAACAATCGTGGTCCCTCTGGTGGTTATCAACAGCAACCAAGGAGGCCTGAATTTTCATGGAGCAATACGAACAATGCAGTGCAACTTCCGATGGGTGTTGATCCGGGAGAAAAGTTGGAAGAAGGGAAGCCTGGTTTTGAGGATATTGTGAACAGGTACATGGCGAAGAATGATGAAAGAGTGAACCGCCTTGAGGCCAAACTTGAGAAAAAGATTGATGATCACCACAAAGATTTGTCCACTCAAGTGAAAGATCTCACGTTGTTGATGGGTACAATTGCAGAGAATGTGAACACATTGACTCAATCCGTGGGCAAAGGGAAGTTTTCGTCTAAGAGTATAGAGAATCCAAAGTCGTGTAATGCCATCACGTTGAGGTCGGGAACGCAGTACGAGGGACCGATGAGGCCGGAATCAAAGTTGGAATTTTCTAAGCCTCGGTTTGACCAACACTCAGAGGGTTCGACCTGTCATACAGGTCGAACCATGGTCAAACCTCATCAGCAAGAGCACTCTGTTTTGTCGCAGGAACGGTTCGACCACGACCATAATGGTTCGACCAACCCATCAGGTCGAACCCAGGTCGAACCGGAGGATAGAAACTATACAGTGAAGCGGTTCGACCTAGGGGGCAATTGTTCGACCTCCAATGTTAGTCGAACCCTAGTCGAACCTCAAGAGCAGAATGAGATCAGTCTTCCAGGAGAGAGGTTCGACCAATACAAACCTGGTTCGACCTCTCAAACAGGTCGAACAATGGTCGAACCTCGCCAAGACGTTTTGATTGATGCACCTGATGTTCCTTTTGATGTCGATGCGACTCCAGTGGTACGAAATGAGCAAAGTACATATATAATAGCTGAGAAAAAATGGGAAAGAGCTAAGCGATTAAGAGCCGAAAAGGAGAAAGCGGAGAAGGTTGATCGTGATGAATGGGGGATTCCCAAAACAAAGATACCTCCACCGTTTCCCTACAAGCTAGTGAAGAAGGGATTGGAAGAGAAGTTCAAGAAGTTTTCAGAGATAATGAACAAGATAAGCTTGAACATCCCTTTCTCAGAGGCAATCATGGAGATGCCATACTATTCTCGATTCCTTAAAGACATATTGATGAAGAAGCGAAGCTTAACCGGAGTTGAAATGGTAAACTTATCTGAGAATTGTAGCTCAATTATTCAAAAGAAGTTGCCGCCGAAGATGAAAGATCCGGGGAGCTTTACTATTCTATGTGAGATCAGAAAGGGGGCCAGCACGGCGAGCTTTGTGCGATCTAGGGGCAAGCATCAATTTGATGCCGTTGTCCATCTTTTAGAGGATTGGTTTGGGGGAGTTGACCCCGACAACAGTGGCTCTCCAATTGGCAGATAGATCAATGACGTTTCCGAAAGGTATTGTTGAAGATGTTCTTGTAAAGGTGGAGAAGCTAGTCTTTCATGTGGATTTCCTTGTACTAGAGATGGATGATGACAAGGATAATGTTCCTTTAATCTTGGGGAGGCCATTCCTTGCTACGGCTGGAGCTATGATAGATGTTCGGAAGGGAGAACTTAAGCTGCGAATGGACAAAGGAGAAGTACTTTTCAACTTGGACAAAGCAATGAAGATGCCAATGGAGTCCCAGTGTTATAGTATTGACGTGGTGGAGGAGATTGTGAAGGAGGATATGTCTCTGATCTTGTCAAAGGATCCTCTTGAGACATGTTTGATGGAGTCTCTTACTTATCCCACTACGGAGCTTGACGGACTTTCTAACGAGGTATGTATTGAATTTCTTGAAAACTTACTTGCTTTGGGTGATGACAGGTTTGAATTGGAAAGAACTAAGGTGGAAGAAGTCAAATGGACCAGGAGGTACTTGCCTTTGGATAACGAAAGCGCTCCAATGGAAGAAAAGAAAGAGGAGTTGAAACCATTGCCGGAACACTTGAAGTATGCTTTTCTTGGTGATAATGCAAAATATCCGGTAATTGTATCTTCTTCCCTTAATAATGATCAACTTGAGGAGTTATTAGATGTCTTACGGAAGTACAAGTCTGCAATAGGGTGGTCACTTGATGATTTGAAAGGTATTAGTCCTTCGTATTGCATGCATCGGATTAGGTTGTTGGATGAAGCCAAGGCGAGTGTTCAAAATTAGCGGAGGGTAAATCCCGCAATTCAAGAGGTGATAAGAAAGCAAATCCTTACGTGGTTGGATGCTGGAATTATATATCCTATTAGTGATAGTCCCCATGTGAGTCCATTGCATGTAGTTGCTAAAAAGGGGGGCATGACTGTAGTGAAAGCTGAGGATGGAGAAGCTATAGCCACGAGGATTCCTACGGGATGGCATACATGTGTGGATTACAGGAAATTAAATGAGAATACGTGTAAGGACCATTTTCCTCTTCCTTTTATGGATCAAATGTTAGATCGTCTTGCAGGGTATGAGTTTTATTATTTCTTGGATGGATACTCGGGGTACAACCAAATCATGATTGCTCCCGAGGATCAAGAAAAGACCACTTTTACTTACCCCTACGGGACCTTTGTTTTTAGGAAGATGCCGTTTGGATTGTGTAATGCGCCTGCTACTTTTCAAAGATGCATGATGGCAATTTTTGATGGTTTGATAGAAAAGATCATGGAGGTGTTCATGGACGATTTTTCAGTTTTTGGTTCCTCTTTTGATAATTGTTTGTCTAACCTTGCTATTGTTTTGAAGAGGTGTCAAGAAACTAATCTTGTCTTGAATTGGGAGAAGTGCCACTTCATGGTGAAGGATGGGATTGTTCTTGGGCATCATGTTTCCGCCAAGGGATTGCAAGTAGATCGTGCTAAAGTGGTGGCAATTGAGAAGCTTCCACCACCGACCAATGAAAGAGGAGTGCGGTCCTTCCTTGGACACGCCGGTTTTTACAGGAGATTCATAAAAGACTTCTCAAAATACTCTAAGCCCTTATCTCATTTACTTGAAAAGGATATTCCTTTTGTGTTTAATGATGAGTGTCTAACAGCTTTTCAAGTTTTGAAGGAGGCGCTAATTACTGCCCCTATCTTGATCACACCGGACTGGACTCAACCATTTGTACTTATGTGTGATGCAAGTGATGTAGCACTGGGTGTGGTGCTCGGGCAGCTAAGGGAGAAGAAGTTCTGCGCCATTTACTATGCGAGTAAGACTTTCGATGTGGCACAGAAGAATTACACGGTGACTAAAAAGGAGTTTTTAGCTGTTGTGTATGCATTCGATAAGTTCTGTCAGTATTTGGTTGGCATGAAGACGATTGTGTATACGGATCATTCAGCGATTCGGTACTTGATGGAGAAAAAGGAGATGAAACCTAGAATTATAAGGTGGATTCTACTACTTCAAGAGTTTGACATGGAGATTTGGGATAAGAAAGGAACAGAAAATGTGTTGGCAGATCACTTGTCAAGGTTGGAGACTAGGGAGCATTGTGATAATTCTTTTGAGTATATTGAAGAGATGTTCCCTGATGAGAAGATCATGGCTGTGGTTGTTGAAGGGACTGAGCGAGCATGTGTGGTCGCAGCGCAAGGTATGGATCCATGGTACGCGGATTATGTTAATTACATTGTCATTGGAGAAATTTCAAGGGATCTCAATCGATATCAACTTGCGAAATTTAAGAGGGAAGTTGAGACATTTATATGGTATGATCCATTTGTTTACAAGATATGTACAAATTCTATTGTCCGAAGATGTGTACCCAAGATGAAAATGGAGAGTGTGCTTGAGTTTTGCCATGCACAACCAAATGGGGGGCATTTCGGAGTGCAAAGACTGCAGCTAAGGTATTTCAATCCGCTCTCTATTGGCCTACATTGTTTAGAGATTGTGAGAACTATGTGGCGTCTTGGATAGATGTCAGCGAATGGGAAATATAGGTAGGAGAGATGAGATGCCACTGCAGCCTAGCATTGTTGTGGAGATATTTGATGTATGGGGGATCGATTTTATGGGGCCTTTTCCCCCGTCAAATGGGTTTTTCTACATTCTTCTTGCTGTGGATTATGTTTCAAAGTGGGTGGAAGCGATTCCTACTCACTTAAATGATTCGAAAATTATTTTATCTTTCTTGAAGAAGCATATTTTTGCCCGTTATGGAGTTCCTAGAGCACTAGTTAGTGATGGAGGTTCCCACTTCGTCAATAAATTTCTTGAGAAGGTGCTTAAGGATTATGGTGTTAAGCATAGGGTTACTACACCCTATCATCCGCAAGCGAATGGGCAAGCAGAAGTCTCCAACCGTCAAGTCAAACAGATTCTGGAGAAAGTGGTAGGAACTAATAGAAAGGATTGGGCTATGAAGCTCGATGATGTGTTATGGGGGTTCCGAACCGCTTACAAGACGGTGTTAGATATGTCACCGTATCAAATTATCTATGGAAAGTTGTGCCACTTACCTGTAGAGATTCAACACAAAGCATTTTGGGCTTTGCGACGCTTGAACTTGACCCTCAAGGATGTGAAGGAGTTGAGGATAACTCACATAAATCAATTGGATGAGTTTAGGAGTCGTGCTTATAAGAATTCGGAGATCTATAAGGAAAGAATGAAGAGGTGGCATGATTCTAAGATCTCATACAAGGAGTTCAAGCAAGGAGATGAGGTACTACTTTTTAACTCTCGATTGAAGCTTTTTGCAGGCAAGTTGAAGTCGAAGTGGACGGGACCGTTCATGATTCATCGAGCCTTAGGAGGGGGGAGTTTTGAGCTTATTGACAAAGACGGAGACGTTATCACGGCGTATGGGCATCGGTTGAAGGATTATATGTCGCCGGATGATGCGTGTGTCATTTTTGATGATACCTTGATCTGATTTGGTACCGTCGTGACTCTCCGACGTTAAATATGAGCGCTTGTTGAGGGCTTACTCTTCCATTTTATTGCTTTATTTCTTTTGTGTGAGTAAGAAATTTTTATATTTGACGTGCTTACTTTTTGGTAATTACATCTCTTTGCAAACTTAGTTTCGACTTTAGTTTCTCCTAAGTTTGGGGGGGGTGTGATGTACTTACCTAATAAGCACCGACAGTATAATCTTTTCTTTGTATTGTTTGTTAGGGGAGTTGGTTTTTGCGGCCATATTGAAATTTTAATCGATTTTGATGTGACGATTTTTTACAACTTGCCTAATGTTCAGTGGTTTTTGGTTGTGTTTTCTTTTACGGAGTTACTCATGAATGATGTCTTGTGGAACAATTTCTGAAGTTGTGCTCTAGATTGTACATAATGAGTTGTGTTGAAGCTTGAAGTGTGTAGTGAATGAAGAAAACTCAGTTTTGAAAATCAGAAGGATGGGTCGACCAACACCAGGAGTGGTTCGACCAGTGCCGAAGGTCGAACCAAAGCAGAGGAAGTCGAATCAGAGTCGAAAGTTGTCCAGTGAGGTGGTTCAACTTAAGCCATATTTGTTCGACCTGATCAGCAAGTCGAACCCAGGTCAAACCGAGAAGAGCATTTGTCCAGAAGGTAGGTTCGACCTCGTCATCCATTGTTTGACCTATTCAGGAGGTCGAACCTGAGGTCGAACCAAGCCAGGAAAAGGACAAGGATCAAGTAAAGGTAAAGGAAAGGCAGAGGAGGAAAGATCGAAGAAGAGGCATGACAGGCCTTCGAATTTGGACAAAGTGACAAGGAAACTGAGGTTACAAGATCGTTTACCCAAAAATTTCAAGATTCAGATGCAAGATTGGGATGAGATCAAAGAGAAGTGGGAAGAAGTTTCAGACAAGATAGCTCACACTCGATACCAAGATGATGAGGCGATGAGGATAATGAGAATCGGGGATGACATCTTTTGGATGTTCGATCAAGTAAGGATCCGGAGATTCATGGAGTTGAAGAGGCCGACATACTTCCATGTTACAGCGGAAGTAGTTTGCTCATTTGAGATGGAGAAGGACCCGCTTAGGTACCCATATCAGTGTACGTTTCAGCTTGGCAGAGTGCATAGGAGATGGACGTCTGAGGATTTCAATGAGTTGTTTGAGACACCTTTAGAGATCCCTCGATCAGTTTTGGAGGGAGATCACAGGGGAGATTCGAGACTATAAGATCAGACAGGCTCGTGCTTCCGCAATAAAGAACCCAGTCTTGAGGTACATGGACCGAGTCCTGAGCAACACGTTATTCGCCCGCTCGGAGGGGAGTGTTGTGTCTAGAGGAGAGCTTTACGCCCTGTGGTGTATGCTAAACGGGGTGCAGTTCAATGTTGGAGCTTATTTCATTGCGCAACTACATCGATTCAAGACCATTGGATTTCAAAAGTTGAATATTGGAGGGTTACTGACGATCGTGGCTGAGCATTACAACTTGGATTTCACCGGCATTATACCAGTAGAAGGAGAACCCGATTTGATGATGATCACGTGCGTGAAGGGAGGATTCGCTCATTTCAGAGATGGAGATTGGTTTTTCACGAGGGGTCTCAAGCATTTCGAATTTATGTTCCCCTTCAACGCGAGCAACTTGACAACTATTCGGGTAGCAAGGAATAAGTTGATGAATTCTCTCGGACATACCGCCTTATCCGTGGCAGTGAAGTCGGGTGGTGATTGGAGAGCGGTAGCGCAGATGTGTGCTGAGGGCAGGATGACTGAGTTACAGCAGATCATTGATCAAGGAGAGTTCCGTCCACCTCAGCCACAGCAGCCTGAAGAGGAGGATCAGGTAGATGAGCAGTCGAAGATGAAGATTCTGGAAGAAGAGCAGCACGACGCGCCTCAGCATGCTCCGATACCGCAGCAGCAGCGGGCAGTCCCAGGTACACGGGAGCAGCTTCGCTTGATTCATGAGCAGCTGGTCGCGGTAGTAGCTACACAGCAGGAGACGAACAAGCAGCTCGCGCTCACTAACGCCAACTACGCCACGCTGAACGAGAGGTACTCTGCCTTAGATGAGCGTGTTGGTAGAGTGAGTAGTCGAGTGGATATGATGGATAGGCACATTACCAGCCTGTGCTGAGCTATGGAGAATAGGATGGATGAGGATGACAAAGATGATTATGAGGATGATGATGCTCCTAGGGAGTAGTTTCAGGTTTTCTTTTGGTTTCTCCGATTCATCTTATCTCCCATTCTTCTTTTTATTTTTACATATTGGGGTGTGATTCATGTGTGAGTGGCATGTACTTGATATAGTTGATCTTGTATGATTGATTTGTATATGGGCTGTTGATTCTGTGCATTCATGTGTTCATGTGTTTATTTTCATTGAAAAGAGCATGTATACTTTGATAAGTATGTGGAATTCATGAGGGATTGATCTTGATTATGTGCTATGAGGAGTATTAGGAATTGATTACCTATGTGAGGATTTGAGCCTCTATCATGTTTGATCATGATAGTTTATTTTTGAGAGAATCATTCGTATGAACGTATTCTAGAACTTGGCTTGGCGTCTTGTGTGAAACTTACAATTGATGAAATATTAGGACATGATCTTAGGCCATTTTTGATTAATTGAGTCACTTAGCCAAATTTTACCTTTCCTAATGATCCTATAAATCTTTGATAGCCCTGTTTGAGTCTTTTAAAAGCTTTTTCTTTGGCAAGCCAAATAAAAGAGCCTTATTTACCTTATTTGAGCTTTGAAAATACCATATTCATTGATAGAGAGAGTGAGGTGAATAAGTGTGCAAGAAGAAAAGGAAGATGGAATGAGGTTTAGTAAGAAAAGTACATGGATAAATCTTGTTAGGGGTAGTGCCTGAAACTGGTACCCCGAATTGCTTATACATGGGGCTTGAAGTTTTAAAAAGCAGCCGAATGATGTTCGAGAAGGGTAGTGCCTACAACTGGTACCCGAGCGATCAAAAGAAGAATGATGTTGATGCAAGGAAGAGAAGGAAAATCAAAAATTGCAAGTGCAAGAGAAGAATTGGAGGAGAATATGAAGCCGAAAGAGAAATCAAGAACCTCCAAGGTAACTCTCTACTAGTGTCTTAAGTCACTATGTCCAAATTTTCCTATCCTTTCCAAAGAGCCAACATTACAACCTAGAAACAAGTCCTTTGTGATCCTAGTATTAAGTTGATGTGAGTTAATTTTTGAGACCTTTGCCAAACTTATGGTTACGCGTGAATATGAATTGATATGAGTGTTTATACTAGCCTATAGTGCCTTATGCACGTGAGCGAAAGAGAGTAAAGACTTATCTTGTGAGCTAGATTACTTAGTACTCCGAATGGTGTGTGATTGGATTGATTTTATATGAGTGAAATATATGATGCAAGTAATTCTTGTTTGATTTAATGAAGTGGCATGTGTAATATGTGTTGTACTTGATCTTGTTGAATTATACACGACTCCTGTGGTTTAAATTGGTTGCCTCGGGACGAGCAACATGTAAGTTTGGGGATTTGATGAGTGTGTAAATTCACAAGTTTGGCACCATGTTTTGTGCTAGTTTTGGAGAGTTTTGATGTGGAAATAGGTGGAAAACCTATATATATTGTGAATTAGCATGAATCAGGTGTTAGTGGAGCTATTTGAGTGGTTTTCATAGCAAAAACGGAGTGGAAGTGCCAAGAGTCGAAGAGATGAAGTCGAGACCATGCGAACCGCCAAGAAAAGAGGTGGGTTCGACCTCTCCAGCAGGTCGAACCAGTGTTGGAGAAGTACAGGAAGTAGGTTCGACCACGACTCGAGGGGTTCGACCTGTTCATCAGGTCGAACCATGGTCGAACCAATTCGTGAGAAGCTGGGTTCGACCACGACGTTGGGAGTTCGACCTGACGGTTGGCCGAACCAAGAGCAAAAATTGTCCAGTGATGAGGTTCGACCTGGGGTTCGACCAAGTCCTGAGAGGTTCGACCTGTTCAAGAGGTCGAACCAGTGCAGAATTCTTCCAGTAGCGGGGTTCGACTTGGGGTTCGACCTGTGGCCAGTTGTTCGACCTATTTGACGAGGTCGAACCTACGTGCGGGAACTTACCTTATCCGGATTTTCGAGGCCGAAACGCGTGAGATCACTTAGAAAGCCCATTCCAAGCCCTAGAGACGTGATTACAAGTATAAAGGAGACCAATCGCGTCTAAATAAAAGAGCTTTTGATCATCAATCATAAGGGAGGCAAGAGTAGAGGTGGTGATCCATCCGGAGGGCTGTGACAGAAGTTCGCTGAAGGTTCAAGTAAGAATGATCAATCTAACCATGATTGTTCCTAGATCAATCATGGGCTAGAACCGCCTTGGTAGTTCTAGGGTTATGAAAGTTTCATGATGTAATTCGTATTTCGTGTGTAAAACTCCGTACAACACTACCTGTGGTTTGTTTTATATAAGATTGCATATTTAATCCATACTCATAGTCGTTTTGTGCATCAATGATCATTGTGTAGAGTCTGAATACATAACATGATTATTGGTTGAGTGCGTTCACTACTGAGCAGGGTTTATTGTTATAATTCTAAGTGAAGGGGTTCCGAAGTCTTATTAGAACCGTCTTATATGAATATTTATTAATTGAATTGAATTCGGGTTGATAAATAGGATGAAGAGTATAACTTTATAGTACCTAAAAAGGTAGATCAAATCGGGTTAGATTCTAGACGTGGAAGATAATTGATTATGATAGTACCTAGAAAGGGGGGTGAAGTATTTCTCTTGCTCCGAGGTTATTCACACGTGTCAAGCGCATATTTACTTACGTCTATAGAGTAAACTTGCATGGTCTAGTGATGCGTCTACAAACCACAGGGCAGAGTCGGACACCATCACATAAAAATACAAATTGCTAGTGAAACTGGATGACCCGACGAACTACCTACTATTCTTCTTGATCACAACTCACTTTTCTCTAACTCTTGCTATTTCTTTTTGCTATTTCTTTTTGCTATTTCGATTAGAAGTCATTATTCCTTAAACCTTTACAATTACCAAACATGGTCTAAAGTATACTAGAATATAATGAAATTGATGTTTAACCGTCCTGTGGGTTCGATAATGTAACTTGGTCATCTTCGCGACTACAATTGATATCCTTATACTTGAGGATTAGTTTGTGTGTTGAGAAAACCCCTATCATACAGCTATCTTTTTTAAGATTGATTTGCGATCGAGGTATCATCAGTTGAAGATAAAGGAGGGGGATATTCCAAAGACTGTATTCAGTATATAGTACGGGCACTATGAGTTCTTAGTGATGCCGTTTGATTTGACGAATACTCCAAAAAAATTTATGGATTTGATGAATAAAGTATTTCTGGAATTCCTCGATAAGTTTATGATTGTGTTTATCGATGACATTCTGGTTTACTCTAAGAATAAGGAGGATCATGCTCTGCACTTGAGGAAGGTGTTGGAGATTCTGAAGAAGAAGCAGTTGTATGTGAAGTTTAAGAAGTGTGATTTCTGGTTGGACTGAGTTATTTCCTTGGGACACATGGTATCGGTGTTGGATTGTATACTGAAAGTCTAGCTTTCTGTATGAACAATGTTTTGATAATATTTGAAATGAGAATCATGTGATCAAACATTTGCAATTATATTGTTGTAAAAGTCCATTTACTTTATACTGTAGATAATGTGGTGTGCGGCATCATACAGAATATCATATTATCGGCTCCTTATAAAGTATAAATAGATGTTCACAACCGAGATAGATGAGGACTATCTATCGGTATGGTTGTAGTGTGATTTGGTATTAGTCTGTCTTGACTATAAAATTACACTAGTGCACTTTGTGTGTATTGAGCAAGATCGCGGTGAGATCATTATGTTTATACTGACTATATAATAGAACTTGATCTCTGTTATTATGGATGTTCGTACTCTTAATCCCTATGCAATAACCTCGACGCGTAAACCAGTATTTATTTTCTTGATTCATCAATGGGTGAGATTTAATTATTAAATCAATATGCTTGGTGAGTCGGGAGATGATACTGTCTCTATAGTGTATTGTTGATTGTAAAAGGAATTTGCGTCCTAACGGAATTGGTTGATGATGTCCCCTTGAGGAACAAATAATGATTATCATGTAAACCCTGTAGGTAGATTTATTCCGACATGATAATAAGGTTGAGTGGTACTACTCTCAGTACATATATTAATTAATTGAGTTGTTAGTAATTTAATTAATTAATAGGAATTGAGTCTTAAACACGGGGAGACTAACAGGCTCATAATAAGAAGGAGCCCATAACTTAATTTGGGATTAGGGTGGCAGTGCAATAATATTTCTTTAGTGGACTGATTTATTATTATTGGACTTAAGTATAAGTTTGGGGCTAAACTTGGATGCTTAACCCCAATGGGAGGCCCAAACCCTAATTTCTCCTCCTGGTCCCTGTTGTATCCTATAAATAGCCAATCTCAGCAGTCTAGAAAATATACTTACATGCCTAAACATGTGAGAAAGTGAGATTAACTGCAGATTGAGATCGTCTTGTAGATCGTTGCCTACACAATGTCAAGACGCGGCTTAGGAATACAACAGAAGATATAGAGGTCATTTTCAGCAACCTGGTCATCAAATTTTACGAATTTTCTGAATTTGTGTAGAACTCAAAACTAGTAGTGTGATACATGGATGGAAAACCACGGAAGACAGGATCATTTTGGCATAAAAATCACTCAAATTGGAGATTGGATGAGGTAGTTATGCCCGAAGTCGTGAGGTCGCGCAAGCTGCAAGCGAGAATTTTCAAAAATTTTTAAAATTTTCATCTTCTTCAACATACCCTGGTGAAAGGTAATTCAATTCTATATTATGCTTCTGTTTCTATATAATTGCATGGAACCCTAATGATTCACGTTAACCAAACGATCGAACGCCAACAATCGGAAGAAGGAATTTCGGTGGATCCAAGCAAAGTTAAAGAAATCCATGATTGGCCACAACCACCAAAGCCCACTGAGGTTCGTAGCTTTCTTAGATTGGCGGGGTACTATCGAAGGTTTGTTGAGGGATTTCTAAGATCGCTTCACCATTAGCACAGTTGACCAGGAATAATGTAAGGTTCACGTGGACGGAGGCATGTGAATAGAGTTTTCAGGAATTGAAGAAATGATTGACATCAGCACCTATCTTAACTATTCCTATGGAGACAGGAAACTTCAAGGTTTATAGTGATGCTTCAAAGAATGGTCTTGGATGTGTATTGATGCATAATGGGAAAGTAATAGCATATGCATCCAAACAATTAAGGGAGTACGAGAAGAACTACCCAACTCATGATTTGGAGTTAGCTGCAGTGGTGTTTGCACTCAAAATTTGGAGGCATTATCTGTATGGGGAACGTTGTGAGATCTATACTGATCATAAGAGTTTGAAGTATTTCTTCACACAGAAAGATTTGAACATGAGGCAGAGAAGATGGTTGGAACTGGTGAAGGACTACGATTGTGTTATCAATTATTATCCGGATAGAGCTAATGTGGTTGCTGATGCATTGAGCTGAAAGACAATACAGAGTATAGCTGCTATGACCATAAATCAAAAACCAGAGTTGCTTGATTTACAAAGGATGGGTGCGAAGACCATTCAAGAAGGATCATTGGAAGCAAAGATGGCAACTCTAACAATTCGATCAACTTTGATGGATAAGTTTCGACAGGGACAAGAGGTGGATAAATTATTTGACAAGATAAGGAATGATATCAGCTCTGGAAAATCTTCTGACTTCCAATTAAGAGATGATGGGGTAATTCGTTATAGAGATCGATTATGTCTACCTGAAGTGGACGACATTCGGAAGGAAGTGATGACAGAAGCTCATTCAACATTGTACTCTGTACATCCAGGAGCTACTAAGATGTATAGAGATTTGAAGTCACATTATTGGTGGCCAGGGATGAAGAGAGATGTCGCTCAATATGTGGAATAATGTTTGACTTGTCAGCAAGTCAAAGCTGAGCATCAGAGACCAGCAGGAACTTTTCAGCCTCTATCTATTCCAGAGTGGAAGTGGGAGAATATCACTATGGATTTTGTCACCAGCTTACCAAAGACAGTTAAAGGTTATGATGCTATTTGGGTTATCGTGGATCGACTTACTAAGTCAGCTCATTTTCTTCCTATTTGCTCTACGTATTCTATGGATCGCTGTGCACAGCTGTATATACAAGAGATTGTCAGACTTTATGGAATACCACTTACCATTATGTCAGACAGAGATACGAGATTCTTGTCTGCTTTCTGGAAGAGTTTGCGTAAGGTGTTGGAGACACAGTTATCTTTCAGCACATCATTCCATCCACAAACAGATGGTCAATTGGAGCGTACAATATAAATTTTGGAAGATATGCTCAGAGCATGTGTGTTAGATTTTCAAGGTCAGTGGAATAAATTTTTTCCTTTGATAGAGTTCTCGTACAATAACAGTTATCAATCTACTATCGGAATGACACCATATGAAGCACTGTGTTGGAGGAAGTGTAGATCTCCTATACATTGGGATGAAATTGGAGAGAGGAAATTTTGGGTATAGACTTGATTCGTGAAATGTCAAAAAAGTTATTACCCGTATTCGAGAGAAGATGAAAGTTTCTCAGGATCGGCAAAAGAGTTATGCAGACAAACGGAGAAGAGAATTGAAATTTGAAGTGGGTGATCAGGTATTCTTGAAAGTATTTCCAATGAAGGGGATAATGCGATTTGGAAAGAAAGGGAAACTCAGTCCAAGATATGTTGGACCATTCACTATCATTGAGAGGGTTGGAAGTGTTGCCTATAAGTTGGAGTTACCAACATCGATGTCTAGAGTACATGACGTATTTCATGTGTTTGTATGTTCCGAATCTATCTCATGTTCTCAGGCAGGATCCAGTTGAGTTGAAAGAAAATTTGAGTTATGAAGAGATACCAGTTGAGATTTTGCGGCGAGAAGTGAAGAAGCTCAGAAATAAAGAGATACAGTTAGTTAAAGTATTATGGAGAAACCAATTAGTTGAGGAGGCCACTTGGGAAAGAGAGGATGAGATGATGGCTAAGTATCCAGAACTCTTCAGGTAAGTAAATTTCGATGACGAAATTTTTATAAGGTGGGGAGGATGTGATACCCGAGCTTCTCACTACTCATGTGCCAATATAATTTAATTTGTGTTATGTGCATTTTATAATTATGTGATAATTACGTGATAGTAATGTGGTAATTGTTTATACATTTTATTTCTATTTGCATTTTATTTGAGATATTCATGACAAAAAAATTATGACAATATGTGAATATATGTGTGCATAAATATTTACGTACATTAATTTGAATATATAATTAAATTATCTCATGTGTATAAATACACTATTTCTTAATTATTAAGTATTGCACTATATTCCTAATGAATAATAATAATAATAAAATAAAGAAATAAAATTTACCGTCGTTATGGCTACGTGGGTTAATGGACAAGATATATGTTACTTGGTTAATAAACGTCCACGTACATGCTTATCATATATAAAAAAATTTATTAATGGTTGGGGTGTGGTGAGAACACCGACTTACCCCCCGTCTCACAAGTATATAAATGGGTGTGGGGAGGTGATTACCTTACACCCCAAAGTGAATTTAATAAAAAAAAGAGAGAGAAGAAATAAAAAGTGGGAGAAAGAAAAAGAGAGAGAGAAAGAAAGAGAGAGAGGAAGGAGCGTGCCAAAACGGGGGAGATTAGTGACAGTTCTTCATGAGATCTATAGTATTCTCACTATTTGGAGTTCAGGTAAGTAGAAGTCTAACTACAATGCATAAACATGTGTGTGAATTATTTGTGAATAATATGTGATAATTATACTATGAATTATTTATGAATAGTTTAATTACGTTATAAATTATTTGTGATTAATTTGTAATACAATTTGCGGATATATATGATTTGAGGTAAGTAGGTATTCATGCGCTACTGAATATTATTTTGAAAATTATTTGTGATTAATTTGTGATACAAGCTATGAATTTATGTGATACGAGGTAAGTAAGTATTCATATTGCAACTAAATATTATTTTGTAAATTATTTGTGATAAATTTATGATACTAGTTGTGAATCTTTGTGATTTGAGATAACATCATTGTCCTATATAGATTTGTGTGATCATAAACTATTGAATATAGATCTGTATGATCTGAGAAGATATCATTTATAAGGATCTGTGTGATCCGAGGTGAAGTTGTTGTTCGAAAAATAGATATGTGTGATTCAAGGAGAAGTTGTTTCAAAAGTGGATCTGTGTGAATTGGAATTAAGTAATGTTTTATTTTTGATTAAATTAAATATTGATGATGATGTCGTAAATGGTTTATGATGCATAATTAATAGCTCTGGTTGCATACCATGCATAAACATGAAAAGTGTTTTCCCCAAAATTAATAAGATACTAATGGAGTGTGCGACCACTATATATGCACTCAGTCAGGGTTTGAAAAAATCGTTCCTGGCACTTTATTCAGGGTTCGGAAAAATTATTCCCAAAACTTTATTCGGGGTTCGGAAAAATAGTTCCCAACACTCTGTTAGGATTCAAAAAAATTATTCCGGCACTATATTCAGGGTTCGAAAAAATCATCCCCATTGAGCTTTGTAAATAATTAAAAATTTACGATCCAATCTAATGACGGCACGTGGATTTTCTGGATTAAATATTAATTATTAATTTATTTTAGAATTTAAATAAATTAATTTCTAAAAATAGATTAATAAATAATTGATAATTAATTTAAGCCCAACAAATTAAATGCGGCTTAAATTAAATAAGGCTTGGCCCAAGTTAAGTAAGCCCAAATCAAATGAGGCATGACTTAAGTCAAATAAGCCCATACAAATTAAATCAGGCCCAAATAAAATAGGCCTGACTCTAGTCCAATCAAATAGAGGCCCAAGCCCACAGAATATGGCCCAAATAGAGTGGCCCAAATAGAGTGGACCAATCAGAATGCAAGTCATTTATGGGGGGGTTTCATCTCTCACCTATATAAAGGAGTCCTTCTCCATTCATTTGATAGACATTCAAAGACCCAAAGACGACAACGCTCTGAAGAGATTGAAACATGAGCAACGCTCCTCAAGTTCTTCAAGCATTTTCAAGTCAAGAATGGTATACGATTCAGGATCAAGGTGCTAAGCCTCCTAAATCAAGTGTTCTTCATACACTAAAGTTCTTCAGTATTCTTTGAGTCAAGAACAGCATACGACCCCGGGATCAAGGTGCTAAGCCCCCCAGATCGAGTGTTTTTCACCTCAAGTACATTTAATCCAAATAAAGGCTCAACGCCTCTGAAAAATATTATAAAGCCCCAAATTTGAGTTCGAACAAGCTTCAACTGAAGATCCGACTCAACGCACACAGTTAACGCAGTCAACACAGTCAGCGCAGTCAACCAGTCAAAGTCCAAATTGGTTCGAGAGAAGAATCAGAGGATAAATAGAGATTGTTTTCTAAATTATCAAGTTTAATCCGTCTGGATTATTATTATAATTTTTTTTGTATTTATTTTATTATAAATACAAAATTTATTGTTACAAATTTTGGCACGCTCAGTGGGACCATCTCCACCTCTCATCTTTTATCTCTACAAGCTTAAAAATACTACATGACTCCTATTAAGATCATAGTGGAAAGGACTGCTGCTTCCAAGCTCTCCGATTAATTGAATGAATATGTTGCTGTTGTTACAAGGAGTATGTCAAAGAAAGCTCAGTCAGAGGCCTCCTCTTGATCCAACTCTTCGGTCGAAGTGGATTCGAGAAAACAACCACCCATGAAGGAGGATAGTGATGAAGACTCTGCATGCTCACACCCTCATTCATCTTCAAGCTCTTCAACTGACTCAAGTGCAGCTCCAGTAATGATGGCAGGCACTACAACTATTGAGGAACAACTAGCAAACATGATGAAAGCTATCGAAGGGCTCACAAAACACATAGAAGCTCAAGACACAAAGATCTCCCAATTGATGGAAAAAAGGCATCTCGGAGACTAGCCGTGCAAACAGAAAAGTAGTGGTGGACGATAGTGAGGTGGAAGAGTTTACAGGATGCCAGACTACTGAAAAAGAGCAAATTAAAAGGGAATTGCAACTTTCAGCTGATGGAATGCTCCAAGTTGATCAACTGAAGAATATTATACTTGGAACAATAAAGAAAGGTTTGAAGAGACTTCTAAGCCCACTGTCACTTATATCAGGCCATACACAAAAAGAGTGGACAACTTGAAGTTGCCAGCTGGCTACCAGCCTCCCAAGTTCCAATAATTTGATGGCAAGAAAAACCCGAGGCAACACATAGCACACTTTATTAAAACATGCAATGACGCTGGTACTCATGGAGACCGTATGGTGAGGCAGTTCGTTCGCTCTCTTAAAGAAAATGCCTTTGATTGGTATATCGACTTGCAAGCAGAATCCATTGACAGTTGGGCACAAATAGAGCATGAATTTCTCAATCATTTCTATAGCACGAGGAGAACCGTTAGCATGACTGAGATAACTAATACTCGTCAATCGAAAGAAGATCTTGTGATTGATTATATCAATTGTTGGAGGAATTTGAGTTTAATCTGCAAGGACCGATTATCCAAAGAGTCTGCTATCGAAATGTGCATCCAAAGGATAGAATGGAATTTACTCTACATACTCCAAGGAATTCAGCCGAAGACTTTTGAAGAGTTGGCTACGAGAGCACATGACATGGAATTGAGCATGGCTATTTATGGAATCAAGCACTCACCAGTGTTGGATTCTTACAAGTCCAAAGATAGACAAAAAACTAAGAAAGGGGGCAAGCCTTATGCCAGAAACTCCAATAAAGAATCAATGGCCACAAATGCCGCTAGTGTCAAGGTTTGAAAGAATAAAGATGATAAGAAGGATAAAGGGAAACAAATTGCCTAAGAGTGGGGGCAAAGAAGATTAACCCTGAAGGAGATGCAAGAAAAAGAGTATCCATTCATGAAGTCTGATGTTTCTGGCATATTCGATGATCTGATTAAAGATACACTCATCGAACTCCCTGAGATGAAACACCCAGAGGAAGCTGGTTGAACTAATGATCCAAAATATTGTAAGTACCATACATTAGTGGGTCATCCAATTCATGATTGTTTCATCTTCAAGGAAAAGATCATGCAGCTGGCCAAGGAAGGAAAGATTGTGTTAGAGGATGAAGCAGCTGCAAACTTCACTTCTATAAACGAAAGTCATGATGAAAGCTCATGTAATGTGGTGAGTGATGAGGGAAGCGAAAGTGAACAATTTGAGGCTGATGAGTGTGTAAATTCACGTGTTTTGAGCCTGGATTCGTGTGATAATGGTGTGTTAGATGGTTGTAATTCGATATTAATCGATATATATGGTGGAAAGTCACGAATCAGGTGTCTTCAAGGCTATTTGAGTGGATTTTCGAAGGAAAATGAGTTGGAAGTGATCAGATCCAGAAAAGGGAGATTTAAAGGTGGATTCGACCAAGCAGACGCGCAGTTCAACCATGAAGGAGATGGTTCGACCAGCACCTGTGGTCGAACCAATTGCGAAGAAGCGCCGGGAGTGCCGTTCGACCACAACATTGCCGTTCGACCAAGCCATTTGGTTGAACCGTGGTCGAACCAGAAGCCTAAAGAGACGCACTTGCAGTTCGACCAGAGAGTATGTGATTCGACCAGGATTCTGGTCGAATCCGGGACCCGCAACCAACTTATAGGTCGATTCGACCTGGAGTTCGACCAGTGGAGGATGATTCGACCTGGCAAGAACTGATGAGCGAAAACTTACCATATTCGTATTTTTACACCTTTAATACGTGTGTTCGCTCAAGAAGCCCATCCAAGGCCTGTAAGGAGAGTTTACAAGTATAAAAGAAGAGCTTTTGCAGGAGAAAAGGATAATTCAGCATCCATTCACCACCGAAACTCTACCATCATCCCAAGGAGTCGTGAAGAGAGGTTCGTCTGGTGAGTCAAATAAGATCATACCAATTAACCATGATTATTCCTAGACTAATCATGGGCTAGAGCCACTCCGGTAGTTCTAGGGTTATAAAAGTTTATAAGTTAATTAAATTTTCATGTGTAAACTCTGTACAACACTATTTGTAATTTATTTTATATAAGATTGTGCCTTTTAAATTCATACTCACAGTCGTTTTGTGTATCATCAACTGTTATGTAGAGTCTAATTACATATCTTGGTTATTGATTGAGTGCATTCACTGCTGAGCAGGATTACATGTTATAATTCTAAGTGAAGGGATTCCAAAGTCTTATTAGAACTATCTTATATAAATACTTGTTAATTGAATATTATTCGGGTTAATAAGTAGGATAAAGAGTATAACTTCATAGTACCTAAAAAGAGAGATCATATCGGGTTAGAGTACTAAGTGCACAGGAAATAATTGATACTGATAGTACCAAAAAGGGGGTGAATTATATCTCTTGCTCCGAGGATATTCACATGTGTCATACACATGTTTACTTGTGTCTATAGAGTGAACTTGCATAGTTTAGTGATGCGTCCATAGACGACAAGGCAGAGTCGGACATCAACACATGAAAAGGAAATTAATAAGTAAAACTGAAAGACCCGAAGAACTACCTAATTTCTCACTTGATCACAACCGTATTTTCTCTATTGCTTGTTTATTTAATTCGCTATTTAATTTATTTGTTATTTAGTTTCGTAACTATTCCAAACCAATTTGCCAACACAGTCTTAGTTAATTAGAATATAATTAAATTGATAATAATCCGTCCATTGGGTTCGATAATCACTTGGTCGCCTATCGAAAATACAATTGATATCCTTCATATTTGGGGATAATTTTGTGTGTTGAGAAAATGCTCATCAAGTTCTTGGCACTGTTGCTGGGGACGACATTAATTATTAGTTTGTTATTTCTAGTTTAATTGAGATTATATTAGTCTTGTCTGTAATTTCTAACACTTATTTTTCTTAGATATATGCCCACTAGATCGAAGACAGGTAAATAAGAACCTTATAATCCTGAGATTGGAGCATCGTCGAAGAAGAAAAAAAAGAAGAAGAATAAGAACAAGAAAATAGACCCAACTGAGGCTCTTAATTTAGGAGTTAAAGTTGACGTGCTGAATTCGCAAATGATTAAAGCTACAACCGAAGTTAACTTAGAAGCAGAAATAGTCAGCATGGCTGCGAATCCTGATACACTTGCCATTCGTGAAGTCTTTAAGAACAACGGAGGAGGCAATTCGGGGCTGTTAGGAGCAAGAGAGGCCGGGCCGATTTTGATCTACACCCTACTCTTATCACCATGATTGAAAGGAGTTCTTTCTCTTGGGGAACCTTTAAAGATCCTCAGCAACATCTAAATAAGTTCCTTGGGTATGAAAGTACACAAAAAGATGTAGGAGCTCATGAGTATGTGAGGAAGATCATATTGTTTAAGTTCTCGCTGAATGAAAAAGTGAGAGATTGGTACAATAATCTTGATGATGCTGAATGTGATACATGGGAGAAGTTGAAAGTAAAATTCTTGGAGCAATACATGACACCTTCTAATGTGTTCAAGATGAAGCAAGAAATCAATCACTTTGCTATCCATGGTAATGAGAAGTTTCATGAAGCTTGGGACAAATACAAGGACATGCTTTGGAAGTGTCCACAGTATGGGTTATCTAAAGCTCAATATATCAGTATTTTCTACAATGGGTTGGATTGCGATTCTCGTATGTTACTTGATGCTTCATCCAATGAAGCATTGCTTATGAAGTTACCCATCGAGGCCAAGAAGCTTTTTGAGGATATTTTGATGAATTCAAGAGATTGGCCGACTGATAGAGCGAGAGGCACTTATAATCTTGGTAAAGTAGCAAAAGTTGAGCATACTATGGTGAATTCGGGAAGAGATGATGAGATTGTCTCTAGCTTGACTAATATCAGCTAGCTACTAGAGTCTCAGCAAAAGTAGAACACGGATATATCCCAGAGAGCACCAAAGATGCAGCAGGATGATGGCTATGAAGGAGCTAGCCAAGAGGAGATCGAGGAGGCAAACTATGCCATGGGTTAAAGTATTCAAGGAACTAGGTACCCAAATCAAGAAAACTGGAATTATCAGGGGAATTACAATAATCGTGATCTCCTGGGTAGTTACCAACAACCAAGGAGGCCAGAGTTTTCATGGAGTAATCAAAATGATGCGGTCCAACCTCCTATCAGTGTTGATCCGGGAGCTAAGGTGGAAGAAGGGAAGCCAGGTATCGAGGATACTGTGAACAGGTACATGGCAAGGAATGATGCAAGAGTGGATCATCTTGAGGCCAAATTAGAAAAGAAGATTGATGTCAATCATGAGGATTTCTCTAAACAAGTGAAGGACCTTACGTTGTTGATGGGGAAAATGGCAAGAAACGTAAACAAGTTGGCTCAAACTATTGAGAAAGGAAAGTTTATGTCTCAAAGTATTGAGAATCCAAAATCTTGTCACACCATTACATTGAGGTCTGGAACGCAGTATGAGGGACCAATGAGGCCAGAATCAAAATTTGAAATGATAGGAGCCCGATTCGACCCCAATTCGACCAACATAGATGGTCGAACTACATAGGGCAGGTCGAACTAGACACCTGGACGACATCCGGAAGTTGTAGAAGATCAGTTCGACCAAAACCAGGTCAGTTCGACCAAAAGCTCTGGTCTAACTCAAGTCAAACCACACTGTCCAGAACACTCTGTTTTGTCTGAAGCCCGATTCGACCACGATCACTATGGTTCGGCCAACCCTGTTGGTCGAATCGTGGTCGAACCAACCTGTAAGGGGGGAGAACGAACTTTCAGGTGCTCAGTTCAACCATTATTCACCCAGTTTGACCAATTACCCTGGTCGAACCATGGTAGAACCGTACCGTTCTACACCATTTTCTGCATTGAATGCTCCACATGATATTGATGCAACTCCAGTACCTTCCAAAGAGCAGAATACAGAGATTACAGCAGAAAAGAAGTAGGAAAGAGCCAAGAGATTGAGAGCCAAAAAAGATAAGGCGGAGAAGGTTGAACGTGATGAATGGGGGGTTCCCAAAATAAAGATACCTCCACCGTTTCCTTTCAAGCTAGTCAAGAAAGGATTGGAAGAGAAGTTCAAGAAGTTTTCAGAGATCTTAAACAAAATAAGCTTGAACATTCCTTTTTCTGAAGCGATATTGGAGATGCCGTATTATGCCCATTTTCTGAAGGATATACTTTTTAAGAAGAGATGCTTGAATGGAATTGAAACAGTGAATTTGTCTGAGAATTTTAGCTCGATCATCTAAAGGAAGCTGCCAGCTAAGTTGAATGATCCGGGAAGCTTCACGATCTTATGTGAGATTGGAAAGGGGCCGGCACATAGAGCCTTATGTGATCTTTGGGCAAGCATAAATTTGATACTTTTGTCTATTTTTCAAAGGCTTGGTTTGGGGGAATTAACCCCCACAACAGATACTCTACAACTAGCGGATAGGTCTATGACTTTTCCGAAGGGTGTTATTGAAGATGTTTTTGTTAAAGTAAAGAAGCTAGTCTTTCCTGTGGATTTTCTTGTACTGGAGATGGAAGGTGAAAATGATAATGTCCCTCTTATCTTAGGGAGACCTTTCCTTGCTACTGCGGGAGCTATGATAGATGTGCAGAAGGGTGAGTTGCGACTGCAGATGGATAAAGAAGAGGTTTTATTTAACCTTCACAAAGCAATGAAGATGTCAATAGAGATGCAATGTCACAGTATTGATGTGGTGGATGAGATCGTGAAGGAAGACATGTCTTTGATCCTGTCGAAGGATTCTCTTGAGACATGCTTGGCGGAGTCTCTTACTTTTCCTACTACGGAGCTAGATGAACTCTCCAACGAAGTATATATTGAATTTATTGAAAACTTGATAGCTTTAGGTGATGATAGGTATGAATCAGAGAGGACAAAGGTTGATGAGGTCAAGTGCATTAGGAAGTACCTATTATTGCATAGAGAGAGCGCACCTCAAGAAGAAAAGAAAGAGGAGTTGAAACCGCTACCGGAGCACTTGAAGTATGCCTACCTAGGTGACAATGAAAAGTATCCGGTAATTGTATCTTCTTCCCTTGATGATGATCAACTTGAGGAATTGTTAGATGTGCTTGGAAGTATAAGTCTGCGATTGGTTGGTCTCTTGATGATTTAAAAGGAATTAATCCTTCATATTGCATGCATAGAATAAGATTGTTAGATGAGGCTAAGAGTAGTATTCAGAATCAGCGGACGGTGAATCCCGCTATTCAAGAAGTGATTAGGAAGTAAATCCTAACGTGGCTAGATGCAGGAATTATTTATCCCATTAGTGATAGTCCCCATGTGAGTCCATTGCATATTGTAGCTAAGAAGGGGGGCATGACTATTGTTAAAGCCGAGGATGGAGAGACATTGGCCACTAGAATTCCTACGGGATGGCGTATGTGTACGGATTATAGAAAACTGAATGAAAATACATGCAAACACTATTTTACCCTTCCTTTCATGGATCAAATGCTTGATCGTCTTGCAGGGTATGAGTTTTATTGTTTCTTGGATGGGTACTCGAGTTATAATCAAATCATGATTGCACCTGAGGATCAAGAAAAGACTACTTTTACTTGCCCTTATAGAACTTTTGCCTTTAGAAAGATGCCTTTTAGATTATGTAATGTGCCTGCTACATTTCAGCGTTGCATGATGGCCATATTTGATGGGTTGATAGAAAAGATCATGGAGGTGTTTATGGATAATTTTTTTGTGTTTGGTTCCTCCTTTGATATTTGTTTATCTAACCTTGCTACTGTTTTGAAGAGATGCCAAGAAACTAATCTTGTCTTGAATTGGGAGAAGTGTTATTTCATGGTAAGAGATGGGATTGTTCTTGGCCATCATATTTGTTGGATTGTATACTAAAAGTCTAGCTTTAGTATGAACAATGTCATAACAATATTTGAAATGAGAATCATTGATCAAATGATTGCGTCTTATAATTTATTTTATATACATGATGCAATAGTCCATTTACTTTATACTGTAGATAATATGTTGTGCGACAACACGCAGAAGATCATATTATCTGTTTCCTTATAAAGTATAAACAGATACTCACAACTGAGATAGACAGGGACTCTCTATCGGTATGGTTGTAGTGTGGTTTGGTATTAGCTTGTCTTGGCTATAGAATCACATTAGTGCACTTGTGTGTATTGAGCAAGACCGCCTGAGATCATTCTTCTTATACTGACTATATAGTAGAACTTGATCTCTGTTATTATGAAAGTTCGTGCTCTTAATCCCTATACAATAACCTCGACACGTAGGGCAGTATGTATTTCTTTGATTCATCAATGGGTGAGATTTATATGTATTAAATCAACAAACTCGGTGAGTTGGGAAGTAGTGCTGTATCTATGGTGTGCTGTTGATTGTAGAAGGAATCCATGTCAGTCATAGGTTGATGATGTCCCCTTGAGGAGCTCATAAGGTTTATCATGTAAATCTTGCAAGTGGATTAATTTCCGGCATGATAATAAGGTTGAGTGGTACTACTCTCGGATGAGATATTAATTAATTTGAGTTGTCAGTAACTTAATTAATTAATGGACATTGTTTTTCTTAAACATGGGGAGACCATCGGGCTTATAATAAGAAGGAGCCCAGAACATAATTTTGGGATTGGACGGGTATTGCAGTAATAATATTTTAGTGGACTATATTATTATTATTGGATTTAATTAAAAGCTTTGGGCTAAGCTTGGTTAATTAAATTCAATTGAGGCCCAGTCCAATTTCTCCTCATGGTCCCTGTTGTAGCCCAGTATATAAGTGAACTCAGCTTGCTGGAACCCTCAGATTATTCCTGCGCCTCTTTTGGTGAGAGAAGGGAAAAGAAGCAGATTGAGAGATCCTGCAAACTGTTGCCCAAATAACAGCAGGATCACACTTGGGACATACAGTAGAAGATCAGAGGTAGTTCTCTGCAGTTCATCCTCTACACCAACCCAGAAGTACGGTAAACGATTTAATATATTCGCTTCCGATGTTATTGTTTATCTGAAATCCTAACGGATCACGTTGAACCGCATGATCTAATTGCCAACAATTGGTATCAGAGCGTTGGTTTCGTGGTGAAACGTGAACTGTAAGGTTGGGGTTTATGTGATTATAAGATTAATTGATTTGATCTGGATATAATTGCCTGTTTTATGAATCATATGTATGTTTTGTCGATAATATGGCTGTGTGTTTATTGTATTGAATGCTCTGTACACACACGGATAAACCCAAATGTACGATTCGCCTACTGTACGCGACTCTCACACACACACGGCTTGATGGGTGAGAAATAGCGACGAAGAATAAGTCAGACTGCTCCCTTTTCTGTTCTCGTCGGCCGTGAAGAAAGGCAGGCCAGCGATCGGCAGCCTTGGCGATGACTGGTCGGTGTCGAAGGCTGCAGTTTCAAGATGACGGCGAGGCTTGATACGGATGCGGCTGACGAATGAGATTGCAGGCGTGCCTTCGCCGGTGTCTTCCTGGCAGCTGCGCGACGGAAGGCGAGTGAACTAGAGTTCTGGCGCATCTGATCTGGAGGGTTCCTTGGCATTTTCGATCGCGTACTGTGGAGGGGCTGTTGTTACTCGGTTGCTGGACGGCGGCGCTGGATTAGGCTGCGGTAGATCGTCGATCTGGGTAGTTTGGACTCCATCTTCGGGCGTATCAGAAGATGAATCGGAGCGAGCCATCTCCCTGGATGATCGGATTTGTGCAGGTCCAAGCGCGTCTGACACGGAATCCGAACGGGTAGCTGGGACCACCGACCGGCGACAGATGGAGCAGCCTCACGGCAAGGTTGGTGCAGTGTTGTTGTCCGATCGTGTTTGGTCTTCGGCGAACGGTGGCTGGCGGAGGGGATGGCTGCAGGTGCGGCAGGCTGCATGTGCGGCCGATCCCAGTCGGTCAGCGGTTGGCTGTCGGCGGCGGCTACTGGGAATATTGGGTCTGCTGGTTCTGGGCGGCGTCTGACGTTTGTGGTATTCCGGTTGCGGTGCCCTGAAGGCGTGTTTCCGATGGTCTCTGGGTGGCGGCACCGGCGGCAGCGACACCTGGTTGCGCAGGTTGCTTGCGGTGTGTGATGGTTGCGGCTGTGCAGGGAAGTTGCGGCTGATCGAATTAGGGCAGGGTTGCAGCTTCTTTGGGCCTTGTTTCCTAATGGGCCAGGCAATATGGGATTGGCATAGGGCATAAATTCTTATTTTAATTTGGTTTTGGGCTGGGATTGTGAGCCCAATTTTAATTAAAAAAAATTTGGGCTGCTGGGTCATTTTATTGCTTTATTTGATTAATAAAAGGCTGGCTCAATTTATTTTAATTTGGTTGTTGGGCTTAGGGGTCCAATTTAATTAAAATATGTTTTGGGCTGCTGGGCTTTGATTGCTGCATTTTTTTAATTAATTGTGGGTAATGGGCCAAGCATGATTAATTAATTTTATTAATGGACTAATCTTGTGTTAGTGGGCTTGGTGGACTTAATTTAATTTTGGGCTAAGATTATGGGCCATGGATAATGGGCTTGATTAATTATTTAATCTGCTGCTCATTTTGTGCTTATTTGTTGCTCTTGAGGCCCAAATTAATTGATCCACTATTTATACAATTAATTATGTTATATAACTGATTAATTGATTTAATTGTCAATTATTGTTGTATATGTGAAAGGCATGTTCTATGTGATTTATTTATTTAAATTGCTGTTAATAGAAGTATGCTATTATGTATATTTTATTTCTCAATAATATATGCATGTTAAAAACCCTCGGTAATTAAATAACTAAGTGGGAGAGGGGATTGGTAATTAATTCCCGCGGCCTCCATTATTGGTTTGTAAGTGATGTGAGTAAACTTGCGCGTTGGCAATAGAGCATTCCTCCCTAACGGATGAGTTTATTCACGGATCACTGGTACAAACTTCTTTAAATAATTATTATTTGTAATGTGTTGCATATGGGCTTGCGCGTTGGCTATAGTGCCTTCCTCCCTAACGGATGAGCTTATATGCGATTCACTAGTACAAACTTATATAATTGATGGTTGTAGAAAGTTATCTGAGCGCGTGTGTACTTCTCTAACAGTAAGGCACATAAGCTTGGGCAGCGGACTTGGGATCAAATAATGGTGTACACTTAGATGTGAATAATTAGTATCCTCCCCAACGGAGTCACTGCTATTATTTACATGGCTAAAGAGGAACCGACTATTAATTATTTTGTCATAAAGTTAGGTTGACAAATGAAATTAATGGGTAAAACCTTCTCTTGTAAATGTTCGGGTTTGTAAACGTCCACCCTAACGTGGCTTGCAGACTCACGGTGCTTGAGATGTCGGTGAATTTTAATTTTATATTGTTTTGAGGGAATCAATATAAAAGGATAAAATTCGAAGATTTGATCGGAAGATTTATTTGTGGTTCTCTGAATTTCGAATGGTTTTATTTCACTAATTGTTAACTAAAAGACATTATATTTACTCGTCCAAATTAAATGATTAGAAAAGAATCTTGGTTTTGAAAACTACTGCTTAAAAAAATACATGTGTGTTCTCACAAAGGACATCTCATGATGCCTATTAAAGTTTCTAGTGAAGAGATGAGAGGTTCATAGAAATATGATAGTCTCATGTAACTCTTCGTATACTTGAGTAATTTAAAAAGACGCAAGATCATGGTTGAATTGATGAATGAATTGGAAAAGCTTGGAATAGAAATTGAAAGGGAAACCTAAATTAATTTATTCTTTACAATTTGCCTGGATGTTTTGAGCAAGTTCTACCTAAAATACGAGAGGTTGTATATGGTGGAAAACTTATAACAAAACATGTGGCAAAAGAAAGCCATTTTTCATCATGATGTGAACAAGTTTAATATCTTATTTACTAATGGTTTAAACATGATTAGTGATGGCATCTACTGACACGAAGTATGTAGATACTGGAATCACTAAATGTTTATCACTGAGTAAGGATAAGATTGTTAATAACATGGGTAAAACTACAAAGGTAGTGGCTATTGCAGTGGGAGTTGTTTATTTATCTCATGATAAGAATAAACGATAGATTATGAGAAATTGTCTTTACATACGTTTCATAGAAAGAATTTAATTTCGGTTTCTATGCATTAAGGATGGATACTTTATTTCATTTAAATGACATGGTCATAGTAATGAGGAATGAGGCTATAATCCATTAAAGTACGTTGGTGGATAAAAAGTATACTCTTGAATCATGTACATCCCACAGATGCAATAAATAGTAATTAAATAATGCATCTTCTAATATTAGTAAGAGAAAGGAACCTTCGGAAATGAACTAAACATACATTTGGCGTCTATGACTAATTCATTTTACTTCAGTAGGATTCAAAAGTTGATAGCCGATAGACCGTAAGGTTTATCTGAAGTGGAAACTATCGGACTTGCGAGTCTTGCTTGGAAGTAAAAATGATTCCTTTTCAAGGCTGTGGGGTGTAGAGCCAAAGATATATATGTTGGAATTAGTTCGTTCTGATTCAAGCGAACCTAATATTATCCAGGCGAGAGGTGGTTATGATTCTGGAAACCAATATATTTATATGATGCACTGCATGTCTAAGTTCTTTGATTAATTCAAGAATTGCAAGGCTGGTACATTGAAGCGTCATGGAAAATATATTAAGTCATTACGATTTAATCGTGATGGTGAATACCTCTTAGGATAGTTAGGAGCTATTAATCAGAGGTTGAGATTAAATCTCAAATTGTCTACACCGGGCATGCCCCAGCTGAATGGTGTGGAGGAAAGAAGGAATAAGTCTCTTATGGTAATGATTAGATAGATGATGAATTATTTGGAATAATTAAATTCATTTTATGGATATGCCCTAGATACAGTAATTCGTGAAACGTTTGTCTGTATATGGGATATCCTAGAAAAATGGAGGGTGATTTATTTAGTCCAAAAGATCGAAGGGTAATTGTTAACACAATAACTAGATTTTTGGAAAAGGACTATATAATAAATCACAAACCCTGTATGAGTTGTTCTAAAGGAAGTGAGAGGAAAACACAAAGTTAAAGTACCAAGTGTACAAGAGGATATACCACAAGGTAAACTGCAACGCGTGTCACGTCTGATACACAAATACATGTAATGCCTTGTCGTAGTGGGAGGGTTGTTCAACTACCCGTTAGATATATGTTTTGGGAGAGTCGTGAGACTTGGTCCCTAGTAAACATGGTATTGTCCCACGAATACGACGTAGCACTACAAGATTAAAATGTGGAATCTTAGTAAGTTGCAATGTATGTTGAAATAGAATCTACGGATTATAAATTAAGTCTGGAGCTTGAAGGATCACTAAAATGGTGTGAAAGCCATTGCAAGTGGTCAAGGAAAATAAAAGAGGATCATACGGAAAGGTGAAAATCTTGGAAGCAAAGCTTGTTGCGAAAAGATGTACTCAGAAAGAAATGGTTCGATTATGAGGAAACATGTTCGCTGGTAGCTATGCTTATGTTAATCCAGATTATTTTATTTATTGCTGCTCATATTGAATTATGAGGAACAACAAATAGATTTCAAGACAGATTTCCTGATTGGAAGTCTTGAGGAAAACATCTATGTGAAGCAACCAGAGTAATTCATTGCAAAGTACTAATAGCATTTTGATAGTAAGCTTAAAATTGTCAAGCGATGGACTAAAGCAAGCTTTAAGATAGTGAAGCATCTGTTTTGATTAGGTAATCCAGTGGCATGGATTTAAATCAATGAGCGGATGAGTCTTGTGTGTTGTAAAGAGTGACGGAAATGTAGTGGTGTTTCTTGTACTATACGTAGATAGTATCTTGCTCATTGGAGATAATGAAAGAGTATTATCGGGCGTATGGGTACGGTTAATAAAGCGGTAGAGATGAAGGACTTAAGAAAGACAAAATATATCCTTTTGATCACGGTAATACGGATCACAGAAAGGACATTATGCTTATCTCAAGTTTCATAAATAATACAGTCCATACTCGTTTAGCGTGTGAATTTATCTATGTGAATGTATTTTTGAGACACAAGAAGAAGATAAATAGGATGAAAGCGGTTCCTTATGCTTCGGCGAATAAGGAAGCTTAATCTAAGGAATGCTATGAACGATATTGGATATCTGTTTTGCTGAATGCATGAACAGTGGGTATCAACGTAACCCGGAACAAGAATGATGAACTGTGGTAAGACATTTATAAAGTGCCTGAGAAGGACTGGAAATTATATGTGGACTTACTGGATAGATTCACTGCTTCTTGTGGATAATGTAGATTCGGATTTTTTAGTCAGATTGGACGGAAGTAAATTCACCTCAAAGGTTATGTGTTTAATCTTAGGAAGTAGAGTCATAATGTGGAGGAGTGTTATATAGAAATATATTTCAGACTCCGGACTCCATCATGGAAAGATGATGAATTGGAGCCTATGAGGCAGCCAAAGTATCTATATGACTCTAGAGACTTCATGATGGACTTTGAAGTGTTTCTAAGTTTGCCCAAGGTAATCACAATTTACATTGATGATATTGGTGCAGTTGCAAACTTGAAGAAATCACAAGTCCATAAGGCAATTAAACACATGGAGCGCGAGTACCACCTGTTACGAGAAATCGTATGATGAGGGGTAGGTTGTTGTCGCCTAGATTGCATCGGATGATGACCTAGTAAACCATTTACAAGGACCTTAAGGCGAGAGCTTTTAATGGTCGCGTAAGTGGGAGTAGGAATCAGATATATGGCAGAAGACATGACAGCATAGTCTTTTAGTATAAGTGGGAGATTGTTGGATTGTATACTAAAAGTCTAGCTTTAGTATGAACAATGTCATAACAATATTTGAAATGAGAATCATTGATCAAATGATTGCGTCTTATAATTTATTTTATATGCATGATGCAATAGTCCATTTACTTTATACTGTAGATAATATGTTGTGCGACAACACGCAGAAGATCATATTATTGGTTTCCTTATAAAGTATAAACAGATGCTCACAACTGAGATAGACGGGGACTCTCTATCGGTATGGTTGTAGTGTGGTTTGGTATTAGCTTGTCTTGGCTATAGAATCACATTAGTGCACTTGTGTGTATTGAGCAGGACCGCCTGAGATCGTTCTTCTTATACTGACTATATAGTAGAACTTGATCTCTGTTATTATGAAAGTTCGTGCTCTTAATCCCTATACAATAACCTCGACACGTAGGACAGTATGTATTTCTTTGATTCATCAATGGGTGAGATTTATATGTATTAAATCAACAAACTCGGTGAGTTGGGAAGTAGTGCTGTATCTATGGTGTGCTGTTGATTGTAGAAGGAATCCATGTCCGTCATAGGTTGATGATGTCCCCTTGAGGAGCTCATAAGGTTTATCATGTAAATCTTGCAAGTGGATTAATTTCCGGCATGATAATAAGGTTGAGTGGTACTACTCTCGGATGAGATATTAATTAATTTGAGTTGTCAGTAACTTAATTAATTAATGGACATTGTTTTTCTTAAACATGGGGAGACCATCGGGCTTATAATAAGAAGGAGCCCAGAACGTAATTTTGGGATTGGACGGGTAGTGCAGTAATAATATTTTAGTGGACTATATTATTATTATTGGATTTAATTAAAAGCTTTGGGCTAAGCTTGGTTAATTAAATTCAATTGAGGCCCAGTCCAATTTCTCCTCCTGGTCCCTGTTGTAGCCCAGTATATAAGTGAACTCAGCTTCCTGGAACCCTCAGATTATTCCTGCGCCTCTTTTGGTGAGAGAAGGGAAAAGAAGCAGATTGAGAGATCCTGCAGACTGTTGCCCACACAACAGCAGGATCACACTTGGGACATACAGTAGAAGATCAGAGGTAGTTCTCTGCAGTTCATCCTCTACACCAACCCAGAAGTACGGTAAACGATTTAATATATTCGCTTCCGCTATTATTGTTTATCTGAAATCCTAACGGATCACGTTGAACCGCACGATCCAATTGCTAACAATATTTTGGTCAAGGGGTTGCAGGTAGATAGAGCAAAGGTGGTGGCAATTGAGAAGCTTCCTCCACCTACTAATGATAAGGGAGTTCGGTCCTTCCTTGGACACGCTGGTTTTTATAGAAGATTCATAAAAGACTTCTCGAAATACTCCAAGTCCTTATCTCATTTACTTAAAAATGATGTTCCTTTTGTTTTTGATGAAGAATGTCAACAACTCTTCAGGTTTTGAAAGAGGCGCTTATTACTACACCTATCTTGATCACACCGGATTGGACTCAGCCGTTTGTACTTATGTGTGATGCAAGTGACGTAGCACTTGGAGTGGTACTTGGGCAGTTGAGGGATAAGAAGTTTTATGCCATTTACTATGCGAGTAAGACTTTTGATGCTACACAAAAGAACTACACAGTGACTGAAAAGGAGTTTCTAGTTGTGGTGTATGTGTTCAATAAGTTTTGACAGTATTTAGTTGGCATGAAGACTATAGTGTACACGGATCATTCTGCGATCCGGTACTTGATGGAAAAGAAGGAAATGAAGTCAAGGATCATAAGATGGATCCTTCTTCTGTAGGAGTTTGATATGGAGATCCGAGATAAGAAGGGTACAGAGAACGTTTTAGCAGATCACCTATCAAGATTGGAGACAAGGGAGCACTGTGATGATTCTTTCAATTATATAGAAGAGATGTTCTCTGATTAGAAGATAATGACAGTGTTTGTTGAAGGAGCGAAAAGAGCATGTGTGGTGGCTGCCCAAGGGATGGATCCATGGTATGCGAATTATGTGAATTACATTGCCATAGGAGAAATTTCAAGAGATCTTAACGATATCAACTTGCAAAATTCAAGCGGGATATTGAGACTTTTATATGGTATGATCCATTTGTTTACAAGATATGTATGGATTCCATATCCAGTAGGTGTGTGCCCGAGATGGAAATGGAGAGTGTTCTTGATTTTTACCATACACAACCTAACGGGGGGCACTTCGGAGCTCAAAAGACAGCAGCAAAGGTACTTCAATCTGCTCTTTATTGGTCTACTTTGTTTAAAGATTGTGAAACCTATGTGGCGACATGCGATATATGTCAAAGGATGGGGAACATAAGTAGGAGAGATGAGATGCCACTTCAGCCAAGCATTGTTGTTAAGATCTTCGATGTGTGGCATCTAATGGATTTCTCTACATTCTTTTAGCAGTGGATTATGTTTCAAGAACTGTGTTGTCTTTCTTGAAGAAACATATCTTTGCCCGCTATGGAGTTCCTAGAGCACTAGTGAGTGATGGAGGGTCACACTTCGTCAACAAACTTCTTGAAAAGGTGCTTAAGGATTATGGTGTCAAGCATAGGGTTACTACACCCTATCATCCTCAAGCGAATGGACAGACTGAAGTCTCCAATCGATAAGTGAAATAAATATTGGAGAAAGTAGTCCGAATCAATAGGAAGGATTGGGCTATGAAACTCGATGATGTTTTGTGGGGGTTTTAGGACTGCTTATAAGACGGTGTTGGATATGTCACCATATCAAATTGTTTATGGGAAGCTGTGCCACTTACCCATAGAGATTCAGCATAAAGCTTTTTGGACATTGAAGAGTTTGAACTTGTCTTTAAAGGATCAAAAGGAGTTGAGGATGACTAATATTAATCTATTGGATGAGTTCAGAAATCGAGCTTACAATAACTCGGAGATCTACAAGGAAAGAATGAAGAAATGGCATGATTCAAAGATCTCATACAAGGAGTTCAAGCAAGGTGATGAGGTATTACTTTTTAACTCTCATTTGAAGCTCTTCACAGGGAAATTGAAATTGAAGTGGACGGGGCCGTTCATTATCCATAGAGTCTGCAGAGGGGGGAGTTTTGAGCTTATAGACAAAGACGGAGACATCATAATGGCAAATGGGCATCGATTGAAGCATTACAAGTCGCCGGATGATGCTTGCGTCATCTTTGAAGATACCTTGCACTAGATTGATACCGTCGTGACTCTCTGACGTTAAACAAGAGTGCCTGTTGGGGGCTTTCTCTCCCGTTTTATTGCTTTATTTATTTTTATATGAGTAAAAAATTTTTATATTGGAAGTTCTTACTTATCGGCAATTATATCTCTTTGTAAACTTAGTTTCCACTATAGTTTCTACTAAGTTTGGGGGGTGTGATGTACTTACCTCATTGAAGTACCGAGAGTATAATCTTTTCTTTGTAATATTTGTTAGGAGAGTTGATTTTTTACGGATATTGAAATTTAACCGGTTTTAGTGCGTCAATTTTTTGTAATTTGCCTAATGTTTTTTGGTGTTTTGTATTATTTTTGAGTGCCGTATACGGAGTTACACATAAATATTGAGTTTAAGATTGATTCTCGAGCTAAGTTTTGCTACCTAATGTTCGTTTTTGAGCTTGAAGTGTGCAGGAGATGAAGAAAATTCAACATTGGAGCATCAAGTGTTCGATTCGACCAAAGGTGCAGGTCGAACTGAAGAGCTCAACTCGAACTGGTGATCAGAGATTTCGTTATAGGTCGATTCGACCACGCAGGGGTTGGTTCGACCAAGGCTTCGACCAAGATAGAGGTCGAACTGGAGATCACAGAATTTTGTACAGGCCAATTGATGAGTGATATTTTCACCTAGATTTTAGTGTCTTTTTATGTCCATTTTCATAGTATTTTATCCGTATTTTATGTGTTATTTGATTGTATTTTGTGTGTTTTATAGAAATGTGTGTGAATGAGCTTAAACCTATTTTTAATGGATGCTAGACATAATAAGGAAGACGTAGGAAAAAGCGGATCTCAATTCAGAGTTGAAACGAGGGAGAACGAGCTAAAACAGTAAAAGAAACAGGGCAGCAAGTACACGGGCCGTGTACGGAACACGACCCTGTATGGATTGGCCGTGCTCCTTCGCCAGAAGACCCTACACGGCCACCCCCGTGGCCGTGTGCAAAACAGAGGTCGTGTGCAGGAATACGGGCCATGTACTAAATATGGCCCTGTAAGCGGAAGCCGTGTGCGAGCATCAGAAGATACAACACGGTCACCCCTGTGGCCATGTGCTGCACATGAGCCGTGTAGGTGTTGGGTTCAGAAAATTTCCAGAAACTTCTAGAAGCTTCCCAAGGGGTATATGATGAGCGTTTTCTCAACACACAATTAATCCCCAAGTATGAAGGATATCAATTGTAGTTTCGAAAGGTGACCAAGTGAATATCGAACCCAAGGGATGGCGTATTATCAATTAAATTATTATCTAAATTAATTAAGACAAAGCAATAAGAGTTTGATGTTTGATTATAACTAAAATACTAAATTAAATAACAAATAAAATAAACTATCACTCGAAGAATACGTAGGTGGATCAAGTAGGAGAATAGGTAGCTCTAGGATAATCCAGTTTCATTCATTAATCTCCCTTTTATGTGTTGATGTCCGACTCTGCCTTGTGGAATATGGACGCATCACTAAGCCATGCAAATCTACTCTATAGACACAAGTAAATATGCGTGTAACATGTGTGAATAACCTCGGAGCAAGAGATATAATTTCACCCCCCTTTCTAGGTACTATCAGTATCAATTATTTCCCCCTAGGATTGGCACTCTAACCCGATATGATCTCCCTTTATAGGTACTATAAAGTTATCCTCTTTATCCTACTTAATAATCCGAATTCAATTCAATTAATAAGTATTCATATATGATAGTTCTAATGAAGCTTCGGAGTCCCCTCACTTAGAATCATAATATGGAATCCTGTTCAGCGGTGAACGCACTCAATCTACAATCAAGATATATATTCAGACTCTATATACCAATTGAAGATGCACAAAACGACCGTGAATATGGATTAAGAAAGCACAATCATATATAAAATAAATCCACAAGTAGTGTTGTACGAAGTTTACACATAGAAGATCAATTAATTCATAAAACCATCAAAACTCCTAGATCTACCAAAAAGGCTCTAGCCCATGATGTTTCGAAGAACAATCATGGGTGTTGGATAGATCTTACCCGGATGTCCGGAAAATACAAGATAAATTAGAAAACGAATAAACCCTTGATATGGCGTCTTCATGCCCTTCTCCATCTTGAATTCTCCTCTTGGTTCTCCTCTTGATTCCACAAACGAATCTTCAAAGTGATGGATGGATGGAGGAAAGAAAGTGGATGATGGATGGGGGTGATCCCCCCTTGTGGGGTGTTGTATGGTTGTGGCCTCTCTTCTCCTCTCTTGTATTGTGTTCTCTATTATGATTTTGTGGCTTCATAGACCTCCTTTTATACTTGTAATCACGTCTCCTAGGCTTGGAATAGGCTTTCTTAATTATCCCACGCGTTTAGGCCTCGAAAAGACGGATTTGGTAATTTCCCGAACATTGGTCCGACCTCTGCAAACAGGTCGAACCACTAAGCACAGGTCGAACCACAGGTCGAACCACCTTACTAGAAGCCCCAGGTGCTTGGTTCGACTAGCCCAACAGGTCGAACCAGAATGTCTCAGGTCGAACCGATTTGCGCAGTCTCGCCGTTTCGCGTATAACTTTCACATCCAACCTCCGAATTGAGTGATTTTTGTGTTCACATGATCCTCTCTTCCTGGGCTTTCTATCCATCTAAAGAACTCACAAAAACTCTAAGAATTATATCTGTAACAAGCCATGGAAAGTAGAACATCTGTTCTGTTCGGCACAGCTCGCGCGGCGTCACTACTTTGCTCATAACTTCCTCGTTCGGCCTCCGAATGGGATGTTCTTTACGCCAAAAAGACCCTCTCTTCAGTGGCCTTCCAACCATATATCACATTACAAGTTTTGATCTCCACAAGAACACAGAATAATTACACAAGTTGGACGTGCATTTCAGAGCATCCTCGCACAAATTGCACCTTTCTCCAACTTGGCAGTTTTGATCCCTTTTTCCTCCTAAAATACAATAAAACACCTCAAGTGTACCTTTATATCACATATAATGAATATAAGACAATTGTGCTAATATATGACAACAATTCTCATCAAAAAGGTGTTAAATTGGATAATAAAACACGCTTATTTTCACTCTCATCAATCCCCCAAACTTACCCGTTGTTCGTCCCGAGGCAACAAAATAACATAAAAAGAGAGAGAGAGAGTATGATAATTAGCAGGGAAACAAGGACTATGATCAATACCCCATTCAAAATACAATTGTCATCAACTTAGGTTATGCAACTCTCATTACATATAATAATCAATTCATAACATACAAGTTAAGACAATCACCACCAATTCAAATGCTCCATCAACATGTTCTCAAGGGAAGTATATATCACTCACACTCAAGTGTAAAAGATGTTCACTTATGGGTTAAGGTGTTTACGCTCAGATTCAATTCAAGTGCATGCGTAACCATAAGCTTGCCAAAAGTCTCAAACTCTCCACCACTAAAAGTATGATTCGACAATAGGATCAAAAAGAACTTTTCTTTTGGATGTAATGTTGGCTCTTTGGTAAGGATAGGAAATATATGGATAATGTAACTCAATTAGTAGAGAATTAAAATCGAAGATCTTTTGTACTGCAGATTTTTACACTTCAAGGCTATCCAACTTCATGCTCTTCTAATTTTCTTTTCTCTCATTTTCCTCCAAGCTCAACATTTTTTCTTTCTTTTCTTTCTTTTTTTCCTTTCTTGAGGTACCAGTTTCGGGCACTACCTCTAACATCTCGGGGTACCAATTTTGGGCACTACCCCTAATCAACTTATTTTTAAGCTCATAATCACTTGTACAGCTCCAAATATTTTATTCCTTCCAAACTCCATCAAAATCAACTTCACACACTTTGACAGCATTTAATTATCCACTAAATATAGGAATTTAAGGCTAAAAAAGGATATCAAAGTGTCTATCTTTGTAGGTTGCCAAAGAAATAAGACTTTTAGGCTCAACGGGGCTAACTATGGATATAAAATTATTTGGTAGGAAATTATTTGGCTAAGTGACTCATAAATTCAAGGATGACCTAAAATCATCTCCCATCATCTAACACACATGTAGTCTCAAGTAAGACTAGAGGCAAGTTCTAGAATACACACACAAGAACGATACTCACAGAAAAGAAATATCATGTGATTATGTAACATGATCAACGAGGCTCAAAATCTCACATGGATTTTTAACAAGTAATAGAGCACCTTTCATGGTAAGTAATATCCCACAAGTACACATAGAACTTCATACCACAATATAACTCAAGTACACTTCCTTCATCAATTTCAAGAGCATATGAATTTCAGCACAATTTAAGCTCACATGGATCACCAAAAATATAAACTCAATCCTTTCACTCCATGAATTTAAAGTACACATAAAAATTAGAATAAGGGAACGAGGGCACCTGATTTTTCTTCCATGTATGCACGAGCTCCTCGAGTCAACGCCTCAATGTAGAACTCGTCTTGCCACCTAGTTACCTTTTCTATCATCAAAGCTCAAACCCACTCATCATCACAAGATTCATCAATAATAATAAAATAGGAGAACTATAAGAAAGAATCAATTGACTATCTAATCGACTCCACACACTAGAAACACCACAGAACACTAGGCAGATTGTAAAAAATCGACACATCAAAACCGATTAAAGTTTCAACATACCGCAAAAAATCAACCCCCCTAGCAAACATTACAAAGAAAAGATTATACTCTTGGTGCTTCAATGAGGTAAGAACATCACACCCCCCCAAACTTAGTAAAAACGTAAGTTGAAACTAAGTTTGCAAAAAGATGTAATTGCCGATTAGTAAGCACCTTAAATATAAATTTTTTTTACTCACACGAATAAATAAAGCAATAAAATAGGAGGGAAAGCCCCCAACAGGCACTCACGTTTAACGTCGGAGAGTCACGACGGATTACCACTTTGAACTACTGGATCACATGACGGTCTTGTCGCATCCTCACCTTCAAGTACTTTCTTTCCCTCTTCTTGTCTACACTCAACACCTCACCTTTCTTGGTCACAAAAATATGATCATTGAAATTTCCTTGCTCCCATGGCTGTCTACACTTCTCCTTGTCAACCTTCCACTTAAATTCAGAATCACCTGTCTTAGAAAATCAAGATTAAACAAGTTAGAAACCACATCAATGCTCTTGCACGATTGAGTCCCCATGGGCATCTTCATTGCATGATCAAGAGAGAAAACCACATCTTCATTATCCATCTGCAGTCTAAGCTTCTCCGCTCTCAACCTCTTTGCTCTTTCCCACTTCTTCTCCATTGTAAGCTCAGTATTCTGCTCATGTAATGGTACTGGAGTAACATCAACATCATGCGGAGCATTCGGCGTAACAATAGGCATGTTTTGGATGGGTTCGACCTGAGTTCGACCTGTGGAACAGGTCGAACCATGTACGTAATGGTCGAACCTATCATCTGGAAGGCTGCTCTCGCTCTGAAGTTGGGGTTCGACGTGGGTTCGACATGTTTGATAGGTCGAACCACTTCCACCCAGGTCGAACCGGCCTACTGTACTCTTTCTGCCCTCCCGTTCAACCAGGGTTTGACCTGTTTGGTAGGTCGAACCATGTCCGTCGTGGTCGAACCGTTCCTGCAACAAAACAGGGTGCTCCAGGTTGTGTGGTTCGATGTGGGTTCGACCTGCTGTCCAGGTCGAACCACCCTTGCTTTGATCGAACCAATGCTGCAATGCTTCCTGATCATGTCCAGGGCTCTGGTTCGACTTCCCCTGTGTGGTTCGACCTTCTGTGTTGGTCGAATTATGGTCGAATTGTGGCCTGGACATGTCCATCTTTGATTCCGGCTTAATCGGTCCTTCGTACTGCATTCCAGACCTCAACGTGATGACATTATTCTCCAATGTTTGTGTCAAGTGATTCACGTTCGCGGTCATCTGCCCCATCATCAAGGTAAGCTCCTTCAACTGCTTAGATAAATCTGCACGATCAACATTTATGGTATCCTCAAGACGATCAATCCTTGCATCATTCTCAGCCATGTATCGATTGAAGGTATCTTCAACACTCTTCACTTCGTGATGCTGTATACTAGGCCCCCTTAGTGTCAACTCTGTAATCTGTTTCTGCTGGGACTTTAGTAGCTTGTTGATATGAGCTAGACTAGAGACGATCTCATCATCCCTATTCGGCTTTACCACCTGATGTTCAACCTGCGCTACCTTGCCAAGTACATATGATCCTCTATCTCTCTCTACAGGCCAGTCACGTAAAATCATAGAGATGTCTTCAAACAACTTTTCTGCTTCAAGTGCTGTCTTAGATAACAGCGCTCCTCCTGATGATGCATCAATAAATACACGCGACTCACAATCCAATCCGTAGTAGAAGATACTTAAGTACTCAGCCTTAGACATTCCATGTTGTGGACACCTCCTGAGCATGTCTTTAAACCTATCCCACGCCTCATAAAATTTCTCACCTTGATTCATAACAAATCGGGTGATCTCTTGCTTCATTCTTAAGATCCTTGAAGGTGGCATGTATCTCTCCAAGAACTTCTGCTGCAGTTGGTCCCATGTAGTGCATTCTGTGGCATCAAGAGTCTCATACCAAGCTTCTGCCTTATCAATCAATGAGAACTTGAATAGGGCGATCCGTCTAGCATTATCATTAGCTCCAGCTCCTTTTTGAGTGTTTGCATAACAAAGAAATCTTCGGAGATGTTGATATGGATCTTCAAAACAACCTCCAGAAAAGGGATTCTTCTCTACCATGTTAATAAGAGCGGGATTTATCTCAAAATTATCATCTTTCCCCTTGCTCCTATCAACCCCATGTTGACATTCCTAAAGTTCTTGAAAATTTCACGAATGGAAATATTATCCGGATTCTGCCTTGCTCCGGCCATGTTTAGATCAATGTGCTATTCCTTCTTTCCTTCCTCTCCTTTTTTCAAGCGCACAAGTAACTCGAAAAAATTCAAGGTTAGATAGAAATAAATAATCACAAAAAAAAAATCTTAATCAACTAGAAATAATAAAATCAATAGTAACAGCCGTCCCCGGCAACGGCGCCAAGAACTTGATGAGCATTTTCTCAACGCACAATTAATCCCCAAGTATGAAGGATATCAATTGTAGTTTCGAAAGGTGACCAAGTGAATATCGAACCTAAGGGACGGTGTATTATCAATTAAATTATTATCTAAATTAATTAAGACAAAGTAATAAGAGTTTGATGTTTGATTATAACTAAAATACTAAATTAAATAACAAATAAAATAAACTATCACTCGAAGAATACGTAGGTGGATCAAGTAGGAGAATAGGTAGCTCTAGGATAATCTAGTTTCACTCATTAATCTCCCTTTTATGTGTTGATGTCCGACTCTTCCTTGTGGAATATGGACGCATCACTAAGCCATGCAAATCTACTCTATAGACACGAATAAATATGCGTGTAACACGTGTGAATAACCTCGGAGCAAGAGATATAATTTCACCCCCCTTTATAGGTACTATCAGTATCAATTATTTCCCCCTAGGATTGGCACTCTAACCCGATATGATCTCCCTTTATAGGTACTATAAAGTTATCCTCTTTATCCTACTTAATAATCCGAATTCAATTCAATTAATAAGCATTCATATATGATAGTTCTAATGAAGCTTCGGAGTCCCCTCACTTAGAATCATAACATAGAATCCTGTTCAGCGGTGAACGCACTCAATCTACAACCAAGATATATATTCAGACTCTATATACCAATTGAAGATGCACAAAACGACCGTGAATATGGATTAAGAAAGCACAATCATATATAAAATAAATCCACAAGTAGTGTTGTACGGAGTTTACACATAGAAGATCAATTAATTCATAAAACCATCAAAACTCCTAGATCTACCAAAAAGGCTCTAGCCCATGATGTTTCGAAGAACAATCATGGGTGTTGGATAGATCTTACCCGGATGTCCGGAAAATACAAGATAAATTAGAAAACGAATAAACCCTTGATATGGCGTCTTCATGCCCTTCTCCATCTTGAATCCTCCTCTTGGTTCTCCTCTTGATTCCACAAACGAATCTTCAAAGTGATGGATGGATGGAGGAAAGGAAGTGGATGATGGATGGGGGGTGATCCCCCCTTGTGGGGTGTTGTATGGTTGTGGCATCTCTTCTCCTCTCTTGTATTGTGTTCTCTATTATGATTTTGTGGCTTCATAGACCTCCTTTTATACTTGTAATCACGTCTCCTAGGCTTGGAATGGGCTTCCTTAATTATCCCACGCGCTTAGGCCTCGAAAAGACGGATTTGGTAATTTCCCGAACATTGGTTCGACCTCAGCAAATAGGTCGAACCACTAAGCACAGGTCGAACCACAGGTCGAACCACCCTACTGGAAGCCCCAGGTACTTGGTTCGACCAGCCCAACAGGTCGAACCAGAATGTCTCAGGTCGAACCTAGGTCGAACCGATTTGCGCAGTCTCGCCGTTTCGCGTATAACTTTCACATCCAACCTCCGAATTGAGTGATTTTTATGCTCACACGATCCTCTCTTCCTGGGATTTCTATCCATCTAAAGAACTCACAAAAACTCTAAGAATTGAATCTGTAACAAGCCATGGAAAGTAGAACATCTGTTCTGTTCGGCACAGCTCGCGCGGCGTCACTTCTTTGCTCATAACTTCCTCGTTCGGCCTCCGAATGGGATGTTCTTTACGCAAAAACAACCCTCTCTTCAGTGGCTTTCCAACCATATATCACATTACAAGTTTTGATCTCTATAAGAACACATAATAATTACACAAGTTGGACGTGCATTTCAGAGCATCCTCGCACAAATTGTACCTTTCTCCAACTTGGCACTTTTGATCCCTTTTTCCTCCTAAAACACAATAAAACACCTCAAGTGCACATTCATATCACATATAATGAATATAAGACCATTGTGCTAATATATGACAACAATTCTCATCAAAAAGGTGTTAAATTGGATAATAAAACACGCTTATTTTCACTCTCATAAGTATAAAACCCATTTATTCAACATTTGAAGAGAGATTCAGTTTTTGGGCCTGCACACACACATCACACACCATTTATTCCATTCCACACCATCATCTTTATCCATTCACCATCCATTGGATCTACCATCATCCCACCATCAAAACCTTCATCCAATTGAGGAAAATAAGCAAGGAAGAAAGGAGAATTGCAAGGGAAGGAAGGAGATCACCATTGAAGCACTTCAAGGGAGTTTTCATCCATACTTTGTAGTGAAACCTTATTGTTTATCATGTTTTGTAAGGATCTTAATGTCTATGTTTATTTTCTTTTGAAATGGTAGGCTAATCTCCCTTGTGAGATTAGCAACATGAGAGTTGTTGGATAATTTTAGGATTTGTGTATTTGAATTCATATGTTGATTGGGTAAATGGATTTTCTATCATTGATATTTAAGATCTTGAGGTTTATGATGATTTGTGTGTTTAGTTGTTCTAAATATGTGATTAGATTGAGAAATAAATTATGTGTTTAGGATAATTGAGTGAATCATTTCATCAAACACTTCATGTGCATTATAAATTGTAAAGAGATTGAGAAATCCTTTAGAATTTAAAACCCTTTGATAGAACATGTGATTGGTTTGATCGAGAGATTGATTAATTGTGTGAAGGGACTCTTATTTCAAGCTTAGTACCTAGTTGGAATTGTTTGAGTGAGAACCAATCCGTTGAGCTAATTGAGATTCATATCCTATCCATCTCGAGAGGGAGATTAGGTGAACTTAGTGTTGGCCCTTAGTCTTATACCCATGATTAATATGAATTTGATGCATGTATCCTAGAATTTCCACTTCTTAATTGTTGTTGATCTCACTTTTACTTAATTTGGAAAATCACTTTTCATCAATCTATCTTGTTTGCTTGCTTGCTTTGGTTATTGTTATTTACTTGTTTAAACAACCAATCCCTTTGATGATTCGTCTCTATAAAATTACAACAAATGTGAGATCGCTCAAGCACTAGTACCTACCTCCCTGTGGTTCGATAAATTATTTAATTGGTCATCCCTACTACAAAATGGCTAATCACCAATACAACCAAGATGGGATTGGTTCGACCAATGAGTAAGTCGAATCGAGGTCGAATCGCGGACCTGAAAGTTTGAACAGAGGAGTTCGACCACGACAGTGCAGTTCAACCAAGTATTTGGTCGAACTGAGGTCGAACTGAGACGCTGAAAGCCTTTAGAAATATAGTTCGACCACGTCAATGCCATTTGACCACCCCAGTTGGTCGAATTGTACCAGGTAACTCAATTTTTAAACATATTTTTCACCCCCATTCGATCACTTTGCACACCACCTTCACTCAAATTCATCCCGGATCGAAAAACCTTCCTTCTAATCTTTGATTCCACGCGATTTTGCTCCAATTAAACCACATTCCACACTCTCTTCACTCAAATAGTCCATTTCCCAACTGTGATTACAAATTATCAATGTTAATTATGTAGAAGACATCAAGAATAAATATATTCTCTTTCTTCTCTTTGAATTCAGCAAGAACACCCGCAATTGATTTCAATAAATTAGATGATGTTGTTTGGTTGTTTTGCAAAATTCCTTTTCTTTCTAATTTTAGCAAACTTCCCAATTTTGGAATGATCTAGTTGCAAAACTAGGGTTTTGAAGCGAGAATTTCAGGATTTTTCACATTTGTTCATCTTAAGCCATGGCCGGTTCAAAAGGTATGTTTTCTCAATGTTGTTACCCTAGGATTGAAGTTTTAATTGTTGAGTACAAGTGGGTAAGTTGATTGAACTAGTATATATAGGAATTCATGGTGTGATTTGAGTTTTTGTGTATAATTTCATATGAATAATTGATGGGTTCGATTTTGATTGCTTAATTGTTGTCAAACCTTGATGTTTACGTGAAGTTATGAGTAATTTGAGTAGTGTGAGATGAAGCATGTTGGATTTGGAGTACATTGCTTGAATTGTTAATGCATGCTAGTGGTTGATAGCATTGTGGTTGTTCTTATTGCGTAATTGATATTGGAAAGGAATTGAGTAAGCATGTGAATTGAAGTATTGAATTATGAGGATGGAAGATACTTGTTTGGAGTGGCTATGCATAGAGAAACTTGAAGTCTTGAGTAGAGTTGAATGCTAGTTGATTATGAATTAGCTTGGTTTGCTTTTCTTGTTTGTTAATATTAAAGTATTGTTTTCAGGAAAAAGAAAGGAAGTCGAAGTTCATTCCAAAAAGAGGCAAGATAGGCTGTCTTGTGAAGATGCAGTAACAAAGAAGTTGAGGCTTCAGGGGAGGTTGCCTATGAATTTCAAGATTCGGATGAATGATTGGGAAGAAATAAAGGACAAATAGGGTGATATGTCGGACAAGATTGCTAGAACGAAGTATCAGGATGATGGGGCGATGGTTACAATGCACATCCAAAATGATATCCTGTGGATGTTTGATCAAGTGGGGATTCATCACTTCATGGAGTTGAAGAAGCCAACATACTTCCATGTGACTGCTGAGGTTCTATGTTCAATGACTGTTAAGAAAGGTTTGAGCCATCTCCCGTATGAGTGTAGATTCCAGCTTGGAGGTGAGATGAGTATGTGGTCGGCTGAGGAGTTTAATGCGCTATTTTAGACTCCGAGAGGGATCTCTAGGAATGATAATGGATTTTTTTAATGCAAATAACTTCTGGAGAGAAATTTCTGGGGAGGGTATGGATTTTAAGACTAGTAGTGCTCATGCTTCATTGATTCAGAATCCTGTACTCCGATATATGGATCGAATATTGAGCAACACATTGTTTGCTCGATCTGCGGGGAGCTGTGTGTCGAGGGGATAGTTGTATGTCCTCTGGTGTATGCTTAATGGAGTGAGGTTCAATGTGGGATCATATCTTATTCATCATCTATACAGGTTCAGGAGCTCTCCGTTTCAGAGAGTTAATATAGGAGGTTTGCTTACTACTGTGGCTGAATATTATCACATGGATTTCGCTGGTATTTCACCCATTCTTGAGGATCCGGACTTGGTTATGAGTATATGTGTGAAGGGTGGATTTGCTCATCTTCGCGATGGAGATTGGTTCTACACAAGGGGATCTAAGCCCTTTACTTTTATGTTTTCGTTTGATATGAGTGAGCTGACTTCTATTCGTAATGAGGGTAAAAAGTTGATAAACACGTTGGCGCATGATGCTCTTTCCATTACTTGCTTGATGAAAGGTGATTGAAGGACTGTAGCTTAAACGTACGCTGAGGGGATGAATGAGGAGCTTCAGAGGATTGTAGACGAAGAGTGGTTTCAGCCTCGGCTACAGCCACAGCAGCAGCAGGAGCATGGAGCGGATCAGGTGGATCTAGAGATGGAGATTCCTGAGTGTGTAAATTAACTAGTTTTGAGCTCGGATTCATGTACTTATGGTGTGTTAAATAGTTGTAATTCGATGTGAATCGATATACATGGTGGAAAGTCACGAATCAGGTGTCTACAAGGTTTTTTGAGTTAATTTTCGAAGGAAAACGAGTTGGAGTGATCAGATCCAGAAAAAAAGATTCCAGGATGCAATTCGACCAAGCAGGAGATGGATTCAACCAAGAAAGAATCAGTTTGACCAGTACCTGTAGTCGAATCTGTTGAGATGAAGTGTCATTCGACCACAATCGTGCCGTTCGACCAAGCCAGTTGGTCAAACCGTGGTCGAACCAGAAGCCTAAACAGACGCACCTGTAGTTCGACCAGAACATTTGTAATTCAACCAGGACTCTGGTCGAATTTGAGACCCACAACTGATGCACATGTCGATTCGACCAGGAGTTCGACCAGAGAGAATCGGTTCGACCTGTGCTGTTGGTCGAACTGACAAGCAGAAACTTACCATATTCATATTTTTACACCTTTAATGCATGTGTTCGCTCAAGAAGCCCATCCAAGGCCCGTAAGGAGAGTTTACAAGTATAAAAGAAGAGCTTTCGCAGGAGAAAAACATCATTCATCATCCATCTATCATCGAAATCCTACCATCATCCGAAGGAGTCGTGCGGAGAGGGTCGTCTGGCGAGTCAAGTAAGATCATACCAACTAGCCATGATTGTTCCTAGATCAATCATGGGCTAGAACTGCTCTGGTAGTTCTAGGGTTATGAAAGTTTTATGAGTTAATTGAATTTTCATGTGTAAACTCCGTACAATACTACTTGTGGCTTATCTTATATAAGATTGTGCTTTTTTAATTCATACTTACGGTCGTTTTGTGCATCATTAACTGTTATGTAGAGTCTGAATACATCTCTTGGTTATTGATTGAGTGCATTCACCGCTGAGCAGGATTATATATTATAATTCTAAATAAAGGGATTCTGAAGTCTTATTAGAACTATCTTATATAGAAACTTGTTAATTTAATCTTATTCAGGTTAATAAGTAGGATAAAGAGTATAACTTCATAGTACCTATAAAAGAAGATCATATCGGGCTAGAGTACTAAGTGCACGGGAAATAATTGATACTGATAGTACATAGAAAGAGGGGTGAATTATATCTCTTGCTCCGAGGATATACACATGTGTCATACGCATGTTTACTTATGTCTATATGATGAACTTGTATAGTTTAGTGATGCGTCCATAAACCACAAGGCAGAGTCGGACAATAACATATGGAAAGGAAATTAACAAGTAAAACTGAATGCCCAAAGAACTACCTAATTTCTTACTTGATCACAACCGTATTTTCTCTATTGATTGATTATTTAGTTGCTATTTAAATTACATGTTATCTAGTTTCATAATTATTCCAAACCGATTTATCAACATAGTTTTAGTTAACTAGCATATAATCGAATTGATAATAATCCGTCTTTCGAGTTCGATAATCACTTGGTTGCCCATCGAAACTACAATTGATATCCTTACACTTGGGGATTAATTTTTTGTGTTGAGAAAACGGTCATCAAGTTCTTGGCACCGTTGCCGAGGACGACATTAATTATTAGTTGATTATTTCTAGTTTAATTTAGATTATATTATTCTTGTCTTTAATTTCTAACTCTTATTTTTCTTAGGTGTATGCTCACTAGATCAAAGACAGGTGAATTAACGCCTTATAATCTAGAGATCAGAGCATCGTCGAGGAAGAAAAAGAAGAAGAACAATAAGAACAAGAACGTAGACCCAACTAAGGCTCTTAACTTAGGAGTTGAAGTTGACGTGCTGAATTCACAAACGATTGAAGCTACAACCAAAGTTAATTTGGAAGTAGAAGCAATCAACATGGCAGCGGATCCTGACACACTTGCCATCCGGGAAATCTTTAAGAATAGCGGAACTGGCAATGCTGGGCTGCTAGGAGCAAGAGGAACTGGAGCTGATTTTTATTTACACCTTGCTCTTATCAGCATGATTGAAAGGAGTACATTCTCTGGGAGAACATTTGAAGATCCTCAGCAACATCTAAATAAGTTCCTTGGGTATGCAAGCACACAAAAAGATGCAGGAGCTCATGAGGATGCGAGAAAGATGCGAGAAAGATCATATTGTTTAAGTTCTCGCTGAATGAAAAAACGAGAGATTGTACGATAATCTTGATGCTGCTGAATGTGATACATGAGAGAAGTTGAAAGTGAAATTCTTGGAGCGATACATGCCACATTCAAAGGTGTTCAAGATGAAGCACGAAATCAATCAATTTTCTATCCATGACAATAAGAAGTTTCATGAAGCTTGGGATAGATTCAAGGACATGCTTCGGAAGTGTCCTCAGCATGGGCTATCTAAAGCTCAATATATCAGTATTTTCTATAATGGGTTGGATTGCGATTCTCGTGTTTTACTTTATGCTTCTTCTAATGGAGCACTGCTTACGAAGTCACCAAATGAGGCCGAGAAGCTTTTTGAAGATATTTTGATGAATTCAAGAGATTGGGTGACTGATAGAGTGAGAGGCACTCATGTCCTTGGTAAAGTAGCACAGGTTGAGCATACTATGATGAAGTCAGGAAGAGATGATGAGATCGTCTCTAGTTTGACTAACATTAGCAAGCTACTATAGTCTCAGCAAAAGCAGATCACAGATTTATCTCAGAGAGTACCAATGATGCAGCAGGATGGTGGCTATGAAGGAGCTATCCAAGAGAAAATCGAGGAGGCAAATTACACCATGGGTCAAAGTATTTAAGGAACTAGGTACCCAATTCAAGAAAATCGATAACGGAGCATTTGAAGTGGTGAAGTGATCGTGATTTCGTGCTTCATCTTGAACACCTTTGAATGTGGCATGTATCGCTCCAAGAATTTCATATCAAATTCCTACAGAAGAAGAATCCATCTGATGATCCTTGGCTTTGTTTTCTTCTTCTCCACCAAGTATCGGATTGCAGAATGATCCGTATATACTATCATTCTCATGCCAATCAAATACTGTCGAAACTTGTTGAATGCGTGCACCACAGATAGAAACTCCTTTTCAGTCATCGTGTAGTTCTTTTGTGCAGCATCAAAAGTCTTATTCGTATAGTATATGGCGCAAAACTTCTTATCCCTCAACTGCCCAAGCACCACTCCAAGTGCTACGTCACTTGCATCACACATAAGTATAAACGGCTGAGTCCAATTCGGTGTGATCAAGATAGGTGTTGTAATAAGCGCCTCTTTCAAAACCTAAAAAGCTATTAGACATTCTTCATCAAAAACAAAATGAACATCCTTTTCGAGTAAATGAGATAAGGGCTTGGAGTATTTCGAGAAGTCTTTTATGAATCTTCTATAAAAATCGGTGTGTCCAAGGAAGGACCGCACTCTCCTTTCATTAGTAGGTAGAGGAAGCTTCTCAATTGCCACCACCTTTGCTCTATCCACCTGTAATCCCTTGGCCGAAATACGATGGCCAAGAACAACCCCATCTCTTACCATGATGTGGCACTTCTCCCAATTCAAGACAAGATTAGTTTCTTGGTATCTCTTCAAAACAGTAGCAAGGTTATATAAACAAGCATCAAAGGAGGAACCAAACACAGAAAAATCATCCATAAACACCTCCATGATCTTTTCTATCAAACCATCAAATATGGCCATCATGCAAAGCTGAAATGTAGCGGTCGCATTACATAAACCAAAATGCATCCTTCTAAAGGCAAAAGTACCATAAGGGCAAGTAAAAGTAGTCTTTTCTTAATCCTCGGGTGCAATCATAATTTGATTATAACCCGAGTACCCATCCAAGAAACAATAATACTCATACCCTGCAAGACGATCAAGCATTTGATCCATGAAAGGAAGGAAAAAACGGTCTTTACATGTATTTTCATTCAGTTTCTTATAATCCGTACACACACGCCATCCCGTAGGAATTCTAGTGGCTAATGACTCTCCATCTTCAGATTTCACAATAGTCATGCCCCCCTTCTTAGCTACAACATGCAATGGACTCACATGGGGACTATCACTAATGGGATAAATAATTCCTGCATCAAGCCACGTTAGGATTTGCTTCCTAATTACTTATTAAATAGTGGGATTCACCCTCCGCTGATTTTGAATGCTACTCTTGGCCTCATCTAACAATCTTATTCTATGCATGCAATAGGAATGACTAATACCTTTTAAATCATCAAGAGACCAACTAATCGCAGACTTATACTTTCTAAGCACATCTAACAATTTCTCAAGTTGATCATCATCAAGGGAAGAAGATACAATTACCGGATATTTTTCATTGTCACCTAGGTAGGCATACTTCAAATGCTCCGTTAGCGGTTTCAACTCCTCTTTCTTCTCTTCTTGAGGTGCGTTCTCTCTATCCAATGGTAGGTATTTCCTAGTCCACTTCACCACTTCAATTTTGGTCCTTATCGACTCATACCTGGCATCACCCAAAGCAAGCAAGTTTTCAAGAAATTCAATACATACCTCATTGGAGAGTTCATCTAGCTCAGTAGTGGGAAAAGTAAGAGACACCGCCAAGCATGTCTCAAGAGGATCCTTTGACAAGATCAAAGACATGTCTTCCTTCACAATCTCCTCCACTATATCAATATTGTGACATTGCATCTCCATTGGCATCTTCAATGCTTTGTCAAGGTTAAATAAGACCTTTTCTTTATTTATCCTTAGCCGCAACTCACCCTTTTGCACATCAATCATAGCTCCCGCAGTAGCAAAGAAAGGTCTCCCTAAGATAAGAGGGATATTATCCTTGTCATCTTCCATCTCCAGCACAAGAAAATCCACAGGAAAGACTAGATTCTCTACTTTAACAAGAACATCTTCAATAACACGCTTTGGAAAAATCATAGACCTATCTGCTAGTTGTAGAGCAACTATCGTGAGAGTTAACTCCCCCAAACCAAGCCTTTGAAAAATAGACAAAGGCATCAAATTGATGCTTGCCCCAAGATCGCACAAGACTCTACGTGCCGGCCCATTTCTAATCTCACAAAAGATCATGAAGCTTCCCAGATCCTTTAACTTAGCTGGCAGCTTCCTCTGAATGATAGAGCTGCAATTCTCAGACAAATTCACTGTTTCAATTCCGTTCAAGCTTCTCCTTTTCAAAAGTATATCCTTCAGAAAATGGGCATAATATGGCATCTCCAATATCGCCTCAGAAAAAAGAATGTTCAAGCTTATTTTGTTTATGATCTCTAAAAACTTCTTGAACTTCTCTTCCAATCCCTTCTTGACTAGCTTGTAAGGAAACGGCAGAGGTATCTTGGTTTTGGGAATCCCCCATTCATTACGTTCAACATTCTATGCTTTATCCTTTTTGGCTCTCAATCTCTTGACTCTTTCCCACTCTTTTCTGTTATAATCTCCGTATTCTGCTCTTTGGAAGGTACTGAAGTAGCATCAACATCACGTGGAGCATTCAACGTAGAAAATGGTGTAGAACGGGATGGTTCAACCTGAGTTCGACCTGGGTGGCTGGTCAAACTAGTTGAGTAATGGTCGAACAGAGCGCTTGAAAGTTTATGCTCCCTCTTACAGGCCAGTTCGACCAACGGGGTTGGTCGAACTATAGTGATCGTGGTCGAATTGGGCATCAGACAAAATAGGGTACTCTGGACAGTGGAGTTTGACCTGAGTTCTACCAGAGATTGTGGTCGAACTGACCTATTTTTGGTCGAACTGGCCTTCTGTAGCTTCCGGATGTCGCACAGGTGCCCCGTTCGACCTCTCCTGTGTAGTTCGACCATCTATGTTGGTCGAATTGGGGTCGAATCGGGCTCATGTCTCTTCAAACTTTGATTCCGGTCTCATTGGTCCCTCGTACTGTGTTTCAGACCTTAATGTAATGACGTGACACAACTTTGGATTCTCAATACTTTGCGATGGAAACTTCCCTTTCTGAATAGTTTGAGTCAACTTGTTCACGTTTCCTGCCATCTCTCCCATCAACAATGTAAGGTCTTTCACTTGCTTAGACAAATCCTCATGGTTAGCATCAATCTTCTTTTCTAATTTGGCCTAAAGACGGTCTACTCTTGCATCATTCCTTGCCATGTACCTGTTCACCGTATCCTCGAAACCCGGCTTCCCTTCTTCTACCTTAGCTCCCAGATCAACACCAACAGGAGGTTGCACTGCATTATTCGGATTGCTCTATGAAAACTCTGGCCTCCTTGGTTGTTGATAGTTACTCGGGGAACATGATTATTGTAATTTCCCTGATAATTCCGATTTTCTTGAATTGGGTACCTAGTTCCTTAAATACTTTGACCCATGGTGTAATTTGCCTCCTCGATTTTCTCTTGGATAGCTCCTTCATAGCCACCATCCTGCTGCATCATTGGTACTCTCTGAGATAAATCTGTGATCTGCTTTTGCTGAGACTATAGTAGCTTGCTAATGTTAGTCAAACTAGAGACGATCTCATCATCTCTTCCTGACTTCATCATAGTATGCTCAACCTGTGCTACTTTACCAAGGACATGAGTGCCTCTCACTCTATCAGTCACCCAATCTCTTGAATTCATCAAAATATCTTCAAAAAGCTTCTCGGCCTCATTTGGTGACTTCGTAAGCAGTGCTCCATTAGAAGAAGCATCAAGTAAAACACGAGAATCGCAATCCAACCCATTATAGAAAATACTGATATATTGAGCTTTAGATAGCCCATGCTGAGGACACTTCCGAAGCATGTCCTTGAATCTATCCCAAGCTTCATGAAACTTCTTATTGTCATGGATAGAAAATTGATTGATTTCGTGTTTCATCTTGAACACCTTTGAATGTGGCATGTATCGCTCCAAGAATTTCACTTTGTTTTCATACCCAATTCTTGGAGCGATACATGCCACATTCAAAGGTGTTCAACAGAGCTCCAAGAATTTGTCTGATGCCCAATTCGACCACGATCACTATAGTTCGACCAACCCCGTTGGTCGAACTGGCCTGTAAGAGGGAGCATAAACTTTCAAGCGCTCTGTTCGACCATTACTCAACTAGTTTGACCAGCCACCCAGGTCGAACTCAGGTTGAACCATCCCGTTCTGCACCATTTTCTACGTTGAATGCTCCACGTGATGTTGATGCTACTTCAGTACCTTCCAAAGAGCAGAATACGGAGATTATAACAGAAAAGAGTGGGAAAGAGTCAAGAGATTGAGAGCCAAAAAGGATAAAGCATAGAATGTTGAACGTAATGAATGGGGGATTCCCAAAACCAAGATACCTCTGCCGTTTCCTTACAAGCTAGTCAAGAAGGGATTGGAAGAGAAGTTCAAGAAGTTTTTAGAGATCATAAACAAAATAAGCTTGAACATTCTTTTTTCTGAGGCGATATTGGAGATGCCATATTATGCCCATTTTCTGAAGGATATACTTTTGAAAAGGAGAAGCTTGAACGGAATTGAAACAGTGAATTTGTCTGAGAATTGCAGCTCTATCATTCAGAGGAAGCTGCCAGCTAAGTTAAAGGATCTGGGAAGCTTCATGATCTTTTGTGAGATTAGAAATGGGCCGGCACGTAGAGTCTTGTGCGATCTTGGGGCAAGCATCAATTTGATGCCTTTGTCTATTTTTCAAAGGCTTGGTTTGGGGGAGTTAACTCTCACGATAGTTGCTCTACAACTAGCAGATAGGTCTATGATTTTTCCAAAGCGTGTTATTGAAGATGTTCTTGTTAAAGTAGAGAATCTAGTCTTTCCTGTGGATTTTCTTGTGCTGGAGATGGAAGATGACAAGGATAATATCCCTCTTATCTTAGGGAGACCTTTCTTTGCTACTGCGGGAGCTATGATTGATGTGCAAAAGGGTGAGTTGCGGCTAAGGATAAATAAAGAAAAGGTCTTATTTAACCTTGACAAAGCATTGAAGATGCCAATGGAGATGCAATGTCACAATATTGATATAGTGGAGGAGATTGTGAAGGAAGACATGTCTTTGATCTTGTCGAAGGATCCTCTTGAGACATGCTTGGCGGTGTCTCTTACTTTTCCCACTACTGAGCTAGATGAACTCTCCAATGAGGTATGTATTGAATTTCTTGAAAACTTGCTTGCTTTGGGTGATGCCAGGTATGAGTCGATAAGGACCAAAATTGAAGTGGTGAAGTGGACTAGGAAATACCTACCATTGGATAGAGAGAACGCACCTCAAGAAGAGAAGAAAGAGGAGTTGAAACCGCTAACGGAGCATTTGAAGTATGCCTACCTAGGTGACAATGAAAAATATCCGGTAATTGTATCTTCTTCCCTTGATGATGATCAACTTGAGAAATTGTTAGATGTGCTTAGAAAGTATAAGTCTGCGATTAGTTGGTCTCTTGATGATTTAAAAGGTATTAGTCATTCCTATTGCATGCATAGAATAAGATTGTTAGATGAGGCCAAGAGTAGCATTCAAAATCAGCGGAGGGTGAATCCCACTATTTAATAAGTAATTAGGAAGCAAATCCTAACGTGGCTTGATGCAGGAATTATTTATCCCATTAGTGATAGTCCCCATGTGAGTCCATTGCATGTTGCAGCTAAGAAGGGGGGCATGACTATTGTGAAATCTGAAGATGGAGAGTCATTAGCCACTAGAATTCCTACGGGATGGCGTGTGTGTACGGATTATAAGAAACTGAATGAAAATACATGTAAAGACCGTTTTTTCCTTCCTTTCATGGATCAAATGCTTGATCGTCTTGCAGGGTATGAGTATTATTGTTTCTTGGATGGGTACTCGGGTTATAATCAAATTATGATTGCACCCGAGGATTAAGAAAAGACTACTTTTACTTGCCCTTATGGTACTTTTGCCTTTAGAAGGATGCATTTTGGTTTATGTAATGCGACCGCTACATTTCAGCTTTGCATGATGGCCATATTTGATGGTTTGATAGAAAAGATCATGGAGGTGTTCATGGATAATTTTTCTGTGTTTGGTTCCTCCTTTGATGCTTGTTTATATAACCTTGCTACTGTTTTGAAGAGATGCCAAGAAACTAATCTTGTCTTGAATTGGGAGAAGTGCCACTTCATGGTAAGAGATGGGGTTGTTCTTGGCCATCGTATTTCGGCCAAGGGATTACAGGTGGATAGAGCAAAAGTGGTAGCAATTGAGAAGCTTCCTCTACCTACTAATGAAAGGAGAGTGCGGTCCTTCCTTGGACACACCGATTTTTATAGAAGATTCATAAAAGACTTCTCGAAATACTCCAAGCCCTTATCTCATTTACTCAAAAAGGATGTTCATTTTGTTTTTGATGAAGAATGTCTAATAGCTTTTTAGGTTTTGAAAGAGGCGCTTATTACAACACCTATCTTGATCACACCGAATTGGACTCAGCCGTTTATACTTATGTGTGATGCAAGTGACGTAGCACTTGGAGTGGTGCTTGGGCAGTTGAGGGATAAGAAGTTTTGCGCCATATACTATACGAGTAAGACTTTTGATGCTGCACAAAAGAACTACACGATGACTGAAAAGGAGTTTCTATCTGTGGTGCACGCATTCAACAAGTTTCGACAGTATTTGATTGGCATGAGAATGATAGTATATACGGATCATTCTGCAATCCGATACTTGGTGGAGAAGAAGAAAACAAAGCCAAGGATCATCAGATGGATTCTTCTTCTGTAGGAATTTGATATGAAATTCTTGGAGCGATACATGCCACATTCAAAGGTGTTCAAGATGAAGCACGAAAATAATGGCAGTGCTTGTTGAAGGAGCGAAAAAAGCATGTGTGGTGGCTGCCCAAGGGATGGATCCGTGGTATATGGATTAAATGAATTACATTGTCGTAGGTGAAATTCCGAGAGATCTCAACCGATATCAACTTGCGAAATTCAAGAGGGATGTTGAGACATTTATATGGTATGATCTGTTTGTCTACAAGATATGTACTGATTCCATAGTCCGTAAGTATGTGCCTGAGATGGAGATGGAGAGCGTTTTTATTTTTGCCATGCACAACCTAACGGGGGGCACTTTGGAGCTCAAAAGACGGCAGCAAAGGTACTTCAGTCTGCTCTTTATTGGCCAACTTTGTTTGAAGATTGTGAAACCTATGTGGCGACATGCGATAGATATCAAAGGATGGGGAACGTAAGTCGAAGAGATGAGGTGCCACTTCAGCCAAGCATTGTTGTTGAGATCTTTGATGTATGGGGGATCAATTTTATGGGGCCTTGTCCTCCATCCAATGGATTTCTTTACATTCTTTTAGCAGTGGATTATGTTTCTAAGTGGGTGGAAGCCATTCCCACTTGCGTGAATGATTCAAGGACTGTTTTATCCTTCTTGAAGAAATATATCTTTGCCCGTTATGGAGTTCTAGAGCATTGGTAAGCGATGAAGGGTCTCACTTCGTCAATAAGCTTCTTGAAAAGGTGCTTAAGGATTATGGGGTCAAGCATAGGGTTACTACACCCTATCACCCTCAAGCAAATGGGCAAGCTAAAGTCTCCAACCGACAAGTGAAATAAATTTTGGAGAAGGTAGTCAGAACCAATAGGAAGGATTGGGCTATGAAGCTTGATGATATTTTGTGGGAGTTCCGGACTGCTTATAAGACGGTGTTGGATATGTCACCGTATCAAATCATCTATGGAAAGCCGTGCCACTTACCCGTAGAGATTCAGCACAAAGCTTTTTGGGCATTGAGAAGTTTGAACTTGTCTTTAAAGGATCAAAAGGAATTGAGGATGGCTCATATTAATCAATTAGATGAGTTCAGGAATTGAGCTTACAAGAACCTACAAGGAGAGAATGAAGAAATGACATGATTCAAAGATCTCATACAAGGAGTTCAAGCAAGGTGATGAGGTATTACTTTTTAACTCTCGTTAGAAGCTCTTCGTAGAAAAATTGAAATCGAAGTGGACGGGGCCTTTCATTATCCATAGAGCCTGCGGAGGGGGAGTTTTGAGCTTATGGACAAAGACGGAGACATAATAGCGGCGAATGGGCATCGATTGAAGCATTACAAGTCACCGGATGATGTTTGCGTAATCTTTGAGGATACCTTGCACTAGATTGGTACCATCGTGACTCTCCAACATTAAACAAGAGTGCCTGTTGGGGGCTTTCCCTCCTGTTTTATTTACTTTATTTCTTTTATGTGAGTAAGAAATTTTTATAATTGATGTGCTTACTTATCGGCAATTACTTTTCTTTGCAAACTTAGTTTCCACTATAGTTTCTACTAAGTTTGGGGGTGTGTATTTACCTCATTGAAGCACCGAGAGTATAATCTTTTCTTGGTACCGTTTATTAGGGGAGTTGATTTTTTACGGCATATTAAAACTTTAGCCGGTTTTAGGGTGTCGATTTTTTGCAATTTGCCTAATGTTCAGTGGTGTTTTGTGTTTTTTTAGTGTCGTATTTGGAGTTACACATATATATTGAGTTTTAGGATTAATTCTTGAGCTAAGTTTGCTCTATTTTGGTACCTAATGTTCGTTTTTGAGCTTGAAGTGTGCAGGGGATGAAGAAAATTCAACTTTGGTGCTTCAGGTGTCTGATTCGACCAAGGATGCAGGTCGAACTGAAGAGCTCAGGTCGAACTGATGATCAAAGAGTCCATTACAGGTCGATTTGACCACAGAGGAGGAGGTTCGACCAAGGCTTCGACCAAGACGAAAGTCAAACTGGTGATCAGAGAGTTTGTACAGGCTGACTCGACCAAGAAGGGTTTGGTTCGACCAAAGGGATAAGTCAAACCATGGTCGAATCGCGAACCTGAAAGATTTGAACAGATGAGTTTGACCACGATGTTGCGATTTGACCAAGGCATTTGATAGAATCGAGGTCAAATTCAGTCTCCAGTAACGTGGTTCGACCATGTCAATCCAGTTCGACCACTACATCAGGTCGAATCGCACCAGGTAAGTCAGTTTTAACCCTGTTTTTCATCCCCATTCGATCACTTTGCATACCACCTTCACTCGAATTCACTCCAAATCGAAAGCCCTTGCTTCTAAACTTCGATTTCGCACGATTTTGCTCCGATTAAACCACATTACACACTCTTTCCACTCAATTCGTCATGTTTTCAGAGTAATCTAGTTGAAAAACTAGATTCATTGCGATTTTATCACACTTGTTCATTCTTTAGCCATGGCCGGTTCAAAAGGTACGTTTTCTCGACTCTATTACCCTCGGATTGAAGTTCTAATTGTCGATTGCAAGTGGGTAGGTTGACTGAAGGAGTTTCTTAGGACTTCATGGTGTATTTTGAGTTATTGTGTGCGAATTCATATGAACAATTGATGGGATTGTTTTGATTGTTTAATTGTTATCAAACCTTGATGTTTATGTGAATTTGGGAGTAATTGAGGAGTGTGAGATGAAGCATGTTGGATTGTGAGTAAATTGCTTGAGATTGAGTAGTTATTCATGTTGGATTGTGAGTAATTTGAGAAGTATTGCATGCTTGTGGTTAATAAAATTGTTTGTTGATCTTGTTGCATACTTGATGATTGGAATGAAGTTGAGTAAGCATGCGAATTGAATTGTTGAATCATGAGGATGGAACATGCTTATTTGGTATGAATATGCATTGAAAAACTTGAAGTATTGAGTAGAGTTGAGTGAATTAGCTTGGTTTTCCTTTCTTATTGTTGGTTTTGAAGTATTGTTTTCAGGAAAAGGAAAGGAAGCCAAGGTTCATTCCAAGAAGATGCAAGATAGACCTTCTCGTGAAGATGCTATGACAAAGAAGTTAAGGCTTCAAGAGAGGTTGCCTATAATTTCAAGGTGCAGATGAATGATTGGGATGATATCAAGGATAAGTGGGGTGATATATCAGATAAGATTGCAAGAACGAGGTACCAGGATGATGAAGTGATGGTTACAATGCGCATCCGAGATTATATCTTGTGGATGTTTAATCAAGTAGGGATTCATCGCTTCATGGAGTTGAAAAAGCCTACGTACTTTCATGTGACTGCTGAGGTGCTTTGTTCGATTACTGTGAAGAAGGGTTCGAGCCATCTCCCGTATGAGTGTACATTCCAGCTTGGAGGTGAGATGAGGACGTGGTCGGCTGAGGAGTTGAATGTGCTGTTTCAAACTCTGAGAGGGATCTCTAGAAATGAGAATGGATTCTTCAATGCTTATAACTTCTGGAGAGAGATTTCTGGAGAGGATATGGATTTCAAGATAAGTAGTGCTCGTGCTTCGTTGATCCAGAATCCGGTGTTCCGATACATGGATCGAGTGTTGAGCAACACACTGTTTGCTTAGTCTGAGGGGAGTTGTGTATTGAGAGGAGAGTTGTATATCCTCTGGTTTATGCTCAATGGAGTGAGGTTCAATGTGGGATCATACCTTATTTTTCAGCTATACAGGTTCAGGTGCTCTCCGTTTCAGAGAGTTAATATAGGAGGTCTGCTTACTACTGTGGCTGAGCATTATCACATGGACTTCACTGGTATTACACCCATTCTTGAGGATCCGGTCTTGGTCATGAGTACGTGTGTGAAGGGTGGATTCGCTCATCTTCACGATGGAGATTAGTTCTACACAAGGGGGTCAAAGCCCTTTACTTTATGTTCCCATTTGATGTGAGCGAGTTGACTTCTATCCAGAATGAAGGCAAAAAGTTGATGAACACGCTGGCACGCGATGCTCTCTTCGTCACTTGCTTGACAAAAGGTGATTGGAGGACTGTAGCTCAGATGTATGCTGAGGGGATGATGGAGGAGCTTCAGAGGATTGTAGACGAGGGGCATTTTCAGCCATATCCTTGGGCATCCTTCCAGTTTTTCTTAAGCAGTGAAGATGAGGCGAGTGTTTGGGGTACAATCTGCAACTATATAACAAAAGAGGACGCTTCTCCAGGATGAGTAAGAGTTGCTTCAAATAAATGAAGTAGTAGAAAGGATTGATGACCCACAGCAGCAGCAGGAGCCTGGAGAGGATCAGGTGGATCCGAAGATAGGAGATCTGCAGCCGCATGAGATGTCACCACGTCCCATTCCGTCATGGCCACAGCAGCAGTGTGCTGATCGTGGTGCTTATTTTCAGGAGCAGTTTCGATTGATTCATGAGCACTTCACCACACTTGATGCAAACCAGCAGGAGACGAATATGTAGCTGGAATTGGCAAATGCGAACTACGCAGCACTGGATGGAAAGTATAACACAATGCAGAATAACTATGTGGAGATGGATAAGAGATTGGAGAGGATGTATGCTCATGAGCGCGAGTTGGATAGAAAACTAAATAGTTTTTATAGAGATTTGGATCGATTGCACTCAGAGATGAGTGATGGTGATGACAAAGAGGGTGCAAGCGATGATGATGCTCCGGAGGAGTAGGATGCACCAGGTTTTTGTTCTTTATCTGCTTCATCTCATCTCCCTTCTCTTTTTCTCTTTACAAGATGGGTATTTATAGTGTGAGTGGCATGTACGTATATTAATATGATTGGATGTTAGATTGAGAGGTGATGATTGATACTCGATGGTGGAATTGGTTGGTTATACTTGTATGAATTGTCATGATATGAGGGTTCTTGGTTTTAGCATGATGCATTTATATTTTACATGTGTTAATTTTTGTTGATGAGAAGCATGTACAACTTGATAAGTATATGGAGTTTATTATGAAATTGATATTGATTACATGCTGTGAGGAGTACTTAGGATTCTATTTACCCATGTGAGAATTTGAGCCATTTAAGTCATGCTAGTTCATGATACTTTATTCTTGAGGAAATCATTCATATGACCATATTCTAGAACTTGGCTTGGCATCTTGTGTGAAGCTTATGATTGATGAATTGCTAGGACATGATCTTAGTCCGTTATTGGTTAATTGAGTCACTTAGCCAAATTTTACCTTACCTGATAACAAATGTATCATTGTAAGTCCTTTTAAGCCTTTAAAAGCTTTTTCTTTGGCAAGCCTTGATAAAAAAACCTTATTAAACCTTTACTTGAGCCTTGTTGAATATCCTATTCATTAGTAGGGAGTTGAGGTGTATAAGTGCTTGAAATAATGAATAGGTAGAAGCTTGGTTAAGAAGTATAAAAAAGGAAGAAGTTAGTTAAATCTTGTTTAGGGGTAGTGCCTGCAACTGGTACCCCGACTGCTTAGAAGGGTAGTGCCCGGAATTGGTACCCTTGCTCATTGAAGAAAGATGATGTTGATGCTAATGAAAAGAATGAGAATTCAAACTATGAAGATTATTAGAAGAAGATGGAGAAAAAGATGAAGCTGTATACCGAAAAGCAAAACCCCAAGGTAATTCTCTACTAGTGAATTAGTCACTTTATCAAAATTCTCCTACCTTTTCCAAAGAGCCAACATTACAACCCAAAAGCAAGTCCTTTGTGATCCTAGTAAGGAATTGATTGTAAGTGGATTTTTGAGACCCTTGCCAAGCTTATGGTTACGCGGAAGTATGAGTTGATATGAGCGTATATTAACCTATTGAAGTGTATATCTTTTGCACTAGAGGGAGAGAGTAAATACTTATCTTGTGAGCTAGATGACATAGTACTACGAATTGCGTAATAATTGAGTGATGTTTTACATGAATGATATATATGATGCTAGTAATACTTGTTTTCGATTGATGAAATTGAATGTGTGAATATGAATTGTATTGAATATGGTGGTTGAGTGAATTTTACACTACTTTATGTTTTGATTGCGTTGCCTCAGGACGCGCAGCATGTAAGTTTGGGGGTTTGATGAATGTGTAAATTCATTAGTTTCGAGCTTGGATTCATGTATTTATGGTGTGTTAAATGGTTGTAATTCAATGTGAATCGATATACATGGTGGAAAGTCACGAATCAGGTGTCTACAAGGTTATTTGAGTTGATTTTCAAAGGAAAACGAGTTGGAAGTGATCGGATCCGAAAAAAGAAGATTCTAGGGTGCAATTCGACCAAGCAGGAGATGGATTCGACCAAGAAGGAATCAATTCGACTAGCACCTGTGGTCGAATCCGTTGAGATGAAGTGTCGTTTGACCACGATCATGTCATTCGACCAAGCTAGTTGGTCGAACCATGGTCGAACCAGAAGTCTAAATAGACGCACCTGCAGTTCGATGATGAGTGTGTAAATTCACAAGTTTGGCGCTATGTTTTGTGCTAGTTTTGGAGAGTTTTGATGTGGAAATAGGTGAAAAACCTATATATATTGTGAAATAGCATGAATCAGGTGTTAGTGGAGCTATTTGAGTGTTTTCTTAGCAAAAACGGAGTGAAAGGGCCAAGAATCGAAGAGACGGAGTCGAAGCCACGCGAACCGCCCAAGAAGTAGGTGGGTTCGACCTGGCTGGAGGAGGGTTCGACCTCTCCAGCAGGTCGAACCAACGTTGCTGGACATACAGAGATGGGTTCGACCACGACTCAGTTGGTTCGACCTGGCCATCAGGTCGAACCATGGTCGAACCAGTTTGCAAGAAGGAGGATTCGACCACGACGTTGGGGTTCGACTTGCCAGTTGATCGAATCGGGAGCAAGAGTTGTCCAGTGCTGAGGTTCGACCTGGGGTTTGACCAAGGCCTAAGTGGTTCGACCTGTCCAGAAGGTCGAACCTATGCAGAATTCTTCCAGTAGTGGGGTTCGACCTGGGGTTCGACCTGTGGCTCGGGGTTCGACCTGCTTGACGTGATCGAACCTGTGTGCGAGAACTTACCTTATCTGGACTTTCGAGGCCGAAACGCGTGAGATCACTTAGGAAGCCCATTCCAAGCCCTAGAGACGTGATTACAAGTATAAAAGGAGGCTCATACAGAGAATAAAGAGAGCTTTTTATCTTCAATCATAGGAGAGACAAGAGTAGAGGTGGTGATCCATCCGGAGGGCTGTGACAGAGGTTCGCTGAAGGTTCAAGTAAGAATGACTAATCTAACCATGATTGTTCCTAGATCAATCATGGGCTAGAACCACCTTGGTAGTTCTAGGGTTATGAAAGTTTCATGATGTAATTCGTGTTTCGTGTGTAAAACTCCGTACAACACTACCTGTGGTTTGTTTTATATAAGATTGCATATTTAATCCATACTCATAGTCGTTTTGTGCATCAATGATCGTTGTGTAGAGTCTGGATACATGACATGGTTATTGATTGAGTGCGTTCACTACTGAGCAGGGTTTATCGTTATAATTCTAAGTGAAGGGATTCCGAAGTATTATTAGAACTGTCTTATATGAATATTCATGAATTGAATTGAATTCGGGTTGATGAATAGGATAAAGAGTATAACTTTATAGTACCTAAAAAGGGAGATCAAATCGGGTTAGATTCTAGACGTAGAAGATAATGGATTATGATAGTACCTAGAAAGGAGGGTGAAGCATATCTCTTGCTCCGATGTTATTCACACGTGTCAAGCGCATATTTACTTGTGTCTATAGAGTAAACTTACATGGTCTAGTGATACGTCCACAAACCACAGGGCAGAGTCGGACACCATCACACGAGAATATGAATTGCTAGTGAAACTGGATGACCCAACAAACTACTTATCATTCTTATTGATCACAACTCACTTCTCTCTACTTTTGCTATTTCTTTTGTTATTTCGATTAGAAGTTACTATCCATTAAACCTTTACAATTACCAACATAGTCTAAAATATACTAGAAGATTATAAAATTGATATTTATCCGTCCCGTGGGTTCGATATTGTAACTTGGTCATCTTCGCGACTACAATTGATATCCTTATACTTGAGGATTAATTTGTGTGTTGAGAAAACCCCTATCAAGTTCTTAGCGCCATTGCCGGGGACGGCGTAAACTATCTTTTTGTATTATTTCTAGTTTATTAGGACTATTTTACCTTGTTTTGTTGTTTTCTTTCTTATTCGTTTTAGGTGTATGCTCACAAGATCAAAGAAAGGTAATCTTGAACCGTATAATCCTGAGATTGGAGCATCATCAAGAAAGAAGAAGAAGAAGAAGAGCAAGGCAAAGGCAATAGACTAAACTGAAGCTCTGAATTTTGGAGTTGAGGTTGACGAACAGATTTCGCAAGCGATTGGGGCTACAACTGAAGTTAATTTGGAAGTAGTAACAGTCAACATGGCAGCGAATCCGGATAATCTAGCCATCCGTGAGGTTTTCAGAAATAATGGGGCTGGAAATTATGAGCTTTTAGGAGCAAGGGGAACTAACACAGCGTTCGATCTTCATCCCGCTCTTATTAGCATGATAGAAAGGAACTCCTTTTCAGGAGGGTCTTTCGAGGATCCGCAGCAGCATCTGAACAAGTTCTTGGGCTATGCAAGTACTCAAAAAGACGTAGGAGAACATGAAGATGCTAGGAAGATCCTTTTGTTCAAATTCTCGCTTACTGAAAAGGCGAGGGATTGGTACGATACTATTAATGCAGCTGAGTGCACCACGTGGGAGCAATTGAAGTTAAGATTCTTGGAGAGGTATATGCCACCTTCGAAGGTGTTTAAGATGAAGCAAGATATTAACCAATTTGCTATCAGTGGATGTGAGAAATTTCATGAAGCGTGGGATAGATTCAAGGACATGCTCAGGAAGTGTCCTCAACATGGGTTATCTAAAGCCCAATATATCAGTATATTTTATAACGGATTGGACTGTGAATCAAGAGTGCTACTTGATGCTTCTTCTAATGGAGCATTGCTTACAAAGTCATCCGTTGAGGCCGAGAGATTGTTTGAAGAGATATCAATGAATTCAAGGGATTGGCCCACTGATAGAGTTAGAGGTACGTATGTTCTTGGAAAGGTAGCTCAGGTTGAACAAGCAATGGTGAAGACTAAGAGAGAGGATGAGATCGTTTTGAGCTTGTCCAATATCAACAAACTACTTGAGTCTCAACAGAAGCAGATCAGCGAGATATCCTGACGAGTGCCAATCATGCAGCAAGAGATGATGAATAATGGAACCATCCAAGACGAATTGGAGGAAGCAAATTATCCCATGGGTCAAAGTATTCAAGGAACGAGGTACCCAAATCAAGGAAACTGGAACTACCAAGGGAACTATCGAGGGAACTTTAATAATCGTGGTCCATCTGGTAGTTATCAACAGCAACCAAGGAGGCCTGAATTTTCATGGAGCAATACGAATAATGCAGTGCAACTTCCGATGGGTGTTGATCCGGGAGAAAAGGTGGAAGAAGGGAAGCCTGGGTTCGAGGATACTGTGAACCGGTACATGGTAAAGAATGATGAAAGAGTGAAGCCTTGAGGCAAAGCTTGAGAAAAAGATTGATGATCACCACAGAGATTTGTCCACTCAAGTGAAAGATCTCACATTGTTGATGGGTACAATTGCAGAGAATGTGAACACATTGACTCAAACTGTAGGAAAAGGTAAGTTTCCGTCTTAGAGTATAGAGAATTCGAAGTCGTGTAATGCCATCACACTGAGGTCGGGAACGCAGTACGAGGGACCGATAAGGCTGGAATCAAAGTTGAAATTTTCTAAGCCTCGGTTTGACCAACACGCAGAGGGTTCGACCAACTTTTCAGGTCGAACCTCATCGGCCAGAGCACTCTGTTTTGACGCAGGAGCAGTTCGACCAACACGCGGAGGGTTCGACCAACTTTTCAGGTCGAACCCAGGTCGAACCTCATCGGCCAGAGCACTCTGTTTTGACACAGGAACTGTTCGACCACGATCACGAGGGTTCGACCAACTCTTTAAGTCGAACCCAGGACGAACCGAAGGATGGAGATTATACAGTGAAGCGGTTCGACCAAAGGGGCAGTGGTTCGACCTCCAATGTTGGTCGAACCCAAGTTGAACCTCCGGAGCAGAATGAGATCAGTCTTCCAGGAGAGAGGTTCGACCAATACAGTCCTGGTTCGACCTATCAGCCTGGTCGAACCCCAGTCGAACCTCGCCGAGATGTTTTGTTTGATGCACCTGTTGTTCCTTTTGATGTTGATGCAACTCCAGTGGTACGGAATGAGCAAAGTACAGACATAATAGCTGAGAAAAAATGGGAAAGAGCTAAGCGATTAAGAGCCGAGAAGGAGAAAGCGGAGAATGTTGATCGTGATGAATGGGGGATTCCCAAAACAAAGATACCTCCACCGTTTCCCTACAAGCTAGTGAAGAAGGGGTTGGAAGAAAAGTTCAAGAAGTTTTCAGAGATAATGAACAAGATAAGCTTGAACATCCCTTTTTCAGAGGCAATCATGGAGATGCCATATTATTCTCGATTCCTTAAAGACATATTGATGAAGAAGCGAAGCTTAACCGGAGTTGAAACGGTAAACTTATCGGAGAATTGTAGCTCAATTATTCAAAAGAAGTTACCACCAAAGATGAAAGATCCGGGGAGCTTTACTATTCTATGTGAGATCGGGAAGGGGCCAGCACGGCGAGCTTTATGCGATCTAGGGGCAAGCATCAATTTGATGCCGTTGTCCATCTTTCAGAAGCTTGGTTTGGGGGAGATGACCCCGACAACTGTTGCTCTCCAATTGGCAGATCGATCTATGACGTTTCCGAAAGGTATAGTTGAAGATGTTCTAGTAAAGGTGGAGAAGCTAGTTTTTCCTGTGGATTTCCTTGTATTAGAAATGGATGATGACAAGGATAATGTTCCTTTAATCTTGGGGAGGCCATTCCTTGCTACAGCTGGAGCTATGATAGATGTTCGGAAGGGAGAACTGAAGTTGAGAATGGACAAAGAAGAAGTACTTTTCAACTTGGACAAAGCAATGAAAATGCCAATGGAGTCCCAATGTTATAGTATTGACGTGGTGGAGGAGATTGTGAAGGAGGATATGTCTCTGATCTTGTCAAAGGATCCTCTTGAGACATGTTTGATGGAATCTCTTACTTATCCCACTACGGAGCTTGACGGACTTTCTAATGAGGTATGTATTGAATTTCTTGAAAACTTACTTGCTTTGGGTGATGACAGGTTTGCATTGGAAAGAAATAAAGTGGAAGAAGTCAAATGGACCAGGAAGTACTTGCCTTTGGATAACGAAAACACTCCAGTGGAGAAATGAAAAGAGGAGTTGAAACCATTGCCAGATCACTTGAAGTATGCTTTTCTTGGTGATAATGCATAATATCCGGTAATTGTATCTTCTTCCCTTAATGATGATCAACTTGAGGAGTTATTAGATGTTTTGAGGAAGTATCAGTCTGCAATAGGGTGGTCACTTGATGATTTGAAAGGTATTAGTCCTTCGTATTGTATGCATCGGATTAGGTTGTTGGATGAAGCCAAGGCTAGTGTTCAGAATCAGCGTAGGGTGAATCCCGCAATTCAAGAGGTGATAAGGAAGCAAATTCTTACGTAGTTGGATGCTGGAATTATATATCCTATTAGTGATATTTCCCATGTGAGTCCATTGCATGTAGTTGCTAAGAAGGGGGGCATGACTGTAGTGAAAGCTGAGGATGGAGAAGCTATAGCCACGAGAATTCCTACGGGATGGCGTACATGTGTGGATTACAGGAAATTAAATGAGAACACGTGTAAGGACCATTTCCCTCTTCCATTTATGGATCAAATGTTGGATCGTCTTGCAGGGTATGAGTTTTATTGTTTCTTGGATGGATACTCGGGGTATAATCAAATCATGATTGCTCCCGAGGATCAAGAAAAGACCACTTTTACTTGCCCCTACGGGACCTTTGCTTTTAGGAAGATGCCGTTTGGATTGTGTAATGCGCCTGCTACTTTTCAGAGATGCATGATGGCGATTTTTGATGGTTTGATAGAGAAGATCATGGAAGTATTCATGAACGATTTTTCAGTCTTTGGTTCTTCTTTTGATATGTGTTTGTCTAACCTTGCTGTTGTTTTGAAAAGGTGTCAAGAAACTAATCTTATCTTGAATTGGGAGAAGTGCCATTTCATGGTGAAGGATGGGATTGTTCTTGGGCATCATGTTTCCGCCAAGGGATTACAGGTAGACCTTGCTAAAGTGATGGCAATTGAGAAGCTTCCACCACCGACCAATGAAAGAGAAGTGCGGTCCTTCCTTGGACACGCCGGTTTTTACAGGAGATTCATTAAGGACTTCTCAAAATACTCTAAGCCCTTATCTCATTTACTTGAGAAGGATATTCCTTTTGTGTTTAATGATGAGTGTTTAACATCTTTTCAAGTTTTGAAGGAGGCGCTTATTACTGTCCCTATCTTGATCACACCGGACTGGATGCAACCGTTTGTACTTATGTGTGATGCAAGTGATGTAGCATTGGGTGTGGTGCTTGGGCAGCTAAGGGAGAAGAAGTTCTGTGCCATTTACTACGCGAGTAAGACTTTCGATGCGGCACAGAAGAATTACACGGTAACTGAAAAGGAGTTTTTGGCTGTTGTGTATGCATTCGATAAGTTTCGTTAGTATTTGGTTGGCATGAAGACGATTGTGTATACGGATCACTCAGCGATTCGTTATTTGATGGAGAAGAAGGAGACAAAGCCTAGGATCATAAGATGGATTCTACTACTGCAGGAGTTTGACTTGGAGATTCGGGATAAGAAAGGAACAGAAAATGTGTTGGCCGATCACTTGTCAAGGTTGGAGACTAGGGAGCATTGTGATAATTCTTTCGAGTATATTGAAGAGATGTTCCCTGATGAGAAGATCATGGCTGTGGCTGTTGAAGGTGCCGAGCGAGCATGTGTGGTTGCAGCGCAAGGTATGGATCCATGGTACGCGGATTATGTTAATTACATTGTCATTGGTGAAATTCCAAGGGATCTCAACCGATATCAACTTGCGAAATTTCGTAGGGATGTTGAGACATTTATATGGTATGATCCGTTTGTTTATAAGATTTGTACAGATTCTATTGTCCGAAGATGTGTACCCGAGATGGAAATGGAAAGTGTGCTGGAGTTCTGCCATGCACAACCGAATGGGGGGCATTTCGGAGCGCAAAAGACTGCAGCTAAGGTACTTCAATCCGCTCTTTATTGGCCTACTTTGTTTAGAGATAGTGAGAGCTATGTGGCGTCGTGCGATAGATGCCAGCGCATGGGTAATATAGGTAGGAGAGATGAGATGCCATTGCAGCCTAGTATAGTCATGGAGATATTCGATGTTTGGGGGATCGATTTTATGGGGCCTTTTCCCCCGTCGAATGGGTTTCTCTACATTCTTCTTGCGGTGGATTATGTTTCGAAGTGGGTGGAAGCAATTCCTACTCGTGTTAATGATTCGAAAGTTGTTTTATCTTTCCTAAAGAAATATATTTTTGCCCGTTATGGAGTTCCGAGAGCATTAGTTAGTGATGGAGGTTCCCACTTCGTCAATAAATTTCTGGAGAAGGTGCTTAAGGATTATGGTGTTAGGCATAGGGTTACTACACCCTATCATCCGCAAGCAAATGGGCAGGCGGAGGTCTCCAACCGTCAAGTAAAGCAGATTCTGGAGAAAGTGGTAGGAACTAATAGAAAAGATTGGGCTATGAAGCTTGATGATGTGTTATGGGGGTTCCGGACCGCTTACAAGACGGTGTTAGATATGTCACCGTATCAAATTGTCTATGGGAAGCCGTGCCACTTACCCGTAGAAATCCAACACAAAGCGTTTTGGGCTTTGCGTCGCTTGAACTTGTCCCTTAAGAATGTAAAGGAGTTGAGACTAACTCACATGAATCAATTGGATGAGTTTAGGAGTCGTGCTTTCAAGAATTCAGAGATTTATAAGGAACGAATGAAGAGGTGGCATGATTCTAAAATTTCGTACAAGGAGTTCAAGCATGGAGATGAGGTACTACTTTTTAACTCTCGTTTGAAGCTTTTTGCAGGCAAGTTGAAGTCTAAGTGGACGGGACCGTTCATGATTCATCGAGCCTTAGGAGGGGGAGTTATGAGCTTATTGACAAAGATGGAGACGTTATCATGGCGAATGGGCATCGATTGAAGCATTATAGGTCGCTGGATGATGCGTGTGTCATTTTTGATGATACCTTGATCTGATTTGGTACCGTCGTGACTCTTCGACGTTAAACATGAGTGCTTGTTGAGAGCTTACTCTTCCGTTTTATTGCTTTATTTCTTTTGTGTGAGTAAGAAATTTTTATATTTAAGATGCTTACTAATCGGTAATTACATCTCTTTTCAAACTTAGTTTCGACTTGCGTTTTTACTAAGTTTGGGGGGGTGTGATGTTATTACCTCATTGAAGCATTAAGAGTATAATCTTTTCTTTGTATTGTTTGTTAGGGGAGTTGGTTTTTGCGGCCATGTTGAAATTTTAATCGATTTTGATGTGACGATTTTTTACAATTTGCCTAATGTTCAGTGGTTTTTGGTTGTGTTTTCTTTTACGGAAATACTCATGAATGATATTATGTGGAACAATTTCTGAAGTTGTGCTCTAGATTGTACCTAATGAGGTTGTGTTGAAGCTTGAAGTATGTAGTGAATGAAGAACACTCAGTTTTGGAAATCAGGAGGTAGGTTCGACCAAGTCTAGGAGTGGTTCGACCAGAGCCGGAGGTCGAACAAAGGCAGTGGAAGTCGAACATGCGTTGAAAGTTGTCCAGAGAGGAGGTTCGACCAAAGCCATAGTGGTTCGACCTGATCAGGAGCTCGAACCTATGGTCGAACCTGTCAGTCGAAAGTACTATGTTTTCCAGAAGAGGGGTTCGACCAATTCAAGAAAGGTTCGACCTGTTTAGCGAGTCGAACCTCTGGTCGAACCAAGAAGATCGTTTGTCTAGAAGAGAGGTTCGACCTCACCATCCATGGTTCGACCAGTCCAGGTGGTCGAACCCGAGGTCGAACCAAGCCAGGTACGCGATTTAAGTTCGAATTTTCAGAGGGGTTCGATCATTTTTTCGAAACTTCAAACCTCGAACCCTCTTCGAACCTCTACACCCTTGCACAAATTCTTCAATTACACTTGATTTCACACCGATTACACAACATTACACCTTGAATTATCGATTTGGTCGCGGTTTTGGGCGGATTTCGTCGCGAGTTAGGGCTGAAATCGCGTTTTTGGTTGTTTTGTGTTTTCGATCGGTTATTCACCATGGGCAAGTCACAAGGTACGTTTTTCCAACTCAATTACTCTAGGATTGAAGGTTTAGGTAAGAAATTTGATGTGAAATAGAGAATTGATGTTGAGTATGGTTGAATTTCATGGTGAATGTTGATATTTTGATTGGTTTCATATGAATTCTTGTTTCTTGGTTTGTGGTTGATTGATTATTGATAGAACTTGGATTTTTATGTGGATTAATCAAGGGTATAGAACATACCATAGAATGAGCATGTTGATTGATGAAATTGAAGTAGTTCATTGAGGGAAACATGTTGAATTTTTTATTGAATTGCTTAATGCATGCTTGTTGGTTATGTTTTGATGATTAAAGAAGGTGTAATTGAAGATGTTTTGAGAATGTTGAATAAGCAAGTGGTGTTGAGATGATAGTTTGTATGAATATGAATTGATGCTTGAAGTCTTGAGTAGAGTATGTGATGTGCTAGTACAATACTTGCTTTCTTGTCTTGTTGGTTGGATTGAAGTATTTGTTTTCAGGAAAGGGACAAGTATCAAGTAAAGGAAAAGGAAAAGCAGAGGAGGAGAGATCAAAGAAGAGGCATGACAGGCCTTCAAACTTGGACAAAGTGACAAGGAAACTGAGGCTACAAGACCGTTTACCTGATAACTTCAAGATTAGGATGCAAGGTTGGGATGAGATTAAAGAGAAGTGGGAAGAAGTTTCAGACAAGATAGCTCGCACTCGATACCAAGATGATGAAGCGATGAGGATAATGAGAATAGGGGATGATATATTTTGGATGTTTGATCAAGTAGGGATCCGAAGATTTATGGAGTTGAAGAGGCCGACGTACTTCCATGTTACAGCGGAAGTGGTTTGATCGTTTGAGATGGAGAAGGACCCGCTTGGATACCCCTATCGGTGTACGTTTCAGCTTGGTGGAGTGAGTAGGAGATGGACGTCTGAGGATTTCAACGAGCTGTTTGAGACACCTTTGGAGATCCCTCGTTTAGAAAGTGCTGCATTCAATGTAAAGCAATTTTGGAGGGAGATCACTGGGGAGATTCATGATTACAAGACCAGACAGGCTCGTGCTTCCGCAATAAAGAACCCTGTCTTGAGGTACATGGACCGCATCCTGAGCAACACGTTGTTTGCCCGCTCGGAGGGGAGTGTTGTGTCAAGAGGAGAGTTATATGCCTTGTGGTGTATGTTGAATGGAGTGAAGTTCAACGTTGGAGCTTATTTTATTGCGCAGCTGAATCGATTCAAGACCATTGGTTTTCAAAAGGTGAATATTGGAGGGTTATTGACGATTTTGGCTGAGCATTACAACTTGGACCTCACCGGCATTACACCAGTAGAAGGAGAACCCGATTTGATTATGAGCACGTGCGCGAAGGGAGGGTTTGCCCATTTTAGAAATGGAGATTGGTTTTTCATGAGAGGTCTCAAGCCTTTCGAATTTATGTTCCCCTTCGACGTGAGCAACTTGACAACTATTCGGGAAGCAAGGAATAGGCTAATGAATTCTCTAGGACACACCGCTTTATCGTGGCAGCGAAGTCGGGTGGTGATTGGAGAGCGGTAGCACAGATGTGTGCTGAGGGAAGGATGGCTGAGTTACAGCAGATTGTTGATCGAGGAGAGTTCCGTCCACCTCAGCCACAGCAGTCTGAAGAGGAGGATCAGGTAGATGAGCAGCCGGAGATGGAGATTCCGGAAGGAGAGCAGCATGATGCGCCTCAGCATGCTCCAGGACCGCAGCAGCGGCGAGCAGTTCCAGGTACTCGGGAGCAGCTTCGCTTGATTCATGAGCAGCTGATCGCGGTGGTAGCTGCACAGCAAGAGACGAATAGGCAACTCGCACTCGTTAAAGCCAACTACGCCACGCTGAACGAAAGGTACTCTGCCTTGGATGAGCGTGTTGGTAGAGTGAGTAGTCGAGTGGATATGATGGATAAACACATTACCAGTCTGTGGCGAGCTGTGGAGAATAGAATGGATGAGGATGACGATGATGATGAGGATGATGATGCTCCTAGGGAGTAGTTTCAGGTTTTCTTTTGGTTTCTCCGATTCATCTTATCTCCCATTCTTCTTTTATTTTTACAGATTGGGGTGTGATTCATGTGTGAGTGGCATGTATTTGATATAGTTGATCTTGTATCGTTGCTCTGTATATGGGTTATTGATTATGTGCACTCATATGTTTACGTGTTTATTTTCATTTGGAAAGAGCATGAATAATTTGTTAAGTATATGGAATTTATGAGGAATTGATTTTGATTATGTGCTATGAGGAGTATTAGGAATTGATTACCTATGTGAGGATTTGAGCCTTTATCATGATTAATCATGATAGTTTATTCTTGAGAGAATCATTCATATAAACGTATTCTAGAACTTGGCTTGGAGTCTTGTGTGAAACTTACAATTGATGAAATATTAGGATATGATCTTAGGCCATTTTTGATTAATTGAGTCACTTAGCCAAATTTCACCTTTCCTAATGATCTTATAAATCTTTGGTAGCCCTGTTTGAGCCTTTTAAAAGCTTTTTCTTTGGAAAGCCAAATATAAGAGCCTTAATTACCTTATTTGAGCTTTGAAAATACCCTATTCATTGGTAGAGAGAATAAGGTGAATAAGTGTGGAAGAAACAAAGGGAAGATGGAATGAGGTTCAGTAAGAAAAGTGCATGGTTAAATCTTGTTAGGGATAGTGCCTGAAATTGGTACCCCGCATTGCTAATACATGGGGCTTGAAGTTTCTAAGAAACTGCCGAACGATGTTCGAGAAGGGTAGTGCCCATAACTGGTACCCGAGCAATTAAAAGAAGAATGATGTTGATGCAAGGAAGAAAAGAAAATTTGATAATTGCAAGTGCAAGAGAAGAATTGGAGGAGAATATGAAGCCGAATGAGAAATCAAGAACCTCCAAGGTAACTCTCTACTAGTGTATTAAGTTACTATGACCAAATTTTCCTACCCTTTCCAAAGAGCCAACATTACAACCTGGAAACAAGTCCTTTTTTATCCTAGTATTAATCTAATGTAAGTTGATTTCTGAGACCTTTGCCAAGCTTATGGTTACGCGTGAATATGAATTGATATGAGTGTTTATACTAGCCTATAGTGCCTCACGCACGAGCAAAAGAGAGTAAAGACTTATCTTGTCAGTGAGATTACTTAGTGCTCCGTATGGTGTGTGATTGGATTGATTTTACATGAGTGACATATTTGATGCAAGTAATTCTTGTTTGATTCAATGAAGTGGCATGTGTAATATGTGTTGTACTTGATCTTGTTGAATTATACATGACTCCTGTGGTTTAAATTGGTTGCCTCGGGACGAGCAACATGTAAGTTTGGGGGTTTGATGAGTGTGTAAATTCACAAGTTTGGCGCTATGTTTTGTGCTAGTTTTGGAGAGTTTTGATGTGAAAATAGGTGGAAAACCTATATATATTGTGAAATAGCATGAATCAGGTGTTAGTGGAGCTATTTGAGTGTTTTCTTAGCAAAAACGGAGTGAAAGGGCCAAGAATCGAAGAGACGGAGTCGAAGCCACGCGAACCGCCCAAGAAGTAGGTGGGTTCGACCTGGCTGGAGGAGGGTTTGACCTCTCCAGCAGGTCGAACCAACGTTGCTGGACATACAGAGATGGGTTCGACCACGACTCAGTTGGTTCGACCTGGCCATCAGGTTGAACCATGGTCGAACCAGTTTGCAAGAAGGAGGATTCGACCACGACGTTGGGGTTCAACTTGCCAGTTGGTCGAATCGGGAGCAAGAGTTGTCCAGTGCTGAGGTTCGACCTGGGGTTCGACCAAGGCCTAAGTGGTTTGACCTGTCCAGAAGGTCAAACCTGTGCAGAATTCTTCCAGTAGTGGGGTTCGACCTGGGGTTCGACCTGTGGCTCGGGGTTCGACCTGCTTGACGTGGTCGAACCTGTGTGCGAGAACTTACTTTATCTGGATTTTCGAGGCCGAAACGCGTGAGATCACTTAGGAAGCCCATTCCAAGCCCTAGAGACGTGATTACAAGTATAAAAGGAGGCTCATACAGAGAATAAAGAGAGCTTTTTATCGCCAATCGTAGGAGAGACAAGAGTAGAGGTGGTGATCCATCCGGAGGGCTGTGACAGAGGTTCGCTGAAGGTTCAAGTAAGAATGACTAATCTAACCATGATTGTTCCTAGATCAATCATGGGCTAGAACCACCTTGGTAGTTCTAGAGTTATGAAAGTTTCATGATGTAATTCGTGTTTCGTGCGTAAAACTCCGTACAACACTACCTGTGGTTTGTTTTATATAAGATTGCATATTTAATCCATACTCATAGTCGTTTTGTGCATCAATGATCGTTGTGTAGAGTCTGAATACATGACATGGTTATTGATTGAGTGCGTTCACTACTGAGCAGGGTTTATCGTTATAATTCTAAGTGAAGGGATTCCGAAGTATTATTAGAACTGTCTTATATGAATATTCATGAATTGAATTGAATTTGGGTTGATGAATAGGATAAAGAGTATAACTTTATAGTACCTAAAAAGGGAGATCAAATCGGGTTAGATTCTAGACGTAGAAGATAATTGATTATGATAGTACCTAGAAAGGGGGGTGAAGCATATCTCTTGCTCCGATGTTATTCACACGTGTCAAGCGCATATTTACTTGTGTCTATAGAGTAAACTTGCATGGTCTAGTGATGCGTCCACAAATCACAGGGCAGAGTCGGACACCATCACACGAGAATACGAATTGCTAGTGAAACTGGATGACCCAACGAACTACCTATCATTCTTATTGATCACAACTCACTTCTCTCTACTTTTGCTATTTCTTTTGTTATTTCGATTAGAAGTTACTATCCATTAAACCTTTACAATTACCAACATAGTCTAAAATATACTAGAAGATTATAAAATTGATATTTATCCGTCCCGTGGGTTCGATATTATAACTTGGTCATCTTCGCGACTACAATTGATATCCTTATACTTGAGGATTAATTTGTGTGTTGAGAAAACCCCTATCATTCGACCAGAACATTTGTGATTCAACCAGGACTCTGGTCGAATCTGAGGAACGCAACTGATGTACAGGTCGATTCGACCAGGAGTTCGACCAGAGAGAATCGGTTCGACCTATGCTGTTGGTCGAACTGACATGTGGAAACTTACCATATTCGTATTTTACACCTATAATGCGTGTGTTCACTCAAGAATCTCATCCAAGGCCCGTAAGGAGAGTTTACAAGTATAAAAGAAGAGCTTTTGCAGGAGAAGAACATCATTCATCATCCATCCATCACTGAAACACTACCATCATCGAAGGATTCGTGCGGAGAGATTCGTCTGATGAGTCAAGTAAGATCATACCAACTAGCCATGATTGTTCCTATATCAATTATGGGCTAGAACCGCTCCGGTAGTTCTAGGGTTATAAAACTTTTATGAGTTGATTGAATTTCCATGTGTAAACTCCGTACAACACTACTTGTAGTTTATTTTATATAAGATTGCACTTTTTTAATTCATACTCATGGTCGTTTTGTGCATCATTAACTGTTATGTAGAGTCTGAATACATCTCTTGGTTATTGATTGAGTGTGTTCACCGCTGAGCAGGATTATATGTTATAATTCTAAGTGAAGTGATTCCGAAGTCTTATTAGAACTATCTTATATAGATACTTGTTAATTGAATCTTATTCGGGTTAATAAGTAGGATAAAGAGAATAACTTCATAGTACCTATAAAGGGAGATTATATCGGGTTAGAGTACTAAGTGCATGGGAAATAATTGATACTGATAGTACCTAGAAATTGAGGTGAATTATATCTCTTGCTCCGAGGATATACACACGTGTCATATGCATGTTTACTTGTGTCTATAGGGTGAACTTGCATGGTTTAGTGATGCGTCCATAAACCACAAGGCAGAGTCAGACCATAACACATGGAAAGAAAATTAATAAGTAAAACTGGATGCTGAAAAACTACCTAATTTCTTACTTGATCACAACCGTATTTTCTCTGTTGCTTGTTTATTTAATTGTTATTTAAATTACATGTTATCTAGTTTCATAAGTATTCCAAATCGATTTATCAACATAGTCTTAGTTAACTAGCAAATAATCGAATTGATAATAATCCATCTTTTAGATTCGATAATCACTTGGTTGCCCATCGAAACTACAATTGATATCCTTACACTTGGGGATTAATTTTGTGTGTTGAGAAAACGCTCATCACAGCCGCACGAGATGCTACCACGACCCATTCCAGCAGTGCCACAACAGCAGTGGTCTGGTCCTGATGCTTATTATCAGGAGCAGTTTTGATTGATTCATGAGCAGTTCGCCACACTGAATGCGAACCAGCAGGAGATGAATAGGCAGCTGGCATTGGCGAATGTGAACTATACACCACTGGATGCGAGGTACAACACACTGCAGAATAATTATATAGAGATGGATAGGAAATTGGAGAAAATGCATGTTGATGATCACGAATTGGATAGGAAGCTGTATAGTCTTCATAGAGATTTAGATCGATTGCGCTCGAAGATGAGTGATGGTGATGACGAGGAGGATGTGAGCGATGATTATGCTCCGGAGGAGTAGGTTTATTAGGTTTTTTGTTCTTTGTTTGTTTCATCTCATCTCCCTTCTATTTTTCTCTTTACAGGATAGGTATTTGTTGTGTGAGTGGCATGTACATATATTGGGAGTTTGAATTGATGTTAGATTGAGATGTGATGATTGATACTTGAGGGTAGAATTGGTTGGAGATACTTGTATGGATTGTCAGGATATGTGGGTTCATGGCATTAGTATGTTACATTCATATTTTACATGTGTTAAATTTTATTGATGAGAAGCATGTACATGTACAACTTGATAAGTATGTGGAGTTCATTGTGAAATTGATCTTGATTATATGCTATGAGGAGTACTTAGGATTCTATTTACCCATGTGAGAGTTTGAGCCATTTGAATCATGCTAGTTCATGATAGTTTATTCTTGAGATAATCATTCATATGACAGTATTCTAGAACTTGGCTTGGAGTCTTATGTGAAACTTATGATTGATGAGTTGCTAGGACATGATCTTAGGCCATTATTATGTATTTGAGTCACTTAGCCAGAATTTTACCTTACCTTATAATGTATGTATCATTGGAAGCCCTTTTGAGCCTTAAATTTTTTTTTCTTTGGCAAGCATTGATAAAAAGCCTTATTTAACCTTTACTTGAGCCTTGTTAAATACCCTATTCATTAGTAGAGAGTTGAGGTGAATAAGTGCTTGTAAGAATGAAGAAGGTAGAAGATTGGTTGAGAAACATGAAAAAGGGAAAAGTATGATAAAATCTTGCTTAGGGGTAGTGCCTGAAACTGGTACCCCAACTGCTTAGAAGGGTAGTACCCGAAATTGGTACCCTTGATCAATAAAGAAAGATGATGTTGATGCTAAGGAAAAGAAGGAGAATTCAAACCATGAAGATTATGAGAAGATGATGGGGAAAAAGATGAAGTTGTATGACGAAAAGCAAAACTCCAAGGTAATTCTCTATAGTGAATTAGTCACTTTACCTAAATTTTCCTACCTTTACCAAAGAGCTAACAGTACAACCCAAAAACAAGTCCTTTGTGATCCTAGTAATGAGTTGATTGTAAGTTAATTTTTGAGTCCCTTGCCAAGCTTATGGTTACGCGGGAGTATAAATTGAATATGAGCGTTTATTATCCTATTGAAGTGTACATCTTTTACACTAGAGAGTGAGATTAAATACTTATCCTGTGAGCTAGATGAATTCGTACTCTGAATTGCGTTATAATTGAGTGATGCTTTGTATGAATGATATATATGACGCTAGTGATACTTGTTTTCGATTGATGAAATTGCATGTATAAATATGAATTATATTGAATGTGGTAGCTGAGTAAATTTTACACTACTCTATGATTTTTGATTGCGTTACCTCGGGACGACCAACATGTAAGTTTGGGGGTTTGATGAGTGTGTAAATTCACGTGTTTCAAGCCCAGATTCATGTGATAATGGTATGTTAGATGGTTGTAATTCGATATGAATCGATATATATGGTGAAAAGTCACGAATCAGGTGTCTTCAAGGCTATTTGAGTGGACTTTCGAAGGAAAATGAGTTGGAAGTGATCGGATCCAAAAAAAGGGAGATTTAGAGGTGGATTCAACCAAGAAGGCACACAGTTCGACCACGAAGGAGATGGTTCGACCAGCACCTGTGGTCGAACTGATTGCGAAGAAGCGCCGGGAGTGCCATTCAAACACGATATTACCGTTCGACCAAGCCATTTGGTCGAACCATGGTCAAACCAGAATCCTAAAAAGACGCACCTGCAGTTCGACCAGAGAGTATGTGATTCGACCAGGATTCTGGTCGAATCCAGGACCTGCAACCAACTTACAGGTCGATTCGACCTGGAGTTCGACAAGTAGAGGATGATTCGACTGGCATGTTGGTCAAACTGATGCGCGAAAACTTACCATATTCGTATTTTTACACCTTTAATGCGTGTGTTCGCTCAAGAAGCCCATCCAAGGCCCGTAAGTAGAGTTTACAAGTATAAAAGAAGAGCTTTCTCAGGAGAAAAGGAAAATTCATCATCCATCCACCACCGAAACCCTACCATCATCCCAAGAAGTCGTGAAGAGAGGTTCGTCTGGCGAGTCAAGTAAGATCATACAAATTAACCATGATTGTTCCTAGACCAATCATGGGCTAGAGCCGCTCCGGTAGTTCTAGGGTTATGAAAGTTTATGAGTTAATTGAATTTCCATGTGTAAACTCCGTACAACACTACTTGTGGTTTATTTTATATAAGATTGTGCTTTTTAAATTCATACTCACAGTCGTTTTGTGCATCATTAACTGTTATGTAGAGTCTGAGTACATATCTTGGTTATTGATTGAGTGTGTTCACTTCTGAGCAAGATTACATGTTATAATTCTAAGTGAATGGATTCCGAAGTCTTATTAGAACTATCTTATATAAATACCTGTTAATTAGATATTTTTCAGGTAATAAGTAGGATAAAGAGTATAACTTCATAGTACCTAAAAAGGGAGATCATATTGGGTTAGAGTAATAAGTGCATGGGAAATAATTGATACTGATAGTACCTAGAAAGTGTGAAGAAGCCCCAGCACAAGGTAATGGGGGCAGTAAACAAATAAAGAAGGAGGGTAGCACATCATCTACCACTCTCAAGAAGAACAAAGGCAAAGAGCTTGAGACCTTGGAAGAGTTGACGTTGCCTTTAACAAAAATTGATGCAAGTAAACCTTCTTCTCCACCACTAAAAGGATTCACACGTCCTGTTGAAGGAGCAAAGACTGAACACGGTGAGGTGTTTGAAGCAGAAATAGCGAAGTCATATGGTCCACAAGCTTTCAGACTCCTCAAGATGGCCAGTTATGAACCGAAAGAAAAATTGATGACAAGCAAGTTGCATCAAGAGATTATCAACCCATCAGAACATGGGTTCAATGCCACTCAGAAAATGTTGAAAAATAGTGGCCACACCGTCAAGAATGCTAGTTAGGTTTGGGATATGTCCCTCAAAAGCCAGTCCGCATTGCAATTTGAAGAGCAAGTACAAAATTATATCATCGAGGGAGAAGCTTCATCCACGAAAGATATGTTTGATGAAGGCAGAAGAAAAATAAAGAGAATCTCTATCTTCAAAAGACTTAGAAGTGTCTTTGAAAGGCTCAAACCTTGTGAGAGGAACAAATGTGGGAAGAAAAATAATTTCAAGTCTCCTAGTTTCCAAAAACTCTGGATCCGAATTTCCTCTCGCATGAAGAGACGAAACATTTTGACTGTCATGTGGAAGAGTGTTGCAAGCCAAGATGCAGACAATTGTCTTTACTAAAGATAATAATGATGATGATAGAGAAATTGTAGCTTCCAACAACCATATCGCTGCTCTTGAAGATTCTCAAATGGAGGAAGTAGATGCTGAAGATGCTCCTCCACAATTTGAAGAAGGTGTGAAGGCCACTGTTGATGAGTTGAAAGAAATCAACTTAGGCGATAAAGATGACTCACGTCCTACCTACATAAGTGCTCTGCTAAATGTTGAGGAAGAAGAAAAGTACATCAACCTTTTGCAAGAATTCAGCGATGTCTTTGCATGGTCGCACAAAGAAATGTCAAGCTTGGATCCAAAAATCGCAGTGCATCACTTGTCCATTAAAAAGGAAACTCGACCAATTAAACAAATGCAGCGTCAATTTCTACTAGAGTAGATTCCGTTGATTGAGGATGAAGTTAATAAGCTTCTTGAAGCAGGCAAGATTAGAGAAGTTAAATATCCTACATGGATTTCTAACATCGTGCCAGTGAGAAAGAAAAATGGGCAACTTAGAGTATATGTTGATTTTCGGATTTGAACATGGCATGTCCGAAAGATGACTTTCCACTGCCAATTATTGAACTCATAATTGATGCAAAAACGCGGCATGAGGTCCTTTCATTTATGGATGGGTCATCTGGCTACAATCAAATTGGTCTGGCTCTTGAGGATCAAGAGAAGACAGCCTTTCGTACTCCGAAAGGAATATATTGCTACAATGTCATGCCATTTGGCTTGAAGAATACTAGTGCTACTTATCAATGAGCTATGCAAAAGATATTTGATGATATGCTCCACAAAATTGTCGAATGTTATGTCGATGATATTGTGGTGAAATCAAAGGAAAAGAAAGATAATCTCCATGATCTAAGATGGGTGTTTGAGTGGTTAAGAGAACCTCAACTCAAGATGAATCCACTCAAGTGTGCATTTGGAGTTACATCTGGAAAATTCCTTGGATTTATTGTTCACCGTCGAGGGATCGAGATTGAGAAAACAAAGATTGATGCAATCATAAAGATGCATGTGCCTCGAAATATACATGAGCTCAAGAGTTTGCAAGGAAAATTGTCATACTTAAGAAGGTTCATATCAAACTTGGCTGGCCGATGCCAACCAGTTAGTTACATCATGAAGAAAGGCAACACATTCGAATAGGATGAAGCTTGCAATAATGCTTTCAAAAGCATTAAAGAATACTTGATGAAGGCACCAGTTTTGGGTACTCCAATACCGGGACACCCATGAATCCTTTATCTAGCTGCTCAAGAGCGTTCTGCTGGAGCTTTGCTTGCACAAGAAAATGATAAGGGCAAATAAAGAGCTCTATACTATTTAAGTAGAATCATGACTCCAAACAAGTTGAAATACTCCCCCATTTAGATGGTCTGCTTATCCCTTATCTTTGTGATTCAAAAGTTGAATAATTATTTCCAAGCTCATACAGTTCGGCTAGTTTCAAAAGCCAACACACTAAAGTTCGTTATGTCAAAGCCAGTACTCTCTGATCGGCTTGCAAGGTGGTATCTCTAACTCAAACAGTTTGAGATTGTATACGTCCCTCAAAAGGCCGTAAAAGGATAAGTGTTGGTAGATTTTCTAGCTGATCATCCAATGCCTGCTGAATGAAAATTGTCTGATGAACTCCCCAATGAAGATGCTTTCACTGTGGAGATAGCTTCTTCTTGGAAGATGTACTTTGATGGAGCATCTTATAGAGAAGGAGTCGGTGCTGGAGTTGTGTTTGTAACATCCAGTGGTGAAGTTTTACCCTTATTATTTTCCTTAATGGAAAATTGATCTAACAATGTAGTTGAATATCAAGCACTTATATTTGGTTTAGAAATGGTCGTTGATATAAAGAAACTACACCTTAGGGTGTATGGTGATTCGCTGCTTATGATAAACCAACTACTTGGAGTGTATAAAGTGAAGAAGCCTGAGTTGCTCCCATACCACAAGTATGCTCAAAAACTGATGGGTTGGCTTGGTGATATTGATATCGAACATCTGCCTAGAAGAGATAATAAGCAAGCTGATGCCTTCGCTAAGCTAGCATCAACTATAGCTATGCCAGACGCGCAAATTCAAATACATGTGTGTAAAAGTTGGATTGTACCTCCAATCTTCTTATGATTATGAAAAAGTTGAAAATCATGTGGTGGAAGTGTTCGAAATTGAAGAAGAGAATTGGTGCCAACCACTGGTGGATTATCTAAAGTATGATAAATTGCCAAACGATCCACGCCAAAGGATTGATAATAGGCGTCGGGCACCTCGATTTATTTACTTCAAAGGCACACTATACAGAAGATCATTTGATGGAATTTTCTTGAGATACCTGAGTAAAGAAGAAGCTGCTCAAGCAATGGAGGAAGCTCATTCCGAAATTTACGGTGCTCATCAGATTGGGCCGAAGCTGCATTTTATAATCAAAAGAATGGGTTACTATTGGACCACAATGGTGAAATAATACATGGAATATGCACAAAGATGTCAAGCCTGCTGATGCGCATTTTCTTTGCACGCAAAATTAATCCCCAAGTATTAAGGATATCAGTTGCAGCTTAAGCAAGTGACCAAGTTAAATATCGAACTCAAAGCACGGCACATTATCAATTTAATTATTATCTAAATTAATTAAGATGAAAGGCAATTAAGTTTGAGATTTAATTATTAAACTACTAAGCAGAATTATTAAATAACATAAAATAAAATATCACTGGAAGAATACAAAAGTGGATCAAGTAGGAGAATATGTAGCTCTAGGATAATTGATGAGAGTGCAAATTCACGTATTATAGACTCCGATTCGTGTGGAAAGAGGGTATGATTTGGTTTATTATTGAGATGAATCAGGTTGTTTACGATAAGCCATGAATTGGAGGTTGGTAAGGTTGTTTTGAGCATATTTGTATAGGAAAACAAGTGTAGAAGGTTTGGAATTGGAAGACACAATTTTTTAGGCAAGTTTTGAAGGCAGCTCGAGTTCAAGTCCGTGCTTGACCTCTATTTCTTTGGTCGAACAAGGGGGCCAAGTCGAGCAAATTTTGCAAATCCATCCAGAGAGCTAGCTCGACATGGAGGTGCTGCTCGATCATAATCATCTTGGTCGAGCAGATGAGCAGAGGTCGAGCAGAATGTGAAAATCATATAGAGAGTTTGTTCGACTTGAAGGTGTTGCTCGACCAATATTGGTTTGGTCGAGGTCGAGCAAAGAAGACTGGTCGAGCAGAATGTGCAAAATCGTCCAGTGAGCTTGCTCGACCAGTTGCTCGAGTTCGAGGCCTTGCTCGACTTTAAAGGCATGGTCGAGCGGATGTTCGCTGCTGCTATTTATGGTAATTTCGGATGTCTTTTACCAAATTTGACGTGTGTTTCAAGCAAAGGCCTATCCTAAGCCCATAAAGAGGTCCTATGAGTATAAAAGAAGAGTTTTCGCAGGATAAAAGAACACATATCATTCATCATCCATCTACCACCGAAACCCTACCATCATCCAAGGGAGTCGCGAGAGAGGTTTGTCTGGCGCATCAAGTAAGATCATACCAATCAACCATGATTGATCCTAGATCAATCATGGTCTAGAACCACCCCGGTAGTTCTAGGGTTATGAAAGTTTTATGAGTTAATTGAATTTCCATGTGTAAACTCCGTACAACACTACTTGTGGTTTATTCTATATAAGATTGTGCTTTTTCAATTCATGCTCACGGTCGTTTTGTGCATCATTAAGTGTTAAGTAGAGTCTGAATACATCTCTTGGTTATTGATTGAGTGCGTTTACCACTGAGAAGGATTATATGTTATAATTCTAAGTGAAGGGATTCCAAAGTCTTATTAGAACTATCTTACATAGATACTTTTTAATTGAATCTTATTCGGGTTAATAAGTAGGATAAAGAGTATAACTTTATAGTACCTAAAAAGGAAGATCAAATCGGGTTAGAGTACTAAGTGCACGAGAAATAATTGATTATGATAGTACCTAGAAAGGGGGTGAAGTATATTTCTTGCTCAGAGGATATTCACACGTGTCATACGCTTGTTTGCTTGTGTTTATAGAGTAAACTTGCATGATTTAGTGATGCGTCCATAAACCACAAGGCAGAGTCGGACATCAACACATGGAAAGGAAATTAATAAGTAAAACTGAATGACTTGAAGAACTACTTAATTACTTACTTGATCACAACCGAATTTTCTCTATTGCTTGCTTATTTACTTTTCTATTTGAATTATATGTTATTTAGTCTCGTAACCAAACTAAATCCAATTTGCCAACATAATCTTAGTTAATTAGAATATAATTAAATTAATAATCATCCGTCCCTTGGGTTCGATAATCACTTGGTTGCCTATCGAAACTATAATTGATATGACTTGGAGATAATTTTGTGTGTTGAGAAAATACTCATCAAGTTCTTGGCACCGTTGTCGGGGACGACATAAATTATTAGTTATTATTCTAGTTAAATTGAGATTATTATGCTTGTCTTTGATTTCTAACTCTTATTTTTCTTAGGTGTATGCTCAATAGATCAAAGACCGGTGAATTAGCACCGTATAATCCAGAGATCGGAGCATAGTCGAAGAAGAAAAAGAAGAAGAATAAGAACAAGAAAGTAGACCCAACTGAAGCTCTTGATTTAGGAGTTGAAGTTGACGTGCTGAATTCGCAAATAATTGAAGCTACAACCGAAGATAATTTGGAAGTAGAGACAGTCAACATGGCATCAAATTCTGATACACTTGCCATCCGGGAAAACTTTAAGAACAGCAAAACTGGCAATGCTGGGTTGTTAGGAGCAAGAGGGACCGGAGCCAATTTTGATTTACACACTGCTCTTATCACCATGATTGAAAGAAGTTCCTTCTCTAGGGGAACCTTTGAAGATCCTCAGCAACATCTAAATAAGTTCCTTGGGTATGCAAGTACACAAAAAGATGCAGGAGCTCATGAGGATGCGAGGAAGATCATATTGTTCAAGTTCTCGCTGAATGAAAAGGCGAGAGATTGATACGATAATCTTGATGCTGCTGAATGTGATACATGGGAGAAGTTGAAAGTGAAATTCTTGGAGCGATACATGCCACCTTCAAAGGTGTTCAAAATAAAGCAAGAAATCAATCAATTTGCTATCTAAGGCAATGAGAAGTTTTATGAAGCTTGGGACAGGTTCAAGGACATGCTTCGTAAGTGCCCACAACATGGGCTATCTAAGGCTCAATATATTAGTATATTCTACAATGGATTGGATTGTGATTCTCGAGTGTTACTTGATGCTTCTTCTAATGGAGCAATGCTTACGAAGTCAGCCATTGAGGCCGAGAAGCTTTTCGAGAATATTTCGATGAATTTAAGGGATTAGCCGACTGATAGAGTGAGAGACACTTATGTCCTTGGTAAAGTAGCACAAGTTGAGCATACTATGGTGAAGTGGGGAAGAGATGATGAGATTGTCTCTAGCCTGGCTAATATTAGTAAGTTACTTGAGTCTCAGCAAAAGTAGATCACTGATTAATCTCATAGAGTATCAATAATGCAGCAGGATGGTGGCTACGAAGGAGCTAGCCAAGAGGAGATCGAGGAGTCAAACTACGCCATGGGTTAAAGTATTCAAGGAACTAGGTATCCGAATCAAGGAAACCAGAATTATCAGGGGAATTACAACAATCGTGGTCCTTTGGGTAATTACCAAGAACTAAGGAGGCTGGAGTTTTCATGGAGCAATCTGAATAATGCGGTGCAGCTTCCTATCGGTGTTGATCCGGGAGCAAAGGTGGAAAAAGGAAAGCCTGGCTTTGAGGATACGGTGAATAGGTACATGGCGAGGAATGATGCAAGAGTAGACCGTCTTGAGGCCAAGTTAGAGAAGAAGATTGATGATAATCATAAGGACTTGTCTACACAAGTGAAAGACCTTACGTTGTTGATGGGGGAGATGGCTGGAAATGTAAACAAATTGACTCAAACTATTGAGAAGGGAAAGTTTCCATCTCAAAGTATTGAGAATCCAAAGTCATGTCATGCCATCACACTGAGGTCGGGAACGCAATATGAAGGTCCAATATGCCGACGAGTGAAACCGAAGGGAACAGAGCAGCTACTTGACCAGACTGGAGTTGGTCGAATAACTTCTAAAGAAATAGAATTATGATACTCTATTTTCTGACCAGCCATTCGTCTTGCGCAACACTGTTTGACCAGATCATCCAAGTCGAACGGAAGTCGAACAACAGCACTATGACAGGAGCTCACGATCAGGCAATCTGTTCGACCAAAACTGATTTTCTCAACCAATACATCTTGGTCGAGCAGAGATCGAACAACACTTCCAGGAACAGAGTACGCAATCAGCCAATCTATTCGACCAAAACCCAATTGCTCAACCAAACTATCTAGGTTGAGCAATACAGTTCAGAGTCTGATTCGATACCGAATACGACACCTGTTGATCAGAATACTCCAGCTACATCTCTAGAGCAGAATACCGAGTTTACAGTTATGGAAAAGAAGTGGGAAAGAGCCAAGAGATTGAGAGCTGAGAAGGATAAAGCGGAGAAGGTTGAACGTGATGAATGGAGGATTCCCAAAACAAAGATACCTCCACCGTTTCCTTTCAATCTTGTCAAAAAGGGATTGAAAGATAAGTTCAAGAGATTTTCAGATATCATAAACAAGATAAGTTTGAACATTCCTTTCTCTGAAGCGATCTTGGAGATGTTGTATTATGCCTATTTTTTGAAGGATATACTATTGAAGAAGAGAAGCTTGAACGGAATTGAAACCGTGAACCTGTCGGAGAATTGCAGCTCAATCATACAAAGGAAGCTTCCAGCTAAGTTAAAAGATCCAGGAAGCTTCACTATCTTATGTGAAATTGGAAAAGGGCCGGTACAACGAGCCTTGTGCGATCTTGGGGCAAGTATCAATTTGATGTCATTTTCTATCTTTAAACGGCTTGGTTTGGGGAGTTAACTCCCACATCAGTGGCTCTACACTAGCGGATAGGTCTATGACCTTTCCGAAGGGTGTGATTGAAGATGTTCTTGTCAAAGTAGAGAAGCTCGTATTTCCTGTAGACTTTCTTGTGCTTGAGATGGAAGATGACAAGAATAATGTCCCTCTTATCTTGGGGAGACCTTTCCTTGCTACTGTGGGAGCTATGATTGATGTGCAAAAGGGAGAGCTACGATTGAGGATGGATAAAGAAGAGGTTTTGTTTAACCTCGACAAAGCAATGAAGATGCCGATGGAGATGCAGTGCAACAGCATTGATGTGGTGGAGGAGATCGTGAATGAAGACATGTCTCTGATTCTCTCTAAGGATCCTCTTGAGACATGCTTGATGGAGTCTCTTACTTTTCCTACCACGGAGCTAGATGAACTCTCCAACGAGGTATGTATTGATTTACTTGAAAACTTGCTTGCTTTGGGTGATGACAGGTATGAATCACAAAAGACAAAGGTTGAAGAGGTCAAGTGGACTAGGAAGTATTTGCCTTTGGATAGAGAGAGTGCACCTCAAGAAGAAAAGAAAGAGGAGTTGAAACCCCTACCGGAACACTTGAAGTATGCTTATCTTGGAGACAATGGAAAGTATCCGGTAATTTTATCTTCTTCTCTTGAAGATGATCAACTTGAGGAATTATTAGATGTGCTTAGAAAATATAAGTCTGCGATCGATTGGTCTCTTGATGATTTAAAAGATTTTAGTCCTTCATATTGCATGCATAGAATAAGGTTGTTAGATGAGGCCAAGAGTAGCATTTAGAATCAGCGGAGGGTGAATCCCGCTATTCAAGAAGTGATTAGGAAGCAAATTCTAATGTGGCTAGATGCCGGGATTATATATCCCATTAGTGATAGTCCCCATATGAGTCCATTGCATGTTGTAGCTAAGAAGGGGGCATGGCTATAGTGAAAGCCAAAGATGGTTAGACTTTAGCCACTAGAATTCCTACGGGATGGCGTGTGTGTACGGATTACAGGAAACTGAATGAAAATACATGCAAAGACCATTTTCCCCTTTCTTTCATGGATCAAATGCTTGATCGTCTCGCAGGGTATGAGTATTATTATTTTTTGGATGGGTACACGGGTTATAATCAAATCATGATTGCACCCGAGGATCAAGAAAATACTATTTTCACTTGCCCATATGAAACTTTTGCCTTTAGAGAGATGCCTTTTGGATTATGTAATGTGCCTGCTACTTTTCAGTGTTGCATGATGGCCATATTTGATGGGTTGATTGAAAAGATCATGGAGGTGTTTATGGACGATTTTTCTGTGTTTGGTTCCTCTTTTGATATTTGTTTATCTAACCTTGCTACTATTTTGAAGAGATGCCAAAAAACTAATCTTGTCTTGAATTGGGAGAAGTGCCACTTCATGGTAAGAGATGGGATTGTTCTTCGCCATCATATTTCGGCCAAGGGATTGCAGGTGGATAGAGCAAAGGTGGTGGTAATCGAGAAGCTTCCACCGCCTACTAATGAAAAGGGAGTGCGGTCCTTCCTTGGACATGCCAATTTTTATAGAAGATTCAAAGACTTCTCGAAATACTCCAAGCCCTTATCTCATTTACTTGAAAAGGATGTTCCTTTTGTTTTTGATGAAGAATGTCTAACAGCTTTTCAGGTTTTGAAAGAGGCACTTATTACTGCACCTATCTTGATCACACCGGATTAGACTCAGCTGTTTGTACTCATATGTGATGCAAGTGACTTAGCACTTGGAGTGGTGCTTGGGCAGTTGAGGAAAAAGAAGTTCTGCGCCATTTACTATGCGAGTAAGACTTTTGATTCTGCACAAAATAACTACACGATGACTAAAAAGGAGTTTCTATCTATGGTGTACGTATTCAATAAGTTTTGATAGTATTTGGTTGGCATGAAGACTATAGTGTACACGGATCACACTGCGATCCGATACTTGATTGAGAAGAAGGAAACGAAGTCAAGGATCATTAGATGGATCCTTCTTTTGCAGGAGTTCGATATGGAGATCCGAGATAAGAAAGAAATGGAGAACGTGCTGGCGAATTACCTATCAAGGTTGGAGACAAGAGAGCATTGTGATGATTCTTTCGAATACATAGAAGAGATGTTCCCTGATGAGAAGATCATGGCAGTGTTTGTTGAAGGGGCGGAAAGAGCATGTGTGGTGGCTGCCCAAGGGATGAATCCATGGTATGCAGACTATGTGAATTACATTGTCGTAGGAGAAATTTTGAGAGATCTCAACCGATATCAACTTGCGAAATTCAAGCGAGATGTTGAGACATTTATATGGTATTATCCATTTGTCTACAAGATATGTACGAATTCCATTGTCCATAGGTGTGTGCCTGAGATGGAAATGGAGAGCATTCTTGATTTTTGCCATGCACAGCCTAACGGGGGCACTTCGGAGCTCAAAAGACGGCAGCGAAGGTACTTCAATATGCTCTTTATTAGCCTACCTTGTTTAAAAATTGTGAAACCTATGTGGCGACATGCGATAGATGTCAAAGGATGGGGAACATAAATAGGAGGGATGGGATGCCACTTCAGCCGATCATTGTTGTTGAGATTTTCGATGTATGGGGGATCGATTTTATGGGGCCTTTTCTCCCATCTAATGGATTTCTCTACATCCTTTTAGCAGAGGATTATGTTTCTAAATGGGTGGAAGCCATTCTCACTCGTGTGAATGATTCAAGTGTTGGCATTCGATCATTTGGTTAACGTGACCCGTTAGGGTTTTGATGGGTGTTTTCTAAATACACAACTTTAATCCCCAAGTATGAAGGATATCAATTGTAGTTTCGAAGGTGACCAAGTTAAATATCGAATCCACGGGATGGATAAATATTACTTTTGTTATTTTCTAGCAATTATGACTATGTTGAGAATTGTAATTGTAGGTTTGTGAACCAATTAAAATAACAAATAAATAACAATAACAAGAAAATAGTAGTTGTGATCAAATAAGATGATAGGTAGTTCATCAGGCCATCCAGTTTTATTCGTTAATTCATACTTTCATGTGTCGATGTCCGACTCTGCCTTGTGGTTTATGGACGCATCGCTATACCATGCACATCTATTCTATAGACACATATAGATAAGCTTTTGACACATGTGAGTATCCTCAGAGCAAGACGTATCCTTTACCTCCCTTTCTAGGTACTATCATAATCAATTATTTCCCGTGCACTTAGTACTCTAACCCGATTTGATCTCCCTTTTTAGGTACTATAAAGTAATACTCTTAATCCTACTTGTTAACCCGAATTCAATTCAATTAACAAACATTCATATAAGACGGTTCTAATAAAATCTCGGAATCCCTTCACTTAGAATTATAATAATAAACCCTGCTCATTAGTGAACGCACTCAATCAATAACCATGTTATGCATTCAGACTCTACACAATGATTATTGATGCACAAAACAACTATGAGTATAGATTAAAAACGTGCAATCTTATATAAAATAAACCACAAGTAGCATTGTACGGAGTATACACACGAAATACAAATCAACTCATGAAACCTTCATAACCCTAGAACTACCAAAGTGGCTCTAGCCCATGATTGATCTAAGAACAATCATGGTTAGTTAGACCAATCTTACTTGAATCTCCAGCTGAACCTCTGTCACAGCTCTCCTACTCTCCACTTGCAATGTGTTGTTGATGATGATCCCTTTCTTCTTTCTTTTCGTGATTCTTAGTGACTTCTCCCTTGACTGCATGAGCCTCCTTTATACTTGTAATCACGTCTCTAGGGCTTGGAATGGGCTTTTCAAGTGATCCCACGTGTTTTGGCCTCGAAAATCCGGATAAGGTAAGTTTCCGCACGTCGGTTCGACCTCGTCAAACAAGTCGAACCACTGGCCGCAGGTCGAACCTCAGGCCGAACCCACCTACTGGAAGTACTCTGCACTTGGTTCGGCCTCTTGTACAGGTCGAACCTCTCCCTCTTTGGTCGAACCACAGGTCGAACCCCAACACTGGACAATTTTTGCTCCCGATTCGACCAACCGTCAGGTCGAACCCCCAACGTCGTGGTCGAATCCACTTTCTCGCGAACTGGTTCGACCATGGTTCAACCTGATAGACAGGTCGAACCCTTGAGTCGTGGTCGAACCCTCCTTCTGCACACTTTGCAATGATGTTTCGACCTGTAGGAGAGGTCGAACCCTCCTCCAACAGGTCGAACCCACCTCTCTCCTTGGCGGTTCGCGTAGTCTCGACTTCGTCTCTTCGATTCTTGGCACTTCCACTCCGATTTTGCTATGAAAACTACTTAAATAGCTCCACTAATACCTGATTCATGCTAATTCACAATATATATAGGTTTTCCACCTATTTCTACCTCAAAACTCTCCAAAACTAGCACAAAACATGATGACAAACTTGTGAATTTACACACTCATCAAACCCCCAACCTTACATGTTGCTCGTCCCGAGGCAACCAAATCAAACCACAGGAGTCGTGTATAATTCACCAAGATCAAGTACAACACATATCACACATGCAACTTCATCAAATCAAACAAGTATTAATTGCTTCATATATATCACTCATTGTAAAACCAATCCAATCATACACCATTCGGAGTACTAAGTAATCTAGCTCACAAGATAAGTATTTATTCTTTTTCACTCAAGTGTGTGAGGCACTATATAGGTTAATATAAACACTCATATCAATCCATATTCACGCGTAACCATAAGCTTGACAAAGGTCTCAAAAATCAACTTATAATCAACTCTTCACTATGATCACAAAGGACTTGTTTTTGGGTTGTAATGTTGGCTCTTTGGAAAAAGGTCGGAAAATTTAGATAAGTAACTTAAGACACTAGTAGAGAGTTACCTTGGAAGCTCTTGATTTCTTGTTCTTACCGCAATATCTCCTCCAACTTCTCCTCTTCTTCTCATGGATTTTCTTTCTTTTCCGTGCATCAACATCATCTCTTTAGACAATTCGGGTACCGGTTTTAGGCACTACCCTTCTTCTCATGTATAGGCCATCAGCTGCTAAGCTTCATGCACCATGTATAAAAACAATCGGGGTACCAGTTTCGGGCACTACCCCTAAACAAGATTTAACCATGTTCTTTTCATCCAACCATATTCTATCTTCCTTTTTCTTCTTGCAACACTTACTCACCTCAACTCTCTCTACCAATGAATAGGTTAATCAAGGCTCACGTAAAGGTTTATAAGGTTATTTACTTCGGCTACCAAAAAAAAGCTTTAACGGCTCAACAGGGCATCCAAAGGTTAATAAGATCATTAGGAAGGATAAAATTTGGCTAAGTAACTTAATCACAAAATAATGGCCTAAGATCATGTCCTAGCAATTTATCAATCATAAGCCTCACACAAGACTCCAAGCCAAGTTCTAGAATACGTTCATATGAATGATCCTCTCAAGAATAAAACAATCATGATCAAGCATGATTAAAAAGGCTCAAATCCTCACATAGGTAAATAGAATCCTAAGTACTCCTCATAGCACATAATTAAGATCAATTCCACAAGAACTCTACATACTTATCAACAAAACGTGCTTTTCATCAATAGAAATTAACGCATGAACATATGAATGCACACAATCAATAGCCCATAAACTGAATCATACAAGCTTCTCTACAGCCCAACTCATGCATCATAGAAGGACGGAATTAAGAACACACTTTCCTGGCTTGGTTCGACCTTGATTTGACCTGTGGAAGAGGTCGAATCAACTTCATCGTGGTCGAATCAACATTCTGAACACCTTCTCCTTCGGTTTGGCTTGGGTTTGACCTACTGGAATAGGTCGAACCAAAACGCATCAGGTCGAACCATCCTTCTGTAAGTTTCATGTCACCGGTTCGACAGGTTCGACTTGTTAAGCAGGTCGAACCAAGAACGTCGTGGTCGAACCGCACTTCTGGAATTCTGCTATCACTGGTTCGACCTTGGTTCGACCTGTTGATCTGGTCGAACCATCTTGCATGAGGTTGAACCACCTCTCTGGACAACTTTTGCACCACACTTCAGCTGGGTTCGACCCCCTGGCACTGGTCGAACCTAGCCTGGCTTTGGACGAACCTACCCCCTGGAAGCTCCAAAACGCGTGTTCTTCATTCCCTACACACTTCAAACTTCAAAACAAATCATTAAGTACCAACTAGAGCACAACTTCATCAAAAATTGTTCCACAAAATATTATTCATGAGTAACTCCGTAAAAGAAAACACAACCAAAACCCACTAAACATTAGGCAAGTTGTAAAAAATTGTCACATCAAAATTGATTAAAATTTTAAATATGGCGCAAAAACCAACTCCCCTAACAAACATCACAAAGAAAAGATTATACTATCGGTGCTTATTGAGCTAAGTATGGTGCAAAAACAAACTCCCCTAACAAACATCACAAAGAAAAGATTATACTATCAATGCTTATTGAGGTAAGTACATCACACCCCCCCAAACTTAGTAGAAACCATAGTTAAAACTAAGTTTACAAAGAGATGTAATTGCCGATAAGTAAACACTTCAAATATAAAAATTTCTTACTCACACGAAAGAAATAAAGCATTAAAACTGGAGGAAAAGCCCCCAACAGGCGCTCATGTTTAACGTCGAAGAGTCACGATGGAATACCACTTAGAAGACTACTTGATCAGAGGATGATCATGTCGCATCCTCACCTTCCAATACTTTCTCCCCCTCTTATCTTCCACACTTTCCACCTTACCATTCTTAGGCACCATACGATCAGTAGAATCTCCTTTCTCAAACTTTCTCTTCTCATTCCTGTCAATCTTCCACTCAATTTTGGAATAACTCCTATCTCCATCAAGATCAAAGTTAGGATAAGAACTAGAGTAAGGACTTTCAAATTTGTTGGTATCCGGTGTTAAGTTAGGAGGCTTCAAGTAGGCATCATCTTCTCTTCATTTATCTACAGTCAGCACGACACCTTTCTCGCTCACAAAAATATGATCATTAGAATTACCTTCATCCCATGGCCGTGTAGACTCCTCCGGGTCAATCTTCCTCTTGAATTCCGAATCACCTGATGGATCTTTTTCATTGTCACCAAGATAAGCATACGTCAAGTGTTCTGGTAACGGTTTCAACTCCTCTTTCTTTTCTTCCATTGGAGTGCTCTCTCTCTCTAACGGCAAGTACGTCCTAGACCCTTTCTCTTCTTCAGCCTTAGCTTTCTCCAATGCATACCTAGCATCACCCAAAGCAAGTAAGTTCTTAAGATATTCAATACATACCTAATTGGAGAGTCCGTCAAGCTCCGTAGCGGGATAAGTAAGAGACTCCATCAAACATGTCTCAAGAGGATCCTTTGACAGGATCAGAAACATATCCTCCTTCACAATCTCCTCCACCACGTCAATACTATAACACTGCGACTCCATGGGCATCTTCATTGCTTTGTCCAAGTTGAAAAGAACTTCTTGTTTGTCCATTCGCAATCTAAGCTCTCCTTTCTGAACATCAATCATAGCTTAAGCAGTAGCAAGGAATGGTCTCCCCAAGATTAAAGGGATATTATCCTTATCTTCTTCTATCTCTAGCACAAGAAAGTCCACAGGAAAGACTAGCTTCTCCACTTTGACGAGAACATCTTCAATTATACCTTTTGGAAACGTCATCGACCTGTCCGCCAATTGGAGAACCACTGTTGTAGGGGTCAACTCCCCCAAACCAAGCCTCTGAAAGATGGACAAAGGCATCAAATTGATGCTTGTCCCTAGATCGCACAAAGCTCGCCGTGCCGGCCCCTTTCCGATCTCACATAGAATAGTGAAGCTCCCCGGATCCTTTATCTTTTGCGACAGCTTCCTTTAGATGATTGAGCCGTAATTCTCAGATAAATTCACCATTTCAATTTTGGTTAAACTCCGCTTCTTCAACAAAATGTCTTTAAGAAATCGAGCATAGTACGGCATCTCCATGATTGCCTCTGAGAAAGGAATGCTCAAGCTTATTTTGTTCATTATCTCTGAAAACTTCTTGAACTTCTCTTCCAATCCCTTCTTCATTATCTTATAAGGAAACGGCGGAGGTATCTTTGTTTTGGGAATCCCCCATTCATCACGATCAACCTTCTCCGCTTTTTTCTTTTCGGCTCTCAATCGCTTGGCTCTCTCCCACTTTTTCTCAGCTATTATCTCTGTACTTTGCTTATTCCGAACCACTGGAGTAGCATCAACATCATCGAGAGTGTTCGGAGTAGCAACAGGCAATTTCTGGTGGGGTTTGACCTGTAGAACAGGTCGAACCAGGCACGTACTGGTCGAACCTACCTTCTGGACAATGGCTCTCTTTTTGAAATTGAGGTTCGACCTGGGTTCGACCTATTGAGTAGGTCGAACCACGGTCATCTAGGTCGAACCGGCCTACTGTACTCCTTCCGCCATCCAGTTCGACCAAGGTTCGACATATTTGTGTTGGATTGTATACTAAAAGTCTAGCTTTAGTATGAACAATCTTATAACAATATTTGAAATGAGAATCATATGATCAAATATTGCATCTTATAATTTATTTTATATGCATGATGCAATAGTCCATTTACTTTATACTGTAAATAATATGTTGTGCGAGAACACGCGGAAGATCATATTATCGGTTTCCTTATAAAGTATAAACAGATGCTCACAACTGAGATAGACGGGGACTCTCTATCGGTATGGTTGTAGTGTGGTTTGGTATTAGCTTGTCTTGGCTATAGAATCACATTAGTGCACTTGTGTGTATTGAGCAGGACCGCCTGAGATCATTCGACTTATACTGACTTATAGAAGAACTTGATCTCTGTTATTATGGAAGTTCGTGCTCTTAATCCCTATACAATAACCTCGACACGTAAGGCAGTATGTATTTCTTTGATTCATCAATGGATGAGATTTATAAGTATTAAATCAATATACTCGGTGAGTTGGGAAGTAGTGTTGTCTCTATGGTGTGCTGTTAATTGTAGAAGGAATCCATGTCCATCATAGGTTGATGATGTCCACTTGAGGAGCTCATAAGGTTTATCATGTAAATCTTGCAAGTGGATTAATTTCCGGAATGATAATAAGGTTGAGTGGTACTACTCTCGGATGAGATATTAATTAATTTGAGTTGTTAGTAACTTAATTAATTAATGGACATTGTATATCTTAAACATGGGGAGACCATCGGGCTCATAATAAGAAGGAGCCCAGAACATAATTTTGGGATTGGACGGGTAGTGCAGTAATAATATTTTAGTGGACTATATTATTATTATTGGATTTAATTAAAATCTTTGGGCTAAGCTTGGTTAATTAAATTCAATTGAGGCTCAGTCCAATTTCTCCTCCTGGTCCCTACTGTAGCCCAAGTATATAAGTCATCTCAGTTCCTGTTAAACCTAAGTTTGTGCCTCATTTGATATACGGGATACAACAGAGAGCAGATTGAGAGAACTCTGGGGATTGTTGACCACCCAACACCAGAGTTGACTTTGGGACATACGGTAGAAGATCAGAGGTGTTCTCTACAGCGATTCATCCTCTACATCAATCCATAAGTACGTTAAACATTTTAATTGCTTCCGCTGTTATTGTTTGCCTGTTTACTAACGGATCACGTTTGAACCACACGATCCAATTGCCAACAATTGGTATCAGAGCGTTGGTTTCGTTGTGAAATGTGAGACGTTTGATTGGGTTTAGCCATATGTGTGGTTTTGGTCGGATAGATTGCATGTTTGAAATCGATTATTTGATTATGTTATATAATCTGGCTTTAATCAGATGAGTTTTAAATTGTTATTGTTTTTCCATCATTATACGAACGAGGTATGTGTGATTGTATATTATTCCTAATTACTGGGTACATCACACACACATCCTGGATTCCTATTTGCTATTGATCGCACTGCTTCCCTCTTCTGTTCTCGAGAACTGGAACGATCGAGCGAGATCGGTGCCCGACCTCTGATCAAAGTCGTGTGCGGGTCCCAGAAGCTTCACAGTCATACCATACGATGACGGCTAGGCTTGATCTGGGGCAGCAGACAGGAGGCATCGAGGCGGTGCCTGGAGTGATAACCATAGAAGCGGACTGAAGCATCCGGGAGTGAAAACGGAGACTGGTCACGGTGGTCTCCAAGCGCTGAATGGGATCAACGAGCAGGGCAGGATGGCACTGGATTGGTTTGCAACAGACCGGCAATCTGGGTGGTTCAGAGGGAGTCATCTCCCTGGACGATCGGGTTTGTGCAGTTCCAAGCGGCTGGCGGCATGCTCCATATCGGCTGTGATCGGAAGCAGCGCTGAAGGGGAGTTGCTGGTAGATGCTGGGTTTGATCTGCCAGCGACGCATGGCAGAAGGAAGTGGCTCTCGGTGGTGATCGACAGAGAGTTCTGGACGGCGACGGAGTTCACACGTTGGCTATTGCTGCAGACTTTACCTTCTGGGCAATTCCATGGCAGACCACTCATGGTGTGTGCACGGCGAGACTGTCGAGGCTTTATGGCGCCGGAGTATTCTGGCCAGCGAGCGAAGCGGCAGCATCAGAGATGAAATGGGCGGCGCTAGAGGAGACGCGGTGACTGGGCGGCGCTGCACTCCATCACGTCTAGCCGGTGAGATGCGATTAGCCGATCTGGTCAGTCTGCATGCACGACTGTGGGTCGATGGAGAGTCACCTGCGGGCGCGACTACGGTGCTTGCACGGCGGCGTCCTGGTGGCTCGTCTCTGGCAGTGGTTGTGGGCGCGGTTGCAGCGGCTTGCGACGGTGAAGGCTCGAGGAGGTCGACGATCTGCTGGGCGGACGGGAAGACTCCGGTGGTCTAGCGGCGTGATGCCGGCGCGCTGACTGCACGACCGCCGAGAGCGGTGGCGCCGTGTGACTATTGGTGTGTGGTTTCCGTCTGGATGTTGCGGCTGGGAGTAATTCTAGGGCAGCACAGATGGGCTTTAGACTTATGGGCTCTACTTTTTATTTTAATTAAATGGTTTTGGGCTGTGGTTATGGGCCCAATTTTAAATAAATGGACAATAGGCTACTGGGCTAATTATTTAATTAATTATGGGAATAATGTTGGGCCATATTTTGGATTGGGCTAATTCATGCAGAAATTGGCAGGGTAAATGGGATAATTAATTAATTAATGGGCTGCTCATTTTATGTTATTTATGCTTGGGTAGACTTGACCCATTTATTTGATCCAACATTTTATGCAATTAATTATGATATATAACTGATTTAATTGTTTAACTTGACAATTAATTGTTATATATGAAAGGCATATTCTATGTGATTTATTTATTTAAATTGTTGTTAATAGAAGCATGTCTAAGATGTATATTTTATTTCTGAATATTATATACATGTTAAAAATCCTCGGTAATTAAATAACTAAGTGGGAGAGGGGATTGGTAATTAATTCCCGCGGCCTCCATTATTAGTTTGTTAGTGATGTGAATAGACTTGCGCGTCGGCATTAGAGCCTTCCTCCCTAACGGATGAGTTTATTCACGGATCACTGGTACAAACTTCTTTAAATAATTATTGTTTGTAATGTGATGCATATGAACTTGCGCGTTGGCTATAGTGCCTTCCTCCCTAACGGATGAGCTTATATGCGGCTTACTAGTACAAACTTATATAATTGATGGTTGTAGAAAGTTATCTGAGCGCGTGTGTACTTCTCCAACAGTAAGGCACATAAGCTTGGGCAGCGGACTTGGGATCAAATAATGGTGTACACTTAGATGTGAATAATTAGTATCCTCTCCAACAGAGTCACTGCTATTATTTACATGGCTAAAGAGGAACCGACTATTAATTATTTTGTCATAAAGTTAGGGTGACAAATGAAATTAATGGGTAAAACCTTCTCTTGTAAATGTTCGAGTTTGTAAACGTCCACCCTAACGTGGCTTGCAGACTCACGGTGCTTGAGATGTCAGTGAATTTTAATTTTATATTGTTTTGAGGGAATCAATATAAAAGGATAAAATTCGAAGATTTGATCGGAATATTTATTTGTGATTCTCTGAATTTCGAATGGTTTTATTTCACTAATTGTTAACTAAAAAACATTATATTTACTTGTCCAAATTAGAAGATTAGAAAAGAATCTTGGTTTTGAAATTACTGCTTAAGAAAATACATGTGTATTCTCACAAAGGACGTCTCATGATGCCTATTAAAGTCTCTAGTGAAGAGATGAGAGGTTCATAGAAATATGATGGTCTCATGTAACTCTTCGGATACTTGAGTAAATTAAAAGACAGAAGATCATGGTTGAATTGATGAATGAATTGGAAAAGTTTGAAATAGAAATTGAAAGGGAAACCTAAATCAATTTATTCTTCACAATTTGACTGGATGTTTTGAGCAAGTTCTACCTGAAATACGAGAGGTTGTATATGGTGGGAAACTTCTAACAAAACATGTGGTAAAAGAAAACCATTTTTCATCATGATGTGAACAAGTTTAATATCTTATTTACTAATGGTTTAAACATGATTAGTGATGGCATCTACTGACACGAAGTATGTAGATACTGGAATCACTAAATGTTTATTACTGAGTAAGGATAAGATTGTTAATAACATGGGTAAAACTACAAAGGTAGTGGCTATTGCAGTGGGAGTTGTTTATTTATCTCATGATAAGAATAAACGATTGATTATGAGAAATTGTCTTTACGTACATTTCATAGAAATAATTTAATTTCGGTTTCTATGCATTAACGGATGGTTACTTCATTTCATTTAAATGACATAGTCATAGTAATGAGGAATGAGGCTATAATCCGTTAAAGTACGTTGGTGGATAAAAAGTATACTCTTGAATCATGTACATCCCACAGATGCAATAAATAGTAATTAAATAATGCATCTTCTAATATAAGTAAGAGAAAGGAACTTTCGGAAATGAACTAAACATACATTTGGCGTCTATGACTAATTCATTTTACTTGAGTAGGATTTAAAAGTTGATAGCCGATAGACCGAAAGGTTTATCTGAAGTGGAAACTATCGGACTTGCGAGTCTTGCTTGGAAGTAAAAATGATTAACTGTCTTTTCAAGGCTGTGGGGTGTAAAGCCAAAGATATATATGTTGGAATTAGTTCATTCTGATTCAAGCGAACCTAATATTATCCAGGCAAGAGGTGGTTATGAATATTCAAAGATTATTCTGGAAACCAATATATTTATATGATGCACTGCATGTCTAAGTTCTTTGATTAATTCAAGAATTGTAAGGCTGGTACAGTGAAGCGTCATGGAAAATATATTAAGTCATTACGATTCAATCATGATGGCGAATACCGCTTGGGATAGTTAGGAGCTATTGATCAGAAGTTGAGATTAAATCTCAAGTTGACTACACCGGGTATGCCCCAAACTGAATGGTGTGGTGGATAGAAGGAATAAGGCTCTTATGGTTATGATTAGATAGATGATGAATTATTTGGAATAATTAAATTCATTTTATGGATGTGCCCTAGATACAGTAATTCGTGAAACGTTTGTCTGTATATGGGATATCCTAGAAAAATGGAGGGTGATTTATTTAGTCCAAAAGATCGAAGGGTAATTGTTAACACAATAACTAGATTTTTGGAAAATGACTATGTAATAAATCACAAACCCATGTATGAGTTGTTATAAAGGAAGTGAGAGGAAAACACGAAGTAAAAGTACCAAGTGTACAAGAGGATATACCACAAGGTAAACTGCAATGCGTGTCACGTCTGATACACAATTACATGTAGTGCCTTGTCGTAGTGGGAGGGTTGTATGACAACCCATAAATATATGTTTTGGGAGAGTCATGAGACTTGATCCCTAGTGAACATGGTATTGTCCACGGATACGACGTATCACTACAAGATGAAAATACGGAATCTTAGTAAGTTACAATGAATGTTGAAATAGAATCTACGGATTCTATATTAAGTCTGGGAACTTGTATGACCACTAAATGGTATAAAAGTCATTGCAAGTGGTCAAAGGAAATAAAAGAGGATCATATGGAAAGGTGAAAACCTTGGAAGCAAAGCTTGTTACGAAAAAGTGTACTCAGAAAGAAATAGTTCGATTATGAGGAAACATGTTCGCTGGTAGCTATGCTTATGTTGATCCGGATTCTTTTATTTATTGCTGCTATGAGAAACAGCAAATAGATGTCAAAGACAGCTTTCCTGATTGGAAGTCTTGAGGAAAACATCTATGTGAAGCAACCAGAGTGATTCATTGCAAAATACTAATAGCATTTTGATAGTAAGCTTAAAATTGTCCAGCGATAGACTAAAGCAAGCTTTGAGATCGTGAAGCATCTGTTTTGATTAGGTAATCCAGTGGCATGGATTTAAATCAATGAGCGGATGAGTCTTGTGTGTTGTAAAGAGTGACGGAAACATGGTGGTGTTTCTTATATTATACGTAGATAGTATCTTGCTCATTGGAGACAATGAAAGAGTATTATCGGGCGTATGGGTACGGTTAATAAAGCGGTAGAGATGAAGGACTTAAGAAAGGCAAAATATATCCTTTTGATCACGGTAATACGGATCACAAGAAAGGATGTTATGCTTATCTCAAGTTTCATAAAATGATACAGTCCATACTCGTTTAGCATGTGAATTTATCTAAGTGAATGTGTCTTTAAGACACAAGAAGAAGATAAAGAGGATGAAAGCGGTTCCTTATGCTTCGGCGAATAAGGAAGCTTAATCTAAGGAATGCTATGAACGAAGTTGGATATCTGTTTTGCTGGATGCATGAACAGTGGGTATCAACGTAACCCGAAACAAGAATGATGAACTGTGGTAAGACATATATGAAGTGCCTGAGAAGGACTGGAAATTATATGTAGACTTACTGAGCAGATTCACTGCTTCTTGTGGATTACGTAGATTCGGTTATTTTTAGTCAGATTGGACTGTAGTAAATTCTCCTCAAAGGTTAAGTGTTTAATCTTAGGAAGTAGAGTCATAATATAGAGGAGTGTTATATAGAAATATATTTCAGACTCCGGACTCCATCATGGAAAGATGATGAATTGGAGCCTATGAGGCAGCCAAAGTATCTATATGACTCTAGAGACTTCATGATGGACTTTGAAGTGTTTCTAAGTTTGCCCAAGGTAATCACAATTTACATTGATGATATTGGTGCAGTTGCAAACTTGAAGAAATCACAAGTCCATAAGGCAATTAAACACATGGAGCGCGAGTACCACCTGTTACGAGAATTCGTATGATAAGGGGAAGGTTGTTGTCGCCTAGATTACATCGGATGATGACTTAGTAAACCATTTACAAGGACCTTAAGGCGAGAGCTTTTAATGGTCGTGTAGTGGGAGTAGGAATTAGATGTATGGCAGAAGACATCACAGCATAGTCTTTTAGTATAAGTGGGAGATTGTTGGATTGTATACTAAAAGTCTAGCTTTAGTATGAACAATCTTATAACAATATTTGAAATGAGAATCATATGATCAAATGATTGCATCTTATAATTTATTTTATATGCATGATGCAATAGTTCATTTACTTTATACTATAGATAATATGTTGTGCGACAACACGCGGAAGATCATATTATCGGTTTCCTTATAAAGTATAAACAGATGCTCACAACTGAGATAGACGGGGACTCTCTATCGGTATGGTTGTAGTGTGGTTTGGTATTAGCTTGTCTTGGCTATAGAATCACATTAGTGCACTTGTGTGTATTGAGCAGGACCGCCTGAGATTGTTCGACTTATACTGACTTGTAGAAGAACTTGATCTCTGTTATTATGGAAGTTCGTGCTCTTAATCCCTATACAATAATCTCGACACGTAGGGCAATATGTATTTCTTTGATTCATCAATGGGTGAAATTTATATGTATTAAATCAATATACTCGGTGAGTTGGGAAGTAGTGATGTCTCTATGGTGTGCTGTTGATTGTAGAAGGAATCCATGCCCGTCATAGGTTGATGATGTCCCCTTGAGGAGCTCATAAGGTTTATCATGTAAATCTTGCAAGTGGATTAATTTCCGGCATGATAATAAGGTTGAGTGGTACTACTCTCGGATGAGATATTAATTAATTTGAGTTGTCAGTAACTTAATTAATTAATGGACGTTGTATATCTTAAACATGGGGAGACCATCGGGCTCATAATAAGAAGGAGCCCAGAACATAATTTTGGGATTGGACGAGTAGTGCAGTAATAATATTTTAGTGGACTATATTATTATTATTAGATTTAATTAAAAGCTTTGGGCTAAGCTTGGTTAATTAAATTCAATTGAGGCCCAGTCCAATTTCTCCTCCTGGTCCCTACTGTAGCCCAAGTATACAAGTCATCTCAGTTCCTGTTAAACCTAAGTATGTGCCTCATTTGATATACTGGATACAACAGAGAGCAGATTGAGAGAACTCTGGGGATTGTTGACCACCCAACACCAGAGTTGACTTTGGGACATACGGTAGAAGATCAGAGGTGTTCTCTGCAGCGATTCATCCTCTACATCAACCCAGAAGTACGGTAAACATTTTAATTGCTTCCGCTGTTATTGTTTGCCTGTTTACTAATGGATCACGTTTGAACCAAACGATCCAATTGCCAATAGTTTGATAGGTCGAACCATGACCGTCGTGGTCGAATCATTGCTGCGACAAAACAGAGTGCTCCAAGTAGTGGGGTTCAACCTGGGTTCGACCTGTTAGACAGGTCAAACCATGATTATCGTGGTCGAACCGTTGCTGTGATAAAATAGAGTGTTCTGAATTGTGAGGTTCGACCATGGTTCGACCTGTGGAACAGGTCGAACCATCTGCAGTTTGGTCGAACTGATGCTGCAATGCCTCTTGATCGTGTCCAGTGCATTGGTTCGACCTCCCCTGTATGGTTCGACCTTCAATGTTGGTAGAACCGGGCCCTAGACATGTCCAAATTTGATTCCGGCCTCATAGGTCCCTCGTACTGTATTCCCGACCTCAATGTGATGGCGTTGCAGGACCTTGGATTCTCAATACTTTGAGACGGGAACTTCCCCTTCTCAAAAGTTTGAGTAAGCTTGTTAACACTTCCTGCCATCTCCCCCATCAGCAACGTAAGGTCCTTCACTTGCTTAGATATAACCTCATGGTTTGCATCGATTTTCTTTTCAAGTTTGGCCTCAAGGCAGTTCACTCTTACATCATTCTTGGCCATATACCTGTTCACAGTATCCTCAAGACCCGGTTTCCCTTCTTCTACCTTAGCACCCGAATTAACACCCATCGGAGGTTGAATCGCATTATTCGGATTGCTCCATGAGAACTCCGGCCTCCTAGGCTGTTGATAACCACTCGGGGCACCACGATTATTAAAGTTTCCTCTATAGTTCCCCTGGTAGTTCCGGTTTCCTTGATCTGGATACCTAGTCCCTTGAATACTTTGACCCATGACATAGTGTGCCTCTTCCAACTTCTCTTGGATTGGTCCATCATTCTTCAACTCCTGCTGCATGATTGGTACGCGCTGAGATAATTCGCTGATTTGCTTCTGTTGGGATTCAAGTAGCTTGTTGATATTGGACAAGCTAGAGACGATCTCATCCTCTCTACTTATTTTCACTATTGCTTGTTCAACCTTAGCTACATTCCCAAGGACATAAGTACCTCTAACTCTATCAGTTGGCCAATCCCTCGAATTCATCGAAATATCTTCAAACAACTTTTTGGCCTCTACGGATGACTTTGTAAGCAATGCTCCATTAGAAGAAGCATCCAATAACACTCGTGAATCACAGTCCAATCCATTGTAGAATATACTGATATATTGAGCTTTAGATAGCCCATGTTGAGGACACTTCCTAAGCATGTCCTTGAATCTATCACATGCTTCATGAAATTTTTCACCTCCACCCATAGCAAATTGGTTAATGTCTTGCTTTATCTTAAACACCTTTGAAGGTGGCATGTACCTCTCCAAGAACCTTAACTGCAGTTGCTCCCAAGTGGTGCACTAAGCTGCGTTGATAGTGTCGTACAGTAAGCGAGAATTTGAACAAAAGGATCTTCCTAGCATCTTTATGTTCTCCTGCGTCTTTTTGAGTACTTGCATAGCCCAAGAACTTGTTTAGATGCTGCTGCGGATCCTCGAAAGACCCTCCTGAAAAGGAGTTCCTTTCTATCATGCTAATAAGAGCGGGATGAAGATCGAAAGCTGAATTAGTTCTCCTCGCTCCTAGAAGCCCAATATTTCCAGCCCCATTGTTTCTGAAAACCTCTCGGATGGCTAGATTATCCGGATACGCTGCCATGTTGACTGTCCTTACTCCCGAATTAACTTCGGTTGTAACTTCAATCGTCTGCGAATTCTACTCGTCAACTTCAACTCCAAAATTCAGAGCTTCAGTTGGATCAATAGTCTTTGCCTTGCTCTTCTTCTTCTTCTTCTTTCTTGATGATGCTCCGATTTCAGGATTATAGGGTTCAAGTTTACCGTTCTTTGACCTAAAATGAACTAGAATTAAAACAGCAAAACAAGAAAAATAACCCTAATAAACTAGAAATAACAAAAAGATATTTTAAGCCATCCCCGGCAATGGCGCCAAAAACTTGATGGGCGTTTTCTCAACACACAACTTTAATCCCCAAGTATGAAGGATATCAATTGTAGTTTCGAGGTGACCAAGTTAAATATCGAATCCACAGGACGGATAAATATTACTTTTGTTATTTTCTAGCAATTATGAGTATGTTGAGAATTGTAATTGTAGGTTTGTGAACCAATTAAAATAACAAATAAATAACAAGAACAAGAAAATAGTAGTTGTGATCAAATAAGATGATAGGTAGTTCGTCAGGCCATCCAGTTTCATTCGTTAATTCATACTTTCATATGTCGATGTCCGACTCTGCCTTGTGGTTTATGGATGCATCGCTATACCATGCACATCTATTCTATAGACACAAATAGATAAGCTTTTTACACGTGTGAGTATCCTCAGAGCAAGACGTATCCTTTACCTCCCTTTCTAGGTACTATCATAATCAATTATTTCCCGTGCACTTAGTACTCTAACCCGATTTGATCTCCCTTTTTAGGTACTATAAAGTTACTCTTAATCCTACTTGTTAACCCGAATTCAATTCAATTAACAAACATTCATATAAGACGGTTCTAATAAAATCTCGGAATCCCTTCACTTAGAATTATAATAATAAACCCTGCTCATTAGTGAACGCACTCAATCAATAACCATGTTATGCATTCAGACTCTACACAATGATTATTGATGCACAAAACAACTATGAGTATAGATTAAAAATGTGCAATCTTATATAAAATAAACCACAAGTAGCGTTGTACGGAGTATACACACGAAATACAAATCAACTCATGAAACCTTCATAACCCTAGAACTACCGAAGTGGCTCTAGCCCATGATTGATCTAAGAACAATCATGGTTAGTTAGACCAATCTTACTTGAATCTCCAGCTGAACCTCTGTCACAGCTCTCCTACTCTCCACTTGTAATGTGTTGTTGATGATGATCCCTTTCTTCTTTCTTTTTGTGATTCTTAGTGACTTCTCCCTTGACTGCATGAGCCTCCTTTATACTTGTAATCACGTCTCTAGGGCTTAGAATGGGCTTTTCAAGTGATCTCACGCGTTTTGGCCTCAAAAATCCGGATAAGGTAAGTTCCCGCACGTCTGTTCGACCTCGTCAAACAAGTCAAACCACTGGCCGCAGGTCGAACCTCAGGTCGAACCCACCTACTGGAAGTACTCTGCACTTGGTTCGACCTCTTGTACAGGTCGAACCTCTCCCTCTTTGGTCGAACCATAGGTCGAACCCCAACACTGGACAATTTCTGCTCCCGATTCGACCAACCATCAGGTCGAACCCCCAACATCGTGGTCGAATCAACTTTCTCGCGAACTGGTTCGACCATGGTTCGACCTGATAGACAGGTCGAACCCCTTGAGTCAATGTCGAACCCTCCTTCTGCACACTTAGCAATGCTGGTTCGGCCTATAGGAGAGGTCGAATCCTCCTCCAACAGGTCGAACCCACCTCTCTCCTTCGCGGTTCGCGTGGTCTCGACTTTGTCTCTTCGATTCTTGGCACTTTCACTCCAATTTTTCTATGAAAATCACTTAAATAGCTCCACTAACACCTGATTCATGCTAATTCACAATATATATAGGTTTTCCACCTATTTCCACCTCAAAACTCTCCAAAACTAGTACAAAACATGATGCTAAACTTGTGAATTTACACACTCATCAGGTTCCATACGTTTCTAACAAGCAGCGGAAGCAAGTAAAATAAGAAACGAACCTTTCACCAGGGTATGTTGATGAAGATGGATTCTCATTGGTAGCCTGCATGACATCGCGAGAATGGCCATAACTTCGTCATCTGAACTCCGATGGGAGTGATCTATACGCTCAGACGATCTTCTCTTCTGCGGCTTTCCGCCATTATATTAAACATCAAATTTGGAGTACTGTACGATTTTATATGAATTTTACAAGGTGGCATACAGAAGCAGCAAATAACCTTCCGGTCTTCTGCTGTATTCTCAAGTCCAATCTCGACGTCGTGTGGGTGATGATACTCGAGATCTACTCAATCTGCTATTCCCTAACCCCCTTCACAGTGTTAGGCATGAATTATCAATTGATTAGGGTTTCCGGACAGCTGAGATGACTTATATATGGGCTACAGCAGGGACCAGAAGGAGAAATTAGAGTTGGGCCTCCATTGGGCTTAAGTATCCAAGTTTATCCCAAAGCTTATACTTAAGTCCAATAATAATATTATATACCACTAAAATATTATTACTGCACTATCGATCTAATTCCATAATTACGTTATGGGCTCCTTCTTATTATGAGCCTGATAATCTTCCCATGTTTAAGATATACAATGTCCATTAATTAATTAAGTTACTGACAACTCCATTAATTAATATCTCATCCGAGAGTAGTACCACTCAACCTCATTATCATGCTGGAATAAATCCACCTGCAGGGTTTACATGATAATCTTTATGAGCTCCTCAAGGAGACATCATCAACCTATGACGGACACGGATTCCTTCTACAATTAACAGCACACCATAGAGACAGTACTACTTCCCAACTCACCGAGTTTATTGATTTAATTACATGTAAATCTCACCCATTGATGAATCAAAGAAATACATACTGTCCTACGTGTCGAGGTTATTGTATAGGGATTAAGAGAACGAACATCCATGATAACAGAGATCAAGTTCTTCTATAAGTCAGTATAAGTCGAACGATCTCAAGTGGTCCTGCTCAATACATACAAAGTGCACTAATATGATTCTATAGCCAAGACAAGCTAATACCAAACCACACTACAACCATCCTGATAGAGAGTCCCTGTCTATCTCAGTTGTGAGCATCTGTTTATACTTCATAAGGAAATCGATAATATGATTTTCCGCGTGTTGTCGCACAACATATTATCTACAGTATAAAGTAAGTGGACTATTGCATCTACATATAAATAAATTACAAGACGCAATCATTTGAACATATGATTCTCATTTCAAATAAATTATTATAACATTGATCATACTAAAGCTAGACTTTTTTTATACAATCCAACAATCTCCCACTTATACTAAAAGACTATGTTGTCATGTCTTCTGCCATACATCTGATTCCCACTCCCACTACATGACCATCAAAAGCTCTCGCCTTAAGGTCCTTGTAAATAGATTTACTAGGTTATCATTCAATGCAATCTAGGTGACAACAACCTTCCTCTCGTCATACGATTTCTCGTAACAGATGGTACTCGCCTCCATGTGTTTAATTGCCTTATGGGCTCGTGATTCTTTCAAGTTTGCAACTGCACCATTATCATCAAAATAAATTGTGATATCCTTGGGCAAACTTAGAAATACTTCAAAGTCCATCATGAAGTTTCTAGAGTCATATAGATACTTTGGCTGCCTCATAGGCTCCAATTTATCATCTTTCCATGATGGAGTCCGGAGTCTGAAATATATTTCTATATAACACTCCTCCACATTATGACTCTACTTCCTAAAATTAAACACAACCTTTGAGGTGGATTTACTGCCGTCTATATCTGATTTGAAAAATCCGAATCTATGTAACCTATAAGAAGCAGTAATATGTTCGGTAAGCCCACATATAGTTTCTAGTCCTTTTCAGGTACTTCAAAATTATGTGTTACCACAGTTCATCATTCTTATTTCGGGTTACCTTGATACCCACTGTTCATGCCATTGGCAATACATTTATCCATTCTCGTGCATAACATTCCTTAGATTAAGCCTCCTTATTCGCCGAAGCATAAGGAACCGCTTTCATCACCTTTATCTTCTTTTGTATCTCAAGACACATTTCCTTAGATAAATTCACATGCTAAACGAGTAAGGATCGTATCATTTTACGAAACTTGAGATAAGCATAACATCCTTTCTTGTGATCCGTATTACAGTGATCAAAAGGATATATTTTGCTTCTCTTAAGTTCTTCATTTCATACCGCTTTATCAACTATACCCATACGCCCAATAATACTCTTTCATTATCTCCAATGAGCAATATATCATCTACGTAAAGTACAAGAAATTCCACCATGTTTCCATCACTCTTTTCAATACACAAGACATATCCGAGCATTGATAAAATCCATATCACTGGATTTCTTCATCAAAACGGATGTTCTATAATTTTTGAAGCTTGCTTTAGTCCATTGATAGATACTTTTAAGCTTACTATCAAAATGCTCTTAGCTCTTTGCAATGAATCACTCTGGTTGCTTCGCATAGATGTTTTCCTCAAGCCTTCCAATCAGGAAAGCTGTCTTGACATCTATTTGCTACCCCTCATATTCCATATGAGTAGCATCAAATAAAAGAATCTGGATCAACATAAGCATAGCTATCGGCAAATAGGTTTCCTCATAATCGAACCCTTTCTTTCTGAGTATACCCTTTTCGCAACAAGCTTTGCTTCCAAGGTTTTCACCTTATCCTATGATCCTCTTTTATTTTGCATAACCACTTCCAATGGCTTCTATACCATTTAGAGGTTCTACAAGCTCCCAGATCTAATTTAGAATTCATCGATTCTATTTCAACTTTATTGCACTTGCTAAGATATCGCATTTCGATCTTGTAGTGCTTCGTCATATCCATGGGTCAATTTCATATTTACTAGGGACCAAGTCTTACGACTCTCCCAAAACATATATCTTATAGGTTATCGAGCAACCCTTCCACTATGACAAGGCACTTCACGCAATTGTGTATCAGACGTGACACGCGTTGCAGTTTACCTTGTGGTACATCCTCTTGTACACTTGGTACTTATACTTTGTGTTATCCTTTCACTTCCTTTAGAACAATTTATACATGGGTTTATGATTTAATACATAGTCCTTTTGCAAAAATCTAGTATTTAAGTTAACAATCACCCTTCAATCTTTTTGGACTAATTAAATTACCCTTCATTTTCCTAGGATATCCCACAAATAGAAAAATGTTCATACGAATTACTGTTTCTAGGGCATATCCATAAAATAAATTTAATAATTCCAAATAACTCATCATCTATCTAACCATTTCCATAAGAGTCTTTCTCTTATTAGGATTACAAGATGTGTTATTAATTACTATTTGTTGCATCCGTAGGATAAACATGATTCAAGAGTTTACAAATTGTCACTAACGTACCTCAATAGATTATAACTCCATCCTTCATTACTATGACCATGTCATTTAAATGAAATAGAGTATACATCCGTAAATGCATAGAAATTGAAATGAAATTCTTTCTATGAAAATGTACATAAAGACACTTTCTCAAAATCAAATGTTTACTCATATCGTAAGATACATGAACAACTCCCACTCTAACAGCCATTACTCTCGTAGTATTACCCATGTGCAGAATAACAATCTCATCATCACTTAGTTACATGCTTTTAGTGATTCTGATATCTACACACAACGTGTCAGTAGATGCCATCAGTAATCACGCTTCTACAACTAGTGAATGAGAAACTAACTTTGTTCACATTTTGATGAAATTGGATTTCCTTTGCCATATATTTTGTCAGAAGTTCCCCACCATATACAACCTCTTGTAATTCAGGCGGAACTTGCTCAAAAACATTTAGGCAAATAATGAGGAATAAATTGACCTAGGTCTCCCCTTCAATTTCTATTCCAAGTATTTCCAATTCATTCATCAAGTTAACCATGACCTCTTCCCTTTTAATCTCACTCAAGTATCTGAAGAGTCTCATAAGACCATCATATTTCTATGAACTTCTCACCTCTTCACTAGAGACTTTAAAATGCATCATGGGACATCCTTAGTGAGAACACACTTATATTTTCCAAAGCAGTAAAATTCAAAACCAAGATTCTTTTCTAATCAACTAATTTTGGACCAGTAAATATAATTTCTTTCAGTAAACAATAAGTGAGATAATACCATTTGAAAATCAGAGAATCACAAATAAATACACCGATCAAATCTTTGAATTTTATCCTTTTATATTTATTTCCTCAAAATAATATAAAAAATAAAATTCATCGATATCTCAAGCACCGTGAGTCTGCAAGCCACGTTAGTGTGGATGTTTACAAACCCGAACATTTACAAGAGAAGGTTTTACCCATTAATTTTATTTGTCAACCTAACCTCATGACAAAATAATTAATAGTCGATTTCTCTTTAGCCATGCAAATAATAGCAGTGACTCCGTTGGGGAGGATACTAATTATTTATACCTAAGTGTACATCATTATTTGATTCCAAGTCCATTGCACGAGCTTATGTGTCTTACAATTGGAGAAGTACACACGCGCTCAGATAACTTCTTACAATCATCGATTATATATTTGTACCAGTGAGCCGCATATAAACTCATCCGTTAGGGAGGAAGGCCTATTGTCAACATGCAAGTTCATGTGCCACATTACAAACAATAATTTTTTAATGAAGTCTGTACCAGTGATCCGTGAATAAACTCATTCGATGGGGAGAAAGATTTATGCCAACACGCAAGTTTACTCACATCACTTACAAACCAATAATGGAGGCCGCGGGAATTAATAATCAATTCTCTCTCCCACTTAGTTATTTAATACAGAGGATTTTTACATGCATATAATATTAAAAAATAAATACACAATTTAGCATGCTCCTATTACGACAGATAAGGCATTAAATCAAATAGAACATGCATCCAATCCAAATATATAACAATAATTAGCAAATTAAAACAATTATTGGCAATTATATATAAGGATGAATAAATAAAAAAATGCCAAGTAATTAGTTGACTTGGTCAACAAGCAAGAAGCATATGATTGGCTCAAACAAGTAAGTTTCTTGTACCCTAAGCCATCTATCACACACGATCACTTCCGGATAAACATCAATCGCCGCCCCCATAAGATCCCAGCCCATTCATGTCGTAAAAAACTGCCCTTCGCCGGAACGCGAGTTGCCAAAGCATTGCCCGCCGGAGAGATTGATGTTCACCATTAATCCCTCGCACAGCCGAAATAATGAACATCGTCGGAGTTCTTAGATGGTTGCCGGTCTTGCAGCCATGCCTCAGCTTATCCAGCATCGCTCAATGCCGTCCGCTGCCGGCTTCCACGCCAGCAGCAGCTACTGGTTGCTGCTGACTTATCTTCTCATGCCTTTCATCGACAACAGACTGCCTAATCCATTACGACCATCACCGTGAATGCAGCCATGAACGACCATTGTAGCCTCCAGAATAGAAATCATACAGTCCTGATCGGAATTGAGAGTACCCAACCAGAGATCACTGCAGATTCATTCTGAATCCTCCACAGACCCGCTTGGAATCTCTCATCAATGCACAATAAACTACAGTTCCGACCGGTGACTCACCAGACCTGATCGAAAACTCCCAGGTCTGATCGGAAATCTTGTTGTTACAACAAACACCACTCAGTGCTTCCACCAGTGGCTGGCCATGCCTCGTTCGTCGCCATGTCGTTTCTTCACTGGTGCTACCGTCTCATGAAATGTTGCCTGCAACGACAAGCTCCTGGCGTGCCTGCCAACCCTCGCTGTCGTGTAGCCTCACCTGTGATCCTTCAAAACCATTGCCAGACCCAGTCACATGCCGATAAATCTACTCACGTCTTCATCTTCTCAGGCTTGCCAAAACCCAGTGACGTGATGAACACGTATGAACACCGACAGCCACCCTCTTCACCCATCATCCTATCGATGGCCAGATGACTTCCGTCGACAACCAGGATATCATCATGATGCCTCCATCAGTGAACCATTCGCGGTGCCCACATCTGGGCTCACCAGCGTGCCATCCCTTCATACGTGCCACCAGCATTCATCAGGTGTGCCATCACTGGATATCAGCATCGCTGCTATCGAACAACAATACACCAAAAAAAACTTCAAAACAGCCGCCTTCTTCAAATACACGATCTGACCAACATCATCAACAGGCAAGACTCTTGCTTTCGCGTTGGCGATCATACCAGCACATCCACTTACATTGCCCAATGCTACCATCGCACAGCCACGTCAAGTGATCATCAATTGTGGTGTAGTGTGTGTGGTGTAGTTTTTAGGGTTGTGCAGCCATGGAAACATCTTAAGGTTTTATGAACAACCAATCGTGAAGAACAGGTTTCATAAACGTATAATTCACGTAGGGATTATCATGGATTCAGTTCATAAATCAAAACCCTAATCAACATGCTATCATTATTCAAGAATAATTCACATAAAACCCTAGCCTAACGTGACATGCTTCATCACGAAACCGAAGCTCTGATACCAATTGTTGGCATTCGATCATTTGATTAACATGACCCGTTAGGGTTCCATACATTTCTAACAAGCAGCAGAAGCAAGTAAAATAAGAAACGTATTACCTTTCACCAGGGTATGTTTATGAAGATGAATTCTCACCGGCAGCCTATGTGACGTCATGAGAATGGCCATAACTTCCTCATCTGAACTTCGATGGGAATGATCTACACAGTCAGACGATCCTCTCTTCGGTGGCTTTCTGTTAGTATATTAAACATCGAATTCGGAGTAATGTACGATTTTATATGAATTTTGCAAGGTGGCATACAGCAGCAGCAAACAACCTTCCGGTCTTCTGCTGTATTCTCAAGTCCAATCTCGACGTCGTGTGGGCGACGATCCTCGAGATCTACTCAATCTGTTGTTCCCTAACCCCCTTCACAGTTTTAGGCGTGAATTATCAATTGATTTGGGTTTCCGGACAGCTGAGATGACTTATATATGGGCTACAACAGGGACCAGGAGGAGAAATTAGAGTTGGGCCTCCATTGGGCTTAAGTATCCAAGCTTAGCCCAAAACTTATACTTAAGTCCAATAATAATAATATATACTACTAAAATATTATTACTGCACTATCTTTCTAATCTCATAATTACGTTATGGGCTCCTTATTATGAGCCCGTTAATCTCTCCATGTTTAAGATATACAATGTCCATTAATTAATTAAGTTACTGACAACTTCATTAATTAATATCTCATCCGAGAGTAGTACCACTCAACCTCATTATCATGCCGGAATAAATCTACCTGTAGGGTTTACATGATAATCCTTATGAGATCCTCAAGGGAACATCATCAACCTATGACGGACACGGATTCCTTCTACAATCAACAGCACACCATAGAGACAGCACTACATCCCAACTCATAGAGTTTATTGATTTAATTACATGTAAATCTCACCCATTGATGAATCAAAGAAATACATACTGCCCTACGTGTCGAGGTTATTGTATAGGGATTAAGAGCACGAACATCCATAATAACAGAGATCAAGTTCTTCTATAAGTCAGTATAAGTCGAACGATCTCAAGTGGTCCTACTCAATACACACAAAATGCACTAATGTGATTCTATAGCCAAGACAAGCTAATACCAAACCACACTACAACCATCCCGATAGAGAGTCCCCATCTATCTCGGTTGTGAGCATCTGTTTATACTTCATAAGAAAACTGATAATATGATCTTTCGCGTGTTGTCGCACAACATATTATCTACAGTATAAAGTAAGTGGACTCTTGCATCTACATATAAATAAATTATAAGATACAATCATTTGATCATATGATTCTCATTTCAAATAAATTGTTATAACATTGTTCATACTAAAGCTAGACTTTTAGTATACAATCCAACATCAAGAACTGTGTTATCTTTCTTAAAGAAACATATCTTCGCCCGCTATGGAGTTCTTAGAGCACTAGTGAATGATGGAGGGTCTCACTTCGTCAATAAGCTTCTTGAAAAGGTGCTTAAGGATTATTGAGTCAAGCATAGGGTTACTACACCCTATCACCCTCAAGAGAATGGGCAAGCTGAAGTCTCCAACCGACAAGTAAAGCAGATTTTGGAGAAGGTAGTCGGAACCAATAGGAAGGATTGGGCTATGAAGCTTGATGATGTTTTGCGGGGGTTCTGGACTGCTTATAAGATGGTGTTGGATATGTCACCGTATCAAATCGTCTATGGGAAGCCATGCCACTTACCCGTAGAGATTCAGCACAAAGCTTTTTGGGCATTGAGGAGTTTGAATTTGTCTCTCAAGGATCAAAAGAAGTTGAGAATGACTCATATCAATTAATTAGATGAGTTCAGGAATCAAGCTTACAAGAACTCGGAGATCTTTAAGGAGAGAATGAAGAAATGGCATGACTCGAAGATCTCATACAAGGAGTTCAAGCAAGGTGATGAGGTATTACTCTTTAACTCTCGCTTGAAGCTCTTCATAGGGAAATTGAAATCGAAGTGGATGGGGCCATACATTATCCATAGAGCCTGCAGAGGGGGGAGTTTCGAGTTGATGGACAAAGATGGAGACATCATAATGGCCAATAAGTATCGTTTGAAGCATTACAAGTCATCGGATGATGCTTCTGTCATCTTTGAGGATACCTTGCACTAGAGTGGTACCGTCGTGGCTCTCGGACGTTAAACATGAGCGCCTATTGGGGGTTTTCCCTCCCGTTTTATTGCTTTAATTTCATTGGTGTGAGTGAGACATTTTTATATTTGACGTGCTTATTATTCGGAAATTACATCTCTTTGCAAACTTAGTTTTCACTATAGTTTCTAATAAGTTTGGGGGAGGTGTGATGTATTTACCTCATCATAGCGCGGAGAATATGATCTTTTCTTTGTAACGTTTGCTAGGAGAGTTGATTTTTTGCGGTATATTAAAACTTTAGCCGGTTTTGAATCATCGATTTTTTACAATTTACCTAGTATTTAGTAGTGATTGGTTTTTTTAGTGTCATATGCGGAGTTACACATGATTTTATGGTTTTAAGAGTTTCTCTAGCTTACTTTTTGGATATCTCGATACTTAATGTTGTCCTAGAGTTGAATGTTTCAAGGAAATCCGAGAAGGGTACGAAGTTTAGGAAGTTCGAGAGGTCGTTCGACTTTTAGGAGAGTTGTTCGACCAAGCTATTTGATCGATTAATGGTCGAACAAAATGCAGAATTCTTCCAGAGAGGTTGTTCGACTTGAACCTTGCAGCTCAACTAAGATGTTATAGTCGAGCAACGGTCGAGCAAAGTGAACAAAACTTACAGAGACTGTTTGACTAAACATAGGTTGTTCGACCAAGACTTGAAAGTCGAGCAATGGTCGAGCAAAGTGCGCAAAACTTGCAGTAGAGTTGCTCGACCAAGTGGTGTTGCTCGACTTTTCCAGCGAAGTCGAGCGGAGATCGAGCAAAATGTGAAATTTGTCCAGTAGGGTTGCTCGACTTCGACCGTGTTCTTCGACCAATATCTGAAAGTCGAACTGAGGTCGAGCAAGTCAGGGCAAAACAGAGACCCATTTTTGTACATTGCTCGACTTCAAACCCTTATTCGACTTGTATATACAAGTCGAGCTAAGGTCGAACGGAGTCTGGAGAAGTTTTTAAAAGGTGATATTTTCATTCCGTTCGACACACACATCCATCACCCTTTCTCGAGCACCACCATAACCGTAAGTTCTTCCACCCAATCTATTTTCTACACTTTAATCCTCCATTTCACATACTTTCACATCCGAATTCGAGTGTTCTCAAGTCTGATTTAGGGCTAGATTCGAATTTTTGGGGGTTGTTTTCATTGTCTTCACCACACGAACACCATGACAAGCAAAGGTATATTTTCTCCTCATTTTTTACTCGTGGATTGTGATAATGCTTAGTGAAGAATGGGTGAGTGGATTCATGCTAGTCTTGGGTAGATTTGTTGTTGAATTGTTGAAGTTCCTATTCGAAATTGCATTTGAAATTTTCATGAATTGTTCTATGTTGCATTGTGGAATTTTTGTGAAATTGATGTTGTATGAAGCATGGGATTTAGTTTAATTTTGAATTATACATATGGGCTCGTTGATTTTGGGTTAGACTTAGGTTTGGCATTTGTTTATCTCTTTTGGTTGTGCATTGAACTATAACTTTTTTAGGAAAAGAGATTGCCTCTTCTTCGAAGAGGAAGGGAAATAGTCACCCCCGTTGAGAGAGATAGTCAAGAAGATGAAGATGGGTAGAAGAAGGCCAGCGGATTTTGGGATTAAAATTGGAGATTGGGAAGAGAAAAAAGGAACTTTGGAATGCAATATCTCAAAAGATAAGAAGGACTAGGTATCAAGATGATCGTGACATGATGGACATGAACATCATCGACATTTGTTAGATGTTTAATCGAGTGGGCATCACGAGGTTCATGGAGATGAAGAGGTTGACGTACTTTCACATTACTGCAGAGGTCTTATCCACGCTGAGAGTTGAGCGTGGTGACGGATACCTTCCATATGGTATTCGGATGCAAATAGGTGGACAGGAGCAGACTATGTGGGCTCGAGAATTTAATGAGATAATTGGTTGTAAGAATGTGGTTGGAACAGAGAGTGGTGAGTTCAAACCCGATGAGTTCTGGAGAGCTATTACGGGGAGGAATGAGAACTATAAATTCGAATGCTTCCAAGGTTGCTTTTATTCACAACCCCGTGATTGCTTACATGGACCGGATTTTGGTGAGCACATTGTTTGCAAGGTCCGAAGGAAGTTGTATTCCGAGAGGGAAGCTCTATGTCTTATGGTGTATGCTCAACGGAGTTTACTTCAATGTGGCAGTCTACTTTTTCCATCAGCTTTACAAGTTCATAATTCATGGATTTCAAAGAGTAAACATCGGAGGGCTGATCACCATTATAGCGGAGTATTATAGGATTGACTTGAGTAGGTACGATCCTATTCGAGGTGATCCGGACTTGATCTTGACATCATGTGTGAGGATGGGGCTGATTGAGCGAGCAGATGATACTTGGATGTTCATCCGAGGGAAGGAGCCTCGAACACTTCAATTTCCATTGGTGATAGCTGATCTTACCACTGTGAGGAACAATAATAACTTGTTTATGAATACTACGGAGCACACAGTGATCTCGGAGACTTGATTGGGAAGAGAAAATTGGAGATTGCTAGTTGAGTTGCGTGAGCATGGAATCGGCTTAGATGAGGACATGATTTTGATCGGAGATCCGACTGATTTTGAAGAGGAGGAGCCACAACCACCACCTATTTTTAATTATCAGGAGAATATGCCTCCGGTGTAACCTCAACAGCCACTTGAGAAGGAGTTTTTCGAGCCACCACCACAACCACAGCCGCAGCCGTAGCCGCATGAAGATTATTGAGTGGCCCATGATCAGTTTAATCGGGAGTAATTTTGATTGATGCATGAGCACTTTGCCATACTCAATACGAACCAGCAAGAAACGAATAGGCAGCTAGTACTTGCGAATGCCAACTACGCCGCACTTAATGCACACTATGATACGATGGATGATAGGTTAAGGCAGTTGCAAGACCATGAGCGCTTGATGGCTCAAAATATCAGTGAGCTCCTAGGGCATTTGATCGTTGGCATGAAGAGAGGAGTGATGATGATGGTGATGCTCCGGAGGAGTAAAGTGGCCAGGTCTTTTATATTTTCTGATTCTTCTTATCCCCATTCTCTTTCACACTTTACAGGTGGAGATTGCTATAGGTTTAGTGTTTGATTCATGTGTGAGTGGCATGTACTGATAATAATGATGATGGAGGATGGTACATGGATTTGTTTGTAATTATTAGTTATAAGGATTGTTGATGCTATGCATGTGCTATTTTGATGCATGTTGATTTATTGATGACAAGCATGTTCTGTTTTGCTTGTAGTTCATAGGAAATTGATATTGATTGCATGCTTTGAAGAGTGCTTAGGATTCTATTACCCATGTGAGGATACGCATAGTAGTTTATTCTTGAGAGTCGTTTGTATACTCGTATTCTAGAACTTGACTTGGAGTCTTATGTGAAATCTATAATTGATAGATATTAGGAAATAATCTTAGGTCATTATTGTTAATTAAGTTACTTAGCCAAATTAATCCTACCTTATTATATGATTATAATTGGAAGCCCTTTTAGAGCCTTTAAGCTTTTTCTTTGGCAAGCCTTGATAATGAGTTATTTACCTTTTAAGCCTTGAACATATTTTACTAGTAAAGAGTGGAGGTAGATGAATGCTCTATGAAATTTTGAAGAGGAATAGAAGGAGAGATTTGGTGAAATCAGATTCGAGAGACAAGAGGTTAAATCTTAAGAGGGATAGTGCCTGAAATCGGAATCCCAAATACTAGAGAGGGTAGTGCCCGAAATTGGTACCCTTATACTTGAAGAACACCGGAATTGGTATTCTACTACGAAGAAGAATGGTTGATCCAAGTAAAGATGGAGGAATGGTGTATAAACGTGATCGTTAAGAGGACAAAAAAGTGAAGAAGGGAGCAATTGAAAAGCAATATACCAAGGTAATTCTTTACTAGTAGAGTTAGTCACTTATCTATATTCTTCCACCTTTACTAAAGAGCCAACATTAAACATTAAAGCAAGTCCTTTGTGATCCTAGAGTTGAGTCGATTATAGATGGATTTTTTAGACCTTTGTCAAGCTTATGGTTATGCGAGTATATGAATTGAATTTGAGTGTATATATTAACCCGATAAGTGTAAATCTTTTACACTATAGATGGAGAGAATAAATATTTACCCGTGAGCTAGATGACTTAGCACTCGTAGAAGTATTGTAATTGATTGATGTTTGCGTGAATGAAAGGTATGATGATTGCATGTTTTGAGTTGATATGATTGTATGTGTTAGGATAGGTTGTGCTTGATCTCGTGATTACACTCTCTATTTTGTTTGATTGTCCTTGCCTCGGGATGAGCAACAAGTAAGTTTGGGGGTTTGATGAGAGTGCAAATTCACGTATTATAGACTCCGATTCATGTGAAAAGAGGGTATGATTTGGTTTATTATTGAGATGAATCAGGTTGTTTACGAGAAGCCATGAATTGGAGGTTGGTAAGGTTATTTTGAGCATATTTGTATATGAAAACAGGTGTAGAAGGCTCGGAATTAGAAGATACAATTTTTGAGGCAAGTTTCGAAGACAGCTCGAGTTCAAGGCCGTACTCGACCTCTATTGCTTTGGTAGAACAAGGGGCCCAAGTCAAGCATATTATGCAAATCCATCCAGAGAGCTAGCTCGACTTGGAGGGGCTGCTCGATCATAATCATCTTGGTCGAGCAGATGAGCAGAGGTCGAGCAGAATGTGAAAATCATACAGAGAGTTTGTTCGACTTGAAGGTGTTGCTCGACCAATATTGGTTTGGCTGAGCAGAGAAGACTGGTCAAGCAGAATGTGCGAAATCGTCCAGTGAGCTTGCTCGACCAGTTGCTCAAGTTCGAGGCCTTGCTCGACTTCCAAGGCATGATCGAGCGGATGTTCGCTGCTGCTATTTATGGTAATTCCAGATATCTTTTACCAAATTTGACGTGTGCTTCAAGAAAAGGCCCATCCTAAGCCCATAAGGAGGTCCTATGAGTATAAAAGAAGAGTTTTTGCAGGAGAAAAGAACACACATCATTCATCATCCATCTACCACCGAAACCCTACCGTCATCCAATGGGGTCGTGAGAGAGGTTCGTCTGGCGCGTCAAGTAATATCATACCAATCAACCATGATTGCTCCTAGATCAATCATGGGCTAGAACCACCCCGGTAGTTCTAGGGTTATGAAAGTTTATGAGTTAATTGAATTTTCATATGTAAACTCCGTACAACACTACTTGTGGTTTATTCTATATAAGATTGTGCTTTTTTAATTCATACTCACGGTCGTTTTGTGCATCATTAACTTTTATGTAGAGTCTGAATACATCTCTTGGTTATTGATTGAGTGCGTTCACCGCTGAGCAGGATTACATGTTATAATTCTAAGTGAAGGGATTCCGAAGTCTTATTAGAACTATCTTACATAGATACTTGTTAATTGAATCTTATTCGGGTTAATAAGTAGGATAAAGAGTATAACTTTATAGTACCTAAAAAGGGAGATCAAATCGGGTTAGAGTACTAAGTGCATGGGAAATAATTGATTATGATAGTACCGAGAAAGGGGGGTGAAGTATATTTCTTACTCCGAGGATATTCACACGTGTCATACGCTTGTTTGCTTGTATCTATAGAGTAAACTTGCATTGTTTAGTGATGCGTCCATAAACCACAAGGCAAAGTCGGACATTAACACATGGAAAGGAAATTAATAAGTAAAACCGGATGACCTGAAGAACTACTTAATTACTTACTTGATCACAACCGAATTTTCTCTATTGCTTGCTTATTTACTTTACTATTTCAATTGTATGTAATTTAGTCTCGTAATCAAACTAAATCCAATTTGCCAACATAATCTTAGTTAATTAGAATATAATTAAATGGATAATCATCCGTCCCTCGGGTTCGATAATCACTTGGTTGTCTATCGAAACTACAATTGATATCCTTTATACTTGGGATAATTTTGTGTGTTGAGAAAACGCTCATCAATAATCCAGTTTCATTCATTAATCTCCCTTTCATGTATCAATGTCCAATTCTGCCTTGTGAAATATAGATACATCGCTAAACCATGCAAATCTACTCTACATACACAAGTAAATATGCATGTAACACGTGTGAATAACCTCGGAGCAAGAGATATAATTTCACCCCCCCTTTCTAGGTACTATCAGTATCAATTATTTTTCCCTAGGATTGGTACTCTAACCCGATATAATCTCCCTTTATAGGTACTATAAAATTACTCTCTTTATCCTACTTATTAATTCGAATTCAATTCAATTAAAAAGTATTCATATATGATAGTTCTAATGAAGTTTCGGAGTCTCCTCGCTTAGAATCATAACATGGAATCATGTTCAATGATGAACGCACTCAATCTACAACCAAGATATATTTTCAGACTCTATATACCAAATGAAGATGCACAAAGCGACCGTGAATATGGATTAAGAAAGGATAATCATATATAAAATAAATTCACAAGTAGTATTGTACAGAGTATACACACGAAAGTTCAATTAATTCATAAGAACCTTCAAAACCCTAGATCTACTAAAATAGTTCTAGCCCATGATGTTGCGAAGAATAATCATGGGGGTTAGATAGATCTTACCTATATGTCCGGAAAATTAGAAAGTAGAAGAAAAGAATTAGGAAAATCCTTGGGGTAGAAGTCTCATTCCTTCATTCTTCCGTCTCTTCAAATCCTCTTGGTTCTCCTTCTTGATTCCACAGACGAATCTTCACAGTGATGGATGGATGGAGGAAAGGATGTGGTTGAAGGTTGGGGGGTGATCCCCCCTTGTGGGGTGTAGGATGATTGTGTTCTCTCTCTAATCCAATCTAATCTAATTCCTTATTAATGTGATCTACATCCCCTTTATACTTGTGAGCTCTCCTTATGGACCTTGGATAAGCTTTTCTTAGAAAACACCAAAATGCACACACTGAAGGTGTAAATCCCATCAAAATCAGCCATTCGACCAGACTAATTTTGGTTGAACAAGACCTCCTGGTTGAACGGTGGTCGAACAACCTTTCTGTAAGTCAGAACACATTCTGTTCGACTTGACCTCTTCCGTTCGACCATGCAAATTCTGGTCAAACGGATCTCCTTGGTTAAACAAGCTTGCGCAGTCTCACCGTTTCGTACATAACTCCCACATCCAAGCTTCGATTTGAGTAATTCTTACGCTCATGCGATTCTATTTTCCTTGGCTTTCTATCAATATAAAGAACTCACAGAAAACCTAACATTTGAGTGTATAACAAGTCATGAAACGTGGCACAGCCGTTCTATTCGGCACATCTTGCGCGACGTCACCACTTTTATCATAACTTTCTCGTTTGGAATTCGATTGGGGTAATCTTTACGCCAAAACGACCCTCTCTTCTGTGTCTTTCCAACCTATATCAAAATTTCAATTCAAAGCTCCAAACGAACACAGAAAAATTATACAAGTTGGACGTGCGTTTTTCAGCATCATTGCACAAATTGCACATTTTCTCCAACTTGTCACTTTTAATCCTTTTTTCACCTAAAACACAACAAAACACCTCAAACGCACCTTTTCTCACATATATTGAATATAAGACACTTGTGCTAATATATGACTACAATTCTCATCAAAAAGGTGTTAAATTGGACACTAAAACACGCTTATTTTCACTCTCAACAAATCTCCAAACTTACCCGTTGCTCGTCCCAAGGCAACAAAATAAAAATAAAGAGAGAGAGTAAGAAAATTAGCGGGAAAACAAGGAATATGACCAATACTCCTTTCAAAATAGAATTGTCCTCAACTTAGGTCATGCAACTCTCATTACGTGTAATAATCAATTCATAGCATACAAGATAAGACAATCACCACTAATTCAAATTCTCCATTGACGTGTTCTCACGGGAAGTATATATCACTCGCACTCAAGTGTAAAAGATGTACACTTATAGGTTAAGGTATTTACACTCAAATTCAATTCAAGTGCATGCGTAACCATAAGGTTGCCCATTATCTCAACTCTCCTTTTACTTATAGCTAGCAAATCATGGATCAAAATTGTCTGTTATTTGGTTGTAATGTAGGCTCTTTGGAAAAAGGTAGGAAATATATGGATAAGTGACTCAAAACTCAGATCGATCAAGCGGCTGTCTCTCTCAATCTTTTTTTTTTCATCACCTTTTATTCAAGCACAACATTCTCATCAAACTCTCCCATCTTTCTCCTTCAAGCACAACATTTTCTTTCCGAATTTTTTCTTGCTCTTCAACTCCATCATTCTCCTTTTCTTCACCCTTTTTTCTCTTTTTTTTTCTTTTTTTTTCTTTTGAGGTGCACTACCTCATGCATCCTCCATAGGGTACTAGATTTTAGCACTACCCTAGGGTGTTTGACTCTATGGAGTACTAGATTTGAGCACTACTCTAGGAATTTTCCTTTTGATCCTTAAGATTCTTCCTTCATCATCCTTATCGACCCTCAAATCACCACTCTCTTCAATTAAGCTATATTGGCTATCAAAAGAATGTATTTAAAAAGGCTCAAGCGGACTGACTTGGGATTTAATGAATTCAAGTAAAGTGCATGGGAAAAGTTAGGCTATTCAAAGATGGCCTAATATCATTTCCATAATCCGCTAGACTAATTTTGAATATTCAAGGAGACTCAAGGCAAGTTCTAGAGTACACGCACAAGAACGATACTCACCTAAAAAGAAATATCATGTGATTATGTACATGATCAACGAGGCTCAAAATCTCACATGATTTTTAACAAGTAACAGAGCACCATTCACTGTAAGTAATATCACACAAGTACACATAGAACTTCATACTACAATATAATTCAAGTACACTTCCTTCATCAATTTCAAAAGCATATGAATTTTAAGCACAATTTAAAAATATAAGCTCACATGTCCACAAAAACCAAACTTAATCCTTCCACTCCATAAATTAAAAGCACACATAAAAATTAGAATAAGAAAACGAGGGCACCTGATTTCTCCTTCAAAATGTATGCACGAGCTCCTTGAGTTGTTCAACTCGGTTAGGTCAAAGCCTCATTTGTAGAACTCATCTTGCCACCTAGTTATCTTTTCTATCATCAAAGCTCAAAGACACTCATCATCACAGGATTCATCAATAATAAAATAGGAAAACTATAATAAAGACTCAATTGACTATCTTTATCTAATCGACTCCACACACTAGAAACACCACTGAACACTAGGCAAATTGCAAAAAATCGACACATCAAAACCGATTAAAGTTTCAACATACCGCAAAAAATCAACTCCCTTAGCAAACATTACAAAAAAAGATTATACTCTTGGTGCTTCAATGAGATAATAACATCACACCCCCAAACTTAGTAAAAACGTAATTGAAACTAAGTTTGCAAAGAGATGTAATTGCCGATTAGTAAGCACCTTAAATATAAAAAATTCTTACTCACACGAAAGAAATAAAGCAATAAAATGGAAGGGCAAGCACCCAACAGGTGCTCATGTTTAACGTCGGAGAGTCACGATGGATGTAACCTTTTAAACTACTAGATCAGAAGACGGTCTTCTCACATCCTCACCTTCAAGTACTTCCTTTCCCTTTTCTTTTTTACACTCAGCACCTCACCTTTCTTAGTCACAAAATATGATTCTCAGAATTTCCTTCCTTCCATGGCTGTCTAGACACCTCCTTGTCAATCTTCCACTTAAATTCAGAATCATCTGTCCTATTAAAATCAAGATTAAACAAGTTAGAAATCACATCTATGCTCTTGCATGATTGAGTCTCCATGGACATCTTCATTGCTTGATCAAGAGAGAAAACCACATCATCATTATCCATCTGCAGTCTAAGCTTCTCGGATCTCATCTTCTTTACTCTTTCCCACTTCTTTTCAACTATAAGCTCAGTATTCTGCTCTTGGGATGGCTCTGGAGTATTCTGAACAACAGGTGTAGCATTCGGTATCAAAACGAGAGGTGAATGAAGTTGTTCGTCCACAGTTTGACCAGAATGGTCTGGTCGAACAACATGGGTGTGGTCGAACGAGAGCTCTGTAAGCGGGTTCAGTCTGTTTACTGCTAGTTCGACCATAGTTCGACCAAAATATTCTGGTCAAACAGCATGGTTCTAGTAGAACAAGGACCTATAATCTGAATGCGATCCTTCTTCTCCACAGGTGCCTGTTCGACCATGGTTCGACCAGATTGATCTGGTCGAACAAGGGTGTCTTGGTTGAACGGCGGGGTATAAAATAGAGCATCGGGATTCTGTTTTTCCAAAAGCTGTTCGACCTCAGTTCGACCGTCAGGTCTGGTCGAACGAAGTGGTGTTGGTCGAACAGTGCTCCTGTTTCCATCATTTTTGCTAACTGGCTTTATCGGACCTTCGTATGGTGTCCCGGACCTCAATATGATGGCATTATTCTCCATAATTTGTGTCAATTGATTCACGTTCCCAACCATCTGTCCCATAATTGAAGTAAGGTCCTTCAACTGCTTAGATAAATCTGCATGATCAACATTAATGGTATCCTCAAGTTGATCAACCCTTGCATCATTTTCAGCCATGTATCGATTGAAGGTATCTTTAACACTCTTTACTTCGTACTGCTGCATACTAGACCCCCTTTGTGTCAACTCTGTAATCTGCTTCTGCTGGGATTCTAGTAGCTTGTTGATGTTAGCTAAACTAGAGACGATCTTATCATCCTTATTCGACTTCACCACTTGATGTTCATCCTGAGCCACTTTGCCAAGTACATAAGATCCTCTTATCTGTAGGCCAGTCACGTGAATTCATAGAGAGTCTTCGAATAACTTTTCTACTTCAAGTGTTGTCATAGATAACAGCGCTCCACCTGATGTTGCATCAATAAAAACATGTGACTCACAATCCAATCCATAGAAGAAGATACTTATGTACCGAGCCTTAGACATCCCATGTTGTGGGAACCTCCTAAGCATGTCTTTAAACCTGTCCCACGCCTCATAAAATTTCTCACCCTGATTCTGAGCAAATTGAGTGATGTCTTGCTTCATTCTTAAAATCCTTGATGGTGGCATGTATCTATCCAAGAACTTCTGGTGCAGTTGGTCCCATGTAGTGCAGTCTGCTGCATCAAAAGTCTCATACTAAGCTTCCACCCTATCAATCAAAGAGAACTTGAATAGGGCGATCAGCCTAGTATTATCATTAGCTCCAGCACCCTTATGAGTGTTTGCATAACCAAGAAATCTTTTGAGATGCTGATATGGATCTTCAAAACGACCTCCAAAAAAGAGATTCTTCTCTACCATGTTAATAAGAGCGGGATGTATCTCAAAATCATCATCTTCCCCCTTGCTCCTATCAACCCCATGTTGCCAATTCCATAGTTCGTGAAAATTTCACGTATGGAAATATTATTCGGATTCTGCCTTGCTCCGGCCATGTTAAGCTCAGTGTGTTATTCCTTCTTTTCCTTCCTCTACTTTTCCTAGTGCACAAGTACCTCAGAAAAATTCAAGGTTAGATAGAATTAAATAATCACAAATAAAAGTCTTAATCAAACTAGAAATAATAAAATCAATAATAACAGCCGTCCCCGGCAACGGCGCCAAAAACTTGATGCGTATTTTCTTTGCACGCAAAATTAATCCCCAAGTATTAAGGATATTTGTTGCAGCTTAAGCAAGCGACCAAGTTAAATATCGAACCCAAAGGACGGCGTATTATCAATTTAATTATTATCTAAATTAATTAAGAAGAAAGACAATTAAGTTTGAGATTTAATTATTAAACTACTAAGCAGAATTATTAAATAATAAATAAAATAAAATATTACTGGAAGAATACGAAAGTGGATCAAGTAGGAGAATAGGTAGTTATAGGATAATCCAGTTTCACTCATTAATCTCTCATTCGTGTATCAATGTCCGACTCTGCCTTGTGGAATATGGACGCATTACTAAACCATGTAAATCTACTCTATAGATACAAGTAAATATGCATGAAACACGTGTCAATAACCTCGGAGCAAGAAATATAATTTCACCCCCCTTTCTAGGTACTATCAGTATCAATTATTTCCTCCTAGAATTAGTACTCTAACCCGATATGATCTCCCTTTATAGGTACTATAAAATTACTCTCTTTATTCTACTTATTAACCCGAATTTAATTCAATTAACAAGTATTCATATATGGTAGTTCTAATGAAGCTTTGGAGTCCCCTCACTTAGAATCATAACATGAAATCATGTTCAGCGGTGAACGCACTTATTCTACAACCAAGATATATATTCAGGCTCTATATACCAATTGAAGATGCACAAAACGACCGTGAATATGGATTAAGAAAGCATAATCATATATAAAATAAATCCACAAGTAGTGTTGTACGGAGTATACACACGAAAGTTTAATTAATTCATAAGAACCTTCAAAACCCTAAATCTACCAAAATAGTTCTAGCCAATGATGTTGCGAAGAACAATCATGGGGGTTAGATAGATCTTACCCATATGTCCGAAAAATTAAAAAGTAGAAGAAAAGAATTAAGAAAACCCTTGGTGTAGAAGTCTCCTTCCTTCTCTCTTCTGTCTCTTCAAATCCTCTTGGTTCTCCTTCTTGATTCCACAGATGAATCTTCACAGTAGTGGATAGATGGAGGAAAGGATGTGGTTGATGGTTGGGGGTGATCCCCCCTTGTGGGGTGTAGGATGATTGTGTTCTCTCTCTAATCCAATCTAATCTAATTCTTTAATAATGTCATCTACATCCCCTTTTATACTTGTGAGCTCTCCTTATGGACCTTGGATGGACATTTTCTTGGAAAACATGAAAATACACACACTGGAGGTGTAAATCCCGTCAAAATCAGCCGTTCGACCAGACCAATTTTATCGAACAAGACCTCCTAGTTGAACGATGGTCGAAAAAACTTTTTGTAAGTCAGAACACATTCTGTTTGACTTACTTCCATTCGATCATGCAGATTCTGGTCGAACGGATCTCCTTGGCCAAACAAGCTTGCGCAGTCTCACTGTTTCGTACATAACTCCCACATCCAAGCTCCGATTTGAGTAATTCTTGCGCTCATACGATCCTCTTTTTCTTGGCTTTCTATCCATATAAAGAACTCACAGAAACTCTGACATTTGAGTGTATAACAAGTCATGAAACGTGGCACAGCTTGCACGACATCACCACTTTGATCATAAGTTTCTCGTTTGGAATCCGATTGGGGTGTTCTTTTCTATGGCTTTCCAACCATATATCAAAATTCCAATTCAAATCTCTACACGAACACAGAAAAATTATACAAGTTGGACGTGCATTTTTCAACATCATTGCACAAATTGCACCTTTTCTCCAACTTGGCACTTTTGATCCTTTTTCCACCTAAAACACAACAAAACACCTCAAATGCACCTTTTTCTCACATATATTGAATATAAGACACTTGTGCTAATATATGACTACAATTCTCATCAAAAAGGTATTAAATTGGACACTAAAACACGCTTATTTTCACTCTCAACACCTGCCAATTCCATGGGAATTTGATTCATCAACCTCCGGAGCCTTTGCATCCGACAGTCACTTCATGGACTTTTGATGCTTGGGGATTTGATGTGGTGGGGCCTCTCACAAAATCTTCTGGTGGTCATCTCTACATTCTTGCTGCAACTGATTACTTTTTAAAGTGGGCCGAGGCTGTGCCGCTAAAGGAAGTGAAGAAAGAAAATGTTGTTGATTTCATTTGGATCAACATCATTTATAGATATGGTGTTCCTCGCTACATCATCACAGATAATGGAAAGCCATTCAGCAACAGTTGGATTGATAAGTTGTGTGAGAAGTTCGACTTCAAGCAAAGGAAGTCATCAATGTACAATGTAGTTGCCAATGGTCTTGCCAAAGCCTTCAATAAAACCTTGTGCAGTTTGTTGAAGAAAGTTGTCTCCAAGTCAAAAAGATTGGCATGAAAGAATAAATGAAGCTTTATGGGCATACTGCACCACTTATAGAATACCTACTCAAGCTACTCGTATTCCTTGGTGTATGGTGTTGAAGCTGTTGTATCTCTTGAAAAGCAAATCCCATCTTTGAGGATGGCCATATAAGAAGGACTAACTGAAGAAGAAAATGTAAAGTTGCGTCTTCAAGAGCTAGAAGCATTAGATGAAAAGAGGTTGGAAGTACAACAAAGACTTGAGTGTTATCAATCTTGCTATGAGAAGGCCTATTGTGGTCACTCATCGTGTGGGGAATAAATTTCTACAAAAATAGGATGGCCCTTATGTTGTAAAAGAAGTATACACAAATGGCGCTTACAAGTTAATCACGGAGGATGGCGTGAACATTGGCCCCCATAAATGGAAAACTCTTGAAATGCTACTACGCGTAAAACAAATACAAGACACAACGCTCCATGATGCACGAGCTTAAACTTCATGTTACTCCTGGTCCGCATGAGTATAAACTGTGCACGACACTCCCCATTCAAACCAGATCATGTCTCTTTGAACTACGTAATGACTTGATCCTCTGTAAAGAGGTACTTAGGCAGCTTAGCATTTTGTTAAGTTCAGTCATGTTTTGGTTTGTTCGCATCAAGTTTGTGAAGCAAGAAGTAAATTAAAGTGTGAAGGCAGCAAGTAAATATCAAAAGGCAGTAAAGCAAACTAAAAATGCAATGATGAAGAAGTAAGGGAGAAGATGAATTTATTGATAATATCATTACAGTTCAAAACAAAAAAGGGACATTGAAATGAAATGGTTTTAATACAAACTAATGAAAAATATTCATAATGGATAACTCCTCTCGAGCGGCTTCCAAAGCTTGTGTAACACTCCTTAAGTCATCAGCAATGGAATCTTCTAGGTGGGGTGTTTTCTGCAGTACGTCAATATCCCTGGCAGCAGTTTGGGCCCCAAGCTTTGCACTTTGAATAGACTCGCGAAGACGTTCAACTGTTTGAGACATTGTTTCCTTCTCCTTTAACAGGATCTCAATTTCCTTTGTAATCTTCTTCAACCTAGTTTCAGATTCTTGCAGTTGTTTGCTCTCTGTAGCTTCTTTGCCTTTGTAGTCATGACTACGCTTTCTTGCATCAGCCAAACGGTTGTTGACTTCTCTCCTGGACATCCCATCTGCAAGTTTTATCTTCATGGCATCATACGCATCAGCTTTAGAAAATAAAAAATTAAATGATTCTTCTAAACCAGATCCGTCAATCCCTGGAGCGCTCTTAAAGTTATTCACCATCTTAAGTCCCTCATTCTTCATTAGAAGATAATGAGCTGACAAGAGTCCTCTTCAGTTTATCTTGAAAGCGTTTCCACACTGCTAAATTAACTAGTTTCCTAGCGTCCATGATCTCGGCATCAAAGTTAAAGTCTGTAATTTCTGGAGCTTCAACCGTAGTAACTAGAGGGTGAGATTTAATTACGATGGGAGAAACATGATCCAGGAAGCCATCATCAGCTAAGCCTTTTGGGGCTGCAACGGAAGTTGATCCTTCTTCCTCAAAGTTAGTATAATCAGAACCAAGTATAGCATGCAGATGCTACAAAAAAAGAAAGAGATGTTAGAAAATAGTTATATATATGGAAACATGTAACTCATGATTAAAAGGGGGGATTGAAACCTCAGGTTGAATTGTCAGAATAGGCACCGAGATTTAGCTCTCTTAATCCTCTTCCAGTTACGGTATGTGGTACTCTCATTTGAATGAGAGAGACCACTCTTTCTCTTTTCTACTCCTTTGGAATTCCTTTCAATCACCTTTTGAATGGGCGGGGCCTCTAACGGTACAACTGCTTTATCAGCCTCGACATTGCCTGAATTGCCAATAATGTCAACTTCTTCTTCTACGTTATGACTTGGAACGATTTTAATTAGATCTGCCACATGATCTACAAAATAGGTGTCATGAGTCTGAGAGGACCATTGATTGTATTCTGATGAGCAGAAGTTTTTAAACTCTGAAGGGGCACATGGAAAAGTCGCTGTAGAGCAAGAATTACGTAAGATGCATTGCCTCCAATACTGAAGCCCTTGCTCTAAAGTAGTTTCTCAAAGATCCGTTTTCAGTCTCCCTGGAGTATCTTCTTGATAAAAGGAAAATTGATGGCTAAATCGATGTGGGCTGCAAGGTTCAATGAAAAATCTCCCGTTCTATCTCAGAGTGAGGTAATTCATACGAATAGCGATGAAAAAACTCCAATCACGCCGAAATGCTTGATCAGTGTCAACATACTCCATTGGAGCCTTTATTCGGCAAACATTGCAAAACAAAGAAGCATCATTTCCGTTTTGAAGCTTTTTGCAAGCATTAGTTGGAGTAAAGTTCTTTGCTCCATTCTCGCCTGAATACGTCACCATTGAAGGAATTTTCAATTCATGAGGATTCGGATGATGAGTATTGAAATAATGGGCCAACCAAGTATAAACAAAATATACGGGAAATGTTAACTTCACCTCAGAAGGTCTAAGCTCATTTGAAATTTTATTCAAACCTCTATAGATGCTTGTCAAGACTGGAACAACAAGTCCAACTGATTTGCTTGTAGCTATCAAACTCGCTACCTTAAAGGTACCAGGACGTATTAAATCTACTTCATCGGTAGGGAGTATGAAATAGCAAAGCCAGCAAAGCCAGATGAGCAGCAAGATACGTCTCATCTTGTTGCGTAACATCAATACCAAGCATTTTAAATGGTTCTATCTCTGCAAAGGTCCATTTCTTGTGATCGCCAATAATCCCCTTGGAATTGTGTGTCTTCTTACGGCAGGTCTTCCTCCTCTTCTGTACACGTGCAAGGGGTTTCTTGTATGTTATAGGCCGACAAAATCAAAAGTCTACCCATCGAGTAAGTGAAACAAAATCACTACAATCAAGACTATGGAGTTTATGATAAGCATGCAGAAAATATCAGCAACTAGATGGAATGCGTAAGCCAGTGGCATCAGGCTCATTGAAGAGTTCAGACTTGTCAGGCACAACTTCTTCATATAAGTGACCAGCTAGCGGCAATCCCGTCCAGTTATACAAATCCCATAGATAAATCGAGATTTCTCCAAAGGAAGTGAGTAAGGTGTTGGTAACAGGGCACCACGCTTCACAAAAAGCTTTGATGAGTTCCCGACTGCAGTCATACGTGAATAAAGATGCAAAAATAGGGTCATAAAATTTTTTCAAGACCAAAGCGATATCTGCTTAGGACAGCTTCGGTCCATTCCCAAAACTGCAGCTTTTTTCAAGGGCCAATGCTTTTCTCTTTAGTATGGTTAGCCGCCCTCAAAACTGCAGCTTTGGTTTCACACAAGTCCAGGTCTTTAGTCCAAGTCTTTATGCAACTTTGGTTTCACCCAAGTCCAGGTCTTTAGTCCAAGTCTTTAGACCAGGATCGCTACTCTCGCGAGGAAGTTTCTCTATAAGTGAACCCATCAGGGGTCTCTAAATCGGAAGATGAGTTGCTACATCTGATGGTGTGTTCTTACTGTCAAGAATCACCAATTGACGTGTACTGGAGTCTATGACCATACTATCGAAATAAACCATCTTGAAGTTGAATTAACTGCAAGAAAACATATATGAGAAAGTATCAGTAAAAGGGTTTAAATTAATTTATATTTATTGATTTAATTTCTTGCATATATGAGAAAGTATCAGCAAAAGAGGTTCAAATTAATTTATATTTGTTGATTTAATTAATTAAAAGGCTCAAAATAAATTCATGGGTCAATTAATTATTAAATTCGAAATTAAAAATTAAAAATATGATGGGAAGGGCCTAAATACAGAAGGGGACAATTAAATTAATTCATGCTCAAGTTTATAAACTAAATACATGAATTAAATTTAAGTTGTCATCAAGTGTTGAAACCAAATCATAACACTTTATGCAAAGTTGTGATGGCCCAAATTCATGAATATTGTTGCAAAGCCCAAAATTAATAAAGTTGAATGAATCAAACTTTGAGGGCCCAAGAAAATTGAATTGGTGAACCCAAGTTCAGAATCTCACTTGAAGCCAAATTAGTATGGAAATAAGGAAGCCCAGGTTATTACATTGAGTGGGCTTGAGGGATTAGTCAAAATTGGGAAAAGTGGTCGACTCTTTTCAGCGATTTCTTCCCTAGCCAAAATAGCACATCAGTTTCTTCTCAAAAGTTGAGAGAGGACTGCATTGAGTGGCCGTTACCCGTCTCCGGAGCCAAGTCTACCACAGCGCCAACCATCAGTCCCACCGGAAACAGGAGTTCATCGGCCACCGCCCACATGCCTGCCCAATCTTGGCCCTGCAACGCGACGCCGCCGGAGGCACGAACCAATGATCAGCCACCACGGTGGTTTCGCCGTTGATCGCCGTCCGATTGCGACGCCGCCGGAGGCGCGAACCAGCGAGCAGCCACCACGGTTGGTCTCGCCGCCAGTCCGTCGTCACTACAGGATATCGCTGCCGCCGGAATCAGGCTACAGCCATCGCCCCTCGACCAATTTTCAACACTAGATCCGCCGCGACGGCAGCCCAGTCGACGGCCGATAGCGTCTTTCCCCGTTGGCTTCGATCCGGCCAAGTCCAGTCGCGCTGCTTATCGCCCACTGCCTCTCCAGGGCGAAGCTCACTCGCGCCGTCAACAACCACCATATGCCGCGACGAAGCCGCCAACACAGCCGGAATGCCGTCCGCCGCTGCTTATCCACCGCCGCGACCAGCCTCTTCGGCCCCAGCGAAGTACCGCCGCTGTACCGGTTCAAAGCTTCAATCACCATAGCCTTCTCAGAGCCCACCACACTGTACCGCTAATCATTGCCATAACAGCCGACAACTGCCGTACACAACTGTTGTCGAGGGACTATCGAGGGACAACCTTTAATTTCATAAAAGGACAACCGAAATGAGGCAACCGTTAAGGGACGAGGCTCGTCGGACATTCCTTCAAAAAGGAAGAACGACGAGGATTGACAGGAAGATCACAAATATATAGCAATCATACAGGATATATAAAAAAATATAGCGGCTGTCTAACATGAGAAGAAATGAAATATGCCTTGCAGATTATTACTAAATTGCCTTGCAGATTATTACTAAATTGCTTGCAATAAAGAGAAGTAAATGGAAATTTGCAAGAGAAAAGAGTTGAAGAAAATAAATCAGAACGGTAAATGTCTTACAGTCAATTGGTGAAGAAATCAAAGGCACCGGGTCCTTATATAGTGAAGAGATTGCATGTCCTTATATAGTGAAGAGATTGCAGCAAATTAATTTGCATGATTGAAATCTCTCAAGGTTTCAAGAGATTTCTTTTACTAATTTTAAGCAAAGATTTGCAAATCATCAAATTTGTTCTCTACCTCCTGTCCCCGTAATCTTGAAATTAAGCAAGAAGGAAGTTGATTTGGGGCTAAGAAAATAAATTGGAGCACTTGAGAAATAAAAAGTTGGGCCAGAAAAAAATTATTACTTGGATAAAGTAATTTCTCAATTGCAAAAGCTCAAATTACAAATGTTGGAAATAAAAGAAGCTTTTGCGATTCATTCACATCAAGATATGGCGTTCAGGAACAAATCGCAAGGAGGCTTTGTAAGCAATTAAAAATTTACGGTCCAATCAAATGGTGGCACATGAATTTTCTGGATTAAATATCAATTATTAATTTATTTTGGAATTTGAATAAATTAATTCCTAAAAATAGATTAATAAATAATTGATAATTAATTTAAGCCCAAGAAATTAAATGGGGCTTAAATTAAATAAGATCTGGCCCAAGTCAAGTAAGCCCAAATCAAATGAGGCATGACTTAAGTTAAACAAGCCCATACAAATTAAATCAGGCCCAAGTAAAATAGGTCTGATTCCAGTCCAATCAAATGGAAGCCCAAGCCCGCAGAATATGATCCAAATAGAGTGGACCAATCAGAATGCAAGTCATTTTTGGGGGGTCTTCATCTCTCACCTATATAAAAGGGTCCTCCTCCATTCATTTGACAGACATTCAAAGACCTGAAGACGATGGCGCTCTGAAGAGATTGAAACATGAGCAACGCTCCTCAAGTTCTTCAAGCATTTTCAAGTCAAGAACGGTATACGATTCGGGATCAAGGTGCTAAGCCCCCTAAATTAAGTGTTCTTCATACACTAAAGTTCATCAGTGTTCTTTGAGTCAAGAATAGCATGCGACCCGGGATTAAGGTGCTAAGCCCCCCAGATCGAGTGTTTTTTTACCTCAAGTACGTTTAATCCAAATAAAGGTTCGACGCTTCTAGAAAAACGTTACAGTTCGGACAAGCCTCAACTGAATATCCAACTCAACACACACAGTCAGCGCAGTCAATACAGTCAGCGCAGTCAACCAATCAAAGTCAAAGGCAAAGTCCAAATTGATTCGAGAGAAGAATCAGATGATAGATAGAGATTATTTTCTAAATTATCAAGTTTAATCCGTCTAAATTATTATTGTAATTTTTTTGTATTTATTTTATTATAAATACAAAATTTATCGTTACAAGCTCATTTGGGGTGCATATCATAAGTGTGTCTGTTGGATTGTATACTAAAAATCTAACTTTTTATATGAACAATGTTTTGACAATATTTGAAATGAGAATCATGTGATCAAATGTTTGCAATTATATTGTTGCAGTCCATTTATTTTATACTGTAGATAATGTGGTGTGCGGCGCCACACGAAAGATCATATTATCGGCTCCTTATGAAGTATAAACAGATGTTCACAACTGAGATAGACGGGGACTATCTATTGGTATGATCGTAGTGTGATTTGGCTTTAGTCTGTCTTGACTATAAAATTGCACTAGTGCACTTTGTGTGTATTGAGCATGACCGCCTTGAGATCGTTCGGTTTATACTAACTATATAATAGAACTAGATCTCTATTGTTATGGATGTTCGTACTCTTAATCCCTATACAATAACCTCGACACGTAAGCTAATATTTATTTCTTTGATTCATCAATGGGTGAGATTTAATTATTAAATCAATATGCTCTGTGAGTTGGGAGATGGTGGTGTCTCTATGGTGTGTTGTTGATTGTAGAAGGAATCTGTGTCCTAACGGAATTGGTTGATGATGTCCCCTTGAGGAGTTCATAATAATTATCATGTAAACCCTGTAGGTGGATTTATTCCGATATGATAATAAGGTTGAGTGGTACTACTCTCGGTAAATATATTAATTAATGGAGTTGTCAGTAACTTAATTAATTAATGGGCGTTGATCTTAAACACAGGGAGATTGACGGGTTCATAATAAGAAGGAGTCCATAACGTAATTTGGGATTAGGGTGGCAGTGCAATAATACTTCTTTAGTGGGCTGATTTATTATTATTGGACTTAAGTAAAAATTTTGGGCTAAACTTGGATGCTTAAGTCCAATGGGAGGCCCAAACCCTAATTTCTCTTTTTGGTCCTTGTTGTAGCCTATAAATAGCCAATCTCAGCAGTTTGGATCATAATTTTTACACACCTAAACATGTGGGAGAGAGAGAGATTGACTACAGATTGAGTTCGTCTTGGTGATCGTTACCCACACAACGTCAAGATGTGGCTTAGGAATACAACAGAAGATCGGAAAGTCATTTGCTACTGCTGTTCGTCAACTTCCATAATTTTTTAAATTTTTTATAAAACTCAAAACTGGTCTTGTGATATATTGTTGGAAAGCCACGGAAGAGATGATCGTTTTGGCACAAAAATCACTCAAATCGGAGATTGGAAGAGGAAGTTATGCCCAAAATTGTGAGGTCGCGCAAGCTGCCAGCGAGAATTTTTGAAAATTTTATCTTCTTCAACATACCCTGGTGAAAGGTAATTCAATTCTATATTATGCTTCCACTGCTGTAGAATTACATGGAACCGTAACGGTTCACGTTAATCAAATGATCGAAAGCCAACAATTGGTTTAGAGCTTCGGTTTCATGGTGAAGCTTGAAATGTTAGGCTAGGGTTTATGTGCCAAAGGTGAAAGGTTTTAAGTATATTTCATGTTATGCTTATATATCCTATTCGGATACCATATATGTGGATTAGGGTTTACAATATTAATTGTTATACTTGGATACCCTAAACGTATGACGGCGGTATAACGCGGCGGATCACGGATGATGAACGACTTAAGGCGCAAGTAATTTTACTTGTTGCGTAAGGCATCGATTCAACAGATTGAGTGTCGGACAAGACTTCCTAATTTAAGTGACAATTTAATTCATGATATATAACTGCCATAATTGATTTAATTGTCTATTATTGTTATATATGGTGGCATACCGATATCGACGATTTTGATAATCTGGTCGATATCGATAATTTCGATAATCTGGACGATATCGAAGGTCGATATCGATAGTTTTAAAATTTTGATAATCTGAAAATTTTGAAAATTTGATAATCTGGAAGTTTCGAAAATTTGATAATCTGGATATTTTCAAAAATTAGATAATTTGGAAATTTTTGAAAATTTAATAATATGGAGATTTTCAAAATTTTGATAATCTGAAAATTTTTGATAATTTGATAATCTGGATATTTTCGAAAACTTGATAATATGGAAGTCTTAGCTCACATTCATGCTTGGTGGCGAATAATCGAATTCGCTTATATAACTGCCATAATTGATTTAATATTTGATTATTGTTATATATGTATGTATGATTTTCTGTGATTTACTGTCTTATTTGGTGTAATAGGAGCATGCTAGGTTGCGTATTATATATGGTATATTGTATGCATGCAAAAATTCTCTTGTTAAATAACTAAGTGAGATCAGAGGGATTGGTTAATAAATCCCGCGGTCTCCATTATTAGTTTGTTATGTGATGCAAAGCTTATGAGTTGGCTATAGTGCCTTCTTCCCCAACGGATGAGTTTTATTTGTGGATCATTGGAACAAATTTCTTTAAATAATTATTATTTTGTAATGTGATGCACATATACTTATGAGTTGGCTATAGTGTCTTCCTCCCCAACGGATGAGTTTATTTGCGGAACACTCGTACAAAGTTATAATTGATGATTATAAGAAGTTATCTGAGCACGTGTAGACTTCTCCAACTGTTAGGCACACAAGCTTGGGCAATGTACTTAGTATCAAATAATAGTATACACTTATGTGCAATTAATATGTATCCTCTCCAACGGAGTCACTGCTTTTATTTTGCATGGCTAAAGGACAACCGACTATTAATTATGATGTCATTAATTGACTTTTGGAATTAATGGGTAAAACCTTCTCTTGCGAATGTCAGGATTTTGTATACGTTCACACTAAAGTGGCATGCAAATTCACGGTGCTTGAGATATCGGTGAATTTATTTTATATTGTTTTGAAGGAATCAATATAAATTTTAAATTCGAAGTATTTGATCGTTGTATTTATTTACTTGATTCTCAGGATTTTTGAATGGTTTTATTCCACTTATTGTTAACTAAAAGAATTCAAATTTACTTGTCCAAAATATATGATTAGAAAATAATCTTGACTTTAAACATTATTGCTTAGGAAAATAAAAATGTGTTCTCACTAAGGATGTCCTCTACTGCCTATTAATGTCTCTAGTGGAGAGGTGAGAGGTTCATAGGAATATGATGGTCTCATGAAACTCTTCGGATACTTGAGTAAGTTAAAAAGGCAAAAGATCATGGTTAACTTGATGAATGAATTGGAAATACTTGGAGTAGAAGTTGAAGGGAAAACCTATGTCAATTTTATTCTCCATAGTAAGTTCCACCTCAATTACAAAAGGTTGTATATGGTGGGAAACTTCTGACACAACGTGTGGCGAAGGAAAGCTATTTTTATCAAGAAGTGAACAAGGTTAGTATCTTATTCACTAGTTGTTGAAGCATGATTAGTGATGATATTTACTGACACGTGTGTAGATATCGGAATCACTATATGTCTGTAACTAAGTGAGGATAAGATTACTGTATACATGGATAATGCTACGAAAGTAGTGGCTATTGCAGTGGGAGTTGTTTATCTATCTTATGATAGGAATAAACGTCTGATTTTGAGAAATTGTCTTTATGTACATTTTCATAGAAAGAATTTCATTTCGATTTCTATGTATTTACGGATGGATACTCTATTTCATTTAAATGACATGGTCATTATAATGAAGGATGGAGCTATAATCTGTTGTGGTACATTAGTGACAATTTATACACTCTTAAATCATGTTTATCCTACGGATGCAACAAATAGTAATTAATAACGCGTCTTCTAATCCATATAAGAGAAAGAACCTTTGGATATGAACCAAACATACTTTTGGCATCTAAAACTAGATCATTTTACTTAAGTACGATTCGAAAGTTGATAGCTGATGGACCGTTAGGTTTATTGAAAGTGAAAATTATCAAACTTGTGAGCCTTACTTGGAAGTGAATATGATAAATTGCCTCTTCAAGGCAAAGGGTATAGAGCCATGTAAAGATATGTTGGAAATGGTTCATTCTGATTTATGCGGTCCTAAGACTGTCCAGGCTAGAGGTAGTTATGAATATTCGTCACTTTGTTTGACAATTATTCTAGAAACAAGATACATTTATTTGATGCACTGCAAGTCTGATACTATGATTAAATCAAGAAGTGCATGGCTAATGTGGTGAAGCGTCATGGAAAATATATCAAGTCATTATGGCAAGTACCTCTTAGGATAGTTAAGAGCTATTTATCAGAGGTTGGGATTGAATCCCAAGTTGTCTGCACCGGGCAAACCCCAGTGGAATGGTATGAAGAAAAGAAGAAATAAGACTCTTATGGTAATGGTTAGATAGATGATGAGTTATTTAGAATTACTAAATTCATATTATGGGTATGCCCTAAAAACAACATGTCATATGATGTTTGTCTGTTTGTGGGATATTCTAGAAAAATGAAGGGTGGTTTATTTTTTAGTCCAAAAGATTGAAAGATGATTGTCAACACAAACACTAGATTTTTGAAAAAAGACAATGAAATAAATCACAAACCCATGTATAAGTTGTTCTAAAGGAAGTGAGAGGGAAACACAAGTTTTAGTACCAATTGTACAAGAGGATATACTACAAGTAAACTGCATCGCGTGTCACGTCTGATACACAATTGCATGTAGTGCCTTGTTGTAGTGGGAGAGTTGTTTTACAACACGATAGGTTTATATTTTGAAAAAATCGTGAGACTTAGTCCCTAGTAAACATGAAATCAACTCATGGATACAACGAAGCACTACAAGATCGAAATGCGGAATCTTAGTAAGTTGCAATGAATTTTGAAATAAAATCTATGAATTCTAAATCAAATTTGGGAGCTTGTAGGACCAATAAATGGTATAAAAGTAGTTGGAAGTGATCATACAAAATAAAAGAGGATCATACGGTAAGGTAAAAACCTTGGAAGTAAAGCTTGTTGCGAAAAGGTATACTCAGAAAGAAAGGGTTCAATTATGAGAAAACCTATTCGCCGATAGCTATTCCTATGTAGATCCGGACTCTTTTATCTGTTGCTGCTCATTTTGAATATAAGGTATAACAAATAGATGTCAAGATAGCTTTCCTGGTTGGAAGCCTCGAGGCAAACATCTATGTGAAGCAACTAGAGTGATTCATTGCAAAGGGCTAAGAGCATTTTGAGTGTAAGCTTAAAAGTGTCCATCAATGGACTAAAGCAAGCTTCAAGATCATGGAACATCTATTTCGGTAAGGAAATCCAGTCATATGGATTTAATCAATGCTCGGATGGATCTTGTATGTTGAAAAGAGTGACAAAAATGTGGTGGTATTTCTTGTATTGTACATAGATGGTATCTTGCTCATTAGAGACAATGAAAGAGTATTGTCGGGCGTATGGGTATGGATAATAAAGCAGTATAAAATGAAGGACTTAAGAGAAGCAAAATATATTCTTGCGATCATGGTTACAATGATCACAAGAAAGGATGTTGTGCTTATCTCAAGCTTCATATAAATGATACAATCCTTACTCATTTTAGCATGGGACTTTATCTAAAAATTTGTGTCTTAAGACACAAAAGAAGATAAAATAGATAAAGGTGGTTCTCTATGCTTCGGTAATAAGAAAACTTAATCTATGAAATGCTATGCACAAGATTGGATATCTATTTTGCCAAATGGCATAGTCAGTTGGTATCAAGGTAACCCGGAACAAGAATATTGAATTGTGGTAAGACATATTTGAAGTGCCTGAAGAGGATTGAAAATTATATGTAGGCTTACCGGACAAATCCATTACTTCTTAACGGTTACATAGATTCAATTTTTACAAATCATGGGGACGACAGTAAATCCACCTCAAGGTTGTGTGTTTAATTAGGGAAGTAGATCCATAAAATGGAGAAGTGTTATATGGAAATATATTTCGGACTCCACCATGAAAAATGATAATATTGGAGCCTCGTGGCAGCCAAAGTATCAGTATGGTTCTAGAAACTTCGTAATGGACTTAGATGTTATTCTGAGTTTGCCTAAAATTATCAAAATTTATTATGATAATAATGATGCAGTTGCAAAGTTGAAGGAATCACAAGTCCATAAGACAATTAAACACATTGAGAACGAGTACTACCTGATACGAGAAATCGTATGATGAGGAGAAGGTTGTTATCGCTTAGATTGCATCGGATGATAGCCTAGTAAATCCTTTTACAATGACCTTAAGGCGAAAACTTTTGATGGTCAAGTAGTGGGAGTGAGAATCAGATGTATGGCAACGAATATGGCAGTATAGTCTTTTAGTATAAGTGGGAGATTGTTGGATTATATACTAAAAATTTAGCTTTTTGTATGAACAATATTTTGACAATATTTGAAATGAGAATCATGTGATCAAACGTTTGTAATTATATTGTTGCAATAGTCCATTTACTTTATACTGTAGATAATGTGGTGTGAGGCGTCACACGGAAGATCATATTATCGGCTCCTTATGAAGTATAAACAGATGTTCACAAACGAGATAGATAGGGACTATCTATTGATATGGTTGTAGTGTGATTTGGCTTTAGTAATGTCTTGACTATAAAATTGCACTAGTGCACTTTGTGTGTATTAAGCAGGACCGCCTTGAGATCGTTCGATTTATACTGACTATGTAATAGAACTAGATCTCTGTTATTATGGATGTTCGTACTCTTAATCCCTATACAATAACCTCGACACGTAAGCCAGTATTTATTTTTTTAATTCATCAATGGGTGAAATTTAATTATTAAATTAATATGCTGGGTGAGTTGGGAGATGGTGTTGTCTCTATGGTGTGCTGTTAATTGTAGAGGAATCTGTGTCCTAACAGAATTGATTGTTGATGTCCCCTTGAGGAGCTCATAATGATTATCATGTAAACCCTACAGGTGGATTTATTCCAGTATGATAATAAGGTTGAGTGGTATTACTCTCGGTAAATATATTAATTAATGGAGTTGTCAGTAACTTAATTAATTAATGGGCGTTGATCTTAAACACAGGGAGATTGACGGGCTCATAATAAGAAGGAGTCCATAACGTAATATGGGATTAGGGTGGCAGTGCAATAATACTTCTTTTTCTTTGGTGGACTGATTTATTATTATTGGACTTAAGTATAAGTTTTGGGCTAAACTTGGATGCTTAAGCCCAATGGGAGGCCAAAATCCTAATTTCTCCTCCTGGTCCCTGTTGTAGCCTATAAATAGCCAATCTCAGCAGTTTGGATCATAATTTTTACACGCCTAAACATGTGAGAGAGAGAGAGAGAGATTGACTGCAGATTGAGTTCGTCTTGATGATCGTTGCCCACACAACGTCAAGATATGGCTTAGGAATACAACAGAAGATCGGAAGGTCGTTTGCTACTGCTGTTCGTCAACTTTTATGATTTTTTTGAATTTGTGTGGAACTCAAAATTGGTCTTGTGATACACTGTTGGAAAACCACGGAAGAGATGATCGTTTTAGCGCAAAAATCACTCAAATTGGAGATTGGATGAGGAAGTTATGTCCGAAATCGTGAGATCGCGCAAGCTGCCATCGAGAATTTTCGAAATTTTTCGAAAATTTCATCTTCTTCAACATACTCTGGTGAAAGGTAATTCAACTCTATATTATGCACTCGCTGCTGTAGAATTGCATGGAACCATAACGGTTCACGTTAACCAAACGATCGAAAACCAACAGTGTCGTGGGAATCCCGCAACGTGAACAGTTTTCAAAATAGAAGAGACCAACTAGAAAAACTAGGAAATAGGCGATAGAAAACTAAATGCATTTTCAAGCACTAGCATACATGATTTCTACTTACTGAGATTTTTGTCTCACTAGTTTATGCATTGTAGGTGAGCCTGCTGATGATTGAGTTGTGTGATGTGACTATGCAAGCTGTGGTGCTCCTTCAGGGTTTTAAGCGGATGTACATAGATGACGACCTGTTGGGCTAGGCCGTGAGTTTATTTTGTTTCCGCTGATATTTTGTTATATAATATAATAAGTATTGTCACGAGTTTGTCTGGATTGATGTTGTGTCAGAAACTGGTGATGCATGTTAGACTATGATTTCAATTATAAATATATTATGTGAAAAAAAAAGTATATGCAGTTTTATAATAAAGATGTTTATGTTAATTAGTATGTGAATTATAAGTTATGTAAGGTGGGTCGTGTCAAATAAAAAGTGATAATTGTGAAATGATTTATTTTATAAATAATATATAATATATAATAATATTAATAAAGAGACAATAATTTTTTAAGAAAAATGATAATATTGGCAAATTGTTGCAATGATTTGTCGCAAATTGCAAAAGGGAGAAAATTGGCTAAAAAATATGTACATTTAAATTAGCTGGAATTAAAAAAGTAAAAGAAAAAAAAAAGTGCATTGTTGGAATTGGCCCTCTATTAATAAATAACCAAAAAGCCTTGATTATTTGAATCCCATGTCATTGTTCCTAAGGAGTTCAAATTTGATCCAATTAGACTCTTATTCAAGTTAAAGTTGAATTTTATTAATTTGATGTGGCTCAATTTGTTGATTTACACAAGCTTCATCTAATTAAACTATCTGCACAAGCTTCATTTGATTAAACTCTTCTAAAAGACTAAAACGTGTTGATTTACACCAGCTTCATTTAATTAAACTAACTGCACAAGCGTAAGTAAACTATTCTAATTCTAATCCTAATCCTAATCCTAATCATATCCTAATATCAAAGGCAACCTTTTTTTTTCCAACTGAATATATCTATATAGCTATAACATTCTATTTAATTATAATATAATATTTAATACTTTATATAACAATTTTGGGAAATACTTAATTTACAAAGTACAAATATCTTGATTACTGCATAATAGAATGTGAGAGTTACGTGAACTTAATTTAAACAAATGTTTTCTTTAAAACTCACCAACCATATATAGTAATTAATTAATTAAATAATGTAAAATAGAGGTAAAATTTATGAAGAATATATGGAAAACTCCCTAGTCATTATTTTTTAAGAGATTTTTTTTCCAAATTATGACATGTATAGTAATATAACTTTTTCCTAATTTAATATACGTCGAATTGTGGTTTTTAGTTTCTTTTAACACAAACACTCTTATGAACTTGGTTTATATAACTCATTATATGAGGTTGAATCTTTTCTCATCATAAATCTTATGGTTACTTTTCCAATCCTATTATATTTGTTAGGGTTTAGTGTGGTTCTATTTTCAATCCTATTATACTTGTTATGTTTAAATTAAAGGACCACTAGATTTATACCGTAAATTTGATTCACATTATACTAACTTTTCTTTTAATAACACTAGTACACACCCATAACTTTTTTTCATATATATATATATATATATATACTAATACAAACACATAAACATATAAAAAACTCAATATATATATATATATATATATATATACTAGTACAAACACGTAAACATATAAAAAAACTCAATCTCATCCATCAGTCTCATCCATCTTATTGAAACTTTCAACAAGTACTTATTTAGTGAAATTTTTTGTTAAACTTATTAATAATTAGACAATCCACACATCCCCAACACAAACGAACACTAAAACGCAACCTAGTATATTTTCTCGATCATGTGTAAGTGTGCGCACTAATTAAAATATTTCTTCTTTGTTTAATTTATGCATAAGTGTTCCCAACTTTAACATAAATTATAACTCATAATATTGATAATTTAGCAAAAATAATAAAAAAAAATGTATAAAACTATTATTCATTTATCTATGGTAAACTCATATCAACATAATCATTAAAATATTCTTTTAAACAATTTTTTAAACATATGTATCAATATTAATTAATAATTTTGCAGGAAGAGTAAGCCAACAATGTTCATCCACATTTATACCACATGCAACTCGATTTGAAAGAAAAGAGCTACCTGCAAAAAAAATATTCTAATTTGATTGAGGTTACACATGGGTTCAGGACTAGAGCTACCCAAAAGAGAATTCTAGTTTGGTTGAGGTTACACATGCTGTAGACCTGCAAAACTTGATTTGATAATTCTTTTTAATATTCCATTTTAGTAAATCAAAATTTAGATCAAATTTTAGTCAAATTATGCATTGACTCCATACAAAAATAGTAAAAGCAGTGGATTAAAACAAGAGTAGTAAGTTTTTATTTTTAGAAGTAAAATGATATTCTATTAAAACAAAAAAAAAATTGAAATTATCAAATAATAAAGTGTAAACAGTTTCATGAAAATCAAATTATCTTTAATGTTACATGGGTATATATATATATATATGAGTGGGTATATTGTACCCAATTGTACACTAACCACACCTAACCCATATTAAAAACCGGGTCAAGTATATAATCCAAAATACCCAATAATCTTATTATCTCTCAAGATCCACCCTCACCCACGTTATTCTCTCTCAAGACACCCATCCTCCTCTCTCTTCCTCCCTTGCTGCCGCCGCCCTCCATCATCGTCTCCCTCACCCTACCGTCGCCTCCCTCATTCTACCGTCCTTCAACAACAATGTTGTTTCGTCCTCTCAAAGATTGAAAGTCTGAGAAATTAGGGTTATTTTTAAGAAATAGATTGATTAAATCCACCATTCAAATCGTGGAATTGAGGTGGAATTGAGAAATTGCTAACTTTATTGGAGTCGATGACGTTGAAGGAGCCGACTATTAATTTTCTCCATCAACTGGTTTATGACAACGAGGTAAGGAGAGGATCTGATTGGTACCTCCATTGATTCTGTTGACGAAGACAGTTGACTGAGACAGAGTTTGTGGTTCAGATTGGATGTTCCATTGGTTGATTTTTAAAATTGAAATTGGTAACAGAGGATGAATTTGGTGTCAACATTGGATTAGTGGTGATTGAGGTATTTGGTTGTTTGAGATTCTGAAACTGGATACAGGAAATTTAGATTACTATATTAAAGTGTATTACTTTTTCATAATCAATGTACTTTATATTATTAATTAATGTATAAGTATGATTGTATGGAATATTCATTAATGTATATGTTTGTCATTTATAAATATATCAATTCAATAATGTATATGATTTTCTTAATGAGTGTATTATATTTTACACAAAAATGTACTCCCTTCGTCCCAACTTCAACTTCACACTTTCCGTTTTGGTCCGTCCCAAATTCAACTTCACACTTCCATAAAAGAAAAAAGCAACAAACTAATATCCCTCTAACATACTTTAATTTCAAATTTGTCATCACCTTTTTAACACACATAACATACTTTATCATTTATTTATTATCCAAAAATATCATACTACCCTCAAAAGTAAGTCAAAAAGTGATTTTTCTTAAACTCCGTATCTACAGTAAATGTGAACTTGAATTTGAGACGGAGGGAGTATAAGAATGATTGTATGGAATATTCATTAATGTATATGTTTGTCATTTATAAATATATCAATTCAATAATGTATAAGATTTTCTTGATTAGTGTATTATTTTTTATACTAAAATGTATAAGTATGATTGTATGTAATATTCATTAATGCATATATGTTTCATTTATAAAAATATGAATTCAATAATGTATAAATTTTTTTAATGAGTGTATATATACTAAAATGTATAAGTATGACTGTATGGAATATTCATCAATGTATATATGTTTGTCATTTATAAATATATTGATATAAAATATCAATATTAATATATTTAAATTTTTTTATTTTTAAGTAATACACTTATTAAGAATAACACGTACATTAATGGGTTACAATTAATACAGTTAGTTATCAAAATATCTCATTTGATTTAATTAATAAATATATTTAAGATATAAACAATAATACATTTATTTATATAATTTATACATTAATTAATTAAAACTTATACATTCACTAATGAAAAACTAAAATTTGTTTGATACATTTATTTTCAAAATTAATAAATACATTAAAGAATAAAAAGATATACATTTATACTAAATAAGATATACATTTATACTAAATAAAATATACACTAGTGAACTTCGAAAATACTTAACATATACAAATTCATAATCTTATTCTCTACTTCTTCTTTCCTCTTTCCTGCTGCTCAACCTCCTAGTGCACACCCACCAAGTTCAACCTCCTGGTGTACACCTTCAATCACACTTCATAATCTTATTCTCTACCTCTTCTTTCCTGCTCAATCTCCTAAACAACAGATACAGATGGCACTCTGCACTTTCAATCGCACCAATTTAACCAACCAACCAATCTGCACTTTCTGTCACGCCCCAACCCGCAGGCAGAACACGACAACCGCCACGTTAACCATAAATTTCGCGAAATGGGTGCACTCCACTCCACAAAGTTTATAGAAAACGTAAGGCTTGCTATCAAGTACCTGTAGAATTGAACAACTGATAACTACGGGTACAACCCGAGGACATCATTACATAAAGTATCAACAAGATTTACAAAGGTACAAAATACCACGATGTAACTTAGTTTGAAGAAAATATACATGAGCGATATAACATCGCGAAAGTACAAAAAGAACATCAAGGGGGGTCACAAAATATAAAATGAACAAACTCGCCAATGGATCCGTCAATTAACATAAAAGAGAAAGTACCCAAAACCCGATCGAATGATGAGCAAACGACAGGCAAACCTCCAACCAAAATGATATCAACAGCCTGAAAAGGAAGGAAATGATGGGGGTGAGCAAAACCACTAGCTCAGTGAGGTGATAAGCCGGTCACCCCAACCCTTATACGAAGCATGTACTCCCACTCGCGGTTCATAACATAAAATCCAATATTTCGTTCCACATCAATTATTATGTTTACTTAATATACAACTTAACAAAAATACAACCTATGAATGCATTTACAAATACACAATTAGTTCAAACAAGATGATAACACATGAAAGACGCGTGGGTAGCCATTATCCTCCTCAAACTGATCTCTCCGTCGAGTGTCAGTCCGAGCCCGTCACCGTTACTCTAGATAAAATGCACATTAATGTTCTTTCTCAACATGCCAAATGCTAAAGTTCACAATTCAATATCGATGTGAATACTTGAAATGAAAATATATAAACATATATGACATGCATGTCCACACCGGTGACGTTGGCTGAGCCTACAATAGACTGATTCATCTAACGATCACCTTCCAAAGTATGAGTATTTGGCAAATGGACAGGTGCCCCGTTAGATCTAACTCACCCGGGTTTGCCAAGCCATGGGCAACTTGTTTGTCACTCTAACTCACCCGAACCGCGACAATTCGGGCTACTTAATCAATGTCGCTCCAACTCACCCGAACCGTGACCAATTCGGGCTACTTAACCTTGGTACCAGGTATACATATGCATATGCATCATAAGATGAATAACGACTCAAGTTAGAGTCTAAATGGCACACATGAATAACCAGAAATCAATCTGCAAATAATTCGCAATAAAGACTATCAAATATCGAGCCGGCAAGGCTCTTCAACATAAGTTAAAAATCAACAATACCCATATGAAATAATATAAGATAATCAATGGACCATCTTAGGCCAATCAGGCTCTAACTAGAACAATCGAGCCAATCAGATTCTTTACCACATAACACACTACCAAAATAATTTTGTTATCAATTAACTAAAAATAAAATGAATGCAAATTTAACGAGGGTCCACACTTCCCACAAGAGAAGGCGTTCCCGAATTATCAACTCACAAGGAAGTGATTAACTCTCTCCGGAGTCTGAAGTAGGTCATTTGCCCTTCGTCGATGGTTCTTTACCTAGAAAGGAGATGAGCAATTAAAGACAAATCAAATATAACTAACTATTAGCAGTAACATCGTCTTTCATTGTCAAAATAAATCTTAATCGAGCTTGAGCGAGTCGATATTAAATAAGAACAGCCCGTATCTCCTCAACATCATCTCCCAATCTCACATAACCCGTTTCAGATCATTTCTTAAACAAAACGATAGGAAATAAATTTGAATTCAACATAAATATTCTGAAATTTTCCAGCTAGCGGCAGTTTACAAGAAAAATCATAACTAATTGTAGAAAGATCGAATTAAGGAGTTTCAAGTGGTTACAGAAAGCTAACAAGTTCAACTACATACAGAAATTGAGTTTGTAAACTTCTGAGGTCAGTAGCTATGTCAAAATCAGTTCGAACAGCAGCTGCGAATTACCTAGCAGCAGTTTACGAGAAAAATCATAACTAATTGTAGAAAAATCGGATGGAGGCGTTTCAGGTGGCTACGGAAAGCTAACGAGTTCAGCTACGTATAGAAATTGAGTTTACAAATTTCAGAGATCAATAGCTATGTCGAAAGTAGTTCGAACAGTAGCTACGAATTTCCTCATATAAGGAAGAAAACCGAACAAAATCACAAAATCTTGGAGAAAGGAAGCTTAATTAACCTATTACTTACCTCAAAACAACTTAGAAACCACCTAGGATGAGGGTTGTAAGGGAGAATTTGATCAACAAGGGTTTCTCCTCTTCACTCTCTTCTTTCCCCTCTTTTGTTCTTCTCACTTTTCTTCTCCTGTACTCTTCTTTCTTTCTTTCTTTTCTTTTTTTATATGTGTTGAGGCTATTAAAATGGGCTGGGCTTATTTTCATGTTATTCCATTTAAGTGGGCTGGATTTGGGCCAAATAAATAAATAAATAGGTTTTGGGCTCTAAAAACAAATCTAGGGCAACTTGGGCCAAAAATAAATAAATAGGTTTTGGGCTTTCTAAAAAAAATAATCTAGTTGGGCTAAGATATTATACTTTCAATCAAACTAAACAATCAACCAATACCATACTTTGCAACAATAAAAATTACAATAGCGAAACTTAAATATTCGAATCGAAAAATCGAAGATTAATTGGAGAAGATATGCATATGAAATCGAACAAAAAATAAAAATTGATTGAATTGATTGAAAAAAGCAGACAAGTAATATCAACAACCAATTGCGTGTTGAGTGGCAGTCCAACGACGCAGAATTCCCAACGGACCACTGCCTCCTTTAATGGTAGAGGATAATGGGGAGAAAGAGGAATGAGAGAGAGGGGAGGAAGATAACTATGATGAGAAATCAACCGTCTGGGAGAGAGGAGCGGCGGCGACTCGGTAGAGAGAGAAGAAGGAAGGCAGCGACGACTGTAGGAAGAGAAGAAGAATGAATTTGGGTTGAAATTGATTTAAGTACTACGGGTCACGGGTTGGATTTTGACCCAATTGTATGCTAATACTTGTGTACAATAGATTTAACATATATATATATATATATATATATATATATATATATATTATTCAATATATTTAATTTATGAATTTAAAATATCAATATTGTTACCTCAAATTTATAAATACATGTATTAATAATAGGCAAAAATTTGTGGGCACACGGGAACACTTTCCGTGTGCTTTTAGAATTTTATGTTAAATTGTATATCCTTTAGTATAATGTGCCATTTATTTTCTGAAGAAAAATAAAAAAATATTAATGAAAAGTGTAAACCCTTTAGAACAAAATGATGTACTCTTATTAATTAAAGTGTATACCCTTTAGAACAAAATAATGTACACTTATCCATAATACTAAATTCTAAAGGCGTGTGCACCCAGGCGCACACAAGCCTCACTCTTAATAATATATTGAATATCGATATTGGTAAAACTTTTAAAATTGCGAAAACTTAGAAAAAAATATACTCCCTCCGTCCACTTACAAGGTATCCATTTCACTATTACTGCCTTCCGCTTCAAATGTATCAATTTTCTTTATTTAGTAAAGAAAGTACACAATATGACCCACCACTTCCCTCTAATACAACTACCCACTTTACATATAATAATAATACTCCTTAATCCACGTGCAAAAAGCAAATAAAGACCTTAGAACTGTCCACGTGCAAAAAACAAACGGTTACCTTTCAAGTGGCCGGAGGAAGTATTATTTATGTTTTATGTAGAAATAATATACTTTCTCGGTCCTATTTCAGTCTTTATATATTTTCAATTTGGGCGTTTCATTTCAATCTTCACATTTGCATGTGTTTCATTTCAATCTTTGCATTTCCCTTTTTGGTAAATGGACTCACACAAATTAATTATTTCATGTGAACACACATCACACTAATACACCTACCCACTTTACATTAAAATATTAGTATTTCTCTCACCTCACTACACATTAAAATACTACATTCCTTAATCTACGTGCAAAAAATAAACGCGTAAAGTTTGAAACGGACAGATATTTTACACTTGATGACACATGTCACAATGATTGGTTGAGAAACAATTGGAGTCGCCATGTTGGCGTAACTTGTCGAAAGCCAACAACACATGACAATTCCTGTGAAAATTGGGTAAAAAAAAATGAAAGTTATGGGACTAATTATACACAAATATCTTATTTGGGATTAAAACTAAAAATAAAATAGTTATGGAACCAAACAAATTTTTAACTCAACAAAAGTTGATCTCTTGTGTCCCAGATGCACACAAGGGTACAATATTCTGTTTTAAATGTATACACTTTCATTAATAGTTTTTGTTTTCAGGAAATAAAAAGTACACATCCCTATACTATAGAGTATACCATTTAATACTAAAAGGTATCTGGACGCACGGTGTCCTCGGGCACACAAGTTTTAGCCATAAAACAATAAACTTGGGTAATCCACCAATATGTTTTGATTTAATCTAATATTTTTATATTTATTTAATCTTTAACAATCTGTTATTTATTAAAATATGATAATCTAAACCAACTAATATTTCATTTATTTTTACACATATTCATAAATACAACAAATATGATAGTACAAGATGATGAATTGAGGCATGTATCCTAATCAAAGAGAGATTGTATGACGATGGATACAGTGGATTCTGTATTAATACACCCGAGACAAATAGGCATGTCTTCTTTGTGTAACCGTTTGTCAAATCAGTTTGAGGTTACAAAGACAGAGAGAGACACTGTGTTTCAAGACTAGAATGATTGCGCTTGCTACTACAATTAATCAAATATGGATGGCTAGAAATGAAGGAATTTTTGAAGGAAAGAGATACACATCTCATCGACATCAAGCTACAAACTATCACTTCTTTTGGTTTGTTTAACTAGCCACTTTTGTAAGTATCTTATGATACGTACAAGGTACACAATATACATGATCAATTCACTTGTAGATTTATTTTGCTGGTATGTACCACACTCTAGTGGCTGACTTAGAACCACTGGATTCAAGTAAATTAAGCTTGAGCTAGAGCATCTTGTGGTTGATAACCTGTGGCACCAACACAAATAATTGATATTCAATTATAGGACCTCAAAATATAAAATCACACCTAGTACCTCTTAGGTTTCTTAGACAACAAAAAGTGTAAGTAATATCAAGAACGTACTAATTTCCATACCGTTTAGACTTTTACTATATACTAATAATTTAGAAAATTGAATGCAGTTTAGACATTTAGTATATACTAAAATAATTTAGAAAACATTTTCCTGTCATGTATCTATATTATTTAACTTTACATATCTTTCAGTTCCAACTAATCACCTTTTTTTTTTCACATCTGGCAGCGTAAGAGTTCACAATACACCAACATACTACATCCCCTCTTCCTCATAATCACACCTCATAAACTTCATTTTAAAACAAGTATATGAAAGCAAGTTACCTTGAAATTTTAGTTTCTTTGGTGAGCTTGAAAGTGCCAATCACCTTCCACTTTAGAATGTAGTACTTCTTCCTTCAGGGGTAGGACAATCCATATCATACGCTGTGATTTGCCTCCCTAAGACATATCGGAGCGAAGAATCATTAATTTTTTTGTTCATTTTGTTATGTAAAAATGCATATAAATTCCGACAATGAGAAGCATGCAAAAAGACTTGATAAAGGGGAGCAGTAAACTGGTGATGAATAAAAAACAAACCAAAAGCAATGCCAATAGGATCACAAAAAATGCCACTCTCTGATAAAATTCAGCTCATATGCATCCAAATAAAACAAAATTGATTTGGGGGTTGGGGGATTGGGTTCTGTATTTTAACTTAAAGCAACGTTAGAGCATGGACAGCGAAATTCCAGCAGCATGTTAAATACAGCAGAAATGAACAAACAGCAGCTACCCTGCTACATAATCGAACAGCAGAAAAACCAGCAGGAAGCTAGATACCCAAATGAAGAAAACCAGCTAAATTGCAGAAATGATGAGCCAGCAGCAAAGAAAACCAGCAACAAAGTAGCAGAAAACAAGCAGCAATTTTGCTGAAGAAAATCAGACATATAGCTACCTGCTTCAACTCTATAATAGTGTAGCTGGAGAACATGAACCTTCCAGCATGAAAAACACAGCAGGTAGAACAAAAGACAGCATCAAAACAGAAAACAAGAAAAACAGAAAATCCTAGCAGCTTGAAAAGGACAGCCGCAACCCGCATGTAATTTGCAGATTTCTATCTGTTGCAAACAACCATATGCTGAAAGACAGAAGCAATTACCCAAATGAGAGGGCTTAGATCAACATAAACTAGGAAAGACTGCACAGAACCTACACCAACGCAAAGGCTACAAGAACTACGTACTAACAATGCAGCAAGACAGTAATAAACTGCATGACAAAAAGTAGGCAGCTGGCACTAAAACTGGGGTGTATGACCACCCGGACAAGAGGCTGAAATCAGTTTGCTAAAGGTCTGGGAACCATGTCAGAGGATGGATCCTTACCTTTCATGCTAGAGATGATTGGTTTGTGAGTGACAATTTGGGAAGAGAATTAATGCACAACCTCCAGCTACAGAATCATGAGTGAATAAGGAGGAATAAACATCAGTATCAATTTGGGACATGATAAATCTCAAACTTATTGTGCCATGAGGGGTAAAATTTTCATATCCTGTCTTTGTGACACAATTTCTTAGAGAAACACTGACGTGCATGCCGCATTCACTAATGCACATGCATATTTTGACACACACACATGTTGACAGCCAAGCCGTTCATTCATATCTTCCCCAGGTGGTAACCTTACAGCTTCTCTCAAGTTCCCACTACCTAAAGCTCCTTATTGTTAAAAACAGGACTAAGATAATAATTAAGCTGTTGAATTTTTATACCTGTGGCAAATTTTTAATTATATATAGTGTCAGGCATAACGTAATGATATCTATACTATTATAACACAGATCTTAAAAGCCAATGGTAACATGTTTGCCCTTAATTTTTATATACCCTTATTTTACAGACCAACAACCATATTAACTTGTTTTTTCCACCAAGAATAAACAAACAATTTTATATCATAGATCACCTAACAAGCTACACTCAAGAAGTAGATTCATGCACATAGTCATACCTCAAGCCTGTTGTTTATACATCAGTGAGAGATAGGAGCCATTTCCTTCGGTTGTTATCTTCTGGAAAGGTAAATAGTATTCCTGTATCAGGCTCCTCAACCACGATATTCAAATTTAATGCATTACAAATCATTTACCAATCATAGTTCCTCGTTTGTGAATGCAATCTCACTGTCCAACAGCAAAACCTCATGTCTGCAGCATAAGAATTTACAAATATAAGCTGACAACAATTTTGGGAATTGCTTGGATGACAAAGCACAAATATCATGATCACTGCATAATAATCCATATAATTTAGTAGAGATTGGGCTTATATATGACACACAAGTATTGAAAAATATAAAAACATAGATCAGTTTAGACCCAACTAAAATTAATGAATGGAGGCTAGAAATGCACACATTGATCAGGTTTCGGACTGCTGGATTCTAATAAGAGTTGAAGTAAACATAAGAATTCGCATTTAATGGGTGAAATACCTGTAATTTACTGAAAGTGTTAAAATTTCCTTATTTTGAAGCTGCTACAGTTATTTGAAACTGTGGTTAGATCTTTTTATAAAGTCAATTAAGAAGTGGAAACTTTAGTATGCTTAGAGTATATGCATGAAGCTTTGACTCAGCACAGATATTGAATAGTATAGACTTGAAAATAAGGCCACAAAAAGATTTTGACCCTATTTGTTTTGAGATATGAGGGAAATTAGTAACAAACCTAAACCCCCTAAGAAGGTAGCATTGTTAACGGTGGATGCCTCTTGAAGGGGCCTTGGTGAATAAACCTCTGTTATACTCAAACAATAGCTTTTGTGACTAATCTTGTATTATCCTTGAACAACAGTTGCTGTTGTGGTTAATTGTTTGATCACCACCCCTTAGAAGCTTATATTGTCATATTGATGAATTAGCAGAACGAAATATCTTACCTACCTCTATGTATATAGGTGAAACAATTCATCTTGATTTCTCTTCCTTCTTAAAATTAATTATGCAGTCAATTTGTCGCTTATCCAAACTTTTAAAACAACTCAAACCTACTGCTGTAAGTTATTTTACAAGTGATAATGATTCTCGATTTTATTTTTAATCTCTAAATTTGTTACATGATAGAGAAGTCAGTTTCTAAATATTATGCATCTCATTTGATGAGGTGCTAGCCCGTATATAATATTTGTAAAAATGTAAAGGAATTTTATACTTCTGATTTGTTGGTATTCCTTTATTGATAAAAATATAAAGTCAAATACAAGTTCATCTGCGTAGATCTTGAAACTCTAATGCGCCTACACTCACCAGTGTGTTAAATATTAAAGTATTAATACATATGTTAAAAGAAACAAAAGAAAGTTTTATAATAATCAAAGAAATAATCTTAAATTAAAATATACACCATGCTTAGTCACCACATCTCTAAAATAATATTTGAAAAAAGAAGACCTTTCATGGGATACATGCATTAGGGGATTTGAATGTTCTAACTCTCAATGTGACATACAAGTTGTTCACGTAGGCTTAATAAACCATAATAGTATAGTCCAAGTTGTTTTGAGTTTTGGTAGTACGGCTTTAACTTTCTATCAAATTAATTTGAAAAAGGTGTGTATACAAGAATGTTAATTGATATGGCAAAAGATAAGTGAAAGGAGATAAAAAAATATATATATAAATTGAAGTTGAAGAGAGAATGTATGAATGGTGGGTGTTGAAGATAAGTAGGATTTATAGGTATTGGATCCACCAATATTACTTTGAGAGAACACTGTTGTATCATTGAAACTAAGCTTTGTAACTAAAATCACAACAATCTTAGAAATGCAATTTGGTCCAAACACATAGCAGAGGTATCATTATGAAACCACTTTCATTGTCACCAAATCATATAAATTTCAGAAACTAATATCTCAGTGTATGCGTTTCTTCTCTTCTTCTCTTTTCTTTCTCAAACTATAAAAAGTGATTACCCTTAACAACATCACAAAATATTACGAATTTACCATTGATTTTGCCTTGATTGTCCCCGCAATGGAGTTCAACAGCTGCTGGCACTTCTCAAACTGTGAGTTCAACTCACCAACCTTCCAAAAGAGCACATAAACACCATTTTATACAGATACCAAAATATATAATACCATCAACTGAACAAGAAGTTGAAAGTAGAATGTTGGAACCTCATAGCAACATCAGCTAATTGATCAATAGCAACATTAACATAATTGATCAAGAAAACCTTAAATTTGAATAACCAGAACATCAGTTTGCTGATCCCTTGTCCCGTTTTCAGTCACATCAGCTAAATTCTCCACCAACTGGAAAAAAAAAATTACAAGAAGGAGAAAAAAAAACCCTAAATTCCATAAAGAGGAAACTTGCCGTTCATTCCGAAGTAAAAAAAAAAAAATAATAAAATCAAAGAAAAATTACATGGAGTAGGTGAAAATGGGAGGCGAGAGATTGCTGCTGCTGTTGTGGCGGTTGTTTCTGGAATCGTTGTTGCTGCTGCTGATACGGTTGTTGTTGCAGATTGAATTGCTGCTGTTGGATGAACAGATGGTCCATTGTTGCTTTCAGATAAAAACCTTGAGCAAGCGCCAACAAGACGAGAACGACTTCGTCATCAAATATCTGGGGCCTGGGCTACTGATGCTCAACTTGGGTCTTTAGTAGTATTTTTTGTAAGGGCTGTAGCCCCAATTATTTTTTTAAACCCAAATCCATTAACTATATAAAAACACACACACACTTTGCTTAGGACACCCAAAAAAACCGAGAGAGAAGAGGAAAAGATAGGAGAAAAAAAAACCAGAGAGAGAAGAGGAAAAGACTGGAGAAGAGAAGGGGAGAGACGATGACACCCCCCAAACATCATGAAACTAGTCAAGCAATTGATGAGAAGCAAGTAATTTTATGTTACATTTTCTTCAAAATCATGCTTTACATTATAGGGTTTGTAAGCTAGTAAAATTCTGTAATTAATTGACACTTTATTGGTGAGTTAGTGAAATTATAGACGTAATTTGAATTTAATAGATGATAGCAATATGAATTAGTGGTATGTTGTTTGGGTATTAGAAAACCGGAGTTTTAAGATTTCAAAACTGGTTTAGCGAATTGTAGCATATATTTCGGTAGGTGCTAGTCGAAAATCTTGATAAAATTCTACAGGAGGTTACCGAAAATTTGTGTAAAATTTTCAATGGATGGTTGCCGAAATTTTGTATAAATTTTGAAAGGAGCTGCCGAAATTTTGTATGGATGCTGTCGAATTTTTTTTCTTTTCAATTGCTTTATGCTATTACTTTACTGATCAGTTCTGCGTTTATAGTTTTATGATAAATTTTTAATTATCCTATAAGAAAGTGTGTGTGAACATTATTTCTTTCGTATAAACATTAATTTATCAATACTTGAGGAATTTGTATTCTAGAGTGAAGTGTTATTGTAATGCTTAGTATTGCTTTCTAGCTATATCCTTCACTGTTCTTCATAATTATGATATTTGTTATGTTTTCTCATTTGATTATTTTCGAAATTGAGTTGGATTTTCCTTTCACTTAGCACATTAAAGTGGGCCATATTTTATATTTTATATATTCCTTCCAAGAAATGGATGAGAAATACAGTAAGAGATATTTTAGGAGTATATATATAAATTTTAACACAAATGAACCACTAATCTAAATTATTAGATTAGATTATATTGTTATTAACCTTAAGTCATTGGATTGAATAAAAATGTTAAAATTCCATTCTAACAATTTGTTATTTCTCTGTTAGATGTGTATTTCAAAAGAAAAGAACTCCAGCATTTGAACGTGGAAAGAGGGTAGAAAAGTTCCAAACTCAATCAAACCCATGGAAAGAGGGTAGAAGAGTTCCAAGCTCAATCAAACCCGCCTCAATCAATATACATGTTGCTCAAAATGTAATAAAATGCATGTAAGATATTTGTTCGTGTAATGATGTCTACTTTCAATGAAAGAAAGATGGAGTACTAATTTTCAAATATTTCATGTCATAATTTTTTTATTGTATTATTGTTATAAGAGTCTCTTTTAATAATTCGTGAACACTAATCAGTCGAACCATCATAAGCTAATCCAATAAAACTTCATTGTTGGATTGATAGTAGTATCCAGTATGAGACCTACCTATTTTCCTTTTCTACAAAACCCAATACCATCTTCAAAATTAACGTTGGACTTGGGACAACATAATAGATTAGAGAGGATAGTTCCTTCATAAGAAGAAAAAGGGAATTGAATTCAGTAAGCGCCTGCAACATCTTTTCCTCCCAAGTTATACAACCATCGCCCACAAGAATTGCTTCATTCTCAAAGGATGAACACTTCACTTTGATTTTCCTTTATTTGATAAAACTTTCTCATGGCAATTTCTATATTCGGTGGACTTTCTCATGGCAATTTCTTGTCAAAATTTTCACCACTGGCTGTTGCAGTTGCTGCTAGTCCAGCAACATTTTCCAACGGATCAATAAGTGACAGCACAAAGCAATTGAAAAAATTCAGCAGCATATCTTCCAAATTTGTACAAATTTCGGCAACCACCCATCGAAATTTCTAATCAAATTTCGGCAACCTCTTACTGAATTTTAGCATTATTTTCAGTTGACACTCAATGAAATATATGCGACAAATCGATAAACCAGTTTTGAAATTTTAAAGGTCCTATTTTTAACATCCAAACATGTTGGGTATCTCGGTCGTCGACACGTCGGAGATGACGGTGGTGCTCAGTTATCCTGAGGTTTTGGCTCACAAGAAGAATCGATGAAACACAGTGGTAACGAGAAAGAATCCACGGAAGATTCACATCAATAACCCACCGAAGAAACACTCTCAATAACTCTCTAAACTCTCAATTTCGTCTTACTGGTAAGTGAGGGTGAAGGACCCATTTATACCATAGCCGAGCCATCACCGGAAAGGAAAGATTAATCTTTCCTTCCATGGCAGCAGCGGCGGAATTAGAGAGAGAAGAGAAGAGAATAGGAGGAGCGTTCCATTAGGGCAAAGGAGGGTTAGACCAGGTTTAATAAATGGCCCATACCCAAGAGGAGAAAAGAGGGCCAGCAGATTTGGGCCACAAAATAGGGCCTAATAGGGCCCAACAATTCTCCACCTTGACCCAAATATCCACTGTGTTCATCTAGAGCAGGATTTCATCATCACTGAATATCTAAAGGCAAACGCTCTGAAGAGATCAAGAATATGAGCAGTGTTCTCTTGAATCTTCAAGCATCTTCAAGCGAAGAACATCTGTCAAATCAAAGAGCAAGGTTCTAAACCCCTTCGATCCGGTGTTCTTCAAAGTAATAGCCATTAACTGGGAGATCAAGGTGCTAAACCCCTCCGATCTGGTGTTATTTAACTCAAGTTCCTCGGTGTTCTTCGCGAAAAGCTTCAAGAATAGCGTTTAAAAAATTTTGTAAATAAATTTTGTATTTATGATAAAATAAATACAAAAGTATTATAAAATTTTGGCACGCCCGGTGGGACCATCTCTACCTCTCATCTCTTCTCTCTACAACTTTGAAAATACAAAATGACTCCTGTCAAGATCACAGTGGGAAGGACTGCTGCTTCCAAGCTCTCCGATTCATTAAATGAATATGTTGCTGTTGTCACAAGGAGTATGTCAAAGAAAGCTCAGTTGGAGGCCTCCTCTGAATCCAACTCTTCGGTCGAAGTGGCTTCGAGACTTATTCAAGATTATAATACATTAATGATTTCATTTTTTATGTGAAGGTGTGCATTGGATAATTGATGTAATACTTTCTCACAACATGGCAGTGGTATCATGATTACATAAATAATCAACTTACTGTTTTACTATTGGTTAATGGTCTATTACTTATTTTAAAAGTGCATGAGCTTTTCTAGCTGCGTTGTTATTATTTATATATCACTTTAGATGTGTTTGTGATGCAAATTTGAGTAGTTCTTTGAGTGTATGCAGTATTTAGAATTAATTAAAGAGTTAAAATATAGTCTTGGTTATAATCCATGTATCATTGTTCATATTATCTATGTACCTAACCAGGATTGGATGATTTGATGTTATGATGAAATTTGTTGAGGGTAAAGAATTTAGAGAATTGAAAAAAACCTCAAATACTTTTCTTTTTCCATAGATAAATCATAATTCAACACCTTAGATTATTCATACATTTGTTCTTCCTTATGCAAGCTAGGAGATGAAACTTTTATGTCATGAATGACGAATACATATGCTTCCAATCCTCTTTAACATGGTTATATTTGTATATGTATAGATTTACTGATGATAGCACCAAAAGGTAGAATTTTGAACAAATAATGGCTTTTGTCCCTAAACCATTCTGCTCTAATGTGAATAAACCAACCGGAAAACTATTAAGTAAAATATTATTTGGATTTGTTTTCTGCTTTGGAAATGGATTTCACTATTTTCTCATTAGTATCACGCATTTCATCATCATTTTTATTGCATTTTAAGAAATATATTTTGATGGATTTTCGTATTCAATGGATCATTGCAGATTCCTGTGAAGGTCAATTGATCAGTGCCAATTTTTGCTGGACATCAATGGGTAATGGCTATTAAATTAATACTTTTGCAAATATTTTTCCATTATAAATTTCGTTGAATATCCAGGATTCTAGAGAGAGTTCTTTTACTTGCTTCTGAAATTGGAGTAGTTCTTGAGAAGTTGGGGAAATGAATACCCAAAATGAATGAGAATAGTGATTTTTCTATGGATGAAATGTGTATTGTATATATTAAAGTAAATTTGTGAGAATGAATTGTAATTGTTGATGGGGAGCTATTTGAGTCAATTTTTATTGAGAAGTCTGGAAAATGAAGCTAACTGGACGAGAATTTTATTTGTTTGAATTTTTCAAGTGGGATAATGTTTGAATTATGTAAAAAAAGCTTATTTCTGAGTTGAATAGTATTTTGTCCCAACCCCTCCCTTGATTGGTTAAGTATTTTTTATGAATTGTGTTGTATTTTTTTACAGATTCTTTGAGCTCTTACATTGCAAATTTATATTATCTTTCTATTTTCTACAGCAAAAAATAAAGACGTATGCCAAGTGAATCTGTGAAAGGTTTATCATGCATACATATCTTGAGTTACTGTTGTCAGGTATGAGGCATTCTTTTTCTTATTCATTGAGTTTTTTTGTCTGTTCAAAGTGATAAAAGGGTTAGGTTGAATCATTTGTCTTTCTTTACCTTTCACAAAAATGGCAAAATGTGACATTTGCTGACGGATGGTGAGAGTTTATATCACAACCTCAAAGTTCCAAACAACAACTAATAAATATATTCAATTATAATTTTAAAATTTTAAATAAAATATGAATAGTATTGTGATAACCCAATCCCGAAAAAAAAATCCTTAATTCCTTTTTAATATATACAGTTACGTAAGCCAACAAACATGCAACAAAAATTTTTTAAATTTACAAAAAAATACAAATATTATTGTCATAATATTTTTCCATGCAACGCACGGGTTATTAATGAATAATATATACTTTGTGTTAATGTAGATAAAAGTTTATTAATGTTGAGTAAAATATTTCGCGAAACATTATCTTAATAAAAAATAAAAGATAATTAAATAAAAATAAGATTGAATGGTGTGGCACTTATTCTTTTAGAAAAGATATTTAAAGTAATAAAATTTATATAAATTAATATATAATTGAGAGTTTCTCTAGCATGAAATTTTTATGTTTTAGTTTTTTTAATGAGTTAGTGTATTTTATTAAGATTGTAGAATATTCATGACAATAATAGGGTATGTGTAGCTGCTGACATTGATAATTTTAAGAAATGGAAAAGGTTAAATGCAATAGCATATGGACTAACGGTATATATTTATTTTATTTTGTTCTGTAGGAATAAATTATGTAACAATTCTTATCAAATACTCCCCTAAGATTTCCTCCGTAAATGATTAATGTAGGAGTGGAGGAGTCAATACAATAATAGTGTGTTAGTGAATTATGGAAACACTTCATTACCATAATGTGTGTGTATTGCCCATGACTCTGATGGCAAAAAGTGTAATTACCTACAACTCAATTTGTTCATCTTCAGATTCTTCTAATGGATTAATTTTTTCTTCTCTTTAATATGATTCTATATAATTATTTTTTGAAGCTTATTTTAAATAAGTCTTCTCAAGTTATTCTTCATGTTTTATTGTTATGATGTGCTTTATATTTATTGCAGATTACTCAGTTAAGTTGTGATCGTATATTCAATTTTTTTGGTGATGTGTGACTGTATTTTATCTTTCATAGAGATGTGCTTTTAAGTTATTCAAATTAGATATAATTTTCCTTTGCATAAATTGTTCACTATTATTCTTGAAGGGCTTTCAAATGGGTCTGGTGATGATGATTTGTCCACTATATGCCAATTGCGAATAAGGGTGTATGAGTACTTGGTGAACTAACTATTAACTATACTAACAACTAACTTTAGCCGATAAAAAAAAAGATTTACGGATGAATCTAAAAAGTAAAAGGTAAATTTTCTTTATTTGATTAAGTTCCTTCACTGATAGTTAATGTCATAATTTTTTTTATTTTTTTATTTTTCCTGTGTTTATTCTTGATTTAACCTTGAGAACTACTTACAAAATTGAGGATAAAAGAAAATTAATGCTTACACAAATTTTAACATTTGAAGCACTTGATAATACATAAGCAAATTATTAAGCTTATATTTCTTGATGTTGACATATTTTAACTTAATCACGGTACCAAGCATAAAGAACTTTCTCTTGATTTTTGTTTTCTCAATTAAATTTAGTTTTTTTGTTGGCTAAGTGGCGTATGTGTGTATTTGTGTTTTTATAGAAGTATGAGCATTATAATCAAATAGATAAAAAATATTAATTAATTGATGGAAGATAAAATTGCCAAAGATATTGCAAAATTCAAGGTACAACCATGTAAGATATGATATTTTGTGCATGCAATGTTATAGCCTCAGTCGTTAACACTCTAAGCTAGCCTATGATTGTCTTCTGATATCTTTTCTACTGTATTTACTTTTAGAATAACAAATCATGTGTTGCTTCGGTTGTTTTGAGAACAACGATATACATAAGGTTTATGGTAATGGACAATATGTGACATCCCATTCTATATGTAGTATTATTTCAATATAGGGAATATATTCTTGGTCGACAAGTTTACCATCAATATTGATTTTGCAATCTTAACTAGAAAAGATTTATGGATGAATCTAAAAAGTAAAAGATAAATTTTCTTTATTTGATTAAATTCCTCATGATAGTTAATGTCTTAAAAAAAAAAAAATTTTGCTATGTTTGTTCTTGATTTAAACTTGAAAATTACTTTAAAAATTGAGGATAAAAGAAAATTAATGCTTACACAAATTTTGACATTTGAAGCACTCGATAATACATAAGAAAACTATTAAGCTTATATTTCTTGACGTTGACATATTTTAACTTAGTCACGGTACCAAGCATAAAGAACTTTCTCTTAATTTTTGTTTTCCCAATTAATTTTTTTTGTTGGCTATGTGGCATATGTGTGTTTGTGCTTTTATAGAAGCATGAGCATTTTGATAAAAGAGATAAGAAAAAAAATTAATTTATAGATGAAAGATGAGATTGACAAAGATGTTGCAAAATTCAAGGTACAACCTTACAAAATATGATATTTTGTGCATGCAATGTTATAGCCTCAGTTGTTAATACTCTAAGCTAGCTTATGATTGTCTTCTGATATCTTTTCTAATGTATTTACTTTTAAATAACAAATCATGTGTTACTTCAGTTGTTCTGAGAATATGATATACACAAGGTTTATGGTAATGGGTAATATGTGACAACCCATTCTATATGTAGTATTGTTTCAGCATAGGGAATATATTCTTGGTCGACAAGTTTACCATCAAGATTGATTTTGTAATCTTGACTAGAAAAGATTTATGGATGAATCTAAAAAGTAAAAGGTAAATTTTCTTTATTTGATTAAATTCCTTCACTGATAGTTATTGTCATAATTTTTTTTACTATGTTTATTCTTGATTTAAACTTGAGAATTACTTGAATAATTGAGGATAAAAGAAAATTAATGCTTACACAAATTTTGACATTTGAAGCACTCGATAATACATATGCAAAATTATTAAGCTTATATTTCTTGACATTGACATATTTTAACTTAGTCACGGTACCAAGCATAAAGAGCTTTCTCTTGATTTTTGTTTTTCCAATTAAATTTAGTTTTTTTGTTGGCTATGTGTGTTTGTGTTTTTAAGAAGTATGCGCATTTTGATAAAAGAGATACAAAAAAATTAATAGATGGAAGATGAGATTGACAAAGATATTGTAAAATTCAAGGTACAACCTTGCTAAACATGATATTTTGTGAATGCAATGCTATAGCCTCAGTTGTTAATACTCTAAGCTAGCCTATGATTGTCTTCTGATATCCTTTCTACTGTATTTACTTTTAGAATAACAAATCATGTGTTGCTTCGGTTATTGTGAGAACGATGATATACATAAGATTTATGGTAATGGACAATATGTGACAACCCATTCTATAGGGTGAGCTTCTATTTCAATTCAAGATTTTAATTATTAATAGAAAACAATGTACTTGGAAAAATTTTAGTTGGACTCATCTTAATTTATTATTTGTTTCTTGCAATAATGAAAAATTAAAAAATTGCTGGAAATTCTATGGCAAATCCGCAAAACTAGTTTACCCTTCGCCGATGGATCTTGATCCTATAAGTTAATAAAGCTCAACTTCGCCATTAAAATCTAACTTTATTTATTAGCTTTGGTTATTTATTTGATTATTTATTTAATTATTTATTTTCCTCCAATGTTGCACTTTGAAATATGTTCCTTTCATTGTAGAAGGATAATATTTAGCTCTCTGATTTGGGATGTCGTTTTTTTTAAATGATTGAATTGTGAGGTTCAGCTTCATGGAATTTAATCAAATTTGGGCAAGAGCAATCTCTTTTAAGTTCAATGTCACAGCTACAAATTATTTTGATTGAATGTGGATTTTTATCATATCTGTTGCATTTTGTGAATTTTATATTAGAGATTTATTTAACTTGCGCATTTCAATCTCTTCTTAATGTACTTTATAAAAGTGTGAATTGTTTTAATGCGTAGTTTTTCAATGTACTTTTTCACAATATGTAGGCCACCTGTGAAGGAGGATAGTGATGAGGACTCTGCATGCTCACACCCTCATTCATCTTCAAGCTCTTCGTCTGATTCAAGTGCATCTCTAGTAATGATGGCAGGCACTACAACTATTGAGGAGCAACTAGCAAATATGATGAAAGCTATCGAAGGGCTCACAAAACACATAGAGGCCCAAGACACAAAGATCTCCCAACTGATGGAAAAAAGAGACATCGTGGAGACTAGCCGCGCAAACGGAAAAGAAGTTGTGGACGAGAGTGAGGTAGAAGAGTTCACAAAACGCCAAACTACTGAAAAAGAGCAAACTGAAAGGAGAGTGCAACTTTCGGCTGATGGAATGCTCCAAGTAGATCAACTGAAGAACATTATACTTGGAACGATAAAGGAGAAGTTTGAGGAGACTTCCAAGCCTACCATCACTTATGTTAAGCCATACACAAAAAGAGTGAACAACTTAAAGATGCCAGCTGGCTACCAGCCTCCCAAGTTCCAAAAATTTGATGGCAAGGGAAACCCAAGACAGCACGTAGCACATTTCATTAAGACGTGCAATGATGCTGGTACTTATGAAGATCATATGCTGAGGCAATTCGTTCGCTCTCTCAAAGGAAATGCCTTTGACTGGTATATCGACTTGCAGCCTGAATCCATTGATAGTTGGGCATAAATGGAGCATGAATTTCTCAATCGTTTCTACAACACGAGGAGAACCGTTAGCATGACTGAGCTAACTAATATTCGCTAATCGAAGGAAGAGCCCGTGATTGACTATATCAATAGATGGAAAAATTTGAGATTAAACAGCAAGGACAGATTATCTGGAGAGTCTGCTATCGAAATATGCATCCAAAGGATGGAGTGGAATTTACTCTACATACTCAAAGGAATTCAGCCAAAGACTTTTGAGGAGTTGGCTACGAGAGCTCATGACATAGAATTGAGCATGGCTGCCAGTGGAATCAAGCACTCGCCAATGTCGAATTCTTACAAGTCCAAAGATAGACAAGAAGCCAAGAAAGGGGGCAAGCCTTATGCCAGAAACTCCAATAAAGAATTAATGGCCACAAACGCCGCTGCTATCAAGGTTCGAAAGAATGGGGATGACAAGAAAGATAAAGGGAAACAAGTTGCTCAAGAGTGGGGGCAAAGAAGGTTAACCCTGAAAGAGATGCAAGAAAAAGAGTATCCATTCCTGAACTCTGATGTTTCTGGCATATTCGATGATCTGATGAAAGACAAACTCATCGAACTCCCTAAGATGAAGTGCCCAGAGGAAGCCAATCGAACCAATGACCCAAAATATTGCAAGTACCATAGATTGGTGGGCCATCCCATTCATGATTGCTTCATCTTCAAGGAAAAGATCATGCAGCTGGCCAAGGAGGGGAAGATTGTGTTAGAGGATAAATCAGCCGCAAACTTCACTTCTATAAACAGAAGTCCTGATGAAAGTTCATGTCATGTGGTGAGTGAGGAAGGTAGCAAAGGTGAATAAATTGAGGCTAAAGAAAAAGCTTACTCCATGAAGGTGACCTTCACAAATGAAGATATGTTGTTGGGTTCACAACCTCATAACCGACATCTGTTCGTGACCGGTTATACACAAGGGCAGCAAGTAAAGCGTATACTTGTTGACGGAGGCTCAGCAGTGAACATCATATCTTTAAGGATGTTGAAGAAGTTAGAAATACCAACGGATGAACTCAACCATAGCAGGTTGATGATCCAAGGGTTTAACCATGAAGAGCAAAGAACTCTCGGCATGATTGTTCTTGATTTGATGATCGAGGAGATGAAATCAACAGTGCTATTCCATGTTATCGATGCAAAAACTTCATACAACATGCTCTTGGGGCGCCCATGGCTACATGAGAATGGCGTGGTCCCTTCTACATTACACCAGTGCTTCAAATATAATAAAGGCAACAACGTGAAAAGGGTGTTCGATGATGATAAGCCGTTTACTGAAGCTGAAGCTTACTTTGCAGATGCTAAGTATTTCTTCAAGAATACAAAGGAAGTGAAGCGCGAAGAAGCCCCAGCACAAGATGATAGGGGCAGTAAACAAGTAAAGGATGAAGGTAGCACATCATCCACCGCTCTCAAGAAGAACAAGGAGAAGTTTGAGGCCTTCGAAGAGTTGACGTTGCCTTTAACAAAAATTGATGAAGATAAGACTTCTTCTCCTCCACTCAAAGGATTCATACATCCTATTGAAGGAGTAAAGACCAAACACGGTGAAGTATTTGATACAAAAATAGCCAAGTCATATGGCCCACAAGCTTTCAAACTCCTCAAGAAGGCTGGTTATGAAGCGAATGAGAAATCGATGACAAGCAAGTTGCCTCAAGAGACTATCAACCCATCTGAACATGGGCTCAATGTTACTCAAAAAATGTTGAAAAATAGTGGCCACACTGTCAAGAATGCTAAGCCAGGTTTGGGATATGTCCCTCAAAAGCCAGTCCGCATAGCAATTAGAAGAGCAAACACAAATTATATCACAGAGGAAGAAGCTTCATCCATAGAAGACGTGTTTGATGAAAGAGGAAGGAAGATCAAGAAAAGCTCTGTCTTCGAGAGGCTTGGAAGTATTTTCGAAAGGCTCGGACTATGTGAAAAGAACAAGTGCGGGAAGAAAAGTAATTTCAAGTCTCCTAGCTTCCCAAAACTCCGAAGTCGAATCCCTTCTCGCATGAAGAGGAGAAATATCTTGACAGTCTCATGTGGAAGAGTGTTAAAGGCCAAGATGCAGACAATTGTCTTTACTAAAGAAGACAATGAGGATGATAAAGAAAGTGTAGCTTTCACCAACCATATCACTGCTCTTGAGGATTCTCAAGTGGAGGAAGTGGATGATGAGGATGCCTCTCCACAATTTGAGGAGGGTGTGAAAGTCACTGTTGATGAGTTGAAAGAAATCAACTTAGGTGACGAAAGCGACCCACGTCCTACCTACATAAGTGCTCTGCTAAGTGTTGAGGAAGAAGAACAATATATCAGCCTTTTGCGATAATTCAGAGATGTCTTTGTATGGTCGCATAAAGAAATGCCAGGTCTGGATTCGAAGATCGCAGTGCATCACCTGTCAAAGTCAAGTCCAAATTGGTTCGAGAGAAGAATCAGAGGATCGATAGAGATTGTTTCCCAAATTATCAAGTTCAATCCGTCTAGATTATCTTTGTAATACTTTTGTATTTATTTTATCATAAATACAAAATTTGTTGTTACAAAATTTTAAACAACATACATCTCTAATTCATTTTCCTACCATCTATTAAACACAAATAGCAATTATAATTCCACTAGTCCACCAATAATTTGTCAATAAACTAGACAATTCCACTGACCTACAAACTCTATAATACGAATATAATGTAAAATTATGTACTTTTGATCAATTACTTGCCTCGTTACGTATTTTGATGTTTTGAAAGTGAAAGTGAGGTTTTCCTTTTTTCTTCTCCTCTTTTTTCTTTCTCTCTCCCACTCCCATTTTTGTGGTGTGCGTGTGCTATGTATGAGTGTATGTGAGAGTTTCCGATATTGGCATGAGTGTGTGAATGTGTGTTTGTAGGATTACTAGGTATAGCGTGGGAGATGGGGATGGGGATGGGGATATCGGGGTTGGGTTTGGTAACTTTGGTTTGGGTGTCCTAAGTATTTTTTATATATAAACTACTTCGTGAGGTGTAAACCCGTATATCCGTGAATATTTTTATAATTTGTAGTTAATTTTATGTAGGTATATTTTAGGTATTTTGAGTAGAAGCTGATATTTGCTCTATCACTATTCACAAAGCAATCATAACAAAATGGATATATAATGTGTATAATTTCATAAGCATATTATTCTAGTAAAATGCAAAATGCCTCTAGAAAAGAATTTTTAAGGCAACACTAAAATCTTGAGAGTAGGATCAAGAGTTGCAGTGTGGTTTCATCAATTTAGTGGCAACATAACACTAAATTCTTGAGAAAGGTATCAACAATTACAGTGGGATTTCGTCAATTTTGTTTTGTATGTTGGGTAGTGGCGTACTTTTGGCACCCGCTGACAGATGAGGTTAGCATTGGACTTGTGTGCAAGGAATAATATACCCTATAATTTAAGAACACAAAGGTTACATTGTTCAGATAAAAGGTGACTAATGGTACACAATTAATAGGGCATGACGCACGCAATTTTTTCACTAAGTTTATAAGGGTAATACAATTCAACTTCGTTTGTGTTTAGTTTAACAATAGTATTATTGCAGCATTTATACACAATTCAAGAATGTCACAACTCAATGTGGTGATATACAATTGGAAATTTGTCAGGTGATTTAATTACGTAATGAAGGTGCATGATAATATATATGTTAACATTTAGGAAAATGGATTGCTTCTTCATCCAAGAGGAAGGGACCTAAATCGCCTTCGTTGGGTGAGATAGTCAAGAAAATGAGGATGGATAAGAGGAGGCCATCCGATTATGGCATTAAAATTGTAAATTGGGAGGAGAAGAAGGAGCTGTGGACTGCAATAGCGCAAAAGATCATGAGGACGTGATATCAGGATGATCATACGATGATGGAGATAAACATTATCAATGATATTCGTTGGATGTTCGATTGAATGGGCATTACTCAGTTCATGGAGATGAAGCGAGAGACCTATTTTTATATCACTGCGGAGGTCATATACACGTTGAGGATAGAGCGTGGGGATCGATACCTTCCTTATGGTATTCGGATGCAGATTGGCGGGCAGGAGCAGATGATGTGGGCCTGAGATTTTAATGAATTGATTGGCTATGAGAATGAGACGGATGTGGGACATGATGATTTCAAGCCGTATGAGTTCTGGAGAGCTATTACGGAGAGGCGAGAGATATATAATTCGAATACTTCCAAGGTTGCTTTCATCCGCAATCCCGTGTTAGCATATATGGATAGAATTTTAGGTAACACGCTGTTTGCAAAGTCTGAGGGAAGTTGTATTCCAAGGGGGGAGCTGTATGTGTTATGGTGCATGCTACATGGAGTGCGTTTTAATGTAGCGGCGTACTTCTTCCAGCAGCTTCACAAGTTTACTACCCATGGATTTCAGCGTGTTAACATTGGAGGGCTCATCACCTTGATAGCTAAGTACTATATAGTCGATTTGAGCGGGCATAGGCCTATCCGAGGGGATCCAGACTTGATTCTGATATTATGTGTGAGGATGGGGCTGATTGAGCAGTTAGATGATACTTGAATGTTCATCCGAGGAAAGAATCCTAGTCCATTCAAATTTCCGCTATTGATTGCTGATCTCACTACCATTTGGATCAACAACAATTTATTGATAGATACCACGGAGCATAAGGTGATCTCAGAGACTTGTTTGAGAAGAGGAAATTGGAGGCTTCCTGCTGAGATGCGTGCTCAGGGGATCGTCTTAGATGAGGATATGGTCTTGATAGGAGATTCGGCCAACTTTGTAGAGGAAGAGCCGCAACTGGCATCAGCTTTTGTATATCCGGAGATGGGTATTCCTCTGGTGCAGCCTCCACAGCCACAACCACATGAGCAGGAGTTTTATGAGCCACCTCCACAGCAGCAGCAAGATTTTTGGCGAGCTCAGGATCAGTTTTATCAGGAGCAATTCCGATTGATGAATGAGCACTTCGCTACACTTAATGCAAATCAGCAGGAGACGAATAGGCAGATGGCATTGACGAATACGAATTATGCCGCACTTGATGCGAGGTACAACACGCTGCAGGGTAATTATGTTGAGATGGATAGGAGATTAGGGAGGATGCATGCCGACGAGCGCGAGTTGGATAGGAAGCTTAATGCTCTTCATAGAGATGTAGATCGGTTGCACTTGGAGATGAGCGATGGTGATGACAAAGAGTGTGCTAGTGATGATGATGCTCCGGAGGAGTAGAGAGCATCAGATTTTTCTTTGTCTGTTACATCTCATCTCCCTTCTTTTTTATCTTTACAGGTTGGGAATTTGTGGTGTGAATGGCATATACTTAATATTGATGATGATTGGGTGATTGATTATTGGAAGATGTTTACATGGATTTTCTTTGGATTGTTCAGTGTTGAGGATTATTCATGTTATGCATGTGCCTTTATTTTGATGCATGTTGATTTGTTGATGACAAGCATGTTCTATTTTTACTTGTAGTTCATGAATTGATGTTGATTGCATGCTTTGAAGAGTGCTTAGGATTCTATTAACCATGTGAGGATTTGAGCCTTTTGATCATGTTATAAGCATGATAGTTTATTCTTGAGAGTCGTTTGTATACTCGTATTCTAGAACTTGACTTGGAGTCTTGATTGAAGTCTATAATTGATAGATACTAGGAAATGATCTTAGGCCATTGTTGTTTATTAAGTCACTTAGCCAAATTTGTCCTACCTTATTATATGATTATCACTGGAAGCCCTTTTGAGCCTTTAAGCTTTTTCTTTGGCAAGCCTTTGATAAATAGCCGTTTACCTTTTTGAGCCTTGAACACTTATTACTAGTAAAGAGTGGAGGTAAATAAATGCTATATGAAGTTTTGAAGAAGAATAAGAAGGAAAGATTCGGTGTAATAAGAATCATGAGACAAGTGGTTAAATCTTGCAAGGGATAGTGCCTGAAACCGGTATCCTTAATGCTAGAAAGGGTAGTGCCCGAAACTGGTACCCTTATACTTGAAGAACACCAGAATTGGTATTCTGCTGTGAAGAAAAGATGTTGATCTAAGAGAAGATGAAGAAAGCGTGAATTGAAGTGATCATAAGAAAGACGAAGGAGAAAAGAAGGAAGCTGTTGAAAAGCAAATCTCCAAGGTATTTCTTTACTAGTAAATTTAGTTACTTATCTATATTCTCCTACCTTTACCAAAGAGCCAATGTTACAAACTAAATGCAAGTCCTTTGTGATCCTAGTATTGACTTAGTTATGGATGGATTTTTGAGACCCTAGTCAAGCTTATGGTTATGCGAGTATATGAATTGAAATTGAGTATTTATACTAACCCATGAAGTGTACATCTTTTACACTTAAGAGAGAGAGAGTAAACACTTTCCCGTGAGCTAGATGACTTAGCACTCATAGAAGTATTGTGATTGAATGACGTTTTTGCGTGAATGAAAGGTATAATGGATTGCATGTTTTGAATTGATATAATTACATGTGTTAGGATAGGTTGTGCTTGATTTTGTGATTACACTCTCTGGATTTATTTTGATTTTTATTGCCTCGGGATGAGCAATATGTAAGTTTGGAAGTTTGATGAGAGTGTAAATTCACATATTATGGGCTCTGATTTGTGTGGAAATTGAGTACGATTGAGTCTTTTATTGAGACGAATTGGAATGTTTATGGAAAAGCCATGAATCAGAGGATACAAGGGCTTTTTGAGCATATTTGTATAGAAAAACAGATCAAAAGGGCTCGGAATTGGAAGACACAATTTTTTAGGCAATTCTCGATGGCTGTTCGACCTCAGGGCCTTGTTCGACCATCATCACCTTGGTCGAACAAGGTGGTCAAGTCGAGCAAAAGAGGCAAAAGCGTACAGAGAGCTTACTCAATAATGGGATGTTGTTCGACCAGCATCATAGTGGTCGAGCAGATGAGGCTTGGTCGAACAAAATGTAAAAAAATTTACAGAAGGCTTGCTCGACCAGGAGGCCTTGCTCGATCAGTCAAGGCTAGGTCGAACGGGATTTTTACTACTGCTATTTTTGGAAATTCTGGATTTTTTTATCAAATTTAACGTATGCTTCAAGCAAAAGCCCATTCTAAGCCCGTAAGGAGGTTCCACGAGTATAAAAGAAGAGCTTTCGCAGGAGAAAAGACTCACACCATTTCATCATCTATTTACCACCGAAAACCTACCACCATTCGAGGGAGCTGTGGAGAGAGGTTCGTCTGTAGAACCAAGTGAAAACCAAGTGAAGATTCAAGACGGAGAGAGTCGCGACGGCACCCGCATCTAGAGTTTGCTTTGCTTCTTAATTTATCTTGTAATTTTCAAGACTATGGGTAAGATCCTACCAACCACCATGATTGTTCCTAGCTCAATCATGGGGCTAGAACCGCTTCGGTAGTTTTAGGGTTATGAAGGTTTTATGAGTTAATTTGTCTTTCATGTATAAACTCCGTACAACACTACTTGTGGTTTATTTATATAAGATTGCGCTTTTTAAATTCATACTCACAGTTGTTTTGCGCATCATTAACTGTTATGTAGAGTCTGAATACATATCTTGGTTATTGATTGAGTGCGTTCACTGCTGAGCAGGATTACATGTTATAATTCTAAGTGAAGGGATTCCGAAATCTTATTAGAACTATCTTATATGAATACTTGTTAATTGAATAATATTCGGGTTAATAAGTAGGATAAAGAGTATAACTTCATAGTACCTATAAATGGAGATCATATTGGGTTAGAGTACTAAGTGCACGGGAAATAATTGATACTAATAGTACCTCGAAAGGGGAGTGAATTATATCTCTTGCTTCGAGGATATTCACACGTGTCATATGCAGATTTACTTGTGTCTATAGAGTGAACTTGCATGGTTTAGTGATGCATCCATAGACCACAAGGCAGAGTCGAACATCAATGCATAATAGAGAGATTAATAAGTAAAATTGGATGACCCGAAGAACTACCTAATTTCTCACTTGATCACAGTCGTATTATATCTATTGCTTATTTACTTTATTTTCTATTTTAGTTACTTTTTATTTAGTTACTTAATCACTATGAATCAATTTTCCAGCATAGTCTTAATTCATTATAATATAATTAAATTAATAATCATCCATCCCTTGGGTTCGATAATCACTTGGTCGCCTATCGAAACTACAATTGATATCCTTCATACTTGGAGATTATTTTGTGTGTTGAGAAAACGCCCATCAATACCTAATACCCAGAGCTGTTATTATTCTCTTAATTCACTTTTGAATTATTCTTTTTTGCTTTTATGTATTGAGTTATTTATTATTTCCGTACTTTAGATAATAATCAATTCAAACCCTGAAAATTAATTACATAATTCTTGTTAAATAATAATTTAGAATAAATAAATAATTTACTATCCTTCTAGGGATCGATAATTTAACTTGGGTACTTACTGCTACAATTGACATTCTTATACTTGAGGGTTTTAATTTAATGCACAAAATACGCCTATCAGTGAATCATGAAGATTATGTGATAAGGAAATTAATTGTGCTCCAAGAAATAGGAAAGATGGGCTAATTTTCAAAAAATTTCAGAAATTTTCGTCGGCAACTACGCGACCTCACGATTTTGACATAATTTCCTCGTCCGAATTCTAATTTGAGTGATTCTTGCACCAAAATGACCCTCTCTTCTGTGGATTTCCAACCATGTATCACACTATTAGTTTTTAGTTCCACACGAATGCATAAAAATTATGGAAGTTGAGTGTGCGTTTTTCAGCATTCCTCAAACATTGCACTTTTTATTCTTTTTTTTACCTAAAACACCACAAATGCATCTTTTTCTCAAATATATTAAATATAAGACACTTGTGCTAATTTATTACAACAGTTCTCATCAAAAGGTGTTAAATTGGACACTTAAACACGCTTATTTTCACTCTCATCAGTAGGGCCCTTTTACTAACAAGGAAAAATGAGGACATTTAAGTAGGACACCCAATATAGTAAAATGAAGACCTTTCGATGGGATGGAGAAAGTATTTGTCATTAAATTTTTTTTAATGTTATTTACTTCCATGTGTATTAAAGTGATGTTACTATTATAGAGTGGTAGATTCAGAACATCTCTCCTCTCAAAATTTCTCTTTCTAACCTGCCTTTGACCTAACCGCCCTTTCCCCTCTCTTCTCCACTCATCCCTACCAGATCCCTTCATTCTTCTTCTGCTGCCACTCGCCAATGATGGTCTTTGCGTCGTTGGCGAGACCCATACCCCCCACACTCTCATCCATTGATTTTGTTCTTTTCTTTCTCTTCTTGCGTATTTTTTTGTTTCATGTGGTTCTTTTCAATACTTGTAGATTGGGTCAGATTTGGTTCCCTGTTTGTGTCAAGATGGATGTGGTGGAGGTTTGGCGATGGTGGCGATGGAGTATGGGTGACAAGGTGACGATGATTTGATGGTAGTGTGCGGAAGAGAGGAGGCCCTTGTTGATGTTTTTGTTTCATTTCTGTTTCTGTTTCTCTTTTTTCATTTTCTCTCTTCTTGTGTTGCACCATACTCTTTTTGAATCTGTTTCTTAGGTTTCATCTTACAATAGTTGGAATTATTCAGATTTTTTGTGATGTTTGATATTTTTTCTTTGGGTGTTAGTCTCCCTTCGGGAGTGTTCTCAATCTCCTCTTGCAGAAGTGTTTATTGTTTGCCTAATTTTGTAGCACTCACGAGCAAGAATACTCGATCGTTGTAGTAGTATCCCAAGAAAAATTATCAATCCACAAAGGAGTTATGTTCGGACTAGCAAATACGTGAGCTCATGTTCGTGTCATTTTTGTAAAGATGATCGGGGGTTTTTGAGATTGATTAACAACTAAAACAAGTAGCAAGTAAATAAAAATAACAAATAAGAGAAATAACAAGTATAGAAAATGGGTGCTAAAGTTCAAGTATGGAAAAACATGGGATTAGAAATATTCAAGCACACTCGATTCATATTATCATACAAAAGGAATTCAACTCAATTGATGCAGACTAAGGGTGATCACGATAGTATCCTAAGCTCCCTTTCGGGTTACAAAGGTTGTTGATCCATTTTAGACTCCCAAAAGCACTTAAGATCAAAGCCCAACATTAACCCCTTCCATCTAGGTACTAGTTAGACTAAACTCTCCCTTTTTGTGTACTAAGGCCAACGAATGGATTGGTTCCCCTCATTGAATTCAAATATCCTTTCGGTCAAACCCAAACTCAATGTCTATTCATGCCTTCCTAATACTATAGAGGGTCGTTTCCATCTCACTCCAAGCAATACATACATGAACATCATGATAGCATTTAATTACCACAAATAATCCATTGATCAACAATCCATTAAACCAATAAACATTCATGAATAACAAACCATGCCATCACAACATCAAGACAATTAAACTCCATGAATAGAAATCAACATCAATTAAACCAAAAACCAATTTAATCCACATGATAATATAAATCTAATATGCTCTTCATGTTCCTAATCCCACTAGAGGGATTAACCTATCATGATAAAAGTAACAAAACAAATAAATGAGTCATTACAAATATCCATAGTCTAAATGCAAAAGAAAATCAAGAGAGATGTAAATCTTCCCCAACAATTTCTTGTAAAGAATCTTCAATACTCATGGATCTCCAACTCTAGCTCTTGATTTTGAAGACTTTAGCACCAAAAATGGAAGATATGATGGGTGGATGAAGATGGATGAAGATGGATGAAGATGATGGTGGAAAATGGAAGAAATGGTGTGTGATGTGTGTGTAGAGGATGGGATTTTCGGATCTTCGGCCAATTGTTGAATAAAGGGGTATTTATACCCCTATGGAGGCTTCTAGAAGGATCTGGAAATTTCAGCAGGAAAAAATACAGCACGAGTCGTGCTCTGCAACACGGCCACGAGGTGGCCGTGTTGTGTCTTCTGATGCTGCCGCACGGCCTTTCCTTACAGGACCGTGTTGATGACATGGCTCGTGCTGCCAACACGAGTCGTGTGTTGTAACACGGGCACAGGGTGGTCGTGTTGGCTCTTCTGATGTCGGCACACGGCCACTTCTTACAGGGCCGTGTTGATGACACGGCTCGTGCTCCCGACTCGAATCGTGCAACTGAACACGACCTAAAGTTGCCCGTGTTGAATGACTAGATGTCGCCACACGGCCAACTCTTATAGGGCCGTGTTGGCTACACGGCCCGTGTTGGTGCTGGTTCCTGCATTTCTTCACTGTTTTGGCTCGTTCTCCCTCGTTTCAACTCCGAATTGAGATCCGTTTTTTCCTACATCTTCCTTATCATGTTTAGCATCCAATACAATGTGAAAATCTTAAGTTTAAGCTCATTCACACACATTCCAATAAAAATACAAAACACAACCAAATAACACATAAAATACGGATAAAATCATACGAAAACACATATAAAAAGACACTAAAATATAAGTGAAAATAACTCTAATCAACCCCCCAAACTTAAGGTGTTGCTCGTCCCCGAGCAACAAAAATGACAAATCAAAAGGAGAAATTTTCACCTAGAAAAAGACTCAACGAACATAAGCAATAACACATCATTAGCAATAATAACAACAAACTATGCTAAGTCATCCTACAACATTAAAATCATGACATGAGAAATTAACAAGTTCAATCAAAAGAGAATAAAGTGTAATATAGTTCCTTTTAAGTCCAAGCCTCACAATGGATATCGATGTCTCTCAACACTCTTTTGAAATAGGGTAAATCACACTCATTAATCGATTGGCTCGACTCGCTATAAACTTGCTTGCGGACTATATTAACAAACCACCAAAGTTTTAATTAATGATCAAAAAGGTCTTTAATTAGGATGTAATGATAGGCTCTTTGGTAGGGTAGGAAGTATATGGATAAGAGTGACTCAACAAGTGTAAGTAATCAAAGAGATGGCCAATTTCCTTAACTTCTTTACTTTCTTTCTTCCTTGCTTATCTTTACAAATCTCAATAACTATTCATTTACTTTCCTTGGATTGAGCTTCTTTTGATGCATGCTTCCTATCTTTGAATTTTGTTTACTTGAGCATTTTGATGTTGATTTGCTCCTTTTCTAACTTTGAGATTGCATGTGCCTTCTTACTTTTGCTCTTTTCATCTTTTATCTTGCTTGTTTACTATTTCCTTTTCTTCTTTTGCTAATCAATCAATCATTTCTAGCTACCATCTCCTCAATCACCCACACAAAGGTATATATAAGCTTGAATGGGTAATTAAGGCTTGTAATATGCTAAATTCACAAGAAATAGTCTTATAGGCTCAAAGTGGTTGACTAAGGATGATGTTCAAGGTAGGAACATATATGGCAATGACTATAATAACAAGGATGGCCTTAGATCATTTCACCAATCTCCACTAATCGGGCTCGTTCCTATAGTCCTTGAGCAAGTTCTAACTTATCAAACACAACCGATCCACTCATGAAGAAATACCATGTATGCATGGTTGAGGCTCAAATGCTCACAAGCTTGTGCTCGGACCTTAAGGAACTTATTACACCACATTCATCTCAAAATTGAACAAGTTAAGTAAAACATGTCACAATTTGAAAGTGTAGAGATTCTTAATCATAATTTGTCATCACTCAACATATCATCACTCACGTTCAAAAATGACTCACGACATCCCTAAACAAACCACCAAACATCCCAAGACAAGAATGAAAATACACAAAACATAAAAATAAGGACTAAACAAACAAGACACAACAAAAACACAAAACATGCAAAAACACAAAATACCATCATCCATAAGAAAATTAAGCACACATTCATCCCAAACTTTATTGAAAAGGAAATCCTAATATACGAAAGTAAACCTCCCACAAATATAACACATGAAGTAGCATGCTATTCACAACAATCCAAATCAAAATCAAATCATTTCAAGTAATAAAATGATAAGGTGTAGAGTACTCCCTCGATAGGCATTTGGTAAGGAAAGCATTAGCTCCAAGCTCCATCATGCTTCCAATACCTCTCATTCATGCTCAAACACTCAACAAACACCATTAGTTCAACAATTTCATTATAAATATGGACTATCATGCACTTCAACACCACCAATCATGCCAAAATCAACCCAAACTCATGAGAAAAATTTTAAAATTGACCCAATTTTACAAGAATCATACTCAAGTGGTGAGTCACACCACACACTCTCCCCCCAAACTTAAATCGAAACAAGAGTTGAGACTTAAGTTTGCAAAAAGTGGTGAGACTTACCCTTTTAGTTTCCATTGATGATCTTCTTGTTGAGAAGTAACCGCATCCACACGACTCAAGTATGCCCACCACGCACTAGCACCCCCCAAACTTAACTCGAGACAAGAGTCACGAAATAAGTTTGCAACAAATGGTGGAACATGTCAACTTGAATCCATGAAGCACTTCTCTTTTCTTCAATGAGCATTTTCTCCATGAGCACAATCAACCTACAAGGCCAAAACAAACAAGCAACAAAAACAAAGCAATAAAGATAGTGATGGGGTGCCTCCCATCGAGCGCTAAGTTTAACGTCTTCAAGCTAGACGAATCTTTAGCTCATCTTTCACATAAAGTATCCACAAAGAGGGTCTCCCTTTGTGATGGATCCACATAGTGCTTCACACGATGACCATTGACCAAGAATTCTCCCCCGTTCTCATCCATAACCTTTAGAGCTCCCCCATCAAGTACTTCCTTTACCACATAAGGTCCTCTCCATTTGGACTTCAACTTGCCCGGGAAAAGTCTAAGTCGAGAATTGAATACCAACACCTTCTCACCCTTTTCAAAGCTCTTCTTCCTCAAACGAGCATCATGCCACCTCTTGGTTTTCTCCTTAAAAATCCTTGAGTTTTCATAAGCATTTTCTCTAAATTCCTCAAGCTCATTCAATTGTAAGAATCTTACCTTCTTCGAAGCTTTCATATCAAAATTCAACTTCTTAATGGCCAAATAAGCTTTATGCTCTAACTCCACGGGAAGATGACAAGACTTACCATAGACAATTTGAAAAGGAGACATACCAAGAGTGGTCTTGAATGCGGTTCGAAAGGCCCACAATGCATCATCAAGTTTATTAGACCAATCCTTTCTACTCACACTCACTGTTTTCTCCAAGACTTGTTTGATTTGTCGATTAGAAATTTTAGCTTGACCATTCGTTTAAGGGTGATACGGAGTAGACACTCGATGCTTCACTCCATAAGTCTTGAGAATGTTCTCCATGAGCTTATTTATGAAGTGACTACCCCCATCACTTACCAACACTCTAGGTACTCCAAATCTTGTGAAGATATGCTTCTTTAGAAACCCCATGACCACTCTAGCATCACTTGTTCTTGAAGGTATGGCCTCAACCCATTTCGATACATAGTCGACCGCCAATAGGATGTATAGGAATCCATTAGATTGAGGAAATGGTCCCATGAAATCGATGCCCCACACATCAAATATCTCCACTTCTTGAAAGCTCTTAAGGGGCATCTCATCCCACTTGGAGATTCCTCCCATTCTTTGACATCGATCACAACCCTCTACAAATTTTTTACAACTCTTGAACAAAAATGGCCAATACAACCCTGATTGTAAGACTTTTGCAGTGGTCTTTTGAGCTCCAAAATGGCCTCCACTAGGTGAAGAGTGGCAAAACTCCAACACACTATTCCATTCTTCCTCGGGCACATATCTTCGCATAAGAGAATCATTACACATCTTGTATAAGAATGGATCATCCCACAAGTAACTTTTAACATCATGAAAGAACTTCTTGGATTGATACTTATTAAGCTCATAAGGCCTCTTTCCACTAGCCAAGTAATTCACATAGTCCGCATACCATGGGCTTCCTTCTTGCTCCACTAAAGCCTCAATTTGATAGCAATCACACTCCAAGATTTCTTCATCGGGAAAAACCTCCTTGATTAACTCATAAGTACTTTCACAATGCTCCCTCGACTCTAACCTTGAAAGATGGTCGGCTATCACATTCTCCGTGCCCTTCTTATCTCTCACTTCAATATCAAATTCTTGAAGAAGTAGTACCCATCTTATCACCCTTGGCTTTGCATCCTTCTTTGCCATGAGATACTTGATAGCGGCATGGTCGGTGTATACAATAGTTTTCGTTCCTACCAAATAAGGACGAAACTTATCAAATGCGTATACTACCGCCAAGAACTCTTTTTCGGTAGTAGTTTAGTTCCTTTGAGCCGCATCAAATGTCTTGCTTGCATAGTAAATAGCTCAGAATTTTTTCTCTCTTAGTTGCCCCAAAACCACTCCAAGAGCTACGTCACTTGCATCACACATCAATATAAATGGCTCCTTCCAATCGGGGGTGATCAAGATGGGTGATGAATGGGTGATGAAATCAAAGCTTCCTTTAGCACCTGAAAAGCATTTAAACAATTATCATCAAACTTAAATGGCACATCTTTTTCAAGGAGATGAGATAGAGGTTTAGAAAATGAAGAAAAATCCTTGATGAATCTACGATAGAACCCGGCATGACCAAGGAACGATCGTACTCCCTTCTCATTTGTTGGCGGTGGAAGCTTCTCTATAGCAACAACTTTGGCTCGGTCAACTTGCAATCCCTTTGAAGAGATGTGATGTCCAAGTACAATGCCATCATTTACCATGAAGTGGCACTTCTCCCAATTCAACACTAAATTAGTGTCTTGACATCGCTTCAAAACAATAGCAAGGTTAGACAAATAATTATCAAAAGAAGAACCAAACACCGAAAAGTCATCCATGAACACTTCCATTATATTCTCAATTAATCCTTCAAAGATTGCCATCATACACCTTTGAAAGGTGGCCGGTGCATTGCAAAGTCCGAATGTCAATCTTCGAAAAGCAAATATTCCATAAGGACAAGTGAAAGCGGTCTTTTCTTGGTCTTCGGGTGCTATGAGAATTTGGTTATACCCGGAATATCCATCAAGAAAGCAATAAAACTCATACCCGGCCGACCTATCCAACATTTGATCCAAGAAAGGTAAGGGGAAGTGATCTTTACGTGTGTTTTCATTAAGCTTCCTATAATCAACACACACACGCCACCCCGTCACCTTCCTAGTGGCTATGGTCTCATCTTTCTCGGTCTTCACTATAGTCATACCCCCTTTTTTAAATACTACATGCAACGAGCTCACATAAGGGCTATCACTAATAGGAAAGATCATATCCGAATCTAACCACTTAAGAACCTCTTTTTTTACCACTTCTTGCATGATAGGATTAAGTCTTCTTTGGTTTTGAACACAAGCTTTCCCTTCATCCTCAAGTATTATCTTATGCATGCAAATTGTTGGACTAATTCCCTTTAAATCATCAATACACCAACCAATAGCCGACTTATGCTCTTTAAGGACATTAAGCAATTTATCAAGTTGACTAGAGGTTAAAGATGATGATACAATTACCGGATATGTCTCACTTTCACCAAGGTAGGCATAAGTAAGATGATCGGGTAGAGGCTTCAACTCCACCTTCTTTTCCTTTTTCTCTTCTTGCTCGAGTGGATCTCTAAGTGGTAAGAACTTTTCATTTCCCCTTGAGATGGCGGCTGCAACCTCTTGAGCTTCACTACAATCGCCTAGATCAAGCAAACAATTAATCAATTCTTCATTTAAATCGAGAGAATTAGTATAAATATTAGAAAGAGATAGAGAATTGCTCAAGCAAAGTTCAAGTGGATCATTGGTTACAATGGAAGGTCAACTCTCCTCGACACTTCCCTTTACAACATCCACACTTTTACATTCTTCATCATTCATTAGATATTGCATGGCCTTGTGTAAAGAGAATACCACTTCCTCATCATTAACCCTCAACTTCAATTCTCCTTTGTAGACATCAATAAGAGCTCTCTCGGTAGCAAGAAACGGTCTCCCAAAAATCAATGACACATTTTCATCCTCCTCCATATCTAGAACAACAAAATCCACCGGAAAGACGAACTTATCAACTTTTACCAACACATCTTCAACTACTCCTTTTGGATGTGTCATAGATCGATCCGCCAATTGAAGTGTGATGGAAGTTGGTTTTACTTCACCTAATCCAAGCTTCTTGAATATGGAGAGAGGCATTAGATTAATGCTTGCACCAAGGTCACAAAGAGCCTTGTTCTTCTTGTTCTTTCCAATTTCACATGGTATAATGAAACTACCCGGATCCTTCAATTTTTGAGGAAGTTTCTGTTGTAGAATGGCACTACACTCTTCGGTTAGATTAACCGTTTCATTGTCCACAAGACTTTTTTTCTTTCCCATGATGTCCTTCAAGAAACGAGCATAATGAGGCATTTGATCCAAAGCATCGGCGAAAGGGATGTTGATTTGAATCTTCTTGAAGATTTCAAGAAACTTTTTGAGCCTCTCATCCAAACCTTTCTTCAAGAACCTTTGAGGAAAAGGAACCGGTACTTGAGTCTTGGGTATTCCACAACTATCTCTTTCAACTTCAACTTCTTTTTCCCTTAACTCCTTTGCCTTCTTCCAATTTGGAATTCTCTCTATCTTCTCTTCATCTTTCTTTTGCTCAACAATTTATTTTTTCTTGCTTACTTCATCCATTTCAATCTCTTCTTGCACCAACCCTTCTTCAACCTTGCTTTCCACTTCCCTTTCACTGACAATACTATCTTCTTTAGGCATAGGGGGTTCCTCATACTCTTTTCCACTTCTAAGAGTGATAGCTTTGCAATCTTCTTTAGGATTAGTTACCGTGGTAGATGGAAACTTTCCTTGTTGGTATTGAGATCTCACGGAAGAAGCAATTTGACCCATTTGATACTCAAAAGCTCTCATCCTATTGTCGGATTTCTTCTCATTTTCCTCCATTCTAGCCTCCATCTTTTTCATGAATGTTAGCAATGTCTCTTCCACCGATGCTTTCCCTTCTCCATTTGGTGGTTTAGCACTCGGATCGAATCCCGGAGGATATGACACGGCAGCTTGAGGATTAGAGTAAGAAAGATTTTCATGCTTCGTCAGAGCTTGATAATTTCCACTTGATTGATTGAAATTGCTTCCCCGAGCTTGTCCTTGATATCCTCCTTGAAAATTACCTTGATTAGAAGGATAATTACCTTTGAAATTCCCTTGACGTTGAAAATTTCCTTGGTAATTTCTCCTATCTAAGTAGGCAACATCCTCTATACTTTGCATAACATGGCTCTCATCATTCACAATAGAACTTGTGCTTCCCCCTTGAGTTACTCCTTGAGTGATCAAATTCAATTGTTTTGTTAAAGCTTGAATGCTCTCATTGAATTCTTTCATTCCCTCACTTTGGAACATATCACTCTTCACTTTTTTCACACTCTCCACTTGAGCTACTTTTCCAAAGGCATAACCTCTCATTACTCGCTCGGAAGGCCATTGGTAAGCATTCATTGCAATGTCTTCAAAAATATCCATGGCTTTCATAGCATCCACTCCAAATATAGACCCTCCGGATGAGGCATCTACATGCATAAAGAAAGCCACTTGTTGATTCTCATGAAAATCGTGTTGAGGACACTTTCGGAGCATCTCTTTGTAGCGTTCCCATGCTTCATAAAAATTTTCATCCGGAAGTTGCCTAAATTGAGTGATAAGGCTTTTCAATTGGAGCATCTTTGAAGGAGGAAAGTACTTGTTTAGGAACCTTTGCTCAAGATCTTCCCATGTATTACAACTTCCCAAAGGAATTGTATTGTACCATGCTTTAGCCTTGTCTCTTAAAGAAAAAGAGAACAACCTCATTCGAATAGCATCCTCCGACACTCCCTTCATCTTGACGGTATTTGCAACCTCCAAGAAAGTAGATAGATGAGTGTTCGGGTCTTCAAGAGGACCTCCCCCAAACTGATTTGCTTTAACCATGTTGATCAATCCGGTCTTGATTTCATAATCATTGGCTTGAACTGGAGGAACCATATTGTGCACGGCTCTCGGTTGGAAGTAATCCCGAATTGCTCTAGGCCTTGGCAACTCTTGTTGTTGAAATATCCTTTGAGCTTCTTGATTGGCAAGCAATTGCATATACTCTTGATTTTGAGCAAAGACATTCCTCATTATCTCCGCTTGATTCTCTTGCACTCCTTCTTGTACCCCCCTTTGATCTTGTAAAGGATCTTGGGGTGGGTTATAATTAACATTCTCTCCCCGTTGATTCTCTATTTTTTTTCCTTTTCTAGCTTTACGCCTCTCTCGCTTCCTTTGTCGTGCGGTCCTTTCAATCTCCAAATTCAAAGGAATGATCGATTGATTTTCCTTTGATCTTGTGATCATAAAACACCTACGAAAAGGCCAAGAGTGAGACCACAAACAACAATAGTAAACAAGGTAAAAATAAAAAGAATCCTTATCAAGAACAACTAAAATAATAACACAGTACTCGACTAGTCCGTCAAACTCCCCTTTGGCAACGGCGCCATTTTCTTGTTTGCCTAATTTTGTAGCACTCACGAGCAAGAATACTCGATCGTTGTAGTAGTATCCCAAGAAAAATTATCAATCCACAAAGGAGTTATGTTCGGACTAGCAAATACGTGAGCTCATGTTCGTGTCATTTTTGTAAAGATGATCAGGGGTTTTTGAGATTGATTAACAACTAAAACAAGTAGCAAGTAAATAAAAATAACAAATAAGAGAAATAACAAGTATAGAAAATGGGTGCTAAAGTTCAAGTATGGAAAAACATGGGATTAGAAACATTCAAGTACACTCGATTCATATTATCATGCAAAAGGAATTCAACTCAATTGATGTAGACTAAGGGTGATCACGATAGTATCCTAAGCTCCCTTTCGGGTTACAAAGGTTGTTGATCCATTTTAGACTCCCAAAAGCACTTAAGATCAAAGCCCAACATTAACCCCTTCCATCTAGGTACTAGTTAGACTAAACTCTCCCTTTTTGTGTACTAAGGCCAACGAATGGATTGGTTCCCCTCATTGAATTCAAATATCCTTTCGGTCAAACCCAAACTCAATGTCTATTCATGCCTTCCTAACACTATAGAGGGTCGTTTCCGTCTCACTCCAAGCAATACATACATGAACATCATGATAGCATTTAACTACCACAAATAATCCATTGATCAACAATCTATTAAACCAATAAACATTCATGAATAACAAACCATGCCATCACAACATCAAGACAATTAAACTCCATGAATAGAAATCAACATCAATTAAACCAAAAATCAATTTAATCCACATGATAATATAAATCTAATATGCTCTTCATGTTCCTAATCCCACTAGAGGGATTAGCCTATCATGATAAAAGTAACAAAACAAATAAATGAGTCATTACAAATATCCATAGTCTAAATCCAAAAGAAAATCAAGAGAGTTGTAAATCTTCCCCAATAATTTCTTGTAAAGAATCTTCAATACTCATGGATCTCCAACTCTAGCTCTTGATTTTGAAGTCTTTAGCACCAAAAATGGAAGATATGATGGTGGATGAAGATGGATGAAGATGGATGAAGATGATGGTGGAAAATGGAAGAAATGGTGTGTGATGTGTGTGTAGAGGATGGGATTTTCGGATCTTCTGCCAATTGTTGAATAAAGGGGTATTTATACCCCTATGGAGGCTTCTAGAAGGATCTGGAAATTTCAGTAGGAAAAAATACAGCACGAGTCGTGCTCTGCAACACGGCCACGAGGTGGCCATATTGTGTCTTCTGATGCTGCCGCACGGCCTTTCCTTACAGGGCCGTGTTGATGACACGGCTCGTGCTGCCAACACGAGTCGTGTGTTGTAACACGGGCACAGGGTGGTCGTGTTGGCTCTTCTGATGTCGGCACACGGTCACTTCTTACAGGGCCGTGTTGATGACACGGCTCGTGCTCCCGACTCGACTCGTGTAACTGAACACGACCTGAAGTTGCCCGTGTTGAATGACTAGATGTCGCCACACGGCCAACTCTTACAGGACCGTGTTGGCTACACGGCCCGTGTTGGTGCTGGTTCCTGTATTTCTTCACTGTTTTGGCTCGTTCTCCCTCGTTTCAACTCCGAATTGAGATCCGTTTTTTCCTACATCTTCCTTATCATGTTTACCATCTAAAAAAAGTAAAAATCTTAAGTTTAAGCTCATTCACACACATTCCAATAAAAATACAAAATACAACCAAATAACACATAAAATACGGATAAAATCATACGAAAACACATATAAAAAGACACTAAAATATAAGTGAAAATAGCTCTAATCATTTAGTCCTCTTCATGAGGTAGTTTAATATTTATCTATGAGTTGTCCCCATATAATGGAATTTTTCTATTTCCCTCGAGGAATTGTAGGGTATAGTCGAGTCCATCTTTGACGGTGCTCCTTGGCTAGTTAGCCATGATATAATTTTTATCTCTGAATTTATTTATACTCTCTCCATCCTGCGTTAACGTTGACGTTTGATTTTTGCAAGGAGATTAAGAGATATAATATTTTAATTTGTAGTGAGGTGAAAGAAACAATAGTTAATGTAAAGTTGGTAGTTATATTAGTATTGTGTGTGAGTCCTACGTGGAATAATTAAATAATTATTTTGTGTGAGTCCAACTTGATAAAAAAAGAAATATAAATCTTAACTTGGGACAATTCAAAATGAAAAACGTAAACTTTAACGCAGGAGAGATGGAGTATATAAAAACTATCGTTTCAAAAAAACCATTATATAGTGGTAAAATAGGGATATTTTAGACTTTTTAACATGAAAGTAGGGATATTTGATTATATTTAGATAGAGTATTTTTTACTGTGTGTAATTGAATTTGGGCAGAGGTGTCATTCCCTCATAATAAAATCCAGTCTCGTGTGAAACAATTACAATTTTCTATTTTTATTGTTAAGTTGGTTTCTAGTATCCCCTACTGCACAATGTGTGTAAGGGTATTTTTTTATAAAGGATGTACACTTTAATTAATAAATGCATAATTTTTTATTGAAATAATTGGTTAAAATATAAATAATATAAATGTTTGATTAAAAAAATTAAAAAAACATAAAAAAAAAGAGTACACATTTTTATATAATAAATGATAGAACATTTAATGCTAATGGATATAACCTTAAAAAAATACGGGATTTAAGGGCACAGTTTCCCGGGTCACGCAAATTTTAGCCTTTATTGTTTTGTTTTTTGTGATTGTTAATTACTCTCCGTCCATTCTCAATGTATCGATTATCTTTTTTTATGCATAGTAGGTAGTTGTATTAATGGAGTTTTATGATTGTTAATTCCTCCTCCGTCCATTATTAAGGTATCGATTTGCCTTTTTTTTTATGTGTAGTAAGTAGTTTTATTAGTGGGGTGTGTGAGTTCTATACTTTAATTTTATTAGTGGTGTGTATGGATTTTATAAATCTAAAAGGAAAAATGAAAAGATCTAGGATGGATTACAAAAAAAATGAGTGAATGAATGACTCAAAAAAGTAAAATAAATAGATTAAGGATGGACGAAGAATAATATATTGGGATTATTACTCATAGGTATGTGTTTGTATAGCTTAATTACTTATAGGTACAATTTATCTACCTATATTACTAGCAGATATAATATCTAAATTAAAATAATATCCACTACAAATTGAACCCATCAAGTACCAATTGTAACCATATTATAAATTTAATTGTATTCAGAAATTAATTAAAAATTAATCTCTCCATGAAAATAAGACATGTGTTGAAATAAGTCAATATAATCTGTATGTTATTTATGTTCAATATATTCGTATTCAATATACTAAAATCTATTATCTAGGAAATAGGTTGAATACATATAATATAAAAAAATCTAAATATACGTAAAACACAAAACTCATATATTTACATTTTTTAATACACATCATATTTCTGAATACATATTACGTAAAACACAAAACTCATAGGCAAAAACTTGTGTGCACCCGTGCGCACGGCCCCCTGCGCCTTTAGAATTTTTTGTTAAATTGTATACCCTTTAGTATAAAGATGTGTACCCTTTTATTTTCTGAAGAAAAATAAAAATTATTAATGAAAAGTGTATACCCTTTAGAACAAAATGGTGTACCCTTATTAATTAAAGTGTAAACCCTTTAGAATAAAATAGTGTACTCTTATCCATAATACTAAATTTTAAAGGAGCACGGTGTGCACCCGGGCGCATGCAAACCTCACTCAAACTCATATATTTACTTTTAAATACACATCATATTTCTGAATACATATCACAATACAAGAAAATCTGAATATACGAGAAACACAAAACTCATATATTTACATTTATGAATACACATTATATTTCTGAATACATATCACAATACAAGAAAATCTGAATATACGAAAAATAAAAAAACTTATATATTTATATTTATGAATACACATTATATTTCTGAAACATATCACAATACACAAAAATCTGAATAAACGAAAAACATAAAATAAAGTAATTGAACTCAAATTAAATGACAAAATTGTTGATGAAAACTCCAGCAAATTGAACCCCACGCATACAAAAAAATTTTAAATTTCTAGAAATTGCATACGGAAAGTTAAAAATATATGAAGAATTGAATACAAAGCAATTTAATCCTTATTGAATTTCGAAATAAAATAAAAAAATTCAACAAAAATGAATACGAGTCATTGAGTACACAGAATTAAAAATCCCAAAAATTGAATTAAACATCCCAAAAATTGAAAATAATAAATTATTTTCATCGTTGAACATTTTCCCTGTGTGCTTTGAGTCTTTGGAGAGGTAGTGAACCATACACAACCGTGCAAAGATTTTTTTTTCAACTTTAAATTTGTCTCTTTTTCTTCTCTCTTGTCAAGTAATTAAATCATAAGAAACTTTAGCTTTGTTCATTTGGTGATCAGCCTCCCATTCCAAAAGATTAAAAAAAATAGTTCACTGAATTTCAATCTGAGTGAAGAAATTCGGCGTTAATGGTGGGGGATTCTCACCGCTGACTGTGATATTATTCTTCGAAATTAAGATACGGGTTTTGAGAGAAAAAAACAGAGTGAGAATTGTTTACGTGGTATTAAGCTTATTTTTAGGTGGAAGATGAATATATTACGTGGAAGATTAGTGATAAAGGTTATATTGAGAATTTCACCTTAATATATTGTATCTATTAATAATATTTTTACTCTATTGTATCTACTAATAATATTTTATATATTGTATTGGATATTAATAAATCTTTTTAAATGCCGTAAAGTAGACATTTATATTGCATAACAATGTTATATAATAATCTCTATGTTTTATGGTAATGTATGTCAATTTTGTGTTAAAGTATGTCGGTTTGTGTTAAATTATATTTATCTAATGTAAAAGTATGTTTAATATATATTAAATTATGTCGGTTTTATGTTAAATTATGTTGTTAAATACTATTTCTTCTGTCCGGTTAAAAGAGTCTCATTTATTTTTTTGCACGTGAATTAAATATTATTATTATTTAATGTACAGTGGGTAATTGTATTACTATGTATGTGAGCCCCATATTTTAATTATATTAGTGGGTGTATATTGGTCCCATGTGTGTATAAAAGAATGAGACCCTTTGGAGCGAACGCCCAAAATAGAAAAAATAAACTCTTCAAAACAGACGAAGGGAGTATAAAGTAAGACATTTATATTGTATAACAATGTTATATAAAAAATTTCTTTATTTTATGATTGTATGCCAGTTTTGTGTTAAAATATGTCGATTTTGTGTTCAAGTATATGTAGTGTATGCTAAAGTATGATTTTTTTTAAAAAATTATTTTTCTAAATGAGAAAATCTTGTTAAACATTATTGAGCAATGTATTATACTCCATCAGTCCACCAACAAGATATACATTTTGCCATTTTGGGTGTCCGCACCAAAGATATACATTTCTCTTTTTAAACACATGGGAACCACACACATCACTAATACAATTAATATGTGGGACTCACACACCCCACTGATACAACAACACACTACAATACTCAAATAATAATATTTTTTAATCCACGTGCAAAAAGCAAATGCATGCATATCCGACAGATGGAGGGTGCAATACGAAATAAATATACTTTAGCACATGTTAAATGCACTTTTAAAATAATACATTATAGAGGTACTCCCTCTGTCCCATTGATACGTGTGCGTTTATTTTCTGCACTTAGATTAATGTATATGATATTTTAACATGTAGTAAGGTGAGAGAAATAATATTTTAATGTAAAGTGGGCAAATGTATAAGTGTGAGCTCATAGAAAGAGAAATAATTATTTGTGTGGGTCCTTTTTACTTTTTTTTTTTGGAAAATATCATTACGGATGATAGAAACAGCCAGCACTGGGTGATGACAAGATGAACTCTGGAGGAGAGTTCCAAGAAGATTCACTAAGTATATTATATTTTGCAAAGAAAGCTAACTCATGAGCAACAAGCTTAAATGCTCGACTAACCCAACAAAAAGAAACAGATTGTAGACAAGGCATGAGATTCTAAATATCGCTTAAGATTGGGATGGCAGCAACAGGGCAATCAACTTCATTCAAAGCACTGAGTAGGACTGTGGAAGCATCACCGACAAATAAAAGAACAAAGTGCTTGCGGGATATGGCCACCTCGATAGCAAGTCGGAGGGCAAGAAATTCAGCCACTTCAGGAGCAACAATACCTTCAAACTTATGAGCTATACCATAACAAAAAGAATTATCTGAGTTGTGGACAAAAATACCAACCCCAGGGCAAGAAGATCTACGCGAGATAACTCCATCAAAGAAGATACGCAGTCCTCCATCAGGGGCTTGTAGCTGCATAGAAGATAAAGAAGAACCTGGTCTCTCAGGCCAATTCATGGCACAACGATGATTAGAAAGAGACCGTGAGGCTGCAATAAAAATATTCAATGGTTCAGTTTTAACTTGTTAAAATAAAATTTTGTTCCTTGCGAACCAAATAAAGTAGGCAGTTATAGCAAATATTTAAGTCCGATGGGGTTCTCCTTCTAGGATAATGTATTTAAACCAAAGGTTGGCTTCCGGTTGCTGAAAGTGTTGTACAAACTCGAGAAGACCACAGTGCATCCAGGTATTGGTAGCAAGCATACAATGAAAGAAAATATGTGTTGTTGTCCCATTCAAAGAAGAGCAGAAACTGCAGGTAAGATCAAAGGAAATCCCACGCCTACATAGGTTATCTGCAGTTGGGAGACTATTGGTACAACATCTCCATAGGAAATACTTAATGAGCGATGGGAGTTTGAGCTTCCATAGATGTTTCCATACAGGGTGTATATCCGAACTGAAAGATACAATGGGATGAGATGGGAGAGAGGCTATACATGTATCTATAATTTTGTGGTAAGCAGATTTCACCAAAAATTTTCTATTTATGAAAAAATTCCAAATCCAACGATCAGGGGAAAATCTGTTACTAAGAGGGATGGAGAGGATTAGATTAGCTTCATCTGGGTTAAACATTTATCTCACGAGATCTATGTTCCATGAGTTTAGTTCATTATCGATCAAAGTGGCAACCGAGTGGAGTTCGAGCAAGGAAGATGGGTTCTGCGAACTGTGAAGCTTGTCTGTCGAGGGAGCCAACGGTCATGCATAATGCTGGTGTTTGCTCCAAAAAATATTTAATGCCTACAGCCCAAATTCAATACTTTCCTTCCTTCAAGAATACTACTCCATGATCATGAGGGGTTGTGTCCAGCATTATCCTGTAAAAAAGAGTTAGATGGGAAGTATGTGGCTTTGAGAAGTCTAGAACGTAAAAAATGTGGCTGAGTGAGGATACGCCATTCTTATTTGCTTAAAAGAGCCATATTGAAAGCCTTTAAATCCCAAAAACCGAGGCCTCTGTTACTTTTGTCAATAGACATATTCTTCCAAGAAACCCATGAGATTTTCCTCTTATCTCCCTTCATTCCCTACCAAAATTTAGAGATCATGGATGTGATCTCACTAATCAACCCTTCAAGAAGTTTGAAGCAAGTCATTGCATAAGAAGGAATAGCCTGGAGAACTAATTTAATAAGAACTTCCTTTCCTGCCTTCGAAAGAGATTTTTCCATCCATCCAGAAATTCGCCCCCAAATTCTATCCTTGATAGAGTTAAAGATGTCCTTTTTTCCTGCCCATGATTGATGGCAATCCGAGGTATTTGTCATGAGAATCATTATGCTGCATCTCGAGGATTCGAGTGATAGAATCAATCTCAGGTTGTGGCGTACCGTAACTGAAAACAATACTTGATTTCTCAAAATTAATGCATTGGCCTGAGACTTTTTCATACAAGGTGATAGCTATTTTGAGATGATGAGCTTCCTCAGTGGTTGCCTTCCCAAATATCAAAGTATCATCTGCAAAAAAGAGGTGAGAAATACAAGGGGCATTTCTTGAGATCTTAACACCGTGGATCTTATTGCAAGCCTGGAGGTTTTGCAAAATACATGAGAAGATTTCAGAGCATATGATGAAGAGGTACGGGCTGAGGGGTTCTCCCTGTCTGATGCCTCTGATAGGCTTTTTCTACGCACTATAATTTAATCCTCAAGTATAAGGATATCAATTGTAGCAGCGAGCACCCAAGTTAAATTATCGATCCCACTGAGACAGTTAATTATTTATTTTACTATGAATTACTAATTAATAAGAATTGAGTAATCAATTTCCACTGTTTTGTTGTGAACTAATAAACTAAAATACTGAAATATTAAATAATTGAATTATTAAAAGCAATAAAAATAAAAGCAAGTTTTAACCAAGAGATGACGAACAATTCTAAGGTATTAGGTATTGACCAATTGATGAGTGTGTAAATTCACAAGTTTGGCGCTATGTTTTGTGCTAGTTTTGGAGAGTTTTGATGTGGAAATAGGTGGAAAACCTATATATATTGTGAAATAGCATGAATCAGGTGTTAGTGGAGCTATTTGAGTGTTTTCTTAGCAAAAACGGAGTGAAAGGGCCAAGAATCGAAGAGACAGAGTCGAAGCCACGCGAACCGCCCAAGAAGTAGGTGGGTTCGACCTGGCTGGAGGAGGGTTCGACCTCTCCAGCAGGTCGAACCAATGTTGCTGGACATACAGAGATGGGTTCGACCACGACTCAGTTGGTTCGACCTGGCCATCAGGTCGAACCATGGTCGAACCTGTTTGCAAGAAGGAGGATTCGACCACGACGTTGGGGTTCGACTTGCCAGTTGGTCGAATCGGGAGCAAGAGTTGTCCAGTGCTGAGGTTCGACCTGGGGTTCGACCAAGGCCTAAGTGGTTCGACCTGTCCAGAAGGTCGAACCTGTGCAGAATTCGTCCAGTAGCGGGGTTCGACCTGGGGTTCGACCTGCGGCTCGGGGTTCGACCTGCTTGACGTGGTCGAACCTGTGTGCGAGAACTTACCTTATCCGGATTTTCGAGGCCGAAACGCGTGAGATCACTTAGGAAGCCCATTCCAAGCCCTAGAGACGTGATTACAAGTATAAAAGGAGGCTCATACAGAGAATTAAAGGAGCTTTTGATCGTCAATCGTAGGAGAGACAAGAGTAGAGGTGGTGATCCATTCGGAGAGCTGTGACAGAGGTTCGCTGAAGGTTCAAGTAAGAATGATTAATCTAACCATGATTGTTCCTAGATCAATCATGGGCTAGAATCACCTTGGTAGTTCTAGGGTTATGAAAGTTTCATGATGTAATTCGTGTTTCGTGTGTAAAACTCCGTACAACACTACCTGTGGTTTGTTTTATATAAGATTGCATATTTAATCCATACTCATAGTCATTTTGTGCATCAATGATCGTTGTGTAGAGTCTGAATACATGACATGGTTATTGATTGAGTGCGTTCACTACTGAGCAGGGTTTATCGTTATAATTCTAAGTGAAGGGTTTCTGAAGTATTATTAGAACTGTCTTATATGAATATTCATGAATTGAATTGAATTCGGGTTGATGAATAGGATGAAGAGTATAACTTTATAGTACCTAAAAAGGGAGATCAAATCGGGTTAGATTCTAGACGTAGAAGATAATTGATTATGATAGTACCTAGAAAGGAGGGTGAAGCATATCTCTTGCTCCGATGTTATTCACACGTGTCAAGCGCATATTTACTTGTGTCTATAGAGTAAACTTGCATGGTCTAGTGATGCGTCCACAAACCACAGGGCAGAGTCGGACACCATCACACGAGAATACGAATTGCTAGTGAAACTGGATGACCCAATGAACTACCTATCATTCTTATTGATCACAATTCACTTCTCTCTACTTTTGCTATTTCTTTTGTTAATTCGATTAGAAGTTACTATCCATTAAACCTTTACAATTACCAACATAGTCTAAAATATACTAGAAGATTATAAAATTGATATTTATCCGTCCTGTGGGTTCGATATTGTAACTTGGTCATCTTCGCGACTACAATTGATATCCTTATACTTGAGGATTAATTTGTGTGTTGAGAAAACCCCTATCAAGTTCTTGGCGCCATTGCCGGGGACGGCGTAAACTATCTTTTTTGTATTATTTCTAGTTTATTAGGACTATTTACCTTGTTTTATTGTTTTCTTTCTTATTCGTTTTAGGTGTATGCTCACAAGATCAAAGAAAGGTAATCTTGAACCGTATAATCCTGAGATTGGAGCATCATCAAGAAAGAAGAAGAAGAAGAAGAGCAAGGCAAAGGCAATAGACTCAACTGAAGCTCTGAATTTTGGAGTTGAGGTTGACGAGCAGATTTCGCAAGCGATTGAGGCTACAACTGAAGTTAATTTGGAAGTAGTAACAGTCAACATGGCAGCGAATCCGGATAATCTAGCCATCCGTGAGGTTTTCAGAAATAATGGGGCTGGAAATTATGAGCTTTTAGGAGCAAGGGGAACTAACACCGCGTTCGATCTTCATCCCGCTCTTATTAGCATGATAGAGAGGAACTCCTTTTCAGGAGGGTCTTTCGAGGATCCGCAGCAGCATCTGAACAAGTTCTTGGGCTATGCAAGTACTCAAAAAGACGTAGGAGAACATGAAGATGCTAGGAAGATCCTTTTGTTCAAATTCTCGCTTACTGAAAAGGCGAGGGATTGGTACGATACTATTAATGCAGCTGAGTGCACCACGTGGGAGCAATTGAAGTTAAGATTCTTGGAGAGGTATATGCCACCTTCGAAAGTGTTTAAGATGAAGCAAGATATTAACCAATTTGCTATCAGTGGAGGTGAGAAATTTCATGAAGCGTGGGATAGATTCAAGGACATGCTCAGGAAGTGTCCTCAACATGGGTTATCTAAAGCCCAATATATCAGTATATTTTATAACGGATTGGACTGTGAATCAAGAGTGCTACTTGATGCTTCTTCTAATGGAGCATTGCTTACAAAGTCATCCGTTGAGGCCGAGAGATTGTTTGAAGACATATCAATGAATTCGAGGGATTGGCCCACTGATAGAGTTAGAGGTACGTATGTTCTTGGAAAGGTAGCTCAGGTTGAACAAACAATGGTAAAGACTAAGAGAGAGGATGAGATCGTTTCGAGCTTGTCCAATATCAACAAGCTACTTGAGTCTCAACAGAAGCAGATCAGCGAGATATCCCAACGAGTGCCAACCATGCAGCAAGAGATGATGAATAATGGAACCATCCAAGACGAATTGGAGGAAGCAAATTATGCCATGGGTCAAAGTATTCATGGAACGAGGTACCCAAATCAAGGAAACCGGAACTACCAAGGGAACTATCGAGGGAACTTTAATAATCGTGGTCCATCTGGTAGTTATCAACAGCAACCAAGGAGTCCTGAATTTTCATGGAGCAATACGAACAATGGAGTGCAACTTCCGATGGGTGTTGATCCGGGAGAAAAGGTGGAAGAAGGAAAGCCTGGGTTCGAGGATACTGTGAACCGGTACATGGTAAAGAATGATGAAAGAGTGAATCGACTTGAGGCAAAGCTTGAGAAAAAGATTGATGATCACCACAGAGATTTGCCCACTCAAGTGAAAGATCTCACATTGTTGATGGGTACAATTGCAGAGAATGTGAACACATTGACTCAAACTGTAGGAAAAGGTAAGTTTCCGTCTCAGAGTATAGAGAATCTGAAGTCGTGTAATGCCATCACACTGAGGTCAGGAACGCAGTACGAGGGACCGATGAGGCCGAAATCGAAGTTGGAATTTTCTAAGCCTCGGTTCGACCAACACGCAGAGGGTTCGACCAACTTTTCAGGTCGAACCCAGGTCGAACCTCATCGGCCAGAGCACTCTGTTTTGACGCATGAGCGGTTCGACCAACACGCAGAGGGTTCGACCAACTTTTCAGGTCGAACCCAGGTCGAACCTCATCGGCCAGAGCACTCTGTTTTGATGCAGGAACGGTTCGACCACGATCACGAGGGTTCGACCAACTCTTCAGGTCGAACCCAGGTCGAACCGAAGGATGGAGATTATACAGTGAAGCGGTTCGACCAAAGGGGCAGTGGTTCGACCTCCAATGTTGGTCGAACCCAAGTCGAACCTCCGGAGCAGAATGAGATCAGTCTTCCAGTGAAGAGGTTCGACCAATACTGTCCTGGTTCGACCTCTCAGCCTGGTCGAACCCCAGTCGAACCTCGCCGAGATGTTTTATTTGATTCACCTGTTGTTCCTTTTGATGTTGATGCAACTCCAGTGGTACGGAATGAGCAAAGTACAGACATAATAGCTGAGAAAAAATGGGAAAGAGCTAAGCGATTAAGAGCCGAAAAGGAGAAAGCGGAAAAGGTTGATCGTGATGAATGGGGGATTCCCAAAACAAAGATACCTCCACCGTTTCCCTACAAGCTAGTGAAGAAGGGGTTGGAAGAGAAGTTCAAGAAGTTTTCAGATATAATGAACAAGATAAGCTTGAACATCCATTTTTCAGAGGCAATCATGGAGATGCCATATTATGCTCGATTCCTTAAAGACATATTGATGAAGAAGCGAAGCTTAACCGAAATTGAAACGGTAAACTTATCGGAGAATTGTAGCTCAATTATTCAAAAGAAGTTGCCACCAAAGATGAAAGATCCGGGGAGCTTTACTATTCTTTGTGAGATCGGGAAGGGGCCAGCACGGCGAGCTTTATGCGATCTTGGGGCAAGCATCAATTTGATGCCGTTGTCCATCTTTCAGAAGCTTGGTTTGGGGGAGATGACCCCGACAACTGTTGCTCTCCAATTGGCAGATAGATCAATGACGTTTCCGAAATGAATAGTTGAAGATGTTCTAGTAAAGGTGGAGAAGCTAGTTTTTCCTGTGGATTTCCTTGTGCTAGAAATGGATGATGACAAGGATAATGTTCCTCTAATCTTGGAGAGGCCATTCCTTGCTACAGCTGGAGCTATGATAGATGTTCGGAAAGGAGAACTGAAGTTGAGAATGGATAAAGAAGAAGTACTTTTCAACTTAGACAAAGCAATGAAAATGCCAATGGAGTCCCAGTGTTATAGTATTGACGTGGTGGAGGAGATTGTGAAGGAGGATATGTCTTTGATCTTGTCAAAGGATCCTCTTGAGACATGTTTGATGGAATCTCTTACTTATCCCACTACGGAGCTTGACGGATTTTCTAACGAGGTATGTATTGAATTTCTTGAAAACTTACTTGCTTTGGGTGATGATAGGTTTGCATTGGAGAGAAATAAAGTGGAAGAAGTCAAATGGACCAGGGAGTACTTGCCTTTGGATAATGAAAACACTCCAGTGGAGAAAAGAAAAGAGGAGTTGAAACCATTGCCGGATCACTTGAAGTATGCTTTTCTTGGTGATAATGCACAATATCCGGTAATTGTATCATCTTCCCTTACTGATGATCAACTTGAGGCGTTATTAGATGTTTTGAGGAAGTACCAGTCTGCAATAGGGTGGTCACTTGATGATTTGAAAGGTATTAGTCCTTCGTATTGTATGCATCGGATTAGGTTGTTGGATGAAGCCAAAGCTAGTGTTCAGAATCAGCGTAGGGTGAATCCCGCAATTCAAGAGGTGATAAGGAAGCAAATTCTTACGTGGTTGGATGCTGGAATTATATATCCTATTAGTGATAGTCCCCATGTGAGTCCATTGCATGTAGTTGCTAAGAAGGGGGGTATGACTGTAGTGAAAGCTGAGGATGGAGAAGCTATAGCCACGAGAATTCCTACGGGATGGCGTACATGTGTGGATTACAGGAAATTGAATGAGAACACGTGTAAGGACCATTTCCCTCTTCCATTTATGGATCAAATGTTGGATCGTCTTGCAGGGTATGAGTTTTATTGTTTCTTGGATGGATACTCGGGGTATAATCAAATCATGATTGCTCCCGAGGATCAAGAAAAGACCACTTTTACTTGCCCCTACGGGACCTTTGCTTTTAGGAAAATGCCGTTTGGATTGTGTAATGCGCCTGCTACTTTTCAGAGATGCATGATGGCGATTTTTGATGGTTTGATAGAGAAGATCATGGAAGTATTCATGGACGATTTTTCAGTCTTTGGTTCTTTTTTTTATATGTGTTTGTCTAACCTTGCTGTTGTTTTGAAAAGGTGTCAAGAAACTAATCTTGTCTTGAATTGGGAGAAGTGCCATTTCATGGTGAAAGATGGGATTGTTCTTGGGCATCATGTTTCCGCCAAGGGATTACAGGTAGACCGTGCTAAAGTGGTGGCAATTGAGAAGCTTCCACCACCGACCAATGAAAGAGGAGTGCGGTCCTTCCTTGGACACGCCGGTTTTTACAGGAGATTCATTAAGGACTTCTCAAAATACTCTAAGCCCTTATCTCATTTACTTGAAAAGGATATTCCTTTTGTGTTTAATGATGAGTGTTTAACAGCTTTTCAAGTTTTGAAGGAGGCGCTTATTACTGCTCCTATCTTGATCACACCGGACTGGATGCAACCGTTTGTACTTATGTGTGATGCAAGTGATGTAGCATTGGGTGTGGTGCTTGGGCAGCTAAGGGAGAAAAAGTTCTGCGCCATTTACTACACGAGTAAGACTTTCGATGCGGCACAGAAGAATTACACGGTAACTAAAAAGGAGTTTTTGGCTGTTGTGTATGCATTCGATAAGTTTCGTCAGTATTTGGTTGGCATGAAGACGATTGTGTATACGGATCACTCAGCGATTCGTTATTTGATGGAGAAGAAGGAGACGAAGCCTAGGATCATAAGATGGATTCTACTACTGCAGGAGTTTAACTTGGAGATTTGGGATAAGAAAGGAACAGAAAATGTGTTGGCCGATCACTTGTCAAGGTTGGAGACTAGGGAGCATTGTGATAATTCTTTCGAGTATATTGAAGAGATGTTCCCTGATGAGAAGATCATGGCTGTGGCTGTTGAAGGTGCCGAGCGAGCATGCGTGGTTGCAGCGCAAGGTATGGATCCATGGTACGCGGATTATGTTAATTACATTGTCATTGGTGAAATTCCAAGGGATCTCAACCGATATCAACTTGCGAAATTTCGTAGGGATGTTGAGACATTTATATGGTATGATCTATTTGTTTATAAGATTTGTACAGATTCTATTGTCCGGAGATGTGTACCCGAGATGGAAATGGAAAGTGTGTTGGAGTTCTGCCATGCACAACCGAATGGTGGGCATTTCGGAGCGCAAAAGACTGCAGCTAAGGTACTTCAATCTGCTCTTTATTGGCCTACTTTGTTTAAAGATAGTGAGAGCTATGTGGCGTCTTGCGATAGATGCCAGCGCATGGGTAATATAGGTAGGAGAGATGAGATGCCATTGCAGCCTAGCATAGTCGTGGAGATATTTGATGTATGGGGGATCGATTTTATGGGGCCTTTTCCCCCGTCGAATGGGTTTCTCTATATTCTTCTTGCGGTGGATTATGTTTCGAAGTGGGTGGAAGCAATTCCTACTCGTGTTAATGATTCGAAAGTTGTTTTATCTTTCCTAAAGAAACATATTTTTGCCCATTTTGGAGTTCCGAGAGCATTAGTTAGTGATGGAGGTTCCCACTTCGTCAATAAATTTCTGGAGAAGGTGCTTAAGGATTATGGTGTTAGGCATAGGGTTACTACACCCTATCATCCGCAAGCAAATGGGCAGGCGGAGGTCTCCAACCGTCAAGTAAAGCAGATTCTGGAGAAAGTGGTAGGAACTAATAGAAAAGATTGGGCTATGAAGCTTAATGATGTGTTATGGGGGTTCCGGACCGCTTACAAGACGGTATTAGATATGTCACCGTATCAAATTGTCTATGGGAAGCCGTGCCACTTACCCGTAGAAATCCAACACAAAGCGTTTTGGGCTTTGCGTCGCTTGAACTTGACCCTTAGGGATGTAAAGGAGTTGAGGCTAACTCACATGAATCAATTGGATGAGTTTAGGAGTCGTGCTTTCAAGAATTCAGAGATTTATAAGGAAAGAATGAAGAGGTGGCATGATTCTAAAATTTTGTACAAGGAGATGAGGTACTACTTTTTAACTCTCGTTTGAAGCTTTTTGCAGGCAAGTTGAAGTCTAAATGGACGGGACCGTTCATGATTTATCGAGCCTTAGGAGGGGGGAGTTATGAGCTTATTGACAAAGATGGTGATGTTATCATGGCGAATGGGCATCGTTTGAAGCATTATAGGTCGCCGGATGATGCGTGTGTCATTTTTGATGATACCTTGTTCTAATTTGGTACCGTCGTGACTCTTCGACGTTAAACATGAGCGCTTGTTGAGAGCTTACTCTTCCGTTTTATTGTTTTATTTCTTTTGTGTGAGTAAGAAATTTTTATATTTTAGATGCTTACTAATCGGCAATTACATCTCTTTTCAAACTTAGTTTCGACTTACGTTTTTACTAAGTTTGGGGGGGGTGTGATGTTATTACCTCATTGAAGCATTAAGAGTATAATCTTTTCTTTGTATTGTTTGTTAGGGGAATTGGTTTTTGCGGCCATGTTGAAATTTTAATCGATTTTGATGTGACGATTTTTTACAATTTGCCTAATGTTCAGTGGTTTTTGGTTGTGTTTTCTTTTACGGAGATACTCATGAATGATATTATGTGGAACAATTTCTGAAGTTGTGCTCTAGATTCTACCTAATGAGGTTGTGTTGAAGCTTGAAGTATGTAGTGAATGAAGAACACTCAGTTTTGGAAATCAGGAGATAGGTTCGACCAAGCTAGGAGTGGTTCGACCTGATCAGGAGGTCGAACAAAGGCAGAGGAAGTCGAACCGGCGTTGAAAGTTGTCCAGAGAGGAGGTTCGACCAACTCCATAGTGGTTCGACCTGATCAGGAGGTCGAACCTATGGTCGAACCCGGCGTTGAAAGTTGTCCAGAGAGGAGGTTCGACCAAAGCCATAGTGGTTTGACCTGATCATGAGGTCGAACCTATGGTCGAACCTGTCAGTCGGAAGCACTCTGTTTTCCAGAAGAGGGGTTCGACCAATTCAAGAAAGGTTCGACCTGTTTAGCAAGTCGAACCCCTGGTCGAACCAAGAAGATCGTTTGTCCAGAAGAGAGGTTCGACCTCGCCATCCATGGTTCGACTAGTCCAGGTGGTCGAACCCGAGGTCGAACCAAGCCAGGTACGCGATTTAAGTTCGAATTTTCAGAGGGGTTCGATCACTTTTTCGAAACATCAAACCTCGAACCCTCTTCGAACCTCTACACCCTTGCACAAATTCTTCAATTACACTTTATTTCACACCGATTACACAACATTACACCTTGAATTATCGATTTGGTCGCGGATTTGGGCGGATTTCGTCGCGAGTTAGGGCTGAAATCGCGTTTTTAGGTGTTTTGTGTTTTCGATCGGTTTTTCACCATGGGCAAGTCACAAGGTACGTTTTTTCCAACTCAATTACTCTAGGATTGAAGGTTTAGGTAAGCAATTTGATGTGAAATAGAGAATTGATGTTGAGTATGGTTGAATTTCATGGTGAATTTTGATATTTTGATTGGTTTCATATGAATTCTTGTTTCTTGGATTGTGGTTGATTGATTATTGATAGAACTTGGGTTTTTATGTGGATTAATCAAGGATATAGAATATACCATAGAATGAGCATGTTGATTTGATTTGAAATTGATGAAATTGAAGTAGTTCATGGAGGAAAGCATGTTGAATTTTTGATTGAATTGCTTGAATTGCTTAATGCATGCTTGTTGGTTATGTTTTGATGATTAAAGAAGGTATAATTGAAGATGTTTTGAGAATGTTGAATAAGCAAGTGGTGTTGAGATGATAGTTTGTATGAATATGCATTGATGCTTGAAGTCTTAAGTAGAGTATGTGATGTGCTAGTACAATACTTGATTTCTTGTCTTGTTGGTTGGATTGAAGTATTTGATTTCAGGAAAGGGACAAGTATCAAGTAAAGGAAAAGGAAAAGCAGAGGAGGAAAGATCAAAGAAGAGGCATGACAGGCCTTCAAACTTGGACAAAGTGACAAGAAAACTGAGGCTACAAGACCGTTTACCTGATAACTTCAAGATTAGGATGCAAGGTTGGGATGAGATTAAAGAGAAGTGGGAAGAAGTTTCAGACAAGATAGCTCGCACTCAATACCAAGATGATGAAGCGATGAGGATAATGAGAATAGGGGATGATATATTTTGGATGTTTGATCAAGTAGGGATCCGAAGATTCATGGAGTTGAAGAGGTCGACGTACTTTCATGTTACAGCGGAAGTGGTGTGTTCGTTTGAGATGGAGAAGGACCCGCTTGGATACCCCTATCGGTGTACGTTTCAGCTTGGTGGAGTGAGTAGGAGATGGACGTCTGAGGATTTCAACGAGCTGTTTGAGACGCCTTTGGAGATCCCTTGTTTAGAAAGTGCTGCATTCAGTGTAAAGCGATTTTGGAGGGAGATCACGGGGGAGATTCGTGATTACAAGACTAGACAGGCTCGTGCTTCCGCAATAAAGAACCCTGTCTTGAGGTACATGGACCGCATCCTGAGCAACACGTTGTTCGCCCGCTCGGAGGGCAGTGTTGTGTCTAGAGGAGAGTTATATGCCTTGTGGTGTATGTTGAATGGAGTGAAGTTCAACGTTGGAGCTTATTTTATTGCGCAGCTGAATCGATTCAAGACCATTGGTTTTCAAAAGGTGAATATTGGAGGGTTATTGACGATTTTGGCTGAGCAATACAACTTGGACCTCACCGGCATTACACCAGTAGAAGGAGAACCCGATTTGATTATGAGCACGTGCGCGAAGGGAGGGTTTGCCCATTTTAGAAATGGAGATTGGTTTTTCACGAGAGGTGTCAAGCCTTTCGAATTTATGTTCCCCTTCGACGTGAGCAACTTGACAACTATTCGGGAAGCAAGGAATAGGCTAATGAATTCTCTAGGACACACCGCTTTATCCATGGCAGCGAAGTCGGGTGGTGATTGGAGAGTGGTAGCACAGATGTGTACTGAGGGAAGGATGGCTGAGTTACAGCAGATTGTTGATCGAGGAGAGTTCCGTCCACCTCAGCCACAGCAGTCTGAAGAGGAGGATCAGGTAGAGGAGCAGCCGGAGATGGAGATTCCAGAAGGAGAGCAGCATGATGCGCCTCAGCATGCTCCAGGACCGCAGTAGCGGCGAGCAGTTCCAGGTACTCGGGAGCAGCTTCGCTTGATTCATGAGTAGCTGATCGCGGTGGTAGCTGCACAACAAGAGACGAACAGGCAACTCGCGCTCGCTAACGCCAACTACGCTACGCTGAACGAAAGGTACGCTGCCTTGGATGAGCGTGTTGGTAGAGTGAGTAGTCGAGTGGATATGATGGACAAACACATTATCAGTCTGTGCCGAGCTGTGGAAAATAGAATGGATGAGGATGACGATGATGATGAGGATGATGATGCTCCTAGGGAGTAGTTTCAGGTTTTCTTTTGGCTTCTCCGATTCATCTTATCTCCCATTCTTCTTTTTATTTTTACAGATTGGGGTGTGATTCATGTGTGAGTGGCATGTACTTGATATAGTTGACCTTGTATCGTTACTCTGTATATGGGTTGTTGATTATGTGCATTCATGTGTTTACGTGTTTATTTTCATTTGGAAAGAGCATGAATAATTTGTTAAGTATATGGAATTCATGAGGAATTGATTTTGATTATGTGCTATGAGGAGTATTAGGAATTGATTACCTATGTGAGGATTTGAGCCTTTATCATGATTAATCATGATAGTTTATTCTTGAGAGAATCATTCGTATGAACGTATTCTAGAACTTGTCTTGGAGTCTTGTGTGAAACTTACAATTGATGAAATATGAGGATATGATCTTAGGCCATTTTTGATTAATTGAGTCACTTAGCCAAATTTCACCTTTCCTAATGATCTTATAAATCTTTGGTAGCCCTGTTTGAGCCTTTTAAAAGCTTTTTCTTTGGCAAGCCAATTATGAGAGCTTTAATTACCTTATTTGAGCTTTGAAAATACCCTATCTATTGGTAGAGAGAATAAGGTGAATAAGTGTGGAAGAAACAAAGGGAAGATGGAATGAGGTTCAGTAAAAAGTGCATGGTTAAATCTTGTTAGGGATAGTGCCTGAAATTGGTACCCCGAATTGCTTATACATGGGGCTTGAAGTTTCTAAGAAACAGCCGAACGATGTTCGAGAAGGGTAGTGCCTATAACTGGTACCCGAGCAATTAAAAGAAGAATGATGTTGATGCAAGGAAGAGAAGGAAAATTGATAATTGCAAGTGCAAGAGAAGAATTGGAGGAGAATATGAAGGCGAATGAGAAATCAAGAACCTCCAAGGTAACTCTCTACTAGTGTATTAAGTTACTATGACCAAATTTTCCTACCCTTTCCAAAGAGCCAACATTACAACCTAGAAACAAGTCCTTTGTGATCCTAGTGTTAATCTAATGTAAGTTGATTTCTGAGACCTTTGCCAAGCTTATGGTTACGCGTGAATATGAATTGATATGAGTGTTTATACTAGCCTATAGTGCCTCACGCACGAGTGAATGAGAGTAAAGACTTATCTTGTCAGTGAGATTACTTAGTGCTCCGAATGGTGTGTGATTGGATTGATTTTACATGAGTGACATATTTGATGCAAGTAATTCTTGTTTGATTCAATGAAGTGGCATGTGTAATATGTGTTGTACTTGATCTTGTTGAATTATACACGACTCCTGTGGTTTAAATTGGTTGCCTCGGGACGAGCAACATGTAAGTTTGGGGGTTTGATGAGTGTGTAAATTCATAAGTTTGGCGATATGTTTTGTGCTAGTTTTGGAGAGTTTTGATGTGGAAATAGGTGGAAAACCTATATATATTGTGAAATAGCATGAATCAGGTGTTAGTGGAGCTATTTGAGTGTTTTCTTAGCAAAAACAGAGTGAAAGGGCCAAGAATCGAAGAGACGGAGTCGAAGCCACGCGAACCGCCCAATAAGTAGGTGGGTTCGACCTGGCTGGAGGAGGGTTCGACCTCTCCAGCAGGTCGAACCAATGTTGCTGGACATACAGAGATGGGTTCAACCACGACTCAGTTGGTTCGACCTGGCCATCAGGTCGAACCATGGTCGAACCTATTTGCAAGAAGGAGGATTCGACCACGACGTTGGGGTTCGACTTGCCAGTTGGTCGAATCGAGAGCAAGAGTTGTCCAGTGCTGAGGTTCGACCTGGGGTTCGACCAAGGCCTAAGTGGTTCGACCTGTCCAGAAGGTCGAACCTGTGCAGAATTCGTCCAGTAGCGGGGTTCGACCTGCGGCTCGGGGTTCGACCTGCTTGACGTGGTCGAACCTGTGTGCGAGAACTTATCTTATCCGGATTTTCGAGGTCGAAACGCGTGAGATCACTTAGGAAGCCCATTCCAAGCCCTAGAGACGTGATTACAAGTATAAAAGGAGGCTCATACAGAGAATTAAAGGAGCTTTTGATCGTCAATCGTAGGAGAGACAAGAGTAGAGGTGGTGATCCATTCGGAGGGCTGTGACAGAGGTTCGCTGAAGGTTCAAGTAAGAATGATTAATCTAACCATGATTGTTCCTAGATCAATCATGGGCTAGAACCACCTTGGTAGTTCTAGGGTTATGAAAGTTTCATGATGTAATTCGTGTTTCGTGTGTAAAACTCCATACAACACTACCTGTGGTTTGTTTTATATAAGATTGCATATTTAATCCATACTCATAGTCGTTTTGTGCATCAATGATCGTTGTGTAGAGTCTGAATACATGACATGGTTATTGATTGAGTGCGTTCACTACTGAGCAGGGTTTATCGTTATAATTCTAAGTGAAGGGATTCCGAAGTATTATTAGAACTGTCTTATATGAATATTCATGAATTGAATTGAATTCGGGTTGATGAATAGGATGAAGAGTATAACTTTATAGTACCTAAAAAGGGAGATCAAATCGGGTTAGATTCTAGACGTAGAAGATAATTTATTATGATAGTACCTAGAAAGGGGGGTGAAGCATATCTCTTGCTCCGATGTTATTCACACGTGTCAAGCGCATATTTACTTGTGTCTATAGAGTAAACTTGCATGGTCTAGTGATGCGTCCACAAACCACAGGGCAGAGTCGGACACCATCACACGAGAATACGAATTGCTAGTGAAACTGGATGACCCAATGAACTACCTATCATTCTTATTGATCACAATTCACTTCTCTCTACTTTTGCTATTTCTTTTGTTAATTCGATTAGAAGTTACTATCCATTAAACCTTTACAATTACCAACATAGTCTAAAATATACTAGAAGATTATAAAATTGATATTTATCCGTCCCGTGGGTTCGATATTGTAACTTGGTCATCTTCGCGACTACAATTGATATCCTTATACTTGAGGATTAATTTATGTGTTGAGAAAACCCCTATCACCAATTAATTTGGGCTATTAAACTTACGATTGCTCATTCATGCAGTTTCACTAAAAATACACCACATATCCCTATTATCCCACCGAATATGATTCAATTCAAAGTTAACAGTCTAATCTGGTTTAAATCCTAAGGTGCACAAATATTACCAAGCCTTATTCCTAGATACTAATCAAAGCAAGCAACAATACCTCCGGATGGTAAGCCCGACTATCAAGATTTTTTTGGAATTACTACAAGGCTCTATTCACTTCCTACTTGATTGTCTAATTATATTGTTCTACTAAACTAATCAAGTATTTGATTTACCAGTTCATAGAATTAAAGTGTTTATAGCGGAACTACTTCAATCCATAACAGATAGACAATACCAATCATGAATGCACACAAGCTAACACAATAATCCAAGCTTTATAGCGGATGTCATGAATATACTATGAAGACGTTACGAAGCAGATAAGCAAGTCTGAATAAAATAAGTAAAATCAAAAGATCAACTGCATAAAATCTCAATCTTTGGTCTAAATCCCCAAATCAATCAAACCAATCTATCAAACCCTAGAACTGTATATAAAATTAGCCCATGAGGTCACAAGCAACACTCATGGCTAAGCAATTCATACCAAAAATTAAAGTAAACGAAAGAGAAAGATAAGAATTATGAAACCCTAGCGTAAGCGTAGTCTCGTGTTCCTTCTCCGTCTCTCTAATTGCTCGATTATCCCTCAATTAGCACTTGGAACCTTCTTGAAAGTGGATGGATGGTGAAATCAGGTTGTCAATCTGATATGGAAGGATTGGAGGTGTGAATTGATGATGAATTATGGATGGGTTCTCTCAAATTTGTGTTTTGATCTCCCTAATTGTTTCTAGGACTGATGCAGGACTTTTTCGCGATCAAAAACTACTTCAGAAATGCAATCTGAGGGTATATATGCTGCTGCATCGAATAGGCCCCGATTGGGATCAATTTTGGGCCACTCGGTACCCAGCTCGGCTCGAGCTGGGCCTGGACCTAGCCGAGCGGCCTTTCCCGAATTAGCCACGTCATTGGGATCCCATCTGGACCCCACTTGGCACAATTGGACCCTGCTCAGCAACCAGCTTGGCTCGAGCGGCTCGCCGAACTGCTCCCGAGCTAGGCCATTTCGGATCTATTTTGCTCCTCTTTCGATCTTGCCCTATTTTACTCTGTTTCCTGCCTTCAAAACTCACAAAAATACCTTAATAGCCTCAAAATCGTGTAAATACTTAAACATACATAATTTCATGGAAAAACGATAAATTTCCTAAGCAAAACGGTGTAATATGCACACATAAAATACGTAAAATTCCACTCTCAACAGTCTCTCTCTGGAATTAAGTGACCAAAGTTTTGACCATTGAGCGTGAAAGAGAAAGACACAGAAGATATACACTTATGAATGATGTGAATAATCTTATCTGGGGAGTTTAAGGCTCTTAGAACATGGATTACGAAATTCCACTCAATGCGATCAAACACCTTACTCATGTCAAGTTTGATGGACATAAGAGGATGAGATACTAATTTTCTAGATTTCATGAAATGGTGGATCTCATGCGCAATAAGAACATTATCAGTGATTAGCCTACCAGGGATGAAAGCTGATTGAGATTCTGAGATAAGGCTAGGAAGACAGTTTTTTATCCTATTAGCTATACACTTTGATGCAAGTTTATACACAATGCTGCATAAGCTAATTGGACGAAATTGGGAAACCATGCTTGCATTTTTCACCTTTGGAATTAGAACAATATAGGTATGATTAATAAAATCAGAGAATATTAGATCATTCAGAAAATTAAGAGTAAAATTAGTGATGTCAATTCCAACAATATACCAAAATTTCTGAAAAAATATAGGACTCATACCATCAGGGCCCAGAGACTTGAAAGGATGCATATCTTTGAGAGATTTCCGGACCTCACTGCTAGTGAAAGGTTGAGCAAGTTCATTGCACATGTCTGTGGTAGCCTTGTTTCGGATCCGACCAAGGGCCAACTAAAGATCAAGAGGGTTACACTGGATGGAAGAAAATATGCTTTTGAAGTAGTCATGGATAATAGACTGAATATCCCTCTCATCATTACAAAGGATGCCATTCTTATCTTTCAAAGCATTTATTTGATTAATCTCTCGTCTAGCATTGGCATAAGCATGAAAAAACTGAGTATTATAATCTCCTTTCCTGTGCCAATGTTGTTTTGCTCTTTGCTTCCAAAGAATCCCATCTTGCTCTTCTAGGAAGTGAAGTTTATCTTGCATATCACCGAGCTTCTGTTTGATAACAGGGGGGATATGGCCAATTCTTAGATGATTGATGTCTTTCTTAAGAGTTGTAATTTTCTCCTTTAACTCTTTTCCATTCATGCCTCCCCAAGAAAGAAGGCCAATTGCATAATTTTCCATCATGGATTGAAGGGAGCCTAAATCTGATCTCCAACACTGTTTAATAACATTCTCGCATTCTTTTGATTTAATCCAAAGTGCCTCAAATCTGAATGGTTTCCGGTGTTTCATTCTGGTTACTTTTGGGGGTTGATTTCCAAATTGTAGGTGTATAATGGAGTGGTCTGAATAGATAGTGGGAATGTGGGTGTTCTTATGCCACGGGCAAGTAGAAGAGAAAGCAGGATTGCACGTGTACTGGTCTAGACGATCTCTTTGAGTGAAAGAAGATATCAATAAGCGCTGCCAAGTGAAGATATCACCATTGAATCCCATATCAGAGAGTGAGCATGAATCAAGAGCCTGGCGGAAGTGCTGGACTTGCCAATTTGGGCGAGTTTTGCTACCCTCAAATTCGGATTGAACAAGGACTTCATTAAAATCCCCTAAACATAACCATGAAGTGTGAGGCTAACTAGAGAGAGATTTAAATGCATTCCAAGCTCTTCGTAAGGACACCTTAGGTTCACCATAAACACTAGTGACACGGATCGATTTATCAAATAAAATAACATCCATGTCAATCATTCTGTCTGAGAAACTATGAAGCGTAACATCAATTTCTTTCTTCCAAAGGAAAGCCAAACCACCACTACGCCCCTGAGAAGGGACTGAGATACCAAAAAACTTCGAGTTTACACTTGAGACGATCAATAGTATGAGAATCACACTTAGTTTCATATATAAAAACTAAGTCGGGAGACTTGAGGCGAATGAAGTCGCAGAGCTCTTGAACTATAGTAGTGTTCCCAAGCCCTATACAGTTCCAGCTAATGATACTCATTGAGTTCGGCGGGACTGGGATGAAGTACCAATCGCAGCCATTTGAGTAGGTTGATCAGTGGAAGCTTTTGCTTTTTTAATTAGCTAAATAGCAGAAGAAGGGGCATGATTAGATTCACTTTATTTCTGTTTAGTAGAAAGGGATGTGGTTTGGTTAGGAGAGAGGGAACTACGAGCCCGATTACCCTTGCGAGTAAACTTTTTTTGTATGGTTTTAGTGAAGGTTTCAAGGTGAATATGAACAGGGTAGAGAAAAGGGTTATCGAATTCCATGGGAATAGAGAGAGTGGTGGAGGCAGAGAGCTCATTTATTGGAGTGGACGAAGTAGTAGCAGTGGATGGAAGTGTAAGATTAGAAGAAAGTGGAGTAGTAGATGGAGATGGTATGATATCAGAGGGAGCAGATGGGGTGCTATGATTCTGTGAAAGAATAATACTTGACTCTTTTGAGTGAATAAGAATGTGCAGATCATAAGAAGTTGAGGGTAGAAGGTTGGAATGAAGAGTGTGAGATGAGGTGGTAAGAGGATGGGTCTGGTAATTTATATCAACCTCAGATTTGGATTGAGGATAAGTAAGCGGCTTAGGTGAAGAAATTGAAATTGAAGGGGAGGATGGGCATGTGAGGAGGAGGAGTGGAGGTAAAGGATCAGGTGGATCTTGTGGGGAAGAGCAAGGGGGAGAGTCAGCAGAAGCAGTGTTTTGGGGTGATAAGTTGGCATGAGGTGAGTGTTGTTTATGAGAGATTTTTGGAATAACAGAGGGAGCAAGAGAGGCTCGTAGCCAAGCGCCGAACATTAAGGGATTTTGGTTGGGGTTGGAGGAGTGGAGTTTGGTGTCACAGTCCCGATCAGTATGGCCTATCCTTCCACAAAAGTAACAAAAAACTAGGAGTCTCTCATATTTCAAAGAGCAGCGAATGACACTATGACTCTTCTAAGGGGTTTGGTAACATCAATTATGGCTCGGACCCTAAGAAATTTACCAATCAAGTTGCTGTCGGGGCCGCCTTCAGTTTCAATAAAAGAGCCTATTAAATCCCCTGCTAATTTAGCAAACTCGACGGACATAAGGTCTAGTGGAAGGCCAGAGATCTGAATCCAAAAGGGGAAAAGATCAAATTTCATTTTGGCAGCAATGGATTCATTAACAGCCCTATGAAGAATAAGAAGATGTCTATCAAAAGACCATGGGGCACCCTTTTGAACCCTGAGCTATCAAAAGACCATGGGGCACCCTTTTGAACCCTGAGCATATCCGTTTCAGACTCAAAGGAGAAGAGCATGATATTATCATCCAACAATTTGCAGGTAAGAGATTTTTTTGGTTGCCATAGATTTCGGAACATGTTTTCTATATCTCGGCCAGCCAAGACACGTGGGGCAAAGACTTTACCAATCAAGCTATAGGATTCATGAATGTTGAGGGAAATTTCTAGGCTAATTATAAGAGGAGTTTGTTCTTCTGTGTCAAGTGAGAGATTTGCATAGAGATCCTCTATAAAATCAGCCATGAAAGTGAAGGAGGGATGAAGAGCAAAGAAGAGAAGGAGGGATGAAGAGCAAGATCTGAAATGGATTCCACAAACAATATGCACTAAACTTATCAGATTTCCACCATGTCACAAGATCCTGAAAACAAGCAAAGAAATACACCAAAAGAAAAACAATAAGATAAGAACAGAAAATGAAGAAGAATGGCGGTAGAGAAAGACCAAAAACCCTAGGTAGGACAAAACACTAAGGGAGAGCTCCAGAGGAGAAATCCATAGGACTAGAGAGAGAATTTTTGCACTAAGATTTCAATTTGTGGGTCCTTTTTACTAAAAAGGGAAATTGCACGCATTGTTAATTTTGCGATAGAGTATGTTGTTAAATATAATAAAGTAGATATTTATATTGTATTTCAAGATTGTAGAAAAATTTTATTTAAATTATGTTAAAATATATCAAATACTTTTAAAATAATATCTTATCAAGTAATATAAAGTATGTCGATTTTGCGGTACAATATGGAGTATTATAAAGTAAACATTTATATTGTATTACAATATCTTAGAATATCTAAGTTATGTTAAAATTTGCTAAATTTATTTTAAAATATATTTACGGAGATTGTGGATGACATAGAAGATGATTTACATGGTCTATTGAAATACCAAATAGATTTCTAATAAATCTAGTTCACATAATTCAACTAGTATGAAACAAGCGTAATACGCGGGATAAATAAGTTATTATTTTTATTTATAACTATATTATTAATTTAATATATAATAAAAATAAATATTTGAAATAATATTGATAATTTAAATTAACTTATATGTATAATAAATATTAAAATGTAAATTAATGGCTAATTATAGTGTGCATCCGGGTGCACCTAAAGATAGGGTGCAGCCACATACAAATATATACAAAAACATATACAATTAAAAGTAAAAATGTATACAATTTAATTGTTAGTTTTTTAATGAAAAATTGAGTATAAAAAATATACAATTATTAAAAAAAATGTATACAGTATTGAGTAAAAAGTTATACACATACATGTTAGTTTTTTAATGAAAAATTTAGTGTGAAAAAAGTATACAATTATTACAAAATACGTATACAAAATAGAATAACATATATACAAAATAGAATAACATATGGTTGCATCCTTGCACCCGAGTGCACCCAATATACACTCTAAATTAATTGATAATAATAAAATAACGATTAAAAGAATCTTAAAAAAACAATAAATTTTTTTCAGCACTTATTGTAATATATGAGAGTAATTATTCAGAAAATAAATATGATGTGAATTTACAATATCTTAATGTAATTAAATAATGTGATATTAGGATTTAAGTTAATTAGGATATTTATTTGCATATAAAGTTTGTGATCAAGTAATTTGACTTTCATGTAGAAAATTAATATACAATTAAAATACTAATAAATTTATTAATATTGATTTTTTTATTAAAAATATTATCAATAAATGATATTTTTTAATCAAACTAATACATAATATGATTTTCTTGACATTATAGTCGAATTTAACGAATAATCTTGAAAATTTATATAATTAAAAGAATTGTGTCCATCACAAATTTTTAACTAAAACTAATATTGAATAAACTATACAAAAATCCAACAATAATGATTATTCAAATTATTATCCAAAAAATAAAAATAAAAAAATATTTATTTCAAATAATGTCTAATATAAATACAATAAATAACTATAGAAACTAAAAAATTCCCAATCATCCCAATGATCTTCTATAGTGCAATGTTCATTGTAATTGTTTGAATAATCCCACTTATCAGTCCAACCTTACTACATGTACCATTTAATATTTTTTTTTCTAGTTTTACCAATTTCAAACTGCATGTAATATATTTATAAATAAGATAAAAACATGTATGATTGACGTATGTAGCATAGAAAATTGAATATACATATAGAATAACAATTTCACCTATCATCCAAATTAAGTGGTTGACATAGTAACAAACTCAGTTTTTCACCATTATTTTCGATTACAAATCTACTCCAACAGTCATGATTGATGCACCAAGAACCTTGGACAGATAAAAATTAGTGAATGAATTTTTTCACTTTTGCTTGAAACACACTCAAAGTTCTTTATATTTTTAATGAGAAAACTTTTACACTATTGCATCTAAGAGGTTGGGGCTTATTATTAATTCTCAACATGAAAAATCGAGACTGAATAATTAATTAATTACAATCAATAAAAATAAAATATAATGACAAATTAAATAAGTGAAAAATATTAGATTTAAGGTTTTTCACCGTATATTTTCGATGAGTTATATTAAAAAAAAAAGGTCATTATGGTATATTAATGTCTAACTAAACATAAATTCTCAACATAATAAGAAAAAAAAATCAAATAGTAAATTGATTTAAATCATAAATAGATTTTGGGAGTAAAGACGGTAAATATTAGTTGATCTAATTTAAAAAGGTTATTATGGTTTATTAATGTCTAACTAATCATAAATTCTCAATATAATAAGCAAAAAATCAAATAGTAAATTGATTTAAATCATAAATAAATTTTGGGAGTAAAGACGGTAAATAGTAGTTGATCTAATAATCTTTACGGTGATAATAACGTATTGACCAATTGTGATTATCTTACACAAAATCAAAGAGGAACATACAACATATAAAATGATCAAATGCAAATAGAAACTACAAATATATATATATATATATATATATATATATATATATATATATATATATATATATATATATATATATATATATATATATATATATATATATTCTATATTTACTCAAATAATTTAAAAAAGAATAACACATAAATTACTCTATTTTAAATTTTATATTTCAAATTGTTATTAAGTGCCTCTATTAAGTAAATTCTGCTATTAAGTGCAGCAATTAAATGAAATATACTCCCTTCGTCCCGGAGAATTGGTATAATTTTTTTTAGGCACGAAGATTAAGAAGTATAATAATTTAATGTAAAGTGAAGTGAGAGAAATAATATTTAATGTGTAGTGGTAGTTGTATTAGAGGTGATATGTGGGGCCCATGAGAATATATTAATTGTTTTGTATGGGTCCCATGTATTAAAAAGGAAATGTGTCAACTTTAATGGGACAAATCAAAAAGGAAAGTGTTTCAACTTCTATGGGACGGAGGAAATAATAATTAAGATCATTAAATCAAAAAAGATAAAACTATGTGAGGTTGACTGAGCCTTAAAATACTCTTAAGTCCTATGAGAAACTCTCCTTTAGTTTATTAGAAATTCAATGCTAAAGAGAGAGAAATTGTTTGACAAAACTAGAAAATTTCTAAAATTTAGAAATTAATAACAATAAATACATTATATAGTATTAAATTAACAGATAATATATTGAAATCCATTTCTTTATAACTTGTCTCACAGAAAAGTGAACTCCATCCGTTCCGAAATAATGATTACCTTTGTTTTTTTAAAAGGATATAAAAAATATAATATTTTAATATGTAGTGGAGTAAGAGAAATAATATTATAATATAATTTGAGTATATTTATTAGTGTGATATGTGGGCCATAAGGAGAAAATAACTTAATTTGTGTGGGTCACTATTCCAAAAAAAAATGATAGCGTAATTATTTAAATGCAACTACCAAAATAGCAATGCATACCTATTATTATCAGACGGAGAGAATATCCAATAGTAAATAATATTGAGATAGACCTATCTCACTACCCGTTTCTTTGTAGGGTGACTTTGTTGCCACCCAAATTTTTATTTAGAGCATTTTTGTTTTAAATTTATTTTTGTGTAAATACAACAACAATTTTAAATTAAAGGGTAAGTCTTGCATAAAACTGTCTTATATGAGATCATTTTACACTTTTTTAAAATAATCATCACTTTCTCTATAAAATGTTATAACTTTTCATTTATACATAAATTGTTCATTTAGTATTATTATTTTTCATTACTTAAATAATTTATTATAAAAGTTACAAGTCTTTGCCTAAATTAAATTTAGTTTAAATTTGTTCAAATTTCAAAATCCTTTTTACTTTATACGCTCGAGTCTCAAAATTCCTCAATTTGTTCATAGTAAAGCAAAACATTACTCCCTCCGTCTCAAAGAGAAGTCCATGTAGATATAGAGTTTAAGAAAAAGTTATTTTTGTTTTACTTTTGGGGTAGTTTGATATTTTTAAGTAATAAATAAATTATAAAATAAAGGGATAGTAATTTTGAAATTAAAGTGTGTTGTGTGGTTATTGATTTGTGTGTATTTTCATATTTAGGGATGTGAACTTATTCATGGGGTGACCAAAAATAGAAAATATGAATTTATTTATGGGACGGAGGGATTATAATTTTGATGATTACTTTTTCTAATTCATCATTAATAAATTAGAAAACTAATCACATGAGATATTTGGCACAATCAAATGTTGGAATAAATTGCAGGACCAATTCACAACTCCAAGTTACTGATATTGATCAGAATATTAATCCATAAGTACGACATTCAAAACTAAAAGTACAAAATGTCTTGAGATGCAATTAATAAAATTAATCAAACAAGAGTTCTTATTTCCATCCATGAAAAATAAATTTAAAAAATATTTGGGTAAGATTGTTGTTTCTTTCTTTCTTCTGTGCAAGAACTGAGAGTTGTTTTTTTTTTTTCATCTCCCCCAAAACTTGGCACTATTTTTTTTATTTTGTTTTCCGTGTTTGATTGACATTCTTCAACATTGACAAATGAAAGGGAATTTGAGAATAGAAGGATGGGGAAGGAGACTGCAGCCTGCAGGACGCATGATTAATTAATTTTGAGTGGTTATTTATTTATTTTTGTTTCAGAGTTATTTTAATCTTATTAAATAAATAAAATTGAGATATGACTGCCCTCAATAAAGGTTTGGGAGCCCTTTATAATCCTCCAGAGTAGAGTGTCTCTAGCATTAATGAGCATCCCCATTGACATAGTACTGGCCCAAGTAAATCTCTAGAATTAATAGGCTTCTCCGTTGACATAGTACTGGCCCAGGTAAATATGTCGGCCCAAAATTAGAGTGTCTCTAGCATTAATAGTCTTCTCCGATGACATAGTAGTGGCCCAAGTAAATATCTCGGCCCAAAAACCCTCCATGCAAATTCATAGCTCTAGTCTAACAGAAGTGTAGAACCCTCATTCCTCCTCCTCCCTGTTACCACTTGCCACTCACCGGGCAGAAAAGGATGGTCCGAAATCCGACCCGACAATGACCTTCCTTTCTTCGTGGCCCATTTCCTTCCTCTAACGAAAACCTCCTTTCGATTCTCATGGCCTCCCCGTTACCTCCCCGTGGCACATTTTGCCAACACATCGAAATCTTCATATGGACATGAGAAGATTGGCTGTACATAGCGCCGCCGCCGCGGCGACCAATACCGCCGCGATACTCTTCCTTCCGATCAAACGACCATTAACGGTCTCACCTCACCCGTTGCATAGACTTGAAAATCCAAAACCCAGACCAAAAGAAGCGTGCCATACAAATTCTGAGCCAACGCCACCTGCTTCAGCTGCAGTGAGTTTTCATACTAAGAAAACCGTTTCTTCTGTTCTGTCAACCTCAAATATGAACTCAAATCTCTGCAGAGATTTGCTAACCCATTTGAATCCTCATCAGTTTGATTCGATTTTCTGGGAAATCCATAAGTTTGTTGATCCTTCAACTGCATTGAAGTTTTTTTACTTTGCTTGCAATTCTTGTTCCTTTAGGTTCACACTCCGATCGTATTGTCTTCTCTACCTCTTGTTAGTTTCTAAGAATCTTGATTCAGCTGCGCGGTTGCTTTTGATAAAATTGATTGATGGGAAGTTGCCCATTACATTTAGTGATAATGTTGTGAATTTGCATAAAGAGATTGCCATTGTTTCTGCAGATACTTATTCGAGTTCAGAGAAATTTAGGAATAAGATCAGAGGTTTTGATATTTTGGTTCATGTTTATGCTAGTGAATTTAAGTGGTTGGGTTTTGATGTAGTGATGGAAGTGTTTAGGCTATTGGCGACTAAGGGATTGCTCCCGTCCTTTAAGACTTGCAATTTTTTGATGAGCTCACTTGTTAAGGCAAACAAACCTGAGAAAAGCTATGAGGTTTTTGTTATTGTATCGCAGGGATCTTTGCCAGATGTTTACCTATATAGTACTGCAATAAACGCACTTTGCAAAGGAGGTAAGGTTGAGGAGGCAGTAGAGTTGTTTAAGCAAATGGGGCATTCAGGTGTTGCTCCTAATGTTGTTACTTACAATAACCTTATGAGTGGACTGTGCAAAAGGGGGAGTTTAGAGGAGGCATTTCGGCTGAAAGATAGAATGGTAGATAGTGGGTTAAAGCCTACAATTGTAACTTATGGTGTGCTGATTAATGGTCTGATGAAACTTGAGAAATACACAGAAGCTGACTGTGTTTTGAGAGAAATGGTGGCCAAGGGGCTTGTTGCCAATACTGTCATCTATAACACTCTGATTGATGGTTATTGCAGGATGGGGAATGTGAAAAATGCACTGGAACTAAAGGATGATATGTCATTAGCAGGTGTTATTCCAAATTCAGTTACTTATAACTCCCTTACAAATGGACTTTGCAAGAACAATCAAATTGATTTAGCAGAGCTGTTCATAAATAAGATGGTTAGAGGAGCTTTAAGTATCAATTTAGGTACTATGAATTCTGTTATTTCTGGTTTATGTAAAAACTTGAGATATGACTCTGCATTAAAGTTCACTGTCTTAATGATCTCAAAGAACATAAGGCCAAATGATGGGTTGTTGACAACTTTGACTAGTGGACTTTGCCGGAACAGTAAACATTCAGAAGCCTTGAATCTATTTAATTTTCTGCGTCATAAAGGCTTTGCAGCTAATACAATAACCTCAAATGCTCTTGTTTTTGGACTTTGTAAAGTGGGTAAAATGCAAGATGCTAAATCTATTCTCAAGAGCATGTTGGATGATGGTGTTGAGTTGGATTCTTTTACTTACAATGCTCTCATATATGGATGTTGCAAAGAGGATAGGCTGGATGTTGGCTTTAAATTAAAGGAAGAAATGGCCGAGAAAGGAATTTTCCCAGATATCGTGACTTACAACTTGTTGATACATGAGTTATCCAAAAAGGATAGAATGGATGAAGCTCTGATGCTTTGGCATGAATGTCAAAGGAATGATCTTGTTCCTGATCTTCATTTATATGGGGTCATGATAGGTGGGTATTGCAATGTTGATAAACTAGAAGAGGCTATGAAATTCTTTGATGCGTTAATTAGGCAGAGTATTACAGCAAATTCTGTAATATATAACGCTCTCATTAGAGCATACTCTAGAATGGGAAACATGCTACAGGCTCTCAAACTCCTGGATGACATGAGAAGCAAAGGTATTGCACGTACTGTTTTTACATATTCTTCTCTAATACATGGAATTAGCAACGTCGGTAAGGTAGATGAGTCAAAATATCTGCTTGATCAAATGCAAAGGGATGGCTTGCTGCCTGATGTAGTGTGTTACACCGCCCTAATTGGTGGTTATTGTAAGCTAGGCCAGATGGGTGAAGCAAAGAGTCTTTTGCAGGAAATGTCTTCATTCAATATTCTGCCTAATAAGATGACGTACAATGTCATCATCGATGGCTACTGCAAGTTGGGCTGTACAAAAGATGCTTATGAGATTTTTAGGGAAATGATAGACAAGGGAATCACTCCTGATGCAGTGACTTACAATATTTTGACTCACGGATTCTGCAAGGAAGGGGAAGTAGGGGAAGCCTTCACTCTCTGGGATTACATGGTTGAAAGAGAAATAAATTTAGATGACATTGCGCATACTTCATTGGTTCACTGCATGGCTCAGAAATCAAGGACTGAAAATGACTAACTCTGTCTATGGTATGCTTATACACTATACCATCTTCATGAAATGTGAAAAAGATTTATATCACATGTTTTAAAATAAATATACACATAACATATTTTTCTTAGACTGGCATTTATTGTGTGCTTCTTCTATCTTCTGAACTTGTTCACTTAAATATTTTTTTGGTTCTTTATATGGTTATGATAAAAAAAAATGCTGTAGACTTATTTTTTGATTTTTTTCTTAACCCTATATATAATTCCAATATTGAAGTTCTCAGCTTTCCCTGCCCCCATAATTTGGTATGACTTTATCTTAAAGTTTATTCTGCCAAATAATATTTTCCAGCTTGCTTTAGAAGTTAAAAGAATTTAGTATGATATTTTTTTCACCTTCAAAAAATTATTTGCTTCACTTCCTTGATTACTGCTGTAAGTTCTCCTGAAGTGACTATAGAAGTTTACACATTCTCTGAGATAAACAAACCTCTTATGAGAGAGTATATTGTGAAAAAGATTTCCTCATCTCATAGTTGATGTGGATCCCAATATCCTTTTCATGAATAAATGTTACATTTCTACTGCTTATGCCTTATCAATTAATTTTTATTTTGGGTAGAATGTGCTATTCAAGTTGCAAGTAATTGCCTGGTTAACAAGCTCTTCTCGGGCTCTATGTATAGTGAGCTTTTTACCGTATTGGGTCTACTTCGAATTGTAACAGTTACTTAAATTCCTTGATATTATACCTGAATTGTTCTATTTTCTAGTAAAATGAATCAGATCTATCCTACATGCTTGAAGAATTAAAAAAAAAATAAAAAATCCTTGTATTAGAATTGATTTCTATGTGAAGGTGTGTAATTCTTCTAACACTGAAATCACTAAAAGTATAATCAAAAATCAATGACAGCTTCAGAACCTGAAGATTGGATGGCCCAGAAAATCTAATAATAAGTTTGTTAGCCTCGGACCATAGCATGGTTGACCTCGAATGTGCATTTAATGATCAAGTCTCTGGCATCATGGACTTCAGGACTTCAAGGTATATTTCTTTAAATGCAATTTGTTTCTCCTCTATCTGAACTGCATTGTATACTTACTGAATCCACTCTTTATTTTATTGCTTGATTTTCATTTTTACTACTATTAGTTAATGTGACTATCTTCTGCTTGGGATTATGGACTATTTTCTTAGAGGTTTGCATCTCGACATGAACTCAATTTGCTTAATTGGAAGAGCTATTGGCATTCAGCAAACAATAACCATGATTGTGCTGAAACTCCTCTTCTGAATCTGTAGCTATGAATTATTGAGAGAGGATTGCTAGTCAGTGTGTTTTTTGTTTTGTGGTCTAAATGATCCTTTAGCTTTAAACTATTGTTATTTAAAGTAAGAGTAGAACTCACAAGTAAATTGCTGTTTAGTGTAAACATGCTATTTTGGATCCTCATCAATTTACAGTAGTTTTCATTGAGCTCTGAAAAAATGGGCAGTTAAACTTGGATTTTAAATGTTCTGGGAAAACTAATTACAGCCATCATTTTGAATGGACAGTGCTATTTGCTTATTGCCATTTATGCACACAATTATGGTGTCGACTGCTTTTCAAAATTTAACTTTATAATACCTAAAAAGAACTAAGCATACCAAGGAACGGTTCCAGTTGTGCTAGGGAAATGTTTGAAAGTGGTTTGAACGAATTCTTCGCGTACCTCTTGCTAATATAAGCCGATACTACTACCTTTACATAGCCAAAATGAACTGAAAATTTCTATAATTATGAACTTAGCTTTGTTGCTGAAAGTAAATTGTTGATTTTCTTGTTGATGAAAGATATGTTATAAGTATATTATGCACTAATCAGACCTAAAAAAATCCATGTTCCGAGATGACATCTAGTTCTTTTCTGTTTTCACACATAAGGTCTCTATGGCACCTGTAGGTATTTTGGGACATCAGTTGTGTGTTTCCTTTTCGGTTATATTGTTCACTTATTTAGTACTTTTTGCTCTATTATTTTAAGTATGGTTTTTGTAAATGTTGGAATTTCAAGTGTCATACACATACCTCTAATTTTGTTAGTACCATGGTGATACCATGTGTACTGTCTGTACAAATTAGTGATGTAATTCAAAACGTTGAGTTTGATAAGATCTGTTTCTATCATTCATCTGCAGAGAAAAGAAACAAGCTAAGATCATTGGATTTTGAGATTATTACTCAATAATTTTGTCCGAGCATGATCAAGGTTGGTTAATGCTTAAATAATTTCCTTGTCACATGTTTTTTAGTTACCAGACTTTGTTCTTTCCTTGTGGAGTCTTGAGAGGCTGGGAGATTATTTCCTAATTTTAATTTATATTAGCTTATGAAGGATCATATGGATCATATTTCCCAGCCTGAATTTTAATGACCATTTATTATTCAGATGTCTGTTCATTCATGGTCTTTTATTATACTTCTAACAGATACTCTCACAAACTCTCATAGATCATTTTATAGCCAAAAGTCTGAAACTGTCATTTCATTTGAAATTGTATTATGCATCATGTAAAAGTAGTGATTTTTTTTTTTTTTTAAATAATGAAGACTAAAATTCAGATGACTTTATTGAAGTGTACACACTAATTGGAAGTTTTACTGTTGAAGCTTCTAGTTGACATATTTGTATATTACTTAATCTATAGTATGAAGTAGCGAAACTATTACTTGCTTATTTTTCAGAAGCTGTAATCATATAGCTATTGGTTAATTTAATTTTACATTTCAGGGCCCGTCATGTGGTAGAGCTAGTATCTTCATAATTTTACTTAAAGGTATGCCACTTTCACCGATCTTCATTACATTACACGTCTTTATTTCGTTTGAGATCTTAAGGTGCTCTATGGATTGCTTCCAAAAGTGAAATTTCTTTTCTTAAACATAAAATTAATAGTTTCTTCAGTAGACATTTGCTTGGTTCCATATTTATTATATCAGCTCGGTGATATTAAGCAATTGACTTTGTGCATATACAAGTTGTGTGAATTAACCACAATTTGGAGATGGGTTGATGAAGTATAAGTTTTAGCAGGAACAAATTACATGCTATGTCTTGAGAAATTTCAATCTGACAATATATGCTTTCCTCTGCATGTCTGGGATTACATGGACACTCATTTTTGACCAAGTTATTCCAGTTCTATCAACTTTATATGGAAATACTAGAAGACTCATATATTAATCAATAAAAGAGAAAGTAAGAAAAAATTCAACTGAATGGATAAAACCTTGTTAGCATATTCTTTTAAGGATGTTATACTACAGGAATATCTTCTTGTCTTTGAGATCTTTTGTCAATTGAGTTTCTTGTTTGTGGGTATATACCTTCAGGGACAATTGATGGTTTGGTAACAGGGCATCTGGATTTTAAAAAATATTTGCTTACTGTTAACATTTAGGTGGTCGTCTTATGAGCTGGTGGTAATATGATGAGAGTTTTTGAAACTTTGACAAGATTAGAAATGAAGCTAGTGGTAATATGATGAGTTCTAGAAATTTGATAAGATCAGAACTGGATAAGGGTATTAGGTAATCCCTTAACTATTCAAGACGCTTAATACTAAGTTTTATAAATTTATATCTTCCCCATAATTAATTAAACCTAAAAAACTCCTGATTTTGATTAAGTGTGCTTGATTAGTCTTGTCTTCATGCCATTTAACAGTTTATTTTAGTGGAGATAAATGGATATTCTGAACAGTTTAAGTGAACTCCTTCCCTGTGTGTCGCATGCAAATTGTTCACATTTTATGGAGATGAATGACAAAACTACTTCGGGAAAGGACAAAAACGTGAACAATTAGATGAAAAATAAACTAGTACTTCATAGTTCATACCATATAAAGGTCTAAACAAAACTGCCATTTGTACCAAACTATTATAATTAATTAAAGTGGAATATGGGTAAGATTCATTGGCTGAAATATTTTATTAGGATCCGACTCAAGTGCCTCGACCATCTCCGGCCATAGGATTGCTGAGATAGTCCAAGACCCATCACTGCTAGCACTTTGCCTCTGATTGATGTAACCTACTCCGAGTCTTTCTATGGTAGAACAGACTGTTCCGAGCACTGGACTTCCGAAACCAAAGTCTAATTCAGCCACTGGAAATCTTCTACCTGAGGATATTACGAGAGCTGGCCCCTTGAAACCAAGAACACTCTTTGAGAGCATCAGTCCCGGTCTGTGGCACTCCACCCAATCAATTAAATCCCTGAAATGTGCCTCATTGCTTTTCATAGTTATTGCTTTGTGAATGATGTCTGCTACATCTGCAATCGACCCTAACTGTATATCTGTAACATCTGAATCTGCAAAAGCTAGAGATAGCATGTTACCTATGTAGTTGGACATAGAGATTTTATTAGTGAATAATTTTGTCCGTCCATCCACTAACCACCCTATCTTGCAACGGTTATGTTTTTTGTTGGTAACATTTGCCATAGTCTTCCAAATAAAAGCTGAGAAAGCCTCGATTTTTGTTCTTTTGTTACCGTTGGTGCTAGCAAGTATCTGCAATTTGTCAATGCTAGAGTAATCTATATGATAGAGGCGTTTGAGCAATATACTAATGGTAGGGATGTTGCGTATGTCTTCCATGGTGCAGGTAGTGAATTCTTCATCTAAGGATGAACTGTAACTGGGAGGAAACCTAGCTGGGAGATTCCTCGAATGATCTGGAGTGCAGGATATTGGTTTCTTCAGGGCTATCTCAGACCACGTCACAAGAAACTTACTGAAGGCACTTGCATCACCCAGTGCATGGTCGAATGTGAATGTTATCGATAGGCCTCCACATATGTAAGTAGTGATTTGGACCTGAACTGGAAAGTGGGGATCGATGGGGACTAGCATGGCTTGAAGAGAGCGATTGAGATTGTAAAAATCAAAGTCCTTGAGGGGAATGCTTGCTCGCGCTTCCACAACAAGAGCTCCTGTATTGTCGCAGATGATCTCGGGCTCACCAGATTTAGAGTTTTCGGAGATCCTACCTGCAAATGGGTAGAAATGTTGAAGGCAGTGAGATAGGGAGTGGATGAGGGTTTGGTTGATGGAGTGGGTGGCTTGTGTAGTTTTATAGAAGTACATATAAGTGACAGGAAATCGACCAGATAAGAGGTCAAGATTGGAAAGAGAGATAATATGTTTGTGGGGCGGAGGAGGTGTTGCGGTGACAATGGTTCTCTTCACCACCTCGACGTCGAATATGTTACCAGGTTCAGTTGCCATGAGTGAGTGCAGTGGGAGAAATGAGTTGTTGAGATAATAGTGGCGAAGGATGGTGGTTGTAGAATGAACACCGTCGTTTGTGGGATGGGGTAAGTTTCCACTTCATTTTGTTTTGATTTGCTTACAGTGGCTTTAATCAAGAATGTTTCAGAGTCGTCTATTTTTGGCATCATGACATCAAATCAGTGGATTGCTGTCATCACCCAATTATCTGGGAAGAGAGGCAATCTAATTTATTATTATTTTTTTCCAAGAAAAGAATATTAATCATCATACATTGGCTTATCAAGGGCCGTCGATTTTACCTGCGAATGCGGTTACTCGTTGGATATTACTCCGTCTGGTGCGGGTGAGGTATTTTGGGCTCGGATAAGGCAGTACCGATACCCGCATAGAAATGTTTAGGGTCAGAGTAGGATATGGGTTTCTTAAAATATCCAATTACTTGTTTATTTTATTGTATAATAAATTTATTATTATTATATATACTCCCTGTCTTGAGTTAATGTTTATATTTATTTTTTCACGAAAATTAAAAGATATAATATTTCACATAGATTAAAAGATATAATATTTTAATGAGTAGTGAGGTGAGAAATATTTAATGCCTAATGTGAGACAAATATTTAATATGAAGTAAATAGTTGTATTATTGTTGTGTGTGGTGGGCCCTACATAAAATAATTAAAAGTATTTCTACTGTACAAATATGTATGTTAACATCGAGTCAGCCCATTAAAATATGGATCATATAAATAAAAAGGGTCAATAAATATTAAGTACAAAGCGTATTTAGATATTATTGATCCATACATTCGTAATAGAAAATTACTTACAGATACAATATTATATTTTCCATTACCCAAATTACCCATATTAATATCAATGTACAAAATATATTTCAAGATAATGTTATAATTATTCCTAAAATTTTTCTTTATATTTCTCTGCCAATTATGGCACGATTCTTTTTTTTTTTTTAGCTTTAACATTAATTTGAATTTAAGGTACATAAATGTGAATATTATATTAATTGTTTCTAAAATATGAATTTTATATTTATACTAGTGTACATTGGTGTACATATAAATTTTATATTTATACTTGTGTAAACTAATGTGTATTCTCTGCCAATTATGACACGATTCTTTTTTTTTTCGGCTTTAACATTAATTTGAATTTAATGTACATAAATGTGAATATTATATTAACGGTTTCTATTATATGCACACTGGTGTACATATGAATTTTATACTAATGTACACTAATATGTATATATGCATATTGGTGTACATATGATTTTTATACTAGTGTACACTAATGTGCAAATATTACGTATAAGTCACATAAATGTGAATATTATATTAACTGTTTCTATTATATGCACATTGATATACATTTAATGTTATACTAGTGAACAGTAATATGCAAAGATTACATATATGTTGAATATGTGCTTATGATATAACTAATACAAAATTTTACTAAATGAACAACCGTGTGCATAAAAATTTTATTGTTATTATAAAAGACATAAAGATTAAAATTTAAAGAAAGATAAGGTAGGATTTAATTATGCTTGAAATATAAAGATTTATTCCAAATGAGATAATAAGGATATTTTTGGAAAAAGAAATATTTAACCGTAACAATATTATCTTAATGTATGCATTAGTAATTAGGCTATTAACTTACGTATCTATCATTAATAAACCCATAAAAAATTAGGTAAATGATTCACTCAATTAATCTGCATCTCCTTCTCTCTCATCCGCGTGCGGTCTTCTTCGCCTTCTCTCTCATCCGTCAGTGATTTCTGTCCTTTCTCTCTCATCCATCGGCGAATATTTTTGTGGTGGAGCCTCCTTCAATGGGAGCGGCACAATGACAGTGTCACGACCCACTTTTCATAACTTATAATTCTTATAAATATCATCATCATAAAATTTGCACATTATTTTTTTTTCTCATATAATCTATATTATCCAAACGGCCATATCAGTTCAACATACATAACTGGTTTCTGACACCACTTCAATCCACACCAACAGTTGACAATATATATATATTTTTTTTATATATATTACATAATAAAATATCAGCGGAAACAAAATAAACACACGGTCTAGCCCAACAGGTCGTCATCTATGTACATCCACTCGAAACCTTGTAGGAGCTCCACAGCTTTCACAGTACACCACCCACATACTCAAATATTATCAGGCTCACCTACAATGCATAAACTAGTGAGACAAAAATCTCAGTAAGTAGAAATCATGCATGACAATGCAGGAAAATGCACTTATTTCCTAATCTACTAATTTGTCTATTTTATTTAGAAAATTGTTCACGTTGCGGGATCCCCACGACACACTTATGATATGCACCCCAAATGAGCTCAATGGGGACGATTTTTCCGAACCCCGAAAATAGTGACGAGAATGATTTTTCCGAACTCTGACAAAGTGGTGGGGACGATTTTTCCGAACCCCTGACAAAAATATCGGGAACGATTTTTCCGAACCCTGACAGAGATGCATATATAGTGGCCGCACACACCATTAGTATCTTATTAATTTTTAGGGAAAACACTTTTCATGATATGCATGGTATGCAACCAGTTCAATTAAATATACATCATAAATCATTTATGACATCAATATCAACATTTAATTATAAATAAAATAACAACTTAATTTAATTCACACAAATCCACATCACCTTGGATCACACGGATCTCTTATAATAACAACTCCATCTTGGATCACACAGATCCTTATAACCAACATCTTCTCAAGTCATACGAATATATTTTTAACAGTTCCCAATCACACAGATATATATAATACAGTAATATTATTTCAAATTACATAAATCCACAACATAATTATCACATATTAATCACAAATAATTTACACAATATATTTATGCATTGTAGTTGGACTTCTACTTACTTGAATTCCGGCAATAGTAACACTATAGATCCGTAAAAATTCAAAATTAATTCCTTCCTTCCAGCTCCGGCACAAACCCTTCCCTCTCTCTCAAAAAATTTTTTTTTTTCCTCTGAACTCAGTTTTGGGGCATGAGGTAATCACCTCCCCACACCCATTTATATAGAAAAAAAAACCGACAACTCAATTAATACATAAATAATTTTTAATTAATTAAATTTTTTTTTAATTATTAACATTACGGCTGATTGCAGGCTAAATGAATGCTAATGTCAAATTTGGCTGCTTATGCAGCCACAAATTTTGAATTTTAAATTTTATATATATATTATTATAATAAAAAAATACGTGTGATACTTAATAATTAAGAAAAGTGTATTTATACACATAAAATAATTTACTCATATATTCAAATTAATACACGTAAATATTTATGCACACATATATTCACATATTGTCACCATTATTATCACAGATGTCTCAATTAAAATATAAAGATAAATAAAATTGAGAAACAAATGTCACATAATTATAAAATACACATAATACAAATTAAATTATATAAACACACTAGTAGTGAGAAACTTGGGTATTACATTCTTCCCTTCTTATAAAAATTTCGTCCTCGAAATTTACTTACCTGAAGAGATCTGGATATTTAGCCATCATCTCATCCTCTCTTTCCCAAGTAGCCTCCTCAACTAGTTGATTCCTCCATAATACTTTTACTAATGGTATTTCTTTATTTCTAAGCTTCTTCACGTCTCGCCACAAGATCTCAACTGGTACTTCCTCATAACTCAAATCTTCTTTCAACTCAACTGGTTCCTGCCTGAGAACATGAGATGGATTTGGAACATACTTCCTCAACATAGACACATGAAACACGTCATGTACTCTAGACATTGATGCTGGTAACTCCAACTTATAGGCAACACTGCCAACTCTCGTAATGATAGTGAACGGACCAACATATCTTGGACTGAGTTTCCCTTTCCTTCCAAATCGCATTATCCCCTTCATTGGAGATACTTTCAGAAATACCTGATCACCCACTTCAAATTTCAATTCTCTCCTCTGTTTGTCTGCATAACTCTTTTGCCGATCTTGAGAAACTTTCATCTTCTCTCGTATACGGGTAACAGCTTCTGACATTTCACGAATCAAGTCTGGACCCAAAAGTTTCCTCTCTCCAACTTCATCCCAATACACTGGAGATCTACACTTTCTCCCGTACAATGCTTCATATGGAGCCATCCCGATGGTAGACTGATAACTGTTATTGTACGAGAACTCTATCAAAGGCAAAAATTTACTCCACTGACTTTGAAAATCCAACACACACGCTCTGAGCATATCCTCCAAGATTTGTATTGTACGCTCTGATTGACCATCTGTCTGTGGATGGAATGCTGTGCTGAAAGATAATTGTGTCCCCAATGCCTTATGTAAACTTTTCCAGAAAGCAGACAAGAATCTCGTATCTCTGTCTGACACAATGGTAAGTGGTACTCCATGGAGTCTGACAATCTCTTGAATATACAGTTGTGCATAACGATCCATAGAATACGTAGAACAAATAGGAAGAAAATGAGCTGACTTAGTCAATCGATCCACGATAACCCAAATAGCATTGTGACCTTTCACTGTCTTCGGTAGTCCGATGACAAAATTCATAGTAATATTCTCCCACTTCTATTCTGGAATAAATAGAGGCTGCAAAGTTCCTGCTGGTCTCTGATGCTCGGCTTTGATTTGCTGACAAGTCAGACATTGCTCTACATATCGAGCAACATCTCTCTTCATCCCTGGCCACCAATAATATAACTTCAAATCTCTATACATCTTAGTAGCTCCTGGATGTACAGAGTATGGTGTTGAATGAGCTTCTGCCATCACTTCTTTCCGAATGTCATCTACTTCAGGTAGACATAATCGACCTCCATAACGAATCACACCATCTTCTCCTAATTGGAAGTCAGAAGACTTTCCAGAGCTGATATCATTCTTTATCTTGTCAAACAACTTATCCTCCTGTTGGCTCTGTCGAATCTTATCCATCAAAGTTGGTCGAAGTGTCAGAGCTGCCATCCTTGCTTCCAACGATCCTTCCTGAATGATCTCCACACCCATCTTTTGCAAATCAAGCAACTCTGGTTTCTGATTTATGGTCATAGCAGCTACACTCTGTATTGCCTTTCGGCTCAATGCATCAGCAACCACATTGGCTTTTCCGGGATGATAATTGATAACACAATCGTAATCCTTCACCAATTCCAACCATCTTCTTTGCCTCATATTCAACTCTTTCTGAGTGAAAAAATACTTCAAACTCTTATGATCAGTATAAATTTCACAACGTTCCCCATACAGATAATGCCTCCAAATCTTGAGTGCAAACACCACTGCAGCTAACTCTAAATCATGAGTTGGGTAATTCTTCTCATACTCTCTTAACTGTCTGGATGCATAAGCTATCACTTTCCCATTCTGCATCAATACACACCCAAGACCATTCTTTGAAGCATCACTGTAAACCTTGAAGTTTCCTGTCTCCGTAGGAATAGTTAAGATAGGTGCTGATGTCAATCGTTTCTTTAATTCTTGAAAACTTTGCTCACATGACTCCGTCCATGTGAACTTCACATTCTTCCTAGTTAACTGCGTTAATGATGAAGCAATCTTGGAGAATCCTTCAACAAACCTTCGATAATATCCAGCCAATCCAAGAAAGCTACGAACCTCAGTAGGATTTGAGGGTTGTGGCCAATCATGGATTGCTTTTACTTTACTTGGATCTACCGAAATTCCTTCTCCCGATACCACGTGACCCAAGAAAACAACTCGATCCAACCAAAATTCACACTTTTTAAACTTCGCATACAATTGCTTCTCCTTCAAAATCTCTAACACCTTTCTTAAGTGTAGAGCATGATCCTCCTTATTCTTAGAGTAAATTAGAATATCATCGATAAACACAATTACAAATTTATCGAGAAATTCCTGAAATACTCTATTCATCAAATCCATAAATGCTGCCGGAGCATTTGTCAAATCGAACGACATTACCAAAAATTCATAATGCCCATACCTTGTACTAAATGCAGTCTTTGGAATATCCTTCTCCCTAATCTTCAACTGATGATACCCCGACCGCAAATCAATCTTAGAAAAGATAGATGCACCCTGTAACTGATCAAACAGATCATCAATGCGAGGCAATGTATATTTATTCTTCACCGTAACTTTGTTGAGATCCCGATAATCAATGCACATCCTCAATGTGCCATCCTTCTTTCGAACAAACAGAACTGGTGCTCCCCAAGGTGAGAAACTAGGTTGGATGAATCCTTTGTCTAGTAACTCTTGTAACTGTATCTTCAATTCCTTCAGTTCAGCTGGTGCCATTCTGTATGGAGCTTTAGATATAGGAGCAGTTCCTGGTTGTAACTCAATAACAAACTCTATTTCCCGGTCTGGTGGCAAACCTGGAAGATCATCTGGAAATACCTCCAGATATTCCCGAACTACTGGTACATTATCAAGATCTGGACATTGCTGCCCCTCAACATTCATTACACTCACCAGATACCCCTCACAACCACTTTCCAACAACCGTTGTGCTTTTGTTGTTGATATCATAGGAAATCTGAAAATTTTCTTGATCCCAACAAAAGTAAATGGTTCTCCCTTCAATGGCTGAAAAGTAATACTCTTCTTCTGACAATCTATTGTAGCACTGTATTTTGACAGCCAATCCATGCCCAATATGATATCATAATCATTCATATTTAACACAATTAAGTCAGCGAGGAGTTGTTTTCCTTCAATAGGAATAACACAACCTCGAAGAAGTTGATTAGTTTGCTTTGATTCACCAGAAGGTATCATCACCTCATAATTAGCTTCTATTAAGTTAGATGTTCCACCCAACTTCCTCACATACTCAGTGGATACAAATGAATGTGTTGCTCCAGAATCAAATAGCACATAGGTAGAAATGCCAAAAATAGAAATCTTACCAGCGATAACTGAGGGGTTCGCATCTGCCTCCTCCCGCGTCAAAGTGTATACTCTTGCTGGAACTCTCACCTGTTGCCCTTGTTTTCCTTTCTTAGGACAAGTAATAGTCATATGTCTTTTCTCTCCACATGTGTAACATGTTCTCGGAGGCATGTGACACTCTCCACTATGTGGTCTAAAACAATTTGGACACATCGGTAGAGGCGGCGCCTGTGGCATTTTCCCTTGATCGAACCTAGGATGCTTATTTGGTTCTCCTTGTCCTTGTCCTTGCTCCACTTGAAAATTTGATTTCGGCCTCTGAAATGGCATCGGCCTCTTATCATTTCTCCCAAACTGCTGCACCGGTTTCTGTTGAAATTGACGTCTGACAGCCTGTGCTTGTCTAATCCTCATCTCTGCTTGTTCAGCAATCTGGGCCCTTTCTGCCACTTGTGAGTATGTTGCTCCATGCAGTCCCGCCATACTCACATCTCTGAAAAGCTCAGGCCTTAAGCCTTCCACGAATCTTTCCACTTTTAATGCCTCCGTACTCACCATATGTTCTGCAAACCTTGACAACAGTTCAAACTTACGAAGGTAATCTGTGACTGTCATGCCACCTTGCCTCAACTGTATGAACTCGTTCATCTTCATGGCTCTCACTGGTGCGGTAAAGTACTTGTTTCTGAAAAGTTCCTTGAACCTTTCCCATGTCATATTCGTGGCATCCTCGATACTTTTAATCGTATCCCACCAGTGGCCTGCACTTCCTCGTAACATGAAAGAAGCACACAACACTCTGTCCCCCTCTAGAATTCTACTGTATTGAAACATGTTTTCCACCGTGCGTAACCAATCCTCTGCATCTGTGGGATCTGCTGCGTCCTCAAATATTGGAGGGCTCAGCTTTCGAAATCTTTCACAAACCATTTCCACACGTTCTACTTGACGTTGATTGTGATTAATATTAACCTCTGGCTGTCCACCCATATCTCTCTGTTGAATCAGTTGTTGTATCTGTTGGGACTGGCGCTCTACCAGTTCCATCAGGCGAGTAATCATCGCATCACTATTATTTCCTTCAGTAGGTGTTATTTGCTCAGCAACTCTATCACTTTCAGAACTTTCACCCATAATTCTTTCCATTTTGTCTACCAACTACAAGTCCTACACCACATGGCCAATATAATTTATAAAATATATAACAACACAGAAGGAAAATAACACTTACACGCAAAGCTGCTCTCCCAAGGAATGAGTTAATGTACATAGATAGTCTGCAGGACCCAAACCGTGCTCTGATACCACTCTGTCACGACCCACTTTTCATAACTTATAATTCTTATAAATATCATCATCATAAAATTTGCACATTATTTTTTTTTCTCATATAATCTATATTATTCAAACGGCCATACCAGTTCAACATACATAACTGGTTTCTGACACCACTTCAATCCACACCAACAGTTGACAATATATATATATATATTTTTTTATATGTATTACATAATAAAATATCAGCAGAAACAAAATAAACACACGATCTAGCCCAACAGGTCGTCATCTATGTACATCCACTCGAAACCTTGTAGGAGCTCCACAGCTTTCACAGTACACCACCCACATACTCAAATATTATCAGGCTCACCTACAATGCATAAACTAGTGAGACAAAAATCTCAGTAAGTAGAAATCATGCATGACAATGCATGAAAATGCACTTATTTCCTAATCTACTAATTTGTCTCTTTTATTTAGAAAACTGTTCACGTTGCGGGATCCCCACGACACACTTATGATATGCACCCCAAATGAGCTCAATGGGGACGATTTTTCCGAACCCCGAAAATAGTGATGAGAACGATTTTTCCGAACTCTGACAAAGTGGTGGGGACGATTTTTCCGAACCCCTGACAAAAATGTCGGGAACGATTTTTCCGAACCCTGACAGAGATGCATATATAGTGGCCGCACACACCATTAGTATCTTATTAATTTTTAGGGAAAACACTTTTCATGATATGCATGGTATGCAACCAGTTCAATTAAATATACATCATATATCATTTATGACATCAATATCAACATTTAATTATAAATAAAATAACAACTTAATTTAATTCACACAAATCCACATCACCTTGGATCACACGGATCTCTTATAATAACAACTCCATCTTGGATCACACAGATCCTTATAACCAACATCTTCTCAAGTCATACGGATATATTTTTAACAGTTCCCAATCACACAGATATATATAATACAATAATATAATTTCAAATTACATAAATCCACAACATAATTATCACATATTAATCACAAATAATTTACACAATATATTTATGCATTGTAGTTGGACTTCTACTTACTTGAATTCCGGCAATAGTAACACTATAGATCCGTAAAAATTCAAAATTAATTCCTTCCTTCCAGCTCCGGCACAAACCCTTCCCTCTCTCTCAAAAAATTTTTTTTTTTTTCCTCTGAACTCAGTTTTGGGGCATGAGGTAATCACCTCCCCACACCCATTTATATAGAAAAAAAACCGACAACTCAATTAATACATAAATAATTTTTAATTAATTAAATTTTTTTTTTAATTATTAACATTCCGGCTGATTGCAGGCTAAATGAATGCTAATGTCAAATTTGGCTGCTTATGCAGCCACAAATTTTGACTTTTAATTTTTTTATATATATATATATATATTATTATTATTATAATAAAAATACGTGTGATACTTAATAATTAAGAAAAGTGTATTTATACACATAAAATAATTTACTCATATATCCAAATTAATACACGTAAATATTTATGCACACATATATTCACATATTGTCACCATTATTATCACAGATGTCTCAATTAAAATATAAAGATAAATAAAATTGAGAAACAAATGTCACATAATTATAAAATACACATAATACAAATTAAATTATATAAACACACTAGTAGTGAGAAACTTGGGTATTACAGACAGTTTTCACTCTCCTCTGGCAGCGGTGGTTTGCTTCCCCATGTCGTGTGCCCTAGCTACAACCGCTAATTTGGAGAGTTTTCTCAACATCAATTTACCTAAGGTAACACTGCGATTTTGTCTTCTCTGCTTCGTGTTTCAAGACCTAGCTCCTAGCTCTGATTAGCTAGCTCCAACTGTTGGACGACTCAATCAAAATTCCAGAAGATGATTTTGACCTCTAATCAGATGCGAAAGAAATGAACATTGTCATATTCTAAAAAGTCTACAATTTTACATCAAGTTTTAAATTATCATGAAGTTAAATCCGAAATTAACTTGTTCATATTAAACTTGTTTTGAGTTTTTTTTTATTGAATTTAATGTGTATCATTTTTTATAATCAAAAGATGCATAATTTAAATACAATAATTCATGTTGTACTGTATTAATTTTACTTAATTGATATATATATTTATTTTTATAAATGTACTAAAACTAAAATTATTAATAAAGAATATTAATATTCATAAAGATAATACGTTTATTAAGAAAAACATATAGATTATAACTTATACACTTAATAAAAAATTGATATAGAATGTTGATAAAATCTAAAGAAAATAATAATACATTTACTTGAGAATGCATATACATTTTACAACTATTACAGTTAATTTTATGTGCACCTAAAAATATTATAATTTTAAACTAATATTTTAATTAAATATTTTAAAAAAAAATGGATGCACTTGTGTAATATATTGTATTTTATAAATAATTAAAACCAATACAATAATTAAACATTTTAGAAGAAAAAATAACACATTTGCCTAATATAATGTACCTCATCTGTCCCACCCAAATAGTCTCTTTTTTCTATTTTGAACGTCACACCCAAAAGTTAATTTTCCTTTTTTATACACATGGGACCCACAAACACCCACTAATACAATTAAAATATGGGACCCACACTCCCACTAATACAACTACCCACTACACATTAAATAATAATACTCCTTAATCCACGTGCCAAAAAGTAAAAACTACCCTTGCCGTGGAATGGAGGGAGTATACATTAAAGCATTATATATAGCTAATATATTAAAGAATTAAAATTAATACACTATGTTGCCTAAATGTCCTATCTCCTTCTTCAACAGCTTTATCTCACAGTTTTCTTTCCCTTCTTTATTCTGCAACTGCTATCTCCCTACCTTCAATCGTCTCCACCTTCAATCATCTTATTAAATATCTTAAACAATACTTGTTGATATTTATTGAATGAGTAATTGGTTCTACAACAAACTACACCTTCAACCATATTCCTCACTTCCTTTCTTTCAACTACCAACTCTCTCTTCACACAGAATTCAAAATTATCAACAATGAAACTTACCGAATGTACATTGAACAAAAAAAATTAATACATTTGTTTAATATAATATAAACATTAAGGAAACAAAAGTAATCCAAACACTTTTTTTGCAGAAAGTAATGAAAGATTCACCATGGAGAGTTGCTGATAATATATTTTCTCTCCCTTCAGCGTAGATCTATATTCTGTTCTTCTCTCTCGTCAAGCAGTGGAGATCTACCTTCCTCTATCCGCCCAATCGTATCTCCGTCATTTTTTTCTTTGTGTAAGAGATCAAATCGAACTCAAATTTGAGAAATTCACAACCATATACAAGAGAAAGCGACGATAAACAACAAATTAAATACTTCCAGACTAAATCAGATTTGAAACTAAAAAAAACCTAAAAACGTTGTGAGATTGAATCAGTATAGAGAAATATGACAGAAGAAGAATTGGAAAAAGAGATTGAAAGTTAGGGCAGGGGAATTAGAGAGAGAAACTAATGAAATGGGAGAAATTAGAGAGAAAATAATTGAAAGTTAAAGAACGAGAGAAATTAGAGAGAGAAAGTAGAGCACGGGAGGAATAGGTTGAAATGATCCAAATGGATCAAATTATGTATTAATACTCCGGATCATGGGTGAAATTTGACCTAGTTGAATGTTAATACAACTTGTACAATAGACTTTGTCAATAATTAATTGTTTTGTATGGTCCAACTTTATAAAAAAAAATATAAAACTTAAATTTGGACAAATTAAAATAGAAAACCTAAACCGCAGGATGGAGGGAGTATATATATATAGGAACATATAATATGTATAAACGAGTATTTGTATTTAATTTGTCAAGCGGATCAGTTCGATGAACTATGCTAATGCTATGCATTAATTTGTATTTTTATTTAATTTAAGTTTTGATTATTTGCACTGTTATTTAAGGTGAGAGTTATGTTTGCCTATTTTGTAGTACTCACGAGCAAGAATACTCGATCGTTGTAGTAGTATATCCCAAGAAAATTATCAATCCACAAAGGAGTTATGTTCGGACTAGCAAAATACGTGAGCTCATGTTCATGTTGTTTTTGTAAAGATGATCGGGGGGTTTTGAGATGATTAACACTAAAGCAAGGAGCAAGTACATAAGAATAGCAAATAAGAGAAATGACAAGTAAAGAAAATGGGTGCTAAAGTTCAAGTATGGAAAAACATGGGATTAGAAACATCCAAGCATACTCAATTCATATTATCATGCAAAAGGAATCCAACTTAATTGATGTAGACTAAGGGTGATCACGATTGTATCCTAAGCTCCCTTTCGGGTTACAAAGGTTGTTGATCCATTTTAGACTCCCAAAAGCACTTAAGATCAAAGCCCAACATTAACCCATTCCATCTAGGTACTAGTTAGATTAAACTCTCCCTTTTTGTGTACTAAGGCCAATTAATGGATTGGTTCCCCTCATTGAATTCAAATATCCTTTCGGTCAAACCCAAACTCAGTGTCTATTCATGCCTTCCTAATACTATAGAGGATCATTTCCGTCTCACTCCAAGCAATACATACATGAACATCATGATATCATTTAAATACCACAAATAATCCATTGATCAACAATCCATTAAACCAATAAACATTCATGAATAACAAACCATGCCATCACAACATCAAGACAATTAAACTCCATGAATAGAAAATCAACATCAATTAAACCAAAAACCAATTTAATCCACATGACAATATAAATTTAATATGCTCTTCATGCTCCTAATCCCACTAGAGGGATTAGCCTATCATGATAAAAGTAACAAAACAAATAAATGATTCATTACAAATATCCATAGTCTAAATCCAAAAGAAAATCAAGAGAGATGTAAATCTTCCCCAATAATTTCTTGTAGGAGATCTTCAATACTCATATATCTTCTTCTCTAGCTATTGATTTCTTGAGATCTCTCACACCCAATGGAAGGGATGAAGTTTTGATGGAGAATTAATGGAGATGATGAAGATGGATCAAGATGGATGAAGGTGGACGAAGATGATGGTGGAAAATGGAAGAAATGGTGTGTGATGTGTGTGTAGATGATGGGAATTTCGGATCTTTTGCCAATTGTTGAATAAAGGGGTATTTATACCCCTATGGAGGCTTCTAGAAGAATCTGAAAATTTCAGCAGGAACATACACGGCATGAGTCATGCTCTGCAACACGGCCACGAGGTGGCCGTGTTGTGTCTTCTGATGCTGCCGCACGGCCTCTCCTTACAGGGTCGTGTTATACAACACGGCTCGTGTGCTGCAACACGAGTCGTGTGTTGTAATACGGGCACAGGGTGGTCGTGTTGGCTCTTTTGATGTCGGCACACGACCACTTCTTACAGGGCCGTGTTGATGACACGGCTCGTGCTGCCAACTCGACTCGTGCAACTGGACATGGCCTTAAGTTGCCCGTGTTGAATAACTAGGTGTCGCCGCACGGCCTTCTCTTACAGGGCCGTGTTGGTGCTGGCTCCTGTATTTCTTCACTGTTTTGGCTCGTTCACCCTCGTTTCAACTCCGAATTGAGATCCGCCTTAAGTTTAAGCTCATTCACACACATTTCAATAAAAACACAAAACACAACCAAATAACATATAAAATACGGATAAAATAATACGAAAAGACATATAAAAAGACACTAAAATCTAGGTGAAAATAGCTCTAATCAACCCCCCAAACTTAAGGTGTTGCTCGTCCCCGAGCAACGAAAATGACAAACCAAAAGGAGAAATTTTCACCTAGAAGAAGACTAAATGAACATAAGCAATAACATATCGTTAGCAATAATAACTACAAACTATGCTAAGTCATCCTACAATATTAAAATCATGACATGAGAAATTAATAAGTTCAATCAAAAGAGAATAAAGTGTAATATAGTTCCTTTTAAGTCCAAGCCTCACAATGGATATTGATGTCTCTCAACACTCTTTTGAAATAGGGTAAATCACACTCATTAATCGATTGGCTCGACTCGCTATAAGCTTGCTCGCGGACTATATTCACAAACCACCAAAGTTTCAATCAATGATCAAAAAGGTCTTTAATTAGGATGTAATGATAGGCTCTTTGGTATGGTAGGAAGTATATGGATAAGAGTGACTAATCATGTGTAAGTAATCAAAGAGATGGCCAATTTCCTCAACTTCTTCACTTTCTTTTCTTCCTTGCTTATCTTTACAAATCTCAAGCACTATTCATTAACTTCCCTAGGATTGAGTTTCTTTTGTTGCATGCTTCCTTTCTTTGAATTTTGTTTACTTGAGCATTTTGATGTTGATTTGCTCCTTTCTTACTTTGAGGTTGCATGTGCATTCTTGTTTTGCTCTTTTCATCCTTTTTCTTGCTTGTTTACCATGTCCTTTTTCTTCTTTTGCTAATCAATCAATCCTTTCTAGCTACCATTTCCTCAATCACCCACACAAAGGTATATATAAGCTTGAATGGGTAATTAAGGCTTGTAATGTGCTAAATTCACAAGAAATAGGCTTATAGGCTCAAAGTAGTTGACTAAGGATGATGTTCAAGGTAGGAACATATATGGCAATGACTATAATAACAAGGATGGCCCTAGATCATTTCACCAATCTCCACTAATCGGGCTCGTTCCTATAGTCCTTGAGCAAGTTCTAACTTATCAAACACAATCGATCCACTCATGAAGAAATACCATGCATGCATGGTTGAGGCTCAAATGCTCACAAGCTTGTGCTCGGACCTTAAGGAACTTATTACACCACATTCATCTCAAAATTGAACAAGTTAAGTAAAACATGTCACAATTTGAAAGTGTAGAGATTCTTAATCATAATTTGTCATCACTTATCACCACAACATATCATCACTCACGTTCAAAAAAAATGACTCACGACATCCCTAAACAAACCACCAAACATCCCAAGACAAGAATGAAAATACACACAACATACAAATAAGGACTCAACAAACAAGACACAACAAAAACACAAAACATGCAAAAACACAAAATACCATCATCCATAAGAAAATTAAGCACACATTCATCCCAACCTTTATTGAAAAGGAAATCCTAAGCTACGAAAGTAAACCTCCCACAAACATAACACATGAAGTAGCATGCTAGTCACAACAATCCAAATCAAAATCAATTCATTTCAAGTAATACAATGATAAGGTGTAGAGTACTCCCTCAATAGGCATTTGGTAAGGAAAGCGTTAGCTTCAAGCTCCATCATGCTTCCAATACCTCTCATTCATGCTCAAACACTCAACAAACACCATTAGTTCAACAATTTCATTATGAATATGGACTATCATGCACTTCAACACCACCAATCATGCCAAAATCAACCCAAACTCATGAGAAAAATTTTAAAATTTTTCCAATTTTACAATAATCATACTTAAGTGGTGAGTCACACCACACACTCTCCCCCCAAACTTAAATCGAAACAAGAGTTGAGACTTAAGTTTGCAAAAAGTGGTGAGACTTACCCTTGTAGTTTCCATTGATGATCTTCTTGTAGAGAAGTAACCGCATCCACACGATTCAAGCTATGTCCACCACGCACTAGCACCCCCCAAACTTAACTCGAGACAAGAGTCGAGAATTAAGTTTGCAACAAGTGTTGGAACATATCAACTTGAATCCATGAAGCATTTCTCTTTTCTTCAATGTGCATTTTTCTCCATGAGCACAATCAACCTACAAGGCCAAAACAAACAAGCAACAAAAACAAAGCAATAAAGATAGTGATGGGGTGCCTCCCATCGAGCGCTAAGTTTAACGTCTTCAAGCTAGACGAATTTTGAGATCATCTTTCAAATAAAGTATCCACAAAGAGGGTCTCCCTTTGTGATGGATCCACATAGTGCTTCACACGATGACCATTGACCAAGAACTCTCCCCCATTCTCATCCATAACCTTTAGAGCTCCCCCATCAAGTACTTCATTTACCACATAAGGTCCTCTCCATTTGGACTTCAACTTGCCCGGGAAAAGTCTTAGTCGAGAATTGAATACCAACACCTTTTCACCCTTTTCAAAGCTCTTTTTCCTCAAACGAGCATCATGCCACCTCTTGGTTTTCTCCTTAAAAATCCTTGAGTTTTCATAAGCATTTTCTCTAAATTCCTCAAGCTCATTCAATTGTAAGAATCTTACATTCTTCGAAGCTTTCATGTCAAAATTCAACTTCTTAATGGCCCAATAAGCTTTATGCTCTAACTCCACGGGAAGATGACAAGACTTGCCATAGACAATTTGAAAAGGAGACATACCAAAAGTGGTCTTGAATGCGGTTCTAAAGGCCCACAATGCATCATCAAGTTTATTTGACCAATCCTTTCTACTCACACTCACTATTTTCTCCAAGACTTGTTTGATTTGTCGATTAGAAATTTCAGCTTGACCATTCGTTTGAGGGTGATACGGAGTAGACACTCGATGCTTCACTCCATAAGTCTTGAGAATGTTCTCCATGAGCTTATTTATGAAGTGACTACCCCCATCACTTACCAACACTCTAGGTACTCCAAACCTTGTGAAGATATGCTTCTTTAGAAACCCCATGACCACTCTAGCATCACTTGTTCTTGAAGGTATGGCCCCAATCCATTTCGAGACATAGTCGACCGCCAATAGGATGTATAGGAATCCATTAGATTGAGGAAATGGTCCCATGAAATCGATGCCCCACACATCAAATATCTCCACTTCTTGAAAGCTCTTAAGGGGCATCTCATCCCACTTGGAGATTCCTCCCATCCTTTGACACCGATCACAACCCTCTACAAATTTCTTACAACTCTTGAACAAAAATGGCCAATACAACCCCGATTGTAAGACTTTTGCAGCGGTCTTTTGAGCTCCAAAATGGCCTCCACTAGGTGAAGAGTGGCAAAACTCCAACACACTATTCCATTCTTCCTCGGGCACACATCTTCGCACAAGAGAATCATTACACATCTTGTACAAGAATGGATCATCCCACAAGTAACTTTTAACATCATGAAAGAAATTCTTAGATTGATACTTATTAAGCTCATAAGGCCTCCTTCCACTAGCCAAGTAATTCACATAGTCCGCATACCACGGGCTTCCTTCTTGCTCCACTAAAGCCTCAATTTGATAACAATCACACTCCAAGATTTCTTCATCGGGAAAAACCTCCTTTATTAACTCATAAGTATTTTCACAATGCTCCCTCGACTCTAACCTTGAAAGATGGTCGGCTATCACATTCTCCGTGCCCTTCTTATCTCTCACTTCAATATCAAATTCTTGAAGAAGTAGTACCCATCTTATCACCCTTGGCTTTGCATCCTTCTTTGCCATGAGATACTTGATAGCGGCATGGTCGGTGTATACAATAGTCTTCATTCCTACCAAATAAGGACGAAACTTATCAAATGCGTATACTACCGCCAAGAACTCTTTTTGGTAGTAGTGTAGTTCCTTTGAGCCGCATCAAATGTCTTGCTTGCATAGTAAATGGCTCGGAATTTTTTCTCTCTTAGTTGCCCCAAAATCACTCCAAGAGCTACATCACTTGCATCACACATCAATATAAATGGCTCCTTCCAATCGGGGTGATCAAGATGGGTGATGAAATCAAAGCTTCCTTTAGCACCTGAAAAGCATTTAAACAATTATCATCAAACTTAAATGGCACATCTTTTTCAAGGAGATGAGATAGAGGTTTAGAAAATGAAGAAAAATCCTTGATGAATCTACGATAGAACCCGGCATGACCAAGGAACGATCGTACTCCCTTCTCATTTGTTGGCGGTGGAAGCTTCTCTATAGCAACAACTTTGGCTCGGTCAACTTGTAATCCCTTTGAAGAGATGTGATGTCCAAGTACAATGCCATCATTTACCATGAAGTGGCACTTCTCCCAATTCAACACTAAATTAGTGTCTTGACATCGCTTCAAAACAATAGCAAGGTTAGACAAACAAATATCAAAAGAAGAACCAAACACCGAAAAGTCATCCATGAACACTTCCATTATATTCTCAATTAATCCTTCAAAGATTGCCATCATACACCTTTGAAAGGTGGCCGGTGCATTGCAAAGCCCGAATGACAATCTTCGAAAAGCAAATATTCCATAAGGACAAGTGAAAGTGGTTTTTTCTTGGTCTTCGGGTGCTATGAGAATTTGGTTATACCCGGAATACCCATCAAGAAAGCAATAAAACTCATACCCGGCCAACCTATCCAACATTTGATCCAAGAAAGGTAAGGGAAAGTGATCTTTACATGTGTTTTCATTAAACTTCCTATAATCAACACACACACACGCCACCCCGTCACCGTCCTAGTGGCTATGGTCTCATCTTTCTCGGTCTTCACTATAGTCATACCCCCTTTTTTAGATAATATATGCAACGGGCTCACATAAGGGCTATCACTAATAGGAAAAATCATATCGGAGTCTAACCACTTAAGAACCTCTTTTTTTACCACTTCTTGCATGATAGGATTAAGTCTTCTTTGGTTTTGAACACAAGCTTTCCCTTCATCCTCAAGCCTTATCTTATGCATGCAAATTGTTGGACTAATTCCCTTCAAATCATCAATACACCAACCAATAGTCGACTTATGATCTTTAAGGACATTAAGCAATTTATCAAGTTGACTAGAGGTTAGAGATGATGATACAATTACCGGATATGTCTCACTTTCACCAAGGTAGGCATAAGTAAGATGATCGGGTAGAGGCTTCAACTCCACCTTCTTTTCCTTTTTCTCTTCTTGCTCGAGTGGATCTCTAAGTGGTAAGAACTTTTCATTTCCCCTTGAGATGGCGGCTGCAACCTCTTGAGCTTCACTACAATCACCTAGATCAAACAAACAATTAATCAATTCTTCATTTAAATCAAGAGAAGTAGTAGAAATATTAGAAAGAGATAGAGAATTGCTCAAGCAAAGTTCAAGTGGATCCTTGGTTACAATGGAAGGCCAACTCTCCTCGACACTTCCCTTTACAACATCCATACTTTTACATTCTTCATCATTCATTGGATATTGCATGGCCTTGTGTAGAGAGAATACCACTTCCTCATCATTAACTCTCAACTTCAATTCTCCTTTGTAGACATCAATAAGAGCTCTCCCGGTAGCAAGAAACGGTCTCCCAAAAATTAATGGCACATTTTCATCCTCCTCCATATCTAGAACAATAAAATCCACTGGAAAGACGAACTTATCAACTTTTACCAACACATCTTCAACTACTCCTTTTGGATGTGTCATAGATCGATCCGCCAATTGAAGTGTGATGGAAGTTGGTTTTACTTCACCTAACCCAAGCTTCTTGAATATGGAGAGAGGCATTAGATTAATGCTTGCACCAAGGTCACAAAGAGCCTTGTTCTTCTTGTTCTTTCCAATTTCACATGGTATAATGAAACTACCCAGATCCTTCAATTTTTGAGGAAGTTTCCGTTGTAGAATGGCACTACACTCTTCGGTTAGATTAACCATTTCATTGTCCACAAGACTTCTTTTCTTTCCCATGATGTCCTTCAAGAAACGAGCATAATGAGGCATTTGATCCAAAGCATCGGCGAAAGGGATATTGATTTGAATCTTCTTGAAGATTTCAAGAAACTTTTTGAACCTCTCATCTAAACCCTTCTTCAAGAACCTTTGAGAAAAAGGAACCGGTACTTGAGTCTTGGGTATTCCCCAACTATCTCTTTCAACTTCAACTTCCTTTTCCCTTAACTCCTTTGCCTTCTTCCACTTTGGAATTCTCTCTATCTTCTCTTATCTTTCTTTTGCTCAACAATTTATTTTTTCTTGCTTACTTCCTCCATTTTAATCTCTTCTTGCACCAACCCTTCTTCAACCTTGCTTTCCACTTCCCTTTCAATGACAATACTATCTTCTTTAGGCATAGGAGGTTCCTCATACTCTTTTTCACTTCTAAGAGTGATAGCTTTGCAATCTTCTTTAGGATTAGTTACCGTGGTAGATGGAAACTTTCCTTGTTGGTGTTGAGATCCCACGGAAGAAGCAATTTGACCCATTTGATACTCAAAAGCTCTCATCCTATTGTCGGATTTCTTCTCATTTTCCTCCATTCTAGCCTCCATCTTTGCATCTCTTTTTTCCATGTAAGCCCTTGTATCTTTCATGAATGCCATCAATGTCTCTTCCAATGATGTTTTCCCCTCTCCATTTGGCGGCTTAGCACTCGGATCGAATCCCGGAGGATATGACATGGCGGCTTGAGGATTAGAGTAAGAAAGATTCTCATGCTTCCTCGGAGCTTGATAATTTCCACTTGATTGATTGAAATTGCTTCCCCGAACTTGTCCTTGTTATCCTCCTTGGTAATTACCTTGATTAGAAGGATAATTACCTTGGAAATTCCCTTGATGATGGAAATTCCCTTGGTAATTTCTCCTATCTAAATAGGCAACATCTTCTACACTTTGCATAACCTTGCTCTCATCATTCACCATAGAACTTGTGCTTCCCCCTTGACTTACTCCTTGAGTGATCAAATTCAATTGCTTTGTTAAAGCTTGAATGCTCTCATTGAATTCTTTCATGCCTTCACTTTGGAACACATCACTCTTCACTTTGTTCACACTCTCCACTTGAGCTACCTTTCCAAATGCATAACCTCCCATTACTCGCTCGGAAGGCCATTGATAAGCATTCATTGCAATGTCTTCAAAAATATCCATGGCTTTCATAGCATCCACTCCAAATATAGACCCTCCGGATGAGGCATCTACATGCATCCAATGTTGTCCACTCAACCCTTGATAAAAGAAAGCCACTTGTTGATTCTCATGAAAATCATGTTGCGGACACTTTCGGAGCATCTCTTTGTAGCGTTCCCATGCTTCATAAAAATTTTCATTCGGAAGTTGCCTAAATTGAGTGATAAGGCTTTTCAATTGGAGCGTCTTTGAAGGAGGAAAGTACTTGTTTAGGAACCTTTGCTCAAGATCTTCCCATGTATTACAACTTCCCAAAGAAATTGTATTGTACCATGCTTTAGCCTTGTCTCTTAAACAAAAAGAGAACAACCTCATTCGAATAGCATCCTCCGACACTCCCTTCATCTTGACGGTATTTGCAACCTCCAAGAAAGTAGATAGATGAGTGTTCGGGTCTTCAAGAGGACCTCTCCCAAACTGATTTGCTTTGACCATGTTGATCAATCCGGTCTTGATTTCATAATCATTGGCTTGAACCGGAGGAACCATATTATGCACGGCTCTCGGTTGGAAGTAATCCCGAATTGCTCTAGGCCTTGGCAATTCTTGTTGTTGAAATATCCTTTGAGCTTCTTGATTGGCAAGCAATTGCATATACTCTTGATTTTGAGCAAAGAAATTCCTCATTATCTCCGCTTGATTCTCTTGCACTCCTTCTTGTACCCCCCTTTGATCTTGTAAAGGATCTTGGGGTGGGTCATAATTAACATTGTCTCCCCGTTGATTCTCCATTTTTGTTCCTTTTCTAGCTTTACGCCTCTCTCGCTTCCTTTGTCGTGCGGTCCTTTCAATCTCCAAATTCAAAGGAATGATCGATTGATTTCCCTTTGATCTTGTGATCATAAAATACCTACGAAAAGGCCAAGAGTGAGACCACAAACAACAATAGTAAATAAAATAAAATAAAAAATCCTTATCAAGAAAAACTAAAATAATAACACAGTACTCGACTAGTCCGTCAAACTCCCCTTTGGCAACGGCGCCATTTTCTTGTTTGCCTATTTTGTAGCACTCACGAGCAAGAATACTCGATCGTTGTAGTAGTATATCCCAAGAAAAATTATCAATCCACAAAGGAGTTATGTTCGGACTAGCAAAATACGTGAGCTCATGTTCATGTTGTTTTTGTAAAGATGATCGGGGGGTTTTGAGATGATTAACACTAAAGCAAGGAGCAAGTAAATAAGAATAGCAAATAAGAGAAATGACAAGTAAAGAAAATGGGTGCTAAAGTTCAAGTATGGAAAAACATGGGATTAGAAACATCCAAGCATACTCAATTCATATTATCATGCAAAAGGAATCCAACTTAATTGATGTAGACTAAGGGTGATCACGATTGTATCCTAAGCTCCCTTTCGGGTTACAAAGGTTGTTGATCCATTTTAGACTCCCAAATGCACTTAAGATCAAAGCTCAACATTAACCCCTTCCATCTAGGTATTAGTTAGATTAAACTCTCCCTTTTTGTGTACTAAGGCCAATGAATGGATTGGTTCCCCTCATTGAATTCAAATATCCTTTCGGTCAAACCCAAACTCAATGTCTATTCATGCCTTCCTAATACTATAGAGGGTCGTTTCCGTCTCACTCCAAGCAATACATACATGAACATCATGATAGCATTTAATTACCACAAATAATCCATTGATCAACAATCCATTAAACCAATAAACATTCATGAATAACAAACCATGCCATCACAACATCAAGACAATTAAACTCCATGAATAGAAATCAACATCAATTAAACCAAAAACCAATTTAATCCACATGACAATATAAATCTAATATGCTCTTCATGCTCCTAATCCCACTAGAGGGATTAGCCTATCATGATAAAAGTAACAAAACAAATAAATGATTCATTACAAATATCCATAGTCTAAATCCAAAAGTAAATCAAGAGAGATGTAAATCTTCCCCAACAATTTCTTGTAGGAGATCTTCAATACTCATGGATCTTCTTCTCTAGCTATTGATTTCTTGAGATCTCTCACACCCAATGGAAGGGATGAAGTTTTGATGGAGAATTAATGGAGATGATGAAGATGGATCAAGATGGATGAAGGTGGATGAAGATGATGGTGAAAAATGGAAGAAATGGTGTGTGATGTGTGTGTAGATGATGGGAATTTTGGATCTTTTGCCAATTGTTGAATAAAGGGGTATTTATACCCCTATGGAGGCTTCTAGAAGAATCTGGAAATTTCAGCAGGAACATACACGGCACGAGTCGTGCTCTGCAACACGGCCACGAGGTGGCTGTGTTGTGTCTTCTGATGCTGCCGCACGGCCTCTCCTTACAGGACCGTGTTATGCAACATGGCTCGTGTGCTGCAACACAAGTCGTGTGTTGTAATACGGGCACAGGGTGGTCGTGTTGGCTCTTCTGATGTCGGCACACGACCACTTCTTACAGGGCCGTGTTGATGACACGGCTCGTGCTGCCAACTCGACTCGTGCAACTGGACACGGCCTTAAGTTGCCCATGTTGAATAACTAGGTGTCGCCGCACGGCCTTCTCTTACAGGGCCGTGTTGGCTACACGGCCCGTGTTGGTGCTGGCTCCTGTATTTCTTCACTGTTTTGGCTCGTTCTCCCTCGTTTCAACTCCGAATTGAGATCCGTTTTTTCCTACATCTTCCTTATCATGTTTAGCATCCAATAAAAAGTGAAAATCTTAAGTTTAAGCTCATTCACACACATTTCAATAAAAACACAAAACACAACCAAATAACATATAAAATACGGATAAAATAATACGAAAACACATATAAAAAGACACTAAAATCTAGGTGAAAATAGCTCTAATCAAGTTAATAGATTATACTTCTTCCGACCATTCTTAATCTATCTATTTTATTAAACCCTTAATTTATTCATTTCCTTTTTTAGATGATTATATGACTCACACTCTTCACTAATACAAATAAATTATATAGGACCCACACTATTCACTAATACAAATAAAATATGGGACCACACCCACATACTCGCTCAGTCCATTATTAATTTCTTTGTTTGTATTTTGCACGTGGATTAAGAAGCATTATTATTTATGTGTAGTAATTAGTTGTATTAGTGGAGGGTGTGGGTCCAATAGTCTAAAAAGAGAAATGAATAGATTAAGGGTGGACGGTCTAAAATAGTAAAATAGATAGATTAAAAATAGATGGAGGGAGTATAAAATAATAATGCTCCTTAATTCATGTGCGAAAAATAAATGGATGCATTAACAATGGCCGGAGGGAGTATATTATAATTAATTCTGCATTAATAAATCACATAATATACTGCATTGATAATGATTTCTATATTTTTTTCTTTTTCAAATCTCAGATTCTGGGTCATATGTATAAGATAGAGTAGGCCGAACGTTGAATATTTACATTATTTTTTATTATTGTGGGTAATCGTTTATTCGCAGATTATCTGCATACTCAACGAACAATATTCGCGTCCTACCCAATAATATACTTGAGGGTAATAGGATATGATAAGTCACTAAAAATATGTTTGAAGGTGATATATATGAAGTATGAATACATGTACCCTACCCGTTTACATCCGCTTTTCATAGTTGTGACTTGTGAGGCTGAAAAATAGAATAGAGCTGCTTTGCTTTGTTAAACAAATAAATGAAATACTGTGTGGGCGTCTAGATGTGTGGTTTATTAAATATATATTCAACAAAATGAATTGTCATTTTTAATCACAAAAAAATTGATGATGATATAGACGTGACACAATGTTTGGGCCTGGACTTAGTGGACTATGACCATCATCAAATAGGCTGTAGTGAACAATTGTTCAACGTACATTAAATGGTAGGTGTTACTACCCAATCAAACTCTCTAGTTTTAATTATTATTCTGTCGGGTCGGGTCGGAACTAATCAGGGAATACGAAAGCAGTAAAAAAAATCAATTCCTAACTAGCAATATTAAAAACAGTTTTTGGTTAATTTATAAGGAATTTGGGAAAAGGAATCCGGAAGAGAAGGAGATTCCCTAAATTTGGAAAGCATATTTCGATTCCAAATAATATGCGACACCTATGCTCGCTCAGTAGTGACACGAATTTACGTTATTTTTACTTGGCTAATAACATGGGTGCACCCATGTGCAACACTTTTGGATTGTATATATAACTATAATAAAAAAACGTATAATTATAAAAAAATTATACAATTTACTTGTTAGTTTTTTTAATAAAAAATTGAGTGTAAAAAAATATACAATTATTAAAAAATATGTATTCCCTCCGTCTCATTTCAATATTTATGCTTCTATTTTGCGCGTCTCATCTCAATGTTTACGTTTTCCTTTTTGGAATATGGGACCCACCTAAAACAATTAATATATCATCCAACACTAATACACATACCTACTTTACATTAAATATTATATTTTTCCACCCACTATCTATTAAAATATTATCTTCTTAATCAACGTGTAAAAAGGAAACGTAAACATTGAAACGGGACGGAGGGAGTATACATTATTGAATAAAAAGTTATACACATATGAATGATAGTTTTTTTAATGAAAAACTGAGTGTGAAAAAGTATACAATTATTAAGAAATATGTATACAAAAATAGAATAAAAAGTTATACACGTATGAGTGCACCGAATATAAACTCTTTTTACTTAGTAAAGTATTTTGTATTATGTTTTAGACTGTGTGACACCGTATCACTCTTTTAACGTTTTCGTAGTTAGTTATAATTTTTTATTAAAAATATTATCACTTTTTATTTTATTATATTATAAATTGTTCATGAAATAGTTCACAACAACATTATCACTTTTTATAAATTGAGTATCAATTTCCATTATAAATATTACTCCCGCTTTACCACACTTATATTCACACTTCTCATTTTCATCTGTCTCACACTTATCCTCACCACAAAAAAAAATAAACTTCACATTAACTAATAACCTCAAAAGTTATCTTAATTTTAAAAGTATCACCCCCACCTAACACACATAACATACTTTATAATTTATTTATTACCTAAAAATATCATAATATCCTTAAAAGGTCAATAAAGTTGATAAAAAAAAAATTTCTTAAACTTTGTATCTACCGTGTCGAACATAAATTCAAGATAGAGGGAGTATCATTTCTTATTCGTTGAGAGACGAAATAATTTCATACAGGCCTTTATCTTTACTTCGTGTATAATAAATTTAGAGTTAATGTATCGAACTTAATCATTAAATTTAGAGAACCTATGGATACTATATAGGGCAGGAAAAGTTATATAAATTTGATAGATTATGCAGCAAGCTTTTTTATAGTAATAATTAAAGAATAAAATAAGGATAAAAAAGTTGTATGAGTATGTGATAAAGTATATTAAAGTAGAATATTAATAGCACTTCAAAATGAAAAAACAATGGAGTAGTTAATTAATAGTGTGTTTTCGATTGTTTTGGCTGCTTGGCATGAATTCATCATTAAATTTAGTGCTAAGCTTTATTGTTGATGATAATTTATGTTAAATGTACGGAGAAGAAAGATCTCGAATGTCTTTTATATTTTGGTGTTATTTCTCATGTTACACGTGTTAGATGAGTGACACGTATGCGAAGAGGAAAATCTCAACATTTTTCTTTAGGGTTGATTGTTAGGGTATAGATTAGTTTATCTTACGTGTAAATCATCCAATAATTTGTAATAGGAGATTTTACATTAAAATGTAACCGAAGATCCGAACTAGAGAGGAAAGGGGTAAAGGAAGATGGTGGGTTTTGTAACTTTTGTTTTCTATGGGGTACGAAAGCACTTGCTATTTAGTTACACGGATATCAAGTTTTAATTTTAAAATCTGATTAGGGTACAAGTGCAACGAGAGGATTTAAACCATAAATTGAAATTTTATTTAATCAATAAATTAAATAAAATAGTTTACTATCCAACAATCTCTATCTTATAAATCCTGTTGGACTACGTTCGTATTTTTACGATTATCTTTTCAATCCTATTATATTCTATCTTTTGCTAAAATTTAAATTTAAAAAAATCATATGGTTGACACCTTAAATTCGATACATAAAAGACTAAGTCAATTTTAATGAATACAAAGTAGAATTAGTAGAGGAAGTGAGTAGTGAATAATAGAGATGGAGTTGTAGCGAGTGGTCGTGGTGGTGGTGGTGCGATGCCGCCCGGCCATTAAATAAACCACCGCCACCCTCCATCACCGACTATCATTTATCCCCTCTCTTACTCTTTGTTTGTAGTATGTGTATTCATAATAATTACAATGATAAAATTCTATGAAATAAAGGAAGGTTTGAAAACCAATTTACAAGAAAGAATTTCATAAGATTTATAATAAGTATATCATTCTAATAAAAATTAATACTCAAATTAATGTAAATGAATACTCCCCTCTCAAAAAAAAATGTAAGCGCTTTGTCATTTTTGTCCATCGAAGTATAGAGTGTTCATTTTTTTTTATAGGATGAAATCCACATAAAATAATTAATATATCTTAATGGAAGCACACTCAACACTAATATAGCTATCCACTATTAATATATTATTTCTCTTATCTCACTATACATTAAATTATTGTATCCATTAATCTACGTGCAAAAAGTAAACACTCACCTTCTAATGGGACAGAGGAAGTAATTCTTCTTTTATGAAAAGTGATAACTATTAAAGTAAAAATTGTCTCACTTAATATGGTGTTGCGCTGAAAATGAATGTCGGTACTTTCCATGATATTTCAATTTTTACATTTAACTTTTTTAAATGACCCCTCAAAATAATTAATATAATTTCATGAGATCTACACGTTATTAAAATAACTACTACTTTATATTAAAATATTATATAATTTGATCAGCTACACATTAAAATAATATATTTTTTAATCTTCACAATAAAAATTAAAACGGGAGGGAGAGAGCATTTTATTATTTAGACGTATATATTGGAAAAAAAAAACACGCCTGTAGTAGGAAAACACATTTATTACTACTTGAAAACCTTATATCGTATGAAGTCAAACAAATGAAAACAAAATTTCGAGGCAGAAAGGATGACATTTGGAAGGCAACTAGTATATAGTATTTGGGCGATTATCATAAAATTGATAGTGATGGGTTGACGAGGTTGTATGCGAACGGAGAGGATGGATAGATATTTTAATTAATGTGACAGCTATAGAATGAAACACTGAAAATATAACAGAGAATTTAACTTGTTAATATATGGTCTTATAAATACTACTCCTTAAACAATACACTCTTTCTATAAAATATGACTCCTTAAACAATACACACTTTCTATAAAATCACTTGAAATACTTTAAGAGTGAGAATTTGAATCCTTGTTTTTAACATGAACTTGACATCTTGTAAATATACTATTCCTCTGTCCATTCTACAACAAGGGTGAATTTTGTCATTCTCGTCTGTCCCAACATAAGAGGTGCAATTCTCTTCTTAGTAAATAAGATCGACACAAAATAATGATAAATCTCTATGGAAAACCCACATATCATACTAAAACACATACCCACTGTAACAACAAAATTTTGTACTTATGATAAAATAAATACAAGAGAATTACAATAATAATCCAGCTGGATTAAACTTGATAATTTAGGAAACAATCTCTATCTATCCTCTGATTTTTCTTTCGAACTAATTTGGACTTTGACTTTGACTTGTTGTGTTGACTGCATTGATCGCGTTGACTGTGTGTTGAGTCGGATCTTCAGTTGAAGCTTATCCGAACTCGGATTTCGGACCTTATAACGTTAATCCAGAAGCGTCGAGCCTTGATTTGGATTAAACGTACTTGATCCGAAGAACACTCGATCTGGTGGCTTAGCACCTTAATCCCGAGTAGTATGCTGTTCTTAGCGCGAAGAACACCGAAGAACTTAGTGTATAAAGAATGCTTGATTTGGGGGGCTCCGCACCTTAATCCCGAATCGTTTGCCGTTCTTGACTTGAAGATGCTTGAAGATCTTAAGGAGCGTTGCTCGTGTTTCAATCTCTTCAGAGCGTTTGTGTCTTCAGGTCTTTGAATGTGTTCTGGAATGAATGGAGGAGGGCTCCTTATATAGGTGAAGGGTGAGGACGCCCTATAAATAACTCGCAGTCTGATTGGTCCAGGGCTGATTTGACCTGATTCTGCGGGCTTGGGCCTTTCACTTACTTAGGCTTTAAGTCATACTTATTTGACTGGATCTGGCCTAATTATCAATTATTTACTCATTTATTTTAGGAATAGATTAATTTAAATCCCTTAATAAATAAATAATTAATTGATAATTATTGTATTAATTTGCCACATATTTTTCTTTAATAGGCAATAAAATTCAAGTGCCTACAAATGCCCCCTCGCATTTTGTTCACGGACGCCTTTGTGTTGGAGTGAACAAATTGCGATAATCCATTCTTGATCAACATGATTGAATTTTATTGCTTGCCTCACCAACTTGATATGAATAGCCTGAATTATGACTGAACTTAGCAGAGTACTAAGCTGCCTATGTACCTCTTTGAAGAGGATCAAGTCATAACGTAGTTCAAAGGAACATGATTTGGTTTGAATGGGGAGTGCCGTATACATTTTATACTCATGCGGGTCAGGAGTAACATGCAGTTTAGGCTCGTGCGTCATGGAGCGTTGAACTTGAATTTGTTAATATTTTATACTCGTGTCAATGAGTCTTGAATTTGAACTTGTAGACAGTTTATACTCGTGTCAAGTAGTCTTGTGTGGACATTTTTCACTCGTGTCGAGGAGTATTGTGTGAACAGTTTTTGCTCGTGCCGAGGAGCTTTATGTGTAGAGAGTTTATTATTTTCCCAAGGAGATTTTATTTGATGTGTAGATAGTTTATACTCATATCAAGGAGTATCGAACATGTAGACAGTTTTGTCTCTTCTCAAGGAGATATGATTTGATATGTGGACAGTTTATACTCATATCAAAGAGTATAGTGTGGATAGTTTTTGCTCGTATCGAGGAGCCTTGAATTTGACTTGTGTTCGATAGTTTAGGCTCGTATCAAGGAGCATAACTTGAGGATTTTAGATAGTTTAAACTCATATCAAGGAGCGTGACTTGTAGATAGTTTTAGCTCGTGTCAAGGAGCGTGATGTGGACAGTTTTCGCTCGTGTCAGGGAGCTTTGACTTGGGAGATTTTAGATAGTTTAAGCTCGTATCAAGGAGCATAATGCAGACAGTTTTAGCTCGTGCCAAGGAGCTTTGTGTTTGATTTATCAACAGTTCATTGTCCCCAATCTTCGGATGCACTATCTTCTCTTGCTTCAACTTCATTTCTATTAATCTTTATAGAAACTGCAGCCTTTGTTTGTGGTTCCTCTTCCAAGGGCTCATCGAAAGACATGACTTGAATAGAAGGCCATTAGATGTCATTTGATGTCAGACTTAACTCCATGTCGTGAGCTCTTGTAGTCAACTCTTCAAAATTTTTAGGTCAAATTCCTCGGAGTATGTAGCTAAGATTCTATTGTCTTCCTTGAATACACATTTAAATAACTGAAGTTTTTGATAGCTTTTCTTTGCAATTGAGGCTTAAGCTCCTCCATCTGTTGATATAGTCGATGACGTATTCTTCATCACTTTGACGAGTATTTGTTAGCTCCATCATGCTAACAGTTCTTCGTGTGCTATAGAAGCGGTTAATGAATACTTTTTTCATTTGCCCTCAGCTGTCAATGGAGTTAGGTTCCAAATCGATATACCAATCGAAGGCATTTTCCTTTAGAGATCGAACGAATTGTCTCACCATGTGACCTTCGTAGGTTCCAGCATCATTGCATGTCTCGACGAAGTGTGCCACATATTGTTTTGGGTTGCCTTTGCCATCAAATTTTTGAACCTGGGAGGTTGGTAGTCAGCTGGCATCTTCAAGTTGTCAATCCTCTTTATATATGGCTTGGTGTAGGTTGAAGAAGATTTGGAGCTCATTTCAAACTTATCTTTTATCGTATTTATCACGATATTCTTTAGTTGGTTGATAGGAAGCGTTCCGTCAGTTGAAACTTGTATCTTATCCTCAGCTGGCTTTTCTTCAGGTGAATGATGTTTCATCGAGTCTTTCTCCTCGTGCTCATCCTCAACATATTTCTTATTTGTACGACTTGTCTCCGCATTATCCATTTTCTTTATAAGTATGGAGATCTTTACGTCTTAAACTTTCATGTGCTTGTTGAGTCCTTCAATAGCTCTTACTATACTTGCGAGTTGATCCTCAATGGTCATAGTACTTGTCGTCATCACTGCAGCTTCAGTTGAGGCAGGTGGTGAGCTTGGCGTGGAGCGAGGAGTTGAGCAGATAGAGTCATCTTCACCATCTTTGTCACTGTGCAATGGCTTATTGATAGTAATCCCCACCATACGATTTGTCTTTGAGGAGCCTTCAGACATACTTCTTGTAACGGGTTCAACCTTTTCAGTTTGCAACTCTAGAGGCTTTGATGCAGTAGTCCTTCGTATCACAATCTTTAGCAGAGTCATAGCTTGCGTCTTCACAGCTTGTAGCTCTAAAGGCTTTGAGGTAGATGACCTTTTTATTGCGATCCTAAGAGGAGTCATACTTTGTATCTTCGAGCTTGTTGAGAAAAGAGATGAGAGATATAGACTGTCCCACCAGGCGTGCCAAAATTTGCAACAATAAAATTTTGTATTTATGATAAAATAAATACAGGAGAATTACAATAATAATCCAGCTGGATTAAACTTGATAATTTAGGAAACAATCTCTATCTATTCTCTGATTCTTCTTTCGAACCAATTTGAATTTTGACTATGACTTGTTGTGTTGACCGCGCTGATCGCGTTGACTGTGTGTGTTGAGTCGGATCTTCAGTTGAAGCTTGTCCGAACTCGGATTTGGGACCTTATAACGTTAATCCAGAAGCATCGAGCCTTTATTTGGATTAAATGTACTTGATTCGAAGAACACTCGATTTGGGGGGCTTAGCACCTTAATCCCGGGTCGTATGCTGTTCTTGGTGCGAAGAACACCGAAGAACTTAGTGTATAAAGAATGCTTGATTTGGGGAGCTCCGCACCTTAATCCCGAATCGTTTGTCATTCTTGACTTGAAGATGCTTGAAGATCTTGAGGAGCGTTGCTCGTTGATGGATGTTTTCTCAACACACAACTTTAATCCCCAAGTATGAAGGATATCAATTGTAGTTTCGAAGGTGACCAAGTTAAATATCGAATCCACGTGATGGATAAATATTACTTTTGTTATTTTCTAGCAATTATGACTATGTTGAGAATTATATTTGTAGGTTTGTAAGCTAAGTAATAATAAAAATAGCAAATAAATAACAAGAACAAGAAACTAGTGGTTGTGATCAAATAAGATAATAGGTAGTTCGTCAAGCCATCCAGTTTCATTCGTTAATTCATACTTTCGTATGTCAATGTCCGACTCTATCTTGTGGTTTATGGACGCATCGCTAGACCATACAAATCTATTCTATAGACACAAATAGATAAGCTTTTGATACGTGTGAGTATCCTCAGAGCAAGACGTATACTTTACCTCCCTTTCTAGGTACTAAAGAACTTGATCGCTATTTTCTTTTACCCTTAAGTATAAGGGATCGATTGTAGTGCGCGTGACCAAGTGAAATATCGTTCCCACAAGATAGTTATAAATTTAACAAGTAATTCTATATGATAATTCCAATGTAAGACAAATCTGGGGGTTTTTGGAAAAGATAATTAATTAACTAATAAAAAGTAAAAGTAAATAATTAAACTAATGCAAATAAAATAAATCACGCAGATAAATCGATTTGGAATTCAAGAATGGAGAATTGGTAATGCACGGGCAAACAGTTTAACTATGTGACTAATTTATCTAGACCCAAATTAATTACCTGCAGACGTTTATAAGAGGATCACTAAGCCTAGTTAAATCACCTTGATCGGGTAGGATCTAACACTTATAATGAGCTGAAAATCCTAAGATCAATAAGAAATTAACTCCCTCTCCCTCTATAGGTACTTCATGCTAAATTTCAATTAAGGCTAGAGTACTAGACTTCCCTTTCTAGGTACGCGATTGTTAACCCTTTTGTCTCCTTATTAATTACTTAATAATAATGTTTTACCGAGTAATTAATATTCCAAATTGATTGTCTAACACTCTTAGGTATTATAGGCCAATCCCCTAAGACTGTCACATGAAACAATAATTATTATGCAGAAATAAAGAATCCTATTAACTATCAATCAGTGATACCGTCATGAATAATTAAAGGAATCAAAACTCAAAAACACAATAATATGAAGTCTCAAAATATCCTCTTCAATAAGGAAATAAACAATCTGCAGAATAACAAAATCTAAGTCTAGGGCAAAGTCAATTCACATAGTCAAAACTGTATTAAGCCCTAACATTACCAACAAAGAAGCTTAGCCCATGGATTTATGAGGACAAATCACAAAGATGCAATAAACCCTAACCATTATTCTAAAATAACAAAGAAAAATAATTAAAGATAAAGAACCCTTTTAGAGGACTCCGTCTCTTTAATCTTTATCTCCGTCGGGATCTCCGTCTCCAGTGAGTGGATGATAGAAGGTGAAGTGGTGGTGAATGGCGTCTGCGATTTTGGGCGAGAGGGACTGTGAAGGCGTGAAAGTGCGCTGCTCCATGAATGTGAGGACGTCCCCCGTTTTTAAACTATTGTGGACGGGCATGTGATGAAGGAAGTGGGCTAGGAATGATAGTTGGGCCTAGAATAATTAAATCAAACACATAGCCCACTATCTAACGTTGGATAAGCCCAACAAATAACTCCCATCTGCTTGCAGCAATTTAAATGCATTTGGCATTTGAGTATTCCAATTATGGGCCCCACCACTTGCTATTTAATGTCCAAATAATTGGAATTCAACCCCTATAATTGACGTGGCAATGGTATGCTTGTATTAAGGACGAAAATTGGGGGAAATTCGAAAATCCCGTATATAACTGTGTGTATTTTCCGTGTTGATCATAACTTCTTAATCCGACCTCCGATTGAAGTGATTTTTACGCTCACGCGTTCCTCTCTTTCGTGGCTTTCCAAGCATGTATCACAAGACTGATTCGGACCTCTACGCGATTACAGAATAATTATAGAAGATGATCCTCTGTTTTTACACAAATTCACCTTTCACCCCAACTTTGCATTGTTATCCATTTTCCTATCAAAACACAACAAAATACCTCTCAAGCACCTTTTTAGTCAATAATAATTAGAAGTAATAATATTTGTGTAAATAATAACAAATAAACATTCAAAGAGGTATCAAATTGGACCCGAAAATACATGAATTTCCACTCTCATCAAACCCCCCAAACTTAAGGTGTTGTTCGTCCTCGAACAACGAAACGATAAATCAAGAGAATAATGAGATGAAAAGTCATGTTCAAATGTAAGGATCAAACATCATTTAAGCCTTCAATTGTGTAATTAATCTTAACTTGGTTCACATAACTTCAAATTCAAAAGTATCAATTCATTCAAAACATGCAAGTTAAGACTATTACTTCACCAATTCAAGTGCTCAATCCACCTATGCTCACAGGACATATATAGTGTAACTCTCACGCTCATGGTGTATAAAGTGTACACTTATTGGGTTGTATATATAAGTACTCTCAAATTCAATTCAAGTGTATGCGTAACCATAAACTTGCCTATTGTCTCAACTCTCCTTTTACTTGTAGCTATCAAATCATGAATCAAAAAGGTCTTTTTATTTGGTTGTAACGTAGGCTCTTTGGACAAGGTAGGAAAAATATGGATAAGTGACACAAACTCGGATCAATCAAGCGGCCATCTATCACGATCTTTCATTCTTCCTCATCACTTTCTTTTCAAGCACAACTCCTCCTCAACTCCAAATTATTCAATTTTTTCTTCAACCACAATAATGAGAGATTAATTTTCCTCTTTTCTTTCAGCATCAAGGGTATGTGCACTACCCCACAAATATTTTTTTTCTCTCACTTTATTTTTTTCTTTTTTACCCCTTTTCCCATTTTTTCCTCTTTAACAACTCATTAGGATTCTTATATCCTTTTTTCCTCCTTTCTTCATCTTCCTTTTCAACTCCAACATGTTCACATTCTTCTTCTAACCACTTCAACAATTACTCAATCGATCTAAGTAACACAAGGAAAAATCAAATACTGATTAAGCTCAAAGGGTTATTCAAAGAATGGATTTTTCAAGGCTCAACGGGTTGACTAAGGATTTAATGAATTCAGGTAAAGTATAGGGAAAAAGATGGGCTAAAAATCAAAGATGGCCTAATATCATTTTCATAATCCACTATACTATTCTCGAATATTTAAGGAGACTCAAGGCAAGTTCTAGAATACACGCACAAGAACGATACGCTCAAGAATAAAATTATCATGCATCATCATGTAACATGATTTAGAGGCTCAAATCTCACTTGGCTTTTTCATAGAATGAACGAGCACTCTTCAAGGCTACGCATACATCATAATAAGCATATCAAGAACTTCAAGTACTTAAGAATTAAAGCATGTTCCCCTTATCAATCATAATCAACATCATAGGCAGAAAAATAACAGCTCAAAGATCCCCATGAAATTCAGGTCATAGAATTTAAAGCTCATGCTCCTCACTCATAAGAATTCAAAACTTATAGAAAAATTTAGAATAATGAACGAAGTAACCTGATTTCAATCTTCTTTACATTTTGCAAGTTCACTTCATCACCTTTAATACCTTCTCAATCATAAAAGCTCAACACAAACCATCATCATAGAAGAGATAAAAATCAATGACTGAACATCATGGGACACCCAAAAATAAATAAAAAAAAACACAAGACACCTGGATAGTCGCAAAAAAAAATCGAAAGATCGAATAAAATTTGAAAATTCTAAAAAAATCAACTTCCAAGAACACAGACACTAAACAATGCAGAGTAAACATACCTAGGTGCGGATGGAACAAGGGAAGAACATCACACCCCCCCAAACTTAGATGAAAACGTCAGTTGAATCTAAGTTTAAAAGGATGTTATTACCTTAAGTGTAAGTACGTACCTTGAGTATAATTCACCTAGCACAAGACAAACAAACAAACAAAATAATAAAATGGTGGGTTGCCTCCCACCAAGCGCTCTTGTTTAACGTCGAGGAGCTCGACGGAATACAGTGTAAATCAAGTCAAGAGATCAACAAACAGAACTTCCACTTCACCATGATGATGATAATGCTTTAAGCGATGTCCATTAACCGTGAAGAAAGCTCCATCGTTCTTCATGAGTTCAACCATTCCACTCTTATAAACTCGACTTACCTCATAAGGACCCATCCACTTTGATTTAAGCTTACCTGCAAAAATTTTCAAACGAGAATTAAATAAGAGTACAAAATCTCCCACTTGAAAATTCTTACTTCGAAGTTTTGCATCATGCCATCTTTTGGTCCTTTCTTTATAGATGCAGGAATTTTCATACGCCTTTTCTCTAAACTCCTCAAGTTCATTTAATTGTAGAAGGCGACTACTACCCGCTGCTTCAAAATCCAGGTTGATCTTCTTCACCGCCCAAAAGAATTTATGCTGAATTTCCACAGGAAGGTGGCAAGATTTTCCATACACCAATTGGAACGGTGACATGCCTAGAACGGTCTTATACGCAGTTCTGAATGCCCACAATGCATCATCAAGCTTACTAGCCCAATCCTTGCGGCTAGTACTCACAGTCTTCTCCAGAATCTGCTTGATTTGACGATTGGAAACTTCAGCTTGTCCATTTGTCTGCGAATGATAGGGTGTGGATACTCTATGTTTCACTCCATAAGACTTGAGAAGATTCTCCATTAACTTATTGAGGAAATGAGTTCCCCCATCACTAATGACAACTCTCGGCACTCCAAAACATGAAAATATGTATTTCCTCAAGAACTCAATGACCGTTCTTGCATCACTCAACTTGGTTGGAATTGCTTCCACCCACTTTGAGACATAATCAACAGCAAGCAAGATATATAAAAATCCATTCGATGAAGGAAATGGACCCATAAAATCTATGCCCCACACATCAAAGAGCTCCATCTCATACACATTCTTCAAGGGCATTTAATCTCTTTTTGATATGCCCCCCATCCGCTGGCATCTATCGCAATTCTCTACATAAAATCTACAGCACTTGAATAAAGAAGGCCAAGTAAAACCTGATTGAAGAACTCGTGCTGCAGTCTTCTCTGCTGCAAAGTGACCCCCATTTGGTCCATCATGGCACATACTCAAGACGCTCTCCCATTCTTCCTCAGGAATACATCGGCGTATGATGTTATCCGGACACAGCTTGTAGAGAATTGGATCATCCCAAATGTACTTCTTGACCTCAACAAAGAACTTCTTATAATGATACTCAGTCAGCTTGTAAGGCTTTATTTGACCTCCACTAGCCAAAAAGTTGACTATATCTGCATACCATGGTGCTGAAGGCTTCTTTATCATCTCTACTAACTCGAAGCAATCAACCACAAGTATGTCTTCATCAGGAAAGACCACCATAATGAATTCATACTTCTCATCATAATGATCCCGCGGCTCAAGTCTAAAGAGATGATCAGCTACCACATTCTCACTCCCCTTCTTATCTTTAATCTCAATATCAAACTCTTGGAGAAGTAAGATCCATCTGATTATTCTTGGCTTTGCATCCTTCTTTTCCATCAGATAGCGGATAGCTGAGTGATCCGTATACACCACTGTCTTCATGCCCACTAGATACGAGCGAAACTTATCAAAGGCATACACCACTGCAAGAAACTCCTTCTCTGTTACTGTGTAATTCCTCTTAGATGCATCAAAGGTCTTGCTGGCATAGTAAATAGGTCTAAATCTCTTTTCCCTAATCTGTCCAAGCACAACCCCCAATGCCATATCACTAGCATCACACATCAACACAAAAGGCTGCGTCCAATCCGGAGTGATCAGAATTGGAGCAGTTATCAAAGCCTCTTTAAGTACCTGAAAAGCATGTAGGCAAGTATCATCAAAGTCAAAAGGTACATCTTTCTCAAGCAGATGAGACAAGGGTTTAGAATATTTGGAGAAATCCTTGATAAATCTGCGGTAGAACCCCGCATGACCAAGGAAAGATCTAACCCCTTTCTCATTAATCGGTGGTGGAAGCTTCTCGATGGCTACCACCTTCGCTCGATCAACCTGCAGCCCTTTAGAAGACACATGATGACCAAGTACTATACCTTCTCTTACCATAAAATGGCATTTCTCCCAATTCAGAACAAGGTTAGACTCTTGGCATCTCTCCAAAACAATAGTAAGGTTAATAAGACAAGAATCAAAAGAAGATCCAAAAACAGAAAAATCATCCATGAATACTTACATAATTCTTTCAATCAAACCCTCAAAAATATACATCATGCATCTCTGAAAAGTAGCAGGAGCATTGCACAAACCAAAAGGAAGCTTCCTAAATGCAAAAGTACCATATGGGCAAGTAAAGGTAGTCTTATCTTGATCCTCCGGTGCAATCATTATCTGATTGTAACCAGAGTACCCATCTAAGAAACAATAAAACTCATACCCCGCAAGCCTATCAAGAATCTGATCCATGAAAGGTAAAGGAAAATGGTCTTTGCGTGTGTTTTCATTTAGTTTCCTATAATCAACACAAGCACGCCAACCTGTAGATATCCTAGTAGCCAAAGTCTCTCCATTCTCAGATTGTACTATAATCATGCCCCCCTTCTTAGGTACCACATGCAACGGACTCACATAAGGGCTATCACTAATAGCATAAATAATATCAGACTTCAACCACTTAAGTCCTCTTTCCTAACCATTTCTTGCATCGCAGGATTTAAACGCCTCTGATATTGCACAGAGGTTTTCTTTTCATCTTCTAACCTGATCCTATGCATGCAAATAGATGGACTTATACCTTTCAAATCTTCCAAAGACCATCCTATGGCGGACTTATGCTCCCTAAGGACTCTAAGCAGTTTATCAAGTTCAAGTTCAGTTAAGGCAGATGATACAATTACCGGATATGTTTGATTTTCCCCCCAAAAAGGCATATGATAGATGATCCGGTAAAGGCTTCAATTCCACCTTCTTCTTCTCTTCAGCTTCAGGTTCCTCCTTCTCCAGTGGTAAGAACCGTGGTGTCCACTTTCCTCCTTCAATTTTGAACACCTCTCCTTTATCTTCCCTGCAAGCATTCAAAGCATTCAAATATCCATTAAATTTATCATCAAAAATATTACCTGAATAATCAGATAAAAAATCAGTTGCAAGAGTAGGGAAAGAAAGACTGTTTTTGATGCATGTCTCCAATGGATCCGTAGACAGAATCAATGGCAATTTTTCCTCAATGATCTCATCAACAACATCAATGAACTTGCAGTTTGCTTTTTCAGCTGGCCATTTCAATGCGTTATCAAGAGAAAATACTACTTCATCATCTCCCACTCTGAGCCTCAACTTTCCATCTTCAACATCAATCAGAGCTCTAGCAGTGGCTAGGAATGGTCTCCCCAAAATCAGAGGCACATTGTTATCCTCTTCCATATCAAGCACCAAGAAATCGACCAGGAAGATGAACTTATCCACCTTCACAAGTACATCATCAATAACTCCTCTAGGGTGTGTAAGAGACCTATCAACTAGCTGCAATGTCACCGAAGTAGGTCTCACCTCCCCCAAACCAAGACTTTTGAATGTATTTAGGGGCATCAGATTGATGCTCGCCCCCAAATCACACAAAGCTCTGCATGTGGCGTTCTTCCCAATCTGAACAGGAATAGTAAAACTACCCGGATATTTTAGCTTGGCTGGCAACTTTCTCTGGATGATGGCACTACATTCCTCAGTCAAGTTCACTGTTTTCTTATCCCCAATACTCCGCTTCTTGGACATGATTTCCTTAAGAAACTTTGCATAGTGAGGCATCTGCTCAATTGCTTTAGCAAAAGGAATGTTGATATGGATCTTCTTGAATATCTCTACAAATTTCTGAAATTTCTCATCAAGACCCTTTTTCAACTGCACCGTAGGAAAAGGAATGGGATACTTTGTTTTTTGAATACCCAAACTGTTTCTCTCTAATTCTTCCTTTTTATTCCTTTCTCTTTTAGCTTTTTCCCACTTCTTTTCAGTCACAACTGGATGATCAATATCACTTTGGAAACCAACTGTATTAGTATGGTGAGGAACATACTCAACTGGAGCAGAATTAGGATCACAGGAAATATTGCCCATCGCACGCACGACGTCGTGCGAACCACCATACGTGGTGCACGGTTCGGGCGGCATAGCACGGTTGTCGTCGTGCGAGAGCCTGGACGTGTCTTCAGTGCCGTGCGAGAAGTATGTTGGTGATGGTGCACGGCTATCATCGTGTGTCACACCCCAGTGCATGGCATCGTGCGTCCTCGCACGGTCCTGGCCGTGCGCCAACTCTTCATGCATGGCGTCGTGTGTGCTCACACGGTTTTGGCTGGGCATCCACTCAGATGCGTGCGTGTACGCACGACTGTCCCTGTTAGTTTTCCCAGACCAATTTTCTCTGTACTCTGTATCCGGCAGCCTAGGCCCTTCATACTGTTTACCACTTCTCAAAGTAATAACATGACACTGATGCTCTCTCGGATTCAACTCAGTCTGTGCAGGAAATTTTCCTTGCTGTTGCAACTTACCAACCGCAGCATTCAACTGACTGATAGCAAGATCTGTTTCTTTCTGCTTCTTCTCTGCTTCCTTGTACCTTGCTTCAGCCATTTCTTTGTTTGTGACCATCATCTTGAGCATCAAATCAAGCTTATCATCCATTGATGGTTTCTCTTCGGCAGGTTTCTGAGCTGGCTCAAATCCCGGAGGTGGTGCAACTGCACTGTTAGGATTAGAATAAGATAAATTTTCACTCCTTCTCTGGTTATTGAAGTTCGAATTTCCTTGGTTCCAACCCTGTTGATACTGACGATTGTTACCTTGGTCATTCCTCCCCCCAAACTCATTGTTCAGTCTGAAATTTGGTCTATTTCTATTATCTCCTCCTTGGAACATAGCATAATATGCCTCTTCAAATTCTTCCTCATCTCCAGCTTTAGTTATCTCCTCTCTGTTTCCTTTCGTGAGGCGATCCATCTTATTATTCAACTCATCGAGTCGATCATGGAGAGCTGACACTTTACTATTTCCGGCTTGTATCTCAACCTTTGCCACTTTATCAAAAGAACCCTCTCCATCTGCTCTCTCTGCTGGCCAATCATAAGTGTTTGCAGCCATCTCCTCAAATATTTCTTCAGCTGCCTCTGCAGACTGCTTAAATATAGATCCACATGTTGTCGCGTCTACCAACACTCTTGAGTCTCTTCTTAAGCCTTGATAGAAGAAGCCTAAGTAAGTATCCTTTGAAAATCCATGTTTGGGACAGCTCCGCAACAACTCTTTGAACCTCTCCCATGCCTCATAGAAACTCTCCAAGGATCCTTGTTTGAATTGTGTAATCCTTTTCTTTATCAAGAAACTCTTGGATGGAGGAAAGTATTTATTCAGAAACCTATCTGCCAATTGTTCCCAATCAGTACAACATCCTTGTGGAAGGTTGTTGTACCACTCCTTGGCTTTCCCCGTAAGTGAGAATGGGAAAAGCCGCATCCTGATAGCATCCTCCGGAACATTCCTGTGCTTCTGCGTTCTTGCATACTCGTCAAATAACTGCAGATGCTCACTAAGATTCTCCAAAGGTGTCCCACCAAACTGCTGCCTCTCTACCATCCGGATCAGTCCGAAAGATAGCTCAAAATTCTCTGCGGTGATCGTAGGTCCATTCAACCCAGTATTCATAGTGTGCTTCAGCTTGTATTGATCTCGCATAGGCGTCGGAGCTTGCTGATCATCAGCCATCTTCCTAGTCTCAGTATCTTCAACTAAATCAACTCCGTCAAATTTCTGTGAAAGCCTTTCAACTTCCTCCTCTTCTGACGAAAGAAAACTATCCAAATCCGAACTAGGAATAGGTGTAGCAGGTTGCTTTCTCTTCCTTCTGTTCTCTCTAACAAGTGCTTCAAGCTCTAGGTTTAATGGTATGATTGCTCCTCCACTAGACCTAGTGATCATACACCTGCTCTCACTCAAAAGATCGGAATTGTTTGATCACAAATAAAATTAAAATAACGCAAGTAAAATTTAACGCCCTACAAGAAAATAAATCACAATAAAATTAAATTTAAATCTATAAACTATCCCCGGCAGCGGCGCCAAGAACTTGATCGCTATTTTCTTTTACCCTCAAGTATAAGGGATCGATTGTAGTGCGCGTGACCAAGTGAAATATCGTTCCCACAAGATAGTTATAAATTTAACAAGTAATTCTATATGATAATTCCAATGTAAGACAAATCTGGGGGTTTTTGGAAAAGATAATTAATTAACTAATAAAAAGTAAAAGTAAATAATTAAACTAATGCAAATAAAATAAATCACGCAGATAAATCGATTTGGAATTCAAGAATGGAGAATTGGTAATGCTCAGGCAAACAGTTTAACTATGTGACTAATTTATCTAGACCCAAATTAATTACCTGCAGACGTTTATAAGAGGATCACTAAGCCTAGTTAAATCACCTTGATCGGGTAGGATCTAACACTTATAATGAGCTGAAAATCCTAAGATCAATAAGAAATTAACTCCCTCTCCCTCTATATGTACTTCATGCTAAATTCCAATTAAGGCTAGAGCACTAGACTTCCCTTTCTAGGTACGCGATTGTTAACCCTTTTATCTCCTTATTAATTACTTAATAATGATGTTTTACCGAGTAATTAATATTCCAAATTGATTGTCTAACACTCTTAGGTATTATAGGCCAATCCCCTAAGACTGTCACATGAAACAACAATTATTATGCAGAAATAAAGAATCCTATTAATTATCAATCAGTGATACCGTCATGAATAATTAAAGGAATCAAAACTCAAAAATACAATAATATGAAGTCTCAAAATATCCTCTTCAACAAGGAAATAAACAATCTACAGAATAAAAAAATCTAAGTCTAGGGCAAAGTCAATTCACATAGTCAAAACTGTATTAAGCCCTAACATTACCAGCAAAGAAGCTTAGCCCATGGATTTATGAGGACAAATCACAAAGATGCAATAAACCCTAACCATTATTCTAAAATAACAAAGAAAAATAATTAAAGATAAAGAACCCTTTTAGAGGACTCCGTCTCTTTAATCTTTATCTCCGTCGGGATCTCCGTCTCCGGTGAGTGGATGATAGAAGGTGAAGTGGTGGTGAATGGCGTCTGCAATTTTGGGCAAGAGGGACTGTGAAGGCGTGAAAGTGCGCTGCTCCATGAATGTGAGGATGTCCCCCGTTTTTAAACTGTTGTGGATGGGCATGTGATGAAAGAAATGGGCTAGGAATGATAGTTGGGCCTAGAATAATTAAATCAAACACGTAGCCCACTATCTAACGTTGGATAAGCCAAACAAATAACTCCCATATGCTTGCAGCAATTTAAATGCATTTGGCATTTGAGTATTCCAATTATGGGCCCCACCACTTGCTATTCAATGTCCAAATAATTGGAATTCAACCCCTATAATTGACGTGGCAATGGTATGCTTGTATTAAGGACGAAAATTGGGGGAAATTCGAAAATCCCGTATATAACTATGCGTATTTTCCGTTTTGATCATAACTTCTTAATCCGACCTCCGATTGAGGTGATTTTTGCGCTCACGCGTTCTTCTCTTTCGTGGATTTCCAAGCATGTATCACAAGACCGATTCGAACCTCTACGCGATTACAGAATAATTATAGAAAATGATCCTCTATTTTTACACAAATTCACCTTTCACCCCAACTTTGCATTGTTATCCATTTTCCTATCAAAACACAACAAAATACCTCTCAAGCACCTTTTTAGTCAATAAAATTAGAAGTAATAATATTTGTGCAAATAATAACAAATAAACATTCAAAGAGGTATCAAATTGGACCCGAAAATACATGAATTTCCACTCTCATCAACTATCATAATCAATTATTTTCCGTGCACTTAGTACTCTAACCCGATTTGATCTCCCTTTTTAGGTATTATAAAATTATACTCTTAATCCTACTTGTTAACCCGAATTCAATTCAAATAACAAACATTCATATAAGACGGTTCTAATAAAACCTCGGAATACCTTCACATAGAATTATAACAATAAACCCTGCTCATTAGTGAACGCACTCAATCAATAACCATGTTATGCATTCAGACTCTACACAACGATTATTGATGCACAAAACAACTATGAGTATGGATTAAAAACGTGCAATCTTATATAAAATAAACCACAAGTAGTGTTGTACGGAGTATACACACGAAATACAATTAATTAATGAAACCTTCATAACCCTAGAACTACCAAAGTGGCTCTAGCCCATGATTGATCTAAGAACAATCATGGTTAGTTGGACCAATCTTACTTGAATCTCCAGCTGAACCTCTGTCTCAGCTCTCCTACTCTCCTCTTGTAATGTGTTGTTGACGACGATCCCTTTCTTCTTCCTTATTCGTTCTCTTAGTGACCGTGGTTATTTTCTCGCCTGCATGAGCCTCCCTTTATACTTGTAATCACGTCTCTAGGGCTTGGAATGGGCTTTTCAAGTGATCTCACGCGTTTTGACCTCGAAAATCCGGATAAGGTAAGTTCCCGCACGTCGGTTCGACCTCGTCAAACAAGTCAAACCACTGGCCGCAGGTCGAACCACAGGTCGAACCTACCTACTGGAAGTATTCTGCACTTGGTTCGACCTCTTGTACAGGTCGAACCCCTCGGGTCTTGGTCGAACCCCAACACTGGATAATTTCTGCACCTGGTTCGACCAACCGTCAGGTCAAACTCCAACGTCGTGGTCGAACCCATCTTCTCTCAAACTGGTTCGACCATGGTTCGACCTAATGAACAGGTCGAACCCCTTGAGTCGTGGTCGAACCTTCCTTTTGCACACTTTACAATGCTGGTTCGACCTGTAGGAGAGGTCGAACCCTCCTCCAACAAGTTGAACCCACCTCTCTCCTTGGCGGTTCGCGTGGTCTCGACTTCGTCTCTTCAATTCTTGGCACTTCCTCTCCGATTTTGCTATGAAAACCACTCAAATAGCTCCACTAACACCTGATTCATGCTAATTCACAATATATATAGGTTTTCCACCTATTTCCACCTCAAAACTCTCCAAAACTAGCACAAAACATGCTGTCAAACTTGTGAATTTACACACTCATCAAACCCCCAAACTTACATGTTGCTCGTCCCGAGGCAACCAAATCAAATCACAGGAGTTGTGTATAATTAACCAAGATCAAGTACAACACATATCACACATGCAACTTCATTCAATCAAACAAGTATTAATTGTTTCATATATATCACTCATGCAAAACCAATCCAATCACACACCATTCGGAGTACTAAGTAATCTCGCTCATAAGATAAGTATTTATTCTCTTTCACTCAAGTGCGTGAGGCACTATATAGGTTAATATAAACACTCATATCAATTCATATTCACGGGTAACCATAAGCTTGGCAAAGATCTCTAAAATCAACTTATATTCAACTCTTCACTAGGATCACAAAGGACTTGTTTTCGGGTTGTAATGTTGGCTCTTTGGAAAAAGGTAGGAAAATTTAGACTTAGTGACTTAAGACACTAGTAGAGAGTTACCTTGGAGGTTCTCGATTTCTTCTTCTTACAGCAAGTTCTCCTCCAATGTCGTCTCTTGAACTTGTAAAATTCCTGAATTTTCCTTCTTTTCATGGCATCAACATCATCTTTTTAAACAATTCGGGTACCGATTTCAGGCACTACCCTTCTTCTCATGTATAGGCCGTCAGCTGCTAAGCTTCACACACCATGTATAAAAATAATCGGGGTACCAGTTTTGGGCATTACCCCTAAACAAGATTTAACCATATTCTTTTCATCCAACCATATTCTATCTTCCTTTTTCTTCTTGCAACACTTACTCACCTCCACTCTCTCTACCAATGAATAGGTTAATCAAAGCTCAAGTAAAGGTTTATAAGGTTATTTACTTCGGCTACCAAAGAAAAAACTTTAACGGCTCAACGGGGCATCCAAAGGTTCATAAAATCATTAGGAATGATAAAATTTGGCTAAGTAACTTAATCACAAAATAATGGCCTAAGATCATGTCCTAGCAATTTATCAATCATAAGTCTCACACAAGACTCCAAGCCAAGTTCTAGAATACGTTCATATGAATGATCCTCTCAAGAATAAAATAATCATGATCAAGCATGATTATCAAGGCTCAAATCCTCACATAGGTAATTAGAATCCTAAGTACTCCTCATAGCATATAAGTAAGATCAATTTTACAAAAATTCAATATACTTATCAAATTATACATGCTTTTCATCAATAGAAATTAACACATGAACATATGAATGCACAAAAATCAATAAGCTCATACCCAATCAATCATACAAGATATCACTTATACATTCCACTCACGCATGAATCACAACCCAACCTATAAAGATTAAAAAGAAAAATAATGGAATCAAGATGAATCGGAGGAAACCAAAAAAAACCTGAAAAACTACTCTTCCGGAGCATCATCATCCTCATCATCAAGCCTCCGCTCCACAATCCGGTGCAGATCACCGATGTGTCTATCCAAGTAATCAACTCGATCACCCAACCTACCAACTTTCTCATTCAAGGCCGTGTACCTCTCATTCAGTGTAGCATAGTTGACGTTGGCGAGTGCGAGCTGTCGGTTTGTCTCCTGCTGGCTAGCAACGATCGCGACCAGCTGCTCATGAATAAGGCGGAGCTGCTCCCGTGTATCATTCGGGATAGCCCGCTGCTACTACGGTGCTGGCTCATGCTGATGTGCGTCGTGCTGTATCGGCACCTCCTCATCCTGTTGCTCCTCCTCTTGATACTCCTCTTCTTCGGGCTGCTGTGGTGGACGGAACTCTCCTTGATCAACAATCTGCTGTAACTCCGCCATCCTACCATCCGCACACATTTGCGATACAGTCCTCCAATCACTACCCGACTTCACTGTCATGGATAAGGCGTTATGTCCGAGAGAATCCATCAACTTGTTCCTCGCCACCCGAATAGTTGTCAAGTTACTCACGTCGAAGGGAAACATGAATTCAAAGGGCTTGAGTCCCCTCGTGAAGAACCAATCTCTATTTCTGAAATGTGCAAATCCTCCCTTCACACATATAAACATCGCCAAATCGGGCTCTCCTCTAACTGGTGTGATGCCGGTGAAATCCAAATTATAATGCTCAGCCACGATCGTCAGTAACCCTCCAATATTCACCTTTTGAAACCCAATGGTCCTGAATCGATGTAGCTGTGCAATGAAATACGCTCCAACATTAAACTGCACCCCATTAAGCATACACCACAAAGCGTAAAGCTCTCCTCTAGACACAACACTCCTTTCTGAGCGAGCGAACAATGTGTTGCTTAAGACACGATCCATGTACCTCAAGACTGGATTCTTTATTGAGGAAGCATGAGCCTGCCTAATCTTATAATCTCCAATCTCCCATGTAATCTCTCTCCAAAACCTATTAGCGTTGAACGCACCATTCTCCAAATGAGAGATCCCCAAAGGCGTCTCAAACAGCTCATTAAAATCCTCAGACGTCCATCTCCTACTCACTCCACCAAGCTGAAACGTACACTGATACGGGTACCAAGCGGGTCCTTCACCATCTCGAATGAGCAGACCACTTCTGCTGTAACATAGAAATACGTCGGCCTCTTTAACTCCATAAATCTCCAGATACCCACTTGATCGAACATCCAGAAAATGTCATTCCCGATTCTCATTATCCTCATCACCTCATCATCTTGGTATCGAGTACGAGCTATCTTGTCTGAGACTTCTTCCCACTTTTTTTTAATCTCATCCCAGTTTTGCATTTGAATTTTAAAGTTCTCGGGTAAACGATCTTGTAGCCTCAGCTTCCTGGTCACTGTGTCCACATTCGAAGGCCTGTCATTCCTCTTCTTTGATCTTACTTCATCCGCCTTACCTTTCCCTTTACGTGATCCTTGTCCCTTTCCTTTAGTCTTGCCCATGGTTAACTATCGAAAATTGGAACACAACACTCAAAATCGCACAACTGAACCCTAATTCGCGACGAAATTGCCCCAAATCCGCGCCCAATTCAAGAATCAAGAGTGTAGTGTTGTGTAATCGGTGCAAAATTAAGTGTTATTGACGAATTTGTGCAAGGGGTGTTAAGGTTCGAGGAGGGTTCGAGGTTTGGTGAACAAAAAAATGATCGAACCCTTCTGAAAAAACAACTTAAAATGCGTACCTGAATGGGTTCGACCTCGGGTTAGACCTGCGGAACAGGTCGAACCTCGAGCAACGAGGTCGAACCTACCTTCTAGACAGACTTACCTTTTGGTTCGACCTAGGTTCGACCTTCTAAATAGGTCGAACCACTCTTGTTTTGGTCGAACCTATCACCTAAAAAATAGAGTGCTCTGAACGGACTGGTTCGATCTCAGTTTCGACCTTCTGAACAGGTTGAACCATAACGGCTCAGGTCGAACCACCCTACTGTAAGTTTTAAGTCACCGGGTTCGACCTTGGTTCGACCTGTTAGACAGGTCGAACCAACAATGATCAGGTCGAACCACCTCACTGGATGATTTTCTGCGTCGGTTCGACTTTCTCTACTCGGTTTGACCTCCTGGCACTGGTCGAACCTACCCTGGCTTTGGTCGAACCACCCTTCTAAGCTTCCAAACTGAGTGTTCTTTAATTCCTACACACTTCAAACTTCAATACGAATCATTAGGTACCAACTAGAGCACAACTTCATCAAAAATTGTTCCACAAAATATCATTCATGAGTAACTTCATAAAAGAAAACACAACCAAAACCCACTAAACATTAGGCAAGTTGTAAAAAATCATCACATCAAAATTGATTAAAATTTTAAATATGGCGCAAAAAACCAACTCCCCTAACAAACATCACAAAGAAAAAATTATACTATCGGTGCTTATTGAGGTAAGTACATCACACCCCCCCCAAACTTAGTAGAAACCATAGGTGAAACTAAGTTTGCAAAGAGATGTAATTGCCGATAAGTAAGCACTTCAAATATAAAAATTTCTTACTCACACGAAAGAAATAAAATAATAAAACGGGAGGGAAAGCCCCCAATAGGCGCTCATGTTTAACGTCGGAGAGTCACGACGGTACCAAATCAGATCAAGGTATCCACAAAGATGACACAAACATCATCCGGTGACCTGTAATGCTTCAAGCGATGTCCATTTGCCGCAAAAATGTCTCCATCCTTGTCAATGAGCTCAAAACTCCCCCCTCCTAAGGCTCGATGAATCATGAACGGTCGCGTCCACTTAGACTTCAACTTGCCTGCAAAAAGCTTTAAACGAGAGTTAAAAAGTAATTCCTCATCTCCTTGTTTGAACTCCTTGTACGAGATCTTCGAATCATGCCACCTCTTAATCTTTTCCTTATAGATCTCTGAATTCTTGTACGCACGACTCCGAAACTCATCCAAAAGATTGATGTGAGTAATTCTCAACTCCTTCACATCCTTGAGAATCAAGTTCAAGCATCGCAAAGCCCAAAACGCTTTGTATTGAATCTCTACAGGTAAGTGGCACGGCTTCCCATAGACAATCTGATACGGTGACATATCTAACACCATCTTGTACGCGGTCCGAAACCCCCACACGACATCATCGAGCTTCAAAGCCCAATCCTTCTATTGGTTCCGACCACCTTCTCCAAAATCTATTTGACTTGACGGTTAGAGACCTCCGCTTGCCCATTCGCTTGAGGATGATAGGGTGTAGTAATCCTATGCTTAACACCATACCCTTTAAGCACCTTCTCAAGAAATTTATTTACGAAATGCGTACCTCCATCACTAACAAGTGCTCTAGGGACTCCAAAACAGCAAAGATATGCTTCTTCAAGAAAGATATAATAGTTTTTGAATCATTCAAGCGAGTAGGAATCGCTTCCACCCACTTAGAAACATAATCCACCGCAAGTAGAATGTAGAGAAATCCATTAAATGGGGGAAAAGGCCCCATAAAATCGATACCCAACACATCAAAAATCTCGACCACTATGCTTGGCTGAAGCGGCATCTCGGCTCTCCTACCGATGTTCCCCATGAGTTGACACCTATCGCAAGACGCCACATAGGTCTCACAATCCTTGAACAATGTAGGCCAATAAAGAGCGGACTGAAGTACCTTGGCTACTGTCTTTTGAGCGCCGAAGTGCCCCCTGTTAGGTTGTGCATGGCAAAACTCGAGAACACTCTCCATCTCCATCTCGGGCACACACCTACGAATGATAGAATCCGTGCAAATTTTGTACACAAATGGATCATACCATATGAAGGTCTCAACATCCCTTTTGAATTTAGCAAGTTGATATCGGTTGAGATCCCTTGGAATTTTTCCCACAGCAATATAATTAACATAATCCACATACAATGGGTCAACTCCCTGCGCAGCAACCACACACGCTCGCTCAGCCCCTTCAATAAACACAGCCATGATCTTTTCATCCGGAAACATTTCCTCAATATACTCGAAAGAATTATCACAATGTTCCCTAGTCTCCAACCTCGAAAGATGATCCGCCAACACATTATCAGAACCTTTCTTATCCCGGATCTCCATGTCAAACTCTTGAAGTAAAAGAATCCACCTTATTATCCTAGGCTTCGTCTCCTTCTTTTCCATCAAGTACTGAATCGCTGAATGATTTGTGTACACAATAGTCTTCATGCCAACCAAATACTGACGAAACTTGTCGAATGCGTACACAACCGCCAAAAACTCCTTTTCAGTCACCGTGTAATTCTTTTGTGCCGTATCGAAAGTCTTACTTGCATAGTAAATGGCGCAAAACTTCTTCTCCTTCAGCTGTCCAAGCACCACTCCAAGTGCTACATCACTTGCATCACACATTAGTACAAACGGTTGAGTCCAATCCGGTGTGATCAAGATAGGTGCAGAAATAACCGCCTCCTTCAAAATTTGAAAAGCTGTTAGACAATCTTCATCAAACACAAAAGGAACATCCTTTTCAAGTAAGTGAGATAAGGGCTTAGAGTATTTCGAGAAGTCTTTTATGAATTGCCACCACTTTAGCACGATCTACCTGCAATCCTTTGGCTGAAACACGATGCCCAAGAGCAATCCCATCCTTCACCATGAAGTGGCACTTCTCCCAATTCAAGACAAGATTAGTCACTTGGCATCTCTTCAAAACAGTAGCTAGGTTAGACAAACAAATATCAAAAGAGGAACCAAAAACAGAAAAATCATCCATGAACACCTCCATGATCTTCTCTATCAACCCATCGAATATTGTCATCATGCATCTCTGAAAAGTAACAGGCGCATTACATAACCTAAATGGCATTTTCCGAAAAGCAAAGGTCCCGTAGGGGCAAGTAAAAGTGGTATTTTCTTGATCCTTGGGGGTAATCATAATTTGGTTATACCCCGAGTATCCATCCAAGAAACAATAAAACTCATACCCTGCAAGACGATCTAACATTTGATCCATGAAAGGAAGAGGAAAATGATCCTTACACGTGTTCTCATTCAACTTCCTATAATCTACACATGTACGCCATCCCATAGGAATCCTTGTGGCTATCGCTTCTCCATCCTCAGCTTTTACTACAGTCATACCCTCTTTTTAGCAACTACATGCAATGGACTCACATGGGGACTATCACTAATAGGATATATGATTCCAGCATCCAACCACGTAAGGATTTACTTCCTAATCATCTCTTGAATCGCGGGATTAACTCTCCGCTGATTCTAAACACTTGTCTTTCCCTCGTCTAACAATCTTATCCTATGCATACAATACGAAGGACTAATTCCTTTCAAATCCTCAAGAGACCAACCAATCACAGATTTATACTTCCTAAGAACGTTCAATAACTCCTCAAGTTGATCATCATCAAGAGAAGAAGATACAATTACCGGATATTTTTCATTGTCGCCAAGAAAGGCGTACTTCAAGTGTTCTGGCAAAAGTTTCAACTCTTCTTTCCTCACTTTCATCGGAGAGCTCTCGTTATCCAAAGGCAAGTACTTCCTAGTCCACTTGACTTCTTCCACCTTAGTTCTTTCCGATTCAAACCTGTCATCACCCAAAGCAAGTAAGTTTTCAAGAAATTCAATACATACCTCGTTGGAGAGTCCGTCAAGCTCCGTAGTGGGATAAGTAAGAGACTCCATCAAATATGACTCAAGAGGATCCTTTGACAGGACCAGAGATATATCCTCCTTCACATTCTCCTCCACCACGTCAATACTATAACACTGCGACTCCATGGGCATCTTCATTGCTTTGTCCAAGTTGAAAAGAACTTCTTCTTTGTCTATCCGCAATCTAAGCTCTCCTTTCTGAACATCAATCATAGCTCCAGCTGTAGCAAGGAAAGGTCTCCCCAAGATTAAAGGGATATTATCCTTGTCTTCTTCCATCTCTAGCACAAGAAAGTCCATAGGAAATACTAGCTTCTCCACTTTAACGAGAACGTCTTCAATTATACCTTTTGGAAACGTCATCGACTTGTCCGCCAATTGGAGAACCACTGTTGTAGGGGTCAACTCCCCCAAACAAAGCCTCTGAAAGATGGACAAAGGCATCAAATTGATGCTTGCCCCTAGATCGCACAAAGCTCGCCGTGCCGGCCCCTTTCCGATCTTACATAGAATAGTGAAGCTTCCCGGATCCTTCATCTTTTGCAGCAGCTTTCTTTGGATGATTGAGCTACAATTCTCAGATAAATTCACCGTTTCAATTCCGGTTAAGCTCCGCTTCTTCAACAATATGTCTTTTAGAAATCGGGCATAGTACGGCATCTCCATGATTGCCTCTGAGAAAGGAATGCTTAAGCTTATTTTGTTCATTATCTCTGAAAACTTCTTTAACTTCTCTTCCAGTCTCTTCTTCACAAGCTTGTAAGGAAACGGCGGAGGTATCTTTGTTTTGGGAATCCCCCATTCATCACAATCAACCTTCTCCGCTTTCTCCTTTTTGGCTCTCAATCACTTGGCTCTCTCCCACTTCTTCTCAGCTATTATGTCTGTACTTTGCTCATTCCAAACCACTGTAGTAGCATCAACATCATCGAGAGTGTTCGGAATAGCAACAGGCAATTTCTGGTGGGGTTCGACCAGGGTTCGACCTGTGGAACAGGTCGAACCAGGTACGTACTGGTCGAACCTACCTTCTCGACAATGGCTCTCTTTTTGAATTTGAGGTTCGACCTGGGTTCGACATGTTGAGTAGGTCGAACCACGGGCACCTAGGTTGAACCGGCCTACTGTACTCCTTCCGCCATCCGGTTCGACCAAGGTTCGACCTGTTTGATAGGTCGAACCATGACCGTCATGGTTGAACCGTTGCTGCGACAAAACAGAGTGCTCCAAGTGGTGCGGTTCGACCTGGGTTTGACCTGTTGGATAGGTCGAACCAAGATTGATTTGGTCGAACCGGTGTTCTGGAAAAATAGAGTGCTCCGAGTTGTCGAGTTCGACCATGGTTCGACCTATGGAACAGGTCGAACCATCTGCAGTTTGGTCGAACCGATGCTGTAATACCTCCTGATCGTGTCCAGTGTGTTGGTTCGACCTCCCCTGTATGGTTCGACCTTCAATGTTGGTCGAACCTCGCCCTAGACATGTCCAAATTTGATTTCGGCCTCATAGGTCCCTCGTACTACGTTCCCGACCTCAATGTGATGGCGTTGTAGGACCTTGGATTCTCAATACTTTGAGACGGGAACTTTCCCTTCTCAAGAGTTTGAGTAAGCTTGTTAACACTTCCTGCCATCTCCCCCATCAGCAATGTAAGGTCCTTCACCTGCTTAGATATAACCTCATGGTTTGCATCGATTTTCTTTTCAAGTTTGGCCTCAAGGCGGTTAACTCTTTCATCATTCTTGGCCATATACCTGTTCACAGTATCCTCAAGACCCGATTTCCCTTCTTCCACCTTAGCACCCGGATCAACACCCATTGGAGGTTGGATCGCATTATTCGGATTGCTCCATGAGAACTCCGGCCTCCTAGGCTGTTGAAAACCACCAGGGGGACCACGATTATTAAAGTTTCCTCGATAGTTCCCTTGGTAATTCCGATTTTCTTGATCTGGATACCTAGTCCCTTGAATACTTTGACCCATGGCATAGTGTGCCTCTTCCAACTCCTCTTGGATTGGTCCCTCATTCTTTAACTCTTGCTGCATGATTGGTACGCGCTGAGATAATTCGCTGATTTGCTTCTATTGGGATTCAAGTAGCTTGTTGATATTGGACAAGCTAGAGATGATCTCATCCTCTCTACTTGTTTTCACCATTGCTTGTTCAACCTTGGCTACCTTACCAAGGACATAAGTACCTCTAACTCTATCAGTTGGCCAATCCCTCGAATTCATCGAAATATCTTCAAACAACTTTTTGGCCTCTACGGATGACTTTGTAAGCAATGCTCCATTAGAAGAAGCATCCAATAACACTCGTGAATCACAGTCCAATCTATTGTAGAATATACTGATATATTGAGCTTTAGATAGCCCATGTTGAGGACACTTCCTAAGCATGTCCTTGAATCTATCCCATGCTTCATGAAATTTTTCACCTCCACTTATAGCAAATTAGTTAATGTCTTGCTTCATCTTAAACACCTTTGAAGGTGGCATGTACCTCTCCAAGAACCTTAACTTCAGTTGCTCCCAAGTGGTGCACTCAGCTGCGTTGATAGTGTCGTACCAATCTCTCGCCTTTTCAGTAAGCGAGAATTTGAACAAAAGGATCTTCCTAGAATCTTCATGTTCTCTTGCGTCTTTTTGAGTACTTGCATAGCCCAAGAACTTGTTCAGATGCTGCTGCGGATCCTCGAAAGACCCTCCTGAAAAGGAGTTCATTTCTATCATGCTAATAAGAGTGGGATGAAGATCTAAAGCTGAATTAGTTCCCCTCGCTCCTAGAAGCCCTATATTTCCAGCCCCATTGTTTCTGAAAACCTCTCGGATGGCTAGATTATCCGGATTCGCTGCCATGTTGACTGTCCTTACTCCCGAATTAACGTCAGTTGTAGCTTCAATCATCTGCGAATTCTGCTCGTCAACTTCAACTCCAAAATTCAGAGCCTCAGTTGGATCAATATTCTTTGCCTTGCTCTTCTTTTTCTTCTTCTTTCTTGACGATGCTCCAATTTCAGGATTATAGGGTTCAAGTTCACCTTTCTTTGATCTCGTGAGCATGCACCTAAAAAGAACTAGAATTAAAATAACAAAACAAGAAAAATAGCCTTAATAAACTAGAAATAACAAAAAGATATTTTAAGCCGTCCCCGGTAACGGCGCCAAAAACTTGATGGGCGTTTTCTCAACACACAACTTTAATCCCCAAGTATGAAGGATATCAATTGTAGTTTCGAATGTGACCAAGTTAAATATCGAATCTACGGGATGGATAATATTACTTTTGTTATTTTCTAGCAATTATGACTATGTTGAGAATTATATTTGTAAGTTTGTAAGCTAAGTAATAATAAAAATAGCAAATAAATAACAAGAACAAGAAACTAGTGGTTGTGATCAAATAAGATAATAGGTAGTTCGTCAAGTCATTCAGTTTCATTCGTTAATTCATACTTTCGTGTGTCAATATCCGACTCTGTCTTGTGGTTTATGGACGCATCGCTAGACCATACAAATCTATTCTATAGACACAAATAGATAAGCTTTTGACACGTGTGAGTATTCTCAGAGCAAGACGTATACTTTACCTCCCTTTCTAGGTACTATCATAATCAATTATTTCCCGTACACTTAGTACTCTAACCCGATTTGATCTCCATTTTTAGGTACTATAAAGTTATACTCTTAATCCTACTTGTTAACCCGAATTCAATTCAATTAACAAACATTCATATAAAATGGTTCTAATAAAATCTCGGAATCCCTTCACTTAGAATTATAACAATAAACCCTGCTCATTAGTGAACGCACTCAACCAATAATCATGTTATGCATTCAGACTCTACACAACGATTATTGATGCACAAAACAACTATGAGTATGGATTAAAAACGTGCAATCTTATATAAAATAAACCACAAGTAGTGTTGTATGGAGTATACACACGGAATACAAATTAACTCATGAAACCTTCATAACCCTAGAACTACCGAAGTGGCTCTAGCCCATGATTGATCTAAGAACAATCATGGTTAGTTGGACCAATCTTACTTGAATCTCCAGCTGAACCTCTGTCTCAGCTCTCCTACTATCCTCTTGTAATGTGTTGTTGACGACGATCCCTTTCTTCTTCCTTATTCATTCTCTTAGTGACCGTGGTTATTTTCTCGCCTGCATGAGCCTCCCTTTATACTTGTAATCACGTCTCTAGAGCTTGGAATGAGCTTTTCAAGTGATCACATGCGTTTTGGCCTCGAAAATCCAGATAAGGTAAGTTCCCGCACGTCGGTTCGACCTCGTCAAACAAGTCGAACCACTGGCCGCAGGTCGAACCACAGGTCGAACCTACCTACTGGAAGTATTCTGCACTTGGTTCGACCTCTTGTACAGGTCGAACCCCTCGGATCTTGGTCGATCCACAGGTCGAACCCCAACACTGGACAATTTTCGCTCCTAGTTCGACCAACCGTCAGGTCGAACCCCAATGTCGTGGTCGAACCCATCTTCTCGCAAACTGGTTCGACCATGGTTCGACCTGATGAACAGGTCGAACCCCTTGAGTCGTGGTCGAACCTTCCTTCTGCACACTTTGCAATGCTGGTTCGACCTGTAGGAGAGGTCGAACCCTCCTCCAACAGGTCGAACCCACCTCTCTCCTTGGCGGTTCGCGTGGTCTCGACTTCGTCTCTTCAATTCTTGGCACTTCCACTCTGATTTTGCTATGAAAACCACTCAAATAGCTCCACTAACACCTGATTCATGCTAATTCACAATATATATAGGTTTTCCACCTATTTCCACCTCAAAACTCTCCAAAACTAGCACAAAACATGCTGCCAAACTTGTGAATTTACACACTCATCACTCGTGTTTCAATCTCTTCAGAGCGTTTGTGTCTTCAGGTCTTTGAATGTATTCTGGAATGAATGGAGGAGGGCTCCTTATATAGGTGAAGGGTGAGGACGCCCCATAAATAACTCGCAGTCTGATTGGTCCAGGGCTGATTTGACCTGATTCTGCGGGCTTGGGCCTTTCACTTGCTTAGGCTTTAAGTCAGACTTATTTGACTGGATCTGGCCTAATTATCAATTATTTACTCATTTATTTTAAGAATAGATTTATTTAAATCCCTTAATAAATAAATAAATAATTGATAATTATTGCATTAATTTGCCACATATTTTCCTTTAATAGACAATAAAATTCAAGTGTCTACATCCACTACACATTAATATATTATTTTTCTCTCATGATCTATCACATATCCCTTAACTTATATGCAAAAATGAAACGACACCCTTATGGTGAACTGAGGGAGTATTAAATGAAACACTTAAAATACATGTGATTTATCTCTTACACAAATAAAAGCAATTGAGACCCTCATAAATGAATAAATGAAAAGAAACATGTGGGTAGAGGAGTGAATAAATGCATGGTGGCGGTATTGAAAGAGCGTGTGAATAGATAAGAGTAGATCCCATTCATTATTGGTTTGATGTTAAGTTTGCCGTTCATCAATGGGTCGGGTCGGATCTTCTTTCATTTAAATATACTACACATACACGACCTTTTCTTTCTTTTATAGTATCATAGATTCCCTTCCCTTCTCCCACAAAGAATAAGTGTCGGTCGCCAAAGCTATTTCAGTTACTACCACCATTTTCTATTTCTTTCTTTCTTTCTTTCTTCTTTACAACTCTTCTTAGCTGAACTCCATATATATCTGAATTAATTAATCTAAATTGGGTTGTACTTAATTTATCTTGTTTTCCATTAATCAATGCATTTGGTATTTGTGCATTCAGTGATGTTTAATATAGCAGTGCAGGTTGAAGTAAAGTAACACATCTGCTTTTGCATCTTAGGCATAGAGAGAGATGAATACAAGATTATGGCTGCACATTTTGGTTTATACCACCATATTGCTTAAAACCCAAAGCTTCTTTGTTGATATCACTTATGTTGAGAGTGGAGTGGCAAAAGGAGCAGGTATATATTAATGTTGCACAGTATTAATTTATGTATTCCCAAGTTTTGAATTTTGTTTTCTTGTATTGATTCATACAGTTTGTTTGGATGGGAGTCCACCTGCATACCATATTGATAAGGGATTTGGAGCTGGAGTTAACAATTGGTTAGTTCATATCGAGGTTGTTCTTCTTCTCCAATACTTCAATTCTAATATCTTAGCTAAAGTTATGAGATAGTATTTTGAAGTTTAATAAGTAGCTCAACTGGTCACATGAGTGATATCTTATACTAATAACCAAGGATCAAATCCCACCGCCCTAGTGTGGGAGCAATCTCTCAAAATTAGGACTCCCCGTTGATCCCACTCTGTCGAGTTGGGGTGTAGAGGCACCTGGGATGGACAATTCTACCTTTCTGTACCAATGATATAGTCTTGAATTGTGTTTTTGAAATTAGGGAGGAGGATGGTGCAACAACGTTACCACTTGCCTTGCTCGTAAAACAACTCGTTTAGGTTCCTCCAAGGAAATGGTTAAGCAGGTTGCTTTTTCTGGGATTTTTAGCAACAAGGACAAGTTTAACCCTGGTATACATATTTAATTTGTTTTATGATGCAGTTGTAAGGATAATAGATAGATAGATCTCTTAATTAAATCAATGTTTGTAGATTTCTATAATTGGAACCGTGTCAAGGTTAGATACTGCGACGGGGCATCGTTTACGGGTGATATAGAAGCAGTGGATCCGGTCAGTGAAGTCATCATTACTGTATATATATATATGTAGACAAGAAAATCTTGTGTTGTCTGAAAACATATATAATTTGTATCAAGGCCACAAATCTTCATTTCAGAGGAGCTAGGGTGTTTGCAGCAGTTGTGGAGGATCTGTTAGCAAAAGGAATGGCAAATGCTGAACATGTATGATTCATAACTTTTATTCAACATATATATGTATCTGTGGACTGGTGTTGGTGACTTAATTTGTATGCAGGCTGTTCTATCAGGATGTTCCGCTGGTGGGCTGACCTCGATTCTCCACTGCGATAGATTCAAAGCTCTTCTTCCGGCGGCTGTCAATGTGAAATGCTTCGCTGATGCTGGTTTTTTCATAAATGCGTAAGCTTCTTTCTCGTGGCCTTCACTCTACGATACCATTTGGGCTGGCTAAGATGGTGCCCTAATGTACAGGAAGGACGTCTCTGGAGCACAACATATCGAAGATTTCTACGATGATGTTGTTGCAACACATGTAAGATATATGTAGGATTCGATTCTGTGTGCTTAATTCATGATGTCGGAGATTTTGTGAATTTGGTGAATTGGTATGTAGGGATCGGCGAAGAACTTGCCCGCGTCATGCACATCCAGACTGAGGCCAGGCATGGTTGGTTGGAACAACTTGTCTTTGATCTTCACAACTTACTTGTATATTACACACATCACATGTTGGTTGGCATAAATGCAGTGCTTTTTCCCTGAAAACGTGGTACAAGGGATTCAGACACCTCTTTTTCTTGTAAATGCTGCTTATGATTCGTGGCAGGTGAGTGAGTTCACTTCCAGGTTGTCTCTGCCTTGTTATTCCCTGCTCTGACAATACTGTTCGAGCAGATTAAGAATATTGTGGCTCCCGGTGTTGCTGATCCACACGGAACCTGGCACGACTGCAAGACCGACATAAACAAGTGCTCCAACAACCAGTTACAAGTGATGCAGGGTGAGTGAGCTAAATGCACTGCCACCATTCTTGACCCTAGCTAAACTACAGTGCCCCCATTATTTTCCAGAGTTCAGAATACAGTTTCTCAAGGCATTGAGTGGAATAGGCGCATCATCGTCAAAAGGATACTTCATCAACTCTTGCTACGCTCATTGCCAGACCGAAATGCAGGAGACATGGCTTAGAAGTGATTCCCCCGTCCTCAGTGATAAGGTTTTTGCTCTTTCTTGCATTCACTCTTCCTTCATTTTCTGTGTTCCAACGACAGCTGTTTTCCTGTGCAGACCATTGCAGAAGCTGTTGGAGATTGGTTTTATGACAGAAGTCCGTTCCAGAAGATCGATTGCCCTTATCCTTGCGACAAAACTTGTCACAACCGCATTTTTGAATGATATAATTCAAATCTACATATATACACACAAAGATGGAAAATTAAAGAGCCATATTTATCATTTATTAATGTAATGCTCTGAATAATAAAAATGTACAAACAGTACCTACCTGTGCTTCATTCATGTAGCCATGTTTATCATTAATGAATATAAACTACACAAGTCATTGCAATATTTGATTCTTTCTACATGCATAATACTCGTATTCATCCTCAAATAAAAATACTGTATATAATTCTGGTCTGCCTAAAAAAGCTGCGCCAATTGCTACATATAAACTTTATAACTCCTCCTTTTCTTCACGTACCACAATCAAATCAACCAGCAATTCCATAGTTAATTCTTTAATTGGAATTATTATATAATAATTAATAAAGGAAATTTGGAGACTTGAAACAAAACAAAACTAAAGCATACTTCATCCATATCCTGTGAATGTATCAACAAAATCAGTAGTTTCTTCGACCTAGCTGCCCCGCAAATTGATCCACAGCCAGCATAGCACAAGATGCCGATCCAATTGAGCCCTCATATCTGTAATTCCAACATAAGAACTTACAAATACAGTTAGCAATTGCATACTTCTTCCAGAAAATTGAAGAAAAAAAAAAACGACACGTTCAGTGACTTACAGTCCAACCAAGAGGAATGCTGATGTCTGCATCACAATAGCACCTTCACCAGCACGCTTTGAACTGTTCATGCACCTTGCACAAAACCAATTCTCTTGAATTGTGGTGGCTAGATCTGGTTGACAAGCATTGAGCAATATGCTTTAGAGTTCCTGATTACAACCAGAATTCGACAAATAGTAGAAAACTTGATTGTCCAATGCTGATGATGCGTCAGCATTTTATGTTGTAGATTAAACTATTGATTATAAAAAGGAATTGAGAACAGTAAAGTGTTAATGAAAAGATATAACAGCATACGAGTTTAACATGAATTTATTCTCCCTTTTAAATGAAAAATGATACAGCATTAGCAACAGCTACCAATCCAACGCCAACGGCATAGTAGAAGCAGGAATAGAACTCACATTGGTTGGGCCCCATAAAGAAGCATTCTGTTTGGAGTTTGTTTCTCTTAACAAAACCAACAAACTGACTTATTTCAATTGGATCAGCTTTTATACCTTCTTGCTCTGCACTGCAAGGAAAGAAATCAAGCCTCAAAACAAAGGCTCTTGTACGCAAGAGGCAATGGTATAAGCATGCGGTAGGCTACTGAATAATACTATTTCCCCATACAAAAAGAAGCAAATAAAAGAATAATGGCAAAAGCTCCTGTGCGCCCGGGGACACGGAAAGATGCTCCGTGTCCCCATGTGAACACAACCCTCCCCTCCAATCCTATTTAAACCTATGTATTGCTAGGGGTTTAAATGGTAAAGGGGCATGAAAATTGTAAAGGCGCACGGAATGTGCTCCGTGCGCCCGGGTGCACAGGAGCCTCACTCAAAAATAATTAAGAAGAGGAGGTCGAGTAACATAATTTTTCCTGCTTAATATAATTTCCAATCTTCCACCAATATCCATTTTTTAGCATCACTTGCATATTGAATCAACCCACTACCCAGATTTTGTCTTGAAATATTCAAACTTGAAAAGCTTTGAGTTTTACCATCACAAATTATGCATCATCCCTGACCACCAAATAACACTATTTTTTTTAGTTTTATACATCACATAAATGAGATTCAAGCAACACAGCAATCATCTGGCAATCAACCTAATTCAAAAGGCAATTATATTATAACTTACATGGTGGATACCAGGCGAGAAGGCCCTGTTGGATCGTAATTAATCAATAGAGCTGCTTTCAACGGCTGGCCTACAAATTTGCATCTCATCATTCCATTTTGAGGAGAAAATGCAATAAATTTATTCACTAAAAAGTTGCATTTTAAAGAATAAAACAAGCAGAGATAACCTGAAGATCCCACGTTGTTAGATGCCCACTTTTCCCAAAGTCTTCGCACAACACTCCACTCCATACTACTTCTTCACCAACTAGAACAAGAAAAAAAACGACAATTTTCGAAAAGAATGTGTAAGAGTAATTTCATCGAACAGTTCACGTGCAACTGGGAACAACGAACGAAATTAATTTCTTCCCAAGCGAATGAAGCTTAATTCTACTCCACTTAAATCTATTTACAAACTTTGTGATTTCTCACCTTTAATGGGTATAGGTATTGAGTAAGAGGAATTCAAAGACCAATAATCCGCTGTAGCGATTCTTGCTCAAATTAATCTCCTCGAATTGCAGAAAGATTCTACTAGGCCCATTTGATAAGCAGTAAATAATAATTAAATATTATTTATTTATATTATTATCCACATATGGAAATATGTGGCACTCTGCATGCAAGAAGGGAGTTGGAGTCTCGTAACTCCTGCGGTTTCCACTCCGTTTCCTTCTTATTGTTTTGGATAAAAGGAAACTGTAAGCAGAGTCTCAAAGTGTGTGAAATGAAGAACAGTTCTGAGGAAACGCTCTCTCTTTGTTTTCTTCTTCATTATTCATCGTCCATAAAAATACAAACTCGTGAACATTTATCTTTCAACCCCGTGTTGAAGATTGGATCCAGAGATTGCAACGTGAGTGTCAATCGGTTTTCAAAACTCTTCCGCTACAACACAATCCATTGGTGAGAGGTAATAGGATTCCTCTCTATGCACCCTGATGAATCTGTGTGTTTCCAACATTGGTATCAGAGTCAATGATTGGTACTTCGTTTTCCCTCTATGGATTTCTTGCATTAAAGTTTTCTGCTTTTGTGTTTTAAAAAAAAAAAAATTCTCACATGATTTTGTTGGAAGTTATATGATTGGTGAATTGTATAACTTTGATGTGTTATTTATGTGAGTATGAGGCATATTAACTATGTTTCCAGTGTATATGTGAATGACGTTAATGATTCCCCATTAAACTTGAAGTGTGATTTTTTCGTCATTTTTTTGTACAAGCAAAAGCATGTTTTGTTTATACTACTGGATAGGTCTCGTCGAGAGGAGCCCGTCAGCATTTTTTGTGCATTTTTTGGCCTTCTAAAACTCCAGTTATGATTTTTCAAAGATTTTCACGAAACTGGGCTTAATTTGCAAATTTTCAGAAACTTCAGGGGTTGTTTTTGAGAATTAGAAATTATTGAGGGGCTTTTCTGCAATTAATCATAACTGTTTTGTATTGGGTCGGGCCGGGTCAGCATAATTGGGCCGGGTTGGACCAGGTGGGTCAGCCCGGAGCCGAATCCACCTGTGAACAAGCGGAATACGGAGGCGCGTGGATGTGACGCTCCGGCACGGCAGTGGCGCGTGAGTTTCACGCGCCGGTGATCGTCCGAGCACGTGAAGCCCACGCGCCGACCAACACCGTCTCCGGCGGTGGCGCGTGTGATACACGCGCCGGGATCAGCCTGCTGACAGCCGCGCGTGGCGGCGCGTGACGGCGTGTGGGAAGCGCGTGGATACTTCAGTCGGCGCGTGATGGCGCGTGGAAAAAGAAAAATTATGTTGCCCGTGGTATCCTCGTTAGCTCGGTAATCGATCCGATGATTCATGAGTGTGAACAACATCCCACTGCACATGATATCTGGGTGTATCTGCGTGAAAAACATGGTGGAACATCGATTACGAGGCTTAGGCAGTTAACTATTAAGTTTGATACCTACAAGAAGAAACCTAATCATAACATTAGGCAACATCTCAGGGAGATGTCTAATATGATAATGGAACTTAAGACTGCTGGTCACATTCTCTCTGATGAGCAACAGATCCAAGCACTGATCCACTCTCTACCTGATCGTTGGGAACATCTTAAGGTTAACTTGACTCATAATGAAAGTATTAAAACTTTCAATGATGCTGCTCATCATGTTGAGTTGGAAGATGAGAGGCTTGGAGCCTCAAAGCCAGCTTCTGGGGTTTTCTATGCCGGTTCTACTTCCAAAGGAGCTTCGGGCTTCAAAAGGAAAAGGAATTGAAAGAAGAACAAGAAGGGTAAACGATCTGACGGTGAGAAGCATAACAACAACCCAGCAACCAAAACTGATGAACAGAAGAAGAAAAAGAAGCAAAACAAAAAGAATAAAAAGGGTAAGAGCAAAATGTCATGTTTCAATTGTGGAAAACTTGGTCACTTTGCACGTGAATACCCTGAGCCCAAAAGGGACAAGGTAGATTCATCTTATTCTTTTGCGTGTGAAATTAATGTCTCAAGTACTGTCTTGTTAACTGATTCTTATCCATTGTGGATTATAGACTCAGGAGCAACGGACCATGTGACGAGAGACAGATGAGCTTTTGTAGATTTTCGTCGTGTTCCAAAGGGGACTAGGTGGATATATGTGGGAAACAACGCTCGAGTCGAAGTCAAAGGACTTGGGAATTGCAAACTGGACCTTGAAAATGGTCGGGCCTTTATTCTACATGATGTTCTCTATGCTCCAGAAATCACGCGGAATCTAATCTGTTTCAGTTTTAGTTAATTTGGGTTATGATGTATTATTTACTAAAAATACTGTGGTAATTAGCATTAATGGTACTTGTTATGCATCGGGACATATGAATGATGGTTTTATGGTTTTAGATTGTAATAGAATGACTTTTAGTTATTATGATGATTATTCATATTTACTAAATGCTTGTTCTTCTAGTAATGCAAATGTGAATGATAATGTTTGGCATGCTAGATTGGGTCATATTGGGCAAGATAGGATGAATAGACTTGTAAAAGAAGGATTGTTGAATCTTTCTTCAAAAGTTGTATTATCCAAATGCGAACATTGTCTTGCTGGAAAAATGACTAGAAAACCGTTTGGTAAAGCCATTAGAGTTGAATCTCCATTAGAAGTAATCCATTCCGATATATGTGGTCCTGTAAATGTGAGAGCACGACATGGAGCTCATTATTTCATTACGTTTATTGATGATTATTCGCGTTTTGGATATGTCTATTTGATATCTCATAAGTCTGAAGCATTGGATTGTTTTAGACGATATTTGAGCGAAGTCGAAAATCAAAAGGACAAATCTATCAAAGTTTTAAGAACTGATAGAGGACGTGAATATCTATCGGAACAATTTAAAGAATTTTGTAATGAAAAGGGTATAGTCCGACAATTAACCATTCCTTATACACCTCAACAAAATGGTGTTGTTGAAGGAAGGAATAGGACTTTGTTGGAGATGGTGAGGTCCATGATGGCACAAGCTAATTTACAGATCTCTTTTTGGGGAGATGCGTTACTCACGGCAGCTTATGTGCTTAATCGAGTGCCTTCCAAATCAGTTGCTTCAACTCCATATGAACTTTGGACGGGTAGAAAACCTGACATAAGTAACCTTAGAGCTTGGGGATCAGCAGCTTATGTACATGATTCATCGAGTCAGTATGGAAAGTTGGGTCCCAGAGGCAAGAAGTGTATCTTTATAAGATACTGCGAACATTCTAAGGGTTACGTGTTCATAGGAGATCAAGATGGGAGTTTAACTGAGATAGAATCACGTAATGCTCATTTTCTGGAAACGGAATTTCCTAGTAGAGGGGGCATCAGGGATGTCGAACCTATTTTCGAGGTAGTAGAAAACCAATTCCTACAAGATCCAAGTGGGAGTAGTAGTTTAGCTAATAGTGTGGATCTTGATAGATATTTGCCAATTGAGGATCAAGCGATTCTCAATTAGAGTATTTTGTCTATAGAAGATCATCAACAGCTATCTCGAAAAAGTTCTAGGAAACATGTGCCCAAAAGACATTATGATATTGAAGGACATGCCTTCTTTATTTCACCAGAAAATGGAGATGTTTCTCCTGTTGATGAGGAAGAGCCCAGGAATGTGAAAGAAGCTCTGACTTGTCCGGCGAAGGAGAAATGGATGAAAGCGATGAAAGAGGAGATGGAGTCTATGAAGTCAAATCAAGTATGGGAACTTGTAGATCTTCCAAAGGGACGAAAGGCAATTGGGAATAAATGGATTTTCAAAATCAAAAGAAAATCTGATGGCTCAATAGAGAGGTATAAGGCTCGCTTGGTGGTTATAATCAACAAGAGGGTATAGACTACGAAGAAACTTTTTCACCTGTAGTGAGGTTTGTCTCGATTCGTCTACTATTGGCTATAGTGGCTAGTATGGATTTAGAATTACACCAAATGGATGTTAAGACCGTATTTCTCAATGGAGAATTAGAGGAAGAAATCTACATGCAACAACCTGTAGGATTTATACTTCGAGGTCAAGAGGATAAAGTTTGTAGATTGAAGAAGTCAATCTACGGACTCAAACAATCCTCTAGACAGTGGTATTTGAGGTTTCACAATACGATTATCTCATATAACTTCGTTATGATAAATGAAGACCACTGTGTTTACGTTAAACAGTCCAATGGTAGTTTTGTGATTCTATCTTTGTATGTGGATGACATACTACTAGCTAGTAATAGAAAAGAGTATCTTGAAACCATAAAAAGATGGTTATCTTCAAACTTCGAAATGAAAGATATGGGTGAGGTAGAATACATACTTGGTGTGAAGATCGATAGGGATTGTTCAAAGAAGTTATTGGGTTTGTCTCAAGAGACTTACATCAAGAAACTTTTGGAACAGTTCAAGATGGAAACTTGCAAGCCCATAGATACTCCTATAGTGAAAGGCGAATCATTGAGTCAACATATGTATCCCAAGACTCAAGATGAAATCAATGAAATGTCCAAAGTACCATATGCCAATGCGATTGGAAGTCTTATGTACGCAATGTTGTATACAAGACCAGACATTTGCTATGACGTTGGTCTGGTTAGCAGGTATCAATCCAATCCGGGGAAGAAGCATTGGATGGCTGTTAAAAGAATTTTCAGATACCTAAAAGGGACTGCAGATTATTCTCTTTGTTATCAAGGAAATAACAGTACACTAAATGGGTATTCAGACGCTGACTGGAGTGGAGATTTAGATGAACGTAAATCAACTTCTGGTTATGTCTTCTTGCTAAACAATGGAGCAATCTCATGGTGTAGTAAGAAACAGAATTGCATCGCATTGTCCATAATGGAAGTTGAGTTTGTGGCATGCGCGGCTGCAGTTCAAGAGGCTATCTGGTTGAGAAGATTCATGAAACACTTGGAGGTCTTAAACACTTCAGTGGGAGCTGTTTTAATCAATTGTGATAATCAAGCGGCTATTGCTTACACAAAAGACCCCAAATATCATGGAAAGACCAAACACATTGATACTAAATTCAACTTTGTTAGAGATATTATAGAAAAGAAGAAAGTGATTCTTAAATACATTTCTACTCGTTTAATGTTAGCAGATCCTTTTACCAAACCAATTCCCAGAGATGTGTTCGTAGAGCATGTAAAAGGATTGGGTTTGCGAAGGATTTAAAACGATATTGAATATGTTTATGTATGTTAATGGAATGGTTAATGACTTAACTATTTATATATGTTTTATAAATTATATGTGATGATTCATGTATAATAGTATGTCGGCAAGTTACGATTGACTCTCTCATACGAGCAATCACCTCTGGCTAAGTGGGAGCGCAGAGATGAGATTACGATAATTAATGTGATCGAGATAGATTTAGCCACGAATCTAATCCAACTTGTTATAAAGCTAAATCGATGGAGATCCTATACGTGGGAGGAAGGATATCCGAGTCAAGTGTATGGGACACACTTGAACTTTGATTTACACAATGTCTATATTAAAATAATATATGACATACACTTTCATGGAAGGAAGTTAAAGACATTGTGACAAGTGTTTTAGGAAAATGACTTGTGCTGAGTTGACCACAAAAGAATTGAGAATATTATTCCCATTTTCTCAAATAGTACGAGTCCTTATCTATTAGTTACCCTTATGACTTTCTACTATATTCTAAGTCTTCACTTTAGTGTTGCTACTTTAGCATGTTACCAAAAGAGCTATGGTTAATAACGGCAATGCGGTGCATGTCTAGGAAAGCAGCTGCAGTGGGAGACTGTAGATACTTAGTGAGACGGGAAGAATGTCTTAATTTAACATATACTATTGTGATTCATTGACTAGTCAATCAAGCAGGGTCTTGATTATGAATACATAGTTTTTTGAAAAACGGTTGAATATGCTCTTACATATTAAGGGGATTGAAAAGAGATATGTCAACTTATGTTAAATATTCAAGAGTTCTGGGGTATAGCGAGCTTGTTGAGTTTCTTCGATAAACTGGTTGAGTTGCTATATATCTCTAACAAGTATATAACAATTTAAACTCATATCTCGTGGGTCACACGATGTATTAATCTGGACAAGAATATGATTCATGAAGAAAATGAATCAGGAGAATTTTGGTTTCATATGTGAGTGGGAGATGTAAATAATAATTAAATATTATTTATTTATATTATTATCCACATATGAAAATATGTGGCACTCTGCATGCAAGAAGGGAGTTGGAGTCTCGTAACTCCTGCGGTTTCCACTCCATTTCCTTCTTATTGTTTTGGATAAAAGGAAACTGTAAGCAGAGTCTCAAAGTGTGTGAAATGAAGAACAGTTATGAGGAAACTCTCTCTCTTTGTTTTCTTCTTCATTATTCATCGTCCATAAAAATACAAACTCGTGAACATTTATCTTTCAACCCCGTGTTGAAGATTGGATCCAGAGATTGCAACGTGAGTGTCAATCGGTTCTCAAAACTCTTCCGCTGCAACACAATCCATTGGTGAGAGGTAATAGGATTCATCTCTATGCATCCTGATGAATCTGTGTGTTTCCAACACATTTGATAAGCACTAATGTGGACAAACCGATGTATGCCATTTTATAGCATTGCATAGCCCATAAACATTTTAAGGGGATCTGTTTTAGACCACCCACATTCATGACCTGCAACTCAGGTTGTTCACATACGACAAAACTTTCAAAATAAAAAAAATAGAAAATGTTGACTAATATGGCAACCGGTTGAACTGCAGAGTTCTGCGGCAACCCACTCCACAACCATCACCAAACATATGTACATGTGACACGTGTCACACCCCATTATATTTTAATTAAATTATATATATATATATATATAATTTACATTCTTTATAAATAATAATATAATTTATTTTTATTTTATAAAAAATAATTAAAATTTATAAAATAATTAAAATTCATATATTTTCTTTTTCAATAAATAGATTATAATATTAACACATTTTGAATTATTATAAAAAAAATTATTTTATTTCAATTTCATGTTATTAGTTCGTATATTATTTTTGGTGTGTTTTTAAAATAATTTTTTTACTATAATTACGGAACTAAAATAATTTTAAAATATGAAATTGTTATACTTTTAAATATATAATTTTAAAATTTTTTAAATAATATATAATTTTATATTAATAATTATAGTGTATATTTGTAAATGAGAGAGAAATAAATATTTTATTAAAAAGTTTGAATTAGATTGAGTTGTTGATGGAGTATTAAAATTTTGAGATTGGGTTGGATTGTGAATTGTATATGTGGATGTGAGATGATATATATATATATATATATATATTATATGGGGTGAATTGTGACATTATTTATGTTAAAAAGGGAATAGTGATTTTTAACGGCCTAAGACTCTCCCGACTCCACTGATGACTATCTCCTAACGCCTTGTCCCTCTTTTATGGGGGTCTTAGATAAGATACAAACCTGAGGGTTGTTGGATGACTGAGTTATTTAACTCTTTTTATCAATCATATGCCTAGCTTCAGATTGGTAAAGCTGAACAGCTGCATCGGAGAACTGCTTGACTTCGATATATATATATATATATATCATTTTAATTTTCCTCATTCATTTTATAATTAAATCTACACCACTTGTACCTATTACACATTCATACATTTTCTTTGCCTTTGTTGATGATGTGATATTCTGCTTTTTTTTTTCATTTATTATTTTCTTATTTAATTAAATCGATTTTGTTTGCAAATTAATTTTTATGATGATGAATTATCAAACAATTACTATCATTTTGATTATCATAATTATCACGTTTTCTTTATTATTTTCTCATTTTAATTACCTCAATTAATTATCAATTATGATAAAGGGAATAATTAATTATCTCTTTACTATCATGTATTCACATGCATATAAGTAGCTATGCATTGTGTATATGAGTATATTTGAATCTATATCTATTTATATATATATATATAATAGCCCCTATTGTGACACCTTCTATTTCCCGTTCTTAACTAGTTTTAAGGGAATGTTTATCTTCTGATCCTGATCGTTTATCAAAGTCCAATCATCTCTGCCATTAATTAATATAAATCATTTTCCCTTAATAATGGAATACTACCCTAAATCTAATCAATGAATTAAACCCTGAAACAAATTCTCTCTCTGCTCCCTTACATACCCGATGCGCAAATCCTATCTCTCTGCTCTCTTGCTTCTATTCATTTTCTTTTGTGACCATTTCACAGTCATCATAAATCAATCTCTCGAATATTACCCGATGCGTAAATCCTAGAATCAAATCTCTCTGATATTTTTCTTCTACAATCGCCTCTTGAAACCAATTTTCATAGGATTAAGTTCCACAATCTGCGATCACTTCTGCACAGGTATACTTCTCTTTTCCCTTCTCTTTCATTTTTTAATTTCATGCCTAATTTTCCTTTCCTACTCCCGCCGATGTTTGGAATTCATTTTGCATGATTTGTCAATTTAATTAGGGCTCTATATTTGTATTTGTTATGCTTTGCATTTTTTGAATTAAAATTTTGCTTTTGTTTTGAATTCCACAGTGAAATTTGAAAAAAAAATGGGAATTCCGCCGTTTTCCGCCCCGCTATCACTTGGTCTGATCGCATCCATCTTTGGCATTGCTCTGTGGATTGTAGCCAGGCACAACTGATCGAACTCACTATTTATCATGTAGCCTGGGATTACTTGCTAAATTACGCTTTTAATCGGTATAATTTCCCTCTCTAATTCACTATTTTGCCTTCTCTTTTTAATATTAATTTATGGGTTTAATATGATGGTCTTTGTCCTTTCTAATTAACACGGAAAGGTGAAATTATGTGGCTAATATTAATTACTTTTTTTACTATTTTTTTTACATGTCGAGATTTGAGTCGTTGTGGTTTAATTGTCTTTAGTCCTTGAAAGCCCGTACCTTTAGTATTATTTATAGATATTTCAGTTGTATTCATTTCAAATCGAGTAAAGTATCAAATGGATGATGCATATATTATCTCTGTGCTACCACAATAATGATTCGTCATGTTATTCAAGTTCTGCACTCTACTGTAAATAAAAATACATTCAAGGCACTTATTGAAACTGAATTCATGGCTTAAATACATGAGCAAAGCTGCGGTAAGGATTTACTTAAATTTGGAAATGCTATTTCTTTCGAATCAACATTATTTTGACAGCTTTAAATTTTAATGTTATTTGGCGGGCAATTCAGTGTCCAATGACTACATTTATAATTGTTGATATAATAATGAGACCACCACTGGAGTGTCTGATTGCAATATGGAGTTGAATCATGAAGACAGTATAGGTAGTCATATTTTCTTATTTATTTTTAGTTATGAAGGTGCATGTATATGCATGCATATATATGTGTAAAGTATCGATGTTAATACATGCAAAATAAGTTCACATTTCTATTAATTTGCATCTCACCTCTGTCATTGTTTTCCAATACCATTCTCTTTATATCTTTCCAGGATGAAGTCATTAACTCAATTGATGGTAACTTTTATAAGATTTGCAATTGTCATTCAACTTAATGCCAAAGTTTGAGACAGTGAGTCACTTAAACATAAATAATAGATTTTTTTCTTCCTTTGCTCTACCATATTAATTATAATATTCTCCTCTACAGTAGCTGTGAGTGCTTTGAGTAAATGTTAAAGGGTAAGAAAACCGTTCAGAAATGAGCGTGAATTTTATGAAGTACGTGAAGATTTTTTTTCTTTGAATCCTTCAGAATTTGCCTCTAAATATGTAGTTGAGAAACTTAAAACTATGCATTATGGTTGTGATGTGGCAAATTGCTTGACAACACTTTGATCGGCTCTGGTATGTTGTTTCAGTTTTTCCTCATTGTAATATGCTTCGAGATGCTTTAAGGTTAGGGACTGTTGTGGTTAACTACTATGCTTTGCTGATGCTTCAGTTGTACTTGATTGTTATATGTTTCTTTGCAGCCGTTGTCCTAATTCTTAGATCTGTTTTGTCAACCTTGACAAGTACGAGATTTGATACAATAAGCGTCTATTCCTTATTCTTAGGTCTGTTATATCAACCTTGGCAAGTACTACATTCGAATAAGGCATCAGTAGACGCGCAAGACGAGAGGAAAACTTAATTATTAGGTATTTCACACTTTTAATTTTATTTATCATTTCCCTCTTTGTTTCATCAATTGGTAGTATTTTTTTTCCTTATTAATTAGTACTGTCAACTAGGCAATCCTCCAAGTAAATGAAAATGCTTGCTAAAGAATTTTGGAAGAGATGTAACAATGATGAGTTAGTAGAGGCAATGAAGATGGGTTTTCAACTGAAGAGCATTGAAAGAGCATTGAAAGAGATCTGCTTCCCCATCGTTAACAGCCTTTTTATGGGTGAGCTTCGCTGGAACAGTAATGACTACTACTCGCCCCAATGCCCTTATACTAGCTCCCACCCGAGGGCTCGCTTCGCAGGTCCTCTAACAAATCTCTTCGATATTTGTTCTTTTGCCTCTGTCCAGTTTTATTCATGTGGTTTGGATAAATTCAAAATTTATGTTCCTCCGTCAACTTCTGTAAACTATTTTTCAGTTTTCGACCATCCTTCAATTTCGCCCTCTTTTGCAACATGTGTAAACAGAAGAAATGTTCTACTCCATATTTTAAGAAATGAACCCTTGCTTCATAATGATATAGGCATTATTTGGGGATTTATTCTGATATATTATTGGTTTGCTTTTCATAATGATATAAGCTATTTTATTTTCTTTTATAAAAAATTGTAGTGAACAGCTTAGTAATATTTTTGTAATAGCAATTTATAGAATCTGTAATATTTAATGTACGTAGTAGCTATTCTAAAATATAGAATCTGTAATATTTCAAAGCTGAGTAATATTCTTCTACAACCTATTTTATAGAAATGTTATTAAGCTTATCTCCTAATAATATTAATCAATTTTTTACTCTCATCATGTTGGAGAAAATAAAAAGCTATTTCATGAATGTTTCTGATGACCTATATATTTCCTGATAATAAGAATAAGAAATGAACTTGATTCTATTATTAGAGGCACTACATATTGAAATCACTACTATTACGATTTAAAGCATTCTAATTAATTATATTCTAGAGTTGATGATTCCAATCACAATTTTGAAACATGTGTGATCAAAGGTACTACATATTGAAATCAATACTTTAACGGATTAAGGCATTCTAATATTCCAATCACACATGACCTATATTGAAGGCACTACTATTAATAAAAAAATATTGCTCAACTGTAGTTTAAGATTTTATTGAATAAACATGTAATATGTTTATGCTCATTAATTTTTATATTGAAGTAGTATGATTGAAATAATAGTGCCTTCAATATTTTTGCACTCTTTCAACCCTCAAAACACCAGTTAATTAATATTTGTTATTTGCATGTCGAATTCCAATTCTCTTGCTGATTGGGCAGTCGATATTTTTTTTATGCAAATCCATTTGTCTTCCCAAAGTATATGCATTTTATAATCATTTTTTACTCATAGAAATAATTGATTGATTTATTTGCAATGGAGGCAATTTAGTTGACCTTTTCTTATGCTACTTTGCGTAACTTTAGCTATGAAATTGCTATGCTTTTATGATTGTTCAAGTGAAAAATTATCTATAATTTTTTAAAATGTGGTCATGTAAGTCTTATTATTTTATTTGTGCTATATTACAATTTTGGCTAAGATTACTTATAGTCCCTTGATTTATTTATGTACACACATAGTTAGATGTTTAAAATGTAGTCTGACTGTTTGTGCTATTAGAATATTAAAATGCTTTAAATTAAGTGTTCTTTCTGAAGTGTGTTTGTCACATCCTGATTTTTCTTAATTAAAAAAATTATTTTATTTAAAAGAACTAAGCGAAAGCTTAAAGGAATTAAATTATTAAATATTTACGAAAACTTGAATTTCCATGAAATAATAATTCCACAATGAAATATTGAATGAAATGCTTAAACTTTAATATAAAATTAAATTTAATGGTGCTAGACATCCTCCAATCCCACCACGCCAGCTCCTTCATCTGAAAATTTTGGAGAGATGAGGGTGAGCAAAAACCACGGCTCAGTGAGAAATCACTACTTATCAAACTAAACATCACATGCAATAATAATTAAGCCATGTAATTACCTCAACCAACCGCATTATAATACTTTCCTTATTCATATCCTCTTTTTATAAATATGTTCCTCTACATAAAGGTGACAAGACATCCTCCTTTATTAAGGTCCAGAAGACCTCCTCTTTCATTAGGTTCATAAGACCTCCTCCTTTATAATGGTGCATAAGACCTAGGTACATAAGACCTCCTCCTTTATAATGGTCCATAAGACCTAGGTACATAAGACCTCCTCCTTTATAGTCCAGAAGACATATTTTCTCTTTACTTATCTTTTCATGCTTCATAAGTTAAATTTTAATATCATATTAATTAGCATCACATAAACTTAAAATCAACACATATATTGTTCACATGACCTCAAAATCATCACATATAATGTTCAATAAAAATAAGTAAGAAATCCCTCACCTCAAATAATTTGACCGCAATACTAAAATCGTTCTCCCTCTCTCTTCAGTGTCTCTGAGTGTTTTCCGATTTCTTAGGTGTATATGAGTGTATATAAAAGGAGAGAAAAATAATTGGAGAAATAGCAAACTGGTTATCAAGGATTGAGAATTGTATTTGAGGAGTTAATATTATATGTGTGCGTTGGATTGAATCCCCTTTCTTTTAGGAAAAGGAAAAGTTGAGATAATGGATAAATCCTATCATAAATCAACTACCATCGGATACTAAGTTATGTACCATATATATTTTATATAATAATAATATCCATGATCATAAATCCTTAATAATAATATTCTTAATTATTATAATATCTTGTAAAAATATCATGAAAATAATATGTCTATGATATAAATATAAATATAATTATATATTAGTGAGAGGATTATTGAAAGATACGTTGATATAGATACTTTATAAAAAATAAAAAGTACATATATATATTTATTTATATTGAAAAATTCAGGTTATTACATTCTTACCTCGTTAGAAAATTTTCGTCCTCGAAATTTAGATTTTATTAACTGAAGAATGCATGTATAATAAAATTTACAGGATTTATTAAGGGAAAAATACATATTACAACACATTTATATGTTGGAAGGAAAGTTTAATTTCTGAAAAAAAAAATTAATAATAATACAAATTGTAAACTATTACAAATATAAATATCACGATGCACAATTTTAAGTCTAACAAAATTTTATTTTATAAATAAATAAATATATTGAAATTCTTAAAAATTGATAATCTTGCATAAAATGAACTAATACAAATTTCGTACCTCAACGAAGCTGTCGCAGTGTGACGGATGGATGCTAGCTTTTTATATAAAGAAGAAACGGGTATACAGAATCGTATAACCGCTCTGATACCAATTTGTCACATCCTGATTTTTCTTAATTAAAAAAATTATTTTATTTAAAAGAACTAAGCGAAAGCTTAAAGGAATTAAATTATTAAATATTTACGAAAACTTGAATTTCCATGAAATAATAATTCCACAATGAAATATTGAATGAAATGCTTAAACTTTAATATAAAATTAAATTTAATGGTGCTAGACATCCTCCAATCCCACCACGCCAGCTCCTTCATCTGAAAATTTTGGAGAGATAAGGGTGAGCAAAAACCACGGCTCAGTGAGAAATCACTACTTATCAAACTAAACATCACATGCAATAATAATTAAGCCATGTAATTACCTCAACCAACCGCATTATAATACTTTCCTTATTCATATCCTCTTTTTATAAATATGTTCCTCTACATAAAGGTGACAAGACATCCTCCTTTATTAATGTCCAGAAGACCTCCTCTTTCATTAGGTTCATAAGACCTCCTCCTTTATAATGGTGCATAAGACCTAGGTACATAAGACCTCCTCCTTTATAATGGTCCATAAGACCTAGGTACATAAGACCTCCTCCTTTATAGTCCAGAAGACATATTTTCTCTTTACTTATCTTTTCATGCTTCATAAGTTAAATTTTAATATCATATTAATTAGCATCACATAAACTTAAAATCAACACATATATTGTTCACATGACCTCAAAATCATCACATATAATGTTCAATAAAAATAAGTAAGAAATCCCTCACCTCAAATAATTTGACCGCAATACTAATATCGTTCTCCCTCTCTCTTCAGTGTCTCTGAGTGTTTTCCGATTTCTTAGGTGTATATGAGTGTATATAAAAGGAGAGAAAAATAATTGGAGAAATAGCAAACTGGTTATCAAGGATTGAGAATTGTATTTGAGGAGTTAATATTATATGTGTGCGTTGGATTGAATCCCCTTTCTTTTAGGAAAAGGAAAAGTTGAGATAATGGATAAATCCTATCATAAATCAACTACCATCGGATACTAAGTTATGTACCATATATATTTTATATAATAATAATATCCATGATCATAAATCCTTAATAATAATATTCTTAATTATTATAATATCTTGTAAAAATATCATGAAAATAATATGTCTATGATATAAATATAAATATAATTATATATTAGTGAGAGGATTATTGAAAGATACGCTGATATAGATACTTTATAAAAAATAAAAAGTACATATATATATTTATTTATATCGAAAAATTCAGGTTATTACAGTGTTTACATATTTTATATTGAAAAAAACTTGGTATTTGGCATGCTGAAAATAATTTTCAGCACGTTAATATGTTATATACTTGATTATATTTCTGTCACATAAGCTCGCCATTTGTGGGTTTTGTTGTAGGTGGTCTATGATTTACCTTAATTTTTCTTTACTATGCAAAGAATGTGGGGTTATTTTTGGTTATTAAAATTTTTATCTGTTATCTATATGTAGGAATTTGTAGGCAATTTATGAGTTGCATTACAACTTATAAGTGAGTCATCTAAGCATATGTCGGATGTCAAGGCTATGTTCTTTAAGATGTGTATCTTAAGCTGTTCATTTCAATCTAAATAAATGCCCATATGCAAGCTTTATCTATTGTTACGTTAGGCTATTGATTCATTTATCTTTTGCCTTGAGATTATTCTTTTTACTTTAGATAAGATACATTCTTTGTTATTTTTGCTGAAAAAAATATTGTTGGGACTCATGAAGACTACCATGACAGGAATAAGAAAACTTTTTGTAATTATTTTTTTACAGTAGTAAAGGAATAGATGAGATTGATTCATGTCCAGAGTATCACGATTTTTCTGCGTATTCTACTTAATTAAATAGGCAAGGAACATTAATTTTATTGGATGGTCTTTACTATCTTGATCAAAAATGGATTAATTTAGATAGAACTATCTATATTTCGATACAAGTGTTATAGCTAATTATCTAACAATGTATTTTATTCATTTGATAATTTGAGTTTGATTAGAAGGTATTACCTTATTTTCTCACTGATAATATTATGGTATAGATTTGGGACTGTGAGCTCATAGTTGATTGGATTTGGAAGTGGTTTTAACCTACTGATTTCATGTTCATAGTGTGTGCCCATAATTCCTTAATTAATGATAATATCTTTTTTTTTTTTAAATTATTAGGTGACCATATTTGGTTGGATTTGGAAGTGCTATTGAGCTATTAATTTGAAATTTTGACCCATGGCTTTATTTTCTTATTATGTATATTGAAACTTTTGATTTGGGACCGTAAGCCCCATGTGCTTAGGTTTAAATGCACTGCCCTCCTCTAAATATATGATATATGGATTGTAAGCTGCATGGTTTTGTTATCATGATAATATACTGAATTTGGGTTTACGGCCTAGGCATTCTAATTTATTATTGGTATTTAATGAGTTACAAGTTTAATAGTTTAGTCAATTCTTATTGTTTGAGTTCTTTCTCATTTATATTTGTCTTGGCTTGAATTTAATGACAAAATTTGGTTATTGTTTGCAGTGTCTTATTACTCTAAATGGGCTTACGATATGGTTTACTTTTTTCTGCAGCTGAATTTTTCTGACCTACCCATATACCAATTGATTTCTATCTTTATAGGTATACTATATGGAATGCAGTGTATAAGATATTATTGATGAGTAATTTTGATATATCACCAGATAGTTCAAAAAGGACTGATTTTGCTGAGAATGATGGCCCCCCGAAAGTGAGGTGGATGGTTAGTGATTGTGAAAAGGGAACTTATGGTGGAGTTGAAGGGTTGTTGAAGAATCTGGAGAAAATAAATATACACCGAGGTATTGGTTTGTATGTATTTGTTTACCTTTTTTATCTTAAAATTACTTGCTTATGAAGAATAAAATTTCTTTTTTTGGTGCACCAGCTTTCTATTTACATATTATTTTTATACCACATGGCAAATTCACAAAGATGGGCGAGTTTTTGCTTTGCTATGCATGTCATAAATTAATGAATAAGAATGTTTATTTGCCGTAAATGTATTCTTTCTATTTGGCGTGTGCGCTCGTATATTTATCTTGGTGAAATTGTAGTGTGCCACACATTTCTGATTAGTAGGATGACACATTAAATGCTTTACTCTTCCTGATTGTCTTTGCCAGTGTGCTTATCTTTGTCTTTGTCTAATAATTAATTTTCCCTTTAATCGGTATTCCCAAACATTACAATTTGTGTAAATGTGTTGTTGCGCTGCAGATTTTTTAAAAATCGGACTGAGGAATTTTTTTTCCCTGCCAGACCCTTTTGTCTTGGATTTTTGATACACAGATAACAAATTTTGGTCAATGGCCCTACTTTCCTAATAATCGTTTGAAACTATTTGGCCCGCAGAATTCAAGTGATTGTTCTAATGACCAAAATACCTGTAAATTATGTTTCTGTATAATTGTAGAATAAATTTTCCTTAACTAACATTAAAGTTGTAGCACTTTAAACACAAGTAATATTATTTTGTTTAATAGGTATGTAACACCCAAAAAAAAAAAATTTCAAGCCCAAGATCCGAATCCTTTTAAGCCCAACTTCTAAAGCCCAATAAGAAAACCCCTACGCAACGTGAAATAGAAAGGAGAGGAGATCTGATTTATTTTTTTTAAAGATTTCAGAATATCTCCAAATCCTGTCTTCTTCTTATCACTCCGTAAATTAGGACAAGATGATATCTTTCAATCTTTTCTATTCATATCTTCGCTGCGAACACATTATTACTCCCCATCATATAATCTATTCTATTCTTCTCACGTCAACAGCAACAACGCAAACTCTCTCTCTCTCCAGGTAAAACCTATTCTCACTTATCCTCCAAGAACGGATCATTATCTTTATGATTTTAGCCGTGCAATCAACTTCTTCTTTTCCTTCTTAATCAACTATGACCCTGTTCTTTTATTTCATCCAAGAAGGAATAATTTCAGTAATCGTTTTGAAATTTTATCTTCGTCCTTACGCTATGAGTCGCAGAATTTAGTTTCTTGTCGAGTTTTAGAAACGTGTTTTGATCGTTCTTCCTTTTGTTATTGTGAGTATAGGCAGCAAGGGTAGGGCGAGTTAGAGGAGATCGGAGTATTCGTCTTGCTAGATCAAGTGCTTAAGGTGGGATTTAATTATGTGTTATTTATTTATTTAAAACCCTACATCATGTGATTATACATGAACATGCTATGTTATCCATGAATTATTAAGCACAAGTCAAGGGTATTGAATCGCGATGCTTGCCAACATGGGTATTGAACCGAAATATGCTTGCCAACATGGGTATTGAATCGAAAGGTGCTTACCAACATGATTTGAAATTTCAAGTTACAAGTGTAAGAATTTCAATTTCACTCGTAGTAGAATTTGAATGATAAATAGTGCATGATTAATTTCACTGAGCTTGTGGTTGCTCACCCCTCCATTACCCCCTTTCAGGTTAGCGTGGCGGTAGCGTACGAGTGGGGGCACGTTGGCAATGGGAGACATAATAAAACTGAAATAAATAGCAGTTTATACGACTGCAACTTTGGAACTTCAATTGGGAAAATGTTGTGTCTTAAATTGGATCAGTTTGGTTATGTGAATTATTGTTAGATTCAGTATTTCATGTTTCGTGGGTATTTTAAGATTTTTGGTTCTAATATGTCATTTATTATTAAAACAACTATTTTGTTGTTGAAGAGTCATGTGCTTGATGTTACAGCATGATGAATTTTATTTTATTTTGGCATTGCTATAATTTTCAATTCTAATTGCCAATCTGTTTCAGTTAGTGGGTTAAGGTTAGTAGAATAAAATTTTATTTGAAATACTACTTGTCTCTTAATTGATTATTTAATCTTTGATAAAAACTTATCCAATTAGTGGGTCTCTGCATTGAGGAATTAAAGTTTCCAGCAAGTTAAATTCTGCCTTTATGGAAATTGTTTGACAGAAGGTACTTTGTGACAGTTTTTATTTATTTGTTTATTTTTTTTTCTTTCCTTTATTTTATTTTGACCTTGTCGATGTCCTATATGTTATGTGTTATGAATGTGGGAAATAAGCTTATAGTCCATTTTCTTTAAAAGTTTTTGCAATAAATATCCTGTTAAGAATTAGAATTTATAAACTCAGAGGACTAAAAATCTTTATTTAATTTATTTACTTGAATTATATGCTTAAGGTTTTTTTCTGAAAATTTTAGGACATATGCTTTATGAATTTTTTTATTATTAATGGGTTATTTGTTCAAGTGTTTGGTCATTCCCCTTTTTAAAAGGACTTTTATCAAAGGATTTTTACGTATAAATCTTATTTATTAAAATTGGGGTGTGACAGTTTGGTATCAGAGCAGGTATGCGATTCTGCATACTTGTTCAAAAATTATTTTATTTCTTTTTCCGCACATGCGTATGTAAATGATTTATTTGCTATGAAAATATTCATGAATAATTTTAATATTAATTAAGTCTCTTGCTACGCATCCACCGAGTACGACGCCCACGCCAAACAAGGTCTGAAAGATTTAAAATTTGCAACTATGATTACATGTGCAATTATGTGCAAGTTAGGTTTTATTATCCCATATGTACAAGTTTACGAATTACTATGTAAGATAGTTTGTTCTTACAAGATAAGTGGAACTGTGTTATTGTAGATGAACAATTTAGCTAGACAACAAGCTTACAGAAAATATCAGCGCGATCCGCGCCATGATTTGGCAACACGCGTTGCTATAATGCTGCAAGAATGGAGAAAAGTTCGAGGTTATGGAGACGGAATTACTAATTATTGGGCATGTATGAAGCTGATTAACACTACCCCTGGCATGGAGGGAGGTCGCCTATCCCATTTTCACGGCCGGGCTGCGACACAATATGACTCAAGAGATTCCACGAACAAGCTATCATGTGTTCACTGCACAGTTGTTTGAGAGAGTGGTTCGCTTCCAACCACTACCTCCTGGACACATCGTAGATGCTCAGGAGAATGCTCTCACCGAAGGATTATATGAAATTCCTGATGAAGAACCCGAAGAAGACCCTGAAGAGGATCCTGAGGAGAATGTTGAATAAACTCATGCCAGCAAATTATTTAAGCTTCTAGTATTATTTATTTTAACCTTATGATGGGAGATTTGACTTTTGCTTTCAGTATTTGACATCTATGATATTCATTTTGAGACAATTCTTTATTTACGACACGAATGGAATTTTTATTATGAATTTATTTAGTTGTCCTTCTAAATTGCGTGCCTCCATCATTTAAAATATTTTTAGACAATGTTTACTATGTTTATTGACCATCATCCTGAGCTAGTATTAATTACTTGTGCATTGATGATTTAAGGATGCCTCCGAGAAGAGCGCCTCAGTTTAACAACGTTCAGGTTAACAACAACCAAGCGAATGAGAACCAAGCGAATGCGAACTAAGCGAACGAGAACCAAGATAATAACAATCCGCAACCCGCAGTGAATGAAGAAGCTTATGCCAGGGTGATGCAACAGTTCCGGTCCTACACGCCGCCTATCTTCAAGGGACGTGAGGGACCCGAGTATGTGGAAGAGTGGTTGAGATCACTCGAAAAGATTTTCCGAGCCATGAGGTGCAACGAACGTTTCCACGTCTACTGTGCGCAATACCAATTCGCAGAAGATGCAAATCATTGGTGGGATTCATACTGGAGAATGAGACCTGATGAGGACCCTGAAGCTATCACATGGGATGCATTTAAGAGAATAGTGTTGGAGAACTACTATTCGCGGACCCACCGAGCTAAAGTAGAACGCGAGTTCTATGATTTTAAGCAAGAAAATCAAACGGTGGTTGATTACGAGAGGCGATTCAATCAAATGAACCAGGCAGCACCACAGCTAGTAGATACTGAAGAGAAACGAGCTCAGAAGTTGGTGGACGGCCTGCGCCAAGACATTCAGGATGCTATGGCTACTCTGCCTGAGATGGGATATGCCGAGACCTTTCAGAGGGCTCAAACGATAGAAGCTTGTTTTGAGAGGGGACGTGCTAATCATAGGTCGATGGAGAACTCAGGCAAAAGAAAGTGGGAGAGCTCCAGCTCTAGAGGAAACAACAACAACAAACAGCCAAGGGCCAACACTAATCCGCCCCCAAATGCTCAGAACACAAAACCACTTTGCCCGAAATGTGAGAAGAGACACGATGGTGAATGCCTTAGAGGTCAGGGAAGATGCTTCAGATGTCACGAGGTCGGGCATAGAATTCAAGATTGCACCAAACCACGTAACTATGTGCCGGATCGAAGGGGACCGCCTGCAAGAGGGAATCAAAGACAAGCTACCGGAGGTCAAGGAAGAGTCTTTGCCATGAACTAGAATGAAGAGGATAAGGAATAAGGAGTCACTACAGGTACTTTATCAGTGGGTAACTCCCGAGCTTTCACATTGTTTGATACTGGTGCATCACATTCTTTCATATCTGTTAGGTATTGTCGTAAGATTCGTTGCGAACTAATCAAGAGTGACGAGCCTATTGAGATTAGTTTGCCTTCGGGAGAGAAGATTTTCACGTATTTATTAGTGGATAGCCTCGATGTATACATTGAAGGAATCAACTTTAGCGCCAAACCCTACGTTATGGACATGCATGGGTTCGATTTGATACTAGGAATGGATTGGCTTACACACCATCGAGCCATCTTCAGGTGCAAGGAGCGAGAAGTGATCTTAATGGTGCCAGAATCCAAGGAAGAAATCGTCCACAAGATTAAAAGTGGTGTGATGCCCCGAGTTTTGTCTGTTACGAAAACAGCAAAGATGCTTAAGAAGAAGTCATGTCAAGGATACTTAGTGAACATTATGGACTCTAAGATCTCGGAAGTGTCACCCAGCAACATACCAGTAGTGTGAGACTTTCTAGATGTCTTTCCGGAGGAATTGCCAGGGATACCACGAACCGCCAAGTAGAATTTTCGATAGACCTACTTCCTGGATTAGCACCAGTTTCCAAGGCCCCTTACAGAATGGCACCCATGGAGCTACAAGAGCTGAAGATTCAACTGCAAGAGCTTCTGAACTTGGGATTTATTCGCCCAAGCGTATCACCATGGGGAGCACCAGTTCTATTTGTCAAAAAGAAGGACGGTTCGATGAGAATGTGTATCGATTACCGTGAGCTCAATAGACTGACAGTGAAGAACAAATATCCCTTACCGAGAATCGAAGACCTATTTGATCAACTTGAAGGAGCTAGTACCTTTTCCAAGATTGACTTGAGATCCGGATACCACCAGTTGAGGGTGAAGGAGATAGATATTTCTAAGACGGCTTTTAGGACTCGGTACGGACATTACGAATTTGTTGTAATGCCATTTGGCTTAAGTAATGCACCTGCTGTGTTTATGGACCTGATGAATCGAGTTTTCCACCAATATCTCGATCAATTTGTCATAGTCTTCATCGATGACATTCTTGTCTACTCGAAGGACGAAGTACAACATGAGGAACACTTGAGATTAGTATTTGAAACACTTCGCAAGGAGAAGCTGTACGTAAAGTTTAAGAAATGTGAATTTTGGTTGAACCAAGTCACCTTTCTTGGACACGTGGTGACATCGCAATGAATCGAGGTGGATCCATCGAAGATTGAAGCTGTGAATAAATGGAGGACGCCATCAAATGTACAAGAAATTCGGAGTTTCTTAGGACTAGCGGGCTATTACCGGAGGTTTATAGAAGGATTTTCAAAGATAGCCGGTCCTTTGACGCGCTTGACTCGAAAAGGCGAAAAGTTTATTTGGTCTGAGAAGTGTGAAGAGAGTTTACAAAAATTGAAGCATGACTTGACCACAGCACCAGTCTTGACGATACCTAATCCAAACGAAGAATTCACTGTCTACAGCGATGCATCAAAACAAGGACTTGGATGTGTTTTGATACAACATGGGAAGGTTATTGCATACGCTTCCAGACAGTTGAGGCCGCATGAGGTGAACTACCCTACGCATGATTTGGAGTTGGCAGCAGTTGTGCATGCCTTGAAGATTTGGCGACACTACCTATATGGAGGAAGATGTGTGATCTTCACGGACCATAAGAGTCTGAAATATCTTTTCACTCAAAAGGAGCTCAACATGAGACAGCGAAGATGGTTAGAATTGGTGAAGGACTACGATTGCTCAATTGAGTACCATCCAGGCAAGGCTAACGTGGTAGCCGATGCCTTGAGTCGAAAAGCCAAAATGGAGCTTAGTAGTTTACATACCGAGCATGAGGAGTTGATCGAGGAATTCACCAAGATGCAAATAGAGTTGGTGACATCACCCCCGGCACAAGAGCGATCATTGCATCGTTGGAGATACTACCGAGTTTGAAAATAGAGATAAATGGAGCTCAAGAACAAGATCACTTTTTGCAAGGAATGAGGAAGAAGGCACAAGGAGGCGAATACAATGGCTTCAAAGTGGATGACGAGGGAGTGTTGACTCTAAACGGAAGAATATGTGTTCCAATGGTTGAAGAATTAAGAGAGAAGATTTTAGGAGAAGCACATGGAGCTCCATACACCGCTCATCCGGGAGGAACAAAGATGTATCAAGATTTGAAAGAAAGGTTTTGGTGGAGAAGTATGAAGCGAGATATTGGATATTTCGTTGAAAGATGTTTAACTTGCCAACAAGTTAAGATTGTACACCAGCGACCAGCCGGAAAGCTTAAACCACTCGAGATTCCCGAGTGGAAATGGGAACAAATTACTATGGACTTCGTTGTGGGACTACCAAGATCATCAAAGGGAAACCACGCCATTTGGGTCATTGTTGATCGATTGACTAAATCGGCGCATTTCTTACCAGTGAAGATGACATTCAAGATGGAGCAGTTCGCTCAGTTATATGTTCAAGAAATAGTAAAACTTCATGGTGTCCCAATTTCAATAGTGTCCGATAGAGATGCGCGCTTTACTTCAAGATTTTGGGAAAGTTTGCATAAGGCCAAGGGAACAAGATTAAATTTCAGCACCGACTATCATCCACAAACCGATGGGCAATCCGAAAGAACAATCCAAATTTTAGAAGATATGTTAAGAGCATGCACACTCGACTTTGATGATGCATGGGAAAAGTTTCTACCTCTAGTCGAGTTTGCCTACAACAATAGTTATCAAGCGACCATCAAGATGGCTCCTTATGAAGCGCTTTATGGAAGGAAGTGTAGATCACCATTATATTAGGACGATGTTGGTGAGAAGGTTGTCCTAGGCCCCAAAATGATAGAAGAAGCAGTGGACAAGATTAGAGTCATTCGAGAGAGAATTAAGTCTGCTCAAGATAGACAAAAGTCTTATGCTGACCAAAGAAGGAGAGATCTACAGTTTGAAATCGGGGAACATGTCTTCTTAAAGGTTGCACCCACGAAGGGTGTTATACGATTCGAGAGAAAGGGAAAGCTTAAGCCTCGTTTTGTCAGGCCATTTGAAATTCTTGAAAGAATCGGAGTACTAGCTTATCGCTTGGCTTTGCCACCCGAATTGTCTACGGTTCATAATGTCTTTCATGTGTCAATGCTAAGGAAGTATATTCATGATCCAAGTCATGTGGTGAACTTCTCAACATTCAAGATTAGCAAGGACCTAACATACGAAGAAGAACCTGAGGCAGTCTTAGAAAGGAAGATCGTAAGAGATCGAAATCATGACGTATCATTCATTAAAGTGCAATGGAGCCGGCACACTCAAGATGAGGCTACATGGGAACGAGAGGATGAAATACAAGAAAGATACCCTTCTTTCGTCTCGGGTAAGATTTATGTCTTTACGATTAGAATTTCGAGGACGAAATTATTTATTAGTAGGGATGGATGTAACACCCAAAAAAAAAAAACTTCAAGCCCAAGAACCAAATCCTTTTAAGCCCAATAAGAAAACCCCTATGCAACGTGAAATAGAAAGAAGAGGAGATCTGATTTATATTTTTTAAAGATTTCAGAATATCTCCAAATCCTGTCTTCTTCTTATCACTCCGTAAATTAGGACAAGATGATATCTTTCAATCTTTTCTATTCATATCTTCGCTGCGAACACGTTATTAATCCCCATCATATAATCTATTCTATTCTTCTCACGTCAACAGCAACAACGCAAACTCTCTCTCTCCAGGTAAAACCTATTCTCACTTATCCTCCAAGAACGGATCATTATCTTTATGATTTTAGCCTTGCAATCAACTTCTTCTTTTCCTTTTTAATCAACTATGACCCTGTTCTTTTATTTCATCCAAGAAGGAATAATTTCAGTAATCGTTTTGAAATTTTATCTTCGTCCTTACGCTATGAGTCGCAGAATTTGGTTTCTTGTCGAGTTTTAGAAACGTGTTTTGATCGTTCTTCCTTTTGTTATTGTGAGTATAGGCAGCAAGGGTAGGGCGAGTTAGAGGAGATCGGAGTATTCGTCTTGCTAGATCAAGTGCTTAAGGTGGGATTTAATTATGTGTTATTTATTTATTTAAAACCCTACATCATGTGATTATACATGAACATGCTATGTTATCCATGAATTATTAAGCACAAGTCAAGGGTATTGAATCGCGATGCTTGCCAACATGGGTATTGAACCGAAAGGTGCTTGCCAACATGGGTATTGAACCGAAAGGTGCTTACCAACATGATTTGAAATTTCAAGTTACAAGTGTAAGAATTTCAATTTTACTCGTAGTAGAATTTGAATGATAAATAGTGCATGATTAATTTCACTGAGCTTGTGGTTGCTCACCCCTCCATTACCCCCTTTCAGGTTAGCGTGGCGGTAGCGTACGAGTGGGCGCGCATTGGCAATGAGAGACATAATAAAACTGAAATAAATAGCAGTTTATACGACTGCAACTTTGGAACTTCAATTGGGAAAATGTTGTGTCTTAAATTGGATCAGTTTGGTTATGTGAATTATTGTTAGATTCAGTATTTCATGTTTCGTGGGTATTTTAAGATTTTTGGTTCTAATATGTCATTTATTATTAAAATAACTATTTTGTTGTTGAAGAGTCATGTGCTTGATGTTACAGCATGATGAATTTTATTTTATTTTGGCATTGCTATAATTTTCAATTCTAATTGCCAATCTGTTTCAGTTAGTGGGTTAAGGTTAGTAGAATAAAATTTTATTTGAAATACTACTTGTCTCTTAATTGATTATTTAATCTTTGATAAAAACTTATCCAATTAGTGGGTCTCTGCATTGAGGAATTAAAGTTTCCAGCAAGTTAAATTCTGCCTTTATGGAAATTGTTTGACAGAAGGTACTTTGTGACAATTTTTATTTATTTGTTTTTTTTTCTTTCCTTTCTTTATTTTATTTTGACCTTGTCGATGTCCTATATGTTATGTGTTATGAATGTGGGAAATAAGCTTATTGTCCCTTTTCTTTAAAAGTTTTTGCAATAAATATTCTGTTAAGAATTAGGATTTATAAACTCAGAGGACTAAAAATCTTTATTTAATTTATTTACTTGAATTATATGCTTAAGGTTTTTTTCTGAAAATTTTAGGACATATGCTTTATGAATTTTTTTATTATTAATGGGTTATTTGTTCAAGTGTTTGGTCATTCCCTTTTTTAAAAGGACCTTTATCAAAGGATTTTTACGTATAAATCTTATTTATTAAAATTGGGGTGTGACAAGGTATTCCTTGATACTTAAGATATTATTTTTTCCCAATGATGTGTACGAATAAAAATGAGACACCTTAACGTTTCTTTGATGGAATATTTTTCTTTAAGATATAATCTTATGGTATACTAATTCTTACATGAACAAACACACAAACATGGGAAGATTAATTATACCAATTGATCAATTTCAATCACTTTTTACGTATAAATCTCACCCACACATGCATGCATATTTTAGCCTAATAAATAAGTTTTATGTTGAGAATTGTTGAAAAATATATATGTGATTTATGTTAGAGAACATTGGGTATAACCTTTTGTAGTTGGGGGAACACTTGGTTGGATAGGTGTTAAATTACTTAGACCACTACCACATGTACAAGATCTAATTATAGTTATATGTGCAATAGGTATGCACATATCATTATGCGTGTTTCTATTGTGTGCATAAACATTTTATATATGTGTGTGTAGCTTACAAGTAGAGTTTTTTTGGTGAAATTTAGGGAACCTAGGAAACATAATCTTTATAATAATCCCAGCAGTGTGTGGTGATAAGGGAATCCATTTGGAGACAAGAATGTTTGCCGCTCAACTGGCCTATCTTATGTTTATTTCTCAATGGCTATATGTTATCTCTTCCACTTTTTACCACCTCTAATCACTCATCATAATTGAAAAAAAGTTGATTAAATTTACGCTTAAAAATTGCTGTTGGTTTACAGCTGGGGAGTAGGGTCGTTATGTTGCTTTGCGGTTTGCTTAATTCATGTTCTTGAATGTCTTTGTGCTGGAATTATATGAGCATTTGTTATTAGTAGTGATTAAAATGATACTGATTCTGTGGTTTGCATATCTATTACTTATCTAGCTCTAATTTGGGAAAATATATTGATGTGAACATAAAGGAAAAAGAACTTTTGAAAGCTTGGGTAATAAGCTGAGAAAATAATTGATGCTTACATCTGAATTGTTTATAAATTTTATAAACTGATTTGTTGAGTGTTGGATAAACTGATAAAAATTGTTTGTAGAGCTACCAGTCACCATTGTGGTAGTGAAAATTCTGTTACTCAAGGAATTTATAAAAATAAGATAAAATAAAAAATAAAGAGTAGTTACTGTACTTTTTCGTATAAACAAGTTATAAGCCACTTTTTGTATGTGGCATCATATACACACTATTTAAGTCTTACTTTATATTTGATTCACTTTTACTGGCGTACGTGTTTTGATAAAAGGATCACAAAAGATGTTAAGAGAGCACTAGAGAACATTATGGTGGTGAGGAAGAGGTGACGTTTCTTTTGTTCTACTTATATTAATTTTTTTTAACTTTTTTATAATGTGAGATTTTATTTATGTATTCATTTTTGTGTTATTTAGTTTGTGTTTATGGTCTATCACATTCTTTGATAAATGAGTGGTTACGACAAATGAATATCAATTTTAATCAACATTATCGTCTATTGTCTGAAACAGAAATGTATTATCCTTTATGCATTCTTTATTACCAAATGAATGCATAATAGTTAATCTATATTGTGAAATAGTAGGGCTCGTTCAGTATGCATAGGGTAAGGATTGATTTATACATCTAATGACAATTAGTGAAGTTGAACTGGCATTTGTCGTAAAGCCTAGAACTTTTGGTTTGAACTAATTGGTTGAGATTTTAGAGCTATAAGGCTTTTGCTGGAATTGCATGGATTCATGTCTACTTCATCAGTCTGTTACTCTTAAATTTGATAAGATGCAGTTAATGCATTATCAAATTTCATTGTTACTCTTCCACCATACTCCTGCCCAAGTCGTTTGTTGAGTTTTGGCCTGCAATCTTGATGTGAAATGGTCTTTTGACATTAAATCTTAAATTAGCTTATTCTTCTTCTTTTCTCTTGATTGTGGTCTGAATTTTATGCTTTAATTGTATGTATATGATTTAGATTCATTTTATTAGATTATTATTAAATTAAATCTCTTAATTTAGCTTGACACTTAAATGCTTTAAAGGTTTTACCTACTTCTTACTATGCACCTTCCTTCTAATATGATAGTGTTCTCTCTAAATTCAGAAACAAGGCAGCGAATGGTGGCATTAGTGCTCCACATATGCGTTCTATATGTAAAGTAAGAAAGTACATATTTTGTATAGACTATAGTCTCAAAGTGGAAAGTTTGATGTCATTGGAAGTGTTTACCAATTGACGTTGCCAGGGTTCTGCCTCATCCTGATTCAAAGATTTTAATAGTACCTGCTCTATCCAGTACTTTAAAGTACTTGGAGGATTTCAGACCATGAATATCTGAATTTTCTTTTTCAAACAGGTGAACCTGGAAAGTCTATCCAACTGGAAACAGAAGCAGTTATTCAAAGAGTAATGAGCTATTCTAAAATTTTATTTGATCTTTTTTAAATATTTTATTTGGATTTAAACTTGGCTTTAGTTTCAATATAAGTTGTAACATTTTCCTTTTCTTTTATTTTTGACAAATGAAGTGTAGTAACATATAGTTCCCTAATGTTTATTTTATTTGCAGCTTTATAGAAGATCATAACACAACAACTTTCCTATCTAAAAAGTTAGTCCTCTTTCCTCATGTACTGTTGCTACTCCATGCACATTCTCTCTTCTCTCTCTCTCTCCTCCATCTTTACTAAACAATTTACTGTGTTGTTGGTTTTTTGTGTTCTCATATATCACTATTCAGAATTAAAACCTCCGGAGTTGATAATTTGCGAGTTCTGTTTATTTCATGAATTTGTTTATTATTTGTGCCATGGTTTTGTTTATTATTCATGAGTTTGTTGATGACCAAGACAGTATTGTGATGGTAAGATTATATTTAAAAAATGTCTATTTCATTCCCAGATAGAACTAAAAATGTAATATGCATAATATGCTTAATATAAATTTCTTGGATAATTTCATCGCTTAATTTAGTTTATACGTTGTATGTGCTGGTGATTTATATACAACTTAAGTTTTTGTTTTATCTTCAAATTTGTTAGCAATCAGACATTAGTTATTTTTCTATGCTCTTGATTTTATTCACTCTAGAACCTTAATTATACAGTGTGTCAGTCAGCAAATGCATTACATTGGTTTAATCTGCATAAAGATGCTTAATTAGTAAACTTAATGTCTGATTATCATCCCTGTTTGCTTGGCTCAAGCATTGCTTTCCATAGAAAATTTATGATACTTAGGCGATGAGTTTAGTAAAAGAAGGAAATGGAAAAACTACATTAGCAAATAGTGATGGTGCAAATGAAGTTGGCAAGATTCAAGAATTTGATATTGGTGTTGGCATCTGTGGATGTGAAGCGGTGGTGCAAATGAAGTTGACAAGATTCAAGAATTTGATATTGGTGTTGGCATCTGTGGATGTGAAGCGGTGCAGATTGATAAAAAAAATCTCTTTTGCATCTATAATTTTATGCCTCCTGATATTTGATACATTATTTTTCAGAATTACGACGATTGCTCTATTTATTGCATCACTATATAAAGGGAGAAAAATGTAATAAAGCTTCTGAATCCTTTTACTTTAAGAAAAGAGCATGGTATAATTACCACTATTAGTTACAGTTATTAAAATGGAATCTTTACGCACCTCTTAGCTTTTGTTTTTATTTTGAAAATTGGTGCCACAGCTTTTAATACTTTCCTCTTTAACTACTATTGTCTTTATATGTCTTATTAAAACTACACCACATTTGAAGTAAAAAGAATGTTTAATTACTACTGATTAGTTCAAAATTTTGCCATGTCCAATTATGATATTTACATAAAGTAGTTTATTATTACTCTCTAACCATACTTTCTATCGGTTTCTATATAAAATTACTACTTTACTCGAAGTTGTTATCTTGATTTGAGGGCAAGTATTATGCATGTGAGGTTATCTCACGAAATTCATTCCGCGATATGGATAATAAGTATATATTCTTAATAGAAAAATAATAACCAGCTGTACTCTAAAAACGATAATCAATTGTACCCTAAAAAAGATAATTAATATGCATCTTAAGATGTCATGATATCATGCAAGTTTTTGTGCATATTTATACATAGATGTAATTATCATATTACTTTTTGTGTAGGCTGAACTTAAAACTTATGTACAGAATAATATGTGGAACCTGATTATCCAAAAATTGGTATACAAGAAGAAGTGAAGATACTATGGTCATAGCAACTTTATAATAATTGTTCCACATAATGTATGCAAAGGATTTTATAGGTTAGCTCTGTCTTTTTTTTGTGGTAATGTCTATTCGTGAATTTTTTTCCTTCGTAAATTTAAACCATCTAAATTTATGATTAAAGATGGAATAATACATTATTTTGTGTCTAATAATATAATAATAATTGGAGTAAGTAATATATTTATGAAATATTGTGATAGCTGTATTAGGTTGATTAATTATTAGTGCTCTTAGTATTATAAAAGTTTATTGCAGATATTAGAGCTCTTTATGGGTAATAGGCTGAGATGTGGAAATTTTTTTTTTCATTACAATGAATGACAAGGTGGTATTGTTCTTGGAATTAGTTTATTGTTATGTTGTTCCATATTATTTATTTAAGTTTTGTAGGATCAATTGTTCTTAAGTTTCAATATCAAAACAGTTCTAAAAATTTTATTTGAAAAAGATGACGTGAGGTAGAGGAAATTTATATTTTGTTTTTTGCAGGAATTATGTTTTTAGGGAAGTATTTAGAAATGTGAAATTTTTTGTTATGAACTAATTTTAGATTAAATAAATATTACAAACCCTCCCAAGATAGGATTTTAAGGGAAGTATTTAGAAACGTAGGGAATAATATTAAATTAGATAAATATTATACTCCATTAGTCTCAATATAAGGTATACATTTCCTTTTTTTACAAGTGTGGCTAACAAAAAAAAATTCTAAATGGGGTTTACACATATCACTAATACATTTACCTCATGTATATAGTATTAAAATAATCTCTTAATTTCCGTTCAAAAAATATTACAAAATATTTCATCTCTTAATTATGTAAAAACAAATGTATACTTACACTGTTATAACTATTAACGTGCAACTGGACTGTTTCTATAGTACATAAAAATAACAAGTATTATTTTGGAAGTGGGTACGTAGGATCTGTTTGAAAGGTTTTATAATATATGCATTGGTGATGTTATAACGTTTACGTATTGTAAAGATAATGTGTTGATGTTTATAATTCATGATGACAATGAATTTAAAAGAAAAATGAAAGGTGGACTCATTACATTAATGATCGTATTTTGTTTATAATTATATTGTTCAAAAGATTAATCCTTTTTGTTAATATTATTTAATTAAATTAAAGTTTTGGTTTATAATTTTATAAATTCAGTCAACCCTTTTGCAATTAAAATATATAAACATATAGGACATGGAATCATAAAAGAAATACATAATTTTATCAAATTGATATAAAACAAATTCGACGAATATAAAGAGATTAACACATATGAGTAACTTCGTTCCCAAAACTCAACATCTTAAGGGTAAAATAAATAAATATTCAAAGAAACAAATTTATAGTATGCAATCTTCAAATTTAGTTAATCAGTACTCTTTACGATTATACATCTTTGTAAAGTGATCCTATAATATTATTCGTCTTTTAAATAGTTAGTATCAAATTAAAAAAATTATTAAACACAATCCCGTGCATCACACGGGTCGAAACGCTAGTTACTATAATTTTCTTAAGATTATTATTATGGATTGAGTGCAAATGTATTGGCAAATTATTTGAATAGTAGAAGGAGAAATATTGTCAAATTGAGAGATTTGAAGAAGAGTATATATATATATAGCACAAACATCAAATGTGAGCGGCATGCCAACATGGCATGATCACTAAATAGTGACAAGGATGAGACAAAGCTCCTACGACAATAATTAAAGGTGAAATTGTTGGAAATTAATCCATAACTCCTAATATTTAAGACCCTATCATGATAAATTGAGATCAAACTGTAATGCGGAAGCATACCTTAATCCGTGGAGTTGTTTAGGCGGAACACAAACTTAAAAATCGATAGGTATTACGGTCTTCCTCAACTAAGCCTCCTTATTCCTTTATGGGACCGTCGTAATCCCTTCCGATGGAGAGAAGAGAAGACTATGTGTGGCTTAATGTATCGGGGACTATAACCTGTGAGCCTTTATATACTACACAACTTGGTCACCTATTATCACACAGTCATGTAGTATTTGGTATCTACTCAATTGACCCATATCATTATTATTATAGCCCATGGACTTTACACCTTAATTGGATCACTTAATTAAGTCCATAAATTAATTGAATAGCTAATATAATTGCATAATAATATATTGCTCACAATTAGATTATATTGGAAATTAAAAATTTCTTAACAATCTCCCACTTGAGTTATATATTGTTCCCAAGCAATTATATCAAGAGTCCTTAATTGCGCAACTTTATGCTATACATTTTCAGGCTATACTTTACAATCTGGTCCATCTCATATATTAATATAGAACTACCGCGGCATTCACCACATTACAAATCGTGGTTAAACCCCAACAATCACCAATATCAATATACTCAATGATATAGATCAAATATGATGAGTAGCATGAAAATTACATGTAATGTGATCGACATCATGTCTATTTCCAACTGGTCCAACTTTAATCTTTATTGAGATCAATCCATAATGTAAGATATTACAAAAGGGAAAATTACTTAAATGAACTCAGAATGAATTCAAAACCATCAACTTTATTCTGTAGAAAACTGAATTATATCAAGAGTCCTTAATTGCAACTTTATGCTATTCATTTCCAGGCTATACTTAACAATCTGGTCCATCTCATATATTAATATAGAACTACCACGGCATTCACCACATTACAAATCGTGGTTAAACCCCAACAATCACCAATATCAATATACTCAATGACATAGATCAAATATGGTGAGTAGCATGAAAATTACATGTAATGTGATCGACATCATGTATATTTCCAACTGGTCCAACTTTAATCTTTATTGAGATCAATCCATGATGTAAAATATTACAAAAGGGAAAATTACTTAAATGAACTCAGAATGAATTCAAAACCATCAACTTTATTCTACAGAAAACTAAATTACCAAATCAAAGTGTCTTAAAAATCTTAATGAACAATAAATATAGACTCCCACTAAACCAATATATTCTAAAACCATATAACACCCACATGAGTAGCTAGCTCATAAAAATTACAGGGCGTTGAATACATAATTGGCGGATCCACATTTAGAGTCTATTGTGATATGCTCTACTTAAATTTTATCCATATAAAATACTTTCTTTAACAACTAATAATTCTATGTCAATATGGTTGACTTATAAGTATTCTTTTTGTTATTAATATACTTTATTGCGAACTATTTGTCATGATAAACTTTATGTGACAAAGCTTCACAATCTTTATTTCATGATTGAATGCCCCTTAGTGTGCTATAATTTCTGTTGTCATGGTTAATGAGCTACAATTGTTTGCTTAACACTTTTGCATGTACAACTCTCCCGACCAACAGAAGATGTAGCCTAAAGTGGATCTTATACTGTATTAGCATCAAACAAAACTCAGAATCAGACTTTTTTATGATCTCTAACAAATTTGATTTCTGATGTGCAATCATGTTATCCTTAATTCTCTACAAATACTTTATAAAGATCCATACTAGAGTTACTTAAATGTCTACTTAATATACCAACAACAAAAACCAAATCAGGTTTTTTACAGACCTCATCATACAACAATTTTCAACTGTCAAAGCATATAGAATATTTCTACATTTCCTAAATCTTTAGTTTTACTTTAGGGCTCTTGATTGAGACTGCACTTATCTCCTTAGTTTAACTTAAATCTTCTCCCATGGAATTACATAATAATCTACATTTGTCTCAAAATCAAATGAGACAATTACTTCATGATGATGATTGTGATTCTTTTACGGTAAAGTTTTCTTGAATGCATAGATGAATTTCCTTTTAGTTCTTAAATCGTTGAGATCGTTTCATCAATGTTACCATCATTAAACTTTATCTTTACATTCATCTAATGTGATTCAAGAGCAAAATATGCTACCAATGTCACGATTATCTTAAAAGAATCTTTCTCAGTAACTAGATAAAAAGTCCCTTAAAATAATACCTTATTTTCCTTTTGAGTATAATCCTTTACCAAGATTCAAACCTAATCATCTTGTATTGATTTAAACTCATAACTTATAACATTAATCCACTTTTGAGTATTTAGACATTGTATGGCTTGATGAACATTGTTTGAATGTTCTACCATTAATTTCATAGTGTCTTCATTATTTTGGAGAAGAACTATTAAATCATCCCAAAGTGTCTTTCTCCTAACTCTAGTGGTTTCCTTAGTGACATTAATTCTTGAGGTTGTTGAATTTGTTATTCCTTAAATATTATTGACATTGTCATATCAATATTCTGAATTTTCACATTCTTAAAAGCTTTAGTAGGGGTCAAAATTGATTCCCCTTCAAAGACAATGTCTCTAATATTACTCTTCCCCCTCAAATCAATATCCTCAAATAATACCGTTTTACCTATCTCAAATATGATTCGATTAATTGGATTATAAACCTGTTATCTTTATTCATAATCAATAAAATAGTCGGTATCTATTTGAGCCCAATTTTCTCTAGTAGATCCCAATGATCTAGCCTTAGTTAGACATTACCATATGTGAAACTCAAAAGAGTTCTTACAACTACTATAATTGGTACCTTATTGAGACTGCTGCAATCTTTAGTATTTCTCTCAACCATATCCTGTGAAGTTCTTATTTTATCTTTTAACTACACCACTTACATTGAGTAATCTTAATGTGGTATATTATAAGATAATTCTACAAGCTTTTAGGAGAAAACATAAAGTTATGCTTTAATTTTCTTTAACAGCTTTCTTAATGGGTTTTCTTGTATTGCCTTTATACTTTATTGAGACAAAATTTTCTTAAAACCTACTAGTCTTATCTTTATTGTTGAAGTGCTCATCATGTATGATTTTGTTGTTGATATAGGTTAAACTTAATTAACAGACTTCTTTATTGTACAGAGAATTATTCAAAATAATTTATCATGCTCACATTAAACTTTATATTCTTTAAAAATTTAAATAACTTAGAATCATCTTGAGGATTCGAGCACAACATTAGTATCAAGTCTTTGGACAATAATACTAATTTAAATGATACTCTCATGTAGTGGTCAAATACTGACAATAGAAATTGTCAAGCAATAGCTTTCCTTTGGGCCGACTTATTACTCACATGTCAAACAAATAATCGTCACGTACTCACTAAAACAGATGCTTGTGTATTTCGGGTCAAATATTAATCTACATTTGGGCTGATCAATACTCGCATGAAGATACACTCGCACAACATTATTAATTGGGAACCCATCACAAGACACCTTGTGCAACATTAACCTCGTCTATGGACAAAAATTAACTGCAGAGGTAATCTTGGTGTAATAATCAAATATTGATAATAAGTTATGTCAAACAAAAATCTATCTATGGACCGACTGATGTTCACATGAACAATTAAAATTAATTATCACATGCTTATTATCACATGTGTGTTATTATTCTGTTAAACTGTGCCTACCTATGGGCCAAACACAGAACACATAAATAATTCCACACTCATCTATGTAATATCAATAAAGTCTTTCTCCACACACAGAGATCGCTTTGACAACATGGTGCTTTGATTGACTAGATTGAAAAATTACTAGACTAATTAAATAAATATTTTAAAAATAAATATTTATGTTTAATTGAACGACATTAAAAATATCTCCCCAAATTTAATTTAATTAAATTCCATAAACCAAATAGGAATATTAGATGATCCTCACAAATTTTTTCATTAGGAAGGATTTCTTAACTTAATTAGGAATTTTCAAATCTTAATTTAGAATATCAACACCAATTAACATAAGAGTGAGGCTTGCGTGCACCCGGGCGCACGGAACACATTCCGTGCGCCTTTAGAAATTTTGTATTATGGGTAAGGGTACATTAATTTGGTCTAAAGGGTATACACTTTAATTACTAAAAGGTACACAATTTTGTTCTAAAGGGTATACACTTTTCATTAATATTTTTTTTTTTAGAAAATAAAGGGTACACATTTTTATACTAAAGGGTATACAATTTAACACAAAATTCTAAAGGCGCACGGAGTGTTGTTCGTGCGCCCAGATTTTTCTTTAGAAAATAAAGGGTACACATCTGTATACTAAAAGGTATACAATTTAGCACAAATTTCTAAAGGCGCACGAAAAGTGTTCCGTGCGCCCGGGTGCACAGGAGCTTTTGCCTTAACATAAATTGATACTTTAACATTAAACCAAAGATCATGTATTTATTTGCTAAAAAGCACTAATATCAATTAACACAATTACATATTAATTAATCATGCTAAAGATGATCATCCATGCTTTTAAATTAAAGCATACATGTAAGCAATTATCCAACGATTACTACCATATATGAATTAATCACCACACTCATATGTAATCACAAATTAATAAAATAACACATTAATAACTGCAGTAAAAATTTGTGATAAATCCTTAGTCCAAATTTATGTGGTCTACCAAAAAAAGCTATCTAAATATGGATATGCCACATGGGTAAATCAATTAGTGAATTTTGAATTTAATCTCAATCGAATATAAGATCTCTTCTCTTAACTTAATTATGGATTCTAAATCCTAATTTGAAATAAATTAAATTAGGCAAATATCATTTTATAATATTTCAAATATACTATCAAATTACTTATGACATGCATGTCCAATTTAATATGACACATAACTTATTACTAAAATTATCAAACCAAAATCTATTGGACACTAACTTTAGATAGAATAATTAAAATATACACCATTCGAAATATACACAAGTATTCATATTGCTCATATATGAATAATTAATGTAATATTCTAATATTTATGACACCATTATTCTATCAACAAATAGCAACAACACTATTGGTCAAAGTTTTTGCAAGTGAACTATCATTTCACAAAAAATCGAGACTAATCAATCTCATAACAAAAATAATACAATTGATATTGCAAATCATTGAAACTAATACAATAAACTGCATATTATATCAATAAATTAATCCAATCATAAGCAATTGTATCATCGTCAAAACAGAGGACTGTTATAACTTAATTAATGAAACAATGCAAATCTGAATAATCAAATTACGGGAATTAATCCAAATCAAATCCACCACGTAAAGAATAATTGAAACACTATTCACTGAAATGGCAAACCACTATTATCATTAAAAAAATTAATTAACATCGAAGGCAGAATGCAAGAGTAATACTCATGAGTGATCAATTCTCTTGCTTGTGGCGCAGAGATTCCGAAATGAAGTATATTCTTGAGTTCAATATTTACAAAACATCTTGCAATTGAAAAAAATTACAAACCAAATTACTAGAATATAATCATTTATTGCATTTATGCATTTCAATGAATACCATTGACCGGAGAACAACCCAACATCAATTATGAAAATTAATGAAAGCCATAATCAGTAGAGACATATCCATATTAATCGATATAATTTGCAATTACGCCAGTGGATTTTAAAGTTGCGAAAGAATCATCATTAATCCATGATTTTAATTCTCCAAAGATGTTGCCCAAACAACATTTGAATTAAAATGCATAAACAACTCCAGTCACCATCCTCGGGTGTTTATTCAATTTAATTAATAAATATACACACAAAACTGGATCACAAACAGTCAAGATTAACCATAATGAAACTTAATCAAAATCTCAACTTTCAAATATCAATTTTACCTATCTCAGAGAATGATTTATAGGGTGGCTCTGATACCACTTGTTGGAAATTAATCTATAAGTCCTAATACTTAAGACCCTATCATGATAAACTGAGATCAAATTGTAATGCGGAAGCGTATCTTAATCTGTGGAGTTGTCTAGGCGGAACAAGAACTTGAAGATCGATAGGTATTACGGTCTTCCTCAACTAAGCCTTTTTATTTCTTTATGGGATCGTCGTAATCTCTTCCGATGGGGAGAAGAGAAGACTATGTGTGGGTTAATGTATTGAGGACCATAACCTGTGAGTCTTTATATACTACACAACTGGGCCACTCATTATCACACAGTCATATAGTATTGTGTATCTACTCAATTGACTCATATCATTATTATTATAGCCCATGAACTTTACACCTTAATTGGATCACTTAATTAAATCCATAAATTAATTGAATAGCTAATATAATTGCATAATAATATATTGCTCACAATTAGATTATATTAAAAATTAAAAATTTCCTAACAGAAATGAGCTGCTATACTTCTGGTAAACACTTAAATGATAGAAAAATTGTAGATTTTCCATCACTAACTACGACCATTTGAATTAATGAATTACATACGAGCATGCTTTTTATTCTTTTAACGGCCCGTATGACTGCACCACGGATAGTTAAGTGTGGCTTCACATCTTTATAATACTAAACGAGGGTTTTCTTAATCCTAAGTGTCATTCTCTCCTTAATCCAAGGCTGACTTGGCAGCCTCTAATATTTTTGTTAATTTATTCTTTTTCTCCCCTTTTTTGGTTGTTTACCCTTCTTTTTTATTAAAGAATGCGAGCGTTACATAAATGCCAATCTCATTTTTTCTTCCCCTACATCAAATCTTCAGGCTACAAATTAATTGCAGAAGCCTTAGAGTCCTTGAGTTTTGAGATTCTCAATATGCTATTCAAGAATCCAAAATTTGCTTTTGTGGAACTCAAGGTCAAGGAATAAATTTCCAAGATCAGATAATTTACTTGACGGAGGAGACTAGGAAGAAAATTGGTGATGGCGTGTTTGATGTTGGAGGGAATAATGGCATCAGAAATTGGAGTTCAATGGGGGAACGTTTCCGCAGTGTTATATGGATGGAGTGCATTTTAACAGCGGGAGGTTGTCAAGATTCGCGGCTGTCAATATTTTTAAGGAGATGGGAGTTCAAGTCACACTTCAAGATTCAGTTCCTTTCACGAGAACAGGTAATGTGTAATCTTTCTTTGTGCAATGATTTTTTTTTTAAATTGATTTAGAATCTGCTAATCATCCATCTTATTCCTCAGATTACCCTTTCTCCTTAAGTCTGCGTGTGTGTACTTTGGTACCACACATCAAAATTCTGATGTAAACATTGATGTTCACTATTAAGTATTTTAGGCAAACCAATGAATCTAGGTATAAACTATCTATGTTTGGTTATTATGTAGTTTTAGGCTAACCTATGAATCTCGGTATAAACTATCTAGGCTATCACATCAAAAGCTATATATGTGCTTTTAGTGTCTTGTGGTATGAAGTATTTGCAACCAAATAATCTTTTATCACATTGTGGCTTCAATTGTTCTTATGTATGTATAGGTTCTAAAGGTCAATTGTTTTTGACTAGGTACATAAATAATTCAATTACAAGTTTGATTATTAATACAAAAACAGAATGATGTGGATAACTGATTTGCGCACTTAAATTTCAAGTGCATAATATTTCAGAATGGGATTATCCAATTCTTAGTTTATTTTTGTCAATCTTTACTTATAACTCAAGTCAATGATTTGTACCATTGTACTTTCTCAGTGCTTGCATTCTCATCGTTCTTTCCCATTGAAGTTACCTTGCATTTTCTTTTGTAAACCTATGTTTTTGTGTTGGCCACAAATACCCCTATCCTCTCCAATTCATATCGTTGATTCTCCTATATGTACAACAGTTAATCAACCAACCGAAGTTGCCGCCGCAGAGCTCCACCAGCCTTCTACCATGGGTTGTCTGCACAATAATGGGTCTATTTTCTCACCATCTCTCTCTTTTTTTCCTCTTATGATTTGTCTATTCTGATTATAGATGATGTATTTTCTCAACTTCAGCAGTGAGGGTAGGTCAGCGACAACACTGCCATACCAAAGGGCTCTGCCAAGCTGGCTTAAGATCTCATGCCAGGATGTACGTGAATAGAGTTCTATTGATCTTCTTTCTTCTTCTTATTATGATTATAATAAGTTAGACGTGATGACTAGCACTTCAATCAACCACTGTTTATCTTATTATGGTTTAATTAGGAATAAATTAAACATGACTATCCAAAGAATATAAATGAAGATTAAAAAAATTACAAATCACGAGAGCTTGCCATGTCAGATTCAAATGATTGAGAAACTGCCACATCAGCAAATAGAAACCTTTGTTTTGTAGTTTAAAGATTAAATTTTGTGAAATGGACCAAGATATTTCTCCAATTTCATGATATTCGCATAGTTTTATCTGCAATTGTAATATATACTGCAATATAAAAAGTAGAGAATTTGTATAGAAAAGAATCAAACGCTCAAAATTGCTATATATTTTAACAGGTAACGTGAAGAAAGATCCTATAGCATTGTTGTTGTATTCTGTAGTGAAGAATTCATGCAAATATGAAAACAAATTGCTTCAAGTACTTGATGTCAGGTAAAAGGTTATTTTGAAATTTATCTTCTTATTCTTTTCTTAGTTCTCTTTTGAGTAATGATTTTATATACATGGTGTAGTAAAATTATTATTTTGCAAGCTACAAACTCTCATCTAAAGTCGGATGTAACCTCTATGACACCATCAGGGTAACTTATTTATATTTTATGAATTTAGTTATCAATGAGGCAACTTTTTTTTAATAATTATTTTTTCAATTTGTAAGATTGGATTCAACCCTTCTGCTTTGCGTGAGATGGTAAGTGAAAGCATGTCTGACTGGACTGGCATGTTAATCATTTTACCTAATCGTTTGAGTTGTTCATTTTATTCTTATAAATTCTAAACAGGTTGTTGTGGTGTCTAATGTCAGCTGGTAAAATATTGGAGGGCTGAAAATGTCAAGCAAGTTTATGCTTAAACCTGGTCTAATTATAGGATTTTCGTGAATTATCAAAATGATGAAAATAAACCACTGTAACTTTGGGTGTTTCCTTAGTGTACAAAACAAAGGCATTAACTGTTAATCTCTCTCTCTTTTCATGATAGCGGTAACATGTAAGTTACGTACATCACTTGCCTCTCATAAAATTTATCAGTAGCTTTATCAATCTACCTTATTGACATCACTTGGTTCTTTTGATTCCAGGCACCATTACCAAGCTTAAGCTTCTATGATGCAGCAAAGCAAATCTATTCAGTTGGATCTCACTGAAAGTATTGGTATCATCTTTAGGTTAAAACTGAACTTTTCGAGTATAATTCTGTTTTAGTCTCAAATATTTCTCACATAAACAATATGCAAAACAGAATATCTAAGATTTAACCTTCCAGGACGTTTAGTAGTGGTGGATGATAGGCTGCTAATAGTCATAGAACTATTAATATTGCTCTATCTAAATCATTAATTTTATAATCATAATTAAAAATATATAGATAAAATAAGGTTTATGTCTCCCCTTAGCTTGCAGCATACTACTGTGCTTCTTTAATTTATGGTGAATTTTCCAATCTTAAAAGGGATAATGAGTTCTGTTTAGTCTTTATCTTTCTATCCTATTAATCTATTAAGTAATTGTTTCATGTGTTGAAAGTTATAGTATTAATAGTTTGGTTGCTCTTAAACTACGTAACAGATGGATGATAATCCTACCACGGGTAACGTCGACGCATTAAATGTGACGTCACAACTACAAAAGAAGAGAAAAGAGCCAGCATAGACTTATGTGGCTTTTAACAGTTAAAAGTGAATTGTTCAAGCATGCATTAAATGTGATAATAGTTCATGTGTACAATGTCTAATTACTCAATGTTGCATATTGTTTATGTGCTGAAATTTTTCCTTTGATCTCCTCACTCCAGTTGCCTTAGAAAACATACGCTCACATACTCTCAGATGCATGAAAATATGTAACTTTTAAATACACTTTAATTATAGGGCAAAGGGTCAGTTTTCCCCTCCAACTTATCCCTCTGGATCAACTATTCCCCTAATCTAATTATTTGTTTATCCAAGCACTTATCCATTTCAAGGTGGATCAGTTTAGCCCTTTAGTTTTCTTAAATAAAATATTTGAAACCCTCCCTTCTAAAAATTCCCTAACGGCGTGTATCTGGATGGCCAAAACTATCTCTTCTTCTTCCCTCTTTGTTAAATTCCCAATCTGATCTCACCCTTTTTGATAGGTATATATATTTGCTTGTGATTTTCTTACATTCTAATGAATTGAACGCTTGCTTATGGCTTGTTGGTTGAAGAAATGAGCAGCAGCCGCTGCCATGGGAGAGTGATCGCTATATTCCTCAAGAGTGCTTAGAGCCGTTATATCATGTGTTGTCATATGCAAATTACCCTGACATGGAAATGGAGCTCCCTATATGAGAGGGAGTTATCTCCTTCACTCAACTTATCAATGGCTATGGCTGTTGGAAACATCATGGATCGAGAGATGAGGAACATACATATAGATAGCATCAATCATCTTGAAGATAACACTAAAGATTCAATGTCGGGCGGTGGAGGGCCGCTCGGCGAAGCCCTGCAACCGGTTTCGCCGTCGGGAGTTCTTCACTGGACAATATTCTCAAACTCCGACAACAGTGTTTGCAATAGCCCAACTGGTGTGCCTCCTCCCCTTGAGGATAATCAAACCAGTGGCACAATTACAACAATCAAGAAAATATTGTTTGTTTGGTATTTCCTTTTTGAATCAACTCAACTTGATTTCTTTGTTGTACTGATGAGTCTTGTTTTACTGTTTTATGTTTGAAATGAGAAACTCTTCTCGATGGCCATCCTGTCAATTCAAACGCAGGCAAATCTTCCTCATATTTCTTTGTGGGGGTAATTCCATTCTGAAAAAATATCTGCTCGTGTAGTTATTTCAGGAAAAATGCCAATGTGTAACGCCATTAGGAATTTTTTAATGGGGGGTTTCAAATGTTTTATATAAGAAAATTAAAGGGCTAAATTGATCCGCCTTGAAATGGACAAGGACTTAGATGAACAAATAATTAGATTAGGGGGATCCAGACGAATAAGTTGGAGGGGTCAACTGACCCTTTGCCCTTAATTATATGAGTTACTTTTGTTGGAGTTTATGACATTTTTTGTTGCTGGTGTAGGGACAAAACTATATTTGTATGCATTCAAGAAGATCAACGATGTCACTTGTGAGAAAGCGGGTTTTTTCTGGAATCAAGAAGAAAGAAAATCAAGTTGGTTTCTTGGTTTCTCTTTTTGATTCCACGGATCTCAATCATGATTTGATTCTATGGAACTCAAGTTAGGGACCGGAATGGTATAATTTAACCTTAAATACTTCTCTTGATCTTACCTTTTGATCTTATCTTATTTAATTTTCTGCGTACAATTTTTCCTAAGACAAAAACTTGTGTGTGCCCGGGCATACGGGAGCACATTTCGTGTGTCTTTAGAATTTTGTGCTAAATTTTATACCTTTTAGTATAAAGATGTGTATCCTTTATTTTACAAAGCAAAAACTTGTGTGCGCCAGGGCGCACGGAAGCACACTCCGTGTGCCTTTAGAATTTTATGTTAAATTGTATACCCTTTAGTATAAATATGTGTACCCTTTATTTTCTGAACAAAAATAAAAAATATAATGAAAAGTGTATACCCTTTAGAACAAAATGGTGTACCCTTATTAATTAAAGTGTGTACCCTTTAGAACAAAACAATGTACCCTTATCCATAATACTAATTTCTAAAGGCGCACATCGTGCGCCCGGACGCACGCAAGCCGAACTTTTTCCTAATTATGTTAATTTTATTTTAAGTCTGTAGGAAAATCTTTGATATAAATTAATTACTTTACACTTTAAAAATTAAATTGTCGTAATGACCTAAATTTAAAAAAATAAAATATTTCCTTTTACTACTATGAAAATTTAAATATAAATGAATCTCAGAATTGAGACATTAATATTAAAATTTGTATAGAGGCATTTTCAATAATATTATACAATTATTTTGCTAATTATATTAAATTTTACAAGTAAAATAGTAGTATTCAATTAAACTTTTATACTCCTTTTTAATTGCTATAGTCAATCAATAAATATTTATTCTATTTATTATACATAAAAATAAATTAATTAATAATTACATTTATCATAAATTATTTAAATTCAAATAATATTATTAATTAAATGATAAAAAACTTATAAATTATCTTAAATTCAAATAATATTATTAATTAAATAATAAAAAACTTAATGAGCCCGCGTAACACATGGATTATTTACTAGTACTAGATACATTAATGAATCGAGTGCTAAGTGATATACTGACTCATAATTATTAATAAGGTTAATTGCAGTTAAATACATGACATTTCTCACTTTTTTCAATTTAATCACAAAACTTTTTTTATTAAAAAAATACATGATCTTTTCCTCTTCCCTCAATTTAATCATGAGCTTTCTTTTTATCAATTATATACACAACCTTATTATAATTTTCTCAATTTTATCACAAACTTTCTTTTATTTATAAACATGTGATTTTTTATGTTTTACAATTTAATTTAATTAAAATTATTCTATTAATAAAAATCAATACAAAATAAACACTTGAAATATAATACAAAAATTACATATTAAATATAATAAAATATAAAAAAATCGTAAAAAATTCATAGAATATTATATCTCAAATTTAAAATTAATTATCTTTTAAGATAATTAAAGAATAAAAAAAAATCATAAATACTGACCTATATATTGAAAACATTCTTTTTTTTTTAAAATTTTAAATTCTTTAATTATCTAAAAAGCTAATTAATTTTAAATCGAGTTAGTATATAATTTTATGTATATTTTTATGAAATTTTTAATATTTAATATGCAATTTGTACATTATATTCAAATATTTAATTTGTATAGAATTTTAATTAAATTGTAAACTAAAATATTACATACTTAATTAATAAAAGAAAAAGGTCGTGATAAAATTGAGAGAATGAATTAAGATCGTGCATTTAATTGATAAAAAGAAAGTTCATGATTAAATTGAGAGGAGAGGAAAAAATATGTATTTTTTTATAAAAAAATAATTCGTAATTAAATTGAAAAAGAAAAGAAATGTCGTGTATAATTATTCTCCAATTTACTTTAGATCACTACTACAAAAAAGGGCTTTAGTATCAGTATATTTAGTATCCATAAAATATTTGATAATTAAAGTAGTTGTTTGTAACTAAATTTCTCGCTCTGATACTAATTTTATAAACCTAATATAAATAGTATCAGAAAATATATAAATGATACTATTCTAGTTCTAGTATCAATTCTTTTTTTTATACTATTCATCTATAGCATCCTCTCCTTTTCAATTGATACAAATTTCATTTTTAGTATCACCATTTTTTTGTTATTAATACTAAATGTTTAATAAATTTTTTAAAAAAATCCCATTTTATTTGTTGGTATCAAGTGTTTCAGATGCTAATTCTAGTAGCAGAAAATTTTATCTACCATGGTGTTAGTATCAAAATTAATTATACTACTGATTTAAATTATTTTGCATACGGGTATGCTTTACTTTAGGTATCGTTAGTATGGATACCATTTTAAAGTGTCCTATTAATCCATAAATTTACTCCAATTAAGAACTCTTTTAAGAGATACTATTAAGCATAAATAAATTCACTCCAAACAAAACTATATTCACATTTTTCAAAGTTGAAACTTATAAACCCTAGATCTACAATCAACGAATCCACGAGGAAGATGATGCTCAAGTTTCAGGAGGTTAGTCCATGGATGATGTTCGGCCATGTTGCTTGCAATGGTGCGATCATGGAGGCTTTTGAAGGCGAGGGTTAGCTTCATATAATTGACATCAGCAACACCTACTGCACGCAGTGGGCGACTTTGCTGGAAGCCATCGCCACCCGCAGCAACGAGATGCCGTATCTAAGGATCACCACTGTCGTCGCGAGAAAATCCGATGGCGGCGGAGCGGCGGTGCAGAAGGTCATGAGAGAGATAGGTAGCCGTATGGAGAAATTTGCCTGGCTGATGGGAGTACCTTTCAAATTCAACGTCGTTCATCATGATGGCGATCTGTCTGAGTTGGATTTAATCGGTCTGGATATCCGAGAATATGAAACCCTCGCCGTGAATTACGTCTGAATGCTGCATTCAGTGGCGCCGATCTGCGGGCAGAGAGATTATCTGGTGTCGATTTTCCAGCGATTGCAGCCGCGAATTGTGACGATTGTTGAAGAAGAAGCGAATCTGGATGTAGGACGAGAATCCAATTCCGTTTAATCTCTTTTTTAGTTGTTGTTTCTTCTGTTTTTGAATGTGATGATTGAATGAGTGGTTCCTGCATAATAGGATGGATGATTTGAAGCCGATGAGCACAGAGCAGTTGAGGGAGTATGGCCATCACATAGTCTACTTCTACAATGCTACAAGAGGTAATAAATAGCCTCTCTATTTCGACTTCTTGTTAGTTATGGCTTTCATGCTAATGCTTGTTGGCTTATCATGCACCTGGTAGCTTGACAAAGCTCAGCTCCCTCACCTTTATTAGTCATGACTCCATGTTTGCGTCTGTTTTTTAGTGAGAAACCAAAACTATTCTCTTTCCTCCCTCTCTCTCTGTCTAAAAAAGCTTGTTTACCTGGATGTTGATTCATTTATCTTGATTCCACCCGATTGATGTTATTCTTGTTGGTTAATTATGTAAAACCAGGCCTGCCTTACTTGGACATAAAAGACTTCTAAGGGATAACTCTTCTTCCCCCATTGCTGCGTATCAGGTATTTCTCTTTTTGAATTTTGCTGGTATTGTGCACTTCTCTACTTAGAACCAAACATTAAATTTTATCTTGTTTCTCTATATCTATTTGTGTTTCAGTGAAATGACTATTGCTTTTGTTTATTATTGAGAATGCAGAACTGGAAACAGATTGTTGGCCAGATTCGATGTAGCATCACAAAAATGGGAACTGTCTACAATATGGCAGAATGTGCAAAATTTTAGTTATAGGTAAATAAATTTTATTCCTTACAAGCTTTTACAGCGTTTTGGTTCACCAAGATTTGATTGTTGTTGTGTCTTACTGTCTTTTAAATTTATGTTTCTGTGAAGTACATAATAATTATCAATAGATGTACGAACTTGCATAATACTGACAACATATTGTGCACACATGGAAGATTTCTTGAATCTATTTTTTGATCTTGTGAATTATCAATAGTTATTTTTTTATTTACGTCTCTTTTTAATAGAGGATCTTCTGTTTTGTTGCAATTTTGATTCTGTGGCTGCTTCTTGTTCAAGGATTGGGATGTTGTGTGGATTATTTAACCTTTTGCTTGCTTTGGATGCTGAAATTGGTCCATCTATGTTGATACCTTTGTTTTATTTGATATCAAGTATTGGATGAAGTGGAAGGATGATTAAGCCCTAGGTCTATTATTAGCATTGTCAATTTTTGGGAATTTCATGTAGAATAGAGTTTCTTGTGTCATAAAATCATTTAGTTACATTTGGCTTGTTCATGTTGTTCTTATGATTTTTTGTTGATTTGAGATAAGTTAGATGCTGATAATAGTTCAGCATATTATTTACTTACTCTTTAATCTTTGCTCTCTCAGTTTCAATTAATTACATATATGTTACAAAAGTGGGAGGTGTGTTTATATCAACTATAATGTTGTATGTTCTTTCATAAGTTGGGGAGGCACCTAAAGTTAATTAAATTGCATTCCTGAACTTGAATATAATATAATTATTGAACTTATAATAATTGAGAGATGTGTGTTTCAGTGCTTAAGTTTCTCACACATTGTATCTGGACTTGTGTCGAACAAATTGAACAACAAACAATGTTCGCCATCACAAATCCAACTTCTGTAAGGTAAAATATAGTATAATACTGCTACTCCAAGCTCGTCTCCTTAGAATGCATGCATGTCTTTGTGGTAACTTTTGTGTAAAGCAGGATTTAGGAATCACATAGTGAATGCAGTGAAAGGCTTCTCGTCACAGAACGGACTGTTTTTGAATTCGTGTTTTGCTCATTGCCAATCTGAGAGACAGGACACATGGTTCGAGTTTGAGTAAATGATTTACTTAATGAGACTATACTACAAGTAAGTAATAGTCATTGGTTGTTCATTAAAGGAGATGCGCTGGTTGTATTTTATATTCTATATTTTATTCCAGGTTGCTGTCAAGAAAATGAAGAGAAAGTTCTATTACTGGGAGGAATATATGAACCTGTGAGAAGTTAAGGTTTGTGAATCAACTAAATGGTGGGCTTATTACTAACAAAAATGGAATGTTACTCTTAGGAAAATTTGGTGGATATAGGTAGTTGTTTTAATTGGGAAAGCTAACTGTCCTTTGATCTTTTTTAGGGTAGGTAGTTGTTTTAATTGGGAGAGATCTGGATTTAATGGAGCATGGACACTTAACCCTCTTATATTTGACAATTCCTACTTTAAGTAAGCTGCTAATTAATTCATATGTAGATGCTAGCTAAGATGAGTTTAAGGAAACACAAAAGTGATCAGCTTTCTTGAATTTGTTCAACTTGGGGAGCTTCGTAGTGGAGAGAAAGAGGGCCTTATCCAGCTGCCTTCAATCAAGGCTCTTCTAGAAGATCCTGTCTTCCATTCATTTGTCGAAAAATACGCAGTAAGTCATAATTAAAATTTATTGATCTTACATTTTGGAATCAGTTATTCAGTAACTTAAAGATAATGAACTTTGCAGGAAATAGCTGAGTTATATGAGCAAGAGAAGAACTTGGAGCATGCTATTGTTTACTATGAGAGAGCTGCTGATCTCTTCCAAAGCGAAGAAGTAACATCAGCCAATAAATACAAACAGATGATTGCACAATTTGCTGCTCAATTGGAACAGTTAAGTTTCATTGTGCTCTCTGCATATAGACATGCTCCTATTATTTAGTATAACTGAATGTTTTTGCATAGATGTTTGCCACTTCATTGATTTAACATGGGTATAGGTATTAATACATCTTTGATGTATATATATATATATATTGCTGCCAAACAATAATCTTGGACTGTTAACTGTTAAGGTATTCATATTACAATATACAATCTTTATAAATGTGAACGATTTTCTTGATTTGGTCCTTACCCCTTAGCTATGTCGTGTGAAATAGGCTGATGACATATTTTGTTTTCATGCCAACACTCACATTCCGGTTGTTGTGGGATCTCAAATGTGGTATGAAGTTACAGGGGATCCTCTGTATAAGGTACTTCTCTCAGTTATTTTGATTTATTTGTGTTGGAATACAAACATAATCAACTTTATCGTTAATTAGTTGTAAATCTTCATTTAGGAGATTGGAACTCATAAAGATATTTTGGATCATTATGTGCTATTTATAATTTTCTTTCTTAAATGCATATTTTTATTCGTAATCTTGATGTTAATGAATTTGAAGAAGAACTTGGGCAAATATTTTTGCATTTTGGGATAACAACATATTCTTCCATGCTCACCATTGATTTATTTGACGTGTTTTGAGTTTTGTACACAGCTGCTTGCAAACATTGCTAGTTGTTATTATGCACAGTACATAAATGAAGAGATTTCCTAGATTGCCACATTTAATAATCTGGTTTCTTGTCTCCTACAGGGTAGGAGAAATATGATGCGAGTTGAATGTATCGGAGGACCATGATATAGAGTAAGGATATTTCATTGAAGATAGTTACAAGTAATAGAAATGATTCCCTGTAAAGTCTATTCACAATAACAGACGGCTTGATACTCTTTATATTGTTGTTCATTTCACTCTTGAAATTTCACCTTGCATTTGTAGGTGAATAACTAATCTACTAGTCTATGTATGAAGATGTTCTTTTTTAATTGAAATTAATAATTATGAAGTATTTTTAATGTTTATTGATTGGTTATTTTTATAATAATTAGGTTAATTAAGTTTTATAGCAAGAATTGGTTTTTTAATTAGCATATATTTATTGTTATCAAAAGTGCTTTGATATTAAAGAAGAATTGATTAGTATCCGTGACTTTTGATGAAAAATTTGATACTGTAGGTGAATATGATACTAAAGACAATATTATTGGTATCCGATCATTATGGATATTATAGTCTATATCTTTAGAAAGATAATGTTTTTTGGATACTATGTCTTTAGCAACGCCCGTATAAGTATCGGAACAATATTGGGGGAAATTTTTGATACTAAAGTTTATTAATATCAGTTATATGATCTTTAGTATCAGAAAAAAAGCTACAAAACCCCCTTTTTTTAGTAGTGGATTATTTTATATTTTGTTCTAAAATATTTAAATGTCATCGTGTAGGGAACAGTAGGACAAATAGTGGTGGTTTTTTGGACAAAGCAAGTTAAACCATGGGCTTGAGTGCATTTCAACTTCTCTAGAACCGATTTGTTAAAAGATTTTAAAAAAATTCAAAAACAGTTTGGACTGATGGTCTAGAAAGTTTTTTTCATTTCCACGTATATATTATTAAAGAAGAGAGAAAAAAAAAAGGGCAGGATTATAGAGTTACCAATTTAATAAACTGTTGCTCCTGCTAACTAATCAAATTTATCGAATTTTAATAGAGTAGTAAATTAATTTAACATAAATTAGAAATGTACTAATTAAATTTGAGCAAGTAAATTTGTCTCAAGACTATTTTTCATTTGCTTATTTAGTTAGGGGGTATTTGGTTGACACATTTATTTTTCATTTGCTATTTGGTTGAGATCTTTTGAAAAGCACAACGTCTAAATGGGTTAATTCATCAATAAAGTATGCTTATTATATAAATAAAGTATGTTTAATAATAGTTATTAAGATATATTTTCTAAAGTATACTTGATTATGCATTAAAATATGATTTTAGGGTGTTATAATATAATTTATTATTAACATATTTTAACTATAAATAAGAATACTTTGTCTATACATAAGCATACTTTAGTGATAAGCCGACCCGTATCACACTTGTCTCACAAATAGCCTCTCTAACAAGAGAGTCTCTTTTTGAAAAAAAGGAACGGAAATTGAATCAAACTATATTTGAGAAAATATCAATTTTGGTCTTATATCTTTTACCAAATTCAATTTTAGTCCTGTAACTTTTAGTATTTCAATTTTAATCCTTTTAGTTTCAATTTGTCATATATTTTTTAAAATTTCAATTCTAGTCCTATAAGTTTCAAAATTTTCCTATATCTTTTTTAATTATCAAAATTAGTTCTATTATAAATTATATCATATTTCAAAAGATACATGATTAATTTTGATAATTCAAAAGGATATATGATCAAATTTGAAACTTATAAGACTAAAATTGAAAATTTAAAAGATACATGACCAAAATTGATATTTTCTCAACTATGTTTGGTATAATGCTTGGAATGAAACGAAACCCATTTAATGGGAATCAATCATTCCTCTCTTAAATGAGATGTTTGGGAGTTGGGACCTATGGGTTTGATTCCAAACCACTCCAAATTCATACCATTTTCTTTTTTCTTTTTTTCATTCCTTAAATTTTACTACAAATACTATCTCATTACATCTATAATTAAAATATTATCACTTTTTTATTTTTATTTATGAAATAGTTCATAAAATAATTATTATTTTCATCAATTGAATATACATTTTACTAAAATGTTTTTTTATTTTTGTCTTTTCGCGCAAATGTTTTCATGTGTTCTAACATTTTGAATTTTCCAATTATTGATACAAAATATAATTAAAATTGGTCATTTTTTGCCTCTGGGTGCATAAATGTATAACATTTTAATTAATAAAAGTATAGTTTTTAATACAATTAAATAGAGGACTCACGCACCCACTAATACAACTACCCACTGCACATTAAATAATAATATTTTTTAATACACGTACAAAAAGTAATAGCTCCCCTCTGCATGGGACGTAGGGAGTATAATTTTTAAAAAGAGTGGGATTTTAGAACACTTTGGGGACACGATTTTCCCAGGTACATTAAGTTTTTGCCATACAATTAACGATGACAATATACCAACAAGCTAGCCAAAACTTAACAAATCAATTGACACCTGAGATTTAACCGATATATTCTTAGTAGCAACCAAGGAATGAACGCCTATTTCCCTTTCAATGATAAAAAAGCACCCGTTGTTGTTCAAACGCTTGTTTTGGTTTTTAAAATTCACACTAAATGCTCTCGAAATTATTCCTAATTGTTCTCAAAAGCATTCATATCTGCCCTTCTTATAATACTATACATAATAAAATACTATACTTCTACTCCTTATTATGGAAACAGATCTGAAACCTATCAAACATTTTTCTTTTCTTTTCCTTTTCATTTTATTAATTTAGCTGTCTTGTTATTTATAATAAGATAAGATTAGACGAAGAAGATCTTACCACGTGTCTCACTCTATCATGTAATAGAAATCTTGCACTTAAATACCAGAATCCAACACTAACCTATGTTATTAGTCTATTATTATTACTTTAATTTTAAAGAATTAATTAATCAGAGATACAGTACTTGACCCTTATAACTAAAGTGAGTAACAAGGTTCCATTTACTCTGGAAATAAATTAGGAGGGGAGTTATAAGAATGCTTGGAGAAAAGAGACAGTATAAATACTTTGTGAACCAACTACTTATTATACTAATAACTAATATTTATCGATAAAAAAAAAATTAATCAGAGATACACGTTAATAAGCCAAATTATATTTAGATACATACAATACAAAATCTTAATATGAGATTTTTAAAAAAAAAAATCCCACGAAGCCCTAAAATTTAACAAGTGAAAATAAATTTCTAATCCCAAACTCAAACTTATAGTAGTATGTCATATTTTAAATTAGTAAGGGCACTCAATTCTACTCAATTACTACTTTACTCAATACACACAGAATATGGGTGATCACGGTGTAGTTTGATCGGTTTTTCAAAAAAAAATTAGTTGTCTTATTCTAGGCGGTTTGGTTTTACATTTAATTTTAAAATTGCGATTTTTTAACTATAATAATTCATCATGCGTTTTTTTGCCATTTGATGGTCGCTTTTGGTAATTTAGCAAATTTTCAAATAAGATAGCATATACCAATACATATAACATAAAACCTATAAATAAATGTTATTCCATAATGACAATTACTCTCTCCGTCCCACACTTATGTTTACACTTTCTGTTTTTGTTAGTCTCATACTTATCTTCACCACCCAAAAAAAGAAACTTCACATTAACCAACAACCTCAAAAGTTATCTTAATTTCAAAAATACCACTCTCACCTAACACACATAACATACTTTATAATTTATTTATTACCTAAAAATACCACAATACCTTTAAAAAGTCAATAAAGTTAGTCAAAAATTAATTTTTCTTAAACTCCGTATCTACAGTGTCGGTGAACTTAACTATGGGACGGAGGGAGTGCATTATATATTATTCTAAGTGAGTCTAAAATAATAATTTCCTAATAGTAATGACTTATTTGCTATTTTAAACTTATAGTATCTCATTCTAATCATAAATAAAAATGTCATTATCTATTTGAAAGATGGATTATCAAGAAGTTTTTTAAAGAACATTTATTTAAATAAAATAATAAGTTGAAATTCCAATATTTATAGGATAAAATTGAAATTGCATCGTTATGGCGATTTGGTTTTGTCAAATATAAATAAATCGCAATTTACGTAAAGATATTGTTAGTGGGGTGTAATTCAGTGTAGCTCGGACAGTTTGAGCAATTTTAAAAATTTTATGCTCATCCTTAACAAAAAACAGAAAGAAAAACTATTAAAAAAATAATAATAAAGAAATAAAAATAGAGAAGAAAGAGAAAGAAAAGAGTAAAGAAGAAAATGAACAAAGAAGAAGATATCAAAGAATTTAATCAAAACACATAATTTAAATCTAATCGATATATATACATACATTATTTCTTCTATAGCGCCCCTTTCCCCTAACTAGATGTAAATAATTACATCACCATGTATCAATGTTGTTTTATGAATTTCCCAATACTCTTAATAAAGATTTATTATTATTATTACTATTATTATTTTTTAACATCATAAGTTTATCATTATAGCCGCAAGCATTGATTATTATCATAAAATTATGAATCCAGTGGCGATAGATTATTTGCTACTTAGCCCTTCAATGTCGTATCAGGGTTATCGTCTTCATTTCTCTTTCTCTTCTGTTTTTTTTTTTAAATTTATGAAATATTCCCTTAGTCCATAAACAAATTCACACTTTCTATTTTTGTCCGTTCTACAAACAAGTTCACACTCCCTATTAAGGAAATACACACAAATCAATAACCTTACAACACACTTAATTTCAAAATTGCCACCCTTTTACAACTTACATAACTTACTTTATAATTTAGTTATTACCTAAAAATACCAAACTACCCCTAAAAGTAAATTTTTCTTAAACTCCATATTTACAGTAACTATGAATTTCTCTTGGGACGGAGGAGTATGTATTTGTGGTGTTTTGTGTGTTGGACACAATCAGTAAATTGGGTGTTTTTAGTACTTTATTTAAGATATGAGATATAAGTTTGAGTTTGAGGTTAGAAATGCATTTTCACTTGATAAATTTTAAGATTTTGAGTACCTTTACGACTAGATTGGTATGGGACGGAGGAGTATGTATTTGTGGTGTTTTGTGTGTTGGACACAATCAGTAAATTGGGTGTTTTTAGTACTTTATTTAAGATATGAGATA